>LR738548.1:9354973-11854973 GCA_902685375.1 Neostethus bicornis | reverse complement strand
ATTGTGATGATTAATGATGGGTGAGTCTGTGGGCAATAGAACAATAAGCTGGAAAATGTGATATGTAAGGTGTTCCCTGGGCTGCGGAGGCAGTGCCAACGGAAGCTCTGCCTACAGCATAATGTACAGCCGGCACCAGAGCCAAAAGGACTGCCATCACATGACTTCCTCTCTTCTAGGCACTTCACGGCATTAAGATTTAGGTCAACGGTCAACTTTCTCATGAATGCACTCGTGTTCACACTATAAAATAAGGTAAAGCTGCAGGTGGGCCTACAAAGTGAGACACAACCCAGAGAGGGAATGCTGAAAATCAATACATATGGTTTCAAATTAACATGATGAGTGTAATGAAATAGAAATACAAAATATCTAAAAACACCTTTTGTTTTATCCAATTTGTAATTCAAGTACATTAAATTATGGCAAACAGTGTTTGTAAAAGAACTCTGTAAAAACTAGTTAAAAATTTTTTTTTTTTAAATACAAATTTAAACACTCGCAAAACTACAACTTCAGAGATTTGCAGACATGGTAACAAACTGTTAAAGTCTTTGGTGTTTTATCTCTAGAACATAACCGTCCTCTATTACATCGACAGTAGCTTGGAGGAATCACTTAGTACATAACTTGCATAACATACTGAACAGTAAAAAAAAAAAAAAAGTCTGGGTTTTACAGAAACAAAAAAACTGCATCAGAAAGATAGATCAAAATCTATTCATTTATCACTGATATCATTTAGACTGTGTCAAACTACTAGGACTAGGGTCCCTACTAGGGTCCCTAGCCTATACCATCACTCAATGTGTTGTTAAAAGACAGTTATGTGACTTGAAGTCGTTTTCAAGTTTCCAGAAAGCGCTTTAATAAATGTAGAGAAGAATCGGCCTGCTGAATCTACAAGGAAACATGTCCCTCTGTCTGTGACTTTGCACAATGTTATCAAGTGAAAAAGGGAAGTACGAACAATGACATTTAATAACTATTTGGGCTAAATCTTTTCCCGCAGTCGCTGCCAACGCAAAATGTGCTTACATTGTGCCGTATCCCTTTGAGCAATTGATACTTGCTGCCCTCCGTTTGTGCAAGTCATGCTGTTTTTTTTCTGGTTAAAGTCCAGCTGTGTGTTTGCTAATAAAACAGGGGCAGTAGGTGAGGAAGTCAAGTTCTCAACAAAGTTTGACGGCGTAAAGAGCTGTGTGAATCAACAACAATAACCTGAAATAGAGCCCTTTTCTTTATAAAGTTTGAGGACAACTTAACACCTGCCAGTGGGAATAAACACGACCGCAGATACAAGCAAATACCAAATGAAAGTGATGAGATCACTGTGGTAAAATTAGACTTGTTCCAAAATGTCCTTCGAAAGACTAAAAAATAAGAATGTAACATTTCAAAGTCTACTCCATACACCACCTTATCGTTCAAAAACACAAGAAAAAGTTTCTTGGCCCAACTTCAATTCAATAAAATATCCAGTTCATTTCCTCCATCAGAGGATGAAGAGGAGGGAAGTTGGGTGCAGCTCAACCTCTCCCGGGACAGTCCCATGTTACAAGGTCATAGTGTCCAGATCTGGTTAAAAACAGGGGCTTCAGGTCACACGCAACCCGCAAAAAATACAACTCAGGATGGATTTAACATAACTGAATAAACACAAGTTAGCTTAGCAGCAGGGATAGATATTTCGACTGATTTTCTTGTTTAACTTTTTGTCACATCGTACCTCTGTAACCTGGATGAAAAAAACAAAAACATACGTGACATTTTCAGGGAAGAAGATCAAAGATTTTCCATACTTTTTCAACTGCCAAGTTTGACACCCACAAGTGTGTTCCCTTCAATCTTAACAGTCTGTTTCTTACAACTACAGGGATGTGTGCAATTCAGCTTAAGTGAACCCAGCACATCAACAGTTCCAGTTCACACAAGGTCATTCAGCTTCAAAACAACATGATTCAACAATAATTCACAACCCAAGTTCAGGACGATTCTTTTCATATTGTTTCAGAACATTTATATTCGGCCTGCAAGAAAAAAGTACAGTGGACGATTGTCGTTTGCATATTTTACTCAGCAAAACCTAAACATACATCTAGACCATGCAAATATGCATGGACATATACATATGTAAATAGGTTTTACATGTGTGTCTAGATATTATATAGATACTGTATATGAATACAGATTCCGTTCCATCTTCTGCTTATCTGAGCTGGGTCGCAGGGCAACAGCATCAGATGGGAGACCCAGGCTTCTCTTACCCCTGCTGCATCCTCCAGCTCACCAGGGAGGATCCTGAAGTGTTCCTTGCCAGCTGTGAGATATTGTCTCTTCAGCATGTCCGGGGTTTGCCTCTAGATCTCCTCCTGATGGGATATGCTTGAAACACCTCACAAGCGAGGCATTCGGGGCATCCTAGCCAGATGCCTGAACCGCCCCATCTGGCTTCTCTCAACCCGGAAGAGCAACAGCTCTACTCCGAGCCATCTTCTCTGGGTCTCCTCCTGGTGGGACATGCCCGAAACACCTGACCAGCGAGTCGTTGGGAGGAATCCAAACCAGATGCCCAAACCACCCCATCTTCTCTCAACCCAGCGGAGCAACGGCTCTGCTCTGAGCTCCTCCCGATGGCAGAGGTCCTCACTCTATCTCTCAGTGAGAGCCCAGCCAGCAATTCTGCGGTGCTAGTTACCATAATTTCCGGACTATAAGCCGCAACTTTTGTCACACGCTTTCAACCCTGTGGCTTATGCAATGATGTGGCTAAATTATACATTTATTCTAATGGCCGCCAGGGGCGCTCGAGCAGAAAAGGTAAGAGTGAGACAGGTGGAATATATGTGTCGAGGAAGATGCAAGTTAAATATAAATTTGCGCTTTATCCATGAATAAAACAGAACAAAATTGGAATAAAACGGCAGCGGAAAGAACTGGGGCAGTGCAAAAAGACAAAAAAAAACTTTCAGAGGTAATAAAAGCAGGTGGCCCGAATTAGAATATCTGATGCTATTTCAATGCGACACTGAGGAGGAAGACTTCCATGGTTTCAGTGCACCAGTGCAAGATGAAGACGGCTCTCAGTGACTTTTACCGGCATGTTTTTTCAACCAGCCCTGTTAGTGCTGTGCTACCGTGTTGCTGCTGTGTTACTGCTGCATCACAGGCACTGTTTGAAAAGAAAAGCTATGGTATATTATTAAAACTTTAAAAACTCTTTCTGTGTACTGGCTTTCTTGTGTTTCTTGTGTACAGCTCCACTCGAGAACATCTCGTTACCGGAGGTCTTTCTTTCCGTACGTGATCGGGCTCTACAACGACTCACTTAGCAGATAGGAAGTTGTTGCTGTGACACACAAATTTCCCCTGTGGGGGTTCAATAAAGTATATTCTGATTCTTTGTAAATATCTCATGTTTAAAGTGGGCACGTGCGGCTTATAGACAGGTGCAGCTTATGTACGTACAAAACGTTTTTGTTTTTTTTAAATGTACTGGGTGAGGCCTATAATCAAGTGCGCTCTATAGTCCGGAAATTACGGTAATTTCTTGTATCCATACAGTATGCATGCACACAGATTTGCATATTTAAATGTACATATGTGTACACACATTTATGTCCACTTTATGGTAGATTTAATTATGTTTGCTAAAAACATTTCTTATATAGTTACCTCCAGGTGAGTTCTATATCCTGTTGAACAAAATCATCACATTGGAAGATCTGATTGTGTACATGGACTACTTACTTTTGTCCTTCCATTTATAGAGTAGTTTCCCAGGTTGCCATTACAATGTCTGATTAGGTCATCCATACGAGTCATTAGGAAGAGGATCTTCTCACAGCCAGCCTCCTTCCCATCAATCCATACTATTTTATCCCCTCTGATATCTTTTGTAGAGTCACTTTTTTGACTGACCAGCTGACCATCTGTGAACTTGCCAGTCTTATGCAGGGCCTTTACATTCTCCAAAATGCCCAGCCCAGTCTCTGATCCTAAAAAATTGTCCACAAAACAGATGCCATGCTTATTCATGCATGGGATGATGTACTCTACAGCAAGTTTCTGAGCAGATGAGCTGGATTGTCCATTAGGTGTGGTGGAGTTACTGGTCACATTCTCTTCTGTTGTTTGACTTACAGCTTCAGTCTGCAGAGAGATCTTCTTCTCTCTGTTCTTTTCTTGTGTTTTTTTGTTGTTGTCCGATGGATTCTCTCCAGGATTGAGTTTAGGAGGGTGAGACTTGTCCACCTCCTTACAGATGAGCTTGTGTTCCTTCCAGTGTTGTTTCTGATGTTCTTTACTACAATAGAAGGAGTTCCTACACCTTCCACATTTCAGAAGGTTCTCCATTTTACCACAAAGTTCACAGTACTGTTTATCTCTCTCCAGATCGCTTTGCTGCTTTTCCATGTTGGAGGATAAAGCGTTTCCACTGCTCCTTTAATTCCGATCCTTCACACGCGCCCTGCTATCCAACAACTTTAGAAAAGACATCGAGCGAAACGGAGAAGTGAAACGTAGAACTTCGCCGTTTTCTCTCACTCATTTCTTCGTTACATGTTTTCTCGGCGAAGAACTGCGACTTTCAGCGTCCAAGGCCGAGCGTTCAGATGTGGATCAAAGTGTTCGGGAGGCATTTCGGCTGACTAGCCTTTAGATTCCTAGTAATGCATGGCGCTGCGCAGCTACGTCGCGCTATGTTTTTACGTCACCACACCCCCTCCTACGTCAGAATACAAACCACGCCCTTGTGTTGCATTCAACCACTGTCGGACAAATGCAAACACATGGTCGGCCACTTACATATTCCCAATATGTGATTTTTACTCCTTAAAAAATAAAAATGTATTTAACAAAATTACTAGAATTTAATGTAATATTACATCTCAATATATAACAATGTGTCTCTTCTTCTTTCGGCTATTCCCTATAGGGGTCGCCACAGCAAGTCAGTTTCTTCCATCTAACCCTATCTGCTGTATCCTCTTTGGTCACACCAACTATCTTCATGTCTTCCTTCACAGTATCCATGAACCTCCTCTTTGGCCTTCCTCTAGTCCTCTTTCCTAGTGGTTCCAAATCCAGGATCCTGCTTCCTATGTACTCTCTCTCCTCTGTACGTGCCCAAACCATCTCAGTCTTGCCTCTCAAACTTTATCCCCAAAACCTCTAACTTGTGCTGTTCCCCTGATGTACTCATTTCTAATCCTGTCCATCCTGGTCACTCCCAGAGAGATCCTCAGCATCTTCATCTCTGCTACCTCCATCTCTGCTTCCTGTCTTTTCTTCAGTGCTACTGTTTCTAGGCCAAACAACATGGCCGGTCTCACCACGGTTTTGTACACTTTCCCTTTCATTCTAGCTGAAACTCTTCTGTCGCACATCACACCTGATACTTTCCTCAACCCGTTCCAGCCTGCCTGAACACGCTTCTTCACCTCTTTTCCACACTCTCCATTGCTCTGGACTGTTGATCCTAGATACTTAAAATCTTCCCCCTTCTTTATCTCTTCTCCCAGTAACCTCACTTTTTCACTTGGATCCCTCTCATTCACACACATGTACTCTGTTATATAACAATGTGTCTAAAACGTATTTTCAATTCAATATGTACAGTGTGCTTAAAATAAAAATAAAAAAATTGTACCCATCTGTTAAAAATGACATTTATATTATTATTTCACTATAAAAAAAAGTGGGCTATTAATTGTAAAAATGATTATTTAACAGTTCATTTCTTCTTTAGTGTGGGTGGAGTTAGTGAAAGAAAAAGTTTAACCAGGAAAGGAGAGGAAATCTAGAAAATGCCAGACTTTTTTCTATTCTTGACTGCTATGTCCCATCACATAAATTAAATTAATTTATTAGCACTCCAACAATGTGTGTATGCATGTTTTTAGATGTCTATCTATTTGCAGTGATTTACTGCCAAACATTTCCAGTGCAGAGGAGAGAGAGAGTTGGCAGAAGGATGCTGGATTTGGAACCACCAGGAAAGAGGCCTAGAGGAAGACCAAAAGAGGAGGTTCATGGATACAGTGAAGGAAGACATGAAGATAGTTGGTGTGACCGAAGAGGATGAAGCAGATAGGGTTAGATGGAAGAAACTGACTTGCTGTGGCGACCCCTGAAGGGGAATGCCGAAAGAAGATCTCCGGAACAAGCTATAAAAACAAGTGGAAATTTGTGTATCTGTATTTTAATCTGTGTCTAGTGTTTATTTCAGTAAAAGTTTGTTAAGTTTTACAATTTTGAATTTGTTTCACAATTTGTTTCTTTAGATTTTTGAACCCTCTATTTCAGAAGTAATTAGTATTGGATTGTTGGCATCCTGTCTCTAGAGACAATGCAGTTCGCACGTGGATATCTGTTTGTGCAGCTTAGGCTGTGGCTAAATAAGCTGATTCGGGAGCTGCAGCTCCACTACACTTAGTGCTAATTTAATAGGCGGTATGAATGATGGGGGACAGATCAACTTTTTAGCTGTTTCAGGGTCTTTGTGGCCTCGCGCTGGATCTCTCTGTTATCCTTGGCCTGCTTGATTTGGATGTTTTGGATGCAAAACTTGCAAAAAGTACAATTTCAGCAGTTTTAAAACAGCACTTGAAAATATTTGCAGTATATGCACATTTGTCCCCTTGTTGCTAAATTATTTTTCTGGACTTCCATCTGAATGCCTCTGTGCTATGGAAAGCCGGATATCCAAACTGTGCTTGATCTATCATCACGTTTCCCTCCGGATGAAGCCCACTTACTGATTTCTTCAGATGTAAAGCTATAGAGTAGAATAAACAAATATTTAATTAACAGTCTTATACATTGGATGCTCGTCCTGTGGAAGGGATCCCTCATTCATGATGCTCCCCATCCCATGAGGTTTCTTTCATTTATCCCCACTAATTGTTTTTTTTTTTTTTAGTTTTTTCTCACTTTGATGGCGGGTGTAAGGGCACGGATGTGCTAAAAATGCTTAGCTAGCTTTTGTTTATTTAGCTTTTGTTTGTATATTTGTGTATCTACTTTTTCTCTTTTTTTGGTTCTTTGTTTTTGTACTTTTTTCAATCTACAACGTGAAGCCCGTTGACACAATTGTTTTGTGATATTTGACTGTTGAATTGAATTGATCTATAAAAGAATAATTAGCTAAAATTTATTCTAAAAAGTAATTAAACTTATCGTTAGGCTTTTCTACAAAAAATATTGTAAATATTTTCACTGTCTTCAGGCATAAAAATAGAAGAGCATAAATTATTGTGCATATCACTTGGTCCGCAAAAGTCGTGACCTTTTGTGCAGGGGCAAAGCTCAATCTCAAGTTGGCACCACTCGTAAGGCACGTACACACCACAGAAAACACAAGGAGGGGCCATCGGGACACAGGGTGAGAGAGGGAGGGATACAGAGCAAGATAGAGATATCAGGGTTCTAAAGTGTGGTTCATTTTAGAATCTTGACCGAGATAAGTAATGTCAACAAAATAGATTGGATAACATGCACATTAATAGCAGCAAAGTACACTCGACAATCTAGTTGCAGGATTTTAAAGCAAGTGAAAGTGCCACTTGTTTGGCCTCAAATATGTTTGGTAGCAAAACATGCAATAGTAGACGTGCAGTATCGGTAGGGTTTAAGTTTATGTTCTACTTATTGTTTTGTGTTGAATACATAAAAAACAATCAATTTAATGAACAAGAACGTTGATTAATACAGTCAAAACCAAATAGAGCATGCCTTCATTAATCTAACAACTTACTGAATTTACTATAATCTTTTAAACGTATCGTTCTATAAACAAGTGTCTTTTTTTCTTAGTAAAAAAAGTGTTTTTGTGCTGATATAATTTTTAATGTGCTAATTTGTCTTTTTCTAAACATGAAAAGCTTACTTTGGGTGATAAGTGCATTTTACAGAAGTAAACTGGATATGCAATATATTGAATTTGTTTATGGCTATTATGATGGCTTAGAAGCTATTTGTCAAAATTATTATATGATTTTAAATATTTTTTAAAAACTTTTTGATATTCAGTTCATCTATTGCTTAATCCAGGAGATTGACCCTCCACAGAAACTTTGGTTCTACTCTGTGGCCTGCAAACTAACCCAGCTCTGACCTCATCAAGGAGGGAAAACCCCACCACTAGTTTGAGGAAACTCATTTCGGCTGCTTGTCTTTTTTTCTTTCAGTCAAAACTAGTAGCTCGTGACCACAACTGAGGGAAAGAAGTGTAGATTTACTGGCAAACGGAGAACTTCTTTTATGGCTCAGCTTTTTCTTTTTTGCCAATGCAGTTTCTTAATGACTGCAGACACATCACTAATCTAACTGTCAATAACCTGTGCAAGTCAAGCTAACTTTGTTTTTTGTATTTAAAGGACAGTTTCGGGTTGGACAGTGGCCTCCCAGCAAGAAGGTTGGGGGTTTAAGTCTCAGAGTGGGGACGAGGCTTGAATTACTGGCCTTGAAGTTTGCATGGTCTCCCTGTGTATCCATGAGTTTTCTCCAGCTGCTCTGGTTTTAAAAAAAAAAAAAAAAAAACAAAAAAAAAACAATAGACCAACCAAAGATATTGATGTCTGTTTGGTTGATTGTCACCATGAAGTTGCCCCTGGGACTGAGTGTGGTTGTCTGTGTGTGGCCCGCAACAGGCTGGTGTCCTGTTTGGGGTGTACACAGCTACTTGTTTGTAATTAGCTGGGATAGGCTCCGGAATCCCCGTGACCTATCAGGGACAAGTGGTTCATAAGATGAATGAATGAAAGAAATGTTCCTCTACAAAGATTTTGTTCAACATTTTTCACAAGATTCACGCCTTTATGAATATTTTCTGTAAGCTGCTTCATATCAGCAGCACGGTGGCGCAGTCTGTAGCACAGTGGCCTCGCAGCAAGAAGGTTGTGGGTTCAAGTCCCGGATGGGGATGAGGCTTTCTGTGTGGAGTTTGCATGTTCTCCCCGTGTTTGCGTGGGTTTCCTCTGGGTACTCCGGTTTCCTTCCAAAGCATGCTATGTCGATTGGCTAGTGCCAAATTGCCCCTAGGAATGACTGTGTGTGTGGATGATTGAATCAGCTGGGATGGGCTCTGGCACCCATCCCAGAAACCATCTTTTCCACAGAAAAAAAACAACATGGTTGTAGGACTTAGAAATTATGTATACTGTATATATAAAAATAAATATATAACAATCTGTCAGAAACAGTTAATTACAGTGGCATAACTTTTCAAAGCAACTATTTTGAAAAGTAAATTTGTCAACTTTGTTTTTAGTTTGACGTTAACAAGCACACTTTTGCAAAACCAACATATAACTACATTTCCCATGATGTACCTCGCTTGTTTTTTACGTCATCAACCAGCGCCAAAGACCCTCTGTGAACGAGGTCTGCACAGATGCCTGTTACTGAAATCAACCTAAATTTCTTAAAAATCCGTATTCTAAATTTTACCGATCCTTTTGGTCAATAATAAATAATTATTTCCTGAGTTAGAGCCAGCTAATTTTGATGCCATAAGTACGCCTGGATTAAATGTAATACCGCGTTATGGTAGGTTTTTAGCTCAGACAGAGAGCTGAAACCAATAATTGGGTAAAACATGAATAAGCGAGAAGGTAAGTGCTATATTTGAACTTTTTACAATTAAAAACATTGTCAGCTTGATCTGCAGTAATAAATGAACTTTTGTTTTAATCTATTGTAGATCCAGTTTAGAATGGCTTTAATTACACGTGTATTTTTATTAGCCATTAGCTTAGCAGGCTAAACCTATTTTCGAATTAATTCCATTTGATACTGATATTAAGCTTGTTTTTAAACAAAAAAAAAAAAATACTAGATTGCTTTTTGAAAGAACTGTGACATTACCACAGTGAGGACAGCCACATAATCATCAACAAGTTGTTGCCATGGTTACGAGTTACTTGTAGTTGAATCAAAGTTATTGCTCTCAGACTTATGGAAAAAAAGATGATTTAATGGTTCCCTCTTTTATTATTAGGTGAAGGATCTTCCCATCAAAGTGGTGCTGGGGTCAAAGAATCCAGGATCCTTGCCCACCAGAACTCCCCCATCATTGCTGCCTTTAAAGGTACATCTATCCTACTTGCAAGTTTAGTGTAAACCAGGAATACCCAACCTGTTGATGTGATTCAAAGTCCACCGCCAGATGTGTAAAAAAAAAAAAAAAGAAGGAAGTCAGTGATACCAACTTAGCGACTTTGAGACTATTTAGCAATTATTCAGATCCTCTAGCGACTCTTTTTTCCACCAGCAGCTTCTTCTAGAGTTACAGGAAATTTTTGGAGTCTGACGTGAAAGCACATTGTTAAGCCTGTTTCTCAATTAGCACTGCCTGCTGCTGCTGTGGCCCCTCCACCTCTCAAAGTGCTGAATGTGTGATGAAAGTGTCTGTGTCTGTGTGTGTGTTTCTGTGTGTGTGTGTGTGTGTGTGTGTGAGAGAGAGGTAGACAGGAAGAAAGAAATTTGCGCGTCTTAAAGACAGAAAGGAATTTGTCTGTGTGTATGTACATGCTTGAAAGAAGCAGAGGAATTTGTGTGTGTGTGTGTGTGTGTGTGTGTGAGTGAAAGAGTGGGTTTGTGATGTCTAATGTTTGTGTGACAACAACAAAAGGTGTTGTGAGGGTAGTTTTACTGCAGGCTGTAAATGAACTGTGTATGTTTGCGACTTTGACATTGGACTGGTAGATCTCAGGAGGTTTGATACTTGACATGTAGATCTTGGGACAAAAATGTTGAGCACCAATGGTGTAAATCCTCTATCGTTGTCTTTTCAGTTTTCCAGCAAGAGCTCGACATCAAACACGACAAATATGAACGTCTTGTGAAGCTCAGCAGAGACATCACAATTGAAAGCAAGAGGACGATTTTTCTTTTGCACAGAGTCACCACGTATGTGATGATCATCATGCTTGCATGCTAAAATTGATAAGTTCATGACTGCTAGCTTCTGAATGGAAGCTATAAAGTAGGAATAATAGAGGTATTTTTTGCTTATCCCTTAAACGATAGGAGGGGTCTTAACTAAGTATGTTAAGAAATAGTTTAAATGATTGTTAGTTTTGTTACTGTCTTCATTCAACATGGAGTTAAGACATCTGCAGATAACATCATTTTTTTGTGCATGAAGTGTTACAGATACCAAAGAGATCTTAAAGGAAGCAGAGATTAAGCTGAATGGAGTGAGGCAAAAGATTGGCAAGGTGGCCGAAGAGCTGAGAGGGGAAGACATCCATCAGTTTCACAGAGCTTTCACTGCTGGTAAGTTTTTACATCTGACTATACGAATTATTAAAACTAAAAATGTAGACTACTGTATAGAGAAAAGAATAAACAAATGAACACTTTCTATCTGCAAAACCAAATGGGAACATGTTCAGTTGCATTATTAAAAAACATGACTAATATCTACAACATAAACATATTTTTTTTATGTAATAGATTTTCAGGTATGATGAAAGGGAGTTTTCTTGGAGTTTTCTATCCTAGCTGCATCAGTTCTCACAAATAGATTTATTTATGTCCTATCTCAGTCGCGAGATAAAACTGCGAGAAAAGGTTATCTCGAGTTTTGATTTTTTTTTTTTTAGAACAAAAAGAAACTTTCTGTTTGACTGAAATCTGTCTCAAAACAACTTTTGCTTTTTTTCACCTATAATATTGAGCTACTACTAAACTTTGTGTACTTAGAAAAGGGTTGTGCTTCATTCTTACTATAGCATCGATAGATTTCTGATTGGTTGATTTGTCAAGCAGTCTACACTTCAAACTCTGGCCAACAACGTAAATTACCTGAAGTATGTGAACCTAAGTGAAGCTTGGCTCTCTAACAATGCTTGAAATTAGTTATTTTATAATAAGGTTTTTGTATTGGGGTTTAGCTACAGTAGGTTACATTTATCAATTATAGAAATAATAGAATATTAGCTACATGTAGTCATGATTTTTTTTTTTCACTGTGATACTTTATTTTTTGCAATCCTGGAAGTGTTGATCCATTCTTATAAAGACTTTTGTAGAAGTGCTTATCTAATCACCGTGAGAAAAAAAAACTTCAAAATGTACACAGAAATATGAAATGTTGCCCTTAGGTCACTGGATAAATGATAGTATCTCATCCATGCATTTCTCCTACAAACTGCAGGGATTGTCAGAAACAGAAGCAAATAGTAACCGGCCACTATAAAATAATACTGAGATGAAAACCACAAATAAACCAAACAAAATAAGCCACACCCCTCTGACACTAGTGATCTCTGCAGAAATTGAGTTTAATGTTCTTGCAGCTATCAACAATAAACTAAAGTCTTGCAAAGCACTGCATGATAAACAAGATATTCAGTCAGCCTGAAAATTTTAATTTCTTTAAACAACAAGACTCAACATTTCTTGTAAAACACTATGAAAACATAAAAAATCTGAATCGGTGGCAAAAAAAAAAAGATTAAATACTTCAAAACAAAATTACTTCGAGTAAACTTGAAGGATGCAAAAAAATTAGCAAAAATTTCTGAATAATCATGTAAGATTTTATGTTAAATTATAACAAATATTTTAAACTTTCGACAATCATTGATTTTATTGCATTTATTGCATTGCATCATTGATTTTATTGCAATTGTAATAATATCAACACAAACAAGCTTAGAACAACTTAACAAATAAAAATTCAGTTTTAATTTTGATACTTTTCGTGCAGTTTGTTTTTATGAATTTTTTTTAACCTAAAGTTGTCAACCGTGTGAGAGCGTGACCTTGATACAGCCTGGATATAAAAGACACACCCTGGGATGATTTTTTTACGACTTGCACCATTTTTTGTTATCGTAGCCATAATGTCTGCAAAGTTTGGAGAAAACATTAGTGGGAGTGAACTGTTATCTAGCTGCTGGGGAAGTCATTTTTAGATTATGGCCACTCAGGAATCACTGCTGCATCCTCCAAGACGTGACCACTGGCAGTTTCCACCAATTAGTGCTTTCATTTTTTATCGCTTTCTTCTTTTTTTAAACCGTATTAGATCGCTAACTATGGCTTTCCCAGATAATCTTTGCTAGAAGAGAAGCTTCCCATGATAGGCAATGAGCTTTTTTTTTTCTCATAAAAGGACTATCAAAGCTTTTGTGGTCTAAATTTGAACGCAAATACCACTGATAACATGCCAGTCTGGCACTTTGATAAGCTTTTTAGCTTCACTGCAGCAATGAGGCGGTGAAAACAGAAACACACGTTTTCCATGATTCACTTGGAACTCAGTGAGCCAATTTGTGGTTAAACATAACTTACAATTAATCATTCATTTTCCTTTTTTTATTACTGCATGTTTTCCTAGTATTTTAATAGTAAACAATTTTTTTTTGTGGATCAGCTGTAATCTAATCAGACACAAACAGCTCATAGTTTTCCCGGTAAAGTTTGTCATATTTTCTGCTGATTTTTCTCCACGTCATCTTTTGGATGCAGAGTCATTGTTTTTCTAGGTTTCACAGCAATAAAGTGAGATAAACACATCCTGGCTATAAACTTAGGAACTGGACTTGGCTTCATATACTTAAGTTTGCCTCAAAACTTGTGTAACTTTTTACTGTTGATCATCAACTCTTTTTTTTCTGTCTTTATGGTGAAAATAAATTATTTGAACAAGAATTTTGGCCTATGATGAATATGTAGGATAAATGAAAAGTTAAAGAAAGTTTCACTGCACGTGTCATGTCAAAAAAGAAATCTGCTGATGGTAAAAACTACTGTAAAAAAGATTGTGGTATTGTTGCATAAGTATCGATCCTGAAATACCTGAACAATTACCGATATAAACTTCCCTCACTCTTGTCTGAATCAAACCAATCGGCTATTAAGATTACCCTGTTCAGATTGCGTGAGTATAATAATAATCGTACTTTATTGATCCCTCATGGGGAAATTACTTTTGCTGCATTGCACCGCAGCAGGCAGCCATAACGGCGCCCATGGTAGGAGTAACTTGGGATTAGGTGTCTTCTCTGGGGACACTTGGGCATGAGCTCAACTGGAATCAAACCGGCATAAAATTTCAATATTTAAAGCTGAAATTAAAGTCTTAACAGTCCTTAATAAGTAAACCATTAAAGTTAATGAATACAAGATCATTATGGAAATTTTGGGGAATCATGCGGTTGGAGGGACATGTCTTTTAAAAAGCCACACCTTTCACCAACCATTTGTACTCCAATTGGTCTACTGTGTATTTTTCCCGTGTAGAAACTATTGAAGCTTCTGAGTGAAAGTTGTCCCAGTAGAGATGAAGTAGATCCCTCCCCTCTGCTCTCTGTGCTGCAGGGAGGTTGGAGGTTCTTTGAAGCTGCAAAGCTGCTCGGAAAGTAAACTTCAGACACAAAGTCTTCCGTCCTGTCATTATTTGATTGTTTGCATAGGAGCTGAAAACAAATGAGAGGTCATCTCAGCCGACACAAAAAATCTGAGACAGGAAACAAGTTTTTATTTGAATAATTTTCCTCGCCTCTTGAGTAAAAATAGCAAGAAGTGGTCACACATTTGTTGTGATTGTTTGATACACAGATCAGAGAAGTTTTGGTAATGATGGAAGTAATTAATCTAAATAAAAATTATTTTCTTTTTCTGCCAAATTTACTGCATTATTTCACAGTTTTATTATTTTTTTCCTTTCACAACAGGAATCCAAGAATATGTGGAGGCCGTGTCTTTCCTCCACTACATCCATCATCGCAGTCTCATCAGCTTGGAGGAAATTAACGCCAAGCTGGTGTTCATGCCAGTGGAGGAGGTCAGTTCAAATCCATCAAGCAACTATAATTTCAATTTAACGCTTAAACTGTAAATAAACTATGTATATTAATGACAGTATGATACGTAGGAACCCTTGTACCGTTGTGATTTTTTACAATTTAAAGTTTAAATTAAGTTAAAATGATTGAAGCGCGTCGCTTTGTTTCTAAGATTTTTATAACTTTTTGTTTAACTGGAGAAAACCAAGAAAAGAAAATAATTTTATGAGTTTAGTTTTTAATTTTTTTTATCTTTCTTTAATCTCAGCGTTCAGATGATGCCCCACCAGCTGAAACTCAAGTTCTGACCTTCCAAGTCACTCCATCCGACTACCTGCTGGGCGTGGCCGATCTCACAGGAGAGCTGATGCGGATGTGCATCAGCAGCGTGGGAAACGGGGATATAGACACGCCTTTCCAACTCAGCCAGTTCCTTCGGCAGATCCATGATGGTTTTTCGTACATCGGGAACACGGGTCCTTACGAAGTGTCCAAGAAGCTGCACACACTGCGGCAGAGTTTGGGAAAGGTGGAGGATGCTTGCTACACGCTGCATGTCCGCGGCTCCGAGATCCCCAAACACATGCTGGCTGATGTTTTCTGCAGCAGGAGCACACTCATGGACCCAGAGGAAGGTGTGGTTTAATCCCAGCTGCTGTTGCTCCCCATTTTGATGTTTGCATTTTTTAAATGGAGTTTTTGTTCATTTCTTGATAAAATCAATGTTACAGTAGAAAATGGGCTTTTTTGTCTTCGCTAAACATCTGGCAGCCTAAGTTTTTTTTATTCAAATAAAAGTTTTGTGCAAAATATGCTGTCCTGACTTCTAATTGCTTTGTGTTTGTTTTATTTTCTCTTCGTGCCCCTCTCACTCTATCACACACAGATAATCTAAGGTGGAACCACCGGCTCTTACCTCATTCCGCTCGGAGGAACACGCAACCTTTGTACACTGCCAGCCACACACATAACACAAACAAACCTTTTACCTACCCACTCTGCCTCTTTGAAACATCCTCACCACATCGCAATGACGTCAATTCAAAGAAAGCCTGGGAGTGTGTAGAGGAATAGTCAGGGCAGAGAAGTGACATCCTGAGGCCGTTTCCTCCACACCTAATAGTGTTTATTATTATAATCCAGGTGAAGGTTTGAGGTGAAAACGGTTATTTCTGCTTAGGATGTATTGTGAACATGAGACCTGTTCATAGGATTTTCAGAAACAAAACTTCCCAACTTATATTGATATGTTTTTGGGGGGTAATTATTTTTATCTCATTTATTAATAGCCTAACATGATAGATTCTTTAGCTCAAAAATTCAATCTTCCCTAAAAAAGCAAATAAAGACAATGTGTCACAGTAATTACACTCAGCATCAGTTTAATAATAATGTTTAAAAAAATAGCAGCCAAGATTAACTTTGCATCAGCTTGAAATTAGTTTTGCAAAAGTTTTAAAGTTGTAACTACTGAGGAGATATGGAGTAAAATCATTTTGAAATGTCTGGCTGCTAGAGATGCTTTAATGAGTTAATTTATCATAAAATTGTCCAGTATTATTAAAATTCGATTGCTTCTTTTGAAACTTTAATTGCTCAGATAATCAATATTCAGGGGAAGATGCTGTTACATTTATATCATAAATTACTTTGTGATTCTGCCTCAACTGTTTTATAAATTTAAGAGGCCTTTTTTACTGCTGATTAATCAAATTATGTCTCCAATTTAGTTGATTTTTATTTGTTTACACGACAAAAAAATTAAAGGATTAAAAAAACATCCCAATGTTAGAAACCTCAAAAAAAGTTCAGTCAGTCACCTTCTTAACGGTCTATTCCCTAAGGTGTTATGGGGTGCCAGAGCCCATCCCAGCTGATTTAAGCCGAGGGGCAGGGTACACCTCTAACAGGTCGCTAGGCCACCCACATAGGAGCGGTAACATAGTGGGCCAATAAACCTAATATGCATGTTTTTGGAGGAAAACAAGAGTACCTTAGCAGAAATCCATGCATGCACAGGGAGAACATGCAAATTATACACAGAAAGGCCAATGTTTCAAGCCTCATCCCTATCCGGGATTTGAACCCACGACCTTCTTGCTGTGAGGCCACTGTGCTACCGTGCCGCTCCTCGAGAAGTTTTTACAAAATCCTGGCTATAAGACCAAATGAAATAAATGCATCCTAACTTTTATATATATATATATATATATATATATATATATAGATAGATAGATATATAGATAGATAGATAGATAGATAGATAGATAGATATAGATAGATATATATAGATAGATAGATTTGATACACTTTCTTTTCTTTTTTTTTCTCATTGGCACATTTAATTTTGTGCAACATTTTTGTGTTTAATTTCTCTTTGAATACTTTTGACTGTTTCGCAATAAAAGTCTGCCACCTCGTGTTTAGAAATTGTATTACACATTGATAACGCTAGTTTAATTTTAATACTAACCCGCTTAATAAAAAAATAAACAGTATAAAGAAAGACAGAATAATTCTAAAAAACACAACAAGTGTGCAAAATTGTAAATGACTGTCTGAATTGGGAACAAAATAAATTGTTTTCTTGACATCTGGCTGAGTTTCTGCAGATGACACCAGATTCAAACAGAGTTATTGGTGCCATATTCTTTGAAATTTTTTTTCTAGGGTAACTTTTTAACTTTTAATATTTGATTTAGTTAATTTTTCCTTAAAAATGGGGATTGATTGCCTAAAGATCTGGCATGTGATTGACCTTAAATCAATCAGTGTCTATCATATTGACATAGAAATGAAACTTTTAAAAATGTATTTCAAGCTATTTAAATCTTAGATTTAAAAAATAGTTTCCTAAATTTGTCCTTTATTGTAATGTTTGATTAACTGAACATAAAAAACTGTTTTGAAATGAAAGACAAAAGTTAAATCAAGTTAGACACAAATTAAAAGTCTTTCTTTTGGATTTAATCAACATACTTGATTAATGTGATAGGTTTTTATGTATTAATTAAAGGTGATCTAGTCACTTGGAACTTGTTCATATCTGTACTGTGTGACTTTAAGACCATGCACCCCTCACTTTGAATGGATCCTCATTTCTTTCACCCCGTATGAAGCTTTGGTGTGTTTATCAGAGTGAATGAAAGAGGCTTTTGGAAGTGTGGGAAGAAAAGAGTCTCTTCTGAGAGGCTTTTAGAGCTGTGGATAATAGATTCCTCTCAGAGGATAAAACAAATAAAAAACTTCCTGCAAAAGCAGCATTATTTTAAAAAATCTCCCAAATGACTTTTTCTTTTATATAACAATACAGCACAAAAAATTATTTGATTTTGGGGGAAAAAAAACTTCTATTGAAAAGAAATTTCGGATTTCCTGTTTCTGTGTGACCCCGCAACAGACTGGCGACCTGTTCAGGATGTATCCTGCTTCTCACCTGAAATCAGCCGGGTTAAGCTCCGACACCCCATGTGACCGCTTTAGGGATAAGCGGTTCAGAAGATGAAAAAAAAAACGTTTAAATTGATGTTGCCTCTGTATGTGTGTGTTTCTGCAACAGACTGGCGACCTGTTCAGGGTGTGCCTTGCCTCTCGCCTGAAATCAGCGGGATTCCATCGGGGATAAGCGGTTCTGAAGACGAACTGAAACGTTTTATGTTGCGTCTTGTTCTTCTCAATTTCAAACGGTTTTTAAACCCCAGTCATGTGTGATTAGAAACAGGCTGTTTGTGCAGTCTGATGACTTTCTGAAGAGTCTGGAATCAAATTCCTGAACACGTAGGAAGGAGCTGCTCAAGTTGCTCCAACACGACGTGACGCACGATCAGCGACTAACGGATTACTGTTCAAGGATAGATGTGCTCAGAAACTAACTTTAACAGCTTTTTAACTTCCATCAAACCACCCACATGACGGATTTCTTTGAATTTTTCTCAGATTTGTGCATGTTTTTTTTTATGTTTTGGAGGATCATGACACAAAGAACTCAGTTTTTTTCTCCAGATCGTTTGTTTCAGCGCAACTGAACTCAAGAAGAAAAGAAATGTAAGATTAAGATGGGATCAAATCTTTATATATTTTTTAGAATGATCTTTTTAAAATAAAAATGTAAGTAAAGATGTGGTTTTATGTAAAGAATCAAGAAGCCGGGTTTACTTTTTCCTCAGCGGATGTGAGATCAGTTAGTTTTTGAATAGAACTAGTGGAACTAGATCTTTTTCTGTTTCCTAATCTACTTTTTCTGACAGATGTTTGCTGGTCTGATGGGATTGGAGTGTCACAATAACACACTGATTCACAGAGAGGTGACAGAAGGTAAAACAAAGTGTTCTAATTTAAAATCACTTGGACTTCTTTGTGTAAAAGTAATAAAAATGGTGAAAATTTTCAGCAACTGTTACAACCTTATAATAAGATCCCAGTTCATTGTTGCCATCAAAGGTCAAAGAGGTTATAAAACATGTTCTAAGTATATTATAGTTAAAAAAAATCAACTTTAAACTCTGTGTGTTTGTGGTTGAAAGAGGGAAAATTTTTGCTCACATGCTCCTCTTTGTTATGCACATCAACATATGTTGGTATCTTATGTGGCTTTATTTTTGTTTGACAAACATGGTACATTTTGATTTGAAATTATGTTTTTAATGAAGCATCATTCAGTTGGTTTCTGATCCCTGCTTGACCACCCAAGAAGTCGAGTGACTTGGTTAATAAAGGTTTAGAATAGCTGAGCAGAGGTCTATTGTCTTTTTGTAAAAATATGACCAAACATGATATTCTGGTTTTGCATATTTAAACATGACCAGCTCTCACTTCCTTATTTTAACTGCTTGTGGTTGGTCACAAGTAACCGTAAAGTGGTGTTGCACATCTTCTGAGCAGTGTTGCAGACATGCAGATCTGCTGATGTGTGCCTTTGCTGATCTTGTTCCTCAAATGTTTGTGTATTTACGAGATCCTCTGCATTCCATCGCTATTTGGCAGCAGCTTGTGGGATGCACTGTTTAACCTAAAGGGCCTCTTTAATCTCTAAAGGTAAATAACTTTGCCTATTCTGGCTCTTTATTTTGAGGGTGTGCAGATTTACAGCCAGAACAAGCAACGCGTTACAGCGGGAACATTTAAGTTGGTTTCATTCTTTGGCTTGTTTGTGCTTCCTACTAAAGTTCTTGGAAAATCATCACAGCTCAAAGCCTCACAGGAAGTAGGGAATGTCATGCCTCTGACTGAGAACGAGCCTTTAGGCATTTCCTTCCTCTTTACCGGGAAAAGTTGCTGTGTGTAAGCTTTAGTATGCAAGGATTCAGTAACCCTATCGGCAAGTTCCTCTCTTCTACTTTCTCTCTGTTATTCAGAGTGCTTTGGAGAATAACCATGACCACAACAGATGGTGTGCGGTTGAATGTGGTACCTTAGAACAGGCTAGGGTTTCTTATGTTGGGTATGGAACAGTGGCCACGTCTGCAAAGCAACACTAATGGATGGGAGCTGTAATTTGAGCCTCGGTGTGATGGTCCCAGTGGATGAAGACTGTCTTTGAGTAGGGTCTTCTGGAGGATACACATAAAAGAAACGCCTGAATGTCTCCCTGTAAATCTGGCCAAACAAGATCATCATGAAGTGCTGTGTTTTTATGTTTCCTCTCATACGGTCCCATAGGATGTTTAAGAAGTGACATAAAGGGATTTCCCAGGCCACAAAGTTATGGGGTGTGGTCGATTTGTGTGTTTGGACACAACGCTACGCACACACACAGACAGAATTTGTTGCTATTAAAAAGTATCTGGCTTTTATTCCGACAAAAGGATGAGGGATTCCTCTGTTCACTGGACAGTAGTGCCAGTGTGTGTTTGTGTGTTTTTAGTGTGTGCATGCGTAGGGAGAGAAAATTGAAAGATGAGGGAGTGCAGCTGGACACAAAGAGGCTGTTCATTCTTCACATTTCAGCTAGCCTCCTCCTCTCAATCCTACACTTTCTGTGTGTTAGTTGTGGCGCTGCAGCAGGTGTTCGCCTCTGCACACAGACCGTCTTTATCACCACAGGCGCATCAAATTCTATGTCCCATTTTATTTGTACAATTTTGAACATTTTGTGAGCCCTCCTGTTCAATATATAGTTACTATTCAAATGCCAGGTAGTTCTTGGCCGTGTCTTTTGTTCTGGAGGAATGGGAGGGATGTTACATCTATTTTTTTTCCAGTGCCACACTGTCCTTTAATTTACATTGTATTTATTGTGGAAAATTAACAAACCTACATTTGTAACCCAAAGAAGTAGAGTTTTTAATTATGATCCCAGTTTTGAGAGAAACAATGTAGATTCCATTAAAAAATGTACAAAAAGCCCATTTGGATGAATCTATGTGACAAATTTATTGCTTCAGCTGATTTCAGGATTGTGTAAGAATTCGTATCCTAAACAATCCAAATTATAAATAATTTGATAAGCGCAAATATCAAGTATGACCATTGTGAGGCTGCTTTAAAATTAGGTTTAATGAACTGATTGCAATAAAAACTGCAAGTTTTTCTGTTTGGATTGATTTTCTAGTTGTATAAAATATAATTTTAGTTGGACTTTTCTGTGCATTTTCCACATGTTTTGAGGTGGTTGTGAAGAGCAGTATTGCTGTATTTTTCATAGATGAACTCCAGGGCAGCGTTGGGACATACATGGCTGCTTCGCCGTAACTCAAACATGACTGCGGCTTAGCCGTTACCCAACAGCTGGAGCAGAACTGTGGGAAAAGTCCCACAGCTTGTTCTCCCTCCACTTTGTGCTTTTAGCTGTGAGACTGGTGGGCTGAGCTAAAAGCTAATCTAGTGTTTTCATACCACAGCGGGTAGACAAATCTAACAATACGTTTTTGTAGAATTAGCCAATTTGTCATGAATATTTTACCTAGGTTATCCTCAATGAGCTCACAGTTTATCTTCCTCATGACTGCGTCCAGATTAATGGTTAATCTCTGCATGGACAGGTGGCAGAGCATCAGGGACAGCTGGCAGCTGTAAGAGGCTTCACCGAAGACCTGGCTACATGAGAGGAGATCAGCCCAGATTGCAGTGTCCTGTTCCCAACCAGGATGAGGAGGACAGTGCTCCAAATGGGAATGAAAAATCTGGATGTCTCACGTCACCACGGCATGACATGACCACGGCAACCAGCGGTCAAAAGCTCCATCCAACCCCTGCTACCACAGTGTCCTTGATGACTCATGATAAACCAACGTGTACGTACTTGAAGAACCTGAACTTTCTTCAATCTGTTCCTTATCTTACTCCATCTGTAGAGAACCAACCAGTTCAGAAGACTTCCAACTATGTAGTTTCTTCATCGCAGCCTGAGAACAAATTTAAGTTAAACTCGAACTTGGTGCTCAAATCTTCTCTCGAGACCTCCTTTAACTCCAGGTTCAGCTTCATCCAACAGTCGCTGCACCTTAGTCAGAGTACGATCACCACAGCAGCACAGGAACCGTTACCAAATCCATCAGAAACCAAACCAGATATTATCTCCGCTGAACATAAAGTCTGCAAACAGCCACCTCTAGTCCCCATCTCTGCTCAGAGTGACCAGGTTCAGAAAGAGGAGCTGGTATCAGGTGGAAGGTTTTGGCAGGAATATCTCTGGACTAACAAAGAAGAAACTCCTCAGCTGGACATAGAGGCAACCTCCTCCCTGTCGGTGGACTCGGACACAGCTTCCGCCTCCTCTGTGACCTCCGGCTACGACAGTGCAACGCCAGCGTCAGAGCAGGGCTGGGATAACCTGGTGAAGAAGTACGAAGGCGTCCTGCAAGACTGCCTCCAAAACAACCGCACACACACCAAGGTGGGTTCTAGCTGTGATTGTGAGAAAAATAAACCTACTTTATTTAGTATGGTCATATTATTTAAATGAAAAATATCACTTTTAATTAAAAATGTAGTCAAATACAATGTATTTTTAGATTAGAAAAAAAAGTCCACTTGTATACTAAAGTTTTTGTTGCTGATCCCATGTCTTTGAAACTGCAGTCATTGCACCCACGCTTTTTTTGGGTCAGTGGCGACCTTTTAAAGGCCAGTGCCCTGCAGACGGACTCATTATTACTTATTTACTTATCTTCTGTCCTCCCTGTCAGATTGAATCCATGATGTTGAAGCTGCAGAGGCTCCAGCAAAAAGCCATTCTGGATGACGACTATGACGCAGGTGAACTTTGAACATAGTTTTTGAATATTGTTTCGGGTTTTGTGATGACATGTTTTAAATGTGGTGATTGAACTTGAGCTGACACAAAGAAACTAGGATTTTGATTATACTGTGGTTATATCAAATCTCTCTTCAGGAGGAATGTATAAAAACAATGAACCTCGGCTCCACTCACATGTTTAAATAAACACTTTTATTAGTGTAAATCCGTCGTTTTAACAGAAGATAATGAATTTAGTCACATGGTCTATTGTCCTTCCATGCTGACATATGTTCACAATATGCTCATGCCATGGATTTTCTGAGAACTGTGAGATGGGATTTATCAGATTATTGTTGGTTTTAAATGGCTTAAACTTGCTTGGGAAATACAACGTGATCTACTGAATGTCTTTGAAGGGAATTTGTTGATCAGTAGGATATTCATAACTCAAACAATTAGTTGGAATAGTTTAGAAGGAAATGGGGATAACATGTTTATTGTATTTGTCTACAAGTTTTAATCCAGTCTGTTAAAAAAATATTTTTAAAAAAGCAACCACAGTCTGTAGGGGCTCCAAAATTCAGAAAGTACAGTATATCTAGTTAAAAAAAAAAAAAATTCTTGTTTCGTCTTAAGAAAAAAAATCTTTAAAAAGATAAATAATGTCAGTTTATCTCAAATTTATGCCAATAACTTGTGGATTTAAGAATGATAAAGCTTCTCTTTGCAATGCATTGACAACATATGCATCTTTTTAATTTCGAATTGAGTTTGAATTCAGAATTACTTGCGACTCATATCTGTAGGATCGCTAACGGATCACATACGGTATTTGATGCAAACAAAGTAAAAAGTCACTCTTTTTTGTCTCTCATTTTGTCCTGTTTTCCTTCTATTCAGTTAATAGTAATCTAAAAAACCCCAAGCCACTTACTTTTTCTAGGCTAGCTTGATTAATGTAATTTGATTTGCATCACATGCCAGGTTACTTGGCAAAGTTTAAATTCAGATATTTTGACCCATTTCTTATACTTGTGACAAACTTATTGTAATTACTGTACATCAGTTGCATGTGCTGTGTGGAATAACAGTCTGAGCAGAGTAGTTATTTGGGTCAGAACAGCGTGTCTCTTCAACCTTTCTGTTTGTCTTTAGATAAAGGCCACGACAAACTTTTTAGACATGTTAAAGTTTAGTTGACATGGTTTGCTGTCAGGATGAGGGTAAACTAAATGAACATAGTCAAAGCAAGATCAAAACTATTGGAAAACCTTCACTTTTTCTTTGTTTTGTGCTGATAAAAACTCAGATGTTTAACCTTTAGGCTTTTGAATAAAAGCATGGACACATCACTGTATTTCTATGAAGACTTTATGTTACCGATACCGTATGTATGTATTCCACATTTTTTTGCCTGTTATTTAGAATTGTTCTGTATGTTTTTTTTGTAGCTGAGCGTTTTGGGAAAAAGCTAGAGGAGCTGTGTAGAGAACGTGGATCACTGAAACTCGGTTTACCCTCCAGACAACCCAGCGTGGCTTTATTCCTGGAGAGACTCAGACAAGTGGTGCACAGCGCACTCCAGAGGACTGATACCAGCCAACACAGGTCAGTCACAACATAAAGACAACTAATGTGAAAAATAATTCTTACTGCTTATTCCCCGATGAATTACACATCACAATGGTTGCAGTTTAATCTTTAGAATTATCTTAACATTTTTCTACGTTCCTCCAAAACTTTTCTGTACTGCTGACCTTCCGGGCAGTAGTATAGTAGTACTGTCTATTTTGGTTAGCAACATTCTGGTTTGTATGATAACGTGTCAGGTTTTAATAAATTTAATTACCAGGATCTACGTTAACTCGAACTCTCTTTTATCATGCCTGCTCATTGTCATATAAAAAAAAAAAATCAGTGACATGTGAGAGTATAAAATTAGCTTTTGTTAGAGGAAGGAAACCAGGTGTGGCATCCTGAACAAAAGTAACAGAAAGCTTATGAAACAAGGTGAAAAATAACGGTCACATGTTGAAAGTCTAGGTGTAATACTTGTTTGTCTTCTGAATCGCTTATCCCAAATTGGGTTGCGGGGGGTGCTGGAGCCTATCCCAGTTGATTTCAGGCGAGAGGCAGGGTACACCCTGAACAGGTCACCAGTTTGTTGTGGCGCCAGACATACACACTCATTCCTATGAGAAAATTTTATAGCAGTCAATCAACCTGCATGTTTTTGGAGGGCGGGAGGAAACCAGAGTACTTGGAGAAAACCCATGCATACACTGAGAGAAACATGCAAACTCCACACAGAAAGGTGAATGTTCCAAGCCTTGCTCCTCATCTGCAACTTGAATCCCGACCTTCTTGCTGTGAGGCTACTGTGATAACCACTGCACCACCGTGTAGCCCTAACTGTAATGTGCAGCCAGAAAAACTTAATATTATTGGGCTTTACCCCCCGTAAAGGTTCACAACTTTTGACGGGATGAAATAATTTAAACAGCAAGGTTTTACAACTGAGAAAATCCCAATATGATTATCATCTTAAAAATTCACATGATTTATGTATGTGCCTTCATGACTTATTAGCAGAGCGGCTGCAGAACCTGAAGTAGACGAACAACCCGTCTCTCTGCAAGGTCCTCTTCAACGCAGGGATTGTCTGGTTCAAGAGAAACGTCAAGTTGAGGTAAATTTTGAAGCTTTTCTGTTATTATTCAGTCTCTGTCCGATTTTTTTTTTAAGTTACTGACTTATTCTATTCATCACATGTGAATTTAAAGAGAGAAATATAAAATATCTTAAATATTTCTGTCATGTTTACTTTTGTCATTCGCTCAACTAACAACACTTTGTTCCGACTGCTAACTACGAACGACAAAACGATGCAATTAAATTAGAATTTGTAATTAATTTATTTAAAAATAACACGTGCATTTGGTTCCAGTAATAATTTATTGTCATACACGTATTTGAATATTACAAATGATCAAATTTCACTTTTTTTGTTTAAGTAAAATTTCAAAATTGAAACTAGCTTAAAAACTAAAAACAAGTATTCTGGTATCTTAAATGTAAAAAATACACTGATCAACAGAGAGAGACGGTGATGAAAAATAAGTTGGATTTAAATAAATAATGGTAAACATTTTGTTTTGGGATGCTTCTATCAGAGGGAAATTACTGAGTTGGAGCATAGGTTGGCTGAGCTGCGGGATCGAAGTCAGTGTCTGGAGCAACAGATCCAGGAGGAGGAGCAGAGGATGGAGGCAGAGGAGCTGGAGGTTTCTATGTTGAGGAGCTGCACTGTGACCCAGCTACGAGACCTGAGTCGGACTCTACAGGACCTCACAACATCTGAAAACCGAACACAGATTTCAGTCTCGCCACCGCCTTTCATGCTCAGGTAGTTCACATTTCTTCCTTAAATAAAACAGGAAAAGATATCAGTAGTTGTGTGACAAAGTGCAATGGGTAAAAGATATATATTTTTAAAAGTTCATGCAGTTTTCCAAAGAATGTACATTTTATTTAGATGTTTATCAGTCGCACAACAACACAAGTCGTCTTTGTGGTTAGACGTTACCCCAGGGGTGCAAAATTATTCACTGCGGGTCTGTAATTTTCTCCTGGATGAGATAATTCACAAAGGAAAATACTTCCAATGTCCACAGTGTAATGTAGTTTAAAAGACTGGTTTATACAAAATCAACTTTTGAAAGTGTCTTTCATGATTGAACTTTATTCCCACATCAAAAACCTGCAGCTCATTTGTCTTCTGAACTGCTTATTTCTAATGGCGTTGTGGCGAGTATAGAAGCCTATTCAGGCAAGATGCAAGATACAGTGCAGAAAATAAGTATTTGAACACCCTGCTATTTTGCTATTTCTCCCACTTGGAAATCATGGAGGGGTCTGAAATTTTCATCATAGGTGCATGTCCACTGTGAGAGAGATAATCTAAAAAGAAATATCCAGAAATCAAAATGCATGATTTTTTAACGATTTATTTGTGTGATACAGCTGCAAATAAGTATTTGAACACCTGTGCATCATCTAGAATTCTGACCCTGAAAGACCTGTTAGTCCGCCCATTAGAAGTCCACCTGCACTCCATGTATCATCCTGAATCAGATGCCCCTGTTTGAGGTCGTTAGCTGCATAAAGACACCTGTCCACCCCATACAACCAGTAAGACTCAAACTTGTAACATGGCCAAGACCAAAGAGCTGTCCAAAGACACCAGAGACAAAATTGTACACCTCCACAAAGCTGGAAAGGGCTATGGAGCAATTGCCAAGCAGCTTGGTGAAAAAAGGTCCACTGTTGGAGCAATCATTAGAAAATGGAAGAACTTGAACATGACAGTCAATCTCAATCGGAGTGGAGCCCCATGCAAGATATCACCTCGTGGGGTCTCAATGATCCTAAGAAAGGTGAGGAATCAGCCTAGAACTACACGACAGGAGTTGGTCAATGACCTGAAAAGAGCTGGGACCACCGTTTCCAAGGTTACTGTAGGTAATACACTAAGACGTCATGATTTGAAATTATGCATGGCACGAAAGGTTCCCCTGCTTAAACCAGCACATGTCAAGGCCCGTCTTAAGTTTGCACATGATCATTTGGATGATACAGAAGAGTCATGGGAGAAAGTTTTGTGGTCAGATGAGACCAAAATAGAACTTTTTGGTCATAATTCCACTAAGCGTGTTTGGAGGAAGAAGAATGAAGAGTACAATCCGAAGAACACCATCCCTACTGTGAAGCATGGGGGTGGTAGCATCATGCTTTGGGGGTGCTTTTCTGCACATGGGACAGGACGAGTGCACTGCATTAAAGAGAGGACGACTGGGGCCCTGTATTGTGACATTTTGGGGAACAACCTCCTTCCCTCAGTCAGAGCATTGAAGATGGGTCGTGGCTGGATCTTCCAACACGACAATGACCCGAAGCACACAGCCAGGAAAACCAAGGAGTGGCTCCGTAAGAAGCATATCAAGGTTCTAGCATGGCCTAGCCAGTCTCCAGACCTGAACCCAATCGAGAATCTTTGGAGGGAGCTCAAACTCCTGTTTCTCAGCGACAGCCCAGAAACCTGACTGATCTGGAGAAGATCTGTGTGGAGGAGTGGGCCAAGATCCCTCCTGCAGTGTGTGCAAACCTGGTGAAAAACTTCAGGAAACGTTTGACCTCTGTAATAGCAAACAAAAGCCACTGCACCAAATATTAACATTCATTTTCTCAGGTGTTCAAATACTTATTTGCAGCTGTATCACACAAATAAATCGTTAAAAAATCATGCATTTTGATTTCTGGATATTTCTTTTTAGATTATCTCTCTCACAGTGGACATGCACCTATGATGAAAATTTCAGACCCCTCCATGATTTCCAAGTGGGAGAAATAGCAAAATAGCAGGGTGTTCAAATACTTATTTTCTGCACTGTACATCTTGAACAGGTCGCTGGTCTGTCCCAGAGCCAGTCGCACACAACCATCAACACACGAACTCATTCCTAGTGGTAAAGTTATAGCGGCCAATCAACCTAACCGGTATGTTTTTGGAGGGTGGGAGGAAAGCGGAATCCGTGGAGAAAACCCATACATACACGGGGACAACATGCAAACCCCACAAAGAAAAGCCAGTGTTTCAAGCCTCGACCCCACTCTGGGGTTTGTACCCCCAACCATCTTGCTGTAAGGCCAACATGCTAAACACTGTGCAAAAAACGTCCAGTAGTTTTCTAATTTATTTATGCATGTGTGAGTAATTTGCAAGCTCTCCATCCATGTATTCGGATACTATTCGAACGACAGATTGTTAGACATAGATGTGGTTCTCCGCCAAATCCACATTCTTTAGTCCCTACAAATTGTGTTATTTTTATGCAACACGTCAAAATAGGTATGTATTTGTAACAAAATGTATTCACTTTACACTGAATTTAATTTTAATTTTTACATACTTAATTCATTCCTCAACGGGTAAATTTCTGTGCTGCATTCCACTGCAGCAGGCAGCCAGGACAGCACCAATGATTTGGAGGAACAGGGGGTTAGGTGTCTTCCTCAAGTACACCTAGACATGAGCTCAGTGGGATTTAACCCTGCAAACTTCCGGTCCAAAGGCAAACATTCCACCACTGAGCTATTGCCTCCCCCTAATTTATGACCTCAAGCTAGATTTAAGCTGTCTTGTGAACACATCCGGGAGTCTAGACTAATTGGGGAGGAACTCGTTCGAGAGAATTCAGAATGCAATAAATTAAAATGAAACTGGATAAATGTATTTAGAAGCGTTTTTTGGGCAAACATCATATTTTGGAGCTCAAAACATAACTTTTTTTTAGACCTTCTATGAAAAAATAATTATTACCCCACAAAAGTACAGCACAATACCCATGCTTTGAAAAAAGATAATAACTCCCATGATAAATTGTACTCTTGAGTGTGGGAGAGACATTTTTTCATTTGACATTTAAGTCAGACATTTTTTTTCCATGCTCAAATTTTCATGCACAAGTGTTTAATCTAAAGACTTTGCCTTTAGGCTTAAAGTCAGTTCATTAAGTAAAAGTACTCTCATACTCCACAATTATCTGTCACTAAAGTTAACAAGTGACCCTGATGGTTGACCTTTAATTACACACATTTACAATAAAGCTCCTGCAGGACACAAAACTGTCAAATATTCTTCAAATGTTTTTATGTCAAAGATAGAAAACAAGTACTGACATATTGATAGAATGTCACTAAATGTTACATGTCATTTATATGTTTTTAAACACAGTTTTATCTGCTGATGGTTGAAGTAGGTTTTTAAAGCAAAAAAAAATCCCTGCTTTCGAAACTAATTTAAATCTGTATATAAAAAATGGGAAAAATGCTGGGTAAAAATAAGCCAATTAAAAACCCAATGTAAACACATTTTTTGGAGATGATAGATGAGAGTGACTTTGTTTATCTCCAAAGGGAAATTAATTTGTCACAGTAGCTTAATTGACAGAAATCTAAACAAATTAAAAAAAGAATAAGATCAGTTTTAGAGAAAATTATATTCTAAAAAGAACTACAAATACTTTGAGAAACTTTATGTTGAAGTAAACTTTACATTTGTTATGAAAGAGAATTTATTTTTCATTTTGATCATACTATGTTAATCCCTCATGGGAAAATTCCGGTTGCTGCATTGCACCACAGCACGCAGCCAATGAAGGCACTAATGTCAGGAGCAAATAGGGGGTTAGGTGTCTGTTCCAGGGATACTTAGGCATGAGCTTAGCAAGATTTTGAACCAGCAGCTCTTTAGTTCAAAGATGCGAATTTTACTACTGAGCCATGCCTCCCTACTTGCAATTAAGACATGCAACAAACACTGGCCTTCCTGAGTGGAATTTTGCATGTTCTCCTGGTGTATGTGTGGGTTTCTTCCAAGCACTCTTGTTACCTCCCACTCTCCAAAAACATGCGTGTTAGGCTAATTTGCTGCTACAAAATTGTCCCTAGGAATGAGTGTATACAGTATGTGTGGATGCTTGTATGTGGCCCCGCGACAGACTAGCGACCTGTTCGGGGTGTACCCAGTGTCTCGCCTTAAATCAGCCGGGATAGGCTCGGGAACCCTGGGACCCCATTAGGTATGGACGGTTCAGAATTGAATTGAATAAAATATTATAATGTTAATATTATCATGATGCTAACAATTCTTTTGACTTAAACATTCGTAAAATTATCCAACAAGCTCGATATCCCCATATAAAATGAGGAGGAATAACTGATTTTTTAAAAAAGGAAACTTAAAGTTTTTTTAACAAGAAGAAAAGTTTCTTGCATTAAAAAAAAAAAAAAAAAAAGTATTTCTTGCAACACCAGTAGTTACCAGGTGGGGCTGCTAAAGAGCTTTGATTATTAGTCACCCAAAAATTCCAAATTGTCTTTGTGAAAACATAGAATTACTTTCTATACTAAGGATTGCTCACTAACTGCTGAGATTGGTGTATTAATTAATATTTTTTTGTGATCTCAACTTTTTTCTTTTAATAAGAAAACAAATCAAAGCAAAATTGATGATTTTATTAACGACAGCACAAGTTTTCTGGAGATTTTCAAGTTCATTGAATCACTTTTCTAGATTTTTCTGGTTCAGTAAAACTGGACAAAGCAGTATGGAGTGTGTTTTGTTCATTCCCTCCATCCTCTGTGCTTGCATCTTTTTCTGTAACACCTGCTTGAACCTGTTTTGAATTTTAATGGTTTTTCATAGATGCTAATGATTACTTTGTACGGTTCCCTCTGAAGTGAATAGCCTCCGAGGAAGCCCTGCGGAAAGCTTCTCTGTCTTGACACTCGTTAGTAAGACATGTAAATTGTACTTATCGCCTACTCGGTGGTGTGACCCACCATCAGTAGAATAATTTGATGTCTGACACACTCTCACCCTAACCGGAACCCATTTATTTCATCTCCTGATTGAAATTTCAACTTCTGATTGGATATTCTGTTGCACATCTGCGATCACCAAAATTATTGTGTTTCAGTTCTGGGAGGGAAATAACACAGGACACTTCCTTTTCATGCCAGCTTCCCTAATAGTATCGAATTAGAGAAATCCACTTCAGATAGATTAGATTTATTTCTAAAAAAAAAAAAAAAAAGGAGGATGCAGTAATCTGAATAACATCTAAAGGGCAGACTGATTTTTGTGACATGAGACAACTGGAGACTGTATGAAGGTGACTGTGTCATGTATAATAGATTTTATGCTCCTTTTTCCACATCCTCTAATTGATTTATATCTCCTTGACCATATAATATGACCTCAGTGGTTTGTCCCTGTCGCATCTTTGTTTGCATGCACAGCAATAACATCATCGATATGATCATTTAAACTAAAAACATAAACCTGAAAAACATAAATCCATGCAGACATGAGGATGGAATTAGTGAAATTAGTCTACTGGTTGCCATTTTCGCAATCAAAAAAACTGAACTGAAATAATGGGTGCAGCACAGTGGCCTCACAGCGAGAAGGTCGGGGTTTGATTCATGGGTGGAACAAGGCTCGAAACACTGTTCTCCCCATGTATGCATTGGTTTTTTTTTCTGAATACTCCGGTTTCTTTCAACCCTACAAAAACATGCATGTCAGGTTTACTGGCCGCTATGAAATTTGTCCCAGGAATGAGTGTGTGTGTGGATGGTTGTTTATGTGTGGCCCAGCAGCAGACTGGCAACCTGTTCAGGGTGTATCCTGCCTCTCGCCTTAAATCAGCCGGGATAGGCTTCAGTACCCGCCACGACCCTGTTAAGGATAAGTGGTTCAGAATACGAAACGAATTAATGGCCTATTTGTGTACTTAAGTCAACATTTCAACTAATACTACTCTACTTGAAACTAAATATATTGGCCTCCAAAAGGTATGATTTGCCCGTTGGACCATGTTTTAGTCACGATCAGGTTTTGGTTTTGACAAAATAATGCAATCAAATGGTTTATTTAATGCATATACATAGAAAATTGATGGATTTTGCTGCATTTTGTCTCACTAATTTAACTCAGCACAGAAATTTCTTACTGCTTTGGGTTTGCGGTCTGAACCAGGACAAAGCACACGCTTGTGTTTCACTTTTGAAACAATAAATCACTTGGCGTATTTTGCTTGTTCAACGCTATAGTTAACATGAGTTACTGTAGCGTTGAAATAAGAACGTGCGACTGAACAATAGCTTCTACTTTAGAATAAAAAGTCACATTTATTCTGTTCAAAAAACTTTGATTTTTGTGCATTTTTTTTATTTTGTTCTTCTCAGAGTGGAGATATAGCTTTGTAGAAAACAATCACGCAAAGTCAAACTGAATCAGTTAAAACCTGCAAACCTGGTTAGATCAAGAAGGGTTTGAACTTTCAGAAAGTAAATTTAAGAAATATGTGAATGTTTGCATCTTTATGTGTGAAGATCAATTTTGCAGAACTTTCTGTTTTACTGTTTATTCCATAAAACAAACAGAAACACATCCCAACCAAACTGCATTTTTGTGTGAATAATAAACTAGTATGCCTTCAGGCTTGAATGAGCTGATTTAAATTATCTTTTTTTTATGGTTTTATATTCTAAAGTTCTCCCATAAAATAATCATTCTTGTCACATTTTCAGACTTCAGGAGCAGGAACAAGCTCTGAATCTGTCCATCAAGGAAGCTACAGCTAAAGTAAGACAACGATCCTCTCACCTGATTTACCTCTTTAAAAGCTCTGCTACCACTCTGCATGCATTTAATAACTGAATGTGCATGAAAACCTAACAAGAGGTGAGTCAGAATAGGCAGGATGTGTCAGTGTCAGTGTGTTTAAATGCATACCAAAATGTCAGGGTCTGTATGAATGTGCACTCCTGACAAGACAGTGATGTCTCTACAGCAAAAAACAGAATAAACCGTCATTCTGAATATAATCCTAATAGAATGGAAAATCTTTATGAAGAACAATGTGGTAGTGTAACTTTTTTCTGATTTTATGGCTTATTTTATTATGAAATATAGGCAAAAGTTGACATTTTTGTAGCTTTTTGTCTGTTGTCTCAGTGGCTTTGCATGCTCCACGATTCCTGCACATGCTGCGTTTCTGCTACTATTTCCTTGGGGGTTTACTTACTGATCTATACACATAAATCTTTGCAGCTGGAAAAAGCCAAAGGCAGCAAAAATCTATAGTTTAGGGAGAGCAGGTTTCAGATTCCTCAGTAAAAACCTCGTTAAGAAACTCATCTACATACATCTGGTAGCAGCAACTAGACTTCCAAGGAATCAAGTAGTGTTTTACTTAAAAAATGAAGAAAAAAAAAACACTTTTACAGAAATTGCGAGGGGTTAGTTCTCATGTTAAAATGAAAAGTCTGCTTTTTACATGAAGCATCCACCATGTGGAAAATGGCACACCTGCTGTGACAAAATGATTGCAGGGATGAAAGTCACTGCTTTTCTCTCTGCTGACTCTTTTTAAAAATCACAAATAGTCCGATGTTTTGAAATATAATCACCGATATAAAAATTTCTGCAGTTTAAAAGCACTTTAAGAGTTGTTTTCAATTCGTGCACTGCACCAACATGATTATCCAAGTCTGTTCGCCGTGTTTCCACGGGAGTGAAACTCCCCAGAGATGCTTTGCAACTGCCTTTACACATAACTGTGTCAGATTTTAAGAAGAAATGCATCAAGAAAATCCAGCGTCGTAAGCCTTTGAGCTGGGAAAACAGTTCCTCAAAAGATAGCAACGCTTCACGGGGGATTGCATGTGACCGTAGCTCAAAGTGTGCACATTAAAGACGAGAGGTTTAAAGGACAGAGAGCTGCATTCAATTTCTCCATCAAGGAGTGACATTCTTTTATTTCTTGTCTGTCCGCATGACAGGGAAGAACTATTTTTAAAGGTTAGGGACAAGGTAACATATTGATGTTCTGTATTGATGTTTCACTAATGGAACAGAAGCCGTGAATGAAGCTACGAAATCTTCTAAGAATAAGTGTCAAGTAGAAATTGAAAGGGGAATAGAAAATGAGCTTTGGGATGTGATGAGATCCATGCGTCCGCAAAAGTTTTGGTAGTTACTATTCTCCTCTAACTATTGCCTCTGCATCTTCTTCTCTTTCTTATCCCCAGGTGGTCATGAGTCAGAGGTTGGGCGGCAGCTTGAGGAGAAAAGTCAGCGAGACTGAAACGCAGCTTTTGGCCCTGCATGAAGCCAAGTTGGCGGCCATCTCTGGTAACTTTCCACTCAGCTCTACTCTGTTCCATCCCTGCTACATTACACATCTTTTATTTACCTCATTTAGTTGAATCACTCACCATTATCCTCAGTTAATTATGGTATTAATGGCCAAGCAGCTCATTAATGGGCGGTGAAAGCGTAATGTCCTCCTGTGGTGCACTGGTGCAGGTAATGACTTTAGCAATGCCAAGGAGCTGAAAGTCGAGATGAAGGCGGTGTACCTGGAGCGAGACCGGCTGGAGGCTTTGGCCAAGAGGCTTCATACCCTCAGCTCAGGGAACAGCCAGGAGCTGGCCAGGATGAAGGAGCAGCGGCAGCAGCTCAGGCAGGAGTTGGAGCAGCGGGAGGCTCAGCATGGTGAGTCTCTACTGTAGGTCATTTACTGAAAGCAACCAGAAATGATCACTAAAAAATAACTTTGTGGAGTCAACCATACAGCATGAATACGCTTCTTCATAAAGAATGAAGAGACTTAAGGACTGTCAGAGGCAAGCCAAGGCAATTTTATTTGTGTAATGTAAAATAAACTAAGAAGAGTGCAGATGAAACACTTTCAATTATCATTTCCATGACGAAAGCGTACAGTGTTTAGTCTGGACTTGAACAATGCCAAAGTAGAGGCCTGTCCCACATTTTTAAAAACAACATTCCAGATTTCAGCTGCATAAAATTGGAACACTACTTCCTTAAGTTTAGTCCTTACTCTGGGCACCAGTAACACGCCTTTTCCTTAGATCTAAGGCCTTGTCCTCACGTAGCCAGGTATTTTTGAAAACACATGTCTGCTGTCCTCCGTTTTATGAAAACGCTCGCGTCCACACGTAACCGTTTTCAAAATATCCGCGTCCACACGGAGCCGTATAAATACGCTTCAAAGTGCGATTATGAGCATGCCAGACCAGTAGTCGGCAGTATTGAGTGGAGGAGGTGAGAGGCTTGTGTGATTAATAATCTTCGATTGCAACGCATTTCTCCTCCTTTGCTCCTCAACAAGAAGCAAGAGCAGTTGAGAGTGGACAAAAAGGCAAGAAAAGAGGGTCTGCAACAGGGTAAAAAGTAATGCCTGTTTCTGTGGATCCATGCTGGCCACTGCCTGCATTTTTAAACAAGGATGCACACGAATTTACGTATGTGCATTACTTGTCGCAGCTAGTGACGCATAAAAATGCAAATCTCTGTTTTCGCACGTCCACACGCAAACGCAAAAAAACTGAGTTTCCCAAAATCCCCACTTTGGCCGGAGTTTTCAAAAACGCTGGTTTTGAGTCGTGTGTACGGCAGGCCAAAACGGTTAAAATTTTATGCGTTTTCAAAAATACCCGGCTACGTGTGGACAGGGCCTAAGTGTCCAAAATGGTTCAGTCATTTATACTTTACCGTCACTATGAGGTGATCAAGTCTTATTCTCTTCTGCAGGTTTTAGATGTTTAGATGATGACTGCAGTTCCAAAAAACACAAGCTATTTGATCAGTTTACTTTTAATCAGATGTGCACATTTAAAACCTTTAGGACCCCATCTCTTCAGGAATGGAGTTTGTCACTTTATCCACTCTCACAGATACCATCTGGAAAACTTCATAAAAGATTAAGAGCTGTCAAAATACATTTGCCTTAACAAAAACTCACAAGAAAGTCTGTGTGGACAAAAACCCTCAAATGTAATTATTAATGATGCCTTTTAAGCATCTTCTCCTCTGTCTTATACAGTATTTTACTCTCTCTCAACAATGAGTTGATCTAGTCTGCTGCTGGTCCATTTCACACTACTTACTGACCAATTCTCTGAGCCAGATGAGGCTCATTTATGTTAATGTTGCAGATGTTATAAAGACTAAGAGCTGTGAAGTGAATAGATTTAGTTGCGACATCTTTAAATCATCCCTAGTTCGAACTCAATAGGAGTTTTTTTTTTTTGGGAACACCGTAATCTATTTAATCTAATTAAGTTTTTTTTTAAGGATTTTTCAATGTTTTCACCAAACAGCCACGGCATAAAAGCCCCAGCTGATAAAGTGGATAAAAAAAGAACATCTTGTAAAAGGTTGTGCATTTTTACACATGTGTGTGTAAACTACAAACAAACCCTTGTTACAAAACACATTGTAATAGGCGTGGCACACCCACATGACAATCTATTCTTTAAACTAAATAATTGTTGAAAATCACATTATTGGGTTTAAAAACTCTTCCGTCTAATCCGGCATCCTAAGGCCGCCCTGTTTAATGTCTAACTTATAAAAAATTCTTGAGATCTACAGTATTTGATCTACTGTGAAGATAAAACATCCAAAAAGGTCCTATTCATCTTCTTAGTTTAGAACTATTGGGCCAAAATTTAACTTCTTTCAATCTTTTTTGAGAGTTCAGAGGATGGCCCTGCGACAGACTGGTGACCTGTTCGGGGTGTACCCTGCCTTTCATCTTAAATCAACCGGGTTACGCTCCGGCCCCTCGCTCGACCCAGTCAGGGAATGAGCAGTTTAGAAGATGAAATAAAAAAATATTTAAAGGACTTTTTTCTTGTTCATTGTAACAAAAACCGTATTTTATCAGCACATTTTCCAAAGTAAACGTCAACTTCTTTTATATTTAAATTCAAATGTACATTGAGAAAAGTCTTTTAAAGCCAAGTTCTTTCTTGATTTAACCACACGCTGTCTGAACATCAATGAGCTTTCTTCCAAATGAAGAGGAAGTGATCTGCAGTCAGCAGGGAATCGGCTTTTTAAATGAGTTAGCAACAGGCTCGGCAGTTGTTAAGAGGAGAGCCGGAGGTGGTGAGAGGGGAAAATTAGCTTTAGATTGTGTTAGACCAGTTCCTTTTAAGCCACTTTGTGCGCATGTGATGAGTCAGAGTTTGGACGCCTTGCATAGAGTTCCCAAAGCCTAAATTTTTAATCCACATGCAGTGCCACTCTTTCTTGTCCATCAGTCAGGGGGAAATTTCCGAAAAAGGTCACCTTCCTCTCTGTTGTGCTGAAACAGGATGGAAGTGCACAGAAGGTTTTATAAAAACTGGAATTGGAAGCTCTGACTCTTCATCATCCATCTCACTTATCGCATTTTTGTAATGTCAGGCCTGTAAAAAAAAATCCTTCTATTGTTTTACCCCAACTGTGCTTCAAAATGTCACTAGGTGGCATCCTCCTGTTGTTGCAAAGATAACACACTAACCCTATTTTTATTCAGTCCATTTTTGTCTTTATTTTTAAAAAAATTCAGTTCTCCCTTCAGCATACCTCCGTTTTTTTGCAACCGATTGATTTTTAACATCACGTTTTATCAACTGCATGGATTATTGTGGTTGAAATAACCCAGATTAAACAAGTTCCTAAAGCTCACTACACCCCAAAAAGACTATATGTTCAACTCTGTCAAAATAAGAGAGGCTAAGAAACCAAACAAAAGAATGGCATTCAGGTGGGCATAGCATCACATAGAGCACCACAAGTTAATGACTGGTTGTGCTACTTGATTAAACGCACAAGTGGGCGCACACCATATGGCAGAAGGTGCAATTTCACAATGTGTAGTAGACGTCAAGAAAAGGGGCTCATTAAGCTGTCATGCTTTTTGGTAATAAGGGGGTAAGAGCGTACGAGGTGGTAACTGATAGGCCACAAACAGCACATTTCTATTCTTCAGCTGGAGAGAGAATTAGAAATTAGTGTCAAAACCAAGAAGGCCATCTTTTTTCTGTGGCATTTTAAGCAAACACGTGTGTAACTTGTGTCTTTTTATGACGAGATAACAATATGCCTCTGAATGATGTATACAGTCCTGCTGATGACCTGTACATTTGTTCCTATATATTCAGATAAACTACAGGCTGGCTTGTTAAGCGACTCCACCCAACATACTGTGTGGATGGGGGCTTTTTGGCTTGGGATCCATTATGTCCTTAATTGCCACTGGCGTGAGTGTTGATGAATACAAAACTCGAGGTTTGATTCCCTGCTGAGGGCATAATTTTATCCCTTAGGGAGAGCCCTATTGATGCTAAATTTACAGCTAAATAATTGAAGAGCCGAACAAGATGAGTAAATGACCCCAGGAGTGAGGACATTTAAATGCAGGGGCAGCATGGAAGTGTGTTCTTGACTTCTCCAAGTGCTTTGGTAATGCTTATTTAATGCTGTTGTTAGCGCGCTGCAGGATCATTGTGTCGCTGTCAGGTAATTTGGCTATCTGTGATGCAGGTGACAGGTTTTTCGCCTCACATGGCTGCATTATAACACATTTAATTAATGTGTGTTTTTTAATATGCATGGTGGATTTTCACCATCTTATCTTACATATGCAGCTTCTAGTCACCATAGTGGTATTTTCAAGTATATTGAGACTGAACTGGATTGAACTGTTGTAGTCCACATCAAAATCCTGTCACTCAATATTATTTAACAAGTGCAATTTTCTCTTCGTGCAGGACCAATATTCAAGGCAAGAATGTATATGGTTTATTCATGACTCTGCCACTTCCAGGGGGCTTCTGTTGAGTACATGATGGAACATATGATAGCTCTTTTCCTAAAGAGCATCTGAATGATTGAGAGATGGTAGTAAAGTGGACCAGAGAGAATATTTTCTGGGGGTTTGTCTGCAAAGTTTGCAGCGGTTTCCATTTTTTTCTGTGGTTTGAGTGAAGGTGCATTTCCATTGTGCTTTTTATTTGTGTCAAAACATTCCTGAAAAGAGGAAACTGAAAGTAAAGCTAGGCTGAATTAATTCTTTTCTCTTCTTACAATTACATTAATGCTGCAAGTAAAAAGAGTGCATAGGTTTAAATCATGTTTTATGTCCCATTAGGCTTTTTTATAATGTTAACATGGCCTCTGTCATAATAGGAACCCAATTAAACAGGCTCACCAATTAAATTTGCTGGCTCACAAGACAAAGCAGGCCAGTTTTATTTATGTAGCAAGCTTATTTTATATCGTAAATCCAATATCCAGAACAAAATTAAAAGAAAATAAAGACTACATTTGGCAAAACGCATGTTTTTTTAATGTAACAATGCAATAAATAAGCTACATTATTTTGTCAAAATCATTCACTCTTCTATCACACAGTGAATAAGTCGTTTTGGGTCGCTCTGAGGAGCTCAGTTAATTCCAGTGTGGAACTGATGTGATGTCAGTTGTCAGGAATCTCTTCCATTCTGGAGTTAGCCTACTAAAAAACACAAAGACCAACTAAATGTTACCAACTGGTCGGGCACGAGTCTGATAGATCAACCATGTCCAGGCAAATAGTTTGAGGACATTGTTAGCTGTCTGTAGAGTCAATCGTCCACAGACCTGCTGCCATCAAGTCCTTTGGATTAGCTCATAAAGATTGCACAGACAGCGTCATAGATTTGGTTTTTATGGTGACCAATTTCACCAGGCTGAAATTTCACCATACACCTACAAAACATTAGATTAATTGATGTAAAACTCACTACCACTGGACTCTGTGGTAGTGAGATGCTGTGTTTCCCAATCTGGTAACCTGATGGATGAATCTGGTATTTGTTTGACTGCCTTTGGTCAATTCCAAAGTTTAGTAAAGTATGATTCAAGGGTTGAAGTGATCCCATTTTGTCATACTTAATTAGGTTACTTTAAATCTTGTTTTTTCACATTGTTCTCTATAAATTCCAGACATAGTTGTGTGTTAAAATTACAGCAGATTTGTCCTTTTCTTGAAATACTCGGTCAGTCTGACACCACCAAAATGTTGCATACAAAGTTCTGTCAATTCCTTTAACTCCATTTTTATTCTGTAAACTGTTAAAATGGGCTGCACGGTGACACAGGGATTAGCACAGTGGCCTCACAGTGAGAAGGTTAGGGTTGTGTCGTGAGTGGGGGCGAGCCTTGCAACACATGTTCTCCCCATGTATGTATGGTTTTTCTTCAGGTACTCCGGTTTCCTCCCACTCCCCAAAATTATGCATGTTAGGTGAATTGGCCACTATTAATTTACCCATAGTAACAAGTGTGTGTGTTTGTGTGTGTGGATGGTTGTGTGTATGTCCACAACAGACTGGCAATCTTTTCAGGGTGTATCCTGCCACCAGCCTGAAATCTGCCGGGATAGGCTCTGGCACCCCTCACGACCCGCTTAGGTATAAGCGGTTCAGAAGACGAAAGAAAACTGTAAAATTTCAGCTTGGCATGGATTAAGTTGCCACCATGTGATTGGCTGATGAGCATTTAAAAAGGTTGATCTGCATGTCAGTGTATTTCTAACTCAGGACTGCAGCCTTTAAGCAGCTTAAGTTGAAAATATATATTTCAAACAACTTTAATATGAAAATGTGCTTTTATTTTAGTAAAGAGACATTAGTCTAAACTAACATTTTGTTTAAGAACAGCCTGTCAAAAAAAGGAGGGATGGAGTTCTTCCCTAGAGATGACAGTGGCCAAATTTAGAAATGTATTTTTATGGAAAATGAATTCACTTAGAGCTGATAAGAAAACCTGGAAATAACAAGATGTAGATTAATGGAGCAGGTGAAGTGACTCTCACGCTTTTTACAATTTTCTGCTGTTTTATTCATAGAAAACACTCTATCCATCCTGCATGATCAGATTTGTAATTTCTTGTTTCCTTGGTTTGACTAGATAATAGCAGAAAGCATATCTTTAAAATATCAACCTTAAAATTTTAGCTTAAAATAATTTACCATATCCAGGAATTATATTTATATCTACCTCAGCATGGTGTTGGCACACACCGCCAATTTCCTCTCTTTTTGTCTGTCAAATTAATTGTCTTTGTTGTGTAGCCATGCAGAACCACACAGTATGTTACAGTGACAGCAACGGCTGGAGCATCATGGGTTATGGAGTATCTGTCTGATAGCAGACTGTCCCTCTTCCTCCATTAGCCACCCTGCTGTTACAGTCACACACATTCCTACAAGGTGTCTGCTTGTGCTGACTGTGCGTTTGTGTAACCTGCAGCGATGTCGCAGTCAAACAACGCAAACGCATTAATCACAGTCAGAGCCTCAACTCAGTTACAAAGACGCACAATTTCATCTGTCTTATTACACATGGGTTTCTGTAAATCGGATATTGATGGTTCTGTGTTACCTTGGAGTTGTTTGTAATTTGTTCGACACAAGCCTCATAAAAGCCTCACAAAAAGTCCAGGGTGTAGCTCGTAACTGCACTTACTAACGATTACTGAACTGTTCAGATTCTCACTATGTGGTGGCAAAAGCAAACTCTGCTCATTAGATAATTTACATAGCTTAATTATGTAAATTATCAAGTTTTATTTTACATAAAATTAAAACTTGAAAAAAAGATTTGTACCTTGATTGTGTGAGCTCCGTTGTTATTTTACACTTAAAAAAACTTAGTTTGATTCATGAGTTATCATCTCGGCCAGTGTTGGGCAAGTTACTCTAAGAGTGTAATCCATTATATACTGCTAGCTCCATTCAGTCGTCTTCCACTTATCTGGGGCTGGGACGCGGGGGCAACAGCCTCAAATGGGAAGCCCAGGCTTTTCTCACCCCAGCTGCATCCTCCAGCTCAACCGGAAGAATCCTGAGTCGTTCCCCGACCAGCTGTGAGACTTAGTCTTTCCAGCGGGCCGGGGTCTGCCTCTTGGTCTCCTCCTGGTGGGACGTGGCCGAAACACCTCACCAGCAAGGCACTCGGGGTCAGCGTAACCAGATGCCGGAACCCCCCTTCTTGCTTCTCTCGAACTGAAGGAGGAGCGGCTCGACACCGAGATCTAAAAATTGGATACATGTGCATCGTAATTTGACCGCTTCAAAAATATAACTGAGATACACCAAGTTAGTTTTGGCTAAACAAATGTGTTATATTAAGGTACTGTATTAGTGAAAAAAAAAAGTGTTACACTAACTTGCATTACGCAAAAGACAGATCTTGGTATGAAAATGAATATGAAAATGAATGATCTCCACATTCTTTCCTTCTCCCAGAGGTGTCTCAATGCTGTTTGTGTAATGAATGAATGGCCCGTTTCAATTTTGGCCGTAGCCTTTGGCAGCAATCAGAGATTTCTAACGCCTGCTGAGATCACCAGTGTGAAGGGACGCAGGACTCATGAATTTTCAATGTAGGGTTTCTGAGTGTCTTTGTGGAGTTTCTTCAGTAGAAAACATACCCCGGCATGTACCGAGTAGAAACCAAGTGCCTTCCTTTTATGAGCTTTTTAGTGCCAGTTTTGTTCGCATGGTCTGGATGTGACAGCAGCCCTCCTGTGGGCTTACAGGAAGCAGTAATGTCACCCAATGCAACGGTTCCACTGAGCACAGTTGGAGCCTCTTCTGCTTTATGTTTTGTGTCATTCCATTAAAAAAGATTATTTTCTTCTTCCATGTCAGGAAGGCTTACTAGTTTTGCCTGTGGTTGGCATGGTGACAGGGTTGGTGTGCGACTTCCCTTGGTGAACAATTGAATAAAGATAGTCTGTAATAGAGTATTCCAGATATTAAGTGTCCAGTGTCTTCTAGGCTAAATTATCTTGATTATGCACTTTTTGCATAAAATACTTTCAAAATAAAGCTTCATTTTTGTTTCAATCCATAGGCTTTTTTTCTTCTTTCCATCCATACTTTGTGCCACCTAAAGCCCATATGTATTATTCACCAGGTATTTCTTTGCGTGCTTCCTGATGGAGCCAGCATTGATGAAAGTTGACAAGAGAGACTCTGTCAGGTGGCACAGGATCTCATATAGCAATTAGATGATAGGTGGTAAGTGAGCTGTCTGGTTCACCTGTACCAGAACTCACCAGTAGACATGTGAGATATCCTCCTACTGCTTCCCACTTTATTCTCTCTGAGCAGCTGGGATACTTTGGGATGAGCTCTAACTCTCTCACACACACGCCACCCATTATAAACATCCTAACTGTCTACATTTTAGGGTTTTTTTTTAGAGTATAAACAGATTTATTTGTAGGTAAGTGCTTGAGAGTGTGTCACAGCCACTCTTTCTGAAAATTCCTCTTAAAAATCCCTCCTGACTCTTGCACATCCTTGAACTGATGCCGTCTAATAACCATCATCAGTGCTGATACAATTACATATCTAACCTCAGTGTGATTCAGAACTTTCAATTAGGTGACTTTGTCTCTGTTTGAGTTCTAGACGATAAGAGAAAACTGAGTGGTATGAACTGTGAATAGTTTCCTGCTATTTGGGAGAATTTTTCTTTGCTTTAAGATGAACTCAGACTTCTCCAGACCTTTAATTATATCTTATTAAAAGGCTATGCACTCTATTAACAAAATAGTAGTAACTTCTTTTGGGGCCTTTGAATTAAATGTGCAATTAATTTTGCTCCACCTCTGTTTGTGGAGCAAAAATGTAGATCTAATGCTAATTTGTTAACCTAAATTGGCAAAAACCCCAAATAGGCAGGTGTTATTTCTTAATTTCTATTCAGAGGCAGTAAATCTACATGTTTTCAGAAGCGTGAAGGGATAAACAAATCCAATACTTTCCTAGAAAACAGCTCGTCAGTAGAAATGTCTCTTAATTATTTTATGACCTTTTCAGTTTGCCTTCTGACCTCTCTGAGTGCTCTGACCTCAAGGAAAGAGCCAATGCAGCAGAGCGTGAGAAACCACTGATTCAGACTGTAAAGATGTTGGAGTTAGCAGATTCATAAAATAAGCTTTGCATGTGTTAAAGAAAAGAGAGGGGGTTTAACTAGTTCCAGTTCAAGGTCTGATCTCATGCAAAATCAATTTTTCAGAGAGTTCTACCTTCTAGTTATGATCTATTTGTCACCAAAATGGTTTCAGAGCATGTCACCAGAATGGTTTTCTTCCAAAAATCATATTAGAATTTCTGGCCCCACCCTCCCACGTGACAACAAACGAGCTGTCGCTACATCGATGATGCTTTTTTTTTTTTTTAACGTAGCAGGAAGCATTTCACACATTCTCCCTTCATCCTGTGCATCCCTCCTCCCCCCTCTGACATCTCCTTAATCAGTTGGGTAGTTCGAGTCAGCAATGTATGGTTCACTCTGAATCTGTGTCAAATTTTGGGGTTTGAGCTTGTGCTTTCTCAGGAGATGAGTAATAGTCAGGCTTTTACAAATGCTGGTCTGGAAAAAAAAGTTTATAAATTGATAGGATTTTGAAAATTCTTGTGTAATAGTATTTAGACCGGAATAAGACTATTCGATTCCCACTGGGCCCATGCCTAAATGTCCATGGAGAAGATACTTAATCCCCAGTCACTCTCACTATTGGCGCTATCATGGCTGCCTGCTGCGATGCAATGCAGGTAGGACCCCATCTTACCCTGTAAGGGATGAATTCAGTGTGATAAAATGAAAAAGTAAAAAAGATGTCCCAAAACCGAAATGGTATTTTTTCTCTGTTGGTGAGATACAGTAGAGTCATTGCTCCTCCAAGTTGAGAGAGGCTAGATGGTGTGGTTAGGGCATCTAGTTAGGATGCCTCTCGAACGCCTTGCTAGTGAGGTGTTTCGGGCACATCTCACCGGGAGGAGATCCATAGGCAGACCCTGGACCTGTTGGAGAGATGATGTCTCACAGCTGATTGGGGAATGCCTTCGAATCCTCCCGGGTGACCTGGAGGATGCAGCCGGGGTTAGAAAAGCCTAGGTTTCCCGTCTGAGGCTGTTGCCCCGCGACCTGGGCCTGGATACAGTGGGAAAAGAGTTATTTTGCATGAGATGTAACCTTTAAGTTCAAAACTGTTAACAACCTTGCATGTTAAATTATTGAAATTAGATTTTGGATAAATTTGTGTGTAAATAAAAGCAAAATATGGTTGCAAATGCATTAAAACAGATTTGAAGTGGTGTACAAATGTTAATAGGACATAGTTTAGAACTAGATTGAGGGTTACAATTAAAGAAAACTAAAAGTGAAACTAGATAGTTCCTCACTAAAACATTTGGATGCAGTAACAAAGGAACAGTTGTGTAAAATCCCAACAGAGACTCACAGATCACTTGTAAGCAATTACCAGACACCCTTGATTTATGAGAAGGCAAATAAAGGTGTTTCCTTCCATCACTCTGACAAGCTTTGAATAATTTTGTCAGCTCTATTATTCATAAAAATGTTTGGAAAGACCTATTAGTCGAACAGATATTCTTCCATTTCTCATGAGCGTGATATTTTCAGCCTAACTGTACGTGCGTGGTACTATTTGATAAAAGTGCATCCCTTTGTGTTGGAGGATCTCCTGCTGTGAGAGGCATATTCTCATGTTTCATACATGAGCTCATTAACGGTGCTCAGATTGCCCTCCTCTCCACCCTAAGTGATGCTCAGCAGCCTCCGTCTGCTTCCCCAGGCTCAGCTCTGTGCAGGCAGAAGGGCACAGGAAGCAACATAAGCTACCCATCTAACTCATGCCCCAAAGAAAATCTGGCCAGATATGAAGAACTATATCATAATATATTTTTTTTTCATCCTCAGGCCCTTTAGTAGTGTATCTCAGAGGAGGTGATCCTTCCTGAACTGTGGGAAGGAAAAGCCAGCTGGTTTCCTCCACATATCTGTTCTGGTGCAGCTTTCCAAATGAGACATGGCTGCTTTTTTAAGAGCGTCTATAACAAAGCTAATTGCAAGAGACTGGTATTAGTGTTGTGATTTGTTGCTAGGATACCACACCACACCAATCGAATGTACAAATATAACCTCTTGTTCTGGTTTTTTTCCCTCTCTCTACACAGAAAGCAGATTAAAGGAGAACACCAGCAAGTATATGGAGCTGTTGGAGGATAGATTGCACAGGTATGACTCCTCTATGTCGTCTTGCTCTCCCTTCCTAAGGACCAATAAACCAGGAGATGTAAACAGAGCAGCAGCCTCCGAGGAGTTTCCTCTCACCTCGGTTGTCCTCTAACCAGATCACCGTCTCCTCAATTCATCACCTTACACAAAACATCATGCACTCACACCTTTTTTTTCTAAGCTGTTGTTTTCCTTTCTCACATTTCACTTCGTCTCTCACCTGCATATTTGTCTTTTTGTGCATCAGTCTGATTTAGTCTCTTTTTCCATTAATAAGATGATTCAAAAGCAAATTTACTGTCTAATTTGCCGTGGTTTTTAACTCTCCAAAGACAGTTCACATGATGATGTAGAACCTGATTTTCATTTGAAACAAAAGGACTATTGTGCTTTTATTTTTTTTTTAGTCTATAAAAGCTGCTTTTCATGTCTCCTTGTGAGTTTTGGCAGAGTAGATCGAAGCTTGTAATGTTTTATGTACAGCATGTCCACTGGGTGTATTTATGAAAGCCTCTTGTTCGAGACCCTAGATGGCTCTTCTTATCCTGGTTTAGTGTGTGTATGTGGAGTAGGGGGTGATTTTTGAGTTGCATCATTTGAAAGGCAGGGTCACCTTTCTGGAAGGCAGCCAAAAATTGGTGACATGCAGAGATGCATGAGCGGAGGTCTGTGTGGTCAGGGAGCAACATGGCTGTGGTCTTTGTGCTCAGCAGGGAGGTGTGCTTCTGGAACCTTTTCTGTCAGGAGGGCAGATGGCTACTTTCTACAGCATTTGTACACCTATTTTTATGAACAACTTGTGTCATGTTTCAAATTTAAATCAATAACTTTACTGCCCTCTTTGCTTTCTGTGAGAAACAAAGACTTAAAAAAAAAATCTAAAATGTGGTGGTTAAACAAATAATCTGTTTCCGCAAAGATTTGTCTTCATAAGATAAAAACCATATGTTACATGATTCATATGAATAACGACAAGCAATTATAGCCTATAATTGTTTCGTTCCGTCATCTTCCGCTTTTCCGGGGCCGGGTCGCGAGTACAACAGCCTCAGACAGGAAGCCCAGGCTTCTCTCACCCCGGCTGCATCCTCAAGCTCACCAGGTAAGGTTCCTGAGTCGTTCCCCAGCCAGCTGTGAGGCAAAGTCTCTCCAGTGGGTCCGGGGTCTGCCTCTTTGTCTTCTCTCAGTGGGACATGCCCGAAACACCTCACCAGCGAGGCGCTTGGGGGGCATCCTCACCAGATGCCCGAACCCATCTGGCTTCTTTCGACCTGGAGGAGGAGCTGCTCGACACTAAGCTCCTTCCAGATGGCAGAGCCCCTCACCCGATCTCTGAATGAGAGCCCAGTCACCCTGCGAAGGAAGCTCATTTCAGCCACTTGTATCTGCAATCTTGTTATTTCTGTCACCACCCACAGCTGGTGACCATAGGTGAGGGTGGGAACGTAGATCGACTTGTAAATCGAGAGCTTTGCTTTTCGGCTAAACTCTTTCTTTACCACGACGGACCAATGCAGCGTCCTAGTTATCGCTGACGCTGTTTTCATCGTAATTAAACTGGCTGTAGATTGTAAGTTTTATTACCAGGGTTTGTCTTGATCATTAACAAAAATATTACGTATTAATGTATAGCTGACGGGCTCTTTTTTGTTTTACAAGTTACAGTTAATTGTTTGGCGTAGAGGAGTGTGAACAATTCTATCTTTCAGCGTTAACTTCAAACTTAATGTAAAACTTAAACAGTTGACTGGTTCCTTATCCTCTCCATCCGAAAATCCACCAATCACAAATATTTGCATTTTTTCATACACATGAAAATAAAGTACATGGGCAACACATCTGGCTGCTACTTGATCTTCTACTATATCTATATTTAAAATTTGTTCCAAGACATTCCAGACCCCATCTGTCTTTTCTTGACCCAGAGCAGCAAAGGTTCTACTACGAGCTCCTCCCGGATGGGAGAGCTCCTCACTCTATCTCTGAGTGAGAGCCCAGTCCTCCTCTGGAGGAAGCTTATTTCAGCCATTTGTAGCCACGATCTCGTTCTTTCAGTCTCTACCCACAGCTGGTGACTTATAAATCCAGTGCTTTGCTTCCTCCGATAGATTAAGCAGCTTTGCCATACGAGTGGAGCTCGTAGTAGCTGCTCTGGGTCGAGAGAAGCCAGTTTGGGCAGTTCGGGGCATTCGGTTAGGATGCCTCTTGAGTGCCTCGCTGGTGAGGTGCTGGCCGGAGAATGCCTCAAGATTCTCCCGGGTGAACTGGAGGATGCAGCCGGGTTACAGAGAAACCTGGGCTTCCCGTCTGAGGCTGTTGTCCTGCGACCCAGCCCAGATAAGCAGATGACAATGGAACGGAACATCCCATAGAACTTTTTTTTTTTGGACATTTATTGACCACAACTGACATTCATATCATCTGCAGAAGAAAAAGTTCTGATCTGATGAATCAAAGACATCCTTTCTCACAAATTTCTCACCAGCATGACTTCTAGAAACCAGACATATAGTATCTACTCATTATCAGTATCCCTCCAGTCAGTTGTGATGAAAGTCTGTTTCAGAGAAGTCTCCTACAGAGACTAAAACACTTGCCAGTGGGGGAAGAAATAAGGATGCAAAAACTGGTGGATCTGTTAGATCTGAATCTTTTCTAGAAAAGTCATGGATTGGATTTAGCCAGAAATCAATACAGCTGCTTGTTTCCCACAGTGCGATTTGGCAGTTTTCATATATGTTTCTCACAAAAAATATCCCAGAAATAAACTGCAGAATTCAATAAAATATGCCACAGTTTTTCAAATGTTTGGAATATTATTTTATTCCACTAAAAAGTAAATATACATTTTGATTTGTTCTGTTATTTTTATGGGATTTTTTTTTCTTGCAGAGGCAGTTTTTTTTTCTGCACTGATAACCAAAATGTGTATCTCACTGTCTGGCTATTTATTAAATAATAATATCAAAGCCACCTCCTTGAGTAATTGCGGGGTAATTTTCTGTGCCATCCCATTTTGTAATCATTGATTGGCTGTCCTTTCCTGAAAAAGCCGATAAATCCAAAGGCGGTCTACATCCAATCGCAAATGCAGATTTGATTTGAGATGAGCACTAGTAGCTCCCCGCCAGGCATAGTGACACATTGCATTCGTCTTGATTGAATGTGCAGTTTTGTAAACTGCTTTCACACACTTCTACACACTCTCATAGAGAGGCAGAGCATTCATCATTCACTGTAAATGTTATCAGTCACTTCTAATGTACATTATCATTGATAGAGTTCTGTGGCGAGAGCAGGTTGGGGGAGGAAGTGGGGAGAAGGGAGGAAAGAGGCAGATTAGTGTGGTGAGATGTCTGGTAACCGTGGCGACGGATGGTGTTGGAAAAAAAACCCAATTATCTCTTCCTTGCTAAAGACTAAAACAGGATGTTAGAGCAGTGCAGATGCTCTAAGTGTGTCACTGGGAAAAAAAATATTCAAATTAGCAGCACCAGAGTTGGTTAATACATTATGTGGATGTTTCATTAGGAAATGCTTCCTCTGTTTGTTCTACTTTTATACACTCAGCCTCCTGGAGAGATTTAGATGTTCAGTGAAGAAACAACTAACCACCTGATTTGTGAGACAAGAAAATGTCCAGACATGTCTTCTTGGAAGAAATTGAGAATTTACATTGCCTAAAAAAACAAAATAAAAAAATTCTTAACTTACAAAGATGACGTAGGTCATATGGTTGCTAAGCTGAATGCCAAATGTCCCTAGGCAACCCACCTAACCAACTCCCGTGCACCAGTCACCAATCTCATCTCATCAAACATTACTCATTTTGGATTCACACATATTTTTAATATCATCTCACAGCTGCTGGTATATGAATGTGATTTTGATGCTAAGATAAAACATTACTGTAATTTTTCCCAGGTTTTTGACAACATTCATTTATAAAATAGATGTTTATTTGTCCACTTGGGTGACTTATTTGGTAAATGCTGGTGGATATCTTTTACAGTAAAATAAAAAATAGTAGGATGAGGAGTTCTTGAGTAGAGTTTAGACTGTACACAGAGTTGCAATCTGTTTTCAAAATCAGGATTGGTCCAACCCAACTGGCTTAGATTAGCAGGACCTAATCAATTGCCTCTTTTCTCAGCAGTTACAGTGTATTTTTAGTCCTTCCTCGACAGCTGTCTGTGGGCATACGTAATGCCTGGAGGAGAAAGAGCATTTCTGTCACTCAGCAGTGAGATAGAAGAGCTGGGCGACTGTAGAAGTGTGCTTGCTTCCTCCCGTTTTTTTTTTTTTTTTTTTTTACTTCTGAGCCATCACAGCGCAGCAGCACGCCCACACCCTGCCATTGTCAGATGGCAGGCCGAGCTGCTGCCACCAATTAACCCCCAGGCGAGTGGTCCTTACCAACGGGCACCAGGACACCACCATCACAAGGATGCTTAGTTCTGACATGTTTTGTGACTTTTCCGCACACAGGGCCACAGTGTCACTGCTGATTATTTGTAATGAATTGTGTCTCCTGCTGAAGATAAGCTTTTATGATAGATGATGCCAGCTTTGACATTTACAGAGGATTTTATGATTTTACAGCACCAACTCCCAAAGGAGAGTGATTTATGAGCATGTGTGTGAGTTAACACATGCCCACTCATGTCTGTGTTTCCCTCTCTTTTTTACAAGAGACAAATAACAATGGTGAGGCATATTGGGCGCTTCCCAACTGTGGCCCTTTGCAGAAACAGTGGTGATGAGTAGCAAGTTGGTGAGGGGCAGACGGGCGGGGCCGAGCAATTTTTCTATTGTCTTGCTGCCAGATGAAGGTTAGAAAATGGCTGAGAGGCGCGTGTTGGCACGGTGCAGAGGTTGGCAGCCTTTTCAGGCGGGAGATAGGCTTGAAAACAAGTGGCATGCAATTTTCAAGGGGAGGCTCTCAACACAAAACGAGTGAGACGGAGGGGAATAAACACTATTGTCAGAGTGCATTTTGGTTTTTCATTTGTTTGTGTACAATGAAGAAGTAATTTAACAAATGTGGTTCTACAGGATGAGAACAAACTCTAAATGCTTTCTATGAAATCATTTTGGAGATCTAAATGAGATCTTTTTCTGTTTGACAAGTAAAACTGCTTAACTTTGATCATTTAAAAGTTTGATTGAGACGATTAATCTATTACTTTTTATTGACATAAACATATAAAGATGTAAGCATCCAAACAGAAATTCGTGCATTTCTGAAATATGAAAATTAAGCATATAGTTGACTGTAATTGACCATCAAGTTGTTTCTAAGATTTAAATCAGATTGCAGTTTTATTTCCTTTCCCGTGTTTTTGTACACATTATCTTGTGAGTGGAATTTATTTTTATCAAGATAAATTATTTTTGGTCGTGAAATGTCACTTGGGACCACAATCACGTGGGAATAATTCTTTTTCTAAAGGTCACAGAGATAGAGGGGGGTAAATAAATAAAAAATATTATAAAGGTCAGAAGGTCTCAAGTCAGAGGATGAGCTTTTGATTTTTAAAGACGTAGGAAATCTTCTCTAAGAATCCACTTGGACTTGATTATTTTAAAGCTTATTTTATCCATAACACAATTTAGATTACTTTAATTAGAGGCAGTATGGAATAGCTAGTGCTGAGACCGCAGCAAATTACGACCCACCTCGGTCTTTTCTAGTTTCTTCTCGGTTTGCGTCTCTAACTTGTCGCCAAAACTAGAAAATTGAAGGGATTGACAGGAAATGGGAACAATAGTTTTAACTCATCATTTTAAAATGATTGTTAGAGGTTTTCATCTAACAAAATATTCTGTTAATTATTGCTAGTTTTTTTTGCTCGTAAGCACAGATGTTATTGCAAAATATATATATTTTAAATAAAAATCTTCCATAAGACATTTTAAAAATAAAAGCATAATCATTCAATTTGAAACAAATATGTATATATATTTTAAAAACCACAAAAAGCAAAACAGGCTAAGAAAAAAAAAATCCAAGGGTTTGGACATAAATCAGAGCAGCTAGAGTTTTAGCTGACCTGCAGGTTTTGGATATCAGCAGCATAAAAAAATAAACGCCTCCCTTTTCAGTTCCAACTCTGGGAACAGAACGCTGACTTGACCTTGTTGACATGAGTGATCTTGCTGCTTCTTAATAAACCAAGAACTTGAGAGTATTTCAGATCTTAATCATTCAGTGTTTTGTAAGCTAACAAGAAAATTTCTTAAGGGAATTTATTTACAGACATTTATTTCTCTACGGTCAGTAGATCATGTGAAGATAAGTTTGCAGGTACTTAATTTCTCACAGTTCTGTTGTAATAATTTATAGAAGCCTGGAAAATTAAAGTTTGACCTTTTTTATTTTCTCATACATACATTTTTCTCATTCCTGCTGAGACATTAATTAAATTAACTTGTTAAGTCTAACAACAAGCCTCTGGTCGTCGGAGTTTAGAGTTGATATGGTTAAAAAACACAGTATATAAATGAAAACCAAATTAATTACTTTTCAATTGTTTCACTTGAATAAAAGTTTCAGAAGTCTTTACTGAAGGTTAAATTGGAAAAAGAAATGGTCACATTCACAAAAACAGATATGGAAGTTATTCATTTCAATGCATATCACATTTAGACAATCACAATTATTTTATTCTCTTTTTGCATAGTTAAATAAAAAAAAAGTATTATAAAGGGTCACCTGCCTAAAGTACACCTCTGTGGTTGTTTAGCTAGCGACAGGTGTCGAAGTCCGCTCCTTGAGGGCCAGTGTCCTGAAGGTTTTCCATGTGCTCTTGCATTTTCACATCTGATCCAGGTTAATGAGCCATTACGCCAAATTTGATTGGCTGTTGATTTCACTTAATGTGCATCAAATGTGTGAAGCAGGAACACAATGAAAACCTCCTGGACACCGGCCCTTGAGGACTGGACTTTGACACCCTGTAGAATTTCAGATTTTTATAATTTTTTTAGAAACTTTATTGGCAATTCTTTTCATTCAGCAAAGACAGATTTTCATTGTAATGGAAAGTAGAACGCTCTGTGCCAAATTCAATGTGTCAAAAATGTTTCTTTTTTTTCTACGTTTTGACAATTTATTCACCAAAATGGACCATTTATTCACCTCAACGCACTGTATTCACCCTCAAATGGAAACATTTTCTGTGCTGCATTGCACTGCAGTAGGCAGCCATGGGAGCGCCAGTGGTGGAGAGGTGTCTTCCCCAAGGCCCAGTGGGAATCAAAGCAACATCTCCCAGTCCAATGGTGGCCATTCTATCACTGAGCCAATGCCTCCTCCTGCCAATTTAAAAACGCTATTCTATTCTGGGTAATTTTTATTACATCAATTAAGTTTAAAATGTTATTTTTAAAGGATTTATAAGTCAAATGAACTCCCTGCGTTAATTAGTTTTGACGTTAAAACATTATTTTCCCTCTGATCCATCTCATTCTCTCTTCAGTTGTAGCTGTCCGGGCTTAGAGCGAATCTGGGAAGCCGACCTGGAAGCATGTCATCTTTTCTTGAGAGGTCTCCAGTTGCGGACTCCCAGTTGCAGTGGAGCAGTTATAGAGGACATTTCCACTGCGACAGATTATCCCACAAACCCATCATGCACCAAAGAGGAAGAAGACTGCGCCATGCTGACTGCTTTAGGAGGGCGATGGTGTCCAGAGGCCAACTTACAGAACTCTGAGTTTGCAAAGGTAAAATGTAGTGAACAACACATGATGCATTATTTATTTATTTGCCTGTACATTCAGGTTGATGTGCACGAGCTCAGATATGGACTCTGCTGAATATGGAATAATGCCTTCACATTTTAGTAGTTTCTACGCACAACCAATGCTTGCCCACGAAAGGTCAAGTAAAGAGCATATTTTCATATTCAGTTACATTTTCAATTCATTTAATATGTGTAATATAGTGTGGAACCTGACCCTCATGTAACATTTGACTGCTCAGTCACCCTAGAAAAGATACATTTGGTTCTAGCGGCTGTGAGAGTCTGAAACTCTCCACTACAGTGGATTTAGCAACTACTAGCATGCAAGCTACAATTCCTTTCTCAACAAAGGAAATGTAGACATGAGGTGGACAATCCTGTGGAAACTCTTTTGCTTGCTCTAAAAATGTCCTTCCTCCAAATGCAACATTGGAGCTTGTTTCTGCATGATTATATGTGGTTAGTGGGAATGCTGGTAAGTGTGGGATTCTTTGTGCTGGTGTTTCCCGCTGTGATTTAAGGATCATTGCCTCGGGGCCGAACCCGACTCATTTTCTCCTCCTTTCACACTTTTCTCCACCCACGTAGCCCGAAAGAGTCTTCTGATATCAGAACAATACCAACAAAGCCAGCAGCGAACAAATAGAACCGTTGACTAACATGTTTTAGGGAAACTATATGTTCTTTGTGGAGAAAAATGTTTTCATTTAAAGTACAGATAATCTTTGTAATGGATTCACTGATTGTAGCCAGAAGTAAAATAGCTAGTCAACAATCTTTTCTGGCTTTGTTGCTAGAGAATGCAAATCCACCCTATAAAATGTTTTGATTCTTCTATTCTAGCAGTTTCTTTCTACATATCTCACTAACTTGCTGTGTGACAAATATACTTTGTGAACGGATGTCTTTTGTTTCTGCTTTGCCTCGACTGCTTTTTATAACCTGCATGCAACCATTTTTTTATTTTCCCTTTGTTTCCTACTGCCTTTCTTTCTAAAGCCCAACCCCTCCTAACATTTCTACAAAAAACTCTGAGGTGAGACATCCAAACATTTCTTTCTTAAAAACTGCATTGAATTACTTGCATCCGAACTGCTTTTATAAGTATGCAAATTTCAAAGTGAATAGAAAAAGAATAAAACCATTTTAACAATCAAATCTAAATAGGTAGTTTGCTTTTTTGAGTAGTCAAGACCAGTGGATCAAAAATGTTCTTCATTGTGGATTTTAATTTGATAACTATCCCAGTTTCTTCATATATTCTATACGATGATTATTATGTTAAACATGCAATGCATTGTGCAATTTTCCAGAAATCTTGTATGTTGCAAGATTACAGAAAACATGTTCACTTTAAAATGTTCTTAAAATCATGTCCTGAATCAGCAGGACTTTTACAAGCATTAGAATATGTTGCTTTCACAGTTCTGCTAACACATTTTGCAGTTTGCCATTGGAAAGGCTGTACTGTACACATACGGTCTGTTTCTTTGTCTGTATCTTAACAGAAGGAGCCTCAAGAAAAATAGTGGACCAGCCAGGGAACATACTTACATCCCCAGCTTTAGCTATTGATTTAACTAGCTGTTGCTTTGAAAATACACATTGTAGCCTTGGGTTTTAATGTGGGCATAGACCGGCGGAGACCCATCCATCACATTCTGAGAAAGAGAAAATACATGTATACACACAGACCACAAACATGCCTTTCATTCTTTTTACATAAATTTGGATTTTTTTTTTTTATATGTTGTTGATTATAGCACTCAGAAATCTTACTCGAGAGTCTAAAAAACACAAAAAGCAAATACTTTACACAATGTTGGACATTTTTTCAAATCAACTCTTAATAAACTCAATTTTATTGATACATTATAATAATTTTAGCACACATTTTTCCAACAAAGATAGTATTTTTTTATTTGGGATGTAAAGATAGAAGTAGATTTGAATATAAACGTTTAAAATCTTGGCATATATAATGATCAAATTGTGTGTAAAGTGTCATTGATGATTGGCTGTTTACCTGAATACCAAATCATTACAACCACCAGCCACTATTTTTAATTTAGATATTAATTAAAACAACTGATTATTGTATGCCACTCCTCTGCCATCCCATGAACTTACCCTGAAGCCACAAACAATATGTTAGCCTCTAAGAAGAGAAGTAATTACCCACCTCCTTTGCGAGGAATGCACTATTACATACTTTGAATACCAAGAAAGGAAACCTGAGGCATAGATTAGCCGGTTATTCTGTATTCCTTAATGTCTGTGTCGGTGATAAATAATTAGGACCTTCTTGCAACATGTTGATACTGCACACATACAGTCCAAAGCCAATGTAATTGGGTTTTTTAATAATGCATGAGCAGATTTGCAACCGTGTGACCTCAACAAATGTTTCCTTTTGTTGTAGAAGCTGGAGGAGTTTTTGTTCGGCATGGAGGAAAATCACCAAGAGGTTGGTGGCGCTAACACTCTGTTTGTTATCTATGTAATTAAAGTATGCTGACGGCTCACAGGGTCGCGGGAGAATCTTACAGCAGACTTTTACTTAAACATGACCCTTGTCGACTTTTTTTAACCATTAGATCAATACTGATCTTCATGAGAGGCTTTGGCTTTCTTCCCAGACTGGTTTTACCATGCAGTTTGCCTTTTTAGGCTTCTATTTATCCTGAGCAAGTCGGGGGAATGTTTGCTGAGCAGGAATACTGTATGTCTCTCTGCACTTTCCTGATTTATAATCCCACGTTTATTCCCACTGAATAGTCAGACAGGAATGGCTCTGACTGTATAGTTACCCAGTGAGGGTCTCTCTGATATTTCAAAGTAGTTTGACTTTTAAAGTGAGGTTCATGCAAAATCAACTTTTGGAAGTTTTTAATCATGTTTGAACTGTATTCCCACATCAAAAACATACCTAAATTGGTTTTCTTTTAAATGCATGTTTGAGAAATTTGTGAGCTCTCTCATTGAGTATTTGAACACTATTTGAGCATCAGGTTGATTTTGGCCATGGCTTTTGTTCTCCGCTACACATAGATCCTCATGTAAGCAGTATCAAAAAAAAAAAGAAAATGAAACTGGATTAATGTATTTACACGCCTTTTAAAATTTTTCTTTTAAAAGTAAATATTATATTAGATCACTGGCCTTTCTGTGTGGAGTTTGCATGTTCTCCTCCGCGTATGTGCGGGTTTCCTCCGGTACTTCGGTTTTCTCCCAACCTCCAAAAACATGCATGTTAGGTTGATTGGACAGTACCAAATTGCCCCCTGAGTGTGTGGGTGAATGGTTGTGTGTGTGTGGCCCAGCAACAGACTGGTGACCTGTTTGAGGTGTACCCTACCTCTCGCCTAAAATCAACCGGGATAGCCTTTGGCACCCCCCGCAACCCAGTTAGGGATAATTGATTCATAAGGTGAAATGAAATATCACATCAGTGTTCTACCATATTTATCTATACATCTCATTCAATAAGAATGACCACCCTCTTTTTAATTACAGTTTGCACATCTGAGTCCAAGTGTGTATTTTGTGCCATCCTTTTCTCTGACTATAAGTTTAAACATATTAGACGACATAATAGTTTCACACCCAACAATAGAAACGCCCAAGATAACATAACTGTAGCTCCAAAATGACACACAATTCATTTTTATAGTGTCACATAAAACTGTTCATTCATAATAAAGTATGATGTGTTGCTCATCTGATGGCTGTTTAATGACGCCGGTATCTTTCTCCTGATGGTGTCGTGATAGCCTTCTAGAAGAGCTGAATTTTCTTCAGAGCCCCTGACCTCTTTCTCCTTTTCCGTAATGACTTTAAGTAAATGATTTCCACTTAGCTGCTGCCAAGCTGCTGCCACAATGGAGATTGATTGGTGTGTGTTTGAATGTGTGTATCAGCCCTCTTTTGTTTTCTTTTCATCTGTACTAATCATTCTTTTATGTGACTCATAGGGTCGAGCGCAAATAGAAAATATCCAGGAATAAACTTGTAAAGGGTTCTTTTTTCTGTGACATATTGAATTGGTTTGATTGCTAAATTGCCTAACAGCTCATTTCAGGTTCACACATACGTATTTAGAAAATAAAAGTATGATGTGAAATTTAACGCATCAGAAGGGATCAAAATGTTTCCCAAAATAATTCAAAGCATGACTCAGAAATTCTCAAGCAAAGTTTTAGAAATTAGGTATTTGCACTTTGTTTACTCCATTTTTTTAGATCCATTGTTACATTTTTTATGCCTCCGTAAACCACCACACAAGCTTGGATCGGTTTTCCAGCCTTCCCTCTGTTCCTGCAGATCAATTTGGAATTTTACATCTGCTAAGGTCTTGTCCTTCAACATTAGTTATTGACTAATGACTCAGTTTGATTCCAGCACTGCTGATAACCCTCCTAGTTAGCTTTTACATCTGCATTATATAACCAGTTTTTACATCCTGGGGTTTCCGCCATGAAATGGAAATAGTGGCTTTGAAGGTAACGTTCAATTCATCTGGGAAAACATATTTTTCTGACCGGTCTCTTCTCCAAGTAAATGAATGAATGTGCAAATGAATAAATAAAGGACATTGCTGCAGGGAGATATTTTCCAACTCTAGAGGGAGTAAAGGACCAACAACCCTGTTTGACTTTCATTCAGGAAAACGAAACCCTTATAGAGCCTTGAATAATTTGATTTCTAAAGCACTACTGCTGACTGGAGAATTTGAACTAATTAACATTGAATTAATTTGATTTAAAGTCATCACTTCAGTGGAAAAAAAATACTTTCTGTCTTTCAGCATACAGACCAGGAAAATTGCATCAGACGGTGGCTGTCTTATTATATTCATATTTACATACAGTATACTGCTTTATGAAATTATGTGAAAAATAACTTGAACCACCAGCGCTTTTGAATAATTTGACTATTTTATATTGAATTGCTTTTATGTGCAATTTAAATTTCCATATGTGCAACTTGTACACATGGCTGTTGAAAAAAAAATTGACTTCATGTGGATCACTACTGAGTGCAATAATCAGAATGATTTAGACTGAGTTCATACTTCAGATATTTTTTTCCCACAAACTTTAATTTTACATCAGTATTACATGTTTAAAACCCATCTTCTTCTGCTGTGTGGTTAGACTCTCACTCAGAGATAGAGTGAGAAGCTCTGTCATCCGGGAGAAGCTCGGAGTAGAGTTGCTGCTCCTCCAGGTCAAGATAAGCTAGATAGAGTGGTTCGGGCATCTGGTTATGGACGCCACACGAGCATCTCAGTGGTGAGGTGTTTTGGACATGTACCAGCAGGAGGAGAGCCGAGGCAGACCCTGGACCTGCTGGAGAGACTATGTCTCACAGCTGGCTCGGTAACGCCTCAGGATCCTCCCGGGTGAGCTGCAGGATGCAGCCGGAGTGAGAGAAAACTGGGTTTCCTGTCTGAGGTTGTTACCTCCAAGATCTGGCCCTGGATAAGCGGAAGACAACGCAAAAAAAAATCACATGGCTTTATTTAAATACACCACTCAAATTTTTTTTAAATTAGTCAACATTCATAATCAATTCGTAATTTTTTTTTTAGAAAGAAAGGTTGACAAAATAATTGTTTCTCTATGTTTTATGATCTGCAAAGTTAAACCAGGTCACAGAAAGCAATAACAAAATAATTTTCTTCTTAATTTTTTGTTTATTGGAAGTTTGTGCGATGCACTTTTTACTGGTAAAATGATCAGCTATCTTACTCAATAGAAGTAAAGTTAAGAATTTGCAGAAATGTAAATGTCGTAATTTCTTATTCAACACAAAAACAACAACACAATTGCTTGTGTAAAGAATGAAATCTGCCTGTTTAACACCTCGGTGAAAAAATGCACAACAGCACCCATGGGAACTTGCAAAATCACCATCTGACTCTCACTCATTACAGCTTGAATAATTACAGCGATGCATACATGAGTTAAATGATTACATTCCTAAATGATTTGCCTAACTTCATGTTCACATAAACTGTTTTGTTTACCTTCAGTCTAATGACATTAACACTAATATGCTGCAAGAATCAGCACCCCAATTTGTGCGTCTGATTCTTTTATGCAAATGAATTTGTCAATGCATTTCATTTGTGTTTTCTTTATTGTCACAGATGGCGATAAAATAGACACCAATTGTTTTGATCCCTACCTGGAGCAAAATGAGTGCTACCTGAATCTCTTTGAAATGTTTTTTGTGTTTAAAGGTGCTAACAAACCACAAGGCAGGTGTTTACTTTTGTCACTCAACACTGTCGGCTTTTGTTTTTCATCCTCTGGTCGTATTGACTTTCAGAAAGCTGGCTGGAAGCTGAAGAGTAAAGAATCAATCAGCTATACAAACACGAAGCTCTCACCTGCTAAAGATGCTTCTAACCTTGACAAACAAAACTGGCTTAATCTTTAAGTTCACCGCCTCTTTTCCCAGGTGTTGGAGAACAAAGATCCAAACACAACGTGCAGTGAAGCTGGCTTTTTAACTAGAATTCCTTCAACACTTAAGTCTATCAGTAAATTGTAGATTAATCAGCATTTAAAAACGAATTAATTTTCATGTTAGCATCTGAAAGTGCTTCAACCTTGGGTTGGTTGATGTTATAGCTTTCTTTTGGGCTGTTACATCATCCTAAGAGGGAGCGTTATTCTAGGAGGAAAGCAGAGACAACTTTCCAGTGATTGCTCTGACACCTCAGAGCTGCAGGGAGTTGATACTCTACCTGCAGCTATGACTCAAGATTAGACTTTCTATGTGTTGTTTGAGAATGAAGCTAGGTCTGCGTGCACGTGTGTAAATGCTTGTTTGCCCAAAGTGCTCGTGTGTATTCTTGCATGTGTATTTGCGTTCTGCTTGATAAGAGAGCAGAAACTAGGACACAATGTCTGCAAAGAGGCCTGTTCTAATTATGGCTGTCTTTGCTCTCTGAATGCACTGCCCTACTGCACTATGCACCTCTTCAAACCTGGCATCCTTCACAAACACTCAGCTTGATGCAATGCGGTCTAACTATTGCTCATTTAGTGTGTAAATTTTGAAGTTTCCACACTATCTTACAACTTAGACAACTTCTCATAGTCGTGTTGTTTTAAGTAGAATAATACAAATATTCCCCTAAATGGAAAGCTGGTAAAAGCTGAATGTATGTATATAAATAAATGCATGACTCGGCGTGCAGCCGGAATGACCTTCGGGAATTTCTAAAAGCAGGAGAGTTTTAGATTCTCTGTTTGAAGCACAGCTTATAGCTCCCCAGCACACATTCTTTGTTTACTAGGCAGAAATATAGCACTCTGCGTTATAGGGAGGCAAAAAAGCCTCCAGTGGTTTTGAAACTCCATCCACTTTTGACAAAACCAAGATGACTTGCTGTGGATTTTTTTAAAAGTCTATTTTTAGTCTTCTCTGACTCCATTGCAATACTAATCTCCAGGCATTTTACTGACAAAAGAAAAGACAAAGTGATGACCAGTGGAGCTGAATAATTTGGCAAAACTATTTGTACTTTCAAAAATATCCACTCGACTATTGTATTTCCATCTTAAAATATGTGAACTAAGAAAGAGAACTTGAGATAGAGGTGAAAACCTTTCTAGATATGGAATTATAGCACATTAATTTCACACATATTTTAGTCAAATGAACCCAATGAATGAGAAGTAACGTGTAGTGTTTAGTATTTACCTCAAGGATACTTCAATTTGGAGAACAGAAACCCTAAATGTGAAGTGTCTCTTTGAATTAAAATCTCAGCGACATGTCAGAATCAACTTGAGAATATTTTTCAATGAATCAACTCAACTTGACCCTACGTGGTTTAGTTAAGTTAAGTCATTTTTTTCTTTACGATTAAATAACATTTTCCTACTGGTGAGGTGGGGCTGCATGGTGGTGCATTGATTAGCACAGTAGCCACACAGCAAGAAGGTCCGGGGTTTGAATCCCAGAGTGGGGGCGAGGCTCGATTCATTCATTCATCTTTTAAACTATCTAGGAGGGTGCTGCAGAGGGGTCACGGCAAGAGTTGGAGGGATTGCGGAGGGTGCCAGAGCCCAGCCTGGCTGACTTAAGGTAAAAGGCAGGGTACACCCAGAACAGGTCGCCAGTCTATCACAGAGCCACACATACACACACAAAACCATCCACACACACTCATTCCTACGGATCATTTTCATAGTGGCCAATCAACCTAACATGCATGTTTTTGGAGGGTGGGAGGAAACCGTAGTACCTGGAGAAAAACCACACGTACAAGGGGGAACATGCAAACTCCACACAGAAAGGCCAGTGATTCAAACCTCGCCCCCACCCGGGATGCAAACCCCCGACCTTCTTTCTGTGAGGCCACTGTGCTAACCATTGTGCCATTGTGCTGTGATCGTGCCACCCTAGAAGTCATATTTAGTTTGTAAAACTATATTTACTGTTAATAAAGAATCAAGAAAACCTTTATTTATTTATTTTTACATACTCTATTGATCCTTCACTGGGGAATTTTGTGTGCTGCACTACTACACCGCAGCAGGCTGCCACGACAGCGCCAATGGTGGGAGAAACATGGGCTTAGGTGTCTTCTCCAAGGACCATAGACGTGAACTCATTGGGAATCGAACTCGTAAAATTCAGGTTAACTTACAGTCCGCGGGCGAATGCTCTGCCACTGAGCCACCGTCTTTATTACCTTTATTAGACAGATCTTTCACTGATTGTGTAATAAAGCATATACAGTTCTGTTTTCAGACAGTATTATTTCATGTAAACTTCATTTTTAGGGCGGCTCCAATATTTTTCAGGAGCCAAACAAAGCTAACAGCCAAAACATTTGTCTGAAATTACAGACAACCTGCAATATTAAAAGCTTAACAAGTTATTTGGCTGCACTAAAGATCTTTTTCACAACCTTCGACTGACCTGCAGGATTTATGGTTATGGTCGGTATTACAATAAAAGGTTTTTCTACATAAGAGTTAAATTGTTTTTCTTCTTTTAACCAGGATGTTTCCAGTGAGGCTGACACCACGGACCTGACAGAACGCTGTGAACTGATCAGTGAGCGACTAATGGCCTTAGAAGATGATTTGCAGACAGCCATTCTGAACCGGGACCAAACCCTCACCCATATCCTTTCCATTTACTCTAAATATACATAAATCACACGCTGTGCTGACTTATGTCTGTTTCTGTCTGTTCCTCTGAAGAACCTAGTTTCCACCAGGCTTTCACACTCTGAAAAGTAAACACTCAAGCTACTTTTTCTGCTGACTGCTTGAGCTTTCTGACTGTACTGCCTTATCTGACCTCACAGGTTCATTTTAGGGAGTGAATAGGAGATAAACCTGGATCAGAGAATTTTTCTTGACAGATTGGATGTGCTAAACAGAAAATTAAATGGCAAAAGTCTATGGGATGCTGTTAGAGAGGCCACTGATGTGCACTGCCAGTCACTGTAGGCTGAGATTAAACCCGACTGACAGGGGCGGACTGTCGATGGAGAAATTCTGCTGTAATGATTCTGCTCCTGTCAAATCTTAATACCCATCCTCCGGCTGACCCTCACATCCCCTCCTCACCTCACTTCTGCCACTTTCTCCATCAGACCACTTCCAATTGCTGGATCGGATGCAGAGAAAATTACAATATGCATGATAATGACTCGTATCAAAATGTTGAAACTGGTTACAGGTCGCGAAATATCGTTCTCTGCACTAATTAGAAAGCTGATTGGAAATAGATTAGTAGCTTCCTTCTTTTCCATCATTACCGTTCCGGGCGGCGAGCCTATTAGGAGGTTGAAAAGGAATTATTCCAAGATCGAGATGAACAAAATTTGCTATTAAACTCTTTATTTTCCATCAGCCTGCTTTATTTCCTTTTTGATGAAGCCAAATTATCCAGGTTTGAATAAACGCCTCCACCCAATGTTTCTTCTGAATAAAATGGAGAAAGGCTTATTTAGTTTTGGGAATCTTTGAAACATTTTCTTTAAAAAGCCAGACTGTATACCCCGTTGCCTCCTCAGCTCAGTGCACACTGTTTTAATAAAAAGCAGGAGATGCACCCTCTCTTCTCTACCTCTTGTTTCCATGTCCTATTTGTCTTTTATTTTTAAGGGTCGAAGGCACCGCACTCCTGTGATGGAGCTGTGTACTCCTGAGGACACTACAGATTCAGAATAATGTTTCTTTGTAGAAAATTGAACAGAAACTCTACTACCGATGGCTCTCCTGTTGCCATAGTGACATGAAGATCAAACCAACAGGCTCTGGGCTTTAATTGAGTCCCTGCTCTCAATAACAAGAGGTGGATGCACATCCACAGATTCTGGATCTCAAACGACCATCTGAGCTAAATTCTGCTTCATCTCTGGGGTTAAATGTGAAGAGTTGTCCACATAATCCCCAAACTCTTCTTTTCATTCAGGCCATGTTGGCCAGGAAGACTTGTCGAACCCTTTGCAGTATTTATGAGCAGCCCTTTATTGGCTTGTTAATTATAAATAAGTACAATCTGTGTCCATTCAGACAGCAAAACGGGCCATCAGGCCCCATCTGCTATCAAAGCTCTCGCTTTGATTTGCCACTCGAGCCGGACACTCGCATTAATTTGAGTTTCTAAGCAGGTTAAACAATCTCCCCTCTGACTGTGGCCGCTATTGCGTTTCACTGTTGGATTATGAATAATTTAGCAGAGAAAACGGCTTGCATGGGTTTACAGTTTGGACAAGCTCATGAATTTTTAATTAGATGAGGTTAAACAGCGCAGGGCTCGATCATTTGTCCCAGGAATAATTTTTCATGCATAATTATAGATATGACATCACCAAGTTGTGACTGCGCCCTGTTTTCTACGCCAACCATCAGAGAAAAAAACTCTCCTGTTTGGCGTAATATTTATGTGATAACATCCTAAAATTTACATTCCATGCAATTCTTTCTTAACTCCCTGTGCACAGACTTTGGAAAAAGAAGTCCAGCAGGTAAAGGGCACCTTACAGAGGATGCTGACTCAGCTGAATTTGGACGAAGACGAAGAAGAGGAAGAAGAAGAAGTGAATGAGTTAAAAGATTTGATGGCAAATGGGACGGAGGAGGAGGAAGAAGATGAAGAGGAAGAAGATCAGTACTTTAGTGACAGCTGGGATATTTGAAAATGTTTTAGGAATCTTATCGTTGCTTTCTCCAAACTTTCCCAGCAGTAAAAGTGACCTCAGGTCTATTTACTGTATCAGCGCTTTGTTAGCAACCTGGTGGTGTTTTAGCATCACAAAAAATGTTTGTTACATTCCGTCCATTTATAAAAAATCTACAAAGAATTTTTTATGTGAATGCTACAAGAGTTTTTAAAATTTCTTCTTTCAATTTAACCACCCGACAATGAGCGTTTTTGGTTCAACTTATGACCTCTCTGCTCAGATCTTTCTGGATTCATGTCTAAATGTCATGTCGTGAAATTACGTGACATTTATTTTTTCAATTTTTACTGTACAAACATTGTGTTGCCCTTTAAAAACCAGATGACTCATAAAAGTTACAAATTTAAACCAGCAATTTATAACAGAGTTTTAAAAAAAAATCACAAATTTTCTCCAGAAAGCAAGTGAACAATCTAAAATAAGAACTATAATAATTTTTTTCTAGTTTACTGTAATAATTTTGCACAAAAGTCCCCTAAATAATCTACTAAATTTTTACGTCTGCAGCCACTTTTTAATTTAAGCTTTGATTCACTTTAACATTTTTTTAAAGTTTGTGGTGCTACAAAATGTTTCCTAGCTTAATGTTTGAAATAGTATGTTGTTTTTAAAGCATTTTGCACTTAAGTTTTTTTTATTATTATTTGACAAAATTAAGAAACATAATTGATTAAATTCAACTGGGCACATATGTTTTCTAATAATTTTTTTTTTACATGTCTGCCACTGATTTTCTGTCTTATTTTATTTCATGTTTTGCTTTAGTGAATTTTATTTTATATTTTCTTTGTGACATTTGAGTTTTGATTTTTTTTACATGTAATTCAGTAGCATCCACTTTTCTATTTATTCCTTAGAGACTCTCTAATTACTGCATGTCATGTTCTGTCTAATGTTGTGTCCTGCTGGTTTCTTGTATTGAGTTACAGCCCCTCTGGTAATCTTACAAACAGAATTTTGTGCTGCCAAGCAACTGAGGGCAGTGGTTACATGGAGAAGGTATCAACACGCTAATAAAACACTCTCTGGTGAAGTGTTTTGGATGTTCGTGGCTTTTTATTGTTATCTCACCTCAGCAGAAGCAGTGTTGCTAATTGGTAGGCCAACTCAGTGAGGAGGAGGAGGAATGGGGCTGGTTCCCATTAATCTGATTTTGCCTGGTGCTGTTTAGGAGTAGAAGATGTGTGTGTGGGTCGATGTGTGTGCTGTACTAGACTTGTAGCTGTAAACACAACTCTGGGTTTTCTTAACAGCAGCACAATGGTTCTTTCTCACATTACAGCCAGGTTGCGAAGCCCTCGCCAGGTTAGGAGTCTTCACATCAACAGCTTCAGGCGGCGGAGAGCCTGGCACGCACACTTTCCTGCCAACACTCTCTACTTCATAATTGAATCTGTGCAAGTGCCACACTGTGCTCCGCGTGGCAGCTCTGCTCATAAAATGACCACAAAGCAAAACCCAGATGGTTTTCAGCAGGCAGATATAACAAGGGGAGATGTGTCTTAATGTAAAAAGAAGCACCATGTGGAGGCAGGGCCTTTATCTCTGCTGTCCGGATGGAAGATATTGCCCAGATTTGTTTTTAGAGTCATGCGGGAAATAAGGTAAACCCTTTAGTAATTCAATTTTTTGTTTGAGAGGACAGAATAATCATAAAATGAATTATTTAGTCCAGAGGAGGTGTTAAAATAGAAAAACAAAACCACAGGTGACCACAAGATTAAAACTACCAGACAATTGATGTCTGGAATTGCTCTGTATGAGTGTGTTATGTGTGGTCACAATAGAAACAACCATTGTGAAGCAATTAGAAGTTCTTCACAAAGAGTTACAATATTAGGTTTTCAAAAATATTTATTAGGTCAGAATTTATTATATAGATCCAAATTTTCCCCCGGATTAAACTCCAAGCAGGCTTAACAAGCTACAAATGTCCCAGGTCCTGCATCTTAGATACTGTAAGCCTCTGAGCTAACAGTATCTAAGATGGTGCTACCTAAGCTAAGATGTAGCTATCTAAGATGTAGCTACAAGCTACACTTTTATCATCACGTTAAAAGATAAAATTTAACTAAACAAGAATAAAAGTTCAGTCTTTGTGGTTGCAAGAGGAAGTTTTTTGTTCAGCTCAGGTTAGCAAAAGGTCATTTACTTAGACCACCAGGTCTCGTTCAGATCAGACTGACATTAAACAACTCATAAAACATGTGTGTTGCCCCAGCAACTTCTAAGATGGTATGGACACCTCACAACCAATGAGGTGACCGTGCTATTTGTTAAATTTCAAAGCACTGAACAATAAGATGCAGTTCCAATCATTTCAAAGAATCCTCAAAAAAGCTGAAATACTAAAGCCTCTGGGAGGAGCTCAGTGTCGAGCCGCTCCTCCTCCAGTGTGAGAGAAGCCAGATGGGGTGGTTTGGGCATCTGGTCAAGATGCCCCCTGAGCGCCTTGCTGATGTTTCGGGAACGTCCCACCGGAAGGAGACCAAGCGGCAGACCCCTGACCCGCTGGGGAGACTATGTCTCACAGCTGGCAGGGGAACGACTCGGGATCCTTCCAGGTGAGCTGGAGGATGCAGCTGGGGTGAGAGAGGCGTAGGCTTCCCGTCTGATGCTGTTGCCCCCGTGACCAAGCCCTGGATAAGCGGAAGACGACGGACCAGAACTAAAGCATCAATATCCTGCAATCTTCCATTTATAGTGATTGAAATTTACAGGCAGTCTTTAAAGCATAGTGATTTGAAATCAAATACCACAATAATATGACAGAGATATGGGATTTCATATCCCCCATGTGAACTTTGCTTAAATGACTTTTTGTTGCAGGTGCTCTGTGGCAGTTTGTATTCTAATAAAGCTGCATAAATTACTACATAACACCATGCTATTTTTAGCAGATCTGCTTTGCAAAAAATAATATTTAGGAAAATGATCTGAACCTAGATAGATCAATTTAGCAGGTAAAACAAAGTGTAATTACAGGAAGCAGGATTGTTTGTGAACACATTTGAATCCATAAATAATTTTGGGATTCTGTATTCAGAGTTGTGGATTTTGATGGAATCCCCTGTGCATTGTTATGCCGTCTGACAGATGCATGTACAAAGGCTCTGAACCATGGGAAAATCCTAGATTGTGTTGCAGAGTTTCCTTTCTCACTGCTTCAACTGGTGACACAAACACTCCTAATGAATGCAAATGGAGAATTTTTTGTATGTTCATGCCTTTCAAATCCCCAGCGAGTTCTCAGACTTCCACTGAGACTGACACCTTTTTTTTTCCAATGCAAGTGGTTGCATGTCAGTTCTGGTCTCTGAGTCGGTGAAGTTAAATCTTTAGAGAGATGTTTTTGCACCAAGTTAAACTGGACACAGCACACATTGGCAAAGTGTTTTCTTTGTTTCATTCCTTTCAAAAACTCATTCAAATTTATTCTGATTTTCCCTCAGCTGCTGAATAAATGCAACTGATTGATTAAACAAACAAGAAATAGGAATTAACAAGCAAATTGACAATTTAATTGTGTTTTTTCCAGTCATTTTAAAACAATTTTTAGGCAACCATTGATTTCTTCTTTTTTTCTTTCAATGTGTTTTTTCCGTTCCATTGTCTTCCGCTTATCTGGGGCTGGGTCGCAGGGGTAACAGAAAGCCCAGGCTCCTCTCACCCCTTCTGCATCCTCCACATCACCCGGAAGGATCCCGAGCCGTTCCCCAACCAGCTGTGAGACAGTCTCTCCAGCAAATCCGGGGTCTGCTTCTTGGTCTGTTCCCAATTGGACGTGGCCAAAACACCTCACCAGCGAGGCGCTCGAGGGCATCCTGACAAGATACCCAAACCACCCCATCTGGCTTCTCTCGACCTGGAGGAGGAGCTGCTCGACACCTATGGTCACAATCCACAGTTGGTGACTATAGGTGAGGGTGGGAACGTAGATTGACTTGTAAATCGAGATGTAACACTTGTAAATGTGTTTTTTCCCTTGATTTTAAAAATACCATTTTATTGTAAATTCAGGGCCATAAAAAAATATCAGCTTCTATAAATTAAGGCTTTTCAAACATCACCAGATCAAAAAATATAATCTGTATTACCGCCGATAGAGATGTGGAGGCTCCACCAATGCTGGTACGAATATAAAGATTTTAGAGCAACATCTGTTCCATTCCTGTCTGCCTCCCTCCATATGAAACTAAAAAGAAAATATTAGTTTTTAATTTAATCTGTAAGATTATAAAGGCTAAGTTAGTTCTGCCTGCTTTAATTTAACAAACTTTCACTAAAGTTCAAACTGCATTCATAAAACAGGTTTGTAGCTTCTTTTTAAACTTTCTTCATTATAACAAGTTCCAAAAATTTCAGATTTGAATCCCTAGATTTTCTCTGCTGCTTCTAAATTGGCTTTCCTCTGATTGGTACAAAAATAACTTTTTAATTCAGTGAATTTCTCTTTTCTGATTGCCAGAGGATCATCAAAGTTAAACCTGCTTAGAAATGCAGGCGGTGAGAGATTTTGAGTCCACGATGACATAAATAGATTCTCTATCTCTGCTGGTTTTACTCTAATATAGTTGCAAAATTTAATCAGATGAAACTTTTTTAAAGCTTTGTGCCAGTTTAATTTTTTTCTAGCTTGTGTGAAAATAATGTAATACTTGATATTACACTAATACTTTTTATGGATATCTTCATATGTATAATAATGATGTGAAAAACTTAAATACTTAATGTGAAATACTTAATAAATGCAGCATATTTATTATAAACAGTAGATGTTTTTAATATTGAACATACATGTAAGGCTCCTCCACAATGATCATACTTTTTTTCTGACAAGTGGAAATCTTTTCTTGGCGTTTTTAAGATCTTATCATTTTTCTACTCATTTAAATTTTTTCAGAATTTTTAGTTCCATTTTCCTATCCTTCCCTTTTTAATAACATTTGTTCTTTTTTATTTTCATTTTTCAGCTATTTTACTACAGTAATAACTGATTAATAGCTGGGACGGATTCTATTCAACATTTATTGTCAGTGAGTCAGTCATCTTCTGAACCACTCATACCAACCGTGATTGTATGAACATTCGATGTTCAGAAACAAAAACATAAAATTACAGTTATAATTACACTATACTCTGGGTACGACAATGTTCGGCTCTGTCCCTGAACGACACACAATCATTGGTAAACATGAGGAATGAGTGAATTCAACAACAGAAGAAAATGCATCATTTAGGCACAACAGGCACGAGTATTGAAAGGAAGGAGCTCCTAATTGCTCCAAAATGGATCTATGACCTATTCCTTCATTTTAAAATTATCTTTTGGTGTCTTCTTTACAAGTGACGGGAGGATGGAGGAGAAGATTGGTGAGTGTTTTGGTACAGCATCCACAGTAATTAGGATGCTGCATTGAAAAAGGAGCTGATCCAAAAAGATAATGTCTTGAGTTACCTCTGATTTATAATTCTGACCTCACTTGTGGTTACCAGTTGTTGGGGGTGACCAAAAGAACAAGAAAGATTACACTGTCCAATCTTTTGGATTTAGTATCCGTGTGTGCTGAGGAGCATCTATAATGAACCATTCTGCTCTCCATTTGGCATAGAATAAAAATCTTTATCATTCAAAAATGGCTCAAGCTAGAGACACAGCTTTTCCACATTGGGAGGACAAAAAAGGTGGTTTAGGCCTCTGAGGACAATGCCTCCTTGGCATTGGCTTGATGAAGTGTTCCGGGCATGTTTCACAAAAAAATGCCACAGGAAATACTTAGGACTTGCAAGCCAGGTTTTGTATCACAGCTGGCCAGGAAACATCTTGGGATTTCCCCGGATAAATTGAAAAAAGTGTCCAAGGAAAGGGAAGCTTGGCGGCAGGCTTCACTACATGACCCTAGATAAGTGGCAGAATGTGGATAGATGGACACATACATGGGAAAATGTTTGCGTTACAAAAGTGCCAGGTAAAGAACACCATCTGACCAGTCAAGCTCAAAGAACCCAGTTACCAGTTAATAACACCTTCAGCCAGTCAAGGTGATCATTTTGCTACTTTTTTGTTTTTAATTTTCTAAAGTCACAACTTTTCAAGCTCTTCTTCTGTCTTTAAATCTCTATTTTAAACCACCTTTGATTTAATGCATCGTTATACTCTAGCTTTAGGCCTGCATGTCACCTGGTGGAATTTGTGTTGTGTATTTATTCCAGATGTGACAAAGTCCCAGAGCCAGAATTTAAATAGAAAACCTTGGGTGTCCTCTTTGTTCACTAAAGAAGAGATGTGCAACATCACATATTAGTTTCTCTCATTTTAGTCTGTTATCTTAAGGAAAATCCTATTTACGGGTATTTCAGGAGGATTTTTTTTTTTTGGCATTTCTAAGCGATGCCAAAGATTATGAATGAAATCCTGGAGGAAGTCTTCAGATGCTTGTGTCACTGGCTCAAAAAATGTTTTTCTCCTGTGCAATCGCTTTAAAAGCTTAAGCTTGCTTCTGTGCCCAAAAAAACTATCATAGTAATAAGATCAAAGTGAGAAAGAACTGGGTGTGACACACCACTAAATCTCTTTAAAAAGATTTACTGTGCATGAGCACCATGGAGCATCCACATTGGACCATTTATAGCAATGAAGTAAAAAAAAAAAAGGTATCTATTCTTTTTATAACAAGACATTTGCAGTGGTCACTCATTTTTTGTTTGGAGATTTGGGCGCAGACCTTTCACCTCTTCATCAACCCATGAGAACCATATTTGAAGGAACAGATGGATTATTACTGCAATGTCCAAGCAGGAAAAAAACCCATCTTTATTTAGTTGTTTCTCAAGGGAGAGCTCCTTCATTTATATCCATTGAGAATTTTTTTTCTTCTAGAAGTCCAAGCTTCGATTCACCTTGAGCATCCCAAGGGGACAGCACTGTCACCAGAGAGCTGAAATATTATGCCATCTATGCCATCCTTCCCACTTAGTCACAGAAACAGACAGGTACCACACCGGTGAGAGAGAGGATCGATAGATGTGATGGATGGAGCTGGCTGTCTTTAGGGGCAGGGCGGGTGGGGGAGAAAAGTAATGAGAGCTCCTGTGAGCGATGGGAAGGTTTCTGCTACGGGAGGCAGGGTATGTGGCCCTCTTTTCTTTAAAATGGAGCTGCCAGTTTGGTCTAATGAGACCAGGGGAGGTTTGAGTCTCTAGGTTGGAGCTGGTGGTGTGTGATGCTGCCTGTTTGTCCGGCAGCCTCCGGTCACACACATGTAGGGTAACTCATAACTGTTTTTATGCTTTCATACATGAATGTGGACAAGATATTAAGCACTGTGGCTGACCATGGATCTGTGGGCCCATCCTTGCGTCCGTGCTTGAAAAAACTTTTGAGACAACTGTTTTATTACTTCTTCTTTAGGCATTTCCCTTCAGGAGTCTCCACAGCAAGTCAGTTTCTTCCATCTAACTCTATCTGCTGCATCTTCTTCGGTCACGCCAACTATCTTCATGTCTTCCTTCACTGTATCCATGAACCTCCTCTTTGGTCTTCCTCAAGGCCTCTTTCCTGGTGGTTCCAAACCCAGCATCCTTCTTCCGATGTACTCTCTCTCTCTCCTCTGCACATGTCTAAACCATCTCAGTCTGGGCTTTCTGACTTTATCTCCAAAACCTCTAACATGTGCTGTTCCTCTGATATACTAATTTCTAATCCTGTCCGTCCTGGTCATTTTTAGATGCTACCTCCATCTCTGTTTCTTGTTTTTTTCTCAATGCTACTGTTTCTAGACCAAACAGCATGGCCGGTCTCACCACAGTTTTGTACACTTTTCCTTTCATTTTAGCTGAAACTCTTCAATCACACATCACACCTGATACTTTTCTCCATTCTTTCCAGCCGGCCTGCACATGCTTCTTCACCTCTTTTCCACACTCTCCATTGCTTTAGACTGTTGATGTTAAGTTCTTAAAATCTTCCGCCTTTTTTATCTCTTCTCCTCACTTTTCCATTTGGATCCCTCTCATTCACACATGTACTCTGTCTTACTCTGACTAATCTTCATTCCTCTTCTTTTTAGTGCAAACCTCCAGCTCTCCAGAGCTAAAGAAATAAAAATGAAAAAAGCTGGAACACTTCTAGTTCGATTCACCAAGATAATTTGATTTAAGCTCACAAAACGAGGTAGAATGACAAATCACATGTCCTATTTCAGTTTTATGCTTCAATAGGTGAATATAACCCAGGATACTGATGTCAGTAATAAACTGCTGGCCAAAATCTGCAGCGGACAAAAAATGGAATTAAACCACAATTTTTCTGACATTGTTGTGCTGTAACCTTTTAAACACCAGCATATGTCATCGGTCTGCCAAACACTCCTGCTGACCCCTATGGCCTGGTATTAATGGTATTAAATTGTGATCTTTTCTCAAGGATTAGGTCGATGATCCTGTTTTTGACATCTGACTTGGCTTATGCTGTCTGCATTCGTTCCAGCTGAAAGGGGTCACTGTGTGTGTCAAGTTCATCTGACTTTGGAGCTTTTGATATCTTTACATTTAGAAAAATCTCAGTGTGTTTCAGTGAAAGTTAAGTTCAGCCAGCTGTTGCGTTGCATTTCATGCTTTTTGTGTCATGAAGATAATGACACACGTTTTGGCTCATCTGACGAGATTGTTACTGTATTTGTGATATTTTCTAACACATAAACCAATTTATATGTCTAGTTCTTATGTGTGCATCATTCATGTGTTTCTTTGGGCTCATGCCATGTACTGACCTCTTCCCAAAATATCTCTTAAAAAAAGGCGACCAATAAGCAAACAAAAACATGCCTAAATCCAAATATAACCCCGAGACCTCTCCTCAAAAACAATTTGGACCTCCGTGGCTAAAAAAACACCACGTTTTACAAACACTCAAAAAATCATTTATTGCACTTCCGCCGTGAGACTGGCAACATTTAAATAGATGTGTCAAGAGTAGCTGTGTGAGTCCCCTTAAACTTTCCCATTCTTTACTGCGCTAACACAACAAGACGATGAAGAGCAGCCCAGGGACATCAGTGTCATTTGGAATTTAAAATGGAAGCAGGGTGAAAAAGAGAGGAAGAAATGGAGAATGACAGAGAATCCAGATTGCACAGAGAGCATCCCTGTTAGATAGAAAGTAGCCTATAGCCATAAAAGATGCAGGCTGACACACATTTGAGAATAGATGCCTCTTGGAATATGCAGTACTCCTCTAACAACATGAAGTAGTCATGAAATGTTTAGATTTCCCACTGAAACGATCGCATCTGCTCTTTGTTTTAACTTAATAAATCACGCGAACTGGTGAAATATTGACAATAAACTTCCACACTTCTACGAGAATCATTTGACATCACTTATTCTGATGAAGTGAAAATCGGTGGCTTGATAAGAAGGTTAACAGGCTGGTGACACAAGATAAACTTAAATAACAGCATCAATATTCATCAGAGCTGCAGAGATGACTGAAGCTGAGTATTGTACGATAACACTAAGAATACACGTAGTGAAATGTCTGTGTTTTGTTGCGAGAAAAGGTTTTAGTCAATGTCTGAAGATAGTTACCAGACACTAAAGTTATTCATCTTCAACACTCTTACATAACTGTTATAGTTTTAATGATGCCGTATTTTGTTCCAAAGGTCTTTGTGATTGCCTTTAAAAAAAAAAAAACCCTGGCATACAGATGCCGGATCAGGATGAAAACTTACGTCAACATTATCTCCATTGGCTCTGATTCAGGGTTAATTTTCAGATGCTTTACTTGTTTTTAAATCTAGTCTGGCTTAGCCCTACTTGTCTTTTGCACAATATTAATTACAACAATCTCTCCAGAGCTGCCAGGTTCTTCAAAGTCACTCATACTTATGGACCCAACTTTTGAACAGACTCTTAGTCCTCATTTGATTTTTGTGATCTCAGTAAAAAAAAATTTTTTTTAACCCTTTAATGTTTCCTATTTATATTTAATCTTCTGTTTTAATTTGATTGATTTAATTTAGTTTAAAAGCATTAGATTGATGTATTTTATGATTTCTAACTTTAAATATAAATTTCATCATAATGTTTCAGTTTCTTATTCTTTCTCGTAATTTTTTGAATCCCTCTTTCTTGTATTAAAAAAAAATTTGAATACATTTTTAAATACTTTTCCTTTTAAAGAAAAATGAGTGATCCTCTCGTTGAATGGTTTTTTAAATTTGATATTAAAGGAGGTTTGAAAATTTTAAATTTAAACCTTCTCTTTGACAAATGTGTTCAAAGACTATGAAACTCCCAAAAAGTTGAGATAAATAGTTTCTATTTTACAGATACGAATAGTGTCCAGGTCTAGACAAAGCACAGTGTGGATATTTTCTCACTGAGCACATCGTGTGACCGGGGTCAAGCCAAACAAACTATAATCATACCATCAAGGTCACAGTGAACACAATATTCAAGAGAGAAGCAGTGAGGTGACATTACTATTTATAACACACATATTTTTTTAGTTTCAACATGTATAATTACTCTTTTTATTTATAGATTTGTTTAAAATCATAGAAAAGATCAGTGGTGAAAAAAAAAGTCAAACAATTTTTTTAGCCATTTACTTTACGAGCAAAAAAAAAAATTATTTTCACCAGTTTTTCAGTTTTTTTTCACAATCCTATTCTTTCTTTTTTATCAATCCGTTGCCAATTTTGTTGATTAATTTGTACAGAGTCGTCACTTTTTTTTTTCTAGAAGACGTCTGTCTGTAGAAAACATATAGAAATATAACATGACTGGAAGTTTTTATTCCACTTCTTTAAATTGAATCATGGCTCATTTATTTGGAAAAAAAAAGCTCTCTGTGAGCTTAAACCCACATAAAACTTCATTTTTTAAAAAGTGACCTCAGTTTCTTCTTTTTTAAATATCTGCAGTGGGAAAAAAAAAAGTACTTCATGTCTTCACACCTAGCCGCCCTTGTCCAGTCTGGAACATATTGAAACATTACGAATTAAGGCCACAGAGTTTCAAGGGCAAAGCAAGAATGAAGAACAGACAGAACAGCACCGAGAGAGGATAACTGTGTAGTTTATTAATATACAGCTGTCAGATTAATATGTGCAGCTGGCAGAGAGACAGTGAGAGTGGCCTGATCCTGCTTTGCAGCTGATCTGCAGCAGAGCCACGAGGTCACTTTGTGGCGTCTCCCCAGGAGGTTTCCAAACGCAGCCATTCCTCCTGCTATATAGAATATGAACTTCAAGAGCCCTTTGAAAACTCCCTTTGGAATTTGTCTTTGTGACCCTTCGGTCAGGAACGAGGTGTAGGCAGCTGAAGCTGAAGTACACCTCACTGTGATTTATGGCCATTTAATAATTCTTCATCTCAATGTTTATTTTGGCAGGAGCTATCTTTTTTTTAATTTAATAAAATCCATGGCTATGGGGAATTTCCATGATGATAAATACAGAAAACTGTAGCTCCCATTTAGTTTTTCTAATTTATTTTATGACAAATGAATGACTGCATTCAACTAACCTATTAGAAAAATAAATATTCAGTCAGTCTGTCAGTTTTAATGAACATTATGTTCCTGCTGATATGATAAATATTAAAAAAGAACATAAAGGGCCTCCTTGAGAGTCTGCTGTTTTGCCCTCCCTTTGTTTTCGTTGCCATGGTGAAGACTCATCCATTCCTCACATTTCTCCAAGGCATTTTACAGACTGGCTAGTGTTACTATTATCACAACCCCCCCTTCACACTGTACAACCTCCAGCAGACGAGACTGCCCCATCAGCACCATGTGCCTTCCGCAGGCACAACCAAGTCTGAACAAACCCACCGGGTTCATCTGTCACTGTGCAGAATGTGAGATAGGTGAGTTGGCAAGGTGAATGATGACCTTCTGGCTGGTGGCTCTTGGAACCAGCTGGAAAACTAAAACCCTATAATTCATGAGTAACAAATAAAATAAATAAACCTACTGTTCTTTTATGGATTGTTGCTTGAAAGTGTGTATAATATTTGTGACTAAACGGTCAGGAAAGCCATCACAGTTCTATGATTTCTTGTATTGGTACTCTGGAAGTAATAAAAATGCCACATTATTCAATTTTATATTTCTCCTTTGTGTTCAGCTCATGACTGAAGTATAAAATCAGAGGTTTCAATAGCTTCTACAGAAAAGGTTGCTTTCTAAAGCTTCCTGTTAAAGCTTTGACTTCTCATAAATAGTCATGTCATCTACTTCCATCCATCACTGATGCGCTCCACTGGCTCTGTATAAGCAATTAGAACTCCAATTGGGCTTGATGACATTGAAAGGGGAGCAGATCTCTTGCTTGGGGAGCAGCAATGTGCTATTTATAACTGTTTTAAACAGACACCTGACGTTGCTCTATCAGAGATGTAGGGCTCCAGTGAAAACACCTCCACTCCAATTGCAAGCCAACTATTGGCTGAGGAGTTTCTCGATCCCACTATGACCTACTTCTGTAGCTGGTGGACCTGGAAGTGCATAGAAGCAACATAATGAATAAATATGTCAGTGATGGATCCTGGATGCTTTTATATTCTTCCCTGCTGGCGTGAAAATATCTGAATCACAAACTGTTGTTAATTATAATTGGGTCATTGATATTTATAGAATATTTCCAAAGGGTTTGTTTCCATTTATAACTTTTCCAATGGCCACTGCTTCTAAACAGGGTTTTGCTCTTAAGTATTTGACTAATTCCTTTTCTGCCAGCATTTGTTGCCAGGTTGGCTAAAACCAGTGGTTTTCAAAGTCTATTCTGCTGGGTTTCTCCATTAAAAATGAACAACAATGTAGAATTTGTTTCAAATTCAAATTTTGAGCTGGTCTCCATGCATTTTCTTGCACCCTTCCAGAAGGCTCTGGTTTAGTTACCGTTTTCAGACCTCCTGATTGCACAGTCAGACACCGCACAGGGTAATCTAGGAAACAATGTCAGTGGTAAACCAAAGAAGCGAAAATATTGTTTCATTGCTGTGAAACCTTTTATTTTACCAGCAAGTAACAACTAAAGGAAGGACGTAAAAACTGTTTTTTTTCAAGATTATTTTTAAGATGATTTTTTCAAAATAAGTTGAACAAAGTAAAAAAGTCTGAGCAGCACGGATCAGGACAGGTGTTGCATTGTGGATAAGAGATAAAAAGGTTACAATGTTGTAATACAGATCTTTATGAAGTGTTCTTGAATGATCTGTATCGTGGTTGTATGCACAACAAAACGGGTTTTTATTGGGTAAAAGCATATTTGTGGAGTTTGTTGGGCTATTTTTTCTTGAATTAGTTCAGCATAATAAGATGGTTTCATGACCATAAAATAGCTTTAAAGGTGTTGATTGACACAGGTGGAAGACTACTGAAGGTCAAACTGTGAAATGAACAGTCTGTTGAATATGTACCTTCCTCCCAATCAAAACAGGAAGGACGTTTTTCTCCTGTGCATTTACCGAAAGAGGAGTCAGGAAGGACATTTGCTAGAACAGCATTTTGGTAATTATTGCCCTGTTAAGGAAATTCCCAACATCATGATGAGTCATCCATCTTAGTCTGTCACAGCTCAGCCCAGCATGGAAAACACCTGACAGCTTCAGTATGAGTAGCCACAGACTGATTGATATCTCCATTGGCAATCCCACTCAGCGACAATAAAAATGAATGACGGCACGTAGAGCGTCTCTGTGATTTTTCATGCTACATTAACCGCTGCCAGCAGAGTGTTTGCCAGAAGCACAACTCCACTTCCACTCCAAGCTGCTGTCCCAATGGATGCAGCTTGGCATCTACAGTCTCTTTAACATGACCACACGTGAAATGACCGCTAAAGTACAAGTCACTCGAGCATTTTTATTTTACTGACGGGGCCTGGTGGCGTATGTAGGAGTAAATCGGCCAGATGGGTCATGACAGAGTTGTGTCCTCACATGACTTTTTATCAGATATGAAACCTGAATGCCCCCAGAAACATGTAAAATGAAGTTGGAGATCTCATACATCAAAATTTTGTCATTATGTCACTTTGCGACTGTGCGGAAAAACACACGTCTTTGGAGTTTCTGCAAACCCAAAGGATGACTTTTCAGTATTTTTTTTCTTCTCTAGGTAATTTGATCTGATGATCTGTGACCTGTGACTGGTTCTTTGTTTCCCGACCAGGCAAAATCCTCCTCTGAATAAACCCTGAACAAACCCTACCAGTAGAAACCATACAACAAATTGGATCTACTATTTTTTTGGTCATTTAATCCAGCCCTTGCCTAAACCTTACCTCTCTTTTTTGGTGCTACATTGTCTATAAATTCACCAACCAGACACTTGGTGATTTATTTTTTCTTTTATTCCTCTGGTATCAACATTTCCATCTTATTATAGTATGGTGATGATTGGAGGCGCTTAACTATAAGTGAAATTAGTCTGTCATATTTCTAATGGTCTGCTTCAGGGCAACAGAGGATACATGTGTCACTTACCATCACTTAGCATGAACATGTGTAGGAGCAGACTGAAAGGGTTGGACATTAAACTAGCCATAAAGAACTCTAGTCCTGAGAATCACCACAGAAATTCATTCTTCATCTTGAAATAAAACACTGTGCTCAGGTCATTTTCTCTATGTTCTCGAGCATGTTCACAATTTAAATTCCGATGCACTCACTTTTATTACATTTCAAGCAATATTAAAATGACTATCCACACATCTTTAGCAACTGTTTTGACTTTACATGAACCAAAATCTGAAGAGGGTTTTTAGCATTGTGATGTATTCCGTACACTTTCCTGGCCAATCGGAGATCTAACCTATTCTTAATGAGCTGAAATGGATTAAGTGCCCACTAGGTTATATTTAATATTGCCGTGTCAATGACAATTCACATAAAAATGTTTCATGTTCCCTGAAGCCCGGAGGAAATACCTCCCCGGTTTGCATTGGCTCGATTGTCCACAAAGTGATTATTTATACATATTCTTCTTTTGGCATTTCCCTTCAGGGGTCGCCACAGCAAGTCAGTTTTTTCAATTTAACCCTATCTGCTGCATCTTCTTCGGTCACACCAACTATCTTCATGTCTACCTTCACTGTATCCATGAACCTCCTCTTTGGCCTTACTATAGACCTCTTTCCTGGTGGTTCCAAAACCAGCATCCTTCTGCTGATGTACTCTCTCTCCTCTGCACATGTCCAACCATCTCAGTCTGGCCCCTCTGACTTTATCTCCAAAACCTCTATGTGCTGTTCCTCTAATATACTCATTTTTAACCCTGTCCATCCTGGTCACTCCCAGAGAGATCCTCAGCATCTTCATTTTATACACTTTTCCTTTCATTTTAGCTGAAACTCTTTTGTCACACATCACACCTGATACTTTTCTCCATCTGTACCAGCCTGCCTGACTACACTTCTTCACCTCTTTTCCACACTCTCCATTGCTCTGGACTGTTGATATTATTATTATTATTAATATTATTCTAATATTATGATATTATTATTTATACATGTGTGTAATTATATAATGAGAAGAAAAACAGAATAGATGTAAAGAAATAAAAACAATAACAAGATGGCATTAAAAACACAGTCAGTTAGGGTAAAAAGGTCATTATTAAAAATTTACTTCATGTAATGAAAACTTCAGTCTTTGCGCAAAAAAAATTACGAAAATTACGAAAATTCTTACTTGTCATCATTCTCTTCCTTATTCCTCAATAACACACTATTCTTTGTTCCCATTTTATGACAGACTTATTTAACACCACACAACATTGTCACCAGTTTTTCATCCAAATCCAGCCACTTTTGGCACAGTCGCATAAAACGTTTGATTTGAAGAGGGAACCATTCCGTAAAATTTCAAGGCGGTGATGCAGTGGCATTCACCCAGAAAGATGAGTGCAACTCCAGGAGAGTTCTTACAGTGGAGCTTGTTACCTCAGTCAACAGGAAAACAGGTGGGATGTATCTGATTGGTCTTTAAGAAATTGTGTCGGGAGGGGAAAAAGAAAAGTGACTGTTTACAAATGTCACACTGGTCATGCCACACTTGTGTGAGATAATATTGCAGAGCTACAAGAACACCAGACTCTCACAAGTGGAAGATAATGTAAGGTGACTTTTACAAATGTGAAGAGGTGGCCTTTTCGGAAAGCATTTCATCAAGTGGCAGCGGGCCTGTACTGATTGCCTGGGCCAGCAGTGCATGGCAAATGCAATATTTTATTTCTGTCTCGAGGCCAAATGGTTGTGTAAGTAATCAAACTGAATATTTATTATCTATCTGATAAGTCTTCTATCATGCCGAAAGGGATTCTTAAAGATATAGTGTGAACAAATTACAGAAACACTCAAACTAAATTTAGAAAATGATGATGATGATGATTAAGGCTTTCAATCCAAACCAATACTTCAAATCTTAACCAGTTGAAAGTCACCTTATTTTAATGTGGATTGTTAAAAACATTTATAATATTACTCATTAAAATGTTAGCCATTAAAAAAGGTTGTTATTTGTTACCTTTTTATGATTTTAAAGGTATGTTGTTTTTACAGAACTCTCCCTTTTATGTCTGTACTCGTCCTTCCAGCTTTATCCTTGTTGTGCACTCAAAGAATGAGTACAACTAATGCACTGACCCTTTAACCTTTGTTCCTGCAGAACTCGGAGAGAGTAAATCTGATGCCTCCGGACAAAAAAAACCCCTCCATAAAATCTAGGAAAAAAAGCATTTTCTTCCATTGGAGAAACATGACTGTACATAAGTGTGCTTACTTTTTTCCAGATGAGTGAACTATTTTCCGTCTCCTCTGGGAGTTGGTCGTACTGGTGAGTGTGCAGTTTGAGGTCTACTGGATTGGAAACTGAAATTAGTTCCTGCATAAAGTGAGAGAAATATCATTAATTTGGTTAACCTTTTTTTCCATCTTATTTTTCAGAAATTTAAGTATCAATAGATCAGTCCTGAAGCGAGTCCTAAACTCTGACCCTTAACACTTCCAAAGGTCAAACAACCACTGGTAGGGACTGGGATTGTGCTAGTACGCTCTCCCTTGGGCAGGTATGATATATTGGTTATCCTACCTCACATGACAACTCATAGACTACAGTTTGTGTCTGTTTTGTCCACCAATAGTTTATCTTTTCCTCCCTCACGATGATGGCATCCATCATGTTGATAGAAAGTGTTCACTAAGACACCAAAACGGTTATGTTCTCAAAAGTTTTCTAGTATAATTATCAAACTTATGCTCTTACAGCAGCAACTAACAGACGTCACGATGTTAAGAAGGTGAAATAAAGTGACTGGCAGCTGAAATGAAGCATTTAAATGTCATGTCTGCTGAAGACAGGCAGAATATCTCAGCAGATGGGCTCTATATGGTCTGCATGTGCAAACTCACCAGGACTCTTCTGTTTTACACAATCAAGTAAAGATGTGCTTGGTTTTAACATTAAGATGAAAATCAAAAACTTTGTGTGGAATAAAATAGTTCAGCATCAATTTTTAAGTTCGTTCTCTAATTGTTATACATGGGTGACCTTTTGGTGTTGTCACGAATTCTTTCAGACATTGTTAATTCGGTCACCAGTCTGCTACAAAATACAACATGAGGCATGCAATCTGAATGCTGCAGAAAGTTGTGCGTGAATTCACTATGCTGAACTTTACATGCACATCATTTCTCCCCATTAATCTTATTAGGAGGTTTTTTTTTTTTTAAAGTCCCTTGATCACGAATGTCTTTTTTAGTTTCTTTCAAGATTTTAATCATAACAATCCAGCTAATGAAGGTCTGACCTAGCAAAAAAAAAGATAATTATGATGAAAATTACTCATTCATTTTTCAAATAATACAAGACAAAAGAAACGAGTACTTTAATAAGGGGTAATCAGTAGATTAACCCACTGATGTCAGTCTTGCATAAACTGGTTGACGTTGCGCTCAGATTCATTCATAAGTAAAGGGGACCTTATTCATTTACAATCACAAAAATATTTTTTTTGTATTCAATGCAATCTTCAAATAAATGGTCTAGAATAGGGGAGCCTTATGGTCGTTACATTAGAATGAATATATGTGCTAACAAAACCTAAAAAAAGACACGTTTTTGATAAAAAATTAAAAAATTCAGAGACAAAAAAACAGCAATCTAGAAACAAATAACTGCTGTTCAACTATTTTCAGCAAAAAATAGACCAGATACCATACATACATTTTGTCTGCGTCTGATACAGTTTGTAACTCCTAAAAGTGAATGATCAGTTTTTTACCGTGAGTGACCGTTTTTTATGTTGCAACATTTGCTACCAATATTTAGATATACGTAGGGGAAGGCTTCCAGTAACATCATCCCCAATCTGTCAGAGTATGAATCATGTTTAATAAGTTACCTGTGGAAAAAAAGTGTTAAACTGATAAACATTTTTTTTAAAGTTTAATTCCATGATTGTTTGAAGTAAAGTTAATTACCATTGAGAGGATTCAATATTCAGAGTTTTGAGCCGTGAATGTCAGTTTCAGGTAGTTTCATTCATTCTTTTTTATGGTACAACCAATTTCATGTGCTTAAATTAGTCGTACTGAACCAATTAAAACAGAGTTTTGAAGAACTTATGTTAGATCAGGGGTGCCCAACCTTTTCAGTCCCAAGAGCTACTTTTCAAGTACCAAACCTCCTAACATCTACCAGTGTGGTGTTAATATTGCAAACCCTCACAGATAGTTTCCAGCCTGCAGTAAAACCACCCTCACAACCATTAGTCATTACACCCTAAACACGCCCTCTCGCAAACACACACAGACACACACAGAGACAAATCCCTCCATCTCAAATACACGAACAGGTTCCTCTCTTTCAATAACACAGACACACACACAGACAAGTTCCTATCTTTCAAACATACACAGACAGCGACAAGTTCCTTTCCATGTCTCTTTCCTTGTCTCTCTACAAGAGAGAGAGGGACTTGCATATGTTCTCAAGCACTCACATATACAGGTTACTCTCTCTCAAAAACACACAGACAGACAAGTTCCTCACTTTCTCTCAAGCACACATACACAAGTTCCTCTCTCAAACACACAAACAGACAAATTCCTCTCTCAAACACACAGCCACAGACAAGTTCTTCTCTCTCAAACACACGCAGACAGACAAGTTCCTCACTTTCTCTCAAGCACACAGACACAAGTTCCTCTCTCAAACACACAAACAGACAAATTCCTCTCTCAAACACACAGCCACAGACAAGTTCTTCTCTCTCAAACACACACATACAGACAAGTTCCTCACTTTCTCTCAAGCACACTGACACGAGTTCCTCTCTCAAACACACACTGACACGAGTTCCTCTCTCAAACACACACTGACATATTCCTTTCTCTCGCTTTGTTTTTCTAACACACACACATTTTATGCACCTACACAACGCTTTGGGAGAGGTCACAGCAGCACCAGGTGCTGCTTATTGATTACAGAGTTGACAAGTTGCTTTCATGTCACAGACTCTGAAAGTCTCCAATAATATTAGAAAAAGCTGCTAGATTGACGCTTTAAAAGAAAAAAGTTGCAAATTTTAGCGACTAGAAGGCCTGAACACTCGCTAAATGTAGCGTCAAAGTCGCTTACTTGACGAAACAGACTTTATTCTTTTCCTACACACCTGGAAGTCGACTTAATATCAGTCCGCGATCGACTGGTTGGCACCCCGGTGTTAGATCATTGTTAAAACAGAAATTTGATGCACAAATGAGATATTAAATGATTAGTATTTGTCATCACTGTTGCATAGAAATTTGTCTGAATATTGAAGAGAAACAAATGAGCGGTTTTCAACTTCTCTTACATTCAGTAAAATACACACAACACAGGTTCTCAGTGTGAGGTAGGTGGGAATCACTGATCATTCACTTTTAGGAGTTACAATCTGTATCAGACGCAGACAGCGTATGACAACTCAACATGCACTTCATTTGCAGCATCCTGATATCTTCAGACTGCTGTCACAAAGCCCAGGTAGACTTGAAAGCATTGTGGCAGGATGGGCGCGCATCTACCACAAGGACCCATCTGTGTGTTTCTGCTCTGTTTGCAGTGAGACAACAGATCGCAGCTGGTCCAGCCGCACAACTTCATGTCTTCCTGCTGCTGATCTCGCTGAAGTGAACGGCATCAAGACTACTGAGGAAATGAACTGGAAAGATGTAATGTGTGCAATATGTGGACACATTAGGGCTTTGAGATGCCAGTGGCTCGGTGCCGCCTGAAAGGTAAGAGAGGAAAGGAAAGGGAGAGAGAGAGAGATGTGGAAAAGAGACCTGAGAGGAAGCAGGTGCAGGAGAAGAAAGCAGAACAGAAAGTGGTTGAGGGCATTGAAAAGGAAAAATGGCTGACAGACTTTACGTATTTAGTTCTATCATGCTCTGTCAGGGGTTTTCTCGCAAACATACACAGACTTAAAGTTTTGAGAGCAGACTTGCTTCTGGCTGATGGGACGGCAACGAAAAGTAGATAGAGGATTAAAGCAGGACTAATTGTCCCTATCTGGCAAATCCTCTGAGAGGGAATCTGTGGGGATCTCTTGTCCTCATGGCAACTCGGCTCTGACTTCTACCTTCCTCTTCCAGAGTTCAGTCTGTTGGCAAACAAAAAAAATATTCTGTTTGATCTTTTAAAGGTGGATAAAACAAAATAAATTCAATTACAGATGGCACTTATGTCAGCATTACAGATTCTTTCGCTGTATCTCACACCAAAAGAATGAGATCGCGGATACAAGCGGCCGAAATGAGCTTCCTCCGCAGGGTGGCTGGGCTCTCACTCACAGATCGGGTGAGGAGCTCTGCCATCCGGGAGGAGCTCGGTGTCGAGCCGCTCCTCCTCCAAGTCAAGAGGAGCCAGATGGGGTGGTTCGGGCATCTGGTCAGGATGCCCAACGAGCGCTTTGCGGGCGAGGTATTTTGGGCATGTCCCACCGGGAGGAGACCAAGGGGCAGACCCCTGACCCGCTGGAGATTCCACCGCTGGCTGGGGAATGACTTGGGATTCTTCCGGGTGAGCTGGAGGATGCAGCTGGGGTGAGAGAGGCCTGGGCTACCCATTTGAGGCTGTTGCCCCCGTGACCCGACCCCGGAACAAGCGGAAAATGACAGAACCGATAGTACAGAAGTTTTTTTTTTTGCAATACTATTTAAATGTGTCTTCACTGGTTGGATTTGTGCTTTTAGAGAGTGTACCGAAAATAAAAATATCTAAATATGATCATAAACTGCAGACTATGTGGGACATTTTTTTGTAAGGTGAACAAAAATCATTGATTCAGAGCTTATCAATAACTCCAAACTTTCTAGTTTCAGCTTTAAGTATTTTAATCAGAGATACAAACAAAGAAGATGCCAGAAAAGATCAAAGCTGATCTAAATGCATTGCCAGTATTTACAGAGTTTCTGGGCTGTCAGCACTAGAAAATCTTTCACACTACCTTTAAATCTTTTTACAATTTTCTGTTTTTCCTGGGATTTTTATTAGCTGAATTGTTTTCTTTATTTAATATCAAAGTCTTTTTCTCTGTTCTATTGTATTTATTGGCTGCTTTGAATGCTAGCTGAGATATTTAGATTGACAATAGGAGCCCTCTGACACATCTGCCAGAGCACATCAGCATATCAACTCACTGCTGTTTAAGCTGCATCAGGCTTTTCTTTCCACGACTCCTTGCCTCCAATCTTGTGCCTTGTACACTGAAGCACTATTTGTCTCAGAGGTGAGAATATTGATCGCACATTCGCTTCTCTACATCAGCTGAGAAGTTAGCTTAGCTGAGATTATTTGTTGGAGCCATCCAATGAGAATAAAGATAGGGTTTTCCTCCAATTCAGCCCCCCAGGGTTTTACCAGCTTGTCTGGTGTCCAAATGTTGGGCTTTCCTTCTTTTGAAGCTCTTCTTGTTTTATGTTCTCCATCTCTTGTTCTCTGCATGGGAGGTAAAAGAAATACTATAGAAAAGCTTTTGAGAAACATATGGTGCTCCAATTTAGCAACAGACACCTCCTGCTCCCCTTCCCAGTGATTTGCCCCTGGGTTTAAAACGGTAACACTTTCACCCTGTGAAACTGCTAGAGGCATCTGATCTAGGGGTGATTAGGAAAAAGGAGGACAGCATGGTGTTTTACCCTGTGGAAATACAAGTTTCAAAAGGAAAAATTATAGCCTTAAGGAAGGATTTGAAGCCACTTTTCATTCAGTGTCAGATAAAAGCCACATGTAACCTGACAGGACAAATTTATGTACTTAAATTTTTTGTTTTAGAACACAGTGAAACGTATAACTACTGTTTTTTGGAAAATTCCATGAGAAAAAAACATAATTTAAAAAACAAAAATTTTTAAATGTTTTTTTAAGTATGGTTCTAAAAAATTTACCGCATAAACTTTCAAGCAGCTGGTCAACTCATTGTTATTCTGCAATTGAAAGAGCTGATTGGTCCGTTGTATGCACATGGCCTCACACAGTGCAGCATTTCTCTGAATGCCAAACCATAAAGATGCACTCGGGTATAGTTGATGACCAACAAGGAGAAGAGAATTAAAATAGTCCCATCCAACCCACTTGGACTCCTCTTGCTGCCGCTCTTTCTAATGATATGGCACTACACGAAATGAACTAGACACAAGATGACCTACAAATAAGAGCTGTTATTAATGGAGTAACACTTGTTCTCTATGAGGATTAATTTAATCAAGCCTTGGAAAGACCTCAGTTGCTGTAGGTGCAATGAATGACAGACGTAAATCCCTTTGAAAGAACAGCTAAAAAAAGTGTCTCCAGGAGCCCTGGATGTGACACTGGTGGGCTAACAGGGATCTCATACGTATTCACCCATCATAACTAATGTGGACTACAGTACAAGTGGGTCAGCAGCTATTCATAAATTATTTTCTTAAGTTTAAGTGAAAAGTCCTTCATTTGTCTTTAGAAACAATTTGACTGGACCTCATTTTCAAACTGGGTCTTTTTAAGCTTTGACTTTCGTTTATATTCTTGCTTTGTTTTCATGGGTTGTGTCGCACGTGTTGCATTTTAGTTGTGCAGTTTTGTTGTACAATCCACTAATGTGCACATCATTGTCCAAAATCAGCAGAGTAATCATTTTTTTGGTGAGATAACTAGCTTGGCACAAACCACTTGTTTGTTATGTTGGATGTGGGTCACTATCTGAGCCTCCAGGGTACAGAAAGGGCTTATCTACATTCATGTACCCTAAGAGAAGTTTATATGGTGACGACTACAAAAGATTTATTTGGTTTACCAAAGGCTGGTGAGTCATTTCTCCTTTAACCCAACCTTGTGACATTTGGGTAACAAATTAGGCCAAAATGCCAACGGCTGGTTGGGTGTCCACTGTCAGCCTGTCATTAACCTGCCGGGCACACGCAGAGCTATTAGCAGGGACAAAGATGCTCATATCACAGTTAATAAGGCTTGGAGCTCGATTTAACCTTCTGCTCACATGTACTATTCCTAGAAATGGTCTACACAGCAGCCCAACTCATTAGAGCACTCTGTGATCTGACTCTAGCATCTTTCAAACACTGACAGTAAGTATGATCTGGAGAACATGGCTGGACTTAGATCAGCTTTGACAACTTGACAATAGCCTCGTTCTATCTGCATGTGAGCTGGATGAAAGAGATGATTCTAAGGTTGTTCTCAGAATGAGCTGAAACCTTCAGTTTGCTTGAGATCCTCTTCATGATGACATGCTGTGTACAGAAAAAGAAAATTAAATGAATTTGTCGATCAGTAGTGTCTCTCCAAGACGTTGTAGCAAATAGTTAATAAAACATAAATCACAGTCATTACGGTCTAAGAAAAGAGTCCTGATGCTTAACTCTTATAAATGAATTGAAGAGGTTCACCTGGTGAATAGGAACATCATCATGTAACAGGAATCGATAGCCCTCTGAAATGAGGTTTCTGCTGTGCATTTGTGATCATCAACAAGGGAGACAAAATGTAGACTTTAATCAATAAGAATTGACTTCAAATAAAGTCTTCATTTTTAAATCTTGGCAGCCTCAGTGGAGAAGCCAGAATTAGACATCACATTAATAATCAATTTGGAAAACGGACAGTCTGTAACACCATTTGTATAAAGGCTTTTTCCTTGAGATGACGGCACCAGCGCAGACAGACAGACAGACAGATAAAAATGACAAACCTATAATCAATAAATTAACAGAAAATCAATGTCATTAAAATTGTATTAGCTTTGAATAAAAAGAACGTTTTCTCTTTTTTCAAGTTAATGTATTTGAACACATTTTTATAATTGGTGTTAAGATGATGTTTCCATGACTACTTTTCGAGCCACAGAGTACAGTCACAGCTTAACGTACCAGTGGGTGTAGAGCTCAGACTGTACAGGGCAGCAGACCAGAAGGGGTCAGTCTGTCCCCGTCCCTGCTTTGTTGTCTCTGCCCTCTTTGTGTCGCCTGAAATAACAACCACCAAACAAACAGTGAGTAAGCTGGAATTCAGTCTCATGATTCATTCAAGAACAAATTGGATTTGGTGTGTCGTGCTTGTTTAATATGCATGTTTTTTTTGTTGCCATCTATTTTACTACGGTTCTGTCAATCTGTTAACAGATTGAATTAATTTGGATTAAAATGACAAACAGAGGTGTTCAAAACATCCAAACATCTGGCCAGGTGTTGTGTGGGGGAAAACTGTATTAACACAGGTGTCAAAACCTGCTTTCCAAGATCTTTGTTACAACAATTTCCAGCCTTTCTTTGATCTTTCTCTCGTATGCACACACACACATAGTCTCTTGTGCACAAAGCTCTCACTCACTGATATTCCAATCATTTCTCTCTCGATTGCTCTGCACTTGGCTGCACCTGCTCCGGCGTCCTCTCTCCTTCATCCTACCTGGGGGGAAGGTGAGTGAAGAGGCCTGGGTATAGAGGAGGGCTCTGATTTGTATTAATTTGCGGCCAATCTCTAGGGAGAGAGAACAGTCAAAAAAAATGGGAAGGTCGAGAAAGAGAAAGAGGGAGGGAAAGAGAGAAAGAACCTTTTCTTCAATCAGAACGGCTGCAGCCATACAGAAACTGGAACCATCCAATCAATCCAAGCCTCCCCAAAGGCTTGTCCAATCAGCCCCAGACCTAACAGAAATTAATCACTTCACCATCTTTGACAATTGATGGCATCAAGACGCGTATGAGTTCTTCAAAGGAAACACATGTGGAGAGACCACATGCAAGACCTTTTCACCTTTCAATCTCACCCACACACCATCCTATATTACACACAGAATTTAACCCTTTAGATGTTGAAAATTATTGTTTGAAGAAAAGAACGTTCTTTCCAATACTTTGGAAAGTTAAACTAGTGAGCTGTTGTCAGTGATTTAGTTACATCGATTGATTAGTAATGGCTAAAAACTCAGCTATAAAATATATTTATGGGAGATATTTCTCCACTAAATTTGAGTTAAAAATGGTCAAATTAAAAATAAAAAATGGTATTGCTAAACCACAGAACTGAAGCTTGGTCAGCCTTGATTGGAATATATGAAGGATTGGAACAGCTTTTGTTTCAAATACATTGTATTAATACCACTGCTCGTTATATTTAAACAAATATTTCCAAGAATGATTCAAACTGATATACAAGTTTACTTTGGGTTATTAGATGCCAGACTCCAAGTTTGATTGTGGGTTTACTTTAAATTTATGGTCGGTTGCTTTAACAAGTGAAAACAAAAATGTCAGCTCATTATTTTACTCACTTGAAATCAGTTTTTCGGTTACCACTGCAGTGTGTTGCTCAGAGTTTGTTCAAACTGTAGCCTCCACACTTCCCAATCTCAGTTACCAAGATATCCTTAACATCAGCTGGAAATTAGCCATAAACATATTTGTGAGACCTAATTATAATGTCACTCAACAGATTATAATCACCTCACCAATGGACATGTTTAGGGGTACCATATTTTAAAGGTGGTGTAACATATAAATTTGAGGGTAATCTAACCCCAGAAATGAGTAGTAGGTTTCGATTCATTGCATTTGGTGCCACACCATTTGTTTAGTTGGCGTTTGAAATTCCTCATTCTAAATCATCAGTCCTGATGTCCTTGGAAACGACTCTCTTCTTACCTCCATGGTTGGCATCACTGGTGCATGAAGAAGTATGATTGTTTGAGTGGTTGGAGAGGTTGTTGGCACGCATCAGATGTGTTGTTTCCATTAATAGTCCTGGGTCGCGATGACTACAAAAGGGGCTACAAATACACAAGTTTGACATTCAATATATTGCTATGTACTATACAGCTTCAGTAGATCCACGAGAGTGCAGAGCAGGTCCGATTTGTTGATGTAGTTTTTGTCATCAGCTAAAAATTTATGGAAAGCAATTTACTTAGTTTTTATTACCAAGGAAAGAAGATTTAGCAAACATGGCAACAAAGAACAATCTAATCTAGATGTATTTTTTAAGCTGCTTATTACCTGTAAATTGATACTATTGGCTTTCTAATAGTTTCTTTTACATTTGAAAAGGACAATATTGAAATTAAGATAGACCAAAATACAAAAATAACCCACTACCGACCCAACATCCGGTTAACACACTTCTATCATCGCCCAAACCATATTGCTGCTTCAAAGTGTGATTTATTCCCCAATTCTTGGCAGATAGTCAATAAAAGGTAAAACATACCAAGAATTTTCTTCTCAAATCAATACTTTGTAGTCGCTGTTCAACCTTCATAATATCTTCAAAGAGACTTTGATCACAGTGGGGTTTGTCCAGCAGGGACACAAGATAAAGGGCAGGGTTACTAACAAAACACCCATCCCCCTATTTACATATCCACACAGGTCATCAGTGACCGTTCCACGCATTATTGCAAAACCACATGTTGCCGTGTGAAGGAGTGAACATAATTGCGCTCAGGACCAGCTGAAAGGGAAATTGTGCTTGGTGTGCAGGGTGTCTACAGACAGCTCAACAGGCTCTAAAAAGGGAGGTTTAAAGGATTTAGGGTTTCAGGCTCCTTCTGATCTTCTTTTTACCTCGAACACACCCTTTTGGCATGTGAGTCCTTGAGTTAGAATGCTCTGATGGTCCTTGGTGCGGGAACTGGTGTGAAATCACAACTAATGACTAATCAGTCATTTTATTTCATGCAACAGCACCTTTAGGTCATTGCAGAAACAGAGTGCAGCGCTGAAGCTTCTCCCATTCAACATAACTCCTTCAGTTAAGGGCAGCCTCCTTCATGTCATCAGTACTGGACTCGGATAAAAGCTTGATGAGCCGCAGCAGCTAAATCTGTCCTTGTCAGGGATTAGCCTCCTGACAGCACGACTCAGTTACACCCTCTCAGGATCAACATGGGGATGGATCCACATCGAGGTGTCTGCATCCATAATCCAACGGCATGCTGTTGCTCAGCTTTTTCTGACCTACATACATACAAAATCTACAATCTGATTTCATTTTACTCTGACTGTGAAATGCATGTGGCCCCTGTGCACTCTGACAGACAGCCTGATTATACCCGCCATCTTTGTGTGGGTGGACAGCAGGCATTTTGAATCCCAACTTATGAAAAATAAGTGTCTCTCACTGTGATTTCTATCTCCTTCCTCAAATTGGATTTTAGATAAACACATTTTCAGATTTCTTAAAGGAAAGATAGGGAGATGATCTGTTTGAAAAAGGAAAATATTTGCGTAGTTTTAAACGGTTGTCTTAGGCTTCAGTTATATTTCTAATCAAAATTAGGGTTGCAAAGCCAAAATATCAGTACTTTCCATCCCTAATTTTTATTTGCTTTCTTACTTCTACAGTAACTAATGGATTTTACATGTGTTATTCTTAATAAATGCAAATGCAGTTTCTCAAATATCTTGATGCACATTTAAAACAATGTTCAAACAACGTTGATGAGATTCTTACTTGAAGTGTATTTTTTAAAAGAAGTTTACATTTTATTAGGGTGCCCTTCGTTGGCTGCCACCCATCTCCTCCTTCACCCGACCCCTATGGCCCCTCCTGCAAGTGGTGAGTCCACTGGAAGGGTGGCCCTTGTCACCTGTTTGGGCTGAGCCCGGTGTTGAGCCACTCCTTCTCCAGGTCGAGAAAAGCCAGATGGGATGGTTCAGGCATCTGGTCAGAATGCACCCCGAGAGCCTCGCTGGTGAGGTGTTTTGGGCACGTCCCACTAAGAGGAGACCTAGAGGCAGACCATGGACCCGCTGGAGAGACTATATCTCATGGCTTGCTGGGGAACAACTTGGGATCCTTCTGGGTTAGCTGGAGGATGCAGCTGGGATGAAAAAGCCTGGGCTTCCTGTCTGAAGCTGTTGCCACCGCGACCCGGCCCCAGATAAGCGGAAGACGACAGAACGGAACATTTTATTTGGTGATAGACAATCAACTTTTTAACATGTTGCAGGTGTATGTTAACCTATCACCGGCACTTTTACACATGATAATACCACCTCATAGGCACCGGTGCATGTTGAAAAATATGATAGTTTTTGCTTTAGAAAGTTGTTTGTTTAGAACTCATTTTGTTCCTTAGAGTGGATATAGTGTGATTTAGTATCTTCTATGAAGACCCTAAAACCAGGAGAAATCAGTGGTCAATCATCCTATTTGATGTTCTAGTAGACAACTCTTGTTCAAAGCTACAGCTGCGACAAGGATCCTTCCCACACAATGTCAGGGTGGTCTTTTTCTTAGCAAGAGAGAAAAAATACATAAATATGAGTGGTTCCATTTATTCTGATTGATTCATGAGACTGACATTGGAGCCCAACATTATCAGTCAACATGTACACAGTACATTTGTCCTCATGTCCGAAATGGTTTCACTGTCCATGTCGGTCGCATGAAATGCCAACATATCCCCAGGCTGTTGTTTTCTGTCAGACGTTGTTGAGCTGACATGACAGGAATCCAAACCTATGAATTTTAAAATGTATAGCAGTATATTTTCTTTTCCTTTTTAACCATACACATTTGTTACCCGAGGCAACCGCCTCCAGTTCAGGATCTGGCGGGGAGTACCAAGAAGTAAGAGGGACAGTGTTTAAAAAAAAACTTAATAAATAAACACAAAGCTAAAACAATAGTCGACAAATTCAGTTTTTATCACTGCATAGCCAGCCAGGTTGCTGCGCAGGCTTTGTACATCACTGTGTGATGGTGTGCTTGTTCTGTGTGGCTGTCAGTGTACACTGTCCAGTCCGGTCTCTGCTTGATATTTGCTGCACTTGAGTCACTGCCACAAGTGGAACAAATTAAGGCCAATCAAGGGTTTGAAACAAGCTAAACCCAATTAAAAGATTAAAACATTTTAAAACCCCCAAAACGTGATGAGTTAAAGCCATAAAAATCCTGCACCAAAATTTTCCACCTGTGACATCCACCCCCTCTTTTCCATTGCCATCCCTGCAATCCTCATTGTGGACGTTCATTCTGGAAGGCTACAGTTCATTGAAAAAGTTATAAAACTCTACAAACTCAAAGCGGACTGCACCCCAGCTACCAAGCACCAGCTTGCCTTATCCTACCAACAACGCCAAATGTAACCCAAAGGCAGCTGTCCCCGGTTCAAGATCAAACAGGAGTGGACCAGAAAATCAGAGGCACAGACCAGAAAAAAAAGTTTAAAATAAACTTGATTAAAACTAACATTGCTAAAACAATTGTCCACAAATATAGTCTTCACCACTGGCATCGTGAGTGCCACTCTTAAACCCTGGGGCCGAGAGCATAGCAAACCTGGCTGGCGAAGCAGATCCCTGTAGATCTGAGCTACCCATCGAGGTAGGCTATCTCGCATTTATGTACATACCCATACAAAGAAACCGCTTCACCCTGCTCCAACTGATTATTCTTTTTTGATGGTGAGTTTCTCTGAACCAATTTATTCACAAGCAGAAAGCTATGTCCTACAAAATGGGATATCACCATAAACCAAATTTACACTTTTAATATCTCCTTGTCAGCATTACATGGTGTCCAGATGAAGAAAATTCTTTTCAATGCTTGCAAAACAAAAAACAAACCCATTTTTGTTCGTATTATCCCATTTTGTAGGTTATTCGAGGAGCATTGACATCAAAGTAAGACCTCGTCTTTCAGCATGTTCAGAAAAATGGTCTTTTTCTGTAATTGCTGTCAGCATGGGCACCTTCAGTGGGTTATTTTACACCAAAAAGAACGGTCACAGCTGGAAACGTGAGGAAGGGTCTGCAAGTAAATGTGTGGAAAAGTGCATGGAAGGGAATAAGGGGATACTAAAAGAAAAGAAAAACCACAGCAGAGGAGGACATTTACATTCTCACAAGCCATCTATCAGGATCATTTCTTGAGCATTTCAGGTGTCAAGTGTATGTGTGAAACCCACTTAAGTCTGTTAATGAATGCAGCCAAGAGACATGCAGATAAAGCAAATCCATTAGTCAAGGGTCAGTGATACGCACCAGTTAAGTCTGACAGACAGACAACACTTATTCAGGGGGTTACACTATGGTTGCGCATCAAGTAACCATCTACGTTTTAGCTTTTGATCAAAAGCCGGTAACAGTTTTAAGCCTATTATTTTGTGGATTGTTTTCATGCAATAGTAGGTCACATTCTTGATTTCTGTACCCAGATCCAGTAACAGTTACACTTCCTTTGTAAACAGTGGAGAAGAAAATGCTTCCCTAGATTTTAGGTTGCCAAAAAAACGAACTCAGCCCCAGGCTCATTGCATAACCATTCACCCACTGACCATTCCCACAGTATACAAACCCAGAAGTTAAATGTGTTTTTGGTGTCACTGCCCACAAGCCTCCACACACTGTCACTCTGCATTTCATTCTGCTCGTAGGGGAGAGAAAAAGCTGTGTTTGGAGTGGTGATAAAGTCAATTCGGAAGTGACCCCTGTGCCCAAATGACGTCTCTTGCAACCTTTAGTTTTGAACAGATGCTTAATTTGGGTCACGGCACAGATGCGGCCACTGTGGCCCATGTATTATGTGTTGCAATTATAATGGAGATGCTATCCACTTTAATCTATTTATTTAATTTGAGGATGTATTTTATACAACAAATGAATATAGATAAGTTTCAGATAACTCTAAATATAACAGAGAATAATTTGAACAAACTATTATTATAAATATATCTAGTCAAATCTGTTCTTTTATAAATTTGCATCTACATCTACCAGATTCTTGTATGTTCTTGTATGAAAAGAAACGTCCTGCTAACTCATTTAAATGAGACCTTTCTGTCCAGTGAGTAGGAGCACTAATTATAGAGATCAACAGAGATGTTTGGCCACACCTTTTTGTTCCTTTTCTGTTGCTCACTGTCATCAGCATACTCATGCACATCCACTTAGCCACAGCTAGACGACTCGGAAGATATCCATTTGTTCATGGTTGGTGACCTGTTATGTAGATATGCCGAGAACCTTTCTGACCCAAATAAGAAGTGACATAAAGGTGAGTGCACCATGCAGGAATGTACCATCAGAGTCAGAGACCTCTTCTATGCATACTTTTAACAATTTACTAAAGCCAGTCAGTCTCAATCTCTCCATCATTCTAACTGGGCTGTTTTTCTATCTTAACCTAACAAATATGAAGTGACATAAAGGTGAATGTGATGTACCTGTAGGACTACTCTGCCGTTTGTGTTTTATAACTAGCACAAATAGTTACGAGACACTGGATTTAAACACCAATGTAACTGGGAAGTATGTTACTTTTTTTGCAAGTGTTTTTTTTTTTTACAATAAAACAATGCAATTGTTCTTGTCACGAGCTTATGTGCAAGAGAGAACACACTCATTATCCAGAGTTGAGACTGAACAATGAGATTTTATTGCAGCCTTAAAAACTTACAGGTGCGTCTACAACTGGTCTGGTTTCATCTACAGCCACTGTGCTGGTGTGTGGTTTCCATTTAGCTGCAGGGAGAGGGAAGAATAAAGCTCAGGTTGGAGCAGGTGAGACAGATTTTAAAATAGCTGCAGTTTGTTGGTAGTCATCCTGTCTGTCTTTGTCTGCACAATAGTGAGGATCTGGTTGCCAGGTGGACGCACCATTCAGACTTTCTGTCTTTGTTTCATGAGATGCTCATGAGGCTATTTTTGTGTGGTTAGTTTTTGTTTGCATAGTGCTACAGGACTAATGCTGCTGTGCAAAACCATTATGTGATTTAAATTACTTTTCTTTTTGCGTGGACAATGCAAAATAAAAGTTTGTCCTCCCATTTATATCCAAAACAACTATTGACCTTTTAACCACAATCTATGCATTGTTTTTTAAAAGAATAATTTAGTAACAAACTGTGATTTCCTCAAAATTGTGTGAATGCCAGCAAAACGCTACCACTGGCTGACGCCATTGGTTAACGTGCAGGGACACATATAAGCAGTTTGGGCCATTTATAAAAATTCTGGGTTTGATTTTTCATTTTTAGTGAGTCTTTTTAAATCTAGCTGGCATCTTCTATTTGATTAATAAATTTTCTTCGGGTTCAATTATCTTCTTTTTATCTTAACCAACAAATATACTTTCTTTTTTTGGAAATGTGGCTCCACTGCAAGCGCAGAATAAGGATATTTTAATTACAGAGGGTTCATTGTAGAGCTGTATTTTCACTATTAAAAGTATTAAACTTAATATACTGTAAATGTATTGCATGTTTTTTATGTGTTAATCCAGTTCAAATACGCATATTTACCTACTTTATGAACTGATCCTAAGTAGAAGTAGCAGCAAAGTTCTCTTAAGGCTTGGTAAAACCTAGCAGAAGTGAGTCCTGGAAAGACTGTACCTTTCCTTGCCTTTTTTAAAGATGCAGATCATGGACATGACAGAAGCAGAGTAAAAATAGCCTCATTAATAGGAGCTTGTCAGCGACTGTGTCTGCCAGCAGACCAGTCATACCATCCAACCTGAGTATCTAACAAGCTCCGATAAGTAAGAGACTTTAAATTAGTGATAGAGTTCTGGTGAGGCCATCGGATGCTTGTTTTGTGATTATGCACATGGCACTAAAATGATCCAACAAAAAAAGTGGGTGCAGAAACTTTCCTTTTGACCTTGAAGAATATCCTGCTGTGGAGCTGGATACAAAAAGGATTTTTTTTCCGAAACTATTCTTGATGGGAGAATGAGCCTGTTGTCATGCAAACTCTGAGAAGTTAATCACTGAAACTTCTCTCAGTTCTTCTCTAAATCTCCGTTTTAAATTTTCTAAATTGACAAGGAAAGCAAAAAACCCAATAGATGCCCTTAAAACATCTGTAAACTTTTTTTGTTCTCGAAGAATCAAAACTAAAAAGAGATTTTTTTTTATTCTCAGAGATGGTACTTTTTTTTTCCCACTCAATGCCACTTTTGTCACTTGTGTACCAAAAACTTCACCACTCAGTAATTTCTTTCTCCCAAAACAGTTTTAATTGTGGGTCTTGTGAGATGCTCCACAACATCATGAATTGGACAATGCACGTTCAAGAAGCAAAATTGGAAGCCTTTGTCATTGAGAATATGGCAAACGTTAAGTTTTTCAAGGTTCCCCAAGAGTTTGTGTTCATTAAAGCCACTTTGTCAGCATCTTATCGTCTTTGGATTGGCTTGCTGTAAAGATTACACTAACCGTTCTACGTCTTGCCATCAGATTTGAATTTCTGTTTTTTCTGCCCACCTAACCAAGTTGGTTGATCCATAACTCTGGTGGCATCACTATGAGACCTCTCTTTGTGCTGTACATCAGATGCCTGAATTTGCGGATGACATTTTGATCTGTAGTGAGAGGAGGAAAGAGGTGGAGGAAAAGCTGGGGAGGTAGAGGTTTGCACAAGAAAGAAGAGGAATGAAGATTAGTCAGAGTCAGACAGAGTACATGTGTGTGAATGAAAGGGACCCAAATGGAAAAGTGAGGTTACAGGGAGAAGAGATAAAGAAGGTGGAAGATTTTAAGTACTTAGGATCAACAGTCGCTGCTCCTCCTCCAGGTCGATAGGAGCCAGATGGGGTCCCGAACACGTCCCACCGGGAGGAGACGAAGGGGCAGATCCCGGACCCGCTGAAGAGACTATGTCTCACAGCTGGCCGGGGAACAACTTGGGATCTTTCCGGGTGAGATGGAGGATGCAGCTGGGGAGAGAGAGGTCTGGGCTTCCTGTTTGAGGCTGTTGCCCCCGCGACCCGACCCCGGAACAAGCGGAAGATGACGGAACTAACGGGACGGAACGAACGGGACGGAACGAACGGGACGGAACGAACGGGACGGAACGAACGGGGCGGAACGAACGGGACGGAACGAACGGAACGGATCAACAGTCCAGAGCAATGAGGAGTGTGAAAAAGAGGTGAAGAAGCGTGTGCAGGCAGGCTGGAACGGGTGGAGAAAAGTATCAGGTGTGATGTGTGATTGAAGAGTTTCAGCTAAAATGAAAGGGAAAGTGTACAAAACAGTGGTCAGACCGGCCATGCTGTTTGGTCTAGAAACAGTAGTACTGAGGAAAAGACAGGAAGCAGAGATGGAAGTAGCAAAGATGAAGATGCTGAGGATCTCTCTGGGAGTGACCAGAATGGACAGGATTGGAAATGAGTATATCAGAGGAACAGCACATGTTAGAGGTTTTGGAGATAATGTCAGAGATGCCAGACTGAGATGGGTTGGACATGTGTAGAGGAGAGAGAGAGAGTACATCGGCAGAAGGATGCTGGATTTGGAACCACCAGGAAAGAGGACTAGAGGAAGACCAAAGAGGAGGTTCATGGATACAGTGAAGGAAGACGTGAAGATAGTTGGTGTGACCGAAGAAGATGCAGCAGATAGAGTTAGATGGAAGAAACTGACTGGCTGTGGAGACCCCTTGGTTTTGCCATAATCTCCCAACTGCATTTTTCTCATAAAAATGCAGTTTTTATTTTATTTGTGTGTATGAGCCTGTATGAAACTCATGGCCAAGCTGTTCTGAAAATGAGTTTTTGTCCTTAAATTTTACAATCTGATCTTTATTGGATTTCCAGCTTGATTGGATATCTTTGTACTGAACAGTCTTTCTTCAACAAATATAAATACGACATCCCATAATATTGAAAACGCTATTTAATTAGATTTTTTTTTTTTATTACGGTTTGGCTAATTCTTTTGTCATGCATTCGATTTGTTGATAGATAACTCAAAATCAAAAGCAGAATGATCTTTTTTATGCGTATACGAACTTTGGTCGGTCTTCATTGAGTCTTCTATTTGTGGGTTTTTAAACATCATAACAGCCTACATTTCCATCCTACATCACATCAAACTTACATAAAGTCTGTGTACATGTAACCAAAAAAGGGTGGTTTAAGAAAAACTTTGAGACCACAAACCATTGAATGAGTCACAGTGGTTGCTTCTATCTTTTGTATGGTGTACTTTAATCAGAAGTAGCAGAGAGATGCCTATTCATCCACATCTTCAGGGAAAAAAGAAAATACTATCTAGGAATGTAACATCAAACACAAGCCATGTTGGTTTCATGCTTTTAGTGGTTCACCCAACATGATCCTTTCTGCACTGCCTCCATTATTAATTCTCTGCCTTTGTGTCTTTGTTGATTCAAGAACGCACAAGACCTGAGGTCATAGGGTTTGTGCAGACATCAGCTGATTTTGTGCTTTGCTGTGCAGAGCCGAGTTTCCACGAGAGACAGAAACACATCATAAGAGAGAGTTATGATATCAAGTCGACTATCTACAACTCTGACTCTGTTGGACATCCTAAACTCTTCAATCTCTCTGTCATCTTTAAGAATGTCCTATCCCACTTCTATTCGTTTGGCCATCTCTGTCAGGATTTTGCTGGGTTTTTAGCTCAGGAGGAAAGTGTCTGTGATGCCTGATCACAATGGAACATTGGCCGCTCTCTGCAACTGTCTTTCCGAGTTACGCTCTGTTCTCTGGCCTCTTTCAGTTGGCCCAGTGCTGAGTCTGAATCCAGAGATGTAATAATAACTTCTGAAAGCGTTGTATATGGGCCTCCTGCCTGCTAGTTCTAACCTCATTATATCATGTTACCGTTACTGTGTCATTATACCAACTCTTTCTTCTTTCTCCTGGAAAAAGTTGGATGTGAAGATTAATGTCACGCTGGCTAGAGTGACTATCACCCTGTGTTTAACTGTTTTAGAATGTAAAAGGTCTTCAGGTGATCCGTTTTGGTGGTTGATTTGAGAAGCGATCTCAAATAGAACAGTAAAGATACAGTTAAGCATCTATTATATCTTTTAGCTGCGTTTTTATCTATTTAATCTAGAGGGAAAAGCAACTTATATACTGCAACTGATTTCATACTGGAGAAAATGCCCTGAAATCTTTCTTTCATAAGCCAAAAATCCTCTTAGAGGTGAACAAGGGGACGGATGGCTTAACTGCATGCAACACTTTCCAACCACAGGGCACAAGTTCAGCACACAGACACAACAACTTTTTAACTTTGGGAATATGATAAGCCATTATTACATCACCTACACAAAGAATTTCTCACTTTTTAGCTGGATTTAGAAATAAGAATGTTTCAATGAAGCTGGTTAAAGCTTATTTATTTAAGTGGTTTAAAATCAGTCAGAACCAAGCAGGTTAAAACACTCCTATTTTACATTTACTATTAGTTTATATGCTTTTAGGGACTGACTGGTTTTTGTTTTTTTTTTTTTTATAAAAAAGAATGAGTGAAAGTTCAATCACTGCAGATAATTTTACTGGATGTTTTACTGAGACAGTTTGGAGACTTTATTGGGACCCGAGGTGATTGCTACCACTTGTTAAAATCAGCCACCTGATGGTTGGAAAACAATCACGGCCAGGGCTAATGAGCTACTTCAATTTATTACCTCACGATGTACTTTTCACAATTCCTATCTGGTTTATGTTTAGACAACATCGCTAGATCGGGGTTGGAAATCAAAGTAGCTCAGTTTGTATTTGTCTTACGTCTTCAATCAGATATCAAATGAAACCTAATTCAAGCATTTTCATACACTTTTTAAAACAAAGTCCATCCACGAGGTACATAAAAACATAAGAGCTATTCACGCTTTCAGACTTAAAACATTAAGTTGCACATACAACTCAAGCACACAAACATCCAATTGCATGTTAAAACATCTGGTTTGACACTTCTGAGAGGAAATGATAACTTAGGGAACAAACCTCACCAAGAGTTAGCCCACCCATGACCACAAAGGCCAGAACCACAAGCGACCACCCAGATCAACAGGGCCTGGAGTCTCCACTATTGCCACAGTTATGTCGTGCAGATCCCTCAGTCACCCAAACCATGTTGACCCCCCACAGCAAAGACCAAGGGCAAGATAGCATAACTCCCAGTATGGAGGGTCATATATTCAATAAAGCTTAGATACAAAATGGAAAACAATTTACTGAATGTATCATTTTTATTTGCTCGTGTGAAATAGCTTTTTATTCAACTTTCATCTGAGTCTGAAAGAAAAGAAGTATTTTTTTTTATGCAGATCAGTTTCACTACCCTCCAGTAGCTTAATTCTCTGTTACCTTCCCATGCTGAAAAGCTCCCATGGAAAAAAAAAAAACCTCATGCTAACCGATAGCCAGATCCAATCTGATAGTAATCAGCCAACCAAAATGAAACCAAGATAATCCAGAGTCGGGTAGGTTACACTATGACTTTTTTTACTCAACCTTTTGGATAAATGCCAAACTATGAGGAGTCATGTCTACACCCACTGTTCAAAAGTGACGTTAAGCCTGCACAAGAATTTACTAATAGGTCTGCGTGGAAGGGCTCAGACTCAGTGAAAAGCTGCTGGCAAGCACTCAGAAGTTGAGGCAACTCCTAACCATGACCATATTTAATCAGCAACAGGCTCTGACAAAGACAATAAGCAGTTCGTTAGAGTCACTGCTGAGTTGATACGTTCAAACAATCAAATCACAACAAAAAAACTTCTGGCTGTTATCATTTCTATTTTTTCAATAGATCAAATGAAGAGTTTTTAAAATGTGTCTTTTTTCTCTCTCTTTCTTTAACCCGTCACCAACTGAACATCTTAGAGAGGCCACTAGACTGTTCTAGAGCTTTAGGAATTTACAATGCTGCAGAGCGCCAGGATTTATTGATTTGAGGACCGCTGTTGGCCACTCACGTCTCAGAAGACAAAGAAACTGACAGAGGCCAGAAACTGTACCGTCTGACTACCAGGCACATTTCACACCTCTGTCGCCGTGGAAACTCACCATCATTTGAGCTTAGGGGGTGCAACAGACTTCACTTTGGAGGAGAGTTCATTTGTGCCTTGGCAGTAGGAAAGCAAGACAAAAGGAGACCTTTTCTCACAGCCATAAAAAAAATAAAAAAAGAAAAAACCTCCTTCTGCTGTATTTCTGCTGCTGACATCTCTCTCCGGGTTAGCAGCAGCGTGAAAGTCCACCTAAAAAAAACCCTGAATAGTCTGGATCTGAAGATTATATGCCTCTCAGCGTGTTTGCTTTTAATGAGAGATGCCATTCACACCTTTCAATTGCTATTCATTTCTGCTATCGCTCACATCTCCCCTACACAATGCGTGGCCTTTGTGTGTTGAATTAGAGCTATTGTAAGAGCAAACTTCCAGCCGCCTGGATCCTGTTCCTTCATCTCACTGCCTTTGTGCACGCCGAGAAATTCATGTCAGCTTTTTTTTATGACAGCACAAGCACTCATTGCCATTACCTGGCTCTTTTTATGCAGCAAGTGTGATAAATATGTATTTTGTTGTGCCATAAACATGTTAACACAATGCTAACATGGTGCCACATAAGGCCAGATTAGTGTTGAATCAGCAGTAGAAGATTCATCCATCTTTTTTTGAGTAAATGACTTGATGCATACTTTCTCATTAGAACAAGAGATTTTCCCAAATTCTCTTTAGAAGCCAAAATTCAAAGCCAAACTCTGACTGCCAGGATAACTTAGGATCTTGCTGGTGGAGCCACTTGGGATTGTATTGTAGTGAGATGTTGGCAGGGTAGGCTGCAGGTCTGCTGAAGTACCAGATGGTGGTTCATTAGATCTTGTGTGTTGTGTTTTTGGTGGAAAGCGTGGGAGACACAGGGCGGATGTTTGCTTCCACCAACAACCAGCCAGACGTGAAGTCTGGTCTCATCTCCTTGTAATGCTGTCGGCCCTTGGCGTGCCAGCCCGGAGGAGACGTCTTTGTTTTATGCTTTCCGTAATGCATCTACTTTCTGATTTAATGAAGAATTTAAGGACTAAATTTAGCACTTTGTGTGCTCACTTGAACACAACGAAATTACAGCAACCACAACAAACTGTAGCTTTAAAAGTCATCTAACCACCACAAACAAATTCTGTTGTATTTGGGTGTTTTTGTTTTTACTTAATCATCATATGCTTATGATTAGTTTTACGTTTGGAGCTGAGTTCAGCTTCCACCCCAAAATGCTTATTAGCTTATAAGATGAAAGAGGAAAGCAACAGAAAAGCAGTGAGTCAGGATTTTTTTCTTAACTTTAAGCTGAGTTGGGTTGCTGAGGCTTCTGCCCATATTTTTATATTATTTAAGAGTTTTCCCGCAAACCCAAAATAATTATGAGGCATTTCACTTGTTGATTAATTATTAAAAGGGCACAATCTGACAAGGATGAGATGGAATATTTATTATAAATGGAATAAGATGCAGCCACTTTGGCTGCAATTGCAACTCATTGATGTCTGTTTCTACAAATTTATGACAACTCTAATAACATTTTAATGTGTTTGAACTTAAATTGCAAATTTAATATTTACTCTTTTTAATTATGTTAAGAATTGTGACAGACTGGTGACCAATCCAGAGTGTACCCTCTCTCACCCTTTTTGAATAAATGGGATAAACTCTTATTTGGTGTTATTGTCCTCATTTTTTATTTATTTTTTTGTTGTTTTCATTTTTACCAGATTTAATTTATTCATTCATCTTCTGAACCGCTTATCCCTGATGGGGTCATGGGGTTTGCCAGAGTCTATCTGATGTAAGACGAGATGCAGGGTACACCAAGAATAGGTCGTCTAACTGTTGCAGGGCCACACACACAAAACCATCAACATACATTCATTCCTATGGGCAATTTCAGTGGCCAATCAACCGGTCATGCATGTTTTGGAGGGTGGGAGGAAACTGGAGTACCTGCAGGAAACTCACGCATACATGGGGAGAACATGCAAACTCTATACGGAACAGCCAGTGTTCCAAGAATACAGGGATACGAACCCCGACCTTCTTGCTGTAAGGACACTGTGCTAACCACTGTGCCACCGTGCCGCCCACTTCACCAGATTTCTTGTACTGTAATATAGATGTAAATTAAAGTCAGGCATTTTTAATAAAACAGTGGCTTTAATCTTAGTAAATAAATGACCATCAATGTTTTCACAGAGGTTGTAGATTTAAAAAATGGCCATGAGGAAGATAAAGGAACCAGAGTTTAAGATGAGATAGATAAATAGATAGATACTTTATTCATTCCCGTGGCAAAATTTAGGAATCCAGTAGCATCGCTGGTTGACAGTTAAGAGTGCAAAAAGTCTAATAACAAAGGGCTGAACTGAAAAGCAAAGCTCACGATTTACAAGTCAATCTACGTTCCTACCCTCACCTATGGTCACCAGCTGTGGGGGGTGACCAAAAAAATGAGATTGCAGATACAAGTGGCCGAAATGAGCTTCCTCTGAAGGGTGGCTGGGCTCGCACTCAGAGATCAGGTGAGGAGCTTGGTGTCGAGCTGCTCCTCTTCCAGGTTGAGAGAAACCAGATGGGGTGGTTCAGGCATCTGATCAGGATGCCCCCGAGCGCCTTGCTAGTGAGGTGTTTCGGGTACGTCCCAACAGGAAGAGACCAACAAGCAGATCCCAGACCCACTGGAGAGATTATGTCTCACAGCAGGCTGGGGATTTCCTTGGGATCCTTCCGGGTGAGCTGGAGGATTCAACTGGGGGGAGAGAAGCCTAGGCTTCCCGTCTGAGGCTGTTGCCCTCGCGACCCGGCCCTGGATAAGCTGAAGACGACGGAAAGAAACAATGGTGTAAAAAAACAGCAACAATACTGATGAACATAGAGTCCAGTGTAGAGTGATAGACTGTACGTTATGAATTCAAAGACATAGAAAACAAATTTGGACAAAACCTACTTTTAGTTGTGAATACTAAAACTATTAGTTTAGCCCTTCATATTTTAGCTGAAGGGTTATTCATATTTCTGTTTTTGCTTACTTACAGTACGTTTAACTCAGCATTATGGATGGTAGAGCGACATACGTACAGACTACATTTCTCCCAGATGTTTCTGTGGTTTTGAGGTCCTCCAGCTGCTGAGAGACACATAAACTGCGGCAAAGTCTGCTCTCGTGTTAACACCACTTTTTCTCTTCCACTTGGCCCATTGACTTTGTCACCTGGTGTGCTGATGGAGGTTGATGATTAGAGGCTGCATGAGAAAAGGCACAATTTCACAAACCGCAAGCTGGAGAAAAACAGGTGCAACCAAGAGGAAAGAAACATTTCTTTAGTATGTTACTGAAAAGAATTCTACTGAATGGTCCTCAGATTTGATGCCTTTTCCTTAAAGGAATTCTTGGGGCAGAACAAACCAATTAGATTGCAGTTCTTTTAGATTGTTTATTGTAGAGTACAGTGAGGTACAGTACTTGACATGCTTTTTACAATCAGTTTATTGAGAATAAAACTTTGTCACAATGTAGAATATTTTACCAGCTTTGTAAAATAAGTCTTATTAAAGCCACAAACTCACAATAATATAAATTGATGACTAAAAAAATAATATGTGGTACAAAGCATTGGTTTTTGTTGAAGTGCCCGTAGATGAAATATTTTTCACATTTCCTTGTCGATATGTAATACAATGCATATCATATTCACATTGTAGAGCTCAAAAGAAGCTTCTGAATCAGTTTAATTTGATTGCGGATTTGAATAAAGAATAAAAAGGAGATTGGTACCTTGTTTTTTGATGAGCAACAAACCAGGACCCGGCATGAGGAATCTCAACCTCTGCTTTCATCTTTTTATTCTCTGAAAAACAACCTCATTTTTAAAGTCTTCATCAAAACCTTTTTGACCAGACAAAAAAAAGAAGCATTTTTTTATTGTTTTTATTTTTATATCAAATCAAGAAAAAAGATAAACAGTATCATTTGTAAAAGTTACAGTTTAGTTTTTCTGCTTCGAATAAACATTTTAGTCTGATTCATTCATTCATTCTTGATCCACTAATTCTTGACAGGGTCACAGCGGTTGCCAGAACCTATCCTGGCTGATTACAGATGAGAGGTAGGGTACACCCCAAACAGGGCACCAGTTTGTTGTTAGGCCACACTTAAGTTTTAGCTTATCAAAATCTAACCATATTGTGATATTGGGCCAGTTAAATTGAGTAAAATAGAATTAAATTAGTTGCTCTTTGTGGCCATACCAGCCTGTCAATGCCTGATCTGTCAGACTTCAGAAGCTAAGCATGCTGGGCCTGGGCAGTACCTGGATGGGAGACCATTGGAACTCCAGGTGCCACCGTGGGACAGCCGTTGAGATTAAATTGTCGCTGTGGCCCTGGGCAAGACACTTCACCCTCGTTTCCTAGTCTGAATGGTGTGTAGGTGACGTTCAGAAGGGCCAATGGTGCAAAACAGCAGCCTCCCTTCTGTCAGGCTAACCCAGGGCAGCTGTGGCTACAACAGTAGCTTACCATTACCTGGTATGGTGTGAATGAATAATCCATGTGTGAAGCGTCTTTGAATGTCCTGAAAAGCGCTATATAAGTACAATGTGTTATTATTTTTTGAAAGAGGTAGATAGCCTTCATTCAAATGAAAGAGGAAGTTTGGTGAGGGTACAAGTAGTTTAAACCCTGAGTCCAAAAATCTAATACCACTTTTTTAAAGCCTGAACTGGTTCATCATACAAGCCCACATATATTCTGTAGGAAATTATGTTCTCAACCACGCCCACATTCTAACAATTGCAGGAGGTGTTTTTGCAACAGCGGTGCATATACTCTGCTCATGCTTGGTCTCTCCACTCAGATCTTGTTGTCTCTCTCTTGTTATTTTTATGTAAATGTATAAAAAAAAATATATAAAAGAATATGTGTTAGCTTTGCTAATTCTATACACCTTACACTGTATTTGTGGCCTCAAACAAGATTTATGCTGTGTCATGCAAGTGCACATGGTGAGAAACCAAGTGGACTGAGGGGAGGCGGAATTCACAGAGTCAAAAATAATAAAAACTATGCTCTATTTTGGTCAGTATTTTATTTCAGCGCTGACTAAAGGTGCCATGTTTACTTATATGTTTATGCAATGTTTATGTTTATGTTCTATGTTTTTTAGGTGCCATGTAGCATGCTAAATCCCTCCCAACTCCTCCATGAACCTGTGGACCATCTGAAGAGCAGCTTCAGCAACAGGCTCCTGCAACCCTGTTGCTAAAAGGAACGGTACAGAAAATCATTTCTGCCACCCTCCATCAAAATATTCAACCTATCACTTTTGAACCTTTTCACTTTCACTCACAACAGTTAAATGAAATAAAAAAAAAAAAAAAACATCTTGTATGACGTTGCATTGTAGCATGTAGTATTGTCTTGTAATGTAACACTGCAACACTCAAATTGTCTTTTAAGAATAAATAAAGTATTTTCAATTCAATGTTTACAGCCAAAAACAATGAGATAAGAATTATTGCTATTTAAAGTTGCTATTTAACAGCACCAAAAATGCTGTTATTTTACGTCTGTTCTCATCTCCCGACCTTTCTTGTTACAATTCATCAGAAAAACATATCTAAGATTTTCTGGGATCAGATTTCTATTTAATTTACAGTAATTTTGCCAACATGGGTAACTTATATAACATTCCCAAAGCCTGCCGACACGGAAGCTGCTGAGTGAGAAGCTTCTGCTCCATCTGAAAGCCATCTGTGATCACTATGCAGCATATTTTTTTTTTCTAAATTTAAAATGTCAATCTGATGGCCATATTTGTTTAAATGACTGCACCAGTAAAGGTGTCGAAATTATTGGAAAACATTAACATTTCTGTCTGTGTTGGGTTGGTTTTCCATCACATAGAATGATTTTCTTTTACCAAACAGCCTCTGTAACAAAGATGATATGAAAGACAAAAAAAAATAGCTCAGTGGGAGAGTGTTTTCTCTTGGATCGGGAGAAGCTGGTTCAAATCACATTGAGCTCATGTCTAGGTGTCCTTGGAGCAGACACCTGTGTCTAACCCTCCATTTCTCCCACCATTGGTGCCATCGTGGCCGCCTGCTGCTGTGCAATGCAGTCACAGTCAGTCAGTCACCTTCTTGATCGTCCATCCCTTACGGGGTTGCGGGGCATGCCGGAGCCAATCCTGGCTGATTCAAGGCGAGGGGCAGGGTACACCCCGAACAGTCACCAGACTGTCGCGGGGCCACACATATGACCATACACACACCCACACTCATTCCTAGGGGCAATTTGGCACCAGGCAGTCCGCCTTACATGCATGTTTTTGGAGGGTGGGAGGAAACCGGAGTACCCGGAGGAAATCCACGCAGACACGGGGAGAACATGCAAGCTCCACACATAAAGGCCAGTGTTCCAAGCCTCTTACCCACCCAGTACTCGAACCCACGACCTTCTTGCTGTGAGGCCACCGTGCGTACTGTGTTGCAGTGCAATGCAACACAGAAACGTCTCCATTGAGGGATGAATATACCGTAGTTGGTTAAAAAAAATAATTGTTTGTGTTTTTAACACAAGGAGGTTTCCGTGAAATGTGATTTTAAACCCACAATGAGTAATGAAAGACAGTACTAAATTGTTGAAAAAGATCCAACTCAAACCAAACCGCCATGACACAAAACAGTCCGGTAAACGTAGGTCGCTCAACTAAACCATGACCGTCTCACTGGTGCACACTCTCTGACCCACATCTCCTTTAATTTAAATACATCTACACATACCGGAAATGTTTGCAATGATTACATGTTGTGCTCATGAGGTAGCAGTGGTTCACAAAGCAGCTCAACACGTTTACTTTCAGTTTGGCTTCAATTTCCATCATTATCATTTGTCCTTGGGATTTTTCAGCTTGCATGTTCTACAAAATCCTTTGTGTTTTTGTCAAAGGTACACAACAGATAAATATTACTTATTTACTCACTTACTTTAGTCCATTTACTGCTATTCAAAGCCTATCACAGCGTCTATTAGTTCATGAATCACTCCATTATGTATCGAACACACAGTGGGACCTCTACTCACCTCAATGACACTGTAACAATACACACTCTGAATTATTAATAGCTGATTGCATGTAGTGTAGATTACTCACAGTGGTGGTAAATGTTGCACAGAGTTGTGCCATTAAAGACAGAGTGGTACAACGTCTTACACAACTTAGTTTCTATGACTACTACATTTTATATTGAGTTTGAAATAATGATTATGTTGCTTATTTAAGACGTCAGCTAAATAATGCATACTGTATACACACACACACTTACATATATCATATATTAAACATACACAAAAAAAAACAGAATAATAAGTCTTGTTGTTTTGTGAATTTTGCTAAACCCTTGTGACATTTACAACCTTTAAAATCTATCCCTTTTGGGGTTGCCGGAGTCCATCTCGGCCAATTTAAGGCGAAGGGCAGAGTACACCCCAAACAGGTCGCCAGTCTGTCGCAGGACCACACACACACACACACGCAGGACCACACGCATACACGCATTCCTAGGGGCAGATTCAGCACCAGCCAATCAACCTAACATGCATGTCTTTGGAGGGTAGGAGGAAACTGGAGAACCTGGCGGAAACCCGCGCAAACACAGGGAGAACATGCAAACTCCACACAGAAAGGACAGTGTTCCAAGCCTCGTCCCCACCCGGGACTCGAACCCACGACCTTCTTGCTGTGAGGCCTCTGTGCTACCCACTGTGCCACCATGCTGCCCGCTGTGTTTTAAAGCAGAAAAAATTTATATTTCAGATATCAATTCTCACATTTTTTGCAAAACATTGAAGAGGAAAAAGTTCCTCTTCCATTCTGGGTAAATTCTCTGAAAGGCTCATGGTCTGGAACTAAATATGTATATTATAATGATATACTGTTATATAGGTGGCTTGAGAATAGTTTTTAACTCTTTTTTGTTGTTGGTGTGCCTCAAGATTTTTTTCGATGGAAAAATGTACCCTGGCATGAAAATGATTGAAAAACACTGGACTATATGAATGAAAAACACCTTTACATAAGCTTTTACTAAATAAAGTACTTTAGAGCACCAAAATACCACTAGTGTCCTATGAAATTACTCCAAACGGATCAAGCCATGCTTTTGCTCTTATCTTAATGAACACACACTTTGCTGTGCAGCATTACATCACACACAGACGGACTAAATGATTGAATAACATGCAGAAGCACATCTCAGGGTCAAAGTCGTTTCCAATCCTTAATTAAAGGTCATTCGTCTTGAATGTCTTTGTTATGTAGATGTATTTAGCACCATTGTGTTTTTTTTATTATCAGCTGCATAATTCATCAATAAAAACTAATAAAGATGTCCAACTCAACAAGTCTGTTCATGTCACACATAACGTTTCATGGACTCCCACGTGATCCAGATCTGGCAGGATAAATAACTCATACAATTATATTCTTTCATTATTTCTTATTGTATTCACCAGATTAATTAGTGGCTAAGCATTTTAACATTTTATCACAATACTAATTGAATGGATCCAATCAAAAAAAGTCCATGACTTCCTGTTATTTTCCAGCCAGATTTCAGCTGAGTAATTCATGTCAAACTGATCTCTCATTAGCATCCAGTTAGCCAGGAAAGCTTTGTTCCCACACCATGAACCAAGCTGTCACTGGCAGAGGAGGAAGTGAACATTAATTTCTACTTATTGAACCGGTTAATGAACTATTCAGAAAAATACCAACATTCAGCGTTTGCTTCATTGCTCCCGGTGAGCAGAACGTCCTGCTATTAAGCCGACTAATTAAAATCACAAATCAAAATCTTCTGGTTTGTCTGTCTTATTAGAGCTTAGAGATTTTTTTTTTTTATGGAACAGAATTATCTTCACTGTGGTGTAAAGCCAGAGGACCAAAATAAGAAAAAAGCTTGATGTGGATACATATTTGTCTTTATGGATCCCAGTTTTCCAATTTAACCACAATTCATTGCTTCAAGCCAAATAGAAAGATATAGAAACATACGTTATATCAGTGTTTACTGAGATTTCACATTCATTGTTCCCAGAGGACAAAAATCCAAATGAAGTCAGGTTGGAAAGTAATTATGCTTCAATTGGAGCTCTAGCCAAAGGCAAAATATTTTCTAGTTGTCTGTCCACATCATCAGCTATTATAATAAGTGGTTAGGTGAGTGGTTTGACTCGAGCCCGGGGGATATATACTTTAAAATGTAATAAACCAAACGAAAGCACTGCAGGTGAAGGAAAGAAAGGAAAATGGAAGGGATGACGGAAACATCTGCAAGGTGTGTCCGAACAGAAACAAAAGATCTGAAACTATAAACTGTTTGCGTTGCGACAGGTGGGAACATGGCCAAATATGGAAGAATAATGAGGATAGAAATCTCGTAGTTACCTAGAAATCTAAACTATGTAAAGAGATTTGTAACAAAAGTCTTCTTTGAAATGAACAAAAACAGTCACGTATGTCTCCTCCGCCCTCCCCGGGCTGAAGAGGCCCCCATCCTTGCTTAATCATCCTGTTTCATTCAGGATGAAGAACATCTATTGACTTCTTTAGATATTTAGCTGTAGAGTAGAATAAGCTAATATTTAAACAATAGTTTTAGACACATTGGGTGCTCGTCCCTGCGGGAGGGATTTCTCTTTCGTGTGGATCCCCATGAGGTTTCTGATTTCTTTTCCCCACTGATGGATATTTAGGAGTTTTTTTTCCCACCGTAAGGGAGCGTCTCAGTGCAGGAACGTGCTAATATTGTCTAGCTAGCATTTCTTAGTTTTCTTGCTATGTTTCAAACATTGTACACGGTGAAGTGATTCTTCACACAAAAAATACTTATGTGGTCAAATTTCAGCCCTCGTCATGGACCATTTTGTGTATTTATGGATGACTAGAAGTAGTGGATGGATGACATAAATAAATGGACAACATAGAAACTTCACATAGAAATGCTCCACCAATAAAAACCTCCAAACTAAGGCATTATGAAAATAATACAAGAATTCAAACTAAAACCAAACTGAGTCAAACTTAACTTACTCACTGGCTACATCACAAGGTGAGAAAAGATTGAATGATGGGAGATTTTTGAGCAGGTTTAGAAGAAGCTTAACTTCTTCTTAGAAGAGTTTATCTGATCACTCCAGAAGGGAATGAAGGTGCTGATAGGACCCTTTAATGGATTTAAAAACCATTAGTGGTGACGTTTTAGGGGATTGTAAGCAGACTCAGTGGTGTGAAGACCTGGACTTTAAAGGAAAGAAAACAGTTACTCAAAGGTCTAAAAAGCCCAGCTGAAGTCACCATGTAAACAGTGTTTGTACATACTTAATTTTTTTCTATATTTTGAATAATATCAACTTTATAATCCAAACTCAATCACAATATATAATTAAACTCTATATGCATGGTGGTGTAAGGCTACCAGAAAAAGTTTAGTAACATATACTGTAGACACAATAATCTGATGCTTTCACTGATCCAAATGGATGGCTTGTGTGACTTACATTTACAGAATATTAAAGGTGAAGAAGCGTGTGCAGGCAGGCTAGAACGGGTGGAGAAAAGTGTCAAGTGTGATATGTGATAGAAGAGATTCAGCTAAAATGAAAGGGAAAGTGTACAAAACCGTGGTAAGACTGGCCATGCTGTTTGGTCTAGAAACAATGGCACTGAAGAAAAGACAGGAAACAGAGATGGAGGTAGCAGAGATGAAGATGCTGAGGATCTCTCTGGGAGTGACCAGGATAGACAGGATCAGAAATGAGTATATCAGAGGAACAGCACATGTTAGGGGTTTTGGAGATAAAGTCTGAGAGGCCAGACTGAGATGGTTTGGACATGTGCAGAGGAGAGAGAGAGAGTACATCGGAAGAAGGATGTTGGGTTTGGAACCACCAGGAAAGAGGGCTAGAGGAAGACCAAAGAGGAGGTTCATGGATACAGTGAAGGAAGACATGAAGATAGTTGGTGTGACCAAAGAAGATGCAGCAGATAGGGTTAGATGGAAGAAACTGACTTGCTGTAGCGACCCCTGAAGGGAAATGCCGAAAGAAGAAAAAGAAGATTGCAAATGATCTCGATAATGAGAAATTGCACAATGTGTGTATTATTTTAACTGCTCTGTATTTGTTGTGGAACATATTTTACATCAGGACTCAAACACATGATGGAAGATCTCCAAGACAGAAAGACCAGCAACTCTTCGGGAACAATGAGCATGCATTAAGACCCATTGTGGTCTTATCTGGCTTGTTTTGGTAATGGGTCTCCAATCAATAGAAATACTTAGTTGGCATTAAAAACCAGGAAGTTGGAGTGTTTGACAGCAAATAATTTTTGCTCATCATACAAAAATGATGGGCTGAAAATTTTAATGTCCCACAATGTCCAAAAATATTGATATAAATGTTATTTTTATTGCACCTATCCATAAGCTCAAGTTCAACCAGTGAAGACAGATGTGAGCATTACTACAAAAAAAAATAATAATTGAATATTTTCCTCATTTTCTGCGTTTCTGGAAGTCCTCAAAACACACAAAACTGATGATATATTCTGTTTTTACTGCTGATGATGGCTTGTTTGTTATCCACACGATCCCTCTGACTCCCCCACCATGGATTACACCCGCCATTCACCCTCACAAACATCAATATTTCTGTGACCTTCCAGAACAACCCTGAACCCCTTCCACACAGACTTGGCTGGAGTAATAAAACTTTGCATAATCAATACCACAAATTAAAAAAAAAGGAAAGGTTCAAGCAGAGATGTGCATCTCCAATCCTCCCACCACTACCCACATGCTCACCTGCCTGAACACCACCACCGCCTCCCTCATTCTCTCACAGCAGCAACCGATTGGGAATCGATAGAAGATCCTGCAGCCGCTCCAGGAGCTGAAAGGACGTCAGACAAGGACATCTTGGCAAATGAAGATAATTCAGCAGGCCTGCGTTATCTATTTGTTCCTGTCTCTTTATCTAATTTGCCAGTGAATCAGCACACAGAGAAGATGTGGGGCCTTCCATCTTCTCACACACTGACAACACACTGCTTTTTTTTCCTTCTCTGCTTGATGTAAGATTGAAAGCTTTTCTGCCAGAAATGACCTTTACATACATTCCCATTTTTACCCTTTTCTGATTTCCTTCCAGACATGACAGATAAAAAAGAAAGAAGCTTATAAATCTTTTTTTTTTCCACAAGATTCTGCTGAGAAGGTGGTCACCTGTGTCTTGACTGGTAGGTAGCCACAAACCCCAGGGGACGTGAGAGGAAGATGGGGAAAAGAGATGACTGTTTTCTGGTTTACTTTCGTTTCTTTTATGGTGTGTGTGCGCGTTGCAGCTCCCTAGTGAATGATGAGAAATTTCAAAGAGAACAGAAAAGAGATGAGCTGCACAGATAAACAGTCCTGGTTAGAGAGCTAATCCCACTGCTACACCTGGGACGCACAAATCTAGCTGAGATTTGGGCCCCAAAAGGTCAGCATTTTCACTTTTATTCCTTCTATTTCATCATCTTCCATATTTCATGCCTGAGTGACGGTCAGTAATGTGTTCATGAAACTTTTCTGGCAAAATTTTCCTCCCCAAAAAAATTATTCATGCAGGGATTGCACACCCACAGACTCATGAATAATGGATTGAAGGAATCATTTGAGTATAAAAAAAAATCTCAGCAGTCAGAGTTTTTACATTTCTATGTGAAAATCAAATCAATTGTTTGTGAGAAAGCTGAAAGCCGAGGCTGATATGTGATAGTGGCCACTCATTGACCACAGGCTGGCCGGTGTGTAGAGTTGATAAAAGCCCCCACTCGGCCCCCCGTGTGCAGTGCCAGCTGTGCTTAAGCCACACCGAACCCTATTCTGAGTAACATGATCACGATGAGGGTGGAACTCACAGCAGGAGAGCATCTGCTGTGGGACTGAGGAAACTGGACAACTGTGCTCAAGTCACATGCTATTAGCAGAGACGAGCAGCTAATCTGTGGATCACCAGCAAGTTGGAAGAAAGGAGGATTTAGCCAAATTTATTCCTGCAAATTTAGTCAAATCAGCGCCTCCAAATCTGAGACCATGGTTTTCGCCCGGAAAAAGGGTGGAAGGCACCCTGCAGGTCAGGTACAGAATCCTGCTCCATGGAGGAGTTTAAGCATCTGGGGGTCTTGTTCACAAGTGGGGGAAAGACAGAGCGGGAGATCCACAGACAAATTGGTGCAGCGTCAGCAATAAATAGGACGCTGCATCGATCTGTCGTGGTAAAGAAAGAGCTGAGCTGAAAGGCAAAGCTCTCGATTTACAAGTCGATCTACATTCCAATCCTCATCTATGGTCACCAGCTGTGGGTGGTGACCGAAAGAACGAGATCGTGGATACAAGCGGCCAAAATGAGCTTCCCCCGTAGGGTGGCTGGGCTCTCACTCAGAGATTGGGTGAGGAGTTCTGCCATTTGGGAGGGGCTCTATATCAAGCCGCCCCTCCTCCAGGTCGAGAGGGTGGGTCGGGCATCTGGTCAGAATGCCCCTCGATCGCCTCCACGGTGAGGTGTTTTGGGCATGTACCACCGGGAGGAGTCCAAAAGGCAGACCCCGGACCCGCTGGAGAGACTATGTCTCACAGCTGGCTGGGGAATGACTCGGGATCCTTCCAGGTGAGCTGGAGGATGCAGCTGGGGTGAGAGAACCTTGGTCCTCCCGTCTGAGGCTATTGCCCCTGCGACCTAGCCCTGGATAAGCGGAAGACAACGGAACGGAACTAAAAACAGAAAGAAGGGGTGATTAACAGAATTTCGGCCAATGGTTTTTGCTCACCATACAAAACTGATTGTTTGGGATTTTCAACGTCCCACAGAGTCTACAGTTTATACATGTATGTATTTTTCTCATTACTTCTCGTTGTAAGGACAAGTCTAACCAGTGAAGGAAGGATTTAGTAACATAGAAAAATGATTTGACAAAGATTTTCCATACCACCTTTAATTCCATTAGCCTCATGCCACTGGAATTATTAGATTGAATGAATGCTTCTTCTGGTACAGTCTGTTCTTAATCTTCCACTCTGTCTGTTCTTCCTTCCATCCAGCCGTGTCTCTTCACATTCCTCTGATGCCAGAGATACTTGGCATTGCTTTTCAGTTGCTTGACAAAGTCCGCGCTGCACCCCGGACACCTTCTTCATTTGAAACAGGAAACACTTTTGCTCTGAGCCGGTGTGAGCTCCCATCTGTTGTCCTGGCACCGCAAGCAGGCATGAAGATTAACCACCTCATATCACAGCTCCTATCCAAATAGCCCCTCCACACACAGGTCTCTGAGATGGTGAGGTCAATAAGGTCCCAGGAGTGTGAGAAGCTTTTTTTACTCAAACTTCATATCAAAATGATGTTTGTTTAAACATGGGAACAGCAGCTGGCTCCAACTCTCTCCCAGGTAAAAACATCAAATTATTACAAGGAGGACATGACCAGAACAGCAGCTCTACCCACAATTCAGTGCAGTCTCGTAGCCCCCTGAGAGCAGGATTGGACCACACTCCAGCAGCTGGGCCTGAGGTTTATGCAGAAGTAGCAAACAAAATTTAATTGTTTTTCTCTCTGCAACCAAAAAGGCTTCTGATTAATTATTCAGCGAGTCCTTTCTCACCGTCCCTGCAGCGAAACAACATCTGTCATTTATCTAAAGCTCATCAACTCACAGGGAATCAACCCCACACACATTATGGTTTCATGTTTCACTTGGAGAGTCTTTGCACACCTGCTGTTCTCCTTAAAAGAGGATTAAAACAAAGGTGTGATGGAAAAAGACGGGTTTTTTCATTTCTTCATGTCGGAGCTCAGATTTACTCCCAAAATGAGTGACAAACAGGGATAAAGAAAAGAAAATTAAATTGGGAGAGTGAAGAAAATTTGAATTTGATGCTTTCAAGACCAACTTAAAGGGGTCCAAATCCTGAATGAAGGATTGTCAAGTGAATTAGAAAGAAATTTTTAAAAATAAACTGTGACAATATGACGAATGAGGGAAGTTTTTCTGCACAACATTCATTTTCCGAGCTGCACGGTGGGATAGTGGTTTCAGAGCTGCACGGTGGGATAGTGGTTAGCACGGTAAGAAGGTTGGGGTTCGAACACCACGTGGGGCAGAGGTTTAGAGCGCTGATCTTTTTTTGTGGAGTTTGCATATTCTCCCTGTGTACACGTGGGTTTTCTCTGGGTGCTCCGGTTTTCTCCCTCCCTCCAAAAGATTGACCATCACAAAAATTGTCCCTAGAAATGAGTGTGTGGCCATGCTTCAGACTGGCGACCTGTTTGGGGTGTACCCCGCCTCTTGCCTTAAATTAGCCGGGATATGCTCCGAAAACCCCCACATTCCAGCAGGGATAAGCGGTGTAGAAGATAAAATGAAAGATAAATTTCCATTTTTCAGAAATTTACTCTCATTCACAAAAAAGGCCTTAAGAAAATATGAAGCAGAATCAAAGGGGGAGGCATAGGCTAAGTGGTAGAAAGTTGTCCTTGGACCGGCAGAGGCCGGTTTGATTCCAACTTGGCTACTACCTAAGTGTCCCTGGAGAAGACATCTAACCCCAAGTGACTCCCATCCATGATGCTGTCGTGGCTGCCTGCTGCGGTGCAATGCAGCAAAAATAATTTCCCATGAGGGGTGAATATAATACAATAAAAAAAGGCAAATAAAACCAGCCAAATGTTAGGTTTACATATATTTACCTAAACTTTCATACATGAAGTTGTTCAGTTAGTACATCTAATCAGGTTCAAACATAACTAAAATGTAAATCTAAAGTGACACTCGTGTTTTCCTTTTTATGATTATGGTCAATAACCCTACAATCCAGCACCCTGTGTGATTATCTTCCAGCGTTTGCCTTGTAGAACAAAAACTTACAAGATTCATGGGATTTTTTTGTGTAAACATCTCTGTTGGAGATTATTTTAAATCCTTAAAACCCATGAAAGAAATTTCTTCGAATTCATTTCCAGCACAATTTGAAGCAGTGGACTTACCTCATATGCACTACAGGTTCTAAAGGATAATTTTTTATGCTGCTTTTGGGCCAAAAATGTGGTACAAAAACAAACTAATGCGACCAGCTGGTTGGCGTCCCAAACTGGGTCAGATTACTCGTACGTTTAATTTGACTTCCATGCATTTGGTTTGGAATAAACACACAGATTTCATTTTTACAACTACATTTATTTTTAAAAAAAGAAAGAAAAGATAAAGCAAAATCAAAACAAAATAAAAACCAAGCGTCCCGACAGGGATTAGACAGTTATTGGGAGAGAGATTTTTTTTTAAAAGCATACAAACCAGCAAACTGTAAATCTAGCAGCATCCAAATGTTGGAATCTCCAAAATTGTTATTTATATATTTAAATATATAGTTTTTATTATGTTTTTCTTTTTTTTTAACTCTTTTTGCCCTGGCAAGCTACACACTTTACAACATCCAAAGAGCTTTTTTTCTCTCCTGTAGTGCAGAAAACCAAATACTGTAACCCTTAATAAAATAAACAACTTTAGGTTAAATAAGCTTAAATAACAGTGTTAAATACAAGACACTTCTGTGGCTGTTATGTACAGAAATAAACACGTTTGGCATTGTGTGTGTGGTTCACTGCTGTGCTAAGACTCTACGAACCACTGCATAGGAGCCACACACACTCACACACTCATTCTCTCACACGTTTTTTTTTTTTTTTTTTAATATCAGTGAGCCACAAACAAGCCATGTGTTTATATATAAAAAAAAAAATGAACTGAAACAATCCATTTACAACCAGTTATAGGCACGGTCTCCTCTTGCTTCTTAAATACAAACACCGCTTCTTTACTTTTGTGCTAACTTTTTTCTTTTTTTTTTAGAAAAAAATCACGGTTAATTTACTACCACTTGGTTATTGCTAGAACATTGTGATAGTGAATGAAAACTACAGACCAAACGTGGAGACAGAGGGGGAAAAAAAAGCACCTTTAAACATCAAAAATTACTGCCATGTGACCCTACGTTACAACACGGAGGAAAGTTTAAAAAAAAAAAAAAAAAAGAGTGGAAATTAAGAAGGAGTTTAAAAAAAATCTCAAAACATCAACAATTAAAATGTTTGTAACTTTGGAAACCAGAACTCCAGAGAGAGAAAAAAAAAAGGTCTCAGTTGAGCTACATTCATTCCCCACCTCTGCGTTTCTGAGACGTGTGGATCCCTCCGGGTCACTAAGTACCACTTTATTACGTCCAGTACATTCCTCCCCGCCTCCCTCTTTCTCTCTGCATCCGTGTGAAGCAGCGGCGTGACAGTGTTTGTGCAGTATGATACAGTACAGCTGAGCTTACAGTACAGTAGACTGACGTGACTTACGCAGGTAGATTAAATGTTGACTACAGTAAATGAGCTTTACATTCCACTACTGTAAGAAAATCTCAGAGATTTAAACCGAGGGCCCCCGGGGGATGAGGAAGTTTCCCAAGTCCCTCGATTTTCAGGGCTGAAGAAGCTGTTAATGTTAGAAACAGCTCTGAACTTTCCAAAATGAAGATCTAGATCTGGTTTTTCAGTCTTCTGCGCAGCGGTGTCCAAAACTTTTGGCCCTTTAAAAGACTCTTAATTACTGTTGGGACTGGTAATGGTTTGTTTTATAGTCTATTTATTTAAAAATCATCCGGGACACTTAAACAGGAGCTCCTCGGGAGGAGGTTATTTTTGCTTGGTTCCCCTCCATTTCTACGGTTCTCCCCTTCCTTTCTCTCAGGGCTTCTTGTCGATGGTGTGAAAAAACCACTCGGTGAACTTCCTGAGCTGAGCCGCTGCCGTCTGGCTCTCCTCCTGCAGCCGCATGTTGTCCTGCCTCAGGTGCTGTACCTCCTCCTGTAACATGGCCTTATCCTCTTTCTCCTGAACACAAAAGAGCACACGCAACCCAAACAAGGACGTGAACAGAAAAATGGAGACAAAAGAAGTTGGTTTAAAAAAAAAAAGAGCGCTGCTATTATGAGAACATTTGTCGTTCATCGGAAGCGTGTAAATGGGAGGCATTAGGATGGTTTTTCCTCTCAACTTGTTTAAGCACATTAGTCGAGGTGAGGAAGTATTGGTCCAGGGACACAATAAGAAAAGGAAGCAGGATATCAAATTAAGTGGATGATTTAAGTCTGTGGACCTGAGGGCGGCCATTACTCATCGTCAGACTGTGTGCCACAGACGTGCACTGTTCTCTATGTGTAAAATAAAAAACGCAAAAAGATGCCAAAAATATAATTGAGAAATGAATCGTATGTGAATTTACCTTTCTAAGGTCGTGCTGGAGCTGCCTGAGGATGACCTCCAACTGGTTTACTTTGCCGGTGAGTGTTGATGGAGAGCTGAAGAAAGAATAGAGATCAGTTTTAAATCCCACCAAAAAAATAAAACATGACCCTCTTAATCTACCTTTTTGCTTCTAATAACTAAAGCAAAGCCTTTTATTTAGATAATCACTACATTTTATGTAAAAAGGTGGATCGAAACGTGTGAAATCTCTCCTGAACATGAAGCAGATTCAGGCACCAGGTGTTGCCGTTAATCCCATGTAACCTAATATGCCATTTGGAACAAATTGGATCTGGTTTTTAAACTGGTTTTGTTGAGTGTTCCTGCAACCTAAACCAGTGAGTTTTCTATTTCATGTAAACTTGTTGCCTAACTCCTTTTCTCTTTAGCAGGATGGAAGTTCTTCCAGAGCAGACAGCTCAGAAACTCTTTGCGAATGTCGGGCAACCATTGACCTGGCTACGTCTATCCGGGTTTTTTTTTTTTCTCTAATCCATTGAAATACTTAATGGTTGCTGAAACCACCATGTTCAAGTGATTAACAGACACATAGGCCAATGGATTTTATTAACCATACAAAAGTGATAGGCTGAAGTTTTCAATTTACCGCAGTGTCTACTATTGAATCATTTATTGCATTTATTCTCAGTTCTCAAAAAAAAATCTTAAAATACATTTTTTTTTCAGTTTTCACTTGCGGATATCCTTTTTAGTCTTATTTTGGTGAAATTACGTAAAAATGACACTCCAGGTTTAGAGGAGGGACTTAATTATTTTCTACTTACGTTAGAATGTGGGCATGGCGGAGAACAAAAGTCAAGACCGAAGACAACTGGCATTGGAATGATATCTGAATACTGGAAAGGAGACCTTGTAAATTGCTGAAATATGCTCGAATGAAATCAAAAACCACTCCAGGTTTGATTTTGATATGGGGAGAACATTTTTGGGAAAAAAACTCTCTAAAAAGTTTTTTTATATATACTTTCTTAATCCCTGACCGGGAAATTTGTATGCTGCACTACACCGAAGCAGGCTGCCACCTATGACGGCGCCAATGGTGGGAGAAACGGGGGATTAGGTGTCTTCTCCAAGGACCCTAGACGTGGACTCAGTGTATTTCATTTTACATGAAATACAGATATTCCATATAATCTTTAATAAGTTAATGTTGTTCCAGTAATAAATAAATAATAGTGAGTGTTATTTGAAATCATTTAAAAGTGGGTAAAACTTTTTTTTCTATCTTCTAAAAACTTCTGTCAAGATCTCTATTAGCGATGTTGTTGGATTCATGTTGCTTCATCGTAATGAGAGACAAAAAGTTCTCCAGGCCAGCTGTGCCTGCTAAGCTCAGACTTTTTAGCAAACAGTAAATCTTCCTTGGAGTTTAGCCTCTTGTGTGTTTGTGCTGTAAGTAGAGCCTACTCTGCTTCCAGCGCTGCTCCCTCCGCCTCCACCACCCGTCTGGTCAGCTCTCTGGAGATCTGCAGGGCCTCGGCCCGCTGCATGTCCGTCATTGTGCAAAAAGAAGCCACGCGTTGATCTTCAAACAGAACAGGTGATGCAGCAGGTTATAATCTGATTGTGACATTATTTAACTAACGTGTTACTAAAATAGAGCAAAGGAAGACAAAAGCATGCAAGATTTGCCGCCAGGAAGGCAATTCATTCAAGGGTTGAATGAATGAATTCTCTCTCTTCCCATATGGAAAGATCTCTGTCCAGACAATAGGTACTGGTGATGTTAACAGGACGTTTCTAGAAATTACAGCAGTCTTTTGAGTATTGCTCCAGTCTTCCTCAAGCGTTTGAGTTTCCTCTGACAGATATTTGGCTCCTAATAGGCCAGAGCCCATCAAGCTGTAAGACACCAGTCATGCTTGTTTTACCATTTCAGGCCCTTAAGCTTCATCAAAGCTGCATGGAAAAGCCAAACTTGGCGTGACGCGCTTTGGGACTGCTCAATTTTAAGCTCTCATGCTCTTTTCTTTAGAAGCCAACCCTTCTCAAGCCCTTGGTCTGAGACCAGAGATAGGAGGATCTGCATATTCATAGAAAAGATTAAGCCAGCTCCTCCATTAATTTAGTCCCCAAATGAAAGTTAATCCACTCCAAGACAAAAGCTGGTGGAGCCAGGAGCCAGAGGAGGGAAGGGAAACCAGGCTTTAAATTTGAATATGAATGAAAATCTTTCTCATATTCGACCACTGCATCTGACAGATTAAAAACTTCGTGGAAAGCAGCAACGAGAAAGCAGCTTGTCATTTCTGTGCGTCCAGACTGAGCGGACAAACTGATGAACGTAACAAAGAGATTAGAGAGAAGAAAAAAATGTTAAAAAAAGAAAAACATTTCAGGTTTTTTAAAGACATAAAATAATTTTAGAGAAAGTTTTGCACTTAATTTTCTTCAACTGTTATAAATTAAAGAACAACATAATTTCAGCTTTTGTATTTTTTCCAATTTTAATGTTTAAATTCATCTCAATGTATTTTTTTTTTTTAGGAAGTGAAAATGAGCAATCTCTCCCGACTCACAAAGTCAGGTTTTATATCTCTGCCTCCAAACAGAGCTGGTTAAACATACATGGCACAATAGCTGCCTGGAGCCACTTTCTGCTCGGCAACAAGGCCTCCGTTTACACAGGCTGCCGTGACGACGGCCCTGCTGCTGTCACTCAGACTCTCCATCATCCTCCCTGCTTAAATGACGGACTCCAGGCTTCAGAGCAGAAAAAAAATCAGAAGAAGAAACTCATAGTTGACAAACGAATAATCACAAGCCATGATCTTCGCTCGGCGCTCGAAGGTCAAATAGAGTTCAAGTGGAAGAAGATTGCATGACATGTTGGCGATTCCATGGGAGATGGGAGATGCTCTGACATGGCAGTGGTTGAATAAGCAGTAAAATAAAAAAAAAAAGAATAAAAATGATGATGTGGTTTACTTGGGCTCATTAATCATAAAAAAAAAAACATTTTCATTTAGGACAGCTACGTTATCCAAGTTGAAAGATAGTCTAAATCCTTCATTCCTCAAAAACTCAAAGCTGTTGAGGGAAGAGAGATTTCTTTTGCATTTAATCCACAGGTCAAAAGATGAACCTGAGGTAACAACCCCAAATTTAACAGCTGAAGGTTCAGCCGTACAGAGTTCTGTCTGAGTGCTGACTGGGGTTTTATGGTGTGAAAATTGGCTCCATCTCTTTGCTGAGAAATGACAGCTCATTTCTGCAGATCGCAGTGCTTGATGGGAACCACGTAAGAGTCGAGAGCAGAGGTGCAAAAAGCAGAGGGATTTCCAAAAGCCACCTCCTGCAGCACTTAGGAGACAGTAGTAGAAACACAAACACAAGCCTACGCATGCAAGCGAGCGAGCACTTGCAGATTTACAGACACACAGACATGTACGCGCTAAGCATCCAGAAGGTGGGGAAGGAGGGGCATTTTTAGTGGTTACACAAGGTGCCAGCAGCATTTAGCCAAGCTGGTTACCTTCGAAAGCTCGTGCAGCATCGACCAGGTGAGACCAATCCAAGCCCGTGGCCGTGTCTGGGAGGGGCATGAGACCCGGATCGCTGAACTTTGACCTGTCCGCCAAGGAGCCATCAGAGAACCAAAACTCACCTGCAGAGACAGGCAGGGAATCCAATCAATGTCTGGGCCCAGCCTGAGTTTTGCTTAGCTTTAAGGGGTAATGTTAGCAACCCCCAAAGGAGTGGATCAAACAGGAGGAGCTGGAGAGGGTTGAAGGGGGGCATCGGAGGGAAAAAGCAGGGAGTTCATTTAACTATAAGACTCTAATCACTTTAGCTATGGAAAATCCAAAGTTTTAATTAGTCTAAACTCAGTTCTATGTCCTTAATCCTTCTAAAGGCTGCAAACAATTGCGCTTCCACATGAAAAGTTTGGTATTTAAGTGACAGCGTGATAAGCTTCAGTCACATTATGCCGACTTCTCTGTGAATCACTCTGACGGTCGTGGCGATAAACGCCTTGTCTAAGCGAATGTCTTCATATTTCAATCAATATTCCCTTTTTTCTTTTCCTCCCTCCCTCTCTCTCTGTTCCTACGTTGCCGACCGCAGTAGACAGGCTTCGTTTTTCTAGAGAGGCATTTAGAAAAACATGAGCGGAGAAGAGACAGAGAGAACTTGACGCTGACATTCTCTTTTCAATTTACCAAGCTTCTTGTGCGCTCGAGTGATTCACTGTTTACCAAATTGGGCCGCTTCAGTAAAGGAATAGAAAGACAGAGAGTGCTCCTGGTCTCGACTATCCCTCAAAACAATCGGAAATCCATCAAGTTGACAGCAAAAAGAGGCTGGAGAGAAAAAAAAAAAAACATCTTCCCAAAGCCCATTTTCATCTAACGGGAGCAGCAGGAGACAGGTGAGGAACGGTATGGAAATGAAACAAGGAAGGGACGGAGAGGATAGGCAGGCAGGGAGTGATGAGTGAATGAAACATTATGTATGACAGACATGGTGACAACCCAGGTGGAAAAACTGGCATGTTTACGGCAAAGATCTTAAAGACCTGCTGAAGCACAGACAGGACACATCACACTTCTCATCTACTGGTGTGTATTCCAAGATAGCAGGGTGAGGAGTAAAAACGAGGGAACTAGCCTGCAGTGACAGGTGTCTGCTTAATGCAGACGGAGTGGCAGATAGCTTGCGAGTAGCGTGCAGCCTCACTCATTTCAAATTAACCAGGTACACTGAGAAGTGGTGCTGGAGTATATTTAGCTTTGCTAATGAAATCAGGAGGACACAAGTGGCTCTCTAAGAGAGTAACTACATCCTGGATCTCATCTGGGCACCTCAAACTTGGTGTACTTACTGTGAGGCTGCTTCAGCTGTTTTTTTTTTCAATTTCTGCACTTACTTCGTAGGTTGGATGCTCCTTGATTGTGCACCATGCGAGGAGGCAGTGTGCTGTGGTAAGGAGGGGTGGTGCTGAACAGGATGTCGTTGGGCATGGCTTGATCCAACATGGAGCTGTGCGAGCTGGTGTAAGACGAGGCTTTTCGGTTACTGCACACACTCTCGTCTGAAAGGGTTCGGTACAGTGAGCGCCTGGGTGATAAAGAGCCCACCGCTGACACCTGAGGGAGAAGAAGGCCAATTTGTCAAGGCAAAGCCATAAAAAGAATAACAGAGATGAATGATCCCACTGGTTTTGTCTGGACCCGGGCACAGAGGGTTTACATGAGCGGATGGTTTAGTTGGGGAGCACTGTCAAAAATCAATTAGTGTCTGCTCTCAGAAAAAAATGTAAATGATTGAGAACACTTGGACTGAGTCTGAGAGAGTGGGACAACAGGGGACAAATCTGGTGGAGGCAGCTGACAGGGGTCACTTAGTCATGTTGAGTTAGATTTAAAGGGGTATGGAAGATCTTCTGCCAGACAGTCCAACAACTCTTTAAGAATATTGGCCCAGCATTAGCGCCCACCTTGACCTATTTAGGCTTCTTCTGGGTTTGAATCCCAAACCCAGAAGTAGTTACTTGTTTAAATCCAAGAAGTTTTTTGTACACAGTACAAAAATTACAGGCTGAGGTTCTCGATGCCCCACGGGGTCTACAGTTTATTAATATAAGCATGATTCCAACCAGCAAAGACAAATTATTACAGATTATCGACCCCACCCTTAAGTATTTTAGACCTATAAAGAACTGGAGAAAAACTACACGACAGAATAGACCAATTTGAGATATTTCTATATTTGATATAAAGCCATTATGCTGATTAAAAAAACCCCAAAAACTCAAAGTTACCGAACAATTGATGAAAATGTATTGATTTATGAGGGCGTGCAGTCAATAATTTCATTGATTTGTTCCAGAACACAGAAACCATTAACATTATAGACCCGTCCTTTAAATGCAAAAATGAACCATAGCTAATTTACATTCATAAATTGTGATCTTTCATGTTTCGCTTTTTTATTTTTGATATGCTGATGCATTGGGCGTGAGCAACATGTTTGTGAGGTCATCGGGGGCTCAGATAAGTACCTTCCAGACAATGGCTCACAGGAAGAAAAATTTCCTTCAACATCCTGAGAAAACAGACTGAATAATTTGAAAGAGCAGACCGAGGTCATGTCTGTCCCAGCTGATCTACTCTATAGTAGGTCAGGATTTGAAAACAGGACTTGCTTTGAGGCCCAGGAAGATTTAGCTTTACAGGAAAAACCTAAACGGCTCTACGGAAAACTTTTGGAAATTCCCTTTGAACCCAGGTCGAGTTAAAGTCATTTAAATTTTATTCAACTCTTCAGCCCTTTTTTATTTTTTCCACAGCAACTTCAGTGTGACTTCAGTCACGTCTCTATACACTTTATCTTTCTTACTAACTTTAAACTAGAAATGTCCAGATTAGGTTTTTATGAAAGTTTCCCTTTTAGATGTTATCCTTCTCCAAAACAAGGGGAATAAACAGTTTGTGACAAAGTCTTTGTCGAGCTGAATTTCTTGATGAACAGGATTAAGCCAATAGAATAGTGGAAGTTGGAGAAAAAGTTTCAGGACTAGATTCGCCCTTCTCTTTTGGAAAGCTGGTGTCCTTATGTTGCCAGGTTATGTTTTAAGCACAGAACCATTTGTAAACTCAGCCAGGTGTTTCAGATTGATTCGCCAAATGTTTTGTGGAGGAAATGTCACCTGACATCAAAGCCTCCGAACTCTAGCACTTGAAACACGCTTTGAGGTTTGCACAAAAAGCTGGAATTTTTTTCATTTAAAAAACCCAAAAAAACAGAAAAAGCAGTGTTCCTACTGTGTCCTGATTCAGAAAGATCGATGGAGTTACATTGTTTCTTTTCTACTCGTACAGTAGTTTTATCTATTGAATCAATTAAAATAAATGGTAGGCTGGCATCAGGCTATACATATATGTAAATAGTATGATTGTCCCATGTTCGCCCGCAGTTTGAAACGTGACAAACTGCGTTCTATGTCCTTTGATTCAACAAAGATTTACTTTCAGTAAAGCCTAGGGCACAAAGGGCTCCTGTGGCAAGTATTGAAAAACTGGTCACTTCCATGATCAATCCTGATAGTACATTCTTGATGATTCGCAGAGCTTACTTGGTAATTCGGAAAGTTTTAATAAATTCCGGGGAGCTTTTGGGTGGTCGCCCCAAATTATTTTGATTGTCAAAAACATTCGGGTGATTTAGGGGTGCTCCATTAGCCACTTCCCAAGTGCAACTTTACAATGTTCTGGTCTATATTTAAGTTTTTTTTCAAGTCTGTTTCTTGTGTGGCAATACAACAGACAAGTTTTTGCTTAGTGGCATCTTGGCAGGTAATATGGTTGCTTCAGTGTACGTATTTTGAATGATTAGGTAGCTCGAAATGCCCTTTCGTGCACTCCTGGGGCATTTTTGATTTTTTCCGGGTCTTCTGTAGTACTTTTGTGGTTCTTTACTGGCTCTTATGTGTATTCTACTCTTACTCAGTATTTATTGCTACTCCATGGTTCTTTCTTGCCCTTTCTGTACCAGTTCCATAACACTATGGCCAAAGGCTGGACAACTTGATAAAGTTCCCTAAAATGAAGAAACCGTATTTACCTTGAATCATAGCATATTCTGGGTACTTTCAGGATGTTCTGCATTAATTCCGTGTTCATTGTGACCTGGACCTCAAGCAGTTGCTTTTGGTGGCAGGATAAAAGTTCTTAAAAATGCAGCAAACAAACACTGGATCAAGTTTGCAAAAACCAGCAGAACCAAACAAGCACAACAAGGAACTACCAATTTAATTTTTTTCCCCAAAAATGGAGAAAAACATGGGCAAGGTGTATGTTTATGCCAGAGTCTGAGATTAGTAGTGTGTGGGCTTCTCGTGGATCCCTTATGACAAACTGTAGAGGGATTTACATCATGCTCAATTAGATAGTTGACCTGATTCTGCCATATTGATCTTTGCACGGTTGCTTATTTGCATGTTTTATGTGTGGGGTTAACCTTTACTGCTGCTCGCTGCATGGCATAAAAATGTGTAGTACAAATCAATAAATGTGGCCCGGGCTGTAGCCACATGGATAGATTTTGAATCCCTTCCAATAATGTTAGTAGCGGAGTGGTTAAATGATTGCAGTCACGCCAGCCAACATGTTGATTAAAAAAAAAAAAGTTGCATTGCATTGAACAACTGCAGACACTTCAGAGCCTAAAACATGAGCAAACTTCTCTCACTGAGGAGAATTAGACAGTACACCAAAGCAAAGATACTTAGTTTTGTGAAGATTGCCAGAGTTTTGACAGGGGATCTCCTGTTTAAACACAAAAAACCTCAAAGACCAATCCCATCCATCATTGTCCCGTTTAGCATACACAAATACGGCAAGGGTGACATCAAAACGGGCCACAAATGATACGTGAAGCAGCTGCGCAGATGGGTAAATTTCAGCCTTTGAGTTCTCAGCTGTAACCAAAACTAGACCCGCAAGCCAACACCCAGCCATCTCAGTTTCAAAGGTTGAGCCTCCACAAATCCCACAGTGAGAATTTAACAAACATAAAGTCTGTCTTTAAACAGAAAAGCACATATTGCCTCCTTTAACTGAACACAATTGTATTTTATTGCAGGTTTACAAATCTAGCTTTATAAGATTACGTAGCATATGGTTCTCTATCATTGAAATGACTAAACAGAATCTCTGCTCACTTTGTAAAGCAAAAATAGCACAGATTTGGAGCTGGACAAAAGTTAGTTGTTGCAAATAAAACCATTTGCTGGATCAAAGTCCTCATTATACTGTATCTACAATTTCAAACCAATTTCAAACCTGGAAAACCTATTTGCTAAATCTACTGGAAAACACTGGGGAATATTTCGATAAAACATATTTACTCATCAAATGCCCTTATGTTTCTAAAACCACCTCAAGCAGAGAAGGATTCGGCCTGATTGAGCTGTCAGTCTATGAGTGCCTTTGTACAACAGCATTATTCTTATCAGCCGTGCCAGCAGTGACACTTCCATGTGGATTTTTCCGGATGTGCCAAACTTTCCTTTCCGCGGCCAGATTTGAACAAATACAGCGACCGGCTCTGAATCCCTTTGACGTGCCACTAGGGAGGATGTGTTGGACAACCACCTATTCAGATCCTTTTCTTTTTCTTTCCCACAGGAGGGTCAAACGAGGAATGCTGTGGGAGAATAAGCTGTTAACGGCCTTTCCTTTACGTCAGCACACAATGGTCTGCCTGTCTGTGAAGAGGGCGTCCAAGCGGACACTGGCTGGCAAGGAAAGTCTGTGCACCTGCTAACCCACACAAACACTGGCATTGGGTGACTGCTGGAAGGGGCATGAGGCTTCACTGCATCCCCCTGTTTAATCACTTAGAAGATTTAATAATGTAAATGGGAAATTAATCAACGTTTTTTTCAGACACTGTCATTATCGTAATTTGACTTTTTTTATGTGCCAACTGATGATTATGAACGTCCAGCTTGCAGAAAAAAAACAGTATGGGATTTTTTGGATTGCATGAGTGTACATTTGAAGAGCCAGATTTTGAGTTCTTCTTGATGCTTTGTTCCAAAAGATTGCCAAACAACAGAGTGCATTATGAGACCAGAGAGCAAGATTACAAAAAGACCCTGCTCACTCTCTGAATCACACACGGCTACCTTTGAACCATTCACTGAGCTCCTCTTCTCTGCAGGAAAGAAAAAGCAATCAAATGAAGGTGTGGGCTTCTCTCATTTCAGGCAATAGCAAATGCTGCTTGCTTTTCTTGTAGTACAAGCCAAAGGAACAACAATAAGGCAAATAAGTCAGAGCAGTGAGCTGATTCATGAGGGAAACCAAGCCTGGCTATGCCAGAGGACACTGCCAGCACCTCTTAGGGAAGAGAAGTGCATTTGTACAAGAATTCATCAACATCCAAAAATAACCCATTTATACGTCTCCAGGCTCCATTCCCAGTAGATAATGGATGAGGGTGGTGAAAGTACAGTACATGCAATTGATAGTTTACAGGACTCAGGAACATTGAACATCAATGTACTTTATAGAACTTCCTGCCTTTAATCCAAAACATCCCAAGTGAATAAGCTCAGGCTTCTTTATAAATCTAATCAAGTAACCACAGAGACAATCAGAAAGGATGGAAGAGTTGTTGTATCAGTGGAGAGTAGATTTGTCAGCTGCGGAATGAATGAACTGTGTCAGCTGATGGGAAGCAGAAATTTTTCTTGTTTTTGCTTGCACCAACTAGAAAGTCTCAGCACACTATCTTTTATATGTATTAGTCAGCATGAGGAGACATCCTTAGGGTTTGTTGTAGATTCATTAAATCTACAGTAACAACAGCATCATTCATGACTTTGACAACTTGAGTAGATTTCTTTATGTTGTACAAGACATCATAAATCTTGCAACACCTGAATCATCAATCAGTAAATCATCAACTCCAGTAACCTCACCTTCCGATTCCTATCTTCTCCAGGAGAGCTGTCGGACAGCATCATCTTACGGTACTCTTCTTTTGAAAGTCGCTGCAGTGATTTTCCGTCTCGCTCAGCCGCCTGAAGCCGGCAGGCTGATTCCTGTGCATACAGCTGCCTGCAGACAACACAGAGAAGAAGACCACACATCATTTCTGGGGCCACTGAAAGAACGTATTATGCACAAGGCCTCGAGGCCTTCGCAGTTTGGGTTCAAAGGTGGCCTCAGCTACTTTGGGAATATGTGCAAAATAACACAAAAAAATTCCAACAAGAGGATCCGGCGTAGCATGCCAACAGTCAACTCTTCATTAGGAGGTAGTCAGGTGGACATGGGACAAGAGGGATAGAGAGGAAGACAGGGAAGAGGGTAGTTTCCAATGCCACTTTATCCAAAAACTACTTACCAAAGAGAAAGATAAGTGACTGAGAGATTAAGGTAAAAACCAAACCAGGGCTTTGGAAAGAATTTACCATGGACCAGAAGGAGTGCTTATACCACAACAGAGGAAGACATGAGAGCTTGACAGGGATTGAAGGAAGACTCACAAGAGGTGACACGTTTCGTTGGCACTGGTTGTCAGAGGAGTCTGTTTGGAAACATTTGAACAAGTATAAGGGTGTTGAGTGCTTTGGGATGAAGGGCAGAGGGCACGGAGAATACGACTGAAACGGCTGGTGGAGTTGTTTGGCTGAGAGACGTGTGTTATAAGTGAGCAGTGTGACACACTGAGTGCTGTTGGCAGGGTGTTAGATGGCTGTGAGGAGATTCGTTAGATGGCTAGATGATAGGACAGCAGAGCTGGGATGCGTACCTAGACACTAAGTGGAGCAAATTTGCAACGTTTTAAGTGTTTGGTGTCATGAATACTTATCATTTAATAAAGAAATATCTAAAATGTAATGACTTGTTTATTCTAATACTCAATTTTTCTAAACCTTTAAATCAATTTCTGGATTTTGCGAGTATCGGTACTCGTTTGGCCAGGGGGTCGTTTTTAAATTCCTTATGAATTTAAATTCATTTGCCTGTTTTCTGGTACAACCCTGTGATGAACTGGTGACCTATAAAATATATACCCTACTTAAAAGATACAAAAGAAACTTAGACATTTTTTCTTTGTTTCACTTTATAACACAAAACATTATCTTGCTTTTGTGTCAAAATGTACTAAATTGTTCAGAGAAGATTTGGGTTGCAGGAAGATTTCAGCCAGTTATCCTCAACTTTCGTGGAGGGAAACAGAACTTCAGAGAAGAAGAGAGGAGAGTGGAAGGTGTTGGTTTAGGACAAAACAGGTAGAGCAGTGCATGGGGAAGCAAGCTGGGTCAGACCAGAGCCATAGGGTTTACTTTTACTGTGTACCTGGAGCGCTCTGACAGCATTTTGAGAAGAAATGCTAACAAGCTCTCTGCTCCTCTGAAACAAAGAGTAGGATCAGGAGAGAAAGAACCCAAGGTTAGAAGCATTGTTAGACAACGTGCATCAAATAAAGTGTTAGAGCAAAAGAGAAAAGAAGCAAGGAGGAGAAACTTCATTATGTTAGAACAATAACTGTGAGTAATATTAAGCCATTTATCATGAGGCAGCGTTATGTAAGATGAAATAAAACAGAAGGAATATAAAAACAAACAATGGGGTGGGGTAACTGAATTATAGAGCTTTTTCATAAGTCGGTGGAAGATGATCTCTGTGCTTGCGATCAATCATACAGCAAATTTCACAACCCAAATAAAATTACTTTGAACTCCAGTAGGGAGTTTCTCTTAGGACAAATCAAACATCAACCCTTCTAGCAGCCCAGATTGAACTAATCCAACATCTTTCAAACATGTCTACAGGTTCTCCTCTACAGCAGGCCATTTTATCACCAGAAATACACTGTCAGTCATCAATGCTCATTGAACACACTTCCCCAACTTTGCTAAATTCCTCCTCGCGGCCGGCATTTCTAGAAACTACTGTGAAGAATGTGTGACAGCAGACTGCTGTTGTGTGGATCGTTGCTTAGCTCCCAGCAGAGATGCTGATCTGTCAAAGGCTCAGCCTAGCGATCTACAGGGACCTGACTTCAGAGGGACGATCAATAATGACATGTGACATGTGTCAAGTGTATTATGTCAGCGGCTTCATTGAGCTTATTTATTTTGTGGCTGTCTGCTTCAATCAAGGCCAGTTTTCTGCACTCTGGGTGGGCTGGACAGAGGGTCTGAGAAAAAACAACTCTACAGAATATGAAATGTTCACACCTGTTCTAGATTAGATGCTTCCTGGCTTACGAGGTCGAGCATGACCGGTTTACAATTCTTTTTTAATAACACAATTCCAAATGGTTGATCATTGACACTCAGAGCTTTGAGCGAGGCAGGCTCTACTTTTAATTTTGAGTTTAAAACATTTATCTTGGGAAAAACTTTTTACAAGGACAGGTAGAAACAGAGTTAGCTTAATAGCTAATGTTAGGACCTAATCCTGGGGGAAGTAAACTGCACAAGAAGCTCAAACCTCAAATTTCATCTACCTCTCCGTTTTGCTTCTCTGTGCATTTTGCAAATTATGTTGTATAAATATCCCATCTCATGAAAAATCAACTTTGCAGAGCTTCCTGCTTTTTAATATTGATGCAGGGTCTTGTATTTGTCACCAAGGTAGTTTATGGAATGACTCTGTATTTTTTTTATTTTAAAATTGCATTAGTATTTCTGCACCAGTACTACTTGACTAAAAACTAGTGTACTACAGTAAAGTTTTCAATAGCTACAACTCACACACTTTTCCCTCCCGTTGTGTCACTCTTCCACTAAATGAGTTGGGCAGAGACACTCACGACAAATCTTAAATGTGGAACATGTGCTTTCTCAGGACAGACCGAGGGATGAGCAATAGTCAGGCTTTTACATCTCTTGGTCTGTGATAAAACCCTTTTAATCAGTAAGATTTTATAACTATTTTATAATGAATGTTTCAAAACCCAAGTGGTGGTTCTTTATGTGCATAAGACCCATTAAGAAGAGTTATTTTGCATGAGATGGGATCTCTAATATTTTATGGTTCCGGTTTGTACAGCAATATTCCCACATTATCTCTATTTCCCATTCTCCAGCGGGCAAGTTAGGCCTCTTCCAGATATCTTGCATCTGCTGGATGTCCAACTGACGTCCAGAACTTAGCTTATCCCATCTGTAATCTCATCCTAACCTGTGAGCATCCTCTCAAAATGATCTCATCTGTATCCCCACTTCTCTATCATTTTCATCTGCATGAAGCCCATCTGATACATACAACAACCCCAAACATGTTTTCATAGAATTAAATGAGATCATCTTAAATTAATAGTCCCTGCCGTTCGGGGATCTCAACTTTTGTTGTGATTATATCCAAAAATTCCTCTAGTTAGTCAGACTGACACCAGTTGGGTAACACTTTTCATTTTGGGAAAAAATTGAATTATTTCCAATATAATTTATTCTTGTTGTCCCTACAGCTATTAAGCATACTAATAAAACAATGTGAGTGAGATCCTGAAGTCTTAAAGGAAAGAATTTCTTTAAATCCTCTCTCCATTACAGACAATCTCAGCTATTGCTCTTTTGAGTATCAGATCACTTCAAATACATTTTTCTATGTGAGCAAATATAATACTGACCAGACCTCTGGTTTCTTTTTTTAAGAATCATCAATCTTTGCATGTTAGCTGCCAGTAAACATAGAATAAATAGGGAGAAATTGAATCAATACTGAACTAAATCTGCTTTTGTGGTATTTGTTTTGATCTGATCCATGCTCGGTCCTGCTTTCTTCTGTTGCAGACTCACCCACACTCTGAAATGTTTGGAGGTCCCTCAGTGCTGTGGGCATCATCCTCACCACCATCATCATCATCATCATCAGTCGTCTTCGTGCCCACAGGGAGTTTGCTACTGGACTGTGTGCGTGTCTGTCCGCAGGCCTCCGAGCTGGGCGCTGGCCCCGGCTCTGACCCTGAGCTGCTGGTCTGTGGGATGGTGTACACCTTGGAGGAGTCAGCGGACATACAGTATCTGGCACCACGGGCCAGCGGACTCCCAGAGTGGTGTGAGCCACTGATTGAACAGCAAAAAAAATAAAGAATAATGTAACTTAAAAGCAAGCAAATGAGTGAGAGTTACAAGCAGAGAGACAAAAGCAGAAAATTATAATAAAACATAAATGTTGGTAATGAAAAAACATGAGTGGCTATGAGCAACACATCCAGGTCAGATATATTAAATAAACATTATCAGATACAGTTTTTTGGCTCATGAATGGCGAGCACCGTGTAGCTTAGTCAAGATGATATCATTTTTTCTCCACAGTGTGTTCCAGCTTTTTTCTATTTAACTTCTTTAATGATGACTCAGTTCGAGCTTATCATGTGCATATTGCCGCTGAACTTTGTCCTTTCAATATTTAGTCAAATATCAAATGACAAACCGCATTTATGGGTCAATGCATTTAAACCACAAGGACACATTTCCCCACTTAGTCTTAGTGGTTTCCAGGTTTGCAGACATGTGCTGCTGTGACCCCTGGTGATTTATGCTTCTCCGAGCATAACGAGCACAGAAACTGCATGCCATCGTGGAGGTTGGCAACTGCTTTTAATCGTGTTAATAAAGCGAACTGACCCATAAAATCATAATCAAATGTTTAAAGAAATGCTTCATTTGTTGAAAAAAAAAAATTCAACAGATGCTCTAAAAATAGGAAAATTCGCTTTTCGGTTGCTGTACAGTCAGATGGAACATCTGCTTCTTATGGACATGGAACAAAGGAGATTTAATCCTGATGATAATGAGAATTATAAAATAATGTAAAAACAATGTATGGATCATCTGGTGGATTCTGCAGCTTTCATTTGTCCACTTAATCAGTATTAGTAAAAAGGAACCTTTTAGGCTTTGTGTGTCCCGCTTTACATGTCGGTTCTTGGTGACGACATCATGTAGGACTTTAAGCCTTAAATACATCAGAGACTACTCCTGTTTAAAGTGTTAAACTTTCATATTCATTAGCATCTGGGCAACACCTTGCAGTATGTGCACCTGCTGCTCCTCTGTTTGTTCTGATCACTTCCTAGTGTCAAAAAATAATTATGGAAAAGGTGAAAGGTTGTCAAGGTGACAGGGTTGGATCTTTCCTCTTTTCTTTATGACATGTGGGCTGATCAGACACCTCCAGAATAGGTTGAACAGAACAGGTTGTGTAACATAATCTTAAAAAGCACAAACAAATATATATATACATTTTGTTTTATAAAGCACCATTTTTTTCTCCTAGATGGACTTCAATGTGGTGGAAATGACTGAGGAGTGCAGTCCTCTGTGAAACAGCCAGTGGCCTCTGCACAGCTGGATGAGCTGGGCGATGGGTCAAACAGTGAGTGTGACTCTGTGAGAATGTCAGTAAACAGGCACAGACCTTGCTTTCGTGTTTGTCTGTCTGACAGAACGGATAATGGAGCAGAGAGGTTGGCAATAGGGATGTTGTGAGTTTTCCTGCACAGCAGATTTTGCTGCGGGCCATGTAGCAAAAGAACAGGGTGTGAATTTCCAAAGCGAATCAGTTCAGTGACCCAGACAACAATTAGACTTTATCGGAACAAACTATTTAGCCAGGCTTAAGGAGAAAATAAAAAAAATTTTTCCTAAGAGCAATTCTTTTAAATTTGTCTTTACAAAACTTCTCATAAATATAAAAGTTATGAGTGTCAACTTGGTTTTCCTTTTTCCCTCACAAAAAAGCCTATTGTTTCCAATCTAAAGTCATGTTTAGGTCACCCTCTTGAGTAAAAAATACTAAAAAACAACCTAGTACATTAATCCTTAAAAATAAAACACTTTACTGCCATTTAAAAAAAAAAAGTTGTATTTGTACAGTACCTTGAATGGGATGAGATCTCGCTGAGGTCTCCGATGCTTCCCTCCGTCACATGACTAGACATAATAGCCGACGCAAAGCCCTGCTGTAAGTAGAGTTTGCCATTATCCTCCTCCGACGCCCCGTCCTCTTGGTGTTCAGACACCCAGGGGTGTCCTTGCTCCCCCACGCGACCCTGCAGCAACACCCGAGCCCCGGGAGGCACGCAGGGATTAGTGTCTATACCGCTGTCTGTGGAGGCTCCTTTGATGTAAGTGAGGCCCAGCATTTCTGGGTCCATCAAGTCTCCGGAGCCGAAGTGCTTGTCATCGCTGTTGCTGGAGGCGTTGCTCGAAAGGGTGTTGCTACTCGAGTGGCTCGAGTTTTTATCACCCGTCTGGTAAATAAAAAAGATTGAAAGAAGAGTGGGCAGAAAAAAACAGTATAGAGTCAAACAAGGTTAAATGGCAGCTGTAAATAATAACCATGCTTGTTTCAACGTGTCTGCTGTGCCCTACGACAATGGGCTTCCTACAGGGCAGAACCACATGTGCTCAAGTCCCAAAATAAGAAGACAGCTTGTCTCTGTAGGCTTGTTACTAATTTGGTTGTCTGACAATAAAATGTAAAAATAATAGCACAAAAATGGTATTTCTTCAGATCAGTGCCTAAATCTACGTATGCTTTGTGGTCAGAAAGCTAGAATATTTAAGGTTATGAGAAAAAGTCTAATTTAATTGAGTCTATTTAGTGTCATAATTAGGTTAAAACATCAGACTAATAGCATAAAAATAAAGGTCTAGAGAACGGGATTTATAGAAAGTCTTTTAAAATAACCAATAACAGGATTATCAATAATATAACTTGTATCACATTAAAGAGGTTGCATGATGCAAAATAAACTTTTTGGAGGATTTTAGCAGGTCTGGATTCTATTCACATTTCACAACACAACTGAAGTGTGTTTCTATTTCAATCATGCATGTTTGAGAGATTTACGAGCTCTCCCGACTAGTACTCGGATACCACTTAAACTGCAGGTAGTTCTTGGACACGTTTTTTTTTTTTTTTAATCCCTGCCATGCCCACATTCTAATGTAAGTAAGAAATATTTACGCCCTGCTGAGCCTAACCTGGGGGGCGGTGATAAGTGGGCAGCAAGAAGATGGAGGAATTCACTGTCAAAAAGGAAAGTGAAACTGAATGTACTTCTAAGATTTTTTTTGGGTATATAGCATTTCTGAGTTAACAAAAGGCACTGGGGTTTCTATACACGCTATGAGATAAGAAAGTTACCCCACATAAAAGCACAATACCCGGTTAGTAAAAAATTTGTACATTAAATTTATTTGAAAGAGAAGTTTCTTTGCTTCTCCACATGCTGGTGTTTATCTGACAGCTTTGAGCCCCAGTTAAAAGAAGTTTTTGGGTTTGTTTACTAGTTTCTGGCGCAGAATTATTTAAAAACTAACTCAATAGAGAATGTGATATAAAGAAGGGAATATTAGTGACCTAATTGCATCACGTGATTGGTAAAATCTGCCAAACAGAAGTGTGAGCACACCGGAAAATCAGTGATGAGATGTCCATTCATGTGCTGGTGAAGACATGATCAACCCTACTCAATATGACAATTAGATCCCTGATTACTGGAAAGCACACAGACAAGGCCTATCAAATCTCATTTCAAGGGGAAGGGGCAAAACAGGCAAATCTGAGCAGAAAATTAAGCTGAATTCAACTCAAGTATTTCATAAAAATGAGGTTTTGCCTAAAAGTTGAGCAAGAAAACTAAAACTTTATTGAAATTATGTAGAAGAGTAGATTTAAAGGATCAACATTTACCCTGGACAGCTTGTTAGGAGAGTCTTTTCCTCCTTCTCTTTGTTTCAGAGGGTTCAGGATCTTTGTGGAGGGGATGTGCCATTTGGCCTCTGTGGAGAACATCATAAAAGTGTCTGGTTCATTTGATATTTAATACATAATTCACTTCAAAACTTCCACTTTCATTCATTTCAATCAAGAGCTTTTTTAATAAAAACTCCATGAGACCCACCTGCAGACCTGGCCCGCTCAAGTGTGGGCTCCCTCTCTCTCCGGTTCTCTCCATCTTCTCCCTGCATGTCCCCAGCCCTCTCATGCAGGATAGGCGATGGACATCTGGAAAGAGAAAAGAGGCTGTAAATTTTTTTCTGTCTATAGATTGAGCCGTGCACTCAAATAAAAGAAAGCTTTGAATAGATCTGCCACAAATGTACAGCAATTAGCTCTAGACCCGCTAAGGTCATATCACTTAAGCTTTTAATAGAATAAAGAAGCTGCCAGACAAAGCTGGTGAGAGACCTCTTTTCATTCTGCACGACATGCCAAGCCCTCTGTTCTCACTGACAATAGAGAGAAAGGAGAGAATTTTTTCAATGTGGATCTTAATTAAACCTTAAAGAGCTAATGGGGGTTACAAGGAGTGAACAAAGTCCACAGTGTCTTGTTATCTTTTACAAAGACTAAGAGCCGATCAATCAGCCGAGCTGTTGTTCTGCAGTGAAGCAGCTTTGACAGGGCTGCGTGGTCCTCAAGAGTTCAGTGCACTTTTGAGGCCTCTGACAGGAAAGCAGCAGCAGGGAACTACGCCTCGTGTCAAGGTCTGTAACCATCCACACACAGACATGAGTCTCTGATGGCTTCAGCTCAGACTGACACGTTTATTCCTGTGCAGCTGAAAATCTGAGCTATCCTGATGTCTGCTGCACATCAAAATCAGTTACACACACATCTTACACAGAGCTAAGAGGGAAAAAAAAAAGAAAAGAAAATTTGATTCCCAATAAAGACAGTGATGATGACTTTGCTTTTGAAAGATGCAACAAAGCCCTGTCCTTGTCTGTACAGAATGTGAGCCTCTTAAAGTACAAAAAATAAAAAAAAAACCTAAATTGTTCAACTAAATTGTCTGGTAGTTTGCAAAAGTGGCGTTTAAATAGCAAAAAAGGAAACATAACAACACGGTGATGGTTTCAAATGCGATTTAAATGCTCGTCATTTATAACTACTTATGAAATACAGAATTTTTTTTAACTATTAGTGACAAGTTCTTGTAGATACCAGAAAAAAAAATCTACAAATCTCAAATTTTCTTCATTATCCATTGATTTTATTCAGTAAAATATCTACCCTTTTGTAGAGTCTGTTCAGTGGGAGAAGCTGTGCAGGGAGGGACTATGGCTGCATTTATTATTGGAATCTGCACATGGTCCCAGAGGGACTGCTTAGAGGCAATTTTTCAAAAAGGGAACACATTTGTTGGTCCTATACCCGTCATATCCAGGCTGCTGAGACCAGTTGCCGCTGCCACATGGCCCAGGATCGCTGGATGAGGATTGGTTGCTAGGGGAGCTGCGGTAATGCGGGTCTCCCTTATTACATGAGGTGAGCTGAGGATTTTCCAAGTCCTGCATTGTCCTGCAAAAACAAAGGAGTAGAACGTACACAGATGTTAAATGAGAGCAAAAAATGTGAAAAATACCAAAAAACTCCATGGAATTGCTGTTTGATTAAATTAATATGAAAACAAATCTATTATCTCATGATAATTTGAGGTATTATTACTTGCAGAGTTTCTAGACTAACATAAGACTCGATGCTTAAATGAGACTTTTCAATGACATTTCAAATCCTGAAAAGTTAATGCCAACATATTAAATTAATTATTTTTTCATCTTCTGGTGGTAAATAGTCCCTTGCTTATGAGCACTGCCAATACGTTCCTGGAAAAAAAGTGAGATCTGCCAATGAGGGAGACGGTTTTGTGTTCTTCAAAGACAAACGGAAAAAGGGATTAGCTATAGTAATAAAGCAGAGTGAATAATCCAGATGGCGATGCCATGAGTGCATGCACCGAAACGGAAGGAGATTCTTAATTTGAAGAAAATGCTCTAAAAACTGCTCTCATATGGCTTTTTAATGAAGTTTTGTTATTGACTTTGTTCCACTGGTTTGACTATTAGTTTTAACAAAGAAAAAGTGCAACTGCTATTCAGAGTTAACTTACCCACCTCCAAAAGGTGTAAATTTTTGCTTGTGCAAGAAAAATAGACTAAGAAAGGTTTGCGTCCCCAAAAATACCCAATTTCTTTTTTTTTTTTTTATGTACTGGGTTTATCCCTCAAATGGGGAAATTTTCATGCTGCAGGCAGCCATGATGGCGCTAATGGTGGGATAAATGGGGGGTTGTGGGTCTTTCGAAGAACACTTAGGCATGGGCTCAGACGGAATCAAACCAGCTTCTCCCGGTCCAAAACCATCATGTTCAGATGCCATGCGTTTTTTTTCTTAATATGCAATCCTTCTTAATAGTTTTTTTTGTTTCATCTTTGTTTATGCAACGGGTCAGGTTTCTGTACCTAATTTTCTAAACGATAAACAGTTAAAAATAAACGAATCTTAACCATTAGAACAACAAAAGTAGAAATTAGAGATGCCGGATAGATCCTAAAAAAAAAAAAATGTATTAATGTAAACATCTAAACAAATTGCAAACAAAGAAAAGTCAGAAGGAACTCATTTGTTGACTAAAAAGAGACTGTTCATTTAAAAGAGGATGAATTTATTCTGTTCTGTCATAAGTGTTTTTTGTGTAGCTGACAGAAAGTAAATCACAGCACACATCATCAAGCGTTGGCCGGATTATTATATCTCCATTGCTCCGCCGAGTTCAGGCACTTTAATCTAAAACAGCAGCGGCATCTTTTTGTTCTCCCTTCTTTTCCTCCCTTGATGTAAGACGTTTTGAACTCCTTTTGCACTGCGATAGCATTTAACGGTGCACGTGGGACACAAGTTCTGGATTCAGCCAAATTTCTGGTGAAGCTGGATGTTTCTGTACAGACTGAAACCTGCCCTGTGAATTGGTGGTTCTCACCTTCAAAGCCCTGGAAAGGTTTCTGGACTGTTCTGCTTCCATTCAGAACACAATCATAATTCAAAGTGGAAAAGTGGCATGTCCAAACATTTACTAATAACAAAAAAAGCATCTGGGAATTTTTTTGTATCATCTCGGAATGAAAGATTATACTAAACTTATTGGCTTTTTTTTTTTTAAAGGAGCCATCTTTCCAATTAGTAAAATGATGCAAACATCTAAGCTCTTAATTATTGCTAATTTATGTTTGTATGATGTCTGGCTGTAATGTAAACCCCTCTTGTCATCCTCTTGACTCCTCCCTCCCCCATCTTTCACTAACACTCCCTCAGGGGGTGCTACATATTGCGGTCCAGGGATGAGCGCTGTCTTTTGTCTCAGCAGTAATTGGATGAGCTGAGCTGTTTCAGTGTCCCCATCACCTCCTCCTCAGGAGGGTGCAGGAAGAAGGAGGGGAGCGGGAAATAGGAGGCACACAAAGAGAGTGGGGCGCTCCAACTGCCCGAGACCCTGATTAGGCAGAAGAGGCGGCCATTATCCTGGTATAGTCAGAACAGGCAACACCAGGGGGGTCAGTGTGGCTCACTGGAAAGGTTATCATGACTGTAGGGGTTTCATTAGAATGAACAAATCACTGCTTTACACGGCTCAATAGAGATGTCCAAAGGAAACACAGACTAAGACAGGAACAAAGTCTGAGAGCGGCCTCATCATCTGAAGAGAGATGAAAGCAGGGATATGAATACATTGGACTGAAATGCTCCATTTATATGTATGCAAATAACTGGACCCAGTAACAGCACCTCAAAGTGTCCCAGGGATTCTTTTTGAGACCAAAAAAAGCAGAGGGTTCAAAGATAGAACATAAAAGAGTTGGCACTTAACAAGGTTCAATTTGATCCAAAGTTTAAAAAAAAAAAACAACAACAACTATCATCTAGAAATGTTTTACAAATGTACTTTTTATGTTTTGTCATTTTATTGTCACATTATGCATATTATTTAACATTTGGATACTTCTTTCTGCAAACAATTGTTTCCGTTGTGCACAAAAAAAGGCACAATGTTTTATTTTTGCAGTTACCCAAAATCACATTCTTGTAAGACATTTAAAACCAAAAGGGAGGCGTTTGACAACAAATGCTCTAAATTGTACCAAATGGTCATTTTAGAGACCTCACTTTAACCATCTCCACAAAAACAACTCCAAATTGACTCTTACTATTTGCAGTGCAGTTCTGCTCACATATTTTGCTTCTTTTTTTTTTTTTTTAAGAAGAGGACCTTAAACAGTCACAAGGTCAAAGTTTAAGGATAAGTATAGAGCTAATATGTAGATGTCTAGATTTACTTTAGGGTTATCCAAACTTAAAGAGCTTGTAAGTTGACGTGCCATATAAAAGCTAGTTGATGAACAGGTGTGAGCTGGTCCTTATTTGGTCAAAAGGTCTGAAGTTGTGCTATTTCAACTGCTGGGAACTATCAGCAGGCAGTCGGGGGAGTGTTCAGTGGAAATAAAACAGGCCATTCTCAGGCTGCAAAAACAGAACAAATTCATCTAAACTTTACAGGAACATTTGGGGGCGGCCAAATCAACAAATTGTTAAGAGGCCTGGTTGTACCACAGAAAACAAAAATTGTGGACAAAAGAGGCTCTTCACAACCTCCAGCCAAATGGAGGCTTAACAAAAGAAAATGAACAACAATGTGCAAAGCATTTATGAGCCCAAAGAATAGAAGAATAAAAATAAAAGAACATCTTGAAAAGCTGAAGCAGTTCTGTAGCAGAACCGCTTTCATCAGATAAACCAAATCTCAAAGCAGCACGGCATGACTATCCAATGCATGTCATCTGTGAAACATACGGGGATGGTGTTACAGCATGGATGGGCATTTTTTCTGAATGGCAGAGAGTCAAAAATGTTTATTGATAATGTGACATGAGCATTCAGATGAGCTCTGAAGTTTAGTAAAAAAAAAACAAAAAAAAAAACAACATGGCTGTAGAAGTTTTTGGATTCCTAACCAATCCAAAAGCAAAAAGTAAACCAAGTCTTTTAGAGGTTAAAAAAAAGATTTCTCTTGAAATGGATAATTCAGTAGCCTGACCTAAACCAAAAATATCTGTTTATCTTCGCGGAGAGGAAAACTAAAAACTGCAAAAAAAAACAACAACAAAAGATAGCTATAATTAGGATCAGACTAAAGTCATGAGAGGAAAAAAAGACTTCTTAAAGTCTGCACGATTCAAGCCAGAATTTTACCAAAGATAGATACCGTTTTAATGAGTTTGTTTTTTAAATCAGAATAAAACTCTTTTACACCTCTTTTTTTGTAGTGGTACATAAATACATTTTGTTCTATTTTTATTGACGGTATATTTTCTGTTCCGTCGTCTTCCGCTTATCCTGGGCCGGGTCGCGGGGGAAACAGCCTCAGGCGGAAAGCTCAGGCTTCTCTCTCCCCGGCCGCACCCTCCAGCTCACCCGGAAGGATCCTGAATCATTCCCCAGCCAGCTGTGAGACATAGTCTTTCCAGCAGGTCCGGGGTCTGTCTCTCAGTCTCCTCCTGGTGGGACGTGCCCAAAACATCTCACCAGCCAGGCGCTCGGGCGAACTAGCCCATCTGGCTTTTCTCGAAGTGGAGGAGCGGCTCGACAATGAGCCCCTCCCGGATGGCAGAGCTCCTGACCCGATCTCTGAGTGAGAGCCTAGCCACCCTGCGGAGGAAGCTCATTTCAGCTGCTTGTATCCACGATCTCGTTCTTTCGGTCACCACCTACAGCTGATGACCATAGGTGACGGTGGGAACGTAGATCAACTTGTAAATCGAGAGCTTTGCTTTTCTGCTCAGCTCTTTCTTTACCATGAGAGACCGTTGCAGCGTTCTAGTTATTGCTGACGCCGCACCATCACCTAATGATGGTATATTTTCAAAATCATATTTCTGAGAAATTTGTTTGGGGAGAAATAGTTTACATTGTGCTCAAAATCATCTGTTTAAATAAATCCAATCAAACTTTATTTATAGAGCGCTTTTCAAACAGCAAGTTGCACAAACTTTCAATTGTTATGCATAAGTTGCACAAAGTGCATAAAAGCAAATAAAACTCATAAGAATAAAAATTTAGATCGTTAAACAACAAAAAATTAAAAGCAAAGACATTAAAAGATTTTCTCACACACTTGCATACAACACTCTACAAACAAGCATCAACATCCACTCCTAATTTTCCCAGATCCGCTAGCTACTGTCCATTTAACCGAGTTAAAAATAACAGTAAATAAAACAAACATCTGGCTTTATGCAGCTGTGAGGAAACAATAACTATAAACAATGATAAATCTCCATTGAAAACTCAAGGTTCTTATCTGATCTTCATTGTTTTTGATTGTCTTGCTGTAAAGTGCAACCTTTCCCTTTCACATGATGTCTGAATACAAGGAAACATCTTTACCAGTTACGTATGTACAGAATTTTCCACTTTATACAGAAGAGCTTACCTGGAGCCGTCTGGGAGCTTCCTATCGAATGAGGTGCTTCGTGGGATAGCTGCCTGATGCTGTTGGAGGATTTGTTGGCACTGTAAGCGATCCGGACCTTGAGTCGGTGAACCTCGAGACAGAGGTGCTCCTGCAGCTGTGGGCACCCTGTGCCAAGTGGTGTTCCTCCTGAAGGGTGTCTTGTACTCGCAGGGGGTACCTTCACTGTCAACCTTGTACTCCACCATTGGTATTCGGTAAAGCTCAGAGCAGCCTCTGAAATGAAAAAAATAGAAGTTAACGCGGGAATTTTACACAGTGTTAACCAAACCAACCTGTTGGAACAATATTTCAACAACAAAAACATAATAATTATCATACTTTATTAATTCCTCATGGAAAAATTACAGTGCTGCATTGCACCCCAGCAGGCAAGTCATGACAGCACCAATGGTGGAAGTAGGAAGGGTTTGGTATCTTCTTCAGGTACACTTAGACACAAGCTAATCAGGAATCGAATCGGCAACTCTTCGATTCAAAGACGGTCACTCTACCACTGAGCTATGCCTCCTACTGCTAGAAAGTTTGTGTAATTTGCAAGCTCGTCCAATACAGGGAAACTATTTGAATGCCAACTTGTTTTTAGCCACAAATTTTGTTCTCTTCAATGTTCACACTTTGAGGTAGCCAGGAAGTGTTTTGAAGCATGCATGTGCTCTTGCTCTTAAGCAGCGGTCAGAAAAAAAGTAAATTTGAATAAACCCCCCATCTGTGTGTTTACTCTGTCTGTTCTTATTATTTTTATTATTTATGTGGTCGAGGCGATTGTTGCATTGGTGTCATTAAATAAGCTTGTTTTCAGTGAATATTATATTTTTGAACTTACAAAAAAAAGTACAGTGTTTATCTACATGTGCTAGAAGATAGGAATGATTACACTACAAATGCACGACGACATCGTCTTTTGTGCAGTTGATTTAAGAAAGTCCGAACAGGCTGGCGACCTGCTCGGGGTGTACCCTGCCCTTCGCCTTAAATCAGCCGGGATGGATCCGGCACCCCCCGCAACTCCGTAAGGGAAAGATGGATATGAAGATGACTGACTGACTGACTGATTTAAGAAAAATGTACTTTGACCTCTGAATTTGAGGACATTCCCATGTGTTAAAAAACTGTAAGTTCATCTTAGACCAAAACATTTGGACATGACATAATCCATTATTCAACAGCACCAGAGAATGACGTGCTCATAACTAACACAGTGTAACCTTATAAATATTTCATGCAAAAATTACAATTTCTATTAATAATTCAAAGAACGAGCAAATGTTGAAAGCTCAATTTCAGTTCGCTCTGAAACCATTTGTTTTGTTAATCAGAGATTCCTAAAAGGCCAGCGCTATGTACATTTTGTGAATAAATATACTTTTCATTTTACACAATAAACTTATATAATTAAGTTTTTGTCGTGTTTCTCTTGTTGTAAAAACTTATATGATGTGAGAAGCACTGAGCCTGAAGCACACATCCAGAAGTAGCGTGTCCATCTGTGGTAACACACATGCCTGCACGCTAATAACAATGCATAGCAAAGATGGGTAGACATGGAAATGGGGGTCCTTGAGGCATACCACAGATACTGAAATATGAAGGAAAGCATTTAGACAATTTCAATGACAGATTAAAATCTAAACCGCTTCAGCAGAAACAGGTCTGCTCAGTGGTTTCTCACAGGAGACTCTTCGTCCTTCAATCTCCATCCTATTACTGCTAACAACACTGAAGATATTTGCAAAGGACAAGGCCAGTGTTGCCATTTCATGCAAGATTAATCTTTGGGGCTGGGCAGAGGCATGGTGTGGGTCCACCACCGGGTGGTGGGTCCAGGTTAAACAGACTGAACACTCTGCTAGCGCTCCAAAACCATCTCAAGCATGACCCTAATGATTACATTGCCCACCCCTCTAAAATCCATTTTCCAGGATCCACTAGAGGGTGGAAAGCTTTGCATGCTTTGCTGTGGTCATACGTGTACACACAGAGGGGCTTGAGGAGGCTGCTTTGTTTGATTGCAAAGGCTGTGGTGAAGTGAGCGAGTAATCCCTCTCAGGGGAACTCTTTCATCAAGCTAGGCCATAGGTGGCCCGCTTGTTTACAGCCTCCCACTTGAGCAGTGGATGTCATAGGATTCAAAAGATCATCCTTCTGTTCCCCCTCCACCAGGTCACATATTTGCTCTTTGATGACAAAAATACAGCTTCTCATTGAGATCAACTTTAACATCTGGAAAGTAGAGATGTCTCTATTAAAAAAGGGGATATGTTTTAAATAATAGAGTCTGTGTTTGTGTATGTACGGATGATTCAATGGGTTCACTGCTTATCCCATTATATTCATTATGTGACCCAAGGTCATCCATTCACGTTTTGTTCAGGAGCCCAACAAGGGTGTTAAATCCTCTAGACCGCTGGCCAATTGTTTCCAAACAAGGCTCCTAATCCACTCATTACCTTGATTAACTGTGTGTGTGTGTGTGTGTGTGGTCAAGCTTGGTTGCCACACATCATTACCTTTTGCAAAGGCTAAGCTTAGGTAACAGCTTGTCAACAGCAAAGGTCTCAGACGCTGTATCTTGCTGTGCTATTTGCACCAGAATGACCAAGTGACACGATGAATTTTCTAATGCACTTCATATTCTCACGAGCCCAACTGGAAGCAGTCATTTTATTTGTGCTGAGCTGATGTGAGAGGAATGTATGTGTTTGTAATGTATAGGGGGCTCTCACTCTCGGTGTATAAATCATAGCAAAGCAGCAGGAAATGGCTGTTTGGTCAACAGTTAAAGTCAAGCTGGAGGCGAGTGGTGGAGGAGATGGTGTTAGACATACCCAGCCAGGCATAAGGAGAGGAGGAAGCAAGAGACTGGTGAGAAATAATACCGTCTGCTTCCTCTTGAGTCCAGCATGAGCTGCTGCTGGGCTACATTTCGCCACAGTGGTTAAGCCAAATCTACTTCATGGAGGGACTTTTCAGAAGGAAATCGGGTAGCAGAGGATGATAAAAGGGCTCCTTCCACCAACTGGATTTCTCACCAATTACAATAGTTGAGCTTGACAACAGGACCTTGGACCTTAGTCAGAGATCTGTCACTCCAGTGACAAGCCAGTGAATGAGACACAAGCTAATCCATTCTCACAGTCGGAGTCCATGTCACAGGGGTTAGGACCTGGAGCAGCCACTGTCAGACCGCTTACAAAGGATTCATTAAATATGGTCTCCTGAAAAGTGCAGTGAAGGAAAAAAAGAAAGTAGGAGCCAAAGGAAGTTCATGATGTCTTTGAACAGTTGAATTTATAAGAAAAAAAAAAAACAGTTTCTGTGAAGATTGTGAGAGGATTAACTGGAGCAATTTGTAATGCAGGTTCTTTGGGTTTTGGTTTTAACGGCGCTGTCTTTTGCAAAGTGCTGGCATGGGAAGTGAGAAATCCGGCTTTACTTCGGTCCGGAGGAAAATCCGCAATGACAAGTCTGATGACACTTCAAAAGAAAGGTCACAAGCAGCCATTTGAATGTCACAGGCAATTCTCATTATCAGTAGGCTTCTGGTGCAGGTTGGATGCAATTAAAATTCATGTTAGCCGCCATGTCAAACCTATGTGATCAAAATGAAAAATACACGCTGTGTTAACAAAAAACAGGTGCTTAAAGAACCCAGTGAAGGAAATTTAAAGTCCCGCTCATGCAGTGATGGCCTGTCTGTTTGTGTGTCTTGTAACAATGATTTTATTTAGTCCAGGTTGTACTGATCCTCTTGTTTATTCCTACATCTCAAATGACTGCGTGGAAAATCATCCAACCTTCTTATAAATCAAAATACATTCGCAAAAAGATAATCTTTTTCATCTTTTTCTCATTAGTTTGATTTGTAGATTACGTTCTTAAATTGTTTACGGTGGAAAAGTCCACATTGAGTACAAGGAAGTCTAACATTAAAGAACTGTTCAGGACATCAACAACTATGGAAAATTTTTTGTAATCTTTTGGGGGATTTTTAAAAAAAAAAAAAAAAGACAAATAGCACACACATTTTCCCAGCAATAAGATGGAAAAACTACACACCATAAATAATATTTTTATGGTACATAACATTGAAATAGGAAGGACATGTTTGCCTATCCTGGTAGCAGCACGAAGCCCGAGTACTTTGTCTAAAGGTTGTGAGAGTGCTGACCATTGTTACTCGCCCCCGCCACTTCCAATCTCTCTCGCCTCTGGGGACGGACTGAGGCCTTCAAGGCCCAGATGAATTCCTTTCCTTTGAGATAACAGAAGAGAAACTAGAGCGCTTATTGTTGACTGCACCGCTTTGGCAACTCAAAGACGCAGCAGCAAAATAGACTTGAGGGCACTTGAGATTCTTCCCCTGACCTTTCACCCTCTGATTTCTTTGGCATCTATAGGGAAACTCAAGCATCCCATGATGGAGTGTCGCAGTTCTCATGAGATGATTATAAAAAAGTAAGATGAAGAAATTTCAAAATACAACCTGGTTTGGTCTAAATAATTCCCTCTAATCTTCCAAATGTGCTTCAGTGTGCAACAGTTATGATGAGTCTATTGTGCTTCATATCACACTTAACAGTTTTAATTAAATTTTCGAACGTGCATGAGGACATCGAAGTGAGTCAAACCAAGGCATTTGTGGTGAACCAGCTCTAAAAATTTTCTAACACCTTCCTTTACCAAACCATCTATTCTGTAATCACAGCTTACAGAAAGCCTGACACTCATTTGTGGACAGAGAACTCCTTTTGGATGATTTTTGCTTTGTCTGTTTTCTCCTTTCTCCAAATTGTGATTATGATTCTATCATTGTGTATTGTTGGTGATTGTAGTAAGAGGATTAGATGGCGGTTCTGCCAGAGAGGCTGTTTTGTGAGATTCACAAGCAAGGCATGTTCAGTCCACCATCTGCAGGAGCAAAGATGTCATCTCTTTTGTTGCCAAGAGAGAGCATAAAAGTTGATGAAAGATTATGTGCTACAATGACCTCACTGACATCATAAACACATGCATTCAACAGTCAGTAAATTTGATCTAAAATATACTTGAAAAATACACAAAAAATAAAATATTTCCAGTTTTTCACTGTTGATTGTTGGTATTTATCTTCAGCTACATGCATCTGCATGTTCACCAAGATGAGATTGATGGATTTTGTATTCTAACGCTAGTCAGTTAAGGTTTTTGTTCCTCGACACAAGTCAGTCAGCCCTCAGCAGAAGTAAAACAAAGATGTCGAGAATGTGAATGTGAAAGAGTGGCGGATGCTATTTCACAGTATTCTCTATCTCAGACAAAACAAGCAGATGTGCTTTCAGAACACGCTTTTTACACAGAGCCTCATTTCCTCTCATCACAAAGATTTCTTTGAAATATTTGCTTCTCTCTTTGCTCCAGGAGCAATAGAACAATCCCATGGGTTTGTGTTAAAAAAGCCTGAATATTTCCTCCTAATTGCTGAAGAAAGCACTATACAAAGTCGGAGTATCAGAGGTGGTAACAATTGCAGTAAAAGTTGAGCCATTAATCAGAAAGCTCATCTCATTACCATTAGTGAGAAACGCTGACTGTCCACGTCTGTGACTACCGGTTCTGCTGAAGTTTTCTTTTAGGAAGACACTTCTCTCTCAAGAGAGATCAGATAAGAACTCCATCAACAAGCAGGATGTAAAGTAAGCATTTCTTTATGCTAATCACTTTAAACATAACAGCAAATGTCAGGCTATTTGGAATTACAAGGAACAATATGGTCATTATGCTTTCAATGATGAGCACCTGGTTCTTTCTTAATGAGTAAATGCAAAAAAATAGATGACATGTGTTAGAAAACTCAGTGGTTTTTACCTTCGTGGTGTTCCGTCTTCATGAGGCTGGATTATAACCACTTTGACGGTGACAGATGTGCGCAGGAGGTCAATCATCTGCTCGTGAGTGAGAGTGGCGACAGCAACTTTGCAGATTTCCACCAGCCGGCTGCCCTGTCTCAGACCTGCCTTCCAAGCAAAGCCAAAGGGTTCCACATCGGCCACGATGCCTTCAAAATTGACATGAAAACCGAGCTGACCCAGGCTGTTCCGGCGCAGAGTCATCTCAGATGTTTCACAACCTCTGGTGGCGATCTGAAATCCAAATAAAATCAAATATAAATCCACTTTGGGTAAACAAGACAAATACACACCAAACATTAACAAATTAAAAAAAATAGTAATTCTGCATTTTCCAACTCTTTCCCAAAACTAACAAATCTTTACTCAACTAATTTAAAGAGGTTGTAAAACTCCAATAAAAAAAAGAGAAACAAGCAAAGTGATGACTCAGCAAAAGGCTGCAGCAAGTCAGCTAAAAGTAATTCATTTAAAAAGATATGCACTGTGCAGAGTGAAACAATATCTCTATGGTTGCTAAAATGCTAGATGCAGCATGAATGAAAACTAATTAATCCGTGAGATGTTCATGTCATCACAAAGCTGAGTTAATGAACAAAAACACATGTCTGGAATTATATTTTGCAAAGTAATTTGACATAATTTAGCTTGTTATAGAAAATTTTGTGAATTAAAAAGAATTTTTACTGGGTTTATGTAGATCGTGGTAAAAGACTTCATGTTTCTACCGTTTAATCTAATTCAGACGGCACGCCTGACTGAATTAAAAGTTGGTTATTGTTAAATCATGCAGTTCCGTGCGAGTTGGGTTGCTTACTTTTCTCAGGAGCAGCCAAGGAATTAACCTGTGCTTTGATGCATTTAAGGTCAAACAAAGTTCAGAAAACCTTTCTTTGGAGTTTTCCAACAACAACAAAAAATCTCGAAATAGTGGATTGGAAGAGAAGTGGAAATAAGACTAAACCAGCATAAAAAAAAAAAAAAAAACCTGGCTTGGCAGTCTCATATGTTTTCTCACAAACACCTTTGTGACAATTGACCGTAAGAAAAAAAATCAACAGAGAACTCCCACAGCATCCAGTGGGCTGTAATCAACCATCAGATTAGTTTTGGTTCAGTTAAGGGTGACTAGCTCCATTTGTGTTAGAGTGGCAGCTGGCAGCAACGACACATTAACACAGACTATAGATTGCCAGCACTCTCTCAGACTTTTCTGTGAAAGAAATCCAAATCTATCAGAGGAGATTTAAGACTGCCGCAATGAACTGCGGCAGAACCACTGAGTACATGTAAGACAAACTCTACATCTACACATCAAACAAAGGGGCTCCATAATGAAACTAAACACCATTCTGAATTAAACTTTGAGGGTAATTTGCTTTAAGTTAAAGTTAATTTTGAAAAGGATTTCTGGATGGAAGTTGAAACATCTCGATCATCAATACACTGTCCAGAAGACAACCTTGAAACCTTTTCTAAATAAGTCTTATCCTTGTCCTTTAAAATAGCACTTTGAAAAGCAATACCGTTTGTTAAATCGTGCAACTTGTTCTGGTACCGGTACCATACTGAGCTAAATTTTTTGCCCTGCAGATTTTTTTTACAAATAGCTTCATAGACGTGCACTGAATCAGTGGAGCCGCACATGCCCAAGTATTGGTACTGTATTACGGTATAATGATGTATATGGTATTTTATTCTTTATTGGAGAGTAATACATTTCTGAGCTAACAAAGGGTAGCATGTCTATTTACATGTGCTACGAGATAAGAATAATTACTGTACTTATCTAATATTGACTTGGGTGGATCTGAAGTTGGTTGACTTGCTGCTAATTCTTAGCACAGTCAACTTCTGCAGAAGTCACTTTTTCTAAAAACCATAAAGGCGTACATATGAGCACAATACCTCCTCTTTAAGTTCTCCCACAAATGGTTCAAATCCTCAGCTGGCAGGAAATGGATAATCTCAGATGAGTGATATTCTTATGAGTGTTCCCATGTCAGACTGAGTTGTCTTTAATAACTGATGACATCCAACCACGCCAAAGTAAAATAAACACCAAAGTGAAATCTGTTGTCAAGTAATGTTGGGCTTTGATCCTCGCTGAGATGGTCTGACAGACAAAGCACTGACAGGGATGACACCATCTGGAGATGCCTATTTCTGAAGTACGACAAAACTTTTTTACTATGCTGTTTCTTAAAACTAGAAGAATCCATCTGGACGGCTTCATCAAAGGCCACCCGCTTCCTCTGGGCTGTGTATCTGTGTTTCTAATTTTCATTAATGTCTAAATTTATGACAGCAGCTTCTAATGTGATAATGCACGCTGTTGTCAAATGAGGCAAGAAAAGATGTGGGAAGACGTTACGGGTGTGACACATCACCTCGAAATAGTGTTTAAACCGATTAATGGGCTCATTGATAGAAGCTGATCCTACTTATTTGTGTGGGTTTTTATAAATCCAGAAAACAAAATGTATCTTATTTATCTTCATGCACTATGTCTTTTATTGATAGCCCCAACATGCACACAAAGGGACACACGAAACAGGAGAGCTGCCAACTGTGTTCAGAAAAGAAAACAAAAGGACATGTATTGACTAGCACAATAAAAGTTGAACATGTAGCTCTGCAGAGGGCAGGATGTCTCCACAAAGCTTTTAGATGTGCCTCCACACTGGGTTCCTCTGTACGTTAAAGTGGTCAATCTGTTCACTCTGGTTCGCATTACATCACAGGTCAGGCAGCCTGTAAATCCTCCCAGTGAAACATGATTCGGGCTAACCTCGGGGACATTTACAGACACCTTCGGGACAAAGTCTGCACCGTCAGCTCATCGCCAACTGCTGCTGCTTCACCGCCTGTTTTCCTTTTGGTTTTTCACTTCCTTCTTTTAAACTTATTTGAAAAAGTTTTTATTAGACCGCAAGATATTCCAGAGAGATTCAATGAAAATGAAATGTTAGGAGGAAATTGGAAGAACAAATTAAGTTTTGTTCTTAGAATTATGATGAAAGTTAACTTATTCTGCTCCTTCTTTTTCTCATAAAGAGTTTAGCAGACACTGATTGGCATCTAACCTGTAGAGATTAATAACAATAATAATAAAAAACGGCTCATCTAATTCTTGATATAATTTTTTCCTTTTCTTTTGGACATTGTTGAAATTTGCAATATCTTTAAGCACATTTCCTTGAACTCATTTCATGTTATAAGCCTCTCTGAGCCTGTGAGTTCATTGCAAAAGGTGATTCTAAAATCAACTCTCCCTTTATGAATCCTTTGAAGATTATGACTTTAGTTCAGGTATTATGCAGGAAATGTACTTCTACCCCCGCGTTAATTGTTGAGTCACTGACTTTTCGGCAGAGGTTCAATGGAAATGTTGAACCTCCGCCAGTCTCAGACTTACACCAGTCTCAATCAGACTGCCAAAAAGTAACTTTAAGATGTTGGTGTGAAAGGGGGTAATCATAATTTTAACCCTTTACAGGATGTAGCAGCCGAAATCGACCACACTAGTTATTGGGCAAAACCGTTGAAAGTGTGAGTGGCAACGCACGTTAGAAGATTAGAGATTATTCGAGAACTAAGAAGAAACTGGAAGTGAAGTTCTTCACTTCCAGGGCCTGAACAACTGGAACAGAGGTTAAAAATTTTTTCCGTTCCGTTCCGAAATCTTCCACTCATCCGTAGCTGGGTCGCGGGGGCAACAGCCTCAGACGGGAAGCCCAGGCTTCTCTCTCCCCAGCTGCATCCTCCAGCTCACCCGGAAGGATCCTGAGTCGTTCCCCGGCCAGCTGTGAAACATAGTCTGTCCAGCGGGCCCGGGGTCTGCCCCTTGGTCACCACTTGGTGGGACGTGCCCAAAACACCTCACCCGGAGGCGCTCAGGGGGCATCCTGAACAGATGCCCGAACCACCCCATCTGGCTCCTCTTGATCTGGAGGAGCTCTTCTCGGATGGCAGATCTCCCCACTCGATCTCTGAGTGAGAGCCCAGCTACCCTGCGGGGGAAGCTCATTTCGGCCGCTTGTATTCGCAATCTCATTCTTTTGGTCACCATCCAGTTGTAATTTTAAATGTTCATATTTAACTCTGAGCTTAATACTGTATGTGTCAAAATTATGTTATTTTGCGTTTACATTCCATGACAAAAAAACTGAAATTGTTAAAAGGAAAAAAAGTTTGACAAAAAAAAAACTATTTAAAAAAAACAAAAACAAAACATGAGGATGTTGAGTCTAAGTTGCAAAGAGTAGGGAATCGAGGCCAAATGTTCTCTATTTTTAGCCCACAAGACCCAAAAATGCTTTTGTGTTGCCACACCTCCCCATAAAAACTGGGTTGGTGTCCTGTTTAAAACAGCCTCCTCCTACACCTGCACCCAAATACTGTATGTCCTAATTCAACAACAACAACAAAAAAAAAAACCTCACATCATCATCACTAATCTGTCATTTCATTAAAAGAGCAGTTTTTGCAGAGGATGGCTCCGGCTTTGACTTGTTTTTGATGAAAATGTGGCAATATCCAATAATGGGTTCACCTCATCAACCCTTAACCTTCTGGCTGTCTAGCTCCAGGGATTCAGAGTACAAACTAAAACAAGTCATCAACAGGAAATCTTTCACCCTCTCTCACTAGAGAGTCTATTTGGAAGTCGGTTGTTAAAGGGCCAGTTTTCCTTTGGCAAGAGGAAGAGATCTTTGTTTAACAAGCAGGAATTTTTCAGACCAAATGATGAAGATAAAACAACAGACTCTGCGGTGAACTATCTGGAAAAAATGTACAATTTCACCACAAAGAGAAGATCATTTTTCCACAGATAAACCAGAGCAAATACATGCGACCACTTTTCCACGCATGCCACAAAGCCCTAGAGTAAATCACAATTACAGGACTAATATAACGAGGAGCTATTTCTACAACGCTCATATAAGAGAATATCTACTTCATACAGTCTGATAAGCAGGCATTTAAACTAAAAATACCACTTTGACGCTTTCAAATTCTTGATTAGTAGTTACCAGTGGAAACCATGGGGGTCTAAAAGCCTGTTCATGAAAATCATGTGACCATCGTGCCAACCACTGTGTCGCCATAGTAATGCAGAGCAAAAAGAAAATCAAAGCAAAGACTTCATTTTCGAAAAAATGGTAACAAACCCTGCTTCAACAATATTTTACCATACTTTTTTTTCTCACACACAACCTCAAAATTATGCATCTTTCGATAACATGATGCGTATCAATTCACTTGTCTTTCTATTTGACTTTTTGTAGCTCAGCTCCACTTTAACTAATTTAGTGAACATTTTTTCACAGTTAAGTGTTTATAACATAAAATAAAGAAAAAAAGATAGGCTAAATGATTTACCCCTTCAGGGAGAGGATTTCAGTGTATAAAGTAGAGTAATTTGTGCTTAGTGATGTCTTTAGGGAACGCATTGAGACTTATACCAAAGACAAGGGATTAGACACGGTGATATAAGGTCGGTTATCGCTATTGTTTAATCCAGCAGACTTCAAGACCTCTAAGATGACTGAGATTATTATTGTTTCGGTTTAGTCTTTAAGGGTCTTACCTCTAGTCTTTGCACCATCTCCCGGATATCTTCTCCGCAGCTGTCGTGGGCAGACAACATGATACACTCCCCGCGCTCGTAGAAGATCTTAATGCTCATAATCCCTGAGGTCCATCCGATGACGTCACGACACGAGCAGTTAAACACCACATTTTTCGATTCCTCTTCAATGAGCACGATGAACTCATTGGAAATGCCAAGCAAGCAGTCCACGTCCATCGACTGTCCGAAGTCCCGGGCGCAGACGCTCCAAGTGATAGCTCCCACACTGAACAGATGTGCGTCCTTTCTCGGTTTAACTTTCTCTTTCTTCTTGGCTCCTAGGGTGATGAAGCTAAACTTTACAGCAGAGTCTATAGTTGCTGTGCTAACAAAGTTCTCAGCGAGGTCTTTTAGGTACTCCTGCCGTGTGCGAGTTGCCATGGCTCGGAACTTCTCCGACTTGTGAGCTGCGTTCTCGCCATTGATGACCTTGGCGAGCAGGAAGTCCCTGAAAACTGCCGACTTTGGGAAAGTCACAGACTTGGGAATAGGGGGGCCAAATGGAGGCACATCTTTAGATCTGGATACAGCCACGCTGGGGGTAGAAAGAAGTCAGATCAATAGATCAATACATCACGACAGCTTCAAAGCTGGAAGGTGCGGAGGAGTATTGAACTGTATCATAAGCAGCCCTTTGAGTGTTAAATTATACGTCTTTCAGGAAAATGACTTCTGATGAGACAGAGAGAAGCTCAGACTAATCTCGCTCTGTTAAACAAACTGACTCTGTTCTGTGTTATTAGCAAGAGTCGTTATGATTTAAACACTTGAGGATAGATCTGTAAGTTGTAATTTTAAGGTGTCTCTGAAGTTAATAACGGTATCATCACAGGGAAGATAAAAAGAGCCGTGTAGTTCCAGCATTTCACTATAAAATCATGACAGAAACCGCAAAAGGAACCCAGTAAGCTTTCATTATTACTCTTTCATATTCAGAGGTAAAAGTTCACATGGAGCAATTTGACCATTAACACAAACCACACCAAATTACAAAATTCTTTAAACTGTCACAAAAAGTCTGCTTCTTATTGGAGAATTTTACTTGATTAGGAACTTATTTCTTTCTTTTTTAAACCAACTTATTTTTTACGTTACATGAGGTAAAATGAGCCTGTCTAGTCAGTGCAAGCTTGTTTCATTTACCTGTAGCAGACGTTATCAGTGCAGGGGTTGTGGACCTTGACGATGACAAACACATGTTGGAAATGAGAGCGGATGTTCTTCGGAGTAAAAGGAAGCGCCCCGGGCTCCTGGAATACTATGGTGACGATATCGTTGCCAATATGCCTCTTTCTTAATAACTATAAAACAAAAAAGATATCAAATAAATTGCAAAAAAAAAAAGCAAATAATAATCAAATATTTATTTGATTAGAATAGAGGAAAAGCAGCTTTTGGCAAAGAATACGATTAAATTGAAGCATGAAGTTTTTAGTAAACAAAATTTGTTTCATTATGTCGTCTTCCGCTTATCCGGGCCAGTTTGCAGAGGCAACAGATGAGAAACCCAGGTTTCTCTCACACCAGCTGCATCCTCCAGATTACCCGGAAAGATCTCAAGGTGTTCCCCGGCCAGCTGTATGACAAACTTTTTCCAGTGGGTCCGGGGTCTGCCTTTGAGTCTCCTCCCAGTGGGACGTGCCTGAAACACCTCACCAGCAAAGCATTCAGGAAATATCCCAAACATATGTCCGAACTACCCCATCTGGCTTCTCCCGACCCAGACGAGCAACAGCTCTACTCAGACATTGAACATAAAAAAGCCGTTACTGTCAAATAGATAAGCATGAGAACAATATATAAACTGAAACAGTTGTTCTACAACAATGTCTCTAATTTAGCACACAAGCTTCACACACACACAAAAACACTCCATGCTTTTTCACATTAGATCAACTAACTTGTGGTTCAAGATTTATTTGAGTATTGACTTGCACAAAAAGCACACTTAGCCTTGAAATAAAAGGGTTTTTTGTTCTTCTTTGTATATTTGCATGTCAAAACATGTTTCTACTCAACGATGCTTGCATGTTGACATGATATACTTTTGCTTTGCACCGTCTCTATTGTTCTGAGGTATACAGCCTTAAACCCCGGCAGAATTGTCCCATCATGTTTGGTTTCTGAAGCATAAACCAAATCAATAATCTATTTTAAGATAATATAGATGTCATCTAACCTGTGACAAGGTTTGTTTGTGAATATGAAGGTGTTTGTGAGTGTTTAATATGAAGGTGACATATTGTCCTAAACCCTTCTTCTGCTGTTCGATTATGTTAATACTTGACCTCTTAATACCATCTGCCTATAGGTAGCTAGCGAGGGTCAAAATAGAGTAGTGAAAAAAAAACCATGCAGGATTAAATAATATAAAGGTGAATTGAAAAGGATGAAGGGATGAGAGAACCCTGCTGGAAGATTATCACCAAGGGATTAAATTAAACCAACTCTCTACATTAAATACAATGAGAGTAAAATAGAGAAAGAAGCCCCGCACCACAAGCTGCTAATCACAGGTCTAAGATGAACTTGATAAACTGAACTATGTGCGTTGATGCACATGGGGTCTCAGTCCATCATTAAATTATTCAGATTTTATTTTCTAAGTTCAAAAATCACTTTCACTTCTGTGACTTTATTGGCCACTGCTCATCCATCAGATTCTACAACCATTTAATTCCACTTGTTCACATAGTATAATATCACATCAGGTCTAGCCCCAAGGGATGCATTGATTAAAACGCTTCTATGGGATAAAATTGCCATGGCAATGCTCTTGTCGCTAACTGATAGGTCATTACCGTGGCCAAATGAGTCTCCAGGGAACATTGGTAGTAGTACGGTTTGAAAATGTTCTGTGAAAGCTTCTCTAGGGAATTGTCCAATCGTTTGTTGGTAAATCACACAGAAAACCACCATGGTGGTTTGCCGCTGAGATTAAAAGTCTGGTTTACCTGCTGTCGATTGTTTGGTGTGTAGGGGAGCATTGTAGAGACGTGAAACATCAATTCGTAGTCCTTGTAGGTTGTGTAAAGAGAATGTGTACCAGTCGAGTCAGCTGCAAGACAGAACAGGGTGTAAAGACATTTTACCAAGCCAAAAAGGTAATGTGAAACTTTAGAGAGTGTGTGCAGGCAAAGATGTTTAAGGTGAGCGAGCTTGCACTTAAGGGGAAGTTTAGATTGGTCTGTGCTTTATCTTACTCTTGTTATCCAGCTGAGCTCTATATTTGGTGAAGCCTTTGAGGCGCACCCTCTGACCAAGCAGATCCAGGAACTCATCAAGTGCTGGTCCAGCACTCTCATTGTTGTACATCTCCTCCTCTGTGCTTTGACCCGCCTTGCAGTAGAGAACTCCCACCTTGTGCTGGAAGCTTAACTGGAATGAAGAGCATACACAGACACTCAGTGAGTAAGTATCATTTCCTGTCGCGGAGCTCTGCCCCGCATCACACTCGTGCTTACTGTACATTATGCACTCACAGCCTACTTTCCATCATATCACAGCTAATGCGAGGGCCTTCACAATCCTTCTAGGAGGAAGCTAAAATCCCCTATTGTGAAACAGGGCTGTGAACTCTCTGGATCCCTAAGCAGAGCATAAATCACGCCAAGCTATTAGTCGCTACTTAGGAACAGCTGCAGAAGAGTAAATTAGTAAAAAGGGGAAAAAAAGCAGTCTGCTGATATTAGTTTAAGACTAAAAAAGGAAATGCAAATGGGAGCGGATGTTCTTTAGGATTACTTGAAGTGATAATCCTCAATTTATACTTATCTTACGGGAACCTATTAGCAAGAACCAAAATTGTTGAACTAAATTTAATTGAGTTGAAAGATCTTTTTTTATTTTTTAAAAGTTATATCTCTGTAATTTTTTTTTATATGTGAAAGACAAGTTTGACGTGTAGCTCTTCTGACCAGACAGCAAGAAACAAAAATCATCCAAAGCTATTTTTCGTGCAGGGTAGAGTCAGTCAGAGCCCTCTTTACCAATATGAATCTTTTATGACTTACAGCTTTTTACAGAAAAAAAGTATTAAAAAAAAAACAAGAGGTGAAAAAGAACTCCTTAAAATTGGCACCTGTTGCTTTATATTTACAGCAGGGCAATATGGGACGGGGAAGGGGGTGATGTGTCAATCTGCAAGGAGAAAAAAAATGGCTCCCTCCAAATGTAAAAGCCAATGAATGAGCAATAAACTGAAACAAATTGGAACTGTCCTTTTCCCCATTACAGGTTATCAGTTCTCAGTGTACTCCTGACACTGTTGTCATGGTGACTCCTCTATCAGGCAGCCAAAGCTCCAGCAGTGATGGAAAGCTATTATACCATCAAGCCCCTACAAAATCGTCATGATGTGCAATGATGTGGTCTTCTATTTTTTATCTAGAATAATATGGGCTCACTTAACCTCTGGTTTTCTCATAGAGGACTGGCCAACGGCCGGTACAATTACATTGTCCTTTGGTGTGAAATGTGTCAATGCTTGGAAAGTGCAAACACATGACACATGGTACCTACAGCCCATAGCACCTTGTAGGTGAGACTCTGTTAGAATCTTCTGGCTAACGATATGCGAGCAATAATCTTCTGACTTTCATAAAGTTTCAAATAAAGTTATTTTTCCCATTTTGTGGTTTAAATAGAGAAGAAAGCACTATCAGACATAATGAGTGGCGAGGAAAAAATGAGGGCGAAAATTCCCCCTGAGAGCTCAGAGATGCACCCCGAGGGAGATGGTGCACAACACGCAACACCCACGGGACTTATTTCTGCACTGCAGTGTCCTGATGCAGCAAAACTGTGTGGAATGGATTGTAAAACCTGGACAGACCAAAAGAATTTTTCAAAGTGTTTCAATTCTTTCCACATTTATACTTTTGTGATGGAAAATGGCTTTAAAATGATTGTCAATCTGCATATTCGGGTGGAAAAATGCAGATTCCTGCAGTGCCGTGAAGGAACAAATTAGCTGTTTATACCTAACTCTGAATTCTTAGGAAGGTCTTCGGAGTCTGACTGCTCAGTATTTTTTACGTCCTGTCATTATCAGCCCTAACACTAAACTGAACTAAAGAAATGTGTAAAGTGTCAGAGTTGTGATTCAATCTCTTTTAGACCAACGCACAACAAATTCCTTACAATGGATTCTCAATACTTGTACTCCGATCTATAAAGTTTCACTATTTCAACCCTGTCAGGAAATGAGCAGAAAAGGGAGCATGAAATGGACACCAGCCACACTCCGGTAAAGCCATCAGGTCACTCTGGTGTAGAAAGAGTGGAAGTAAAAAGTGACACTTCCAATTTCCCATGCAATCTAACTTTGAAGCCAACACCAACAGTCAGATTTCTTGTGGTTACAGTAAAAAATGAAACATATTCATAGTAAAATGCAGCTGGAAAGAGGTTTGGGGGGTAAAACAAATACTTCCTGAAGGAATTTAATGTCTCATTTGGTCTGGAAGAGCCATGGGCTCCCCAGGAGAAAATGAGAAGTGCCACTGGGGAAGAATGTAAAAAACTATCACTACCATGACCCAATTCCCAACAAATACTGTACATGTGTTTAAAATATGACATTTGGCTGAAGAAAAAGAATAAACTAAAAAATGTTGTTTATGTGCAGATAGTTTTAGTTTGAGGTTTTAAATGCATTCCATCAAAGACATATTGGATTTTATTGATTTTATAGATAAAATAGTTTAGCATTTTCCATCACCAAATCATCTCAAAATTCTATTAACTCTGATGCATTCTCCAGTTCATCCATACACACCAATCATATTTAAAGTTGGATCTAAAATACATTCACATATGCTCATTTTTTTCTTTTTCGGCATCCAAGGTCATTGCTTTTTTTTTCTGAGATTTTCCTTCTGCAGTTCTGATCATGAACATGTTATGAGTGTCTCCACGCGCCGAGATACTTTCTCCAACGCTGCCTTCTTTCTGCCTAAAGTTTCCAACGTACACACGTCAACTCACACACTAAACACAATCTCATGAAAAAAGAAGCTTATGCACATTTTTTTTTGGATAATACCTAGACTAAATAAACAAAAAAATAAAGCAGGTCAGTGATGTTATAATATCACCCTTCCTGCTGGGCATGTATTATCATTCTTGCATAAACACATTAAATAGACGGTCCAAGTCCGGCTTGGTTATAAAAGCAGATTATGGGGAGCCTGACATTTTAAACATTTGCACAGCGAGCATAATGTTAATGATTAAAACAGGAGTGTCCTAAAATACTCCTGTTCAAAGATATAACCAGCTTTCATTGAACATTTGGTTTGAGGTCCGTCAGAGGAGGAGCCAGAGGGAAGTCCATCAGTTCCAATATAACGTGGATTATCAGCATTTAAAGTGCTTTTCAATTTTATGCTTTTATTCTTCCTACAGCAATTTTAGATCCAAGTTCCTTAAAATAAAAAATAGGGAAAATCTTGCGCGAGCATACGACAAAATGTCAGTTTTTCCAAATGACATCCAAGTTTTCTTTTTACTTTAACTGAACATATACCTACTTTAAATGTATAAAACTTACTTTACTCCAACTGTCAAAATCACATATTTACATACAAAGATGAACAAAATTGACATGACCTTTAATAAAAGCCTTTTTTCATCAGTTGGAAGGACGGGGACATGCCAACGAATGTGATTAAACTAATAAGCTATTCTCTGGTTGTAAAACAAGCAATCCACCACTCCCAAATCCTTCCACTCCTCTCATCATATTGCAGTTTTATTAGATGGGAAATTAAAATCCCTAAGATCTCACAGAGAACCTCTCAGACACCTGCAAATGAGAAGAGCGTTTGCAGCCATTAGCATTTCTTTTATTACAGATCTAATCCGAGATGACATCCTCCCACTACAAGGGAGAATACCAAATTACCTGTTCTTTGAGATGAAGTACTTTGATAAAAGCAAGTCACTGGGCTTGTTAAAGTTTGTTTCATCTAAAGGGGAAACAAGGGACTCAACTATTAGGTTTTGATAGTCAGAGAGAGAGAGTTATTTTAATTGATCAATCGAGTGAGATATTAAAAGCGTCACAGCCTCCTGCAAAAATGTGTTAATACTTTTTTCTTCATTTCGGTCCCAATTATCCACCAGTGAGTCTGCAGTTACTCCATAAATGTGAAAAAAAACTCAACTTTATATGCAGTATATTGCACCTCTATAAAATCAAGAGAAAGAAATTTATATGAATGCCAATAAAAATTTTACAGTGATCTAGTTGTTTATTGATTGTTCATGTTAGTAAAGGGCACTGGCTGCCACTGGCTGTCTTTTTTGTGTACAGGTTACTAATGTACAGTTTTACTAAATATTTTAGGGCTGCACGGGGGCGCAGTGATTAGCACAGAGGCATCACAGCAAGAAGGTCAGGGTTTGAGCCTCGAAGTGGGGGCGAGGCTTTAAACACTGGCCTTTCTGTGTGGAATTTGCATGTTCACTCTATAAACATGTGGGTTTGAGTTCCTGGCTCGTTTGATCTTGATCTTCAGTATAAATACAGACTGTGAAAGCGGGGCCTTACGAGCCTCCCACACTCCAAAAACATATGTTAGGTTGATTGGCCACTATGAAATTGCCCCTAGGAATGAGTGTCTGTGTGTGGATGGTTGTCTATGTGTATAACTACTCAACAGACTGGCGACCTGTTCGGGGTGCACACCCTGCCTCTCGCCTAAAATCAGCCATGATAGGCTCCAGCACCAGCTGGGAACTTCTTAGGGAAAAACGCTTCAGAAGACGAAACAAAACTATATACTTTCATTCCATCGGTTTCATGTAAAATTTGAACCTAAATTTGCTCAAAGCAGTTTCTAGGTTTTTCTGTCCTCTGAAAAAAATATAACATCAAAGTTCACAAACTAAATGTACTCTTGTAATTAAAGTTGAAATGTTTAAATTCATTTAACTAAATAAGTTAATGAGCTGGTTTCTTCTCAGTTAAGATATGGCCTCATTTCTCAATTTGGATAATTTTGGGCTACGAGTAATTAATTAAAAAGGGAGTATTATGCAAAGGACACAATATTGTCGCATCAAAAGCATACCTCATGTGGTTTTATATTTCAGTCGTACATGTTTGAGGAATTTGGAATGTCTACTGTTCAGTATACAAACACTATTATAATGCAAGGATGCTATTGACGACCGTTTTTGTTCTCCGCCATGCCCACTTCCTTCACAGTACTTCCAACAACTAACACAGTTGTATTCTCTTTACCAGGTAATATGCACAGATATTATGTGAGAAAGTGCATAAAAACAGACAAAAGCTGCAAATGAAAGGCCTACCAACAAACACTTGATTAGAATAATTTTAAAAAACTTATTGGTAGATAATAAATATTTACAATCTATACATTTTAAAAGACAATGCAATGCCCCTTAACACCTTCATAGTTGGTGAAAATTTACCAGGGCTATCAAGCCAGGAAATGTTTTCTATTTCAGCTACCACAAAAATAAGAATATAAAAACCTATGTGCCACCTTTGCTAATTTGATTCTTTTTTTTTTAATTTTGACATTCTTAGCTAAGAAAAAAGGTGCCATGGTTTTAAATAGGTACATATGCGGTGAGATAAAAATTATGTATAGTACCCCTGGTTAGTCTCACTGGCACACTCGGGAAATAAATTTAAATAAAGATGTGATCCCTTTATGATCTATTTTTTTTTAAAAAACTTCAACCTTTCGTCCATGTAAGCAGAATTTTAACATCGTGGCACAGCTTGAGAGCACTTTGTCAAAATTTGAAAACCATTTAACAGATTTCACATTCACTGAACTCGCTTCTCAATCTCTGTGTTTTCGATTTGTTGAGGGGATTGATGTAAGCTGTATTGCAGCCCCGTTTGGACTGGATCGCTCTGCTGTTCTGAGAAATTCTCACACTCCAAAAATGATAAATCCAGATCACATCTAGGAGAACATCTGTCACGGAAGAAAATTTTTGGAACCTACAGATCCACAATCTCAAATATCTACTTTGTCAGGAGTCTAAGGCCTGTTTCCTGCTCCTGCTGTGTGACCAAGAGAAACTATATGCTTCACCTTCTAGAAATCTAACAGACTTATTAACCAAAACTATTTAGAATAATTATGTGTTCTTTTTTGTTTATGTGGAAAAGAAAATAATTTCAACAAGAACATCTTACCATACAATAACCCACACTGTTCATTATTTTTGGCAGCAGCATCTCTGCACCAGACCTCAGATTGGTTTGATTAGCAGAAGTGTCTGAACACACTTAAGATTTTGAGCACAATACAACAATAATACACTCACCCCTTGCTCATCCAGTTTGAGAAGTTGCTCTGGGACTTTAGGAGAGTTGAGGGCCAGCCTCAGACACTGTATATTCAGCTCGGGAATAACGTATTCAAGGACTTCCTTAAGTGGCAGTCCACGGGCTGTTCCGTGTCTTGCCGTAGATGGGATTGCATCCTCCAGGATGGCTCCACGGAGGGTTGTAAGCTGAAAGGGGAAAAAATGATGATTAAGATTCATTCAGTCAAGCCTTCCGTTTGTAGTGTGTCTGATGCACTCTTATTAGAGCTGAGTAGGAGGGTTGGGTCAGATGTAACCTTATTATTCAAAGCAATTACTCCATTACTTTGCCAGTGGATCACTTTAAAAACTCACAACTCTAAATAATTTACAGGGGCTAACTGAAGAGTGCATTTAAGTTTTCCTTTCCCACTTTTGAGACATTAAATGTGTCAGTAAAATAAAACAAAAGACTTGTGCTGTGCAAACTTTTTCAGCGTTTCGTGAATGAGATCCATTTACACCAGGAAGACCACTTTCCTTGTACCAAACCTGTGGGTATGCTTGTCTACAGTCACTGCAGAGAGGCTTTCTGATCATTTAACAGACTAAGTGACAGAAAGAAAGCAAGGAGATGGAGTAAAACGCAAAAGCCAGAAAGGGCACAGAGGCTAAATGCTAGAACATAAAACTTCCAACACATAGAAGCTAAAAGACTTGCCTGTATGCAACTTTCACAGCTACAATGACCCAGATACATTGTTCTATCTTGGGAGTGGTGCTTTATACCGAGAGTGGTGCTGGATATCAGTGACTTTCCTCAGCCTGACGCATCTGTTGCACCTGAATTATTTAGTGAATGAGACCAACCAGCATCAATCAAGGAAATCTTTGAGCACACCAGGGATACTCAGACCACGTATCCAAGTCAGTTTTTAGATTAATGACGTTGGGAGTGCATATGTGTGCATACATGTGAGAGAATGAACAAGCAAGGATGATAATGCCAGCTCTGAAAGCCGGAATTCATATCTGCATTACTGACCAGGATCACTGGATATATTAAGGTGCTGAAGCAGATTTACTTGCAGGGCTTGACTGAGCTCTGAGCTAAATAACTTTTTAAATGTCTTGTGAAATACAATATTGAAAGAGTTTAAATCAACTTGCCACACACAGCACAAAAATGCATTAATAAAAATTCTACTTTTTAGTTGTAAATTTTGAGAAAAGTTTGTGTCAAAGTTTGTTAAGTGTTAGGGGGAGGTGTTTGCTCCGTCCTTGGGCTAGGAAAAGCTGGTTCAATTCCCACTGGGCCAATGACTAAGTGTCCCTGGAGGAGACACCCAACCCCCTTGTTACTCCCACCATTGTGCGCAGTTGTGGCTGCCTGCTGCAGTGCAATGCAGCAAAATAATTTCCTCATTGAGGGATCAATAGAGTAGGGCCCCATCCCCAAAAAATAAAAAGAGTCTTTGTTACCTGACTTGTCCTGAAAGTGATCCGATAGTTGTACTGCATGCCATCTTTCTCCTTTCCATCGTCGAGTCTCTCTCTGCGGACGCTCACCGCCACAGGTCCCAAATGGTCATCTACACCAAAATAGTTTTGATGCTCTAGAAGCGTTGGGAAAAAAATTCAAGTCAGATCACATCAAATACAGGCAACAACTTCACTGCAACTAGATGAATGAATAAAACACAAAAAAATATTATTCAAGAGAAATTATTTGCAGCCTTGTTAACATTAATCAAATAGATGTCTTTACATCAGCAAAATATATGTTAATACTATTGAGCTTCTCTCCTACTTAGTACATAAAAGGTTATGGATGGATAGCTGCTGAGCTATTAGTGTTCACAGAGTAGTGAGTGGATGCAATAAGTGATTTCCTCGGATTACAACTTGAGAGCTCGGGTTTATGGCTGTAGCAGTGGGATTTACAAAGTTAAGAAATAATAATAATAACAGGCCTTCTTTTTTTTTTACATCTTTCAACCCATCTACTCCACAATAACTTTCACAGTGCTTGCATTCTTCTAGCATAATAAATCAGCAACATTGTGTTGTTCTTAATGATTCATTATTAAAGATAGAGCTCCAGCTTTAATGATGCATTGATTCAAAGTACACGATGTTTCAGGGAGTAGTGCAGTTATTATCTCCACACATGGTGAAATGATTAATGCTGAAAGAACCAACGGATCACAGAAGAAGCTAGTCATTTTTTTTTTCCTTTTAGCTGAAAATGCTTTAGTTAGCAAGCAAAATTCAATTTCGCGACAAAAGTTGTACATAAACTTTATCTGTAAATAACAGTCAGACAGAAGGTTGTAATTTGTGTCTCTATTTAAGTTGTAGCTTTTCCATTTTGGGGAAGTTTATTTGACTTTGTGTGCAGAAAGTGTTTGAAAATGAGATTATGTGACTTTCTCAATGATTATGTTGGTGTAGTTGTAGAGATTCCCTAAAACACAAGCCCACTAGTTAGATAGTAAAGATTATGTCCCCACCTTTAACTCAAAATCTTATGAAACATGTTCTCTTTCTTTTCAAAAAGCATTAAACTTAAAAAATGGGATAGCTAAATTGATCTATTAAAACCTCTTAAAATAAGGAGAGTTCTCTAAAGAATCTATATCAAATATGATGCAGGGTGAGAAAATGATAGATGGTATAAGGATGTGAACAGTTATAAAATCCTTTGTGCTTTAAATATAATACGCACAATTCTTAATAAAATAACTCCGGGTAATGTCTTTGGTTATTTGAAAAACTTAGACATTCACTGAGCTCATACAAATCCTAACCCATCCAATACCCTGTTTGCATGAAAATGAGAGAATCTAATGGACTTTATGCCCCTTGAAGGGCAAATACTTTTTAATTTTTCAGTGCATGATGATCTTTCACATCCTCAACACCCGCAGGTCCAGATGTCAATTTGCAAAATAAATTTCAGTAATCTAACGGGCAGATTGCCATGTAATCTATTAATTATAATGAAGTCTGCAAAGAAATTGAACATTTTCTCAAAGTTTCTTCAAAAAAGGACAAACCCACAATCAAAACTGTGCCCATCTGGACCGAAAAGGCTACCTCAGCGCTATGAGACTACTTTGAGCTTGTGGACTGGAGGGTGTTCAAAGCGAGTGCAGACCTGCAGAGCTACATGTCAACTGTGCTGTCCTACACACACTTCTTCACTGACACTATCCCTTTCATAAAGACAATCACGGTTTCCCCAATCAGAAGCCATGGATAGATGGCACTGTGCGGTCTGTGCTCAGGGCCTAAGTAAGATGAAGCTGATTGGTCAGGGGACAGACTGGAGAGAACTGAATAGGGGCATCCAGATGACCAAACGAAGACAAAAGCAGCGAACTGAGGAGTACTTCAGGGGCAACAACACATGCAGTATGTGGCAAGGCATCAGGACCATCACGAACTACCAAAGTAGTGATCAGCAGGTCTGCTATGATCCCACTCTGCCTGACACTCTAGACAGCTTCTTTGCATGCTTTTACCCGACGAACAGCAGAACGACCATGGATCTCCTTCAGTGAGAGCAGCAGCAGCCCCTCATCCTGCAGCTGCATCAGGTGACCTCCACATTAAGGAGGATTAACGTGAACAAGGCGGCAGGTCCTGATCGGATGGTAAGCCGGACTCTGAAATCATGTGCAGACCGACTAGAAGGTTTTTCTCTGGGCATCTTCAACCTGTCCCTACAGCTCTGCGTGATCCCTACCAGCTTGAAATTGTCCTAAAAGTACAGCAATCGGCTCAATGACTACCACCCAGTTTCACTGACGGTAGTGATCATAAAGTGGTTTGAGCAGATTGTCCTGAGACACTTCAAGGATGTCATCTCAGCAGGTCTGGACAGTATACAGTTTGCCTAGAGAGAGAACCGTTCCACAGAGGATGCAGTCTCAGTAACATTCCAAATGCTCCTGACTCACCAACAGCGTCCTGACACTTATGATTGTGGACTTCATTTTGGTTTTTAACACTGATCTCCCAGACGCACTAGGCCTGAAGCACCACAATCTAGGTCTGTCAGCATCACTCTGAACCTGGATATGGAAATTCCTCACCAACAGGTCCCAGGTGGTGAGCATAGGGGAACTTACATCTGCACCACTGGTACACAAAACTGGAACACCACAGGGATGTGTTTGGGTCTCTTAACCAATGATGATGAGACCCACTATAGAGAGGAGGTCCTGAGCCTCACACAGTGGGGCTTAGAGAACAACCTCATCTTAAACACGAGCAAATTAAAGGAGGTGTTAGTGGACTAAAGTAGGTCTCGGAGGACTGAACATGCTCCTCTCTGCATACACCGTAAAGTTCCTGGGCCTCCACATCTTTTCTGACCTCTAATGAACTGCTAACACGTCACACCTAGTGAAGAAGGCCAAAAAATCTTTTTTCCTCACAAAGTGGACACGCTACAAACCCTCCTTTCAACTTCTCGTGAACTTCCACAGAGCCACAATGGAGAGTATCCTGTCTCTCAGCATCACTCTGTGGTACGGCAGCTGCACTACACATGACAAAAAGCACTTATTGCAGGTGGTGAGGACTGCACAGGTGATCGAAGGCTGCTGTTTTTTCAGATCTGGACTCTGTCTACAGCTCCCAGGTTCAGCAGAAGGCTGGTACACCTAGCCTCCGACAGACCCGAGTCATCCAGGAGTTGGACTGTTTGTACCTCTCCCATCAAGAAAGCAATACAGGACCATAAAGAAAACTACTTCCCAGCTTAGAGACTTTTTTTCCCCAAAGTGGTCAAAGCAATCGCCTCACAACCTTCCATCTCCCCTTGCAACTCAGCTGTTCGTCACTATGGGAACTTTACAGCAACACTCACTATGACAACATTAATGATTATAATAATTATAAACCAGCACTGTCATTTATTCTGTAAATAATAATCTAATCACTCCCAATTTTGTCTCAGTGTACAGTGTATTTACGTTGTTTTTATCTAAACTCCTGTTTTATTTTATTTCTACGTTTTAATTTTTAATACTTATAGCCATGAGTCTGTCAAACTGTCCCTATGCTCGCATTGTGACAATAAAGAACCTTGAAAAAAATACTTTCATGCAGTCTTTGGAGAAGTTTTATGCCCTGCAAAATTCCGTATAAATATATTATTAAGTCTGTGTATAGAACTTTCAAAGAAGCAGAGCTGTGCACACAATTTAGTGTTTTGTGCAAATCCAACATAATCCAAGTTAAAACCAAAGAGAAAGACCTGCCTTTACCAGACAAGAAAACTCAAAGCTAAACAAGAAGGTGCAGCATAGTTACTACAAAAGGATTTTTCTTCAGTTTGGATAATCTAAGTCATGTCATGAAGCACATAAACTAAGAAGGATCTCATTCAGAAACCAGTAGGAATAATAAACTAATTGCAGTGAGCTAAAGCTGGATTTGGCTTGTAAAGGACAGATGATTGAAGGGAATTGCTCTGCAGCCCAAGAGGTCAAATAGTGGCAACAATGTGGTAAAGTGACTGCGTGCAAAAAGAGAGCTCAAAAGAGCAACCAGACTATTACAGAAAAATTGTTGATGGCACAAGAAAATCTTTTTGTCAACGCATGTGTTCGACACATGGCACTTATCACATGTCGATCATGATTTACAAAAGGTTGCAAAATGGTTAACAGTCCCGTAATTACTTGTGTGTGGCTTTTTGGATTTAAGGTCACATCTTCTTTAACATTTCACTTAACCCTCCCCTGTATTTTTGCAAGTCTACTCAACAAACAACATGTGAACTTGACCTGCACATAACACAACTCAGTTTATTGGATTCAGAAAAAAAAACTTTCCTTCCATTAGGACAGCCAGGGGAGAAACACTTCAGCTACATGAGGAAGAAGAGCTGTGAGAAGTCAATAAGATCAATGTTGGGTCCAGGTTGGGGGAAAAAAAAGCCTTGCCATAAAGTGGTGACGTGTGGTTGTGTTTGTGAGAGTGCGTGTTTGTGGTAAAGTGCAGGTGACGACAGGCTTGTCTATTCAATAAAACACCTCGTAAAAAAAAGGGCAAGGGCCACATCCACATACTGCAAAAAAGAAATCTTAAAGAAAAAGTCAAACTGGAGGGCGAGACAAGAACGTGCTAGCAGGGCTAGACTAGCAAAAAATCTATTCAGAGAACTGTGTGTGGTGTGAGATGAGCAGTCTTGAGACGAAGCTTGTAAATGATTGTCTGAGTAAGCTTAAAGTCACACCAAACAGCATTATTTTAGAGCAACAGACATCCAAGTGTGAAAGGTGAAGCAGCTGTTTTTGAGGGGTGGGTGCTAAAGGGTAATTTAATCTGCTGAGAACAGCAAGCAGACAGTGAAAAAAGAAGATATGTAAAATACCGTGATGGATCTGTGTCAATGTGGTATTTACAGCATCAGTTACATAGGTGTTTTAATGAGGAAAGCTGGGACCTTGGCGTAGTTCTGCTGACCCCTAAAAGCTTCATACGTTGAGTCCTCACATCCCTGCGGTCCCCGTGGGGAACAGCTGCAGCACACCCTTTCGCCCACCTCTCTCTTCTCACATGACTAATCATAGTTTCTCTATAGGGGTCAGGGAAATGTCCCATGGAGGACAAGCCTGCTTCTCTGCCAAGACATTGTAATACACACCATAACACCCAACACAAATGGGCTTTTGTTCTGAATTTCATTTAATGTAGTGTTAAAGAAATAACTGGTCCATCAAGATATCTGACCCAATGAGCTGAAGCTGTTACATTAACAGAGACAGAAACAAGTTGTGATAATAATGGGTTGAACATATGCACTGCTTACCTCTGCCGTAGAAGTATTTATGATAGTAGTATGCTCCAAGATCAATGTGCTCAATGATGTAGCGTTTGACCTTCTCCCTGTGGATTGGCTGGTTTTCTCGTGGCACCTCCAGTACAGAGACTCCGGCGTTTGTGCAGTGTGAACTCAGAGAAGACTCAAAGGAGCAGCTCTCTGACACACCGCTGTAGTTGGCAGTGTTGGCTCGAGAGAGGGATATCTTTCTCTCGCCCTCCCCACCGATCTCATTGCGAAAGTGCGGACATCCTAGCACCAAGTTGTTGCTCTTTCCATCACCCTCATCTGCATCCAGGTTCTCCTTGGGGTTCAGGTCCTCCCTGCTGCCAAGTGGAGACTCAAACATGGGGACATTTCCACTACTACACCCTATTGCTCCGCCATCTGGTCCAGCTCCGGGTCCTGCTCCAACTCCTGACATTCCACCTGCCCCGGTTCCTAGTGTTGCTGAGGCAGCCGAAGCCCCTGTTGTGGTATTCTTTCTCTGGCTCAGATTAGCTCTACTAGCAACTGCTTCACTGATGTTAAAAAGCACACTCTGGACATCGTAGTGAGCAAAGCATTTCTGAAAGCTCAGCGGCCGCCGGTCCTCCTCTATGGAGAGACGTAAAGCATCACTTTCGCTTTTTATGGTTCGCAGTTTCCTGAAGAGTGAAGTTTCCGATGACTCAGATTTGAGCCTCCTCATGAAGGACTTCTCCTGTTCCCGACTGTAGAGGAAAGAACTGTCCACGTAATCATAACCCGGAATGTGGACAATCTCCCCACGGGCGATTTGTGCTGCTGTTTGTAAACTTGGTGAAAGGGTGGCGTCACAGCGCAACAACTCTGGGAAACCCAGAGGTGGTACGCTACGATGATCCAGATTGTCCACTCTATAGCCCCTCAGCATGGTAAAGAAGCCATCCCCACCACCGAGGCCCTGCCGGTCAATAGATGACGTGCTGCCGTATTCACGATGCAGGGAGGCTCCGGTGTTAGGATTAACAGCGCTCTGGTCCATGATGTCCTCTGAGTCAATGTCACTTATTGTGACATCGCTATTGCTGCGCTGACGGATGGGGTAAAGACCCCGGAGCGGGGAGTGGTTGAGAAGGTCATTTGGTGTGTATTTGTCAGTGTAGTCCATCTCCACACAAACCCCCTCACATTGTTCTAATATTTCCACAGAATGTTCCTGCTGTCCATTCTGAAAAACCGGTATCACACTCTGATAGTTTGGTGAAGGTCGTCCATCCCATCCATCTTTCCTCGGTGGCCATTCTGTCACCCTCGCCCTGACACCCATTTTAGGCATAGCTGGAGTACCATTTGTTTTTCCTGCCCCATCAGGTTTCCCTTGCATGCCAGAGGCTGGGGGTCCCATACTCCCATTCAAGGCTTTGAGTTTCCTGCTGAATAGCTCCTCAGACTGCATGACTCTGGAGTATTCTTCTGGGCCTCCCACTATTCCCCCAAGGTTTGATTTGTTATCTGTCACAGGGCTCAAAATACTCATATCCTGCTGGCAGTTTCCTTGAAGTGTAGACTTCCAGGACACATTTTTGTCACATTGTGTGATTGGCTCATTGGGAAAAATAGGAGGAGTCCCTTTCCAGAGTGAGAGAAATAGTCATCTTCATAACTCATGGAAGACTGGTGGTGTGACAATTAACACATTTGGATGCCAAGGATGAGCGTCTGAGGAGCACTGAGGCCCAGCAGAGCAGAATCTCGTTTTTGAGTGTCTAGAACGACAGCTGGGAGAGTTGGATCTACAAAAAAGAGAAAACAGAAAGAAAATCATTAGTTCACAGTAACATATTTTTCAATTCTATAAAGAAGTAGAGCATTTATGTGTTTAGCTGCAGACATACTAATTCTGCAAACATAAATCCACACAAATATCTTGTAGTCATGTGGCGTGTAGGGAAACTGCATATAGTACATCACCAAAAACTGCAAATTATCATGTTAGCGGTGAAAAGGCTGCAATTATGGAATCAAAACTGGGAAGATATTGTTGTCGGCGCTTTCAGCCAATGCCAAACAGATGGTAGAAAAGCAAATCAGGATAACACAAAACAGATGTTCAGTTCAATGTTCACAAGTACCAAAATTGCTATACATTTAGTAAATTATGCAACAAAAATCCCACTTTGTCTTTTAACTGATAAATCTAGAACATCAGCAAGAACTTCATAGAAAATATGGACAATGCAAGTATGAAATAACGTGTGAAAATAACAGACGAGAGTAGTTATAGCAAGTTTACTTCAGAAATTTTAAAAAACAATGCCTACCCTATTTGACGTAGTTACTGTATATTATAACATACAAAAGTTCAATTTGTTTACTTATTAACCTGAACATCCAGGAAAAGAGGGGAGCCTGCATAGGCTTGCCTGTCCTTGAAAAGCATTTATTCTTTCCTCACGGGTATTTCTAATGTCAGTTGCAACATGCTACAAACTCACATGGTTTCCATAAAAATCTATAAGTCATGCCACAGCACATCATCTTGTGAAGTTATGCATAAAGTAAGACATGCAGACTTTTTCCATCTGTTGCAAGACTGAAGGTAAAAACAAAAGGGTGGTGGTGTATTTGAACCAAACTGAAGGTAAAACTTCAACTGAAAAACAAACAGCCAATAGAAAAACAAGTCAGCGCTTCTCATTGATCCCACCCCATATTAGCTGTGTTGTACTGTAGTTCCAATGGGAGTAGAAGAGTGAGGGGTTACATTGGATTCATCTCCTCAAAAACTGACGTCTGCATAGAAGATCACACTCCATCACATTCCAGTAAGAAGGGAGACGAGGGAGTCTCGAACACTGACCTAAATGGTTTTTTCTTGTTCTTTGGAGCTGGTGGTGTACCTCAATTTTTTCTATGATGCTGCATTCATGTGAAAACCCCAGGAGTTTTTCAGGAATCCCCACACATCACTGAGAGGATGGATTTTCAAGCACAATTGCAAGCAATAAAAATAATAATGTCTCTTTATTTCTAGGATTTATTTGTGAATGCTGTACAAATATGAAGCTGGTGTCGCACCCTTTGCTTCTGATTGACATAACTGCTTCAGTTACCATGCATCTATTTAGATTTCCCTGATTCATTTACACTTAAAGAGAAGGATAAGCTATTTTTGGAAAATAAAATGTGGGCCACATTAAGATTAGATTGAAGCTAGACTACAGCATGTATAGTCAACTCAAGAGGAGTCAGAAACATTTGAATAATAAAGCATTTGCTTCTGCCTGCATGGATAAAATAGAGGTTAATGCATGCATGACCCAAATGTGTAGGAATAGAATGGTTGAAGCAACGTCTCAGTTACATTCAGAGCTACAGCATTTACCACACTTCCATGATGGTGCAAGCTGTTTACAAATACCGTTTCAATAACTAGCAGGAAAATGGTTGTAATCTTGTTGTATTTAACATGAGGATTAGAGATTTCAGTATGATATTGTGTGAATGCATAATAAGAGAACTGCTGTGAGAAATAATGTCACAAAAAGCAAATAATGAATAATGGAATATTTGTCTGGCTGGCATAAAATGAGAAACACAAAGGGCACTTTGTATCATTACAGATAATGTCTGTGTGTGTGTGGGGCCTGAGTGACAGATATGGGTGGGAAGATTTGAATTTAATCATTTTGATACAAAACAACAAAAGACGTGGTTTTTGAATGTGTGACCAAATTGTAATTAGAATCAAATGTGCTAAAGTTGAAACAAAAATGTCTTGAACAGTACAAAATAAGTGTTACAAAATAAAAAAAAAAACGATAACAAATTAATCCTAATGTGATTTGTTAAACTAATAAAAAAAACAAAAAAAAAACAAGTATACTTTTCTTCCAGGCTTCACTGGGACTTGAATGAACAGCACCAATTGGTTTCATACTGAATCCCAAAATTGCTGACTGTTGTCTGCTTTTTTTACACTTATGATTATAGCAGGAGACAAGAAAACATGCCACCTGAACACACAGCTTTATGAAGCGTGGCAGTCCAGCCGGGGCTTTAACACTCGGCTGACGACAGAAGGAACAAAGAAAGTGACATTCCGTAACCTCTCCGCACGACAAATAAAACTGCACGCATTACTTTTTATACTGCTCAAAAAAAGAAAAATTAGAATAAAATAGTAATATTTAGCTAAACATAGAAAAATCCAATAATTGTTGGAAAAAAATAGATGTTTACTGATTTTTTTTTTTTTTTGTCAGCAAAAACCATGAGGAGGATTCCACTAAAGGCCATTCTCAACAACAAATGTTTCCCTCTGGATAAGAAATTTTGCTGAAGAAGAAAACTCCTTGAGAAGACTTAATTGTTTACATACTAGCAGTCCAGCCGGTCTCTGGGGTCAAAACAGGGTTAGACGCTCTTTATTTCATGTCAAAGACTGGACAGAATAAGGCAGTGAACATGGTGGTCTGTGTTTCCCTCTCTTTTCCTCTATTAGCTACTTTCCCTCGCTGACAATGATTAATGAACACAGTTGAGCCATGTCTCACTTCAAATGCAACCCCCAGCTCTCCCGTCCAATGGGGAGCACCACAAGCTACTTGGTCAGCAGAATTTCTGTTTCTGCTTGACCTGAAGGAGGAGGCTGTTTTCTGTCTCTTTCTTTTGAGCCTGTTTGTGTACGGGAGGCAACAGATGGAGGGTGGGCGGTCTGCTTTACTAACAGCTTTTTTTTTTTTTGCTAACTAGAGCAATGCATAGCCATTATGGGTGTTTAAGACACAAGGCCTGGTGTACAAGGGATGGAATGGTGAGGGCAAAATGGGAGAGACGTGGGGGCCTAATTACAGTAATGAACTCATTTTCTGTCTCTGATGTTCGATAGTCTGTCTTTCATCTTGGTTCATCAAGAGAGGAGTGGCCCAGCGGTTCTGCCAGGTCTTAAAATAATCATCTGACATTGTGGCCTGATTAAAGCCCCCACAGATATTAATATGCTGTCAGTAAAGTGCTCACATTATATCCACTACTCTCAGATTAAAACTAGTCTTTTATTCAAACCTGATGTTGCCACATAGGGAAATCAGAAATTATGTTGGCCAGCCCAACAGTAAGATAAGAGTTACTAACAAAGTAACTTTGACAATGCACATGAACTGTAATTATGGAAAACAAACCACTTCCAGCCCAGACTGTGAATTATCTTTTTGTCGGTTTTTGCTCTAAATCCTCATGTTTCTATAATTTTGGATTCAACCACATTGCACAGTTTTAGCATAAATCAGAGATTTTTTGCATTCTTTATACACAATATTCTTTAGGCCGTTCAAAGATAACAATACCTTAGAAAAATAATCTACACAGCAATAGATCTGCTCCAAAAAGATTTTCACACATTTTTATGCTAAATACGTCAAAAACAAGGCTCAAAGTCAGTGCACAAAAAACTAAACACGTCACTAAATAACCAAAGAATGAGTCAAAGAATACTTTTAAGACAACTATTGCATCAAGTTTGCACAATTAATATTATAAAATTTGATTTTACAAACACAATCAAGGACCAAAAAGACTTACTTATTACATAATATCAAATCTGCAAATCCATTCCCAACAGGATCACAATTTCTTTCCATGCATCCAAATGCAGAATACTGGGGGTGAAAAAAAACATTGGTCTCAAACTAAGTAACACTGTGAAAACCACATGAGCAGCCATGAGATGATTACCTTTAATCCCAGGTTTTCACATTCCTTACCCACTCACTCCTCTTTAAAAAAGTAAAATCCTTTAGAGTCTGGCCGATTGCCTACCATGTCAGAGTTAACGTGTTTGTTTAGCCTTGACAGAGCCGCGGGGCCACTAAGGGCCCCGGAGCTGAACACAGGTTTGTCATTACAGCCAATTATCTCCAATGAGGTCTTGTGTAATTGAGACATATTAATGCTCTTCTGTTCACTGCAGTTAGGAAGTTGTTGCTGGCCACATCTCTATGATGCCTTGACCTTGAGAGCAGAGAGAGGGTAAGCTGTGATGCTGTCATCCTTCAGCCAGAGCAAGGTCCGATGTAAATTAGAGGCCTAGATGATTACAGAAAATTTCCAGCCCGGTATCATTACTTTTGTCATTATCTTTGAGTCAGGGAGTCTCACTTAAAGTGTTTCCTTGCTCATTCATTAGCTGATAGACAAGAATATAACAAAAAAAGTTACCGCTACAAATTAACCAATGCTTAAACTTTGGTTTTCAATTAACTTCTTTAAAGTCACAAGAGTTGTTCTGTTCCATTGTCTTCCGCTTATCGGGGTGAGGGCAACAGTCTCAGACAGGCTTCTCTCACCCCAGCTGCATCCTCCAGCTTACCCGGAAGGATCCCGAGTCGTTCCCCAGCCAGCTGTGAGACATAGTCGCTCCAGCTGGTCCGGGATCTGCCTCTTGGTCTCCTCCCGGTGGGACGTGCCCAAAAAATCTCACCAGCGAGGCGCTCGGGGGGCATTCTGACCAGATTTCCAAACCACCCCATCTGGCTTCTCTCGACCTGGAGGAGGAGCGTCTTGACACCAAGCTCCTCCCGGAAGACAGAGCTCCTCACCCGATCTCTGAGTGAGAGTCCAGCCACCCTGCGGAGGAAGCTCATTTCGGCCGCTGGTATCCGCGACCTCATTCTTTCGGTCACCACCCACAGCTGGTGACCATAGGTGAGGGTGGGAACGTAGATCGACTTGTAAATCGAGAGCTTTGCTTTTCGGCTCAGCTCTTTCTTTACCACAACGGACCGATGCAGCGTCCTAGTTATTGCTGATGCCACACCGTTCTGCCTGTCGATCTCCCGCTCAATCCTTCACTAACTCGTGAACAAGACCCAGAGATACTTGAAGTTGTTTGCATTTTTATTTTACATAAAATGATTAACGGCAAAACTGTAAAGTCTCTGATTTTTATCCTTGGCGTGGAGGGAGATATTTAAGTCATGATAATATCTCAGGCTTTCTGAATTGCTCTCACGATATCTGAGCAGCATGCGTAAATTAACCTAAACTTAAAATAATGCTCATAGACAATCAATTTGATCAGAATTATATTACTGGCCCAATTTCAGCGTTTTCGACAAGTAAAATTATTCTTTTTAGGTGAACAACACTAGAGAAAAAGGCATTCATTTAGTAATTTTTTTTTTCCAGTTATGCTTACCAAAACCAGGGTTCTTGGCTAGAAAAGGATGAAGAACGGCCTACAGGCCAGGGACGGCGAACTGCCCGAAGTAGAGTAGTTTAAATATGTTGGTATTTTCTTCATAAGTGGGAGAAGAATGGAACAGGAAATTGACAGATGGGTCAGTTGGTTGCTCATAGTGCACTCACAGACAGACTGTATGAGAGTCACACAGCAGGAAAGACTTTGTTTTCCACAACCCTACTTTTTGGAGAACCAGTTTAGAAAATAGATGGACTATTTTATTTTTAGGACAACCAGTATATTAATTTCCTTGGTACCTACCCACTCTTTACTGCTAAGAAGCTAGGGCCAGTCGTGCATTTGAATGTGTCACACTACATTCATCATTAAAAGACAGGAAAGAGAAAAATCCACGCATAGAGCAAACAAACCTGAAGGCACACTTCTTCCGCCTCGCTGCCCACCGTTTGATTCCTCAATAAACTTACAATCAAAACAATGACTCACACTCATCTCTCTGCTCTCAAATGGGATCACAGCAGAAAGTCAGCCCTCCAAGGGTTCGATTTATTGCAATACTAAGCTGTGTTCCTAACACGGCAGCGTGGTGCTTTTGGGCAGGATAGATTCATCCCACTTGCAGAAAAAGAAGGAGGGAGTTCATGTCTGCAGACAGATGCAGGCATCTCCAGTTTGACAAAAACACTCCTGTTTCTGCATCAGTGGAGCGATTCTTCACATTAACTGGGTTACTGCAAAGGAAAATATGAGGTTAAGAGGAGAGGAAAAAGTGGTGGCACACGGAAGAAAAAAAAAATACCGTATGGGAGCTTTGCCAGACTTTGCTTTGAGAGTTTTGTTCAATTGAACCACAGAAGCAATTAATTGGGCAATGTTATCCTTTAGAGTTCATTTCTGGGGCCTGGGAAACCAGGCATGGCATCTGCTATAAGTGCCTTCACAAGGAGAAAGAACATTTGTGAAAGGGTGTTAAGACTTTGTGTGTGTGTGTCAACACCACTGCTTGCTCCGACACAAACTAGAAAAGTTTAGACGAAAGAACACTAAATGCACCATTCAGCTTCTTCTTCTTTCATCTACTGCTCCCACAATTCAGCCTCACAACAGGCAAGATTCTCCCACCAGCTGACACTCAAATTAGCACTGATGCTAAAGCCCTACCATTAACGACCAAACCCTCCCCTTTCCTGTGCATGTCTCCGTCTTAGAACATGTGAGCCGGTAAGAGCCCAATTCTCTAACTACCACCCTTTCTTATTGTGTTTAGACCACCAAAGGAACACGCCCCATGTGTCGATATTGCCTGCAGGGAGTAATGATGAGATTTTAATGGCTTGTGTGAAAGCAAGGTCATACCCCTCTGAAGGTGGTAAGGAAACCAATGAAACAAGTTCCAGCCCACCGCTTTATCACACTCAATACAGTGAAAATATTAAGTACATGCCACCTCATTATCCTTCACAAATATTCAGAAAGATGAGAGTTTAAAGGACAAATTCTAAATATTTATTTGGGTTAAGTAGGGTTATGTAAGCGACAGATCTAAAAATTAACTCTCCATTAGTGAGGAATTTGACGACAACATCCGATTGAGAGGAAATGTGACGTGAAAGTATGTGATCAGTCCGTAACCTTTTAACATCGCGGCTAACTCTAAACATTTTGCTCATGTCGATCTTAATGAACAACCTAAACACGCTTTTGTCCAATTTGACCCAGTTTTCCTTAATACGGGTTCCTAATTTGCACGTGCATCTGATATGTGTTGGAGTGACCACAGTCTGAACAGTCACGTCGTATTTCATCCAACTTTAACATGACTGAAGTGAGGCAGGCATCTTTTGTGTGTGCCGGAGGAAATAGGACACAACTTATGTCAACAATGAATTGAACAGTCCTATATTGTTTTTTCAGCCTCTAATTGCACAACATCTTCCTAAGTGATACAGACACTAACAAGTATAGCATTCCCAAGTACAGCGTCAAATACAGGTCATTCCTGGGCCACGCACATTTCACACTGATGTCAGATGGAGGTTATGTGCAGATACATCTATATATGGATATGTGCACTGACACAAACGTGTGTGTGTACAGTATGTCTGCTGCAATTAATTTGTTTGAAGAATTAGAACTTCCATCGAAAAATTAAACAGATTCATCTGCCACTTGGCATATTCTCACTTTTAGGATATAAATGTAGAATATTCTCAACATTCTAACAAGTGCAAGTTTGTCCATTGAAGAGAGACTAATTTGCAAGTCAAAGAAACATAAGGCCCAAAATCCCAAAAGTGCAACGTAAAAAATCCCAAAAGTGCAACGTAAAAACAGTGGATACATCCGCTCTGGTTGCACTGGGAAATACAGTTTGTATCACAGGAAGGAAAAAATATGTCAAAAGTTCTTCATGTATTGCTTTTACAACAACAACAACAGGCAAAGCATGGTGACAGAATTATAGCTCTTTTTTAAAAGTTTTTATGGCTGAGAACAGAAATCAAGCAGCACTCAATCCCATTTCAGCTACTTTAAAAGCTGACATTTGAGGGAGGAGAAACTACCAGCATTAGAAATGTTGCAAATGTGAACTTAGCAATATAAAAATCTGCAGATGATACTAAATATTTTAACCCCAAAAATGAAATAAGAAAATAGGGCATACAAATAAGCTGTACAATAACATTAGAGAACAAAAAATTCAGGATTATTTTAGTTTATGCCTAAAATAATCCCAAAAGCTTTTGGCATTTTCTTTGATGCAATCTTCTATCCACGTCTTCTCTTCAATCCGTAATTTGGCTTTCTGTGTACGTGCAGACAACTTGAAACTCAAACATCCCAGAAAATCATCTCATCGCTGCCGATTTTCCGAAAATCCAATTTACCTTCTGTTGCTTAGAGTCACAAAATCGTACAGCAAACATGTGCAATGAGCTCAATCCAACCACAGGATTAAGAGCAGCAGAGAATGTAGAAAATTAATGTTACTGAACATGAACGAGAGAGGTCAACGAGAACAGCTTGTGTATGCGCTCACATGGATGCGAGCAACAATTCGGAGTTTTTTGTTTGCATCTGAGTGCATAGATCTAAGCTGACCTAACAGCGGAAAAACGATAAGGAAAAGAAATAAAAAGGGAATCACTCAAGAAAGGAAAATATTTTTTTATGGCTTATTAATCCTTGGGCATGAAACCCTTACTTTATAGTTTAAAAAAAAGTGCAAAATCTGTTCTGTATATTTTAAAAACTTAACAGCGATTGAAAAAAACACAAGATTTTCAATATTGCTCATATGTGACTATACAAATCTGTCTGGGTTATACGGAGGAATTTTTTTTTGTTTTACTTCTCAGGATCAAGCTGGTTTACACAGAAAGGAAACAACTTGACCCCAGATTATTACTCCCAGTCTTCACCAGCGGCTCAGAAACACTAAACAACCTCCCACAGATATGAGACAGACAACAGCTGGAGCACAAGAGGTCATAAAGATAGTTTCTGATATCTGACCTCGTAGCTGCTGCCCTCCTGACCGTTATCTCACCACACCTCATCAGTCAACAAGCGACGCTCTCACAGGTAAAATCAAACAAAAGACGGCTTGTTTGCATTGCTGTGGACTTTGCAGTTTGAACTGTTGATTATTTGGAGCAGCTGTCTTATCGTAGATGGAGGAACATGAATCTGCTTTCCAGCACCAGTACTCCCTTTTGAATCTGCTCCAACTTGGTGTATGTACTCCACCTGGAATGTGCTGGCTTCACAGCTGAGTCGGAGGTATAAGGGTCATCTATGATCTGATTCCATTTCATTTAGTTCGTGGAACAGTAAGTATTCACCTGACAGAAAGTGCAAAATGGGTAAATTCTTTTCATTTCCTGCACACATTCAGATCTTATAATATTTACCATATGCTCAGGCAGACAAAGAAAAAAAAAAGACTCCACCAGATGAAAGTGGTTTGAAGCTTTGTGACTGCAGAGAAAGAACTAAAAAAAAAAGTTGGAGCAGAGAAAAATCCAGCTACTGATCCAAACAACTTGACTTCACACACTTTTCTTCTGTTTTTACAGGAACATCAGCATGCGGAATACTAAATCCTCTGCTATGTTGACAGTTCAAACATGCCATTTAGGTGTTTAGAATGTTCTCAGCTCATTAAATTGCAACACAAGTCTGAAGATGTGGCGCTCGGATGTCTGTAAACTCACATTTCCTTCATCGAATGATTAAAAAGAATATTTATAGTATAAACATGCAAAACACCTAGTGGACTACCTCCAGCATGTCTAAACTCCAACACCAGATAATGCATTAAGATGACAGCCGTCAATAAAATAAAATTAGTGCTGCACCTTTGAAAAGATGACCTTTACATGCCAAGATTAACATAATTACTCCCAGCAATCCATCAAGTTGGAGCTTAACCACAGTCGCAGTATTGAAGGCAGAGTCAAATAATCACATTGACAACGTATGCCTCTGAATTTGATTCTTTTCTTTTGTTTAAAATGAAGCTTGTATAAAGCAGCACAGCAGTGGTTCTCCTGTTCGCTGTGGTGAAAGGAGTATGAGACAAACTCCTCTGGGTTTGACTGAAAATGGGAGTCTCCTTCCACATTCCCTTGCCAACTGGCGATCTGCCCAGCGCCTGCCAGGCAGCACACTGCCATTGTCCTTTATTTGTTTCAGGGTGATCTGAGAATTAAAATAGACAGGACGACTGATTCTCTCCGTTTATTCACATCAGAACAAAGAAATAGTAAGGTGAGAAGTCGTTTTACGATGCACCAAATTTAAACAATTGCAGGAATACAAAAAAACCTAGTAGAGAAAACACTTTAGTCTTTGTTATAGTATATGTCAATAAAACTACCAGAGATTTTAAAAAAGAGGAATAATGGACGGTTCAGTTGGCCCCTAAATGCCAAGTAGCAATGACATGCATAGTTGTAAAAGTGACTACCTGAGTCTATCCATGTATCACAGACTGTAGATCCGAAATGTTCCCAACAGAAGGAGACCGTGTTTGTTCTTGGCTGCTCCAGTGGAGCCCCGCGAACAGGGAGCACTGCGCTGTGGCATTTCTCCAAAAAGAACCATCTGTCCCTCCTCCAAACTGGGCCTTGCCACACCGGCCCTCCCTGCTATGGTAGGGACAGAGAGACATGCAGGGTTGATGTGGCCCAGCAGGCCTCCAGAATAAACCACCACCTATTTCCATCAGGACACATCCTTCCCTTCATCACTTCCAAGCAGCCTGCTGCTTCCTCAGCTACCTCCATACCCAAATGACAGCCCATCACCAAAGGACTCTCTCTCACAGAGAGGGGGAAATGGTGAGAAGAGCGCTCACATCTTGCAAAATGAAAGCTGTTAGAGGAACTGTGAGAAGCTCAGATCAAAGACTCCGAGAAGATGTATACCGCTGCTCCTCCATTGAGGTCAGTCAAGGTCCACGTCACCACATTATCACCAAGAAACAGAAGAGCAAAAGAAGGGTATAGGTAAGCTGTGGGACACTGTTATAGTTGGTAATAAACACACTAAGGCAAACACATTCACACATGCATCATCTGGGGAGCAGCATTAATACTTTGTGACCGGCAGAGCAACCTCAGCATGCGTCACTGCTATGGACCAGCTTCCCGTCCTAGTTCAGCAGTTTTCTTTATCTTTTCAAAGTTTGTTTGTTGCATGTGATGCTGCTGACAGAAACCTGGCTTTTCTGAGATAATTTGGACCTTTGGGTCGCAGCTATGAGGCTCACAGCCATCGCAAAATAAAGTTTAGTCAAGCAGAGAATGTAAAGAGATGATAACTAGGGGGAAGACAGGAGTAAACAGACATCCGGATGAATCATGAGTTTATTCAACTCGCTAAAACTTTTCTTGCCAAACAGAAACTATCATAAATTTGTGCTCTAAAACACGCCCAAGCAAACACCAGCTGGAACACACCAACTAAAATAAGTCTTTTGTCTCTTTATTACACTCATTTTACCAAAACTAACTAAATATGTAAAGGCAAACAATAGATGTCAGCAACTCTTTACCTGATTTAAAGAGTCCCCTTTCTGTGGAGCCATAAAAGCCAAGGACACAAAGTCCTGTGCAATCCATTGGAGAAACAGTATTCCAGTACATTAAATCCATCAGCCACTTGTTGAGCACAAGACGCCCTCACCCCTAAAAAAACCTCATATAAAAAAGGAATAACCAACACATTCTGCAGCAGCTCCATAAACTCTTCTTCTAGTCTTGCATGCAAAAGCAACCAGAGTAAGAAATGCTGCAGAAAAATAAGAAAGGAGACTTAACAGAAAAATCTGGAAACCATTGGGGAGTCAAATTGGTGAAATGCATACAGCTGCCCCTTAATGCACCCCCCACTCTGTGACAAAGCTGAATGAGCCTGCAGCATTAGCATATGTAAGAGAAAGTAGGTGGTTGTGCTGGAGGGGTCAGGAGAATGCTGAGTGTTGTTGTTGGGGGAAGGGGTAGACCGTGACATTCAAAGCTTCTCTCACTGACAGGAAGGACAAAGAGAAAAAATAGGAGGGGAGGTTATCTATTGTTCCCAGGAAAAAGATCTCCAGGTCAAGCCTGTGACCTTCCAAGTTTCTTGCAGTGGGTGACATTTGGAGAAGATGGAGGAATACACTTGTGATGCTCCTGGTTCTGGGAGCTGCAGGTTGTCTGATGAAAAGAAGACCACCTCAAACATCCAGAGAAAAGGTCTGACCACCTGTAGAGATCAATCTTTTTTTCCAAACAAGTAGTACCTCCATTCAAAAGCCACATGGGGTACACTTCATAATTTCACTTTCAATGAAAAATGCACCAGAAAGGATAAAAAGATTCACGGGAAACATTTCACATCTCTACCACATCTTCTGCTAACAGGTGTGTTTGGATGCTTCAAAACTCAAAAGTTAAAGTGAAGGATGAAGGGATTGTCTCACATCTTCAGATACAAGCCGTGAGAAATGACACAGTGAAGAATGAAGCTGACATCTTTTAGAACAAAAAAATTGATCAGATGCCTTTTCTTGATGGAACTTGCCAGCTGTCAGATCACTACTTTCAGTGTTTGTGGATGAAATCAGTGAAAATGTTAAGAATATTTCAGAACTTCTTCTGACAAAGCTACTTTTACCAACCAAAACGGAAGCCGTTTGAAGGTTAAATTTAGAATGTGTGAACGCTGCATGCATTTGAAACCTGATATTTCTAAGCAAACTGGTACTTCTTTGACAGATGATTGCATAAATAAAGACAGCTCTGTGAGGTTAAAATAATATAGCTCCCCTCTTGTAAAAGCCGCATAATTGAGTTTCAGGCATCTTTATTGGAGAAACATAAAAACCTATGTCATTCTGGCCCCTTCCTGATGGTTGCCTTGCTAAGTCTGTTTTAGGTTGGTGCCAGGAATGTGTTAATAGCAGGAAATGAGAGACTTTAATCAAGCTGAATGAATGGCAGGACTATAAGTTTTCTGTGCCACAGTCGGCTTTGATCCAGGCTCTGCAAGCAGGTTCTCAGCTTTGATTTGAGGTGAGGGGAAGGAAAAGGTTTTATTTGAAAAGCGGGAAACCCCAGGAGGTAACACTTAAGTTCTTGTCACTGCATCCCAGCAAACAGACAAACTATTCATCAGCACATATGTTCAGTGTGGCCTGTGGTGGAACACACCAACACCAGTTCTCATTTGCACATGGACCAGTGGCCTGATTGGTAATTTACATACCGAAAGCAGTCATTACACAAACGGATCCACGTGCAAAACTGTCCTGCACACTTAAATGACATTTTTCACAGGTTTCAAGTTTTATAAAAAGGAATAAATTAACTTGAATATTTGGAAAGATTAAAACAAAAAAAAAAGGCATTAAAGTGCCTTTTCTTTTTCTTTTTTTTCCTTTAATGAAAGCATGTTTTGTAGGATTTTTTAAAAATTCTCTTAGTCATAAAATCTGCATGCAATATCAGGGAGTTTTTGTAGATTTATGAGTTCTTTTCGGTTTGTTGAAAAGTTTTACGACAATTACTGAAATCAACTATTCATCATGTCTAACAAAATTATGGAAGAAATTTTTTCTTTTCTTTTTTTTTTAGTTTTTAGAAGCAGTAAAAAAATGATCTCCTTAGGCTGAGCGACTGTGAGTAATTTGCATGTAAAACTTGCCTCCGTCTTCTTCCAGTTTTCTTTGCATTTGCATCTCCAACACGTGCTTTTAAATTGAAATATTCATATATCACAAAAAACAAGAAGTCTGACCAATTGACAAGTTGTCAATTGTTTTTCTTTGCCATACAAAGATGATTGGCTGACACTTTTAATGACTTTCAATGAGTATTATTCTCTTAGTATTTCCTATTGCTATTCTATCAGTGTTAGGCCAAACAAGGATGGTGTTTTTAAGCATTATTGCAAAAAAAGTATTCATAAAGATTTTCTATACCCTTTAACTCTTATTTGGCTCTTAATGGTATCCAGTCTCTTACCTGAAATCAGTCAAGATAGACTTCGGCACCCCGTAACGCTTTTTAGGGATAAGTGGTAAATGAGCAATAAATCCTTTGTTGCACCAGAAGGAGCAACCTGGTTTGGAAGCCTTTTTTTGTAGGAATAATTTTGCTTGCAAAATCTAACTCGTGCGGTAGAACAATTTGAGCAGCCAACTACCGAAAAAAGAAAAAGAAATACTCAGAAATCAATAGCGTCTCTATTTTTCCATTGTTTGTTTTTTTTGCTGCCAGTACAGGCAGTTTTAGCAGGTAAACATGTGTTTTTGTAGAGTAAAAAAAGAACCCAGAGCCGTTTCTACTCTTGTAGCCATTAGCACTGTACTGATGTCAGAAACTATTGTGTTGGATGTTGTGTTCCCATCAATGTCAGTCAGAACCAATTATTACTCAGAGATACTGAGCGTGCCTGAGAAATCTGATGCAAACCAGAATACCAGTAAACCCCTTTTCTTTCTGGCTAGATTAAATAGTTCTTTTTTCATCCCTTCACTTTCTTAGAACAGCTGCGCTGGTAAATAAAATAAGAATGCACTGGACTGATAAAAAAACAGAAACGCTATTTAAATGCATACATACCTATGACAACAGAACAAATTATGAACAAACTATGCAAATGGTTCAATTTTCCTTCTTAAGCATAAATAGAAACAGGTGCATTACAATTTACATGCATTAAAACTACAGCAGAACCTTTCCACTAACTCTCAAGAGTGTCTGAACGAATCATTCATCATCCTATAAAACAGGGAAAGTGTGTTTATATCTCAGTGGATTTTCTCAGGGAACATTCCTCTGATAATAATATGTGTAAACATATATTTTAAAGTCAAATTCTCTCAGCAGCTTTGCCTTTTTGTAATACACAACATGGGGGGTTCTGTCTGCGGGAAACCATAGAAAAGACAACCTAACTGCATGAAGCGGCCACTGAAGCCTGCAAACCAGTTAAAACAGGCTAAAAGAGAAACAAACCAAAGCCATTTGGCTGATTGCTTTCACAAGAGGATGTTTAACTTCCCACAGTGAACGTGGAGTGAAATCGTACCTGAAGATACTGAGCTTTTGTTGATGATGGGTGCGACAGCGTACACGATGCCTTTTGGTGACAGGTATTTTTATTCTTACTGATAACAGCAGGCAGTGAGACAAGTTTCTCTTAGTTACGCAAAGTGGGGAAAAGGAACATTAAGGGAAATGAGTTTGTTCTTCCAGCAGGGAGGAAAGCAGCTGGCAGGCAACAGGCAAACACTAGGTCCCCAAATGTCACATTTCTCCTCTCTGTTTCCTCTCAGTTTGTTATAAATATGTCCTTTAAACACTCTGCTATCCATCCATGCCGCTCCAACTCTACAGGAGGAAAGGAAAAGAGAGAGAGGTGTAGTGGGCACACGAGGTGAGCGGGTAGTGGGGAGCTTCATGTGAATCTCTTTGTATCGTTGCTAAGCAACTTTCCCTTCCTCTGACAGCCTTGAGTGACAGCAGACCTTCCTTCTAAACAAAGATGGAAAGTTGAGGGAGAGGCATTACGGGCAGAGATGAATGGTGATCTGGTGAGCTCAGGAGAAGACACATTGTTACTTCTGGCAGTTTGGTGTGACGCAATCATAACAAAACACACACACATTAAATTAAAGAAACAAATGGCCTGTGACAAAGTCCAGGAGAATAGCAGATGCACATACAAAAGCTTTTTAAAAACAACAGTAGTATGATGATTAATAGAAGATTAAAACTCAAAATGAATCAATGCCCCAAATTTAGGAACATGTCTAAACAAAACTCTGAGAAAATAACTGCTGAAAGATCTAATGATTGATCTTTGCTGATATCATGTTACCACAAACTATTAACTCAGGTTTAGCAATAAGTTGTTGAAAACAAGTCTGAGCAGTCGAGAGATGTTTTATCGGCGTAGGAGGAGATGTGGGGCTTTAAAGTCTGGATGAGCTGTAGACGGAACGTGAATAATCTCTTGCTGGAGATTGGCTTTTCATTGGAAGTTTGGCAGGAGGGTGAGAACTGGATGCCAGTTCAGAGGTGCTGCACTGCTGATCAGTACACATGGGGCTCGCTGGAAAAGTTCGACACTGGAAAGAACCGAGATAACAGCAAAGTGGGCAGCGTCACCACTATTGTTAGACGACTGCAGAAGATGCCAGATGTCTGCTACACAGTTGGCCAGGGAAGTGGAAAACAACATTTCTAAACATGCAATAAAACAGAAGCCAAATCCCTCGGATGGATTCACCTGTTGCAATGTTGGTACAATGTAATGAAAGTAAACTGCAACCGCAAAACCGAAACATGCACAATAAGCTAAATGTAAAAATAACAAAAGCAAACATGGGAGTCCACAACTATCTAGAGTGTTTGTTCTAGTAGAGTAACCTCCTCGTATAATTAATAAGGTTCTCCAAAGAAAGCAGCCTGATTAAGTGCAAACTCATCTTATCCTCAACAGGCTAAGTTTCCAGGGCTCAGAGAAGAATAACTCATATGTAGAGAACCAGGCAGCCTCAGTTTTCACTGCAGCCAGCATCTTTTTTTTTATAGAGTCACTTTTAAAGCCTTTCCTCCTACAAGTGGCATCAAAAACATCTGTTCTCACCGCCGCCACCCACATGAGAAATTGCCCAGTACCGGCAAGATGGCCCACAGATGTGGCTAACAACTGACATGCAAATGCACATGTAAAGGTTCAGACAGCGGCAAAGTGACAGCTAAGATAACAACACAGCAAGAGTCACACAAGATGAAAGACGATGGATGAGAAAGAGACAAACAAAAAGGGAAGGACTGAGAAATAATGACTACACTGAAAGAAAAAAACCTAAAGAAGAATCTTGAAAGTAAGAACCTTAATAACAAGATGTCATAGTGGAGCAGGAGAACGATATGTGGTCATTCTGAGCCTGAAGATTGAAGAATGTACATCGATATTAAATCCCGGACCAATTTGACCTCCATCCTGTTCAAAGGAGTGCTGTTAGTGGAGCGAATGGTAATGCTGCCCAGCTATATTTAAGAATGCCTTGTCCAGTTTTGTGAGATGCACTCTCGTAGTGCTGAGAGGAGAGTAAAAACACCGAGCGTTATTACAGCGAGTGTGTTTCAGCCTGTAAAAGGAAGAGAGTGGATGGAGGCAAATGGTTGGAGGTTTTTTTTTCCATTCCCTCAGTAACGTTTATGGAAACATTATGGGAGTAGGGTTCAGTTCTCACGGAGCTGGGAAAGATTTGGTAAGTGAGTGAGTAAGATTGAGAGACAGGATTATGTGAAGGAGTGAGTGAAAGAGAAAAAGAAGAAGCAGAAATACTGCTTTTAGCCGTTTTCTCTGGAGAAGGCTGCACTCTGTGTGTGTCCTTCTTTGTCCGCTTCTCCACCCGGCAAAGGCCTCAAAGCCTCCATTTATCTATCCTGAGCATCTAGCCTTATTGAGAAAAGACTCTGAAAAGCGGGCGGCCATCACATGTGCCAGGGTGACATGGCTTTTTCCTTGTTAACACTTCAGTTTTGCACCCAGAGCAGACCCAACACAATCTCCACCAGAGTGAGGGATTACTCCTGCAGACAAACAAGGCGAGTGAGGGGGTGGAAGAGTAGTACATCTGTTCTATATATTTGCATTTCTTTGGTTGGGATCACAATGCACCACTTGACTCGATGGAAGGCGAACATTCCCAGTCAGGCATGAGAAATCCACCCCATCAATGAGGCCTTTTTCCACTCTTTGGTTTCTTCAGCCGGGGTAACAGCATCACAAGAAGCACAAAACACAATCTGTCAACTCTGAGGCGGACGGGCACACTTTATTCACCACTCCTGCTCATCAATTCCCATTTACTCAAAGTCCTCCGAAAGGGGAACGAAGTGCAAATTTAGGACATTGCAATGTGTGCTATTCAGCAATCTGCGGCTCTAATTGCAGAGGGAAGAATTTTTAAACATCTCCAGCATTGAGGCCCGACAGCTGCAGCTGGCATGCGGTGGGTGTGTTATGGGAGGTGTGGTGGCCAAAAGGGTGTCAAAGACTTACCTCCAACTGAGCCTCAGACATGCACACCTTAGCAAAAGCACGCACAAATGTGCTCCATATTGCAACCAAATGTCTGTAATTTCGTCTCCTTCAACAAGTTAATATACTTAATAACACAGTAAAGCATGAGGGGTTTTAAATGATACCTCTCTTCATGTTGTCTCTCATCAATCCTTATCCCTCTTGCTCAGATTATGGAAACAGCTGCTATAAACAAGGGGGGAAATTAAACATGACGATAGACAAATTAAAAAATAATGGAGGAAGAGAACATGAAAATCACCATGCATCTCTGTCTTGTTCTTTCCACCACCCTTTGCTTAAAGGAAGAAGTGTCTATGAAAATGGGTGAAGATAATTTTCTTTCTATTGCTAGAAGCCAAATGCACTGATCCAATTCAATGTGATGGTACTTTGACCTTTAAAACTGATCAAGGCCAATAATCTGATGAGGCGCTTTGATGACGAGGAGAGGAAGGGGGTAGGGGCTGAAATGCAAACATCTCAACACCCAGAAGGAGAATAGCTTCAATGCTGTTTTTTCTTCACTGGTGAATGCACATGGACATCTTTTGACATTAATATTTATATGTTTTGGAATGCTTTACAAAGCGCTGGAGTTAGGACTCCTTAATGTACTCAACAACTCGGTGAAACAGAGATCAGGAACAAGATGGGAAATGGGCACAGGAAGGTGTCTATCCTTTAACACAGAGCTGGCCAACATTTACAACAGCATGCTAAATAAGCCCAGATTTCCTTATCTTCCTGCTGCAGCATGCACCAACTAATGTCACAAAGACAACAGTGTTTAGAGAAAACACCAGGCACCAGCTACAGTTTAACCTGTACCAACTCAGCGGAGAAGAGGAATGACTTGCTTTTATTTCAGTCGATTGCAAACATAATTTCCTAGCATGGTTTAGGAAGATAAATGACTCCCTCAGGCTGTTGCTATAAACAAAAACTTAAGTTTGCCTGCCTGGTTAATAACAGTTACAAATAGTCTTTTTACAGTGTTTAAATCTACTGGCTAATGTTTGTGTGTCACCATGAAATATGTGAATTTTTATTATTACAGCACGCCCTGGGCATCCAGCTATAGCGATACTATTCAATGTTCAATCAATAGCAAACACATTTCAGTAAGAGATCTCCACGGTAGGAGGAAGGTAGGTGTGTTTTATAGCATGATATGATGGAAGAATTATTGTTCCAACAGTTGAGAAACATTTTTTCTATTACAATAAATTCCATTTCTGATTATCAAAAGACGTAAGCACTTTTTTTTATAAGATTTTGCAACAAAATAGAGCAAGAATTATCCAAATAAAGCTACAGGAACTTGCTCAGTTAAAGGCTTGACCTAGAAAAGAAAATGTAAGTTGCCTCTTCAGGGACCTCCGGACTCTGCCTGAGTAACTGTAGAAATTAAACTAAATGACAGGAAACAATTACGCAACCTTAGAATATGCCAAATGTCACCACTTGGGAGATAGGATCGACCTTTGATCATAATACAATTGTAATCTTTTCATAAGCTCCATCTTTATGTGTTGTAATCTGCTCTCCTCCTCCATCCCTGCTGTGGAGCGGAGAAATGACAAAGATCCAGTGAAGCCAAACAAGGAACTGGTTTAAATCAAGAGGTTGGAATCTGCTTTGTTAAAATAAAAATAATTGTGTATCATTGTTACAGTAGCTTCATCTAAAGAAACCTTTTTAAATATCCAGCTCAAAAACGGTCTTTTTTCCTCCCAAAACTGTTATTACTATTTATTCATTCATTCATCTTATAAACCGTCCATCTCTAATGGGGAGTAGGGGGTGCTGGAGAATATCCTGGCTTATACAAGGCAAGAGGTAGGGTACAACCCGAATAGGCCGCCAGACTGTTACGGGGACACACACACACACAGACACACACAGATACACATGGACACACACACACACACACACACACAAAACCATTCCTTCACATACTCATTCCTAGGGGTAATTTACAGCAGCCCATCAACTTCACACACATGTTTTTCGAGAGTGGGAGGAAGCCCACGTATGCACGGGGAGAACATGCAAACTCCACATAGAAAGATCAGTGTTTCAAGCCTCGCCCTCACCTTCTCGAGGTGAGGCCACTGTGCTAACCACTACACCACCATGCCACCACAGTCGAAAAATTGATAAAAAGGAAAATTATATATTCAATCATCGTTTTGAAAGGAAATTATGAAATAAAGAATTAATTAAAATTTAACTTTATTAATCACACAATGTCGATATGATTTCAGCTTTCAAATACTTTTTAAATGCTGGTGAGTTGTTTTGGGCATGTCCAAGTAAAATGCCCAATAATATAAGGCGACATGTTGACCTCGAAGGACTCTTTAGTGGGTAGATCGATAGGGGAGGCGTAACTCAGTGGTAGAATTGCTGTCTTAGAACCGAAGAGTTGCCAATTCGATTCCCACTGAGCTCATGCCTGAGTGTCCCTAGAAAGACACCTAAACCCCAGGTTTTCCCACCATTGGTGCATAGTGCGGTCCTCATTTCCCAATGAGAGATTAATAAAGTAAATCAATTATTACAAGTCTGGTAAGAACGAACATGACTTTTTCATTTAAAATAATTGACAAAATTAGGAGGACAAATACCATGTTTTATCATGACAGCATGTTCGATGAACATTCATTTTGTAAATATTTCAGAGCAGTAATTTTGAAAAGAAATAAGTTGCGTCATGAATATAAAAAGTTGCAAAATAACCAAATGCCTTCTCCAGTAATAAAATCTTAAGTAAATGACAACTGGATGTATTGACCGACACAAAATTACAAAATCAAGGCATGAGTAAATTAAAAAATAATGTAACCAACACCAATTTGATCGCTTTCAAAGAATTTGTCATTGAGTGGCAAAAACTGCAGTTAAATCAGATAGTATGATATACTGTACTAACCTAACTGATAATCCAAATGAAACATTTAATCTGTGATGTGTATGCAGATGGTTTAGATAAAAAGCAACACACCACAGTGGGGTTGGGAGAAGATGAACTACTTCACAATGTGATATATCTATCACCACTTTGACAGCTTAATTCAACCTTTGACTTTTGGTGTTTGTGTTCCTCCTAAACACCGAATTATCTTGACTCAGATGTAACTGTGTAATTACACAGCGGCTCGTTTGGTCGGATACGGAGCACCTGGCTGTGAATCCCATACTTGTGTGTTCCCTGTTTTTTGGCTTAGTCCATTCCAGCTCAGCACTGAACTGTATGTGGCCCCACAGTTCTGTTTACATTTCTAAGAGCTTTCAAAAGCTCCCAGTAAACATGGGCCAGGGAAGGTAAGCACTGAATGAACACCCAGTGTGGCTGCAGGCCATCGGAAGAATCACATACACAAAAAACTCTAGCTGAGATTCGAACGTTGTGTCTGGGACTGTGTTTGCCGGATTGCGTTATGTAATCTCCTTTTCTTTCACTCTGTTGTCTTTTAAGGCAGTAAACTCACATACAGGCTGGCATTCAGTGCTCCGCCTCTGGCCTGGGTCCCACATTATCCCACCCCCCATGGCTAACCTCCAAACATCCACAGCAGCTTTCAATACACTTTGCCAGTGGGGAGGAGGGGAACAGTTGATCTCCTCCACATTGACAGACAGTGAGATTACAGAAGCAGAAAAAGGGGGTGGGGGGAGAATCAGGCCACTGTCGAACTAGATCATTATCCTCCGTCAACAGTCTTTACAAATCGCATAAAAGAAAGGCCGGTCAAAATGATGTTGTAAAGTGAGTGGTAAAAAAAGTGAAATAGAATATCCTGCAATACCTTTGAATTAATTCTGCTTGGCTGGGCTGGTGCTCCTTAAACGCATCAGCTCTGAGATAGAGGAAGGCCAGGCCCACTGCCAGCCGTGGATCGCCTTTTTTGCTTAAGCATTCTCTGTCTACTTTGTGTAAAAGGTTTTCTTCCATTTACCAACTGCAGCATCTCAGGCTTGTCTAAAATATTCAGAGAACTATGTCCTCCTTAGGCAAGAATGTTGGCATTTTTGTGCCTCAGTAAGGGCCTAAAAAGCTACTTGGTAATGTCTCTGTTTAGTCATGTGTATGATCCAAAAGTAATGTCCCAACAAAAACAAGTCAACAACCAATGACTCAGCTGTGCACAGTGGGACTGATGGTGGTCAGTAAAGGAATCCTAATGTAAAAAAAACTGAGTCATTGCTACCGGAGTGCACCCAACTCAGTAAAAACCTTTTTTAACGGCATGCAGAGTAAGGTACAGCATCATGCTATTCTTCCACTTGTTTAGGTAAGTTTGCAGAGGAAGCAGCCTTGGCAAGAAAGCCCAAACTTCCCTTACCCTGGTCAGATTCCAAGGAATTCCCAGGACAGTTGAGATACTTGCCCTCCAGTACGTCTCAAGTCTACTCCCACTTGGACATGCCCAAAACAACTCACCAGCGAGGTGTCAGAAAGGCTGCCTGATCAGATGCCCAAATCACCCTATCTGGCTCCTCTGAACTTGGAGGAGCAATGACTTTACTCTAAGCACCACTCAGATAGAAGAGCTCATTACCTAGTCGGAAGCTTGACCAAAACTTAGAAAGAAACTCATTTCAGCTGTTTGTATTCGTGGTCTTTTTCTTTCTGTGACCGCCCACAGCTGGTCATCACATGTGTCAAAAGAAGACTGATTGGTCAATCGAGAGTTTTGGTTTTTGGTTCAGCTCTCTCTTTATCACAACAGATCAATGCAACGTCCTTTACTTATTTCATACACCGAACCGATCTGTCTGTTGATCTTCCCTCCATCTTCAATTCATTTGTGAACAAATTCTTAAACTCTTCCCCTTTGGGCACAGAACAGTCTCTGACTTGTAAAGGGAACTCCCTAAAAACATAAGGTAAGAGGTATTTCTGAGAATAAGAATTGATCGGACGGTGATTAGATATCGAACTGGTGCCTGACTAAATTAAAATTATATTTCAATGAATAACATTATCCCATTTAAAGGATTAGACAAATAATAAAATCTGTCAACAAAGGTTTAAAGTAAAATTTTAAATGACTTGGAATAATTGCGGTAACCTAAATTAAACATTAATTGACACCATTATTGTTTCCACCAAAATCCGCAATGCACATAATTCAATGGAAAAGCTTGTCTTTGTTAGAAATAAATATCAGGAAAACCAACTGTGGCAGAAATTCATAGAAGCCTAGAGCAAAGTTGACTTCTAAAACTGTCTGGAAAACCCAATGTATCACTGAGAGGTATTGGTTAAAGGCTTTGTTCAAAAACAACTAGTGAGTCACATCTTAATCTGATCAGGTTGATGTAACATGCAAAGTTGTTCTCATTGATTTAGAATCCATCAAATCATTTCCCAAGCACGGAAAAAGTGGAAACTTATGTTTGAGGTTTTAGAAGTTGTTTTTCTTACTTGTAATTTAATTTAAAAGGACAAAAAAGTAGAAAATTAATTTAATGGCAGTCACTTTTAGCCACATTTAAATCATTTTCAGCTTTTTTTTTTTCCCATGGCCAAATAAATTGTTGGAGTAAAACAATGCATTAAGCCACTTTACACCAAAATACAAAGAAACTGTCCTGATTTGTTATAGGCTGCAGATTACAAGGCCAACAAAACTTATTGTCTAATTTATGGTTGAGTGAGAACACAAACAAGAACAACCACCGCCCCATCCAACATATCTCAGCAGTTCTTCCAAAAACACAATAACAGACTACAGACTATGGCTACAATTCTTAATTTGTCTCATGTCAGCAAGCTGGCAACATAGAAAACACACAAAAACAGACACTTTATCACTATTGATAAATGGCTGTGCTGTAGAAACTTCCTTCCCGTCAAAAAGCCTGATACAAAGAGGTCCTGCTAAATTTCTCTGAGAACCAAATAAACAATTCTTAAACAAAAAAGCGTTTTAAATTTTGCTAGGCACTCCAGCAATTTTTACTGTCTTATTTCCTTCTTCTTAACTGACATATATCAGTAGTTATGCACCGTGCCTAAAAGGTAGTTTTGTTTTTTGAGCCAACTACATCTTACATTTGAAAGCCCTTCACAGAGAAGTTGAACACACTCACACACGTGACAAAGTGACCCAAAAAGAATAACCTACAAATTTATATGAAAATAAATTAGATACTCCTTACTTTGCTCCACAACACTGCAGCGTGCTGATGAGGTTAAGTGAAGGATACTGGCCCCAGAAGCAATGCTTCAGTGGTTCACACACAAACATGCCAACACATTAAAGATGAGCATCTGTCACGGCTTTGCTCCATTTAAATTGTTAATTATGATTATCTTCTATCAGAAACAAGTTAGTGTGATTTTTTTTATTTGCTTTCAAGCAAATTGCGTGATACATAGTTGATCTCGACTAAGTTCTGACAGCTAAATGTGCAGTTGCTTGAACGGCATTTTGATAAAATTAAATTTTTTCTCCCGTTTGAGGGCATCTTTAAAAAAGAACATATTTATTCATTCATCTCCTGGACTGCTTATCCCTGACAGGTTGCGGGGGTTGCCAGTGCCTATCCTGGCTGATTCAAGGCGAGAGGCAGGGTACACCCCGAATAAGATGCTAGTCTGTCGCGGGGACAAACAACCATCCACATACATATTCATCCCTAGGGGCAATTTTTAGCGACCAACCAATCTAAGATGCATGGTTTTGGAGGATGGGAGGAAACCAGAGTACCCGGAGGAAACCCACTCATACACTGGGAGAACATGCAGACTCCACACAGAAGTCTGTTCTCCACCAGGTTTGGAACATTTCGAACCCCAACCAAACCAGGCTGTGGTTCGAATCCCAACCTTCCTGCTGTGAGGCCACTGTGCTATACACTGCACCCCCGTGCAGCCTTAAAAGCACACATTTATTCTAATTTAATTAATAATTTATAATTAAAAGAGGCATCCTCTACAAAAAATATTTTATTTGCTTTTTTTCCTACGTTTTTTTCAACATGCCAAAATTATTCTTTAGCGTGAAATCCAACTGCTTTTTCTACACCCAGTTATGTTCATTCTCTCCAGTAGACCCTTTCTTTTCGCTACAGTAGGAAGGAGGTATGCACAGAGGCATTACACCAAATCCCTTCTTATCTCCTATTGGAGGCTGGCCACAACCACAGAAGTCACTTGTCCCCATTGTATAGGCCTGCTGGGTGATGGTGGTGGAAGGGGAACACAAGCCGAGTTAACCCTGTGGGTCACTGCTGGTTCTTGGACTTTATGGCCATGGGGTTAATGACTGACCAGCAGCCATTCTCTTCATTGTAGACCAGTGACAGACAAAACATGTGGGAGGGTCATCAACCTTTGGTGGCCTTTTTTCCAACATTCCTGATACGGCCTCTAATGAGTTCCTAGGGGAAAAGTGGGTGCAGATATAATTCATCTTGGCAAGACATGTTTTCCCTATATCCTTAACAACTGGAAGGTCATAATGCGTGAACATGATGGGTTTTCCTTTCATGTTTGTTATTGTCTGGTCGCGTGGATTATGATGGAGTTCTTTTAATCCGAAAAGAGAGATTTTTTTAGTTCTGTCCGGCAGACGCCAGAAGTATTTAGGATCTTTTACATGAACGACAGTTTTATGACCGTGTTGACTGTTTGGACCACATCTGTATCTCTCAAACATGCAGTAAAGAAGATGTTATGCAGATCTGTCTGCCGTGTGTGTACGACAGAGCTTAACCCAGAAAATCATGTTGAGTCAATGGGTCAATGGGAAGGTTAAAGCTGGTTTAAGCTGGCTGTCATGATGCTTCTATGACAAACAACACAACTAGGATGCATGTTATGATTCACCGTGATGCTGGTTACTCACAGTGGACATGAAGACAAAAGGACTTCAAACCAACCTCAATCAGGAAGGAGGAAAAGAAATGTCAAGGCCAAGTCTATAAATGTCCAAGCTGTTCAAACTAAGTGTTGTTTTTGTTGCTATCGATCTATTTTATCAATTTCATTCTTTAAATAAAATTGGGAAAACATATCAGCTCACAGCCCAGACAAATGATCCCCACATATGCTGGAGGTCAACATCTGATTGATCAAAGGCTGCAGGAACTAGGACTTTTCCTATCTGATTTATAACAAAGTGCATGAAGCAATAAGAGTATATTTCATAGCCCTTATCAGTGTGGATATGTCTTGGCATCTGTGGGCTAAAACTTCCAGCCCTTACTTTGCCCCTATTTCAACCTTTTTGAAGGAGTATCAGCAGTGTGATTGCTTTGCCAGAGATTGACACTGTAGCCAGGGTGCAATCAGTACTTGACATGTCGTCATATCTTCTCCGTGCAGAAACTTTCCCTCAAGCTATGATACTGATTTTTCCTCTTAAAAGTGCCTCACGTAAAAGCAACTCTCTCGAAGAGCCAAAGGGTGGTAAACAACAGGTAATAAATGCAATGGGTTTTTTTTATGGTGAAGAGACTATGATGCATAATTTGTGGGAAAAACAACAACATTTAAAGTTATATAAATAAAATCCATTGTCATTTAATCACTTTAATTTTTAGAGATATGCTTTTAATCCATGTTTATTGAAAAGGTCCACTTGAACACATCCGGAAGATGAACTTAACTAAGCATAGATCCACTAAGGCAAAATCAATAAAGCAGTGAAGTGGTGCACAAGGGCTCCAATGCACATATAAAAGTCATGAGAAATCTCATTTAAACCTTTGCAATGAATAGTGAAAATAAGGGACCGGAAACAAGTCATTAAGGTCTTGTTGTTCGTAGAGATGAATGGTGGCGTGTGCCAACACCCGGGCAAGCTGAGCGATACTATTAAACACTGATTTTATGTATGGCAGGGAGGAAAATGATGGATTGGACTAAAAGCAACACTGATGATAAAGCAGTATTATGCGTATTACCCATTATTTTAAAGAATAAATCCTTATGTGTAATTCTATATGAATCAGGGCAAATCTGAAGTACCATTCTTATTACACAGTCTTCACTTCAAAGTTGTATTGCCTAAATGTAAATGGGTTCTAATTCAAAAATAATTCCAACCCAGCACTCACTTGGTCTGACAAGAGATACATCTATAAAAAACATCCTTCTAATGACTTCATCTATGCTTTCCCTAACAGGCATGAGTGGGCTTTAAACCCTTCCACAAATCCAGACAGCAACTAAAACACAGGCAGACAAAACGACGGGAAGAAAAACCGGCTTTCAAAACAGGAGCGGGTAGCATGTGATCCGCTGTCTGTGGGTTAGTTGGTTTTGAAGCAACAAGCTTTAGTTTGGGGGGCCTATTGTGACTTTTGGCTGGTCAGACAATCAGCCGGTCAGCTGGCATACCCAGCCCCTGTTCTCCTGATCCTGGTCACATGTATAAGGACTGGGGTTAGAAATGGGCATACTGTGGGATTTCAAGTCAAAGAAAAAAAAAGCATTGACCAAAGTCATTGAACTTCTCTTTTCATTTTACCACTAGATTCTTCAAAATTGTTACTAGTCAGCAGCACAGTGGCTGAAAATCAGCACGAGAACAAAAACAAACAAGGGAATAAATCACATGACCTGGCAGGGTAGGGTGCCTCGGTGTGAGTGTTGCAACATGATGACTGGAATCACACTACAACTGTAAGCCATTTGTGTAGTAGCAGTAGTAGATTTACAGCCCATTTTTGTCACCAACCAAAGATAGAGGCTGTAACTCTAGCAGGGCGTCTATGAACCCACAGACCAGGAGACATCCTAAACAGCTCTGCAATGATAACAACTGGATACAGCCTGTGGGCATGTCACGGGGAGCCGTTTACCTTCAAAACCTGACAGGTGTCTTATTGTTTAGCTGAGCACACTTTGTGCACGCAACTTTGTTTTGAGAGACGGATCTATCCAGCTCGATTACTCATTGTCTGGTTAGTCATGCAGAAGACACTGATAGAAAAAGATAACATATTCCTTCTTCAGGGTCCTTTCGGCACCCTGATGATGGCACAATGCAACACATCTCTATTGAAGCAAAGATTGAAAGCCCTCGCTGGCTGCAATTATCACATCTGCTGAGTAAGGGTCCCACAGTGGAAGACATGAGGTACCCAGGAAGCCTCATTGTGGAAAAGCTAGTTTAACAAACTTTGTTCATTTTTTATTACTAATGGAACTACATGAAGCACAACAAGAAAAAAATATGCATTTTTATGGAAAACTGGTAGTTATTTGTTGAAAAAAAGAAAAAGGTAATAAGCTTGTTTTTCCACTTTTTGTCTCCTGCAACACTATTTTTTCACACCGCAATACAGATGTCTTCATTTTCTCTAGTTTAGTAGTCAGCTGAAACTTCCCTGGTGTGCGAAGCAATGGAAGTTGGAGATCGGCCAGGGATTTCATGTGTCAAAAGGAAAAAAAAAAGTTAAATGTTATTACAGGCCATGAGCATGCTTTGGTCATATTAAAACACTTCAGTGCCAAGTTAGTTCAGCACAGCTCCCCAGAAAAGTTAATCTTTCCCAGCCATGAAACCCGGAGAAAAATAATTGTGTCGTATTGATCTTAGTGCTCCAGGAGCTGAAAACTCTACATGCTTGATCTGTTCAGATGGGAACTCTTTTTTTCGTCTTCTGATGGGAACTGTAGAGGAAAATTGAAATAAATCCAAAATAGAGCAAAAAAAATGAAGCAATGGAAAGTTGTATTTACTCTCAGCAGCACCTAGTTTTGTCTGTAGCTTATTTATTTCCCTTTAATCGGAATTTTGTTGGTGTGGAGGCTAAACTTCCTGCAGGAAGACGAAAAAGGATATGGTACTGTGAGAAAAACAATATTAGACTTAAATCTCCCACAGGGGTATACAGTACAGCCGGTTTGAGCTGACAGGACCACAGAAGGAGTCAACAGAAAGACGAGATTGCTTATTTCTTCTATAAGCAGTCAGACTGATATTATTTATAAATGATCTAAACAAGTATGATGTTAGGGGAAAGTGGTCTTTGTCTAGAAAATTCAAACAAGATATGATTACTGCAAAAAAAAAAAATCAAGTAAATACCCAACACAAGAAAAAGTTCCGTTCCATCATTTTCCGCTTATCAAGGGCCGTGTCACAGGGTCAACAACCTCAGAAGGGAAGCCCAGGCTTCTCTCACCCGGCTGCATCCTCCAGCTCACCCAGAAGGATCCTGAGGTGTTCCCTGGCCAGCTGTGAGACATGGTCCATTCAGTGGATCCGGGGTGCCCAAAACACCTCACCAGCGAGGCCCTTGGGAGGCATCCTAACAAGATGCCCGAAACACCCCATCTGGCTTCTTTCGACCCGGAGGAGCAGTGGCTCTACTCCAAGCTACTCCCGGATGGCAGAACTCCTCACCCTATCTGTGAGTGAGAGCCCAGCCACCCTGCGGAGGAAGTTCATTTCGGCCGCTTGTATCCACAATCTTGTTCTTTCAGTCACCATCCACATCCAGTGACCATAGGTGAGGGTAGGAACATAGATAGACTTGTAAATTGAGAGCTTTGCTTTTCAGCTCATCTCTTTCTTTACCAATAAAGAAGAGCGTTACGTGACAAGTTACAACTCACAAGAGCAAGTTGGTTACATAATTAAAAGGTCACACTTGGGGTCTTGCAGGAAAATTAAACGACCTGTGAGAATAGTTTTAACAGACATGTGAGGGTTTTTTACAACAACCAGTTGGACCATGGGGATTTTGTCGCCCCTTACTGTTTACAAAGAGGAACCCCACTAGATGAATTCATTCAAAAATACACAAACTCAATCACTTCTCTTGTACTTAATCCTTACTTTATAAGTTACAACAAATCAACACAATCAGACTTTAGGAATAAAAAAAACTCAACAAAATCGATGCGCCAGTTCTCTTTGATTAAAACAAGTTTAAGTGAGCTACACGTAGATCATGTGCACTTTCTGAATAGACACAAATATCAGCTATGAATAGATTGTAGAAGAAACATAATATCCATCAGGCTAAAATTACACCAGCTACAAGATCTGACAACTTGATCTTTTTCTGCTTACTCTTTACAACAACCCTGCCTTCTTTTTTTTTTAACTCACTCAGCAGATCATTTCCTCACTTACAACCACAACAATACTTTTTATACTTTGTTAGCATAGTAGAAAAAGTTTCAAAAAAGTCTTCTGGACAGTTTAATTCTTCAACGAGACGTTTCGACTTCCATCCGGAAATCATTTTCAATCTGAATGAAATGGACTGGAACCTGGATCCATTTATACTAACCTGAGTAACAGGTAAAAAAAGTGTAAGAAGGGCTCGACCAATGAGAATGTTCCTTAAGATGGCCGTGAATGGCTCCTATTGTAGCCACAGACCAGTAAACAAACCTATTATAAAAATGCTAAAAGCCTAAAGAAGCTGTAACAGCAGTCAGACAAAGACTACAAGGGGACACCACACTGCAAGAAAGGACCAAACTGACTCCGGAACACATCTGCAACCTGTTGGACATTTGTCTCAACTCCACTTACTTTCAGTTTCGTGGTGGTTTCTACAGACAAATCCACGGCTGTGCGATGGGCTCTCCAGTGTCCCCCATAGTAGCTAATCTTTACATGGAGGAGGTTGAGAAGCAAGCCCTGAGCACATTCCCAGGAAATCCACCCAGTCACTGGTTCCGCTATGTTGATGACACTTTTGTGAAGATCAACAAGCAAGATCTGGAAGCCTTCACTTCACACATCAACATTGTGGATCCGAACATCAAGTTTACACGTGAAGACTCCAAGGACAACCGGTTGGCCTTTTTAGACTGCGCTGTGATCATAGGGGAGGACGGGAATTTGCAACTGGAGGTATACAGGAAACCCACGCACACAGACCAGTACCTACAGTTTGACTCTAATCATCCTTTGCAACACAAACTGGGTGTCATCAGAACTTTACAACACAGGGCGGAGGAGGTACCCACGAGCACAGAGGCTAAGGAGAAGGAGACACAGCATGTCCGAAAAGCCCTCTCGGTCTGTGGCTACCCCAAATGGGCCCTGAATAGGGTGAGAGCGTCCAAGAAACATGAGAAGAGGGAAACAGAAACTGAGAAGAGAAAAAATGGAGTCTCTATTCCCTACGTGTCAGGACTGTCCGAGAAGTTACAGAGAATCTTCAGACAACATGACATCCCGGTTTTCTTTAAACCGGTCAACACATTACGTCAAAAACTAGTACATCCTAAAGACAAGATGCCTACGGAAAAACAGAGCAATGTAGTTTATTCGATCCGGTGCAGTGAAGGGAGCTGCAAAGAAAACTACATTGGGGAAACAAAGCAACCACTCCACAAAAGACTTTACCAACACAGAAGAGAAGCCTCTAGTGGTCCACAGTCTGCCGTACATCTGCATCTTAAATCCACCAAACACACTTTTGAGGACAGTGAGGTGAAGATTCTAAGTAGAGAGAAAGGTTGGTTTGAAAGAGGGGTGAAAGAAGCCATTTTTGTGATGAAAGAGAATCCCTCACTGAATCGGAATGGAGGCGTTAGATACGTTTTGCCCGGTATCTATAGCAGCCTTTTGAAGCCATGGACTAAAGATGACACCTTGTGACTCAGTTTCACGCCTCTCGTTAGCAGGTTTCTCTTTTCACTAGGCTTTTAGCATTTTTATAATAGGTTTGTTTACTGGTCTGTGGCTACAATAGGAGCCATTCACGGCCATCTTAAGGAACATTCTCATTGGTCGAGCCCTTCTTACACTTTTTTTACCTGTTACTCAGGTTAGTATAAATGGATCCAGGTTCCAGTCCATTTCATTCAGATTGAAAATGATTTCCGGATGGAAGTCGAAACGTCTCGTTGAAGAATTAAACTGTCCAGAAGACTTTTTTGAAACTTTTTCTACTATGGATCACTCCTGGATGAATGAGGGACTACACGGATTTGTTACTTTGTTAGCAAGAAAATAATGAAAGATCAACTTACATGAAAAAGTGAGTGGTGTCCGATCCAGGTAGTTTAAGGTGTTATTTATCCTTATTGGGTAAAATCAGCAGAGACAGACATCTCCTTCTTTCTGTCTCAGCCTCCAGACTGAATCGTAGCGATTTCCATCCAGCACCTATCTGTGATGACAACACGCAGGAACACAGACTCCACCCACTCCACGCTTTCAAAAACTCACTCATCTGTTCTTTAAACACATGTTTACGTGATCAAATTGACTAAAATATCATCTGCTTCAGATTTAAAGATGAATAATTAGGTTGATTTGTAAACAAAGCAAAGCGATCCCTCACCAGCATGTTATTAGTTTTGTGCAAGCACTACACTACAGTGGCACCATCTGGTGAAAATCAGAATCAAAATTGCTTTAATGACCCCACACGTGGGAAATTTGTGTTACAGCAGTACAGTAAACATGAAAGAAAGAAATAGGGAGTATATTTACAAAAGGATAATGGAAAAATAATTAAATACTAAAATAAAAAAAAAATAGAAGGAATAATGTGGAGGGGGAAAAAAAGACTTTTTCCTTTTGTAAGAAATAGAACAAGATATGTAATTTAAAAGAAACTATTAACAAGCAGGACTGAATGTGCATAAGGCGGTAAAAAGCAACACAAGTTGTGTAAAGTGGTATAAAGTGATGAAACGTTACATACAGTGATGAATTACATGATCCATGTATGTTATTCTGAGTCAACTGTGGAAATCTTCTTCTCTCTTCTTGTCATTTCAAGATTTTTTTCTCATTTTTTAATCAAATGTACCCAAAATCACGTCATATAAGTAGATCAATTTAGTTTTCCCATTAGCAACAAGCTAGTGAGTTTAAATCGGTTAAAGAACTACATTTCCCATGTAACCGTCCGTTCAGCATGCAGAGTCACTGGTAAAAAAATCCTCATGTTTCTTTTTTTTTTCCTTAACTTTTGCGTGTGAATGAGTGATGATCGCGTTTTTTCCTGAAATGCATACGATTGGGACAAAACTGTTTAAAATAGCGTAAAAACCTCGAATATAATTTTTAATAAGTTGACGCGTTATATGACGTAGAATGAACGCGACAATCATTTGTTTCCATGGAGCCCTTAGAAGCCATCAGATCAAGCGACAGGATTAGCGGGAAATTCGTTTTTTAGCCGCTTATTTCTGTTTATCTTCCTGTTCCAGTTGTCAGATAGCTTTGAGGATGTCTTGTTCTACTCGCGAGACGATCTTTTCCTTCGAGATTGTGGTTAAAAATGTTCAACTTGAGAAAAGCAGTGAAGATTACCACCAGTTAGCTCTTGGAGTTCGATTACTGGATTTCCCCATGTTACTAATTTATCAATCTCCTCTGAACAGTGGCAGGATTGAACCTCCCAAACATGAAAACCAAGATGAAGTGAGAAAATATGTTTTCAACAAGGGAAAGTGTTGTTTCTTTAAAATGAATTTGAACTCACTGCATGCCTACCTCTGTAACACCCCTCTCTATGCTATACTGTTAGATATGTCAGAGACAACCCCCAGATTTGTTGGATCTTTTCAAATATCTCTAGCTAAATTGATTGATGAGATCAAACTGAATGGATCTGCACAAGAAAACCCCACTCCCTCCTGTATGAGACAATGGAGACTCTCTAATATATCTAACATCACAGGGGAGAAAATTGGATCAGCATCACTGAGTTATAAACTGATTTGTTTGGGAGCAAATTTAATGCCACATATCAAAGAAACCAATGGTACTGATGTGTTGGATGGACACCAACAAGAGAATGACAAGAAGATTAATGAGTCAGCAGCATCATTACCTTTTGGATCTTCTACCATGAAGAGTTCAGAGTTACGCTCTCAAACCAGTGACCTCTCGGGATTTGGCGTCTCGTTAAATGAAGCCAAACAAAGTGAGAGTGCTGATGTTTCAGCTGAGAGCCATTTCCAGGAGGATTTAACAGTATTCTGCCCTCCTCATCTGTATTACAGTAATACTGCGCAGGAGAGGAGAGTACATAAAAAGAATTCCAAACTGCGGAACGTAGAATTGGAAGCATTTCCATGTGATGATTTGAGTTCCCGTAATGAAGAGGATAAAGAGAAAGTTAAAGATTCCAACTCCCGACCAGCACACCAGACAGCAGCACACACTTCACACTCATTAAGAAATCAAGATGCTAACAGCATGACCCTTAATGCCATCACAGAAGCCCTGAGACAGTTGCCCGTTTTAAATGCTCTTGTTAATGAACTCTCCCAGTTAAACATAAAGAGCACTAACCAGTGCTTGACTTCTCATTCCAGTCAGGCTTCGCCCGAGCCTGCAATCAGACAACAACTGGCGCAGACCTACACCCTGCGTAAGGCTAAAAAGCAAAACGATTTCGAAATACATTTACAACCTCCCAGATACAATTCCACACCTATACCAAATCCTGAACCTGGAAAAGTGAAAAAGCAGAAAGTGGATGTCAGCAAGCCTTCCAGGCGAAAGCTGGTGTTTGGAACAACTAAAACATTTAACCTAAGGTTGGAGCAAATATCTACACTTGGAATAAAACGTCGCGAATGTGCAGAGTTAATTCAGAGCAAAAATTTGCCACGGACAGACAGTAAAAAGGTCAAGTCAAGTAGGAAAAACAAGAAGTGCAGTAAGAAAAAATCTGTAATAAACCAGCACCTCAATCTTAATGAAAACATTGAGACAGTGATAGAACATGTGGGGTCGGACACTGCAATGAAAGAGACATTTACACTGAAAGAGAAAACTCAGATCAAACCAGATTCCCAGAGATGTATCAACATCCCCACTGTGGATAATGAAAGTGTATCCCTATCCCAAGATGAGAAGAATCCCTCAGAGCCTGAACCTGAGAGATACACTGACATCTCTGAATCATCACAGAGAAGCCGAAAGTCCTCATTTTCAGATTCCATCATTGAAGATCACATGGGGTCGGAATATGCTGATGACTTTGACAGTCTTGAATCTGGTGATGCTTGTACTCCAAACCCTATTAGCAGCCCAGAGACCTCTAGAGCCAAGACACCTGTTCACTCTGACCTCTGTAACTCCAGTTCCACATCTGAAAACACCAGGAAGAAAACAATATCTCCCAGGCCTGTCAAAGAATCCAGATCTGCACGGAGAGCTCTGACTAACACATACACTATCCGACCTCGATCTAGTGCCTCAGCCATCAGTTTTTGTTCTGATGATGATGTTGAATTTGCTGGGTTGACTTCAAGACAAACAGTCTCCTCTGGGAAACAAGCTGAAAAGAACAACGTGCAACAAAGTTCTTCTGAGAACTTTCTATCATCATTAAGTCAGGGTAGTGAGTCGCTTAGAAATGCCATGGAAGGATTAACTGTGGAATCTGTATCCTCCCTTGATGCTCAGGAGTTAGAGGAACTGGAGGATGAACTTAAATCCCCTGATTTAAGGAATGACTATAAACACATTTCAGAGCTTGTGGCCAGCAAACTACCTGGGTACACAATGTGAAAGGACAAAATGTTTAATTCTACTAATCACACAGCAAAGTTTTCTTAGTTATACAAATTACACCAATCAGTTTAATTTTGCTGCTACTTTTGGATATTTCTTAAATTAAAATAGTTTGTAATGGTAGTTTAAGTTCAAATGAGGAATTTTTGCAACATTTTAATAGTGACGATGTTTTTGTTTTGGACTTTAAGTTATCTCCAGGTAACTTAACACAACTCATTACAGAATGAGTTCTGTAAGTTACCTCCAGGTAACTTATGTTTATAATAAAGTTGTTGATGATGATCAAACTATAAGACTTTATTTAGAAAGACTTGTAATTACTCGTTATAACAATTTATTATAAGAATCTGTTTGATTTCATAGAATCTGGTATTTTATATATTATTTTTACATTATTACATTTTACAATTTTTTTATTCCTTCCTTGATTATTATAACACTTTGAAGCAGTGAAGCTTTAGAGTTTCAAGCACTTTCCAATAATCTGTTTCTTTACAATACTGTTTCTAGTTTTTTCTAAAAAAAAAAGTTTGATTGCATTATTTTATAGAATTTGTTATTGAAAATTAAATAAAAACTTATTTTTTAAAAAACAGTCGTGCTCATTGCGCATGCGCGTTGTCTGTATACGGAAGTGCTTGTGCTGAACTTTGCTAGATCAAACCAGCGATGTTCAAGCACGTTTTCCTAACAGGACCTCCAGGTAACTATAAATCTTATCTCTCCCAAATGCTATCAAAGTGACGGTTGGTGTCATTTCTACAGAATCCTCTTACTGTTAACGAAGAGACAATAAATCAGCACCATTTCTTGGTTCATTGGCCTACTCACACGTTTCTATGCTGTCATAGCAATTTGAAACGTTCCTGTTATTAAAAATAATGTTTAATACGTTGTTTTACTTTAAATACATTTTATTTTACTTGTAACTGCTTGGTTGTATGTTTAAATAATGGAGAGCATTTCTTGTTAAAAGGAGTGAACAATGTTAGACTTTATGGTGTATTTGTTGTGTTTACAGGTTCAGAAAGTAAATCACAGAATTACAGGCTTATAAAAACATTTAAAAGGGTATGATTAGTTGATATAATGTTGTAAATGAGGCACCCCTGAAGCTTGCCGATGACAAGGGCCCAAAATAACCAATATATAAATAGTAAAACTGTATGTGTTGCTGATGCTCAGTAACTGCCATTTAAACCTGCCACTAAAACTAGTTAATACCTATCTCATGTATGTGTTATCTCTCTGTCACAAGAATATTGTTAACAATCACAAAATATTACTGTTTAATATAGATGCAATATGATTATGTACGTTGAAAAACCCATAGACTTTATTGAATTAGGGGAAATAACAAAACAAGCAAAGCCATCCACTGAAATGAGGTTCCGTTCCATCGTCTTCCGCTCATCCGGGGCCGGTCGTGGGGCCAACAGCCTCAGACGGGAAGCCCAGGCTTCTCTCACCCCAGCTGCATCCTCCAGCTCACCTGGAAGGATCCCAAGTTGTTCCCCTGCCAGCTGTGAGACATAGTCTCTCCAGCGGGTCCGGAGTCTGCCTCTTGGTCTCATCCCGGTTGGACGTGCCAGAAACACCTCACCAGCGAGGCGCTCGGGGGGCATCCTGACCAGATGCCTGAACCACCCCATCTGGCTCCCGTCGATCTGGAGGAGGGGCGGCTCGACACCGAGCTCCTTACCCGATCTTTGAGTGAGAGCCCAGCCACCTTGCGGAGGAAGCTCATTTCGGCCGCTTGTATCCGCGATCTCATAGGTTGAAGATTTATTGTATTTTCCCAATTACATTGCTATCAATGTTATCAATAGAATTGCTATCAATTCTTTTGTGAAAGTATATGGATGATGCACAGTGGCATTACCATGAGAAGGTCAGGTTCGAGTCCTGGAGTGGGTGCGAGGCTTGAAACACTAGTCTTTCTGTGTGGAGTTTGGATTTTCTTCCCATGTATGCGTGGGTTTTCTTCATGTACTCTGGTTTCCTCCCACCCTCCAAAAACATGCCTGTGAGGTTAATTAAAAGTTCGCCTAGAAATGAGTTTTTGTGGATTGTTGTGAGCGTGTAGTCCTGCAACCGACTGGTGACCTGTTTGGGGTGTACCCTGCCTCTCAATTGAAATCAGCCTGGATAGGCTCTGGAAACCCCCACTATCTCATTAGACTCAGCAGTTCAGAAGACGAAATGGTCACCTCACAGGAAGAAGGTCAGGGTTCAAGTCCCAGAGTGGGTGCAGGGCTTCAAACACCGGCCTTTCTTTGTAGAGTTTGCATGATCTCCCTGTGTATGCCTGGGTTTTCTCCAGGTACTCAGTTCCTCCCACCCTCCAAAAACATGCATGTTAGGTAGATTTACCACAATGAAATTGCCCCTAGGAATGAGTTTGTTGTGGCCCCACAGCAGACTGCCTCTCGCCTGAAATCAGCCAGGATAGGCTCTGGTACCCCCGTGATCCTGTTATGGTTAAGGGATAAGCAATTCAGAAGACAAAACAAAAAAAAGACAAAAACTACTAGTTTATATAGATATGTAATGATTATACACATTGAAATACCATAGGCTGATTGAACAAAGTGAAATCACAAAACAAGCCATTACCTGAACGTGGTCTAAGATTTGTTTTGTGTTCTCCCAATAACTATGGTTTGAGTTCTTTCCTGAAGATGAATATGAATGAGGAAGCTTGGATTTGTCTGTCCAGGTGTGGGGAAAACAACGCTTGTTCAGAAAGCCTGTGAAGCTTTACTGTCATTGGGTGTGGAAGTGGAAGGATTTTACACCGAAGAGGTCAGACAGGAAGGCAGAAGGGTCGGCTTTGATGTCATCACTCTGACAGGAGAGAGGGGCCACCTGTCCAGAATCAGGTGAAGGTCTTACCATCACATCTAAATCAACCTACCTGCTGTCTTTTATCGCTTTGTTTCAATTCTCCCACGCTTCATTTTAACTTTCAGAAATAGAACTGGTGCCTCTCAGGCCCAACGAGTCTACACTGTGGGACCATATGCAGTCGACTTGCCTTCATTTGAAAATCTGGTTCTCCCCCTTTTCAGAAATGTAAGACCTGTCACATGTCTCTTGAATTCACCTTCAGCAATAGATCACAACAAGAAAAAATCCTCCCTACTCTCCCCTCTTACAAATCATCAAACCTTTGATTTCCCCAGAATTGATGCAGTAATTGTAAGCTAGCAAACACGTAAATTCCACAGTGACGTTTTTAGTGTTCATGGTGCCGTCTGGCTGTCACTGACCGTGATTAATTCTGCATGTAAAGTGAGCCTGAAGTGATGCCTACACATGTGCTGTATGTCTGCGCTCTGGCGGCATGTATTTTGCTTTCATCTCACTTCTCAGCTTGTGCATATCTACTGTAGTATCCCATTAAAAATAACATCTGAACACTTGTAGTCACATAAGTAGTTGCCGGTGTTTAAATGTATGAGACATTAGCATGATGAAAATTTGCAGCATGTCCAGCTGTGAAAGGTCAGTGTTGTACAGTGACTTTAAAAAGAAACCTAAACACTCTGTGAGTGTAAGTTTGAGATTGCATTTTTGGAAATTTAATTTAACTTTTTGAGACATGGTCAATTTGAGCTAAATAAAACAACATAACCTTCAGCTCTGCATGAGAATAATTTGCATTTTTATTGTTTTTTCTTAATCAGCCAAACACTTCATTCGAGGAGTAATAAATTAATTCACCTTTCACTGACCACCAATTAATAATTAATCACAAACCCACAAGGTGCATTTAATTAGTAAGTTCTGACCTATGGGGCATCTCATGAAGTCATTTTTCACCTGTGTGTCTGGACTCTCCAGGTTAGCAGCAGGAAAGTATTTGTCATCGATGAGATTGGGAAGATGGAGCTCTTCAGCCAGTCATTCATCAGAGCAGTGAGACAGGCTTTAGATTGCTCTTCTTGTGCAATCCTGGGCACCATCCCAATCCCCAAAGGTAAACCTCTGGATTTGGTGGAAGAAGTGCGGAGTAGAAGCGACATCAAGGTTTTCACTGTGAGTAAATATACCAATACTCTGATAGGAATGGAGGAGGGGGCAGATTGAGGTCATTTTGCAAACTGTTAAGTCCCACAATAGGTATACGCCACTGTTTATACTGTATCCTGATGGGGAGGGTGGGGGGTTAGAAGGCCCACACCCCACATTATCCCTTAGCTATGCTTGGATTAAATGTAAATCATGCATGTCTGATTCAACAACAATAGGGTGTCTCAAATGTAAAAATAATCTATAACCGAAGACTATACTGTGGACATTGTCATGCAAAACACTGCTTATGCTATACAGTACATACAAAGAACACACAGAGGTGTTATGCAAATGGACAGTTTATAATTTCACTTATAGACAGTAAATCAGAGATTAGGGGTTAATGCCATGTGGTATTATTATAATCTTAAGGTGAACATTGTTGTCAGCGGGTCAGATTCAGTTGGACAACTGTCTCCAATTTTTCTCTCTGTATAAAAGCACATTTTGCTCTATAAAGCTACTTGCCATGTTGATTTATTTTCCACTCATTTCTCTCTCCATGTAGGTGTCCAAAGAGAACAGAAACACAATCCTACAAGACGTTTTAACAACAATACAAGGATGTTTAAAACCTAACTTGGCGACTCAAGACCACTGACAGGGAAACCCCGCAGTGTTTGTACGTTTTTGCTGACAGCATATTTCATGTATGTCAGTACAAATAAACGTCATGCAAACGGACTATTAAATTGATCTGTAGACGTTTAACAAGATTGCTGAGCTGCAGTCACATGTGTGCATTATTATGTACCATTTCCCTTTTTTTTTTTTTTTAGGTTGTTGCTTTTTTGTGCTTCCCCATAATGGATTATATGTTGAATAATTAATTGTGGGGGAAATTGTTTGCTTACAGTGTAGATGACCTGGAGGATCTTATTTAAATACGTCAATATATGGGTCAGTTTTTATTTTTAGTTTGTCATTTTAATTTTAAAACTGAAAGCACTCTGTTTGTTTTTTCTAATTATTTCAATGGAAGCTTTTCTGTTTCTCTTGTTAACCTGAAGCTTTTCTCATTGGAGATTAATCAATATTTGATGGTGCAGCGATGTGCAATCCTTTCATGCTTTATTCATTCACTAACATGAAGCAAAAAACCCACCAAGTTGAAAATAAACTATACAGTTTCTCTAACATTACTTCATTTTTTTGTTTTGAATTCTGACATATACTCCTGATACAATTACTGTAACATCACAGATGTTGGTGTTTGTTCTCTGATCCTGAAGAAAAGACAAAACAAGCTTACCTTTTGTTTTTGGGGGAGGTAATGGCATCTCGATCCTAACTCAGGCAGATTAAAGGATAAATAGTGTCGGATTTCCGATATCCGAATGCTTTTATGAAGGATTTATTATGATAGCAGAGGTCAAAAAACGGTTTTACATGCTGTGACATGTCATTAAACTTTGGTTCAGTTCACCTTAACTATCAATAACCAGCTTTGAAAATAAATCTAGTACATGAAGGTTTTTTATAGTAAAATGTACAGTTTATTTAAAAACTAGAAGTTTTAACTTTCAAAGTATGCATGTGTTTTGATAAGTTTCTTTCTGCAAGTGGATCCACAGACTGCGTGAGCTTCAAGGTCTGGCAGTCGTTTTGAGGTTCTTTAATTACCACCCTCTGGCTGAGATGTTTTTTTTACCCCATTTTTTTCAGCACCAAAGCGTCTTCAGGTCATTTCAAAGTGAAAAAAAAAGCATTGAAGGCTTTCTTGGCTTGTTTTCCAGTGCCGCCTGTGTACTGATGTGACATGTCAGGCTGGCTGCAGAAAGAGCTGCCAGCTGGGATCTGCGTCAGACATGCTGCTGTGCCAGCATCTGTTCTCTGGCCTGTGCTTATGGACCACTGGATCATCTGGCATCAGCATCCATTGGGGAAAAAAATACTTCAAAAGCCACATTACAGTGGGAGTTTTACCTATCGTGGAAATATGGCATTGCAGGATGGTTGTGGGCACTGGCTTACATCAGGCAAGTGGAATTGATGGTTTGGTTCATGAAGCGTGCCAAACACCGGTACAGAGAAAGCCGGCTCTGTGAATTGGAAGGTGATCACCAGCCCCCTCCAGCAGGGTAGCAGATGGATTATGTAACGCAGAGAAAGACCTTGCCAATTCTAGAAAGTGAATCGAGTGTGTTTGGATGCATCTGATGTGTTGTGATGTGATTAGCCTCCACACCATCCATATTGTCATGTTATGTGCATATCATTCTCAGCAGGAATCTGCTCCCAGTAACACCTCCGAGGAGCAACATATACAGCAGCTCAGTTAAACTCTGCTGTTGCACCATGTGGTGAGAGCAAAAAAAAACTAGAAATAGGAGAGTTTGTGGCCATTTTTCCAGCTAAAGAGTAGTTTGTCATAAAAATTGACTTATAAAGAGGACTTTATGGATTTTATTGATTGAAAAGTTTAAAATTATGATTGAAAAAGGTGTAAAAGATCTTCAAAAATTCATTTTTTTTGCTATGTTTCACAAATCTTACAGCAATAGTTGAACTTATTCTCAAAAACAGGTGAACTGATGACTAAAAAAATGTTTTTAATAAACTGCGGACACTGTGGGGGACAGAGATGAAGATGCTGAGGATCTCTCTGGGAGGAACCAGGATGGACCGGATTAGAAATAAGTACATCAGGGGAACAGCACATGTTAGAGGTTTTGGGGATAAAGTTCGAGAGGCAAGACTGAGATGGTTTGGACATGTGCAGAGGAGAGAGAGAGAGTACATCGGAAGAAGGATGCTGGATTTGGATACACCAGGAAAGAGACCTAGAGGAAGGCCAAAGAGGAGGTTCATGGACGCAGTGAAGGAAGACTCGAAGATAGTTGATGTGACCAAAGAGGGTACAGCAGACAGGGATAGATGAAGAAACTGACTTGCTGTGGCGACCGCTGAAGGGAAATGCTGAAAGAAGAAGAGAACACTGTGGGACATTGAAAACTTCAGCCTGTCAACTTTGTATGGTGACAAAAACAATTGGCCTAGAGCCTCTCATCAATTCAACTTTCTGGTTTCTGCAACAAATAAATATAGCTGAAAGACAAATTCAGAAGTAGCCATAAAAAGTCAAGGCGAGTCCTATCACTTGTCCAGTACCCACAAACAATTGCTGCTCTGTCTGTAGTAATAGATTTTCTGTACTACCTTTAAGTAAAAACCGTAGTAAACATGCATTATTCCTACCACATGTAATAAAACATCTATCACCATACATACCATTATCTTGGTAATGCTTTCCAAACATGTGGTTGATATTTGGCTTAATAGAAACCATAGGTTTGTCCAAGCTCAGCCACAAAGCAGCTGGAACTACTAGGAAATCATCAAGGGACTCGCTTGTATTGATGTGTCCCAAGTAAGAGTAGTGTTGCATGAAAGGTCATGTAGAATAGTTTGAGTGAATATGAAGTTAATCAATGACCCAACCAGGGGGATGCATTCGCTCCGATTTCGCAGGCCAGATGTTTGTGCAGCACCATTCCTCTTTTATCCCTCCTCATACAGACAGCACAGGAAGACAAGGAGCTTCCCAGCAATCCAGGACAAAAGAGATTGTTCTGGCTGGAGGGTGGGGTGTGGGTTAGGTGTGGAAATAGTACTAAGATGGGGAATATTTTGCTGTCGTTGTTGCTCTTTGTTGAACCAGCCCAGGAGGCACATTGCAGGCTGTAAATTGGAGGAGGGGTAGTGTGATGTATAGACTAGAAAATTCTGGTCAAAAGGGCAAACAGAGTAGATGAAAAGCTGACATATCGTAACATAAAAAGCCTGATTAAGCTTTTAAAAATACTTTTCTCCATTTTTATCAATATGAGCAAAAGTTTTTATATAGAAAGCATGAAATGTATTCAGCTAAACTGTAAAAACTACAGGGGTGTCTGCGTGTGACATACATTTTCTCTCCCACTTGGTTTCTGTTCTATCCTCCTGCAGACTCAGATAAAATTCCCAGAAAGCTAAAAATAGAACTTTAATTTATCTTATTGTTGGAACATCTCTGGCTCATTAACAAACTGCATAAGTAGGTCCACGTCTTTACATTCAGGATGCATGATGAGAGACTTTAATAATAGTTCCACTATCACTTTTAGAAACTTATTCTCTTAACACACTGCAGTTTATTACAAGCTAATAAGCAGATTGTGATTGTGTTGATGCTTACATGGGTAGTTTTATATCTTTTGATTGTGGAAATGAAACCATTCGATTTGTAATGCTAACTGCCAACCCACTGCTGGTAGTTACCCCTCCACTTTTCCCATTACATCACCTTAGTGGGGGCTGCTCAGGGACACAGTTTTGGGTTTCAAAGCCTGCTAAATTACTGCCACTTCATTGCCTCTAGCATTAGGATTCAATGAGAGGTTTAATTACAGATAAAGGAAGGAAACTTGTGGTGAACTAAATGAAAAACTGATAAAATCCACAGTGATTGCGTGTGTTTATTTGGTTGTGATAGCTCTCTGAGAGATACTGCTTCTTTTCCATCCTTGTGAAAATCTGTCATGTGCAAAGAGTCATGCATCTCTCCAGAGGCACAGCCACCATTTTCAGTCATCAGCAGGGGACGAGTAAGGTCCTCAGGACATCTTTCTCCTGTTACACCAGGTTGATGGTTTTTTGTGATCTCCAGATCGTGACTGGTAACCTCTGAGAGTCACTTAAGCTCAGAAACTCAGCGTGCACTTCGCCTCACCTTTGGGAGAAAATGTCATATGGTCAGTCTTTAGAAGAAAGAACAGCATCAAACTGAGTGTCTCTGTTGCATTGTGTTACATGACCTCCACACAAGCTTCCACAGTGTGGTGACACGCAAGCACAGTGAGTACATGATTGTCTCTGTAGGGGACAGTTGAAGCCATCCCCACACACACACATACCGGAGGAAGCAGTAGGAGCTGTCAGCAGAATGTATAGAGGTCAGAGGCTAAAGCAGAGACAAAGATGTGGGCCATTGTGATCAATGAATCGGCTGGTGCCACATCCCCAAGGGCCTTAGAGGATGTAGCTGCCATTCCAAACATGATGGAGAGGAAAAAACTCACAAAAACATCTTCATTATAGGATGTAAACCCAACCCCCCATGCAGCGGCCACACAGTCAGAGGTCAATGTATGTTAAATGAAATAGGTGTCATGTGTGCATCTAACATGCTATTTGCCCCCTGGATGCCACTGTAAATTACTAAGAACTGAAAGATCATTTCAGGGACATGAAAATGATCTATTGATTGATTTTTAATGCAAACTTATCTAATGTGTGCTGTGTTTACTGAACATAGGAAGGATCAGTTATTCATAGTGTTTTAATAACTTCCATATTGCTTTTAAGTCGACAGATTTTTACCAAAAATACTTTTTGAATGACTTCACTCGTGCTGTGTATGGTTATGTAAAACTGTTTGTGAACATTTCTAATAGAATATTTAAAAAATGGAAAACAGCAAAGTGGGGCTGGAGGCACAAGATGGTTCGTTAGAATACTAAACATAAAACAACTGCTTAATTTACTAGATAAACAGTGTTTTAACAAGTAGGCAATTAACTCATTCATTTATTATCTGAACCACTTGTTCTTGTTGTGTTGTTGTGGCTGTTGTAGTGCTGGAGTCTATCAGGCAAGAGGCTGGGTACACCCTGAACAGGTCACCAGTCTGTTGCAGGGCCTCACGACTTCATATAAATACACAATCTGAAAACTTTTACAAACAACCCTAGGGCTGCACGATGGCGCAATTGTTAACACAATGGCCTCTGAGCAAGAAGGTTGGGTGTTTGAGTTCAAGAGTGTGGGCGAGGCTGGAAACACTGGCCTGTGTGGAGTTTGCATATTCTCCCCATGTTTGCGTGGGTTTTTTCCAGGTTGTCTGGTTTTCCCCCACTCTCCAAAAACATGCATCTTAGATTGAATGGCCACTGTGAAATTGCCCCTCGGAATGTGTACGTGTGTGACCCCACAACAAACTGGCGACCCTGCCTCTCGCTTGAAAACAGCCATGATAGACTCCTGGACCCTCCTGGACCCCAATACGGATAAATGGTACTGAAGACAAAACAAACAAGCCTTTTAAGTTTGACACTAATTGTCTTTTATATTATATAAAAGTGTTTTTCATAAAGTATTTTACATGCAACTATTTTTATTCTTTAAAAAAAACTTCTCTGCACTTAAAACTGCCAGATTTTCTTTGTGCAATATCTTAGTGTGAGCTTGGTGGGTTTGGATGAGTCCTGTGTGTGTTTTTCCACTTTCTATTATTTCAGCTGCTGTACGGTGCAAACAGGGCCCAAATGTTTCAGCAAATTTAAGTTTTACTGCTCAAACCTTACATCTCATCTGCAGTAATCTCTCCAACTTTAAGCCAAATGTCTCACCTGCTTTGAATGCACATCTAAAACTAAGATCTCATTTACTTTCATTTTTAATATTTACTTTATATTCCTTACATTTCAAGCTCGTCTAACATCTATCATTATTTTTTTTTATCAGTTTGTGTTCACCTGCTTTTTTTTCTCTTTCTACAGAGAATTTAGTTTTTCTTTTATTCCATCCATTAATCTCCCCCATACGGCCTTTTTTTCTGCTGTGTAACTAATCTGTCTCAGACATCTTGTGGGCTTCACTGAATATTTTTGTAATGCTAAACAGCAGCATTTTGCTCATGCTTTATGCACAGAACTCATTATACAAGCACATCTGCAGTAAGTCCTGCTTCCTCGGCCTAAAAGCAGCGTAGATTATGCACGTGTGAATCATGTCTCTAGATGGTTTCAGGTTTTAAAATGCAAACAGAAATCTAATGATGTGTAGACGTTCTCCGTCTGGCTTGTTCTTTTCTTCAAGTCCCCAAAGAATACTACAAAGCTTGAATAAGGAATGAATCTTTAATAACAACCAAAGCAAATTCTTGTTTTGTATATTTTATTGTGCTTAAATCTTTGTTAAAGTTCTGTAAGAAAAAAAACCCAAGCAGTATCAAACTGCTGTTGTGTAATTATTAAACAGAAACTTCTCACTCTGGAAATGATGAAGACGAAAAAAAAAAAAAACAGATAAAAGACAAGTGATCAAATCAAAACTGCAACAAAGTGCACACAAAATAATGTTAGTTTGGCTTTAAAAGAAAGTAAAAAAAGCAACACAACTTATTAAAACCAGGGTAAATAACACAGCACATCTTTCCTGGAGTGATTTCGGTTGTAGATACTTTAAAAAAAGAAGCTGTGATCATAAATATGGTCAGTAGTAGTGTTTGTTTGTTTGGGTTTCATATGTGCTCTGCACAAGTAAAACTATTTAATATCAAAATCACTCATTAAAATTATTTCCCAAAGAACTTTTTGAAGACAGACTTGTTTCGAGGCCTTGGCAGGCTTAGATAGCTGCGTATTGAGGGGTCCTCATATGAGTCCTGCAGCCTTGCCATCCTGGGATGCTCAGAGCTTCTGATTATTGATGAGCTGCCGTTTGGCTTGTCTCCCACTACCAGAGTCACAGAGTAATTGGAACCTTTCTCCACAGCTTTTCCTCCTGGACTTTGCAATGTGGGTTTGATCTTCTGATAAGTTGCTAGTAAGAAAAATGGAGTATGATTTAAACAAATAAGAAAAAACTATGTTTGAAATGCATGAGGAGTTCTTCATCAGAAAGAAAAGAGCATAGGACCAACCAGATGTAAAGGAGTGAGAGCGATGCTTGGATCCAGGCCAGTCTGGACTGCTGAACACAGGCGAGTGAGGAGAGGGTGAAGAGTTGTCTCTGAATCTTTCAGAACATTTGTGAGTCATCGTACGCTTCAAACTGACTTCATCGTTATCTGATGGGATGAAAATAGGAAAAAAAGAAATAATATGAAGGTTTTACAGTGTAATAACATGGCTCTGTTCAGCCAAGCGTGAGATGAGATAATACTTTAGCTCCCTCTAGTGGTAACCAACTCTACCTGCATTTAACTGCTCACTTAACATTAAAGGCAGTAAGTATGGAAGATTCTTATTAATTTAATTTTTGGATTATCACTAAAAATCTCATACCGGTGGGACCTATGCTTAAAAATATGTGTACTTATAATATAAAAATTTAATGCAAATTAGGGCTGCATGGTGGTTCGCACAGTGGCCTCACAGCTAGAAGATCGAGGTTAATCTGTGCAAAACTTATAACACTGGCCTTTGTGTGTGGAGTTTGCATGTTCTCTGCATGTATGCCTGGGTTTGCTTTGAGTGCTCCGGTTTCCTCCCACCCTCCAAAAACATGCATGTGAGGTTAATTGGCTGCTGTGAAATTGCCCCTTGGAATGAGTGTGTGTGTGGACCCGCTGCAGAATGGTAACTTATTCGGGGTGTACCCTGCCTTAAAGCAGCCGGGATAGGCTCTGGAATAAATGGTTCAGATGACAAAACGAAACCTTTTGTTGACAATTACCTTTGTATGGTAAACAAAAACATTGGCCTGCAATTATTCACTCCAAATTCTTTGGTTTGGCGACAGGTTAGGATTTTTATTGATTGGAAACGCAAACCCACAAAAAGCCAGAAAAGACCAAAGCAGGTCTTAACTTTGCCCAGTATTTACAAAGACTTGCTGGGCTGCCAACGCTAAGAGATCATCCATAAAACCTTTAATTTAAGGCAAAATATGATAACAAAAAAAATTATTTGGTGACATGCATGTATGGTTTTTGTTTAGTGTCATCGCAGGGTGTCTGATGTGGAGCAACACACACACACACACACACACACACACACACACACACACACACACACACACACACACACACACACACACACACACACACACACACACACACACACACACACACACACACACACACACACACACACACCTCTAGGGGTGATTTTATAGCAGCCAGATAACTCAACACATGTTTTTAGACAATGGGAGGAAACCGGAGTACCCGGAGAAAACCCATGCATACATTGGGAGAACATGCGAACTCCACACAGAAAGGACAGTGTTTCAAGCCTCATCCCTAGTCTGGTACTCTGACCCCTGACCTTCTCGCTGTGAGGCCGCTATGCTAACCACTGTGCCATTGTGCAATAGTTTTTGTTCCTTTGATAATTTAATTTGCGTTTAATCAAAACAGTGCTTTGTTATTTGCTCGCCCACATTTTTTTTTTACTATCTGTTTCTGAATATTCTGCATTCTATTTCTTCTGGCATCTCCCGTTAATAAATAAACAGACAGACAGCTGCATAATCTTTTTCAGTGTGTGACTGTAGAGTGAATGATGTTTTCCTCACCACATCCTCCTGAATCTGACGATGAGACATCCAACTGCTCACTCAGACTTTTTAGGCGACTCGTTTGCATGTGACTGTGCTTTCTGCTGAGAACAATTTCTCTGGTTTGTGTGATGCTTGGTGGTTTGGGCTTGGATAACGTCTGGGTGACATCATGCAGAGAGGAACAGCAGCAACTGGTTTGGCTGGAACATCTAAAGCACACAGGAGGCTTTCTGTTGGGAAAGACAAATTACAATAAATAAATATTGTGATTGTTTCTATATCTTTATGGGTTTTTTTATTAATCATCTTACAGAGACACGATTAGGTCTTGATCAGCAGAGATGTTTGATACGGAGGACGCTGACTCACTCTGACCTTTTAAAAAAAGACAAAGGTCACATTGGTGAAATCTTCATATTTGTAGTTTTAGTTCTAAATGTAAGTATATAATTAAATTTACATGAGCTAGCTTGTATCTTCAGGATCCATTTCTTCATCAAGAAGCGTGATGATGTGTTAAACAAGTATTCAGAGCCATCGCGAAGCCTGCAGAGTAGGAAAATGACTTTTAGTTTCTTTACAAAAATGTTTCTTCAATCGTTTGGTCTTCTGATCTGCTTATCCCCAATGGAGTCGCAAGAGGTGCTGGAGCCTATCCTGGCTGATTTCAGAATAGAGGCAGGATACACCCTGAACAGGTTGCCAGTCTGCTGCACACACACTCAACAATCCAAACAGTCATTCCTAGAGCCAATTTACTGTGGCCAATTAACCCAACATGCATGTTTTTGGAGGGTAGGAGGAAAACGGAGTATCCGGAGAAAACCCACACATACATGGGGAGAACTTCCAACCTCCACACAAAAAGGCCAGTGTTTTAAGCCTTGTACCCACTCGGGGACTTGAACCCCGACCTTCTTGCTGTTAGGCCTGTTTCTTGAAATGTGTAAATTTTTTAATCTATTACCTTAAACGAAAGCAGTTTGGTTTCTTGGTGTAGTCTGGTGCAGGTGAACACTCGGCTCCAATTAGATTGAGAGGAAGGCCGCATGCAGAACTCTAAAAAAAAATGCAGAGTGATCATTATTTATCACACTACTACCTGATTCTAAACATTATTTCTCACAGTGTCTGCTCACCCGCAGCGTCTCCTTTCTGTCCTGGAAAAAGCACAAGGTGTTTCTGTGTAGGATGGTGTGGTAGGAGTTCCAGCCTCTGGAGGCTGCCTGTGAAATAAAGATAAGTGTCAAAGCTGCTGACTGGGAGTTTAAATGTGCTGACTGTGGTGGTCTAATCGCTTCATACTTTCTTCCCCCCCAGCTGCAGCTTGTGCTTCCTCTCCAGGGTCCCCTCCATAGACTGCATCTCAGGCTTTCCACTCTAAATGGAAATGAATTAATTTAATTCAAGTACAAAGAAACTTGGTCAGAAAAAAATCTCAGCAGGTTAGTTTATTCTCACCAGGAAGAAACAGCGCCCTCCTGTGGCCTCAGTCAAATTCTCTTGCAGGTTGTGTGAACCTGTTTCCAAACACATGTGAAGACTATTGGAAGGATCCTGTCAAGAAAAATATTTAAACCTTTATAAGCATCAATTCTTCATGTGCGATAAATTTATTTTCCTTGTATTCATAAATAAACAATGAGATTTGATTTATTAAACTTCCTTTTATTTGATAAAGCATCATAATTTCTTGGTACTACTGCTTAGTTTTCAACATTTATTTTCAATGTATGTAAGAGTAAGTTATTTTCAGTCTCATGGACGGTGTGCCAATACCATGTTTCAAATCTCACCTTTAAAAACCCAGTGTGCTCTTCCACATCCTCCCCCACCTTCGCCTCCTCCTCTTCCTCCTGCTCTTTGTACTGATAAAAGTATCTCTGAGAGTCTCCAACATCAGGTAATTTCACAGGATCAGACGCTGTCTCATTCGCCATCAGCAGAGTCTTGCTGGCTGGTTCTCTGTTAGGAAAAGCTGCCCAGGACCTTCTGTCTCCTGCCACTGGAGGATCTTTGGCACCCAGAAAGCTCTGAATGTATGTTGGAAGTTTGAATTCAGCAACCAAGAGGTTCGGTGCTGATGCGGTGACCAGATTTCTGTAGAGGATAGCAGGGTTGTGTACTCCATCTGAGCTGGATGGTGGTTCTCCATCCTGGTTTGATGCTGTGGAGTCTTCCTGATTGGGCTGGTACATTATGTCTGAGCAGATACTTTGCCTGTAGTTTGATGTTTGGTTCCAAATGTCCTCCAGTTCTTCTTCTTCCTCCTCAAACTGCTGGTGATCAAGGTGAACGGACTCTGTTGAGTTTGGTGATGAACTCACTGGATCTGTGTTCTCTCTTGTTTTGATCAAATCTGCCCCACCCACTTGAAGAGAAATGAGCCTACCCACCGCTCCTTTAGGCTTCTCCGCACATGAAGCATCGGTAGTGAGCTTTACACCACTTGAAGTGGAGATGCCAGAGTCTACAGAGTCCTGACGAACGCTTACATTCATTGTCGACTTTAGATTCACTCTGACGTGAGAGGATTGGCTCGACTGAACACCTGAACACTCTCCATGGGATTTTGAACATCTGTGATACTGGTGTCCATTCAGATCCCTGATGAGTGTGTGGACACTGAGACACTCATGTTTAGGACAGGCTGAAGTTTGGTTGATGTAAATAGGAAGCTCTATTCTACCATCAGTTTCACCTGAACTAGATTTACTATTTGTGGAAATATTTTCCTGCTCTGTGTCCTCACCAGGTGCTGTTTGAGGAGGTTGGAGACACTTTTCTACATCAAACAACTCCTTAGCCACAGCTGCTGGTTCTTTTGATTCGAATAGAGGGGTTTCAGCTAGAGTTTGGGAGGTGTATGGTGTGGGTCGCGCCTGCCTGAAGGAGCTCAGCACTGTAGGCCTCTGAGGGAGGAGATTTGGATCAGCCCTTCCTTCATTTTTAGACTCTGAAGGACCAATAGTAATGATGTCTTGAATACTTGGGATGAGGGTCATGTCTTTGGGTAGATCAAAACTCAGCACAGAACCTAGAGAGAGGAATCTACAGTGACCTTTCACTTGATCAGGTGAAGAGGTGGCCCTGGCTGACACAGCGTACGGAGTGATGCTGTACTCTCCCGAACACTCTTTATCAATATCCTTCAGCAGAGGATTTTTCATGTAGGCCAAAGCTTCTAAATCGTATGTGTTCTTTTCCACATCTTTCTGTCTCCGACCTTCCTTCAGCGGCCACGTACGTGTGTCATATGTGATGCTCTCATATTGACACGCGCCTTCAGTTCCCATAATTTTCTGAATAGTGTGTCTGCGAGCATCCTTCTTTTTCTTTCTCTTCTTTCCCATCCTCTTCAGGCTGTTAAAGATGGAGCTGCTATTGGTGCCCATCACAGAGTGGAAGGTAACACTGTTGGTTTGAGGCCCAGGCAGGGATGGAGATTGTGAGGAGGAGGACGAGGGTGATAAAGTGGGGAAACGCGAGTCTGTGGAGTGACTCTTTTGGCGATTAAAGGTGATACTCTCATACACAGGGGTCACTGCCAGGTTGGTTTCCTTCACATGCAGGAAGGTACTTACCTAAAAGAGACAAGAGAGAAGAACATCAGGTATGTGTGTGATGTTACATTACAAATGGCGGATTCATGCAGGCGTCTGTAGACGTATTATGGACGGATAATGAGTTGTACAACCAACCAGTATAAAACCCACAAATATGTAAACTTATAGAAAACTCATAAAGACAAAAAACATACAAAAAAATCCCTTGAAAGGACATAATGCGAACGGCAGCAATGCAGGGCCTAATCTGAATCACATGTGGCTGCACATGCCGTCATACACAGCTGTAATGTCTTGACCTTTCAACTCTGTGACTAATCTCTCGTTTCTGTATGAGCTCCAGACTATAAATCATATGGTTCAGTCTGGGGGCCTTTCTGAAAAGTTCAGCGTTAGTTCCCACATTCAGGACACACTCCTGCTGGGAGTCACATTTGAGCACGTTTTCCTAGGAAGTAAAGATGAGGTCACTTATTTCATACGATTACAGCGGAGTCAAACACGAACAGGTTTGCATTAGATGTAGGATGGAATGGCAGGAGAAGGCGAGAGCGTCTGTCAACAATCAGAGGAGCGAGAGGACCGCAGTGTTTTTCTTTCTCATTGCACTCATTCTGTTTCTGTCATCGGAGCTTTTCAGAGTTGTTATTTGCTCATTTTAACAAGTTTGATTCTCTAAGAAAAGCTTGTTAGAAACGTCCTAAAACAACATCTCGGTTTTCAGGCGGGAATTCTTCCTTTCATCCGGGTGTACAAAGAACAAACTAAAAGGACAAAATGATGACAGACGGATTTAAACTCACTTGAGAAAATTTAAAAGCACACATTTGTATTTATCTAAAAAAAATCTGATGATTATTAATGCTGCAATGTACAATGAGAAGAAACATGTTCTGGGAACATAAAACATTTGTAACCCTCCTTAAAGCAGAATTATTATTTTTTTTTTACCAGATATGACCTCTTAGTGACCTTGATGATTCTGCCTTGACATACTGTACATGTGAGCCCTTAACATGACCTACAGTTCTAGCTTAGCCACACCTTGTTTGTTAGTAAAACTTGCAAACCTGAACAGCTCCACACTGCATGCATTCTTTGCACGCTCAGAGGTGCTGCATGCAATTCCACTTCACACTACAATTTACCTCATTTGCACTTTGCCGATAAACCTTTTTCTTTCGCTTTAAACTACCCCAAGTATTTTCCAAAAGCCCCTGGCAGCGCCTCCAAAAGTTTTTATAGGCAGATGATGGAGGCACAGTGGGCTGAGGGAGAGAGTGAGGAAATGTGAAGATATAAGGGGGAAACAAGGGAAGAAGAAGTTTGTTGTGGCATGGTTACAGAGAAGAACTGGTACTGACCCCCCTGCAGATGAATGTGGTTCTTACCCGGTGGACCGGCTCACAAGTTTCCTCCAGTGTTTCCTCTGTCTCACCAGGCAGGTCAAGCACCTGCACGTGACTGTTGCCAGAGTTACCAAAGCTGAAGATGAGGTTGACCGCTGCACCTGAAGGCGAGCTGCTGTTTTCCTTCAGCACCGTGATGTTTGCTTTGGGAGCTTCACTAGGCGACCCAACACTATTCATGGTTTCATAGCCATCCTCTAATGGCTTCCCTTTATGCAGTTTGATGTGTTTAGACTGCTGAGGTGATGCAGATCTGTCTGCTGCTGACATCGTTGTGTCTTCAAAAGAGTCGATAACTTGGATGTCTTCAAGCTCAGGTGCGAAGCTCTGGTTGAAATTAGACAGGAAATATGACACAATTATTAGTAAGTTGTTATCATGAATAATCTGATTATCAGACAAACTTTATAGCTCAGTGTATAAAGAATAGTGTGGAAGCCTGATATTGCTCATCCCTACCCATCCCGAGAAAGCTCAGGCTTCACCTCCAAAACTTGATACAGATCTTGAGTGAACCGCCCATGCTCTGCCCAACTCATGAAGGTGGTACAGGAGTGGAAGGAGTGTGATAGAAAGAGAGGAGTGTGAAATGCTTTGTCTAATGTAAGAAGCGGCATCAATGAAGCTAGCAATTAGTCATCAATTTTAGATAGATAGATAGATAGATAAAAACTTTACTAATCTCCCGCAGGAGAAATTCTGGTGTCCAGCAGCAACAGAAATCAAGTACATACAAAATAAATACATACAATAATAAAATAGGAGAAACATATGATCTATTAAATTGTTTGAGGGCTGAAGGGATAAACGACCTCCTAAAGCGCTCAGTCCTGCAGCGCAGTGAGAGGAACCTGTTACTTCGGGTTGTTTAGCAATCAATTGTTCATCGTCACACGGGACAGAGGCAGAAATACTCTAAAAAATTTCTTAAAAACTTGATCATTCTAAGAACCACTTTGGTGACAATTCAAGGCGGACGCATCACTATTAAAAGGTAACAAGCTCTCAAAAGTAGATTTTGCATGAGGAAGGACTTATAAATCATCTTAACTGGGCAAGAGATCTTTTACGGTGTTCAGCTTTTTCTAGAAACTCATTTCTACTTTGGATGAGTAAGTGATCAGTCTTGTGTAAAAATAACTTGTGTTGCTGGATTTTCATCTACCAATTTAGGTCCAATTATTTTTTCCAACATAAACCCTCGATAGTCTACAATTTACCACTATATTTTTTGGGGAATCAACAAGCATACTCATGTTATAAATTGCATCTTTTTTTTGGACAATTACACTGAGTTCTGAATTGTTATGCCGAACAAATTTCTCTGTAGAAGTTTTTCAGAACTACCACACTCTGGAGGATTCTATATCTTAATGTTAGTAGTCCTTCCTGTTTGGTGCTTTGTAATGTCTTTTTAGCAGCTGCTATATTAATCTAACACAATAAGTAAGATTAATAGAGCAGACAAATTCTTCTGCATCATGCCTTTATCTGCAGAGCACAGTATGGGGTCTGAATCAGACACATATCTCTTCAAATGTTCACGTTTCTGTGAAAAATTGAATATTTTCATCAACTTGTTTCCCACTTTCCAACAGCAGAGATCATTTTCTTTCCCAGAAGTATTGCTTTGCTTCATAACATGGAACAGTCTTCAGAAGTTTTTTTTTTTATTGGACTCAACTGACAAACTGATAATAACAAAAATCTGATTTCAGAAATCCAAAAACCCTGGGATACAATCCTATCCGGATAAAACAAATTAATAATCTAACAATACTTAAATTCCATTTGTATGATAATTTGGAACACATTGTTAATTGACGTGGTGTTTCGAGATCTGCTGACTGTTTCTGATTCCCTGGGCGGCTCTGTGATTTACTTGGGAAACCGGTGTTAGGGGTGCTAATTACAGAAAAAAACATCTGCCCAGTAATTATTTCAAATGAGAGCTCTACAACTTCAGAAAATTTAGGCAAATCAAGATGACTTTCTTTTTAGAACCACACAGCCACGCAGGCATCACAGCCGGCACACTGAAGCAGGAGTTTGAATTTGTTTCATTAGCCGCAATTTGTCTTGCTTAAAATACTGAAGATTAAAAAACACCAGAACGTGTAGTATGTTAGAAAATGAGAATATCTAAGGCACAGTTGTATTGTATCACCTGTTTATTGTGACAGTAATTCACTATTTACCTGTGGCACTGAGGAGCACATTGCGGCCTCTGAATAGATGTTATCTTGAGCAGGTTTCTGCCTTTTGTTTTTGGGAAGCCGCTGCTGTTTCTGAGCCCTCCAGTGGACTGAGATCCACCCGAGCATACTTCTTAGTTCCTCCATGCGCTCTCTTACCTACAGGATGCCATAAGTTAAAGAAAATTAGATAAAATAAAGAGCAAGTTGTGTGTGTGTGTGTGTGTGTGTGTGTGTGTGTGTGTGTGTGTGTGTGTGTGTGTGTGTGTGTGTGTATGTGTGTGTGTGTGTGTGTATGAGATGGAAGTGTTCATCCTTGCTCACCATCTGCATAAGGTGGTGCTCTTTTTTAAATAGTGTTTTTCCTGCTCTGGCGAGTTTGTCGAAATCTTCAAATTTTTGCTCAATTTGCAAGTCCAGCTCTACTGCCAATGGCCTCTGCCCATCTCTTCCCAGACGCAAGGCAGTTTCTGAGAAAATACATGACCTTGTGTCTTCTGTCCAAGAGCTGTTTGGAGGAACGGGTGGGGAAGAAAAGTGGTGTGAGAAGAGATTTGAGAAAAACCATACATTCACTAAACATGAGAATAACCAGAATCTTTTTGATAGGAAGGACATTCATTCCCTCTCACACCCAGAAACGTCTCCCATCCTCCCAGAACATCCCAAATTCCACAAAACTCCTGGGACTTGAGTTTGACAATAAGAACATCCTGTTCATTTTTTAAAGGACACTGTATAAGACAGATGTTCTGAAAAAGTGAATTATGAAAGAAAATTGGCTCTGGAAGGGAGGCGTCTAGAGGGGGTCCCAGGTTCCCCACGCCATGCTTACATCATTGCAAGGTAGCTCCTGAAGAAGTCCTGGAGCTGCACAAAGTCCTCCAGACGGGATTTGTTCTCTGATACACAATTTTCCAACTCGTTCCAAGCTAACAGCGTGGCCTGGATTTCCCCCCCAAGCAAGTGCATTCTCTCCGGGCACACCTCCATCAACTGAGACGCCTGGTTCTCCATTTCCCTTACATCCTCCTTCATGACATCATATTCGATCTGTAGGGAATTAATAAAATCCTTATCAAAAACCATTTGTCTTCTTTAATTTAAGGATTATTTAAACATCTTGTACCAATTAGATCTCTGGCAATGACTTCATCTCTATAGATTCATGCATGGATTTCTGTGGGAGGCCCAGGTGGTGGACATATGTACTGCCACGGTATAGAAAGCTCGCAATCTGCACCACTTTTCTCTTTTTGACGAGGCAGTAATTAATAGTGTTGAGAGAATTGTGGGAGCAGAACTTCGTAATGTTTCTCAGCTACAGTAAGCCTCGAGAACAGTGTGTCGTGGATGCCTGTCTGCTGACGGCACGGTTACTTCAGTTTGGGAGATTAGGTCATTTCTGTTCTTCAATCCTATCACGTCCAGACAGCTGCATTGCATGTGATAAACATAACAATGCCCTAAAATGAATTATATTAAAGCTTTACGATCCCTGACACCATATTTCCCACTGTCTGAGCATTGCACACATACACACCCTGCTGAATTTACTCATAAGTATGCACTCAGAGTTGATAAAAATAATGTCTGGAAAATGAATGTTCTCGCTTTTGCTATGTGTGGACAGTCACATAGTTGGGTTTGTGCAATGAATTAAAGGCAAATTATATCAGGATTTGTCATTCCTTCCCTTCCTTTGGCCCTTTTTTCTTCCCTCAGTTTCTGTCCACTGCCCTAATTTCTCACATCTGGTCACAAACATAATTGTATTTTGCCCCTTCCCTGCCTTTAGATCTAATACTCCTTTCTGTGGTTGTCTGTTGTGTTGTGGCGGTCTGATCTCTTCATATGTGGTTTTGGTGAGTCTGCCCAAGACCCAAACCTGTCCTTGTCTCTCTTTACCGACCCTCTTTTTCATTGATGAACAGTTAAAACTGGGTGTTGTGCTTCTGGGTTCTCATCACTACTTTCTGACAGGCTCACTTTTATTGTTTTAAGTTATAGAAAAAAAAACTTCCCAGCAAGTATGCTCCACTAACCTCCAGGCGGTCCTGCTTCTCCTGCAGATCATCTATTCCACATCGATCCGGTTCACATTGCATGGCCATGTCTGTCTCCTTCTCCAAGATGTCCAAACGTAGCTCCTTGCTGCAGCATAAGCATTCCTCCACACGCACTGCGAGGTTAGCATGCTGACGGGGTACACAGTTTGTAGGAGTTGAGGTGGTAAGATTTTATGTACAATGTAGGATTTGTTTAGCAAAAATTAAAAACTTGATATTTTTTTCCACTGAATCAACAACAGCGACTAAAGTAGAAAAAGTTTCAAAAAAGTCTTCTGGACAGTCTAATTCTTCAACGAGACGTTTCGACTTCCATCCGGAAATCATTTTCAATCTGAATGAAATGGACTGAAACCTGGATCCATTTATACTAACCTGAGTAACAGGTAAAAAAATAGTAAGAAGGGCTCGACCAATGAGACTGTGTTCCTTAAGATGGCCGTGAATGGATCCTATTGTAGCCACAGACCAGTAAACAAACCTATTATAAAAATGCTAAGTACCGGTCAACACATTACGGCAGAAACTAGTACATCCTAAAGACAAGATGCCCACAGAAAAACAGAGCAATGTAGTTTATTCGATCCGGTGCAGTGAAGGGAGCTGCAAAGAACACTACATTGGAGAAACAAAGCAACCACTCCACAAAAGACTTTACCAACACAGAAGAGAAGCCTCTAGTGGTCCACAGTCTGCCGTACATCTGCATCTTAAATCCACCAAACACACTTTTGAGGACAGCGAGGTGAAGATTCTAAGTAGAGAGAAAGGTTGGTTTGAAAGAGGGGTGAAAGAAGCCATCTTTGTGATGAAAGAGAATCCCTCATTGAATCGGAGTGGAGGCGTTAGATACGTTTTGCCCGGTATCTATAGCAGCCTTTTGAAGCCATGGACTAAAGATGACACCTCGTGACTCAGTTTCACGCCTCTCGTTAGCAGGTTTCTCTACTCACTAGGCTTTTAGCATTTTTATAATAGGTTTGTTTACTGGTCTGTGGCTACAATAGGAGCCATTCACGGCCATCTTAAGGAACACGGTCTCATTGGTCGAGCCCTTCTTACTATTTTTTTACCTGTTACTCAGGTTAGTATAAATGGATCCAGGTTTCAGTCCATTTCATTCAGATTGAAAATGATTTCCGGATGGAAGTCGAAACGTCTTGTTGAAGAATTTAACTGTCCAGAAGACTTTTTTGAAACTTTTTCTACTATGGATCACTCCTGGATGAATGAGGGACTACACGGATTAACAGCGACTAAAGCTCTCTTCATCTTCTTACCTTGCTCAAAAGCAACTGGATTGCCTGGTCATGGCTTTGAGATCGACCTCTTTCTCTCACAGTATCATTAAGCATTTCTACTGCCTCTCGGAGCTCCTCAACGTGGTCCCCCATGGTTGCTATCAAGGGCTCTCCCACACCACTTTGGAGTTCAAACAAAGTTGGAGTGGAGAAAACTTCATTCTGTAGAGGCTGGTTAGATTGAAAAGGATTCCAGAGCAAAAGAAAACACAGAAATTTAAATGTTGAAAGATAAAATAACTGACTAGTCCAGCATCATAAAAGAAGTGGTTTACAGACAAATTGTAATGACATTTTGGTTAAGGGTTTTGTTTTGTTAAACATCTTTGAAACTTCAAATCACATAAAAATTAAACGAGTATGGGGCTGCACGGTGGTCCAGTGGTTAGCGCAGTGGTCTCCGTTTGAGTCCCAGTTTGGGTGCGAGCCTTGAAACACTGGCCCTTCTGTGTGGACTTTGCATGTTCTCCTTGCGTTCATGAATGTTAGGTTAATTGACCGCCATAAAAATTGCCCCAGTAATGAGTGCGCGTGTAAGTAGTTGTCTGTGTGTTTGGCCCTGCAACAGACTGGCGACCTGTTCAGGGTTTATCCTGCCTTTCGCCTGAAATCAGTTGCAATAGGCGGGAGCCCCTTCAGCGACCCCATTAGGGATAAGTAGTTTAGAAGATGAAACGACTAAACTACATGTTTTTCTTTCGTCTGTTTTTTGGCTTCTGTGCACTAAAGTCCTTTCAATTCTTTTAATGTAAATAACCATAGCTTTAATTTGTAAATTCATTTTTAAATTAGCTTAATTTTAAATTTGTAATCATGTCAGGAAGACGGGTTGATCCCATCTTCTTGTAAACGTACTCCTCACCTGGCAGAGACTATACGGACGGCTTAGTTCTTGGCTTTCCTCCAACTCCACGCGCTCTAGGAACTCGGTCAGCATGCGTGTGTCCTGCAGTTCTGAGCTTTGCTGGGTCAGGGCACTTAAGACTCGATGATATCTGTGAAACACACACATCAGTAAAACTGTTTGAACTAGAAACTACACCCAACTGTCCTCAACAGTCACCCACAACCCTGGATATCCTTCAGACGAACCACACTAAAGAAACCACAATCATCTCAGTGTATGACTATTACCATGCTAGAGTGCTGTTTATGTAACCACGTATCATCTGTCACATAAACATATCCTGCACTGTAGGGCAGAAGGATACCTCATCCGAAAAGAGTTTACATGTAAAATGATAAAGGGATGGGGTAGGAAGGATGTGTTTTCTACAAAGTAGAATACTGTAAATGAGCCCTAAGTACTTCTTTGTAAGATTAAATAATGACATCATACTGAGTGCATTAGAGCTGCTTTATGAAGCACCACTACCTGAACGGATGGCCTCTTAGACTCCACTTGTGGAGATTCCTGTCCAACACACAATCTGCAAATACTTCAACTGGGACATTTTCCTCTTCTTTTGGTCCCTTAAGTGTTCCTTACAGAGTCTGAAATTGTGTTTCTATACGTCTTATGGTAAATCTGACGATATGTGAACTTTACTAAAAGTGCTAAGTTTCCATGCTGATGACATTTTGCAAACACAGAGGAGGTGGCTTTGAGCTGTATGTCAGAACTCTGAATAAACTTCAAGTGTACAATTAATGAGCACATGGAGAATCCGTTTGCCAACTCGGATAAAACGATGACTTATGAGATCCGTGAATATTTATAGATTCACTGGTTTGTACTGTTAAATTGTTTGTTTTAAATGTGGACACGTCAATTTTCTAACACAACAAGGCCAAACTTGTAACCTCTTGGAAACAATGACACACTTCACTTCCTTACAAACCCCTCTGCATCTGACTGTTCACATCCTGGACATGAATTTTCTACGATGACAAGTATCTGGAGAGAGGCTAAGCCTAAACTTTCCGTTCTTTTTTTTTTTGTTAAAACGTACTTTCTTTCCACCTCTTCCATGCGTGTCGTCAGCCCTCGAATGAGCGGATGATTGTGCCCGTGGAGGCGGTCGACCTCTTGCCTCAAAGTACTGAGTTCCAAGCTGCGTGCTGTCACCTCCTTCTCCAGCAAACAGCTTTCTCTTTCAGCCACGCTCATTGTTTTAGGGTCAGCAGCTAATGCAGACTCCTTCATGGAAAGCTCCACAGACTCCAGCCAGGCCTCCAGGCTGCCAAGGGCTTGGAGCACTTTCACAATCTATTAAGAACAGAAAAGGAGAATTGGGTGTGAACACCATATTTGTCATGACATGAAGGTTTTTACTGCTTTCATTCTCTGGTAATTTAGTGTCCAATGACATCAACAGCTGGCAATTTATCAACAATAAGCATACCTAAAAAAAATGGACCGTGCTTTGACCTAAATCTAAAAAAGGAATCGAGTTTTACAGTGAAGTCAGCAAGCTAGATTTACCTCTTCCAACAAATAATCTACTTTTTATTGCTTGGTATATACACAGATGTGAGTATATTTGAAAAGCTGCCAATTAAGGCAGTAAAGATAAAAGAAATTGTGTATCTAGACTGATTGTTAAGTATTCAACTTAATTTTGACTTGGAGCTCAGAGTGATAGAATTTATCCAAAATAATCCATCATAATCAAAAAACTTCTGCCAAAAAAAAAAACAATGACTATAGGGGGAAATATTTTCAGGTATCTTTCTGGATCTTACCCTAAAACCCAGCTCTTCAGAGGCTTGCAGAAACGCAGCATTCCTCTGATGCCGCCTCTTCAGTTCTTCCCACAAGACCTCCAGCTGGCTGAGAAACTCCTCAATCTTTGTGCTTCCTGGGTGCTGTGCACGTACCAGCCCATGGCCTTCCTGAGGTAGAGAGCACAGGAATGATTAAAATCTAAAATTTAAGTAGTGAAATGAAATCACATTGAATTTTTCAGAAAAGTATATTCTCATGTTGTGTCAACTTGTTATATGATTCACATGGAAAAAAAAAAGTCCAGACAAAAAGCTCTCTGTTCTGGTGGAAACTTTTAATCCTGTCATTGATATGTTTTACGAGAAAGTGTGAAAGTGACGATTTGCTTTACTTTACCCTTTTGACCACCTCAATTCTGGCTCTGTTGTTGAGGATTTCTTGTTCGAGAGTGTGTTGACACTTCTTGGCTGCATCCAGCCCTTCGAAGCTGGCCTTTGAGCACACCTGCGTTGCCATGGACACATTGTCTTTGAGCCAGGCTAACGTCTGAGATGGAAAGGAGAGAAAAAAACAGAAAAGAATGAAAACCACAAATAGGTTAGTCACAAGAGTTTTAACTTCATGTGCAAACCCAAAAAGAAGCATGGCCATCAATTACTTTGTAAGTATGTCAAAAAAAGATCTTGCTATTTTCAGGTGAAGCATAGATTGACATTTTAATTTTTGGTTTAGATTACTGAATGTTGTCTTAAGGAAAATCACCCATTGGTTATTTGGCATCTGCAGCCTGTTTAATTCCTACATTTCTAAATGTGTCTGGCAACAGTCTGGTCACCTTGTCAGCACACAGGGTGAACTTCTGAAGCTGTATATGAAGCTGTGGGTGGCCATGTGTGGCAGATCCGGGCTTAAGTTCACCACTGGGTTTCTTGCTGAAATAGAAATACAGACATTTGACTCCAATTATCATTTACACAGAGATCTGTCATTAAGTGAGTCACAGACAGAAAACGAAGTGAGGCGGATCCGTCACCTTTGCCACTTCAGTTGATGTCTGATGACAGCAACATCTGAGCAGACTAAGACATCTTTCACAGGAGAGGAGGCCGGCTCCTCGAAGTGCTGCTCCAGACCGTGGCTGCTAAGAAGCTGCCGACTATGTTCACCATCAGCAGTGCACTGTGGGAAAAAACAGATTAATGGTTTCCGTGAGAAGAAGTTAAGATGAATGAAAAATATAAACTCTCAATTGGTAATTTAAAGAAGATGAAGAAGAAGAATGTCCTGAAGTGGAAATAGGATGTTTTATTGCATACTGAAAATGAGACCATATAAACTTAAAGATAAAAAATAAGTTATTTTAAATTTAATAGTTTAATAAAAAGCAAAAACAAAACAAAAAAAAAACTGACTTTTCCCCAAAAATTACAATCAGAACAATAAAAAAAATTAGTGATATAGATTGAATTAACACAAATAAACATATGAGCTCTTACAAAGTCACTGGCGTGTGTTAAATTACTATGATGATAAAAAAAAGGCCATTATACCGTAGATCAAATATAACTTGTTTTAAATCCCCTAACGCCCATTTCTCTTTAAAGCAGCTGTGTTTTTTTAGTATTAGGCAATGATTTCCATGCCCATTTACTTTGACTCTGTTGGAACTATGTGAGGAGTTTTTAGCAAGGTTAACACAACGGCTATAGACCTCGTCTACGTACAGAAATAAACTCAAAGAGTCAATACCCACTAAGCCAGTTTTATAACTATTTGAGTGCTTAAAAGCTTGGTCAGAGTATTCTCACAAGAGTTCTGGTTTACAGTGCTGGCTGGTGGTTGGAACAGAATAAAAAACATGAAACTATGAACCCGAGAAATCAAAGGGGATTCTACAAAGAAGGAAAGGATGTTTCATTTTGACTTCTTAACCCCTTATCCTTACTGGGGTCGTGGCGGCGGGTGTTGGAGCCCATCCAAGCTGATTTCAGGTGAGAGACAGGGTACACCTAGAACAGATTGCCAGTCTTTTACAGACTCATTCGTAAGGGCCATTCTGTAGTGGCCAATCAACCTAACACAAGTTATTGGAGGGTAGGAGGAAACCGTAAGAACAAGCAAACTTCACGCAGAAAGGCCCATGATTCAAGTCTCTCCATGACTCAAGGACTCAAACCCCGACCTTCTTGCTGTGAGGCCACTCTGTTAACCACTGACCACCGTGCCGGGAGGATGTGTAGGTTAAAAAGTAGCAACTTTTTTTTTTTGAGGGAAGAATTTTGACAGTAAAACATCCTGATAGTAATTCTTTCAGACAATTTCTGTGCATTTTAGCATTTCTAAATTTGAAGGGATACCATGCAAGATTTCTAACCGTGCAAACACTTGACTGCTGGCTCATTTATGATGGCTAATCTGCTATCTTCATTTATAGCAATGTACCTCCCAACACTGAAAACTGTTTGAAAACTAGTTTTCTTTTCCCAAATTTGGAACAAAAAGAGCTGGCTTATGATTTTGATCTGAATCTTCATTAATCAGTTAATAACATTTATGAAGCTTTCTACATTGCTGAAGGATGGATTTTAATGTGTAGCTTTCACCGAAGGTGTTCTTTCAGTGAAATTTCATACCAACACTAGCATTGCGCCACATTGTTCTTTTATACCTTCGTTTCTGATTCCTCTCACATGCAACTTTCTGCAATGTGTTCTGAAGTGATGTCAGCCGAGAACTATCACTTAGCACCAAGCCCATCTGGTCTCCAGCCCTGACATCTGGCTGCAATTAGCCAGAGAAACAGCCGATAGCCATGTTTACCTTCAGAAACAAGAGGCCATACTACTGCTAGGATAATGACAATGATGTATAGATTAGTGTTACCGTTACGTCACGTGCATGTAGACATCAAACTTTCACAGTTTACCTTTAATTTAGTCACGCTGAGCATTAAACTCACATTTCCACACAGAAAGTGAATGTTTACAAAAGTAGTATATCCCCAGGTACAGTAGACCGAAAATATAGTCAATGTGAACCAATGTCTCGCTATCCGCCGGCAGCTGGACCCAAACCTAATGAAATCAGCTGAGTCTACAGGGTTTCAAGTCCAAGTGGTGAGAAAATATGCGACAAATAACTTTTTACTGTCTAACTGGTGCCTGTGCTTGGCACCGGCTTTGTCCTTAGGGCTCCATGTTTTTGTTTGGAGTGTTTTATTAAACCCTCCATTAATAGTATCAAGTAGGGTTTCACAGACAGCGTATCTAAGCAACTCGACAGGGATGACTTTGAGCTACGTATTAAAGAGAGAAACCCCTAGTTTAATGTCTAAAAGGCTCTTTTTAGTATTGGTAGAAGAAAAATAAACAAAAAGTCTTAACAAATGGAAAATGAAGAGCAAAGACGTCTGTAATCCATTCCTCACAGATTATCATCAAGACTAATAACAACTAAGTGCTCAGTTAGCACTTTTAAAGAGCCTTAAAGTTCAAACTTAAAGTCTAATCTTACAGATAAATTACAGGTTTCGAATGCACCGTCCACTTTATGAATGCCTAATTTTCCAAATAAGATGCCCAAACTATATTTTTTTGTTGGTTTATAAGCATTTGTGGTGTTGCCGTGGGAACACCCAGGTGCTCAATAAACGTTTCAATTTTGGCTTCAAAAATAAGAAATGTCATTTCCGAAGAGCCCGCATGTTCTTTAGATTATTATGTAACCCAGGAGTGAACCACAAACCTCCCATTTATACGGTATTATTAAATGATTGTATTTTGGGTTATGATCAAAACCCAAGACATTTTTCTACCATAAAGTGAAATTTTAGGTTTGAGAAGAAAGAACATTTTCTCTGGCGGACCACTCCAAGAGTCTGGACAGACACAACTTGACATTTTAATGGTACTTTTTAGGCCAGAATAAATAACACCTCCATAATGTCTTCCTGCGACTATTGCAGGGCAATACTCATTACATTTGCAGAATGGGGATCTTGGTAATCGTTAATCTGTCTAATAGGAAACAAAAAACATAAATTACACATTGTTCTGTTACTTATGTTTAAAGGACCAATATCATGCAAATTCAACTTTTCAAAGGCCTTCCTAATTTCCTACCCTACACTATGAGTTGGGCTAGGGAGTTGCGTTGAGCGGAGGCTGCGTTTTATCAAGACGGGTGGGGGATGAGCAACAGTCAGGCGTTCGCACTTAAAGATCTGGTTTATAAATCACTGTCATTTCAAAACAATTGTTACATAAATATTCAAAAATCTGGATTTGTTTTTTATATGCGTTAGATAAGAATAATTTTGGAAGAGATGGGATATCTTAGGACAGACCTGGGCAAATTAAGGCCCGCGGGCCACATCCGGCCCTTTGTACGTCCCTGTCCGGCCCGCGTGAGGTCAATCATAAACACCATAAATTAAACTTTTTTTTAAACTTTTATTTTGAAATTTTATTTTGAAAAGCGTTACATTGCTATGTATGCACGTCGCACGTCGTACTTAGCACCTTTACTCGCGTATACACGTGTGTGAGTGAAGGTGATGCTGTTTGCCAGGTTATCCCCAAGATGTCGGCACACCCCAAGAAAAGAAAAGTTGATAACGAATGCCGTATTTTCAACAAAACATGGACTTCCAAATATTTCTTTACAGAAATTAAAGGCAAAGCATTTACAGAGTGCTTTATTCTTCTGATTATCAGTACCAGCTATTCAAAATATTTAATTTAAGTATTTTACAATGAAGCAAAGTTGGTGGCCCTCTGACACAATTCAGGCTTCTCATGCGGCCCCTGATAAAAATTAATTGCCCACCTGTGTCTTAGGATCTACTTATTCTTATCCAGCCATAAAGGGACTCCACCTAACAGGGCACAGGAAGTTACTTTAAAGGCCAGTTAACTAGCTGGTTGGCAGAAAAACAAAATAAATAGTAGGTTGGAAAGAAATGAGATATCACAGAGCTACAGCTCAATTTTCAGGCTATTTGGAGAGACCTGCTCAAGTGGTTAATCAGGCATTTTCCAAACCAAAAGAACAAAGTGCGTCACTTTCTGTAGCCACAGATTTTGTAAGGCCGGATTGGGCTTATCTCATCATTTGCCAGCTCTCTTTTGGAGCTCTTCTCCTGCCTGGAGCCACTGCAAAAATACCAATATGGCTTACCACACAGCCTTTCAGACGATTCCGCTCCTCCTTCACCTCCTTTCCCATGATCACATGTGTCTCTGTTCCCATGTTACATTGGGCCTCACGGACAGATGTCAGAAGGTCGACGTCTTCCCTGGTGAAAAGAAAGCCGGAGAAAAAGAGAGAGAGTCATCATGTAACTCCTGAGTGCAGCAGGAGTCCAGTAGGGAGCAGACTACGAACCCCAAAGTCCAGTTTTAAACACCAATTATGGCATTTTTAACCAAAGTTGATGTTGTTGTTTAAAAAAAAAAAAAAAAAAAATTGCTGCTCTTGGTCTCGACAAAATTATGTAACTTGGTACTAAAAATAGAATTCCGCCTTGAGAGTAGCTCAGCCTGGGAAGTATTTGGGATGAACATCAAACTTGTGGACTTTTATGACAATCAACAATTTCAAGCTTTGAGAAATGGAAGCTTTTACCATACATCTGGTTGATTTATAAAGATTTAAGTCACTAACCTCTTTTTTTTAATGTGTGGGGATCTTGATGCCACATTGAGCCCTGGGATAAAATGTGTTTTTACTCATTAAGTCTGTATTGGTTCTGATGGTCTAAAAATGTATAATGATTAAAAAGTCTGCATGCTCACTGTATGCTATTAAACCAACTATAAATTGTTTTACAAATTCCATAAAAGCTGCAAAATATTCTTGTAAACATGCTCTTTCTCCAATTCAGCAGCTTGTCTCAGATGATGTCAGGTTTTTATGAGTGAGGAGAGAACTAGTTTGTGTTGCCAATTTGACACCTCGCCAAACATTTATCCACCCATTTGGATGATTCAAATTTTAAACCCCAAACTAGGTAAATGATGTTCTGTGCAGAACCTGATACTTCTGCATTAGGTCATTTTCTTTAGTTATTAATATTTCACTGCTATTTTATTTCTAACAGATTGTAATTGGTGAAGGATAAAACTTTTTCAATATACTTTTAATGAACAGAGCCACTGGAGTAATAACAAAAAGAATGCAGTTCAAACTTGGTGGAAAGTCCATCAAGTAAGTCAAACGGGGCATATATACTAGGCCACCAAAGCTGTTTGTAACATACCTGAGATCCCTTTGCAGAAGAGCCCAGCAGTTCTTCACCTCACTCTGCTTGAGTATGACGTTGGAGGCCAGGACAGGGTGCAAATTGGACAGCTGCGACACACTCACATCTAACATCTAACACACACAGAGGCATGAAGGTTAGCTGGAAGAACCTTGTTCATCTTATGTGATGCATCTTAAAAATAAAAATTAATGCAAACCATTATTTGACCCCCGATTTCCCGTATTTCTCCGTCACCGAAGTTCTCTTGGTTTTTGGATGCAGATATGCATTTTCTCTGACAAGAAAAAATAAATAAAGTATATTTTCATATTCATCTGAACTAAATGAATATGTAATGAATTAAAATGTAGTTTTACCATGTTATTGATTGCTAACAGGATGTTATCAGCCTGCTGGTAAAATGAAGCCACCTCCAGAGCGAGATGGAGATTTTCATGGTAGTTTTTCAGATGAAATTGGACCTTCAACCACCTATAGACACAACACATTGTGGTTTAATCTTTAGATTAGACATGTGTCATGTAGTATACCAATAGCTGCAAAGGAATCAAGGGTACATTTTATTGATGTGTTTCCTCTTGCTGGAGATAGTTTTGCCATCTGTCTTCCCCTGCTTCTCCAGTTTGAGGGCTAAGTTGTTGATTTCTTCGTGGAGGTTTCTATGTAGCTGCTCATCCTGCAGGGCAACAGAAGACAATCCAAGTATGAGCTAAGCTGTCTTTATGGTGAATCCAGGGGGATGGTTTACACACCGGTACAGATAGACTTCAGAGGAGTGGAAGACAAGAATTTATGGTTTTTTTTTTTCTTTTATGTCGTTAGTTTAAACAGCATTTTTCTTGTGTTGTGTCTATCTTTATAAAGTCTTTAATTTTTTCTGTCTCACAAAACTTACCTGTTTTAGATCTAAAATTTTCCTTGTCAGCTGCATTTTGTCCACATTTTCCCCAAGGACATCCACCAGAGACTGCTCCTCTTCCTGCTGGTACACATAAAAGTCAGTGTTTATAGCCCTCATTTGCAAGGAACGTGGCCATTTCTACTTTTTTTTTTGCAAGCGCCACAACGATAAAACCACATCACCGCAGCTACCGAGGAAGATGCCTAACAGAAAACGGTTTTCAGCATGAATGGAGAAACTTTGAAGTGAAGGAGGAAGAGAGAAATGAGTGGAACTAAATGGACTCTACATCCACACCAAGGATGTTTTATAGATTCTATGAGCCATATCACATTCCTGCAAGTACATTATCAATCATTACCTTCATTTTTACCAGACATAGACAAGTCAGAAGAAATAAACACGTGCCTTAAATTTGCTTGATGATTGCTTTTTTGTAATGACAGGCAGATGTTTTACACCACTAAGTATAAACAAATGAGAATGTCTGCAGGACACTGAGAACGCTTCCTGTGTTACAAGTACTGTTTTTGTACCAATTATCTTGACAACTGTTGATGGGGCCTTCTGTAGGTTCAAATTTGCCTCTGGGTTGAATGTTTTCAGTTGAATGGTTGCACTTTAAGAGTAGTATGTAAGATCTTGTAGCACTGATAGCTGAGAAACTCTTTGTGGATACTGGGCAAGCATTAAGACGTGTCTTGGTCTTTTCTGGTTTCTTTTCTTCATACAAAATAATTGGCTGAAATTTTTAATGTCCCACAGAAGTTTATTCATTACATGTAGACATTTTCGGGGTTTTTTCGTCTTCTGAACTGCTTATCCCTAAGAGCGTTGCGGGGGATGTCGGAGCCAATCCCAGTTGATTTCAGGTGAGCCGCAGGGTAAATCCCGAACAGCTCCCCAGTCTGTGGGGATTTGAGCTGGGGAGACTACATTCCTAGGGGCAATTTTACAAGAGCCAATCAATCTAACATGCATAATTTTGGAGGGTGGGAGGAAACTGGAGTACCCAACACATACACAGGGAGAACTTGCAAACTTGCCACAGAAAAGCCAATGTTTGAAGCCTCGCCCCCACCCCGGGACTCGAACTCCAACCTTCCTGCTGTGAGACTACTGTGCTAACCACTACGCCACTGTGCAGCCCTGTACACATTTTATTTGTAGTAAACATATTCATAAGTACAAGTGAGGGCAAATTTTAGGAATTTGCCATAAACAAATTGCAAGTATTAAATTATATATCATATAACATATATTATCTAGTATTATATAACAGGTACAATTTTAATTTACTTTTAGATTAAATATATCCAAAACAGCAATGATATTTTTTTACCTTTTTCTTGATCCATGTCTCTAGCTTGTCCACTTTTTTATTGAACTCCTGCAGACTCTGAGTCCCTCCCAGGGCTCGCGTCTGATTCATGGCCATCTGTCTCAGGGTCTGCCATTGTTCTTTGAGTTGGCTGAGTTGCTTCTTCACCAGGTCTGACAAGGGATTCAGCTTGCAGATCAACTGCTCGCCCATCTTTTCGGATAGGAAGATTTTATTTGTATAAGTAATAGTACAGATACAGTAGAGCTGCAGGTTTGACATAGTACAGTGAACCCACATGCAACACATCAAACTACTATAAATGTCTTTGGTAAACCCTAAAAAAAACCTCAGTTCTCGCTCTGGGCTTCCTCTGTGTGTCTAAGTGTCAAGGGAGATTTATTATAACCAATGTATAATTTCCAAACATTTATCCAGGTCTAGTATGACCTTCTGTAATTCCGACGGTCTGTATTTTTCTTGTTTGCAAGTAGCTACATGACCATCATTTAACATGCTACCTTAAATGACGTATTTGCATTGCACTAACGACAGTGATTGATGTTAGTATTTCAATCATAAATATGCAACAGGCACTAGAAATATACATTTTCTTTTGGAAATGCGCTCGCTTCAGCCAACCCTAGATTATTTAACTATTTCTTTAGGCTGTAACAAGTATTTGTTACCTGATTAAGCTGAATAAGGGTGTTCTCAAAGTCTTTGAGGTCTCGCTGAAGTGTCTGCGATGCTTCCTCACAATCCTGCATGGAGTAGTACTGAATTTTGCATCCATCTGTCAAGTCTTGCAGCTTGCCTTTGATCCACTCCTCAGCCTACATGACAAATTAAAAGTCAATAGGTTATTTTACTTTCATTTATGGATATTGGTCTGGGACAAAAGTGGATGTGGATATTTGTGTTTCTTTGCGCCAACAAGCAAACCATGTTTTTCTTTCCTGCTTCGGAGCACTTAAGAGCATTAGGGCACATCAAGAACAGCTCTTTGTTCTCAAAAGTCATGTTATGTGGAGCAGAAGTTGCTTTTGGCCAGAACCTGAATTTTATTGCATAAGTCCTTGTCATGCACAGCTTTCTTTTTCTGGCAAGGTTCTCTGGGGAGAGAAAAAGCCAAACCAGGCAGCCAAAATCAGAAAGTACTTGAAAAGTGTGTGTTTGTTTTCTGGCGGGAACGTAACGTGGAAGTTGCAGGAGTTGCAGAAATTTAGTGGACTCAACGTTGTCTACTTGTTGAACTGATCCACTATGAATCATGCAAATGATAAAATCAGTTTATTTTTGCTCTGCTGCAGCTTGTATTTTCAGGGTATAAACTCACATGCCGTCTCAATACATCTCAACAAATTTGAAAGAATTGATTGAATAACAAACTTATCGACAGTCCTGTTATTTGCGATCTAAACATACATATGGACCTCACATGACGAATCCACCAGATAACCTCTTGCTCTCAATTAACATGTGATGTCACTTCTCCTCAGAGAAGGCGGTCATTAACTTAACAAGGCCTCCAGGCTGCAGAGGTATTTCTAGCGCTGAACAGAAGGAAAAGCGCTCGACAAAACAGGCCTGCCCATATCTGCTCACACTGGCTCCCATGGCATTATAATGACCTCATGCAGGAAATCTATGATTCCCTTGTTTCTTCCTGTCAACTCTCTTCAACAATGGTCTGTTTATGAAAACTTACAGTAAGCCCTTCTTCGAGCCTAAAAAAAACAGTTAATACATGCGGTTTGAATGATGATCACTTCTGATTTCTTGATGTATTACAACACAACTCGAATCTAAAACATTAAAACTTAGTCTTGGAGAGTATGTTTATTTTTCAAATGCCTTTCAAATTCTGAAAATTGGCACTTTTAGAAAAAAATGATTGAATGATTTACTCGTTTTGCACCGAAGAAATGTCTATCACCATAATTTTCACAGTTCAGTGGGAGTAAAAAGTTTCTCAATATTTTCTATCGTAAAATGAAACGATGAAAGGCGAGATATTTCGCAGAGCAGCCGCGAAGACAGACGGGTTCGTACACAAACTGTGTTTCTACATATGGTGACCTGCTCTGCTCTTTCAGCTTTGAACCATTAGAGACCTTTTAAAGTGTCTCCCTGGAAATCTCACTTCCACTTTCATAGCAATGTAAAACTGTAATAATACATTTTCATCAATAACAGCATTCAAGCAACTAGCTGTAAAATGAGCTGCTCCCTGGGCACCAAAACCTCTGACCATTTAAAGTCTGTTTTCAAAAATGTTCTAAACAAAAAGGCAGTGCTTGGGGTTGCTTGGCTTGCTAGTGTTAACTACGTGCTATGGTGTTGCTTTCAACACATTCATAACTTAGAAGTTTCCTTCAACTGACACATCTAAAATTAAATTTTTGAGTTTGGAAACAAGCTGTTATTTTAAAGAGATTACTCAAAACATTCTAACGACAAACTCAAGAGCTGGACAAAAACTCCTTCAGCCGAACCTACTGAAAACTGCCTGCGTGCACGGGGTGGATACAGCGATGAGATAACACAACCAGTTGTGCTGCTTGGCTTAGTCTCTCTGAGCCATAGGCGTGAAGAGATGGAGCCAAACAATGATCTCATCCCTAAATAATTGCTTGTGGCGGTTTCCCCTCCCTCTGCTCCCTCAGCTGAACACAGCTCACACAGTTCTTGAGACAAAATAAGAACCAGTACATATTTTGTTCTCATTTGAGGGTCATGCGACAGGCAGCTTCCTTTCTGATTTCATCTCAGCAGCATAACTTGATGTTTTTCAGATGATATCACTTCATCTTCTTTCCATTAAGGCAGATGGGGGATTATGATAAGGTTGAATTGTAAAGTGGTTGAGAATATCCTTGTCTGCAAATTTCTGGAAATTCCGTTTATGTAGTACGCCTGGCACATTATACCTGTAATACTTCCTTATTGAAAAGGGAGTTGCGCTGAGTGAAGCAGTCACTACGAGATGTGGACGCTGGCAGCATTTCATTCTGCGTGTGTAGATAACTGTCTTTCTTGTGAGTCGCTTTCTTCTTTAGTTCGGGCAATGAAATCTGCAGGAGCATGACACACAAAGAAACCATTAAAATGTGACCTATCTTTGTTCTCTGGATAAAGTTTATTTCTTGTAAAACAGCACAGTAACTATTGTCACTCTACAAAAAGAGGAATTTGTTTATCCTCCAAAGACCTTTAAATGTGTTAGTCTGGTTTCAAGGTCACCATTAAACAAAAAAATGACTGTCAGCATTATTCCATGCTGGAATGAGCAGGACATGCTGTCCCACTGGTCTCACTTCAGGAAACATCTGGGCACAAAAAGGAAGCAGGAATAGATGGATTCTGGTCTGCCTGGTGTTTTTTCAGTTCCACATGTAAACACCGAACTTCTAAAAGGGCTTCGCCAAACTTTCTCCTCAATTTTACCATAAACATTTTTACTGAATAAAAGAAAAACTAACGAGCCTGCCAAAATTTTGCTGAAAGGACTTAACAAAAATAAGTTTTGGTGGATTTTTTTTTTGGAGTGTGTTATGGACACCAGCCATTATGAACAGCAATGCGAGCTGGTCATTTTGGTGATGTCCATCCAGATATTTTTTGTATGACCATCATCTCTGTAAATGAGGATATCCTCAACAAAAACAAGAAATGAAGAAAATCAAATAAAAAGATAATTATAGTAAAAGAATAAGAGAAAATAAAAGCACACACCCACTTGTAGTTTTTCTTTTCACAATGCTGCTTATTTAATTTAAATCTGAACAGCATGTGAGAGTTACCAATATTTTTTTTGTTAAAGATAAGTTTCACTTTTTTCTCTCTTTTTAAACAACTGAATAATTTTATTTTAACTGGTCACATAAAGTCTCATAAATCCCAAAAAGCACACGAAATGAGCCAGTAATAAAATAATAAATAATTAGATTGCATACAACACAAAAAAACCCCTTTATATTTCAGGGTTTCATAATATTTATGTCATTTAGAAGCAAGTAAAAGCCATCTTGTACAGATAAAGATAAACTTGCACATTATATTCATATTTGATCACTATAGTAAAATGTTAACACATTGACTCATGAAGTAACAGTCTTACCTGAACGGACTTTTCTCCTTCCCCTTTGGCCCTGGTAGCTGCCTGAGATTCAACACTGCTGTCTTTACTGAGCAAAACCTTCAAAGTACATGGAGTATCATTCAGAGACGTACGTCAACAGAATGAGAAAATCCCCAAAAACCCCAATAAATTGAAGGTAGTAATGTATAAATTATGTTAAATATTTTATCATGTCCAACTGGTGCACATGTCTTGACATGCCCATAGTTATCGGAACTGTTTTTTATTTGTTTGTAGGATGTTTAATCCCATTTGATTTTCCACATTCTTTACTTTGTCTACAATTGACTTTGTTTGGTGTGACGTAAATGTATCTTTAAAATTTTTAATTGAGTGTTATTGACTTCAACATGTAAAATCTATCTGTCAGACATTGTCAGTAAACATCTTAAATATTTAGTCGAATAACTGTGACGATGTAGAACAAATGAAATAATGACAAAAAATTCTTAAAGAATGTTTTTGTAGTTGTAATGCGTGTTCTTGTATACCTTAAATTGAGAGCTGGGGTTAGTCTCACAGCTCACTCCTACAATCCTTGGAAGATGAGAATCTGGTGTACTGCTTCTGTTGTTGTTGTTATTGTTGTTCCCAGATGAAAAACCTGCAATTGAGAGCTTTCCTGGTCCTGCTTCTTTCTCGCTCTCTGATCTGACCTTGCTCCCAGAAATTGTGATCTTCTTAATTGACCTGGACACTGTAGAAGGAGAGGCGGCATTCTGGTTCAGGTGGTCTTCTGCTTCCAGGTCCTCTTGGTTTTGTTTTACAGGAGCTGCCGGCTTAGCAGTCGGTGAGACAAGACAGGGACCATGTGCACAGACCTGGGATCGACTGAGGTAGAGCGAGTTCAGGTTGTGCTGTAACGCACAGTTATCCAGCGACTCACTGGGCAAATAACTCTGTGGAAATTCCTGGCATTTTGGCACAGTAGGCACTGACAATCTTGTCCCAATGGTGAAAGGTTGCACCTTCCTCACAATACTTTCAGACATGATCAAAATCCCAGTAAAACAAACAAACAAAAAAACTATTGAAGACCAAATAAAATGTGTAAAAAAGTCTGTTACATCCCCTTAAATAGTCTGACCATTAAACAGTTGTCCTGTCTGTCCAGCAGGCAAGTGGGGAGTTGAACAGAAAGTGAAAAGAGAGCTCAGTTCTCCACCTTCTTGTGCATGTTGAGAATGCACAGCACACAACCAAGGATGGCTTCCTTAGACTCCTGGGATCGAACGCGGTCCCAGATGTGGCGTAGTGCTGTGCCAAGGTGGGCAGCGCCCGTTGAGAGGCTTCTCCTGATGAACTGTGCCAGTGAGCCTGCCAGTCTGCTACTGAGGAGCCTGATAACCAGGGACCGCAGCAAGATGAAAACTGCTGGCATGCTGCCTCGTGCTGTGCAAAAGACTTGAAAAAAAAAAAAGAAAGTTCAGAAAAGGAGGGGGGAGGAGGGTTTGTTAGGAGAAAGGATGAAGTCACCACCTCTTCTCTCTGCCTTTCTTTCTTTTCCTCTTTCTTCCCTTCTGTCAGGAGCGACAGAGCAGGCAGCAGAGAGAGCGCTGTGAAGCCTGGCTGTCAAAGCTTCCTCCCTGAACCTGAACAGAAAAGCTTCACTGATAAGAGTCCGAGAGTAATGGAGTGAAAAGCGGAGACCTCTGCCAGACCTCTTCAATCACAGCTTATCCTCCATGAGGTAATATCCTCAGTTGTATCACACCCACACCCAAATGGTCTCTCCCTTACCTCAACTTTGAAGTGTAGATGAACAGGCACTGCCCGGAGGTGTTGGGTTTTATCCCAGAATGATAAAAGAAAGGAAACAAAAATCCAAAAAGAAATAAAAGGAGGATCAGTTTCAGAAGTTTGTGGTGGCAGTGTCTGTCCTGAAATGAATGTTCGTGAGGTCTGCACCTCCTCTTTCCCCATCAGAGAGGAACAGTTGTCACACAGGTTACAGCTGAATGGAACAGATGAGCTTTGGTCCCCTGCTCCTTAAAGCTCAGAGCTTCTGGCATGACATGTGTGGTGTAACTGGGATGTTTTGGGGGTGGGGAATGGCAGCCAAGCAGATGATGGCCTCTGCCACTCCTTCATGGTAGTTGTTCAAAACAGCAAATGGTGGACTTGTGGAATGGCAAGGATGATGTGGTCATGTCAGGGTAGAGAGACTGGCAAGGGCAGAAGGCAGGAAAAAATGTTTGTTAAAGCCGTGAGGTTCAGGGAGTTGTATTTGCTTCTAATAATGAAAGTCTTTTTCAAAAGAAAAGAACTCTCACTTTTAATTCTGCAGCCCTCGACCATGACCTCTGCACCTGGTCTGCAAGTTCTTGACTGCCGCACAAGCACAACTCAACATAATGGAACAGAGTTTTTGCCAGCAGCCCTGCCTTATTTTTCAACACATTGCTTTTAAATTAATGTCCACAGAAGACTGACCTAAGCAGTGAAATTACATAAGAGGCATTCATTCACATGTGTTCATGTCTCCAGTGGTGTTCCTGAATGGTTTCAGGAAAGCAAAAACAGCCAACGGTGGGACAAAAGTCTCTCTGCAGGGCTCCACGTGACAGACGTGGCCCGGAGTCGTCATAGTTAATGATGCTTTTAAAAAGCTCTGGTTTCATGATGAAGTCATCTGAGGAAGAGTTTTAATGTGTTGCAGCTTGAAATCAGAGATAAATTCTGCATAGGCCGGGTGGTGTTCAAAGAAGGCAACATGGGTGGAGTTCAAGGGGTTTGGCTAACTTTAAATGACATTTCCTCATATTGCTGGGTGAGTGGCTGTTATAGCGTGCAATTTGTGTGTTCAGTGGGTGAACACAGTGACTGCTACTACTATTTGCTGATGTGTTGATTGGGTTCAACAGGATTTGCAAGCTCATCTGGAGTTCATTCGTTTGATAATTGGCACTTTGTACCTCAAACCTATGTTACAACTTGAGGTGTGTCATCAAATTAAAGCACACATTGAATAAGCTGTTACAATGCAGAAACATTTCATTTAGTGATTTTAATGTTGAGATTATTTTTATTGAATAATTTATCAAGTCAGACTCAGAAGAAAGAAAAAGAAATAAAGACAAGGACTAGTCAATGGACAAACAATAGAATTAGAAAAAAGTGCATTAAAAGGGTGTGCACTTAAATTTTAATTGAGAATAAACAAGTACATTTCAGCAGAAGATAAACTCATGGGGTCGCTTTTTTTTTTTTAACTATATGAGCTTGAAAAGATACCCACAAAAATATTATTGGGCTTTTTAAAAAAAAAAAATATATATATATATATATATATGGAGCTGACACTTAACAGGTATTAAGTCTGTCATGATCCTCCATCCTTCCGGTATGTTTCCTCTTTCCTAATCCTGCCCTGGGCCCTAATTCAGCACACCAAGTTCCAATTGCCTCTCCCTGATATCTCCACCTGTGTCTCATCTTCCCCCAGTTATATAACCATTGATGTCCGTCACTCCGGTGTTAGATCACTTGCTGGACTGTGATGGTGGCCTCCACGTTGTCTAGTCCCTCCACGTCCTCTTTCAGGCTGCACATGCCTAACCTTTTCCCTAACCCCTGATTAACTACAGTAATCTGGTTAAAACTGGCTATGCATCTGGGTCCTAAATTTCCATCATCACCACCTCATGACAAAGTCTCTCAAAGTAAGCCTTTTAAACTAGTTTTAACTGCCAAAAAATCTCAAGTTTTTATTGTGATTTTCACATAAAATATCACAACACTAACATAATGTAATACCTTGGTTAGGGTAAAAAAACAAGTTCAACTTACATTTTTATTACTGAAAAATTCTTTCATATGTTACATGTATCTGGCTAGTTTGGAACACATGACAAAATTATTTTTAAGTTTTATCAGGACTATTTTAATTAAAAATGTTCCCCCTACTGTGTCTGATTGGGATTTATTAAACCTGAATTGTTTTGTTTAAGGTGGTTTTATTTGGCATCTAATTTCTAATTTATTGATTACTTTAATTAGAAGTAAAATGTCATCTCAACAAGTTTTATTTAACTATCCATTAAAAACATCTGTCCTGTTTTAATGATACACTTGAATATATTTTTTTAAATGATACTTTTTAAAGAATTATTTAGATCTTTTATAAAGGGTTAAAATGTGTTTAGTGAGCCACCGCTGGATTAGATTTGAACCAGGTGTTGTACCTCTGTTTACCCACTCACATTATGCTACCGTAACACCTTCCTTATGTTGTTTACCCTGGACATTCTCCCTTCCTTCCCACAGTTTGAAGTCACATCTTGTGTGTTGGTTTTTAAACTCTGCTGCCCACATCCTCTACAGATAATTTAAGCCTCGGTGACTACACCATAAGCATGCCACATTTTTTAGTGTGTACGTGTTCACCCTTTGAGGATGGATGCTAAGGGACACACTAGTTCTGGTTTGATAGCTGATATTGTAGCTTTCTGAGATGTTAAAAAAAGCTTCATTTTCTCACCCCATAGCCAGACTACTGATCGCCCTTGTTGGATACCCTCAATTTTTTTTTTTATGGAGGCGATAAATATGACATTGAAAACTTACTCAATGGGTGATGTCACTAAGGCTGCCTGCATACAAGAAGTGTGAAAGCTGGGACGGAGGAGAGCATGCATGAGGGCAAAAGAGGATTTTGTATTTTTTCACTTAGTGCATGTCACCACAAAGGCATGATTGAGCTTTCAAGTCAAGTTTCACTACAGATGAGACTGAGTTTTTGTTCGAGATCACAATCAGGAATGTGAAAAAAAATTAAAATGACTGATGTGATAGAAACAGAAAAATTATAGTAGACTTTAACATGCCATGCCAAACCTCCTGAGCCAACACTAGATTTAACATGCAGCAGAAAATCTTTTGATCCGGTTTATTTTAACTCATAACTACCTCGTAAAATCTCACACAACAAGATGTCAAAGCTCTTAAGTGTTGCAAGTGTGTTCAAACTTGCCCTTGTTTTCATTGAAGAACTATACACACCATTGCTATCACTGTTTCATCTGAGTGTCGGAGAAGGAGACTTTTCAATTAGTGAGCAGGCACAGAGTAAGTGAAAGGAACTCATACATACTAACGTCCATCTGCTGATCCAAACAACTTTAAATTAATTTACTCTTGGCTCACAAAGTTTAAATCACTTCTTAACAATAGCTTAGTTCTCATCTGGTTTGCCTTTAGGGTTTTACACATCAGCCATTAAATGAAAGTAAAATAATTTGTTCCTGAAAAGAACGATACAACATCTGTGGTTTATGGTTATTGGGTGATATAAACACATTACAAAAGATGCATGTTCAGGCTTTGCACAAAGTCCTCATGGAGTTTGCCCATCCTTGATTTGTTGGAACAGATCAATAATGACATAATTTCATTCAAATCCAATGAAAGTCTTTGATGCTGCTGCAATCAGAGCTGCCATCTCAAGTTCCAATCGCTTTAGTCATGTATTTATTATGAAAGACGGTTGTGACATCCAGTTGCAAAGTTTACCTAAAGCTATATTTGACATAATGAGACTGCATGCTTGTCGTCTGACGCTTACTCACACCTGTAATATGTCATTCAGTGAGTCCCATTTCCCCATTTCTTTCTAAACATGTCCACTCTTATCGAAGCTTAAAGAGAACTTGCAAGTTTAAGCATTGGATGACATCACTTTAGGTAGAATGTCGTTGTTGCTCAGCCGTAGATTCCAGGTTTATCTCACAAAATGAAGCTCATGAAACATGACTACTTACCATTTCTATTTTGGTTTGCTTAAATATTTGTTTCAAACTATGGCAGCCTTTTCCCAACATATGAGCTCCCTTATGTTTACCATGTTACCTCAAAAGTGTCATCTCTGATCACATAAACGATTTATTGATTTCTGGCTTTAGTGTAATAGTGTCAACGTTGAACTGAGAAGTTCATTGTCTCTTCACAGAGCTTCGAAATAACCTTTTTGTTTGACTATTGCAATTAGTTTTTGACGTTATAAAAATACATCAGGCAGGGAAGTTGATGAACAATGATTTTTGGAAACATTTTGAAAGTGTAAGATTGCACAATAATAAGAACCAGATTAATCCATGTCAACAGTACAGTTTGTCAAATCAGTAAAGACATTGGAAAGAAAGTTTATAAGTGAACAAAAGTATCCACTTCACAGTCAGTTTATGTTTGTACGTTTGGAATGGAAGCCTGCTGATGACGGATAGGCATCAATGAGGTCATTTCTTGTCTTTACAAGTATCAGCCGTTGAAAATGAAGACATTTTTCACCATTTCTTGGCTAAATTCCAAAAAAATCTGTCAAACAAAATAGATTTTTATCAGCTATTTTTCAAATTATGTTTGTTAGGAAACTGGAATAATATAGAATAATGGTTTATAACCAAACAAAAAATGATCAGGAAGGAAAAAAAAAACATGAAAAGATATTAAACATGAAAAGGGATACATACAGGGCTGCTATATGTCATTTTAAAAATAATCTAAACAATATAGATGACAATAAATGAGGATTAGATAAATGAAAGCTTGAAATAACAAGAATAGGCACAACTCGGCATTCAACTTGGATTCAGCAAGGAGTGAAATGAAAGCCACTTAATAGTGCCATGGCAATGCAACAAAAGCAAGCAAGAAAAATTGAGACTGCAGCAACCAACAGGAAACAACAGCGTGCAGGTGTGAATTACTTTGTAAGAGCATGCATATTGCAACAGTATAACATGTACTTGAAAGGCAGGTTAAACCTTGATATCCACATAAAAGCAGGGAGTAACCTGACATTTAAAGATCCTTAAGCTATACAGGTACAGTACCCAGGAGAACAACCCTCTGACTCACCCTAAAGGAGAGGATACTGCCTATTTAGAAGACTTCCGCACCATGAAGTAGGACCACCAAGAAACTTCCTGTTGCACCAAGCTGTGCAAGCAGAAATAATCTCCTATCCTTTGGTCTGTACAAAACAGACCTAAAACAGACATTAGTGGAGCAGTTTCTTTTCTATTTATGTCTAAATGCCTTTGCAGTGCAAGGTACAATGAGCCATATTCCACTGTGCCGTTTCCCTCACTACAACTCCAGTTAAAAGCAGTATGGAACATTTTCCAGCACTGAGAGTCTAGTCACTCTTACTGAATACTGTGCAAACATGAGACTCCTTATTATTTTTTGGTTTCTATGCATGCTGCTACTCTGCATCTGCTCAAATCATTTTGAGCTTGTTACTGAGTGTGTTGGACTTGCAATCGGTAGGTTGTACTCTACATTTGGTACTACAAATGTAATCTTTAAAATTAAAGAGTTATGACACAAATAAACAGTTTGTGTTCCCATTAGTGTTGCAAATGTTAATAGCTTTTTGTGCAGAATTTTTGCTCGGTAACATATGAACTTGGTCGGTCTATTTTTACTATTTTTTTTTGTTATATACTTAGAGTGTAGAGGAAGGAAGCCTTTTGGATTATGGGTCAGACTAAAAGCCAAAGCTGTCAAGATTCCCTCACCTGCCGCCAGAGGGAGCCCTGGATGTTCCTCGTCCCCCTGATTAGGGTCACCTGAGATTGATTCCTGATTCCACACATCTGTGAACCCTACCATCTATTTAAGGGCAATCATCGCGGACTTCCAGGTCAGATCGTACCATCCCTTGCAGCCAGGTCACCCTGGTTGCCTGACCATGTTTGAACTCTGTTATTATTTGAACTTTTGAAATCCTGAGTTAATCCTGTGCCCTTTGCTTTGCAGACTTACTCAAGTTGTGTTAATAAACCTTGTTTTGATGTCCTGCAATTGGGTCCTTCTCCTTCCACACCCCATTACCTTGACAAAAACCATGTACTGTATGTCCAAGGAACACCATATTTTTTATGTCTCATTAAAACCAGAAGGTCAGAGTTATGAACAGGATGTGAAACCACTGATTTTTGCTCACCATACAAAAATGATGCCCGTTTTAATGCCCCACAGAGTTCACTGTTGATATATATTATTTTGTTTTTAGTATACCTACATATTTACAAGTGAAAGAAAATTTAAGAAATATTGCAAAAAAATATTGTTCATACCACTTAGTGGAACTCACAGTGAGTAATGAGATGAGATCATTCTGTCATGAAACAATAGAAGTTTGTTTAACAGCTCTACCTCAGTCCCACAAAGAAGAGAATCATAAAAGAATATAAAAAGCTAAAACCCATATGGAGATTTGTGCCCTTTATTTTCTCAAAACAGCATCAATCTCCCTTATGAGAAACTTTTACAATTGATCTCTGATGTCATTGTGGCAGCAGTTGAAGGCTTTTGTGCCTTCAACGGAAAAATTTGTTTACCTGGCAGGGTGAATTATTAATCACATATGAAATCATACGTTTGAAAAAGCTTGCCAAGTAAACAGGCGTGTTACGCACTTTCAATTTACAGATTATTTGAACATAACTAGGATGAGTTTTTATTTTTACAGTTTAAAACCATGTAAGCCTGTCCTAAAATAAAAATGTTTTGCTACACAGACAAAAACTTCAGAAGAAATAAAAGTTTAATTTCAGTGCTTCGGGCGAATGGAAAAATATAGTCGACCCAACAACATGAGTCATTTTTGAACACTGCTATTGTTCTGCAGATTAGTTTAATGTTTTGGTTGAGGTAATACCCCTCTGTCATTTTCTAATTGGTAGTAAATACAAAAATACCCATAAATACACAGTCGACTTGGAAAAACCTTAACAGATGTCTGACCTTCTGAAAACCAGTCAGTCCAGCACTCAATCTTCCAAAGGAGAGATCATTATGTTTTAAATGAAAGAGTCTGGATTTGATACCAAAGAGGCAAATGCGGTCCCCCCACCCCACCTGGTTTGACAAACTAGGTGGCCTTGAGGCCTTTACATAACAAACTGGACCTACCTGAAAGTTCTTCATTATTGTTCGTCTCACTCATGTCACCTTCTCTTAGTGGAATGAATGATCTCATTGCTGACATAAGTCTGAGCCATGCACAGCCTATTGATGTTCAAAATTAATTGGCAAACTCACAAATACATAATGTGACAGGTTTCTACAAATAAAGCAGATTGACAACTTATTTATATCTTTTTTTTTTTTTTGCTTTATTCTTCGCTTACAAGTTGACTCACTTTGTACAACTTAGCTTCCCAAGATCATTATATCTTCATCGCTACTCTTCAAAGAAGCAATATTTGCATATACATAACTATGGGTTTAATTTCCTGGATTGGTCAGCCATTTATTGTCATGCTGATTAAGTAATGGTCTTAATTTCTAGTGAAAAAGGATCACAGCGTAAAAGCAAAATTATTTGATTGCCATGGATGGTCATTCATTTCTGACTTTTGTTTTATTATGAAAGATTTGGAAATTGTTGCCTGTTGTTCTGCGGCACACTAGTGTACCATGAGAGATCATCAGGTGTGCCATGGGAAATTTTTCTATTTCACCTCATACGGTGATTGTGATCTACCAGTGGCTCCCAAAGATTGTTTTGGTCGATCTCATGGTTTTTCTGTAAGAAAAATTGATTGAAACGTACTTGTTTATGTTTATTGGTGGGAAATCTTGTCAGTTTATTTAGAGATAGGTAGGGCTGTTCTGTAACCATAGCAACCCACTCTTCTTCTCTGCTTTTTTGTTGCATGCTGCTGTCCATCCCTCCCAAAAACTACTATAGTTTGTTGATTGTATTTTCTACATGTTTTTAGGACAGTAAGAGAACATTTAAGTTGCATTTTAAAGTAGAAAATTGTGCATACTAAATACTGTAAATCTCACATTTTCTGCAAGATGTTCCAGAGGAAAAAGTTCCTGCACTTTTTATTTGAAAGAGGAATCATAACAAATGACAAAATAAGTTTTGATCTGTTGATTTGATACTTGTTCAGGACACTTTGATGAAAATCAATAGAGGGTCAAAATAGGCAACCATAGAGAGACGTTTTTAACATTTTTGGTTGGTGATGTGCCTCAAGATTTTTTTTCAATAGAAAAAAAATACCTTGGTATGAAAAAGGTAGAAAGACATTGGCTTAACCAATTACCTTCACTTTTAATCATTTGGGCCTACCTTCTTCTAACTTTTTTCTTAGAGTCTGACTTTTTCATAACGCACAAGAAAGTTGTGCATTGTCACACAAATTTGAAACTGGGGCAGTTTTTTTAAGTTAAAATTGGAGTAACAGTTGGATCTTGTCATTAAATGCCATTGCAATATTGCTTCCAAGGAATGCAGCCGTACTGCTAATACGTGGATGATAACAGCTGGGTTGAAACATGTGCATGCTGTAATTAAAACAACTGTCTCTGTGTGACAAAAATAGAAAATCAGCTACATGATTAAATTGACCCAGAAAAATCTGTCGCGTTCGATCTAAAAGACTTGGTGATGTGGAAGTTATTAAGATATTTCACCCTAAAATCTTCTTCTTTTGGCATTTCCCTTCAGCGGTCGCCACAGCAAGTCAGTTTCTTCCATCTAACCCTATCTGCTGCATCTTCTTCAGTCACGCCAACGATCTTCATGTCTTCCTTCACTGTATCCATGATCCTCCTCTTTGGTCTTCTTCTAGGCCTCTTTCTTCGTGGTTGCAAACCCAGCATTCTTCTGCCAATGTACTCTTTCTCTATCTCCTCTGCACATGTCCAAACCATCTCAGTCTGGCCTCTCTGACTTTATCTCCAAAACCTCTAACATGTGCATGGATCTATCCACATATGGATAGATGGATTGAATCAGCTCTGCAAAGTTGTGTGTGTCACTTTTGAGCGTTTTCCATCTATTTTTCTAAAGAAGAGGGAGGCGGGGGGGAGGGGGGCAGCTGATTTATAAGCAAACTCGTTCCAATCTAATGCATTGACAAAGTATTTATGAATGTTCCAAAACCAAAATGGAAATGATGATTTCTTCTTTAAATTGTGAATTTGCTCGGGATTTTGAGTTTTGGCCAATAAACTGCCTCTTTGTTTTGCCTTGTACTTTTTACACAAAGTTAAGCTTGTTAGTTAATGGTTAATTGAAAACAGTCTATCCCATAAAACCTCCTACAAAGTACTAATTTTATCCTCAGTTCAGAAAAATTCAAACGAAGCATAAGTGAGAAAATGACCCAAGGCACATACCAATCAACTTCTTAAGAAACTCACAGAGAAGAACTTTGTTCGTTTAATAGCCATCAAATTAAAGAAAAACGTATGATTCAGTCATCTGGCCACAAAGTTAGATCATACTCGATGACATCATTCTGGACAATTTAAAGCTGATGATCTAATCCAGTCATGACGGATGTAAAATCTGTAATCCGTCAAATATCAAGAAATTTTTCAAAGGTTGGTTTGTATGCAGACAAATGGCCTTTTCTCAAGTTAAAAGTAATCTTCGTAAATTAAAGAGCATGTGTCAGTAATACAGTGACTCTCTATTTGTTGTTTTGGTGGAGAACTATTCTACCAAAGTTCAGTAGATGTTGGATGAACCTTCCAGGACAAGTACAAATTTGTGTTGAAATATATAAGAAAAGCAGGCTGAATAATGCAATAGAAGTTGCAAAAGTGAGTGCTTACCGGATAATTACTGCATTTGTTCCTCTTGTTAAAATTTTAAAAAGACACGTTCTTTCTGTTTTTTCAATGGGTTTATTTAGCATGAAGCAGTTTTTACTGTTGAAAGTAAAAGCACACTTAGGAGTTTTATGTACCATGGTGAAGAAAATGGTTAACCAAATGAGCCATTTTAAGTGGAGACTGTGTTTTTCTCTGCCGCAAAGCATTGCAAAGCTTTTCCATCGCTGGGCCTGCCCTAAAATACCAAACAGCAGTTGGTGTAAGCAGTTGTTGACTTGGAGGAGTATGCTGCAGTTGGGCAACTTCTGTTCTCTGTGTCAAAGCAGACGCCACATGTGCCGGCTATAAAGTCAGCAAAACGCATCGCTGAGCGAATGTGTCAAATACTGCTTCAGCAGGGTAGATGGGTGGTGCAATCTGTTGACAGGTGGAGTGACAAACTGGACTTTTGGGCTTGAGGTTAGTTTACCACTTTGATTTTATGTACTTCACCAAAGTCAGGCAACACACAAACAAAAAAATAACATAAATCAAACAGTTAATAACATAGTTCATTTAAATTATATCAACCATTTAATATACTAAATTAATTGCTACTCAGGAAGATTCCTCATGAGCTACAGGAGTAAAGTGAGGACTAAAGTGAGCATTTAGTTTCACGCCAAAAAGGAGTACTTATACTGCCGTATTTGCTTTGAGAATGTTGACAGAGAAGAACAGGGAAGGCCAGAGGGAGCTACACTGTGTTTTTATAGATCTGGAGAAAGCTTATTAACGGGTGCCCAGAGAGGAGTTGAAGTATTCTTAGAGGAAATCTGGAAGGGCAGAGAAGTGTGTTGGAGCAGTGTAGACATATTTGCAGACTATAAAACAGTGATGTGCGGTACAGAGGAGAATATCTTGGAGGTGAAACTGCATCAGCAATCTGTTTTGAGTCCCTTGAAGGTTAGCAGCAACAAAACAAGAGTATTTGTGTGAGTGAAAAGAACTCAAGTGTAAGAGTGAGGTAATAGGACAATAGGAAATTTTATGTTCAACAGTCCAGACCAGCAGAAAGTGTGGAAAAGGAGTGAATAAGCATGTGCATGCAGGCTGGAACAAGTGGAGAAAATTGTCAGGTGTGACATCCAATAGTTTCAGAGTGCTTCAGCTATATTAAAAGTACAAAAACTGTTCTGAGACGAGCTGTGTTGTTTGGTATAGAATATAGCACTGGGGAAAAGAGAAGACGCAGAAGCTGGAGGAAGCAGAGACGAAAATATTGAGGTTTTCTTTGGGAACCATCACAATGTGGAGGATCAAGAATAAGTACAGCAGAGCGACATCACATGCTAGAGTTTTTGGAGATAGTCAGAGAGGCCAGACTGAGAGAGACCAGATGGTCCGGACGTTGCTATGGAACAGAAAGGGAATATATTGGCAGAAAGGTGCAGAGTTTTGAGTTGCTCTGCAAGAGACCTAAAGGAAAACCAGAGGAGTGTCATAGACGTAACAAAGAAGCCCAAAGTAGTTGGTATCAAAGAAAAGAATAGCGGAGGAGACATGGTTAGATGGAGGAGACTTACGTGCTGTAGTACCCCATGATGTGAAAAGTCAAAAGGAGAATATTTATAAAAAAAAAAAAACAAAAACATTTTTTTCCACCTGTGCACCTCATACCTACTAAAATAGTCTTTTATTAACTTCCACTTCTGTGGAGTCTACCCTCAACCTGAAAATGATCATATTATAAGGATATAACCAAGGGGTACTGCCTGTTTTTGTATATATTTCTAAATTGGAAGTTCATCTACTATAATAAGCTATACACTGATGGCTGCGAAAAACAATCAAAAGGGCCAATGCAGGCCTCACCGCAAGATTTTTATTTCAGATCCCAAAAAATGCAGTTTGATGCCTTGAAAGCTACAGCTTAAAACTAAACAGTTACTATAAATATTTCATGTGATGTGTGATCATCTGAAAAAACCTGGCTCAAATTCCAGAAATGAAAATAACTGTATAATATTTAAAGAGCACAAGATAAAAGATCAGCTTTGGATAACAGGTCAGAGCACCAAAAAGGAGTTTTAGATTGTTTTGTCGCATACCAAGATGCATTAGAATACACTAAAGCAAAACCTTTTAAAGCAACAAACCATTTCATTTTGTCATTCATTAAGCATCTTTCTAATCACTTATCAGAGCTGCATGTAGCAGCAGCCATTGTCAGCTGTTATTATGGGCTGCTCCAGGCACAATCTAACCATTGTGCATGACGTGCAGCTGGCATGACATTGGAATGCTGACACACTATGAATCAATCTCACCCCCTTCTTAACCCTCCATACACGGCCAGTGATACTGATAGACCCAGAACAGATGTAATATGGATCGTCTGCACCCTAATCCTATTATAAGCCTTCACTTTTACCTCAGCCTGACCATTTGGAACCAAACTGATGACACTAAACCCACCCTTATAATGCGATTCGTTTAGGTACCTTAATAAAGTTGCATGCTACGTCATATTTACTGTCTAGACGTGTGAAACAGACTGTTTAGGTTTTCTAGTTAAATTTACTTGCACAGATTGGGGCTTTGCATGTCACAAAACACCAGGCTCTCCTGGAGTTATTCACATTTAGCTATTAGTTCCATTATTTGGCCTTCAGTTAAAGAGGGATTAGGTCAGCTATAACCACATGAACCTCAGACGAAGGCTGCTTTATTTCTCAACCCAGGCAGCTTTCCCAAGAGCACATTCTTATTTATTGACAGCATTGACTCGAGTTTACAGGGTTTTGCAACATGAAGGACTTTTCTTAATCTCAAAACCAAACACGTATTTAAACACTCATCCGAGCTATGGTTGTCTAATGTTGAATAATTCAATCCATATCGTGCTATTTACAAGAAGGAGCTGCATTTAAACTTTTTTAGCAAGTTAATATCATAGATGCTGACTACTACCTACCTCTGTTTCCCATGTTAACTTAGTATTTGTCATGCAATTCAAGAGAATATCCCATGATTCGCTACCTATCAGGCCAAAATGTGTCATTTCTTTTTGTTATCTAGACAATCACTTTAGAAACTGAGGTAATAGTTATAGAAAAAACCCTCTGAAAGCATGCTGACACCAGAACCCCAATAACGCCACCTGCTGCTGCAGTTGAGTTACTGTGGGTGTGAAATAAAGATCCTCACTCAATTGTGCATTTTCTGTAGTAGTATGGATTTCTGTATGATTTGGGATTTTTTTCGTTCAAATACAGATTTCAAAGCTTTAACTACAAGCATTAGTTGCTCAATTCATAAGGTGACATTGTGGTGTCACCACATAGAGACATTGTGGTGGTAGTCGTATGAAATTACTAATAATGTAAACTCCTCCAAAGTCAGATTACGAACACACAATAGTACACAATAGTATTGTTCATGTGATTCAAATCTATTTTATTCAAACAGAGGTTTCTAAGATTAGCTCGTTTGACATTTATTGTTTAAATTTAAACCATTTAGTTACTTTCTAATCACCCTTGCCCTATTTTTTTTTACTTTTATTCCAGATGTTGATCCCTAAACTTGCAAAGGAACTTGACTAGTCTATAATAGTCTGACATTTAACCATACAAAAACATACAGTGTTCATGGGAAACTGTCTCTCACAACAGCGATAAAAGTAGATTACGCCAGAAATATTTGAAAGACTGTTCATCATGATGTTATCATGTCAAGTCAACTGTCACAAAAGGGTTGAACGTTGACTTTGAAACTGGTACAGAAATAAAAACTGAAAGGAGTTATAAATACATTAAACACATCTGAACTGCTTGTCTAAGAGTGATTTTGCTATTCTGAGAGACAAGAGGCAGGAACATCTTGGACACACACATACAAGCACAAGATGTGGCTATTCCTGTCAAATTTATTCATTATTATTTGAGTGTGTAAATCTATGTAAAATGTTTGATATCTTTTTAAAGTAGACTCGTCTGCTCCAATGTAACAAGCGAATCAGATCTATTGCTTTCCTTAATGATTTTTCTTCTTCTTTCAGCATTTTCCTTCGGGGTCGCCACAGCAAATCTGTTTCTTTCATTAAACCCTATCTGCTGCATTCTCTTCAATCCCAACAACTATCTTCATGTCTTCCTTCACTGGACCCATGAACCTCCTCTTCGGTCTTCCTGTAGGCCTCCTGCATGGTGGATCCAAACCCAGGATACTTCTGCCAATGTACTCTCTCTCTCTCCTCTGCACATGTCCAAACCATCACAGTCTGGCCTCTCTGACTTTATCTCCAAAACCTCTAACATGTGCTGTTCCTCTGATCCTGTTCATCCTGGTCACTCCCAGACAGATCTTTAGCATCCTCATCTCTGCAACCTCCATCTTGTTTCTGGTCTTTTCCTTGGTGCCACTGTCTCTAGACCAAACAGCAAGGCCGGTCTCACCACGGTTTTGTACACTTTCCCTTTCATTTTAGCTGAAACTCTTCTATCACACCTGATATTTTCTCCCCCCGTTCCATCCTACCTGCACAAGCTTCTTCGCCTCGTCTCCACACACTCCATTGATCTTACATACTTAAAATCTTCTACTTTCTTGATCTCTTCTCCCTGTAACCTCACTTTTCCATTTGGATCTCTTTCATTTACACACGTACCCTGTGTTACTCTGACTAATCTTGATTTCTCTTCTTTCTAGTGCAGCCCTCCACCTCTCCAGCTTTTCCTTCACCTGTGCTGTTTCTTTCCATTCCATTCCATCCGGAGCTGGATCGTGGTGGCAACAGCCTCCGAAGGGAAACCCAGGCTTCTGTCACCCTGGCTGCATCCTCCCGCTCACGTAGAGGGATTCCGAGGTGTTCCGTGGCCAGTTGTGAGACTTGTCTCACCAGCGGGTCCAGGGTCTGTCCCTGGGTCTCTGTCCCTGGGACGTGCACAAAACACCTCACCAGTGAAGCGTTCGTGGGGCATCCTGTTGCTCCTCCAGGTCGAGAGAAGCCAGATGGGGTGGTTTGGGGATCTGGTTAGGATGCCTGTGCTGTTTCTAGAATTTATTATTAAAAACATACAAATTGTGCACCATATCCCACTATTCCTGTCACCCTCTTTTTTTTCTCCATTTTTTCTCCCATCATACTCGACAACAACTCTACATAGTGGTTCACAATGTACGTTCTTATGCTATTTATAAATACCCACATACTGTACATACCCACTCAGTCAGATTGTATACCAGAGGAATGATCATGAATGATGATTCTAATCTGTTTTGTTAGGTTTACATGTGGATTGAGGTGATTTGATCAATGATCTGATATTAAGAATAATTGTCATTAAGATATTGTAACCCCTTGTACCCCCCAACTTAAAAAAAGAATGAGGATGGGCAGAAAATGTATGACAAAAACGTATCATTCATGTTTTTTCACAGTAATAACATTTTATACAGTAATAATAGTTTTGGTAAAATAGAAAGAGAAAATGTCAGAAAACAACCATCCAGTAGTCGGTGCTAGTGTCTCTATTAATATGGGCTCCTTACTGACTTGTTCTGATGGTCTTACATTTAATAAACTACACGACTCAAGTCTAAGGTAGTAAATGAAGTATTTATATCACGTTATGGCAGTTCAGTAATCTTAAATCTTGCCAAAATGGAAAAATAAACAATCTAATAGTTATTTAAATGGATTCAGGTTAGCTTGGTAACAGCTTCAACACATTAGCATTAGCACAGCTAGCAACAGTTTAGTATCCATTACAAGTTATGGATACAAAATCTAGATAATAAACAACACATTTTCTATTCCGAGTCTGTTTTTTTACATTATGAATGCTGGTTTGGAAATACAAGGAATTCTAGCTTTCTGGTGGCTTTGAAACGTTCTTAACCCATCATTGGTAAGGTTCTAGCTAACGCATGCTAACTGCTAAGTATGGCGTTATTTGGTCTTTTAGCTTTAAATGTCAACGTGAGTAGATTAGTTAAAAATGTGTAATAACTCTTACATTCTCATGTGCATGATCGCATGGGAATCCTGCCTTTAAAAGGGTTGCTGTTGTTTTCATGGCTAATTATCTAATTATTATAATGCTTATTGAGTGTCTTGTCTGATGCATGTGTCATTATTTGGAGTTAATGGAGAAAAAACCTTAAGGTGATTATGTATAGAGATCAATTGATCATGTATGGAACATCTCTTTTGCATGGATTGCATCTGTTAGGCTAAAGTTTACGTGGCACTTTCCACAGGATCATGAACATGCATTCCAAATTAGATGTAATAAACAAGACAATAGATTAAAATAAAGAATCAGATTACCCTCTATGCACAAATCCAGGCTAATGTTACCCTCTTAGAGAGATATGTGAGCTCTAAATAGAAATAGCCTTTCAGGTCTTATTTTTAAGAGCAGACAAAGTGTAGAGTTAATAGGAAAAAATATATATCTTAAGGTGATTATGTATAAAGATTATGTATAAAGACCAATGGTCATGTATGGTACTTTTGTACGGATTACATCTATTAAGCTAAAGACCTGACACCAGTTTATATGACACTTTTCACAGCATCATGATCATGCTTTCCAAAATAGATGCAGTAAATATGACAATAGCTTAAAATGAAGAATCAGATTACCCTCCATGCACAGATCCTGGTTAGTGTTACCTTCTCAGAGAGATATGTGGGGTCTAAATAGAAATAGCCTTCGAGGGTCTTATTTTTAAGAGCAAACAAAGTGTGGAGGTCATTGAGGAACTGAGCCAGTGAGACAAAATAAGCAAGGGACATGTAGTTGTATCAAGAAGTAGATCACAACTTGTACTTCTTGTTTTTTTGTGGTACGTTGCATGATGTCAGAGCTGATAAGTTGTCCTTTGTCACTTTTTTTTTCAATGACTAGAAACAATCTAAAGTCAACTATCTCTGTATTATGAAATCAACCGCTAAAGTATAGCAAACTATTTCATTGGAGATTATTTTCTTAATCTTATTTGTGATTCTAAGTGTTTTAGTCATTTGGTATCTCCCTTAAGTGAAACAGTGGGAGGGTGCAGAGAGCCAGTGAAAAGAAAGAATGAGGACTGGTAGGTGTAGTTCTAATCACTTCTTAAAATACTCTCCCAGCTTAGATACAGGAACTTTTAAACCCTACAGTTACAGCAGAGCAGAGTTGGCCAAGAGAACAACCTTGTTTTGTGCTCGGCTCATTTGTTCTTTAAAGTTTGACTCTTGTTTTCAGAAGTTGAATTCTGCATGTATAGTTGTTGTTTTGCTTTGCTTTCAGCTGCATTGACTTGATGAGATCCATTTGAGCGACAAAGTCATGGTGTAAGGACTTTGAATCACAAAGGTGCTTGCGCGTGGAATGTTGCGCTGGTCGGTGCACCTGGAAGGAGGGCCACGGAGAGTCAACCATGCTGCTGTGGCGGTGGATCACAAGGTGTATTCCTTTGGAGGTTACTGTTCTGGGGAAGACTACGAGACACTTCGTCAAATTGATGTCCATGTCTTCAACACAGGTGAGTGATGAATACATGTAACGTGTCGTTCCGTTGTCTTCCGGTTATCCGGGGCCGGGTTGTAGGGACAACAGCTTCAGATGCGAAACCCAGGCTTTTCTCACTCCGGCTCTATGCTCCAGCTCACCTGGGAGGATCCATATGCCTTCCTTGGCCAGCTGTGAGGCATAGTATCTCCAGCTGGTCTGGGGTCTGCTCCTGTGTCTCCTCCTGTTATTGTATGTAATGTATTTGCTGAAAAACTTTGGATCTTCTCTAATTACAAGTAAAAATTCTCCTTACCAGCTGTGATTACCAATAAGAATGAGAATGCACTTTGTCTTGTCAATTCAGTCTAAAAGTCATGCTATCTACTTGTGATATTTGTTCTGCAGTTAAATAGATAAAATTAAAAATAATTTAGAGTTTGTTCAGGTCAGTGTTACTTAACACGGCACCCAATAAGTTTTTGGATTTGTATCCAGGAGCTGGTTTCAGTTGCTCACAGGTGTTTTTTCTAAACGGTTGAATGTCTAGGTTCTTGTAAAGCTGCTCCCTCGCTTTTCTTTTAGCCTATTTTATAAAGGTTTCTTCTCTGTGGTCAGCCACCTGCTCAGAGGTTTACAGCTGTTTCATACTACCTGTTATAGACGGATCACAGAAAAGATCTGTGGGACCAGTTATGTAGCGAAGTGAGATTAAAATATGCTCCCTATACATATTTTTTCTTGGCATTTTGGTTTGTGCTCATTCAGTTTAAGTCTATTTTACTGCAAAATTGCACTTTTTAGTTTTCATCTTTGTATTTAGGAATTTTTTTTCTTGTAATTTAGTTTTTCTGTTTATGCAAACTAAAGAAACCCTATTCTAATTGGTAGGAATTTAAGTTGCAGCAACAATGCATGATGCAACATTTTGTGACATAACAGCACAAATAACTGAATCCCTTTGGGACATCATTTAAATCAATTTGAATTGTATCTTTTGAAAAAGCTTTAAAAAAATCTCAAGTTTCTAGTTTTCAACAGTGTGGTAATTACGCTGGCCTTTTGTATCATTTTAACCATGCTGATTATTTTAATGCTAATATTTAAACTCAAGTTGTTTGTCTATGTGTCTCTTGTATTTTAGTGTCATTGCGGTGGATGAAGTTGCCTCCTGTCAGGACTGGAGGACACGAACGCGCCCGTGAAGTGCCGTATATGCGTTACGGCCACACAGCTGTACTGTTGGATGATACTATCTACCTCTGGGGCGGGCGTAATGATACAGAGGGTGCCTGCAACGTGCTGTATGCCTTTGATGTCAGTAAGTAGACCCTCACCTCAACTCGTGCTGTTAAGCAATGGTTTCCTCTCAGGCGCACCTGTTGTTGTGAAGTGTATTATAACCAAAAGGGGAGGGAAAAAAGTTTATGTCGAGGAGTTGTGACACCTTCGCTTTGTCTAATGTCTTTTTTTTCCCATTATTATTGTTCTGCCTCATACCAACATTATCTAAGCTTTGTGTAACCTGTTCTTGCCTCATAGACACACACAGATGGTACACACCCAAGATTTCGGGGACAGTCCCTGGGGCGAGAGATGGCCACTCTGCCTGCGTCCTGGGAAAGGCAATGTATATATTTGGAGGATACGAGCAGCTGGTGAGTTTTATCAATCTTTACTGGGTGATGTACTTTCAGTGCAATGTTGATATTTGATATCATTCTCTTGGGGTTTTTTTTTAGGCCGACTGCTTCTCCAATGACATCCACAAGCTGGATACTACCACCATGGAATGGGTGTTAATTAATGCGAGAGTGAGTTTAATTGCTAAATGTTGGTTCTACTACCAATAGGTTTTTTTCTTTTACTAAAAGATAAAAAAAACCAAAACAGATATAGGGTAAATGCTTTCTTCTTCAGAAATGAAGGAAACACTAATAAGAGTGGTCAGATTAGCTGGTTGTAAAACCATGTTTCATAATGCTGCTTTCTGGTTTGAAGCCAGATACAAAAAGAGGATTATTTTGTCTACAATTTGAAGTATGCAGCATGTGTGCAGTCAATTTAAAATCTTTTTTAGAGAGTATTTTTCAATACTTGTGAAGCATTCCAGCTTCACAATGAAAAAGACCAAATCAAACTTCATTTTTAAGGCAAGTTTCAAACACAAAGTTGCACAAAGTGTTTAACAGCTCCTTTAAAAATGCAAATATCAATTAAAAAGCTCAATAAGTAAACCATAAAAAATTAAAAAACTTGCACATATTTTATAAATCTTTCTAAATTTTATGTTGACATTTTTTATAATTATGTCTTTTTCAAACTTGATTGAATTAATTGTTTAGCTCTATTCCTGACTACATCCTCCACCCAGGATGCAGTCGGGGTTAGCTGGACACCCTGTCCTGCTATAAGACATAGTCTCTCCAGCACGTTTGGGGCCCTGCCTCTGGGTCTCATCCTGGTGGGATGTGCCCTAAGCACCTCACCAACAAGGCGCTCGGTTGGCATCCTAACCAGATGCATCTAATCAGATGCCCAAATCACCCCATCTGGCTTCTCTCGACTTGGAGGAGCAACAAGTCCCTCATTAAAATCAACAAATAAATGATAGAGAAAAAAAAACATAAAAAAATTATAACCTGCCCATAGACCTGGATAATCATGTAACAATATCATTTTCGCATTGGTGAAAAAATATAGTTAATTGTAATATTTTGTAACAACTTTTTCGATATATATCTACTTACCAAAAAATAACAGTCTTTAAGAAAATTCTGTTAATCGTGGATAATTTTGTAGTTAACTGTTGTGTCCGCTAGATGGAGCTGTCTGCCTGATATCATGTTATGCCTTTGTGAGGTTGAAGAACCTAAAAAGTGTTTATAGGCTTAAAATGTTTTTGGTTATCTTGGTTCACATAGGGATGTTATCAGGTTGTGTATATCTTGTTTAGATCCATATTTAATAATTAAGGGGTTTACACGCCTTTTCTTCCTGTTGAAATATGACCAGCAGAGTTTAATTTGTTCTTTTTTCACATAGGGCACTCCAGCCCAATGGAGAGACTTTCACTCAGCCACCATCATTGGGACAAAAATGTTTGTGTTTGGAGGCAGGGCAGATCGATTTGGCCCCTTTCACTCTAACAACGAAATTTACTGCAACAAGATCAAAGTGTTTGACACAGAGACCAACTCCTGGCTGAGCACCCCTTCAACACAGCCATTACCAGAGGGACGCAGGAGTCACTCAGCCTGTAAGACACAGAAATACATACAAACAAAAGATCTACTGAGTGAGCAAAATTATGATTTGACTGTACAGCTAGAAGTTCTTTTATGTTGAATAATTGATCTATAAGATGCAGTCACTTTCATTGGTTTATCAGTATGGTGTGATGTTTTGGTTAACCATCATATGTTTGATTTGTGTTTAGTTTCCTACAAGGGGGAGCTCTATATATTTGGAGGATACAATGCCCGTCAAGACCTCCACTTTAACGATCTCTGGAAATTCAACCCAGGTAAAAGCATTTTAATTATTTCTAAAAAGCAGTGCTCATACCTGGTGGAAATTATTCCATGGTTTTATTTGTGGAATTTCTTCTGAATCTACTTTTGGAGTTGAGCTATTGCTCTTCTTTCGAGAGAAGCCAGATGGGGTGGTTCGGGTATCCGATTAGGATGCCTCCTGGACGCCTTGTTGTTGAGGTGTTTTGGGCACGTCCCACAGGGAGGAGACCCAGAGGCAGACCGGAGACCCGCTGGAGAGACTATGCCTCACAGCTGGACAGGGAACACCTTGGGATCCTCACCGGTGAGCTGGAGGATGCAGCCGGGGTGAGGAAAGCCGTCTTCCCATCTGAGGCTGTTGCCCCTGCGACCCGGCCCCAGATAAGCGAAAGACGACGGAACAGAACTTTTGAATCAAATGGAAGTGTTCCATTTATAGTTCAAGTTGGTTTCTCGATGACCCACTTTTCTACTCCTCATTCATTTGCAGACTATGCTCCCCTGCCCTCATTGCATCATCTGACTTGTATAGTACTGTCTGGGTTCTTTCTGCTAATTAGGTAGTGTGGTTCACAAATCCTCTATCTGCCGCCCAAGAGAGAAAAAAACTGACAATATTTCAGCCTCTGGAGCGTTGACAAATGTCACCAGATCAATGCTTAGTTTAAGTTCTTTTCCTGTGGGGAAATGCACTCCTGTTACAACCAAAACACAGCAGTCACTGCTGAAGAAACACACCTGGAGTATACACGTAACACTTATTCTATGTACTGATTTTACAATATTTTACATTCACGATATGGTCATTTTTCTCTCATGTTACAGTTGTTCTAGTTGTTATCAGATTAAATTAGTTTGAGTGGATTGAAAATGACAATGTAGACAACTTTTATATACTTATAATCACTATAGTTAATCAATCCTTTTTTATCCCATTGGATTTTTTTTGTCAGTATGTAACGTTCCTTCGATAGAAATGTGAAACATTGCCTCCACCGTCTCTGTTTTCCACAAGGTGGCAACACCTTAATTAAATTTGAACGGCCTGTTGCTATAGAGATCCAGCGATGTCATTTGAATGTGAATCTGAAGCCCTTTTATGGAACAAGAGAAAGCTTCATGTCATCACTCAGACTGTGATTCTGAGCCAAAGAGACAATTTGCATTCATCTGGAAAGTTTAATTTTTATTTGAGTATTAATTTTAGTTTACTTTTTTTAATTACTTCCTTTCACCTCATCTTTAAACAAAGTTGAACAGACTGCAGGAAATTAAAAAAAAAAAACACTTTGATTCACACTGTTTGCAATGACTCAAATCTGGAATAGTTGGTGTGATGTTGCACCCAATAATCATCAGATACTGTACTGAAGCTCCTTCTGGTGAGCTATTTAAAGCTAGTACAATCAGCTATTTGACTAAAGTTGTCTATTTTGAACAGTGTGAGCTGGGTGCATCTGCCACTATTTCTTTGTATCTTCTTTTTCTGTCATTGTGTGTCATCTGAGGTGTATTTTTGTTCTGCATGTGCACATCACAGAAGCCTTCTGCTGGAAGAAAATTGAGCCAAATGGGAAAGGCCCGTGTCCGCGGAGGCGACAGTGCTGTTGTATGGTTGGTGATCAAATCATCCTGTTTGGAGGAACAAGGTGAGCCAAAGACACTAAAACTCTAAATACTTTTTAAGTCTTAAAGTCAACGCAATCATTTTTTTTTTATTGGATTAACTTGTTTTATATTGTTTTGTGTGGATGGATATATACATACTTATGATTAAATTTGGTAGAGCAACTACCGTATTTTAACGACCATAGGGCGCACCAAATTATAGGGTGCAGGTTTTATATACAATCCACGCCCATACTTCCTCGTTTAACGTTCTCATGTTGTTCTCTACTACGTCCACCTCATTTGTGTTTGTGCTTTAATTAAGTATTGATTACAAAGTTTAATAATCAATCAATCATCAATAGGCGCGGGCATGGTTCAACACACAAAACTAAACTGAATTTTTATTGTAATCTGCTGGAAATTGCTGCTCTATAATAGTCCTTGTCCAGGTGGAGAATTAGCACCGTTTCATTAGACGAAAGTACTACAGACGGACTTCCTTAGAAATGTTCAATTTTCATTTCTTCTGCAAACGTTACTGCTTTTAGTCGAATGGTGACCGTTGAAATGCTTCTCCCACTCGTTGATCCACTGCTCGAGTCTTTTCTCCAACAGGGGACACCTTGCCCTGACCTGTCAAAGCTTGTTTCCAGTTTCCTCCACTTGCGAACCATCAATTTATTAATCTTAAATTCTATTGCGGCTGCTCGGTTTCCATGTTCTTCTGCGGATGGCCTTCAGTTTAAACTGTGACTCTTTGCCATTTTCAGGGTTGTTTGATCATGGTTTGGATCACTTTTTCCCAGCATGACATTTACATTGAAGGTACAATAAATGTTTTCTTTCATATAAATTACCAAAAGAAAAGGAAGGATGTATTCTAAAACCTTAAGTAACCTTCTTCAAAAATCAAAACTTCAGCTATGACCTCCAATAACGTTTATTCCAGATAATTGTTTGCACTCATTTTAGATTATTTCAGTGTTTATTTAGCAAAGAACATTTTTCTTCTAAAAACAAATGTCATGGAGAAAACTAATTAAATATTTAAAGTTGACTTGCCATGTGTGCACTACTATGAACCTCATATTGGTAACTTCGTGATGACATCGTTAATACAATGTTTTATGTCGCTACTTTAAAATGTTACAATGTTCTCAAACATTTAAGCAAGATTTAACACGGGGTCAAACGTCCATCTGTGGCAATTCCATCTCGACTCCAGCAATAGCCACCAAGAGTTTGCTAGGTGCCGTGATAGGCCAGTAGCCAGTGGAGTAATTAAGTATCGGTAGCTTACTGGTAGGCATGGTTACAAGACTCGTCTGAGTCCTGATTTGCTTTTATCAACAGGACTTTGCTTATCAGGTAAGCCCACAGTGATTACTAGTTTGTGGATCAGAAAAGTGTGGATAAGATCTACTTAGCCACACCATGTCTGCAGACGTTGTTTCCCTCAAAGCGGCTGCCTGCTTCTGGGTTGCATTGTTTACATTGTGTGAAAATCTAGCATCTCTACATTTTGTTCCTTAAACAGATAAAATGTATGTAAAAGTTGGAAATGCATAATGTCAGGTTAACCTTTTTTAAAAGAAGACCAATTTTGAGAAAATTAAGAGAAAAATTTTCTCTTAACTTCCCCTTATTTTTAAAGCAGGGGTGGTCATCAAGTCCATCATGATCAACTGTTGGCGTGATCACAGGAAGACTTTTGGTAGAAATTGTGATGTTTGATTATAAAAAAAATTGAAATAGTCAATCAAATTTTCTCGTATTATAGACAAGGTAATCCCATAAGAAAAAACAAACATTGACTTCTTTTACTGTGACCAAAGCAATCACACCACATTGTGCTTTTTTGTTGTGTACACCACCATAAAAAAAGTTGTTTTTTTTTGCTTTACTAAAATAATGTAGTTTGTGTCAAAATAAATTGAATCCAGCTCAGATGAATTGAGGTTTTGAACCTTTAGGTTTTTGTTACAATAAAAATGTGGAAAATTTCCTCTTGCAATGTGGTTGAGACTTCAGAAAGGTACAGGTTTGCTATTTGAATCCAAATTTCTAGGTAAAACTAATTAAATATTTAAAGTTGACTTGCCATGTGTGCACTACTATGAACCTCATATTGATGACTTCGTAATGACATCATTAATACAATGTTTTATGTCGCTACTTTAAAATATTACAATGTTCTCAAACATTTAAGCAAGATTTAACATGGGGTCAAACGTCCATCTGTGGCAATTCCCTTTCGACTCCAGCAATAGCCACCACGAGTTTACTAGGTGCCGTGATAGGCCAGTAGCCAGTGGAGTAATTAAGTATCGGTAGCTTACTGGTAGGCATGGTTACAAGACTCGTCTGAGTCCTGATTTGCTTTTATCAACAGGACTTTGCTTCTTTTACTGTGACCAAAGCAATCACACCACATTGTGCTTTTTTGTTGTGTACACCACCATAAAAAAAGTTGTTTTTTTTTTTGCTTTACTAAAATAATGTAGTTTGTGTCAAAATAAATTGAATCCAGCTCAGATGAATTGAGGTCTTGAACCTTTAGGTTTTTGTTACAATAAAAATGTGGAAAATTTCCTCTTGCAATGTGGTTGAGACTTCAGAAAGGTACAGGTTTGCTATTTGAATCCAAATTTCTAGGTAACCCAAATTTTGCAGTGCAAAAAAATTACTTGATGCTTGCATAAAAAAATCTTCTTAATTAAACAAAGATAAAATAATTAGAATTTAAGCATAAGATGTCACTACTGAAATACCATTAAAAAGTTGACTCAGTGATAGAAAGTCTGTTCTTGGCAATGGCGGTAGGATTATCACTGACCCAACCCAGGGAGCAGACACCTAAACCCCTAGTTGCTCCCACCATTGGCGCAGTCGTGGCTGCCTGCTGCGATGCAATGCAGCAAAGTAATTTCCCCATTGAGAAATGAATATAGTATGATTTGGAAAAAAAAAATTGTCGGGCTATATGAGCCCTCCGTTGTTATAAGGTATACATAAAAAACATTTTAACGTTTTTATTAAAAGTAGATTTTAAGCACCTTGTAGGCTGGAAAAGTGTGGGCATTGTACTTTAGATCCTCTGTGGGATTCGTTGTGGATGAGTTTAAAGAAGTTATGATTTCCTGTTTTGAGCAGATAGAGCTGAGACTGAAGGAGTGAAGGTTGTCGGAGGCCACATAGGAAGAAATCAAACACTGCTTAATATCTACTGCTTCCTGTTTAAAGGTCAAAGGCTACACATCTTTTATGTTTTTATTTTAAAATTTTTGAGGTAACGTGCACATCTGTCTGTCCACAAACTTTGCAGGTTTTTGATGTATCGTTCCTTTGTTGTTTTACGCCTGCCAAGAAGTTGTTATTCTGTTACTGTACAAATTAGAGTAAAATGCTCACAGGCTTTGAGCGGGTTGTCGCTGAGGTTTTCTGACCACCATCGCACATTTGTTGTTTACACAAGCGTACATAAGCCTCTTATACACAGGAACTCCTATAAGCACGTGCACAGTCTACATACACAAACACACTCCAAAGTTGTGTTTGTTTTCCCCTCTTTTTCTAAGTTTGTTTATTGTTTTATTACCTGCCGTTTATATATGGAGGAATCTACTTTTTTACTCGTCATTACAGAACTGCTAATTTAGTGTAATTATTGTTGTTAAAACCACATATTAGTTGGTCTGTTTTGTTTAGTTTTGGGATGACCTACCAACACCGGGGCAGTTTTAAAGAGCCGGGAAGTTATTGGTTTCTGTCTCACTTCAGTTGACGAATGCTTGTGCAGGCCATTGTGAATTATCGTCCAGACACCTCACTTGTATTCTTTGTACGGCCTCTTCATTTTCTGAGGTCTTCCAAAGGAAATTGGCTTAAAATTTATTGCCCACATCTTGCTTTCCTCATTGGCTGTCCCATCAGACTGATCCAAAACAGAACCCTTCCGCTGATATTTATTTCTACTTTATGATATTTGTTTTACTTGCGAGAATTTGTTCTGAAAAGATTTATTACTTTGGAAAGTTCAAAAAGGTGTTTGCTTTGGTTTTTAACTTCAGATTGGAATAATATTGTAGAAATAAATACCAGATATTTAAAAAAAATTAAATAAAATAGTAAATTAGATTGTAATTTAGTGGCAACAGCAATGATAGAAAAATATACTGTACACGTTTTTTTTACAAATAGTGTTCAGTGTATTTTCCATTAAGTTAAATTATCGTAATTGTATTTGTTTTTTTTTTTTTTTTTTCAGTACACTTTGACATAACTTTGCGCTACTTTGTTTTACTTTTTCCTCTTTGATAGAAAATAAAGAGACCAAGTTTGTTTTTGTTAATGATGAGCTTGGTGTTAGTGTGTGTGTGTGTGCAACTTGCGTCAGTGTAAACAGGCTTGCCGAGCTGCAGAAAAGCGCGAAATTCTGCCCCATCTTTGATTTATGACCTCTGGGAGCATTCTTTCTCACAGAGTGCAATTTGATATGCCCTCAGTGCCTCTGTTACACTCATTTACTGAGTCCTGCTCACCGCCCCACGAAAGGTTGACCCACGCATGACCAACTCCACCTGCACCGACCTTCACCTACACACACACACACACACACACACACACAAAGTGTTTCTAGGTATTTTACATTTTCTGCTAAGCCTGAAGCCGGTATCACACATCGCTTTCTTTTCGCACTTGTGTCATCATGCTTGGCACTCAAAATCCCTTGCGTTTAATTGCTTACAATAAACCGAGTTTGGTCTAATTTAGGAAAGAGTTTAAGCTCGGGAGCAGGGCATCTCATGAGGGACAGGATGTGAACACGGACATGACAGATTGGCATGCTGGGAGTAGACCGTTCACAATCTATGAAGAGTAATTTGGCGTTGGTCCCAAACTACTTTTAACATGGATGGTTTTTTTTTACTCTGAATCCATTTTATGTTTGTATTTTGGTGTGGTATTTCTGTCACTTTGAAGATGAAGTCTGATTTAAATCTGTTTTTTTTTATGCAAATGTTACCTGGTGATTGAATGTTTGGTCTTTGTCTTTGCTAAATGTCAAGATCTAAAGATTCCTAGTTCAGTTCTTTTATGTACTCGGCTGATAATGAGCGTTCTTCATATTAAATTTAATCCCTTTTACAGTGAGCTGTAACTGTCTTTTTACCTCCATCAATGGCAGAGTGGTATTCAGAAATGAATGAATCTCTTTTAGGTCTGAAACAAGCACAGTAAGGTCTCCAGCTAATAATCTGTTGAGGGTGAAAACATTATTTTTCCTCATTAGTGTGACCTCAGACTAATTATGTTGGGGTTAATGCTTCTTAATGAATACCTACTGATTACTAAAAGAAAAACGTGTTTCTATTGGATGTTTTGAACATACTAAAAAGAAAAACATCAAGGATATTAACGATGATCAGCAAAAACACTGAATACATCCTTAGGATATCTATATAATTTTGGAGCCTTTTGTCTCTATTTTTTAAAACTCATGTGAAAAGGTTGAGTTTGATTCATTAAAAAGGTTGAGGTTTTGCTTTAGAGTTTTTATTTTGGTGAAGTACTTTGATCACCAGGCTGAAATACAATTTTGAAGAACGTTTTAATATTTTTCTCATTTTCTCATGTCTGACCACAATAATAAACGACAACCAACTTGTAAAAACACCTTCTATGAAAAAGGGTGAACTGTCTTTTCAGCCACGAAGATTTCAGCCACGGACATTTGAGCCAAAAAACTGCAACCTAGGCTATTTGAGCCACGGTGACTCGGCTATTTGAGCCATGGGATAAAAATGTTTATTTACGATAAAATTTTTACATAAAATATCAGAATTTCATCAGAATTTTCTAAAAATATCAGATTTTTTTATTGAGCCATGGGATAAAAATGACTAAAAGCCATGGGATAAAAATGACTAAAAGCAATTATTTTCTGTAGTGCAACTGTTTATTTACGATAAAATTTTTACATAAAATATTAGAATTTTTTAAAAATATCAGAATTTCTTCATGCCCTTTTGTGTTAGGTGTGAATACCACATATTGAGATACGCTCAGAATATATCTACTTCACACGTAACACAAAGGGTTACATAACTGTCCTACTGGGTGAACGGTCATGTCAGCCACAGACATTTGGGCCAAGAAACTGCAACCTAGGCTATTTACAAAATATCACAATGTTTTACATAAAATATCACAATTTTCTACATAAAATAGGTTTTTGGCCCAAATGCCCATGGCTGAAATGTCCGAGGCTGAAATATCCTAAATTCGTGGCGCACATGGCTCAAATATCCTAGGTTGCAGTTTTTTGGCCCAAATGTCCGTGGCTGAAATCTCCGAGGCTGAAATGTCCTAGAACCATGAAGAAGGGGTATTGCACTTTTCCTTGGCGATAAGTCTTATTTTATAGCATAAATAGAAAAGCATGGTATCTTTTAGTTAGCTCAGAAATACCATATTCACTTAAAAAATTAAAAAGCATATACATATTTTATTCAGCTTCATCTTTGCTCCACCCCCTGCAGTCATGTACATCACAGCATAAATTTTGTTTGAAGCCACAATGTCCATAAAAATAGCAAAGTTGGCGCATATTTTTAATTTTCTTATTTGGATACTTTTACATCAAATGGCACTCCCTGTTGTAGACAGGAACCAAGCATGAGCAGAGAGGGTGCACTGAAACACTTCCTGCCTGCAGCAAAGAAAGAAAGCACATCCTTGCATTTGAATAGTGTTCAAATAGTGGACAAGAGAGCCCGCAAATTACATGCGTGAATGCAATAGAATCTAAATAGAGTAGAATGCAATAGAATCTAAATAGAATGGAATGTAATAGAAGTTAAATAGAATAGAATGTAATAGAATAGAATACAATGGAATCTAAACAGAATAGAATGTAATAGAATCTAAATAGAATAAAATCAATAGAATCTAAATAAAATAGAATGCAATACAATCTAAATAGAATAGAATGCAATACAATCTAAATAGAATAGAATGCAATACAATCTAAATAGAATAGAATGCAATTGAATCTAAATCACACTCCATTGTGACTTAGATGAACTTGGCACAAACCTTCAAAAAGTTTATCTGCATGACACATCCTTTTTAACAGTTAATGAGACATTGAAGAATATTAATTTGTTTTATGCTTCTGGTTTGTACTTTTCACATTTTCTGTTGACTTTTAATTACGTATGTGTCACGCTAAGAATTTCAAACCTTGTTGTTTTTCATAGTTTTTTTTCTTTTTGCTCATCATGTATCGATTAGCTCAGTTTTTTGTCCTTTAGAGCATCTTTTCTTCTCAGAAGTGTAGCTTTCTCTTGCTTTGCATACAAACACTCACATGACTGAATGAATCATTGCTCCTCTTGCCAAGCTGACGTCAGCAGGGTGCACACACACGCACATGTTTCCTTTGCTGTGCCAGTCTTAGCACATTTCTTCCATTTGGCAATATCCAGTAAATTTAGCAAAGATAAAAAAATATGTTGACGACATTTCTAACATTAGATGCAAACAGTTATTCTTTCATTTTTCTTTTCTTAGTCCTCACTGCTACGGGGTAAACATCCAAGATTTGAGGAGGTGTAGTTTGTTTATCAATCTTTTTAAAGTTAAAATTTAATGTTTCACTGGGATGCCTAAACTGAGTGTGTGTGGCTACTCTTCATTCTCAAAAGGGTGAGACCACATAAGCAGGTAATCTCACTTGTAGCCAAAACATCTCAACCCCATTTAATCCACCAAAATCTCACCGTGATATATAATCCGCATGGAATTCAACGGACGTTTCAAAACAAAAAAAAAAGTTGAGAAGTCAGGAAAGTCCAGCAGTGGTCAGTGATTAGTGTTTGGAAAATGACGAAGGGTTAGTACGCTGGTGCGATAATATTTCCTACACATAATCAATGGTCGAAAAAAGCTGCTGTTAGTGAAGTGCAGCTGGATGAGGTGTGACCTGCCATTGCAAAAAAAAAAAGGACAGCTTAAATGCCAGACTAAACACATAATTAAATCTCTTTGTTTGACCACATTAGTACTGAAGTATGAAATCAGATTAACGCCAGCACCTTCGCTTACTTTTCTCTTCGTAATGACACCCGTCAACACAACATAGATTTTGGTACCACACATGTAGTCATTTGGGTTTCAGTGTCAAAGGGTAGCCTGCAGAAGTTTCCTTTATTATCAGCAGCTATGTGTGTCTGCGTCTGTGTTAACATGTCCAAGATAAAAACCTGTCAAACAGTGAAGGCGACCTCAGCAGGATACAGGGCATCCCGCACGTGGCAGGACGAGACCTCGGGGCAGCTCAGCATCTCCGTGATTTACTCTTCAAAGACAAGCTGATGATGGTATTTCATCTCCAACTTAACCCTCCTTAACCCGCTAAAAGGTTGTATACATTGTGCTGAGGCGGGGTTGAGTGTTGCGCTGCGGTTCAGATAAACAACCCGCATAAGCAACTCTTTGTCAGGTTGCTGTCAGTGTAAATTTTTGATTAGCCGCTGTCAGAGCAACCAAAACATGTCTTGGTGATTTCTGGCACCTCCGATGAACAGTGTAGGACCACGAAGACGAGTACAAATTACCAGCAAAAGCACATCAGTCATTTATGTTAATTTAATGGTAGCTGATCATTCCCAATTAGCTCCACATGTTTAAACAATATTAATGTTTCACTAAACTGACAGGATTTAAATCTGTACTCTCACTACAGAAAAAAATGGGCACTGTTCACTCTGCTGTTAGTTCAATTACTTTATCATACAAATACATCTCTTTAGTGAGTGATGAAATGTAAATGAACATGTTCACGCAATGAGGTGGTAAAATATCATCTACAAGTGTTGTAAGTAAAAGCAATTACCTGTTAACGTGTTGTAATTAACTTGAAAAACAAGCTGTTTGCTCTTCATCTGAATTATTGTCTCCAGCTTTGTTTGTGTTTGCGGAGGATGTGATGAGCTCTCCCTGAAACAAAGCAGACGAGGTGACAGCGTAGCGTGACTGGACGAGAGAAAGCAATACAAAATGTCTTGACATCATATAGGTCTGGATTAACTAAACAAATCATGCATGGTTCTTAGATTTCCTTTAGATTAGGGTTTTTTGTAAATAATGGATGTTAATCTGAGTTAATTCTTTCATTTATTTTTTAACTTGCTGGTGATTGTTTTTGACACCGAAGAGTTACAACCCCACCATTCGTAGACCATCCTTTTATTTAATTTATTATTTTTTTTACTGATTTGGTTTGATTACAGAATGTAGACTGCTATAGACTGTTTGTTCTTTAATTAGAAAAAAATCGTACTTACACTGACTGCTTGTTCGTTTGATTTGTCTAAATAAGGTAAAGGGGGTTGGTTGAAATATTTATAAAGTTTTCATTCCTCTTTCAAATACTTATTGTTACTCAAAAGAGAACAACTACAGGCCTCCATAATTGATGATGGTCAGAATTTTAATCATTCATTTGGTAAAAAGTAAATGTATGTTCTAAACATTCATTGAACTTGTAGCTGCTATCTTCCTTATTTTTTCTCTCTTACTTGCTCGACCTTGGTTTTAGTCTTCAATTATAGATAAAGAGGTTTTCAGAGGAAGTACCTTATTTTTCCAAAATACATCTGCCAACCACAAAGAAATATTAGGCTGTGCCTTCACAAGATATTAACAGGCCGTGTTCAGGGTCATGAAATATTTTATCTCCCCTTCTTCATTTCATAGGTAGGGGAGTTGATGACAACCTGGCTTGCTATAAAACTTTGAATCATTTCCTGATAAAAACGGTTTAAATATCTATTTACTCGAGGTCGGGCTCACTTTAATTTCAGAATTATCACTGAGTCCACCATCATTTGTTCTCTGACGCTGAAATCTGAGATGTGTTCTTCATTAGGACTTGGCATCTCTTCAGTTTAATCTAAAGTCAGGCGTCTCTCGGGGAGTCAGATGTAGTTTGCGTCTCACCCTCTGCATGAGGTGGAGGTCTGGACAGCTCCAGGTCTTAATCCACTGTCCAGCCAGAGCCCGGGAGGGGGCACAGATAGCTTGGTAAGATGAGGTGGGATCACAGAGATTACAGCAAAAGAAATGAAGAGGAATCTAGGAATTTGTGATAACTTCTTCTATTTGATTTGCCCAAGAAGTTAAAGTCTGAGACCCTCGCAGTCTGAGTCTGGATTCCTAAATACTTTACCAACTCAGCCTATCAGATAATACCCACTGTAAATATTGAAGTAAATGAAAATGTTCTGTTTTAGAGAAACTTTGAAAACAGAACAATAAAAATGGTAAGAACCAAAAATTTTAAACAACATTTTTGATAAATAATTTATTAATTAAATTAATAAGGTAATAAATTAATAAGAGTAAAAATCTTTATTAATCAATTTAGTTGGCCCTACAAAACACATTCTTTCAAAGTGTATTTAAAGAAGTCTGTCTCTTCATTCTAATTTGCTTTTGAACACTACTCCACATATGCTATAGAAATCATCGGATGCATGTCTGGCCATCCTGATAAGATGCTCCACAGGAAGTTGTAGTTTGAGATGAGTTCCTGTGGGTTGGATAGTTCTGAAAGAGCAGAGTTCAATAAGAGTAAGAGAAAGGAAAAGGATGTAGATCATATCAGTTAAAGAATGAGGAGGTGGCCAATAAGAACTGAAAATAAGCTTAAGACCAGACAGGTCCTTAGAGCTTAGATTTTTAATTGCAAGATTAATTTTCCACTCTTTTCTTTGAATTTGTTTTGTTGTTTGATCTTCAGGTTTAGAATTTTTCTTGAACAGTTTTGGGACCTTGGTTAGAGATATCATCAGAGAAAAAAGCAGTGCATTGCTTGAAAGGACTGGCAATTAGGTGATTAGACACCCTTATAAAGTGTTGTTTGAAATAGCAACCGGTGTTGTTTTAGTGGGGGTGTGCCATCACTCAGGAATCACTCAGACTGAGAACCACCACCTCCGCAGGGGGAGGAACACTTTCACACATACTGAAACTCTGCTGATCAAGTAACAAAGTGGTCCATCAAACACCAGGATGCCACATAAAGTCGCACACCGTGACTTTCCCGCTTCTAAAAAACTACTAGTATAAGACACCTCTCAAAACCCCTCCTTCTCTCGCTCGTTTGCCTTTAAAGTCTGTCGCAGCATCGTTGTCTTTTTTTTGTGAGATGACCAATAAAACATTAACATTTCCTAATGCGCTGCTAAAATTCACACTCAGTCTGACATTATCCACAAACGCGCAAAAAGGCTTTTTTCCAGAGGAGGCAATCTCCATTCCACTTGTTGCTCCTATTAAAGCATCTTCTTATCTTCATCTTTTCACACATTCACATCCAAAGCCCATTCCCTCCCCAGGCCTGCACAGTAGTCTCCAGCTACTGCGGTGTGCTTTTTAGATAGCAATGCTATTTTCCCATCATTATTCTCCTCTCGTTAGTCTTCTCTTCTTGTTTTTTATTAAAAAAATATAAAACAGCTATTTATTGCTAAGAAAATGTATTTCTAAAGAAGGAACTTTGAATTGTTTTTAGGTTTTAACAATAATACATTTATGAATTAAAATTATGAATATTTACTTGTTTATTAAAACTGGTCAAGTGGGATCACAGTGTAAGAATACACAATGACATCTGACTGCACGCAATATTTGTTTTTATCTAAATGACCCCAATTTTAAGCTGAACAAGTGTAAAAAAGGGCTTGTGACACCTCGTAGGAACTCTGTTAGTAGCAATAAATTGAACTAATCTTTTTCCTTATGATGTTATCAGTCTCTCACATCGTTCAGGAGGTATTTCACACTCTTCTTTACAGCATTGATGTTATAGGCATTCAGCTAACCACCAATTTTGTCCTTGGATCACCTTTGATAAGGATCAGAATAGGACCTTGAATTGAACAACTTCTTTTTTTTTCTATGGATTTGGTTTTAAATTTTTATATGTATATTTTTTGTCCTACCTGCTGTTAGCAGACAGATCACAACAGTGATCTGCTTGATAACTCTTGCTATACAGATTTGCTCCACCAAGCATCAACGCTGACAAGTATAAAATTATTTTTCATATTTAATTTAAATTTCTAAATATACAGTATGTGCATGGTTTGGTTTGTTTGCCAGACTTGATAAGGGTTACAAAAAAAAGAGAAGGAAAAAGGTGAAGAAACATAAATTGAAGAGAGGGGAAAAGAGAACAAGTGAAGAATTGGAGAAGGGCGTGTTAAGCTATAATACTTTGTAATAAAAAAATAAAAAAATTTGAGCATCTCAACATTCATGCTGTATCATATAAGAATGGAAAAACAAACCGAGACACTAAAACAACCTTCTGTAACTGACTGTTGACTGGAGACAATTTTCTTAAATAAATGGCAACACTACAGATTGCGAGCACGGAACATAGCAGACAAGAAACAGTGTGACACTCTGCTTATTTTTTTTTCAAGATATTGTCTTAGAGCAAAATACTGTTGTCAGAATAATGACTGGACATTTAGAAGAAAACTTTGACAGTTCTGAAAGAATAGTGACTTCTTAGTCACTTTTGTCTGATTTTGTTCAAACTGAGTGAGTCAAGAACAATTGCTGTAATTTTTTAAATCGGTGCTATTTTTAATGTTAAAGTTAAGTGCTTTCTTACTGTTATGAAAATGATGAGTTGTAATATTTCACACTGACTTTTTGCTTTGAGAAGGTTAATTATCTACAAATTGCAGGGGTTGACCTTGGGATTTAACTCTTTCTGGCTATTTGATGGGCTGCAGCAATTACTTCTTTAAGATAATTGCTGTTTTTGTTGTTGTTTTTTATCCTTTGGGATTGTTAAACACAAATTTGCAAAAAATCTAGTTTAGCATCTTCAGAACTACAAGTTCCCTTTAATGAGGTCCTCACTGTGATACAGTTTTAAGAGTGAATTGAAATGAGATTTGTTTTCATTTCATTGTGTGAAATGGAGAAAGTTTATGGCATTTTAAAAAAATATTTAGAAATTATTACTATTTTAGTAAAGAAGCTTATTTACGTAAAACTTGTAAAATAGTGCACTTGATTTTTAGGGGTTCAAGTTATTTTTAAGCAGCTCAATGAAATTATGAAATAATTTTTGTTTACAATTTATTTAAACCATTTAGAATATATTTACCCCCCACCAATGTTATTGCTAGATGTAGCAGTGGATGCTCTTCTGAAAAAAGTCTGACTTGGGTCACCCTTTAAGGGGGAGGGGTCGTAATGACTTCCACAGCTGGCCCCCTGGGACCACTGCGCTCGTGCTCAGCACCTCTCCTGGCCGCTTTAAGCCACTACCATGTTTGTTTAGGGAAGATTAGCAACGTAAAACCCTTACAACATCCTGAACACACAGCGAAAGGGAGATGCAAAGTAAAGGTCCGCAGAAAAACAAAAAAAACAATGAAGATTGATTGCTAGGGCGACAGCGGAGGAGATGGTCGATTAAGTTCATCAAGGGGAAAAAGTTAAAGAAACTCAGATTTGTTAAGAAGATATATTCATTACACTTCAAGCTCTCTTCTGTTTGCCTGTCCGAAGAACAGAATTTATTTCTTTGCTGATTTTGTATGATACATGCGTATTATCGCTTTGTGGATAACGTTGTCTGATGTGTAATGTGAACCTGTGACGAGCATTTTCATCTTCATAACAAGTCAGATCTCTGAGGGTGCTGTTGTTACAACTATAAAGCACGTATGAGTATTTGGTGTAACAGTTTCTGAAAGTAAATCAGGCTGAAAATATTTGCTAGACTCCCTAAGGCTCTGGCTTATTTCATTTTTATGCACCGTCTTTCCACATAGCCAGGCTTCTCATCATTAATATTATGTGATATGAATAGAATTATAAGAGGTTACGGTGCTCCAGGTGTGTCACAGGTGTGTGTGTGCGCTTAGCCATGGCAGGAAACAGATGTGCAGTGATAACACCAGCTGCCCAGGTCTGGGAGACTATCAGCAGTGACCAGCCTGCCGTCTCTCTGCAGCGCTCCACTTCCTGTGGGCTTAAATCATGTTGGCCCATGATAAGGAGAGCAGAGTGCTGCGTGTGCGCCTCATCTCTTATTGGGAATAATCTGTGCCTGAATATCAACCGTGGAGATGATAGAACAATGGGGTGAATGGTGTGTGACAGAGTGAATGACTGCTTGTTGGAAATTGAACCCTGATTGGTGAAATTCTCTTGGATTCTATGCTATGAGTGTAAGAATACTCTGTAACCATCTCATTGTTTTTTTTTTCAACAGCCCCTGTCCAGAGCAAGGAATGGGGGATGAATTTAACCTCATGGATCATTCAGACCTTTATATCTTAGACTTCTGTAAGTATTTTAGATGCTATTTTGAACTTTGATGTGCAACATGATAGACTGAATAATGCCACCAAAAGTAAGGTGATGATCTGTAGAAAAAGGAGAAAAGTATATTAAGTATCAACATTTGTATTTATCAGGTTTTGCATTGAGTGTCACAGATTAAATTAAGTATCTTATGCACGTCATCACTGCTGATTTGACGCATGATGATGATATTCATAGATAATGTTGAATTTATATGTTTAAGCAAATACTTTGTCAAAAACTTGGTGCATGCTCGGATGATGTGAAGCAGGTTCTTTTTAAAACTCATTGTACTCCATTGTACGCAGCTCATCTTAAATATAAAAAATCCAGTTTACAAAGACTTCAGCTGGTTTGTAATAATGTATTTTGTTTGCTCATGAGGAGGCCTCAATGGACCAGTGCAACTGAACTGTTTGTATGAGCACGAGTAAACACTTTACAGGCTGTATGAAGAACTTTAATGTACAGTTTTTTTTTGCAGACTAATTAAGACTGAAAATTAAGTCTTGGTGTTGCTCACTAATACGATACACAGTGCCGTATGCTTCCTGTTAAACATGTGAAGACACTGGTCTTTTAGTACCAAGTTGTTGATTTTATGTTACTGTTGTTGTCTGTCTTGTTTTATGTGGACCACGAGTCTGTAATAAAATTGAATTGATTAATTGATTTCCACTCCAAAAAACCCCAACAACTTGTACGAGCCTTCATCTGAAGTGCTGTTAAATCTCCTCTCATTCGACCCATCTGATTTAAATGTAACATTATTTCGTAGCTTCTGTGCAAACGTATTACTAAGACAATAATTTGGATCAAGCGATGCGTTAAGGAAAAGGTGATAAACACGTGGACCGGTCTGGCTTACTAACCAAGTCTAGTTTACTGATTTACAGTCAGCCATCTTTCACAGTTTGGTACCAGTATTCAGAAAAAGACTGAAACCTAACATAATAAAGCACATTTAGTTTTTAATATTTTCTACTGCAGCAAGACTGAAACCAACATACGCAGAATGATTAACAAAGTTGTGAAATTAGATGGCTTGAGGCAAATAAATAAAAGCTTGTGTTGCTTAGTAACTGTGGAGATCAGAAAAAAAATTGTTAGTTAACTTAGACAGTTAACATTAAAAAAAAAAAAAGATTAAGCTCTGTAATGTGAGGAGAAGATGTATCATATTGTAATATTTTTACCCCAGCAGTCTCTCAACTTCATTTCTCACCATACTGTCTGCCTGGCCTTGGCCTGCTCCGCTCTATCACGTTAGCACTTCCGTCTCACAGACAACCATATATAGTTACATCCTGCCAACATGGGATCTGCTTGTAATGCTTTCCAGTCACAGTTTGGGTTGGTGTGGGTGGGCTTACACCGGGACTGGCAGTACCCAGCGGCATCCCCTGTGGCACACGCCTCCATGTGCCAGTCACGTGCTCTTTCACATTGTTTATCACCGAACATATGGTCGAACAGCCATGACGAAGATAGTAAGAGGAAGTTCTTAGGTATTATTAGCCAGCAGGTTGTAATAAAATGAGTTGGCATCACCACGCAAGCACATCTCCTTATGTGAAATTCTTGTTTGTTTTTTTTCTGTTTTCCCAACTGGCTATGATCATTTTCACACACAGAAAGTCTTACTCCTTTATCAAAAATAGCCTAGTTTGAATTCCCACTTCTAAACTGTTTTTTTTTTTTATAATATGTGACTCATTGGATTTTTTTCTTCATTCTCAGGTCCTAATTTGAAGACGTTATGCAAAATAGCTGTTGTTCAGTACAGTCTGGAGCAGTCTGCACTCCCACATGATCTCAGGTCAGACATACATCCTCCTTTCATTACTGCCCATGTATCATAGAAGAAACATATTGCTCATGCTTTTTCAATTCGCCTTGCAATTTTTTTACATCGCTCCTTCAGTAATGACGTTATTTATCAGAGCAAATTATGACCCATTATCCTTCATTTAGCTTGTGCTAGTATTAAAGTCACATTTGCACATAATTATACCTGAGCTAACAGCATAAAGGTATATATAGAAGAATCGGGCAATCTTTCAATGAACGTAGTCTATGACTGTGTTATTCAGTGTGATGTAGAAGGAAGAGAATAACCCCACCGGAATAAGGAGATGAACTTAAAGTGTACGCATAAGACAGAAAAACAGCATACATATGTATATGCAGCTCATAACAAGATAAAATGCTGTGGAAAGCTGTCGGTTACGCTGTTAGTGTAAGAAAAGTTTTTTTTTTTAACACGAAACAGAAAAGGGGATTTACACCTCAAATAATAAAGTGAACCTTTTTTTTTTATTGCATCATTACTTTTAGAAAATGTCACATGGATACTCAATATTTTAATATTTCAGGTTAAACTAGTGAGTCAAGCATAAACAAGTTTTTTTTTTTTTTTTTTTTTAATTAATTATTTTTTAGGTTTGTATTTCTCCCTCAATTTTTTTTCCCCAAATGATCATTATGTTCAAACACAAGTTGGTAACCCGCAGAGTTGCTGGATCACTGAATAGACAAAACTTTTTCTGAGAAAAATATATTTCTGTACAAAAAACAATGTTTGAGAGAAATATGTCGGTGTCACCTGCAAATATGGATTCTGAATAAATGTTCCATTAGATTTTTATGTTTTGATGATTCAAATACTTTGTAATTAATTCAAACCGAACTTTTAAATTAAACTTTCTAAACTTTTGTTTGCATTTTTATATAGAAAAAATAGTGAGGATTTGTAAGAAGCTCAGAAAGAACATATAATTATTGAAGTCTGTGAGTTTGCAAAATGTCTTGGAGCAGTAAATATAGGGGTCTTTCCCCCAACTTTTTAATTTAGAACTTTGTTACACCTACAAACAGAAACAGACATGAGATGCAGTTTTTTGCTTTTTTGAAGGTTGTAAAAACTTCGTTAAACGAAAAGTTTTTGTCTGTTGTATTCTTTTATTCATTCATCTGCAGATGTTCACACCCTTTGGAACAAGTGTGTCTAAAGCCGGGGTAGTTCTCCTTTTTTTTTTTTGCCCCGCTGGAACCCGACACTAATTACTCCTCTTAACCTCTCATTTCTCTTGCACAATCATTGCCACTTTGCGTGCTCCCCACTTTGGTGTTTGTGGTTGTGTTTGTAACCCTTGGAGGGGTTTTTTCCTCGGGGTCGCAGGACTTTGGTTAACTCCCGTTGGCCCTCGGTGGCATCTTCAACTCCAGCGCCAATCTTCCCTTTTTAAACACATACGAACACAACAAAAAACGAACAAAGCGGTTGAGAGTGAGTGAGTGTGAAACCAGAGCCAGTGATAACAATCTGGAGCTCAACCTCTGACCTGTCATCAGGTCAGCACTGGACCCTGTTGTCAGCTCCTGCTCCTGATGCTCGCATTACAGCAGGACCATGTCCACATCATAGCTGGTGGTACGGGAGCCGGATAGGGAGCCGGCGTATTCAAAGTTACCTGAATATAATTTTTAATAAACTTATAACCGCTTTTAAAACTAAAACCTATCTTCATTAAAATATTAAAATTAGGTTAAGTGAATAAAACTGAGATTTTTGAGGAAATTTTTTTCTTAATCCGTGTTTCTATTATTAACATTTCTCCTTTTCACATCAGGTGGGAACTGGCTGCCATGACAACCAACAGCAACATCAGCAGGCCCATCTTCTCCTCTCACGGTTGATGCAGCTGAATGTGAAAGAAAATTTCTCTTCAGGAAAACTCTGCCGGTGTTTGTTTTAATCAGCCGATCTCTGGAGGACTGTTCATGAGTACTCCTGATACTTTCCAAACTATTTCTCACATTCGACAGGTAAAAACTTTCTACTGACCAAAGCATCCTACTAAAGACTTGCTGGGATGTTGTGGATCTCGCCACGCTGAAGGATATTCGAAATCTAAAGACTCTTGTGTGTGAGATCCATGTTGTGGTGCAAGTTATTTCTCCTCTTTCTAGCCTCTAGAAATCCAATCAGCCTATGATAATCATAGACTCGCAAACTCAAGCACAGGAAGAGGCAAAAAACTTCAGCCAAAGGTCTTGAGAGCTAACCTCTGTTGAGGCGATGATGTCACTCATAGAAGAGACTAAAAGCCTACTTTGAGCTGCAGATAAAAGACTGTAAAAAAAAAAACATGTTATGCAGAAGCCGCTAACTTATTACACTCGGGTTTAGTGCAAGGAGAAAAATGATCAGGACTACATTAGTGAAGTTATATCTTAGGTAAGTTTGTTTTCAATGCTAAGCTGTTCTCCTGCTTTATTCTAACCGAAAGGCTCTGATTGCTTTCAAGAATCACCGCAGTGGTTTCTACGGCAGCTAAAACAAGCTGTTTGCCCAGTAATTAAATCAAGAACTTCTACCTCCCTCAAAGGCTTCTAATCGTTAGGTCTGTAAGGCTTCCCCTTCAAAAAAATACCTGCCATTCCTCAGAAATAAACATCGCTAAATAGTTCTTTTTAAAATGAAGCGTTGCAGTGAGAAGTGTGTCCCACATGGCTCGCTACTCGGCCCCTTTGCTTTCCAGTTTTTTTATTTTATTTTCTTTGTGCCAAAAGTAGAAGAGCCATTTAAAAGTTTTGTATGAACGTACACGACCCAGTTTTTCTGGTCTTCTACACTAACTAATCACTAATGGGCATAGAGTTCTTTTTATAGACAATCCTTTGCTGTTCAGAGAGGAACTAAATGTTTAAAGGAAAGAATAAGATCTTGTGCAAAAGAAACAAATGTTCTAAATGTTACCAGTTCTCATCATGCAGTATGAAGACAACTTCACAAATTTAGAAGGGTTTTTTAAGTTTTATTTTGTTCTTAATACAGGACAAAGTTATTCTCATCCTTATCTTAACTTTTACCGGGCAGGATGGGGAGTGTCCATGATTAATTACAGAAACACCTAATAACCGCTCTATAAAACTTCGGACATAAATTATTTATTTAATGAACTTTTTTCTGCTTCTTGTCTTTGTGGCCTGTGAAAAAAGAGGACTTTTCAACGTAACTCAACATGAGAAAAACAACTCAACAAAAACAACTCAACTGGAGTGGGATAGTTCACTCAATGAAATGAAGCAACAAACTTTTACCACTTATTTGTGTGCTGCTTCTCTGCTCCTGTCCTTAGAACCAGATTTGCTTTTGCTCTATGTTCTCCCAGATAATCAAGTATTCGCCTAATCAGTTTGCAACTGATTAAAAGGCACATCAGGAGGGCTGTGGGTCCCAAACATCAGGATTTACCGATACTGACCTTTATCATAATGTTTACAGAAGAAAAAGCAGTGTAAAACAATCTGTAGATGCAGGTTGGAGCCACCAGATAAACTGCACTATCGCCAATCCCGGCATGTCTGGCCTTACACAGATGAGACGTGCTAATGCTGCTTTTCACTCAAGTTACACCTTCTGAGTGTGAGATGTTTGCCTACCTGAACCAAGTTAGAGTTTTATTTCCAGACCAGCAAAATGTGACTCAGCGAGGCTTTATGTTTTTACACACACATGAAATACTAACACACAAAGATTCCCTGGAAGGCGACAGACAAAAAGACTGATGCAGTAACAGGACTAGTTAAGCTGTTTAAGTAGAAAAAAAGTTAGTAATAGAATTTAATCATGACAAATGACAAAAAAAAAATCTTTTATGTGGAGTTTTTTTTTAGAATTTTGCATTGGAAAATAATGATAACTTTGGAGCATTATCAACAATCAAATGTAAAATAACTAAGAATCAAGGTATGAAAGAATCTAAAATTGGCAAAACAGCTGTTATTGGTTAATTTATTATGATTGCAATTTATTAATCCCTATTGGGATTAAAAAACTAAACATTTTTAAGGCCTCTGGTTCTGATTAAACCCTTAGGGAGGTTTTAGTGTACGGTTGTCAGATTGATGGGATGCTCCTGCTCCGGGAAACAACCTTGAAAATCTCCTTCTGCCAAAAAAGTTCATTTATAAAATCTAGTACATACTTTTTCAATTTGAATACGACTTGATATCAAACAGACACGTGTACTTGCTTTCATTTCTCCAAAAGAACAAAGTATAGATGTGCACTGTTACTTTTTTTTTTGGATTTGATTGTACAGGCTTCCACTTCTTGTTGCTTTTATTTGACAGATTTTTAAAGATGACTTTGTCTGATGTGGCGGGTCAGGACTTTCTGTGCAATATGCGTTGTATCTGTGTCCACAATAAATCTGACTTGAAAAAGTGGCATTTTTGTTGATTTATGAGCGATTCATTTGTATCTACAGCTAAAAATGAGAAATATTTTTGTTAGAGAAAGCAAAGACGTGCTTAAATGTTTTCCCTTTTCATCCTTTTTTTTTTAAAAATCTTTCCAACTAAAATTGAATTACTGACCAGCACAAGGTGAGCTGCATTTGACAGACTGGTTGATCATTTTCTTAAACTTTAATATTTCTAAATAAATATATCTTTATGACACAATCCAGAACAAGGCTTGAAACACTGGCCTTTTTGTGCAGAGATGGCATGTTCTCATGTATGTGTGGGTTGATTGCCCACTATGAAATTACCCCTAGGAGAGAGTGTGGTCCTGCAACAGACTGGTGACCTGTGTGAGGTGTACCCTGCACCTCAGCTGTAATCAGGCAGGACAGGCTCCAGCTCCCCCTAAAATTCCGCAAGGGTAAGCATCTGTAAAAATGCAGCTCCATAAAAGAGATCTCATTAAAGATGAATACTGATGTCACACAGCAGTTTCTAAAATCTGTTCATTTACATGTGAGGTGACTCAGCGAAAAGAACCGGAGCAAAAAGGTTTTATTTTCTGCTATTCCCAGTAAATATTAAGGTTTAGAACACTGCAAGTTCATGTTGAATCACTATGAAAACTTTCACTATAATAAGCAAATATTTCTGTTGAAAATAAGTGCGTTAATCCTGCAATCACTAATTACCGTATGCACATAAAACTGTTTTGTGTGGAGAAATGTTAAAAGTATTTTAGCTGACGCAGGCAGAAATTCCATTTGGAGATGGATAGATAGATGGATTTCCAAGAGCCTCCATGTGTAAAACAATCCTTTTAAAGTGACACATGTGCTCTACACCATGCTTTGCTTACAACAGAAAAAGCAACCTAATGATCCCTAACTGGCTTTTTAATCATGATTGATAATGAATCAGACTGTGGGGCCATTTGTTCATATAACAACTGGTTATTTTAGATAAAAGATTCTTATTGGACAGTGTTTAATAGTCTCTAGCTCTTTGAACCTTGTCATTCCAGTTCTTCTGCTCCCCGCTGTGAACCAGCATCATCTACTCCAGCCAGCCTGTCTGATATCTCTTTGTGTCTGCTTTTGGTAGTTGTGGTGTCTCTCCACGCCGGCTCTTCCACAACTGCAATGTTGCTGTTTTTTGTGAGGGTCACATTGTTTGAAAATGTCTAACCCTGAACCCCAGCTTCAGTAGCTGCTCCCTGATCTGGCAGGGTGCTCCTGTCTGTCACCAGTCATGTGCTATAAAGCCGGCGTTATCTGCAGTGTTAAGTGCAAGCCACAGACGGAGGGTCAGCTCAAAATGAGGCAGCAGAGACACCCTGTCCCGCCTGGTCCCTCTTCGGACAGGAAGCAAGCCTGAGCTGGGTCCCCTCTGTCTGGCCCCGGAGCCTCCCAAACACAGCAACACAGGCGCTAATGCAGAAACACACTCCATCAAATTACAAACTAATGTCCCCTTAGGACTCAAATGATCCCACAGGCACTTGAAAATCAGCTCAAGGATTTGTTCAGAGTGATTTGTTTTGTCTTTTCCACACATATTTCTGTCCACTGCTCTCACTCAAGTTCTAGTTCTCTGCTCTGAAGGTTGGAAAGATCACTAATTTGGAGTTTGGAAGAACAAAGCTCTTCAAAAGCACAAACACAGAAATAAAGCTGCTTATATTTACATATTGAAAAGAAAGAAGCAGTTTGTGACTTCAAAAGTTTAATTTTTTATGCAAATATAATGACTACATTTGATGAGTTGTAGAAAAATGTAAAGTTTTATATAACCTGAAATGATGCTAGGGTTAGGTGAGATTTGTAATCTATTCATCTGCAGAAAGAACTAATTTAGTGCAAGTTGCTCAGCTTCAGTGCGTCATGATTGCAGACCTGTAGCTTAATTTCTTTCCAGTGGGGCTTTAATTGGGTGACTAATGCATGCACAGTAAAAGCCTTTTGAAGACAAACTCCCAGAGCTCACTGCCTCACAAGTCTGTTCAGATGCTGAACAATGATGCAGCAGGCGGTTCATCTGCATCTTATTTAAATGATAATAGAATTGTAAGTAAACCTCGTGAAGAGCTCTGAACATACAGTATTCCTCATTTCATTCCCTCAAACACCAGAGTATGGTTTTTATATTTGCTTTGGAAATTTAGAAGTTGATCATCTTGCTTCTGATATCATGAGTTGAAGAATTAAGTAATTTTTTTATTTACCTCCTGTAAGTACTTAATAGGATTTAGACTCAAGTGCATTTTCTACTAAAAATGTATTTACAATTTTTACAATTTAAATTTTTTTTCCACAAAATTCTTGGTCCTTGAAAAAACCCTTCATTTTTACAGTTTTGCTCAACTTTTTTTTCTATTTACCATTTTTATCAACTGTTTAATTATTGGTGGTTGCATACTGTAAATGCAAGATAAAAAAAAAGTGCAAGTTCTTTAAAATTAATCTGAAACAGGAACTTTCCATTGATTATTTTTCACGTTTTAATTATCTATTTGTTAAACTATTTACAGCAATTTATGGGAAAGTATAATTTGGATGGTGTTTCAGACATTTTTATTGGTTATTGGTCGTTTCCAATGTTCCCTCTAATTTTTTATGTGTCCGAGCAAATAAACAAGCTTCTTGAGCAGAAGGGGGCGGAGCAAAAACATTTACTGTTTTGTGACGTCACCACCAGTGACGAACCAAACACTGAAGCAGCGTTTTGAAGCAATTTGTTTCAAAAAGAAAGAAGAAAGAGATATGCTGCGAAGCTCCGTCTCATTTTCCCATGTTTAGTTTAGTTTTTTTTTTTTTGTGCGCTGCATAGGTTTTTCTGTACGCAATCAATCTACGAGCAGTGTTTAATTGCACAGGCGTGCAGCTTAGAGGGAACATTGGTTGTATCCCGTCAAATAATTCTTAGATACTCACGCAAATAATTCTTAGATACTCACGCCTCACTTTGAAAACTACACAACCAATCTGCCAAAGTTTGCTCTGCAAATAGAGCAGCTTCAGTTCACTGCGTACACTTTTTTTTTTTAATCAAATAAGAACAGATACAGATGTAGTAAAAGCAATTTTTCTTCAATGTGAAGTCTTACAGCTTTTATATTGTGGATAAAAATAAAGAATCTGAATTAAAAATTTACAAAGTGCTTAACAGTCTTGCTCCCATCTTGGGAGTAGCTTCTTTGACAGACTCCTGCAACCCCCGTGCTCGGGGGAGCAGTGCAGGAAAATATTCCTGTCGTCCTCCATCAGACTCTTTGAAAGTCCTTTTATCCTCTCATCATCCTGTTTTTTCAAATTTCCCTTCGGGGATCAATAAAGTATTTTCAATTCAATCAAATTTTGCTCAAGTTTCAATTGCAACTGAATCAGCTGCAGCTTTCAGCCATGTTTAAACTCCAAATATTCATTCATAGTAATTGACAGAATGAAGCTGAGGAAACACCAACGGACTTAATATCAAATGATCTCCTTTTTTAGATAATCAGATGGTATCTGACTTAAGGCATTTAAAGTTTCATTTTGTCTTAACCACTTATCCCTAATGAGGTCGCAGGAGTGCCAGAGCCTATCCTGGCTAATTTCAGTTGAGAAGTAGGGTACACCCAGAATAGGTCACCAGTCTGTTGTGGGGCACACCTACGACCATCCACACACTCATTCCTATGGGAAATTTTGTAGCAGTCATTAAACCTCATAAGTATGTTTTTGGAGGTGGGAGGAAACAAAAGTACCCGGAGAAAACACACGCATACACAGGGAGAACATGCAAACTCCACATAGAAAGACCAGTGTTTCAAACCTCGTTTCTACTCCAGGAATCTAACCTCAACCTTGCTGCGAGGACACTTTTCTAACCACTACCACCGTGCAACCTGCTAAAGCATGTAAAGTTACTAAGAAATTGACATATTTATATAGTTATAACATTTAAATTTACTAAACCAATCAGGAACCATTGCATCGTATCATTTGGAGTAAAGTATAATTAATTTGTTGTGGAGTTGACAAGAAATTAAATTACCTCGTTTTCTTCCCACTTCACTGGGCCACTTCCAACCAAACCACAGTTTTGATTTATCAACACAGGAGTACTACTCTACACTGACCATCTATCTTCACATTGAACACTTCTCAAATAAATTCAGTGCTTGAAAACTCCAGCAGATGATGTCCTATCATCTACACTAGTGGAGTATGTCAGTGATGGAAAAGAAGCTAAAGAAAAACAGCTGGTCAGACAGCTTAGTAAGATGGGTTAGAGGCAACCTGCTTGTGTTGAAGTCAAATAAAATGAATGAGTACCGAAGAGAAAGTAGAAAGCATCAAAAACATCTTGGGAGCAAAGGTGAAGCAGGAGAAACATAGATATGTTGGTGCTCAACAAGGCAAACAATTTCCTGAAAATTACTTTCCACTCAAGATTGATTCCTCTAAGAAGTTTTAAATCTTCTAAAAATCTATAACGGGCAAAGCAACAGGTTTATAGCTTCCAGCAGCATCGAACTAAGAGACTTGTAAAGACTGAACAAATTTATAGAGAAAGTGCTTCATTATTAGAACTAAAAATACTGCACAAGCTGCTAGAAAATGATACGGTACATCTTCAAAGAAAATATAGAAATGATGAGTTAATGTGGAGTTTATTTCTGCCAGCAGATATCCATTTAAAAATAAGTAAGTCACTTTAAATAATGTCAGTCGCTAGATAGTTAGATTCCCATAATTTTCAGTTTCCTTTCACAAGTGTTACACAATAGGTTGACTACTTCATCCAATATTCAGGACGACAATCAGCTGGACAGACTGATTGGGAAATGTTTATCTGTGGTGAGAGAAACGTGGACTCAGTGGGAGTTAATTTGGAGAGGAGGATGAGGGCTCTAATGCAGGGCATCCTGTACAATCCTCGTCACCCTCTGCATGATATGGCAATAACCCAGAAAAGTAACAAGCTCATCTTATTGCGCTGCAGGACTGAGCATTTTAAAAGGTTGTCCGTCCCTTCAGGCCTCAAGCAATTTAATTTAGTAGATGTGCCTGAAAAGAACTGAGTCCAATATGAGCATCTTACCACAAGCAATAGTAACCTTTATTAATTTATTACATATGTTGTTTTATTTATTCATATGTACGACCTGTGTGATTTTGTTGCTGCTGGACACCAGAATTTCTCCTCTAGTCATAAACCCCAACTTTAAAGAGTTAACAACACATTTTACATCCAAATTATAGTTATAACTTTCGTACAAGCCTTTTGAGCTTTTTTTAAAAACACTACTTCGACTAAATGTAAGTGATCGTCTCATGTCCTCACTTCAAAACAAGTACTGGTGTATGAGGGTGTATTTTTTTACCGGTATGAAAAAGTGTCTTTTGCATTGGACCATATCAACCTGAGAAAACACACCCTATTTTTACATTCATCTGCTAAATACAGAGTTTTACAGTGTTTCTGTTAGGAGAGTAGTCTGCTCCCCCTCTGTGTCCTGTTTCCCCCCTCCCTCTTGTCTCTGTGTGTGCCACTAGTCACACCTGAAACTATCTACTCATCTGCTGGAGGATAAAATGGATCAGTTTTTGACACACTCTTCGCCAGATTGTTTGTTTACCATGCTTGACCTGTTATCCAGTTTTTGGCTCCAACTCCTACATCAGAACCTAATTAATCTGTTTTTGTCTTCTTTATTTGGACTTTTTATCAATCTAATAAATCTGCTTTTAATTTCTTCATCTGAGCCTGTCTGTTGCGTCAAGGGTATCTTTTTGGCCTTAGGTCCACATCATGACAGTTTCAAGTAAAATAGCTTTTCATCTGAGAAATATGACATGTAACTAATTAGAAGAGTGAACTTACCACAGACATTCCCCATTCATCCTCCGGTCTAAAGGTTTTAGTCAAACGTTTAGTTCTAGTTAAATCAGTCCTCCAACATTGATCATAATTTGTTTTATTTGTTATTTTCTTCACAGCTACAACTAAATGACAGGAGAATTAAAAAAAGAAATGCTATCTGTACTCTGGACTCTTTTCTTTTTGTTTTACGTCAGGTGGTGAAAATGACTTTTTGGGTTGAGTTGTGAAAACGGCACGTCAGAAGCTCGTGCACTTCTCACCATCTGTGTGGGGATCAGACTGTCTGCAGGAGGTTCAGGTCAGTCTCCTCTGCTCCAAGTCCTCTAGTGGCAACATCAACACATGGCTGCTGAGAATATATACAGCACCCTGCTGTATGTGACACATAACCTACATATTCTCTCACAATGACGATGGCATCACCTAAAAATAAACCCCAAACACTACACTGCTTCAGAAAAAAAAGGGATTTATTACTATCACATATGAGCCTGTCACCGGGGGATTAAAGTGTATTAGATCAGAATCCTCACAATTAATTTAGTGGAGTAAAACTCCTTTTCTGGCACTTTTTGCATCTCTGTGACGTGGACAGCTCAGAGGACACCCACTGTATAAGGCAATGAATGAAGCATCAGAAGCCCAACCTCCTCTTCGTGTGTGACGCCCACGCTGAATCCTTGGCAGCTATAAAAACCCCAGGCTTTCTGTGGATGGGCCCAGACAGATACTGATCACACCAGACAAAAGTCTATCGAGAGCCCTCATCTCAGCGACAGCCTCTCACATCACTAGTTTCTATAGAAACCTTGATTTTTAAGCCTGCTTTTTACTTTGAGAGGATAAAAATCCAACTGAATGTTTAAATCTGGATCAATTCAAGCTAAATATACCTTTTAGTCTCTTTTTTAGTTTCTTTTTTTTGAAAGAGAATGACTTAAGATTAAGTTTTTGAAAAGCAACTAGATCTTTTTCGTTTTTACCTCAATCACCATGGTTTCTCGTAGATCCACTAAAGGAGCCTCTAAAGCCCGAAGAGACCACATCAACCATGAAATCAGGAATATGAGAGCTTTGCTTCCCATCACTCAGGAGGACCAGGAGCATCTGTCCTATCTTCACTCCATGGCTGCCATTTGCACCTACATCCGGAAGTCTGTTTTCTTCCAGGGTAAGTTACTGTACACCTTGTGGGTCTAGGTTTGTAGTACTTTCTGAACAGCATCAAAATCAACAGATGTGACAGCAAACAGAGCAACATAGGCTCAGCTGGCTCTTTTATCTTTAAGGGCTTCAAGTTGGGGAAACATCACACAACTCCCTGTCGTATGAGGCCTTTCTTGAAGCTTTGCCTGGATTCATTCTTGTCACCACTTCTCAGGGCAGGCTGGTCTACGTGTCAGAAAATGTGACTGAATATTTGGGATTTTCCATGGTGAGTTTTTTTACTGCACACATTTTAATTGCAGCTCTCTCGATCTGAGCTTTGATCTTCTAATGGGAAACCTGTTACTATTTCAGATAGATGTTCTACAAGGAGATTCGATATATGACATGGTGGAGCGCTCTGATATGGAAACGGTACGATCAAGTCTGGAAACAGAAAATAACCATTCATCAGGTGAGATTGAACTGTTTGATTTTTTTAAAAACGTGATATTTCTGTTAAAAATATGAATAATTTATTTTTGTATTTTGAGACTTATGAGACTTGTGGTTATTTCAACTCAAATTGATGAAGTGAATCACTTCCATCATCAATTGATGGAGAAGTTTGAATATTCCGTGAAAGGAAAGCTCAAAATTTAATGCTAATAAAAGCTCTTCCTTTTTTCAGAGAGAAGCTTTGTGTGCTGTATGCAGTCCTCTAAGACGTTTAAGTTGCAGCATGGTCACTGCTGCTCCATGCTGGTCCAAGGCAGCTTCCACTTCGTCCCTCCTGCAGTCTCTTCTTCTGCGGAGCCTCTATTCATCGCCCTCTGCACTCCAACAGCCGACCGATTGATGAGCTTAAACTCTCCCTCTTGTAGCAGCTTCCACAGCACTCACACACTGGATATGAGATTCAGCACACTCTCAGACAGGTGGAGATCCCTTTTTATTACTTCCTAAAGGTACTTTATAATTATCTGATACAGTTATTGACTATTCTGTTTGAATTTTTTTCCTCCTTAGTGTTTTATTTTTGTTGGGGTATTCGGTGGATGAGATGATTAGTCGATCGTGGTACAGCCTGGTCCATCCAGAGGATCTTTCACAGGCTGCAAATTCTCATAAAAGCTTAAGTAAGTTTTTTTAATGACATAAAAGTGAAACTTTTAGTAGCATAAAACTTTTTGACATTTAATATTTTTAAACTTCTTCAGCTCACTCTGAGGATATGAACTTTTAAATATCGAGTCATTGGACTCTTGGACAAACCCACAATCAATATTAAGATTCATTTGTGGTTTACAAGCCTAAATCTAAATCTTGTCCTGAATAATAAGTAAAAAAGTATTTCTAGTTTGGTATAGTTGATTTCTTGCTGTCAGAATTTAAAGAATTATTTCTGAGTGTCTTGTTAAAAGTATGAATGACTTTTCCAGTGCAGGCAGATGACAGCTTCCAGGTGGAGATGGTACTGAGACTCCAGCGCGTGGATCTGTCATGGACTTGGATCTACATTCGAGCTAACAAGAACTCAGAGCTCCAGAGCATCAGTTGCACTAACGTCATCATCAGGTATGATTAGAAAATTCACTGTTAACTAGAAGTGATGATGTGAAAAAATGCTGAGTAGTTACACACTCTTCTGCTCTTCCAGTCAAAAAGAGGTCACATTCCTGAAGAAGAAGATCAGCAGAGATGTCTTCGAGCCATTTAAACAGAATTTTCCTCAAAGTCAGAACTACACCTCTAAGTGCTTTAAAAGACTTAGAACATCTTACAGCCAGAGTGAAGATTTGGACCTCATAGAAAGAGAAGAAGCAGAGCAAGACGTTTACTGCATGCTGTGTACCTCCTCTCCCGTTCCTTTGGGGGAAAGCCCTGCTCTGTTCACCCCGCCCTACAGCCCCAGCCCCTCCAGCTCACCCCTGCAGCAGGAAGAGCTCAGCCACGACTTCCTGATGGACTCGCCACTGTCCTCACCTGAGGCCTCTCCTCCCTCTTATTACCCAGAATCTCAACTCCTCTGCAACTCATCACCTGCTGCCCCCCTCCCTCCACACACCTTTGGCACATTCAGGGCCCTCTCCCCTGTCTCCCCCTCCTCTCCTGCTTCTTATGAGTTTCAGGCTTGTCCATCGGATGCTCGATTGGTTCCAGACTGCCTGTCCGTGTCTGACACGTGTGAGAGCCTGGCAGAATGTTCCTCGCTGCACCCTGATGATTTTGCTCTTCTAGAGGTCCCACAGGGGGGCAGCGATGTCCAGCTTCAGCACGTCCCACACCAGGACTTTATAGTGAATCCCAGTCTTCTCATGTCTCAGCAATCTTTCACTTCAGCAGAGATGAACCAATACAATCAGAAGGAGCAGGAGGAGATCAGCATCCTGGCTCAGCAGATCTCCTCCCTGGCCAGCAGCTTCGACATGCATCACACACTGAACCCCATCCAGCAAACAGCTGCGAGGACCCCACTCTCAGCCTGTGACTGGGACCTTTCTGTCACCCTTTCCAAATGTGAATCCGCCCATGATGACAGTGTGTTGGAGAGTATCTTTAAAGACCTGGACATGGTTGTAAGGAAGAGTAGCACGTCCAGCGCCACCACCATATCTGATAACAGTGGGTCACATCATGAGGCTTTTGGCCTCATCGCAGACTCTTTGTCAGAAGAGGAGTTCATCACCGAAAACGTCACAAGGGATCCCTTCAGATTGCAGCTGGGACGCCATGACCACAACACTGGGTTGCATCAACTCAGCCTCTATTCACAGAGTAGCCTCCAGCAAGGTAATGCAGGTCTTCCAGAGCTTTCACAAATAGTTCACAGCTTGTGTTCACAGATTAAATGAATCTCCTTTCTGTCTCTTTTCAGATGGGCTTATTGAAGAAAACTTGTACTGAAATAAGTCTGTGACTTATCGGGGTACCTCTCGTATGACACATTGTCAGGACTGTTTCATGCTTCCCTAATGGCTTGTTCCACTGGAGAAGAGACAAATCAGGACAGATTCCGAGCCGCTACAACTTTGTCTTATTAGTCTACAACTGTTCTCTTTCAAGAAAGAGGTTACATTGTGAAAACATGTCTCGACAACTCTTTTAAAACTGAGGTACAAAATGTTTTATCTCTGATTGTGAGAACACAGTTTACAGTTTAGCACTTTACCAAACTCACTGCCACAAGAATGATACGAAATAAAACTCTTGGCAGAAAAATGACCTTTTTTTTAACCTAAATTAGCCTTAAAATATGAATCACTCCTTACCATAAAAAAATGCTAATACATTTTTTGTGCCTTAAACATGTGAAAAAATGCATTGTTTGCCATAGAAAATAAAATAAATTAGTCTCTGATGATCTCGATTTACAAGTCGATCTACGTTCCAACCCTCACCTATGGTCACCAGCTGTGGGTGGTGACCGAAAGAATGAGATCGCGGATACAGCGGCCGAAATGAGCTTCCTCTGCAGGGTGGCTGGGCTCTCACTCAGAGATCAGGTGAGGAGCTCTGCCATCCGGGAGGAGCTCGGTGTCGAGCCACTCCTCCCCCAGGTTGAGAGAAGCCAGACAGGGTGGTTCAAGCATCTGGTCCGGATGTCCCGCGGGCGCCTCGCTAGTGAGGTGTTTTGGTCACGTCCCACCGGGAGGAGACCAACAGGCAGACCCCGGACCCGCTGGAGAGACTGTCCCACAGCTGGCTGGGGAACGACTTGGGATCCTTCTGGGTGAGCTGGAGGATGCAGCCGGGGTGAGAGAAGCCTCGGCTTCCCATCTGAGGCTGTTGCCCCCGAGACCCAGCCCCGGATAAGCGGAAGACAATGGAACGAACAGAAAGAACAGCCTCTGATGGACTCTTCTGTTCAGTATGAAGGTACCAGCCTCAAGCAGCCCAGAGATGACAACTTTACACCCAACACCTACCTCAAAACTACCACCAGGATTGAGTTTTAATAGAATAAATATATTTATTTGCTGTAAACATTTATTCTCACACTAACTAGATTATGAATGTTTTATTTAACTGCATTATGACTTAAGGATGTTTACGTTCCTCTCTATGGTACGACAATGCAATACAATGTCTCTTGTCATTGGATATAAATGTCAATAAAAACTGATTGTAAAAAAGAAGAAGCAAAGCTTGTGTTGTATTACAGCTTTCCTCATTCCTCACAGATAGTCTGCTACATAAATCCTTTGTGCTTCTAAAGCCTCAGTGAAACAGAGCAGTAATGTGTCTCAAAACTCCCTTTGATATGAAAAAGTTTCATCTTTAATTTACATCAGCATGACAAGACGTTAACATGCCTTCGGATTGTTGCCTCATACGATTGTTCTGGTTAAAATGTCCGTCATGTAAAATATTATACTTCTTTAATCATCCGTGTGGCATCTCGGCCCTCTCGTGGGTGAGAGAAATTAGCATTTCTACCTGTTTAAAGATTATTTCACATTCTTTTTTCTACGTTTTTTTCCACCCATGGTTGTAAACTGACAACGGCAATGAAAATTAACCAAAATAACGAAGCAGAGATCATGATATATTTTTTGAGGGGTGGTCATTTTCTGTTCCTTTGTGCATTCATAATTAGGAATAAAATTTTTATGTTATATTAACAACTTGTGATGCTTAGAAATATAAAATACTGCCGTAGTTACTATAAAATTATTCTTAAAGTGACTCAAATCATTCATTCATCTTCTGAACCGCCTGATTTTAAAGTGAAGTGCTTTCTTTGTTTTATCTGAACCGCTGATCCCTGATTGAGTTACCGAGGTATTGGAGCCTGTCCTGGCTGATTCAAGATGAGAGGCAGGGTACACCCTGAAGTGGTCGCCAGTCTGTCGGGGGCTACACACACTCATTCCTAGGGATAATTTTGTTGCATCTAATCAACCTAACATGCAAGTTTTTTGGACAGTGGGAGGAAACCGTAGTACCCGGAGAAAACCCATGCATACACCAGGAGAACATGCAAACTCCACATAGAAAGCCCAGAGTTCAAGCATCATAACCACCCGGGATTCGGACCCCGACCTTGCTGTGAGACCACTGTCCAGCCCCTAACTCAAATCAAAGGTGTGTCATGTGTTTTTTTCCAAATCTAATCAGCATCTTTAATACTTTATCAAATTTAAGTTTAATTGGAATTAATGCATTAATGAAGGAATGTTTTGATATGAGAGCTGAGTATCCACAAACATGACCGCTGGATCACAGTGACTGATTTGAGACAAGTACCTGGGGAATAACTCGGTTTATGTGCATGACTTTGAAATAAAAAAGCTTCTGGATGACACCAGAGTGCTGCTGCTGCAGTGCAGCCTTACTTTTCTCCTCATACAACCATAAAACTCCACTAGATGGAGTAAAAGCTCCAACAGCTTGTTGGTGAAGTATCCATGCTGCATGCCAGCAGAGTGATTTAAACCAGCATGAAATGGAGCAGGCATGTAGATGTGTAGTGATGGCTGAATCAAGGAGATCATCTTGATTGTTTGTAGGTGAAAGTTCAGACGCCTGTAGTCGTTAATGGAGATCTAATTAGGATTAAGGCTTGGAGAAAGGTACAGTGGAAAATTAAGTTCCTACGAAGTCCCCACAATCGACTGTGTCCCAGCCCTCCAGAAATACAACAAGTTACCTGGACAAATGTGGATTTCCCAGAAGAATCAATCATCGATCTGTCTGCACACATGTATGTATACATATGTGTGTAAATATTTATACACATTTATAGATATGGTGATAGATTGATCAATAGATATCGACACGTATGCATGTGCAAATATTTGGATTTACACATTAACGTGGCTCCTATTTCTGTTTTGTACTCAAAACCTATGACCATAATGGGATATATAAAATATTTTTAGTAATCCACATTGATAGCAATTTTAAAAAGATTTGGTTTATGTCTTATTCCCACAGACAGGTCTCCACACTCTTATATAAAATGATGTTAAATGAGATTACCTTTGTTCCATGACTAAAAGGAGAGTTAAAAGTATAAGTCTGGTGGTGAAACTAAAAGATAAAACATATTTTGATGTTCCACATCCAGGATTTGTGAGTGCTATTGGGACTGAAGATGCTGCACAGTAGAACAGACAAAAGAGAAATGCAGACGAAACTGTCATCTGGCCTACTTCAATGGCTCCTAAAATGCTTTCTCAGGTGGATGGCTGGAGGCTGGATGCGGAGCACAAAGAGCACCGGTGCAGTTAAACAGAGCAGTCCATGAATGAGATTCTTTTCAAAGCCGTGCTTCCCACAAGCTGCTTGTTTTTCATATCTCGCCTCACCAGTGGCCCCTCACAAATGATTACCTCATTTGCTTGCACAGAAAACTCTAAATTGAAACTCTGACTGATTTTATCCAATGGGGTCTCAGGTGGCCTGGCTGTGTCTTCGTTTATTTACTGGCTTTATGTTTCTACTCTAACAGCAGCGTACTGAAAGCTTTGGGGATGCATTCATTTTAAAACAGATGAAGATGTGGAAAGCTATCCAGCAGAGATCTGAGTTTCCTCTTGTGCTCTGGGATTGCTCACCAGATGGAAGCAGACACATAAGTGACAGCTGACAAGGTCACGATGAAATGTCTCTCACAATCATAAAACAAACCTGAGCTGGTTTTAAATGTTTACCCGAACCCAGCTTTTCAGTATTTACAGTACACATCACAAGCTAATCCTGCACATAGTGTCATTTATTTTCTAAAGTACAAAACAACCTGCTGTTGTTTCACACAGATTACATTTACATGTTTATAATGTCATCGCTCCATTTCTTAAAGGAGATGTATCACCTGGTTCAGGGTTGGTTTTGTCAGCGGGCACTGACACAGTAAATGGGTTAAACAAAAAGACCCAAAAATAGATTCCAGCTTGTTCCTTTAGGACCCCTCTTGCTCTTCTTGTCACAACTCTGACTCAACACAAGACCCTGCTCATGTTAGAGTCTGTACCCTGTTGATGTCAACAGGACAAACAACCAGAGACGAGAACACACAAACATCTCCATGGCAACTGAATATACACGACAGTCTTCCTGTTCTGTGTTATGTCCTTATTACTTCATGTTTCCAGGGTTCTGTTTGGTCGTCTTCTGCTTATCCAGGGCCAGGTCACAGGGGCAACAGCCTCACATGGGAAGTTCAAGCTTCTCTCACCCCAGCTGCATCCTCCAGCTCACCTGGGAGAATCCAGAGGTGATCCCTGACCAGCTGTGACACATAGTCTTTCCAGCAGGTCTGGCCTGCCTCTGGGTCTCCTCCCCATGAGACGTGCCCAAAACACGTCTCCAGCGATGCGTTAGGGAGGCATCCTAACCAGATACCCGAACCACCCCATCTGGTTTCCCTTGACCTGGAGCAACAGCTACTTTTGTTTTCAGGTGCATTTTTTGTTTTCACTTGTCAACCTTTATCGCTCTCTGGTGGTGAGGGAGGGATTTTTTTTAGAATACCAAATAAATCTTTGTACCCTTTTCTGCCTTTTTTCTTCAAAAATCCTTACAAAATAAATGTGCTAATGTTACATTATGCTCACAGTAATCCTGATTCCGCAACTTCTGTTTAACTGTTGGTGCATCCAGCATCTTGTGTTGTATTGTACTTGAACTTTAATTTCCCCCTTTCAGAATGAACAAAGCATATTTAAATTCAAATAATGCATGTAGAAACACTAACCAAAGTGGCCTGATCAGCTCTTTCTCCTTGAAAGGAACTTCGACTATTTATTGTCTTTTTATTGTGCATCATTGTTCCTGGATGCAGTATTGAGCTTTACAACAATCCTACCCAGACCGGGCTATGTTTAACATCTCCTTTGTGCACAACTAACACATCTGGTTTCAGGAGGAAACAAAGAAAGAAAATCTCTCATTGTTCTACATTTCTGCATCCAAACGCCTACCTTGCTGTAATGAATGCACCAGTGCCCTGCTCTGGAATTCACACAGGAGCATAGATTGCTTTCTAAAACAGTACAGTGTTTCACACAGTTATAAGGGATTTCACACCGTATCAGTATATAGGGCATGCATCATTAACATGTTTATCACTCCTCTACTTAACAACCTCGGGGTCAGCATACAAACAGGAAGGAGGGTTTCTCATACAGAGTTTACAGGCTGAAAGAAATCAATTAGTAATGTGAAATGCGATCAGAACAAAAACATAGGAAGAGTAACTCATCAGTAAAAACATTAACAGAAGACTATGTTGTGATTTTGTATCAGTAACCAGATTAAATGGTGCAAATGTCTTATACTGGAAATAATCAGAAAATGTACAGAAAAACCTTCATTGCTCATGAAAAATGTAAAGGTTGAAGTGTTCAAATCATCAAGCCTTACAATGTAATATCTACCTACAACTTCAACCTAAATGAGGGTAACGACGCCTGGATTTTGTTCCTCACTAACAATTTCATGCATGATAGATATGGTTTAATCACATAGTTTGAGGAATTAAACCGCATTATAATTATTCAATACATAATGCTACAAGATGTCTGCTGCGGAAACTAATGGAGTTTTGTGCTTCTCTACAAAAAATGGTCAAAAGTGCCATCAGAAATGTTTTTCTTTCTTTCCTTTTTTTTTTAAGAACTTTAATTTGGAAATATACCAGATTTGCTCATTTTCAAAATGGAAAATTCTGAAAATTCAAATTCTAAATCAAATTTATTAAATTTGAATAAAGTAAATTATCCAAACTGAAACAAAAATATAGGGTTTCTATTTTTTATCATATTTTTATCATGTGGGTGAAAAAACCCTAAAATAAATCTCCTTTTAATCGAATCAAATTTTATTCATAAAGCACGTTTCCAGCACAAAGTCACACAAAGTGCTGAACAGAAAAAATAAAAACGCAAACAACATCAAAATCCAACTCATTAAAAAAAAAAAAACAGCAAGTCAAGTCCTTCCTCAACCCCATTTCACCTGAACCGCTAGCTACTGTCTCTTTAACTGAAATAAAAATAAGCATCTGGCCTGATGCTGTAAGGAAATAATAACTGGGGATCGATCCACACCAGGAGTCGGCCTGCCCATGACTGCAGCAGCTAACTACCTACAGACGAGTAGTTACAGACTAGACAATGAATGATAAAAGAGTCTGATGGAAAGCATCAGAAATTATTTTCTGTACTGTTCCTTTGAGCAGTAGGGTTGCAGGAGTCTGGTACTGAAGCTGCTCCTCAGATGATCCACAGATTTATAGAGGAGGTGGGAGGGTGTCAATCCTGTTGATGCAGTGTGGTTCTTTTTTAGTTGTATGTCTAGTTTTAAACCTTTTAATCCATTGAAAAACTTTTTGCAAAGTTAAATAAAACCTTCACATCTTAAACTATCCAGCTGTGACTTTGCTGGTGCTTTGAATACAGAAAGTGAACATCTTTGGATGAAGCTGGATGAAGCTGGACAGACTGCTAAACAAGAGCTAACCATGTTAATCTCAGCTTGATGAGAAGAATAAAAGTTTTTAATTCATCTTCTGAACCGCTTATCCCTAATGTGGCTGAAAGGGGGCCCTGGGCCTATCTTGGCTGATTTCAGGCGAGAAGCAGGGTACACCCCGAACAGGTCGCCAGTCACACACAACCATCCACACATACACTCATTCCCAGAGGCAATTTTATGGAGAACAATCAACCTAGCATTCATGTTAACACTGAGCCACCTGAGGCAGTGGCTCAGTGATGAGTGTTTGCACTTGGACTGGAAGTTAACCAGAAGCTCACAGGTTCAATTCCTGCCAAATTCACATCTTGGGTCCACACCCTCTACCATTGGCGCTGTTGTGGCAGCCTGCTGTAGTATAATGCAGCACACAAATGTTACTGATGAGGGATCAATAAAGTATACATTATTATCATTATGTTTTTTGAGGGTTGGAGGAACTGGAGTACCTGGAAAAAACCTACAGATACACAGAGAGAACATACAAACTCCACTTAGAAAGACCAGTGTTTCAAGCGTCATCTCCAATCTGGGACTCAAACTCTGACAATCTTGCTGTGAGGCCACCATGCCAACCACTGCACCACCGTGCTGCCAAAAAATAAAAGTAATACTTATATTTTTATGCCAGAGTTTCCAGTGTCTATGAAAAACTTCAGAAAAAGTTGCTGGTTTCAAATGTTTGTGCTTAAGAAGTATTTAAAAGGTTCATAATTCTTACCTGAAAGACAAACTTGTTGAATTGGCACTTTGGCTGTTCTCAATTAAAAATTTCAAAGGATCTCTGTAATTAAAAAAAAAGAAACCTAAGAAAAACAAAAGCAAACACAGTTTGAAAAAGATGCAGACGTTAGTAATTTCTATTCTTTGGAAAATTGAAAGTACTAAAATGGATAAAACGTTAAAACATTACAGCATTTCTTTAACATTTGACATGTTCTTGGTCTTTTTCTAAAATAACAAATAAGAGAAAAACTAAAACAATCAGTTCTGTTAGAAATGTATCAATCTAAATTCATCTAGAAGTCAGTCTGAGCAGATGGTTTGTGAAACTTCTTTTGAAAAGTGAATCTTCAAGAGGTCCTTGAAGTGAGAGGAAATACATTTAGCAAGTACTTTTTTCATCTGTATGGACAGTGTGGGCAGACACTAGAAGCTAAAGGGGTGGTAAAGCATTGCAAAGCATATTTTCATAAAAAAACTATATGAGGAGCAATCGCTTTTCATCTACAGCGGTTTATAAAAATGAACGAAAGTTTGACATGTATTAACACGATTCAATCAACTCACCAGAAACTTCTACTTCTTCTTCTTTCGGCATTTCCCTTCAGGGGTCGCCACAGCAAGTCAGTTTCTTCCATCTAACCCTATCTGCTGCATCTTCGTCACTATCGTCATGTCTTCCTTCACTGTATCCATGAACCTCCTCTTTGGTCTTCCTCTAGACCTCTATCCTGGTGGTTTCAAATCCAGCATCCTTCTGCCGATGACCTCTTCTCTCTCACCTCTGCACATGTCCAAACCCTCTCAGTCTGTTCTCTCTGACTTCATCTCCAAAACCTCTAACATGTGCTGTTCTTCTGATATATTAATTTCTTATCCTGTCCATCCTGGTCACTCCCAGAGAGATCCTCAGCATCTTCTTCTCTACTACTTACAGTAAATCTTTGTTTCTTGTCTTTTTCTCAGTGTTACTGTCTCTAGACCAAAAAGCATGGCTGGTTTCACCACGGTTTTGTACACTTTCCCTTTCATTTTAGCTGAAACTCTTCTATCACACCTGATACTTTTCTCCACTCGTTCCAGCCTGCCTGCACATGCTTCTCCATCTCTTTTCCACAATTCAATTCAATTCAATTTTATTTGTATAGCCCAAAATCACAGAATGTCCGTCTCAATGGGCTTCACAAGAAAAAGAGGAATGTATTAACACAAATACACAACAAGAAAAATAACTAACAAATGCTAACTAAACAAGACTAGCACATTAATGCACTTAGACTCTCCTTCTCGGTGAGGAAAAACTCCTAAAAAACCCATCAGTGGGGAAAAAATAAGAAACCTCATGGGGATCCACGTGAAAGAGAGATCCCTCCCCCGGGACGAGCAAACAATGTGTCACAGATTATTGTTTAAATATTAGCTTATTCTAATCTACAGCTAAATATCTAAAGAAGTCAATAAATGTTCTTCATCCTGATGGAAACACGGGGGACTCCTCAGCCTGGAGATGTCAAGTACGGGGATGAGCAGATGTTCTTCATCCTGATGGAGACACGGGAGACTCCTCAGCCCAGCGATGCCCACGGCGGGGATGAGTAGATGGATTTCGTCCTGATGGAGCGGGGATGAAGAAGCGCGGAGGTCTCCTCGGTGTGGCCATGCCCAGGACAGGAACGCAGAGTCCTGGATGGGGCTCTCTCCCAGAGAGGAGGGAGAGAGGTGGACAATATGTGAATTGTATTGTACCAACTAGCAGTGTAATTCTAAATAAACAGACAATTTAGAACAATGAATGAGATAGCAAGCCAGGGGTTTAGGGTAGAGGGTTAGAGTAGGGGGTACGGGGAAAGAGCCAAGACAGTCTGGCAGAGAATAGTAGATAGAATTAGAGGACAGAACCCCAATGTACCATACTTTCCCCAGCTTTTACTATCTAGCAGCCAACTATTAATTATATCAGCTAATTGAATCTGTTTCTATCTGGCCTGTTGATAAGCTTGTTCAAACAGGAATGCTTTAAGCCTCCCTTTAAATGTAGGAACACTGTCTGCCTCTCTCACTTGAGCTGGGAGCTTATTCCATAAAACTGGAGCTTGGTAGCTAAAGGCTCTACCTCCAACTGTACTTTTAGAAATCCTAGGAACCACCAACAGCCCTGCATTTTGTGAGCGGAGTGTTCTGCTTGGTTGATAAGGTACTATAAGTTCACTAATGTAAGATGGAGCCATGCCGTTTAGGGCCTTGTAGGTTAGTAAGATGATTTTAAACTTGATCCTAAACTCAATAGGAAGCCAATGGAGAGACTCTAGCACGGGAGTAATATGATCTCTTCTATGAGTTCCTGCTAATAGTCTTGCTGCTGCATTTTGAACCAGCTGAAGACTTTTTAGGGAAGACTTAGGGCATGCTACGAGCAAAGCGTTACAATAATCCAATCTTGATGTAACAAATGCATGGATGAGTTTTTCAGCATCACTTTTACATAAGATATTTCGGATTCTAGAAATGTTGCGAAGGTGAAAGAATGCAGTTTTACAAGTCTGTGCTATGTGAGCTTTAAATGATAAATCTGGATCAAATAAAACTCCTAGGTTTCTAACGGTGAGGTCAGAGGCCACAGTTACTTCGTCGAAGAAGACTGCTTGGTCAGTAAAAACATCTCTCAGATTTTTAGGACCTACTACAATAACTTCAGTCTTATCTGAGTTTAAAAGGAGATAATTGATTGTCATCCAAGTCTTTATGTCCCTGATACAGGTATTAAGTTTTTCTATATGGTCACTCTGGTCAGGTTTGACTGATAAGTACAATTGTGTATCATCTGCGTAACAGTGAAAATTAATACTGTGTTTTCTGATTATGTTTCCCAGAGGCAGCATGTAGAGCATGAACAGAATAGGTCCAAGAACTGAGCCCTGAGGCACACCAAAACTAACTTTGGTAGAAGTAGAGGACTGATCATTTACATGAACAAACTGGTATCTATCAGATAAATAAGATTTAAACCATTGAAGAGCTGCTCCTCTGATCCCTAAGTCATATTCTAATCTTTGAAGTAAAATGCTGTGGTCAATTGTGTCAAAGGCTGCACTAAGGTCCAAGAGAACTACAATTGAAACCAGTCCCTTTTCTTTGGCTAATAAAAGGTCATTTGTCACTCTAACTAGCGCAGTTTCTGTGCTGTGGTGTGATCTAAACCCTGATTGAAATTCTTCAAAAAGACTATTTTCCTGCAGGTGACGGTTCAGCTGCTTAACTACAACTCTTTCTAGAATTTTGGACATAAAAGGTAAATTTGATATTGGTCTATAGTTGGCCAGAATGCTGGGATCTAAATTGGTCTTTTTTAGAAGCGGTTTAATAACTGCATGCTTAAATAACTGTGGTACATATCCTGTTTCTAGGGATGAATTTATTATAGTTAAAATAGGTTTGTTAATTACAGGTAGCGTTTCTTTGAAAAGCTTGGTTGGAATTGGATCTAAAAGACAGGTTGATGTTTTGGAGCATGTAATAACATCTGTTAGCTCAGTTTGGTCTATAGCAGTGAAACAATCTAATGTTACAGAAGTTTTTAGAGAAGCTTTCATTTCTGCAGCTTCAGCCTGCTCTGGACTAATTGTAGGAATAAGTTCATTCAGTTTATGCCTTATGTTTGAGATTTTATCATTAAAAAATGTAAGAAAATCCTCACAGCTTAGAGTAACTGGGATAGAAGGCTCTATTGTGTTGTTACTGCTGGTCAGCCTAGCTATAGTGCTAAAAAGAAATCTAGGATTATTTTCATTCTCCGCTATTAAAGTTGAATAGTACTGGTTTCTAGCTTTACGCAAAGATTTTTTATAATCTAGGAGGCTACGTTTCCAGGCGTTCCGAGATTGCTCTGATCCAGAACGCCGCCATTCTTTTTCTAGCTTACGGGTTTCTTGTTTAAGAGAGCGTGTATCAGAGTTAAACCAAGGTGGCACTCGGTCCCGTCTAATAACTTTGGAATTTAAAGGCGCGACAGAATCTAGTGAGTCCCTAAGACTTTGGAAAGCACTATCGACATACTGGTCATGAATACTGCGACTAGTGCTGCAAGAGGTATTGTCAGTAAATTCATTTAATATGGTACTAAGTATTGGCTGAATTTGACATTTAAACTCAGACACAGATCGCTCAGATAACGTTCTTCTAAGTTGTGTTTTTTTCATTGGGGCAGACACATTTTTTAATAAAAACTGAAACGTAATTAGAAAATGGTCTGAAAGTACAGGGTTATGAGGAAAGACGCTAAGCTGACTAATCTCTACACCATAGGTTAGAACTAGGTCCAATGTGTGTTTGTGACAGTGAGTAGGTTCATTTACATTTTGTGCGAAACCAACATGATCTAGTAAAGCAGTGAAAGCATTTCCTAAGCAATCGCTAGAGTCATCAACGTGAATATTAAAATCTCCTACTATCACTATTTTATCAGAATCTAAAACTACACTGGACAGAAAATCAGAGAACTCGGTTAAAAATTCTGAATAAGGTCCTGGCGGACGGTAGACAATTATAAATAAAATTGCTTTTTGTTTTTTCCGGTTTTGCTGGTTAATAGATAGTACGATACTTTCAAAGGAATTATATGTGTATTTTATTTTAGGGGTAAGAAGTAAGCTAGACTGTGATATTACTGCTAAACCACCACCTTTCCCAGAGCTTCTGGATTTTAGGTAGTTATTGTGACTTGGAGGCGTTGCTTCATTTAGCCTTACATAGTCATCTTGTCGTAGCCAAGTTTCAGTTAGCGCTAGTAGACTAAGTTTGTTATCACTAACTAGTTCATTGACTAGAAGGGACTTTGAAGAAATTGATCTGATGTTCAGTAGGCCACATTTAACTATATCATAATTCTGCTCATTGTTACTGAGACTGTTGGTGGTTATCACTTACACTCTCCATTGCTTTATAGACTGTTGATCCTCAGTACTAAAAATCTTCCACCTTCTTTATCTCTTCTCCCTGTAACCTCACATTATTAAATGAATAGTAAAAAAATCAACACTTCTGACCAAAATAATTTTTTCAGGAAATATTATTTTTTATGGCTACTTTAACTCAATTGTAATAAAAATTTCATTACTTTACCAATATTGGTTCACATTTAAGTGGAAATGATCTATGTAAAAAATAAATCACATCCTTTGACGACTGACGACAATAAATACATTTTTTTCTTTCTCATTTTATTTGACAATTTAACAAATTTAAAAAGTTTTAAAATGGTTTCTTAATAATTGAATTTTTACTATGAGGAATGAAAAATGGATAAAACCAGAAGATTTTAAAAAGTGCTTGGATTTTTTATTCTTTATAATGTTTTCTTTCTCTTATTGTTACAAAGACGACACATGTTTTAATTCATTACTAACCACGAGATGCTTTAAAACTGTTTTTCCCGTGAGCTTTGGTTTAGACCTCATTAATTATTATGATGAAGCATCACATTAAAAGTGCTCAAAGCCTCAGTTCATGCATATGAAATTATTAGTTTATTCAAATTTTTTACTCCATGCTTCACTTTTAAGAAACAGTTTTAAATTTTAAATATATTTACCAAAGTTTTCTCTCTCTTTTTTTGTACTTCCACAAAAATATTTATTTTGTGCTCTCGAATTGTCCTCATAATCCTTTAATAAGTTCTACAACAGCTGAGTTTTATAATTGCTGAGAGTATGTCTGGCGTATCTGGATCAGAGACACTCTGCAGGATTCTGGGATGTTCACGTGTTGCTTGGATATTTCTGAAACATGTCACACTGAGCAGACAAAGTGCATTGCCAGTTAACTCAGCATGAGCGTGAATCTCTCTGCAGCAAACAAAATCTCTTTTGATGCACCTCTGATCTGATTTAAACCCAAACTTTTGGGTTGTGTGTTAATAGGAGAGAAGGTTTGGGGTTTCAGTTTGGAAAATAAACTCAGTTTGAGGAAAAAGGTCGATTTCATCACTCAGTTTCTGAGAAAAAGTTGCATGACAGATATTTTTTATATCAATTAGTTTGACTCGTTGTTTTTTCACTTATCGCATGTAAAAAATGCATGTTTATTCCCACATTACACAAAGTCTGCAAGACGGATCAAACTTTTAATTAATGATGAATTATTCCATGCTTTTATTGAGGCCACATGTATTCCTAAGCATGAAGAACTTTGCAGAATATCTCCATGGAAACTGTCCAGTGCACGGCTGCTGTGAAGTGAAAGGTGAGCGGATCAAACCAGCACCTTGGATAATATAATAAAAATTTACCTGTGGTGTTTTGAACGAACATTCATTTTTACTAAACAGAAAAAGAATTTTTCTGGTGAGCTTGTTTATATGAGTTTTTGTTTTATGATCTTAAGATGAAAATCTCATAGAACATATGTATTTTTTTTGCATGAGAGTACCTAAGGACATTTTATCAATTGGTGTAAATGATTGTGAATAACGTCAATGAAACAGCAAGAATACGGTAGTTTCTCAAACGAGAAAAACAGCTATTACCTCTGATTTGTGAATACGACATTTCCTGCCAGCAATCGGGACATTTCATCCAGATTTAATCTATCATAAAAAACCAATTCATTTCTCTGCCCACTAGCTCATGCAGAAGCTCACAAGTGATTTTAATGGACGGCCCTGCAGCCTAGGTGACTATTTGGCACTGCCCGCTCATTGATCTCATCATCTTTGACTCAGATTAATGTGCTGACGGTGATTCAGGTGACCTCTGGTCTGCAGGGAACTCGGCCACATCCTTTGGTTATGCACACATCTTTCCACAGGGGGAATAGAGAATAAGACAGGTGTTTGGGCTGGCAGCCAAATGGAAAATAAAAACATCATTAGAAAGTAAAATGAACAGAGATTTGCAACAATAAACATACGTATGTCACGTTGAGTACATACCACCTAATACAGTACTTATGGTGGTCTCCTGAACAAAAATCTATGAGAATTTACCACAGCTAATCAAACATGATCCCTTTGGATTTTGAACGCAAAAGCAGTGTGTTCAAAGTGAATAAACCCACATCCCACATTAAAGGAATCTTGTTATCTTTTGAGCAAATGCATTTTTATTTCCAGGTCTATCAACCTGGACCTGGAAATACTCAATCTGACTGTAAAGCCCAGACTGAGGGATATTTTTAGAGATAACTTTTGTAAAAAGGGGGTTCAGTAATTAGCACAGTGGCCTCATAGCCGGACCCTGGGGTTCGAGTCCTGGATTGGGAGCAAGGCTTAAAACACTGTTATTTCTATGTGGAGTTTGCATGTTCTCCCTTGTATGTATGGGTTTTCTCCAGGCATTCCTGTTTCCTCTCACCCGCCAAAAAACATGCATTTTTTTTGCGTGTCCGCTATGAAATTGTCCCTAGGTATGAGTGTGTGTGTAGATGTATGGTTGTCTGTATGTGGGTGCACAACAGACTGGCGACATGTTCAGGGTGTACCCTCTCTCTCTCCTCAAATGAGCCGGCGTAGGCTCTGGCATTCAACGCAACCCCATAAGCAGTTCAGAAGATGAAAAGAAACTAAATGTGTATAGAATCTTACCTTTTATTTTTACTAAGAAATAGTTGGCGGAGAGTCAGTGAGCAATGGAGATGATAAGAGTGTGTGGGGAACTAGATGATGTTTGTTGGTGAACTCCGGCCAATATAGAGTTAATCAAAGGGGAATGAATGAGTAACTAAGGTAGTCAGTATTAATCCCTGATTCGTTCATAATTATCATTCTTAAGTTGCCTTATTAAATTCCTTGTGCAATTTTCAGACCCTGTGCTTTAGAACCTAATTCCTTCCTGAGTCATTTCCTTATAACTTCTTACTCTGTCCTCACCTTCTGATTTCTATCTGAGTCTGACTTCCTGAGTCCTTTCATTAGATCTGAAGTTTATGACTTGAGATGCACAGTTTGGGACCCTAATGGGGGACTGATGCTAAGTACTGAGACATTGATTTATGATAGAGTGGTAACCTAAGGTGTGCTCTGTGGGTGCCACATTGGGAGATGCCTTCCATCATGTCTAATTTGCATTTGTTCGATTTTTGCTCTAAATCAGCCCGCTAATGAGGCACCCGTAGGACAGGAGAGCGTTCCACCTCCAGTTACACATTGTTTGATCCTTCACTGCAATCGTGTATGCAGCTCTTCACCAAAATCTGAAATCTGGAAAGTGAGTTTACTAGCCCCACAATATGGAGCATTCTTTTCTGTCTGTGTAAATTAGAATTTCTAAAACATCTCACATTTTTACCACATCTTACTTTTTGAAGCATTTTTGTTTTCTTAGAATTAAACTCAAGTGTTTGTCCTCTGCCAGTTCCAAAATTGTGAGTTTTAAAAGTACAAAAATGTACCTTAATTGTGCCTGTGCTCCCCTTTTTTATTATTTCAACTTTGGACATCAGAAATAGTGAAGAGAACTGGAGGAACTCTTTATGTATAAAGTCATTGATTAATTGCACACTCACTTTGAATACTTATTATGTTGAATCGGGGAAAATAAAATTTCCTTAAATATGCAGGCAAATTTGTTTTGTTTTGTCATCTGAACCACGTCATCTGAAACAGAGTCTTACTACAGCTCTGTACCACCAGTTTGTACATGATGATCAATAAATGAACTTATCACTAATGCCAGAGCCTAACCTGGCTGATTTCGGCAAGAGGCAGGGTACACCTTGAACAAGTCACCAGTCTGTTCTAGACAAATTTGTTTTTTGGTACAACTCCATTTTATAGCTACAGTGTACAATTATGAAAAATTTTGTCAATGAGACAGTAAAACATAAAAATACGTCTGCCAAAAGAAGAAAAATGGCGTTAATTGTAATTTTTGCCCCAAAAAAGGTAAATGAGATTTTTGAAATTTTGTATGTCAGTTAATGAATCCAAGACAAAGTCAAGATAGTAAAACACCAGATTAAATTCATATTTGAAATCTCTACTTTTTTCATTTGACCACATTTTGGAGATGTGAAGTATAGTGTTAAGCACCCACAAATTAAAAAAAAAAACTCATAAAAAACAGTGTTCATTACAAACATAATTCAAGGATAATTAAGTTTTCATTTTTTAATCAAGTTTTGAATCATTAAACACTGTATTATTTCTGCAGTTTTATAAATGTGAAATTATTGGTTAAAGCAAATTTTTCTTTTCGTCCAGTTTTCCAATGAAGCATCCCATAGTAACAAAGAGGCTCATTGCTTTATGCACATCAAGTTCAAACTAGTGTGCAAATAAAAATTTATGAAGACGTGCGATATTATTTCTGCATTGTCTTTTTCTATTGCCTTTAGCAGTGAACCTTACAGTGGGTTGTTCTTCAGGGAAACACCAGTAGTCAAATCCTCCGTAGACTTGACTAAGATTCATTATAATATACAGTATGTTCATTTTGTCTTCTATACCGCTTATCCTTAAAAGGGTCGCAGGAGCTGGAGCCTGTCCCGACTAATTTCAGGCAAGAGGCAGGGTACACCCCAGACACAACCATCCACACATATTCATTCCTATGGGCAATTTCAAAGCGGACACCTAACCTAACACGGATAATTTTGAAGAGTGGGAGGAAACCGTAGTTCCGTTCCATCATCATCCGCTTGTTCCGGGGTTGGGTCGTGGGGGCAACAGCCTCAAATGGGAAGACCAGGTTTCTCTCTCCCCGGCTGCATCCTCCAGCTCACCCGGAAGGATCCCAAGTCATTCCCCGGCAAACTGGAGAGACATAGTCTTTCCATAGTCTCTCCAGACATAGTTTCTCCAGCGGGTCCGGGGTCTGCCCCTTGGTCTCCTCCTGGTGGGAAGTGCCCAAAACACCTCGCCCGCGAGGCGCTCGGGGGGCATCCTGTCCAGATGCCCAAACCACCCCATCTGGCTCCTCTCGACCTGGAGGAGGAGTGGCTCGACACCGAGCTCCTCTCGGATGGCAGAGCTCCTCACCCAATCTCTGAGTGAGAGCCCAGCCACCCTGTGGAGGAAGTACCTGGAGAAAACTCACACATACATGGGGAGAACATGCAAACTCCACACACAAAAGCCAGTGTGTCAAGCCTCATCCCACCTTGGACTTGAACCCTGACAATCTTGCTGTGGGGCCCCTGTGTTAACCACTGCTCCACTGTGCAGCCCTATGATGATTTTAAAAAGGAATAAGCTAGGGTATGTTTAGTTTTGTAAATGAAACATTTTATTTTCACCTGGGACTAATTTAGGTGTTACTCGCTGTATCTGAGCAGGTTTGTGCTTTCCTGCAGAGTGTGGCCTTTCAGTCACAGTGGCGTTGCTGGAGGAGAGCCAATGTGACTGACAGCTTTAGTGGTTGGTAAAGATGTGTTCCCCCCCTCCATGAGCAAGTAGTGCAGCACTCAACAGTACCCTGTGTTTTTTTGTCCCCTCCTATTGATCAGAGGCAGTTAGACCGTGTCCGTCCACATGAAAGGTCACAGACTCTTTCGGTTTCTCCAGTGTTACCATTATCGGTTATAAGCACATAAAAGCTTGGTAACAACACCCCACATGTTCAACTTCGACTTTTAAATGCCACTTTTTAAGCCTGACAGGGGTAAATGTGTATAAGTTGCAACTCCTTCACCAGTCCTGACTTTTATAAGCTGCCAAAAGTAACTTGTTAAAAAGTGAGTGGTTTTATTGAGGGGGGAGTAGACTTCATTTCGCTTGTCGCCTGTGTTAAACCTGATGACATTACTCTGTCCCCTTCACTTGCCAGAAAGAATCAAGTATTAATTACAGCTAATCAAACTTTGCGGATTACGGAGGAATGTAGAAAGGGTGAGAAATTGAATGAGTACACACTGGTTTCATTCGTGGCATGCCGAGGCGTTAAAAGTGCTGAGCAGCGCTTTTTTGCCGAGGTTGAAATTTGAGTATTAGCAAGTTATTAACTTTCCTTAATAGGAAATTCTTGCTCTTTGAATGCAAACGAGGTGAGAGAGGTGACAATGAGAGCGTTGCTCTGTCTCTTAAGGGATAATAATGATGTGTTTGTTCATGCAACGGGTACAACGGCCTTCACGTCCTTAAACCAGCACCAACTTGTCCAAAAAGCCCATCAGATTTTGTTGATGTGTCACAGCCCATAAAATTCAATGTCATGGATCATCAATACTTGTTATTGAAAAACAACCTAAAGGTTCTTTTAGTGGGTTTTGGTGAATTCTTCTTTTGTGATATTCAGGGTTGACTCATTTTAATATGCAATTAAATTTTATTTGGTATAGCCAAACATCACAACAAGTTGTCGCAACAGGCAACACTAAATTTAAACATAAAATCCACAAAAAGAATATGAAAATACACAAAAATCCGTTTGAAGATGCTTGATGCATCCACATGGCCCAAAGTTGAGTCATCGCTGTCCTATCCTGTGGAAGTAATCTCATCAATGGTTCTTCTCATTTGTTATCAACGCCATCATCTGTTTCCACCAGGATGAAGCCCACTCACTGATTATTTTTCAAAGATAATGCTGTAGAGTTAGAATAGCTCGTTTTTAACCGACAGTTGTAGGTACTTTTCCCTCAGTGGTTATAAAAATAGTTCATGTTCAGTTCTCGCTTCCAAAAGATGACCTTCAAAATAAAAGACTAATAATCCAAACCAACACTGTCTTTTTTATGGTGCTCATTAATTCAGCTTAGTTTGATTCATTGCTTCGTTTCATGCAAAATTTATACCAAGAGGAACTGTGCAAAAACATGTTTCTATGGCCTGTGGAAGTGGTGCCTGCGAGGTATGTATTAAGTAGCAGCTCTCTGCCGGCTGAAGATGAGGTCTCTCAGCAATGGTTACTCGGCAGGTCTATTTTTCCTGGCAAGATTATTATATAGGAGGTGGTTAACCTGCTCTCTGCTGTTCCACTAGATACTGCCCATATCTATTATCATAAACTCATAACTGTTGAAATGGCTACGAGGAGGATTACGTGTTTGTTTGAATTACAGCTATAACCAAATGGAACAGTAACTGCAGTAAGGGATTGGAAATGCAGTTAAAAGGGCAGTTTCGCTGGTTTTATTGGGGCTTTTGTATTTCTCATCTCGTGGTCACATCAGCCATGTGAACTGATGTATGTGGTTCAAGTCTTACACAGTGTGGATGTTTATGGGGGCTCTACAGACCTCATCTAATCCACTTTACCAGCAGCAATGTGGATTAGAAAATAAATGTCAAAATGTGAGCAGTCACAGACTCAGCCAACGCATTTGAGGAGCCGTGCTAGCAGCCAGTAGGAGGTACATTTCTGCAAATCAGCTTCCTAAAATAAACTATTGTGCTCAATGAGTCGGCCAAATGATGAATTTTTCAACAATAAGACCTGAATTGAACCCAAAAAATGTGATAATTTTGTTGTGTTGTAAAATAACATTACTCTTGAAAATTCAACTCAGTTGACAGAATTACATTTTACAAATAAAAACAGATGGTTGTAAAACACACATTTGCTCTGATTTGCCCCCATGGCATTGGTGTCTATTAACTACACTGATTTACCAATAAAAAAAAATATGACCTCAATTGATGCATATAAACTGAATATTTTATGTTACATTGAAAAGCCTTTTCTGCGTATTTGTTGATGTAAAATACATGAGATGCCAGAAGCGAGTTAAAAAATGTGGACGGGAATCCTCACACTTTGAACAGAGCATGTGCGACAAATATTCCCAGCATCCCCTGAGAATAAAAACGGAATATTTTATAAATAAAAACAAAACATAAAGCAATCTGTTGCCAAAATATCACTTCATATATTTGTCTCTGATTTTTGTCTCCAGTGAAATACCGTCTCACCCTCCAGTGATTTGTATATCACACAAATCATTGTAGGGATGGAGAAGAGATCCACACATTTGTTTGATAAAGACCTAGACATGCATAATGCACAATATTGTAAATCTCTGCAGAGCTTCCCTTCAAACTGGAAGTGAAAAAATACTGGGATTGACACCTTGGTGGCATCATCACAGATAAAAAAATAGACCTGACTTAGAAATATTTCAATGTATTTGTACCACAGTCATAAAGAAAAAGTCTAAAGGCATTTACTGTTTTATTTTTGTCTCCGAAACCGCTTATTCCTTACTAGGTTGACATACTTCAGGCGAGAGGCAGGGTACACCCTGAACAGGTCACCAGTCTGCTGCAAAGCCACACACACAACCATTCACACACATACGCTCATTTCTCGGGGCAATTTTCTTGATGGTCAATTAACCTAACACGCATGTATTTGGAGAATGGGAGAAAACTGGAGTACCCGGAGAAAACCAATGTTCTCCCCACATATATGAGGAGAACATGCAAACTCCACACCAAAAGGCCAGTGTTTCCCCCACTGTGGTACTCAAACCACAACCTTCTAGCTGTCAGGCCACTGTGCTAACCACTGCGCCACCAAGATTGCAGCCAAGATTTATTGTTCTATAGAAATTCTTACTTTTCAAAAGTAATTTAATTTAAAATGTCTTTTTTTTAGTGTCTTTTTTTTGTGTCTACCATTCTGTGGTCTTTCATTTCTCCCAAGTTCTCTGTCCTACATGTTTAGTATCTATGAGAAGATTAGTTTGCTCAAATAATTTATCCACTATTGTTGGTGATAATCCTTAATTTTCTAAAACCACACCTCATTTCTCTCATATTGTCCTTGACATTCACTGCTTGCCTTGTTACCCCATGAACAGTTCTCTTACCCCGTGTGGCTTTAATGTCAGTAATATAGTTACTCTACCATGTGGCAGAAGTTACCGGGCATATCTAGAATCTAAATAGTTGAAGGCAATAAAAACCATAACGAGTCATTAAGAAAAGCATATGTGCCCTGGTTAAAACAGCGTTTAATAATCTCTTCTTTCTTATGAATGCTTCTTTATCATTCTGAAATAAAACAATGAACAGATGAATGATGAGATGTTTGAAAAATTCCAGGCTCAACATTGATTATATTCTTCAGAGAATAAATATGATTACAGTTTTGTTGGAAGGAAAGACAAGTTTATTTGTAGCACAATTCATAATCGAGAATATTCAAAGTGTTTTACAAGACTGAAAAGTATTTAAAATCACAAAACGTAGAATACAAATAAAAAAAAACTAAAAATATGAAAAGAGTGATTAATCTTCAGTCAAATGCACGATTAAACAGAACTGTTTTGAGACTCAAACTAAACACAGTCACAGTCAAAAAGTGTTGTGCATCACTTAAAGAAAGAAAAATATCAGTCAGTCTCCTTCTTAACCATCTATCCCGTATGGGACTGCGGGGGATGCCGGAGCCCATCCTGGCTGATTCAAGGCGAAGGGCAGGGTACACCCCGAACAGGTCACCAGTCTGTCATAGAGAAAGACTTGTTTTAACAAAAAATTCTGATACAGTATACTACCCAAATCTGTCTTCTAAGTGTGAATCTATGCTTATAACTGGGATTACCTGAAAATATTATCAACTCAGGGCTTTGTACCACTTTGACCCATCGAGTTCTGAAATAGGGTCTCTCAAGGTTGGCTCGGGATGGCTTATGTTCTGAATCAGGACCCATAAAGTTCTATTTTACTGCTGTCGGCTGAATACATAAAACAAATTAATGGTAAGAATAAGCCCAATAAATTCAAAAGATGGCATGCAAAAAATTTTCTGAACAAAACACAAAACTAGCTTTTGCAATGCTAATTGCGTCATAACTTAATTATTAGTTTGTGCAGCTACTTTGTGCAGACTTGGAAAGTTATATGTTTAAGAGTAAATGTGGTAAGTGTAGTTTTTGGGAGATGGTGGCTCCGTGGTTAGAGCATTCGCCTGCAGACTGGAAGTTCGCGAGTTCGCATCCCACTGAGTTCATGTTTAGGCTCTTCAGAGGAGATACCTAACCCCTATTCCTCCCACCATTGGTGCCGTGATAGGTGGCAGCCTGCTGCAGTGTAATGCAGCACACAAATTTCCTGGTAAGGGATTAATAAAGTATATTAAAAATTTAAAAAATGCAAGTTATTCTTCACCAATTTAATAAATGGTATCTAAATATGTAACAGAGCACATGCATAGTTGCTTGGAGATGCAAAACCTAAAAAAGACCTAGGTAGGTCTTAATGCATGCTCGCTCTTCACTAAAAGCCACCAGGTTCTTTTTACCAAAAGATCTTACTTACTGGTTTTAATGCAAACTAATTAACTGAATGGAATTAAGCTCCTCTTACAAGTAAACTGAGAGCACAACCTCAGCCAGACTTGTTCACTTGCCTCTAACTATGCCATTTATTACACGTCGTGTGTGAAATGAGATCTGCGATAGGAGACAAATCACCACGGTAACATTCAAACGTACAAGACCACACACAATAGAAAGATAGCTGGGATCAATTAGTGGACATGCTCCACTGTGTTGGTTGCTGTGTTTCTGTGGCGGGGTGGTGTGCTCGGCATGCGTCCGCTGGCACCGTTACAAAGGCTCTCAGAAATGTCATTAGATTCAGTGACCTTTTGAACAACAGGCAGCATGCGCAAATACAAAACGATGACGGCTTGAGAACTAACTCACAGTTCATTCTGTGCAGACAGCTTTGGTAAACACAAAGCCTTTATGTTTTATTTCCTTCCTACAAACAATTATCCGTGAATAGAAAATTTGTATGTGTAAAATTTAAAGCTCCATCAGTTGTTTCCTTCTTGTATTCAGACACCTTATTCTTTTGTTTCCACCTGCTTGGCCATGTTTTCAGGACTAACCACACCGACTTTCTGATTACCTAAAACTGAAAATTGAAAAGGTGAAACTAATAAAGTAGCCACGCTTTTCATGACCAACTACTCTTGATTCAAGAGTTGAACCTATAATGCGATGTACTGGGAGCAAGAAAAACACTTCATAAAGAAGATAAATCCCATCTTTTTTCATGTTCTGAAAAGGTTTTAAAGGACTGAAAGCTCGGTGGTCAGGTAAAGCTTCATATCCAGAAAACACCTGCCTGCACATCATCTTGCTTATACATCCCTGTGGTAATCCATGCTGATGGAAGCACCATGCAGCACGGCGTCGGGAATAAGGAACAAGTCTCCACAAAGCATTGAGCAGGGGGATTGAATGTATTTACTGTGAGAAATCTCAGTAGTTGATGAGGTTTGAAAAATATTCTGCTGAGTCTTTCTCAGAGGAAGATTTTGACTGAACGGGTGAGCTTTAGTAGATAAATCTACAACAGTATTAAAAAAAAAATAAAAGAGTAAAACTGAACTTTTTGTACAAAATTAAAAACCCATGCACATTTGTCTTCACCCAATTTTCTCTTTAAACCGGATGAATCTCCTAATTGATTCTGATCTCCAGAGACTCCTAACAGTTCCAGTAGAGTTAGCTCACTCACCGTGATTAATTTCAACTGAATGAGCTGCCGATCTCTCTGTCCTCACCTTCAGATGAACTTCACCCAACAGTCATCTGTTCATCCTTTTTGGTGTGACTTGATTCATTTTTCTCACAAAATTTGAGCAGAAAATAAGATCTTCTTAAACGAGCAAATGAAACAAAGCAATAGCTGGTTCTGACAAATCTCCTCTTCTGGGACATTTAGGAACAAAGCCTACAAATGGAAGACAGTGGTCTACTTGATCTTTTTATAAACTTAATGACGTTTAAAAGATGTTTATGTCATATTTTATCTCATCGCCGGTACATTCTGATACCTTTTTTGAAGCTTCACAAGACCCTCAGAGGTCTCATTTTGGAAAAAAATAGACAAACTAATTTCCAAAATGAAACAAGTAAAAGATTTCTTTTTTTCTAACAGTTTCTAACACATGAAATGAGAGACAAGGTTATAGTTTTTGGAGGTAATATGTTTTAAATGTTCTATTCATAAGGAAAGAAGTGACATTTCAGTTCCATATTAGACTGTATTAGCTGTACACTTTATGCATTTCTGCATAAAGAACTTAATAAAGTGAGTCTGTTTGATGACCTGCATAGGGTGTACCCTGCCTTTTGGTTGGGATTGGCTCTGGTACTCCATTTCTGAGTTTGGATTCTTCTCGTGTATGTGTGGGTTTTCTCCTGATACTCCGGTTCCCACCCACCCTCCATAAACATGTATATTAGGTTCATCGGCTACTAAATAATCTCTCTTGGTAATGTGTGTGGATGGTTGTATGTGAGTGGCCCCGTGACAGACTGGCAACCTATTTGGGGTGTACCCTGCGCCTCGCCTTGAATCAGCCTGGATGGGCTCCAGCAACCTCGTAAGGGATGGACGGTTAAGAAGATGAATAAATGAATAAGTTTGTGGACTGTTAATGCTTTAGCTAACAGAATCTTCTTCAATCTTCTATCAATGAACCTCCTTTTTGGTCTTCCTCTAGGCCTCCTGCTTGGTGGTTCAAAACCCAGCATCTTTCTGTCAATGAACTCTCTCTCTCTCCTCTGCACATGTCCAAACCATCTCAGTCTGACCTCTCTGACTTTATCTCCAAAACCTCTAACATGTGTTGTTCCTCTGACATACTCATTTCTAATCCTATCAATCCTGGTCACTCACGGAGAGATCCTCAGCATCTTCATCTCTGCTACTTTCATCTCTGTTTCCTGTCTTTTTCTCAGTGCCACTGTCTCTAGACCAAACAGCATGGCCGGTCTCACCACTTTTTTGTACAGTTTCCCTTTCATTTTAGCGAAAACTCTTCTGTCACACATCACACCTGATGCTTTTTGCCACCCTGCCTGCGCACGCTTCTTCACCTCTTTTCCACACTCTCCATTGCTCTGGACTGTTGATCCTAAGTACTTAAAATCTTCCACCTTCTTCATCTCTCCTCCCAGTAACCTCACTTTTCTATTTGGATCTCTCTCATTCACACACTTGTACTCTGTTTTACACTGACTAATATTCACACAATATTTGTGTGAATAAATCGTGACATATTGCTCTGTAGTTTGCCATTGTGTTTACAAAGGGTTTGACGTGTTGGCAGACAGGTCAGCAACCAAGGCAGATAAATGAAAAGAGACATCAGGCCAAACAGTTTAACAAAGCTGAAGGTAATAAAACTGTCCCTGCTGATATGTAAGACAGTTTGATAAAATCTTGGCAAGAAAAGAGCAAAATTGTGGTGAAAATATAATAGGTAAGAGACAGCAGCAGAGAGGAACAGGGAGGCTAGGGAAAGATTTTTACTCTCTGTTGAAGATAATAGGTCTATTTGCATTTCAATTGTAAAACTATGAACAGACTCTCTTGGGGGTGTTGTAATATGTCTTTGGTTGTTGGAAGCATGGACAGATACTAAACATCTAAAAGAAAATAACATAGAAAATCTGAAAGGTCACATCCAACAGCAAGCTAAAGATACAACATGTAACAAAATCAAAAGGTCAAATACTAAAAAGTACCACAGATCGCTATAAAGTTTGTTTTTATAGGCCCACCGACACTTCACACATAATTTGGTGTTCTGTCAGTATAAGCCATTTTTTACTAACTGCAAAGACTTTACAGAACTGCGAAAAAGTTTACCTATGAGTCTCTGAATTGACAAAAGTGTCAGGGTGTGAAGTGAGCATTTTTGGAGATCTAAACCTACAGTTTTGGATTTATTTTGGGGAAAGTAAACCTTACAAATACATTAGAGAAGACCGTATAAGTGTACATGTTTTCCATATTACTAAGCATTTCAGATTATAAGGTGTACCTCCAATGAGTGGCCTATTTAAAAAAAAAAATCATACAGAGAGCATTGCATTACAGGACTCAACTCTGTTTAGTCTTCTTTATTTGGTGCAGGTCTTTTTGTTGCGGCATTGATTCATTAATGCCGCCCTCTTCCCATGTTCTACTGTATGAATGATAGCCCTAAGTTTGAACCCTGGGTCGTAGGTGTGTCTCTTGAAAGGTACCAATTAGGGGTCTATATATTCATACAAGTGGCGTGTGGCTAGAATTCCGGCAATACGTTTACCGGCATTTTACTGCTGTTATTTCAACGACGCCTCCTGACTACGGTAGCTATAATTAACTAATAGTCATTAAAGCAGAAAAACGGTACATCATTTCTAAGCCATTAAATTCCCTTTCAGGTAAAAGAGTCTTAATTTGGAATGATTATGGCCATTTGCACCTATCATTCATGCCCTAAACTCAACACTTCTGCATATTTCTAGTACATTTCCAAGCTTTTTCGGTTTAATTTATTAATAAAGTTGGATAAAATCTAAATATTATTCACAAAGCTAGATTATAAATGTTTAATTAAATAGAATCTCCCTTTAAGTACTTTGCAGTATTTAATGTTGACACTGATCTTCTACTTGTTTTTGTCCTGCTTTGCCCCTTACACACTGAAAAATAATATTTTTTCCATATATTTGTGCATATAGTGAACAGATCACTTTTAGTTTTCTTTTTCAAAAATTTTGATGTATGATCTCACCAAAAAAACAAATTATAGCTGAATTTTAGAAAGTTGAATTTTCCACCAACTCAAATATTTCAAACATACAAAATGAATATTTTACTCCTTTATCAAACATGCGAATTTTCCAAGAATACCTTTTAAAATACAGTTTAACATTCAAAATGAACAGATGGACACATTTTGTTCAGACTACTGAGAACTTGCTCAATACTTTTAGAAAGTAATCATGTAGTTTTAACGGTGCAGAATTCTAAAGTAATGCTGTTCTGAACGCAGCAGAAATAACACTGGCAAAGTGGACGCCTTCTTCCTCTTTCGGCATTTCCCTTCAGGGGTCGCCATAGCAAGTCAGTTTCTTCTTCTATCTTACCCTATCTCCTGGATCTTCTTCAGTCACACCAACTATCTTCATGTCTTCCTTCGCTGTATCCAGGAAACTTCTCTTTGGTCTTCCTCTAGGCCTCTTGCCTGGTGGTTCCAAACCCAGCATCCTTCTGCTGATGTACATACCAGGCTATGTGGTGTTTTCCAGCTTTTATGCACCTCTTTGTATTTGTTGCATTGCACCTACAAAAGAAATCCATGCAGATCAGTTGATAACTACAGTTATAAGATTACTCTCAATTGTGTCTAGATTCATGCTTTTTTGTCATTTCATAACTTTTTCTTGTTGCACAAAATTTGTGACTTTGTAAAACTAAAGAGGAATCATCAAAGTGTCCATAAGCTGAATAAATGACAGTAAATTTGCTGAAGATCAACATGTGTGCATTGTCTTTGTGAACAAGTAATGGTGACAATTTTATGGAAATACTTGTCTATCTTCTCAGCTGCTATGAAACACACAGCTTTGACATGTTTGTTTTATTTTGTTCAGGAGACAATGAATGAATGAACGAATGAATTACTTAATGAATTAGGGGCCATAAGCTGAATGAATAACAATAAATTTGCTGAAGATCAACATGTGTGCGTTGTCTTTCTGAACAAGTAATGGTGACATTTTCATGGAAATACTCATCTATCTCCAAAAGGAGAAGACTCATCTATCTACTCAGCTGCAATGAAACACACAGCCTTGACATGTTTGTTTTATTTTATTCAGGAGACAATGACACCGTTAAAAGAAAAGGTATGGTGATGGGATGTGAGAAGATTTTTAAATGGAAACATTTCTTCAAGACTCAACAGTTTCCACATTTCACACCTTGGTTTTTTCCACATTGTTCATTTTGTGTTTACTTCTCAGTGATCCCCATTCACAGACCGGTGTCCTGCAGAGGGTGTAGCCCTCCCCTCATCTTCTTAGTAAACAGGACAGGCTCGGGACTACCTACATACAGATTTGGATAAGCGGCTTTGAAAATAATGGGTTCAATGAACATACTTTTTGTCTTGCTTCAGAACGGTTTGCCACACATCTGAAAAGTTTCTTAAATATGTTTTGATGCGTTTATTTGACTGCTTGTTGATTATGATTTTTAATAGCCCTTTTTCAATTCTCTTTTCAAAGCACTTCTTTCTCTTGGACACTTCTAGTACTGTTCAATACTGTGGACCATTTTTAGATATGTGCACTAAGTGCAGGCATGAGGTAGGATACAACCAGGACAGATCACCGGTCTATTGCAAGGCTACCCAGAGACACAAACAAACACTCACATGTTCATACCTATAGGCAATTTGAACCAACTAATCAGCTATATGTACATGTTTTTTACATGGAGTGGAGTACAGTAACAGAAAAACCTGCACATGCAAACTCTTCACAGAAAGGCCTGTGTCCTCAAATCTTGTGACTTTTTAACTATGAGACTGCAGAGCTTAACCACAGTGGGTAGATCCATATTTCTTAAATCTGAACCAAGGTGAATGAATCCTGAAAGGTGAACATAGGAATGCTCTCTGACTTCTTGTGTCCACCTCACGCATCCATCTTCCTCAGTGACAGGAACGTCCTCTGGGACTTCATCCCACAGCAAACACCATTCTTTACTTAGCGTCACCACATGTTCAACTTTCACCTGAAGGACAGTTCAACTGCATGATCAAAAAGGAAACTGACATTGTGTAGCCCCATCATGCCGTTCCCTCCACAGGTTCTTCCTCAGTAAGTCACGGCTCCTTCATTGAGCTCGGCAATCTCAGATAAAGAGATAATGATGGTTAGTCTTTGTGTTAACAGCACATTTTGCGCATGGATCAATTGATTGATTAGTTTGTAATTTCCCTCTTTTAGCAAGAAAAAGAGCGTGAAACAAGAGAGGAGAGGTTTCTAATTTGCTCTGACTGGCTCCCTCCGGTGGTTAAGACAATGCTGATGTGACTAATTGATTTTCTCGGGTGGTTCTGATGAGCTTGGAGAGGAGGAAGATGTTTTGTGTTGAACATTTGCAATGCATTCTTTTCCTACTGATTTCTGACACGCACACAAAAAAGGGGGAGAACAATTTAGAAGACACTTTAAAGGTTGTGGATTAGTCTTTTTTATTAATTTGACATTTAGAAGAATCAAGAAAGAGGTTGGCAGGAAAAGGCTGTCTTAGAGTAGAGTGCTTTCAGTAGGGAAGAAACTATTTTATTTGTCCTTTAAAAATGACACGTCAAGGTTAGGCTGCGTGGTCCCCCAGTGGTTGGCACAGTGGCCTCACAGCAAGAAGATCAGGGGTTTGAGTTGTGGAATTGGGGCGAAGCTTGAATCACCGACCTTTCTGTGTGGAGTTTGCATCTTCTCCCCGTGTATGTGTGGCTTTAAAAAATGTTTTAAGCTGGGTACTCTGGTTTTCTCCCAACCTCCAAAAACATTTGATTTTCTGCTACGACAATGGCCATACCCGACACACCCTATCTGGCGGGGTGGTGGGGCGGTTCAGGCAGCTGGTCAGGTTGCCCCTTGAGTGCCTCGTGGGCGAGGTGTTTTGGGCTCGTCCCACCGGGAGGAGACCAAGGGGCAGACCCCGGACCCGCTGGAGAGACTGTGTCTCACAGCTGGCCAGGGAACGACTTGGGATCCTTCCGGTTGAGCTGGAGGATGCAGCCGGGGTGAGAGAAGCCTGGGCTTCCCGTTTGAGGCGGTTGCCCTCGTGACCCGGCCCTGGAACAAGCGGAAGATGACGGAACGAAACATTAGCCCTAATGATGAGTGTGTGTGTACGGAAGGTTGTTTGTGTGTGTGGTCTCTCAACAGACTGGCAACCTATTCGGGGTGTATCCCGCCCCTCGCCTGAAATCAGGTGGGATAGGCTCTGTCACCCTCTTCGACCCCATTAGGAATAAGACGAAACAGTACGGTTGTTTGTGAATTTTTAATAATTTTTGTGTCAAAGGAAAGACAAAAATACTGTCATTCAGTCATGATCATCAGGTGGCAAAATCAATATATTTTATCAGAGACCATTCATAAACAAATCTATGGGTGGATCCTGTTTTGCTTTGAACCCTTAAGAGTGTCACATCCAGAAAATATATCTTCATAAACTAAGCTGGAGGGGAAAGGATGGAAGGAATCTTGATCTCAATACAGCAAGTGCCAGAGGCTTATTTTGAATTTTAAAAGCTATCTCCTTGATCAAATAGCTTGGAAGCTTTGCCAGCATGAGGCCTTGAGATGGATGTGATGCACATCTTAGGCCAGGTTAAGAAAAACCCTCCAGCTATATGTTTAAGATAATCCAGGTCGTCTGTAGAAATGTTACGATAGGTGTGAATACCAATGAAGAGCATTTTTTTTTTTTTTTTGGTTTTGACAGCTTTACCAACACAAGCCCAGGAGATCAATAAAGTCACAAATGAAACCTCTGAACTCTTCACCTTGCATTCAACACAGGTTCAGCATTTCTAAACATTTATAGATGGAAAGCTATTTGCATCAGGAGGAGCTCCGATCAATCTCAAACTGTGAGAGAGGTTTACCAACCGGGGGCGTCAATAATGTTAAGATTCACTTCAGATTTCACATCGTAGAAGTCCTGCATCCTGGCTACTAGAGTAAGTACACCAATAAACTCCTCAAGAGGAACGGTTTTTAGTTTTATACGCTTGCTCCACTGATTTAGTGTTAGTTGTGTGATGTATCTTAAGATATTCATAATATAAAAATGAGGTATACAACCTTGCATTTGTTTTTTTCAATTTAATCTTTCCGTTCTGTTCCGTCATCTTCCGCTTATCCGGGGTTGCGTCCGGGGGCAAGAGCCTCAGATGGGAAGCCCAGGCTTCTCTTACATTCCTCTAAATGCACAAGGTGCCTTTGCCTCTTCAAACTGTACGTAAAGAAATCCGAGTGAACCATTCCGCCGTTTTATTTTTGCATCTATGCACACTTCTACACAGCGATCCTTCTCAAATGGAGAAAGCTAGCGGGATATTTACCACTATATAAAACCTCTTGCCTTATGATTGCAATGATACTTTTCTGATACTTTTCTCCACCCTTTCCAGCCTGTCTGCACATGCTTCTTCACCTGTTTTCAACATTCTCCATTGCTCTGGACTGTTGATCCTAAGTACATAAAATCTTCCACTTTCTTTATCTCTTCTCCCTGTAACCTCACTCCTTTCATTCACACACATGTACTCTGTCTTACTCTGACTAATCTTCATTCCTCTTCTTTCTAGTGCAAACCTCCACCTCTCCAACTTTTCCTTCATCTCTTTTCCCCCCTCTCACTACAGACCACAATGATATCTGCAAAGTTCAACCGGTAAATGTCTGAAATTTTATCGTTTAGCTTTCTTTAGCTCAGTGCGAAAGTTTTTGCAGTTTAGAGATTGAAACACTTATTTCTCTACATGCCTTCATACACACAAAGACACATATTTTTTTTTGTCTCATTACGTATGTACGTATGCATTTATATATATTTTTTTTACTCCTTATGCTACTTTTATTTTGCTCAATTTGTCTTCTAAGTAGTTTTAAAAATTCTTTGCATTTTTTTCTTGCAAAGGGCATTGCATCTTTACTTTTAAGCTCGTTTAACAGCTTGTTGCATTTACTATTGTTTGATTGTTCTATTTTCTCATTTCCACTTTCTTTTCACTCTCTTTTTATTTTTCTTGTACAAGGCCCGGTCAAATTTAAGAGACAAATTATCAAAGCATCATGGGAAGAAATTTAAACACATTTTTTTCTTCTGTTGCCCTCATTGTGCTTGTGTTGATGCTGCACATGACATAGTCAAAAAAATACATCACACTGGTGTAGTTAAACTAAGGGAGTACCAAATGTAAGTTCAAGAAATTAAAATGAATGCCAGTGTATCCCTGGGTTCTATGAGTGTATAGACGAAGCTGAGAGGACCTTTGAAAATCCTGACACTTAAGCTAAAGCCCTGTAATTCTGCAGCTTCTCCCATAGCAGAGAGCTGAGACTCAAAGCAAAACTAATTATATGCAAATTAGCATCTAACTGCTTCCAGTGAGCTCTTGCGGTTTTTAAGAGGATACACCACAAGTGAAAGGAGAACAATTATAAACAGAAATAATCAAGAAACTTCTACGGTGGATTTATTTTATGAACTTATTATATTTTTTACAATTATTGTAAATTAAACAAAAACAGACTGCTTCATTAAAGTAACTGTGAAACAGTAATCAAAATGTGAAGTTTGAGAGGTATCATGTCGTGAAGCTAAATGAGATGACTTTTAAAATTTTTACGGCATTAAATATTTATAATGCATTTTACACGAGCTTCTCTCCATTTGTAGATTTCTGTTTTAACAACACAATTACTAGATAATTGACTTGTTTGTCTAGCGCCATGTTAAATTTGAGTGTCTAATTAAAAGAACAGCATTGTAGACTCTCTGTTGCTCTGTAGGGCTGACTAGAACAATAAATTAAAAAAACTGATTAGAAATTGATAACTTGAGATCATTTAAATTAGTGTAGCTCTAATTGTGTCACACTCAAACACATTGTTGTCCGACCAGCCGACCAAGCGACTACCTGATTTATTGTGACCAAAGAAAAAGATTTGTTACCAGTTACGTGCACAGCAAATCTCTTTGGGTCTCACCTCCACATGGAAACCTCTTGTGCAGGAGTGTTCCTCTTCCACTGGAGACTGAGATAAATCACATTTAACAAGACCAATTCTTTAGAGTCTAACTTTTAATTAGTGGCCAGGGTCAGGCTGGTTGGGGGAAGCAACTCCCCGGACAAACCCCCAACCAAGGCCACCCTAATATCCCTTCTTTCTCGTGCTGGAGAGCTGCCAGCACAACTCCAGCAGTACGACTTTCTCTCTCTTTTTACATCTTGCACACACAAAATCTTGTTTAGAGCTTGTGTTGTGTGCAGAGATTTAATTTGCAATAGTTCACTTAACGTGGTCTGTTTGGATAACCCTTCTCAAATGGATACACTGCATACATGTGTAAAGAAATAGGAGCACAGATAGGATGTATATGGATGAGACAGAGAATGGCTCTCCAGTCATCTCCTCTGCAGCACACTTTCTGTCTGCTGTCTGTTCATTTCATGCCACTTGTGTTGGAGAAGCTCAATAAATATGCAGAACAGCCAGATGATAAAACTCCTATCTGTGGAACTGCAAGGTAAGAGGAACCACAGAGTCGTCCTCTGATGAAGACAAATCCTGATGGCTTTTCTAATTGACCAATGGAGAATGTTTGGAAGGGACTTCTAGCTTTTTAGATTTGGCCTGAAGGAAGAAGCAGAGGATTACCAGTATTAATTTGGCATTAGAGCTCTTCTAAATTAGGATTGCACTGCTTTTCATCGAATTACAAGTTTATTGGGTTTAAATATGAAGGTAGGGGTATATCTCATTCATATCCGTCGTGTTTTCTACCCTGCAGCTGCTGTAACACCCATGCTGTTTGAGAGTTCCACAGAAAGCTCTTATGATAATTATGCAGCAATCAGCTCAAGAAATCTTTATTTATAGCAAGGAATCTTACCCGTCATGACAGTTTTTTTTTTAAAAGTATAGCTAAGCTGAGACTGCAGCCAGTTTTTTAATCTTTCTAGGTTTTAATTGATGTTTTTGTCTCATAGTTTCAACTAACCTGCAGTGAGGACTTCCAAGAAGTGGACCAGCGAAGCTGTGGACGAGCTTCGTATGTGTCTGGACACAACAGACTGGGGTGTGTTTAGAGCTGCCACAGATAGTCTGGATGACTACACAGACACAGTGACGTCATACATACGTTTCTGTGAGGACAGCATCATTCCATCAAAAACCAGGGTAAGATTTAACAACGACAAACCCTGGTTCACACCCAAACTAAGACAGATCAGGAGGGAAAAGGAAGCAGCTCACAGAGCCAATGACAGAGAGAGCTACAAAGGCGCTAAGTACCGGTTCTCGAGAGAGGTACAGCAGGCGAGATCCAGGTACAATAAACGTCTGAAGGAGCAATTCTCTGTCAATGACACCGCCTCTGTCTGGAGATCACTTCGGCAAATTACAAACTATAAGCCGAAAGCCCCACATGCTGCTGATGACTTACAACTGGCAGAGAAACTCAACACCTTCTATGCCAGGTTTGATGTCTCACTCTCCTCCCCCCTCACTGATCAACAACCTTCAGACACTTTGAAGCCACTCCCATCCCCCACCCAATTAACAACAGAGGTCACTCCAGCTGACCAGCCCTCCCCCTCCACTGCTTTTTTGGTGACAAAACAGGATGTGCTCAAGCTCTTCCGCAAGCAAAACCCTCGGAAAGCTTCGGGCCCAGATGGTGTCTCCCCGGCCACCCTGAAACACTGTGCTGAGGAACTGTCTCCAGTTTTCACAGACATTTTCAACACCTCGCTGAAGACATGCCACGTTCCAGCCTGCTTCAAGCGGTCCACCATCGTTCCTGTTCCCAAGAAGCCCCGTATCACTGGACTTAATGACTACAGGCCTGTGGCGCTTACGTCTGTAGTCATGAAGTCATTCGAACGCCTGGTCCTCCCTCATCTCAAGCACTTCACCTCTCCCTCTCTGGACCCTCTGCAGTTTGCCTACAGAGCCAACAGGTCTGTAGACGACGCTATCAACCTGGCCCTCCACTTCACCCTGCAGCACCTGGACTCCCCGGGAACTTATGCCAGGATCCTGTTTGTGGACTTCAGCTCTGCATTCAACTCCATCCTCCCTACCCTGCTTCAGGACAAGCTCTCTCAGCTCAACGTGCCTGACTCCACTTGCAGGTGGATTACTGACTTCCTAACAGACCGGAGGCAGTGCGTGCGGCTGGGGAAGAATGTCTCCACCTCTCGGACTATCAACACAGGATCTCCACAGGGCTGTGTCCTCTCTCCCCTGCTCTTCTCCCTGTACACCAACTCCTGCACTTCCAGCCATGACTCTGTCAAACTGATCAAGTTTGCAGATGACACCACACTCATTGGGCTCATCTCTGATGGCGATGAGTCGGCCTACAGGATGGAGGTAGACCGGCTGGTGTCCTGGTGCAGCAACAACAGCCTGGAGCTCAACGCTCAGAAGACAGTGGAGATGATCGTGGACTTTAGGAAAGTCACAGCTCCCATTACCCCCCTTGCACTGACAGACTTCTCCATCACCACTGTAGACTCTTTCCGCTTCCTCGGCACTACCATCACACAGGACCTAAAGTGGGAGCCATCCATCAGCTCCCTGATCAAAAAGGCCCAGCAGAGGATGTACTTTCTGCGGCAGTTGAAGAAAGCCAAGCTGCCCGCCCAGATGTTGGTGCAGTTTTACAGAGCCATCATCGAGTCTGTCCTCACCTCCTCCATCACCGTGTGGTACGCTGGAGCCACAGTCAGGAACAAACACAGACTGCAGCGCATTGTGCGCTCCGCAGAGAAGGTGATCGGCTGCAGCCTTCCATCTCTCGAAGACCTGTACGTCTCCAGGACTCGGGGGCGCGCAGGTCGGATAGTAGCTGACCCTTCCCACCCTGGACATGGACTTTTTGAGCGACTCCCCTCGGGCAGGAGGCTCCGGTCCATTCGGACCAGAACGTCCCGCCACAAAAACAGCTTCTTCCCTTCTGCCGTTGGACTTATGAACTCTTTATAACCTGGATCCCCACATCTCTTCGTCACCTCCCTCTTGTCACTTCACTATCTTTATTATTTTCTATTATTTTCTATGACATTGCACTACTTTTCTTTTTCTTCTGAGCACTCTTAGTTTTGTAAAAATTATTATTATTTTTATTTATTTTATTTTTATTATTTTTATTTTATATGTTTGCACACCAGTACCAGAACAAGTTCCTAGTCTCTGATGTTTTTCACTGACATGGCAATAAAAGCATTCTGATTCTGATTCTGATTCTGATTCTGATAAAATAGTTTTTAAAGATTGAAAGAGACAAAAAGGCTAACTTTTTTTTCAAAAGCTTAAGGTAATCCCTCTCAAGGTTTTTTTCCCAGCAAATCAGGCTCTCTTAAGTTGCTCGTGCATAAATTAATTAACAGTGACACTAATTTCAGCAGAATTGCAGCATTTCCTCCTTCAGTGGGCACCTCAGGTTCCATGCACTCAGCAGAAACACCATCAAAGTTGCTTCCCAGTCTCAACATTGCAGCACATAACGTATGCTACACATGTGGTTCAATGATTTCAGAAAATCAAACTCATGTCTTTAAATCAAGAAAAAATAATATTTGTGGTAGTTTCCAAACTCTTCACGTTTCTTGTTTTGAAAATCTTTACACGCAGCGTCTGTTTACCATTCAGATTAATTTGTAACCAAATTCTGGGATTTTAGCGGGAAATTAGCATGAAAGCTGTTCCACAATCCTCCTAATGCATGGTGCAGGTGGACTAATCTTTTGGTTTACAGTTTTCAGTGGCAGTAGGTACAGGAATCTCAGCTTTGAACTGGTCTGTGTGAGTCATCGTTGCAGTGTACGTCATGTTGTGGATTACTCTCATGAAGCTTTTGGAATATTCCTGTAATCTTTACTTGACAACAAATAAAAATATTCAGAGTAAGCTAATATATTTCATTCTACAACAAAGTGCAAGTTGAAAAATTATGGCTTGATTTTTCTGCTCACTTTAATTCCTCTGTTCCCACATTTTAATGAGATAACATGTGCAGAAGTTTCAAGTCAGCAAACCAAAAAATTTATTGCGGTCAAAGTGCAAAATCAACTTCCATGTTTGAACATCATTCGCTCATAAAAAACACTTAAATTGGTTTTCTATTTTGTTCATGCACGTTTGAGCATGTTACAAATGCTCTATTAAATGAGTAGTATTAAAACATCATGTTGTTCTTGGCCATGGATTTTGTTCTCCATCATACCAACTTTCTTAGGTAACTCAGGTTCTCAGCATCTGGTTTGGCTACAGTACACTGTGTCAAATGGAGGATTGTTGATACAAAGTTGTACGACAGAGACAACCATTTTCATTCATAAGCACCAAAATAAAATGCCCTTTATCTGTGGACTTAAACAAGATTTCTGCTGTGTCAAAAACAGATGTGAAACTGCATGAATGTATGTCCAAGCTTTTTTTTCTTTTTTTGCTAGATATTCCATTTCAGAACAAACAAAGGGTGTCATGTCTATGTATGTATGCTATGAGATAAGAATTGCTACCACATAAAAGCAGAATTCCCCTCTTTAAAGACAACATTTATGTTTGCCAGGGTACACTGTAACCTAGAAAACTGCTGGAAGGCTTTTATTCCATCAGGATTTTCCTCTTTTTCTCCTTTTCAAACTCTATAATGACTGCAGCGGAAACACAAAACTCCAAACAAAGAAAGTATCTATTAAAAATTAAAATCTTGCCTATTTGCCGTGCTCCATAATTTTAAATGAGTCTTTTCTAAAAACTATGAAAATAGCAAGAAATCTGTAAAAGAAGAAAATGAACACCTGCAGCAACAGGAAGCTATTTGTGTAAAAAGACGTGTTACATTTAAACATGCACTCATGGCACTTTCTGCAGCATAAAGCCAGAAAATCTTTCTTTTATTAGGTGTCAAAATGCCAGGAGTGAAAACATTGATATGCAAAAAGAGGTCTTTTGATTTTGCCCCGTTCAGCTCTCCATGTCTAGTTCTGCTCTAATTGCTCATCACTACATGCTCTGTTAAAGGTCCCTTCAGCTTGAAGGAGATGCACTTCAGGGAATTCAGCGACTCCGACTTCCTACTGAAAAGTCTTCCAGAGCGGAGCCCACGGTGACAGCTCATGGATTTTAATAGTAAACATAAACAATGACAGCTTGGGCAGATTAGGCCGATGCGTAGAACAGTGAGATTGCACCCCCGATGAATTATTGCTGGCAATTTTTGCTGCCGTTTTACATTCCCACAGTTACAGCACTGATAATAAAAGCAGGAGAGGAGTGCATGGGAAAGCCATTTCCTCATTGTCATCTCATTTTTAGTATTAGATGTGTGCATTAATACAAGTCCTGCAGTTCACTCTCCCTCTTTGCATTCAATCAATTCACCGAAATGACCTTTTGGTTTTCAAATTAAGATGACACCCAAACTAATCCCTAGGCCAATCACTGATTGAAATTTACTTAAAGATCAAGAGATTTTTCTTGGCTGGAGCTCACCGCCCATTTTTGTAGACAAGACACCAACAAAGAATTTGTTTGGAACTGTAAGCAACAGGACATTTTCTAAAAAAAAAAAAAAAAAAAAACAACTTACTTTTAGGTCCTTCCATCCTTTTGTTTCCAAATCATCTTTGTCATAATTGTTGATCTACCACCCAACGTTATGACGATAATGATATTTAGATTAAACTGTACAGAAAATATTACAGTGAGGCTTGAAACACTTGCCTTTCTGTGTGGAGTTTGCATGTTCTCTCTGTGTATGTGTGAGTTTTCTCCCACCCTCCAAAAACATGCATGTTAGGTTGATTGGCCGGTATGAAATTTTCACTGGGAACAAGTATGTCTGGTGACCTGTTCTGGGTGTACCCTGCCTCTCACCTGAAATCAGCTGGGATTGGCTTTGACACCACTGCGACCCTGATAGGGATAAGTGGTCCAGAAGAAAATATTACATTTAAAATGATTGATGACAGTCGTGAAATTGTTTTCAAAGTATCAACTCAGTTGAATTATATTGCCGACATGTAGCCGGTAAGGCAGGCATAAGTCCCTTAGTAAGCATAGTTGCTGTTCACAGAAAATTGAATACATGGAAAGTGTTATCACACTATTTGATTTTGCTCCCTTGTAATGAATTGTGACAATTTACTGTATTTAATTGGAGAGACGATGAGACAAACATTAGCGGCTGCTGCAGCGTGTTTCTATGTTAGCTCATTAACAACCTATAACAAGATTTACATAAAGAAGCAACTCCCACTGCTGATGTAACGCCAACCGCTGCAGGATATACATGGTTGCTATGTTGTATTGATCATCCTAAATGGTTGTTAGCAGAAACTACAGCACCACTAATTTACACAAATGAAACCACTAGAACATCTTTAATGACAGAATAGGAGCTCATTATGTGTCTTAAGAGAGGGTAAAGATATCTGAGTTATGCTTTTCCACATAACAAGCAACTCACACCAAACTCATTGTGGAAAGAAAGTGGTTGCTGATGGCAACTGGAGAGAAAACTGAACCTTGGCTGAAATGAAAAATGTCAAAACTTAACAATACTAGAGAACACCTAATTATCAGTACTCATGGCCTTTTCAGTCTCCAAAGAGGAATTATTGTGATGCTTGTGCAGACCAGTGGCTGTTATGCAGATTTTTCCGTGCAATTCAGTTTTCATTTGTTAAAGTTTATAGACAAATTGTACGTGTCTAACATTTGTTTCTCTTCCTTTATTTTGTGGTAATTGATTAAATATATTGAATAAATAACTACAAATGGTAGCCTCTCATAAAAATACAAGTTTAAGCACACAGAGCTCTTCACTATATCAGAGCTAGACTGCCCTGTGCAAGCAAGGTCTTTTTCGACTACTCGTAGTTGAGATCTCACTTTTTTGGTCACCAACCTAAATGAGGGTTAAAACATGAATTAACAAGTAAATTGAGAGCTTTTTTTCTCTCTATCTCTTTCTTTCTTCACCATGTGTGTATGCTGAACTGATCCGCCTTTCAATCTCTCGCTATGTCCTTCGTTTTCCTCATCCTTCCCTGAAAAAAATCCAAAGGCTTCAATGGAAAGTGATAAAAAATAATAATTACATTAACAAAACTGAATAAGGTGAGGAGCTCTTCCATCAGGGAGGAGCTCGGAATAGATCCATTGCTCTTTCGTATCGAGAGAAGCTACATGGGGCAGTTTGGGCATTTGTTCAGGATGCCTCCTGAGCAGAGGTGTCAAAAGTACTAACATTTTCTACTCAAGTAGAAGTATAAATACCGAGTTAAAAAACAACTTTAGTAAAAGTAGAAGTATCAACTCAAGTTTTCTACTTAAGTAAAAGTAAAAAGTTACCTATTTTAAAACTACTTAAAGTAAAAAAAGTAAAAGTAATTTTCAGAAAAAATGGAATATTGTTAACAAAAGCGTGTTAACATGTTTTTAACCATTATCACATGCTTCAAGGAGCAGAATATAATAACTAAATGATTCAGTGTTGTGGTGTGAAACTTTATGAATCAGAAACATTTTTTTCTTAACAACCTTTATTGGAAATTAATGAACACACTCAAATGTTTATTAACACAAATAGGGCAAAAAGCAACATTCCTGCAGCTACCAAATTTCACTCTGCATCACTGCCAAAAAAAAATTACCAAAAGGCTTTGTTAAGCCTCAAAAGCAGCTGGTTCTCAAAGTTCTTTGAGACAGTTCGTGCTCTTCTCGGGCAGAAGACGAGTCCGGCAACACTGAACAGTCTTTCACAGGCTGCTGAGGCTGGGAGTGCCACATTCAGCCTGCGTGACAGCTGGAATACAGCAGGAAAACATTTTAAGACTTCTGATGTGTCTCCTGGGCACCCAAGGTATGCATCCAGTTGATGTGTCATTTCAAGAGGGTTAGTCTTTTTTAAAGAGGAAAACAAGTCGTCTTCCTCAGATGAAACAGAGCTCTCGCTGGCGAGATTCCCGACCTGAACCTTCAAGTGTGTTCTAATATAATCAAGGCCTGCAGAATAAATTATAATACAAAAAGTTAGTGCAGATGAAATAATATAAGACTATTGTAAAATTACTGTAATGTGCAATGGCTATTATGTGTGCTTGTGTGTGCCAATATATAAAATGTCAGCCTCATTCCAGCGGCTCCAAAGAAATTCAAAGAATTACAGGACAGTTGAGCACTTACCAAGTTTCAGGACATTTTGATCACTTGTCCAGCAGGTCTTAAACTTAGGAACAAGAATGGCAGAGGCTATCAGCTCTGGGTCAGCAAGCATCTCTCCAAACCGTTTATCAAGGCCTAAAAGAAGGGCAGCAATCAAAGGCTCACAGAACTTGGTAGATCCACATAAATGCTGTAGTTTATTCTTCAGCAGAGTTATGGTAGGGACCAACCATCCCATCTGCACGCTGGTTTCACTTTGAAGAACATCAAGTGCCTTAGCAACTGGACTCATTGTTTTTGCATATTCTGAGAGAAATGCAAGTTCTGCTGGTGTAAACCTGCACAAATACAAAAAGGAAAATAAAATAACATAAAAGATTCAGCCGAGTTGATACAACTTCAATCTCAGAAAAAAAGATTGTTCACTAGGGATGGGTATTGGTGCCATTTTATCAATACTTCTACTCTTCCTCATACCGCTTTGTATTTGATATTTCGTCGGTATTCTTATTGATACTTTTCAGTGTGAAAACAAGTAGGGAAGAACAAAATGAAAAACTTTTAGTTTACAATCATTTTAAACACATTAATTCCCTCTGTGCTCTTACATAGTTCTGCTGCTAGGGTGAAAGAACCTTTCTCAAAAAGTTTGAAAAATAAATTATTCAGATAAATTACTTTGTTTTCTAAATTTATTAAAAAAGACTTGACAAGTAACTTGGGTTTTACTGTGGTGTTTTAATTAGGTATGTATTGCAATTTATCAAACTAAACTTTCAGCCTGCTAAAATTAAATTTGTGTTTGTTTTTCACAGTTCTGATAACAGTTTTGATAATTTTCTGTCTTTTTAATAGACATTTTAAGAGCAACACTTTAGTTAATGTACAAAAGTAGAAAATTGTTGAATCACGTTAATTAAAAGGCAAATAAAACACTTACTGGGGTATGTTTAGTTTACTGCAGACAGCTGCAAGTGCTACCTTACCCCTTTCTTTTATTATTCTCACTAGTCTTTCAACGGCTGAGAAGAATGAATTCCATCTTGTAGGAACTGGCCTTATAAGTTGCAGTTTGCAGTAGTCTTCGATTACTTCAGCTGCAGTTGTTGATCTTGAGCTTAACTTCCACAGACTAGCAGATTTACCAAATGTGGACCTTGATATTTTCTTGTACACTGGACTGTCCTCTGCCTTTGAGGCATCAACTGTGGAGACTAGATTGAGGAGATGGCATGCACATCTGTGGTGTTTGGGTAACTGGAATTCTACGAAATCATCTTCATCCAAAAGTGCTCCAGTGTCAATGAATTCACCCTCTGTGGTTTCCTCTTCATCACATTCATCATTTTGGCCACCACCATTTCCTTCCTCACCGTCTCCATCAAACTGAATATCGTTCTCTTCTGTCTGCCCGTACACTCTGAAGGCCTTCAAAAAGTTTGACCCATTATCAGTTGTTGTTCGTACAATCTTTTCTCTTATATTGTATTCTGTGTAAATGTCATTTAGGGCTCCAGCCAGGGTTGAGAAATTATGAGATCCTTTTAGTTGTTTGCAGGCAAGGGCAGCACAGAATCTTTGCATTGTTTGTGAGCAAAACCAATGGGCAGTGACCCCAATAAAGCTGCGGCGGTGTGCGGTCCAGCAATCTGCAGTAGTTGCAATATACTCAGCTTCACCGAGAACCGCTTTGACTTTTATCTTCATCTCCGCTGAGGCTTTTGCAACTTTATTCACAAGAGTGTTGCGTGTCATAACATTCACATTCGGCTGAAGTTGCTGAACAAGATCAATAAAACATGGTTGCTGGACAATGTGGGGTGGGTGCAAGCCTTGGACCACAAACTTCAGGACTGCCTTGTCTACACTTTCCTGGGAGACTCTTTGATTCTCCCACAACTTTGATTGCTTTATGGGCGGAGCCAACAAATCTTGTGTGGATGATCTCCTTTTTTGGGTTAGTTGGATGTACTTTTCCAGCTTTGTGGGGTGTTTCTTCTGTGGAGAAAGTAAAGGCATATTGAGAGTTGTGTCATTTCTCTGGAATCACAAACTCAGATTATCTTGTACTGTGGTAGTAATGTCATGCTTGAAGTTTATGGATGAAAGTAAACCCACCAGTTAGGGATTGGTTCCACTGGTCTATGCTACTATCTTGACATTACTTCAAGAACCACAAGCCAAAACAAGATGTGGAGTAGGTGAGCTTGGTTATATGTGAGAAAATGTGATTTGAGTTAGGATACTAATAATTATACAATCATAAGACTGTGTTTCATAAGAATTATGTTACATGTTAATACAAGTAAATATCAGACCAACATATATGATGCAGTTGTGTTTTTACAAAACCTTCACAGTATCATTCTGTGTGAATGTTATTAAATTAATAAAGCATACATTAACGGTCCCATCTCATGCAAAACAACTCTTTCCACATTGTATCCTCTGCACATACACACGCAAAATGTGGGGTTTGCAACATGCATTACATCATAGTTATGAAAATATATCGATTTGGTGGAGCGCAGTCACAGACCCGGAACTATGAAAGGCCGGGTCTGCTCATCCCTCCGCCCATCCTGAGAAAGTACAAGCTCCGCCCTCTGCTCTCACTGAGCCGCTATTCCTCCGCCCATCTCTGAGCGGGAGGGGGAAGGCGGGCGTAAACCCGTGCGTAGCGGTTTGGTAGCGTCTGAAATAAGATTTTATCATGTCGATTAATCTAAAAAGCGTGTTCAAGCAAGAAAATAAAAAAGAGGCAGAGCAGCGAACCAGCCTGTATATCGGACGTTGAAAGTGAGTTTGTGAGGGCGTAAGGCCGGAGTGGAGGCGGGTGAGGAGGGCGGGTGGTGAGGAGGGAGGGTTTGCTGCGGAGGGGGGCGTGTGCGAAGTCTGTCCGGGCTACGTCAAAATGCGTCATACTTTAGACATCTGCTCATTGGTTGTTTTGTCTGAGCGTACCAGAAATCCACAGAAAAACGGGCTAAATCAATCTAGAAAGCCCTTTGGTGACATATACAAGGCCCGGACATCACTCTTACAAGCTAGAAAACTCTGGAAAGTCACTTTTGCATGAGATGGGCCCTTTAATGTAAAAATGTGTCTGTTTCTTAAGCGATTTCACACACTGAAATCTGCTGGATCTCTAGGATTTAAAACTCATTCATTGCACCAGTAACTAAACTATATAATAGAATCAACAATAATAATAATAAAGAAAATCTTCCATTTAATGTTTACATTACAGCTTCGCAAATCAGGAAATAAGAAAAAATGGTAGATTTGTTAATATTTCAAAGAGCTAAAAACTGCTCAATATTAAGAATGAGGTTTGAAATTTTATCTCAATTTTATTAAATAATTGTTTCAAAGTTATGCAAGTAAATCATTACAATAAAATTTATTGTAACTTTTAATGAACGGTGTAAATAATTTACTGTCTGTGTTTTTGTTTAATGAAGTCTAAAAACAAAAACTGAAATTAACTTGAACACGTATTGACTTGTTGCGCTTCTTCAACAAATTAGTAAATTTATTGTGTAAAAATTTTAAAGCGGATGTATGTAAATGTTACTTTCTGATCTTGTTTTTCTAAAATAAGAAGAAACTGTTTTCTCATAGACTTCCAGGGGCTTTTCCCCGATCCTTGCAATGCTTGGTCTTATCTGAAATCCATGAAATGCGCAAATCATCTCGAACACATCTAAAGTTCCTGCTCTCAGTTGTTACTGAGTGTTGCATGCATTTCTATCTCATTGTTAAAGCAGTCGATCCACTTAATATTAAAACAGTATTACACAAAACAACAATATTAAATCACACAACATCTTACAATCAAAACTCTAAACAATAATTTAACAGAGAGCTAATCAAACACAGTTCAATGGTTACGAAATAAAATAGAACCAGGAAGTAAAGACAAAGTGTTAGCATGCAGCTCGCCATAGCTAGCAAGGCGAAATCCGTACGCATGGCGTACTACGATTTAACTAGGTTGATCATTATTAGGTTAGTAATATGTTTTCAGCTTACCTCGACATGTTTCCTCAAATTTGAAGGCGAAGTTTTGAACGCCATGAGCTCGTGTTTCTTTGGAAGGCAGAGTTTGCAAAGCATTTTGTATGAATCGTTTTTTCGCTCAACAAAGTCAAAAATCTCTTTCAAATAAGGCCATGGGTGGGCTAAACCAGTTTCCTTTTGGGTCTCATCCTCTTGTTTATTGTCCCGATCCCGGGTATCCGCGCTCGTCGATGGCTGGCTCATTTTTGCTTTAGGAGTCCCGTCCTTCTTCGTTGTGTGGTCCTGTGTGTCTCATGTCGGAGATGGAGCAACAGGAAGTTGCGTTGAGATTGCGTTGACTAGGCTCATCCAATCACATTCAAACTGAATGGCGCGAATGATCCGATTGGTTTTACTGACTTTTTCTTTATTTTTAACAGTGACAAAATGGCGATAGTAGCGACTACTTTTTGAAAAAAAATCGAAGTAAAAGTACAGATAATTGTATAAAAATGTAGCGAGTAAAAGTAAAAAGTAGACAAAAAAATAATTACTTCGTTAAAGTAGAGATAACGAGATTTTCTACTTGAGTAAGGTAACGAAGTACTCTTACTTCGTTACTTGACACCTCTGCTCCTGAGTGCCTTGCTGATGAGGTGCTGGGAGGAGACCCAGAGGCAGACCCCGGACAGACTATGTACCACAGCTGGCCAGTGAACATCTCAGGTTCCTCCTGGGTGAGCTGAAGCATACAGCTGGGGCTGAGAGAAGCCTGGGCTTCCTGTCTGAGGCTGTCAGCCCCACGACCCGGCCCTGGATGAGCGAGAGACAACTGAACGGAAATATAATGAATTATACGTCAACATCTTTTTTTATAATATGTTTCTTTGAACAAGACGCAAACGTGAATTTAAAATAAAAACGAAGAGTGGAAATTTAACAATCAAAACCAAGCAAATCTCTCAACAACTACGAGAATTTGGCAAATATGAGGACAATTTATTTTTTTAGTATTCAAAGTTATTAATTTTGGGAAACTCCAGTTAGCACAATAATTGGACAGAACCAGAAAAAAGTCTGTAAGTTTCTTTTTAGCTACCATATCTGATTGTGTTTGTAAGCTTTGTAAACCTTAATATGACTGCAGCTTTAACAACGACTAAGTCAGACTTACACCTCGATTTCCCAGTCTAATGAGCTGAGGTAGCCCACGTTTCATCAATACTCATGAGACATCAAGTCAAATTAGTTTGCGCAGATGAGAAAATTGGCAACAAGTTGCTTAAATGTTTTAATGGATCAATGTAATTAATTCGCTAGAGAGGAGGATTGATTTGTACTGCCTTCGCCCTTAGTCACATAATTGATATTCTCACACTTGAGAGTGTGAAGATGTAACACATGACGAAAATGCAAAACAGCAACTGAGATTTACACAAAACAGACAAAAAGTGTGTGAATGCTCAAATTTTAAACCCAACTGTCTGAATTAGACTTGTGGTAGTGTGTCCACGTTACGTACTAACTATAAGAAAATAAAGCCGGTAGAGAGGCTTTATTTCTCTGCAAAAAAATTAGCTTATTGATGTAAAAAATACAGTAAAATTTTATCTACAGCTCTTTTTAGTTTCATTACAATAAAGGATCACAGTGTTTATTTAATTATTGTATTTACAGTGGATTTATTCAGAACCCTTTGTCTTGCTCTTGTTTTCTTAGCCTACCTAGTTTTATTTGTAGCTCTTTAAAATCCAACACATTTATGTAATAGGGCTAAAATAAAATAGGAAAATATCTCTTTGGTCTTCGTGTATAAAAAAGATGAAATGTTTAATGGTAAGAACTTGAAGCAGGGAGAGTTAGAAGCCAGAGAGAAGTGTGTAGTTATACATTAGAGGTATAAGAACGTATAATTGGATCAACCTGCACTTCATAAAAGTGTTGGATGAGATTAACTTACCAGGGACAGAAAAGTGGGGCAGACTGGTGATTTTCTATAAAATAAATGTTTTGTATGATTTAATTACATTTTACACACAGCCTGGTATCACAATCTTCAAGGTTTTTATACACAATTAGACCATCAATACAATTAAATCTTAATAGAACTGAGGATTTATATCATCTACAGTATTCATAAAGGCAACACATGAGCAGAGAATTACTGTATGAATGCACCATAACTAGATACATCCATGTTCTTCTTCCAGACTACAGTAAGACAGAAATTAACAAGATTTTCCTGGAAATAAGTTTGAAAAATCCTGCTGATGGAAAATAAACTTGCAATCAATGCAGACTTTTTAAAATCAGGGTTCCACTGTTTCTGTGCATATGCAGAAACTTTGCATGACATATTTTGCACAGTATGTTATGATTTATCTTTATTTTTTAATTGCAATACATATAATGTTTATTCAAAGCATCTTAAACTGTCATTTTAATTAAATGTAATACAAAAAAAGGTAAAAGGACGGCACGATGTGGTTAGCACAGGGGCCTAAGAGCTAGGACGATGGGGTTTTCGAACCAAATGGGAGAAGGCTTGGAACATTGGTCTTGCTGTGTGGAGTTTGCATGCTTTCTCCGTGTATGTGTGAGTTTCCAAATGTACTCCAGTTTCCTCCCATCCTCAAAAGACATGTATATTAGATTGATTGGCCACTGAGAAAAATTGACCCTAGGAATAAGTGTGTGCGTGGATGCTTGTGTGTGAGTGCCCCGCGACAGACTGTGATTTGTTTGGAGTGTACCCTGCCTCTCGTCACGAATCAGCCGAGATATTCTCCGTTAGAGATAAGCAGTCCAGAAGTTGAAACAAAAACGTAAAATTTGGGTGCATTCACTAAATTGAATCACCGGGTGTATGATGTTAGTACCTTAATTGGATTTGCATAAACGAGAGTCCAATCAATTGTATAGAGTAAGCTGTTTGGTAGAATATATTTTAAAAGCTTTATTTGGATACTACTCCCCTCTTTACTTTGCAACAAATCCATTTTCTGTGGTGTGAGGCCTTTTAGGCCTGCTTGTTTGTTTTTTTTTTCTCCCCAAAACTCACAGGTGCTGGATGGCTTCTAACGGGAGGATTGGCTGATTGCTCCCAGCTGCACAGACTTACCGGTGGCTATAAAAGACCTGGTGTCACCCACAGTCTCTGTCAGGTCTTCAACGATTCTAGTGGTAAACTGACCACCTCTAAGCTGAGTCAAATTTTGATATCAGACTAATTTTCTTATTCTCCTCACAGGAACCTTCAGCCCTTCCTCTTGGCCATCCAGCACTGCCTGAAGCCGTTATCTCTCTGCTGTGGATTCTTTTATTCAACACTTAATAAACTGTTAAACCTGCATTTGGATCCTCCTCATTCCCTCTCCCACACAACAGAAGACCTGACCAGAATGGATCCAGCGGGTTCTGCATCACCCTCAGTGTCAGAGATTCTGACCCGACAAGGAATATTCCTGGGACAACAACAACAGGCCATAAAGGCCCTTATGGACGAAAATACTCAATTAAAAACACAGTTACAGGCTTTAACAGACAAAGTAAATAATCTAAGTTCTCTTTTTCTGTCCACAGCCTCGGCACCTCCTTCAGCTATGCCCAGCCCACTCATGGACCACCATATTACGGACCCGGAACCTTTCCATGGAACCCTGGGGAAATGTCGTGGGTTCCTCTTGCAGTGTTCAAATGTCTTTGCTCTAAGACCACGGACTTTCGAATCAGACAAAGTTAAGAATTTGTACATTGTGGGTCTTCTTCGGGGCAGGGCACTGGAGTGGGCCGAGGCCGAAGACGCGGCAGCCCCCCTGGCTGATCGCTCAACATCTGATTTTCTGAGTTTATTCAGAACCATGTTCGAGGTGCCGGACCGGGCTGGAGATGCCTCCCAGCGTCTACTCCACCTTTCCCAGGGAACTCTATCTGTGGCGGAGTTCTCCATCTCATTCCGGACCCTAGCAGTAGAGGCTGGCTGGGGACAGAAGGCACTAAGAGGGGTGTTCCTAAATGCCCTGAATGATCCTCTGAAGGATGAGCTAGCTGGCAGGGGGACCCCATCCACATTGGAGGAACTCATTTCGCTGGCAATACAGTTAGACAACCGTCAAAGAGAGAAACGATATGAAAATACCACCCGGGCCCTACACCCTACTCCAGTTCACAGCCATCGACAGCCTTCCTCGGTCTGCCCCCCACCTAGGGCATTTGCATCTGTTCCACAAGAGGCTGAGCAGCCTTCCACAGAACCAATGCAGTTGGGACAGACGCATCTAACCAAAAAGGAAAGAGAGGTTAGACTAAAAGAAGGGAGGTGTCTCTATTGCGGGTCGAGAAGTCACTTACTCTCAGCTTGCCCTTGTCGCCCAAAAGACGGGGCCCACCGGTAGACCTAGGGTTACGGGTGGGCACAACTAGATGTCATGGTACCCCTAGGCTTATGATTCTTGTGACACTAACCTCTGGTTGTTCCTCTTCCTTTCCGGTCGAAGCGTTGGTGGATTCCGGGGCCGACGGCAACTTCATCGACGCAGATTTTCTCCGTCAGTGTGGATTCCAGTCCCAACCACTCGGAGAACCCATTAATGCCACGGCGATCGATGGACACGTTATCACCAGGGTGACCCACCAGTCCTCCCCGTTGGAGATGGTGGTATCGGGTAATCACCGTGAGCACCTTTCGTTTAATGTTATTTCTTCACCCGGCTCACCCCTTGTGTTAGGTTTCCCCTGGCTTAGGTTGCACAATCCACAGGTCGACTGGCAAAACCGGCGTATCGTCGGGTGGAGCAATCAGTGCCATGCAACTTGCCTCCAATCTGCCGTGACAACCGTCTCTTCTGACACGGTAGGCTCAATCGACCCGGTGGACGTTGCGTCTATCCCGGCAGAGTATCATGACCTCAAAGAGGTCTTCAGTAAGGAGAGGGCACAATCTCTCCCGCCTCATCGGCCATATGATTGCGCCATCGACCTCCTCCCTGGGGCAACCTTACCCGCCAGTCGCCTGTACAATCTGTCTGCTCCAGAGAGGGGGGCGATGGAGAAGTACATCAATGAGTCCCTGGCGTCCGGGCTTATCCGCCCTTCCTCGGCACCCATAGCAGCGGGGTCCTTTTTTGTGGGTAAGAAGGATGGTTCCCTCCGTCCGTGCGTCGATTATCGGGGTCTTAATAACATCACCGTTCGCAACAAATACCCGTTGCCCCTCATTAATTCGGCGTTCGAGCTACTTCAGGGAGCCCGGGTCTTTACAAAACTCGATCTGCGTTGCGCCTACCATCTTGTCCGAATGCGGGAGGGGGACGAGTGGAAGACGGCGTTCAACACCCACCTGGGCCAATTCGAATACTTGGTCATGCCTTTTGGGTTAACTAACGCTCCCGCAGTCTTCCAGGCATTCATTAACGATGTGCTCCGTGACTTCCTTAATCGTTTTGTCTTTGTTTATCTGGACGACATTCTTATTTTTTCGCCCACTGTTGAGGAGCACATCGTCCATGTCCGTGCGGTACTCCAGCGACTCCTTGAGAATCGTCTGTTTGTAAAGGCTGAGAAGTGCGAGTTCCATTCTCAGTCCGTCAACTTCCTTGGTTTTATTGTACACGCTGGGCAGGTTTGCCCGGACCCCGAAAAAGTTAGCGCGGTGGCTGAGTGGCCTCGACCCAACACCCGTCGCAAACTACAACAATTTCTGGGTTTCGCAAATTTTTACAGGCGTTTCATTCGCAATTACAGTCAGGTAGCTCTTCCCCTTACCCAGCTTACTTCCACAGCCAGACCGTTCGTTTGGTCTCCCCAAGCAGAGGGTGCATTCACTGAGCTTAAAAAGAGGTTTACCTCGGCCCCCATTCTGGTCCAGCCCGACCCCTTGAGGCAGTTTATTGTGGAGGTGGACGCCTCGGATTCAGGGGTGGGTGCTGTGCTGTCCCAATACCATCAGGAGGATGGCAAACTCCATCCCTGTGCCTTTTTCTCTAAGCGTCTCTCTGCAGCTGAACAAAACTACGATGTGGGGAATAGAGAACTGCTCGCAGTCAAACTGGCACTCGAGGAATGGAGGCACTGGCTCGAGGGCGCAGAACACCCATTCGTGGTCTGGACAGACCACAAAAACCTCGCTTACATCCAAGCAGCTAAGAGACTCAACTCTCGACAGGCCCGGTGGCAGCTGTTCTTTACACGCTTTAATTTTACCCTCACTTACAGGCCGGGCAACCGCAATACCAAACCTGACGCCCTCTCCCGCCTGCATGATGGTCATCAGTCCAGATCGGAGCCGGAGCCCATTCTACCCCCCTCCTGCGTCATTGGGGCGATCACTTGGGAGATCGAGACTGCAATAAGGGATGGTCTGCAGCATGATCCGGACCCAGGTACTGGCCCAGCTAACCGTTCGTATGTGCCATCCTCTGCCCGCTCCCAGGTTCTCCTATGGGCACATGCATCCCGGTGGTCCTGTCACCCTGGGATTCGCCGTACAATGGCGCTTCTTCAGCGGCGGTTCTGGTGGCCAACGATGGAGGCAGACACTAGGAATTTTGTCGCTGCCTGTTCTGCCTGTTCCCGGGGCAAGGTCCCTCATCGTCCTCCTGCGGGGCTGCTCCATCCCCTACCGGTTCCCAGTCGTCCCTGGTCCCATATCGCACTGGACTTTGTGACCGGACTCCCTCCCTCAGAAGGTAACACTGTTGTGGTCACGATTGTGGACCGATTCTCCAAAGCTGTACATCTGGTGCCTCTTCCTAAACTCCCTTCAGCCTTGGAGACTGCCCAGCTCATGGTGACCCATGTGTTCCGTCTGCATGGTATCCCTCTGGACATAGTCTCTGACCGGGGTCCGCAATTCACATCAGCTGTTTGGAAGTCCTTCTGTAAGGCGCTGGGGGCTTCCGTCAGCTTGTCATCTGGCTTCCACCCCCAATCCAACGGCCAGTCGGAGCGGGCTAACCAACACCTGGAATCCACATTACGGTGCGTGTTGGCCTCTGCCCAGTCCACGTGGTCGTCTCATCTCCCGTGGATTGAGTATGCCCATAATTCCCAAGTTAGTTCCTCCACAGGATTGTCCCCGTTCGAGGCTTCTCTGGGTTACCAACCCCCATTGTTCCCGGATCAGGAACAGGAGCTGGCCGTCCCTTCGGTGCAGCTCCATATCAGACGGTGTCGTCGGATCTGGAGGAAAACTAGGAGGGCCCTCCAACAGGCCTGCGGCCGGGCTCGGCGCCAAGCTAATCGCCACCGTCAGCCAGCCCCAGCATATCAGGTTGGTCAGTCTGTCCTTCTGTCTACCAGGAACATTCCCCTCAGGGCAGAGTCTCGCAAGCTTTCACCCCGCTTCATTGGCCCTTTCCGGATCCTGCGGCTGGTCAACCCAGTCTCGGTAAAGCTCGCCCTGCCCTCTTCCATGAAGGTACATCCTGTGTTCCACGTCTCTCAGATCAAACCGGTTTCTACCAGTCCCCTCCAGCCTCCTTCTGCTCCCCCTCCACCTCCTCGCCTTGTCGACGGCTCGGATGCGTACACGGTCAACCGTCTTTTGGATGTTCGTCGCCGAGGTCGGGGTCTACAGTACCTCGTGGACTGGGAGGGTTATGGCCCGGAGGAACGGTGCTGGGTGCCCCGTTCAGCGATCCTGGACCCTGGCTTGGTCCGGGACTTTCACCGCTGCTTTCCGGACAGGCCTGGTGGTCCGCCAGGTGGCGTCCGTAGAGGGGGGGGTACTGTGGTGTGAGGCCTTTTAGGCCTGCTTGTTTGTTTTTTTTTTTCTCCCCAAAACTCACAGGTGCTGGATGGCTTCTAACGGGAGGATTGGCTGATTGCTCCCAGCTGCACAGACTTACCGGTGGCTATAAAAGACCTGGTGTCACCCACAGTCTCTGTCAGGTCTTCAACGATTCTAGTGGTAAACTGACCACCTCTAAGCTGAGTCAAATTTTGATATCAGACTAATTTTCTTATTCTCCTCACAGGAACCTTCAGCCCTTCCTCTTGGCCATCCAGCACTGCCTGAAGCCGTTATCTCTCTGCTGTGGATTCTTTTATTCAACACTTAATAAACTGTTAAACCTGCATTTGGATCCTCCTCATTCCCTCTCCCACACAACATTTTCAGTCATTTATATGTTTCAGTGTGGTCCAATTTACACACAATGTCAGCTTTACTTCCAAGCATGTTTATCTGAAAATACTTCATAAAGATACATAGACTTACCAATGAGCCTGATCTGATATGACATCCTTGCTAAATGCTAAAACATGCTGTTCGACTACGGCTTTTGTTTAATGCATGAAGAAAAAATGATGTTGGAGATGAGATTTCCATGCCACTAAAGCACGTAGCATACAATAGATGTGAAAGCGTTCCATGCTGTATTCATGAACAAAATGCCATATCAATGACACACAGAAGCAGTTTTGAGTAATCTGAATAGAGTTAATGAATGAATCCTGAAAGGTGAAATGGAGATTTGACATGAGAAACAACAATGAATAAATGGGGAAATGTCGGGTTGGTCATTTTAGTCTCATTTTGTAATAGCATCTTCTGTCTTCGTATGAATAAGAAGTGACAGATCACCGCGATTTTATTGACCAGTTGACATTTAGACTGTTGGAGGATTCCCTGCCTTCTCCAATCATCCCAGCTACAAACAAATGTTGCACTGCAATTCTCCAACCACTTCACTCTCTTCTCCCTCCATTTGCAGGCCTGTCAGCCCTAACCAGATATAGATTGTTCCCGCTGATGACATGCATAATACACTTTCTCTCAAGGGCATGGCCTGATATTTGAATAAGAGTGCTTCACCCTAAATACTGCAGGGTCTTCCCACCCACAGACATGATGCAGAAAAATGTCCCCTGGCCACAGACTTGTGTAAAGTTAAGCATCCACAGTTTGCAAGAGATTTTATCTTTGTATCTTTAAACAAAGAAGCAAAGGCGTTCCCGGAATCATTACTCTATTACAGTATATAGATGGCTTCAAAATGGGTGAACTCACCAATTCTTTTAAAAGTGAAAACAATATTGCTGTACTGTCTGTTTAAGCTTTGATAAAAGTGAATGATTATTTTCATCCTCTCGTTACAAGCAATCCTAAATTGTGCAAAGCCAGCTGAAAATGCATCTTGTGTCTAAATAAAAACATCTCATTAGAAATAAAACACAAAGAATGTGTATGTAGGAAACATAAAAACTTAAAAATAATTTTTAGTTTTGGAAATAAAAATCCCTACAATCCCTGCATTTAACTTTTTCTTGAATTGAATATACTTTATCAATCCCCAAAGGGAAATTTGAGTGCTGCAGTGCAAACACCAGGTGGTTAACACCTTGATGCCACCTGGCCTCTTTCCACCGGCATCCCAGTCTGGTGGCATTGTGTCCAACCTGGCTGAATGGGTCACAAAGCCTGGCCGCAGTGAAGAATATTAAACTGGCCTCTCTGTATTTCACTGGGTCGGAGTGTGCACGCCCAGTTCCTCAAATGAGCAACCTAACGTTTGCATGGAAACCACAAAAAAACAGGACCCGAACCGCCTCCTCCAGATAGTCTCCTTCTCCACACCTTCTCCAGATTGACTCCTTCTCCTCAGCTCAACCGGGACGAACCAACTCCCCCAGCCACACAAAAATGTGCCTCCAAGAGCCAGTAGCTGGTCGCGCACGTCAACATGGATGCCAACGGCAGAATGACTCCATAACCAGCTAGCTGTTGGGAGCTAGCCGGACGATTTGTGAAAAATCGTCCGGACACAAACTAAATCCAAAATGACGTTCAAAGTGCGTTCAAAATGAAATCTTCAGAGAGAGACAAAACATGGCCGCAAGAAGTGACAGAAACTCAGCGAAAGTTGGCAATTATACGCTAAAGAAAGTACCAGAGGGCACTGCAGCAGGTAGCCGCCCAGGGCAGTGCCCAAGCCGTTTATTCTTGCTGCTCATGTTGACAGAGATTGAGAGGTGAACCAAAAATTTCTGCAACTAAGAGTACTTAATGGTAGAATGGGTTAAAACCATTATGGTGCACTGTCGGAATGATAACAAAAAAAATTACTGTAATTTCACGACCATTAGGCGCACCGTACGAAAAGGCGCAGTCTGAGTTATTTGCGCCATTGCTGTATTTAACACACACATAAGGCGCACCTTACGAAAAGGCGCAGTCTCAGTCACACACCATCGTACAACAATACACGCGCAAGCATGCAAATGTGCGTATTAAAAAATAGATCGTGAGCAAAACTGTGTTTGGTTGTGCTTTATTTAAGTAGTAACGATACTAAACAAGCACATTACCGGTAATAGTCTTTATTCAAATCCGTCAAAGTCCTCATCCTCTGTTTCGGAATCGAACAGCTGCGCAAAATCCAACAGAGCAGGTCCACATCGCTCCTCGCTGTCAAAGTCACTGGCTGTACTGTGCGGCTCCACAGAAAGGATACCAGCTTTTGCGAAAGCTCGGATAACAGTACCAGCAGACACATTAGTCCAGTGCTTCTCAAATAGTGGGGCGCCCCCCCAAGCCCCCCCCCCCCCGTGGAACACGTTTTTTTTTTTTTTCCGTACTAGAATAAAGTGTAATTGTACATCCACTACAGTAGACTTGGAAAATTTACATAGACGTCTTAGTAAACAACTCCAATGACATTGAATCAATGCGTATTAACAATGCTCAAGTTGTCTACACAATGCCAGAATTGCAGACAATTCTTTTTTTTTTAATGTTATTTGTTTAAATCTATTCAAGTTTGAGGGTCTCAAGAGGCCGCATACGGTCCTCGAACCATAATTTGCTCACTCTTGCTCTATGAGGTTGTAATGGACTTCTGTGTTGACAAATAGGCTAGCTGATTGTGTTCACAGATACACACTATAATGTAGGAACATTTGAGCCCAGTCTGGACTATTTTTGGCTCTAAGGAGTCAGTTAGTAACAAGCGTTGAGTGGGCCAGATGGACAAACTAGATTTGCTTTCACTGTGGGTCTCGAATGATGGTCATGTGGCTGTTTTATATCCAAAAACATCTGGGTCAACACCATGAGTCTCAAATAGAAAAAAACTTGGTTGAATGTTTGCTTTATTTGAGGCAAAAATTGTTTGTGTGAAAAAAATTCTAGGCTGAGTTGATTTTTATTCCTGGTTTCATTTGGAAAGCTAAAAATAACCATTAGTGCCAAAATACAGATGCCACCGAATTAGTTCAGATGACTAATTGCTTGCTGGTCTGTCGACAGAGTGTCTAAATCCATATGAATCCTGTCCTGATCTCTGCTGCTGCAGACACCTTTTAAAACATGTCCAATTACAGCAAGAGAAAATGTCCATTGAAAGTCATTAGTTTGTTCAGGCTTGTGGCAATGGAAGCAGCAGGAGAATTTTCCCTTCAGCTGGCATTTTCATCATAGATTGGCTCACCCTAGTTTGTAGTCGTTGGCACCACATCTAATACAGGTCTGTTTCATCTGTAGAATTAGAACATTTTCTGAACTTTGTAACATTTGCGTTATCTTCATGTCTTTGGTTGATTTTTTGTGTTCATCACAGAATTCCACATGAATTCATCTAATAATGCATGTAAAACACTATGGTAAGACTTCAATAGTATATTCTTTTTTTGATGTCTGGTAATTTTTGTTCTTTATTTGCGCATATTTAGTAGACTTTACAAGATAGGCGGCCTTCGTACAAACTCCTAAATGTCTTTTGATAAAAACGCAGGGCAAGGCTTTGGAGCCTCAGCTGTGAAATCCAACAGAAAATAGCTTGTGATTCGCTCTCCTTTAAAAACTCCAAAGACCAGAAAGCTTTTAAATTGTTGTCTTTAGGTTCCAAACTTATAGAAAAAGTTTATTGATGTAATTATTAGGTTTTTTTTATTTTCATCATACTGTTTTAATCCCTCACAGGGAAATTACTGTGCTGCGTTGCACCGCAGCAAGCAGCCAATTACGGTGCCAAGGTTGGGAGAAACTGGGGAATAGGTCTCTTCTCCAGGAACACCCAGGCTTAAGCTCAACAGGATTCAAACTGGCAACTCTTCAGTCCAAAGATGGCAATTTTACCACTGAGCTATGCCTCCAATAGTACTGGAAAATTACCATAAAAACATGCTATATTTTGAAACTTAGATAAAAAATTTTTTTGCCCTTGTTAAGATGGCAGATTCTCCAGAGATTAAATTAGCTAAATACCTGAAACATATACTGTAACATTTTATAAATACAGATTAAATTTACAATTTACAGATGAAAAAAATGTATGGATTTTGCTAAAAAAAAACAAAACAAAAAAACAAAATCCCCCCAAAAGTAATTCTCCCTAATGAACACATAGTTGATCTGAGTCAAACTTTAAAGTCAAAGTGGTTTTGGAAGGTTTCGGGACATTTTTGCTGGTGTGTTTATGTGCAGATTTTCATTTTAAGATTTTGAATATAAAGCTTGTATCAATGATTTATTACAATTAAATATTCATATCCTTCTTTTTCATTTGCTGTACATATGCAACAATTTTTACAAGTATTCACTGGTATGTGGATTAAAACCAATGAGGCATAGGGTTTTTATTAAAAAAAAAAAAGAAAGATGTATCCTTTGGTGCAAATCCCGCAAAAATAACTCTTTGGTCAATAAAAACCCCAAAAACTCCAACATTACACAATAAAACTTTTATTCTCCAACTTTGTCTTTTTCTGTCCAGACTTTAAAGCTTTCAGATAGACCACTGGTATTCTAATAAGCGGGATTACTGTCATAGAGTTGTTAAGAAAGCTTTGACTTTTATATTTCACAGAGGAAGTTAATGCTTTTTTGATGAAAGATTTCAGGAGCTGATTTTTTTGAGGCATTAAGTGTTCAGTAAAATGAAAACCCAGTCAAATTAATGCAAGTCAAAGACATTGAGGATTTTAGTTTTTAGATACACAGTTTAAAAAAAGTAAAGTTTTTAGGATTAAAATTCCATCATCAAAATTACAGTAGTCATTTCAATGACTGAGAGGGCAAAGGTCTCGGTGGGAGTGTCCTTCTCTGCCTGACTCTGTAACAGCATCCCTCCAAACACTAATTACTTTTATTACGTCCTTGGTTCTAAACCTGGAGACAACTCTTGTCTAAATTGGAGTCTCAGTGCAGCTTTACTGTCAGTTTCCTTGAGAAGTAAAGTTGATATTGTCTCTTTATTTTTCATTATTGCAGTTTGTGAATTGTTCATTGTCCACCCACACACTTACTTGTACATACTGTACCTATCGAGGTCCCTCTATCAGCAGAAAAAAAAGGTTTTCTTATTAATAAATACAGTATGATAATGTTTGTTTGAAGAAAATAGATTTATAATCTATCAAAGAGTGATGTAAGCAATTGCTTGCCTTGAATACCTTAGTTTTCAATCTTATTATGTGAAAAAAAATGACATATCCTTGTTCCGGCTTGTGATTGGTTGAAATTATGGTGCATTGCAAGTTGTGTGAGGATATCGACAAAACCCGAGCACAGGCAATAGGCTGCTGGAACGTGCACAGGTGTGTAGCAGCTGCAGGAGAGTAACTAGTGTATGTGTGCAGGAACAAACCTTTAGGAAGGTTTATCACAATACCCACGCACACAAAAAAACACCACAATTCAATTAACTGTTCCAACATATTGTCTGTGAACATAATGGGTGTCATTTATTTCCATCTCACACTGTAACATATAAATTTGTATGTAATTTTGCCGGTACAAAAGATGACCCTTTTTCTGCTGGGAAGGAGACACAATAATAACCTCACACTGTAATGAATGATGTAATGACCTGACAGTGGAGGACACTCCTGTAAGTCCCCATACAAAGCTTTCTCCTATCCACTGTGGAGGCTTAATGATGCCTGCTGGAGACTGGTGAAGTTATACCTGTTCCCTCCCAAACTCAGACCTCACTTTTTCTATGGTGATGAATTTCATCCATGACTAGCTCAAGGGATAAACTATGTGTTGCATTTTGCATTGAAGTGACACATGAAAACAACAAAAAATAATGTAGCAGATTTAAAGAAATAGACATTTGGACATGCAGACGTAGAGGATTGAATCAATTTTCAAATTTAAATCGAGAAAAAAGTTGCTGAGCAAAAGAAATGCAAAAATTGACACTCGATACTTCATTGACACGTTGAGTTCATTTTCAATCTGTGTCACCAAAAAAAAAAAAAAAAAAAAAAACCCCAAAAAGCTGCATCTTTACTCTGAGCCAACCAAGGATTACAACATTTTTTCTAAATGTATCAGGGATTTAATAAGCTATGCGAAAACGTGTCTATTAATGTGTAGTAACACTCTAACAAGGTAAAGTGAAGCTTACTTTGAGCCTCCAAAAAGAAGCAACATGAGTTAAGATAATCTCTTTCCCTACCAAAACCTTTCATATCTTGTTAGTCTTTCTTGTAAGTTAAGAAAAAAGCAATAAGGTGGTGGAATTTCTGTGACTTCGATCCCTATGTCGAAAGAATTAAAGCCATAACATTCAATCTTGTGCTGCATGTTATTTTCCAAAACCCCCGCAAAAACATTACTGCCAGAGGAATGCACTACTGGTGCACAGTTGATGCATTGTTATCAATATTGCAAGCCATGTTACAAGTTAAAAAAAAAGGAACAAACAAACTGTTTTTTATAGAGATGCCAAGTTTTTGGTTTCTCAAAAAGGGAGATTTTGAGGTAGGATCAAAAGGAGAAGGGGCTGTGACATGACGTCACATCCGCCAATGGACAACACCTGCTATGACAGTTGGTGTAAAACAAACCGTTCAAAACATGAGCAAACAGCTGGAAAATTGTGCGTCGTACGAGTGTTACCACCTACCCTTATTTATCAGTACAAAGAGAAATTACCACCATGAATACACCCCTGTACTGCTTGTTCGCTCTTTGTTTTGCAGCTCACACACACAAGCTGTCACATGACCAAAGTTCCCAGATGTCCAACGTCTTCCAGACATTCACCAAAAAGACAATACCATGCAGATCGCTACTAGCGGCTTTCAGATGCACAGCTGCATCAGCAGGAGATGCCACATGCTTAGCCTCATTATATCTAATTATGTTCATTGAATGCACTAGAGTGTTCATCACGTGGGAGTTTTATTAGCCTTGAGATAGATCCTAATTGCGGGTGTCTCCCGCCCAATGCAGACAACCTGGTATGTCTGCTTTTATGTTTTACAAATGATGTTTTATCACTAAAAACATATTTAAAAATGGTGTTTAAAAGGCAAGAGTAAAGAATGACAAGTTTTAAAAATTTTTCTCAATTTTTGTTTAAAACACAAACTTAAGACATAATAAAGTACTGGAATCACCTTACGTGTCACTTACTTTTTTCTGTCTTGTTTCATAAATGCTGTTTTGCTAATTAGCTGCTGTTTGTATAAAAACTCTCAGTTTCTGAAAGTCCTGTGGATGATGTGAGATCGGCAACTGTGAAACAAATGATTAGTACACATTTCCCCAGACTAGAATACAAAGTTTTAAAATGATTTTTTATGTTACAGAGTGAAGTTGAAGTCTAACAAAACATGACCTGACCTGTTTCATTCACTGTGCAATTTGGAAAAGTCAAGAACACAATTTTAGGTCAGAAATAAATGTGTTGTCTACTTACCAGTAGTTTTTTTCAGTGATAAAATTGGAGGCTTTTGAGCTCATACAATTAATGGTTTGGTAACGTAAAATGACAGAATTTTTAAAACTAATTTAACTCTTAGTTGGAATACTTCTGTATGTGCACTACAACATCACAATCATTCAGTAACCATTACCCCTCTTGTGAGTTTGATAAAAGTTCCTACTTGCCCCAGTTTGGGGATGTCGGCGTGACACTAAGGGAGCACCATGCACTGCAGTGATCAAAGAACCCTGTAAACTGTATATGTGCTGTCAAACTGTGATGGGGTTGGATGTTCAAAACCGTATCCTGACTTCAACCCACAGCCAAAGTGAAGAAACTTTATTCAGCAAAAAGATTTTTTTTAGTTTCAGAACAGCTTCTAAATATTTTGGTGTTGATTATAATCCTAAAATTGACCTGTAAATAAAAAAGATGGAAAAATCAGCATTTTGTATTGAGTTGAAAGATTTTATGCGTTCACATTTCTTATTTGGTCATATGTTCATTTTTTTCATAGAACCCACAGAATGCTATCATGAATTAAAGTAGCAATTTTTTATTCATCTTCTTCATTTGGCATTTCCCTTCAGTGGTCGCCACAACAAGTTCTTCCATCAAACCCTATCTGCTGCATCTTCTTCGGTCACCCCAACTATCTTGATGTCCTCCTTCACTGTATCCATGAACCTCCTCCTCTTTGGTCTTCCTCTCGGCCTCTTTCCTGGTGGTTTCAAACCCAGCATCCTTCTTCCGATGTACTCGCTCTCTCTCTGTCCAAACCATGTCCAAACCATCTCAGTCTGGCCTCTCTTACTTTATCTCCAAAACCTCTAACATGTGCTGTTCCCCTGATGTACTCATTTCTAATCCTATCCATTCTGGTTCCTCCCAGAGAGATCCTCTCTATATGTGTAGCATTTTCCGCATGTAAATTCTTTGTAATGTAAACTTGATTCATTTAAAATGCTGCTTAATAAATGTGGAAAGGCTTCTTTAGCTTTGGTCAATGGAAATTTTTACCGCCTGACTGAGTAATTTTTTTCATCTGAATGCACCCGTACACATCGGGCCAAGCTGGCTTAGCTTTAATAATAGTCGGTTGTGTGATCAATTACAGAGGATGAAATGTTCATCTTTTCTTGGACTAAAAAATAATCATCAGTCCACTGGCTTATTTTTCAACCATCTTCATTTGTCAATGAAGTCTGCTTATGTTCTCGGAAATTTCTTGACACCAATTGATTTTTTATATAAATTTGGAAAAGCTATCTTGGCTCAATTTGTGTTTAAATATTCTCGTCTATCATGTTAATGACGCAAATGAATAGTTGTGTCACTGAGAAAAATAGAACCCAATGTTCGTTTTCATTTTTTTTAAATAATGGGACATGTTTAGTAATCTTTGTATTTTGCAAGATTAAACTGCATGTTTTTCATAAATGTGTCACAAATAAATGCAAATGAAAGAGATTTGCTGCATCTGCACTTTGCTTCTCTTTTATATATCTTTGTTTTGTGTGTTTCTTTACAAGATGCTCGTGTGATGCTAACTCAGCTGTCAGAGTAGAAACTTGATGAAGCTTGTTAGCGCTGACAGAAAGTCACTTTAATACGTTTATCTGTGTTCTGGTGACAGGAACACATTGTTACAATGCCTAAAGCAGTCCAGTATGAAACACTCATTTTCAAACTCATATGTTTTGCAGTAAAAGAAGCAGTGACAGAAGTAGAAGCAAAAACACTGTCATATTCCATACATACAACAATGTAAAAAATACCATATATCCCTTGCGTTTGTAGTCAACTGTCAATTGTAAGTACTTAAAGAGTAGAACTTTTTTTTTTTTTAAGTTCCCCTGTTGTTGTTTATTTGCTACGGTCAATTAGTTTCGTAGCTTCCTTTGTTGACGATGCCGAACTATATGTGTAACAAAAATATACATATATCTTTATACATATATTTTTTTACCGTACTATAGTGATTACTCAATGCGGAAATTTTTGTGCTGCATTACACCGCAGCAGGCAGCCACGATGTTGGAAGAAACTAGGGGATCAGGTGTCATCTCCAGGGATACCTAGCTATGGGCGCAGTTGGAACCTCCAGGTACAAGGACATTCTACCACTGAGCCTCCTCCCTAACTATTTTTTTTCTATTTTGCTGAAAATTATTTTCACAGCATTAAAAATAAACAACTCAAAAGCATTAGATTTTTTTTAATCCAGTGGAAGACTAGAAGTAAAAATATTCCACTAATTTTAGAAGTAGACAAAGTTTCAATTTTGTCATAATTTATTTGTCACATTGGTTGAAAACTTTAAGTTCCAAAAGTATTCTTACAGTGGATTTCTGCATCCAATCTAATCTAATCGCAAAAGAATCTGACATATAAAAAAAAAATTCTTCTTCTGGCATTTTAATCAGATTATACACTTTATACACAGTATAAGGTGAGACCGGCCATGCTGTTTGGTTTAGAGACAGTGCTACTGAGGAAAAGACAGAAAACAGAGATGGAGGTAGCAGAGATGAAGATGCTGGGAGTGACCAGGATGGACAGGATTAGAAATGAGTATATCAGAGGAACAGCACATGTTAGAGGTTTTGGTAGGTAAAGTCAGAGAGGCCAGACTGAGATGGTTTGGACATGTGTAGAGGAGAGAGAGAATACATCAGAAGAAGGATGCTTGGTTTGGAACCACCAGGAAAGAATCAGAATGCTTATATTGCCATGTCAATGAAGATTATCAGAGACAAGGAGCTTGCTATGGTACAGGTGTGCAAAAAAATGAAAATTTTAAAAAGAGGCCTAGAGGAAGGCCAAAGAAAAGGTTCATGTATGCAGTAAAGGAATACATGAAGATAGTTGTTGTGACCGCAGAGGATACAGCAGATAGGGTTAGATGGAAGAAACTGACCGGCTGTAGCGACCCCAAAAGGGAAATGCCAAAAAAAGAAGAAGAATACACTTTTATTTGCTGCTGTTGTACTTCTGACGTGTACTCAACTTAGCCATGCCTTTAAACCTGAGCACCATGCACAAAGTCAGGAAACATCTTTCAGGTTTTTACGAGTGATTTTGTTGTTTATTTTGACCTCGGCTTCCCCTTCCTCGTTTCTCCCTGGTGACTGCCTACTTCTCTCAATATGTCTCACGTGTGTCCCATTGTCTCCCCCTCCTGATTGTGTTGTCTGCTTACAATGTCTTCACTAAACCACAAGTTTACTTCTTAGCCTGTTCCCGAGTTTTTTGATTATTCTGCATTACAGGTTTGTTAAACTGCATCCTGTCCTGCTCTTGTGTCCTCAACCTGATATTTAAGCTCTATTTGCTGCTCATGTTCAATACTATAAAATACTTGTTTGCATTTTAATATAAATCCAAATTTAAATATATATCAATCATGTATCATATCATAATTTATTTCATGCATAAGTCTGCACAACATGTGAACATGGTGGAATATTCTTTAAGTGTGTGTTATAATAGAACTTTTGATGTTTTCTATGGCTGAAACACTTGATTTGAAATACCAGACCAACTACTTTTAAGCAATTGATTGTAACCTAGTAGCTTTTTATGTTCAAACAAAGACCACATGCAAAGATAAAAGGACTTGATGTTTGATTTATTTATGACTGTTGTTGTCTTTCATGATCTTCAGTAAAATCTGGATTATATGATGATTTTTAACAAAAAGCTGTACTGCTTTGTTCTTCAGTGGGAATGATGTGAAAAACCATCTGTGGTCATGAATAATTGCATCAAACAATTGATTATCTTGAAAAATTACTCACCGCTCAGCCTGTTTTTGTGACTTTATTCAAAGTTGGGTTTTTTTTGTTAAACTTGTTTGTTTTTGTTGTTTCGTTGGATCCAAACTAGACTTTTAGATTAGATTAGATTGAATGTAGACAAGTCAAACTGTCAAATCTTGCCCTCAATGCTGACAGGTTTCTGTCTCTGCATGCACACATTAATGCTAGCATAAGTTTGCAGCACACATCAGTATCATGTAAATACAATCTTTTTCTATACATTTTTATTTGGTTTTGTGTTCGAATACAGAAGCTCTTGGTAAAAAAAATTGGCTTCTTAATACTGTCCTAAATTACGTTTGCTTAAATTTTGTTCAAGTGTAGTCTCTTAAAAAATACCGGAGACATTTTTCTTTTCTTCAAATAATGTGCCAGCTGAACAGGCAGCACTTACAGGAACTCTCCTTTCGCAATCAAATTTAATTGTCATTTAAGCATTTTTAACTGTTCGGAACAGTTTAAGTTACAGATGAAGAGTATCACTTTTGTACTCAATTGTGCGTGGTATTTTTTATTTTATTAGCGACAGACTTGGCTCATCAGATGATCAGCTTTTTTGCTAATTTTTTTCTTAGCCTTTTTCAACAATCGGTTTTTGCATTTTTTTTTTAGCTACTGCTCAAAATACTTCTAAAATTGATTTTCCTTAGCATGTATTACTTCCTGTTATAGTAACAGTCTGACTCCTGTTATTATTTGGAAAATCAACTTAAAGTCTATTGGCCAAAATACTACCATTAGTTTTTTCTTTTTTAGGGGCGGTGGGGGTTTTGTTTTTGTATCAGGGTTCCTGCTGCCTTGCAGGTTAGCCTTGGATGGCCAAAGGCTATGGAAGTAAACCCAGACAGAAAATCTGGTACAGAGACCGGTAAGCAGTTGGCTGAGCTTTGCAATGCTTTCTGGCACCTCTTGCAGTAGTGCTGACATCAGCTGTATCAGCTTGCCTTTCAGTCAGACTCTGTCAGCAATGCCAAGAGGGGGATCCTGGCACTGGGCACTCCAGGATCTCCATACCTCTTGCCCAGCCTGAACCTGGGGAGGTCACTCCAGCTTCGCTGTCTCGGCGCAGACTCAACTGGAGACAAGCATGGAGATAACAGTTTTACTATTCAATTGGTCTAAAGTCAGAATGGAGAATATTTATCCTGCATTAACCGAAGACGACCACACACAGCAAACAGTTGACTGTGAAACCTGATCGATACTCTGAGGGTCACCCAATCATCTGTTCTAAGTAAAAAAATAATTTGATCTGTTCCACCTACTTTAGGCATTAAATTAAACTGTCATAGAAGTTTGGGTTCCAAACCAAATCTGGAAAGAACTTCAGTGGTATCTACTGATGTTCAGAGTTAGTAGCTATAAAACCCTGGACACACACAAGTAGGTGTGTGGCTCATGGAGATTCCTGTGTGACTAGTCACAAGATTCTTCTTTAACTTTAATCTCTCCAATAATTGGCTTGTTGAGCTCACCAAATTTGATATGTTAATTTTTCTGTACGAAACATCTTTTTCTGTAACAAAGTTTTTTGCCTCGAGCATAATTTTTTCACTGGAAAACACTTAAACCTGAAACATCACAAGCAATTAATTTGCTTAAAAATGGTTGACTATTATAGATCAGGATTTAAAGAATCTAGAAATAACATTTGTGCATTCATTTGACCTTAACTAAATCCAAAATATTATCTGTGAAAGCTTTCAAGTTTCCTACCATTTTATTTTAAATAACTTGTTTCTCGACTGTCTGCGTGTGTCGAGCAAATTATGTCGACTATAGTTACAGATTTTTGTAGTAAAAGGAAAAGAGAGTGGGTTAAGTAAAGACAATTCAACAGTATTTTGTCATATTTTTGTGCATTACCCAGTTTCCTTATCTTCTTAAAAAAGCAGGGTGTGTCAGCAATTTGCCACCCTATTTTTGTCTGCTATGAAATGACAAATGCCACTTACAGGAAAGTAAAACATCAACTCAAATCTGACAAGAATATCTAGTTAGAAAGCTTTTTGCATAAAAATGACAGTCCAAGAACTAACTTCTTTTCAGCCGATGGGAACGGATTTCTGTTCAGCAGATGTTTCCAACTTCAGCTGATATTTTGCTGGTGAGACAAGAGTTAACATCCACTGGCAGCATGGAGATAAAATCGGGCCTCTGTGTTTTGACGTGTTCTGGAAGCTTCATTACGGTACCGATAATTTGACTTTGGTTTCAGATTAAGCTGTGTGTTTCTGGCAGCACTGCACTCTCTGAAGTGAGGATATCAATGGAAAACAGCAAAATGAAGTTGGAATTCATACACAAAATATCTCTCTCATGCTCCTTGGAAACTCACAAGTGCTGATGAGTAATGCGGTCTCTGCACAGATATCGTTCAAAATCCCAGATTAAATCTCGCTCTGATAGAGATGAGGCATGCCTAACTTGATCAAAGAGGTTAGGTTGGATATGGACTCTGACATTTTCTGACCCAAAACTGCAACCGAGAAATAAGCAGCAGACATGTGGTTGTCAGTGTAACATGGCATGGCTGACAGTTTCATTTTGTGGCCTTAGATATTTATGATAATCTTTCTCTGAAGCTGTTCTTCATCAATAACTCTGAGGGTGAGCATGGCTTGCTGTGGCTTTGAAGCTTCCTGAGGAAAGCTTGACGGCTTGTGTGAAATATCACATCACAAGACATATAAAATACTCCCTTCTGATGAAAGGTTGTCATCCTTTGAAACATTGTTTCTTTGTGCATTTGTGATGTGACCTCACGCAAAGTTACTCAGCTACCGCTTGAATGCGTTTTCCGATGTTCTTTTTGTTAAATCCACAACTCTTAGTTATTAATAAATCCTGACTCATTACTTTTATCATGTGACAAAACTGCTTTTTTTTCAGCCGTTTCAAACATTAGCTCCTGCTTCTGTTCACTGAAGTCTAAAAGGTAAAAACAAACCAGCAGCTAAAAAATAAAAGTGGTCAGGTTAAATGTTCTTCATTCTTTAGAAAAACTGTCCTCTTGTTCTTTGATAAGGAGAGCAAACAAGCAAGCCATTCAGTTAAACTTCCTGTACGTGCACGTGGTCCTGAAGGAATGTTTTACGGTTTATACAAGGTAGTTTTTTCCCCAGCAGTACTTTAGAGTGTTGACTTATAAAGCTCATGTGGGCGGGTTGGTGATGCTTAGGTCATGGCAGCACTTAACACTTGTGATGTATGGCGCATCAACGCCGCCAGGCAATTATTTGAAGCACCATTTCAGGTGTTGACAGAATGTCCTTGCTGACGTGTTCTGTGCATCACAGAAAGACAAAAATACTGACTTCATTGTTTTGTTGATGTAAGGCTGCAAAGTGGTGTTTTGTTTCATTGGAACAGAAATACAAAGGACATCTGAGGAGTAAATTGGTCAAGTTGAACATCTACTCGAGTCTCCAGAAGAAACTGAGCGATCCCACCACTTACTTACTGTATACCATATGTACAGGGAATAATTCAAAGAGGATGATTTAAGAAAATCAACATTTTGGAGGTTTCTTCAAAATTTAAAGATGTTATCACCAAATTCAAAAACCTACTTGTAGTTTTCTGTTTAATTTGTACATTACAGAGTCATTTGGGAGCTCTTCTGTCCAGTTTTCAGATAATTTTCAAACATCTGTTAATGTATTTTGTTCTCCACTACATCCACATTACAACATAAGCAGGAACATTTTTGCAGCAGCAAAACACATCGTCTGCTCAGGCTCAGTCCCTCCCCTCACATTTTTGTACCACTGCACTACAATAAGAACATGCACTAGATTTTTTAACTTATTGTGCTTTCCACTGCATTTGCAGCCTCAAACAAGATTTACTGTGCTGTCTACGCACCAAAGGAACAGGACTAAGATAAGGATTTTGTCATGATCCCCTTACCTGCCAACAAAGGGAGCCCTCGACATTCCCTCATCACCCTGATTGAGACACTTGTCACACTTATACTCATGCCACACACCTGTGGACTCTGCTGCCTGTTTAAGAGCAATCACCCTGGACCTCCACAAAGGGTCATTACCATCCCTTCCTGCCAGGTCGCCCTGGTTGCCAGACCATGAAACACATTCTGAACAATAACCTCTTGCCATGCCACTATAACTTTATGATTTTTCTTTCACACTATTTCTGGACTGCCATACTCAAATAAACCATGTTTTCTGTCCTGCAGTTGGCTCCTCCTCTTTCCACCTGCATTGTCTTGTTTTGCACTTTTGACGTTGTTTGGGAAATTACAGATTTTTTTGGCCCCAGATCATCTATAAATCTAAGCTAAAACCAATGCTATGGCTGATTGTCTTTCTCAGCCACAGACCAGACAGGCAAAGAGAAAAAAGGTGTTGAAGGTAGAAAGTACTCCAAAAAGAGCAAGCATCTGCCCGTCTCTCACCTCAGCATCAGACAGGAAGTTTGGGCCAAAATAAGTTAAGATGGTGTGAATCTGCTCAAATAATTCAATTCTCCAAAAGTTTTGTTTTGTGTTAAAGAAATTTAGATTTGACTTTGTCTGGCTTTCAATGTCTTAATGGAATATTCTGCCTTCAATACGTTGCAGTAACTCAAAGTATTTTTTCCCACTTTGAAGAAAAAACATTTTACTGGATTTAAAGCATTTTTGGACCAATTATTTCATATATTTGCTCAATGCAAATTTCAAAGTTATTGAATACTTTTGATCATAAAAAAAGCAGGGGCGTTCCCAATAATGAAGCTGCTAGCAAAAATTCTATCTGGAAGACTATTTCACCTCATCCAGCTTTATCCCCTGTCATTTCAGCACTCTATGCTGTGTTTACTGCTTTCATTCTGTCCCCTCTCTTCCACTCTTAAATTACACCCTCTTCTGCTATGCGTACACAACTTTTCTTATGACAAAGATTGGTGAAAAAAGAAAATAATCAAGAATTAGTCCTTTTTTACCCAAGGACTCAAAATTATCCCGAATTATCCACATTTTGAGTGAGATCAAGTTTAATTTTTTTTATTTCTTCAAAGAAGGTTTTACCAGCAACTGAAACCACCTCGAATGTAGATTGAGAAAGTAACTATGATAGCTGGCCTGATTGTTCACCCATATTGGGTCATTGGAGTGGACAGAAAGAGAGACTGTCTTTAGTTTAGGGTAGGAGGCGATAGCTCAGTGGTAGAACGTTCGCCCTCGGACCTGAAGTTCGCTAGAAGTTTGCTGGTTCGAATCCCACTGAGCTCATGTCCAGGGGGAAGGCAACCCCTGTTTCTCTCACAATTGGCACCGTCCTAGCAGCCTGCTGCGGTGTAATGCAGCACAGAAATTTCCCTGTTGAAAAATTTAATTAGATTAGTTTGGTCAATTACCCTCGGGATCTGGATGTCCTAATCTGTACAGTTATCACTTTGGAATGATCAACATTACATTCTAAAGAATAGTTGGTGAGTTTCTGAGCATGTGCACACACTTTCTTGCTGTGATAAATGCCCTTTCTGTAAAATTGTATCTCAGTATGGAAAAAGACTGACAACCGAAGGTTGCCTGGCAACTGCTTAATTCACAGTTATTTGAAATAACTCCAGCTCTGAGCAATAAAGTGTCTGTAAGTCAAACAAACATCCCACGGTATTGCAATTAGTGATCAGTTTTTATATTTAGAGGGGAATAGTTTTAGCTTTTGCTCTTTTATTATTTTTAAAAAAAAAAACATTATTATAATTTTATACAGTATTAAAGATCCAAAGTGCCAATCAAAACACAGACAACTGTGCAGGAGAACACTTTGATCTAGAAGTGGATGTTGTTGTCCTGGTTTTATCCAACCATAGAGCTCAAAGCTCCTGCAACATCTGATTTACATATACACTGACTACTTTCATGGCTTGAAGAATCCAAAGCTGCAGTTTCAAACTAGGTGAGCTTTTGCTTTTTCTGTTTCATGCCAGAGGTAAACATCTGACACCTGGCACGGCTGAGTCTGGTTTATAACAGCTCTGCAAACACATAGAGCACACCTGACTGATCATTGTTGGCTTTGGAAGTAGCTTTATTAAATTACAAAGGCTCTGAAGTATATTTAGAAGACAAACCATCCCCCTAGGTATCACCAAAGCAGGTTCAGTGTAGCAAGATGAAGCTTGGTCGTAGTAAACTTACGCCTTTGCCACGTGCAAAGGAAAAATGAGTCTATAAACACAAATCTTCCTTAATTAATGCATATTATCAAACTTTTAAGGTGTACTCAAACTTGGCACTTGTCACAAAACGTGACACTGATACCTGCTGTGGTACACCTCTTCCAAGGGGCCCAGTGTTAGGTATGAAATCTAAATTTCCATATACTTCTTTTGTTACTAGTTCTTTTGTTATTTCTTTTATTTTTATCATTCAAAAGTGTCTTTTAGTTTACTGGGATTCACAGCTGAAGTCCGCAAATTGCAGCTGCCTCACGCAGTTGTTTGGTCCTCACTACTATGTAAAATCCATGACAGTATAACCGTTACCTCCATTACTGTTGTGATGTGAAAGGAGGAGGACCCAAATGCAGGACGAAACAAGGTTTATTGAACATCATTCAGGAAAGTCTGTAAAGCAAAGGGCACAGGGTTAACTCAGGAGTTCAAAAGCTCAAATAATAGAGTTCAAACATGGTCAGGCAACCAAGGAGACCTGGCTGGAAAGTATAGTATGACCCAACATGGAAGTCCGGGTGATTGCCCTTAAATAGATGTCAGGGTCAACAGATGTGTGGCATCAGGAATCAATCTCAGGTGTCCCTGATCAGGGTGTTGAGGAACATCCAGGGATGCATCAGGATGTTTCTCAACACAATCAAAGGCGGCCGGCAAAGGGATCTCAGCAATTACTATGTAAAAGACCTTTTTGTTTTAACCCTCCTTCACCCCACTACTCTGTAAGAACACACGTCTTGTTTCTACAATTGTATAAATAAAACAGACAGGATGCATATCCCTTGTAGACACTCTGGTACAAGGTGTCTGCTGGGGTGTCTATCCTTGTCCAACAAGTAAAATATGAGAGTGTCTGAGTTTTGTTCTCCGGTTGGCACAACTTTGGAATAAACATGAATAACTTTTCCATCGAATGGTTAAACAAAACTACGCTTGTGCACAATTCAAAGCACTCACTATTTAAAGAAAATACATTCTGGTCATACACACACAGGCATGGTTCAAACTGACAAATTTGAGCACACGCTGAGATGCAAAGGGCTCAGAGGATAGATTGGCTTGAGTGAGGTTTTAAGTTCTGCTGGTGGCAAACTGGCTTTTGGTTTATTTTGTCACATCACTCTTTGTGGCCAGGAATGTATTTCCACATCAGAAACCCTGTGACTGTGCTATTTCACATTTAAAAGCAAAATTATTCCAAATAAAACATGGAAGAAATTTTGTCTGTTACATAATATTTAGCAAAAGTTCAACTTTTCTTGTGAAAATGTTTCATTTTAATCCCACTCCCCATGTCGTTTTCCATCCTAACTCTTCTGCTCCTTTAGGCTGTGAACAACAAACATAAAACTTGACATTAAGAGCAATTCCTGTTGTGTAACCTGCGTTGTAAGACAGTTTGACTCACAACGCATTACAGGCTGTGCCCTCTTGATACCAAGAATCCTAAAGATGTTTTAGGGAAGATATTTTTTTCTGAACAGGGGGAACAGAATTGAAAACGTATGCTCTTGATGACCATATGAATTATGGTCATCAAGAGTAAAAACTATAGAACCCCATTTAGAAAGAATATTTGTTCACAAAATTACAAAAGTGTGCTTGTTTTGTCCACATGCATCAGTTTTCACACATAACTGTCATTTCTAGATTCATCTCGAACAGCTAACTAAGCCCTTTAGTTTATCAAGCTCATTTTAAAAACACAAAAGTTCTTCATACAGGTCTTACTGTATCTATATATTACTCTGTTTCTATAAACTATTGGAAATTGTGAAACATCACAGCAGTAGTATGGACTCCATGGTGAAGGAAAAGGTGTTGCCCCTGAACATCATGCTGATCTCTCCATTACATCTTTAAATTTAGCCCACACTGCAGGGATGCATTTGGGGTCAAAATGGCAAGATGTCATCTCGGTATTCATCTCACTGGCAGCAAGACTATGAAAGCAGAAATAACCTCAGTCATATTCTGCTTGCAATTCTCGCTATTAAATCTTGTTTGTTGAAAAAATACAAAGAATGTGATCTGGTGAGAGTTATTAAATTAAAAACACAGAAAAAGTATGAGAAAATCTAAGCGGGTACCTGTGATGGTAAAGATTTGCACATTGTTTGGTTCAACTTAGTTTGACTTTGAATGGCTGTGTATCTGCAGATTGTTTCAAAAGGCTTCACACAAAGTTGATTCACCAAAATCAGAGTTAAGACAAGAAATAACGGAACTTGATTGAAGTGGGGTGAAGTAGGAATACTGGTAAGATGAGGTTAAAGACCTACAGGTCAGGACTAGACACAAAAGGAAACAACTCAGCAGCTCGGTGAGACATTCATCAGGGGTCAGCCATCTGGAAGAGACTTCACTTCCTTAGAAAGAAAGTGAGAGGAACGATTTGTGAAAAGAACAGTTACATTCAGAGGTAAAGAATGGGTTCACAGATGGACAATGATAAAAAATGATGCTGAAGAATCATAAAACCAGATTACAGAATCTCTGTGCCCCAAACTTACCCTGGCTTCTGCTTCCATGCAACCTGTTTGGAATTATCATACTAACTTAGTTTTCATCCTTTTCAAAAAGGAATATTTGAAGCCTAACCTCGGATAAAGAAACTTAGTTCGTGTTTCTCACAATTTTTCTGTCGGGATCCAAAAAATTTTTTTTAATTCCATTTAATGAGCTGTATATGAAGTGCTGCAGCTGCTCGACCAACTTCTTTCAGGAGATGGGCAACTAAACGCTAAATCTCCTGATGGGAGTTTAAAATGACAAAGACAAGATCTAAAATGTCAACTTTGTCTTGAAAAAAAATCTACTGAACTGAGTCACCAACTAAACTTTGCACAAAGATTTTTTGTAGCTCAACAAAGACAACAATGCTGACAAAGAAGAAGAGCTCAAAGACATTTTATGTCAAAATAATCTAACTGTCGAACCCAAAAATGAAAGAAGAATCCAAGAGAAGCTGCCAGAATTTACATTTGGAACATGTTTAGTAAAAAGGAAACGAGGAAGCAGAAAGAATAAGTAGAAATTCAAATATTTCTAATGAATAGGAAATAAAAACTAGAAAAAAAGAGGAAAATACGAAAATATGGCACCACAAACCTTAAAGAGATAAATAATAATCGGTTTATTTTGTAAAGATCAAGAATTTTACAGTGTGAGCATGAAATGTTCATTTTATACAGTTTTAGTCATTTTTCTTTGTACATTTTTACCTGGTTGCAAAAATCTGAACTATTCTAGCAAAGACATTGCCAAAACATCCAAAAGCTCTTCCTAGAAATTTTGGAATAAATTTTGATTTTTAATCTCAACAAGTTTTTATTCTGGTTAAATAAGGGTTAATAAATAAATTAAGAATGAAAGAAATCCTTTTGATACATAAGTTTATGCATTTTTTATGTTAGTATGTTAAAGCAGCCTCATTCGAAAGAGATGAGTACATCTGCTTTCTGCCGTCAGCTTGAGTGACTCCTTCTCCGTTCTGATCGTGTTTCTAAAACTTATTTGAATGTGTACAGAAAAGTGGGACATTTTCAAAAGCACATCAGAAAATAATGTCCATATGCATCATTCACTGAGGTTGTTTAATAAAAGCAATTACTGTTTTTGGACATTATTTTTGTTGTAGCGGCTGATAAGTTAATTTTAGAATTTGTAATTATACTTCAAATGCTGAAACTACATTCTTCTTCATGTAGATTTGTTTGACAGTAGTGCCAAATTAATGCACACATCAGCCTATAAACTGCATTTTAAATCAGGCTTTTTCCACATGTAACCCACAGCGAGAGAAAATGTACTCATGCAGATCATCTAAATTGAAATTCACACTGAGCTGACTAAATTCTAGGATTACTCCCATGTCATTTCCATGTTTTTTTTTTCATGCATCATTTCCTGCATTACAACGATTATAACATACTGCAGCATAAAAATGACCGCCAGAAAATATGTTTGTAGTCTTGTTTTGTCTGTTTCAGGCACCGACAATCATGTGTTAATTATTTTTTTATTAATAATTAATTCAAAATGTGAAAAAAAAACGAGTTGATGTTTACATTACACACGTCTATCCCACATGTCCAGAACAAACATGCGACGTGCTATAAGACTATTACTTTTGTTTATTTTATGTGTTATCACACTTTAATTTCCTTTCTCGAAACTAACCAATGATGAGATAAATACTGTAGTTGTTGAAAAATCCCAATAAAGTATTAATTCATTTATAGTATAGCTTTTTCATTGCCTAAAAAAAGCACCATTTACATAATTGGCTAATAAAACCACCCTCTGTATGAGAAAGTGAGAGCTTGAGCAGCTCATTCATGTAGACACTGCTGCACCGGTCTGGTAAGATGAGTGCTACAGGTGGTCTTCTGTATCAGCAGTAGTGAGTTTATTTAATTTGGTCATCTAAGAAGAGAAATAAAGACTAAATACTTCAATCATTTAATATAATTTTTTGATTTTCTAATTAAACTATTGAGACAAATCAATTTCCCTTTGAGGATTAATAAAGTCAATTGTATCTTTTCTTTTGTAAATGTCTCACTATCTCCAAGGATAATTTTTACTTGAATAATTTAACTTTAATATCTTCTGTCTGCTTTCATCTGCTTTTACGTAGTCAATAACTATCAGTGATCCGGATACTTTTAAATTATGTGCACAATCACAATGTAATTAGCTCCACTTTGCATCTTTGAGGCGGGTTTTTAATTCATCCCTGTGGTAATCAATTTATTAAAAATGTTACCTTAAATTGCCAGGTAACTCCTAGAGTGGGACATTTCCAGTTCACTCTAATGAATTATTCCGCACAGCCTGATTACTGAACTTCACATCCACTGAGAGATCATAATTGCATGTTGATTCAAAGCAACACCTGTAATTACCTCTGATTATTTTTTACCATCTTGGGTAACACTGATTCTCATGAGACAACAACCTCATATAGGTCTTAAATAAATACAGAGTTAACTTTGCAATAATCTCCTGCAATCTACATAACAAAGACTTCATTGTTCAACATCTGAAAACATCTGGTTCTAGTGATAATTCTCGGCCACTTTTTCTTTATTGTTGGTAAATTACTTAACTTCACAAATCACATAAAAACTTGGTAAATAAAAATGAAAGTTTCTAATAAAAAAAAAAAAAAAACCAATGTTTGAAAAATAGGCAATCAGTTCTCTTTGGATAAAAATGTAACCAAGATGGACTTGTTTCAAAAGTTATTCATGACAATTTCCAACACACTTTTTCTGAGGCTACAATTTTTGTTTAACACCTTGCTTTTGGGCTGATCGAAATACCAAACCTCACTTATGCTCCCCAGCTGTGGGTGGTGACCGAACAAGATTATGGATCCAAACGGCCGAAATGAGATTCCTCTGCAGGATGGCTTGGCTCTCACTCAAAGATAGAATGAGAGCCTAGCTCTGCCATCCAGGACGAGCTTGGAGTAGAGTCGTTCCTCCTCCGAGTCGAGAGAAGCCAAATGGGGTGATTCGGGCATCTGGTCGGGAGGCCTTCTGAATATCTTGCGGGTGAGGTGTATCTCCCGGTGCACATCCCACCGGGAGCACACTCAGGGGCAGCCCCCAGACCCGAGAGCATAGCTGTGGTGAGAAAAGCCCTGGTTTCCCATCGGAGGCTGTTGCCCCCGCGACCTTGCCCCAAACAAGTGAAAGACACTTGTCTGGGGCAAAGAATGGAACCTTGCTTTTGGCAGATGTGACCTAATAGTCACTTCACACACACAACTTTGCTTCATTTTGGTTTACCATGGGGGTGAAACACCACTCTGTTTAAGCAGAGGCACCTTTTGCTCTTTCTCTCTCACCGTGACATCCACATTGTGTTCGGGGATGCTATTAACAGTCTAGGAACTCAGTAGTGAAACGTCTGGCTTGGTTTGCTTCATGGCTCTGCCACCCCGCATGGAAACTAAAGAAAGCAGACCTTATTCCTTCTACTGGCCAACTTTTCTCCACCTGGTCGATCGCACGTGGCAACTTGTTCCCCTCATTTTATTTGTCCAGTATCCAGGTTTTACAATTTTTTGGAATAAACTTCCTTAAACTTTTCCAAGACTCTGTACAACATGCCCACCCGGTCACTGGTTGATGGATCAAAATAACAGGTGTTACACAGTATATAAGCAAAATGGTTCTATTTTTCTGTAACAACATAGTTAATCCACGACCCTTTTGTATTTGTTTAGATTTATCATTTTTATAGCTTTACAGTCCCACTTTTAAAACCATCTTTGGGATTAGGTATAGCATAGGAAATACAGCAGCATATAAATACAGATTTGACCTGCTGTGCCATTCTGTTTTAATTCCCACAGGCTTTTCTCTCGCTCTCCTTTTGAACAGATTTAGCAAACACAATGCAGAGCTCCAACCTTATAAATAAAATGCACTAATGTGCAGAAACTGCTGGTGAGCCCCAGGAGACAAGCTGTGGAGGAGAATAAATTTCTTGGGAGCTCAGGTTGAATGTCTTTAGATGTTTAGAACCTGGCTACACCAGAGTATTTGTTTTTGTTCAACATTAAGAGGTAACATAGAATCCTTTGAGGATAGTCTGTTGAAAATCAATTAAATCAGCACAGCTACATGAACATAAGAGTGTTGTTCACACAACTTAGCAAAAGAGTAAACTATATAAGAGGAAAATGTCAGCACTTAAAGAGTTTCTTTTGGCCTGAACCTACATGGAATTCTGTGCTACATTTTAATACAATTTCCACACTGAACAAGTACTAAGAGTTTTTTCCTTATCTTACCGTACTTTTTAATCTTCTACTTGATCTGAGCTACGGCTACGTGGACGGCAACTTTTGCAAGAAAGCCCAGACTTCATCACGATCATCTCTCCTCTTTCGGCACTTTCTCCTCCTTCCTTATTTTGCCCTGATTCCTCCCAATTGGTCTGGATTGCACCTCCCTAAAATTGCACCTGTGTCTCATCTTTCATTTTGTTTTATGTACCCCTGCTGTCCTTTACTCCTGTGTCATGTTGTCTGTCATTAAATGGTGTCTTGTCCTGGTCTGTTCCTCCATATCTAGCAAACTTCCAACTCTGGTCCTGTCCTAGATTCATGCCTGCCCAGGACACAAGAGAATCATGACTTTGTCCTTGTTTTAAAAGCATCTCTAATGTCTTATTGTAACATATAATGTATTTGATTAGAGTTTCTAATGAGGAAAACAGGTAGAAATGGTAAACATTTGTTGTTCCCTACTGCTCCCAGAACTTGAAGGAAGTTCATTTTTCTGCTTTTAAATGCTAATGTATCTTATTCTTCTTCTTTCGGCATTTCCCTTGAGGGGTCGCCACAGCAAGTCAATTTCTTCCATCAAACCTTATCTGTTGCATCCTCTTCGGTCACACCAACTATCTTCATGTCTTCTTTCACTGCATCCATGAACCTCCTCTTTGGTCTTCCTCTAAGCCTCTTTCCTGGTAGTTCCAAACCCAGCATCCTTCTTCCGATGTACTTTCTCTCTCCTCTGTACATGTCCAAACCATCTCAGTCAGGCCTCTCTGACTTTATCTCTAAAACCTCTAACATGTGCTGTTCCTCTAATATATTAATTTCTAAACCTGTTCATCCTGGTCACTCCCAGAGAGATCCTCAGCATCTTCATCTCTGCTACCTCCATCTCTGCTTCCTGTCTTTTCCTCTGTGCTACTGCCTCTAGACCAAACAGCATGGCGGGTCTCACCACGGTTTTGTACACTTTCCCTTTAATTTTGGCTGAAACTCTTCTGTCGCACATCACACCTGATACTTTCCTCCACCCGTTCCAGCCTGCCTGCACACACTTCACCTCTTTTCCATACTCTCCATTGCTCTGGACTGTTGATCCTAAATGCTTAAAATCTTCCATCTTTTTTATCTCTTCTCCCTTTAACCTCACTTTTCCATTTGGATCCCTCTCAGTCACACACGTAATCTGTTTTACTCTGACTAATCTTCATTCCTCTTTTTTGTAGTTCAAACCTCCACCACTCCAGCTTTTTCTCCAACTCTTCCCTCCTCTCACTACAGATCACAATGTCATCTGCAAACATCATTGTCCATGGAGATTCCAGTCTAACATTTTCCATCAGCCTGTCCATCACCACAGCAAAAAGCAAAGGGCTCAGAGCAGATCCTTGGTGCAGTCCCACCTCCACACTGAACTCCTCTGTCTCACCTATGGCACACCTCCGCACTGTCTTACAGTCCTCATACATGTCCTGCACCGCTCTAACATACTTCTCTGTCACACCAGACTTCTTCATAAAAAAAAACATAGTTCTTCTCGAGGTACCCTGTCATACTCTTTCTCTAGATCTACAGAGACACGGTGCAGCTCCTTCTGACCTTGCCTGTACTTCTCCATCAGCATCCTCAAGGCAAATACTGCATCTGTAGTGCTCTTTTTAGGCATAAAACCCTACTGCTGCTCACAAATTCTAACTTCAGCCCTCAGGCTAGCTTTGACAACTTTTTCCCATAACTTCATCGTATGACTGATCAATTTATTTGCTAATGTATGTATGTATGTATGTCCCCATACATACAGGACAGGAGAAAAGAGATAGAGGTAGCAGAGATGAAAATGCTGAGGATCTCTCTGGGAGTGACCAGGACGGACAGGATTAAAAATGAGTTTATGAGAGGAAAAGCACATAAAGTGCGGTGGGTCAGACTGTGATGGTTTGAACATGTGCAGGGGAGAGAGAGTACATCGGCAGAGGGTTTGGAACCACCAGGAAAGAGGCCTAGAGGAAGACCAAAAAGGAGGTTCATACAGTGATTCTTTTTTTTTTTACTTGCTAAAAATGGCTGAATTAGACAAAAAAATGGCACACTACTATTTTTCCAAATGCTTTGATAGCCAATCAAAAGGAAGGAAGCAACAATAAGTCCATTTTGGAAAAACAAAATTACTCTGAAGTACTTAATTGGTTTGCTTTTCAGCTTTGCTGTCAGTCACACAGAAGATAACAGATTAAACCAGCCATGTTTTTGTCACTAGTTACAGAAATCCACCACTACTTTTTGCTAGCACAATAAGAAAATAGTTCTTTTTTTATTTTTTAAATTACTGTACATGTGGACACAACACTGGTCCAGTCTTTGAGTACCTTTTCCTTTTTTTCCCAGAATGAGTAAAAGATCTGAATTAAACTGCTGAATGCAAATCTTAAGCACATTTGATGCTAAATCTAATGAAATAAGATGTGGCTCATAACTTTGCACATTACTGTAGATATTGATTTGCAAACCTTGAAAAGCACTCAGGCAAAATATGTGCTGTCAAAAACATTATTTCTTCTTTTTCAGTCTTTTTTTCTTTTAAGTTTTACACCTGATTACATGGATTTTATTCCAAAAGCAAAATCTTCAAGTGAAATTTCTGAAGGCCAAACAAGCCGCAATTTATCACAAAGCTATCAGGAAAAGACCCAGTTGAAAGTGTTAAGTCAATTTCAAAGATAGATAGCATTAAAATTTCAAATGATGTGGCTTCCACAAGGATATAAAAATCTTGACTGGAAGACAGAGCTCGACGTTCTTATTCTTACTTTGAAGATTAATTTAACCAATGTTTCAGCACCAATACTCCCTAATGACTTATTATGAAGTGGATTAAGAGGACTAGAAAAGTATCCAACACTGCTTAGGCTCTCTTTCTTCTGATCAAAGAATAAATATAGTATCTGCAACTCAATATAAGCCAGAGGCCAGAACTCACAGATGCTTCAGCGTTTTATTCGCTGTGAATCAATTCATCCTCATACAGATAATCTCATCCTATTCTCATTTTTTTAATCACATTATTTTTGCTAACTACTTGCAAACAGCTTTTTGCCAACAGTGATTCAGAACAGTAATCAATAAAAATGTTTTATTTCTTTAAATAAGTCTCCTCTTGGATATTATTTTGAAAATACTTTCTTTTGTCAATGGGACTCAATAACACACAGGCAATACATGCACAGGAACACACTGGAAATTTCAGCATGGTGAACATACAGTATGACACATGATATTGGTCTTAACCCAAAAAATCTTTAGAACTCCCAATTCAATTTCACATGATGTTTTGTATCAGTCACAAAAACATAGTAAAAATGCCTAGACTTTCGTTTTGCCTTCTGATGGTCCCTAATGTGGTTGTGGGGAATGCCAAAGCCTATTCCAGTTGATTCAAGCCGAAGGGCAGTGTATACTTCAAACAGGTTGCCAGTCTATCACTGAGCTTAGGCTTTGTTAAATTTAATTTGTTTCATTTCGTCTGCTGAATTGCCCATCCCTAACAGGGTAGCAGGAGGTGAAATCAGCCTATCTTGGCTGATTTCAGCCATCAATCAGCCTATCCTGGCTGATTTCAGGCGAGAGGGAGTATACACCCCAAACAGGTCGCTATTCTGTTGCGGGGCCACGCACCCACAACCATTCACATACACACACTCATTCGTGGGGTAATTTTGTAGCGGCCGATCAACCACTTTTGGAGACTGTCGGGAAAACGGAGTATCCGGAGAAAACACGCGCATACATGGGGAGAACATGCAAATTCCACACAGCCCATCCGGGTCTTGAACCCTGAAATTCTTATTGTGAGGCCTAAATCTAATTCATTTAAATTGCTACAAGCGGTCAAAATGAGCCAGTGGCTGGGCTCTCATTAAGAGATCGGGTGAGGAGCTCAGCCATCCGGGAGGAGCTCAGTGTCGAGACGCCCCTCCTCCAGGTAGAGAGGAGCCAGATGGGGTGGTTCGGGGATCTGGTCAGGATGCCCCCCGAGCGCCTTGCTGGTGTGGTGTTTTGGGCACGTCCCACTGGGAGGACACCAAGAGGCAGACCTTGGACTTGCTGGAGAGACTATGTCTCACAGCTGGCTGAGGAACGACTTGGGATCCTTTCGGGTGAGCTGGAGGATGCAGCTTTGGGTGAGAGAAGCCTGGGCTTCCCGTTTGAGGCTGTTGCCCCGTGACCTGGCCCTGGATAAGCGGAAGAAGAAGGAAAGGAACAGATATTGCCTCTGTCTTGTTAATTCTATTTGTGTTAAATTGTGAATGTTTGATACTGTAAACTATCTGAAAATTGAGCACCTATCACAACATCACATATTTCACCTGGGAAGAAGGTCTGATTTCCATTTCCACAGGACCATACACTGGCTGAATAGACTGCAAATGTAAAAGCATTATTTATTTAGTTTAACTTTGTTGTTTGCTTCACTATATCCCCAAAATAGACCTTTATTGCAATGGGGGTTTTAAATCTTTGCTCTGTGGCTCAAATAAAGTCAGGATAACTTCAGTCCAAAACAACCAGGTTTCTATCAAAACCAGACTATATGGATGATGTAGTCTAGCTACATAACAACACATGAACATTCTGATAGTTCATAAATTCATTAGTGAAGTTTAAACTGAATCAAGTTCATTTATGAGTACACAAGTCCTCATTGTCTCCAAAACGTCCTCTTAAATTTCTTCTACCCATCCGACTCTGATTAATCAAGTATTTTTTCTCAATTGATATCATACAACTTACAATATAAGATGACACCTAGTACCATTGCCCCGCGACAGACTGGCGACCTGTTCGGAGCGTACCCTACCCCTCGCCTCGAATCAACCGGTTTTGGCTCCGGCACTCCTGCAACCTTGTAAGGCATAGACGGTTAAGAAGGTGACTTTGTACCAATGTTCCCTCTAATTTTTTATGTGTGTGAGCAGACACACAAACTTCCTGAGCACAAGGGGGCGGAGCAAACACTTACTCTTTTATGACGTCAGCAGCAGTGATGAGTCAAACTCTGAAGCGGCGCTTTGAAGCAATTTGTTTCAGAAAGAAAGAAGAAAGAGATATGCTGCGGAGCTCCGTCTTATTTTCCTATCTTTAGTTTAAATTGAGTTTTATGTTGTGCGCTGCATAGGTTTTCTTGTACGCTATCAATCTGCGAGCAGTGTGCAATGGCGCAGGCGCGTAGCTTAGAGGGAACCTTGCCGAGTACCATGGGGGCAGTTGGTAACGGAACAATCTACAAGAGTTGACAGTTAAAAATAGAAAAATTGTGGAAAAGGTTAGAATATTTTAATCAAATTTACAAAAAAAGTGTAAAACCCCCAAATGTCAGTAAATCTACTTGCCCTTTGCAACTAAGTGAAAGCACAATCTGATTTTGCAACATAAAGGAAATGATTTACACAAAGAATAAAATAAATCAGAACAAATATTATATGAGCATTTTTTTTGTATCAATATTACAAAAGGGCACAAGCAGTACTGTTTATGAGAAATGGTAGCTTTGAGATGAGAAGTTCCACAACTAACATTTCAATTCAGAGAGAGGTTTCAAACTGGCACCAGTCAGTTTCTGTTGATTGAATTCTGAAAGTGAGTTTTAATCTGCTGCCAAGACACAGTATATGAGATTTTGCAAAGCCTGTGACTAAATGCTTAGTGAATTATGGGTTTCTATTGGTCCCCCCCCAAAATAACTTGATTTAACAATAAATAAAAATGGTTTAACCTCATCAACATTTTCATCTAATTTTTGGTTATTTTTACTATAGCATTAGGTTCAGTATTAATTGGGTTAATACTGTATGGGTTTCACTTTAAAAAAAAGAGAAAAAGTCCTAAATACTCAAATCTTTATTTAAAGTGACATAAAACTATTTTATTTTACTTGGAGTTCTAAAACTTGTATTTCACTTGGTGGTTTGGCTTGTTTTTGCAGTGGGATTTAGTCCATTTTGGAGAGGCAGACCATATTTTTACGACCAAAAGCCGCACAATACTATAAGGGGCAGTCTCAGTTACATGTGCCAATTCTGTATTTAACACACACATACAGCACACCTATAAGGTATACAGCACACATACAGCACACATAAGGCACGAGTTTTATATACAATCCCCGCCCACACTTCCCTCTTTAATGTTCTCATGGTGTTCTCTACTATGTCTGCCTTGGAACAACAACACTCTCAAGCATACAAGTGTGCGCTTTTAAAAATAGGGCAAAGCTGAATTTGGTTGTGCTTTATTTAAGTTTAATCATCAATCAATCATCAATGGGCACAAGTAATCATAATCAATCAATCCTGTCAGAGCTTGTTTTCCAGCTTCCTCCATTCGCAAACCATTGATTAATCTTAAATTCTCTAGCATCTGCTAGATTTCCATGTTCCTCCGCGTAGCTGATGGCTTTGAGTTTAAACTGTGTCTCTTTGCCATTTTCCAGGTTGTTAAAACAACAGTTTTCTGCATAATGCACATACCCGTTCTTTTAAATACAATCCATGCCCACACTTTTCCCTTTAACGTTCTCCTGGTGTTCTCTACTATGCCAGCCTTACAATCACAACACACACACATAAACAGGGCGCACCGTACCGTGGAACACGCCACACATTTTGAAGACTATCTAAGACTTTTATGTGTGCCTGATCATCATGAAAATACGGTACTGCCCTGGGATTGAGCAATCTAAGGTGGTCTGGATGCAAAATGCAACACAGGTTACCGACACCACTTAAAATTTATCTTGGGAAAAGAAGCTGTAAAAATCTAGAGAAAAAAAATTGTGTCATGCCATGTTGGGGTGTCTTCCCTTGAAAGAATTTCTACGACCCTGTGTGCTTCAAGTGCTTCAAATAATGAATCAATTATTGGTTAGAGGTAATTACGCATAAAAAAATGTTTGTGTTCTTTTTTTTTTTTTTTAAAGAATTTCTTCAGCCTTGTAGATCAGACTCACGATAGTGGATTGTGCATGTTTTACATGTTCCAAATTATCATAGTTATACATTTTACGTTGGCATTGAAATATGAATGGTAAGAAAGTCCTTTATTTCATTTCGTCTTCTGAACTGCTTATTCTTTCCTTTAATTTTAATTGGTTTTTATATCATCAGAAAGAAGACTCATTTCTACAGATTTGTGAAATGTCAAATATAAGTGATAAGCCAGAAATGTTAGTTTTAGCTCACTTTGTGAGAAAAACCCAGAATCTTTCATCATTATGGTGACATTTCCAAGCAGATATAGAATGAGTCTGATAAAAAAAAACCTGCCTGGATTTGTTATTGTTCTATAATTTGTGATTTTGAACCATATTAGTTTGTGGTGCACATTTACACATGACAAATGGAAAATATTGCTTTCAGTATGCACTTAAAAACTTACAGGTTGTTGCATTTATTGAACTACGCTGCCTTTTGAACGACAAAGATTCATTTGACAGCAAAATTAAAAAACACTCGCAATATCTACTATTTTTATTTCATTGAACCATTTCCATGTAATTCTATCAAAACCGACTTGTTTACCTGATTTGTTTGAACACATTCAAATGAAATATTAATGAGCACAACACAAAGAACGACACAAGTGAAGCACATGGAGTTTTTACCAGAAATTGTTTACAAGCCACGTTTGTTTCTTTTTTAAGACAGCATTCTGAGTGTTTGGGCAGCTAGATGGTTGATAAAATACAGATCCTGAGATATTTTAAAACAGATCATGAAACATCATGTGTACCTCATTCCCAAAGTGCATACAGAATTTTAGACCATAATTCATGGATGGCCATGAACAAACAGTGGAAATGTTTGTTTTTGGGTCATACAGTTCTTTTGTTTTCCTGCCATGGTTATTGTTGGCTGAGGGACCCTCGACTCTGACACAGTTATCTTTTAGGCTGAGTTGTGTTTCAGAGCACTTGACACAGTCAATGATGTGGTCCTGGCTTTTGTTGCCCCTCAGGCATAAAAATAGAGTGATGGTGATATTCACTCAGATAGTGCAAACACCTCTATTAACACTAAGAACCTTCACAATCTTCTATCATGTCCTGTCAGGACCGGGTTTGTGCTGCTAGGTTTTTTGCAGGATTACATATGCATTTAACTGTTGTCATTGAGCTAGATGTTCACTTTAAAAATATTTGAAAAATTTTGTTAATCCCTGTGAAAGCCTAGCCTAGGCAACCAAGGATCGGACCGCCAGGGTCCCTGTCATCGTCTGGCGCCTATCTCTTCCTTCATCTGACGCGTATAGCCCTTCCTGCAGGTGGTGAGTACCCTGTTCGGGCTGAGACCAGCTGGGCCCAGGGGGTAAAAGCACGGCCACCAGGCACTTCTGCGTCCAGTTAAGGGAAACTTGGCCATGGTTGTTCATTTCACTTACCACCTGTTTGAGTTGGGTTACCTTACCAGGGACATAAATCCCCAGACAACATAGCACTTAGGATCATTGCCTCCCGAATGCCTCGCTGGTGAGGTGTTTCAGGCACGTCACACTGGCAGGAGACACAGGGCAGATCCTGGATCCCTGGGAAAGACTGTGTCTCACAGCTGGCTGGGGAATGCCTCAGGGTCCTCTGAGTGGAGGATGCAACAGGGCTGAGAGAAGCTGGGGTTTCCTGTCATAGGTTTTTTTTACCCGCCACCTTTCCCTCAGATGAGTGGAAGAGAACGTAACTGTAAAAGCCATTGATTCACTATTGTTTGCATAATTTCTTTGTCGTTGCATATTTTGCAGGTTTTCCTGACTAGTTTTCAATAAGCTGCTACCGGTTTTCCTGAACTGCCAAACTAACTTTTTTTAGATTAGAATTAATTAAAAAGAAATACCTATTGACTTAAGTGATTATTGAACATGCAGCCAACACCTGGTTGTCTAAAGCTTTGCAAACAGGTTGGAGGTTTCAAGATGCTGAAGGCGCAGGTTACTATGGAAGCACTATTTGAAGAAGCGGTTGCCAGGGAGCTAAACTAACCTGCAGAAATCATCAAATACTCTTAAAGCCTCCTCCTTAGGAAGGTTTTAGGAGGTTTTTTAGAGAGAAAAAAGTGTCTACAGGCTGGTAGTCAGAACATAAAATCACCACACTGTGATGTCTGTATGAGGTGCGAATTTAAAGGATTCTATGAGGTATTTAAAAATATGCTTCCAGCTCCAATCACACTTGCTAATCATAATATGTGCAGACTAACTTTAAGATACAACTTGACTCTTTATGTGTCACAAAAATACAAACTATTTTCCCAGCAATAAAATAAGAAAGCAAAGAGTGCAAAGCAAACACTTTTAGTGCCTCGGGCAGGAACATTTTAGAAAGTCAAGGAATACATGACCAGAGGATTCCATAATGCTCTCCGGCATCAGGCTGTTGTAGGTTTGGTCTTTAGGGTTGGATTCTCCCACCAGTGTCGCTGACTTCACACCGTGAACAAAGACCGCAACATTTTAGTTTCTGAGTCTGTTCCAAATGTAATTTAAAACCCTTCTAGACATGTCGTATCTGCAATGTGGTGTCATCAGCAAACATCAAAGTGATCGCGTCTGAATGTGGATTCCTCAGGTTGAAAACACAAATCTGCCCTGTAAGCCTGTCGAAGATAAATAATGTCTGACATTCCAAATCCAACCGTGAGAAGGATTATTTAACCTGTAAAGTCAAATCAGTTTTATGAGGAGGTTTATTCGGAATACAGTAAAACTTTGTACAGTAAATATTTCTATGACTCAAAATAAATGAAAACAAAATGAAAATACATCAATAAGTGAAGGGTTTTATCAGTAACTATGCAGATTTTAGTTAAAATAATCATTACGGCATCTCGGATTTAAATTAAAACCAGATAATTACTTCACTTTAGTCACATCGGGAAAGACTCTTCTTGCCAGTACAAATGTAACTGTCTTCACTCTAATAAAAGCCTTAGTGGTTGGTTCACATTAAAGACCTAAGTGGCATTTTTTTTTTTTAGATACAAGTATTTGTGGTTTTTCTTCAAGAAGCTTTTCCTGACAGCCATTGTGTATGCTAATGACAGTAGGTGTTCTGAAGATGTGGTGTTATTGGTGATGTTTTTAAGTAAACTTGGATGGGAAATAATTTTAAAAAGTTTGGTTGAAATTGTGGCTTTTTCATGGCTTTTTCAAATCATGAAAATCGATTTGAAGATATGCTGCCTGCAAATGTTCTCTAAAAAAACATTATCTTTGCAACTACAAAAAAAAAGAAAACACTGGTTCATTTTTCTCAAACACATTTGAAGCTTCAGTTTGGGTCCAGAAAGGATATTTCCCCTTATGCATTTATTTATATTCCTCACACAGATATTGAGTAATTATTTTTTGTGCAAAACCTTACTGGCCATGCTGTTTGGTCTAGAGACAGTGGCACTGAGGAAAAGACAGAAAACAGAGATGTAGGTAGCAGAGATGAAGATGCTGAGGATCTCTCTGAGAGTGACCAGGATGGACACGATCACAGGAACAGCACATGTTAAAGGTTTTGGAGATAAAGTGAGAAAGGCCAGACTGAGATGGTTTGGACATGTGCAGAGGAGAGAGAGATTACATGGGCAGAAAGATGCTAGGTTTGGAACCACCAGAAAAGAGGATAAAGGGGAGATTCATGGATACAGTGAAGGAAGACATGAAGATAGTTGGCGTGACTGAAGAGGATGCAGCCGATAGGGTTAGATGGAAGAAACTGACTTGCTGTGACAACCCGTGAAGGGAAATGGCAAAAGAAGAAGTGCAAAACTATTGACAGTTATTGCTAATAGTTATTACATGTTCTACAGTAGTTCTGTTGTAATAAAAAATATTGACCTGGATCACACCCAAAATTGAATCATTTCATGTTGTGGTGGGTGGATCTCAAAAATTTGATGAAAAGCCAATTTAACTTTTTGAGTTGTCTTGCTCACACACACGCATGCACGCCTACGCACACACACCTACACACACCTACACACACACACACACACACACACACACACACACACACACACACACACACACACACACACACACACACACACAAACATGGATTCCCATGCGTCCCATCACATAAGCTTGGCAGAGTTCTTAATTAAATCATAAAGCCAAAACCATTAATATTAGGTTGAGTGGCTACAATAAAATTGACCTTCAGAATGAGTGTGTGTGAATGGCTGTGTGTGTGCGGCTCTTCGACAGACTGGCAACCTGTTCGGGTGTACCCTGCCTTTCATCTTAAATCAGCTGGGATAGGCTCTGGCACCCCTCGCGACCCACTATGGTTAGGCGGTTAGAAAATGAAACAGACACAATACAAAACAGAATAATCATTTTAAACACATCTGGTAGTTCTTTTAATCTTTAAATCAGTATACCGGTATATATAGGTCTAAAAGAAGATGCAAAATGTAATTTTCTCCCAGTCCCACATTGCTGAAAAGAAGATTTATTAGTATTTTTAAAATAAATACATTATTTACAGTATTTATGAGTTGTTTCTTGTGTCTGACTTTGCTGTATTTTCCGTTCTTCTACAACGGCTGCGGAAACTTAAAATTTGATCTCCAGCACCTTTCTGCAGGAAATGATAGTGTTGATAAAGAAAAAAAAACTATTAAAATGTAAATGTGTAAAATAAAACAAAACAAACTCATATCTTACCTCATAATTCTGTCTTATTTAAACTTCATTTGACGTAACGCATTTTCTACTCATTTCAGAACACAAAGCACCATTAATGTCACATCTACAATCATTTCATTCTGTTACCAGTCCAAAAATACTTTTTGTTGTTGTTTTATGTTACAACCCTAAGACTTTTGAAATGAGACGAACCACTAAGCAGTGGAAAGAAATACAAACAAAGCCCAGAAATTGTCAGTTTTGAAGCAACTCTGTTGGAATTCTGAATAAGAAAGGCACAAATACCACTTGAACAAAACAAGCGTATCATGATTCAAAAAATAAAATCAGACAGAAGTCGATATTTCTCCCCTCAGGTGGAAAGACAAAGAACCATCAGAGAGAAGAATTGATTGTATTTGCTGTCAGCCTCTACCTAGTTTTTGGTCTTTGTGTTGTTTTTTTAAACAAAATAAAGTGGCATTAGTAATCATTGATATGTTTTTTATGTTTTATTTCTAACAATACGGATTATTCAGGCTAATCTCCCACTCTCATATAGAGAAACAATGTCATATCAATTGACTGTTTACAAATGCAGAATTAACTCAGCATTAAGTCTTTTTCATCGATACAGCATGTGTTTTTCTGTCACAACTAGAAATAGTCTCCTGTGTATTTGAATTGATTCTGTGGGTCGTCGTTCTCAGAGGGAGGAGATAACACCTTGAAATGTCGCCTTTGTTACCGACATGAAAAACAAGATTTGATCTGCACAGAATCTTCTCACTCTATCATTCTGTTGTAAAGCTCTAAGGTACATCTCTTTAAATCCTCTTTCTTGATTTGTTTGTTCTGATTTAATTTAAAAAAATTCTTCAAAACAGACAAACACATAAACAAGTTTATTTCATTTTCTTTATTTTTTGTTATTGCACAGGCTTCAGACTAGAATTTAACTCCTTGGAAAGTACAAAATTCAATGACCTTGAGGAACTTGGTTTTCTGTTCTCAGAGTTTGCTGACCAGTGAGGATTAGGTGTTGTCTTTTGAGACACAATCATTAAAGATCCAGACGTGGCACAGCCTGCTGCATCAGGCTGTCTTTTTCAGCCTGGAAACTGTCTGACCTCACACCACTGGGATTTGTTCAATCTGGGGTAGATGGGTCCTTTTTAGCTTTAACCAATTCCTGACCAGATGTAATGTGTGTTATGTGCCTGAACAGTCACTATAGTCTGGAAAGCAGAATGTATGTGCACGGAATTCCAAAAGAGTTGTATTTTAATATAGCAAGTGGAGTATTTTACTTGTTTACTGTACCTCACCTACCATCAGGAAGTGATATAGTCTCTAATTACTAGATAAGAGGCAGCTGGGGTTGGAGCAGGAGCGGTGAGACACAATGGGGAGCCCTCTTGGCAGACTATGCAGGTGGTGGCCAGGTAGCGTAGCAGTCCGCACGCCACCATGCTGTGAGGGATGAGGCTCTCTCTCTAACTAAACACGAGATTTCCAAAGGTTGACCACACTTGGTCTCAAAGGCAATGGCGACGGTCCGGGCAATGACGGTCTCCGCAGCCTGCGGACTGAGAAGCAGAGGTGCCTGTAGGCTGGGAACCGAGAATGGGGAGGTGCCCGTGGGCCGTGCCCGGAGACATGGACTCTCTTTTAAAGACTGCTTTTATAGATATCTTTTATTAAATCATTTTAAACCATTCTTATGGTCTGCGCCTCTCCTTTCCTAGTGCTCCCCATTTGATCCTGAGCCGATGGTTCGGTTACACTAACATATCCATTTTAAATAGGAATGTGTGCAATTAAAAGTTTTTTATGCGAACATTTAAGCTAAATGCACTGATGATGGCACTTGTTTAAAAGTTGCACGTCACAAGTATATTTTTACATTATAAAAAGTGCCTCAAAATGGGGCATCGAAAAATTGTCTGGAAATTTTTTGATACTTAAAAACATGCGGTTGATACATGCAAAAAATTCTGCTTTTTAATCATCAAATACTTCTAACATTGTTTACAGTGTCTACTTGTGCTGTTTATTTCTGATACCTGTTTATTTTTATTTCTACATTGTATCTTTTTTAATACTTAAAGCCGTAGTCTGTCAATATTTTACTGTAATTGCATTTGACAGTAAAAAATCTTGAACCTCAATGGTCGAGCTTTTTTACCAGGGTCTCATGGACAGTCAGTGATTTATTGGTATTTGTTCGCGTAAGTGGAGTGAAGGAAAACTAAGCAGAAGTTTTGTTCGTGCCAGCTTGGTAAGGGAACCACTCTCTAAAAAGTTCTTAAGATAATATACTTACCCTATTTTTACATTTTTTATGAAATTGTGTTACTTTATAAATGTACTTTCTTAAAATCATAAAAGGTAAATATTGTTGATGTCAGAATTATAAATAGAAACTTCTTCCTAATTGAAACTTCTGATTAAACTGTGGAAACCTATGTATTGTGTGAGTGGGTTGATTTAATTTTTATCTACTGTAGTAACCTTCATAAATCTGTGGAATAGCCACCGTTCCGTTTCGTTCCGTCATCTTCCGCTTGTTCCGGGGTCGGGTCGCGGGGGCAACAGCCTCAAACGGGCAGCCAAGGCCTCTTTCTCCCCGGCCGCATCCTCTAGTTCCTGGAAGGATCCCAAGTCGTTCCCCGGCCAGCTGTGAGACATAGTCTCTCCAGCGGGTGGAATAGCCACCATTGAGTATAATTATTATTGTGGTTTATGAGCTCGTTTTGTTCATAGAATTTTAAACCACTTCTTCTAATTATTCTAGTTTGTGTTTCAAAAAAATACTTTAGAGATTGGGAAAGATTGTGGTATAATTTAGTGGTTCATATGGATAACTTGGAAATGTGTGGATGGGTATCAGAATTTGGAACTTGGTTGTTTGATTAGTAGTTGCAACATATTTTGGTGCTTTTTTGCTACCAGCACTGAAAAGTCAACAAAATTAATCCAGTGGATACGAAACTTTAAGTGTGTTGCCGCAGTTTCCCCAGGGACAGAAAGATAAAAATGTGGCAACCAATTCCCACCAATTTACTGTGGTAAATGACACCACAGGATCTGGCTTCGTACCCATGACAGCAACAACAGTTCAAGTGGAGAAAAATGAGTTTTCCCAAATGGGTACTTTTGGGAAATGGGATTTAAATTTGTCCATTTATTTTGAGTCACTAACATCCTCCTTTTTTTTTAGTGAAAGTATAAAATGGAGTTTGTTTGTTCAAACCAACTTTTTACTTTTTAGTTCATGGTTTTAGTTCAGCAACTAGCAGCAATTTTATAGATCACTGCGAGCCTGAGGTGGGTTTTACCAAACTAAATTACAACTACCACCAATTCCAGTTGTTATGTTGTTGTCCTGATGGTAAATTTGGAGAAGAAGATCTTCTAGCCTGTGGTAACTACTAAAGAGTAAAACATCCTCTTACTTTTAACCCTCTATAGTCAGGTTTTGGTTATATTGTGTTTTTAATTCAGACAGTTTATTTCCAGACATTTTCAGACATTTTCAACAAAATTTCAACAAAATCCAAACAATCAGTTTAAGACTGGTTGTTTTTGAATTGCAATTTTTAAGTAGTCAACCAGTAGTTTGCACGTTTTTTTAGATCTAAATAGGTTTACCAGATATTAAGCTATATCGTAGGCTGAAAACTGGTTTTGCAAAAGGTTTTGCCATCTCACCCAAAGGTTCAGATCCCATGGTCCTCTTACCTTTGGAATATACAGGCAGACCGCTTAGTTTAGATAATGTTTCCAAAACTGACAGCTCATTCCTACAAAGACAAGTTGAGGTGAATCTATAAAAGTTTCCTGATCATTGGACTCAAGTTTCCACAAACTCATTTTTCCAAGAGTGGGGAATGACTTTTTATGATTATCTTCGAGGTCGACATGGTCAAACCCTTCAATATTCTTCAATTTTGTAGAAAAATATCCAACTGGATTTCAAATTATTGCTAGCTCTTCCTGTCCCGAGGGCATGGCTCCTTTTGCGATAACCTAACACAAAAGGTGCATTCATACTTCTTTTGTTGCTCTGAATCTTTTGATGTCTTCAGAAAACAGCAGGAGATATTTTTTTGTTTGTCAAGTTCCAGAGGGGATTTTTAAATGTTGTTTTCTGGTTTTAATGCTCCCTGAATTGTATTTTCACACCTATTAAAGAGTACATCGTGACCACGGAAGTCCATTAGCCTAATTTTTGCAGTGCGCCTTTTTCTTTCTCCTTGTTCGTTTTCAGAATGCCATTTGTTATGCCTGCCTCATCATTTCTCTTAGAAATCCCAGTCATCCATAAATGCTTCATCTATTTATGTTTGCTGTTACAGCTGCAGAGTAATGAAGGCTTTTCAGTAAAATGAGATATGAAATCAATGATAATTTTTCTCGCTTATAGAAACACTCAAAGCAGATTTTTCTCTCAAAGGTGTAATGTAATTTGTGAAACCAATTACGTTGTAGACTGGAATCAAAAAGACGTCTAAAAGTTGTTTTTATCACATCGTATCTACTAATTGTCTGGATGTTGATTCAATCCACTTATAGTACAGTCCTCTTTACGCGCACACACACAAACACACATCAGTGAGATTCCTTTGAGTGAATTAAAAACGGAGTTTCATTTTTTACATGTACCAGTTGTGTTCCCATTGTTTGGTCTCTCTGTGGTTCGTGTTGACAGCTGGCTTGTCTGAGTCTCTAAACAGCTTGTTATTTATCACTGTTTGCTTTTCCATTTCAGGATCTGGAGGTTTTCCTTTTCCCTCTTTTCCACTCGCTTTCAGTTAGCGTTTACCACAGATGAATGATTTTGAGACACAGGGCTAAAAGAGAGAGAAAGAAAAAAAAGATTCAGCATCGCTCACCTGCCCAGCATTGTCTTGCTTATTGGGGATTTTGTAGACAAGCTCTATTCTTCCTTCCTTGCCTCTCAAGAGGCCGTGCAATGTTTTTTGCAAGGAACAGTTTACTACAAAACCTTTACATTTGCAGAAACCTACATAGAAAACCATTTGGTTCTAGTTGATAAAAAGGATGAAGTCAAAGGATTTGTGTAATCGTTTAGTTTTTATTGATAGGCATTAAGATGATTTGTTTGAAAAGAAAAATGTTATAATATGAGTGCTTGCACATGATTTTAAGGTGGTTCCCTCTTTGTAGACCAATTATTTAAAAAAACAAAAAAAACAAAACAGTTTTTCCGTTTTTGATTAAGGAATTATCAAGATGATAAAATACTTCCTTGTCTTCTTTAAGTTCTTTCATCAGTCTACTTTTAAAATAAATCTGATCTCTAATTAAAAGAATGACACAATACGTTGTAACATTAAAAGAACACTTTCATCATTCAATTCAATTTGTGCTGCCCAATATTACAAAACAATACTCTCAATGGGCTTCACATTGTAGGTTGAAAAAAAGAATACAGAAGTAGAACAAAGATCAAAAACTGTACATACAGAAATACCCCAAAAACAGCAAAACAATTTTACAGCCATCCTGCCCTTTCACACTCCTTCTCTGTGAGAAAAATCTCCCCCTAAAAACTCCAGCAGTACAAAAAAAGAACCCTCATGGGAATCCAGATGAAGGAGGGACTCCCCCATGTGAAAGTAACTGGCAATGTATTTAATACTGTTTATTAAATATTATCTTATTCTAATCTACAGCATTATATCTGAAGAAATCAGTTGATGGGCTTCATCCTGCTGGAGAAGGGATGGTAAATCAAGGATAGAGGCCACCCTCAGTCTAGCACAGTCTAACACCCAGGACAGAAATACAGACAACCAGACCTTACTCAGACAGAGCCAGGTGGAATTAGAGAACAGAATCCCAATGTGCCTGCTTCAAGTATTTAGAAATGATATCAGAAAAGTACTTTTGGAGACTAAATGGTTTTAGATTATCATTTGTCAAAAAAACAGGGTCTGTTCAATTTTTTTATGTAATCAGACACTAGAGTGAGTGGCTTGTTCAAATTCTCAAAATATTACAATTTGACTTAATTTTGCTCTTCACTTGTTTCAAATTTTTGTTTCTGTTCTTATCCTCACAAACCATGTACAGTGAACATTTTCAAAAGGAAAAGACAAAGCCTGAAAGCCTGTTTGACCTGGCGTACATCTCCCACCATGTCATCTATTGATGATTTGTTCTGTGAAAGCACAAAGACTTTTCAGCTTAAAACAAATGCAAGGCACCGTGGTAGCAAAAAAACCCAAAACAACACATCCTTCCCAAGATTGTAAGCTGTTGACGGATCAACAAGTGAGATTTTTTAACATGATCTTAGAGAGAAAGGGGACTTGGGTTGCAAAATCAAAACAAGTAAGACAGAGAAATACATTTATAGACACAGCCTTGAGTATTTATGGGACGAACCAAAGGTTGTGGTTTTTCAAAAGCAAAAACTAGAACTAATCACTAATCTGGTAAATTATCATTCGTTGCTGGTAAGTATCAAGCTGATTATTGGAATTTAGAGGCCAGAAATGCATGTGGCATCTCCATCATTTTCTCTGACGACTCACTCAACCAGGATGTTGTGTGATGTAAGGAACAGTAATTTTGAACAGAGGGTAATTATCATTTAATACATTGATTACATGATGGGAAGTCTTTTTGTTTGTTTGTTTCATTTAATTTTTTTGACATTGTGCTTATTCTTTCTTTTCTCCTGTTAATTTTTTCTATTTTCAACAGTGTATTAGTCACCCAAAGAACCCCCACCGACTCTCCTCATTACAATATTATAAAAATCTATTCATTGGGCTCTTTTCAGAAAATGCCCTTTTTCAGAGGTCGTCTCTGCAACTGCACAAGCTGTTACTCATAAAATGTGTGCAAAATGTCATTTCACTCTTTCCTAGCTACCTTTTTTGGATAAAACTGTTCTGAAAATTCACTTTATCTGGTTGGCAACAGGCATTGAAGGGCAACACACTTTACTGATTCAGTTTTGCCGTGTGTGCGTTAATAAGAGCACTGCTGTGGAAAGTAAATGCTGCATGAGGAAGAAAATGAAAAAAAGGCGCAGCAACATTTTATTGCTTTGGACTTTAAAAAAGTTTGTATTGCAGCTTAAAAATGTAAAAAAAAAAAAAGGAATACAAAGAAGCATGAATGGGTCACTGACTTTCTTTGAGCAGCTTTGGTGTTGAAGCTCTGCAGAACCTCCAACCTGAAAGCATCTATGTGACATTCAGAAAGGTCAAGAACTCAACATCAGAAGGTTGCTGGAAATTTGGATTTTAATAAATCAGCAGAAAAGGTCACATTCATCATCTGCACAAATAAATTTATCAGAAAAGTATTTTAAGGGTTTTTTTTCTATGCAAAATGCAAATGAAAGTATGGTCAATAAAAAGTTTTAACAAGTTTATAAATATATTAACACACTTTTACTCAAAATGTCCTGCTGCTTGATGTTGCAATGCATCTCAAATGTAGAGGATTTCATATCTGCGGTGTGCATTGTGAAAGTATGTCCCTTTTTTTTTTTTTTTTTTTTTTTTTTTTTTTTTTTAATCTTTGGAAACTGTGTAGCCTGATATTTTGCTACACAGTGGATTTTTACCAGTGGTTCCCACAATGATTCCTTCCTCTCCAGCCAGAGATCCAGCTCATTCCACTTTTAGCCACTGTTAATGTCTTCTGCACATCTGTAGTCTTGGAAACACAGACAAACTCCAATTGTGCTTTCTCACAAGTTATCTGCCCATTGTAATGTCTTCATACATTGAGTTCAGTACATTTATTTGTAGAGTATCTATTTTAGTGTTCATCTGGTCAGCTGCTCATACGACAAAAGTTTACAAAAAGAAAAAGACATGAGAGTTTTTGAGTGTTTTTCTATACATTAATATTTAAATTTTAACTCAACCAATTATCCTTCCATTGCTGACAAATGTTTACTACCCTTTCACCTCAAGGCTAAAATTTGCTGCTTTTTTCTCCAGACTACTAGTAAAAAAAAAACAAAAAAACTTGAACTGTTTGCTGAACAAAAAGTAAAAACAAAATCAAAAGGTATTTTAGAATTGAAAAGCAAATTTCTCATAATGCTCAAAGCATAAAAGACGTCAATTCTTTTTTTCTTACCAAATAACAATGGCAGACAGTCACATTTCTACCCACAAAATATGTGATTGTAAACTAAAACTGCGTTCTACAAGTTAGTCCATCCTGCTTTCTAAACCTAACAGGTATCTAGTGAAGCTCCTCGTTTATGGACACCTTCTGTAATCAGAAAAAAAATTCACACAAAAGCTTATCAAAAGTTTAAACCACTAAAAACAAACTCATATTTTAGTAATTTAGCAGAGTAAAAAAAACATTTTATTTGATATTTGTTTTCCCATTTTCTAAAACCCAGCTGATTGCGTGGCGTACCTACAAGCAAATATGAGAACAATTCGAACTGAGTTTTTGCCACAGTATAAACAAGTAAATCAATATCTAAACAAATTCATGTGGCGTCGACAACAACATAAGAAAAAATATTGATGAGAGAAAGGAAAAAAAAAAACAGGAACAATTGCTTCCACCAGCTGCTAACATTAGCCAGAGCTGCATGTGGCCACCCCTTGCTGCTTCAGATCTGTTAAATATGAACAGCGGTGAGACGGCACTAATGAGTAGAAATAAATCACACAGACTCAGAGAAGATGATTGTACAATAAAAAGTGTCTGAGTAAAGTCAGAAACATGTCAGGAAAAGAAAGCATTTAATTATCTTATAAAACCCAAAAAGTCAGATAGAATGTGAGGCCTCGCTTTCACGGTCTGTATTCATACTGAAACTTAAGATCACCCACATTTTGATTTCCCACAGATAAAAGTTTTCATAAACTTAGTTGGGATTCCTATCGTTATCATTGTCTGTCGGTTTTAAAGTATCAAACTTCAAGTCAAATCAAACTTAATTTGTAGAGCACTTTTCACACCTGAAATGATATAAAATGCTTTACACAGCAAATAAAAACTCACAAAATAATCAAAATGGTAAATGGACTCTATTTAAATAGCCCTTTCCACCTGCGTTGGCACTCAAAACCCTTTACAATGTAGCTCAAATTCACTCATTCACACACATTCATACCTGATGGTGGAAGCTGCCATGCAAGGTGCAACCCACAATCAGGAGCAATTGAGGGTTTGGTGTCTTGCTCATGAAGTCTAAGCGGGGGATCGAACCGGTTACAGGACAGTCACCCTATTCACTGAATCATCCTTTCCCTAGCTCAGATCAAAATTCAGATCATTAAACAAACATAGAAGAAGCTTCAAAGTTGTCTTTAGGACAGTATATTTGATGATCGAAACATTTCGACTTCCATCTGTAAATAATTTTCAATTTGATAGAAGGGACCCAGGGGTTTGTATACAGTGTTGGTCAAAAGTTTACATACACTTGTAAAGAACATAATGTCATGGCTGTCTTGAGTTTCCAGTTATTTCAACAACTCTGATTTTTCTCTGATATAGTGATTGGAACAGATCCTTCTTTGTCACAAAAAACATTCATGAAGTTTGATTCTTTTATGACTTTATTATGGGTAAACTGAAAATGTGACGAAATCAGCTGGGTCAAAAATATACATACAGCAATGCTAATATTTGGTTACATGTCCTTTGGCCATTTTTACTTCAATTAGGCGCTTTTGGTAGCCATCCACAAGCTTCTGGCAAGTTTCTGGTTGAATCTTTGACCACTCCTCTTGACAGAATTGGTGCAGTTCAGTTAAATTTCTTGGCTTTCCGACATGGACTTGTTTCTTCAGCATTATCCACATGTTCTCAATGGGATTTAAGTCAGGACTTTGGGAAGGCCATTCTAAAACCTTAATTCTAGCCTGATTTAGCCATCCCATTACCACTTTTGATGTGTGTTTGGGGTCATTGTCCTGTTGGAACACCCAACTGCGCCCAAGACCCAACCTTCGGGCTGATGACTTCAGGTTTTCTTGAAGAATTTGAAGGTAATCCTCCTTCTTCATTGTCCCATTGACCCCCTGTAAAGCACCAGTTCCATTGGCAGCAAAACAGGCCCACAGCATAATACTACCACCACAGTGCTTGATGGTAGGCATGGTGTTCTTGGGGTTAAAGGTCTCATCTTTTCTCCTCCAAACATATTGCTGGGCATTGTGGCCAAATAGCTCAATTTTTGTTTCATCTGACCACAGAACTTTGTCCATGTGATCAGCAGCAAACTTTAGTCGAGCCTTAAGGTGCCGCTTTTGGAGCAAGGGCTTCCTTCTTGCACGGCAACCTCTCAGTCCATGGCGATGCAAACCACGCTTGACTGTGGACACTGACACCTGTGTTCCAGCAGCTTCTAATTCTTGGCAGATCTGCTTTTTGGTGCTCCTGGGTTGACTCTTCACCCTCCTGACCAGTTTTCTCTCAGCAGCAGGTGACAGCTTGCGTTTTCTTCCTGATCGTGGCAGTGACAAAACAGTGCCATGCACTTTATACTTACAAACAATTGTTTGCACTGTTGCTCTTGGAACCTGCAGCTGCTTTGAAATGGCTCCAAGTGACTTTCCTGACTTGTTCAAGTCAATAATTTTCTCTTTTTCAAAATGGGAAAGTCCTTTGACTTTCCCCATTGTAGCGTTTGTGGGTGTTTTTATCCAATGAGCCCTTTTTAAATGGCCTCAGAGAAGTCACCAGCTGTAGTCACTCATAATCACTCACAAGAAGTTAAGAGGTCATGCTATGAAGCTCATGTCATTGACACAACTTTCTAAGTCTCCAAAATTGCTCATTCATGTTGCTGTATGTATATTTTTGAGCCAGCTGATTTCGTCACATTTTCAGTTTACCCATAATAAAGTCATAAAAAGAATCAAACTTCATGAATGTTTTTTGTGACAAAGAAGGATCTGTTCCAATCACTATATCAGAGAAAAATCAGAGTTGTTGAAATAACTGGAAACTCAAGACAGCCATGACATTATGTTCTTTACAAGTGTATGTAAACTTTTGACCACCACTGTATATGGAACCAATTCTCAGTCCCTTCTATCAAATTGATTTCCGGAGGGAAGGCTAAACGTCTCAATCATCAAATACACTGTTCAGAAGATAACTTTGAAGCCTTTTCTATGAAGAATCACTCCTGGATGAATGAGGGATTACACTGATTTATCATTAAACAAAAACAAATAAAAGCAAACGTACTGTATATTCTAAAATAAAATTCTCTCACATGGAGATACACTTGCACAACACACTACACGCGCACATCGACATTCACACACCCTCACACTCACCCCTGGTTTCCTCTGAACGGTTAACAACTGTCTCTGTAACTGAGTTAAAAATAACAGTAACCAAAACAAACATCTGGCCTGATGCTGCTGTGAGGAAATAATAACTGGGGATTTAGCAACACCAGGAGCCGTCCTGTTTATGACTTGTGTCACGACTTAAAGTGCCTAGAATTTTGTCTGTGGAATTATTAGCATCTTATAGTATTGTGTACCTCAGTCTTTATATCAGCCCCATCCAAACTGAAAAGAAATTACCTCAAACTATCCATCTGTCCCTTACTATTTAGAATAACAAATTAGAATAACAGCATAGAAAATTTTTTGTAGGAAAAAGTGAATTATCATTAAAAAAGTATAACAAACATGTCAACTGCAATAAATGGACTGTAGAAAGTGGAGAGATAATCTTCTGAAGCTTCTGACTGACAATACCATTCTCATGAAATGTGAGCGAATGATTGTTTTTGTGCAGAGTTGTGTGAAAACTTTTCAGTTTCATTCAAAGTGATTCATATTACAAAGACTATGAGATAGTTGAAGCTTTTATCTGCACTCCAGTAGCTCTTCCTCTCCAATTGCAGCTCCCAAGGCTCAAAGCAGAAGCTGTGAGTGGATCTCATTCAAGGTGAGAAGAAACGGCACACTAATGAAGACTGAACAGAAGGTGATAAACTCCCTTCAGATTCACCCTTATTGCCACTACCAGTTCCAATTGAATTTCTAATTATATGCTTTGTAGCTTTAATCTGCTTACGAATAGAAAAAGGGAACTATGTTGGATTTTTTTTTTTCAAAGCGAATAAAATTATTTTCAGGATATCATATAAAAAGTACTTTCAAACTTTTTTTAATCTTTGATTTCAAAAGCTGTGTTTATTTTAATAAATCAAAGTGTACATTTCATAACGGGAAAAGGATCAGCTAAAAGGTCAATTTAATTTCGGAATTTCAACTATTTCTCACAGGCGACTGTTGTAAAGTGGGATCTAATGTAGAAAATTTATGATACAAGAAATTATTTTATAAATTTACCCACGTGAAGTGTGCATGGTTAAGAAAGGCATTATTTTTAGTGTTGTTGATTTAGCAGATATTTGTTATTAATGTTGCATGAAATTATTTGCACCAACCAAATAACAAAAAAAAAAAACTTTGCAAGGATGGATTCATCTGAATAAAGTCAATGCAAAACCCAGTACCATCTGGTGATTTATTGGGGAATGAATTCAAAACAAGCCACCAAAAGAGCAGAAGAAAAACTTTTTGAAAGGAGGACAATAATAGCTCTCTTTTTAAAAAATCTTTTTTTTTTTTAAATTTTCTTAGTAGATTTATGATCACCTGAAAACTACTTGAATCTGGCAACAAAATTGTTGAGTTGGCAACAATTAAAGGTCAGCAAAAAAATGGCCATAAATCAGAAAAAAAACAGTTTGTTTGAGTTTAAAAATTAAAAAACTTACAATAGCTGCTGAATGCACATCCTCAAAAAAACTTTTAAAGAGTTGACCAATCTAAAAAAAACCCAAAAAAAACTCATTTATAACTTGTTATTTAGGATTTACACGCGTGAGCTACGCAGTAGCGCAGTGGGTAGTACAGTGGCCTCACAGCAAGAAGGTCAGAGGTTTGAGTCGTGGAATACTGACCTGTCTGTGAGGGGTTTGCATGTTCTCCCTATGTAGGTGTTGGTTTTCTCCAGGTACTCCGGTTTCCTCCAACCCTTCAAAAACATGAATGTCAGATTGATTAGCTGGTACCAAATTGCCCCTAGGAATGAGTGTGTGGGTAAATGGTTGTGTGTGTGTGTGGCCCTGCAGCAAACTGGCGACCTGTTTGGGGTGTATGCTGCCTCTCGCCGGGATATGCTCAGGTCTTCAAACACACTTTGTCATTTGATTTCTCTTGTTTTGCCTTCATTTTTGCCTTTCCGGTTTTCTCTTCATAGGTGCCACTGCAAGTCAGTTTCCTCCTTCGAACCCTGTCTCCTGCATCCTTCACTATATTCATAAACCTCCTCTTTGGTCTCCCTCTAGGTCTCCTGCATGTCTGGCATCCTTCAGCAGATGCATTCCCTGTCTCCTCTAAAAATATCTGAGCCATTTCGTTTGGCCTTTCTGACTTTATCTCCAAAGCTTCTAACATGTCCTGTTCCTCTGATGTCCTTATTTCAGATGATTAGATGTGTTTTAACTCTATTTCATCTTGTGATCCGCTGATAAAAATCTTTCAACAAAGAGTAGTCCAATAAAAATAATATGTATTGGCTCTAATAAAAACTATTTCAAAGACCAGTGAACTCAGCAGGATAACATTTGCTTTTGATACACTGTGTCGGACTCATTTACATCTCCAGACAGACTCGTTATTTCAGAGCCACTTAAGTCTTATCTTTCTCACTGGAGTAAACACACATTTCCCTCTTTTCTTTTCTTTTCTTTCTCTCTCCGTCATATTGTTTATTTACAACCCACCACAAAGCCTGCCCCGTCTCTGTGCTCCACATGCAGGCAAATGGCTTCATTTTCAAGACCTCAGAAGCCAAAGGAAATCAATTGCATTACTCAAAACCTCAAACACACAACTTAGTTATGAGTGAAATGCTGAGGTTTGTCTTCCCGGTGATATTCTTGGCTTTATATTGTGTGCTCGGCTCATTATCCAGGGAGTAGAGGTGATAAATAGCCTATTTTCTTGTGTGTTCATTTAGTGCATGTAGTCCTCGTGTCTATGCAATCTCACTGGTGACCTTTAAGCTTAAAGTTTCCAGAAGTTTAAGGACGTCTGTGCAGTTACAAACATTTAAAATAAAGTGAAATTTCCTTGAGCAGGTCAGTCATGACTTGCTTGTAATTTACAACATGCAGTATGTGTGGGTGAGCACGCACACATACGTTCACAATCTTTACTCGACGGTTCAAACTAGCAACTTTATTTCAGCTGCCTTACAAGACAATATGAATGTATAGTATGAAAACAAATGTAGTTGCCAGTGTGGGTAGTGATTGTTGTATCAAACCTAAAAAAAAATTACATATAAAAACTACAAAGTGTGGTTCCTTTTAAAAACACATCAGCATTAAAAGTACCATTTGGCCTTGCAAGCCAAATGGTTAGTGTCTCCACTTTAACTTTTGGTTCTGAACACACCTTTTTTTCTGGGATCAAAAGTTTGGGAGCCACCAGAAACTAAATGTTTTAAGGCAAAGACGTAGATTAGTCAATCCTTGAAAATTTAATTTCTTATTTACAAAATTTATGTAATTCTACAGCTTGCTTGAGAGAAACCAGATGGAATTGGTACAGGCATCTGGTTACGATGCCTCCCAAACACCTTGCTAGCAAGGGGTTTTGGGCATCCCACCAATAGGAGACCCTGAAAAAAAGCCCCAGATGAACTGGATATATTGTGTCTCACAGCTCGCCAGGGAACACCTCGGGATTCTCCCGGGTGAGCTGGAAGATGCAGCCTGGGTGAGAAAAGCCTGGGTTTCCCTTCTGAGGCTGTTGGCCCTGCAACCTGGCACCTGATAAGCGGAAGACAACGGAATGAAGCGTAATTCTACATTTCTGAGAAACACTGCAGTGCAAAGAATAGTAACACTGACCACCAATAGTGTATTTTACTTTACTTTTAACAACAGTCAGGAACATACACAAACAGAATTCATCACCGGTGACCAGAAGTTACCTGATAGAATTTGCCTGGCCTTTTGAGTAGTTGAAGAAAATCCCTGAGGAAGTTTTCTTTTGAGGTGTAAATCCAATATAGATGGCCAGAGTGATGCCTCGTAGTGCCTTAGCTCAATTTCATTTTACTCCAGCAACTACGTCAGGGGTTGTAGACATTGGTTTGTCATTGCAGTGGCCAACCAATCAATGAACAGAAATTATGCGGTGGTGTGAAGTTTGTAGTATCCTTGTAGTTTGGCATCACAGAAAAAAGAAATGCCTCTCACCTTGAATCAAGACACTGAAAAAAAAAAAAAATCAGCAAACTCCAAGTTTACCTCATGAGGTGGTTAGATATCTAAAACAAACATTTCAAAGGAAATCAGCAAAAAAAAAAAAAAAACACAATTTCTAACGTAAAAATTTCGAGGAAGATGATCGATGGCAAATAAATGTCATTTCTTGAGTTTGATGTGATCCCATTATCAGCCCCATTAGTCTTGCGGCTTATTTATTTTTGCACAATTATTACTATGAGTTTCTCAGGAATGGATTTTACTCCAAAATTAATCAGTAGTCTGTCACGTGGTGTCTCGCTTTCTTGTCAACATTATTGTCTTTAATCAAGTAATGGAGTCTCTGTGTCATTCTTCATCTAATATAAGCACTATTGTAGAAGAAGACAAAGAATTTAATAAGATTTCTACTCGGTCTTCAATGTTAGACCATAGTGAGTATGATGAGGAGTGTCATAAAATCAGCACAAAAACATAATTAATATCGACATCAATGTTGGCTACTTTTAATGTGACAGCAGAAAAAGAGACGAGAGTTCATTTCAAAATACAAAACTGAATTAATTTATAATTTTCTCCTTTTTATGAGAAAAGGGCAAGCTTAGAGTAATAACGAACATAAAGCAAGTCTCAGTGGATGTAATATGAGTGTTTTAATGGTGCAGTTTGCAATTAAATGTCCCCTGCAAACTGTGCTTTAAGGGTCCATTCAGAAAAATTTAAATGGCCAAATAGATTTGACAGCAATGTAATTACAGCAGCTCAGACTTGGCCTTTAAAACTCACAATGAGATCCTCCCCCATGCAAAGATTATATTTCTGAAACACACAGGAGGCTTGTTAGTAATGCCATCAGCTAAATTAAATTATTTTTCCAGGCCAGATTTGTTTTTATATTTGTCACATTCTCTTACTCAGCTTTGCTAACACTACCTCGCTGTCTGACTAATGTCAGATTTTTCTTGACTTTATTTTTTTCTTGGGTGAAAATGGCAACTTTTCTCCTCCCTAGTTGCTAATGGTCACTGCCATGCTGCCCTCAAAGGTGAAAATAGCCATTATAGCATGAAAATGGGGAGCATCATGCAGACATTTTGCTTCTAATAGTAAGTGGATGGTCAATTTCATCCGTATTCCTTTTCTTCAATAGCCACTTTAAAACGCTTACCAAGTGTGCTGCATTGATGTTTACAGCATCCAGCCCTCTTATCCAAACACTCACAGGAAATTGGACAGCACATCCCGGGGGACAAGAGGTGAAAATGGCTCTACTCTTGTTGGAGAGCAGAAAATGCATACCAGATGTAAGCAGTGATGGACTGTACAGTTAAATAGAGGGTTTTGATTACCAAAAGGCGACCAAATGACAAAAAGAATAGCCTCTGACTGATTGGAGTCATTTCGAGTCAGCTGGGCCTCCAAATGGACCTCATAATGTCATACATCCCAGCAGAACACAATCACCAGGCAACGTGTTGATTGATAGCAGCAGGCAACACTCCAGCGCATCAGCTTAGGCAGATTTATCCATCACCGAGATTTGGATTTGATAAGCTATGATATGAGAAAATAGCATTAGAGTAGCAGGGGATGCAGCTGGGTGGGCCTCAGAGGGAAAGCTCAAATCAGAACGGACCAAAATCTAGAAAAGGGATATAGAGGATGTCTAAAATACACAAAGAAAAAAACAGTAACAGAAATCCGCAGACATAGACTAGAATGAATTTGATGTTTGTACAGACTTATGAGTATGTCATCTTCAATGTGAAGACCATCCAGGAGATTTTTTTCTTTTGTCATACATTCATAATCTCTCAATCACATTCACGGCTCTGTCGCAGAAGAAAAAGACGAAGAGTACTCAGAGAGGAGGAATCTGCTGAGGTTCACCCGCCTTCTAGGCTGTTTGCTGTGGAGGGTGACAACTTAAATGGCTGATATAAAACCTGACACAACCAATCTATCATACATCCCCTGCCTGTCTGCTTGAAATTCCTCCTTTTAAAAGATGGTTTATTGTACAGCCATAAGTCACAGCGTGCAATACCGCGTGGCTACGTCCTTGTATGCTGACAAGATTGGATGTGTCTTCCAAATTTAAAAAATCTGTAATATGAATGTTTCTGACACTTTTTTTTTGGAATGTGTCAGTATTTGGATTAGAGAGTGGTTGGGTAAAAATGTCTTTAAAAAACAGAAAACAAATAGAGATGTAGCATATTTTTCTTAGAAAACTTGTTGGAAACAGCTCAACTCTTAAAAAACAGTAGATAAAATCAAATGGTGATGCAGATGGTCATTTGATATAATTGCGGATAAAGAAAAAAGAAACAGCTGCATTTTATTTGGTGGCCTATTGGCGAGCAAAAAAGATGTTCAAAATTTGCAAGGAGCAGCTGCAATCTTCAAAAGAGAAAAACCTCATACATTTAAATATTCTATCATTTTAAAACGTGCTGAATTAACTCCCAGAAACCCAAATGACACATAACAGGGGCAGATCCTAGGGTTAAGATGTGCAGGGAAGGGGTGTGTGGGGGCGCATCCTCTACCCTTTTGGTCCACAAAAAAAACGTGTTCTTACTACTTTAATTATCATAAACTTTGGGCAAAATATGCACCAAAATGCAGAAAAATTACTTATTTTTCAAAATGTTCTGCGGGGATTGCCCCCAGACTCCTCTATACTGGCAAGCACCGCAGGTGCCCGTTTTGTCTATGCCCTCATGCACCCTTCTGCCCCCTTTAGAAAATCCTGGATTCGCCCCTGCACAAGACTGGTTGTTTATGACCAACAACCATTAAAACACGTTAATCATCTATTTGATTACACTAAACATCAATTAATGAGCTTTTCTTCACAGTCCTTCCTTTGGAGGCCGATTAAAGAATAAATATGAGTGTAAGTTACCACAGCTGTTTCAGAGCAGCCAGCCTACACAGAGAATGAGGCTGATACTCATTTAAATGAGTCTGGGTCATGTTCCAGCTTGGAAATTAAGAGCAACTAAGTATTGGTACATAAAAGAAAGTGCCAACTCCTCAGCATTAATTTAGAGGTTTGTTTTTTTTATTTTATTAGTTTTTATTGTACTGCAACAGCTTTCCAATCCGACTTTGTTAGTGCTTTGCTCTTGTGTGCATTATTTTATTTTGGGGTTTCTCTGAGAAAACTTTTTCTTCTCTAATTTCCCTGAATCAAAAAGCACATGTAACACAAGATCATTAAGGCAAATTAACATAAACTAACCATACACCCACTCTTTTCTTTATATACTAAAACCTAGAACTACAAAACATGTGTTGCATCAGTAAGCCTGCATTAAATGAGATTCTGCACCTAAAAGCTTTGGTCTGTTTACATGTCTGAATGTTTCTTTCTTTTTTCTTTTTTCACAAACCTTGGCTGAAGACATGAAGCGAAGAAATTTCCTAATGAGATGCCTAACAAATACCCACAGTCTATATCACTGTTCTGCACACATCTGTCATCACAATGTCAGAAACCTCTGTCTGCATAATCCAACACCCACATCTTTATTAAACACAACTAACCTTGTCAGGTAGTCTGTATTGCCATGGTTACAGCGATCTAATGCTGCTTATGTGTCTCCAGCAATGGCTGAGATAATCTTTGTTGTAACTGCGATTAACATTTTAGGCTTTCTGCCTTCAACCTGTAATGAGTTCATCAGAGTAGTCTGCTTTGATTTGACACCTGAACAAGCTTGTTTTACTGCAGTGTGTGACACCTTTTCTTCCTCCTGCTATCAAGTGATGCACCATTTAAACTGTGAAATAAAAGGAAGGAAGATGAGAAAATGGACATTTGTACTTCAACTGTATAACCAGTTTGTTCAAATAAGCCAAGAACAGTATTTGAACTGTTGCTTCAGCGAGAGCTTTCATATTTAAATCTTTGGTTCATTTACAGTTAGTTCTTGAGCCACTTTTCTTGGGGTTTTTTCATACTGTCAGGGTTACAAACACTTCAAAGTGTAAGAAAAGAGAGGAAACGGTTGGGAAATTATCCCACTGTCTCCTGTGCTCTGATAGTCACGGGATCCTGCTGACAATGCCAAAACCGTCATAAAATTATTTGAAGGAACTATCACGCTTGTGAGAGGTAAAAGACATTTTAATCCTGCTGTGTGAAGGTCACAAGATCTGGGTTTAGTAAGAGCTTATCTGCTACTCTTAACAGAAAAGACCAAATCTTTTTTGTAAAAGGACATCAATCATTTTCAACAAAAACAACTACCATGGCAGAAACAAAATTAAAAAATTTCTTTAAATACCCACATACCTTGAAAATTTTTCCCAAGATCAATAAACTTTTTTTTTGGGTGCAACAAAGCATAACTTCCAAAACACATTAGGCAGACTGTTGAGATCACAAAACTTTCAGTGCGTAACACACAGTAATTCATGTGTTTGAAATGATTTAAAGACACAAGTGCATCTATTTCCACTGTAGGACACAAATGTCTTCTTTATACATTAATGTTTTAAATAGCTAATTTCCCCAGGGTTTTCAAAATTGTTTTGACGTAACTAAAAATTTTTAGTCATGGCACAAAATAAATGGCTCCAACTCAGTCTAGCTTTGAATAAATCTTCAAATTTTACTACCAGCCATCCATTGAATCAAATTTTTGTGTTTTGCTGGGCTACTTTGTAAATTAGAAGCATTTCACTTCATATAATTTGTGTGTAATTGTAGCAGACTGTTTAAGGTCATCTAAAAACTGCATCCCCTCTATGAGTTCTTCATAAGACTAAGACTGTTCTTTCATTTAGAGCAGACCTGGATTTTTCACCCTCCTGCATTCCCAGAGGTATTGGCGTACTGCTTCGTGCCACAGGTGCCACAACCATAAATTCAACTGATGACACCAACATTAGGGACCGCATTGAAGGATCACTTCATCTTCAGGGCTCATTTCGTAGATTTATTCATCCATTTGTATACCTGCTCATTTCAATGCAAGTGTGAAGCTCATCCCAAGAGCTATAAGAAGGAGACAATTTGCCCAGGACATGTCCTCAGTCCATCACAGAGTGACTCAGAGAAGCAAACAGACATTCACACTGACTACCAATGGGATTTTCATGTGAGTAATTAAACAAACATGGAAGGAAGCTGGAAAATGCATCTATAGTATTCAAAAGGTGAACATTTGGTTTTAGCTGGGCAGTTCTCTTTTATCCTCCTTTTTTAATACATGGTTGAAAAAGTAAATGCTGAAAAAATAGAAATTTTTTTTGGTTGATTTTTTGGGGTTTTTTGTTGCCCAAATTGGACATAAAGTGTCTTTATGCTTATAATTTCACCTAAACTGTAGTTCTAATAATAACTGACAGTCATGTCATGACACATGTTAATATGAGAATCAATCATTTCATGGCCATCAACATTTCCATAAGCATTTAAAACTGACCTAAAACTGTTCTAAAAACAGCTTCTAAACTGGAGCCAAAAAAAGACACAAATGAAGAGTACATAAAAGCTGAATGGGAAGGCTCTAATAGAAGAATGTTTCATTAAAATTACAGGTCCACGCATGGAGAGCACCTGTGATGAAAGTTGGCATTTTGTTCGAGCCTTAACGCAGACAGCATTGCATCTGGATACTTTTTCTTTATTCATTTTACAGTATTGACTAACACAAAGTGTGCTTTTGTCTATTCTGATGCTCCCACATCTGACAAAGCTTGAAGTTACGGTATTTTTGTGAACTGGAATCTGGCTGAAACAAGAATGATTTAGCAACATTATTCTCTGCATAAAGGCACAGTCGTTGGCACAGCGGACTCACAGCAAGAAGGTTGAGGTTCAAGTCCCAGGTGGGACTCTTAAAACACTCTCCCATCTCTGTGGAGTTTGCATGTTCTCCTGTGTATGCGTGGGTTTTTTTCTGGATTCTCCAGTTTCCTCCTTACCCTCCAAAAACACGCATGTTAGGTTGATTGGACCGCAATAGAATTGCCTCTAGGAATGGGTATGTGTGTGTTGCAGACTAGCAAGCTGTTTGGGGTATTCGCTACCTGTCATGATCCCCTTACCTGCCACCAGAGGGAGCCCTGGACCTTCCCTCATCACCCTGATTAAGAACACCTGAGGATCAGAATCACAATGCTTTTATTGCCATGGTCAATGAAGTAACTTGATATGGTACAGGTGTGCAAAAATAATGAAGTAAAAAAATTAAAAATAAATAAATAAAAATAATTTAAACAAAACTAAGAGTGCTCAGAAAGAAAAAGACCAGTAGTACAAAGGGATTGAAAATAATAGAAAATAATAAAGACAGTAAAGTTATAAAAACAGCGAGTTATAAGGTACTTATTAGTCCAACGGCAGAAGGGAAGAAGCTGTTTTTGTGGCGGGACATTCTGGTTCGAATGGACCAGAGCCTCCTGCCTGAGGGGAGTCGCTCAAAAAGTCCATGTCCAGGGTGGGAAGGTTTAGCTTCTATCCGACAATGATTAGTCTGATGACACACTCCTGTGGATCCTGCTGCCTATTTAACGGCAGCCACTCCAGATGTCTTTGTCAAGTCATCTTCATCACACCATCACCATCCCTTCCCTTGACCATAAGTTGCATCCTTGAACTCTGTTATATTATTTGTTATATTATTTGAACTTTTGATCCTGAGTTAATCCTGTGCTCTTTGCCTTACCGGAGTTTTGGTTAAATAATCCTGCATTTGAGTCCTCCTCCTTCCACATCCCCACATCAAAACACTACCTTTCACCTTCAATCAGCTGGGATAGGCTCCTGCACTGTTCACGACCTTGTTAAGGATAAGCGGTTCAGAAGACGAAATGAAAAAGACGTTTTCTGGACGTTTTTATTCTCTTCAGTGCAGTGAAGATATATATTTCTGCTATCTCTTAGCGTACCACCTTGAGTTCTACCTAATAAAGTATATTACAACGTAACGCTTGAGTATTCTAAAAGGTTCCCTCATTTTGACTTAATCCCGAACCATTAAGAGTTTTGATAAATTTATTGGTCATTACCCTAAATGTTGCAATGAAGAATTTCAAAGTCTTCAGAGCTGTCATTTTCCTTTTTCCATCTTTAATTACATACCTTGTTCCATGGTTTTCAGTTTAAGTGTTCTGTCTTTTCTTTCTTTTTTCTAAATGTTCAGATACAAATGAAAGTCTAGGTGATGCTATTATGAAAAAACTATGGATGTAGTGGTACACAAAAAATACAGTTTGGTATGAAGCAAATAAAGTTAAAGTTAAAAATTGTTGTGGATGAAGATAAACACATTAAAAACTCCCATTCTTGCTGCAGATGAAATAAATTATGTGAGGATTCTGTGGAGTTCAGACTCAAGGTTGAGTGCCAGCCTGTAATTTCTTACATTTCTCATGCAGGTCAAACACATCTCACAGTTCGCGCTTGCCATCACTGTCTTCTGTTTTTTTCTGAATCCTATTCTTGTTCCATTTCCCCTGGTAGCTTTTTTCTCTTTTTCTCCAGTGTAGCCATTATGTTTTCTCATCCTCACATGCCAATCACATCTGGTGACAGATTCTGCAAGGATGAGGAATTTCTCGCAGAACCAAGATGTAACTTGAAGTCACCATCTGAGTTTTGGGGAGATTCAAACACAGCCTTTAGTATCACCAAATGAAAGAACATTTTAATGACTCCTATTAGATTTCATTTGACAGTATATCATAAAACAATTATAGCTTTCATTTAGTTCTTATGGTCTGACTATGTTTTCTTAATTGAGCAGCAGTTCCAGTAATTGTGAGCTGTAAGGGTCATCGTGACTTTCTCTACTTGCCAAAAAATGAGGTGAATCATAGATTTATGTTAAATATGTTTTGCCATTAATATTATTTTTCATATTTCCAAATGATCTGTGAAATTTTTGTCATAACTTTTTCAGATTAAAAGATTTTAAAAAAAGGTTACATGCAAATTTTTTTTTTTTTTCAAGATTCCCATATTTTTTTCACACACCTCTAGTAATGTTCTATGTTGTTCATGTATTTTAAAGAAATTTGCCAACTGTCACATCCAACATTTGATTCAACTACCAGGTTGTTCTTGGTCACAGATTTTGTTCTTCGCCACACGTGCATTCTAGTATCAGCACTATGTAGCACGGACTCCTCAAGTGTTTTTGCTGCTTCAGAGTACAGTATCTTCATTCAGGTACTGCTCTCCCTCTCCTTACACCCCTATGTGATGTGTAAGGCAGTGTGAAAGGAGGGGGAAATTTACAACATCAAATACTAAAGTGAGACTAAACTGTAACAAATGTATTTATGAACTTTTTTTTCTGTGAATATTTCATTTTTGAGTTAACAAAAGATGCCTTGTTCTGTTAAGACATGAGAAATGTTACTCTAAGAAAGTGTGATATCTCCATTTTTAAACAATCACAATTCAGCCATTATCAGAATCAGAATCAGAATGCTTTTATTGCCATGTCAGTGAAAAACATCAGAGACTAGGAACTTGTTCTGGTACTGGTGTGCAAACATATACTTGTAAAATAAAAATAATAAAAATAAAATAAATAAAAATAATAATAATTTTTACAAAACTAAGAGTGCTCAGAAGAAAAAGAAAAGTAGTGCAATGTCAAAGAAAATAATAGAAAATAATAAAGATAGTAAAGTGACAAGAGGGAGGTGACTCAGAGATGTGGGGATCCAGGTTATAAAGAGTTCATAAGTCCAACGGCAGAAGGGAAGAAGCTGTTTTTGTGGCGGGACGTTCTGGTCCGAATGGACCGGAGCCTCCTGCCCGAGGGGAGTCGCTCAAAAAGTCCATGTCCAGGGTGGGAAGGGTCAGCTACTATCCGACCTGCACGCCCCCGAGTCCTGGAGACGTACAGGTCTTCGAGAGATGGAAGGCTGCAGCCGATCACCTTCTCTGCGGAGCGCACAATGCGCTGCAGTCTGTGTTTGTTCCTGGCTGTGGCTGTGGCTATTTGTTGCCAGGTGAGGGCAAAAGCAGTGGGATTGCCTCTAGAATGCATCCTACTGGCTCTCAACAACACAAATTATGCCACAATAAAATTGGATAAAGTCATTCTTGCTGATTCATCAACCACTAATGGAATGGTTGTTTATACTGCATTTCAGTGCAATGAAATGGTATTTTGACGGTCTGTGTACAATGGGCGGGGTCTGTCTCTGAGTTTAACTTACATTGAAAATATTTTTTTATTGTTAAATTTTGGCCATTTGCATCAATTAAAATGACATACTTCTAAAATTCTCACGTTAATTCAACATTGTCACGCTTGAAAGTCAAGAATTTAGCATGTTCACCACCAACCCCTTCTCTTTACAGAAAGATATTTGTTGCATTAAGCATCAACAAATATCGGGATAACCGGCTTTTATTTTTATGTTGTAACAAGGGGAGAAGGATCATCGGTGATTCGATGACAAGAAAGAAGGATCACTGTTTGATCTAAACCATTAGATTTGTAGACCCTGGAAAACATGAAGTATTGGTGGTTTCTTTGTTGATGGAAAAAGGATCATTAATAAATTATTTGTTGTTTTATTATCCAACTGGTTCTCACCATTTGCTCTTTGGATTTTTCAGTCCTGCTGACCATTTAATATTTACTTCCAGGTTTCAGTATAAAAAACCCTAATTAAACTTACTGAACTTATTAAAACAGTTCTTATGATACTTAAGCATATAGCATCATTAGAATAAATTTTCTCAGAAAAATACGCCACAATCACAAGAATTTTTTAGCATACGAGCTGTGCATTTTAGATAGACTGTTAGCAACAGTTTTTCCAACACGACTAAGTCTAAATCAGGTGTGAGGTTTGTGCAAAAACTTCTAAATAAGCAGCTCCAGATTGCCTGCTCAGAACTTTTTTCTTTTCCAGCTGAGTTCTGCTTAAATTATTCAGGTATCTGTGCATTTCTCTGAAATCTCCCGCAGCTAAGTTCATGGTAAGTCCAGGAGGTGTAATGAGCAAGGCAGGTATAGTTAACTCACTGCTGTTCCACTGCACTATTCCACCTTGACCATGAGCAGTGAGAGCTCATCTCCAAAGTTAACTGTATTTTAATGAAGTTAAAAATGTTCACCACTTCTGAAGAAACATTTTTCTGCAAATGTGAGAGGGGTCGGAATTTTGTGTCACCTCACAATCAGACTGCAATTGAAGAATTTTTTCCTTTTGTTTTCATTTCCGTGGTTCTCTGATACATACAACCTACATCCTAACAAAGGGGAAGACAGGACCCTCATAGGACATGCCCTTTTATGACTGAGAGAGCTGAGCGTTTCTCTCTGTGGTGCGAAGGAGGTGTGCGGTGCTTTGTGAGGAGGTGGGAAGAAAGCCTGGAGCAAGCCCAGCTAAATCTCCACCCTAATTTGCATGCATGCTCTGGCTCGTGCTATTCATAGTTTTTACTAATGAATTAATTTATTAATGCCTGTGGGTCACAGCAGTTTGTGTAACTCATCGGGCATAAAAATGTACCGCTGCAGAGCGAATAAAACTGGTACATTTGTCTTTTGGTGCAGCAGGAGTTTTACTTGTGGAAGATATTCCATCTTTAAAATGAATTTATTTTGTTGTTTTAATGCGGAAAATAAAAGTAAAAAGAGATAAGGTCACAATGCTAGTTTTGTCTTTTTCAGTGCTGAATGACACTAAATTAAACCAACTTCTTCTAAATGTTTATTTAGAAAGTTTTACAATGTATTTGTGTACACAGTGAACTGTTCCTTTCACTGGAAGAATCAGATTTTTTTTATGTTACCAGTTGCTATTTTTCTTACTGTTTGTTTGTTTTTTTTTTACCCAAAAGAACTGGTGAAAAATGAGACACAATATTATAAATAAATTGCGTCTTTAACAGCAAATAATTAAAATTTTGTGCTATTTCTAAATATAAAATGTTGTTGGGGCCAGTAAAAGGGCTGAGGCATGAGTAAAAAAGTTTTTGTGGAAATAAGACTCTGGCTTGAAACGGTGTTATTTGTCAATGTCTCTAAAGCAAAATTTGGGACTTCATGTTGTATCTTTGAGGATCAAATGTAACTTAACCAATCAAGCAGATTTTTTGTATTCAATTAATTGATCATGTACAGAAACACTAATTGTTTGAATTCTTCTTCTTTTGGCATTTTCCTTCAGGGATCCCCACAGCAAGTCAGTTTCTTCCATCTAACCCGATCTGCTACATCCTCTTCGGTCACGCCAACTATCTTCATATCTTTGGATGTACAGTATATTTGAATCCCATTTTTAGAGTTCCTGAGATTTTAAAAACTTTCTACAGATCATGATTGAGTCCTCTGACTTTACATAACAATAAGAGTCAGAAATTAGAATATTCAACAGCAAAAAGGGGAATTTTAGGTTTGCATTTTCAATAATGGGAAGCTGAAGGCTGCAGAGAGAAAAAGAGCGAGAGCATTGAGTGATAACCATACACATTTTGCCCTAGAGGTGTTATTTCAAACCTAAATGCATTTAGATTGATGAAGTCGGAGAAACGTTTAGGTCTTCTAGTCGATAGTTTCTCTTTTCCATTTATTGAAGCATCTGCTGGCTTCGTCCCTTCAGACAGGGATTTCTCTGGCCTCGCAATTAATTCATCTATTGACATTTAGAAATCCAGTTATTATAAATGGGACCAGTGGAGATTACATAATGCTACTGAATGTAATTGGATTGCGATTGGAATACAACAAACAGTACGGGGTGGTCACTAGTGTGCTTTGGGAAGACACGCTAGTACATAGCTGAATAAAAAAAAAACAGCCTTTAATGGTTTATTTGTCAAAGCATTTGGTACCATTCATGCATGTAATAGTTTTGCTGTTTTTGAGGGACCATAAGATGTATGCAATTTATTGTTTCAATTTTTTATTCTTCCTTCAACAAAGAAGTTTTCAAAGTTGTGGTTGTTTCTCACATGTAGACATGGTGCTTTTTTCTACGCAGACAGGAAATCAACTGTGGGTGCCGGAGCCTGTCCCGGCTGATTTAAGGCGAGAGGCTGGGTACACCCTTAACAGGTCACCGGTTTGTCGCAGGGCCACACACGTACAACCATCCACACACACGTACCCCCAACCATTTTGCTGTGAGGCCACAGTGCTAGCCACCATGCCACCCCAGCTAAAAGGTCTCCAGAATAAAACAAAGCAAGATGCAAGCAAGCAATAACAGTTTCAGGGTGAAAATTTGTTTTTCTCACATTGTAACTTTTATTTATCGAATACTCTTTTTGGTCAGGATTTATTTCTGTTTACTGTAAGTTTAGTTTTAATGTCCTTTGTGTCTTCCATGCTCTGCAGCAGCTCTTTCACATGCAAAAAAAGTCAAGAATATATGCTTCATGGTAGATTAAAACATTGCCCAGTTCAACACAATAATTTTAAAGAGGAAAATGTTCAATTCCTAACTGGACAAAACAGACCAAACATGCTGATGGTGCAAAAATGATCAATGTTCATAGAATTTTGCATTTTCACCATTAAAATTTCTGCGTCAGTAAATGTCAAACATCTATCTTTTAAAACATTTCAACACATATAATTATGACACAGACAACTTAACTCACTAATAATTACACTCTCATGGACATGTGTAAATCTGATTTGTGTGTTTTATGACAACATTCAGAAGCTTTGAAAAAATTAAAAGTTTGTATCCATAAAGTTTTAGTCCTGGAATAAACTGGCGACCTGTCCAGGGTGTACTCTACCACTAGCTTGATAGGATCCAGCACTCTATCTGACAACTGTTTGAGAAAATGAATGGACGGAATTATAATCTAGTTACGATTCCAATTTCAATTCAAATTTCTATTACAGAGATTGCTCAGTGTTATTTTTCCAAGTAACTGTCCCACACGAATAATCATCAGATTAACCGCAAATTGGAAGCATTCCATTCTGCATTTTTAATGTTTAGCACACCACAAAACAAATCCTTGTTTCCTATTTAAAGAGAAAATAACCACCTCTATTGCTTTTCCTTAATGCTCAATTTGGCCCAGAGCTTTAACGGTAATTACACGGAAACCTCTGACAGATATGTGACCATGCCCTGTTACATCGACCAGCATTTACTTTGGCGTGACTCCTAAAATATTTACGGCCTATGAATAAAGAAGCAGGGGACGTGTCAATTCTTCATGTTGGTAATTCAAAGACTCACAGTGATGTGAAAGCATATCACTGACAGGGGAAAACAAAAGAAGGTTATGGTCAGATGTAAAGTGGTGCAGGGCCCTTAATGTTGGGACATCAGTCTATGTCGGCACTCAGTAAGAGCTGGTGGTGTGCAAGGCTGTGCTATCAGGAGAGGATCCAGCGACGTCAGCATGGTGAGAACAGGCTCATTTAACTCCAGTCGACTGCTCCCTTATTTCACTTAAAGCTCTGCAGAGCCTTTACTCCGACACACGTCTGGACAATTAGTGGATTTTTGACTGATGCAACGGTCGTTTTATTGAATAAAAAGTTACAAGTCAGATAAACAAAAGTCATGAGGCCACAGCGGAGGAGCAGTTGTTTATGGATTACAGCATTGGTGTGAAAGATGAGTACTCTACATCAACAAAAATCTCTTACATCACACCCTGTAAACAGATAGCATGTGTTCTGAATTCATTTTCTGTTCATATGATGATTTATTCATCTCAGTGAGCGTTAACCTCCACCCATGAACAAAAATGTGTTTTTTCTGTCCTAAGAAAATCTTCTGTTTGTATGATTTCTGAGTAAAAAAAACAGAAGGTGACAAAATAGTGATGCAATAATAATAAATAAATTTGATTGATCATTGAAATACTTTTTATTTTGTGGATCACACTACAAATAAAAAAATATTTGATCATTATTGTGTCAGACAGAATAATTAAATGTCATTTAAATTAGCGACCGAAATGTTTTCATCTTCATGGAAACTATTAAAGTCTGAGTGAAATGTAGGTTTCTTTAGCAATGATAACATGAATGACAGTCTATTAAAATTTAACAACTCACTGAAAGGAGTTTAGTCCAATTTTACAGCATCCGTCACTTCTTTTTTTCCTCCAGCTGCACTTTAATAGTGAAATACGCTACCAAATTATCTTGCCTGACTGAATCATGCAGACAGTCAAACATTTCAATCATTTTTAAAGTTGCCTCAAAGCAGGGCCATGGCCTTGTAGGGGTCCTAAATGGAATTTACTTTGTTAGCCATCTAACCGAGCAGCAGCACTAACCAAGCACATGTGTTGGTGATTCAAAAGTCTGATTCTCTTATTTATGTATTTGGTGAATATGAAATCAGCCCAAAGAAGAAGAAGAACAAGAACAAGAAGGAAAACAAGAAGAATCGCTCGCTGTACCAAAGTTTCATTAGCTTGAGTAAAAGTTCTGTTAATCATTTCTTACCTGTGCATACAAGCGGTCGAAATGAGCTTCTTCTGCAAGGTAGCTGGGCTCTCACAGATTGGGTGAGGAACTCTGCCATCCGGGAGGAGCTCAGTATTGAGTTGCTCCTCTTCCAGGTCGAGAGGAGCCAGAGGGGGTGGTTCGGGCATCTGGTCAGGATGCGCCCCGAGCGCCTCGCGGGCGAGGTGTTTCGGGCACATCTCACCGGGAGGAGCACAAGGGGCACGAGGAGCACAACCCCGGACCTGCTGGAGAGACTATATCTCGCAGCTGGCTGGGGAACGACTCGAGATTGTTCCGGGTGAGCTGGAGGATGCAGCCTGGGCTTCCCGTTTGAGGCCGTTACCCCCGCGACCCAGCCCCGGAACAAGCAGAAAATGACGAAACGGAACGTCTTTTAATCGACTGCAGGTGTATTTACAGTTGTGAAGACAGTTCTGTGACATTGAACTTTCTAAAATTGTTTTCTCCAACATTTGGGGGCGTTTTGGTACATTCTCCTGGTTGAAAAGTCATTTTTAATTATTGTGGCTCTATTTGAATAATTTAATTTGTTTTGTCTTTTGAACCTCTTCTCCCTTATAGGGTTTTGGGGGGTGCCGGAGCCTACCTTGGCTGATTTCAGGGGAGAGGCAGGGTACACGCCAAACAGATTGCCAGTCTGTTGTGGGGCCACACACACAGACAACCACACACACACACACACGCACGCACACTCACACACTTATTCCTAGCGGCAATTTCATTGTGTCCAATTAACCTAACCTTTTTTAAGAGAGGAAGGGAACCAGAGTACCCAGAGAAAAACCACACAGAACATGCAAACTCCACATAAAAAGGCCTGTGTTTCAAACCCCGCACCCACTCCGGGATGCGAACCCTGACCTCATTGCTGTGAGGTCACTGTGCTGCACGACTGTGCAGCTTCACATTTATTTTTTACTCACAATTTAACACAGTTTATTCTTATTCTTTGTTAACTTTAACTTTCTGGCTCGGCATTGCTATTTAGCAGATTAATTATGTCCTAAATTAACTTGGTAGGATATCTTCACTTTAGTCAATTAAGTGGTGGCAAAATCTTTCTTTAAAGCAGATATGCTTCATGAAGACAATTAAATAAGGGTGAAGTTTATTGTAGGGATGATTAGAGCCAGGAAGAAGAAAAGCAAATGAAAAATTTTGAGTTTTTTTTTTTTTAAGATTTGAAATATTTCAATTAAAGCCAAGATTTTCTACATTTCTCGTGTCAGTTGTTTTGGATTCATTTACCAAAACACCTCCTTTACAGATGTTTGTTTACATGAAAGGAACCTTTTTGGTCCTCAATTGAAAAAGTTTGACACCCCTACCCCAGATCCACTAGAAATTGAGCTTGTTTACGAATGGATTCACAAAGCCTCGAACATAATGATGTTGACTAATCATTACAAAAAGTGGTGTAACAGTATTCATTCAGTTGCCAGATTGTGATGAAAACAAGTGGCAAGTCTGTGCGCGCAGGTATATTGAAGATGAATATGGAGACGGCACGTTTTATTCATAGGCATTTATTGCTAACTTAGTGGTGTAATTGAGAATATACTGTAGGAACACATCAACTCTAAATTGAGGAGATACTATACAAGAATAAAGAAAAACTGTGACGTGAGCCTTTAAAGTCCATGGACCGCAGATAAAAAAAAGCTCTGGTGTTTTTACGGCAATTTAAATTAATGTTTGTTGTGTCTGTTAAATTAACCAGGTATTAATTAGTAAATAGCAACCTCTGGTCTGATTTTAACCTTGCTGTAAAGGTTCTTTTTAGAAGAAAATGGTTCATAAGTGGGATGTAAATTGACCAATAATTGCTGTGTGATTTTGGTCAGTTTGACTTTACCTGGTTTTAATCACAACCTCTTTGTGGCTGGCACTTTGATCATCATAGGCTCTCTCTTTCTTTACAGAATGTTTGGAGATGAATAAAACATTGTATTTAGCTTCTATTGTGCACTCTTTTTGTCCAAAGTAAGAAACCTCTAATTAACGTTGTTTTGGTTTTGGCAAATAAATAAATCATGCAAGAGCTCTTGGGAAATTTCTTCTGTGTTTTCACTGGAAACATTTGGATGTAATGACTCCCCCCCACCCTTCCTCACCAGTTAGAAGTACTCTGGAAATTTGGTGTTTAATAGCACATCATTGCCTTTCTCTGCAGTGGGAATTAAAAAAAGACCCTGTTCCAGAGAGACGCTTTTTCATGTCAACACTTTTTCTTAAAGAGAAAATGTAAATGAATTTAAAAGATGGGAAATACATTGTAAAGTCATAGCTAAAACAGAAGTACGGGAAGATAAATGAATAAAACTCGAGTGAAACAACCAAAGATACTATTTGTTTGAGCTTGATGTTAAATCACAAACACAGCAAATACAATTTAGTTGTCTAAGTAGGCAGTAAGACTGCCTAATATAACACCACACAGAGAAGGGTGAAGCCCAGTTTGATGGTAAAGGCTTTTGACTCATGTTCATTAACTCTGAATTTGACTCATTAGGTTCGTTTACAGCCTATTTTGTCTGACTGATAGACTCGGCTAATTTTTTACAGATGTTTAGAAGCTGACTCGGAGAGAGATGCTTCCATAAAAAGGGTATCGGATGGATAGATTGATAACTAATTATAGTTTAAAAAACCTCATATATCTGCTTTCTGTTCCAAATAAAAACAGTACAAGAGTGAGTCCAAATTGAAATATGGGTCTGACAATAATTTATGTATACAGAAATCAAATCTAACAGGCAGTGAGGGTGCCCTTGGCTGCATGCACAGATTGAAGAAGACTGAAAAAAATGTTTGCCTTTCAGTAAAATAGAAGCTTTATGTGAGCTTACAAAAAGCTCAGATAAATTTATGTGCCATAAATGCAGTCAATAAGGATTAAAACACATTCAAATTTACAGTCAAATGTGCAAATAAGCAGGAAATATAAAAAAATGTATGGAGGTCAAGTGGTGTAAGTATGGCTTTATGACTTGGAGGTCAAAATGATCGACTTTTACCAACCAAATGTCACAGAAAAAATATGTTCTTTTGAGTAGAGGGTGGAACAGAGGTGCAGTGGTTATCACAGTGGCCTCACAACAACAAGGTTGCCGTTCGAGTACTGGGAATGACGAGGCTTGGAACACTGGTCTTTCTGTGTGGAGTTTGCATGTTCTCCCCATGTATGCGAGGGTTTTCTTCGAGTACCTCAGTTTCCTCCAACTCTCCAAGAACATGAATGTTAGGTTGATTGGCCACCAAGAAATTCCCTCCAGTAATGAGCGTGTGTGTGTGCGGCCCTGCGACAGACTGGCAACCTGTTCGGGGTGTACTCTGCCACTTGCCTCAAATCAACCGGGATGGGCTCCACCACCCCGTCTGGCCCCATTAGGGTTAAGCAGTTCAGAAGACAAAACGTGGATATGTGTGTGGATATGTTTTTGTTTATTTTAGGTACGATTATCAATAAACTCCTAAGCGTTATTTTTTATATTATTTTGCAGGTTTTTGCTCTTAGCCAAGCTACATCCATTTAAAACTCTCCTAAAAGTCACAAATGTTATTGTCAAGCGCCTCATTACCCATAATACACACAGCCATTTATCATATTCACTGAGTCTTCCATCAACATTATCACAATTTTCTTGATAAACATGCATGATTAAATGGATTTAGTTCCTCTAACATGGATTCCTTTCAGCCTCAGCAGGCATGATGTTGTATGAAATGTGATTAGATGACACGATCAAGCTGTTTCACAGGTGCAGCATCTCAGCAGTTTTTCCGCAGGGGCACTGTCCTGTCCTTGTCACGGGCACACACTTTGCTAATGTATAGTGCACTTAGGCTCCTGCCATGTATGGGCATGTTTGATCCCCTTGGAATGAAAATGGTCTTGGATTAAATCCAGGTGGCTGTGGTTTTAAATTATCTCTGGGCATGCTATGAAGGGCTTTGGCCGCCTGTTTGTTTGATAAAAATGCACAGGTGCAATGTTTATTCTGTATTTAAGTGATTTTTTTGTTGCAATATGCGGAAAAGCTGCTCTCAAGTTGGTTGTAAGCTTTAATAAAATCATTCACAAAACTTTTTGGACTTATAAGATGTTTTATTCAAATAAACAATGGCACATAAAAACGTGCATTATTTCTCTTCACACAGGGAATTTTTTTTTACTCATCTTGTCCTCAATAACGGTGTGGATGGTCACCACACAGCGATCTTACAAAGGTAAACACCATCAGATCAGGGGCAGTTTAAGTGCCACCCAAAAACAATTTAGTGAACAAGCAGAGTGCGATCTCTACATCTCACATGATTTGCAGGTCCATCATAACTCAATCTCCAGGCCATCTGAATAAATCCATAACCGGCCATTCATGAAAATGGGAAGCCCTCTATTAAAGCTATTTGACAAAGTGGATGCTCGCCTGGATTCATTAATTCCAGTGGCTGTTCTGTAGGAATACAGATGAACTGTTTGGACCTTTAAGTGGTTAGAGAAGGCCACACATTTATGTATTTTTGGTTCATAACAGTTTATCACCGGCAGCAGAAGAAAATTGCCGTAAACAGTGTACGGAGAAAGTGCAGTTACGTATCTTTCCATTTAACAGGAACATCATAAACAAGGACACAAAAGGCTTGAGAAATAAGAAGGATCCTTTTATTTGAAAGCTTGACAGTGTTGATTCTCACCTCCATGTCTGTGTGGAGGCTCGGCTGAAGTTAATTGTTTCCAAAGCGACTTTTATGCTTCTGTGAGAGCTGTCGGTGGCCTTCATAGTCTATTTCCTCTGGTGGTGCTTATGTGACTCCCTCCACGGTGAAGCGAATTAATCTGTTGGTTGTGAATCACTGTTCCCCACTCCCTGGCATCACTTCACTCTGATATCTGGTTCTACATAGGTTAGCTTACGGCAGGGGATATGCAAATTCAATATCCTTATTTCTTACATCATAAATAAAAGTATCTTTAAAGCTTGTCCTGTAATTTCTCAAACATCTTCTTCAGATATTGCTTTAACATGTCTGTGTTTGGTGTGAAGGACACTGTGTGACATGGCACAAAAAGCCACAGACGACTAATCAAGAGCAGCCCTAATGCTATCTGGAAGGACCAAAGCATATTTTCCACATTTTATATGATGGATGTTTGATTTTAGCTCATCTACTTAATAAATGAAAGCATGAGAAAGAGAGTTGCGAAGGATGATTATTTTGGGGCTCCTTTATAGCCCTGCCCCTCGCACTGCCTGCGTGGTGTGATTTGTAGAGAGATTGAAATGAAGCTGGCTGGTCGACCGAAGACCGGCTGTTGATTTACACACACTGTTAAATCACACAGACAGCCGCCTGCCGGTGCTGCCCACCACCCCGCCTCAAACACACATCTATCTCTGCGCGAGAGCTCTTCTTGATTCTCAAACTTATGGCACCTTTAACACACAGCTTCGCTCTAAGTCCCTTGATTCAACCTGCTATTGACGTTGTTGGATGCTGTGTGCGACCGCTGCTGGTAAATGATTTCTAACCCTGTTTTGCTCCAGAGGACAGAAGAGAAAACCTCAGAAAGAGGAGAGAATAAGGCACATATAGAGGTTAAAAAGGAGTGACTTCAGAACAGATGGTCATTGTTTGTGTGGAAAATTGATAAATCTCCCTGAGTGAGAGGACAAAGACTCAGCCAACCTGTCTCCTCAAAGAGCATGTTCTCCTTAAAGTGTGAGGAAACAAGTACTTGTTGAATGAATCAGCTCTTTGCTTTTTTTGGTTGGATTTTCCAATTTTTGCAAGGAATCAAACAAAAAGGACAACTTGAACACAATTTTAAACATAAATGGGAATTGAACATCACAAGTTACATGTGGCATTGCTCCATACCAAAACGAATGCTATAAATTAAGATAATTTCAAGGTGACAGGTTGAGGAGACAGAGGAAGTAATGCAAAGAACTGAGGATTGCTGGTCCTTCGAACAAATACATCAGTGTCACCGATGATGACAAAACCAAATTCATTAGACTGCAGTTTGGTGTCAACAAGCTAATAATTTATTTTTCTGTGCAAAAAAAAATGCACTCAAAATAGAACACAACTAACATTAAAATTCATTTTAATCAAACTACATCATCAATGCGAGTTTAAACCCCACAAATAAGCAAAATGATGGTATATGGAAGGTCTTCTTATCACAAAAAAACTTGACCTTGAAAGTTCTGCATAGTGGTACAGTGGTTAGCACGGTAGCCTCATATCAAGAAGGTCTGGGTTCAAATCCTGGAGAAAGGGTGAGGCTTGAAACACTGGCCTTTCTGTGTAGAGTTTGCATGTTCTCCTTCTGTATGTGTGGGTTCTCTCCAGGTACTCCAGTTTCCTCCTACTCTTCAAAAACATGCATGTTAGGTTGATTGGCCAAAATGAAATTATCACTAATAACGAGTATATGTGTGGATGACAGTCTGTGTGTGTGGCACCATAGCAGACTGGTAACTTGTTCGAGGTCTACCCTGCCTCCTGCCTGAAATCAGCCAGGATCACCACGCCATCCTCCAAACATTTTAGGGGTATGCAGTTCAGAAGATGAAACGAAACAAACAGTATTGGTATGAGTTATTGTGACAGTAAAAGTTTCCTTTCTTACATTCTAAAGCATCTATTCTACTTTTTTAAAATAATAAAATATCATTTTGAGAAAACTAACTGTATGGTGTCACTTATTTCTCATGGAGTGTTACAACCATCGTTAAAAATAACTCTAAAACACACTTCTTTAAAACTTCTATTTTATCAGATTTAGCACCATAATAAGAAAAAAAAAAAGAAATAGGTCACCTGTATGGAATGAAAAAAAAAATTTGCATCTAACTAAAATTCCCAGTGGTGACACGTGCTTGTTCTTCTGCCAGTGTTTGTGTTCTGAGTTACCTATGAAACAACAAAGCTCTTTCCCTTTTTTCTGCAGTACAAAGCTGAGAGACTGCTTTTTTTTTTTACCTGACACTATATTAAAGACCACCCAGGTGTCACTTTATGATCAGAATTTGCAGGCAAAGCAAAATGAACAGACTGCGTGGCAAATTAGGGCTTGCATTTTAACTTAGTCCTGAAAACTTAGTCCACCATCCAGAACTTTCAATAATTCATATAAAATACTTCCATGTTTATAATTATACCCATTTTTACATGTTTGTTGGTAAAATAAAATGTTTGCATTATATAATATATTACATTCCTTATTGTCCAGAAATGTAAGTATTTTTTACTCCATTAAATTCACGTTTGTGTGCTCCGAATAGCAAAGTTTATGAATTATACTTATTGCTCGCTGGTTTGTGTCAGAACAGCTTATTGCGTTGTGTGCATTGCGTTGCGGTTTGCTTGAAGCACCTGCTGGCAGCTGAGCTGAAACAGCTGCTGGGACTCATCTATGTTTAATCCTGTTAGTGCAAAAACCTTCTTTTCTTTAGGCTGCTACATATTCTTTAAATAGTTTGTATTATTTTTGAGTGACAATGTGGTATTTAATATATTTTACTCATGCTTGCTGCCTTGTTAAAGACAGGTTATAATCGACTGTATTATTTTATTAATTAATACAAGTAAATAAAATAGATTAAAATACACAATGCAGTTAAATGATTTGCAAAATGCAATGGAGGAGAGTAAGCCAGCATATTTAATTTATTCTGTGAAATGGCATTTAGATATGTAATAATACATAAATGAAATCTTAAACAATTTTTTAAGTCACATTTTCTTTTCATTCTGAATTTCTGGTTACCAGGAAACTGCTGAAAGCTTCCACATGAACAGCTACGCACTTTTGTCATAACTATCAAACAAACACTGTATACTTTCTTAATTAATGAGCCTGCTAGTCACAATAGTGGACGCAAATACATTTTGTATGAAGCTTTTATTTCACCCTAATCTGAACCGTTGGGTTTGCTCTTACATAACAGCTTAAAGAGGAAAACTCCATTTTCATGTTACCTTTAACCAGGATGAAAATAAGCATTAACGTCTCAGCTAACAAACATCTTATCTCCCTACAAGACTGAAGCATTTACAAAAAAACAGATATTCTAAAAAATTTCAGCATTAAATCTTCTCGCACGCTCATCCGTCTCTTTTTTTCCCATCTCAACACTACCGCTCCGGTGTCTAACCTTGTCTCTGTTGCTTTACGTAACCACCCCCGTCCACTTAATCATGATTTTCCTGCCATTAATTAGGTTAGGGGTTTGTGGAGGAGTTGTCAAACAGAGCGATTAAACCTTACAAGGTCATGTAGGTGCCAGAACTGGAAGTCTGTGTGTTTCTGAATAAATCTCGACAGTGAGCTTCACCTACACATCCCGCTGTGCTTTGGAATATATATGGCTCATCAAGGCGTGAGGTGCACAATTACCTCCTTTTATCTGCACTATTTTATCAGCATTGGCAACCTGAAAGCCTAATATATGCCTCCTACTCATTGTCCGACATTGGTTCAGAATTTACGGTTTAATAAGCTTATAAATAATCCTTCTTGTCTCCACAGAAACAAAGAGGGTTGGCGAATGTCAGTGCATAGCCGCTGAAACTATGATTCTATGACGACAAATGACTTCCTGTTCCTTAATGATCTTTTCCAACCACTTTTACTGAAGACATATCAGATCTGGATCAGTGGAGTTTTAGTAGTTTAGAACTTTTTTTATTCACTTTTCTCATGTGTATAAATCCCATGAATAAAACAACTTCCATGTGCCTCCTGAAAACACAACCAGCCCTCCCAAACCTCTTTTGTGCTCCACTATCTCCTGTTGACCTAAAAGCTGCTCACTTTATACTATCTCACCCCAAGCTGACCCAGTTTTCTCCTGAGCACACTTTATCTACACCACCCCGGCAGTCTGCTGATGTATACCACAACCGTTTAAAACCAGCTGAAGCATCTTTGACCATTTCCTTTGCTATTAATAAAGTTACTCCGGTGATCATCGCCCTTCGCCCTACATCTCTTTAACGAGGGTCAAAATTGTCTGCATCATCAAAACCCCCCAGAGTGTGTTTATGGTGTACAGATGTTTGCTCTGCTGTTTGCAGCACTGCTGGGAACCGTTGGCCATACAGTATCTTACACTTACTTCAGCTTTAAGGGTTTCCTAAAGGAGGCAGAGATTCATGTTGTTCCACAAATAGTTGGGGTAAATATCCTCCACACCCAAAAAATACTTCAAAAGGAGAGATTAAATATTAAAAATCTATTTGGGAGTTACTTTAAGGGTGTGCGTTCACTCTGAACTCTTTATGTCATGATTTGCAACGAGGAAGTCCGATGTGATTATTTCTCCTTAACTTATTTAGCTGCTAGCCTTAAGCCAAATTGTCAAAAATTAAATAAAGTTATTTTATGTATCACTACCCTATTCGTATTGCTAAAACTCTGCTGGGAGTGAGAGTGGACTCCCTTTTGGTGCTTGTTTCTTAAATTCTTTTTTTCCGGTCTTCTCACATCACTGTCAACCCGTCACGATAATGATGGCATCACTGTTCTGGTTTAATAGTCTTCCTGTTTCGATTTTCTTTCAGTCAATCAGGATACTTCCTACCTTTTCTAAATCTTTTTCTGCTGTCAATTTCATTCCAGACCACACATCCACCCTTCTAGCTAACTCCTTCTGCTCTTTCCCAGGATAAATTCTCATCGGCTTTTTTCACCCCTTAAATCTTGACTCAGAGTTTTTCCAATCCAAGTTAAATTTAACCTTTGTTAAGCATTTGAATCTGTTTTTTCCCCCCGTTAACGTCTCAACTGATCTCACAATTCAACATTCTCATCTCTGTGATTCATAGAAAAAAAATTTTAAAAAGAAGGAAGGTCACATTTGAAATGACAAATCAAAAAAAAAAGAAATTAATAACTGAATGACCTTGTGATTTTGAATAAAATTTACTGACCTGGACAAATTTTTAAATTAAAGAATATTCACCTGATATAACCTAAAAAATGAAATATTCAATTGTGTTTTTCCATGATTATAAGCTTCTGCAAAAGATAGTCAGACAGTTCAAGGTAAAGGAGAAATGATTGAGTCATGCAGTTTATAGACTATTTTTTAGATTTAAACCTTTGCTTAGTTCTTTAGGTGTTCACATTCACAACCAGAGTCACAGATAAGCTTTTATTCTAAACATGCTGCACCTTTTTCTAGTTTCTGCTGTCACATTGTCAGAACGGTGCAAATAATACCGTTACTGTGACACCCAAGTCCTGTTCAAGGATGTTTCAACATGCACACGCCAAAGATCCGATATTGCTGTCTCAGAAAGTCACAATACCACCGGAGGAAACAAAAGCAATATAAATAACTAAATACAGACTGTCAGATCTTTTCCATTTCATCATGTTTTTTTCCAGTCCTCTCCATCCTCTTCTCTAACACCAAATATCTTTATTTCCTTCTTTACTATATCCATATAGCTTCTCTTTGGTCTTGCGCTGTATCCCCTGCCTGGCCATTTAAACTCAGCCTCCCTATGCCGAAATATTTCATCTTTCTCTTTAGGATACATCTGTACATACTTAGTCTGGCTTGTCTGACTTTGTCTCCAAAACTTCTAACATTTACTGTCCCTCTGATATCTGATCTCATTTCTGATCTTGTTCATCCCAGGCACCCCTTTCTTCTTCTTCTCCTTTCGATATTTTCCTTCAAGGGTCACCACAGCAAGTCGGTTTCATCCATCTGACCCTATCTGCTGAATCCTCTTCAGTCACGCCAACTACCTTCATGTCTTCCTTCACTGTATCCATGAATCTCCTCTTTGGTCTTCCTCTAGTCCTCTTTCCTGGTGGTTCCAAACTCAGCATCCTTCTTCCGATGTACTCTCTCTCTCTCCTTTGCACATGTCCAAACCATCTCAGTCTGGCCTCTCTGACTTTATCTCCAAAAGCTCTAACATGTGCTGTTCCCCTGATATACTCATTCCTGATCCTGTCCATTCTGGTCACCCCCAGAGACATCCTCAGCATCTTCATCTCTGCTCCCAGTCTTTTTCTCAGTGCTACTGTCTCTGCTACCAAACAGCATGGCCGGTCTCACCACGGTTTTGAACACTTTTCCTTTCATTTTAGCTGAAACTCTTTTATCACACATCACACCCGATACTTTTCTCCACCCGTTCCAGCCTGCCTGCACATGCTTCTTCACCTCTTTTCCACACTCTCCATTGCTCTGGACTGTTGATCCTAGATACTTAAAATCTTCCATATTCTTTATATCTTCTCCCTATATCCTCACTTTTCCATTTGGATCCCTCTCATTCACCCACATGTACTCTGTCTTACTCTGACTAATCTTCATTCCTCTTTTTTCCAGTGCAAACCTCCAGCTCTCCAGCTTTTCCTTCACATTCCAGTCACCCACATAAACACTAAATAGTAGAAGCTGAAGTTTAAAAGGATATGAATAAACACATTATCTATTTTGATTCTTAAACTTACCCATGATAAAACAAGATAACACAGCCTGAGGGAGACTAAGCCAATCCAGGTGTAACTAATCCTACTCAATGTGCATTCACGCCAAGAAAAAACAAATATTTGCTTCTTAACATTAATACCTCACTGGATTCATTTTGTAATATTTATTTATTTTGTTTTATAAACTCTAACTAAGCTACATTAGGAGCTGAAATCCTTTACGTATGATCATTTTTAACCACTCGTACAAGCTCTTAAGCAAGGTTCTTAAAGTTGAGCTGCTGCTCCATGCCGTCCGAAGGTGAATTAGGAATCTGGTTCAGATACCCTCCTGCTGTGATGGTTGAAAAAGAGTGTTTAGGGCTTGTACTTCTATAGGAAAGATCTGGGACAAGCAAAAATGACTATACCTCATGGTTGGCCTGGGAAAGCTTTGGGATTCCCCAAGACAAACTAGAAAAAGTGCCAGAGTTTGGGCTTTTCTGTCAAGGCTGCAGTCCTGTAGCACAACCGTTGAGGATTAAACTAGAACTGATGGATGGATAGATTGGTGCGAAGGGGGAGGAAATTACAGTATTCAATGTCAGGCTCATCTCTGATGGTTATGAGTCGGCATCTCTTCATTGACCATGACAATAAAAGCATTTCTGTTCTGTTCTGTAAAGCTCATAGTAAGCTATGGTTTTTTTTTAGGTTTTGGAGGATGTTGCCATGCTTTGTTGACGACCCCTGTAATTAAATTAGACGGTTGTATGAATAAAACAAAATCATATTTAATTATCCAGGAGAAAAATGATAATATTTGTGCTCCTCTGTGTAACATGAATGTAATAGAACAACTCTGCATGCAGCAAAAATAAAATTGTAATGATGGACAAGAATTTTTATTATCAATGATTCCGTTCCGTCATCTCCCACTTATCCGGGGCCGGGTCGCAGGACGGGAAGCCCAGGCTTCTCTCACCCTGGCTGCATCCTCCAGCACACCTGGAATTATCAATAATTTCTATTTTAATTTGTGCCACTAATAATATAAAGTTAATTTGATTAAAATGTATATCTTAGTTATATATTTCACTATTGACATTTATTATCGGCTGCACAGTGGCCACAGTGGCCAGACAGTAAGGAGGTCGAATCCAGAGGGTTCAGTGGGGACCAGGTTTGGAAAACTGGCCTTTCTGTGTGAAGTTTGCATGTTCTCCCCATACATGCATGGGTTTTCTCCAGGTACTCCGGTTTCCTCCTATCCTCCAAAAACATGCATGTTAGGTTGATTGGCTGCCATGAAATTGCCACTAGGAATGAGTGTGTGTGTAGATGGCACGCAGCAGACTGGCATCCTGGTTTAGTTGTGTGCACTGAATGTGGCCTAAAATCGAAATAGGCTCTGGCATCTCCCGCAACCCCGAAAGATGAAACAAAACAGTTATTATCACAATTACATTTTTGAGTTTAGTTGCAACTCAATTAGTAAACAAAAAAGCGCATGACTTGATCAAAATTGGGATTAAATCATTGTAAAATTGCACAAAAGGTCATCAGAATTGTTAGCTTAACCTCTTGTGGTGTATGTAATCTGCACCATGATGACTTCTGTGCAAGCCTCCACCTCAACATCATTTATGAAATACACCAAAAATAGAAATGAGGGCCACGATGCCATCGTCTTACTTTGATAATGTCACTGTCCCATTCGATTAAAAGGATGACGGTTTGCTAAGTGACTAAAGGTATTGACTTTCTGAGTGTTTTTGATTTGCAGTTTATTTGATGTTAGGTAGTTTTAATCAATAAGATGGCAGGTGTGAGTTAAAGTCCCTGTTTTATTCCAGGAGCAGAGATTTATCAAAGCCTGATCGATGCAGCATGTATTTATGAAGTTTTATAACAGCATGAACAAAAGCTGAAAGACTGGACAAGTGGTAAAAAATAGATAAAATATTTAGGATTCTTCTTTTTCTTCTCTCATTTACCTTCAGGGGTCACCACAGCAAGTCGGTTTCTTCCATCTAACCCTATCTGCTGAATCCTCTTCGGTCACGCCAACTATCTTCATGTCTTCCTTCACTGTATCCATGAACCTCCTCTTTGGTCTTCCTCTAGGCCTCTTTCCTGGTGGTTCCAAACCCAGCATCCTTCTGTACTCTCTCACAAATGTACTCTCTCTCTCTCTCTCTCTCTCTCATTTGCACATGTCCAAACCGTCTCAGTCTTGCCTCTGTGACTTTATCTCCAAAACCTCTAACATGTGCTGTTACAAATTTCGGATAATCATAGTTTTTCTAGTAGTGTGTGACCAAATGAATAACCTAACCTTATCTGTTCAATGAAATTTCTCTTTAGTTACTAGGTCAAGGATTGCACGCACGCATCAGCTTCAAACTGAGGATCCTGAAAGAATAATCAGCCAACTGAAATGATGCCGTGATGTCAAACACAAATGTCCAATTAGGTTTGTTTGTAGCTCAATTGCTAAACATGGAAGCCGACCAAGCGAAACGGTCTGTGTTAGGATAGAATTCCAAAATTTTATGTTTAAAGCTAGAACAAAGACGATGCTTAGAGGGTAATTTTTCAAAGAAAGACATGGTTGCCGTGCTGCTAAGGGGATTTGGGAAAAGTTTTGTTTTTTCAGCAAACCTCGTTAGTGCATTATGAGGACTTCAGGTCCTTTCCTGATCCTAAAATAAAAACAGGACCTTCCCATCGTAGAGCAAACTAACCCCAATAGTGCGAGGTCAGACTGTTTCCATGAAAAGAAAGAAACAGTCCAATAACTCTAAGTAATGAGTAAATAAAAACCTTTGGCTGGTTTGAGTGTGAGTTCAACAAGAGGATATGAAGTAACTCAGGTGCAAGTTCCATCATTGAAAAGAACATTAGGAATTAGCTTTAAAGTGACCCCAATTTTTACTCATGGGAGACCCGTATTAAAGGCTCATTTAAGGCTGATCTTGCGCTATTTATTTTATTTAAGCTCTCAAGCAATTTAAGGTTGATCCAAGGTTGACTTTTGCCTATTTCTCTCTTTTTTGCTTCTTTTCTTGTGTTCAGGTGAGATTTTTTGCTAGATCAGCAATGATGTGCATCCACATGGTCACTGTGTGTGACACGCTATAGAGCAAATCCAGATGTCGGGTGAAGCTCCAAGCAGGAACACAAAGTTTAAAGTGATGTTTCTCAGCCTCAGGATGCTGCAACGTGATGACAGCCCCAGAATATATACATACTAAAATTCCAGCTGCCAAAAATACATTCTATCTTCCATTGTGCACATTGGAATTTTTAAAGTAAAGACAGAATAATTGAATCTTGCAACTTAATCTCAGAATCAGCAAACGCATCTTCAATAAAACAAACACATAGTATTTTGTTTTTTACGGACGTCTCGGAGAAGAGAATCAATATTTTTATTTGCCTCAATTCCAAGATTTTAAGTGGTGCTCCAAACCTTTGTTAAAAAAAATGTTCAATCCAAAATAGAAAAAGGGTTTCATTGTGTATGCAGCAGAATGAAAATTGAGGGCATGGCAACTATGGTGTTCTCCAATATTCCCTGACCTTTCAGTTATGTTTTTTTTTTCAGCAGCTCATGATAAATATCAGGCTCTTTGATTTTAGGTTCTTTCTTTCCTGGTCAATAGTTTGCTTCAGTTGTTCTTTTGTTTGAAACAAGCAGCTTTTAGAAATTCACCCTATTTTTGGAATCAAAAGCTCCAAGTTGCAGAAATAAGATCTAAGCAAATTGAAATTTTTATTTAACATGTTGTATACCACCCTGGACCCAACAGGGTATGTGTGTAGAGCAAAGGTGTCAAACTCAGTCCCTGGAGGGCCGGTGTCCCTGCAGGTCTTTTATGTGTTCTTGCATCTACACACCTGATCGAGGTTAATGAGTCATTGTGACAAATTTTTATTGGCTGTTGATTTCACTTTATGTATCACCTGTATTGAACCAGGAACACATGGAAAACCTTCAGGACAACGGCCCTCGAGGACCAGAGTTTGACACCCCTGGTGTCGAGGGAGGGAGGGGGGACACAAACAATGCGTGATTACACAATCAATTAGAGTATTTGACAACCGGCTGGCTAACTTTCCCTCTTCAACTACAAAAGCAAATCTATTGGAGAGTCACAATCTGTGGTTTCATTTTAAAGGAGAACTAGCTCAGGTGGTGAATTAGCTTTCTCATTAAGCAACATCATCAGTTTGAATGTTACAACCACAACAATCTATAATTGCATCTGATCAAGATACGGCGCTACTCCTACTTTGTGGTGGTCAGGTGTAAGAGATAGTTTCCTCTGATCTTTAAATTATTTTTAAATCATTTTTTCACCTCTTTTTTTTTAAATCAGTTTCCCTCAATGGCAAACTTAGGTCACAAGAGAAGTGACCCTAGCGCAGGGAACCAAACTTCCTATTTTGAGTTCACATCCAGCAGCTCAACCAGAAGATGTAATCCCCCCAGTTTCATTTTCCCCAGGGCCTCCTCATGCTGGGCTACACCTGGAACACCTCAGCAGGGAGATGTCCAGGCAGCATACTAACCAGATGTCTGACCCATCTCATCTGGCTTCTGACAATGCAGCACAGCAGTTCTACTTTGAGTCTTTCATAAATCTAGCTTTTTCTCGTATCTCTAAGGGAACAGACTAGCCATCCGACATTAGAAAATTAGTTCAGCTGCTTGTATTTGCATTTTGGTCCTTCAGTGACTTTTTATGACTAATGGTGAGAAAAAAAAATACTTTGAGAGCATTAGCTTTTGGTTCAGCTCCTTTTCGCTGTGACAAACCAGCAGAGAGTTAGATTCAGTGTTGAGGCCGCAATGTTCTCTACCTGTCAATCTATCTCTCACAAACAAAAACTAAACTTCTTCATACATACTGTACATTCCTGCACTCAAAACGGATACCATTTGGCCAGAGAAATCTTTCCACTTTCTCTAAAGTTTTAACTTAATCTCAGTGCGGATTCTTACTTTAGCCTCTTCAAATGCCACGGCAAGTGCTTGAGCACTTCAGTTCACTGAGCTGAAGATCTCAAGTGACAGACTTATTATCTGCTAAAATAACATAATCAGTAACGAAAGGCATCTTTGGCACATTCTTTTTTGCTTTTAGTTGGCACTGGACCCCAAGCTCAAAAGCCAAAGAGCTTTCCGACAACCTTTACGCCTGGAGCACCCCAACTCAGGAGTACTACAGGAAACAAATGTTCTCTGAGAACACAGTCTTCTCTGTGTGTACAAATCCCATATAAACTGGTTAATTTACCCCTGGGACTTTACCAAACCTGCTTTAACCCGTCTGAGCAACCACTGCTTCTTCAAAACTGAGGAAAATCTTGTACTCTTTCATTGAGTTTTTGGTGCACATTGCTTAACAAATATTTGATGGGGTAAATGGTGCTGCATGTGTAGCTTACCATCACTAAGGATGAGTGCGGCGACTGAATAATGGATCCGATGCAGAGGCTTTTTCTGGTGTCAGCAGGAAAGCACCACATAAGTCTTGTCTACTGTTGTTGAGAGTTAACTACGGGTATCAAAAGACATGAAGATTCTGCATTTACTGAAAAGAGTGAATTGCAAGACAACACAGATGAAGTTTGGAGACACCATCTTCGGAACTTACCGTTAGGTAAATTTAGTTTTTTTTTATATCATCCTCTTAAGACTGCTTTTAACTATTTGGATCAAACAAAAATGCATCGATTCACAGAAATTAATTTGTTTCTATTTCTTTTTTTTTTTTTACCAAACTGGTAAAAAATACTATTAAATTATTTTGTTCTTGAACCTTAGCAGCGTCTCAATAGCTCATCTTCATTCAAAGAATTTGAAGTAATCATGAGAGGTCTTGCAAAAGCGTCTTAAATTAAGTCTTGAAATTAGTTTCATTCCTCTTTCTTTATTCATTTAGATTACGCTAAATTTAAATCAAGTAGCATTCCAATTCGGTGTTGTGTATAAGAGTCAATGTGCTTGATTTTTGCAGATGACTTTGTGATCTGGAGAGGTGGAGGTTTGCACTAGAAAGAAGAGCAATGAAGATTAGTCAGAGTAAGACAAATCTTACTCTGACCAGGCCCGGTTCTAGCTCTCAAAATTTGGGTGGGCAGAAAACATTTGAAGGTGGGCGAACAAAAAACACATACAGTATATACCCTCTTCAATTTGTGGACTTGGGACCATCACAGAAGGTGCACTTGCATCTCTCTGAGGTTGAATTATATGTATGTGTGTGTGTGTGTGTATATGTATATTGTTTTTTTTTTTGGTTTTTTTTGGTCTTTTTATTGTTTTTGATGCATATATAAGATAACAGAAAAACCACTACAGCATCAGTCGCCTACTTTTTTTTGCAAAGATTGTCACAAATTCATCCATGTCTAATTTATTTGTCGTGGGCCAAAATCACCAGATTTCTTTTTCTATTGTGAAGCATAGCCAGAGAATACTCCAGCCAGGGTCTAGTGCGGTACCAGGCCGGGTTAAACGAACGAAATGTACCGCCAAATGCGCGTTTTGGGTAGCTAGCTAACACGGGCTGCGTCGGGGCGGTAAGGGAAAGACCCATACCGGCATAGTCCGGGGGTGCAACGGCCTGTTGAGGTTGGACTTGTGGACAATTGACAGAGGGGCTGATGTTTGTGGTGCTTGTGTGACTAAATACACACTCCGTTAGGCCCGCCGAGCCAGCCGTGTCTATGGCGGCGGAGGCGCGAGCCGTGTCTGGGACGGCGGAGGTAGAGGTGCAACAGCCCGATTGACGGCTGTCTGTCACACCACTAGTGTCCGAGCGAGCCGCACAGCCGCTGGGCGTGGGCTTGACTACAGGCTTGATGAAAAAAAATATCAAGTTACCTAAACGCTAAGAGGAAAACCAGGGAATCAGAGTTCCGCAGTCAGAAGTTAACGTGTGCTTTTGAGAAGCAGAGTGTGGAAAAATTGACAACTTGTGTATTTATGTAAAAAAGGCAAGGGGGCGTGACCAAACAGTGCTATAGACCGATGTATGTAACGCAACATTTATTTGTGTTTAAAAACACCCAATAGGATGCTGCTCATTCTCTGTGACTTTTTGATTGAGTGGGCAAGCCATCAGTTTGGGTGGGCACTGCCCACCCTTGCCCATGCCTAGAACCGGCCCGACTCTGACTAATTCATGTGTGTGAATGAGAGGGATCCAAATGAAAAAGTGAGGTTACAGGTTGAAGAGATAAAGAAGGTGGAAGATTTTAAGTACTTAGGATCAAAAGTCCAGAGCAATGGAGTGTGCGGAAAAGAAGTGAAGAAGCGTGTGCAGGCAGGCTGGAACAAGCAGAAAAAAGTATCAGGTGTGATGAGTGATAGAAGAGTTTCAGCTAAAATGAAAGGGAAAGTGTACAAAACCGTGGTGAGACCGGCCATGCTGATTGGTCTAGAAACAGTGGCACTGAGAAAGAGCCAGGAAACAGAGATGGATGTAGCAGAGATGAAGATGCTGGCAGTGACCAGGATGGACAGGATTAGAAATGAGTATATCAGAGGAACAACACATGTTAGAGGTTTTGGAGATAAAGTCAGAGAGGCCAGACTGACATGGTTTAAACATGTGTAGAGGAGAGAGAGAGAGTACATTGGAAGAAGGATGCTGGATTTGGAACCACCAGGAAAGAGGACTAGAGGAAGGCCAAAGAGGAGGTTCGTGTATCCAGTGAAGGAAGACATGAAGATAGTTGGTGTGACCAAAGAGGATTCAGCAGATGGGGTTAGATGGAAGAAATCGACTTGCTGTGGTGACCTCTGAAGGGAAATGCTGAAAGAAGAAGTGCTTGATCTGTTGTTTTAGGCCATTCATGTATAAGTCTGTGGGAATAAACTAACCCATATATACAGTAATTTCAAGAAAAAGAAATGCTGTATCACTGTGGCAGATGTCAAAATATTTCAATGAAACACCACCTACTTTTTTCTCTACTTGATATGTACTTATGTTTGAGCATCTCTCTTTTGTTCCCCTGGTTAAAGTGGTTGTATTCTTGAACATTGAAGCCACAGACATTTGAATCAACAAACACTCCTGTCAGCAGATAGTTTCAGATGACAGTGTTCCTTTTAAATAATTTATCCAGTCAGTTTAAATCTAATATGGTATTTTTTCTTAGGTAAAGAAAAAATGTTGTTATCTGGATTGTAATGTTGCTATTGTGAAGTTTTATTAAGAAGTAACAATGCCAGCTTCACTGAAAAGAACCCGCAAAATCAGCATTTTTTTTGACAAAACTAATTCTCAAAAATGTGTCTGTAAAGCAGGATCTTATAAGGTCACAATAAGAAATTTAATTCTCACACATGCAATAAAGTATTTGAAGAAACAAACTAATCGTTTACCAGATGGTAATTACAGTAAACTGCTAACGCTTAAGAAAAGATGCTCTTGTTGTAGTTCTTTCCTCAGTTTGGAATATTGGCTGGCCATCTTTTACGTGAAGCTCCATTTAGTTTTTGTGAATCCAGCTGAGAAGGTATCCGCCTCACAACCACAAAACGGTCACAGTCATTTGACCAAGGCTACCATTATTACATCAATACAATTTAGAAAAGTCAAAGTCCTGGATTTCTCTCATCTGATGGAAAAACCTAAGAGTACCATTTAGTTAAACAAAACCAGATAGTAGAATACCTCCAGGATGTGTTTTGAACTGAAATCCACTTATTCCATGACCGTGCAGCACAAAGAGGTCACAGCAGGAATGACCGATGGAGTAAAGTGTGACAGTTCCTCGAGCCACACTCACTTTCTTTTTTATTAATACCTGTGGTGAGGTTTTTGTTACGGCTCGACTCGACTCGACTTTTGTTGCTGTTTTAAAAGAGACGGCTCTTCAACATGAGGGACAGGTTGAACTTGACCAGGTGGAAGAGGCGGAGCCGGCAAAATTACTCCTGCAAGAAGGTGAAATTATTCTTTCAAAGGGCAAATGAGTAAAAAAAAAAAAAAAACCTACCTGGGGTTTGTACTCTTTTAAAAAACATGTTTTCTTTTACCGTCATAATTTTTTTACAAACCTAAATATTCCTTCAGATTTTTTTGATAATTTGCATATGAATAAGTTCCTCAGAAAAACCTGCTTGAGTATGAAAGACTCAGTCAGTCTGAATATTTTATAGATGAACAAGGTCTGGGAGGTATAAATAATAAATCCTGAAGAAGTGTGAGAATGTGTAAATATAAAAATGCCATTTTTTGTAAGATACATATATATTTTAACACTCAGGCTCGTTTTATGACACTCGAGTCTCCACTGAGGATGATATAATTTGCTGGCAGTCCAGCAGGGTGACCTGATTATAAAAAGGATCATACTGTTACTCCGAGTCACAGGCATGAGATGCATTCAGGGTCACACTTCACAGCTGTCATTAATACTCAGTAAACTGTGCAGGAGTAAAATGGAGAACTCTTTCCAGTTGTTCAGGCTATTGTCACTCTGCAGCCAAAGTTCCTCTCTTTAAATACCCTCATGCAAAACTGAGTTCATGTGAGGAAACGGTTAGATAACTAGCCGGTTGTGGATTCAGTGATTAGAAGCGTAAAGATAAAAAATGATCAGAGAATGTTTTAATTTGATTGAGGAATTACCATTTGCCACTTTTCAGAAAAACTGCATGACTGTCTCACAGAGAGTTTTTACCTGTGTATAAAAAGTCTCTCTGGTCAAACCGCAGAAGGTTTCTGATGTGAAAAGTTTTCTCTGTGGAGGTTGCTCATTCTCCCTTTGTATCTGTGGTTTTCTACGGGTACTCCGGTTCCCTCCCACTTTCCAAAAACATGGATGTTGGGTTGATTGGCTGCTATGAAATTGCCCGTAGGAATGAGTGTGTTTGTGGATAGTTGTCTGTGTGTGTGGCCCCGCAACAGACTGGCAAACTTTTCAGGATGTACCCTGCCTCTCACCTGAAATGGATAGACTCCAGCACCCTGCGCTACCCATAAGGGATAAGTGGTTCCGAAGACAAAACAAAGCTTTGTTTGATTTTAAGATATCATTGACTAATGACACGTGATGTTGGATTTAGAAATTCTGAAAATTGATGAATGGCTATATTTGTAAACAGAAACAGACAAATAGAAATTAAAAAGTTGTTTTTTTATCTCAAGCCAGTTTTCCCCCAGCCAAGAGAATCAATAGCTAATGAGCATCCATTTTCTGGTGCCATTTTTTTTCTCTTTGTGGTTTAGCATGTCTTACATAAAATAAAAAAAAAATTTGTTACTAGAGTCTGTTGCCATTCGGGTCCGCCGAAGGTCGATGTGTGAATTTACTGCAACCGTTTGTCTTTCTGGCTTGGTGCAGGCTGCTTTTTCATTGTTTACGCGTTAAGTGTAGAAGTGCAGCCTTTTCAGTTTAGTGGCATTTAAGAGTAAAAAAAAGTGACCCAGATGAATACAACAGTCTACCCGCTCTTTTAAAGCAGCTGTAAAAGAGGCAATCATATTCCGAGCTCTAATTCAATTCAACTGAATTTCAGCCATCGTTTGGTTAATTAAAATATCTAAATTCCTTCTCTTGGCCTTGCTTCACTATTTTACTCTTTTATCTCAGCCAGTTTTGAGCCTTTATGACAGAGCAATGAAGATACAGCATAACTACTGAATCCTTAACAAAAATAAGTTGGATATTGCCGTCACTAAACAGAAGGTCGGAGCTTATAGGGTTGGAATTCAGCCCGAGTCTGGAGATAATAGCGGAAATGCTTTGTCTGAATTATCCAACAGTTAATTAAGATTTGTGTTTTGCATAATCTCTCTCATATGTAACATTCGGAAACAGTCTGAGAGCGGAAATGCTGCATTTTTTTATACAAACTTCAATTGGGCCCAACAAACAGCAAAAACAGAGAGGGGTTTTGGAATGAGAAAAAATGAGTTGATTATTATTCCTTTTCCCAACTACTTTTACTCATTTAAATATATAATCTGGTGATGTTTCACTTTCACTTTCAGACGGTAATTAGGAACAATTTGTTTGAAGAAAAGAGGCTCTAGATTGAGTAAAACTCAAGCAGAGTTCTGCTCAATTAACTTTTGACCTTTTTAAAACAGGATACGTTATGATCTTTAAATCAGTTCATATTGATCCCAAAATAAAATTAAAGTATACAACCAGATTAAATGCACATATATTTAGAATATGTGTGTATCTAAAGCGTACCGTAGTTGTTGTTTTATATATTACCTCTGAAATATAATATACTCAAAGATCAAAAAAGAAAAACAACTGTATCCAGGATTGTGTTCAGCTTGCAAAGCTCCCAATCTCAGAAAGTCTGCAATCCAGTGATTATTCTATTTTTTCTATCACATTGCTTCTGGTGTTCATCTGAACAAGCCAATTCTACACAGCATGCGTACATGCTACAACATGCGCATGCACCTGTTCCAGCTGCTTGGAAACTGAAGCGAGAAGCTCAAAATGAGTTTTTTATGTGTACATCTACGAACAAGCAATTACAAATTTGTTGGTTTTTGTATACCCACATTTCCAGTTATCCTTATTTTAAATAGTACGCACAATGCATACTATAGTAACACAATGCAATTCTCATTGGGACATTAGTTTAGAATGATGTAATATTACACATCTAAATGTAGTTTGCATGTTTAGTTATTTTCTGCACGCATAGCTTTTGCAATATTTTTCTCTCAAATGGTGACCTTTCGTTTTCTGGTTTAAATGGTGCTGGAACAGCCGGGACTCCACACACCACCATGCCAAGAAGTGCTGATTAGATTTAATAAATGCACTTTCATCAGTGGGAGATCATTGAGCAGATCATTTAAAATGTTGTATATATAAATGATTTATGACTGTGTTTATTTCTTGGCTGTTCATAAGATTTCCATGTAAGAATCTTTAGATCTGTGTGTTTGTTTATTTTTATTCTCATTGTGTGTGATGATTAATCTGTAATTTTCTTCTTGGGAATTGTGAACTATTTTCAATTCAAATTTAATTAAATTTGATCATTTACCATCTAAATCCCAAGTGATTCCCATTTATTTTGCCTTTAAATGAGTGTTGTTTGAATATTAGAGATAAAACTGAAAAGTGATTTTAATATTGTTATTCAACTCATAAAATTATCCCATAAATTGTTTTCATCTTCTCAACCGCTTATTCCTAGCTGAGTTGTGACGGGTGCTGGATTCTATCCCTGGTGTATTACGCGTAAGAGGTAGGATACATCCTGAACAGGTCGCCAGTCTGCTGCAGGGCCACATACAAACAACCACACCTACACTAACTCGTAGGAGCAATTTTACAGGAGCCCATCCCAGTTGATTTGAGGTGAAAGGCAGGATACACCCCAAACAGGTCGCCAGTCTGAGACACACACACACGCACTTGGTAATGGAAATTTGGTAGTGGCCAATCAACCTAACATGCATGTTTTTGGACGGTGGGAGGAAACCAGGGTACCTGGAGAAAACCCACACATACACAGGGAGACCGTGTAAACTTTACACAGAACGGCCAGTGTTTCAAGCCTCGTCGCCACCAGGATCTTGAACCCTGACTTTCTTGCTGTGAGGACACTACGCTAACCACTGCGCCACCATGCAGCCCCTCATAAAATTGCAATCTCGTAAATTTTGAGATGTTCCTTTTTTGCATTGACACTAAAAAGAGAAGCAAATTGGGACGTCCTGCAAAAAGTTACAGTTTTTTACATTCAACTAAAACTTAAATTCACAATATCCAAAGTCTTACAGTGCTGTTACATTGTACCAAATCTAGACAGTTTTTAATTAATTTCAATTATATTTGTATAGCCCAATACCAGAACTCAACTGTCTCAAGGGGCTTCAAATTTTAAATGTGAGGTTAATGCTGACGTGTAAATGCTTTTATTCCAAGTAAAAGCAGTGAAATATTTTAGGTTTTGCAATGTGGTGCCCATTTGGTAAAAGTAATGAATAAGTTACTTTGGCTCCATAGTAATTAATTGAGAAAAACATTTCTTAAAAAGAAATTATAGTGCTAGCGAGCCAGCAAAGTATATTTAATGTGCTTCAGATAATTGTTTTGACTTGTAAGTTGGTGAAACACAGAACAGATTTAGAAGTATCTAAATCTTGCAGTTAGTTCCTTCGAATGTGTTATTTAGAACCACTTTATCTTCTTAATGGACAAAACAATCAATATTCTGTGGTTATGAATTCAAAACGGCCTTGCTCTCACATACACTAAAACTATAAATTAAACAAAGTAATTGTTCTCATTAGCTAGAAAAACCTGTTGTACCATAGAGTAAATCAACTTTTGAGGATTTTTCAAATGACATTTTTAGTTATAAGTAATACTTTTTTCTTTTTCTTCAGGTGCTCTGGTTCCCTCCTACACTCCAAAACATGCCTATTAGGTTGATTGACCACTGTAAAATTAGAGAAGAGGCGTTGGCTCAGTGGTAGAATATCTACTATTGGACTGGGAGAAGCTAGTTCGATTCTTACCAGGCCCATGCCTAGGTGTCCTTGGAGAAGACACTTCATTCCCTCGGTATTCCCACTATTGGCACCGTTGTGGCTGCCTGCTACGGTGCAATTCAGCACAGGAAGTTCCCCATTTGAGGGATGAATACAGTATGTTAAAAAAAATTCTAAATAATTTCCCCTAGTGTGTTTGTGAATTGTTGTCCTTGTGTGGGCCCACAGCAGAGTGGTGACCTGTTTGTGGTGCATCCTCACCGGGATAGGCTCCAGCACTCCTGTAACCCGATTAGGGATAGGCGGTTCTGAACATGAAATGAAACATTTATTTAATAAAAATTGGTTTCTGGTCAAAAATAAAAAGTGCATTAGAGAACTATTGAAGTAGGTTACTGTTATTACTGGTGTATTCATTGTAATAGAAAAAGAAAATGCCTACTACACCATTTTTATGTTTCTCCTGTTAAAACTGCACAATTGCTAATGTCAGTACAAAAGGATTTTTTTTAAGTAACTAATCCTGTTTTAAGAGATGAAAGCTTGCGTTCATATTGCTGCTCTTCTGTAAAAACAATACAATCCAATAGCATATGATAGGATCCAAATTGCTGATGTTGTAACTTTACAAGCCAACAACACTGACAAGTATTGCTGACTACAGCAGTCCTAATGAGATAGCCTGGTTTGTGCCACTGAACGTTGCCACCTTCCTTGCACAGGGGAAAATGTTGGACCAGCTCCTAGTTTCCCAAGTTTCAGTAAATAGTGTGGTTGTTACTGTAGAAAAAATAGTCAAATGTCTTAAAGATCTAATAATAACAAAAAAAAAATATTACATCCTGATGTCTTTTTCTCCTGCAGGAACACAGTGTCTTTTATTTGACAGAAACATTTTATCTGCTTTTGACATCTCTGCTGAACTTTTCATCTAATCCAAAAATCTGTTTAACACAAGAGCAGACACTAAAAAAAAAGCAACTTATTTCTGACTCAACCAGTGTTGCGAAAAAAAAGGAAAAAAATCTGTGCAAGAAAGTGATTTGTCATATTGTTAAAAAAAAAGTGTGTTGCGTGGATTCACATCGCTGAAGCAAAGTATCCATTTTGTCCTTTGTGTGAGGAACAAAATGACAGTGCTTACAACCCCTGGTGCCACTAAGCAAGAGCCCAGAGAGTCGCTGTGTGCCTGAGAAGGATATTAAACAGGTTCGGTTATTTGGGAATCATTTATCCATCTGCAGCGTTGCTCCTCGCCGGCACATTGAATCCCTCAGAAGCTGCACCATAATCAACCTTTGCATTGATCAAACTGTTCATAACTTCACACTGCATTTATTTTAATTGTTCACCTTCTGTCTAAATTGGCTTTATGGAATGTGGTGGCCACATTTCAGAAAAAAGACACTGCAAAGGGTTTAGTTAGTCTTTGACTCCAAAATGAGGACAAAAAATGGTCTAACTTCCTCTGATTAGCAAATAAATTTGCAAAATTTTAATAAAAACAAAAATATACTCAAAGATCAAATAACTTTAAGATTATTTTTATGTCAAACCCTTTATATCCAGTGATAAAACAAGAAAGACATTTTCTCATACACAATACTTATCAAAGAATTACATATAAAAAGACATTTCATTCTAGAGAATAAGCTTTAACAATCATTTCTTCAGTTCTCTCATTGGACGTCCTCTTACTTTCACTAGTCAAAGCCCTCAGCTACAAAGAACATTCGAGTAACATAAATACACACAACTGCACATGGACCCATAAGTTTAAGATTAGATTGTAACACTGATATTTCAAAAATATATGATCTTATCTTGCAGTAGTAGCTTTTTTTTATTTGTACAGTTAGAAAAAATACACAGTTTAATGGATTTATTAGAAGAAAGATGCTTTTATGAAGTCCAGAATAACACTGTGATTTGCACCATGAGGATCCAGCAGTGAGTGCTCTGTCCTCGCTCAGGGTCTGCAGTGTCCTGTGTGCCATTAAGCATCAGGGATCATGATCTCGTTTGTGTTCACATGAGTATTCACACATACTAAACAGTGTGAAGCACACTGCCCCCTGCCATTATCCTGAGGGTCATGTATACTCATATTAACATTTCCATGGTTCACCCCTTCTTCGTGTCATGTGTGTTCACACGTAGTTACTTCAGGGAGAGGGGTCTGGTCTTGCATGACCACTTGCTGAGGGGTAGGTGCAGGACGAGCGTTTGCTACTGAGTTTTTCTGTAGTTCCACTCCAAAGGCTGGTGGAGCATTCTGCAACTGTCTCCTGTACTGCACAAAACTGCAGGTCTTTAGGATGATGGCCAGTATGTTCTTTCCAATGAGGATCCCAGATACTCTAGCATCTCTGTAAAGAATCATGTTCCCCCCACGGATGAATAGTGTGATGATGTTAATAGTCACCAGGCTGAGGATGGGGTATAGAAGCATCTTGTGGGGAACAATGTTGATGCCCTGCATACTGATCTCACTCAAAGACACGCAGGGTAGAACTAGCAGCAGGATGTAGCAGTAGAAGAACATCAGGCCTTCCGCCCAAAGAGGCAGACCTTTCTTTTGAGGTTCCCATAGATTGGCTTGGATGTCCAGTATGTCAAGTAAGTCCACTACAACCCAGAAGAGACGATTTCGAATCTCTTCACGCTTCTTGAAGGCTCGAACATACTCCATGTGGTCAATGGCCACAAGTACCACAAAGAGTACTGGAATGCAAATGGAGAGCAGCAGGGTTAAAGCTTTCCTCGCCAGAGCGTCCAAGCTCTTCCTGTCTGCTTTGTAATTCTGATACACAAAGTAGACCTTGATCTCCAGCACAAAAATGTAAAGGAACCAGAGGATCATGGCATAGCCTCGTTTGGCTGTGCGCACCTCAGCACCAACCCACACTGCCACATATCGTAGCACAATTAGAAAGCAGATGTCTCCCACCATCACCATGATGCAGATGCCGATCTTACGAGGTCCATGATTCTGCTCCACCAGGTATGCGTCGATCAGCGCCATGCTGCTCATAATCAGGATGGTGGACAGGCACACGTGGGGCTTGTTAGTGGGAGGTGGGGGTACCATTCTTGCCTGGTGGAACGGGAAAGGAGGAGGAGGAAGGGTTGTTGAAGAGGGAGAGTGGAGTCCTCAGTTTATCCAGTGAGGAACAAATCAGATGCTAGACTGGGTAGCTTTCCTCCATTGCTTCTTTTCATTGGCAAGCATCCAATGGGTATTAATTGGATTAACACAAATCACTTCAATCAATCTTTGTTTGTGCTTGAGCCACCTGCCAGGTAGACCGTACCCTTCATTTAGTAAATGATGTTGATTGGGAAACACTCTGTAAACATGAAGAAATATAACTAAATGTCAGGGTCTGACTACGCTTCACAACTTCATCATCATTCTTTGGACATAGCAGCTCGATCGGTGAGTTACATGTATGATTAAATAAAAAAAAAAGATGCTGCGTTGTGCTTTCGGTCTATAATCACTTTCGACAGCTTTGCTTTTATGCAAGCTGATGCTTGAGAGATAAAAATCCAGCTGAATACTCACTTGTGTCTCTTTTATACTTTCTCCTAATGATAGGCAGTGAGCAACCATCCATGAGACTGCGCTCAAAATCACAAACCCCTCATGTATTCCACAGGCGGAGAAAGACGAAAACACCAAAGATCCTCTTGTTCTGACACATACATCCACAACTCTTAAGCAGGCTTCTTTGATTTTTCTTCTTTTCTTTCCTTTTATGCAAAAGACAAATCCCAAAATACCACCAACATAATCCACTTAATGCTTAGAGTAAAGGAGGGGAAGACATCGACATGGTCCCCCAGACAGCTAATATTCTCCACGCCAAAAATTAACAGTGTACTTTGTTGTGCTTTGGGAGTTAAAAACCCAACTCCATAAAAAAAAGTGGTAAAGTTGGTTGGAAAATAATCTGTCTTGTGGGTGGTGCTTAAAAGAAATCCTTCCCAGAAGTTTGCACTTTCATCATCCAAAATCCATGAGAAAGATGATGAAATATATTTTTTTCTTGTGTTAATGTGTACATTTCCATAAAAAAGGTTTAGTTGGTATTGTGTGTGTGAGTTGTGTGCAGGTTTCAGCTGTCTCCACGCTTGGTTGTTGCTGTAAATTGCTACCCCCTTGGCAAGATCCTGACTGCTTCGTGGTTTTCTATCTTCTGCTTAAGCAGCTCCTGCCAGGGACACCAAGATCAACAGTGCCAGTGGATTCCCTAGTCTCCACACAGCGTGTCCTGCCAGCTCCAACAGCACACTGATGCTCCAACCACAGCTGCCCGTCTGACTCCTCTGGAAAGTAAGAGATGCTCCTCCTGTGTGTCCAAACACACTCCTGAGATTTCTTCTCTCGCCCTCGCAGCTACCTTCCTCTCCCTTCTGCCTCTTCTGCTCAAGTAAAGGCACTTGCTGTCTGGAGGTGACGCTCAGCAAAGCACAGCTGCAGAGAGACACAGAGAGAAAAGAGGTAGAGAGAGAGACTTTTCCAGGGGGTGGAGAGAAGCGGAATGAGAGAAAGAGAGAGGGGGAGCATTTTGCAGCTTAGCTGAATGCACAACTTCTCTCTCTCACCCTGATTTTCCCCCTCCACTTCTTCTTTTCACTTTGTGTTTTGTACTGATATCCCATTTTCTCAGGCTGCTTCATTTGCGACTCGCAGATAAAAACCTTTTCTCTGTGAGAAAGCACATTACAGCACCATGCTGTTATTCCTCTCAACTTGGAGGTGCGGAGATGAAAAGTGATCCAGAGAAGGAAGAGGAGATCCTTCTCAGTATGGGATGTAAAAATCCAGCTTCCCAGAAGGCTGTGTGTCTGCAATGTGGAGAGACTAAGGGGTGGGAAGGAGGGGGAGGGATGGAAGGGGAGCGTAGGGGATGGCACTGACTCCTCCTGACAGAGAGCCTTTCTATTGATCTGCCAACAGCGCAGTGAATCAGGACACTGAGACTGGGCCAGAAACCAAAAGATGGAGAGTTAAGGGAAATGGGGAGCTACAGATGTGGAGAGAAGGGGAGTAAAATGTAAAGAGGAAGAGTTATGTGGATAAAGAAAACTGCCAGAGCTGTTGACTGAAACTCCATGTTAATCCTAGGCTTCTTGGAAAATCCCATTTTGGAGGTTTCTACTATGTTTGAACATTACTCTCACATCAAAAACATACCTGAAGTGTTTTCTGTTTTTTTTATTTCAATCACGCACTTTTGGATGATTGTGAATTCTGTCCAGTTTTGAAATACTACTCAAATGCCAGGCTGTTCTTCGCCATGTCTTTTATTCTCCACCAAGCCCACATTCCAACAATGACAATGTTTTTGAGGTTGTGCACGTGCTCTGCTGCAGGTACTGCTTTCCTTCACTAGACAGAGAGTGAAAGGAGGGGGAATTCAAAGTGTCGTAAGCAGAAGTGAGATTGAATCAAATTGTTTATGAGCCTTTTTTTTTTTACCTGTCCTGTCCGGCGTTGTGACAAGCAGAATGATGGTCTGTATGGCAAGAATTGCTGGACAGATGCTTTACGAACAAAATATCTGTGCTTTCTGTACTTTTTTTTTTGCTGGATCTGACAGGAATTACTGAGGAGTGGGGTCGGAAAAGGGGGGTGAAAAAGAAGAGGAATAGGGTACAGAAGAGGAAGAAATGGGGATAAAGTGAAGAGAAAATCTGAAGTTACAGTATTCAGCATCACGACCAACCCGCTGGATTATCTAAGGAGAAAAAAAAAAAAAGTACAAACAGTAGTTTAAGCCAGTGATAAAACTGACACACACAACAAAACTTTCTAGAACAATTGATGTAGAACACAAACACATGTTAGTAGAGCTATAGTAATATTGGTTGGGAGCAAGGAACATAGCGGACAGTAAACGGTGTGATCCAGTGTGTGTGTGAGTGAAAGCACATGCATGCTGCCGATGTGAACCATTTGCTTATTCGGACCAACAGATCCTCACCAGACCCAAAAGACTGGAATGAGGGAGGCAGAGACACACAACCCAGGCCCGCGGCCACCCAGATCCCGGGACTCTGAGGCCGAGCCAAGGAGCCGCCCACCCACTCAGCCAGGCGCATAAGAGAAACCCCTGCCGGGGCCACCCCAGCACCAAGGGGCACGGAACCTCCCCGATGTCAGGACTCACAGGCTACGGGGCAGAAGCAACAACCGTATGAGCCTTTTATTTGGCAAGTAACGCATTTTTTTGGTCAGCAAAAGGCGCCGTGTTTATCAATATGTACTATGACAAAACAAGTATTACCCCATGAAAGCACGATACCCCTCTTTTAAAGGTGTGTTTTTAGTCTTCTAAGAAGGTTGGGAACAATTTGGAAAGGTAGAAAATGATCACTGTGCTCGCTTTGCGAAACAGTATGCTAACACTGCTAACTCTGTTTATCCAGCTGGGCCAATTAGGAATAATCCTCCCTCAGAGAAACCCAACTGCTTTCATTACTACAGTATGAAGCCATTTCCAGCTTACTCCATGAATTACAGTTATTGAAGAGTCAGACGTATTGGTTTTCTACGCCATGTGGTTGCACTTTTCATCTGACTGTGTGATGACAACTGAAGATAATTTCAGTCAATCTTGGTGATTTTTTTGGCTGCCTTGAATGAACGAAGCGACCAGCTGTGGATCAGCTGACAGCTGCCATCGTGGCTGTTTATGACCTCCATCTTGTTTCTTTCCATGAGAACATACGGTGGTATCATGTATGAAAAATGAAGTCAAGTGAAAAGCCATTAGCCTTTCAGCTGCTTTCTTATTGACTGTTTCCTCTGGATTTATCGACCATAATTGAGCCCTGACAAGCGCTGTGATGAATTATATCCTTCTTAACAAACTGTAAAGTTGGTCTTCTTCCTTCAACACTTTTTGTAACCATTATTAAACACACACACGAGCCTCTTACCCCAGCACCACCTGCTGATGAATAGTAATAGAAACACATTTAACAAGTTTAATAAAGAATGCGGCTTGGGTTAGAAAAGAAATCATTGTGTAATGAAAGGTCACACTCTTGATCTGTATGATTGGCAGGATCCCTAATAAAAAGCCTGTGTCCTTGAGCGGGACACTTTACTGCTACCTGCTCACTCGCATTCACCAACGTTGAAATAATAAATGTAAATGAGTGGAAAATCAGAGGGGAATAGCCCTGATTTTAATAGTTTCGCTCCCCCTAAAACCAGTATTGGAGAGTGATGCAGAAGCTCTATTATTTCGCTTTGTTATTCCTCCCACGTCTTATCCACTAATCTATAATTTATATCTTCATTTACATGCCTTTTGTGGTACACATTGCAGTCCAAGACTATGTTAACCTCTCTATTAAAAGGGCAGTTAACCCAAGCTAAGACTTATTGTGAATATATTCACATATCCATGCTCAGCATTTCCTTTTCTTGTTTACTTTGTTGGTAATTTCTGAGGAATGAAGAAAATGCTTTGGAGTCTCAAAAGACATACCAAGACGATGCTGATTCATGCACTTTTTCCATCTTGAGGTGGTATGAAAGATATTTATGGATTAATTTTTTTGCATTACTCAAACTTACCTTCACTGGTTGACCTCATGTTTTTAACTCGTGTTTTTAAATAAAAGAGAATAAAATCTGTGAGAGACCTGGCAGAGGTTTTTAATGGTGAAGGAAAAACACATTGCCTCAAAGCCTGGCGTAATATTACTTACCAACTTCAAGCCCAATATAATAAATAACTTTATAAACAGGTCTTCCACATCTGCCATATTTATTAAAGGTCACTTGCTGCTGGAAGATCTACAATTCTGCCTTTAAAAGTAATAAAAAAAAATAATCATACAGAATCTAATATAGATATTTATTTGCTTCATGTTTACAGCTTCCATTCCCACTCCATGCAAACTGTCTTCAGTTTTTATACACAGCATTATCATCCAAAAAATGGTAACAAATAAAAATGACAAAACCCAACATACACACTTTTAGAAAATCAGAAACTACCATCATGTTCAACAATCGCAATGGCCACAGTGGAGTTCTGCTGAGCTCTTTTTCAAGTTCTTTTGAATAAGATTCTCTATTCTTAACTTACAGTACGTAAAGAACAAGGACTCCTCACAAAAGGTACAAACACGAATTCACGTAATATTTGCCATTATGCAAATATTTAAGCAAGTCTTCTCAGTGCAGAACTTGTTCTATCTTAAGAAACGTTCCCTTGACAACCAATTGCTGGAGCGTTAGAAACCTGTTTTCACATCTTGACATCTAGCAAGAAATTCAGTACCGTATAGTGCACCTCAAACTACCTGCTGTAGATTCCGATTGTTGTGAGGGGGAAATAAAAGACTAAATAAACCTCTCCATTGAGGTTACAGTAATAGTCGGGTTCCCAAGAATGTGTTTTTCTTTTTCTCATTGCAATTCTCAGTTGAATTGGTCTGTTCTTCTTTTACCAACTTGATGGTAATATCTGTGGGAGTTTAGATAGAGGAAGCACATGATGGCAGAAGACGAACATTGTGACAGATAGATTTAAAGAATGCAAGGTCGATTTAAAGCAGTCAGATAAAGAAACATGAAAGAGAAATACAAAAATACAAGGATGGTCCTAACAATGAAGCAGAAAGAAGAGGCACAAACAGAGAATGTATGAGAAAAGTAAAAAAGACACCAACAAAGCAAAGTCTGTATTCACCTGTGCCTCTTACACATGTTTACCCCGACATTAATAATCATCAAAACAAATCTCACACTGGATTTACCGCATTAATCGCAATAGAAGCACCCTTTCTAATAGAAGCACACCCCTGTTTTTTCCTGAAACTTGAATACAGTTAAGCTTAGTCTGACAACTAACTGTAAGTCTTCCATATGCAACTTAAGCTCAAGTTTGACGTGTCCATATCCTTTAAAATAACACTACCGCGCATGTGCAGCTTTTGCTGGTCCTGGTATCATACTGAGGCAAATGTTTTTGCCCTGCAGATATTTTTGTAAATAGCTTATTTATAGACGAGCACCCCATCAGTGTGGCCACAGATACATGAGTATTGCGGTAAGTTTTGGTCTCTGATAGCAACACCACCAGTTGCTCGGTTGCTCACATAGTAATCTAAATTAATTCCCAGTGCTTGCTTTGACTGATTTTCGGTCAGTTATTTTAAACTTTTGACAAAAAATGAAAAAGAATAACAGAGCATTACAAGTAGGTAATTGAAGATTATTTAATAAAGAAGAGATAAAGAGTAAGAATACCTTTATTTGTCCCACAATGGGGAAATCGCAGTATGCAACAAAATAAAATAGGCACAGGAAGAAAAAAAAAAAAGGTCACAACAAGTATTTACAAACAAACCAAAAACGAAAAAGGCTAAATAGACTAAGGACAAAAACATGCGTTCAAAGTGAGTGAGCTACCGCACAGTTCTGGTAAGAAATAGCAAAAAGAGCACATGGTTAAAATTGCTCATTGTGGAGTCTCACAGCAGAAGGAAGGAAAGACCTCCTGAATCTCTCCTTTACACAGCGAGGGTAAATAGCCTGCCACTGAAGCTGCTTTCTAGTGCAGACAGAGTGTCCTGCAAGGGGTGGGACTTGTTGTCCAGCATGGATGTCAGTCTCTTCAGTACCCTTCTGTCACCCACCTCCCGCACTGAGTTCAGGGAGCAGCCCAGGACAGAGCTGGACTTCTTGATGATTCTGTCCAGCTTCTTAAGACATTAAAAAAATGACATAAAAAAAAAAAAAATTGGGGAAGTGGCTCTTAAAACATTTGTTTTAAGAACAAAGAGCTGCAGGGGCAAAAGACCAAGAAGGCGGAAGAGGCCTTCTTCTTTCCTGCCACTTTTTAAGCACACCTGAAAAATTCCCAGGAGGTTTCTGGGCCAGCTGTGAACCATAGTCCCTCCCGGCATCTCCTGGGTCTTTCAAGTCGTCTCCTCCTGTGGTATATGATTTACTACACCTCACTAGGTATTAATGTAGAGTTTCCGCTTCTAGTTTTACAATAAAAAAAAAAAGATTGCCACGATGGTTAGAAAGGAATCAAATCTAAAAAATATAATGAAGACCAAATCCACTTTAAAAGATTATTTTAATTTTATGTTAACTGTGCAACAGAACAAAGATAAGCTAAAATACCAACAGAGACAACCTGTTCCACCTCATTTATGCATGCACTAGAGAAGCTCCAGTGCAGCAGAAAAGCAAAAAACGTGTATGACAGAGAAAGTAGAAGAGATACAAGATGCCAGGAGAAGTTGTTCAGAGTGCTTTTTGATTCTATAGTTCTTAAGGTGAACAATCTGTATTTTTCATCCACTTTTTTGCTGATGTGAGAAGCTGGTAAATGCAACGACATAAAGGCCTTCAGTGGTGTAGGCAGGTTATGCAGATTCAACTGAAACAATTTATCAAGTTTCCTCAACTGAACTAAAAAAAATATTTTGATTATGCTCATGCTTTTTGGCAAACAAGCAGCGTAGAGTTAAAAGCAATGAATACAAAGTCGTTTTAAATAGGGTGCAAAAAGGTGAGTGGAGGAGTGAGAATAATGAAGAGAGATATAGCGGAGAGTTTAGTTATTTTATTGTGTAAATAAAAAGAGAAACAAAAATTTGTTCAAAGATTTTCTTTGATAAGAGATGTTCTTAGTCTATATTATGTCTCTAATGTTCACTTTACAACAGGTTTTTGAGCAACATTGATTCAGAACAACATGATTTCTGACATAACTCATGTTAGTTGCATCACTGCTTCCTGGGTGCAGGAAAATGAATGTGCACCTAAGTGCTGCAGGTAGTGGCATAATTATTAAGCAATGCATCATTGAAAGAAAAGGCTGATCTGATTTGCCTTGTGTTCAGACTGCAGATGATTTACTTAAGAGTCAAGAAGCAAGATTAATTTCTCTTTGCTGCGCTGCATGAAAACCAAACAGATACTCGCCCTCTGGAATGATCATGAGACCAATCGCTGTGTTCATGGTAAAAATGCTAGGAGAACCTTTCTGTCTTTGTGGTAAGATTTGTGGTGATTAGACATGGAGATTAGTTTGAGGAGGTGAACTATATTTATTGCCTAACACCTGTTCTACACATCATGATTTGTAGCTATTGTTTCTAGGGTGAAAAGAAATCTCCTGGACATAAACAGAGATTAATTGTCTGGATTTGGCAGCTGAGATTCAGTGTCAGCAAGTTGTGAAAAGAGTGGGGAATTTACATCAGCAAAGACAATTTGTACATGAAGCATAACACTGGAAATAGGACACATAAATCACATTAGCTGTGACCCTGAGTCTCCCATCGATTACCTACAGGAAAACAAATGGGAGCGTTATGGCTCCCTGTCCTTAAACATCCCCATCAGGGATCCAACCACCACAGGCAGGAACATGAAGTGAATGGACTAAGCAACTCCCGCTGGGGCAATTAAATTAAACTGAGAGGAGGGCTGAGGGGGTCAGACTGTCAAACACCTCTTACAACTCACCAGACATCCATGGCTGAAGATGCTCAGGTCATCTTAGATTCTGGAGATGTCATTATCTCACCTTCCAGGAAGCAACATGAGCGTCTTATGTGTTTAAGATATGTACTTTGGGTCCAATCTGAAACAAAGAAAAGCATAAACAGGATTGATGAGTACCAAGAAGAACCAGGTCTGTGTGTATTTGCATTTGATTGATCTTGCTGAGAGTCTTGAGTGGGTGGCCCATGTGAGTAAGAGAAGTAGAATGATTGCAACATTATTACCTCAGTCAGGAAGTCACCTGAGAGGCGTGTTTATATAGATTTATTCCTCTGAAAACCTTGACCTAACAGATCTTCCCACTTCATCAACCAGTAAGACAAACACAGACACTTGCTCACAGGACAATCAAACACAACCACTTCTGAAGAATGATGTTACATTCTTAGCTCATGTTTTTTTTAGATGTTTTGCTCAGAAATCGCATTCCGCGATGGAAACTCACCTCCTCGTACATTTTATTTCTACTGACAAGTTTTGACAATCAAGTCAAAGCTCACATCAATGTCGAAGCCTGTCCAGCATAAAAGATAACAGATATAAAAAGACTGGTGTGACATTAATAATAAAAGACATTCAAGGATTTATGTCAAGTTTATTTATGGGGTTAAATTCTTTTATAGATGGAATCAGCGATCAGATATGGTTCTCCCTTGTGAAAGATGAAGGAGCTTGCTTCAGAATAAGCCCTTTACCATTTATGAGCAGTTCTGAAGCTTTCTTTCTTTCTTTCTTTTTTGAACTTCAGATTTTACACAAGAAATTAGATTGAACAACGTCCATGGTGGACTTAAACTTCATTCCTCTTAATAATGACAAATCAGATGGAATCATGGGGGTGACACCATACTCAGTCACATCCTAATGTTAGCGCCAAAACAAAAAGCAATTCAGCAAATCAAAGCTCATTTATTGATCTATACTAATAAGTAACATAAAGTTTTTTAATGAAGTATTGTCTTATTTATTTTAGAAAATTGTTCCTGCAACTATTTGACTTTTTTTTTTTTTAATTTAACCCCATATATTAAAAAAACTATATGCACATATTTTAATATAATACCTATCAATATTGGGGCGCTACGATGGAGCAGTGGTTGGCACAGTGGCCTCTCAGCAGGAAGAACAGGACTCAAGTCATGGGTGGGACGAGACTTGGGACACTGGTCTTTCTGTCTGGAGTTTGCATGTTCTCTCCCAGCTTTCTTTGGTTTCTCCCCAGTTGTCTTGGGGTACTCCAGTTTCTTCCCACCCTACAAAAACATGCATACTGTATTTGGTTGATTGGCCACTACAAAAATTACCCCCATGAAAAAAAATGTGTGTAGCCCCGCATCAAACTAGTTACTTGTTTGGGGTGTATCACGCCTCACACCGGAAATCAGCTGGGATAGGCTCCGGCATACCTGCGATACATTAGGGATAAATGGATCAGAAAACGAAACCTATCAAAATTTATCAGTGACAGACCTTGCATTTCACAACTCGAACCTTAATAGAACTCCATCTGCATCAATCAACCCCTCAATTATTCAATAGTTATTTTGATTTTTGTAAAATCATCTTAGTACACTGAATAAATACGAGGAGAAATAGCTCCAGTGTCACAGATGACATTTTTTTACAATAAATGTCTCTATTCAATAACCAATCGAGTGATGAAAAACGTCTTCTAATGTGCACATACATCTGGGACACACTAAACCTCATTAACTTTAATAATGTATAAGAATATAACAACATTTTACCCACAATAAACTTCGATTACTTGTAATAACAATCCATCTCTCCCCTCACCAATAGTACAAATCCACCCTGTTCTATTATATTTCTGCATACGTTTGAAACAATTGACTATTCTGTGATTTCCTCTCCAGCAGATCTTTGTTCATCGCAAATTATACACGGTGATTGAAATACCTTGTTTGTTGTGTTTAGTTTTAAAGAAAAAAAAAGAGTGATTTGTACGCATGTCAATCCTTCCTCCTTTCCTTTCCCCCAGCTTCATACCCAACGCTCCTGTCCAATTAACCTCAATAGTCTTAATTGTCTCTCTTTGCCAAATCTGCTCTGATTTGTTCCCAGTCTACATAAACCTTGTCCTCTCTTACCCTTTTGTCAGACTCTTTTGCTTTCCCTCTCCTTCTTTGTAGCAACTTACGCTGTTGAGGAACTCCCAAGCCTTTTCTTTTCTTCATTGCCTCCCTCTAGACAATGAAGAGGTCAAACTCCGGTCCTGGAGGGCCGGTGTCCTGAAGGTTTTATATGTGTTTCTGATTCAATACAGCTGATGCACATAAAGTGAAATCAACAGTCAATCAAATTTGGCACATTGACTCAATGACTTGCTGTGGAGACCCCTAAAGGGAAATGCCGAAAGAAGAAGAAGACTCAATAACCTGGAGCAAATGTGTAAATGAAAGAACACATGGATAACATTGAAGACCTCCAGGACCTGAGTTTGACACCTTTGCTGTAGACTCGAGCTGCCTTCATCACACCTTGTGAACTCTAGCTTGCCAAACTGCAGCCAGCCTATCTCACCTCCAAACCCCTCTTCTCTTCAATAAACCTGCTATAACTGTGCACTCTACAATTGGGTCTATACTCCCTGCACTCAATTCTGACAAAAGCATTGCCAAAAGGGGTTGAATACTTTCACTTTTTACTTAAAAGTAAATTCAACACCTACTAATTTAATAGTTTTACTTAGATATATTTTTTTAAATTGGTACTTTCACCCAATTAATTTTCTCCCCATATATTGCAGGGTTAATGGAGCCTGTCCCAGTTGATGTCAGGCGAGAGGCAGAATGCACCCCGAGTTGCGCCAGTCAGTGAAAGTAAGCCTCACTGATGTCAGCTTACCTGGCAATGAATGCTGGCTGAAATGTGCTTTGGAAAAAAAACTTTTTGCAGCTTCGACCCTAAGACTTTAACTAATTTGAGTTATTAATAAACTTTTACTTATAGATTACAATAGAAATTGGGCAGTGTTTGAGAAAGTAATTAATCTATTACCCCAAGCGGTGCTGACCAAAAAACATATAAGAGACTCTTAGATTTACTTGCAGCAAGGGTAGCACACCTGTAGAGTATAAGCTACATGGTGTGCTCCCTGACCTGTGATTTGTTTATTCATTTACAATGGTAAAGAACAGAGTAGTGGGTGTGACTGACATTTCAGAACATAGAAGTGAACAGGAACATCTGATTTTCACTCCAAGACAAGAGCAGTAGAATCAATCAGTTGTTGAATCAATCATAGACTTACAGTTCTACTTAAAGAATGATCACGTGTCTTTGTTACATAAAATCAAAACATTGGTTTATAGGGGCTTTAGTGAATACACGGAATACACTGTTTATAATATGATTAATTTTATCTAATAAACAGCTGTATGAAAACCAATCCTGAAATGGAATGTATGATTAATTTTACAGACTTGATGACATCAAAAGTTTTACAATAATGTTTCATCTTATCCAGTTTGATTGATGAAATGCAAGATTAACAATCTAAATATTTGAAATAGTATTGAGAGTTTTATGTATGCTTATTTTTCTGAAGTGGTTTGGAGCTGAAGTTTTTGCACAGCACTATCACACATAACTTGTTCTCTTTGCATACTTGGGCTTGGTAAATGTTATCTTTTATGCGTAAGAAATAAGGTGTTTACCATCATGGTGCAAGCCCTGAAGCTTGAACAAAAATTTGAACTGATCCAAAACACCGTTTTCAGGCGAGCAAATGAGGCACTCCAGCTTTCATCTCTGTGCTTGTTCTGAAGGCAACTGAGTGCAAGGCATTAATACAATGTTATCTTCACAGTCAGCAGCTTCACAGGGTTTCTCCTCTTTCAAAGCCAACCACGCTTGATTCTTGGACCTGTTGTGACATGAACAGACATGTTTCTCCACCTGCTCGCAGAAACATCTCGTTAATTCTGGGCATCTTGTTTATAAATGGCAGAAATCATACGGGCATGGTTCACCTTTCTAGAGAAAAGCTAGTTAGCTTAATGAGGCAAGACTATATGTGTGTTTATTCTTGTTTGTGTGGGTTTTTTCTTAATGAAAGGTTCAGCTCAAAGGAAAAGGTTTCGTTAATCCAGGAGAAAAAATAGCTTTCATGTAGGTTTTGTTAAACTACTAACATGTGGCAGGAAGGCTTGGCTATAGTATGAGTGCAGCTACATGGATTGCTATAGAGCGGTCAACGTTTTTTGTCCCCAGAGCTACTTTTCAAATATCAAACCTCCTGATATCTACCAGTCAGGCATTACCATCATTAGATCCACAGAGATCATTTCCAGCCTGCAGTAAAACTACCCTCACAACACGTTTTGTTGTTGTTGCACAACTATTAGACAACATATTAAAAACCTACCCTCTCTTGAACATACACAGACAAGGTACCCTCTCTATCTAAAACACACACACAGACACACAAACACAGGCAAGATCCTCTCTCTCTGAAACACAGACAGATACACACACACAGACAAGCTCCTATCTCTTTCTACTTCTCTCTCTCAAATACAGTATACGCACACAAATTACTCTCTCTCACACAAACACACACACAGACAAGTTACTCTCTCTCAACAGGCGGTTCTTATTGATTTCAGGCTTAACAACATGCTTCACGCCATAAACTCCAAAAATCTCGAATAAAACTAGAAAAGTTGCCAGATTGGCAATTTTTTTTAACAAAAAAGAATCACCAAATTTTGCAACTCTAGGGGCTAGGGGGTCTGAATACTCGCTAAATATTGCGTCAAAATTGTTGAGTTGACATTACTGACTTCATTTCATAATTTTTTCCCCGGCACACCTGGCAGTCCGTGATCGACTGATTGGGCACCCCTGTTATAGAGGATATTTCCAATGTGTACATTTTTTAAATCTGTCACTGTATAAGAGCACCCACTTTGGCAGTGTGCACCATCTTGTCTTCAGAGCAGTTAGAAGATGCATCGCTTGGTAAAATGAGTGCACTAATATTGCACCATGACAGACAGGACCTATTAATCACACAGTGTGTGGAGGATGGGCTTGTTTTATAACCATTATGGCTTTTAGCATTACACCATTACACGTTTTCTAAAATCTATGCATAGCAGTAATGAGCTGAAGAATCTTAGCAAGGTTGTAAATCACCACTGACTGATGGAAGACATAAAAAATCATCAGATTTTTAATGAAGAAAAAGGTCTAATGAAACTGTCCTGGAGATATGTTATCAATGATTCTTTCTGCATGACTATTTCCTCTTACATTTTTTACTCTCTACTTGTTAGATTACCTTTGTTAAAATGATTACAGGTTGTCTTTAAGTCTTTAATTGCAAATCACCACCAATGTTTCAAGCATCTGCTTTTTACACCAGCTGGTACCTCAAACTGGCATGCTGGAATTTCGCTCGCCGCAGCAGAAAGATGGAGAGTTAGTGCACTAGTGAGCTTGCTGTTGGCACTAAGTGGTGCCTCCACTGTGTTCCAGGTGTTAAAATGTTGGGTTTTTTTTTTAGAAAAGAAACAGCCGGTAACGTTAGTTAAGGACGTCTCCTTCTCATTCCAGTAGATAAACAATAGCTCATAAGTTTGATTCAGTGCCATGACGGGCTCTGCATGCTTGGTATGATTTATAGTTTTTCTAATTAAAGTATTTTAAAAAAACAATCACAGCTAAAATAGCTAAAGTTAATAGTCTGTCTCAAGACATGCATTGTGTTACGTTGAATAATTGGAAAGATTAAATAGAATAAATAACAAAGAGTTTTCTCATTACAAACTGTATGGTGTTCATTTTTTTTTCAGTCTGCAGCCGGGTGACAAACTAGTCTTTAAACTATGGCCATCCTCATAAAATGGGGGTGACTAGGTGTACTTCCTGTGTGGGCTGGCGGGTTTTATCTTTTATTGAAAACTATGACAAGTTGTCTCCCACTGTGTAGATGCCACTGCTTTCTTTTGTGATGTACTGTGCAGGAGAGGATGTGCCAAGAAGACTCAGGAAATCCTTCCTACCCAGGGCCATCAGACTATATCCCAGCACAAGAAGCAGAGGATGAAGGAGGACGGCAGCACAGCAACACTCATACCCTCATAGTTTTCTCCTTTGACACATATTTATATTAGAGGTGTCAGTCGATTAAAAAAATTATTGAATTAATTACAGAATTTTGTAATTAATTGATCAAACTAATCACATTTTAATGTCATATTTGCTAAAGGTCATATTTGCTGATAAAAAAATTTGAGTTCTAGGATATTAAAAAAATGTACTGTATGACTAATCAATTGACTACAGTAAGAAGAGAAGATTTTAATTCCAAATTTTAATTGGTGTAATGTGCCTCATGAGGCCAGATGCATCATTAAAAAAGTAAAACAAGGGTTAAGGTTCGTTCTTATCTTCAACAATAGAAATTGGCCTGCAATCAGCAGCAACCCACTTTGCGATGGTATTTCTCAATTTTTCTGTTGTGGGTTTGCTCATTCGCTTGCCGAATTCAGCTAGCTTGATTTGGGGGAGCGAGCTTTCGGTAGCCACACTCACTACAGAGGAACTTGCCTGAACATGTCTTGGGTTTAGATGGTATGTCAGGCTGGAGTTGCTCTGGTGGTAGGAGAACTCCTTTTTGCAGAAACTACAAATTACTACGTTTTTATTTATTGTCCTGTCTCTATTATTTTTGTATAAAAACTGGCCGTTCAGTGGCTCGACTCAGGGGCGAATCCAGAATTTTCTTTTGTTTTTCATTTTGAAAAATAGGTATTTTTCTGCAAATGGTGCATATTTTGCCGAGAGTTTACAATAATTAAAGTAGAAAGAACACTTTTTTTTGTGGACCAAAAGAGGTGGGGGACGTACGCCCACAACCCCACGGATCCACCTCTGAGAGTGACTTATCCCCCTGAGTCTTGTCCATGTCTGTTGTGTTGGACCACTGCTGCCTTGTTAATTTGCCAGCGTAGGCAATGTAGGACGGCCGAGAAGACTACTGGTCTTTTAATAGGCCAAAATTCAAATGCGACAAGCATTGGGTCACCACCGTTATGACGTCATAATTAATGGTGGGGTTTTTTTTACGCGTCAAAAATTTATATACAAATATATGTATCTTTATATATATACTTATATTCATATCAGTTATATACAGCACTAATTTATATATTTATATATACTGTATATATATATATATTTATATATAACTGGATGGATTTTCTAATGAAGATTATCTCTAGATGGACTACCTCCGAATAAACTCTGGGATTCCTTTAGTTCACTGCCTCCCAATAACAACCAACTACAAGACAAAAGAGGTGAGGTTACCTGTGAACATTTATTCCTAACATTTATCCTTAATAGGGTTATGAGGGGTGCCGGAGCCTATCCCAGCTGCTTTCAGGAAGAGGCAGGATACACCCCAAAAAAGTCGCCAGTCTGTTGCGGGGTAACACACATCGATAACTATACACACACTCATTCCTAAGGCGATTTCACAGTAGCAAATCAACCTCACATGCATGTTTTTGGAGAGTGGGAGGAAACCAGAGTATCTGGAGAAAACCTACTCGTATACAGGGAGAACATGCAACCTTCACACAGAAAGGCCACTGATTCAAACCACACCCCTACTCCAGGACTCGAATCCCAACCTTCTTGATGTGAAGCCACTGTGCTAATCACTGCACCACTGGGTAGCCCCTTGAACTTTTATGAAATGTATAAATAATCTTTAGCTCAAATTTTTATTGATACAACTTTTAATGTGAGTAAATTAAGCCTAATTATTTTGTTTAAAGCTCAGTAACACCTTATTGAGTAATAAAGCAGTACTCAAGCAAACCTTTGAATATTTATTGTGTCCCATTTTTAACAGGCACTGTTCATCCTTGACAATTTTTCTATTTTTTATTTGTGATGGTTTAATAATGAAGACATCAAAGAGTTTTACACTACACTTTTCTATCATTACTACAGCTTCATACACAATGAATAAGCATGAAAACCCTTCTCTTTCATGACAGTCTGTATACTTTGGCAACAAGGAATAAAAAAGACTTATAGAATAGAATCATTGTTCATTGTTTCTGATGTTTTCATCCCCCTCTTACTTTGTGCACCTTTAAGTCATTTACGTTTCAGGGAGCGATTTAGAAATAAAACAACAAAATTTAGCAGCTTAGTGTCAAGCTGCTCCTCCTCCAGGTCGAGAGAAGCCAAATGGGGTGGTCCGGGCATCCGAGTGCCTCACTGGTGAGGTGTTTTGGGCACATCCCACCGAGGGGAGACCAAAAGGCAGACCCCAGACCCGCTGGAGAGACAATGTCTCACAGCTGGCTTAGGAATTACTTGGGATCCTTCCGGGTGAGCTGGAGGATGCAGCTGGGGTGAGAGAAGCCTGGGCTTCCCAACTGAGGCTGTTGGCCCCGCAACCCAGCCCCAAATAAGTAGAAGACGACGGAAGGGAGCGACAAAATACTGTAGACTTATTTTTATTCCAGAACTGTTTTGGCCTAAAACAAAAATGTGCTCACTATTTCTCCTATCCTCTTCTGCCCGTCATCATATCGTCGTATTTTCATTTGAGAAGCAGGTCATTTTATTGGATAGAAAAATTTGCTTCCAAAACAAAGCGTTTGTCCGGTTTTACTGAAAGCCAAACATGTGTGTTGTTCCAGGTGTGAGTATACGACAGAAGGAAGTGTCTAATGAGAGAGAGTTGACCTCAGTGAACTGGTCTCAGCAGGGGGCCAAGTTACCACTGTGCTAATAATGATGCAACATTTAAACTCATCATCAACAAAATAAAATCTCATTTCTTTTAAAAAATGAAAATCTAACACCTTCAAAATAAGGTCAACAAACATAAATTCTGTACTTTAACGACAGAAAAAAATCCCTCAAAATTTAACTTGCCAATGAGCTGCTTATGATGCATGAATCACTCTCTCTGTGAAAATATGCCACCACTAATGTAATTGGGTCAGTCAGTACTCCCAATCCAGCACGAGGCAGAGGGACGCCACCCAAAGGCAAAAAGTTCTCTAGGTCACCCGTAAACAGAACTTGTGTGCTTTGGCACCAATGTGACACCAACGGATGCTTAAATGAGCTGAAAATGAAACGGGAGATGAGCCAATGCAGTGATTTTGACCACCCATCACAATCTCGATTGTCTGATGGCTGGGAAAACAGTCTCGGGAAAAAGAATGAAAACGAGTCTGGTAGAGAAACCTCCTTTGAGTAGGTGTCTCTAAACCGTATGCTCAGGCTGACAGGAGATTAGGAGAATTATTCACTACTACAATTTCTACTTAAGCTGTTTTTGGAACAGATTGATCCCATTGTGCTGAAGCTTCGAAATAAGTCTTTAGTGCTTCTTTAGTGACAGGAGGAGAAGGCGAAGGCAGGAAAATCCCATCATCAGAGCAGGATCCGAGCGCCTACTTTTAGCCCCAAAAATGCAGAAATGAGGGAGGATCGAAATGTAAAAAAGGCCTGGCCTACATTTTAGAGTTTGTTCTGCATTCCTCCAGATGATGGTGAGAAAGAGAACACCTTCCTCTAGCATGAGAGCAGAACCCATCTTGTTAAAGAAAGTCATTTTTTCCCAATAAAATTTTTTTAAATGTGATTTTACTTCAAAGTATTTCTGACAGACGTTGAGGCAGACACATTGTTCTCCATTTTGACACTTAGCTTAGTTGCATCAGATTGTCTGAAAGAAAAGATCCTCCCCACACTGCAGACGGCAACTCCTTGTCTGGCTGAACTCCATTTCTTTCACAAATTGTTTTCGCTGAGTTACTTGGACTTGGAGAGTGGTCAGCATAAAAAAAAAAAAAATAATAATAATAAAAAAAACCTTTATCTCCAACATCAACAGGCCTCTAGCAAAGTGTGGAGAGGTGGAACCATACACAGTCAGGAAATACAGAATCATCTCATTTATAGCTGGAAGGGTAGAGTTCTTTTTTTTGTCTGAGATAAGTAAATAGTTTTGAGAAATTAATTTTAAACCAATGTCGTAATGTCTTTTAAAACAGCTAAGATTTTTTAAAATTCATGAAAGTCATGGTGGCTAGGCGATCACCCATAGAGAGAGTGAAGAGCTCTGCCGTCTGGGAGGAACTCAGAGCAGTGCCACTGCTCCTCCGGGTTGAGAGAAGCCAGATGGAGGGGTTCGGACATCTGGGAAGGACGCCTCATGAATGCCTCGCTGGCGAGGTGTTTCGGGCACATCCGACAGGGAAGAGAACCAGGGGCAGACTCTGCACCTGCTGGAGACGCTATGTCTTTCAGCTGGCTGTGGAAAGCCTCAGGATCCTCCCAGGTGAGCTGCAGGATGCAGCCAGGGTGAGTGAATCCTGGGCTTCCCGTCTGAAGCTGTTGCCCCTGCAATCAATCCTGGGTAGGCGGAAGACAACGGAACAGAATTATACTTTGCTTTACAGTTTCTAACTGTCTCAAACTGTAAAACAAGTAGACTTTCTATAGCAGTCAAACAATTGAACAATAATGAGAGTTTTTTTTTTTTAGAAATACTAAGGTCGGGCATTCCTGTGGCTGACACCTGCTTTTATCAGTACTTGTTTGTGTTTTCTATGTTTCTACGTGAGCATTGCTGCAAACCAAATTTCCTCTTGTTATACAAAAATAAAGGCTTTAATTAAAGAGGAATAATAAAATGAGTCAAAGTTTGTATCAAATAGAACTTGACGAAGGCCTTTTTCCTTCTCTCATTATTATTAATAGGCTTAGTTATGCTTTAAAAAAAAAGACTTTTCTTGCCAAGTGAAAACATGTGTAACTCTCCTGATAAATCCTGATGCTTAAAGTGGTTTTTAGCACTCCATCATGTGATGAGTTCATCTGTGATGGATGAGGGGATGACTGCTATTGAAACATCTCCATGCTGACTAAGTACTATTTCATTTCACACAAATTCCACATTGAACATCTTTAGTTTTACTGACCGACTGCCTTAACTGGGTCATCTTGACCCTTTCAGCAAATCACAGGTTTACTTTCCTTTTCAGTTCGACACACCTGGGGTATCTGCTAATCACGGTCTACTTCATCAACAATGTCTTCAAATGGTGGAGTTGGCAAGACTCATTGTGTTACAAAATTACTTAATTGAAAACTTTACTGCATTTATTACTCACTCCTAAACATTTTAATGGATGGCAATGCAAATTTAGTCAGTTTGTTATTCACAGACTGAATATACACAGAAATAAATCACAGCACAAGCAAAGCAAAGACACTTAAATGGACATCATTGTAAATGAGCTGTACTGTATAAAGTGCTTTATTACCTGAAACGGCACTCAAAGCAACTTAAAAGGTGTTTTGTATACAAAGATTCACACACATTCATACCTGATGGCAGAACTTGCCATTCAAGGTCCTAACTACAACCAATCAGGAGAGATTGAGAGTTCAATGCCTTGCTCAGGGACACCTCGACATAAGCTTTGGTGACAGGGATCAAACCAGCCATCCTCCGCTTAGAGGATGTTCCCTCTACCCACAGAGCCATACCGCACAATCATTAGGTGTTAGTATTACCAGTAAACAGCTCCGAGCTGAGTTGATACTTTGTGGTGTGAATATTTTTTTTCTTACGCCCCTCTGAGTTTCTGCTTACAAGCTGACATAACAACACATTCTATGTAAACTCATCTCAGCATGTGCTAAGTTCACTCAGCTTCAAAAGTAATGTTGATTTGCTGTTTTATTTAAAGGAAATGGTAAATTTGGATCATTTTTGTTGTACAAATACAAACCTTTTTTGTAAAAAGGAAATGCAGTTAAATATAACAGGAAAGTGGTCATGGTGTCAAAGTTTGGTCCTGGAGGGCTGGTGTCCTGCAGGTTTTCCATGTGTTCTTGCATCTACACACCTGATCCAGGCTAGTGAGTCATTGTGGCAAATTTTATCGGTTGTTGATTTCACTTCATGTGCGTCAGCTGTATTGAAGCAGGGCCACATTAAAACTGGACCGGACTTTGACACCACCTACATGGATTCAATTCAACAAAAAGTGTCCAAAACACTTTTACTGTTTCAATATTGAAACCTACACTTGAGAAGATCATTGATATCAATGAATACTTAGCATACTTGAATGTTTAAAATGTTTTCCAGGGCACCAATGAACATGAGATGCAACTCTCTCATAGACAAGGACTGCAAAAAGGATAGGCTCTCTCACTTCTGTATATCCTTATGAAAAGTAACAGCATAATCAAATCTTTTCAGATATTATGGGCAAAGCAATTTGGGGGATGTTTGGGTTGTTGTTTTTTTTGTCGCCGTCTTGTGTTTTTCCTTTACCCAACTTCCCCACCTGTTGGCAGTTACAGTTGATTGCTAGATGGCTGATTAAGAAGGTCTGGTGCCAAGCTGAGAGACGACCCATCTGCAGCACTCCCAAAAGAAGCTTTCTCGTGTAACCATCAGGATGAAGAGCATCTACTCATCCCAGTACTGGACATCACCGGGCCGAGGAGTCTCCCGTGTTTCCATCAGGATGAAGAACATCTATTGACTTCCTTAGATACGTATTTAGCTGTAGACTAGAATAAGCTAATATTTAAACAATAATCTTTGACACATTGGTTGCTTGTCCCAGGGAGGGATCCCTCTTTCATGTGGATCCCCACGAGGTTTCTTGTTTTTTTTTTTCCCCACTGATGGGTTTTTTTAGGAGTTTTTCCTCACCGTGAAGGAGAGTCTAAGGGCATAAATGTGCTAGTCTTGTTTAGTTAGCATTTGTTAGCTATTTTTCTTGCTGTGTATTTCTGTTTATACATTCCTCTTTTTCTTGTGAAGCCCATTGAGACGGAAATTCTGTGATTTTGGGCTATACAAATAAAATTGAATTTTCAGTTGTTAAGATTGATTGTAAATAAATAGTTTATTTCTTCAACACCCTACTCTGCTTCATTCTTCAATTGTGTTCCACTCCCGGGAATTAATTACAACATCCGTCTACATATCGGCCTAACCCTAGACCATACAAGACGTAACATCTGAAATGAACATTTCAGGGTTTCTGAACGATTTGATTTACAGAATCTTACATCATTCAATATACATGACTGACTGGTGTTTGTATGCACCACCAAGAGTAAAGACTTACTTAAAGTAAGACAAATGAAGAGCACAATCTGTTAAATTTTTTTGATTTTAATTCATTTCTAAGTTGTAGAAACAGTCAACATTTAGTCTAAAACTGTAAAGCTTTTAGTTTTTTTTATTTAGTCAAATTACAGTGTAAAACATTCCTGAACTTTCTGTTATAAAAAATTAACAATCTTTGTGGGTTTCACCTAATTGGCTTAACGAAAACTTTTATCCATGTGTAAGAATGATTAATATTTCAACAATGTGTATCTAGTAGCTTTAACTATCTCCTTTCTGTCTCACACACCACAAGCAGAGCAACTTCTTGAGAAAACGCATTGAATTTCTTTTGCCTGCCTTAACTTCATCTGTTCTAATGATAAATGACTTTAAGGTGAATTCAGACTGTGATCAATTAATCAATCAATTCCTCAGTTAAACTTGACAAACTGTTTGGGTCCCAGAACACCATTGTAACTCGTTAAACACGACCTTTGCTGCCACTGACTCAGTCTTTTTTGTTATCTTCTTCTAAACAGTCTAACCAGTGATAAAAAAAAGTAATGAAATTCTGTGTGGCCTGATTGATGTTGGTTAAAACCATTAATTAATGTTTCATTTAAATGTCTCCCTTACCATGGGAAAGTTTAGCCCCTAAGTCAATGGTCCCCTTCAGAGCACTCGAGTTAATTCAAATTATTATAATTACGCAGCATTTATGCGAGCGGCCTGCCAAAATGAAAATCTCTGTTATAACACAATAAATGCAGAGTCAGATTAGGGCTGTACAAATCTCTGCAAATGGAAGAGAAAATTGACTCTGTTCACCCACAGTGAATAAAAAGAGGTAAGTAGTTCATGGGAGTGCTTCCAATTTGGCCAAACTCGTGGGATATTGTCGCAGACACTTCTGAAGAAATGACCTCGTTCTTCCTGGGGGCAAATAATAGAACAGTACTTATTTTGATTAACACACCATGGATTGTTGCTCATTGAGACCAATTAGACTAACCCTGCACTTTAGAAAATATGGAAATTATTTACTGCACATGTTTGCATGAACATAAAACACAAACATCAGCAGTATGCCTCGGTGAAGGACAGTTAATCAAATCCTTCATTTATTACCATGACCTACATGGATATTGGTAATTCCAATGGCAAAATGGCAAATTTTAACAAAGTAGCTGCAATGAAAGCAGGTGATGCTATTAATAACCACACTGCCTGAAGGCATGGGGACATATTGTTGCAGAGATTCAAGATCAAGGGAGAAGTGTTCAGTCACTGTTCTAAAAAGGAGCAGCGGTGCTGTAGCAGGGTCAGTTAGGGCAAAGCCTGTGTCCTGTCCTTTGTGTCCTCATCGTCTCAATCTCCTTCACTCCATTTTTGTTTTCAGCATGGAGATGTTAACCACTGTGGAATCAATTTCTCCACAGACGTTTCAGGTCCACCTACATTTTTCACTTCATTTATACTCATTACCAGGAAATAACCAAGGGCAGAAGCAATTTAAGCACCTGTAATGTAAAGCCCTGCAAATAATTTGTAGTTGCACTGTGTTGGTTTTGAATAGATATCATCAGCAATCAGAGCTGATGGAACATTTAACGATGTTTTGATCACAACCAAGTCTAAAAAGTTAATCAATGGCACTGATGTCTACGTAGTGGTGTAATGATGGGGACGTTTAATGACAGGACCTCATCAATCAATTTTGTTTATTCTGGTTTCTGTTTTATAAACTTAAATTGTTGGAAATATTACTGATGCATTGAACTCACATGAATGTGAATTTGAAGAGAATGACTTGCGAAAATAGTTTGTTTGTTATCCAAGATAGACGATGAGTCATCATCCTTTGGTTGAACTACCAAAAAATTACACCAGACACGTCATGACATCTCAACAATACTTGGGGGGATTGTGTCAAACACTTAAATCCAAACTATAGATGTCTGAAATCAAAATATAAATGACTCAGGTTCTCCCATGAAACACTTGGTATTTTTTTTGCTTGTATTTTAACTTGTGCATAAGACTACTGCTCACATGTCTACACTAAGCAGGTTAAAAACATTCTTGCTTTACTCAATTGTTTGGTCATAGATCGTTGTTTTTATCCAAGGTTCCATTTTTCATGCACATACAACCAGGGTTGGCAATAAAGAACAGATTTTTTATGTTTAGTGGTAGTGAGCAATAATACCGGTACACGTTTTTGTATAAATCTGATATCAATTATAATAATGGTCGGTATCACCAGAATTAATATTGTTACCAATATCAATACCAGTCAACAAACTCTGCAGCCTTGCCACCGAATCATTCGATTTAAAATTTTTGCATCTATAGGTACAGTAAATGCCTGTTTGCATGTATCTTAAATCTTTTCGTAATGTTTTTTTTTTTCTTTTTTTGAGGAATAAATAGGGGCTGCACAGTGGTGCAATAGTCAGCACGGTGGCCTCGCAGCTAAAAGGTTGAGGGTTTGAGCCTTTGGTGAGGTCAGGCTTGAATGACCGACCTTTCTGTGTGGAGTTTACATGTTACATTGTAGCAAACTGGCAACATCTTCGGCATACGGTATCCCCCGCCTCTTACATGTAACCTGCCATTCATATGTTTTCTGAACCACTTCAAAAGATGAACGAATAAAGTCATAAATAGTTCAAATTCACAACAAAATTAGGCCAAAAGGCCATTAAAGATTAAATACACTCCATAAAATATTTGCCAGACCTTAAATGTTGATGCAGTTTGAAGTTTATGTCTATTGCACCAAACACTGTATATCCTTTTTGTGGCAGGACATTCTTATTTGAACAATATGTTTTTCTAATTACAGTGGGATTCATGTCAAAGACAAGCTTTGACTGAAACAAAATTTCCAACAAAACTCGTAACTGTTGGTAAGTAAGAGCTGCTTTGTTTGTCTGTTTTCCACAGTGGGATGCTATGTTACATTTTCTATGGCTCTCTTTCAGCATGTTTTATATTGTTGCCATGCCGATAAACAAAGACACATCAGACTGCTCATTGGCAGGAGAATTATTGCCTCTGGAGGTAAAAACAACTCTCAATTCAAAAGCTTTACAAAGGTGTGTGTGTGTGTGTGTGCATTAATATATGTGACTGTTTTTTGAAGACACACTACACTTTAGAACACAAATTGGTACATAAATGACAAGTTTTGGGTCCAAGGACCGCAGAGTGAGCAAAATTAAACATGTCTTTCTAATCAGTTTTGGATCAACTAACTCTTTTATGGCTGTAATTCTCGTATGAGGCTTCGTTTTTTGTGATCATGGTGAAGATGTTTGTGCTACGAAACAACAGGCAGCTGTTAATTTATATGAAATCTGTTTCTACTGGATCATTCATTTTCTAACCTTCCATCCTTACCGGTGGTGCGTTGGGTGTCAAAGCCTATCCCAGCTGATTAAAGGCAAGAGGCAGGGTGCACCCTGAACAGGTCGCCAATCTGTCACTAATTCCTTGGGGCAATTGTACAGTGGCCAATCAACCCAACATCCATGTTTTTGAAGGGTGGGAGTAAAACAGAGTTACCGCAGAAAACCCATTGGCATGATGTGGAATGAAGAGGGCCTAATTGAGGGACATCAAAACAAAGTTTATTAACACAATTCCAGTAAGTCTGTAAAGCAAAGGGCACAGGATAAACTCATGATTCAAAAGTTCAAATAATAACAGCATTCAATCATGGTCAGGCAACAAGTGAGACCTGGCTGGAAGAGATGGTAATGACCCAACGAGAAAGTCTGGGGTGATTCCTCATAAATAGGCAGCAGGCTGACGATGCACAGCTGATTGGTACCAGGCTAATCGCCCAGGTGTTCAGGATAAGGTTATAATCCAGGTGAGGAAGGAAGGTTCAGGGCTTCCTCTGGCGGCAGGCGAGGGGATCCTGACACCCATGCATACACGGGGAGAACAAGCAAACTCCACACAGAAGGGCCAGCGTTTCATGCCTCGTTCCAAGCCTCATCCCCTTGTTCAACCCCTGACCTTTTTGCAGTGAGGCCATTGTGTCCTAACCACTGCACCATCATGAAGTCCTCCATTGGATCAAGTTGTTTTTAATTGGGGTTCACCATGAACAAACACTACATTAATACTTTGTATATCCACTTTGTCGACCAACCATTTTTGTCTTTTTAAAACCATGTGGAAATCATTCAAGATTAGTGCTGAAAATTTGGGAAAAGAAAAAGCTTTCATACATTTATTCATCTATTTCATAAATGTAATTTTTATGTTTCCAGTTCTTCTTTGTCAAACTTCTGTTTAAACTCAAATTGAGTTAAAAAAATTTACATATTTCTTTCAACAAAACTGAAAAAAACAGACAAAACGTTTGGCACTCAGACTTTATCCACCACAAAATGTTGTCTGGGTTCATTGTTATGCAGGAGGTAATAGTGCTGTTCAATTTCCAGCACAAATGAATGAGCCGTGGCAGTGTTTGACAAATGACTGAAGCTTCTTAAAAGCAGAAAAGATGACATTTGCTAAACAAAGAACAAATGCACTGTTTGTTTTCTGTATGGATGAGTAAAAAAGTCAGAACATTGAGCTTGAATGCCGTGGAGATGCTGTCAAAATGTTTTGAAAAAGATGAAAAGCGGCTGATAAGGCAGACTTATCTCTGATCGGGACTTCACCTTCTCACAGAGCTTAATGGAAAGCTGCAAGGACTAGCCTCCGGTAAGATGTGAAAAAAATGTGCAGCATGGTAACTGTCTTTTCTTTGTCTCGATGATTGTAGCAGAAAGAAGCATTTTTTTTTCTTGCTGATTGAAGGATGATGACATGTTATTTGGTCCATCAAACACATAAAACACAGTTGATACCAGCTGTGTAGATTACAACTGAAAAACAGAAATACAAAGAAATCTTACAAATAATTCATTTATTACTGTATTTTTTTATGCAGTGCTCATAGATTTTGCTACGTCAGCATTAATTGTTCATGCATGTCAAAGATCGAGTGAATTTACTTATTTTTCCATTCTGAGTTAAAGTTTTTAAAACTTTCAGTAGAAGTTGTTGTTTGAATGTTAGTCTTTTTTTTAGCAAAAATTTATTTTATGCGTGCTCACCTGCAAATTTTAAAGTTTCATGCTTTTGTTTTTAAACTTTTAAAACATTTTCTGGCTCTTTCCTAATTAGAGAAATCCGGTCAGTTCTTCGTACAGGGCTGACTTTAACAGATATTTTTAACGTTCAAAATCTTTTGCCTTCCAGTTTTTCTACTCATCCAAGGTTTCTTCCACCACAAAGGCAAAGGAATTTCACCAGATTAAAACCAGGATGTGGCCATTTGGAGGGCAGTAAAAAAGATGATAATAACCATTGTCACGCTCTGTCACCAGGAGCAGCAAATGAGTCACTTCTTTGGTTGGCTATACTGGTGAGTTGAGACCAAAACAGAACCAGGATGAGACAGATGGGTTTTGAGCACTCTGAAACTCAAATGACCAGCTTGTTCAATGAAATGGAAAACAGCAGCCATAGGAAATTCATCCAACTTCCAGTTTCAAACACAAAATATTTGCATGTTTTTGCTATTTTTCATCAACTGTCAGTGGAATGCAGCATATTATTTTAGCTTAAAATATTTTTTTCAGTATTAAAGGGAGTTTCTTATGTAACAACGTTCCTATATAAAAAAGATAGTTGTAGTTACCTAAATTAATTCAATTCAGTTGTACGTATTTCTATAGCCAACAATCACAAAAAATGGTCTCAATGGGCTTCCCATTACAGATTGGAAAAAAGTACAAAAACAAATAACAAAAAAAGAGAAAAATATAGATACACAAATACACCAAAATAAAAAAAAAACCTAACTAAACAAAACCTAGCAAAACAATTTCAGCACATTCCTGCACTTAGACCCTGCTTCACGGTGAGGGAAAAAAAAAGAAACCTTATGGGGATCCACATGAAGGATAGATCCCTCCCATGAGACGAGCAGCCAATGTCTAACGCTGTTAATTAAATATTAACTTATTCTACTCTACAACTTTATATTGAAGAAACCAGTAGATGGGCTTTATTCTGATGGTAACAGGACGGTAAATCAAGCATGGATGCGTCCTCAATTTGGCAACAGCCCAGAACAGGAACACAGAGGATCCATCTGGAATCTGAAACATTTTTTTCTTAATTGTTGTAAAACTTCTATCAACTTCTTACAGGTACAATCCTCAAAAGAAACGTTTTAAAGCAGTGATCACAGCTGCAGCCATGCAGAAGATAACACCTGCTGGCTGTTTCATAATGCCTCCCTTTTTCAAATTAATAGTTAACAATGCAGAAATAATACTTGACAATGTTAAATATCTTTTTCTTGCTTAATGCCAATCTTCTGTTAATCCCACAAGTATTAATTCACAATTCATCTTGATTGTAAGACACCAATCATCCACAATACAGCAATTAGCCCTGACTACCCATTTTGTCCATTTTACCTACTATTATAAAGAACTTTAGAATACAATTTTCACAAATTTCTATATTAGCAAAATCTCTCACGTCTTGTTGCTTTTGGGAATTCTTGGCCTTTTGTGTGCAACCTTTTTCTCTAACAATTATTTTCTTCCACAGAGTAAAATAGGTGAGTTTTCATAAGTTGAACTTTAAGGTCTAGCTTGGTCACATTTAAATATATGGTGATGAAACACCGAATGAATATAAAACCTCATTTATTCCAGTTTATGCTTATGGTTATTGTTGCAAATTGTTTTACTGATTTCATTAAAATTGCCTCCAGATTGTTTTGACTAATTTTTTTCTTTTGTCAAAAAAATTGTGTACATTTGTGCTGGTTATTGAGTTGAATATACTTTATTAATCCTCAGAGAAAATTTGAGTGCTGCGGTGCAAACCCCAGGTGTTTAACACCACTGGCGTCCCAGTCCGGTTGCACTGTGTCAAACCTGGCAACCCGAAAGCTGGAACCTGGAATGGGTCACAAAGCCAAGTGATTAGAATATAGATAGAATATAGGTTCTAAAACAATGAGATTTTTTTTTTCTTCCTGTGCCCATGCTCTTACATACTGCAATTTCCCCATTGTGGGACAAATAAAGGTTTTCTTAATCTTAATTACGTAAGCAGTTTGAATTGTCATAAGTTTCTCTTATTTTACTGAATTGGAAAATTTCTGTTACAATTAATCTAATTTAATTAGGTGACAAAAAGAAGAAAAAAGATAAAATGAGAATACTCCTTGGGTCGCTACCATATTGTGGTACAGGTGCGCCCTAATGATCCTAGGAGCTCTGTTGCCAGGGATGGGTTAGGTTACCCAAGGCAAACAGGTCCTAGCTGAGGTACCAGACAAAGCACAACTCAAAAACCCCTATGAAGAGTACAACGATAGCCAAGTTTCCCTAGCCCAGACGCACTGTAGCCTGGCTAATGGAGCCAGGCCCCGGGGTGAGGCAAGAAAGCGAGCGCCTGCTGGCGCCAGCCCTTTGAAGCCTGGCCAGACTTAGCCCAAACAAGATTCATGGGCCTCCTTGACAGTCGGCTCACCACCTGCAGGAGAAGCTATAGAGTTTGGGGGAGGAAGGAGTTGGGAGAGAAGAGACTGAAGAGGAAGGTCTTTTGTGTTTTCCATATAGGACATGGAACTACAGACACACATCCTTGCGTCACTTCACCCTTTTTCCAAGACATCATCTGACTTCACCTGAACCATGTTCTCATCCAAGTGATGTTCAACTATCAAGGTGTTAATCACTGATTGAGTCACCTGCTCAAATTTGTCAGACAATAGATGTACACTACCAATGAAACCACTCGTAAAAGATGGGTCTCTGAAGGAAAAAATCCAGATTGAATAGTCCCCAAACAGTCACACGTGCCCCTCTGTTTCGACATAATTTGATCATTGATTATAAGAACAACTCTTTATTCCTCCTCCATATAAACGAATGATCAAATTCAAATCACCTTTGCTCATAACCAACCATGCCGCACTTGTGTTTATTTGTTTGCAGTTTGCACATGCTTTGCAGCGTGCTGTCATGATCTGTTTTTAGAAATTGGGGAAAGTGACATTGAACTTAAACAACATTTCAAACTTGTGAAAAAATAATGAACAGAAAACCGATGTTATTCCACATTTAATTGAGACAATTTTATAACTTGTGAATCTTTATTGTTTCTGAAAAAATTAAGTAACATTAGAAAAACAAGCATAAACTTACAAGACATTTCCATAGCCATGGGACAAGCTTGAAGGTCAATCTATAACTTTCAGCATACCCAGGTTGCACTGCATAAAAACAGGAAGGATTTGCTATTGGTAATCACCTCTCAGGACTCAGGAACACTTGTAATCATGCAATCAACTGATGCAGCTTTATCCTCTTGTGTTCAGAAGGAGCCATACGTAAACGTAATAGGGAAACACGACCATTTTCTGTAGTTTGAAGCTGTTACGTAATGATAATGAAGGTAGAAAAAGATCAGGGATGTTTTCAGTATTCACTATGTGAATGCTTACCTTTTGTAAGTAAAATCCCTCACGTCTTGTTGAGGGATTTTTAATGTGAATGTGAACGCTTACCTTTTGTAAGCGTTCACATTCTTTTTTGTGAAGACTTCCTGGCTGTACAGCTTTTTTCAAAAAGGAGATGGCAAAAGAAATTTGGTCTGTTTTGAAACTCATTAGCAAAAAAAAAAAAGAACCTGAACAAAACCAGAAAATGAAGACTATTTTTGAGATTAGAGACTCTTTAGTGAAATTCCTGTGGACCATTTCAGTAACTAAACCTCCTCCAAGCTGTATTTTTTTTTCAACTGACTAGAAACGGAAGAGCAAAACAGTAAAACTCATAACACTCATACTCCACTAAAGCTCCTCAATTGGTCCTGTCATGGATCGGCTCATTTTCAAGCAGTACTTCCTGAGCCGATGCTCCCTGTGCATGAATTATTCTTCAAGTTCTTGAGGAGTACACAGAGGTGCATGTGAAGTAGGGAAAAAAATTCTCATCCACAAAACATACAAAAGTCAATATCACCAGCGTGAACCATAATAATGCGTTTTCTACCAAAAAGAATTCTATTGACATGTTCATAACTATTAATTTAATTTTTGTTGACAAATTTTATCTCTATGCATTTTCACTGCCTTTATGTGATACAATAAAGTTTATTGCCACATTTGCGATTGAATCGGTAGATCTCACAACCCCTTTTGTTCAATTTTGCTTGCTGAGTCTGTTTTTTTACTTTCTTCCAAATTTGCCTCTGGTGAGACTGAGGTCAATACAACCTTTCATATTCTTCTTTTCACACAGTACCTTTCTGTTTTCTCAAATGCTTTCCATGAGCTCCATTTATTTCAAGAGTAGTTCCACACCTCTTCCAACTTCTTGTTAGACCCAGTTAACATCCTATCTTGTCTTTGTTGTGAGTCTATTGTTTGGAAACTGCAGTGTTTTCCCCAGCAGCGTTGGCAGAAACTGTGAGAGATGTTCTAAGAAGAATTATTCCTGCAGGTGTCTTATACATTGTCACTGCTATTTTCTCTTTCAACATCAGCCAATCCAACGATTGCCTTTAAATGTGAGCCTCTTTTTATAGACTTTAAAGGCGGTGGTTCTTGTGAAATTTGCTTTTAAAGATTTCTGCCGTGTTTGAATGTTATTCCTACATCAAAAAAAAAAAAAGTCAAGAAGTTAACTATTTTATTCATGCATGTTTGAGTAATTTGCCAACCCTTCCAGTATTCTGATACTGGATGGAAGTATCAGAATAATTCCATCAGGTTGTATCAGGTTGATTCCAAGATCAACCTGGGAACATCAGGTTGATCTTAGCCACATATTTAGTTTTCTGCCATATCCACATGCCAAAGTAAGCACAAAGTGTTTTAATCCTGTCACTCTGCTCTTGCTCGGTCTCATCAGGGAGTTCCATTTTGCTTGTATGTGCACCAATAGATGTATATAAAAGAAAATACGCTAGCTTTGCAAACTTGATGTGCTGTACACTGTTTTACTTCTTCGAACAAGATTTGCACGCTTAAAACATGCACAAGCTCAGGAAGTAGGACCAAGTGGGGATTGAAAGGAGGGGAATGTACAGTGTCAAAAAAGAAGTAAACATTAAAACAAATCCCAATTTTTTTCAACAAATATTACATTGCTGAGCTGACAAAATGCACCATGTTTAGCTTTAAATGCTGTGAGTAAAAAAGTATCACCTCAGAAAAGCACAATTCTTACTCTTCTTTTTCAACTGTCTTCATTAACAATATTCTTAAATGCATTTGGGGTTTGACTGTTACCATTTAGCTCTCTGAAGCACCAATTTTCCATTTTATGTTCAATTTGTGCAAATAATGCATCTATAATCTACAGGTTGCCAGAGGAAACACCATACTCAGCCAATGAATAGTCTAGAATCATAATTCTTGTAAAACAATGATGTTTTTACGCTTTCATTTTTGTACGATTCGTTCATGCAGCAATCTTTACGAGGCTGCATGGTTGCCAAATTTGTGCAACCACCGGACACATTTAGTTGATTATTCCCTAGCATTCAGTCTTTATGCAACACTTAACTCGCCAGCTGCTGCCTTCCACTTTACAAACACGAGTGTGATTTCTGATAAATGGATTTAACCACAGAAAAGAAGCAGTTTTCTGTAATGCATTGTAATTTTGTTGCCTAGTTAATAAGTTCGTTTTATTCTACTTCTCAATTGCAGATGCAGTTACCTTTTATCTGTGGGATGGCTCATGAAGCTTAAAACACAACTTTTTACTTGTTTCACATGAAAACTAGAGCAGAGTTGACAGCACAATTCTCAATAGGAACTATCTTTGAATAAAAGATGGTTCTGTTTCCCACAGACTCTTTCACTTTCAAGCTTGTGTAGGTTTGAGACATCTGATGCAGTAATTCCCTTCACTTTACAAGATTTGAAAATGGCATTCGACTAGTAGTCCTTTTTGTAGAAAATTAAGAAATAGTCGTAGATAATTGTAGAAATTTAAAGCATCAACGCATATTACCATAAATAAATACATTAAAAAATATAGTTGACTTAATTAATTTCAGACAGAAAATTTCAAAGCGATACGGAGCTCCTTCTCCAAGAGGCACTGACAGCTCTACTCGAGAACACCTCGGTAACGGAGGTCTTTCTTCCAGTACTTGGTCAGGCTCAACAATGACTCACTCAGCAGATAGAAAGTTGTTGCTGTGACACACAAATTTCCCATATGTGGGATCATTAAAGTACTGTATATTCTGATTCTGAAACTTTTCAATTCAGGTTGCAAAGTTTTCTTTTAATGAACAGAGATTAAAAATGTGGGGGTTTTTTTTGTGTATTTTAAGTTATGGTTGATTTCTGTTATTTCTCGTTTAATGTTTTTTTATTTTTAAATGGGCTTTTAATGCTCTTTTTTATGCATAAGGACATAAATCGCTTTGATTTGCTCATAAAATGTACTCTGCAAAGAAACCTCTCGTGTTTTCCTTTCGGCATTTTCCTTCTGGGATCGCCACAGCAAGCCAGTTTCTTCCATCTAACCCTATCTGCTGCATCCTCTTCTGTCACACCAACTATCTTCATGTCTTCCTTCACTGTATCCATGAACCTCCTCTTTGGTCTTCCTCTAGCCCTCTTTCCTGGTGGTTCCAAACCCAGCTTCCGTCTTCCGAGGCACTCTCTCTCTCTTCTCTGCACATGTCCAAATCATCTCAGTCTGGCCTCTCTGACTTTATCTCCAAAACCTCTAACATGTGCTGTTCCTCTGATATACTCATTTCTAATCCTGTCATCCTTGTCACTCCCAGAGACATCCTCAGCTTTGTGCAAAGAAACCTGTAAAGCAGGTTTAATAGAATTAAGTATTTGCAATTCAGTTCAATTTATTACAGTCATGAAGAATGAAGCATATGAGGAGCAGTGACTAAAATTCTTTTCTCCAAGCGATCCTCCTCTGTAAACTATGATCAACTTTTATTTACTCCAACAGACAAGAGATGAACACATCATACTATCCCTTGTCAAATAAAGGGAACTACAGTGTCTCTCAATTATATTATCATTTAGTGGAATTGAAAACCCCACTGGCTCTGCCAGAAAACCACCCAGCCAAACTGAACTCCCATTTTGAAATTAGGATTCCAGTTTTTACAAAAAAAAAAGAACCCAAACATGTGCGGCTACAATTAGATTGTCTTACATCTTGTGTTTGTTAGAAATAAAAGTATCCAGGTAAAGAGCAGGATTTATTTCAGTCAATTTATTTCCTTTTAGTTTATTATATTTATGTGGCACGTAACCAACGAGTCATTTCAGGACATCATCCAGACGTAAATCAGATAAGCTCCTGTCCAAATAAATTTACTTTAATCAACCAATTTGTAATCCATTTGGAAATGATTAATTAAAAATTGGTTCATCGTAGTTTACTTTGGAACAAAACATATCCATCCTGTACTTCAACAACTTCATTCGGAGCATGGTGCAGAGGCAGAGTTTGGATGTGTTGCAAAGAACTAACACTTAACAATTACGGTAGTTTAATCTGTATAGGTTCTGGAAGGTCTGGCAAAACCCGAATATCCCCCCAAAAAACACACATACCCAAGATAAACTTACAAATTCCATACTGATAAGCCGGTGTTTCAAGCATGTCCTAAATCACCGACCTTCTGGTTTAAGACTGTGATGCATGCAACCCTGTGATATTTATAAAGGTCATAGTGAAATAAAATACAACACCACTTAGAAATGTAAGTGATGAAGTTGCCATGGCGACTGTAACATAGGATCTCTTTGGTTTTTTTATCAATCCGCATTTCTATCACCGTTTATCGTGGTGACTTCTTCTTCTTCTCCTTTCGGCATTTCCCTTCAGGGGTCGCCACAGCAAGTCAGTTTCTTCCATCTAACCCTATCTGCTGCATCCTCTTCGGTCACGCCAACTATCTTCATGTCTTCCTTCACTGTATCCATGAACCTCCTCTTTGCTCTTCCCCTAGCCCTCTTTCCTGGTGGTTCCAAATCCAGCATCCTTCTGCCGATGTACTCGGTCTCTCTCCTCTGTACATGTCCAAACCATCTCAGTCTGGCCTCCCGGACTTTATCTCCAAAACCTCTAACATGTGCTGTTCCTCTGATATACTCATTTCTGATCCTGTCCATCCTGGTCACTCCCAGAGAGATCCTCAGCATCTTCATCTCTGCTACCTCCATCTCTGCTTCCTGTCTTTTCCTCAGTGGCACTGTCTCTAGACCAAACAGCATGGCGGGTCTCACCACGGTTTTGTACACTTTTCCTTTCATTTTAGCTGAAACTCTTCTGTCACACATCACACCTGATACTTTTCTCCACCCGTTCCAGCCTGCTTGAACACGCTTCTTCACCTCTTTTCCACACTCTCCGTTGCTCTGGACTGTTGATCCCAAGTACTTAAAATCTTCCACCTTGTTTATCTCTTCTCCCTGTAACCTCACTTTTCCATTTGGATCCCTCTCATTCACACACATGTACTCTGTCTTACTCTGACTAATCTTCATTCCTCTTCTTTCTAGTGCAAACCTCCACCTCTCCAGCTTTTCCTCCACCTCTTCCCTCCTCTCACTACAGATCACAATGTCATCTGCAAACATCATTGTCCATGGAGATTCCTGTCTGACCTCGTCTGTCAGCCTATCCATCACCGTAGCAAACAGCAAAGGACTCAGAGCAGATCCTTGGTGCAGTCCCACCCCCACACTGAACTCCTCTGTCTCACCTACAGCACACCTCACCACTGTCTTACAGCCCTCATACATGTCCTGAACCGCTCTAACATACTTCTCTGTCACACCAGACTTCCTCATACAATACCATAGTTCTTCTCTAGGTACCCTGTCATACGCTTTCTCAAGATCTACAAAGACACAGTGCAGCTCCCTCTGACCTTCCCTGTACTTCTCTATCAGCATCCTCAAGGCAAATACTGCATCTGTAGTGCTCTTTTTAGGCATAAAACCATACTGCTGCACGCAAATTCTTACTTCAGACCTTAGCCTAGCTTCGACAACTTTTTCCCATAACTTCATCGTATGACTGATCAGTTTAATTCCTCTGCACATCTCCCTTGTTCTTAAAAACAGGAACTAGCACACTTCTTCTCCATTCATCAGGCATCTTCTCACTTTCTAATATTCTGTTAAACAGCCCAGTCAGAAACTCTACTGCCACCTCGCCTAAACACTTCCATACTTCTATAGGGATTCCGTCAGGGCCGAGAGCCTTTCCACTCTTCATCCTCTTCAGTGCCCTCTTTATTTCTACCTTACTGATCCTAGCCACTTTCCGGTCCACTTTGGTAACGTTTTCTACTCTTTGTTCTCTTTCATTTTCTTCATTCATCAACTCTTCAAAGTACTCTTTCCATCTTCCCATCACATTACTGGCATCTGTCAAGAGACATCCATTCCTGTCTTTAATCACCCTAACTTGCTGCACATCCTTCCCATCTTTGTCTCTCTGTCTTGCCAACCTGTATAGGTCCATCTCTCCCTCCTTGCTGTTCAGCTTAGCATACAAGTCGTCGAAGGCTGCTTGTTTTGCCTTTGCCACCTCTATATAGTGACTCTGTGTACTATATGTGCTTTTATGAATGAGCTGTAAAATATTTTAATTAATTCTGAGGTTTGGTGGAAGAAAGTGTAAAATTCTGAAAAGGGAAATTTGTTCTTATTTGCAGGCACATTTGGATTGGCTACAGATGGCCTTGTAAGCTTTTTTGTTCTTTTTCACAAATACCTGCTGAATTTTTTCTGCAGTTGTAGAGCTTTAGAAATCCCACGAAGTATCTACTCTACATACCCTAGATTCACCACATTAGTGAATAAGAACCCATTGAGCTGCTTTTTATTATTTTATTCTTTAGAAATATTGGATTTTATCAGTTTATTCAAAGTTTTTTGCAAATTTTCTTCAAAATAACTATTTTAGTCATTTTTATTTGAACTTTTAATTAACTTTGAATTTGATCTTGCCTTTTTTTTAGACTTTGATCCCTAAAGCTGTTTGAGATTTACCTCAATGCATTGTGTAAAAATTTCATCTCCTGTGAGAATTTTCTCTCCCTACATAAAATCATGATATGAAAACTTTTAAAGCAAGATATATTCCACCTGAGTATTATGTAAGGCTGTTACAATCCTTTCAGGACTTCTTTGCATCCTTGGGAGCGATATAAATTTAACATACAAGCACAGTTTATCATGCTGTCCCAGGAGAAACAAGCTTTCTTATTTACAGGCTCTGTGCACACACAGGAGATGGATTGAAAGTGTTCCTCCTTTAACAGCAACTCGATATCTGCAGGACTGAAAGCATTTGTATTTCAAACCATTTAGTGACCAATCTTTCTCATCTTAATGAACCCACATTAATTGATAGCCTGTTTTTCACAGGAGATGCTGATCGGCATGCTCCAGGTTGCTCCACATCACACAGACCAAGGTCCTCAGCTATTGACTGTACATTGGAGACTTAGGCTTTGATGCGATGAGAAAGACATTCACACATATGGAACTTAACAGAAAATGCTGCACCCCGAGTTTGATTTTCTTTATTTGCTTCCTGAGAGGAAGTGGCCTCCAGATAACTGCTCTGAAAACAATTCCTGGAAAAGAACCCACTTCTTTTTAACTTCAAAGTTTGATGGAAACAGACATCTGAAACACCTCTGTTAGTCTGATCTTCCACAAAAAGACAAGAAATATCGAACTCTTTTTCAAACCTTTTCTGATCTTGTTACTGGAGCTCAGAACTTCATAAAAAAAAAGGAGACGCGACCGATTTAAAATGTTTCTTAATGAAGAAAATCTGACACTGACAATTCGACTGGAATTTTTCTTTTCTTTCCCACAAAGCATCCAAAATCCGAACAACCCCTTTCTAAGTTTAACAGATTCGAGACAAGGAGCAAAACCTCCAATGTTGGAGAAATGCCAGTCAAGCACAGCAGGGCACCATTATGCTGAAAGTCTGGGTGAAGACCGGAGACAAGTAACAGAAAAGAGACCTGGTAGTTTGAGGGCGACACTTAAAAAGTGCAAGCAGAGAACAAGTTGGCAAGTTTTCCTAAAAAAAAGTACTTTATCTTTTTGGTCAAACAAAGTGCCTCAAAGTGTCTGACAGGCTTGTCATGAAACCATTTCGTTCATTTTCTAAAATGATGGGGAGTTTTTTCTAAGGTCACATTCATTTAATGAGTTGAACTGTACAATTGTGATGGAGTTAGGTCTTGATGATTCACAGTCATGATTAACGTATTAATGTTTTAAGACACAGATTAAATTGAACAAGATAATCCTTTAGGTTTTTGTATGTGTGTAAGTGTTTGATTTTTTGTTTACTTTAATCTCATTTGTTTTGTTTTATCTTCTGAATCACTTATCCCTGATGAGTTTGTGGGGGGTGCCGCAGCCCATCAGGCAAGAGGCAGGATACACCCTGAGCAGGTCGGCAGTCTATTGCGAGCCCACACACATAGATGACTATACAGACACACATTCCTAGGGACAATTTCAAAGCGGCAAATCAACCTAACACGCATGTTTTTGGAGGATGGGAGGAAACCAGAGTACCTGGAGAAAACCCAAACAGACAAGGGAGAACATGCAAACTCCACACAGAAAGTCTCACCCCCTCTCATGTACTCGGTACAACTTTCTTGCTGTGAGACCACTGTGCTAACCACTGCGCCACCTTGCAGCCCTACTTTTATCTCTTAAAATTTAAAATCCAAGTGTCACAATGTGATGTCACAACGTAATGTCACAACGTGATGTCACAACGTGATGTCACAACGTGATGTCACAGCGTGATGTCACAGTGTGATGTCACAGTGGGATGTCACACCGTGATGTCACAGTGATGTCACAACGTGACCTAACAGTGATGTCGAAGGAATTGGTAGAATCAACAATCAAGAATAAAGAAAACCTTTATTTTTCCCACAATGGGGAAATTACAGTATGCAGCAGCATAGATACAGGAAGAAAAAAGACTATACTAGACTATCTTATTCGCAGTCATGTTTTAAATCCCCATAGTTTCTTTATATTCTTAAAACCCATCAAACTGAATAGGCTCTCTGCTATTCTGGGTAATTTCCGCTGCCATGAGGGAGGTTATTTTGCTGCTAAGTCACATACTTCGTTTATTTCCCCCTCAAGTTCATACACAAAATACAGATTCAAAGTGTTTACTTCTATCTTTATTTGAAACACCTTGAAGTGTAAGTTCTTATTTTCTCCAAGGAGTTTTTAGGGCTACATGGCAGGACCATAAAATCACTCAAATTAAATACGGTGTGAGATTTTGGTAATATGATGAGCGAGATTACAATCTGATTGCTTCCTGAGGGGAAGTCATGAATGACTAAGAGGGGAATTGGTCCACTAAACCAATTGAAGCAGATCCTCCTTTGACTAAATAAAGAAGCAACGCCAACTGCCATCATCCTAGCAATAAGAACTGGTAAAACGCCCAACCTTGATTACTTTTTAATGGCACATTTCTTCACATACCACCCCTAAAAAGATATCTGTGATTCATTACATCATAAATTGAAGATTCAAGGGGCTTTATTGTCTCTTCATCAAAGCAATAAAATTTGTTTGGTAGCGTCTCAATCAGCTACAATACTGTATGTATTGGTTATTAGTTATGTATGTTGTTCTCTTCTTTAACTCTTCATAGCCATGGTAAAGAAGTTATTCCTCGTCTGATTGGTCTGGGCTCTCAGAATTCTGGGTCAAGCAGGTGGAAAGATAGAGAATAGGAAGTGTCCTGGGTGGGTGGGATCACCAGAGATCTTCTTGTCCCTCTGTCTGGAGTCAATGATCCTTTGGGCAGTCATGATGACCCATTGCAGTTGTTTCTTCTTACGTAGTGGGCAGCTGGCAAACCAAACCATGTTAGAACACCCTCTATTGTGCAGCGGTAGAAGTTTTTCAGCAGAAGTGGAAAGAGTTTTTTTTCTCAACTTTTTTAGGAAGTAAAGACGTTGCTGGGCCTTTAAACCATGCTGCTAATGTGAACAGTCCAGCTGAAGTTATCTGAGATGTGGGGGCCCAGAAAAAGTTCTTGACCAGCCATACGTCTTCATCATTGACATCCAGGCTTAATTGTGTGGTCGTTGTTCTCCTGAACTCAATAATAATTATTCTTTGTCTTCCTGGTGTTGAGTTTGAGTTGGTTGTGATTGCACCGGGCTGTGAGTGTTTGGACCTCCTCGTCGTATGGAGTTTCAACCTCATCATTGATCAGCCCAACAAAAAGTTTTGTTGTCAGCAAATTTGATGAGGGTGTTTGATTGCAAAATTGAATTGTGTATATTAAGTATTTTTTCTTTTTAAATGAATGTTTCATCTGATTTGTAAAAAAAAAAAAAAATCTAAATGGCACAGCCAGTGATATGTACATTCAGCCCCATCACAATGTGATTATCTGCTCAAGGAGTTCTTCAACTACCAACTCGTTTTGAGACTTTCTCAACAGCTAATCTGTGATTAACATTTGACATCTGTTTATAAAGGCTGATTTAATAAAAGCCACCAGTAATTTCCTGGATTTTTACCAACTTTGACACAGATAGAAAATAATTGCTGCCCATATTTATTCAAAATTACACAACCCCTGCTACGCCCGAAATGATCAAAAAAGTTTCCACAAAATAGTATTAAACTTATTTTGTTATCATTATCTTGTTCTCATGAAGAAAACAATAGACTTTTAAAATTCCCACAACGTTTGATTTAATCAGTGGAAAATTAAATCCAACTAAACAACATCTCATATCACAGACCTTGGTATTCACACAAGATTAGAATTACCAGTAGGTCCCAGAGTTGCTGTAATATGGTAGATCATTTTTCGGGGGACTTTGGCTGATGTTGGGATTCATCCACGATAAAAGATCACAGATGACATGACATGTGCAAATATTACAAATGACTGCAAGTCCCTTGGTAAATTTAATCTTGTGCAAATTGGGCTTTGGTATAAGTTTGTCTGTTTGTTTTTCCCTTTTATGATGGTAAATTTATTCCCCTATGTTTTGTGTTAACTTACTTCCTGCTCCATGATTGTGTTTCTGAATTTACCACCCCTGGTTTCTTTTGCTGATTGGCTCCCTCGCCGCTCATTTCCAGAGTTTTCTGTTTAACTAGACTTGTGGTTTTCCATTGGCTCTCAGTGGATACTTTTTATGTATCAGAGTTGGGGGTTTTTGTTGCCAGTTGTATATTGTGTTCCTTTTCAAAACCTCAGAGGGCACTTTGTTCTATCTTTTTTTTCTCTACCTCACACTTCAAGTTCAGCAGGACAGAAAAACATCAGACAAAAGCAGAGAACAATGAACAAACCAAATGCAAGACATATGTGCTCAGAATTTAGTTCATATCAGATTTTATTTATAAAGCACTTTTTAAACATGAAATTACACAAAGTGCTTAACAGAACAAATAAAACTCAGACAAGAATTAAAGTCCTGATCATTAAAAAATAACAAATTCAAAGGAAACATACAGTACATTAATAATCACACACTTGCACAAAACACTGCACACATGCATTGACATTCCCACAACACACACTGACCCCAGTTTCTCACACAATGAGAAGGTTTAAAATGGTGTAATTTCAGTGAAATCATCACTCTCTTGCCTTATGGTCAAAAAGTAAAACTAAAGTTTTGCCTGGTTGAGCAGTAAGAAGTTCTCTGCCATCCAGGACTTTACATCTAAAATATATTTTAAAAGAATATGAACTGGCTTTGGGTCATTAGGAGACAGAGTGATGTAAAGCTGTGTATCATCAGGATAGTTGGAAAACAACACTGTGTCTCCTGATGACATCTCCGAGTGGCAATATGTAGGCTACAGATTAAAAAGCACTGGGCCTAAAATTGATCCTTGGGGAACCCCACATTCAATTGTAACCATTCTTAAGGTATACCTACTCCTACTTACATAAAACCATCTGTCTGTGAGATAGGAGTAAAACCAATTAAGAACAGAACCAGAGGGGCCCACCAGACTACTAAGTCTGTCTAATAAAATATGGTGATCGACTGTGTCAAACAAGGCACTAAGATTCAGTAGCGCCAGGACAGAATATGAACATACCAGGATATGAATTGTTCCACATATTAACGGTAAAAACTGCCACATAGACATTTCCCGCCAGCTTTCATTTCATTCTGACCCCTTGATACTGTAATTAAAATTCCAACACAAGGCAATTCAACTTCTTTTCCCCATGGGCAAAATTGTCAAAAGGTTATAGCCAGTGGACTGCACATTTTCCAGCACTATTACTCTTTTACGAGCTGTGTAATTAACACACAGTGGCAATATATTTTTAACTTTTTATTAAAACTACAGTTATGTAAAATCAATATATCACTACCTGCTGGCAAATTTAAAAAGCAATCTCAGTTTGTTTCTGTTTGAGTTTTCTCGGGCTAGTTAAAAGATAGAGTGTGTACAGTTAAGAACCAAATGCTCATCGTTTATTTTTTATGAAACTGTTTTGGTCTGGTGAAGATTCACTGTGTGGCACTGGCCTGGATTTTCTTGAAGTGTCTCCGCAAATTAAATTCTTCATTAGCACAGCATATGTTTGGATTGCCCTCAGTGTGTATGTCTGCAACTTACTAGATATTTTGGTTTTTTGCCATCAACTCTTGAAAGAATTTTTAGGCAAAACAGATGCCGACCGAAGAAGGTTTTAACAATGAGTGAAACACTTAAGAAAGGCACCTTGGTAGATATGTTTTGAGGTTGTAAAGTCCCAATATGATCAAAAAAGGGTTGCCAGATTTTATAAAATTGCCTGTGGTGCCACAAAGGGTAAACTTAATCTATCTAGACTGACAGTCTTTTTTTTTCAAGCATTTTATCTTTATGTCAACCTCTTTTTAAAATTCCAATTCAGTGTGCACATCTTCTCCCACTGCATTGACCTTCTGACAAATGGTTTCCCAATCTTTTTTTACTTGTTGCTAATGCAAAGGGACACTGTTCCAAAAAAGCAATGTCTGGTGGAACTTCACTTCAGTAGGAAGCATTTCCAGCACATTCTCTGTGAATTTTGATTTTTCCTGCTCCCACTTAGCCAGGCTGGCACCACCTAGTGCTTCCACTTAATTTCATTTTACTCCAGACGCAAGCTCAGAAATTGCAGCCATTAGCTTACCACTGCAGGAATCGGCAGACATCCAGGCAAATAGTGAATAGAGATGACAGCATGACTTTAACACAAGTGTCCATCCGGGCTGTGTTTGTAGTCTGGTGACTGAAAAAAGGAAGTCAGCAAGGCCTGCGGCCCGTGTTGGTAACGATTCCCCAGATTAAAAATTTAAAGACTGTTTAGAAAGTTTAGACAGGCGAAAGATGTCGTTGCCATGCTGCTACCAGGTGAAGTTTATTTGTCAAACTAACGACAAACTAATACCTGTAATGCCACCCAAGTGCTAGCAGCTCCTATCCAACCCCTCAGCCAAACTTTATAACTACCACCCACATACCTAACCTCTCAACACATTTATCAACGCATTGAGAACAACGCATGTTGAAAAAACGGTTGTAAAACTGCTTAAACAGGCCAGCTCAGTAGTTGGTCTGAGCCTCAACTGTTTGGGAAGTGTTCTGGAGAAGATGACGACTAAATTAAAAACTGTTCAGTCTTTTATAGACCATCCTCTCCTAAAGAGTTACAGTAGTTCTTTTAGTGACTGTTTCGGTGATGCTTCTGTTCTGCGAAACAGCTCAGATTTTTTTTTTATTATTTCTGCTGCCATGCTTTTTTATACCCATCACCCAACATTAAATAATTAAAATTGATATTTATTGTATGTTTTTCATGTGATTGTGTTTTATAAATTTGATGAATTTTTCAATTAAAAATGCATCATAAAATAATGCAATCCCTACAGTATCTTTTATATATTTTCTCTCCTCAAAGATGTTTTCCCCCTCATTTTACTTTTTATCTGTCTTAGCTTTTGGGAAGGTGGCCACAGGGTGTTTGGTGACATTCAGGTGTATACCACACACAACTGTTTTCCCTCTGATGTTTGACAGTACACTTGATTCCTTACACCAGTCAGGTACACAAACTGTGTCCAAGAGACTTTGGAATAACCTGGTGAGAAGTTCGCTTAGCTGAGTGTCACAGTCTTTGAGTACCATCCCTTTGAGCAGGTTCTTTTATGTCTACGAATATACTCATGTCTTCTTTTTCAATAATGAACTTTGTCGGGAGGAAGAAGTCAAACAGAGTGACCAATGCTCCCCTGGTAGGCATAACAAGGAGGTTCAACAATATCAGAGTTTTTAAGTTAAACTGTGTGCTTGCTAACAAATGAGACTTCAGTTTCAGAAGGTTTCAAATTCAAAAAAGCTTTAAAGAGTTGCTTCGATGACTACTATAATCCACTGTGGGAACAGGACCTGAAAACATTTGATTGCTTTTTTTTTCCCACATTAAAGAGCCAATATTTCATTTAAAAAGCAAAACGGCTGCAGCCGTTAAACGAATTGAAAGTTGGCTTTGGGTAAAATAGCTGCCTGAGTCAGTGCATACATTTCTGTTTTAATCACACAATGTATGACATATTTAATAAAAATGACTAGGCCTAATGTTTTTACAGGTCAATTGTTAAAGTAAGAAATGGTTTCTAATTCTTCAAAAATTTCATATAAATTGAAAGTCCAAAACCTTTCAATTCTGAGAGGTTCTGCAATGACTTCCTAAAACTTCTAAAATTGACCAAAAACTGAATTCTAATTGTGATGTAAGTGCAATCATGAAGAACAAAATTAAAAGAACATTAAGTTTAAGTTTTTCACACAACTAAATTGTTTGATTATTACTCTTCTAACAGAAAGAAAGCAGAGACAAGAAAAAACAATGGGAAACCTGCTCTTCCACCACTGACACATGAAAAGATGGTTCTCAGCCTGAACAAAGGAAGACCAGTGACTGAGGAAATTCCTAGATGACATTCATCACGTCACTCCCCAGCAGACATCACCAAAACATGCAAAGGAGATAGCCCTTCAGCTAGACACAAGAAGTCCAGTGGCTGAGGGAATTCCAGAATGAAGTTAGTCACAACTACTCACTCTCCAAGATACACCTCTGACAATACTCATTTGAAAATTAGCATGACAAAGTCACTGTCTTTACCAACATTTCTAGCAGTAGTTAAGGATGTTTCCCCACTAGAGAAATATAACTTTTCAGCACCAACCATACTTCTCTCTGATCCCACGTCTCTGCTTCTGGCGACAAACTTCTTATCAAATGTTCACTTGATTAGTTTTGAGGAGAAATTTGTTCAAATTAATCTGAGCACAAATTTATTAAAATAATTTTGGTGGGAAAATGGTTGGAAATTATTTGCTTTTGCATTTACTCGAAATGATTCAAAGACAATTTTTTTGTATTGATTCAAAGGCAAAGTTGTTTGAATTAATTAAAAAACACAAGAGCACATTCATGAAGTTGTGCTTGATAGATAAGCAGCTCATTTTTGCTTATCAAAACAAATTAAATCTCTAGAAAACCATCAATGTTCATTACGTAAAGCAATCAAAAGATTTTGGGCATTTGTTTCCTAAAAAAGGACATTTTTTTCCAGTAGATTGTGGGAAATGACATGAATTGATGCACGCAGTCTGACACAGTCGTTATCGTTTCAACACTTGTGCAGTTTGTACCAACATTACTGTATAGTAGTGAGCTGAACTGGGCTGCTTTTTTAATCCCACTCTAACCCAATTCTGAAAACTGCTGCCTGTTCTTGCTCAACAAATCCCCAACTTTTTTGAATGCCTTTTTTAACTATGTTTTTGCTTCCATGTGTATGTAGTACTTCCATGGAGTATTTATTCATTTATAAAATGCAAGCTACCAAAATAATGCTTGCTCTATTTCTTTGTTAAGAACGAAAAGCTTTAAAGTAGCGTTATTTATTGTTTTACTCTGTGGCGTTATTTCCCACTTTTGCTGTATGAACAAACTTAAAGTGAATGCAAAAAACTAAAAGGATTATAAATCAACATGTCAAATGTTAACAACAAATGGCATGAACAGGCCTGTAAACATAGTCTATTAACAACTAAACAGAGAATGTTAACTTTTCTCATGCTACTTCAGAGAAAAATAATGTTGCACCTACATTACAATCTTTTTACAGCAACCAAAAACCAACTGCCTTTTATTTTTGTCAGCAACAAACTGTTCGGATATCTGGTTTTTGCTCTTCGCAAATACCTTTTTTCCTCCACAACTAAAATTATAGTATTATGCTGACTTGTCAGGTTAATTTTGTCTTTGCAATTAACACGTTTTCTTCACCTCGGCAATTACTGTGCTAATGCATCTATAACATGATTGGATCTTGTCTTGGACCCAAAGTGTAATTGGTTGAGCCCACGTTACCCTCACACAATTTAAGTCTTTGCCTTGTGTGGAATGACGTTATGTGTCGGAATAACACATTCCGTTGTCTTTACTACACTCAGTCTGTCACACGCTAAAGTGCGCTTCCCATTTGTTATTACCTATCACACAGAGCCTGTCCCCAACAAACATTCATGTTTTCACTGCATCCCTGCCACTGCGAATATTAAAACCTTCCAGATCAAATTAAGTTTCCATTGTCAACCATGTCTCTGTAATACAAAAAAGTCTGTTTTTCTCTGTAATCCAAATCAGAAAGCTGGGTGTAACTCCTCTTTCATCAGTTCCTCATTTCCACTTTAAATTGTACTACGGATAAAGTAATTTATCCTGTCCTTGAAATATTCTATTGAAGTCTTGTGTCAGAAATGGTCATGAGTCCTACAGATGGACTTTGGAACAGTTCAGCTCATAATGATAGAAAGCATGGAGGTTGTCCCTGCAAAAAGTCTGTTTACATCCTACCCCGCAAATAATAAGGCACGACCAAGTCACAGGCCAGGTACGCCCCTATTTGGACTGCTCTGCCATCAAACAAAAATTCCCACAGGGTCCTTCGGTCTGCGGAAAATACTAAACACCAGTTTCCAAAATGACAGTAAGTTTGAGCAAACCATGTAACCCCTGTGTCTTCTTTTATTTTTTTTGATGGAGAAAGAACGAGAAAGTCTGGCTGTATCAGCACCTCATTTCTTTTCCCTTTTTTTCCTTTTTTGGCTCCTTGCTATACGTGGGATGTTTGGTCAGAGGAGGTTGATGTACACTGCTTTCTTTAATGCTGAATGTTATTCCTTCTCAACTTATTCTGCCCACTGCCTCTTACACCTTGTTTTGACTTAGTTGATCCAGTAGTCCTCATGAGCCCATACATTAGCGGCATGCGTGCGTTTTCACTCACACAGGCATACTGTTTACTGTCTGTTATGCTCTTTGAACACTAACAACATTATAACTTTGGGAACATCGATTTATGTTTTATATCATTTGTAGTTAATTATAAAAAGTTGTCTTTGTGTGTTTCCAATCTTATCTTTGGTTTAAACTTTTGTTTTGTTTTTTTACAGATGATCCAGCAGGTTGGTTGTGATACCTAATATTGTAAATACAGTATGTTTTCTCACTTTATCCCCCTTTTTCTGTTGTGCAGCTCAGTCTTCTTTTTTCTCACTCTTGTCCCTTCCTTTCTCTCTCTGTAATCATTCTCTGACAGATGGACTCAGATCAAATTTAGTGGCACTGCTCTTGGTGAGTTTACTCATTTTTTCTTCTAACATTTGAGTTACCGTCTGAAAGTTTAATTCGGAGTGTGGCGCATTATCCTTTTACACTAGCCTCTAGTGCTGAATTTGGACTGAAGCTTTCTGAAACTTGCAGTGCTGGGTCAGCTCTTCCATTTAAAACACTTGGAAATGTTGAGGCCAGTCACTAGCTCTTTAGCTTCTTTCTCATTTTCTGTAACCTTATAAACTACTTCACTTATTGCTCTGATCAGTGAATGCATCATTCTCAAGTTTTTAGTTGAGATTTTCCAGTGGCTGTACACCTGAACGAGTAGCTCACAGTTCAGCTACAGCTGAACAATTTATTTTTACACTCTGATTTCTGGAGTCCACAGACTGAGGAGGACATTTTTCTATATCTTATCAGGATTATCATCTGCCTCAGACCAAGTTAATGATTTAAGATAAGTAATTGTGGCTATCAACATCTCAAAAAGTAGAAAATGAACCAGCTTTTGGGCTTCCTCCTGACATTAACAAAAACAACAGTGCAAATTAGCCTTTAATAAACCAAGGCGAACGTGCCGACACATTTACTCTTCTTCAACATAAAATTTATTTTACTACACGACATCCGTAACTCTCTTAACTTTCCTAGTGTACATCTCTTCCATCACAAACCTGTCCTCTGCCCACAGACCATCACTGTTCAGGCCAAATGCTGTGTGATACTTTAATGGCATTGTAAATAAAGTTGGCATTGAGGTGAAAACTATAAAGGCTGTGCAATAAGAATCACTGCAACATGAGCTGAGGGTTGATAATGGTGACTTTTTTTTTTTTAAATTGTAAATGAAAGCTGCAACAGAATTTTAATGGTTGCAAATTTGAGTATACATAATGACCCACGAGGGGTTTCTTCAAGAAGCATGTAAATTGGCCTATTTGAAAGTACTACTGATTAATTACAATAAGTAGGTGAAAGTGAATAAAAGGATTTTCACTCCAATCTGTAAAACTAGAGAGAGAAGAAAATGGTCTTTGTGTTCCTACCACTATGTACAGGTCAGGGTAACAATTCTTCTCCAAGTGGAGCAATTTTAAAGAGGTCATAGAAAGCAATTTTCAAATCTCTGAACCTTTCTTAAAAATAAAAGTATCACTTAATTACTGACTTATGTCCATAGAAATACAATAAGCAACCAAGACTAAATGTTTCAGCCATCTTTTGCACCTTTCGGTAGTGTCGTCAATTGAACAACATTCTCTTTTGTCAATGAATTGTGTGCTTTGCAGTCAATTCTCAGAAGATTGCACATGTTACAAGAATACTTTGACGCTATGTTGCTGTCTATGGTTCACAGTCATCTAAATGTTATTTGATTGCCCAAAGGATGTTGATTGCACTAGAAAATGGACAAATTTTATCAATCTCAGGATGAAAAAGTTCATCTTCACACCAGCATTCAGTCAGTAGACTTAAAAACAATTAGTTTTAATGATGTTTAAAGAAAAAAAAAACTGAAGACAGACAGTTCTACCATTGCTGAAATTTTTTCATGTATCAATAACTTCTGTTCTGCTTCTTCATTGACCTGACCCCGAACACGCAGAAGAAAATGTAAGGAAGCGGTAAAGCAGGGGTCTCCACACCTTTTCGGTCTTTAAACCACTTTCACAATGACCAAGATGAAGTAACAAAGTACATATTTCCTGTAGAGCAAAAAAATTCTCTCAGCAAAGTCGTGCTGCAGGTCGTGAGAAGGCGAAAGAAAAGTGCATGTTGTGTGACTTTTATGGCCACAGTAAACAACCTATCAGATGACAGACCAGCCTGTCTGTGAATAAAACTGTAAATAAAAGACTGTAAAAACTGTAATTGAAAATATTTCAAACTAAAAATAATAATAATAAAAAACTAAAGTTTTTTTTTACCACAAACACCACCCAGGAACAGGGTCCTGCCCCACGTGGAGGAGTTTAAGTATCTCGGGGTCTTGTTCACGAGTGGGGTAAAGATGGAGCGGGAGATTGACAGGCGGATCGGTGCAACATCAGCAATAACTAGGACGCTGCATCGGTCCGTCGTGGTAAAGAGAGAGCTGAGCCGAAAAGCAAAGCTCTCGATTTATAAGTCGATCTACGTTCCTACCCTCACCTATGGTCACCAGCTGTGGGTGGTGACCGAAAGAATGAGATTGCAGGTACAAGCGGCCGAAATGAGCTTCCTCCGCAGGTTGGCTGGGCTCTCACTCAGAGATCGGGTGAGGAGCTCTGCCATCCGGGAGGAGCTCGGGGTCGAGCCGCTCCTCCTCCAGGTCGAGAGGAGCCAGATGGGTGGTTTGGGCATCTGGTCAGGATGCCCCCCGAGTGCCTCGCGGGTGAGGTGTTTCGGGCACATCCCACCGGGAGGAGACCAGAGGGCAGACCCCGGACCCGCTGGAGAGACTATGTCTCTCAGCTGGCCGGGGAAAGACTTGGGATCCTTCCAGGTGAGCTGGAGGATGCAGCCGGGGTGAGAGAGGCCTGGGCTGCCCGTTTGAGGCTTTTGCCCCACGACCCGACCCCGGAATAACCGGAAGATGACGGAACGGAAACACCACAAGATAAACCAAAACAACTGATGGGAACAACAAAATGTCATCATGAGGAAGAACAATGGGCTGGCGCCAACTTCTTTTTATTTGCAAGAAATTTATTCAGTGTGCTTGGTGTTAACCAATTGATCGTAATCAACATGTTGGGCATCCCTGCCTTAAGACAGGACCAAATATTGTGTTTTCTCTCTCTAACTTTATCTTAACTTGTATACTCAGATTAACAGTAACTCAAACATTCCTGACTAAATGAAAAATTATGCCGTCTCACTGTCTGGATTTTGTTCATAATCCACTTTAATCCCAATTCTTTTCCACAACAGTATATTTTTTATTTGATAATTTTTTTATGTACTTTTTAAACTTGGAAAACCTTTTAATCAACTCAGCAGGGGAGTATTTTTGTGTGTGAAATCACCGTAATGTAAAGTCTTTGGAATGAGTGGAAACCCGTGGGTGGGACCATTGGGAAAACACTAATGAACACGATACGTGAGAAAAGCCAGAAGCAAATTAAACTTCTCATGCCTCATGTGCCAACCAAGCATTTATTTTGGAGTAACAGGACTTTGTGTCCTAAAGCAAAGATCAATATTAAAGGAAATCCAAATGCTTGGATGTATCAATTTTTACATGTGAGTTCAGAAAACTTTCTTTTTGTATTAGAGTTGAGAAAAAAGTTTGAATCACTTTTACTGAGAATGGTTGTTTGGCAAACAAACTTCTGTAAGTAATCCAAAGAACAATGCATATCATTCACTAAGTTTACTATTGACATTCAAAGATGCTGAGATTCTTGTTTTCCTTCCCAAAAGAAGTAATACACATTCAGATGAAGAGAAACAGGGCTTCCATACCCTTCTAGTCTCTGGTGCTCTTCAAGCATTCCAAAAAAATAAAGGACCCTTAAAAAATACAGAATGTTGAGGCTATTTAATAATTGAAATGAACTTTTTTTTAAAACTTAAGACTTATAAATATTTATAGATACAGTAAATGTTTTTTTCATCTTCTAAACCACTTATCCCTGATGGGTCGAGAGGACGGGGGCAGGTTCCAATCCCGGCTGATTGCAGACGAGAGGCACTGTACACCCCAAACAGGTCACCGGTCTGTTATGGGACGATTCACACTCATTCCAAGGAGCAACTTTTATAGCAGCCAACCAACCTAACATACAGTACATGTTTTTAGAGGGTGAGAGAAAACTGCACGACCCGGAGAAAACCCATGCATCCCCAGGGTGAACATGCAAACTCCACACAGAAAGGCAAATGTCCCAAGCCTTGTTCCACCCAGAACTCAAACCCAACCTTCATGCTGCAAGGCCACTTTGCTAACCACTATACCACCGTCCAGCCCATAAATAAATGTAAATAACACATTAAGAATCAAACAGTTGTCATCTCTAAATCTATGTATTTCCTCATTCGTTCAGGAGTGATCCATTGTACAAGGGGTTTCAAAGTTGCCTTCTAGACAGTGTATTTTATGATCAAGCTGTTTCAACTTACATCTGGAATTCATTTTCAATCTGTATTTTAAACTTAAAAATCATTTCCGGATGGAAGTCGAAACGTCTTGATCATCAAATACACCGTCCAGAAAACAACTTTGAAACCTTTTCTACGATACAACTTTAAATGTTTAGCCTACCAAATAATTCATTGTGACCAATGCGCAGTGAATGCAGCATGTAATGTCCTTCTATATGTTGCTCTGCTTCACCTCTAACGTCTCCTTGATCAAACATTCACATAGTTTTATTTGTAAGATATAAGATCAAAGACTGAGGGGAATAAAAAAAGCTTTCTTTGAAATCTGTCTGTAATCTAGTCAGTTGTACTTTTCCACATCTCCCCAGCATCCTTTCACTTTCCTTTGCTACTTCTCTTCATCCTATCCTTTTTTACTCTTCTTCTCTTCCAATCATTTCTCAAGTGACTTCTTTAAAGTTTCTTTGCCACTTTGTGTGCTTTTTTTCATGCAATCAATCTTGAATCAAATCCGGGGAGACAGTTTCTGGCTTTCACTACCATATACTCAGTTCAGAGAGAAGCTTTGCACAGTTTTGTGGCGGAGACTTCAAAGGAGCTGTCATCCATTCCAATAGGAAGCATATAAATAAATATGTAGATAGTATAGCACAACTTCTGACTGGAACTCGTAACCTGCCAAAAAGCATATCATAAAAATAAGTATAAATGCAACATCTGCTATAAAAACTACCACTGGTCTATAGCTTCCACATTAGACACATTTCAGTCTACCTAAGGATACGTATTTGTCTGTTTTAAAAAATTCACCTCTTTTCTGACGTTCTTTTGTTAGTGTTCACAGCTTCGCTTGTCATCCCTACTCAATCTGCCTGAAACATTGTAGCAGCTAACTTATAATATGTCCAGATCCCATCGCCTGCCTCCAGAGGGAGCCCTGGACCTTCCTCATCACCCATATTAGGGACACTTGAGATTGATTTCTGATGCCACATACCTGTGGATCCTGCTGACTATTTAAGGGCGATCACCCCAGATTTCTACGTTGGGTCATCGTCATCCTTCCCAGCCAGGTCCCCCTGACTGTCGGACCAAGTTTATCATAAACTCTTTTATAATATTGGATTTAAAGACATTCCTTTGGATTAATCAAATGCCTTTGCCTCACAGACTTACCTAACTTATGTTAATAAATTCTGTTTTTGTTCTACATTTGGGTCCTCTTCCCTCCACATCACATCATCATAACTATGCCAAAGTACCTAAAAAGGTACACACAAAAAAATATGTCAGCATCTTCTTGGTCATGGCATTTGGTTTTAAAGCAGCTGATCACCATTTGTGGCTTTTTTATCAGTGTAGAGGATGACCTTCAGCTTAGGTGGGAGCCATCAGAATAAATTACAAGTCACTGGCCCTGTCAAAGAAGTCGTGCTGGTGTAATGACAGGGGTGTGTGAATCTCTCTCCATCTCTGTCTCTGATATGCGCACACGCCACACAGCTCTTCGGAAGACACCAATGATACTGTAAGCTAGGTCAGCCATGTAAAAGATGTAAATGAGACAGAGTTAATCATTTTACCTATAGATTTTCTTAAAAAATATTTTAGTAATTACAATTTGAAGGAGGAGATTGGAGTTTAAATTTAGTATTTCCTCTATATTGACATTGTGGGTGACTCTATTTTTAAACTGACAGAGAAGTCAAGGTTGCACAGAGGTTTCTGACCTATACCCTCTGCTTTCATAACTCTCACACTCGTTCTTCTCTGCCTGCCACTGCCACACAACCTTCAGCCTCATTGATTTCCTGAGAAATCTATTTCTCTGCTTCAGTGTCTCACAATCTGCTCTGGATTCTAGATGGCAACATTTTAAAGAGCAATAAGTAAACGTATACAGATACGGAGTGCTAAATGGGAATCATTCTTCTGCCAGTGAGCTGACAGCGTTTGTGATCAATAGCAATAAGTTGAAGATTGCATTGCCACACTCTGACATTTCTCTCTTTTAAATGTTATGCTCTATTTTATTTTAGAAACTATTTTTCTCTCATTCGATTGGGGAATGGTGGTGTCCCAAGATATGAAATGGCAAGACACCAAAGTCAAGCAAAATGAGGAAAGAGATTTGAATAATGGAAAAAATTACAGCAGTAATTTGGTGAGATTTTTATCTTTATTTAAAAAAAGTGTTAGAAGAAGTCTGAAAGTTACTTGCTCCAATCATACCCTGACCTGGGTGAGTCTGTTGAATCCTCTATAAAAGAGCTGATGTACAAGGAGCACCTTGAAAACCCAATTCAGCTTTAACAGAATCAGTCATCTCATTCTGACGGAAGGAAACATTTGTGAAGGGTTCAGATTTAACATCTCACTGTCTTCTGCAGTAAAAAAAAAAAAAATCACTTTTTTGAAATCAGAAATTATGATTAGGGTCTGGAAACCATATGAAAAGCAATACCCATTAAAAATGAACACGTTTAAATGCTTTTATTTTGGCCCCAATGCATGTTTTTGTGTGTGTGTGTGGGATGTGAGGTTGTGTTGGCTGGGGATATGGCTTGGGAATGAGTTAGAAACTTCACAAAGAGAGGAGAAATAATTGAAAATATAAATGTAAAAATGAAAGAAGCCATGAATGGTTTCTACAAGCAAGAAAAACCTGAAATACAGGTGTTCCCATGGAACCAGGATCAGAAATCTCACATTGTTCTTAAAAGTAGCAGGAATGGTTATTTTAATACTCTTTTTCTCATCTGCAACTTTCCTCTTGTTATTCTTAACCTTCCCATTGTCTAAAATTGCCTAGAAAAAGATTACGTTTTTGTCTGTTTCTTGATTATCTTCCTTATTAGAGATTGATCCAATACATCAACTCATCATCTACTATACTCAGTTGGGAATCTGTCAACTTGAGGGAAGACTAGGCATCCACATTTTTCACTGTAGGTCTTCCAAGAATATACATGTTCGGTGTCTCTGACTGCACTTGTTTTTCTCAAAATACAGTGACTTCTATTCTGTGCACCTTTATAATGAAAAAGTTTTTAAAAGGCCATTCGTTGGAAGTGCGCCTTATAATCCAATGAGACTTATTGTGTAGAAAATATGGTATCTTGTCTTGAGGCTTGTAAGTAATCTCATTTGTGTCGAGGCAGGTCACTAGAGTGTCATAAATCAGGTGTTCAAAGCACATGTTCACGTCACCTAATTCTGGATTCAAAAACAGTTTTACCAAGGACCATCCTCAACAACATTATCCCAAATGTTTGCTCTAAAAGTTAGTGTTTTTTTTAAAGGGCGAGGGATGCTTAAACTCGGATTTATATAAAAAAATTTAAATCAGTCTACAAATACAAATATCTGATAAAGTTAACTAAATACGGAAAGGAGATAAAAATGAAAGTATGTTTTAGGTTAAAGCAAAACAATGTCATTAACCTGTGCAAAGCCTGTGATGGCTTTGAGACTCCAAGTTTCTGTGACCAAAAGATTGATAAATGTTCAGCTGTTAGAGTTTGATATAAAATTTTGCAAATATAAATCAGATTTTCAGAGAGAGCATCATATTCACTTATTATTATTTTGACAATTTAAGTCAATCTGAAATGCAAATCAACCAAGGTTGGATGACCCCAGTCTTTGGAGGATGGAATTTTTTTTTTAATTCTACGAAATGAGCTTTTGTGCCGAACAGCGTAAGTCAGTCAATCCATTTAACAACAGCTATCTGTGTTGGAGCAGAGAAACATTGAAAGCTGCAGGATAGTGGCCGTTAAGGACAGACTTTAGAGATCATTGCAATGGATGATGGGTTTTCTTCTTCATTGTGTTTCTCATCTTCTCTTTCAGTAATTATTGATGTTTTGCTGCCTCAAGCGGGTACTGAAACAAGTTATTTTGAAGGACAGATTGAGGCTGTTGACACACATCGCCACCCCAAACCAAACCATTCGTGATAGAATATCCTAATGGCAGAATATTCTTAAGAGAAGGTAAAGTGAAATAAGATTACTTCTGAGACTTCCTGTAAATTTGTAATCTCATCTTCTTGCCTATTTTCCATACATCTTAATAACACAAGTGAAAATTGGAGCTTATAACCCATTGCAAATGAAGATTGGGATTTTGATTCACTTCCATTTTCAACATAACAATTCACCTCAATTTCTACTGCCTTCTTTCGACTAAAACATTCTAAGAGTCATCAGCTTTTATTATTAACACTTTTTAAAATGCACCTTCTGCATTGACAGAAGGTGTGTGTGGCACTCCATATTTTTGTTGGATTTTTCAAGAGATGAGCTATTTTAGCAGGCAGGAATTCTGTGCCTTTTTTGCGATGTGCTGTACCGGATTAAAGCATCAGGTGAGCAAATGAAGACAAGTACTTTTGGAAGTGAAGCTTATTTTGTTTTCCAGAGTCTTGGCTGAGCGACATCATCGGCTATCACCACGGGTGATACCTGTCGGAAAATACCCGGCTTCACTTTGGTGCATGCAGGCAGAGACATGGAAAAGTGAGGCAAAAACTAGGTGGTGGACTTGTGAAGTTTGAAAAAAATGGTGTTGTTCCAACTACAATACAGTGATGGATATTATTTGATGTTAAGATGCGGAGCTTTTAGTGGTCAGTTTAAGAACTTACTGTATGTGCCCAGAAGTTTTCCCACATCATTGCCATGGTAACCAGTGTTCCATCCTGCACAGAGCCAAACTGTGTGACGCCCGCCAAGCGGCTGTTCCAACTCTGTTTCAGCAATGACCTTTCTACCTTTGTTCCACCAAGCAGCTGTTCTACAAAACAGCTGTGCAGCTCCACCACACCCAACTCAGTACCACCCAGCGGCAGTTCAGAAGCTGTTTTGGAGCTCTCTTTGGACTGCTTTGAGTGCTATCAGACACTCAAAGTTTCCCCAGAAGGATTAATGAAGTACCTGGAACTAAATTACTAAAAAAATTATAAAAAAACAGTCCTTTTTGAGGAATGACAGCAAAATGATCACAATTTTCCTACTTTTGGTAAAGGTCAAGCCTTTTGATGTCAGGCCTTGAAATAGACCGATTTCTATGGAATTCTGCTAAATCTTCTTCTCTTTTTGGCACATTCCTTCAGCGGTTGCTACAGCAAGAAAGTTCTTTCAACACACCTTCGTTCTCTCCGTCTTTGACCAGCAGTAATCCAATTTTCCCCAGCACCTGGCAGGTCAAGAGCACCGATGGTGATCTCGTTAACACGGGCCGCAACCGATAGTTATACTACTGACTTGCATGATTTTCTTTTGCACAGTTTTACATACTGTAGGATGTCCTTCCTGACACAATATCCGACAGAAACCTGCTAAGTGCAGGTCAAATGTGTGTATACAAGGTAATAGGATAATCATGTACAGACAGAGCCAAAGAGGTGTGCAGTTTTGATTATGTGGTCACCAAAAGCACCATGATGGTCCAATCTTTTGCCAAATTACTTCCAATGAAAAATTGTTCCCCCCACTTTAAAAACAACTTTGAGCTTGCATATTTTTTCATATTTTTTTAGTCCAACTAGTTTTTCTTTTTCCATTGGGTTAGTTGTTTCTGTAGATTGCTTCAACCTTTGTCAAGAACTATCAAATTACACCTATTTTAATGTTTGTCATTTCTTTATCCCTCAAAATTTTCATTTTTCATTGTTTAAGACAAATCCTCCTGAGTTCAGTCTAGGTGTCCTTGGGGAAGACACCTAACACCCAGCCTCTCCCACCATTGGCACCGTTGTGGCTGTCTGCTATGATGCAATGCAGCACAGAAATTTCCCAGTTGAGGGATGAATGAAGTATGTTAGAATAAAGAAAAATTATAAAAAGATCAGTAACATGACTTTAAGACTAAACAGACATGAACAATGTCCCCATCATGTTCCATGGACTTCAGAGCAAAAGGCCTTCACATTTATAATCCTTTGTGGGCACTGTTTTCTTCTAATCACAATAAAGCCCATTATTGTTTGGCTGAAGGCAGTGTTGCAGATGTGCTTGAGCCCAACAAGCCAGTTTCCAATTTTTTATTTTTTTTTTAATTATTGGCCATTAGAAGGTTTTCTCATTCAAATTGATTTTTAATGTAAGTAAAGCTTCATTTTTCAGCATAATTGTAGCAATTTTGGACAACAATTGCATTTTAAATTATCTGTTTATACAAATTGCCTCTGAAGGCAAAACTATGTGAGACAAGAGAGCAAATTTTGATGGCTCAAAATTTGAGAGCAGCTGCGTATTTCTGGCCCTTTTCAAACACAGAAAATAAAGCAAAAGTAGATTCAAAACCAAAACAGTGTCCAAGAAAAATATTAGGACCAACACTAGTGAGGGGGACCAATATGTGCACACTAATAAGCGTACAGCACAAACTAAAACAAAACAAATCAATTACCTATGAGATAGAAAACGATTGGGAGACAGTATTTCCAAGAAACATAATTTAATTGTTGTGTTTTTCTGTGTTGCTTTTTTCATTTTTCTGCTGCTGTCTTTTTATTTTGCATCTTGTGTCATCGACTGTTATTGTGTTGCACCTCTAGCCCAAGACAATTCCACTGTCTAATAATCAGGCCAATTACTTTACAACACAGTATTTTAATTATAGTGAAAAGTAGTTAGATTGATTTTTTTTTCTTTTGTTGACAAAAGGAGCAATCTAAACACTTAAGCCTTTGAGTTTGTGAAAGGCTTAAGTTTGCTCAATATTGATGATGTTCAAAATAAAAAAAAAATGAAAATAATTTTTTTTTTTCCAAGCAGATTTAGACAATGAATAGTGAAATAAAAATGTATCAAAAAATGTGGCTCCTGGTTATTTTTCTATTCACAGACAGCAGCTAAGTCTTTTTTGTATCACCGCATCAGAAAATTAAAGAGCCCAGCAGTGAAAGGAGAGATGTCCTTGCCTGTCCTCATTTGCTTCGAGCCACTGCAAGTCTCAAACCAGGCCGACTGATTCATTGACTCTTTTTGATTAATTTACATTGAGGTGCTTTGACTCCAAAAGCATATTAATTCACCTTTCAGCTGATAAAGAGCTTGTCTGTGTTTTATCAGCATTCAAATCAGGGAGTTAATGAGAAAAGATGTTGCACGAGGCATTTTTTGTTCAGCAGCAGCAGATGATTGCAAAAGTGGATCATTTTTCTTCAGCATTTTCCTAAAACCTTCAGCAGAGCAGAATGACATACAGAGCAAAATGAGGTGGATATTGAACTTGAATCTGTCGGGTACTTTAAAACCTAAACTCAACATAATGACACAGTTTCTGCATATTGTATCGAAGTTACAGACTGGTCCGTGTTGGTGCTAAAAATATGTTTAAAATATTTCCATCCATGCAGTCGTTTCTCTGGTGAAGTTCATATGGATTTCAAATCTTTCGGTTTGTTCTACGCATGCAATAATTTATTGTCTACATATTTCACCAAATGATCAATGAGTGATGAAGAAATAAAGAATTCCTTTTTATACATTTTCACAACTGCGTATTTATGTCACAATATGCCACGATTGAGAGGCGCATCCAAATTTTCTTTCATTTATAATTGCGTAATAGATTAAAAACAGATGCTACCATCTGGCCGTCTTTTATGTGTTATCAATTAGTTCTACAAAGTAGAATTAGTGTGAATTATAATCTAGTTACAAAGAATTTACAATCAGTTGTAATCGCCACTACTTGCATAATTTTTTTAACTGACAATTTACTTTATGTATACTAACATTTTTTCATAATAGTTACCGTAGTTGCAGTATTGTGCTGGGTAGTGTACATACCATTTTTTTAGAAGAAGTATTGTTGTAAATTCTGGAGAAGAATATATAAAAAATTCAAAAAATAGAAATCAATATAAACAAGTCATGCTTGTGAATAACTTTAATCCTCAAATGTCACAGTTGGATTTTTAAATTTATGATTGATGCTTCACTACGGATGTTAATCCATAAGTAAGAACTCACAAAACCTCAGAGAGGAGTAGGAGTTGCAACTTTTGTCACGTTTATTGTGGTACGTCTATTTTTGCTATTTGTAATTTTTTCCAAAACTTTTTCTACATACACAAAATAACGATACGTAGTAAATATTATTCACAATATATAATCTCTATTTGTATGTACAATATATATTACGACACATTGTTCTTGAAGATAATCCATGGCTCTGAGGTGTACCACATCCAGATGCTCATGAAACAACATAGTTATTACCCAGGTGTCCCTCAGACTCGCCACAATAAATGGCAGCTCTGAAATGGACTCTAGTTATATATCACTTTTCTACCTGCATTGGTACTCAAGGTTCTTTACATTGTGGTATACATTCACACACAAATTCATTCCTGATGGTGGACGCTGCCAGGCGAGGTGCAAACCACCATAAGGAGCATATGTGTCTGGTTTCTTGCTCAAGGACACCTTGGCATGAACTCCAGTCTATCTAAATCTATCTAAATGTGTAGTTTTACTGGGGAGATGGGTTACTAGGAGGTCTGGGGACTCCAGGCAGTATCTGGTGTGACCATTATTGGTCTAATGCAGTGCAACATATCTCCTTCACATAGAGTTTATCAAGTTGTTGATTTTGGCCTGTGGAATATTGGTCCTCTTCAATGGCTGTGCGAAGTTGCTGGATATTGGTAGCAACTGGAACACACTGACGTGAACCCCGATCCAGAGCATCCCAAACATGATCAATGGGTGACATGTCTGGTGAGTATGCTTGTCATGCAAGAACAGGGATGTCTTCAGTTATCAAGAACTGTGTATGGATCTTTGCAACATGGGGTCATGCGTTATCATGCTGCAACGTGAAGTGACATTGTTGGATGTATGGCACAACAATGGGCCTCAGGATCTTGTCACAATATATCTGTTCATTCTGAATGCCATCAATGAAATGCATTTGTGTTCCTTGTCCATAACATATGCCTGCCTTTACCATAACCCCACCATCGGCCATTCGATACAAAATTTTGACATTAGAAAACCGCTTACCAACTCGACGCCACTCACACTGTCTACCATCTGCCCTGAATAATGTGAACCGGGATTTGTCTGTGAAGAGAACGCCTCAACAACGTGCCAGGCACCATCGCATATCAACGTTTGCTCATTCAAGTTGGTTACGAAAACGACCTGGAGTGAGGTCAAGACCCGAATAAGGATGACGAGCATGCAGATGAGCTTCCTTGAGATGGTTTCTGACAGTTTGAGCAGAAATTCTTTGGTTGTGCAAACCAATTCTTTCAGCAGCTGTACAAGTGCCCGAGTGGCTGGTCTCACAAGATCTTGGAGGTGAACATGTTGGATCTAGAGATCCTGGACTGGTGTGGTTACACGTGGTCAGTGGTTGTGAGGTTGGTTGGATGTACTGGCAAATTCTCTGAAACGCCTTTGGACACCGCTTTTGATAGAGAAATGAACATTCAATTCACGAGCAACAGCTCTGGTGGATGTTGTTGCTGTCAGCCTGCCAATTGCACACTCCCTCAAAACTTGCAACATCTGTGACATTGTGCTGTGGGATTAAACAGCATATTTCAGAGTGACCTTTTATTGTGGCCAGTCTGAGGCACACCTGTGCAATAATCATGCTGTCTCATCAGCATCTGGATATGGTACACCGTGAGGAGGGAGGAATTATCTGTGCTCACTATCACAAAAATAAAAGATTTGTGAACGTTTCAGTATTTGATAGATATGGTTATTTTGTGTTTGTAAAAAAAAGTTTCAGATCTTTGAGTTTGCGTTTATAATTTTATTTATTTCATTTTTTATAAATACTATGTTTTTGTACCCAACCAAAAAAGTATAAAATAGATCCACAATTTAAAAAAAAAAAAAAGTTGCTTAAATAAATGGGGATTTAATGGTTTTTGTATTTAAACCAATGAACTATCCTATTTATATATATTCAAACCGAGAAAAGCCCAGGATAAGGGGGGTCTCAATGCTTGTCCAGATTTCACAGAGTTGCTGTGCAGTCACCCCTAGAAAATCCATTGTTCTGACTTTAAAATTTGTGTTGCGTTTAATTTATTGTGAGGTTTTAAGCCAAAAAAAATGCTATATTTTCTTATCTTCTATCGATTGACTAGAGAAAATGTCCAAGTCTCGAGTGTTCACTCATTTAGTACATGTGCATGTTTATTGATTGATTGATCTGTCTTTGATAACGCTCTAAAATATGTTGTAACGAGCTTCCTGGAGTTTTATTGCAGTCCATTAATAACCCTGCAGTGTTTCTAGAACAACCAGCAATCACTCTGTTTTTCCATTTTCTAACCCATCAGACGAGGCTTCCCATGGTTCCCTCGGTGATCAAGTTAAAGGTCTGTTTTGGGTACTGCGGGTTATGAAGTAGTATTGATCTTCTGTTTTTTTCTTACAAATTTATGATGAATGCAGAGAAAGAATGTTATTCTCATGACAAACGTTCAAAACACATAGTTCTTGTAATGGGGGAGAAATTAGTCATTTCAAACATTTTCTCTTTGAATCATCCCCGTGGGTAATAGATTTTTTTTTTTTAAGAAAATGTATTTTTTGCAATAACAATTGATAACCAATCAGTGTGTTTTTTTTTTAGTTCAGACAAGCAACTTGGTATATGAAAAATAAAATCAGTGGTTTTATCAATTTAAGCCTAATTCTTGACAATTCAATTGCTTTGAATTGTGTTTTTTTTTTCACCGGCATTTTTTACTGAGTCCAAAGAGTTATTCAGTGCTGTCTGGATGAAACACAATATGTACCAAATAATTGGTAAGTACTGTGGAATACTGTGGATCTAAACAAGTTTGTTTTCTTCACTAACTTGCCCTGCAGAAAAGTGCCAGAGTGTGATAGTAAAAAATGATTAAAAACATTCCACAAAATACAAGAACGCACTTACAGTATATTAAATACAATTAAGGATTCTTAAGATTTTAACACTTCTCTAGGGCTGATAAATAAATAGATCCCATATCTAATGAGTGCTAGGTTTAACAAAATAAATACGGCGACTGAGCATTATCTAATAGTAATGTTTAAAAAAATATGAGAGATTCCTTTGACTCTCCGGGTAATCCGTACATTCATTCCATTTATGGAGGAATCATCAGAAACAGTTTCTGCTGTGAGGATGGCAGTCATGAAGCCATTTCTAATGGAGGAAAATGGGAAGAAGATGCTGAGGTGTGCAAAATCTAGACTTGTAGAAGCAGTAGGTCTGACTGAGTTTAAACCCTATTGAAGGAAAATGGCATCAGAATAATAAAGCAACCAAAATCCTGAGAGCGTTACAATGACCATAGAAAATTTTGAGAACTCTTTGGTGTCACCACCTCGTAAAATGACTAGTGCCATGTTTCCCTCACCCACCACCAGAGAGACCCAAGGAACCTGCTTTCATCTGCCTGATTAGAGACACCTCATGGTGATTGCGCAGTTGCCTATTTAAAGGTAATCTGCCTTTCATTCAGGGTCGGGTGATCATCCCTTCCAGCAAGACTGGCCATGAGATGCTTTGAACTTTAACCATCTAACAATCTTCCTGAACCATGTGTTTTTTCCTTTACAGCATTAATGGACTGCTTCTTTAAATAAATCATGTTTCTTGTCCTGCACTTGGGATCTCCCCCTTGCCTCTGCACCCAAGTCGCGACAACTAGTTTTTATAAAAGAATTTGGACTGTTTTGGTCAAAACTAGGGGTTCTTTGTATCTTGGGCAGGGGGTCGAAGGGATTGCAAATTTTATCATCTGATAGATATATGAGACCATTAATTTTCTTCTTTCCCATTTATATATATATATATATACATATATATATATATATATCCGTATACTGTATATATATCAATATTACTAGACACAAAAGAGGATCTGAACAATTCTCAACAAAGACTAATAATGATACATGGTCAATTAATCTTTATCATTTAGCATAAGCTGGTAACGATATTGACCGGAGTCGGCAATCAGGGTAACTGTTTTTTTACTGGTCTTAATTTTAACATTGAGACTGAGCGTCCTTTGCTTTGTTTATCTCACTCCTGGTTCTTCTTTTTGAGAACTGACTTTCAGTGAACCTAATAGAATGAGACATTTTTCTCACCATTTTTTTTTTTTCATTTCTTGAAATGTGAAGAAAAGTCTTTTCTTTTGTACAAAAATAAAACGTCAATTTGAGCTGAGTTTTTTATATAAATGTAACTTAATTCCTAATGAAATTTCTTTCAAAGTTTGGGCTTTAAGCCAAACTGGCAAACAGTAGATTAGAAAATACTTGAGAGTTTCAAACAAAAAAAAGGTCAGCCTTCAAACAAGAATGAGTGAAGTTGTATTTCTGCTTCATGGAAAGCTTTTCATTTCTTTCCAAAAGGTGATCTGGTCATCTATGAAGTCCTGTCCTTGTTGCCCCAAAGCAACAAGTCTTGTTTTTAATCCAACAAGGACATGATGTTTAGTTTGACGCACAAGTTCAAGCCCCCAGCCTTCTGTCATTATACTGTAGATAAATCTGTTTTCGTACAATCAGCATGAGGTAAAAATCACTAAATGTGCATGTTGGCACACCAGCGTGAATGCTGCTGGTTTGAATGTATGATTATTTGAGCATAAAAAAGCACGGTAGAAAAAGAGACTGACATCTGAAAAGCTCCGAAGGCAAAGAGCTGCAGAGGTAGAACATCTCTGGCAAGACGAGCGTAGATAAGTGATTATGTGTTGGTTTCAACAGAGCAGGTGATTCCTCAGCCCTGCGGGTGGACGGGTGAATCTCAGCAACATGGAGAGATCGCAAAAAAATAGAAAACACCGTAAGATGAGAGCTCCAGCTATGCCTAGAAAGATCAATGATAGAGCCTCCATCTCCAGCTGTTCGTGCCAGAGGTTTTATTGCGGGGAGTGTGAGAAATGAATCACGGTTTGGTCATTATGTTCAGTTTTGAAGTAATAAAAATGCATTAGTAAAGATGAGAGAATATTTAAAAGGGAATTAAAGCAGAACGTTTTAGTATGTTAAATAAAATGAAATATGAATACAAACTATCTAGGTAGAAAATCATATTTGGAACATCCTTCGTTTTAGCGTATTTCAAGAATTTATTGTTTGATAGTTTGGGACTGTGCAACTTTATAACTGAAATAAAGTCGCATATGAACAAATTAAAAGAAAAATACAGATTTTTTGTGCTGCAGCACCTTGCCATGTCCTGTTGATGAAGCTGCAAACCTGCTGTCAGCATGAACGTGCATCCTGTATCCTCCCACTGCGACACAACCAAAGGCTCACATGAATAATTTGTCCATCTGGGAGCAGTCTGTTTAGCATACCTCATCTATCTGGGCATGAAGCACAGAGCCCAGAGAAACTCTAATGCAATCCACAATAAATTTCATTTTTCTCTTTTAATGTTCTGACTGACTTTATGCTAAATAAATTTGGATGAGTAAAGCTTTCAATGTAAATCTTCTTACATAATGTCTGTGAGGAAGGCTCCTCCTGGTATGGGAATAACGATACAACAAAAAAATAATAAAAAAAAAAAGATGTATGACACTAAGTTGGTTTCCATATGGCAGCAATGCTGGATAATTGCTCCGTAATTGCTTTGAATGTCTGCACTCTGGACCATTTGCCTCACCACCTGTCATAGCAGAGGCAGATGCAGGATATCTCAGCAAGCGGTGGTTCATACCTTTAGTCCTCTAGAGCCCACCCAGAGAAACATTCCCATTAACCAACACATTAAAAAGTACAGACTTGAGAGCCTCCAGTGCTCTTGGTGAGCCTATGCCGCTACCCATTGGGACTCTCAGTGCATAGTTTCTAAATGATTTTTTTTTTTTTTTCAAATAAAATCAGCCGTATTTATGAAAGAAGCTAAATCATGGATGGACAAACTTAGGCTACACATGTAGCCTTTCAAAAAGGCCAGCCAATATTGAAAATGGTATAACTTTGTTTTTCATGCCATCCTAACCTGTTCTGTTAGATGGGGTTGTATAAACACATTGTTGAGGAATGGTTTTATTTACACAATGTGGTAAATAGGGACTCTCACTTATCTTGACAAACAATATTTGTCCAAATTTCCAACAGCACTTCCACATATTTTCATATTGGTCTTGATAACATTTCATTTTATTTTATTCACACAGCACTGTCTCACAACTAAAATGTCTTTGCCGTAGATTAGGGGTATCCAAATCCGGTCCTCGAGAGCCGGTGTCCTGAAGGTTTTCCATATGTTCTTGTATCTACACACCTGATCCAGTTAATTGAGTCATTGTGCCAAAATCTATTGACTGTTGATTTCACTTTCTGTGCATCAGCTGCATTGAACCAGGAACGTGTGGAAAACCATCAGGACACCGGCCCTTGAGGACTGGCTTTGGACACCCCTGCAATAGATAGACTTTATCCTGGAAGGGACATGGAGTGAGGTAGTGGTTCAGCTGGACATCTCAGCTCATCTGTAAGGATAAGAGGAATCAAGAAAAGTGGATGATCTTACCCCAAACACACATGTATTCAAATCTTGTCCTGCCCTTAGGTTATAGTTTAGGGCGTTTTGTGGCACATTTGTCAAAAGTTTGCACGCTCTTGAGCTTAATTGTCAATAGTTAACAATCAAAAACGGTTCTCTTTTGAATCTTGCTGTGCATAACATCAAATTTCTTTGCACATCCGATCCTCCCAATGTAATTTACAAAACTAGTGTATTTTGTATTGAAGAGTGTTAAAACCCACAACTTAGTGCATGTTTGTGTTGTTTCTTTAGCCTTGGCACTGCAGTATACATCTTTTTACCTTGAGGCATATGTTTGGTTCTTTTCTCTCCGTTGGTCAAGGTCCTACCTGTCTCTGTGCTTGTCACTCATTTTGAAGAGTTGTCTCCAGTGAATGCGGTTAGCCAGAGGCTAAGATAAGTGCCATCAGTAAAGATATCACGAGCACTGCTGGCAAAACGCCGATCATCTGCAGTGCGTGAATGAGCTCTGATATTCATGCAGGTACTGAACTCCAGCAGAGTATAAAAAAATTTCTTCAAAAAGCAGAAGAAAAAAAAAGACTTATGGTTTTCACACACAGAAAAGCATGTATTTACTATTCACTGTCTGTTAAGCTTCATTTTTTTCAAAATAAAAAACGCTTGTTGCTTCTGCATAACATGACTGCTTAAAGAAGGATCATTTGGCTTTCTGACTCACACACTGACTTTTTCTGCTCCAAGCTGTCGCTCGCTGTTGGAGGATCTCAGAGCTTCACTTGCACATCTGACAAGCATATCTGATTTGTGTTCAGAAGAGAGTGCAGTGATCTACAGACAGGTTTAATCTGTTTGAAGATGGAGACTGAAGATGAATTTACAGAGTGGTTGTACTTCCCATCGTCAGATAAAGCATGTGAACACTTCCTTATAAGGCCTGCTGCTTTGTTAGCATCACTCTAATACAAACTACGTACATTAATCTGTTTAATTATTCTCCAACGATTAGCCAAAGCTTTACAATGAAATGCTTCAGCTTATCTGTCTGATTGTCTTCTATTAAGTTTCTCATCCATAGACTGCATGTCACTCTCCCCCTTATTAGTGGTTCTGGATCAACGGAAGGAAGTGTTTGAAGGTTAAAATCTCATTAGTAAACCAGTGGAGATAAAAGAGCAACTAGCTTTTTAAAGAGAGCCATTTCACACCTTGTAACATCAAGGTGAAAAAGGAGATCGTTCTAAATTTGTAAAGGCGTTGGACAATCCACTACAGAGCTAATTTAATTCCTCCATTTGAGATTGATCAAATTTCCTAACACACCCCTTGATTTTAAGTGTCATCCTTTAGGATCTCAAAAAAACTAAGCATGCCTCAGTGGGTGCAGGAAACCGCTAACAAAATGCAGGAAACGTCCTCACTCCCCAGTGAGTGAGAGGAGATGGGCAGAACAATGGCGTGTGGTTATTCCACAGTGCAGCTCAGAGGCATGTCAGGCTGATTCTCTTCAATCCCTAACGAGAAACACCTCCGGGCTCTTCTGGCCATCAAAGTGCAGTCATCCCTGATATTTCTAAACTTTAAAAAAAATTGGAAAAATTGTTGTTGGTTTGTGTAATTATGTCAGGACAATATTCACCCTGATTTATGGAGCTGTACCATATTAGATGGACTACAGGACAGGAACATTCAATGGAGCATTAATATTTGAAAATAATCCTTTAAGCAGACATGAGTTCCCACAAAAAAGCTGGTCCAATTTTTTTTGTTTATTATTCAAATATAGAGTACCCAAATCTGCAACGTCCGCAAATCTCGTGCACACTTTGCAGATGTTTTTTTTTAAGAATGTTTCAGCCATTTAAAGTATAACATGTCTGAGTCTCCTCCCTTCTGACTCTTTCTCCTTCCGTATTGTTTTCCCCTTGTTCCCAACACCTGGTTGAAATTACCTCCCTGATATTTGGACCTGTGTTTTGTTTTCCCTTTTTAATATTAGCCCCGGTGCTCTTCAGTCGCTTGTCAAGCTGTCTGTCTGGTCTGTTGTCTAGTTTCTCCACTGCCTGTGGGCCCAAACCTCCCAGGTTGGCTACCAGGCTGACCTGACTGCCTCTGGCCATACCCTCCTGTTCCTCAATAAACTAGTTAAACTTGGTTCATGCATCTAGGTCCTACATCTCTAGCACCACTTCTTTATAATATGATACCCTTGATAAACTTAAACTGCTTCAAGTCAGCAGCTGCAGGATTTCTTCTGGCTACAACCCACCTAAATTCTGAGTCATAAGATTTCCCCTGAATATGAGACCCAAGTCATTTGCTGTCGGCTTTTAAAACAAACTGGGTTTGTTTCTTGTGCATGTTAAGCAATTTGGCTTGAGAAAAGTCAATTTTGTGACTTATTTGCATGGATTTTGGTACAAATTTTCCATACCAGCTGTAACCAGATAAGGCTTTGTAAATGGAAATCCCCATGTGTTACCGAAATCCAAAAGCAGATTTAAGCTGGTGAAGTGGAAAAATTCAAGGACCGGTTCAATAGTCAGGTAAAATCTGCCACACCTGTGGGGCGCAGCACAACAGTAAAGAAAAAAACAGAATGAGCATTGAGCACCAATCAAAAAAGAGAAACTCAAATTTTAACTAAATTTCAAGGGTGAATTTTTATGAACGTGCTCACCAGCATGTTGAGCACCAACTTCAAAATAAAAAAATAAAAAAAAAAGTTTTTTTTTCATGTTTTATTTCACGTCTTGAAAACTTTAACAAAGTTTTAAAAAATTCACAAAGAAGATACAAGGTTCTTATGGTTTTCCCAGCTGTCGTCATCTCTCTGTCTCGATTGTTAAAGTTTTGGAAGAGCAACGGGTGGAAATTTGCATATTTAAATTGCTTGGTGTTACACTGCACAGCATCGGTGCAGATGGTGTTTTCTGCCAGTCACATGAATATTTATTTAGTAATGACATAAGGAAACATATACCGGACTGATCTTTCCTTGTATTTAAAAATTGTGTGAAACTGGTTCTGCACCCACACAGTCTAATACAGGTTATTTTCCTATTGCAATAAAACCAAAAAAGCACTTTTTTCTTTCCCAAATTAGATAAATTTGTGAAAGATCCTTGAAATTTGGCTGATGAGTAAGTTTTCTCTGTATCTAGTATTCAAATATACCTTCATTATCATTTGATCTTTTCTACCATGTTCTAGATTTGTAGAGTATTGAGCCAAGAATGCTACAGAGGCTACATGTATAAATAATATTGTCAAGCCGCTCTCTTACTTTCATTGCTTTTCATTAACTTGGCAGCAACGGAGCGTGTTGGTGTCTTGTGTGAATTGCCCTCCTGCTGCTTCCAATTTTTGCTTGACATTTCCCGACATGCTCTATCAACACAAAGTGTGAAAAGCAGTCATATCAACAGATAAACGCACACAGTGGCAACATGCTCATTTAACATCTCATCAGTTGATTGATCAGACAAGTCGCATTGACAAAAAAGACTAAAACCCTTTGAGATGTGAAAGAAGCTCATTTCATTTAACACAATACAATGTTGCACATATGTCAGCTTTTTACATGTTTTGTATGACATAGTGACATGTTGCAAACTTAGGCTTCTCGAAATGTGGATGAAAAGTGAAACAAGAAAACAAATGCACTCTTGTGTATCTGAAACAGAAAACCCTGAAGCTAATATTTTCCCTGAGTTCACGTTGTTCATGACATTCATGTCACATGTCATATATAAAATTCCTCAGGTTGTCAGTGACATTGGGGTTTTTTTTAAAGAAGAAAAAAATCTGCTTTTAAACATAAACTAAACAATTGCCCTCAAGTTGAGACTTTAAGTCCCATATGTTGTATGTGCTCTGATAACGTAGCATTTCTACATCCAAAATTGATCCTTGCAATAGACATTCCACCTTATTTAATCGTCTAAACTGTCTTCATCCCACAGCACTTCTAATTATGCCTGATCTGGCATTTTTCTAACTTTAAACCCTTTCAAAGCACATCCCAAAGTTTACTAGCAGCAGATAAATGAGCTTGTAAAGTCAACTGGTCCTACCCTCTGACCTTGATGCAACAGTGTTGATTGGGCAGCAGAGAACAGTTCTGCATTCAGAAAACACAGAGATGCTGTTTGTGAGGGAAAGAGTGAAAACAAGTCATGGCTTTTGGCCATTAACTAATCACACGTCTTCATATTGTGCTATTGATTCTGTATTGATTTGATGTTGTTGGCAGTAGACACAACGTCCAAGAGTCAATGAATTCTATACCTTGACACTAATCTGTTTGTGCAGCGTCAGCTGAGGCTGAATAAGCTGATGCGGGAACTGCAGCTACTATTACACTTGTTGCAAATGTGATATACCATATGAGTCATGGAGGGAGCAGTGGCGGAATTACTTTTTTGCTGTTTCCGCATCTTTGGAACCTGCTTGATACCAATGTTGACAGATGTTGACCACCTATAGCAGTCAGAAGTGATTTGATGTGCTACCCTTGTCTTGACATTAGTAGAGCAGCATGATCCATTTTGGTATGGGATAAGACGTGAATAAATCTACTATCTTAAAAAAACCCTAAAATAAAAAACTAGCCCTTTTTGTGCTAGTTTGGGTTGGACGAATGACGAGAACAATGGCTGTTTTTGACCTTTCATTGAAAAGGACAAAGAACAATGTTTGTTCGCTAGAGCAGGCAATAAGTTTTCTTTCTTACTGCAGACACCTTTCACCTGTCTAGAGTGTACTCAGCCTTTCCTATGCTAGTTAATGTGCAAGCAGTTTGTTTTTTAAGCTTTTATGTGAGGTTCAAAGCAAAAACAAGCATATTTGATCCCTACCCATCCTATCCCTACATTCAACTACTACATAAAAAGGTTTAAAAGAAAAACATGTGAGCAAATGACCACATTTATGATGGATAAATTGATAGATATTACAAAACAAAATACAAAATAATGCTCAAGCCAACTCCAATTTTAAAGACAACTTTCTCAATTCATATTTAAAACCACCTTGATTAAGCAGCAATAAATGTTGCAACAAGTTCTTAATTATTACTATTAGAACTGCTTCTTCTTCTTTTGGCATTTTCCTTCTGGGGTCGCCACAGTAAGTCAGTTTCTTCCATATAACCCTATCCGCTGCATCTTCTTCAGTCACGCCAACTATCTTCATGTCTTCCTTCTCTGAATCCATGAACCTCCTCTTTGGTCTTCCTCTAGGCCTCTTTCCCGGTGGTTCCAAACCCAGCATCCTTCTGCCGATGTACTCTCTCTCTCCTCTACACATGTTCAAACCCTCTCAGTCTGGCCTCTCTGATTTATCTCCAAAACCTCTAATATGTACTGTTCCTCTGATATATTCATTTCTAATCCTATCCATCCAGGTCACTCCCAGAGAGATCCTCAGTCTCTCACCTCAGCGACCTCAATCTCCATTTCCTGTCTTTGTCTCAGTGCTACTGTCTCCCGACCAAACAGCATGGCCGGTCTCACCACGGTTTTGTACACTATCCCTTTCATTTTAGCTGAAACTCTTCTGTCACACATCACACCTGATACTTTCCTCCACCCGTTCCAGCCTGCCTGCACACGCTTCTTCACCTCTTTTCCACACTCTCCATTGGCACTGTTGATCCTAAGTACTTAAAATCTTCCACCTTCTTTATCTCCGCTCCCTGTAACCTCACTTTTCTATTTGGATCCTTCTCATTTACACACACGTACTCTGTCTTACTCTGACCAATCTTTCTACTCTTACTTTTTTCTAGTGCAAACCTCCACGAACCACCACCTCTCAAGCTTTTATTGCTATAGGAACTGCGATCAGCAAAAAGGTGAAAGTTTAATTACATTGTCCTTATCTCCCAAAAAAGGTAGAAGTTGAAGATTTTCTTAAGAGACGAGTCTAAAATATTTAAGGATATGGCATCAAATAAATGGTGGAGGCTTTTGTTATTTTATATACTGTAAATGCAACAAGACCAAACAACCAAAAATGTTATTCTTTTTAGTCACAATACATTAAAGAATCTCCATAATTACTTTAGATCTGATTTAAGGTCAATGGTGTTTTTTTATATTTTTATATTGTATTACGGGCCTAAAAAAATTTGTGTTTATTACAGTATATCATTACATCATATTAAAGTAAAACAATTGGATGCAGCATACAAAATTAAGTTCTTCACTTAATTCAATAGTAACACAGTGATTATGAATATCAATGGTGCAATTGAAGTCATGCACAAACAATTTAATGTATTTTTCACTGGGAAGTTTAAAGTTGAATCTAGGACAAGATTTGTTCATCACTTAATTTTCTTCTTCTTTCAGCATTTCCCCTCAGTAGTCGCCACAGCACGTCACTTTCTTGCATCTAACCCTATCTGCTGTATCCTCTTCGGTCACACCAACTATCTTCATGTCTTCCTTCACTGCATCCATGAACCTCCTCTTTGGCCTTCCTCTAGTCCTCTTTTCTGGTGGTTCCAAATCCAGCATCCTTCCTCTGATGTACTCTCTCTCTCCTCTGCACATGTCCAAACCATCTCAGTCTGGCCTCTCGGACTTTATCCCCAAAACCTCTAACATGTGCTGTTCCCCTGATGTACTCATTTGTAATCCTGTCCTTTCTGGTCACTCCCAGAGAGATCCTCAGCATCTTCATCTCTGCTACCTCCATCTCTGTTTCCTGTCTTTTTCTCAGCGCTACTGTCTCTGGACCAAACAGCATGGCCGGTCTCACCACGGTTTTGTACACTATCCTTTTCATTTTAGCTGAAACTCTTTTGTCACACATCACACCTGATACTTTTCTCCACCCGTTTCAACTAGCCTGCACACGCTTCTTCACCTCTTTTCCACACTCTCCATTGCTCTGGATTGTTGATCCTAAGTATTTAAATCTTCCACCTTCTTTATCTCCGCTCCCTGTAACCTCACTTTTCCATTAGGATCCCTCTCATTCACACACATGTACTCTGTTTTACTCTGACTAATCTCCATTCCTCTTCTTTCTGGTGCAAACCTCCACCTCTCCAGCTTTTCCTCCACCTCTTCCCTCCTCTCACTACAGATCACAATGTCATCTGCAAACATCATTGTCCATGGAGATTCCTGTCTTACCACATCTGTCAGCCTGTCCATCACCATAGCAAACAGCAAAGGACTCAGAGCAGATCCCTGATATAGTCCCGCCCCCACACTGAACTCCTCTGTATCACCTACAGCACCCCTCACCACTGTCTTCCAGCCCTCATACATGTCCTGCACTGCTTTAACATACTGTACTTCTCTGTCATACCAGACTTCCTCATACAAAATTAAGTTCTTCACTTGATTTTATCGTTCAAAAAATAATAAATAATTAGTTAACCTAATTTGTTCTTAAAGTGTTAGCTGATCCGAATAAAATATTGTGAAATTTGTGCATGACATAAGATTTTATAAATTTGCTATGATGTGTGATTTTTTTTTCCTTTTTCATTCCAAGATTATCTCAGCAAGAACAGTCTCGTCATGTTAAAGCCCCAGTCACTCCATCCTTTTGTTCCACATACTACCTTTGCATCTCACATACCATCAAAGCCAATGAAGAATATCATAATAACTGCATTTAATTTCCTAATGGCTAAGCTCAACCAGCCCCCAATCCTTTTATCTTTTAATCTTCTAGATGTCCCTGACTTACCAACCACTTCCACCTGCACTGTACAGTCATTAAGTCCACTTTCATTACCACCTCAGAGACACCCCAAGCTGAGTTTAAAAGTAAGATCCATCTATTCTCATTGTCAAATTTTCTTGTCATTCCCATCAAACCACTTCAACTTTCATCTCAGACGTAATTGGACCAGACATTTATACTTTAATTTCTAAAGTTGATAATTGGCAGCTATTACACTTAACTTCAATGAACATATTCAGACTGACATGTATTTAAAGAGAGGTCAGCAATGGGACCAATTTACATTTTAAAGGTTCTCATTCAGTCTGGCCTTTTGAACTAACCCTTGTGATCTAAAGCTTTAACTTGGAGACTGCTAATATAAAAAGAATTAAGAACAGAATTTTTTTGCAACTATAATTTGTAAAGTGTGATGACATCAAAACCTATAGAATCAGCTATGTATCTACGCCAGAAATTGTTGTGTACATTTCTCACATCCAATAACTTTTAAAAAAAAATATTGCCTACTATTTAAATTACAAACCAATCTCATTGTTTTCTCCCATTAAGTTTTAAATACAAAAGTTGTTTGCAAAGACTTGTGCTTGTAAAACCCAACCAGGTTTCTTCTGTTTGTCTTCTCACTCAAAAAAATGTAAGAAAAACACACCTCTTTCTACATAACAGGTTACATAACTGTTTTCTCCAATTGATATTAGCTTGCTACTTATAGTATACTTAGAGTATGTATTCAGTGCAACTTCAAGCTGTGCTGCAAAACTTTTCTATCTCAATACTTTGTTTTTGTAACTTTTTTGATGGCACACTGACATTTGCTCATTCCCAGAGCCATCCTCTCAATGCAGCATCTCAAATCTAATCAACACAACTGTTTCCTGCCTGCAGCATTGTGTGACATCTGTGTTTGCGTTTGCAGCATCGTGTCACACCAGCTTCTGGGTATCAGCACATTGGTTTTGGAGTGGGTAACATAGCTGATTTACCAAAATAGATAAGAATCTACTATTGACAGAAACAAGTAACGAAAAGACAGAGAACATAACAAAACAAAGACACAAGCAAAAAAGTTATTGTTGGTTCTTCACTACATGCATGATGGATGCTGAACTTAAGTCAACTTGAGAGCATCACAGAGGGAAAATATACCAAAAACTTTTTCACTTTAATTACACCCAAAGTTGTTAGTGTGTGGACCTTGCAACGGACAGGCAATCTGTTTTGAGTGTACCCCGCCTCTTGCCTGAAATCAGCCAGCATAGGCTCCAGCAGCCCTGCGACCCTATCAAATGTGACCTGGTCCTGGACAAGTCAAAGACAACAGATCAGAACTGTCCTACACTTACTTATGGTCACCTCATTGTGGGTAGAAAACAAAAGAGCAAGACTGCAAATAAAAGACGCCAAAATAAGCTTTTTCCACACGGCGGGCCAACCAGACTCTTGCTCAGAGATAGGGTGAAGATTTCTGCCTTGCAGAAGGGACTCAGAGTAAAGGCCCTGCTCATTTGGATTGAGAGCAGTCAGATCAGGAGGTTTGGGTATCTGTTCAGGACGCCCCCTGGAAACCTCACTGGTGAGGTCCCTCGGCACATCTCACCAGGAGGAAACCTAAGGTTAGACCTAGGAGCCGGTGGAGGGACATCTTATAGCTGCCCCAGAAAGTCAAGAACCTATCACATAATGAACACAATACAAACAACCGTTGCTGTCCACTGCTCATCCCAGTGTTCTAAACTACATGCATTGAATAATGATTGTACCAAAATATGACATGCAGTGAGAGACATTTGTTCAGAAAAGCTGGGTGTTGTAGTCATGGTGGCATAGCAGCCTTATGCAATAGATCAAAAGGAATTGTGTAGTACGGTGGCCTATTCATGCATCATAAACATGACAAACAAGCTAATGGGTTTAGCTGCCACTAGATTTGCAATTTGCACTCTGACGTGACACCAGTATCTATTGGCTTCCTCAGCAGATCCATTTCTGAGCACAGAGCATTTAATGTTTTTATGATGGATTTTTTATTATTACAAAGGAACTAGCAAATATTAGTGAAAGACTAAAGGAATATGAGATCCATACTGAGCAATAAGATTGTTAAATTACTGTGATCTAGTTTTTATTATTTGAAAAATGGAACAAGTGGGTTTTCTTTTTGGATTCCTTACCAGCGATGCCAAGAAATGAGAAATAATGGTTTCTAGTGGTGGAAGAATTTTTTTCTCTTTGGCCCTCGGGACTGAGGTACTCCTTGTTCCTGGCACAAGGAAAGCAGTAGATTAATGGCTGAATATGTAAAACTGAAAGTCACTGTGTGGAGCAGAGGTCAAAGGAAATTAAACATATCCTGCAGAATAAAAATCTTATGCTTAATTAAAAAGAAGCTATGGCACACCTGAAAAGATTATAAGAAAAGGTTTGAAAGCTAATTATTTTTCCTTAGAAAAGGGCTTTTGGGAGCAGAACTTTGATACACCTGTTAAGGGAAATTATTATCCTGCAAGAGATCAGCGTGACCAAATCTTTCAATTTGTAACTTTTTAGAAAATATCTTTTACTAGTTTAACTGAGCTCCAAACTTCTTTACCGGTGCATCAATCTAGTTGAGGTTTTGCTGATTTTATTTGCTCTTCATTGAGAAGCCATGCCCTGCAAAGTGATTCCATTATAATTTGACGTTAGGAGGGACAATTCAATAAGCTTGATTCAGATGCACATCCAACAAGCACACCATCTAAAATCACAATCTTTCACAACTGTGGGTGGAGAGGTCCTAAATGACAATAGCTTGCTTTGCAATTGGCATCTATTTTGGTGCGCAAGCAATACAGGGGGAAAAATCAGACACTCAAAATCGGAATACCAGTTTGTCTTGTCAAGTCAAAACTTCTGCCTTTCTCTTTTTCAGAGATCTTGTCTCATTTGCCTGACTGACTGCCCACTAAACCTTTCATCTCATCCACCCACTCCAGCTAAGAAACAAAAAACATTCACTCTCATAAAATTTTTGTGTTTGTGCCTATAACACATGATTCATTCCATTTCACTATAACAAGAAAAGTCTTTCATTTCTCTACCCTAGAAGCTTTTGCTTAGATGTTCCAGGTTCAACCGGAAACTGCATGTTAAGAGGTTACGGCAAAAAAACGAAGGCCATTATTGCTACCGACACACTTTTAAAAAAGCAGAAAAGACAAGTTGGTGAAACATAGATTGTAAAAGAAAGCTTTTTTACAGAAAATCTCAAATGTTTGGGGGACACAAATAGTAGCTGTACAAGTGCACTTTTTCCCAATAGAACAAAATAAGTAATTTTACTTTAGCTCCAAAACAGAAGATCCTTCAACTAAATCTGAATACAGTTAAATTTGGTATAAATAAATAAAGTGGGGAGGAATTGTAAAATAAAAAGAGGCAAGTTTATATTAATTGTTAAATTTGTCCCTATCCTTGTACTTATCCTTCATTTGTCTGCAGAGTTCATGGAAAACACATTTAAAATAATAATGAAAAAAAAATTTTCATTTTCCTTCAGAAAAACAAATTCTTCCATCAGAAGTGAAATAAAAAGTAACAGACATACTCTGGTAAAAGAACACAAAAAAAAACTGATCAATGGAGATAAATCCCTATTCCAACTAACTGAGGAAGGATAAAAAGCTCTATTTGAAGGTCATGATAGCACGAGTACAAGGGCAGCTGACTCAAGATAGAAGATCAGAAGATAATGTGAATACTTGCAGCCTGCATGGCCCTTTGCCAAGGTGAAGAGACAAAGTATGTTCTACAGATCTACAAGAGTATCTGACTGTAGTCCAATATGTTGGTGTAAACAGGAGCACATTCACAATGGCAAAAAAGATGAAATCCAAGTCATTTCAAGAAAAAGAATGGGATCAACGCTTGATATCAAGGCTGCCCAGATAAATTACTAAACTGTCAACTGACAGAAAAACACAAAGATGATGAATATTTCTTAGGAAACAGATAAAGAAAAATTAACTGACTTCCTGTGTAAGAAGATACTCCAAAGAAGCAAAAGTCCTAAAATAGAGAGTTTCTCCACAAAAAGATCTATTGTGTACACTCAGTGGGAATGTAGAAACATAAAAATCCATCAAATTCTCAACTTAATGGGAAATATAGGAGACAAAACCCTTGCAAAGCTTTAGTTTGCCGTGGCAAGTGGATGTAAGAACTGATCACAGCTATTCACAAAAACAAGACACCCAAGTCAGTCCTAACAATGATTAATGGGACAGCACTGAGTGCTGACATGAGTAGCACCCACTGGCTAAGAGAGCCAAGTTCATTCCAGAATGAACCAGCTGCTGATGGATGTCACCCATCCTCAGTGGCTAAACCAAAATTAAACCATTCTGACCATGAAGAATCTCCAACAATGAGTGATTTAATCCAACATCAATAACTTGTAACTTGTCTCTGTCTTGACATGGCTCAATATGAACAAGACTCCCACGCGAGTCAAAATAACATCAGATAAAATTATTATACATGTTTTTGTACCTTTTTGGTTTACTGTTAAAAATGTTATAACTCAGTGTGACACACAGTAAAAGTTTGGACTTTTGAACTTCTACAACAATAGGAACTCTAAAGCACAAGTACAGAGTAACATCCTTTTGATCGTGGACGCACATGATGATATGTGACATAACCCACAGTTGACATGGATGACTTTTTTCTCCTGCCGGTAGACTATTTCGCACCAGCAAATTGTAAAGTGTGGGGCATTTAAAGGTTTTCTAATAAAATCTAAAAATGTTCTTAAGATTCTGAAAGACAACTAAGAAATTGACTCTTGCAATGATCACGACAGAATTTCTACCAATACCAATTCAGTTGTGATAACAAAATACAAAATACGCCACAAAACTAAATCAAGATTTTGTAGGCCTTGCACGTTCAAGTTGATAAACTGAGGGTGGCAAACCAATCAGGCATTATGCTGCTTGAACACAGCATTCCTGAACATCAGCAACATCAAGACAAAGGAACACAAAGTGGTTGTAAACCACCATTGACTGAAGAATGAAGTTGAAAAGATATTGATATTGAAGACCACAACAGTGCCAGTCCTAATCAGATCTCTCTGGGCTGTGACCACTAAACTGGAAAAGTGGTTCCAACACATTCCATTATCTCCACCGGAGATCTTCATCTCATAGTGCTGTCCCTTTCTCACTCACACACACCGACAAATTCTCTCTTTCGCTCGCTCTCGTTTCTTTCTCTAACACAGAGACTCGAACGGACTTTTTTTGCGCACATGTAGCGTTTTGCAAGGGGCCACAAAAGCAACAGGCACTGTTCATTGATCTCAGGCTTAAGAACATGCTTTCACGTCTTCTTCAATAACACTGGAAAAACCAACCGGATTGGTGCTTTTTTGGAAAAAACTGTCCCTAATTTTTAGCCACTCTAGCTAAATTTAGTGACTCATGACTTAGAGGGTCTAAATACTCGCTAAATTTTAGCGCCAAAGTTGTTGAATTAACAACACTGACTTCATTTAATTTTTTTTTCAACACCTTGGTAGTCAATTTCGTGTCAAACTGGCTGGACACTCCCAGGCTAAAGTGGATTGGTGTATAGGTTTAATTATTATTTCTAAAATGTTCCAGTATGGTCATTTGGTACACTGGGAAATTTTCAACCAAATCCAAGACATATAAACATTACAAACATAAAACAGTCTATAAACAGAATAAAACACAATAAAAAGTGGAGAGTAACAAATAAATTAGGGTTTTATAAATGGCTAAATTTCTTTTAATACTTTGAATATTTTCTTGATATGCAAAATTATGTCTATAAAATTAAAATAATTTTTCAGCTTTAATGGAAAAACTGTTGCCGGTTTATTACCGATGTGTCAAGATGAGTTAAGTTTTTGATCTTGAATATTTTGGAGATTGATTTATTTCAGATTAAGAAAAAACTCAGATGGAAACATTAAGAGATAGCAAATACCAAACATAAACTAGTAGAATAAATAATCTAAAAAAACTGCAGAGAAAGAATAAAGCTGAAACTTTATGTGGTGTATACAAGAAATATTTTGACTTCCCTTTCATAATGTCATTGCAATCTATAAATTGGGTAATAATTTCGGATCTTGAGATGTAATGCAATGATATGAACATTTTAATGAGCAAAAAAGCAGACACAAATTAATGTAATGGAATGTTATCCAGTAAGTATTAATGACCTATGGTCTAACTTTCCGGCTAAAACTAGCACACACATACACCTCTGAGATATTGGGTTGGAAAAAGACATTTTTCATCAAGTTTCTGGGATTTTTTCTTTTCCAGTAGGAAGAAATTATTTCTCTAAAAGTTCACGTTTCAGATGCACCGTCTGGTCCCTGGGGGCTTCTTTTCCCTCAAGGCACTGCTAATTTCCTGACAACTTAATCAAGGTAAGACATTCTGATGAAAATTCCTGCAGCCACAAGGCAGAAAGGTCCTAGCCAAACACCTCTGCATAATAGCTGTCTTTCTCCTCTCTCTTCTCCTAGCCCCTTTCTTCCTTTTTACCCAAGCCAGACCTTCCTTCATGTGACAAACTTCTTGCTCTGATCTCTTTCCTCCAGTTGGATTCCCTGGACTCTCTCTGCCACATCTTTCCCATGGGGGGCTGGCATTGTAAAGGACTTGCTTGAACCATTCTGCCTCTCATCCTCATTCAAGCCTTTACAGTACTCATTTGAAGGAAAATCATTTTTATGTGAAGTTGCCTTTAATTGTTTATTCCTTTATGTGGATCCATCAACATTAAAGGATGCATCCACATTCTTTCTCATCAACAAATGTACTGTATATGGTTGACTTTAAATACTAGTAATTGTATTGCAGACCCCTACAGATTTGATACTAAACCCACAATTTGTTCAAAGCATTTTTGTTGCCATCTTAATTGACTCTATGTGAGTGTGTTTGTGCCAGCGCTATTGTATCTAAATAAAAGCCACGTCTTGTTAATATTCATTAAATCTTGTCTATCAATTATAAAATATCTCATCTACCTCTTAAAAAGACAATCCAGTTGTGTTTGTATGACGTACAAGTCCAAGGGTTTAAATATCTGGATCAGCAAGCCAGTGTTCTGTTTATGGGATTTGACCTTAGCTTTCTCGTTAGATTGTTGTCTGCTTGTATTTTTGTCAGAGTTGGATTGCCTCCAAACAGTGTCCCTATATTGATTTTATTCTAATATTTCATATCAGTAGCCCTTAGTTTCTCCAGTAATTTTATTGAACTTTATTAAAAGCCTTCAAATCAGCCTTTTTTGGTTAACTTAAAATGTTTGTTCAGTAAATGTTGCCGTTTCATTTTTTTCTGTTGCTGTGGGTTGGAAATATTGATAAATGTAGACTGAAATGATTGCATTATATGAATTATTTACAAAAAATGATCCTAATTAAGTTTGGGTTGAGTTTGCTGGGTGCGTATATGTCACTGCAGGAGGAGTGCTTGATCTAAAACAGGTTAAAACAAGCAGTTGGATTATTTATCAAAAGTAGACAAGACTGTTTAAAGTTGGATATTAGAGACATTTTTGCAGAAAAAACTTTAAAGTGTTTTTCAAAATTTTGCTTGATCATTTGGCTATAAGGCTGAGTTTTCTGGTTCATTAATTGGTGAAACTTTCACAAGAATTTCTTTTTATAATTCTTTTTTATGTTATTTTATTAAACTTTTTTTCTTTCCATGACTTTGAAAAGTCAGTGCTGTTTCCCAATAATGCTTTAGTAAAAAAAGAAAAAAAAAATTCAGTAATTTCTTTTTTTTAACTAAGTTACGATATGATTAAAAAATTATCTACTTTGTGGTGTCTATCACTAACATTCAAGATCCCCCCAAAAAATACATCTTTGGTTGTCCATTCAGTTGTTTTATCTTGTTTTTCTACACCTGCACCACTGCAGGCAAAATGATGCTCCTCTAGCCATGGTAAATTATTTTATGTTACCAAGTGAACACTTTATGGATATAAAGGGAGTTGTGCTTTTTTGGGCGTAACACTTCCGGAGAGTGTTGTTTATTTTTTATTTGCAGAATTGTGAGCCACATGGTGATACTGGATTTGACAGAGTGGTAGAAAGCAGAATGGAGGGGAGGTATAAAGGAATAGTAACAGCTGCTATTAAAGCAGGGATATGTATCTGTGAGATGGTTTTTGTACCTCTTCCTGTGGACTAGATACAATACAATACGATTCACTACTGAAGAAATTCAGTCCAGGAGCACAATAAGTTTCCGTCAAGAAGTGCAGTAAACTCTGCAGCTTCATTCAGCTTCTGAAATGAGGGACGAATAACTTCCTAAACCTCTCAGTTCTGGTGCACAAAGAATGGAGCCTTTCAGAGAGGCCAGAGTCTCATGTAAAGGGAGTCTCTATTGAAGAGGATAGCTTTGGTTGTTGGCAAAGTTGGCAATATGTAGGCAACAGCCACTTCAGGTCAGCAATTAAGTACTGAGATGGTTTAACATTAAAGATTAATGAAACACGTGTACATGAAAATATCCAAAAAGTCCGAAGTATCAAGAAGAGAGTAGCTTAGAGTCCCATTTCATGGTTTAAGAGCTCGGCTGTGGTGTGAGCTGACTGGGGGACTCGTCTGATTAGGCTCACCTGCATCCACCATGCATCTCATCATCTCTCATGCAGTTCTTCAATAACTTTTGTGGTGACAAAATCACAGACCCAACTAAATCTTTGTGTTTATTCCTGAAACTGACCTTTGCTCCTTTCCCTCAGGAACCACTCAGCACTGGTCCTCCAGAGTTCTTCAGCCACACATCCCACCTGGCTCATCTCGACTCCTATGTGGAAACCTTTTGTTAGTTTAATAAACTGTTTAATACTGATCTTATACCTGTGTCTGTATCTTCTTTGTCTTCTGACCCATAACAGAAGAACTGACCAACATGAATCCAGTAGGCCCTGCATCACCCTCATCTCCAGAGATCCTCTTCCATCATGGCATTATCCTTGGACAATACAAACAAGCCATTAAAGCTCTTCAACTGAAGAACCAACAGCTCACTCTTCAAATTCAGAAGTTAACAACCCAGGTGCATGAATTAACCTCTTGTTTCCTTTCCCCAGCTTTGGCTTAACTACCAACTTTGTCAAGCCCCAGCCCACCAATCAACCATCAACTGACTGATCCGGAATCCTTCCATGGCACTTTGAGTAGATGTTGTGGATTTCTGCTACAATGCTCCAACTTATCTAATCTCAAGCCTTGAACCTTCTCATCTGGTAAGCTAAGATTTTATACAATGTGGGTCTTCTTCTGGGCAGAGCGCTGGAGTGGGCCAAGGCCGAAGATGTTGCAGTTCTCCAAGCAAATCGCTCGGTACATGATTTTCTAAATTATTTCGAAATTTTGTTATCACTTGTGTCACAAAGCCATTACTGTTTCGGGTAATTTCTTTCTTTGGCATAAAAGCTGGATGGAGACAGCTTTGAGGGGAGTTTTCCTTATCGAGTCACTAAAGGATGAACTAGCCAGTAAGGGGGCATTCCTGATCGTCTATCTGCGTCTTTTCTGACCTACAACAAGAACACCACATCTCATGTCAGAGTTGAGAAATCTTTGCTTTGTACACTAAAACAACCAGCAACCTGTAATACTACGCTGCTGCCATGCGGTGACATTATCCGAACTGTATTACACTATTCAGGAGAGACCCTGCAACTTACTGTTGGACGAACAGTTTAGGTAAATTAATCAATGGAAGAAAAATAACTCCAATGTTATGTCAAACCCTTCACGTATATATGTGGATACATATGTCCACCAAATCTCCAATTGTTCTTATACAGAACTGGGAGAACCAATACCAATGATGTAGTTTTGTTTTGATTTGAACTCTGATTATGATTCCTCTATTATTAGAATCAAGACATGTCAAGGGGGCATTCCTGGTCTTCTACCTTAGTCTGGACCTTCCTTCTCCGACCCATAACAAGAACAACACATCTCATGTAAGAGTTGAGAATTTTTTACTTTCTATGCTAAAACAACCAGTAGCAAATAATACTACCTTGCTGCCATGTGGTGGCATTATCCAAACTGAAGGAGAGACCCTGCAACTTACTGTTGGACGAACAGTTAGGTAAATTAATCAATAAAGAAAATTAACTCCAATGTTATGTCAAACCCTTCACATAGGTACGTAGATACATATGTTCATCAAATCTCTGATTGTTCTTTTACAGAACTTGAAGAACCCACATTAAAGATGTAGTTGTCTTGTGATTTGAACACTGAATGTGATTCCTCTAATATTAGAATCAAAACATGTCAAATGTTTTAGATATTAAGTTTTTAATGACTAATGAAATTACTGACCTAGATCTTTTAAATCACAACTTTGTATCCGATGGATTCCCTGCAGATTTTTTTTTTAACTTCACAGAAAAACAAGCACAGCGATAGTCAGATGTCTGAACATTTGCTTCAACCCAGCTCTTTATCATCGTTTTCTCACACTGACGTTTATATCGCTCTGATCCTCCAGAAGGACAGAAGTTTTGTCATTTGATGTAAAAAATGCTTTGTAAGCTTTTTAAAGGCCAGCCCTCAAAAACGTGACAAAATATCTTCATGTCCAAAGCTTGAACTGGATTGATTTGACAGCTAACATTATCACATCTGAGGACTTCACAGCATCATCCACGGTCCATCCTAATTTAAACATATTGTTGAAAATGAAGTGTAATTTTGATCTATTTTTTAAATATTCTGCTCCGATTTTCGTCTCCATTAAGTTCACAGTCTTGATAAAATCTTCTGTGCTATATTTGCAAAGGTCAAACAAGGCTATGGTTATGTCACCCCTGTGACCCAAAATGGAATAAAATGTGTGTATGTGTTAGGGCTGTAAAAATAACACAGTGCATTAATATTTTATTTAATTGACATAGATTATTTGATGATCATGATAGAAATATTAAAATGACACAAATAGAGGAAGCAATTCGCCATATCTTGCAGCAAGAACAAATGCACCACGAGAATGTAAAAGACTGTGTGCCATTTAAAGCTACAACCCATATGAAGTTTCTTCTTTCTGACCGACACTGGTCAGTTTGGCCAGTTAAATAATCATCATACTGTATGTATGATGACTTTTAACTTAAAAACCGTCATATGCATTTCTTCTGAAATTTTTTAAGATAAGGGTGTGTTTGTATTCATTCCCGAGGCACAAAATTACAATAAAAGTTCAAGCTTGTGTAAAAGAGGAAACGTTTTAATTGTATTTCTGGTTCTTTGATTGTAAGTTTGAGTTTTAATTCCTGTACTTTTATTGTGAAAAGTTTAGAACCGCCAGTGGTCGATAGCTGTGGTGTTTAGATGTGAGAAGATTGAAAAAAATAAAGAAAAGCTATACAGCGGAATGCGTCTTGTTGTTTGTGCTTCCAACCATTGATTTATATACAAATACCCAGCAGCACTAACATCTTCCTTGTACCTTTTCTGCTCGAGCACCCCTGGCGGCCGCCAGAAATATCTATTAATAGGGTGTTAAATTCCAAACTGAAGTCTGCAAATGATCTAAGTGTTTGGACGCTGTAGGTGAGTCAGGGCTGTGTGGAGTGTTAGTGAGATTGCATCCTCTGTGGAACGGTTATCTACATATGTAGACAAGCTGTGGACTGTCAAGACTCGTGGGGATGACTTCCCTGATGTGAAACAAAACTCTAAATCGACCTTAAAGGACAGAAACAAGAACAGAAAAAGACAGGAGGAGGGGTTCTTCTTGCATGCAGCAGTGTTGATTCCACACACCCAGTCAAACAATCACAGCACATCATTCAAAAATTGTTTTTGAATGACACCCAACCAAACAGCTGCAGCACTAGCCACCACAACCCAAGAGCCCTGTGGCGTGGGCTCTGCCCATTTGGTCAGACTGCCACATATCTATACCCTTAAAACCAAAGTTTTTGCAGCGAGAGTTACACTGAGCATTGTGAACAACTGGCCACCCACTGGAAACTGGTACTCATTCGGAATGCAACTCGCTTCTCCTTGTGTGGATGCCCTCTGAGGACGAGAGCAACACCCACTGTTCCCATAGGCTAGATTTACTTGCCAGTTTGTTTTCATGGTTCATTATAAGCTAGTGACTTTGTTCATCAACACATGGGAGCCTACTGACTTCAGAGAAACCAACAACATTGGCATGTACATGTGCCGCTAGGATGGGGGAAAAAAACTACAATTTTATTGTTCGTTATTTGTTTTTATGTGCATTCAGTTTTTCTCAGTTAGATGAACATATTTTTCTTCATTAGATTAAGTTACGCTTCATATTGACATGAACATATTGCATAGGTGCTGCTGATTTGTCAGCTGCACTTCAATGATGAGAGTGTCATGCTGTTGCTGAAATGGAGACTCCTCATTTCGCTTGCCCAGGGAACATCTTGTCTGATGTGGGACTCAGTGACACAGGAGCACCTTAGGGGATGGTCCTGTCACCATTTCTCTTCACCCAGCACCTCTAACATCAAATATATCTCTGACTAGTGCCATCGGCAGAAATATTCTGACAACTCTGCAGTGGTCGGATGTTTCAGAGATTGACAGGAGGAGGAATAAATGGGAGCCAGTGAGCAACTTTGTGGGTTGGAGCAGCAAGAACCGTCTTTTTCTGAATGTCAATAAGATGAAGGGTTGTTATTTTTTACTTCAAGAGGAGGAGACTTGCACGCCAGCGCATCAAAATCCTGGTGAATGTTGTGGACCACAAAAAAATCTCTCGGTGTGCTCATGGACAGCAGGCTGCAATGAAAGGTCAACATTGACGCTGTGCAGAGAAGAAGATGAGGATACTTTACATCACAGGAAAGAATGGATGTTAGATCTTTAATAATGTGCAACCAACATTTTTAGAATCTGACTATCTGTACGGAGAGCACGGTGGCACAGTGGGTAGCACAGTGGCCTCACAGCCAGAAGGTCGTGGGTTTGAGTCCCGAGTGTGAACGAGGCTTGGAACACTGTCCTTTCTGTGTGGAGTTTGCATGTTCTCCCCGTGTTTGTGTGGGTTTCCTCCAGGTACTCCGGTTTCCTCCCACCCTCCAAAGACATGCATGCTAGGTTGATTGGCCGGTGCTAAATTGCCCCTAGGAATGAGTGTGTGTGTGTGTGGATGGTTGTATGTGTGTGGCCCCGCAACAGACTGGCGACCTGTTCGGGGTGTACCCTGCCCTTCGCCTTAAATAAGCCGGGATGGGCTCCAGCACCCCCCGTAACCCCAAAACGGACAGACAGATAAGAAGATGACTGACTGACTATCTGTACTTGTTTCTAAAGTACAATGAGTAAATAGGCAGCCAGGAAACATCTAGATGTCTCCTGCTTCTTTCTCGCAGTTTACAAAACAGTGCTCAGTGAAACTAGGATTTTTAGAGTTCTACTTACACTTACTAATTTAGCTAACGATTTGATGAGCTTGTTGACTTAGTGTACAAGGTTGAAGCTTTTGCAATGTAAAACAATTTCTCGGTCGTTTAGAAAGCATTGATGTATATCTGGGTGACACATGTCAGCATAGCATGGTTGATGAGAATTAATGTAATTTTCTGCTCGTAAGTAGAACATTGCGTTGTATCGAGATGAGAATTATTTATCATATCCGCTGTCAACACTGATTTGAGAGGTGGATGCTTGTCAAACCTAATACTGTTAAGTAATGAGTGTTCGTAATTAGTTTGAAGCCTTGTCGGTGTCTCGTTTTCAGCAAATGATATACACATGCTGCTGTCACCGTCTTTGAGTATGATTATATCACCGTGAGTTAAACAAATGAGGAAATGTCTTTGAGAGGAAAAAATGGAAAACACTGATGGCAAGCTCTAAACACATTGCTTTTTTTAGTAACAAAAAGTAAATATTTTACCACTACCAGGTGAAAAGTGTGGGTCTAGGGGGCTAACTAGAAGTACAATGTCACAGGACACAATGCCCTTTCCTGTCAAGAGCCCAAACTTCAACAATGAAGGCCTTTACACAGGATCAGAAGATAGTTTCAAAAGCCTACCAAGGGACAAGTAAGTTTCTATCTTTCACTCCAGAGGAGAGTGTTCAAAGGACCTTGAAGTGGTACAAGTGAACATAGGAATTCAGTAATATGGCTTTAGACAAGAGAGGTATCACTGTAACATATAGAGCCCGACATCGGCTTGAAACTGTTTATTGGCTTGAGACATCCTTCAGGAGGGACAGCCCACCTTGAACAAGAGAAAAGCTTTATTGATTACCTGGCAATCTCTTTTTAACTACTCGTTGTAGTGATAAGTCAGACCAGCTTTTGTTCGTATATGTTTAATGTATCACTATCAATTCACATGGGCAAATGCTGCGTAAGTGGAACGCAACAAAAAAAATGCTGTTTATGTAATGAGCTTGTTTTAACTATTATATGAAATTTTGCTGCTGCTTCTAGATAGTTTTATTTCTAAGTGATCAAAGAGCAGAAGACGGTTAAATAATCCAAAATGTCCTGAAAAAAGCACTAAGAATGTCTAGTATTTGTGAGAATAGCCCAAATGTGTTATAAAAAAACTGAACTGATGGTATTTTTGCTTACCATTAGATAAACCTGTTTTGTTCTTCTTCTACAGATTAGTGGTCTGTGTGTCAAGTCTTCCTGGACAAATTTGTTAGAATTGCCTAAAAAATGTTCAAATAAGGTTCTATTTTCTTAATTTTTTTTTTTACTTTTTCACAACTTACTGGCCTACCAAGTCACCTTCATATTCATATAAAAAAATTAATTGATTGGATAAATACATTTTATTCAGAGAAAGAAAACATTCGTAAATTTCAGAGCATGTTATACTCTGATTTCTGCTTGTTTTCTTGTAATAAGCCAGCATATTTTAAATTAAACAATAGAAATGAACTATTGCATGCAGCTGTCAATGTAGTGCAGTTGCCAAAAAAGGGACAGCTCGACACATTTAAATGATGTCATCACAACTCCTGGGAGACCTCTGAAAATGCTGACTCCCGCTGTCATTTCGGCCATTTAACAGGCAAGGTCAAGGCTTCACATGAGAGGGAAAAGATGTCTGACTGATCGTGTCAAAGCAAAATGGTTTCTGAGTCGATTTAATGCCAAGCTTTACTCAGCTTTGTCTATGATCTCCCTTTGGTATCTCAGAGCATTGGACCATTTTCACTGTGGCAATGGAAACCTGAAATGACAGCTACATTTTTTTGACAGAAAATACATATTCCTAACCTTGAATTTAATGAAACGTCTCATGTCTTAGTTTGGTAAAAGTCGTTCACGCACAGTGATGGTAGAACACCAAACCTTCCCTCTTTTATAAAACACATCAATGTTTTCATGTACGTTTGATGTTTCTTGAAGTGACTTTGGGTTCAGAGAATACTAAGACATTTTCTTTTGAGACAATCAGGCTGCAGTTAGAAAAGTCTGGCTGTTTGAAATAAGCTCAAGATAGACAGCTCTGAAGTAAAGGAAGCTGTAAGATATGGCAACTCCCCCACAAAGTGCTAAGGAAAGAGTTTGTTAAGGTCATTGTTAAACCCTGTGGTGTAAAATTCTCAACAACAGATAGATCGTTGTACAACTGAGATCACTTTACTGGTCCTGCACATGGGAAATCTTTTGAAGTGCCAAAAAGGGGGTTTTTAAAAGCAGAAATGTTGCTAAAAAAATAAAACTGGGGAAAGTCATCCTCATACAATTTGTACCTATTGTTACAAATGCTTAAAGCCTGTTTTATGAAAAACATTTTCAGAACTTTCTACCTACTAATGTTGATGGGTTGACCTTGCATTTGTAACCAAAGTGGGCTTCAGAATGATTCGGTGGTTTTTGAACTAATTGTCTCAGTGATTCGTTCCAATATGAAGTGATAACAATCAAGCAGTGATTGCCCCCGACTTCCCCACTCACCTTTGCCCCTTCTCTATGAGTGAGATGTAGGACGGGCGGTTAATTCAATTCAATTCAATTTTATTTGTATAGCCCAAAATCACAGAATGTCCGTCTCAATGGACCTCAAGACCCACGTCGCATTTCAGAGGCAGAGGTTGTGTTTTCTCTGAATGGGCATCTGGAGGAGTGAGATTCACTCCATAGCTGGACACAAAGTAGGTCTTCATGATCTTCAGTATCTTCAGTATTTACTTTTTCTTCGTTCCGTCATCTTCCGCTTGGTCCGGGGCCGGGTCGCGGGGGCAACAGCCTCAAACGGGAAGCCCAGGTTTTTCTCTCCCCGGCTGCATCCTCCAGCTAACACGAAAGGATCCCGTGTTCCTAGGTTGATTGGAACCTCACAGCTGGCCGTTCCCCGGCCAGCTGTGAGACATAGTCTCTCCAGCAGGTCCGGGCTCTGCCCCTTGGTCTCCTCCCAGTGGGACGTGCCCGCGAGGTGTTTGGCGGCATCCTGACCAGAGCCCGAACCACCCCATCTGGCTCCTCTCGACCTGGAGAAGGAACGGCTCGACACCGAGCTCTTCCCGGATGGCAAAGCTTCTCACCCGATCTCTGAGCGAGAGCCCAGCCACCCTGCGGAGGAAGCTCATTTCGACCGCTTGTATCTGCGATCTCATTCTTTCGGTCATAGGTGAGGGTTTTTCTTCTATCTACTTAAGTATCAACATCTTCAGAGTAAATACTTAATTGTGGTATTGTTTGTTTAGCACCATATCATAGAGCTGCTCACAAATGCTTACTTCTGCCCTCAGCCTACCTTTGATGTTTTTCTTATTAATGTCACTGGACAGCTCATTAACTTTATTACTCTGCAATTACCGCACCTCTGCACACAATCCTTGTTCCTAAAAATGAACATCAGTACTCCTTTTCCCGTTCGCCCATTTGTTGTCTTTTGATTACTTAAGATCTTGTTTCAGTTCTAACTTCTCCAAGACGTTTCTATACCTCCACAGGAATATCATCAGGTACTAACACCTTCCCACACTTTGTCCTCTTCAACGTCCTCCTCACTTCTTCCTTACTAATCTTTGCCATTCATTGGTCCATAATAATAACCTCCTCTAAAACAGCATTAGAAAATGCATTCATCAGAAAATTTTGAGTACTTAAGGCCTTTGTCTTATTGTATGTCGTTTTGTACAATTACCTAATATGTATTAAGTATTACATATGTCGTGCAATATGTATGACTTAAATATTTTTTATTGTAAAGCTAATTTGATAAATCACTTTTTAAAAATACATATAATTTATTTATTTATCTTCTGTACCGCTTCTCCTACTTTGGGTCATATGGGTGCCAGCTTTAAGAGAGTTCATTTCAATTAAAAAAAATGGAACATGGAAAGCTAATGGGGAGGATAAATCAAGAATGAATTTCTTTTACTGTAAGTGTCTGTATTCTCAATATCCTCCTGCGGGCCAGATTGGTAGCTTGTAGGGGCCAATTTTAGCCCTATCTATCTTTTACACCCCTGCTTTGAACAGTTTGTTACTCAATGCTGTTCTCTGTCTATTCTTCATGGCTGCAAATATGTCTAATTAAAAACAGTGTTGCTTTATTTTAATAATTGATGGAAAATTCATCTCTGGCATGCTATGTGTGAAGTCTTAATCTGCAGAGACACATTGTTGCAGACTGAAATGCCTGTTTGTTGGCGGTGCCTTGCTGCCACTTTGTGAGAATTCTGCTGACTTTGTTCTCCCTGTGGGCATCAGAAAAGGCAGAAGAACAAGAACATAGAGACCTCAGAACATTGTATGAGAAACCAACCATGCAAGACGAAACAGTTTGTAGGACCTTGAGGAAAAGCCTGGATAAGAGTTTTGTCTTATCATGAATCCCACAACTGAATAATTCATATCCCACAATTATATTCTATCTTTTATTTGATTCAAAGTAGAATGTGGGCGTGAAAGCATTTCTTTGAAGTTAGGAACTGTTGGCCGCTGGCTCTGAAAACATGTTAACAAAAAACAGGGGTTTTTGCATTAGCCGTGGATGCTTGCTTAGCTTGCTTTGATTGCAAATGACAGCTGCTCATATTGTCCCATTTTCATTCAAGAGAAAAGTTTTTCTTTTCCTCAAAATTGCAGACAGTTTGGTGACAGCCAATAAGAAAGGATACTCTACTGTTTTTAATACCTTAGCTACAGAACAAAAAAAGGTCAGAAGAATGAAAACGGGATTCCTGAAAAGGAAATAATAAAACCACCAGTGAAAATTTGATTTAGAAATTTATTGACTAATGTTTATACTGTAATGTTTTCTGAAGTTTTGCTGTTATATAACTTAAACAAGATTGTTGCTTTTTTATAGCCTTATAGTGAATACAACACATTGGAAAGTTACTTGTTTGCATTGTATAGTAATTTGGCATCACCTGTCTGCATTAACACATCTGGAATGATCCAGGAGGATCCCAAAGTGTCCCTGGCCAGCCATGAGACCTAATTCAGATCCTGAGTCTACTTCTGGGTCTCCTTCTCATGGGGCATTTTCGAAAAGGCAACCCGACTAGGTGCCTTGACCACCCGACTTGGCTTCTCTCAATAAAGAGGAACAACGCCTATACTCCATTCACTAAATCAAATGATCAATGACTTTCCTCTGGTATTTGTGGAAGGTGGAGGTTTTTTCTGTGCTCTCCTCACCCTCCCCTTTCTCATCCTGCTCTGTTCATGTCTAACCCTGAAGATATGCTGTGCTGCTGTCTCAGAATTCCAAAGTATTTTTCTATCAATGTGGTCTTGACTTCCTCTGCACTGGCCTTGGTAGGTTGGTTATTTCATTGTCCTATGAAGGCGGCCCATACTACAGCTTGGCCAAAATCCAATCCCACAGCACCAGAAGCTACTGCCTTCCATGCAATTCTAAGTGTATGACTTTTTAATTTGCTTAAATGTCTTACTCCAGGTGTTTGTGGGGGTTTTTTCACTAGCTTACCGCGGTCAGGGTGTGTTACATTTTTTTAAAACACCACGTAAAACCTCCCTAACTGTGTGTGTCTATCTGTTACGACAAGGAAGCACCCTCCATGTGGCTGTATGTTCTCAGTCTTCCTCGCTTGTAACTTGTGTTTTAATCGTTTCATCTTGAGTTGGGTGTACTGGAACTGAGGTGTATATGAAACCCAAATGTGCACTAGGAACTATTTCAGCTTTAAGAGTGAAGTGTTGACTTTGCCTGATACTGTAAGTGTAATGTCTTAAAAGTCACTTGGAAGAAGACTGTTCACAAGTGCACAATTTTGAAATAGTTCTCTAGTGTACAATCATCTTTGCACCTGAGGCCACAAGATCACTACAACCACCTCACAGATGAAAAAAAAATAAAAAGGATTACTGTTTTGTTCTTTTTTAAACAGTCATGACAATTTTATGACAGTCATAAAAATAATCAGGCCGTTGCATCGGTCCATCGTGGTAAGAGCTGAGCCAAAAAGCAAACCTCTCAGTTTACCAGTCAATCCACGTTCTTACCCTCACCTATGGTCACCATTTGTGGTTGTAAACCAAAAGAACAAGATTGCGGATAAAAGCAGCCGAAATAAGCCTCTTCCGCAGAGTGGCTGGGCTTTCACTCAAAGATAAAGTGAGGAGCTCTGCCATCCGGGAAGAGCTTGAAGCAGAGCCATTGCTCCTCCGGGTCGAGAGAAGCCAGATGAGGTGGCTCGGCTATCTGTTTAGGATACTTCCGAGCACCACGCTGGTTAGGTGTTTCGGGTATGTCCCACCAAGAGGAGACCCAGATATATGCCCCGGACCGGCTGGAGAGACAATATCGCGCAGCTGACTCAGGAACATCTCAGGATCCTCACCGGTGGAGCTGGGGTTAGAGAAGCCTGGGTTTGCTGTCTGAGGCTGTTCCCCCAATGACCCAGCTCTGGACAAGTGGAAGACAACGGAACAGAACAATTTTTTTGGCCACTCTTTCCTATCACATATTTACCACCACACCTGGCATTTAAAGTATCAAATGTGTATCTTATTTATTGTAGTTTTTATCCGTTATCAAAAAATTCTATTGCCTCGGCTTTACACACATCCAATGACTTAAAGTTAACCATCTAAAAGCAAAATAAATAGGACAAATTTGTTGCACACTATCTAAATTTTCCTAGAGTAAATTGGTGCTGCGTTTATGAAATATTTTCAAAAATTGAGGTAAAAGTCTTTGAATTTTTTATGAAGAAATAAATATCAGGATTTGAAGGCCTGCAACGAAAACCTGGTTGGTGTTTTAAAGAATTTTTTTTTTAATTTGTTTAGTGAATAGTGTTCACAAAGACACTCTGCCATTTACAATATCCTTAATAAATACCATCTGGTATTTCAGAGTCCCCAGCTGGTTTTTTGAAATGTCATTTGTAACTGTGTGTACAAGCACCAGCTGCAATAGTCAAATTTTAAACAGGAAAAATAATGACTTAATATCAAGACATAGAAAACACTTTTTATAGTCATTCAGTTAAATATAAAACAGACAAGTAGTGAGTGAAATCAGTCTATACAACACTCCCACTTGTTCTACCATTCCTTCTATTTGTTACTAATCAGCCTTCAAGAAATGACAGTAGAATAAATTTTTAATCTGTGATCATAGTAAAATTATCACAGATAAAAAACTTAAAAACATGCACATGACATTTTTTGTCTTTGTTTTACAATAAAACCAGACAGAGTTTCATTCTCAGTGTTCTTAGTGTTTTTAAATATGAAAAGGCCCACACAAAAAAAGACAATTAAAAAACTTTTGCTTTAAACTAGCACTGATGCAATTTTAACTTACATTGAAAACATTCAAAAAGGGTGGATGTTAGGCCTAAACAAAACCCTAAACCAAATAGCTGATACAAACTTCTAATTAATATTTCTTTTTCTCAATTACTTTATTCTCAAGTTTCTTTTGAACGCTCACATTTTGCTTTCAATATTATGAGTTACAATCCATTTTGTTGATGATTTTTTTTTTTATTAATCATACTGTATTCATCCCTCATATGGGGAAATTACTTTTGCTGCGTTGCACCGCAGCAGGCAGCCATGATGGCGCTGATGGTGGGAGTAACTGGTTGTTAGGTGTTATCTCCAGGGAGATTTAGAGATGGGCCCAGATGGAATCAAACCAGCTTCTCCCTGTCCAAGTACAGACATACTACCACTGATCTAATTCCTCCGCATTACACAAATCTGTGCAACATTAACTCAGATCAACAAATCAAATATAACATGTAGAAAATACTGCGTTTGGTTAGCCAGGTTCTAGAACTAAAAATTATTTTAATCAATTTCAGTGACATTCCAGAGTGCTCATGTTCACTGATGACTCTTCCCTTCTTAATCCCTGTTCCTTTCCCCTTCTACATTAAATTGGCTGTAATGCCGGGCAGCGCACAGCAACCTTCACAACCCAAACCTGTGTAGTCTCAACTGTCTGTTCTTGCAGCCATTTACCAAGACTGTAAGCAGAGAACGGTTGTTTTCGCATCGCTTGTTAAACAGTTCCGCTGGATTCCCGGGTACTGAAATACCAAAAGTTCCAGCCTCTCTGGGAAAAAAAGCAATTCACACAACAGATGCACGATAACATTGCTTCTAGACAGCAAATTCTAAATGCATTTAGGAAAGGCAAAACAGAAAAAAAGTGTTTGCAGACTCGTCCTGATTAACCCACGGAAACAAAGCAGATTTTCATTGTCCCCTTAGCGAAAAGTTTATGTGTTCAGTCTGTAAATGGAACTTCATCTGCCCCAGTAAAGCCTGGTTTTAGCGGCTCTGCAGGGAGAAGTAGAATGAGAAAGAGCTGGAATCTGCAGCGTGGAGATTTTGGATCGATTATTGTGTTGTGTAGGGGGAGTTATCCAATTGCTGAAAAATCCCCAAACAACCCCCTCCAATCACATCTAATAACAGCCCATTTATATCGATTCCACATGCTGAAATTTTGCCACTGCTTTTGCAATGTGTACCTCTCTGACCTCATGTGAACAACATATAAACCCCTGACAAGTCTGTGTATGGCAATATAAAAAACAAATTGTTCTATGTTTAGTTGTCCAAGAGGAAAGTCTGCAGACGAGACCCAGATTGGAGCACACAGAGGGACAATGGTGAGAATGCTTTGGTAAGCTTGTTTTGTCGGTATGAGGCACACAGTTTCTGTCACACACAACAAGTCATTGACATGGAAGGCGTGATGTTTTGTACCGGTGGTCCTGCTGCTACACACCACACTGTGCAGAAAATGTTCTCATTGATACCCAGATTTTAATTCACTGCTGCCAAGCCGAGTGAATCTGTTTTCATAGCCTATCCCGGCAGATTTGAGGCGAGAGGCAGGATACACCCCAAACAGGTCGCCAGTCTGTCGCAGGTTCACACACGCACAACCATCCACACACACTCATTCCTAGTGGTAATTTTATGTGGCCAATCAACCTAACATGTATGTTTTGGAGGGTGGGAGGAAACCAGAGTACCCGGAGAAAACCAGCCATACACAGGGAGAACATGCAAACGCCACACTGAAAGGCCAGTGCTTTGAGCTTTGTCCCACCCTATACTCAAATCCCCGACCTTATTGCTGTGAGGCCACTGTGCTAACCACTGCACCACCGTGCCGCCCAACATACTGCATATTTTTATTTTGTTCATTTCTAAATGAAAGTTTCACTGAAAAAAAATCAATGTGCCTTTTAAAATGCATCAGCCTGCTAAGGTATGTTTGCATCATGCTATTTGTGATACAACTATGTTGAAATCTAAAAACTTTTAGGTGCAAGAATGTTTAAGGTGTTTTAAACATGTCTATTTTTCAGAAATGTATTGTTCCATTTAAAAATAAAGGGTCAGTCGTGTGAATTTCAAAGTGTATTTTTCTGACCTGCATGTTTGAAGATGGACTTGGTAATAAATTCAGTTTATAAAAAAGTTCTCAAGGACCCTCAAAATTTCATGCCAGCATCTGTTGGGAGCTGTAGCAGCTGCTGGTCCTCATGTGCAGCTCATCCATAATTTATTCTCCATTAAAAATATTTGGTTGTATAACATACTTCTTAGTAAAAGTTAGAGTCTTTAGGCATATTCCACAATTTCTTATGGAACTAATTTGTTTCAAACTGGTTTTTATTTACTCACATTTTTACAAGAAACACACCGTCTTGTTTCATTCTAAGAACATTTTTGGAATTTTTTTTCTGTTGAATTTAAGTTTCTGTAATCTTTCATGGTCTCCATAGTTTGTCTTTTGGTTGAATAAGAATCAACTGGTAACAATCTGAATGGGCTCAGTAAAAGTTCTTTGGTTATTTGCTGAATAAAGTAGTTCATCTTTTGTGTTCTTTGTCAGTTATCCTATTGTGAGTTGTCCAAGTATTGCGGTTATCAGAAAACTTCTAGATATTTTATTCACTTAAAAGGTAGATCATAATGTATTTTTGTTTAATCACTTAATTTGAATGCATTATGCACTTTCTTTGTGGCCAAATAAAGAAAACCAAAATCGAGACAAAACATTGATGTGAACAGAAGAAAAAGAGAATAAAATCAGACGTAAATTAATTTCAGTTATCTCTCTCCATTCATCGTCGGTATTACAAAACCATGTTTTCTTGTGCTGTTTTAGCTGACAGTAACGTTCTCATGCTGAAGGAACAATTGGTATTTTGTGCAATGAAGCAGCTCGTTGTGCAACAGAAAGTGACATAGAATGAATGAAAGAAAAAGGTGTGACATGTAGCCTGAAAGCTGAAAGCCATTCCACAACCATCAGCATGTAATGTCAAAAAGAGAGAAATCCGAAGCTTAGTTTTGGAAACATTGTAATCATGATGGTTTTGAGTTGTTTTCTTGTAAGCTGAGCATCTACCAAACAAGTTCAAATCCCATTTAAAAATAAATACTTTCCTTTACGACTGCAATTTGTGTCAGAGAAATCTACCATGAAAAGGTGCAATCATGCAAAATCAAGTTGTACAGGGTATGTTTACTGCTTCAAAAAGATTTTATTACAGTAATCAAGGGATCATGTATCTGATGGATTGTGTTCAGGTTAATATTATTAATGGGTTTTCATTCCAACTCAAATTAGTTCAATATTTCTTTTTTTCTACTAAATCACACATCCAGATAGGAGAAAAAAGGCATTTTCATACTGCACTGATAAACTGTTTTGAAATAAAACTAAGAACCAAATCAGTTTTTAAGAGCTTTCAACACTCCATTTGCCTTTTAGAAAATTCAATCATTAGTCATTTTTATTCTTATTTTTTGGGATGTTACTGTTTAAAGTAGCTTTGAAGACAGAATACCTATTTTGATTCTTACCAGTCAAGGGCTCTGAGTCCTGGAGCTTTTTTTGCTTATCTGAAGTCAAGTTACAAAACAGCAGTCCTAACAAAGTTCCTCACCTAAGCCACATTTCTTATGGCATTCCCTGCCCACTAAGAGACTCAGTCCATCAAGCAGGTCCAAGGTTTAACTCAGGACCTCCTCCTGATTGAAAATACGGTAGCCAGAAGATCTCCTCAGTGAGGTAAGTTGCCCAAACCACCCCATCTGGATTCGCTCTCCTTTGAGGCCCTGGTAGATGGCAGAGTTTGTCACCCCAATTCTGAGTAAAGAGATTGTCCACTCAGCGGAGGAAGCTCTTCTCGACCTCATGTATTTGCAATTTTGTTCTTTTAGTGAAATAGTCATGCTCCCCAAATTCCTTCTATCTTTTTCTTATTGTTTATTTACCTTGTCCTGCCAATGTTACAACAAACAAAACAATAATCTCTGTCAAGTTTTGTTGTACCACGGACGACAGTATGCCAATTACGACTAGTATTTTTTTTTCATGTTATTTTAAATCATAAATGTTCATATTTATTTTTGTTTATTTGCTAGACCAAGCAGGGAAGTCTGGGGGAGTAGAAAAAAGAGCTGAAATTGAAAAAAAAGCAAATAAAGTAAAGAAATAGGGATTATAAACTGAAATCATTTATAGGGCATCACAATATTCATGCTGGATCATATGGGAAAGAAAGTATTTAAACCAGAGATGACGCTGAAATACAAACAGAACTTTCCATACCTATCCTCAAATTATGCAATTCAATTGTTCCATGCCAACCCTCTTGATTGGGAGCACAGGACATAGCAGAGAGAAAACCAGTGCAACATCTGCACCCACGAGTGTAGCTGCAAGTACATGCATGTGTGCCGTGTGCTCATGGTTTCTTAATATTTTGAAAAGAACTGTTTTGGTGGCCTATTTTGATGGCCCAAAAAGAGGAAGCTGTTTTCATCAAGACTCCCTCTGATATCTTTATCTCCATCTACGTACTATATTGACAGAAGTGTCACAGCTAACAACTCCATGTACAAGCCAAAAACTTGGAGACAAACAGTTTGCTTTATGGATTTTTTTTATTCTTTTTCATCAATGCCTTTGTTACCTGCAGTGTTTAACAGAAACTTGGTCGGTGCAATATGTCTATCTCTTAACATACTGGTAAACTTAATCCTAGGTTGCCCAGAATTCTAACTGACAACCCTGAATGGCACAATCAGGTTAGACTAATTTGTGCTATGCAAGCAGGAGATATTACCTAATCTTATATTCCACAGTAAACAGAGGATTAAAAAAAACAAGATACCATTAGCATTTAAAGTGTTAGAAACTTTAGCTGAAAGCATTGTTTCATCAGTTAGAATATCTGTAAATCCTCTCAGTGACAATCACAGGGGGTCGGGGGGGACGTTAGTGAAAGTCTGCAGGATGTCAAAGACTTAATGACCGCTAAATATAGGGTTGCCTGCAGACTGCATTTTTTTTCGACTTTGCTCAAGGATGATTGTGTAACTAGAAACATCAGCGCTGTGCCGTCCTTTGGCATGATCCTATTTACATTTGTGCATAATGTGACAGGTCTGATCCCACAGGGCAGTATTTTAATCCTAGTTTATTCCCTTGGTATTCCTCCCATGTGGTTAGAGCACAGACAGGCACTAAGTCAATTCCAACTAAAAGTTAGTTTACTAAATGAAGCTGTCGGCTGTGATAATTAAATAAGTAGATCATTTGAAGAGAGTTATGTCAATATGATTCCTAAGTTCTTTTTGCATTTGCCTGTTCTTATTTTACATTGTAGAAAAGAGCTTTCCTGACAAAAGAGAAGGTTGGCTTACTAGAAGAAATGAAAGAAAATTACAATTTATAATTAACAGAAAAAAATCAAACATCTATTCATAGATTCCAATTTTGACCAAATGAACTCCTTTTCTTCCTGAAAGGTTTTGCATTGTCAAATGAAAGTTAATAACCAGAAAGTTATCGCTGGATTCCTGTGATATGTTTATAGTGATAAAGACTCATATAGATTAGTGTGAGAGAGTAAATGAGGTGATGGGAGCTAAGCTGCTTTGTGACCCTGTAACAGACTGAGGAGAGGAAGCTGAATCATTAAGGTGACAGTATGTGGACAAGATAATGAAAACGTGCTATCTAAAATAAGAGGTGGAAGACAATAAGCCCAGTAATCTGTGCCTCAATATGTGATAACCCATTACCCACAGAAAGATGACATCTTGTCTCCTCACTCCTTCTCGTTAAGTGATAACAGACTATTTAATATTTCCGTTTTTTTCTGAGTTTCTTATTTCACGGCTTTCCCAATGAGAGACATGTTCGTCATCATCTACATAGCCATTGACATCAAACGTGTGTAGTATAAAACTTAAAGAGCAAAATAAATGAGTCTCTTGTAGCTAAACTCTCGACTGGCTAAGAATGATTTTAATTTGCAAGCAAACTAAGACGCTGCTTCAAAATGAGTATTTATTGAATTTTTTTTCTCCCTGTATCCAGCCAGTTATTAAACAGAAACCAGCATCTGATGTTATTGGAACCATCTTACTTCTGAAATTGCTTCTTTCTCATTATGGCTCCTTGTTGATTAGGACTTGATGATACTGAGGGGAAAAAGCTTTTTAATATGCAAAAAGTAACTTTTCAGTGTTTTTAATTCTTTTTTGTTTTGTCTTCTGAACCGCCTCTCCCTAGGGGCCTATCCCGGCTGATTTCAGGAGAGAGGCAGGATACACCCCAAGCAGGCCAATCTGTTGCAGGACCCTGCTGTATGGGCAGGACACACAACCATACACACACTCATTCCTAGGGGCAATTTCATAGTGGCAAATCAACCTAACATGCATTTTTTGGAAGGTGGTTGGAAACCGGAGTACCCATAGAAAACCCACACATGCACAGGGAGAACATGCAAACTCAACACAGAAAGACCAGCGTTTCCATGCTCTTGTCTTTATACTTCTCATTTTAAAATTAGTATAAATTCTAAGAACCACAAAAAATCTTGAAAAGCGTCACTAGTGTTTTGTAAGAATCTATGACACCGTTTTTCTTTCATGCATAGAAATTCTGCACCTGTCCTTTCTGGTTTATTAATTTCCTTCAGGATAGATGTTAAATATCTGAAAATGTTTTACCCAGCACTGTGCAAAAAGAAGAAAAGCTTCCTACAACTTCAAAGCATGGCTTGAAACAGAGGAGCATTCTTAAAGACAAACTTCAGAAAAAGTTTCCTTGTTCTATGAACATTTGTCTGTCAGAAGGGAAGTCCAACAACAGAAAATGAATCAACAAGATAACTGTTTCCCCCTTAAGGGAAGCAGGCTCCAGCTGGCGATGCCACTACCTTTCACATTCTTTGCTCTATGATGTATCGTGTGGGTGTCAGGACAAGTGAGCATAGTGTCATACTGCTTGGAGTTATTTCATGCAGTTCCTCTAGAATTAACAGATGACTCAATAAGTGTATGAGCTATCTTTGCTGCAGCTTCACACGGTCTCTTAGCAAATCTGGGTCAAACATCCCGCTGAGATGCTACCTAAGTAGAGATTTCTGAGAGAAAAGAGAGAAGCTGGGTTTACTTGGTTTAATGTGCTTACTTCCTCCCCATTCAGGTTTTCATCTGTTTGTCAAAGTGTGATGCGTCACAGTGAGGTGGTGAGATTGATCCTTTACAGAACAGTTTGATTTCTTCTGGGGAATTTTTAGAAAATGGCAAAGAGGTTAATAATTTCCTTCCTCTGGGAATAAAATGATAAAAGTGATTTCAGAAAATATGGCGAGTCGATACGTACGCGAAGAATCATGAACTGCAAGGGATTAACATTTGGATGTTGTTTTCTACTTTGAATTTTATTTATTAAAGATGGTGATTGTTTATTAGTTATTAGTGATCATTAATTAAACTCAAATTTTGTTGTAAAACAAATAAGCAACCTAAAAATAATCATAAAAAACAGAACCTCAACATTCATGTCAAGAAATATTTTCAGCAACAGCTAAGACAGTCCATTCAAGCACATTTATTTATTGTTTTAATCTAATTTTATGCAACTGTATTCATAAGGGAATGAAAGATGGGAATGGGATAATTGCTTTGTTTTTAAGAATAATAAAATGCATTATACTTCTATAACACTTTTCAGGATATTCATAGACACTCAAAGATTCTTTAGTTCAGTTGTAGAGTGGTCAACTTTAGACCAGAGAGTCACAGGTTCAATTCCCACTAACTCAGGCTCACGCTCTGGACAATTTGTTGTTATCTACCTGCTGTGGGGCATTGGAAATGATTGATTTTAAAAATATTTGACACTTATGTTCCAAATTAATCTTTTAGATCAGGCAACATTTCCTGTTGTTATCTCCAAGGTTTTGGTTTTTTTTTTTTTTTTTTTTTACTGATATTGAACTCTCAACACAATCCCAAACAAAGCTGAACAGAAGAAGGCATCATTTTCTTTGTCCTTAAAGCACTATGCAAACAGCTTGGTAGTTTGAAGCCATCACACACATTTTTATTAGAAACTAGTTAGAATTAGACAGTAACATACTCAGATTGCATAGAATTAGGAATGAAACAACTATTAGAGCATTAAAAATCCTCACCACCCTTAATAGGCAAATGGAAATTTCCCAAACGGCTCCCAAGCTGTTTGAAAATGGAAATATTTAATCTTTCTAAAAACACAACAAAAAAATTGAAAAAGAAGTGTTTTAAAACAAATATTTGCTTAGATAAAGATGTAATTTTTAAATTGAGTTAACAAATGAATAACATGTCAAAAAGACCTGTTACTCTTCGGCATTTCCCTTAACGGGTTGCCACAGCAAGTCAGTTTCTTCCATCTAACCCTATCTGCTGTATCTTCTTTGGTCCCACCAACTATCTTCATGTCTTCCTTCACTGCATCCATGAACCTCCTCTTTGGCCTTCCTCTAGATCTCTTTCCTGGTGGTTCCAAATCCAGCATCATCCGGCCAATGTACTCTCTCTCCCTCTCTCTCCTCTGCACATGTCCAAACCATCTCAGTCTGGCCTCTCTGACTTTATCTCCAAAACCTCTACATGTGCTGTTCCTCTGATATACTCATTTATAATCCTGTCCATCCTGGTCCCTACCACATTGACAAATGTATTTGTCCAGTTTCATGTTGGCGAGTGAAGCTTTAAATGTAGCAAAAAAAAAAAAACAGTTCACAGTCATTCTTGAGAAACTACATAGTTTCCAAGAACTAAATTCTGAAAGTTTTTTCATGGTTTCACACCTCCTTTCCCTAATAATGGCCTTAGCAAAGACCTTTTTAAAAATGCAAATTAAACAGACAACAAATGTCATCCTACCTTAATGTTGTCCCATGAGGAGAAGGAAGAAATAGGTCTAAACAAGAACAAGGACAATTAGTTTCAGAAATTAGGTCAGATTTTATTTGCCTTATGTTTCAGTATGAGAATCTTTAGAAACCTAACTTTTTAATGTTCCCTCCATGAATTCAGTTTACAGGATTTATTTCACTACACTCACCCTGACAGCCAAAATGTTTGTTTACACCTTATTTCTAGGTCAAAATTCTAACTCTAACCAATGTAAATATATATTTAGGTCTAAAGATAAAAGTGCAAAGGCCACACACAGCAGAACAGCTTCACTTTGACGAAGTTCAGCTCTGACAGAGTTCAGGAAAAGTGCTCCTGACATTTAAGGCACACTGACATGATGGATTCAGCGGTGTTTTTCTGTTTTCACCTCAGGCTAACATTAGCAAAGTGATACTTTCACTGTTCCTGCAGAAAACGCGGATTACATACCAGGAGGATACTATATGTTCAAAAAGAGTTCTCCAAAATCTCTCAATTAGTTCTTTTTAAACACTGCAGACAATTTGGTGTCTGTCATGCAGACTTTTTGGTGTCTGTATGACACCAAAAAGGAAGAAAGGTTCATTTCTTCCTTGCACCAGGTGTGTTTCCTGAGCTATCACATACTGTACATCAAATTCTCCTTTCAAGCTAAGAATGAAATCGCAACAAAATTTCACATGGAGTTGGAAGTTCACTTTGAAGCTTAGAGTAACAATTGTGTTCTGTTGTGGCATGGCTCAGTTTCCTGTGATAAGGAGATCTTGGTTCAATTCCCTACTTGTCCACCTTATTGTGAAACTGTTCCCAAAAGAGACACAAGTCTCTTGTTGTGGCAGGTGAATTGTGTGGAATGAAATTATGGCTCAGTGACTTTCAAAGGAGAAATAACAGACTCCATATAGAAACTAAAGGGAGTTGAGCTACTTTATAAGGAGAAATAAAAAAGTCTGTAACAGACACTGGTCATACCAATATATCTCCTTTTTGCCACTGACGTGACTCCTGAATACTTTGTCTCGCTCATTTCTTCAGGGGAATTTTTGGAGAAATGGATGAGAAACTTTTAGACAAAATAGACTCATTTTAAACTGATGATAATCTCTGATATGTGCCCTGAAGAGTGAACAAGAAAACATTTGAGCAGTGATTTCTCTCTCTGGGAATTTCTAAATGCACCGCAAATCAAAAGTCATAGGAGTCTTTGACTACAGAGGGGAAAGTCCAAGGAAAGAAAATGTGTTGCTTGATTCCATGTGCAGCTCTGTGAACAGTGAGGAATGACTCAAAATAGAGACATAGTTTAATGATTTTTTTGTTGAATACCAGTAGTTTTCTTTAGAAAATTATGTTACCTTCAGATCAACGCTGGCAACTTGGATGAATAGATTGTTTTCACAATGATGTGTAGACAATATTTGAAGACCTATTTTATTTCTCAGTTTGTCTATTATTGTAAAACAGTGTAGAGGTTCAAATTAGCCAACTCGTCTCACACACCTGAAAATTGCCTGATCTGTTCATGTTGATCTTGTTTAAACCTGTTGCTTCCAGGAAACATGAGACATTTGTGGCCTTTTTGTTGTTTTTCCGTTTTAGGTTTTGTCACAAAAGTAATTTTGTGACAACACAAAATGAGGGTATTAATTGGCCTTCTATGTGTGACTCCACATTTCTTCAGAAAATGTTTTGTTTTTTTAATGTGAAGGAGCAAATACCATTGATTTTCTTAGATATATATATTTTTAATAAGCATTTTATTCTAAACCACGAAAAAAAATATCAATTTATGGAGCTCATTCTTAAGACAACTCTGAAAACCTTTTGATCTATTGATATCTAAAATTAGATATTATGTGCATCTACTTTATGTGTGTTCATTGACTTCCAATGAAAGGAGTACAAAAAGAATATACAACTACATATCTCTCTTCGAAAACATATTGTGCTATCTTTAGATAGGCATAGAAAGCAGTCAGTAGATTGCTCCTGTATCCCATCAAAAGCTTTCTCACATCTGTATGGCTAAAGAGGAAAACCGTGGATAATTTTGGAGGATCAGAGTTCAAATGTGACATTTCTCAACTTGTTTGGAGAGTTTTTTCTGATATTGTGACTGCAGGGAACACTGTGATAGACAGATACCTTTTCGATTTCATGGAGGCGTTTGGGCTGTCTGATTGCAGAGGAGTTCAAAGGAATGAGGAAGCGCAATCAAACGCACCCCAGGGCCGAATATTGAGGTTAATAGTGAGAAAAACATGTACTAGAAATCCAGCCAAAATTCAAAAAAGGAAATAATAAGCGCTGCTTAAAAAAAAAATCATTAGGAAGCATTTAAATGTGGAAAAACACGGAGCTCAAGCAAGATGTTTTTTCCCCTGTGCCTTTTCTTACACTTTGGGAAATCTAAATGCAAAATGTTTCCTTCTAACTAAACATATTAGGATGAAAAAAGACAAGAGAGAAAGGCACAAGGTGTATTTCCCCCTAAACCTGGCTGTTGCCCAGGGTGTCTTTTGTTAGGCCACCTATGGGTGATGTGAGACCTGGTGGATTCTCACAGAGGATTCTGCAGGTCTATCTGACTCCTTCAGGTTCTTTGTCTTGCCTGTTTGTCTCTGCGGCTGACATTGATGCAAATGGATTTCATAGCTTCTCTCTTATCTTTCTTGGCTCCATTGTCCAGGATAGATACACAATGGATGTCAGGGGAATGTGCATGTACATTCTTCAAAGATCAATGGAGCAGTGCTGGTTACTGCTGAATGGAAGAAGATCCTGAATACGCTTTATGCAGAGTTTAATGTACAGCAAGATCAAGATGAGCTCCACATTTGACACACTATGTCTGTGCTGATTTGCATGCCTTGTGATCATTAACCCATTGCATTTCCATGGCTCCATCTTTTCTTTTTAGCTTCCTATCTATTCTCTTTTTTAATCCTGCAATGCAGATAAAACTGTATGTATAGAGGTTGACTTGTTATTGCTGGAAATGTTAATGTGTTATTGAAAGATTCCTTTATCAAGCTTTAAAGTGTGTTGTGCCCAGAAGGAATGCAAACTAATGCTGCCTTCATCTAAACTGAATTTACCAGTTTTTCTCTCTAACACTGAACATTTCTGGTGCTTTTTACTAGAGCTGGACAAAAATCCCGGTCTGAAAAATTCCATTTATCTGTGACCTCTAAATGGGATTTAGAGAAAGACTCTCACGGTATTTAGGGTTTTCTTGTGTGGAAACAAATAAGCAACAAAAATGTGTTGTAAAATCTGACATTTCTACCAGTGGTGCCTATTGAAAGATTTCCTTCTGAGTATTACTGTTCACAAAATAACATGTGCAGATCATGGCTTTATTAAATTATGTATAACTAAAGTTGAGAGCTGAATCCTTTAAAATATTGGATTCAAAGAAGCAAATTTAAGTCTGAAGATGTGTTGTAGATACATAATGGTTAAAAAAAAATCCCTCCAAAGGATTTTCACTTTGATTCAGGTGAAAACCAAAGACATCACCAAAGGAGATGAGTGCCTTCTTCCTGCAACTCAATCTATAATCTTTTAAGTAAAACTGTGGATGACTTGCTAGGTGAGTTCATTTCACACTCCTCGTGTTTAAAAGATCCAAAACACGCATAATTGTTCCTGCTACTATTGCCATCTTGGTGTTTTTCAAGGTACTGAAGACTGAATCACCATCATAGCTTAAGCTATGCAGAAAACAAATGATAATACCTGAGATAAATCAAATTCTGGGAATTGCTCATCGATTGGACCTTAACAAAAATATCATTCTCAAGAATGATAGCGTTCATGTGCAAAGCTTGCAAATTCTTGATGAAATCAGCAGTTTCTCCTCAACCTTTAGTATTTAGATGTGTGATTAATTGTGAAAGGTTTAGAAAGAGCTTATATGTTCAAGTAGATGAGCCTTAAATGGAACCGCCTTACGTCTGAGCATGTGACAAACTTTATTACGGATCACAATTAGAAAAGATCTTCGATTCTCAGGATTACAACGCATTCTTTTTTAAATGAATGAGACCCCTTGAAACTCACATTACATCCCTCTGCTTTTATAGAACATGACTTTAAAATAGTCTTTTTATTTACTTCCAATTTATCATACTGTACAACTTAGGAGAAAATGTATTCGCAGCTCTAACACTTCCTACCAAACATAGTTATGGTCACGGACAAAAAACATGGGCATGAGGGCAGATGTTGACTCATGCTCCAGATGCAAATTCTCATAAACTCTGGAAGTGCCATAACTACGAAAACTTCCACTTTGCCACATGCCGGTGGGTCAGCATCTGCCTAGGAATCTCAAAACACTTTTGATAATGTGTCAATATGTTTCAGACAAGCTATTCAGGAACTTGCATGAAAAAAGGTTGGATGGGGGATTGTAAATTATTCACTATCAGATCACATTTCTCAGTTTGAGATTATTCATGCATGCTTATTCTATTCCATTTTATTTTAACTTATCTTTCATTTAATAATTTAAAAACTAAGCTTTAGTACTGTAGTTTTGCTGAATCATAAGGTAATTAGAGCAGAGATGCCTATTTTATGTAATCAATAAACTTCAGATATATCCAAATGAAAGGTTTTGCATTTTTCTAATGTTTTATCATTATCAAAAATTCTTCAGCAGATTTACATGAACTACATGTGACTTTAGAGCTTGTCAAGCTCTACATTTTAAACTAGAACACAAACAAACTTGATCAGTGCTGAGACTGCTCTAGTTGCTCCAGTCATCAAAGATTTGCACATTTAAAATTCCAGACAGTGATGGGGAGGAGGTGGCCCACAAACAATGTCAGACAAATCCCAAAACAATAACTGGCATATAACTAATGATATGCCTGGAAACCAAATTTGCATCATGTCACTGAGATTTTTGCAAATGTCAAGAGTCAGAAAGTTAGCTTGGAAAGGATACAGAAAGAGGTGCACCGCTTCTGCCAATGTGATGATGGGGAATGTTATCACAGCATTGGCAGATGAGCAAGCTCCATCTTATCAGTGTATGTATGAAAGAACTTTGTCTACTGAATGTTTTGATTTTTGGTTTTGCAGGATGCTCAACCGAACAAGCTGCAACTTATTTTTATGTAAAAAAAAAAAAAAAAATCCACTTACTGTCTCTCCAAAAATTAATAGAGCTGATTGCTTGCTCATAAAACATAAGACTCTTATCTTGTGGAAACATCTTGTGTCACCAGTCACATTGCAAGCATCCTCCCACTTGTTCTTCTGAGAGAGGTTCAATCAAGAGTGTAGAAAGAGCAAAACTCTAGAGAGGATAATAGATTATATAAGAGTGAGAAAGATAAGGGCAGATTATTGCTCTTTCATTAAAACATTCACAGACTTGAAAAATAAGGAAAGTATGCCATCTATTGGATGAAAACATACAGGATACAGAGAATGACTCAGGTTTTCTTGCAGTATTCATTTCTACCACTTCGTGTCAGCACATGCCAAAAAATGTATTGAGTTACTGAAGTCAGAGAATATTCTCAACTTTGTTTTCAGTGATGCCCTGTAGGTTTGACATCCTTTTTCGTATAAAATTGATGTCTGATGAGAAATAATTAAAGAAGAGGAACATTTAAATTTGGCCTTTACCAACCAGATTCCTAAAAAAATAAAAAAAAAACAGGTCACAGAAAGCCCCATCCAAACTCACAATCTGAATGACTGACACATCTTTAATATTCCTACAACTCGTAAAACAAATGTGCATTACTTTTTCTGTTGTTTGTAAAATGCAGTTTTTTTCTCTATGTTGCAAGAACAGTGAAAGGTGCAAACCAAGTTTTGTTTCATTTAAGTCAGGGGTAAAAGTTTTTATTTGGCACCCTAATATAGGGAAGTGAAAACAACTAATGGTGCTGCATCTTATTGCTTCACAATAAACTGCAAAATAAGAGGTTTATTCACAGTGTCTTACTATGGAATATTAGTGAAAAAGCAGTGACATTCTATCAAGTTTCAATAGATTTGTCATGACATATCTGTTTCAATTCTTTTTCACTTGTGTTGACAGTCCTACTTGAGCATGTCCAGTCAGGTCTGCTTGTTGGAACACTCTTAGTCACAGTTTCTACTAACAATAAGTTTCACAATGCCAGCAGGATGAGAACAAAAACTAGATTAAGTTTCATGTACCAAATGTCTGGTGTGTAAAGACAGACATTCAAATATAAGACCGCATTCTGCAAAAGACCATGCATGCCCATGTAAAAGTTTACAATGGTTATGTCTTTTAATAACAAACTCAAGTCTCATCTTCATAGCCCACAGTCATGAATCAAGTCAGTGGATGATGGAGAGCAAATCTTAACATATAAGATGAAGCTAAAAACATTGCCAAAAGACGGCATATAAAACTCATGATAAGTTAGAAAGGATTTAACTTGACAAGTTGGCTTAGGGTGAAGCTTGATGGGCGACTAGTTAAGACCTAGAGAGAATTTGACAGTTGGAGAGTGGGTGTACAGACTGGAAACCGGCAGGTTGAGCAATCAGTCTGTCTGCCTGAGTGAAAAACTGGAAACACTCCTCGACAAGAAAGTAACTTGGGAGTTTACTGTTATATTTCCCATTAGGTATGAATCTGTTGCCAAGCAGGTTGGACCGCAAGTGTGGCTTTGCAAGTGACCACATGTGAGCAGGCTGGTTGCTTGAGAAAAAAAAAACAAAATTACCACTCCCATAATATAGTCCAAAACAAACAGTGATGAAATGTAGGAAATATTTTCATAGGAAATTATGATTATTATTATTAAAATACAAGCTTTAATTTTTATGAGGAAAACAAAGACAAAACCTACCAGTGTAAACAATATCTCAAGCAATAATAAAAAACCTTCAGGACTATAAATTTGGCTGAGTTAAGTAAGATAAGTCACTATTGCTGCTGTTGTTCAATCAATTTGATCAATTACAATAAAAAGCTACACACACTGTCACATTAGTTTTAGATGAGAGACCAACTTTTTGGTTCACATATAACCCGCAAGCAATCGTACTCAAATAGTAGTTTTTGTCAGCCAACTACCAAGTTTTCATTTATGAATACAAGATCATTTTTTGGTATAATTACAAGAAAATAATGGGGTAAAAAAACAAGAAGCTCAGAAAAAATATCTAAAACACATTGACTGTATTCCAAATTCACACAATGCATGTGTGACACGTATTTAATCGCTCACACACACACAAACAACAAGAAAAACACACTATAGCAAAAAGAAGTGCTCTCAAGTTTGATTTGAAAAGTTTTTTAATTAGATAAAAACAAACACATTAATAATAATAATTATTCTTCTTCTTCTTTCGGCATTTCCCTTCAGGGGTCGCCACAGCAAGTCAGTTTTTTCCATCTAACCCTATCTGCTGCATCCTCTTCAGTCACACCAACTATCTTCATGTCTTCCTTCACTGTATCCATGAACCTTCTCTTTGGTCTTCCTCTATGCCTCTTTCCTGGTGGTTCCAAACCCAGCATCCTTCTGCCGATGTACTCGGTCTCTCTTCTCTGTACATGTTCAAATCATCTCAGTCTGGCCTCTCTGACTTTATCTCCAAAACCTCTAACATGTGCTGTTCCTCTGATATACTCATTTCTGATCCTGTCCATCCTGGTCCCTCCCAGAGAGATCCTCAGCATCTTCATCTCTGCTTCCTGTCTTTTCCTCAGTGCCACAGTGCCCAAACAGTATGGCCTGTCTCACCACGGTTTTGTACACTTTTCTTTCATTATAGCTGAAACTCTTCTATCACACATCACACCTGATACTTTTCTCCACCCGTTCCGGCCTGCTTGAACATGCCTCTTCACCTCTTTTCCACACTCTCCATTGCTCTGGACTGTTGTTCCTAAGTACTTAAAACCTTCTACCTTCTTTATCTCTTCTCCCTGTAACCTCACTTTTCCATTTGGATCCCTCTCATTCACACACATGTACTCTGTTTTACTTTGACTAATCTTCATTCCTCTTCTTTCTAGTGCAAACCTCCAACTCTCCAGCTTTTCCTCCACCTCTTCCCTCCTCTCACCACAGATCACATTGTCATCCGCAAACATCATTGTCCATGGGGATTCCTGTCTGACCTCGTCTGTCAGCCTGTCCATCACCATAGCAAACAGCAAAGGACTCAGAGCAGATCCCTGGTGCAGTCCCACCCCCACACTGAACTCCTCTGTCTCACCCACAGCACACCTCACCACTGTCTTACAGTCTTACTATTAATAATAATTAATAGTTTTAATTAATAGATTTATTCTTCTGTAGTTTCTGCAACTCTGCACGACTCCCTTGTTCTTAAAAATAGGAACTTCTCCTCCATTCATCTGGCATCTTCTCACTTTCTAATATCCTGTTAAACAGACCAGTCAGAAACTCTACTGCCACCTCACCTAAACACTTCAATACTTCTACAGGAATATCATCAGGACCGAGAGCCTTTCCACTCTTCATCCTCTTCAGTGCCCTCTTTATTTCTACCTCACAAATCCTAGCCACTTTTAGCTCCACTATGGTAATGTCTTCTCTTTGTTCTCTCTCATTTTCTTCTTTAATTAACTCTTCAAAGTGCTCTTTCCATCTTCTCATCACATTACTGGCATCTGTAAAAGACATCCATTCCTGTCTTTAATCACTCTAACTTGCTGCACATCCTTCCCATCTTTGTCTCTCTGTCTTGACTGTCTAATTTCTTGACTGATATGAAGCAACAATTTTTGATCATTTCAACCATGGCCTTTCCTATAGAAGGTTTTGCATTATTAACAATTAACAAAATACAATCGCACATGACGAGGCTTGGAACACTGTTCTTTCTGTGTGGAGTTTGCATCTTCTCTCCGTGTTTGCGAGGGTTTCCTCTCACCTTCCAAAAACATGCATGCTAGGTTGATTGGCCGGAGTGTGTGTATGAGTGTATGTGTGTGGCCTCGCAACAGACTGGCGACCTGTTCAGGTTGTACCCTGCCCCTCGCCTTGAATCAGCCAGGACGGGCGCCGGCACCCCCCGCAACCCGTAAGGGATAGACGGATAAGAAGGTGACTGTGACAATTGCACATGTGTGTTTCGTGTATATGCGCACACATGTGAGAGAGTAAATAGTAAATCCCTGTTTCAGTCCCGCTCTTTGCTGCCCCCTAGCTGCAGAGCTTGGCCCCGCCCCGCCCATCAACATCTCTGTTCGGTGAAGAGAAGCTGGAAGACCGGAGGAGAAGGGGTAGGAGCAGGAGTAGGAGCTACTGGACTCAGCGGTTTCTCTGACACTTTTCTAAGGCTGCTTTCTGGCAGTGGAGGTGATGATGGCGGCGGCTGTAGACAGAGGAGGCGTCAGGGCCGCTTTCCTGAACCCGAGCAGCGGCGGTGGCGGTGGACCTGCACCCACAGTGCTCCCGACTGGAGCGTTAGCTGGAGCGGTGGTTCTGGGCTCTAGCTCCGGCAGCATGCCTGTCCCTATGAACCTCTTCGCGACCTGGGAGATTGACCGATCATCTCCGAGCTGCGTTCCAAGGTAACGGTCTCATTTTGTGTTTGCACTTCCACGGATAGCAGTGTATGCAAAACAGTGTGTGTGTATAAATGTGGGGTGTGATAACAACGCCCTCACTGACTGGCTTTAAAGCTGAAAGAAACAAACTGATGGCTAACTGCAAGCTAACGAGCTACTATGCTAATGCTAAAGCTAGAAATAACACTTGTATTCTAGTTTTTAAAAAGAAATTTTCTCTAATTTTACTTGTTTAAAATGAAAACCATTTTGAATATTTTATTTTCATTTACAGAATTCTCTCTTACTTTATAGGAAGTCGGAAAGTAAATAGAATACGGTAAACATTTGCGACCGTTATAATAGAAGCTAACAAAAAGTTGAGTCTTTCTGTTTGCAGTCACCCCGCTTCTTCATATGTTTAATAATTTATAAGTTTTTTAATGTGCTTGTGTGTGGGATCATATTTAAAAAATGCATGCCATTATATAGCAACATAACCAGCTATAAATACAGTGACATGGATACCATTCGTCGCATGATCAGAAGGCATCATTTTCATCCTATAGCCGTTAAGCTGTTAGTGTACCGTTATAAATAAAAAAGTAACCATGGAAGCTGTTTTTACTTATGTATTTAAAATTAAAGCTTAACTTTGAGTTACAAGAGTTGTGCCAAACACTACAGTAAGGCACAAGGCGAGTTTATTTGCAGCATAAGTCATACAAAATGCAATTCAAAGTGCTTCACAAGACAGAAAAAATGCATTAAAATCACAAAAATGGGAAAAAAAATTAAAAAGATAAAAAGTGTGATTAGCTTCCCCCAGGTTGAGAGAAGCCAGAAGGGGTGGTTCGGACATCTGATTAGGATGATGGGAGGAGACGGCAGCTCAGTGGTTAGAACCCGCGGACTGGAAGTTCGCGGGTTCGTGTCCCACAGAGAGCACGTCTAGGGTCCTTGGAGAAGACACCTAACCCCGCTTCTCCCACCATTGGCGCCGTCGAAGGGCAGCCTGCTGCGGTGTAAGGAGTGCAGCACACAAATTTCCCCGTTGAGGGATGAATAGAGTAATTCATTTATTTATTTATACCTCCCGATCACCTCACTGGTAAGGTGTTTTGGTCACATCCCACTAGACGGAGACCCAGAGGCAGATCCCGAACCTGCTGGAGAGGCTGTTTCACAGCTGGCTGGGGAATGCCTCCAGATTCGCCCGGGTGAGTTGGAGGACTCTGCTGGGGTGAGAGAAAGAAACCTGAGCTTCCTATCTGAAGCTGTTGCCCCAGCGATCCGGCCCTGGATAAGCGGGAGACCACGGAATGGGAAAGAAGAGTGATTAGTCTTCAGTTAATGGCACAATTAAACATAAACTGTTTTCAGAATAGATTTGAAACATTGTCACAGTAGAGGCCTCAAGAAGTTTGTTCCAAACTTTCACTGGGTAAAATTGAAATGCAGCTTCTCCATGTTTAGTCCAGAGTCCAGAGTCTAGGGGACCAGCAGGTTCTCAGAGTTAAGGCACTAGCATTTCACACTTACACACAAGCAGAGCTGATTTAAAGTCTATTCTCTGAGCTACAGGAAGCCAGGGCAGAGACCTGTGCACAGGACTAATGTGATTATTTTTCTGGTTCTTGTTGGGTATGTGTGATGTAAAAAAAAGTTTGAATCCAATTAAATCTCCTACACCTTCTTTCTCTGGAGATTTATTAACCGGCTAACTCAATTTACTTAAGATACAGTATTTCACTCATTAATATGAATTTGTCTATAGTTCATTTCTGATTAGAAAGGTTATATAGCTTAAGTAATCATCTTTAAATTTAATTTGTTAATTAAATTTAATTTGTTTTGTTTGCAATGTGCATGATTTTTTTTCAGATTATTGCTAGATTCTTAAGAGGGTTTGTGAAGATAAATCTGTTCAATAGATTTAGTGATTGCAAGGTTTTTACTTGTTCTAGCACAAAAATCACCAACATCAAAATAGAAGGTGTAGACACAACAGCTTTATTCTATATGATGTTCAATTTTAATGGTATTTAATAAGAAAATTCAAGTAAGATTCATTGCATTTTCAAGCGTTTCCAGTGTGTAGGCGTTGTGGCCACCTGACCAGGAACCTCTCAGGGGCAATAGCCACATTAATCAGGTTTGACCTAGATCTGTTCCACTCATTTGGATAGAAGTGGGCTTGTGAGAGGAGGATTTCCTTTCCTTCTGATGTGCATGTTTGCATTGGTCTACTGTGGCTTTAGCGCTTGCATGAGTATGTTTGTTGGATGAGTATACAAGGAGAATCTTTTCATTGAAGGGCATAATATGTTTAAAATCAATAGAAAAACTGTCTATTTTTCTGTATTGTAATAAAGGTGTAAGTAGAATGTGTGCTTTCGGTCTCATATTTCGTGCAGGAAATGTAAAAAAAAAAAAAAAAATCTATTCAAAAGACTTAAGTGCAAGTGGACAGAATTCATGAGTGATGTTGCCCAGCTGGAGGTGTACACATGTTTTGGCACAACACATGAGCAGGCATGTTTCAGATGGCCGTATCCATGGTATTTTAAGAGTGACTCACTAACAAAGTAGAGGGTACTTTTCTACATTCAGTGTGAGGTAGACGGTGCATTAATTTCCCATGGCTCTTTCCCATGCAAAAAGGCCTTTTATATTGAATGACACACAATGTCATGAATTAAACATGAATACAGTTGAGGTTGATAATGGATTGTTAATGAGGCATAAATAAAAGCTTTACTCATTGTTGTTTTGCATAACTCCCACTGACACTGCTTCTTCAAGTCATTAATGTTGATGCATGTCATGTTTGATCCAATATTGTTATTGAATCTAATACGTTGTGTCTGTTTAATGCAAAAAGTTATGCCGCTTTGACACAATGGGTTTGGGGTTTTATTTATGTTCCTGGGATATTTTTTTAATAGTATTTACAGCTTTTATTCTAAGCTGGACTGAGAAGTTGTGCTAGGAGCCCAACCCGAGGCCTGTTTGGGGGATTTTGCCTTGGCATTCTTTCAGGGGTTGGGCCATTTTGTGTGCAGCTGTGCTTCTCTAAAAGTCTGTAAAAAATCTGGGTGTCCAGCTCAATGGTAAGAGTTCAAATGAGGGAAAAGAGCTCTTTTATTGGTTTATTTCCAACATCACACATAGCTGTTGTTTATTAGCAAAATCAATAGCAACCCTTTACTTAGCAACTTTATTGAAAGGCACACTTTCAATAAAATAAAATTTTATGCACCTCGAAGAACACATAAGCTTTCTTATTTATTTTCTCCTTGTGAACTTGTGGTTACTCACAGTTTTTCTTACGACCCACCCACGGCACCAAGCCACTAAAAAAAATGAATGTTATTGCAAAAGAAAAAGACTCGAGGCATTTCTATTTCTTTTCATGCGCTCATTGACTACAGCAGTGTGTGAAGATGGATTAATGATTGCTCTATTGTTAAATAAGCAACATACCCATGCATTCATGAACAGTTGCTTAGCAGGAGCATGTATAAATTTTTAATTCATGGTTACATCCATCAGCTTTCAACTTCTATTCACTGCTTGGCTTTTTCTAAACAAGTCAGGGTTGATAATGTCGTGTAGACCCTGAAAAAACTGTTTAAGAATTTATACTTTCTTATGTTTTATGTTTCTTTGACACTTTTGGCACTGTTTTATCTACCTCATAGAGGCTTGGTTGTGAGTTATGATCTAATATTCATAAAAAATAAGGTTTCCCCTGTGCAGGATTACACCTGTTTCTTATTGCGTTTTTTTTCTCCTTATGTGAGCAAGGACCCTCTATAAAATCTAACAGAAAATATTATAAGTCTAGCATGTCTTTTTAAAAAGCAAATAAGCTTCAAGTCACTCTCTCTCCAATGACATGGGCTTTAGGGTTTTTTTTCTGTTGTTTTTCAAACAATTAAAAAAAAGAGAGAGAGAAATACGCCAAAAATGACAAAGTATGTATTGTTGCCATTATGTTGCCGTGGTAAGGGCATGCATTGTAACTGTAAGAAATGTTGTGCCAAGTCTTAACAAGGTGCCCACTGAGTTACTAAGATTCATTTTGATATCAGCACTCTTATGCGTGCCAGAATACCACCCCTAATGTTAGGACTGTCTCATTGTATTATTTTCTTACATTTCCTGAGGGAATGCTAAACCTTAAGACAACGAGCAATGTTAAAAACAACCTCACTCATCCCACATTGCCCCTTCAAGCAAATTGCTGACTCTAGCTTTGGTGATGCTGCTGACTAACCCGAGAAACTGGGATGGTCATATTCACAATAGGATTTCAGAACCTTTGTTGATTGCATTGGTTAAATTAATTAAAAACATCCAGCCCCACAACAAACTGGTGACCTGTTCAGTGTTTATCCTGCCTCTCACCTGAAATCGCTCGAGATAGGCTCCGGCACCCTCGCCACCGCATTGGGTTGTGAATAAGCGGTTCAGAAGACAATAAAGACATCCAAGTCAGTGTGTTTGCCATCAAAAAAGATGGTTCTCTGATATGAAAGATGATTCTTCTTGTACACACACACACAAAAAAAATTAAGTCATAAAAAGCACATTACTTTAGTTTAAGGATTTGTTTTCACTTTGGAATTAAAACCTAAAATAAATTTCAAAGATTTTTTTTCTTTATTGAGAAGCATACACGTGTTGGACATGTTGTATACTTTGGACATTGCTTATGCCTTTCTACTCTCTGATGGTTTTGACTGATTTTTGGACAGCACACATGAACCAACTGAATAAACTTTATTGAAAGTAATTTATGAGGAGTTTGATAACAATGTGGTATTCTCAGGAATGTCTTGTGTGTAAGTCATGATGGTGTTATGTTTATTTTCTAACTTAGGGATGATAGGGTTAGGATGAGACGTCTGGCATCTCTCCAAGTTTAAAGATTCATTATGAATTAGGGTTAAGGAGTTTACTGGAAATCCAAATAAGAGGGACAGTCTTCACTGGGTAAGCAGTGTCTTTAAGATTTAGACTTCACTTCTTGATTTAGGTCACTTTCGATCCAGAACGCATCCAGTGTTTGCTCTCAAGCTGCAAAATGCACTTTTCATTTTTATGATTTTTATTTGTGATGATCCTTAGTATCCCTCTCTGTGTCAGAATGCCTAATATGAGTTGCTAGCTGACCTTGTTCTATGTGACCGGCTCACATAGATCAGACATTTGTTTCTTCTGCCCCAAATTTGTGTGGTAAATCAAACCAACTTTGATGTGCATGTCAGCAAATCTAAAATAGGGATGTAGAAACAAAGTGGAGACGAGTCTGGTGCATCACTGTTATGTTGTCTGTGTTCTAGGTCAGTGAACATAAAGCCATAAGCTAGATGTTTTTATGTAAACTGTGCTACATGCAGAATTCACATCGTGCTTAATGTTTTAACTGCTGGGGCTCTTTCTCCAGCTGCATTTGGAGCTTCACTCTCCTCGTTTAATTTTCTATGCATCCTTTGTTAAACTTAGAAGACCCCACATTAAATGTATAAATAGTGCTGTGTTCCAAATAATGTCCTATTTATGTTTTTTTTTCTTCTTTTTAAATCAGATCATCTCCATGTAAAGTCATAGGAATTGTTTCTTTTAGCCGAGGTGCTGAACTAAACTGCTTTCATAACAGGAAAAGAGGAGCTTGTAATCTGATGCTGTACTTACACACTGTCGGCTTAATCCTCTGTTTCCTTTTGGAATCATAAACAAGGCGTCACCAGTCATCTCCACTGCCCTTCAGGACAGTGACACAGCGGTCCATGTCGCTCAGCATTATGTTTGCAATCGTGCTGGCAATATAATTGGGAGCTGATGTAATATTTGCACAACAACAATGAGTAAAGTGGCTTTTGATATTAGAATAGATTATTCCCAGAAAAGACCAGTAATACAATCCAAAGGCCTGCGGAGATTTTCAGAACTTTTCTGAATTAGTGGAAATATTCAAGGAGATGTTTATTGTGACAGAAAGAATAATTTGCTAATAAATACACAACCCAGGGTAGAAAATATCAAGCTGATCCAGGGACCATTCTAGACGTGTAGATCGGGAACTTGGATTCCTGGACCATACTTAGACAGGTGAGGTGATATGGGGTGCATCGGACTTGGCTGCAATACTTACTTGAACTTTTAGACTAGACCATTTATTGATTTTTTTTTTTTAATTTTGTGATGGGGTGATGTGTTTTTATTGGAAGATGTGCTAAAATAAATAGTTTTATTCAAGCTGCACTAAAAGTTGGCTGATATTAATATTTCATGGGTCCTTTGAGTTTTATGTGGACAAATTTGTAAAAATTCACAGAAAAAACAAACACTTTTCAAACCTTACTAATGTTAATAACTACTGTATATTCCTATGGTTCTTTAAATTAATTCAAATACTAACTTGGCTTCACTCTTCATGGCGGTGTTCACACATAGTGGACTAATCAACACCCCCACTCCTTTTTTTCATGGTTACTCCCACTGCCTGAAATGTGTCAAAATTCTTTCGGTTTCCTTTCCTGCTTTCCTGGAGGAGGAGGAATTTCCTTGGGAAACATTTCACATTCCTGGCAACTGGAGAGTGGCTAGTGCAGCCAAAGCCAGTAGGCCTCAGTCTTCTCCATGCTCTTGTTGTTGACCAACATAGACGCTGGGAAGCGGCCAGTTTTGGAGCTCACAATTGTGCTACCCATTGAAAGGTTTTGCTGACCTAGCATAACTGGGCATGCACTGAATGCTCATATTGAATTCCTCACAAAAGGAAGAAAAGGTTTTGTTTCCCACCCCTTACCTGAACCCCAGAATGGGAGAAAAGCTATTTTGTGGGTGGGACTGAGATCAGAATATGTGAAAAGATCTAACTTTCTGTTTGAGTGAGAAGGGCTAAGAAACGTGGAGCGTCTTTTGAATACATGGATGCATGGAGAACTTTGTCAAAAGAGGCACAACCAGGACAATATGTCTCTTAATGTTTTTTTCCTGCACTCATTATTTCCCCTCTATTCCAAGCATGTGGGCCGCCATGTCTGGAGCAAACTAGAAACAGTCCATTCAGATGGAGAGCAGCATGCTGCTCAACACAACATGACAGAGACTAAAGTAAATCGCAATAGTCTGCTTCTATTTGTAGATTTTACTCTACCTGTCCATGTGCCAAGCTAAATTGATCAAATAGAAAAGAGAAAACATATTTGTCTGTGTTTTTTCTTTTTATTACTCAGAGGTCAAACTCTTAAATAGCATTTTGTTGGATTTACTCCCTCTTGTCTAATCACAAATTATTAAGTTAAAACTGTTCATGCACTTTTGCTTAAATCATTTAATACTATTGCCATCTAATAAAAATAGAGGCAGTGTTAGTAAACAGACAATTGTGTTTTTTTTATTTTTAAACCGTAAAAAGATTTTTTTAAAACCTTTTTGTTCCTCAAAATTAGTCTTAAAGTATCTTGCTTTTCTTGAAAAATGATATTTGTTAATTTTGTAGTGATTACTTAACTTAACTGTTTTTGTTAAAGGTTGCTCAATCCAAGCAGAACTCCAGTCAGTTCTAGAAGCCCTGCTTTCTTTTGTTCACCGACTTCTGCATCATTTATGCTGGAATTATTACTGCATGGATGCAGAGGAAAGCACAATCCTTGAACAGGATCTCTGGAGAAGTCCAAGCTCCTATACATAGAATCCATTAGTCATTGGGATGTATCAAACCTACAAGGATAAAGCAGTAGTTCACAAGTGTGTTCAGGCTGCCTCTGTTCATTTCATTATAATGTATCTGGATCAAACCACAACTGTAAAATAACAGGCTTATGAGTCCCTTATGACATTGCATGTTTTCTTCTGAGCAGCTTGAAGGGCTCCTTATGATTTCTATTAGAAATCAAGCTAAATAATTGTCGTCGAGCCCAACCATTGTTCATTTATTGATTTCACAATTCCCATTTCGCAAAGGTGATTTTTCTCAGCTGCAAGTTTTCCGTACAGTGCAGGAAAAAGTTTTGAGTCATGCAGCATAATACACACATCCCATGCAGCATAATACACAGTGCAGGAAAAAGTTTTGAGTCATGCAGCATAATTCACAGCATAATAGTGTGAATTCCTAAGGGAATATTTTCTACACTCAAAACAGAAACAGAAATTATGAACATTTCTCCTCTCTTCACTGGCAGCAGACCTAGATTAAAATCTACAATCTGTAATGAGAGCAGACGATCGGATATGGATGTGGGAGTTGTGAGAGTTAAAGGGCAGACTTAATCCCGTCTGATGCTCAGCTGAGGCACCATATGTCGGCATAAAATATGAATAGTAAAACTCAGCTGATCCCCTTGTATAAATGTCAGCAATGCTTTCATGTAGATATAACGAGGTGACAACACAACTCTTAACCCACAACTTTTATGATGAGTTTGGGTGGTTGGCTGTTTTTACTGACTCTTAATTAGATTCTTGTTGAGCTATAACAACTTATTTGGCTTGGTTATCTTTTTTAACATGATTTATTGATCCCTCATGGGGAAATTTCTGTGCTGTAAACCACCGCAGCAGGCGGCCATGACAGCGTCAGTGCTGGGAATATTTTGTGGGTGGTGTCTTCTCCAGGGACTCTTTGGCATGAGGTTGTGGCGGGAATTGAACCTGCAACTCTCTGATTAAATAATACAGATTTCTGTTTTTTTCCCTTGCATTTACGGCCTCTGAACTGCTTTTCTTTAACTTGAGGCTTAAATGTTTAATTCTTTTCATCTCTGATCGGCTAGAAGCTACACATCTCAAAGCTCTCAGGGGTCAAACCAAAGACCGGAAAGGTTCTTCTTTCCATCTCATTCAGTTTTCATCCACTCGCAATCCAGCTCATTCATTGTAACTTTTTCCCCCCATTTTTTTTTTTTACTTTTTACAAATTCATTCTCAGTCCTATTTTTTAATGGGCTTACATAAGCACTCTTTGGGTTCTAAACACAAGACTCCAGCATATTCTTTGTTCCATTAGTTATTCATGCTGTTTGGCATTTCAGAATATGCTGGCATGTAGGCTGCTAGAATAAAGGCAAAAAAATCCAGCTTCATGTGGAAAGCCTTGTTTCATCATCAACCTAGATGTGCCTTTTTTGTTGTATGTCAGAAGACTGTGTTTGCATCTAGAGTGCACAGAGTTGCGGGTCAATCTATAAATAAATAGTTATTTACTTAAGAAGCGAAATCTCTTCTTCGAAGTTACTTACGTTTTCCTGATTAATTGGCTTTACAGAGATTGTTTTTCACCAAGCTCTGCTTTTGAACTTTTGATCCAACCAGATACCTGCAAGGAAGGAGCAGACCATCCAGTACCGTGATGGCATTTTATATCTGACACAAGATCCTAACAGGATGTTGCTGAAAGTTTTCAATGGATAAATCTTGAAGATCAAATTAAATTTTGTGAGATAATAAACTTTGCATTAGGTTTACTTCATTTAACACTTTTCTGCTTTTTAAGCAACTATTATCTTTATTTTTTATCACTGTTTTGATGTACTGTAGCTGGTCTGGACTTGTGTATCTACCACCAATATCCGCATGCTGACTTCATCAGTTTCTAATCAGAGCGGAGACAAAGGTGCTGTTGACCTCTGCAAAAACTTTAACAAAGAATGAGAGCCATGCACTGAGGTGTGAATGCAAGTTGCTGCTTACTTAGCTACTGTGGAGAGGCTGAACATCAGGGTTGGAGACCGATTTAATCAGATCCTCAGTTGGTGCTTGTGTACAAATTAATTAAAAACAACTTACTGGGAATTTTCTGACTCAGAAATCTTGTCTTTGGGTTATGTTCGAATGTGTGGTGAGAGAACTATGCTCGCTCAAATTTGGGCTGGGAGAACCTCTTATGTTTTGTCAGATTTTTAAAAGAAATGAGGCAAAGTCTTTATTTTATTTTTGTATTTTACTTTTCGTCATTGAGTTAACTTGTTGTGTTGTTTACGAGGGGGTTTGTCAGACCTTGCCTCTTACTTTTCAATATTAGGATTAAGACAGCTTTACTTATTTATATTCATATCATCCGAGGGCGACCAGGACCCATACGTGCGCCTGGAACCTATAATTCACACTTCACAGATTTAAATCCCCTTTTAAACGAATGTTCAAAGGAAAGCTTGGGTTTGAATCAAAAGGCAATGTAATCTGGCACTGAGCTGTAAAGCACCATCCCATGCAAAATTACAAAAAATGTGGCATTAATCCCAACAATAGTCAGATTTGGAGTTCGCTAAGACTATAATGCGGGGTATTATAACTGTTATGAGCACAGCTATTACATCCTCCACTCTACCAGAAAGCAACTGGTTAATCTCCTCTCCCATGTTTTTCACAATAGATTTTCACAGTTTTGCACAAAAGTAGTGTCACCCACCTTCCTTCCACACTGGATGTAATCACACTAAATCAGGTTCATTGGCCAAATGGAAAACTTTATATTAACAATATTCATTAAAAAAAAACTTGTAAGTCAGTGGGTTGTATAATGAAACTAGTTCAATTCTTAATATTTTTTCTGTAGTGGAGGCAGCTAAGCATCTAAAAGTACATTTTCAGACACCAATGTAACTATTGAGTTTAGCTTGATCAGTCATTTCTGATCAAGTTAAATAATGAATTGTCTAACATTTAATTTGAAAGTACTACGTCCAATGTATGGATTAAGGAGCACACAAAGTCTCATCCTGGATTAAGGGGAATATTACTTTATATATTGTTCTTTTGAGCTCAAAAGCAAAGTTTTGGGGTATCTGAAATTACTATGAACTAAAAATCACTCTTCGGAAAAAGTTGCATTTGCTGAAATTTACAATCGTTTTAAATGTGTCCATAAATCTTCTCTATTTGTTATTCAGACCAAACTCCAAAGTGTTACCAATTTTGCAATTCAAAACAAACATAGTGACGATGACACACAAGAGATTGAGTTGTTTAATCTTGCAACTAGAAAATCTGAGTTCCTACTAATTTATCTTTAATTGTTTGAGGATGAAAAATTCACTTGTTCTGTTTTGTAATTCCTGTTTTAACAACCTAACCCACCACAAGACTTGAAGCAATGTTAGAGCCAAGGCTTGAATTTTGAACTCCCATTTGTATTTGCTACAGCTGCAAATGACCAAAATACACATCATTAAGTTGTTTTTTTAAAGGCCTTGTAATGTATTTTTCTCAGTTGGGCTTGTGACCTGAACTTTCTGGCAGTTCATTGCATGCCCTCTCTTACACCACAGGCTTATTGAGGGTTGCTGATCTTGAAAGAGGTAGAGCGTAAAAAAAGGAGCAGTTGGAGTTTAGTCATGTCCTAAAATTACTTTGTAACAGAAGTTGGATTAAGAGAAAGGAGGTTCTTGAAACAACTTTGCAGTTTTATATTTTCTTTAAAATACTGCTAATCAGAAATGGAGCCATGCTTGGCAAATTGTATCTTTACAGACTCATTAAGAAGAAAAACAGTTGTATTTTATATTGAACACAATTTAACATAAAATATTGACACATGCTGTATTTAACTGACTATGGAACTTTTTCTAAAATGACATGCCAAATATGTGAAAAAGCAAATAACCTACCTCGGGGTTTTCATATGACGTTTACTGCGTTGAACATGTAAGTGGGCAGGTTACATGTCTGACTGAACATACAGTATGGGAATGTATGAGTACAGCAATCTTTTAACAATATTTTCACAATCTCAATCATATTTGCTAAAAAAAAAAAATAAACATGTTAAAGAAAGTGAACTTACCTTCCTTCTCACATACAGCAGGCAACCATGATGGGTTTTTGTCTTACTGACATTTAGAAGCGATGCAGCTTGTCCCTCATCCTTTTTTGGAAAGTAATTTCCAATATTTTTTAAATCAGACTTTTGTAAAATCTCAAAATCAAAATCTGGTTTGAATTCTTGGCTTTCAAGATTAATCACATGCCAAGATATGCTCCCCAAAGTCATTTGGTAACTTGGATAAAGAAAGACCATTGGTCATGATCCTGGGTTGCCCAAACTTTGGAACTGGTGGGAGGAGTTTGGCATCAGGTCAGTTAAGTTAATTGTATACAGCGAAAATGTAAACTAAAACCAACTCACCAGCTAATATCCAGAAAAAAAAGACAAATGGAATATCGTATTTGTTACAAAGAAAGAAATCGCTTGGGTACATACAGTACGTACGTGGCAGGGGAGATACCATGATCAAGAAATCTCTTGGGTATTCATGATTTATCCATAGTCAAATAACTTATTTTAAAAGAAAAAATATATATAAAATGTTTTATTAGAATTTAAAGATGCATAATGCTCTGCTAAATTTGAGAATTTTCAATGAGCTGACTATCAAAAGTCAAAGTAGTGGTGCTAAAACCCCATTTTCACCATCAACGGCTGGTCACTTTAAAACCTCTTTGGAACTTCACACTTCATCACGATTACATGACGATCCAATGACTTAGTATCAGATATAGCTGCCGTTTAACCTTTAAGATCTGTTGCTAAGATGCTAATGTTTTCATTTACTTATAAACACATGTTTCAGTTTACTTGGAAACAAATATTCTGGCCTTTTCAGAGCAGCTCCCCCTACTTTCCTCTTGCTATGAGAAGATTTCATCCCAAGGATTTAAAGACCAACCAGCATATGGCTATCTGGCACATAAACAGATATTTGGGGTCTAAAATAGCTTTTAAATGGAAGCCGACGTGTGGGCTAAGCTCTAATGACACATCCAACTGTGTGAACTTTTTGAAAAGCACTTTGACCACTGAGATTGGGAACAACACTTACAATAGAGATTAGGTGTTTAAATTATGCTAAGTGTTTCCAAAGTACCGACCAATTCTTTGCTTTCGTTTATTCTTAATGATAAAATGCTTCACAATTTTATTTTTTGTGTGTGTCCAGACAAGATAGTAAAATTCTTTTTTATAAAAACGTTTCTGGGTGTTAATATTAGATGTTTAAAAAGAGAACTTTGTCTTCTTACATTTTAAATAAAAATACATGAATAAAATATGTAAATTTAACTGCCTAAGCAGAATTTAGTAGTTCGTTTAACATGCCACCACCTCTATAATATGTGCTCTGAATTTGTTGTAAGTAAATGAAATATTCAAAAGAACAGCTTTTAAACTTGGATAATCTTTACTAAAGCTCAATTATGCATAATGATGTGACCACATGAAAGTGGTATTAAATAAAAAAAAAGTAATTTGCCTGCATTATATCAATCATAACAGCAAAAAGTTTTTAACAAAAATTTTGGCTACACACAAACGAGTTAAAAAAAGTTTGTTAAAAAATATTATGTTTTTTTCAGAACAATAAAATGTGACTGCATTATCCCGCAGAATACAAAAAAAGAGATGCACTGTGAAAGCACTAAAAGCATGAGTTGCTCGGAAGCCCCTCAGCACATACCAAACATACAGGCCCTTTTTTCATCCGAGACACTGTTACATCACTCTTCTTCTATCATTCACTTCCCCCTGTTTTGTCCCCCTGACAATTACTGCGCAGTGATCCGAAGGAAGCAATGGCACTGGCAAAACATCAACCAGAGAAAAAGATGAGAAAGGCATCTTTTTTTTTTTTAATTCAGGGGATTTGTGAGTCCTTCTGTCATGTTTTGGTCAATCATAAAAAGTGTATGTATATACTTTTTATATAGATAAACTTTTTGATTTACTGGTACACATTGTCATAAAATCAGTAAGATCTTTCAACTATGGCAAGAGCATGACTTATATCGTATTTTCAAACCTGTCATCCTGTTCACAACCACTTTGTTTTAGAATCATGTCTCCACTTTGTCTTTTAAGTCCGCTAATGGCTGCTGTGGCTGCATTATCTTTCAAAGCCCTTAAACTAGAGTGTTTCTATCAAGAAGTTATTTAAGAGACCGCTATCACTGAAACACACTGATATAGCGGTGACAGTAACCACATCTGTCTCTTAACACATCTCTGGCAAATGGATTTGAAGGATGTCGATTGGATATTCTAGATCATTTTTGTAAAAATTAACGGCTTAGTAAACACTCAAAAAATTGACTTTTTTTTCTGTTATGACTTTAATGCAGAAAGAATTTGCACAGTATTTGCCCTCAAAGTGTTGCTAAGGCTAAAGGCTGAGGGATTTTAAAAATGTGGGAGTTTTATGTTCAAATACTTTCAAACGCCTGTGTTCAATAAACTCTGCACTCCTCAAACAGAGGTATCATTTTACCAAAAAAATACTCAAAGCAGTGAGGCTGAAGCTAGGAGCCTCGCCGGAAGAATACAGCAAAATCCGTGGGAGTGTGTTTAAAGTAAGCTAGCCGTGTCAGCAGTAGGTGAACTCAGACAGGAGATAACAGAGGTTTTCTGTTCTACTGCGTGGTCTTGATTTCCACTTGATCATCTACCATTTAATCTACAACTCTCTATTTTATTGTTTCACTTTCTTCAAAATGTTTTCACTTTTTATTTCTATTTTAAGAGTGAGAGCAGCCAAGATAATCTAATCCTCATTTAGCCGCTATCACTGGATTCTTATCTAAAACCAAATATTTGACCACAGCAGTTATTGTCCCGTCTGATAAGATGTTTTGTTTGTGCAGCACAGATAAATGTGAGAAGGTTATAGCATTGCCACAGACAGACCATAATTCATTACACATTAACTCTAACAATAGTAGCCTAGTAGTGAGAGGCGGTATCTTTTCCTTCCAAGAATATTCAGTCATTTTTAATAAACACATGTTCTTCCCATACAAAAAGGTGTGTCTGAAATCTGTCCATCTACATATAATAGGAAACTTTATTACAAGTTTCTTCCCAAATATTCTTTTATTTTTGGAATATACATGTTTAATCAACATGGTGCAAATGTAAATGTAGTGTATTCTAGGTGGCGCCTCTGCTTTAAAGGCCCGGAAGGTCAGTATATTTAGTGAGTGGGTGACTTGTACAGACTAATGGGCTTAAATGGAGCAGCACTGCTGCTCTTACTTCCATAAGTAATGGCATACAGACTAAACCTATTAGTTTTGCAACGCTCTAACACCTAGTGGGTGCCTATTGTCAACTGAGTCAATGGCTGTTCATTTTTCCAGCATCACACAGCACTCACTTTTCAGTTTTGTTTTTTTTTTCTTTGTTACGTAAATCTGTTAAATGCTCTGTATATTCATACCGTTAAGAGTATGTAGTTGAAGTTAAGAGAATAGTAGTTGAAGGTTTTGATTTCAACTAAATAGGAAACAACTTATTTGTTTAAACATCTATAAAAACATCTGATTGAAAGTGTGTAGAAACATAAAAATGTAGTTGAATTAAATTCAGTGGGCCCGATTTATTTATTTTTAACAAAAAGGCTAATTATGTTCTAAAAAGGAGGGGATTTAAATTTAGCATAATCTTTTTTTTCTTCTTTTGGCATTTCCCTTCAGGGGTTGCCACAGCAAGTTAGTTTCTTCCATCTAACCCTATCTGCTGTATCCTCTTTGGTCACACCAACTATCTTCATGTCTTCCGTCACTGCGTCCATAAACCTCCTCTTTGGCCTTCCTCTAGTCCTCTTTCCTGATGGATCCAAATCCAGCATCCTTCTTCCGATGTACTCTCTCTCTCTCTTTAAATTTAGCATAATAACCTATTCTAACAATTTGCAATCATTGTTGGTATATAACAAAGTTATAACAAATGAGCATTAGTTGCATACACACATTTTTTTGTTTGTTTTTTTGCTCAGAAAAGTGTTTCCATTTTACTTGCTTGGCTTACTCAAGAAAAAAAAAGTATACGAATGAAATGTAACATTGTTTGTTGACACACTTGTTGAGGTACCGTATACTTGTCTCACGTTTGATCCTTCAGTGTATCTTTGATGAATTTGGCAATGGTGTTCCTAAATGCATTTTAAAATGACTACACACTGACCTTATTAATGATAACCCAATCATCGGAGCTTAGTCAGGAAGCTTATTGGCTTAACCTGCACAAACATCAAAACTGAAGGAGGGATTTCCTCCGCTGAGCTCTCTTATCAGCTGCAAAACAGACAGAAAACGTGTCACTTATCTTTGCTTTCCACAGTCTGTGCATACAAAAATTAAACTTGAGACAGTTGTACAGATGCCACACCCACTTTTTCCCCCCATGGAGCGATAACAGTGTTTTGTTTTAGACTGGTTTGGCCTGGAAAAGTGTAAAACCATCCCAACCATGCATGGGTGTCTGAGAATGTGAGAATAACAACTCACTATTGAGGATCATTACTTGATAAAGAACCTCTGGTATAATCTTAATTGTTTGCCTTTAAACAGAATAGGGTGACTAACCCTTTCTGACAGTGTGTGGCAGGTATTTTAGCACAATAATTGGTTTTGTGTAACACCTAGCCCCCACTGACAGGACTGTTTGGGTGGCAAAATAAAGTGGCACAGAGTAGGAGTACATGGACAGCTAGGCGATGGGCCAGGACAGATGGTCATGAGTTTCAGTTACAGGAAAACACAGTGGCAGGCAGGAGTACTTATAATACCTCTGTCTAATAATAAAATGATCCTGGTGCGCTATCGTAGCCCCTCCTGAGTTAGCAGCGCTTTTTAATTACATATGAATTTTTTTCTTGAGAGAGTCTGAGACTAAACAGTGATAAGATGAAGAAGTAAAAACAATTATTTTCATTCATCAATCCAACCATCTTTAAATTAGTGATCTGGTAACCAGGGGTCCATGCATGACGTACAGGATATTCTCCCAAACATGTTTGTAAATGTCACTGAATAAAACGTTTTTTGCTTTTCATAAAAATGATGATGGCTTAAATTTTGTTCACTCGTTATTGGCTTGGCAGGATGTTTATCAGTCATAAACTAATAAATATAAAATATAAAACAATATATTTTTTAGATCAAGAGAATTTATCAAACCCAACAAATTGACCCACAGTTTGACACATCAAATTAAAAGCTCATCTGTGACACCTTGAAAATCAGCATGACGTGTTAGTAATTTACCTAAACTCAGAAACATGTCAAGTTTGACATTAATCAGATAAATTATGTAGTGATAAAATAAGTAGTAAAACACATCCCAAATAACACACAACCAGTGTCTATAAGGTCACAGTCTGAGTTAATAAATCACTTTTATCTAACAGAAATGTCCCAGATGAAATAAAAAAAAATGTCCTGTTGTTAATTAGAAGATGTTTTTTTCTTCTTCCTAATGAAGTCCGCCTTGGACCGATCACAATCTCATGATTAAAAGACCTGATTATAAAGTTTTCATTTTGCAGAGCCAACGACTATAAAGAGAATCTTTAAGAAGTGTGAAATCTAGTTTTGTATTACTTGGGTTATTCTTTTTTCCTCTTTATTTATTCATTGCTTGTCATCATTTGGCTTCAGATTTCACTAGTGGGATCCTTTGAACTTGTGAGACACTTTCATGAAGGAAGCTCTCTGTTGCATTAAAAATGACCGTCACGCCTGTCAAAAACCACATTGAAATATTAATCCTGCAAGTTGTGTTCTTGAATTATTTATTCTGATAATAAACAAATGGATCTGAGTCACATAAGCCCGTGGTTTTGTGCTCGCCAACAAAGAACTGACGGAAGATGCCTGTGGCTTTTCAAGACATTTTTTTAAATATTTTACATTTCAGCTTTTGGTGTAATCTATTGTGCACAAATCTATTTACTGGATGTAGCATTTTCCCCAAAGTTACATAACTACTTGATGTTACTTATGTTCGTTAGCATACATACTTTAGATGAGTAGTTTTAAGATGTGTTGGAAGGATGGCTCGGTGGGTAGGGCGACCGCTCCGTAACCGGAAGGTCGCAGGTTCGATCCCCCGCCCAGAGTCCATGCAGAGGTGTCCTTGAGCAAGACACCGAACCCCCAGTTGCTTCTGATGATAGTGGTCTGCGCCTTGCATGGTAGCTCCCATCATCAGGAATGAATGTTGTGTGTGTGAATGATTGTATGGAGTGAATGAATAATGCAAATCTATATAAATGTAAAGCGTCTTTGAGTGTCTAGAAAAGCGCTATATAAGTTCAATGCATTATTATTATTATTATTATTGTAAAAGTATGTTAATGTTTCTTTCTTTTTGTTTTTTCCAGACTTTGCAGCCTCACGCTGAAAAAGCTTGTTGTTCTCAAAGAGCTGGATAAAGAGCTGAACTCCTTGTCTATAGCTGTCAAAATACAGGTGGGTGAGGTAATCTGTTATGTGTGATTGGAACAACAAGCTCTGTTTGAAGACACTTGATAAGAGAGCATCACAGTCTGAAGTGTGCCTCCCACATATTTTCTGTATGCTGTTGAACATAATCACATAACCTCGACCAACAATAAGACACACTCCTAATCTGGCTGGTTGATAAAGCCTTCCTCCACAGCACAGAAAGCTCTAGTGCCTCACATCCACTTAGGTCTTTAAATGGCAGACAGGCAACACCGGTCTTAGCAGGAGCATTAGCACCTTAAGACGGATTGTGCATCTTGTATTGATTGCCTGTGCATACTGGCGCTGCTTAGTCTCAGTGTGTTTAACAATTATTCTTGTCACTCTATGCAAACATCTTATTTCAATGTTTAAATCCACTGAATTTGCCACAATCTTTAAGAGATTTATTGGACAGAGTGACAATTCAGTTATGCTCTTCAACATTTTTTATGGTTTGCTTTGAAGAGATACACAAAGTACATGTTTTCTCACCACCATTAGTTGATTAGGACGTTTAAACTTTGAAAAGTATTATAAGGTGGTCACTGTACAAAAACAACTAACGGGTTACAAACTTTCTGAAATGAATTCACTTTTCATTTCACTATTCACCAATAGTTTGGTTCCTTTGTCAAACAGTCTCTTTTTTGTTTGTTTGATTTAATGATTTTGGTTTTTTTATGTTCTTCTTATTAGGCATCCAAAATTTTTAGAAAGACACTAACGGTGTTAAAATTTCACTCTCTCCTTGGCACAAACTGAGGAGAACACAACCAAATGTTAAAGAAAATTCAATCCAGTATATTTCTTTAGCCCAGTATCGCAACAAAGTCGTCTCAAAGGGCTTCAGACACAGTTGATCAGCCATAAAGACAAAGTCAGACTTAACACAATTAACATAAATAATAAGTAACTTCAGACCCAGGACAGCTCTATCCTTAGACCCTTCTTATCGAAAATAAAAAAATACCTTGCAAAAACCCAGATGGGAAAAAGATAAAAAAGACTAAGAGATTCTTGTCTTTGGTAGAAACTAAACCGGCTGTCATGTTAAACAGGTAAACATTCCAGACAGAAGCCTGCTGTCCACTTCATGAAGACATCCTGAGCAAATTTGTAGTGACAATCGTAACAGAGATCTAAATTAATATGACAACAACATGAGTATTGGTACGTTTTCAATTGCTTTGTAGCACAATCAGGGTCTCACTGCTTTCAGTCTAAATGTTGATGCTGCATCAAACCTGAGGCTACACTGATCTGTTCTGGCACAGTTTTTCTTCTTTAAAACATGCCATTAGCACTCAGACAGCAGCAGTTGCAAACAAAGTTCACTTCCTGTAAAAAGACTGCTTCCCTAGAAAATATTTTGACAGTTATTATACAAAAAAAAAAAAACAATGTATAAGTTGTGTAAATCATATTTGTCTTTTTTCCCCCCAAAAACAACACAATTGCACACTGCTTTTTAAATCCATATCAGTGAAGAATGACTTCGTTTATTGTTCTAGAAGCTTATGAGTGATGCATTGCACTTGAGAATGTTCCTCATGTGCCCTTGACATTGAACAACACAGTTCTGCATCCACTTACTTTACAGGTTTTATGTAAGCTCAGTAAAAATTGATTAATGGCTGACATAAAAAAGAAATCAGCAAGTAACTTCCCCCCATTCTTGTGTATTGAGTGTGTTGTGCAACTGCCCAGCACAGATGGTGAGTAAAGCCATATGTTCACATTGTTTAAAGCACGATGTGCTGACCCTCAAGGGTACTGCACATTTTTGACCACTGCTACAAAAGAAACAGAGCCAAAAAAGCAAACCATAGCTGAAGTTTAGGTTTCAGAAGACAAATAAAGTTTTGAAAGGTAATAGGGGTGTCTCGTGGGTATCCTGTCAGATGTGTTTAAGTGGTTGGTGCTGCATGGATTAATGAAGGTGACAGACTTTACATAATCTTGTTTTAAGCTTTCAAACACTCATTTTAACTCATGTGATATAAATTGAAGCTGATGTTTATATTGGTTTTGCATGCTGGACACCATATTACAGAACTATTTTTAATAAAATATTCAAAACCACAGTTTTTATAATTTTTCTGCCCTTCTTTAATATGTCTTCATTAAAAGATTTAATAGGAAAATGAATGAGACATAAAAAAAACAACTCTATTAAAAGAACAATAACATCCTCTTGTTAGCATCATCCTGAAGACAAACAAGTTCAACCGAGTGAGGCCATATCCATGAGCCGTTGTTGTCTTCAGAGCGTGAAATCTTCCCATTTTTGCCGAGCTGCCTGGAGTAAAGGATAGTAAAGCTCTGCTCTGGAACTGGAGCATGAAATAGAAATTCCAGGAGGTTTGGTGAAGGAGAACTGAGACTCTGAAGGGATAAAAAGACAAGCTGGCTGAGATGACAAGAATCTGTGGATTTTGTTTTCACACTGAATGACAAAGCTTCATCACAGCATTCCACTGAATGTTCAGTGTGGTCGGAGGCTGATAGTTTCTCTCCATCATGTTAAGTGGCCTGCACACACATACACCAAAAACACACTCTCCACAACAGTGGGGATGATGAGATTGCAGTTTAGTTTCCTTGGAGACAATCTTCTCCATCTTACCCTGTAAGCTCTTTGGTCTCCAACGGAACTTTTTGCTAATACAGACTCAAAAGTTTTGTAAGTCCTTTGTTTAATACATGACCAAGCATTTCTTATAAAGTATGCTGAGGCCCACATTAATATTAGCTGGGTTTAGATAGGAAAAGCATGCAATGCTCATATCAGTGAAAACTCATGTCCACAGTAAGATATGATCCAAAAACAGGCCCGTGCACGTCTATCTTTTGTGTTTTAGGTGAAAGCAGAAGTTTGGAAATGCCTTTATTCTAATCTGAAGTCACTTCCTGCTTTGCTTTAAAGAAAGAATTTAATTTAGAGGATTTATTGTGTTTGAAAAGGGTGAACTTACAGTTATTTTCCCACAGGCTTTCCAGGCCCTCTCTAATCTGCCCCCCTCCCACGTTGCAGGGTAACCACAGCAGCGGGGAGAAGATGAGCAGAATGAGATTCGGTGCAAACTTGCTCTGCTACAGCTCGGCGCTGCTAATGCATGCCAGGAAGTTTCAATATGCTTGCGCTTTGTGGCTTGATTCATTGTAGTAATCACAAGGACAAAGAACAGAGTGCATACAAGGCCTCTTTGTAGAGTTTCACTTAGTGACAAGGTCAGACGTAGACATTTACCTTTTTTATCTTCTTTGTGTACAAAACAAGAATAGCAGCTACTGTCAGTGCAGTCTCAGCATGTGGAGAATATTACACTGAAAGGTCGGCTGGTCCAATACTTTGTACTCTAATTATTACAACTGTAGATTTATCTTTCCTTGACATTCATAACTTTTAGCACTGTGTCGACTTGTTCTATCCTGGTGTTATCCTCAATGAAAAGTAAATTGTGTATTTGTTGAGTTGTATTTGTGCGGTACATATTCTAAGTTTTACAGTAAAAGGTTTGGAAATGGAAAGATTTTGCCTGTTTCACATTTTTGTCATAAAATTTCTTTAAGATAATTATTATTATTACACTATGTTGTTATAGTTATGATTTAATTTTAAAAAATTAAAACTAAATAGTATTTTCTTGAAAGACCTGACGCCACCTGTTCATTCAGCACAAAAGACAACAGAATAAACAAAACCAAGCTCATATGCTTTCTCAAAAATCCTTACACTGATATATATTTAGCAATTAATAATACAAAGCAGTAGCTAGACTAATAAATAAAATGATTGATTTAATTGACTATCAGCTGCATCGGTCTGTCTTGGTGAGCTGAAGCTGAAAAGCAAAGCTCTTGATTTACTAGTTCATTTACGTTCCTACCCTCACCTATGGAAAGAATGAGATTGCGACTGAAATGAGGAGCTCTGCCATCGGAGGAGCTCGAAGTAGAGCTGTTGTTCCTCCGGGTTGAGAGAAACCAGACAGGGCAGTTTGGGCATCTGGTTAGAATGCCTCCCGAGCACCTCGCTGGTGCGTTGTTTCGGGCTTGTTCCACCAGAAGGAGACCCCGAACCCACTGGAGAGGCTATTTTGCGCAACTCGCCAGGTAACGTCTCGGGATCCTCTCGGGTGAGCTGGAGGATGCAGCCAGGGTGAGAGAAGCTCGGGCTTGCCATCTGAGGCTGTTTCCCCCGTGACCTGTCTCCGGATAGGCGAAGGACAACAGAATAAAACGTTTTTTTTTAAATAAATGATTTATTACTCTGCTTTTCTTTTTGTCCTGAAAAAAAAACCTTTATTTGCATTTGATGTAATTTGTGTTTAGCAGGAAACTTTTTACGGTAAAATTTAGTTCTTTTTTTTTCTCATACACAGCCGAAACCAATGATTCTTTATTCATTCTTGCTTTCAGTGTTATATTTGTTTGTTTTATGTGATCTATCATTTTTGTTAATTATACCGCAGTCATGCATCTAGTTAGACATAATGTACTTTTTTCTTTTCAAATTTTTGTCCACATCCTATATTGGGAGCCTAATTAAATTTACCCACATACAAAAATAGATTACGGTAAGTCCAAAAGTGACATCTTTTGAGTTGAAGTAAATCCAGTTAAACTATAAAAACTGCTCAAGTCAAGATCAATAGTTTTAAGTATAGAGTTTAAAACAATGAGTCGTAACTGAACTAAATTTAGCCAACAATAGCCAACAAAAAGAAAAACGACAACGTCGCCGCTTAAGCTCTTTTATAGAAATGAACGGGATTGTAAAAATAGTAACTTCCAGTTACCCTGTGATGTCAAATTGGGGATTTAAGAAAAAAGGAACTAATTTTAAAACTGCTTTGTGTTCACTTTAAATCTGGATCAAAGTGACTCCCCGAAACATCTTCTATTTAAGATCATTATTTAACTTTAATGTTGCACTCTTTTATTTTGGAATCTGGCCACATCTAAACATTTAAAGGTTGTTTTTGAGTAAGGTGAACCATCTGGTGTCTTGTGTTAATTCTTCATCCTGCTTCCAGCAGTGCTGTCTGCAATTTATTACATAATTTGGCAAGGTTGGATTTGGAGTCTAACACACCATCACTATTAATGTGTGAGACCTGCTGCCAGGTAAAGCAGATACCTGAGCTGACCCTGGATGGCTTTTAGAATAAATCCTTTTCACTTGATTGGTCGCCAAAAGTTTTTCACAAAACAATAGTCTTTAGCTCCAACAACTGGACACACACAGAATTAACTAGTAATTTCTGTTCTCATGCCCTGGGTACTTCTTCCCAGATTAGAACAGGAAGAAAAAAAAATGAGGACTTAGACAGTGAACGGGATCAACTATAATCCATGAGGGAGCCATGCCAATGGCTGAAACAGGTCATCTGCGGCCACTTGTGTTGACCTTCTATTTTGAAGAGACTTGCTACAACCTGTAGCATTTTAAATCCCATAGCAACTTAGCTTCAGCTTCTAAGATTAGCTCAGGAAATCAGTCTTGTGCAACCGCGATAGAATGAGATAAGCTTCATGAAGCTTCAATACCTCTTCATTTCCTGCTAAGTTTTTATCAGCTGCAATTTAAATACACCATCATGCTAATTTTGCACAAAAAAGTTTACACAAAATATTTCTCATAATGTGTGATTACGGTAGTTTCTAAGAAGCCAAAAGAGAATAGTTTGAGTCACTCAGGATAAATTCAGTGACTTTGTCTACAAATACTTTTCCCTGGAAAGAAAGCACTGCGAAGAGAGAACTGTTTGTTCTAGCCTGCTGCAAGGTGTGAATCTGCATAAACGTGTGAATGTGGGGCAGGCTGCTGACTAAAACGAGTCTTGCACATTTATCCCCTGCTGCCTCTATAGATGTTTCTTTAGGAAACAACAAAAACTGTGTAAGAAAGGTCTGTAACTCCTGCAGCACATTTAAGCTATACACAAGTCTGTTTTTATTTGTTTTTTGTAGAAATTTACAAGTTGGACATGCCTTCGAACAAGGATTGTCAAAAGATTCAGAGGAGAGAGAATATATTGTCCACTCTTTTCGCAAGTGAGCTACTACCGGTAATAAAATTTACAAGTCAAAAAAATCTACCAACCATCTAAAATATGAACCAGCAGTGGCATTGTTTACTTTAGGGTATAGTAGTGAGCAGATAGCCAAAGAAGAACGGAAGAGGGTCGGGCTGTTTGGTTGCCATGGTTCCAGGAAACAAGCTAATAAACTATCTGGAAAACGCTTGCCAGTCTGTAAATAAAATGATCACGTTTCATACTAAATAATCTGTAGTCTTTTTGTTTTTCAGGCCAAGCATGATAAGATTGACCACAACAAACACCCGATGATGAGTTTTGAACTGCCAAAAAAACATATAAGAAGACCAAAGAGGAGGTTTAGGGATGTTGTTAAGGTCATAGAGGTAGTTGATGTAAGAGAAAAGGATGCAGAAGATAGGGTTAGATGGATACAAATGCTTTGCCATGGTAACTCTAGGAGGGAAAAACCAAAGAGGGAAAAAAACGGGATGAAAACATAAAATAAACGTTATTTCACACATAGGATTTTATGAACTTGGATGTGACCCCACTCGAGTTATGCAGTTACTTCTACTGTTCCCCGAATATTGTGGATCAAGTTGGCATCTTGCAATAAAAATCTGTTTCTCCTTTTTTTTTTCCCTCAGGGCTCAAAACGTCTTCTAAGATCTAATGAGTACGTCCTCCCTCCCAGTGGGCTGATGGAGACGGATCTGGAGCTCACGTTCTCACTACAGGCAAGCACTTTGACATTACTACGTTAATTCACACACAGAAGCAAAATTATCAACCTGTTTACACCTTGGAATTAGAATCAGCTATCCCATTCCTGAATGGATTCATACGTAGAGTATGTAACCCAAATTAAACTTGACCTAGTTGCATAATTTTATGTATTGTATAAATTTTTACATAGGGATGTGATTTTGTATGGCAGCTAAACAGACTTTCATAACAGTGTTTTGGATTACTCGGCACTTCTTTGGACAGTTTTAGACGTCTTGTGATTTATTTAATATGTTAGGGTGTTGATTAACAGACATAACTGTCTGGTGTTGATCAGCAGCACATCTGTTAGTCATTGACTCAGCTTGTTAATGTCTAAATTGCTTTTACAGCAACTAATACCTGCATATGAGATTATTTTGGAGACATCTGTGAATTGTAGCTAAGAAAATTTGCATCACACTACAAACATGCACTGAAGATTTACGTGTACTTCATGTTATGAGTTTCTTACAGAATAAACTTCTCTTGTTAAAAAAATTTTGTTATTAAAAACGAATATTTTGAAAAAAAAAAAACCAAAACATGACGACTTAATTTGGAAATTATCACCTGTAAATCAGGGAAAGAAAATGATAATTTTAAGTTAAGACACAATGTGCATTCATTCAAAGTCGACATAATTTTACACTATTTCTGGGAAATTATACTTTTTGACTAAATGAAGATGATTTGTCCCTGTGGTCAGTGGAATTTAGAAAAAAATCTCGGCACTAAATTTTAGAAATATAAAAGTTTAGTCTATACAAGTTTTGTGGCCACAATGATACATCTTCCTCAAAACAGTTTGGTTAAGTTATCTTGCTTTAGGTTATCAGACTTTTTTGTGATCAGTAAATTTCTTGTAATTTCATTTTCCATTAAAATGTTTTTTAACATGGAAATGTGTGAATGAGGAGGAGAAATTAGGTGAAAAAATCAACACCTCTTAGAATATTTTCAATTCATTGGTAAATACTAGCCTACCCTTCAATAGGCACCTGCGACGAGGACAGTTGAGTTCCAAACTACTGGTTTGAGATGTTTTCCTGTTTCAACACCCTGTGGAGGATAGGTTGCTAAATTAATTTCATTAGAACGGATGTGGTAGAGCAACAACACTTCTAAAAACTACAAGAATGCAGCTCAATCTGACTTACCTACCAGACATTATCACGCCTCCCAAAGAAGGCGATGGAACCATACCACCATAATCCCAGGACAAATAACACATTTTTGTCTTGCTGTGAGTTTGTACTACGCAGAGCACTGTATTGTATTTAAGTTAAACAAACAAAACATTTTTTTTCTTTAGTGAAATAACTAGTACTAAAAATATTAAAGTCCTAACACAGAAAAACATTTTTTCCAAAACATCTTGAAGTGTTACATGGATTAAACTTCAAGATGTAACACTGGCTATGGTGTGGAGATTTATCAATCTGTTTTTAAAGTCAATTAACTACAGAACAAACAAATAAAAAATACTTAAAAAAAAAGAACAACTCAGAAATACATTTTTTTAAAAACTATTTTAGTTTCAGAAATCACTCTCCTTCCCATTTGATTACACAAACATAATGATTGTGATTTTCTCTAAAACTGAAAGCATGTTAAATTGCTTTTCTTATTTTTAGTACCCCCACTTCCTGAAGAGAGACGCCAACAGACTACAGATTATGCTGCAGAGACGGAAACGTTACAAGAACCGGACCATCCTAGGCTACAAGACTTTGGCTGTGGGAGTTATCAACATGGCCGAGGTACATGCATGTTCCATGAACAGCTTTTATTCTCTTCTCCCCATGTTTTCACTGTCAGCCATCTTCTGATCCGTAAGGGAATGTTTTTTCGCTGCGATCTTGTGATCGTTTTCTGCTCTGACAGTGATTGGCACAGCAATCGCATCTTGTTTGCCAGAATGAAGGCCTCCTGTGATACACTTTGTGATTATTTCTGATGATTCATTCTCAGCACACGTAGTGTTGGGCTGTTCGGAATCATGGACCATCTGGTGGTGCCTCAGTATGGACTGGTCTAGAAAGAGTAAATGCAGCTATACTGTGGAAATCATTTAGAGCTGCAAATGTCGTCATTTGTAACCGGTTTAGGATATGTTAGAAAAATAGTTGGATCTTTTCTTCAGCGTATCAAGTTTGTGTTCTGATTTCCTAAAGTTTTATTTTTGTAAAGCAGAATAAACATTAAAAGGCCCATCTCATGCAAAATCGACTTTCCAGAGTTTTCTACCTTGTAAGAGGGATGTCCGGGCCTTGTATATGTCACCAAAGTGGTTTCTAGATTGATTTAGCCCGTTTTTCACAATTTGCTGTGGATTTCTGGTACGCTCAGACAAAACAACGAATGAGCAGATGTCCAAAGTATGACGCGGCTGTCTAAAGTATGACGCATTTGACGTAGCCGGACGGACTTCGCACACGCCCCCCTCCACAGCAAACCCTCCCTTCTCACCACCCGCCCGCCCTCCTCACCCGCCTCCACTCCGGCCTTACGCCCTCACAAACTCGCTTTCAACGTCCGATATACAGGCTGATTCGCTGCGCTGCGTCTTTTTTATTTTCTTGCTTGAAACACGCTTTTTTGATGAATCGACATGATAAAATCTTATTTCAGACGCTACCAAACCACTACGCACGGGTTTACGCCTGCCTTCCCCCTCCCGCTCAGAGATGGGCGGAGGAATAGCGGCTCAGTGAGAGCAGAGGGCGGAGCTTGTACTTTCTCAGGACGGGCGGGGGATGAGCAGACCCGGCCTTTCTTAGTTCTGGGTCTGTGACTGCGCTCCACCAAATCAATATATTTTCATAACTATCGTGTAATGCATGCTGCAAACCCCACATTTTGCGTGTGTATGTGCAGAGGATACAATGTGAAAAGAGTTATTTTGCATGAGATTGGCCCTTTAAAAAAAATAAGCCCAGGTGTGATTAGTTTTGTTGTTGAGAAGACAGATTAAAAGAGGTTTTACATTCCATATTTATTCAGACTAAAACAGGTGCTATTTATTTATTTGCTTTATAATCACAGCAGCAGATGTGCTGCTATTTTCAGCCAAAGTTATTTTCCAGCAGCAGCCTCGGGACAAGAATTGATTGACATCTGAAAACAAGACTAATGCATTAGTATACTTTAAAAAAAACCCACTCACACTCTGCTGCCTTGTTTGTTTGGTGTTTGCTGCTGTCAACGGAGCAGTGAGCTTGTATGAATGAAACTAGATTGGCCATTATTGGCTCCAGTTGGGTAATTACGTTGTCATTTGCTGCAGAGGAAACCCTCTTGTGTCCTCATTTGGAAGCTATCGATGCATTGTGGGAACAAACTCACTTATTGGACTTCATGTGGATCATCCAAGTGCACCCCCATCGCACCCCCCACCTCAGTTTGAGCAAAGTGAGCGCACTCCCCTCTCAGCAATTCATCAAGTGAAATATCTGAAGTACCCCCCAGACGGAGCTTAGCGCAAGAGCTCATTCTTTCTCTTCTATTTCAGACCCGTTCAAGTAAAGTATCTTTCTGTTGGGACTAGTGGATACGTGCTGATTGGCTTTGCTCAAAATTAGAAAACAAGACGTTGTTGCGATGAAGATTTATTGGGGATCGGGTATGCATGTAATCAGTCAGTAAATTCAGAATACATTAAAATGTCTGTAGGGTCAGCATAAAAAGGCCGTCCTGGCAGTGCCGCAAGGCCGTGTTTTCACCATCTTTGTTTCCCAATGGTTTATCGTCGCTTGGCAAAACGATTCCCGGGTGATGTATTAATGTTCGCATTCGCTTCCGATGCCAACAAAGTCAGTTTATGAAGTTCAGTCATATATTTTTTCCTCTTAACAGCGTGAGATTAGAAACATTTTCGATAAAATACGGAGCAATATTTATATGCATACATTAGCTTTTATTTCTTATGTGATTAATAACTAGGTGTCCTTTCTGTCAAATTATGTGCAGGTGATGCAGCACCCAACAGATGGAGGACAGATTCTCGGTCTCCATAGCAACGTGAAGGAGGCTCCAGTCCGCGTGGCGGAGATCAGCGTGTTCTCTCTGTCCAGTCAACCCATTGACCATGAGGACGGCAGTGGGCAAGCAGGCCGCAAGACCAAAACCTCAGGTAGACCCGATCATCTGAAGTCTGCTCCTCAGCCTAATCCTGCAGGTCATTCCTGCATTCACCCCAAAGGCAGCCCTCCCTCATGTGGCCTCTCTCTTTCCTTTTTCCACATGTCTCTTATTTCCCTCCTGAGGATAGAATAAACTCTTACTAATCCAAGGCCATCCTATGGCCAAGGGTATGTTATTCTCCTCAGCAATGGCTGTAATGTCGATGCAAGAGCCAAGCAGATGTAGGGCCTATTACCTTACAACACTCTAATTCCAGAGAAGGGGAATATCCGACCCTGTTCGGATCACGTCCCCTTTTCACTGCTCCCCCGATCCCTCGCTGTTCTGGATGTTATTAAAAAGGCGACTCAAACATAACACATGAGCTCATGCACCAAGTATTAAACTAGTGTCCTGTTGAAAAATAAGAAGGGAAGGAAAGATGTTTATCCATGCCGTCTGTTTAGGGATGTTTAGTAGCACTCGTCCAACAGAGCAAGATAGAAAGAAGCCACAAAAAAAAGTTAGAGAAATTTCTGACTTAAAAAAAAATCATCCACCTGATCCGCCCTCGGCTGGTCATTTGTAGGTAACGTGCAGGTTTTATCAACAGTAGATAAGCGAGAAAATTAAATCTGATGCCGTTAATAAAACTTTACAAAAAAAAGTCTCTCATGCATAATCATACTAAAACTTGGGGATCTAATTTGCATAATTTTCAGCAAAATAAATTTATAGTATCAAGTTTGTGCCATGGTTCAAATTTCTTTATTGTTGTTGATGAGTTGTCGAACAAAATAAAATGTCACTGAATAAACACTTATTCATACACAGAATAATTTACATCAAAATCAAAGAGAACTTTAAAAAATTTTCTTGTTTTATTGCTTTTACTGTTGAAAACTGTTTTTCTAGGACGTTTTCAGCTACCTGTATATGTCTAATTATTTATATTTACTAATAAGAATTCTGGTGGTATTTTGACATGTATGCTTCTGTTTGTGTCTGGCTTTCCTCAGACCGCTCCCCCGACATGGATAACTATTCAGAGGACGACGATGATAGCTACTCATCGGAGCAAGAGGCCAGCGATGACGCAGTCCATGCCCAGGTTGGAGCAAGAAAACACCATTAATTCTCAGAGTAACAAATTACTACCTAGATTTTAACAAAAAGTCTGCACACTTTGCAAAATACACAAAAAGAATGTAATTAGTCCATCTGAAATTTAAAAAGCCACAAACTACTTTGAAAATTAAATCCCAAATTTTTTTTTGAAAAAGTGAGTTTTGAATTAACCAAATAAGATGTAACATTTAGACTTAGATTAGAAAACTGCTGTTTGATTTATGTAAACTTAGAACTGACTGAAGAAAAGCTATAAACACATTCCCTGTAAGATTAACAGAAAAAAAATATATTTTTATAAGCCATAAATTTTACATTCACAAGTACATCTAAACAAATAGTGCTGCTTCTGGCTGATTTATTGTCATAAATAAGAATGACTTCAGAACTGAATTGATTAGATAAGAATTAAAACAAAACCCTGATGCCTAAAGTAAACACAATTCAGTCTGAAAAGGCTGCAGCTCAAATAGAAATACGTCATGTGTTCATTCAATGACTGATTTAACTTATACTATGGATCTATGTAGATGTGGTTTGCTAGAAGTCACAGCTCTATCAACTAGATTTGTTATATCGTCCAATCAAAACTATTTAAAATAATAAGCCCAACACAGTGAAAGATGAAATTCTGAGGTTACAGGGAAAAGAGATAAAGAAGGGGGAAGATTTTAAGTACTTAGGATCAACAGTCCAGAGCAATGGAGAGTGTGGAAGAGAGGTGAAGAAGCGTGTGCAGGCAGGCTGGAAGGGGTGGAGAAAAGTATCAGGTGTGATGTGTGACAAAAGAGTTTCAGCTAAAATGAAAGGGAAAGTGTACAAAACGTGGTGAGACCGGCCATGCTGTTTGGTCTAGAGACAGTAGCACTGAGAAAAAGACAGGAAACAGAGATGGATGTAGCAGAGATGAAGATGCTGAGAATCTCTCTGGGAGTGACAAGGATTGATAGAATTAGAAATGCATATAGCAGCGGTACAGCACATATTAGAGGTTTTGGAGGTAAAGTCAGAGAGACCAGACTGAGATGGTTTGGACATGTGCAGAGGAGAGAGAGTACATTGGCAGAAGGATGCTGGGTTTGGAACCACCAGGGAAGAGGCCTAGAGGAAGACCAAAGAGAAGGTTCATGGATACAGTCAAGGAAGACATGAAAATAGTTGGTGTGACAGAAGAAGATGCAGCAGATAGAGTTAGATGATAAGAAACTGACTTGCTGTGGTGACCCCTGAAGGGAAATGCCGAAAGAAGAAGAAGTGAAAGATGAAATTCTAAAACAGTTTTGGCAACAGCCAAACATCTAGGCATTGTCTTTGTAATAAGATTACCAAGTTGAAATGATCTATTAAAAATAAAGTACTGTAATACATTTACATGTTCAAATTGTAGATGCCAAATGCATTATGTTAATATTTTTAAAGTGACACATTATGTTTAAAATAAATTCTGTTCATTGTATTTCTGCATATAGTTGTAAATATTAAGGCTCTCAACTTGAACTTTGAATGTTTTTTATTTTTTTGTATCAAATTGAGTTTTTGTTCAGTTGATGCCCTTAGGTTACACATATTAAATATGATGATATTATTACATAAGCAGTAGGAGTAACACACATTATGTAACAATCAATACATTCAAAAGTGCTTAATTCACTTAGAGATAGCAGAATATTTCCTTTGGTTTCCTTTATTCATTTACCTCTTCGATACACCTAGGATCTTTACGATGAAGATGATGAAGTTAGGAAGCCTAAAAAAGCCCGTAGGAAAATGATCCGAACCACCTCCATGACCAGGGTGAGTTGATGGTTTTTCTGCCTCATAGAATTTTGTGCTCACAAATCATTGACCATGAAAGTAACCGAAGGCCGCCGTGCATCAGTACACATGGCTTTTAAGAGAAAGAACCCATGTTGTATTTGTTCAAGCCATTAGAACAATGTGGATGAGCATGTAAATGAGCACTGTAGGTTCACTGAACTGATGATAATGGTCTTCTCCAAAGAATGACTAATTCACTGGACAGTAACTAGGAAAATTTCTAAGCCCGAGCCCAGCTGTCATACATATTTTATCTCAATAATTATTGCCTTTCCTAATGTTTGTTTGTCTCTGTTTCAGCAACCTAATTTCAAACAGAAATTTGTGGCTCTGCTGAAGAGGTTTAAGGTTACAGATGAGGTGAGTTGCAACACAAACAAGCAACCTCATAGATTTTTTTTCCCATACTGGCACCGTACAAAAGCACATGTGCATTTTTCACCATCACCTGCTAGAATTTTTCAGGCCATTTTGCTAATAAGTCTCTCTTTTTTGTGACACCTTCACTTATTAAATGGCCCTTGAGGCATCATAGTATTAGCTCAGCAGTGTACTGACACATTACTGCTAATGTGCTCCGGACTGCAGGAAAGTTACCAGAGGGAAAAAAAAGAGGCTTGTCCTACCTCCATTAGTCATTTCCTCTTGATTTCTGTTTCATTTATTTCCATCAGCAGTGATTCACACGTAGAAAACATTTAAGGGGGGGTACTTGCACAATAAAGTTTTTTTGAATAAATGTATTTCTAGGCTTCTTCGGTGAATCTTGAATTTCTGAGCTTTCAACATGTTTATCTATGTATGAAGAAAATAATCATTATTTCACAAAATTCCAATACTCACTGTATTCACTTTTTGTATTTTGATTCATGAGGTTTTATTCATATCAAAGATTACTAAACGTACAAAAGGCTTCAACGTTGTCTTCTGGACAGTGTATTTTCTGATTTAGACAAAATAACAAGAAAATATTTTTGCAACTAAGATCATCAATTTTATTTAGTTATTATTTCTCAATACATTGATTTTTAGTATTTTTATTATTAACAAATGCAATATGTTCACATTTGTACATGTTTTTAGGTCATTTTTTTAGATAATTCCAAAGTTTGAACTGAAGCTTCCTTTTACTTGTTCTTAATTTAGGTATATTAAAATTTATCTGCAGCTTTCAAATTTGTGGTTTTTTACCATGATGATTCTTGATGCTCATGTTGACCTAGTGATCTTTTATTATGGCCCCCATCACTAATCTTTCCCTCGTACCTGAGGCGAGTGCGAGCCTCCATATTCTATAAATACCCAGCCAGGAAGAAGAGAGAGGACAGACTGTTTATCTGCTCCCCGCCAGCTCCTGCTCCTATGAAGTGGCATTAATCACCTGATTAGTCCTCAACCTGCCTGAGAGCGCTTCCTGTGATATACATCCCGCTGTGCAACTCCGCAACTCACCTCCATCACTCACATGTCTTTTAATTACCTCGTCGCGAGCATAAAAAAACAGTACATAGATATTTATTTTATCTTTTTTTTTTTTTCCTTATATATTTTGATTTTTTTTCTCTTTTTACACTGTGTTCATTTCCAAGACCCTATTCCCAAATGTGCTTGTAATGAACTAATACTAATGAAAAATTACTCCCGTGAAATGTATCCCTGTGGTGAAGATTTATTCAACCTCACCGTCAGGTGCTGGACTCGGACCCAGTGGACCAGACCCAAGAAGTAGAGGAGGACCTGGATTTGCTCTATGACAGTTTGGAGGTTTACAACCAGAGTGATAGCGGGCCGGAGGTGGAGGACAATGAGAGTGTCCTGAGTACACCAAAACCCAAACTCAAGTATGTTTATTCTCAGCTCTTTTTTCCCAGAGAACTATCTTTCCTGACTGCTTTGATGTTTTCATAAGTAATTATCATGATTAATATTTTATTTTTACACAAAGATAGATCATTAATCTGTTGTAAATCTCAACCACTGTGACTTAGAAATACAAACTCTGCTGTTGAAGATAGCAGATTAAAACCGGCATAATGATTACAATTCAGTAAGAATGAGTATCTGTAGCCATGTTGTCATGAGTTCTGCAGTGAAGCATCACATTGAGCTTTGTGTGGACTTAAGAACTCCAACCAGGGACTCCCTGCTGGATCTTCATATATCTGTAGTGTCTGAACAAACAAGATGGAACATGAACAGGCTGCAAATTTGAATTCCAGCTGATCGGCTAGGGTGGAAAACATTTACCTGTCCAAAAAGATTACTAGAGAAAGTTTGTTAAACATTTGAAAAAGGCAAAGATAATTTGGATCATTTTGAAAAATAAGAAAAAAGTTGGGGTTTTTTGTTTGTTTTTTTTAGTTTCCAGTATATCCAATTAATATAAAATCACTTAAAGATTCAAGCAGTTTTATTGGCATCAAAATCAATCATGATTAATTTTGTATGAATAACATAATCAATGCATTCAAAACTCCCCTGTCTTTCAATCAGATTTTTTTAAGATGTTTCATTTTTAGTTTTATCACAATCTTTTAAATCTTTTTATCTGTTTCAGGCCGTTTTTTGAAGGGATGTCCCACTCCAGCTCCCAGACAGAAATTGGAAGCATCCACAGCCAAAAGAGCCAGCAGAAAGAGCTCTCCTGTCCTGTGAGTTTTTCAGCCAACCGAGCAGACGTCGGTGTTTACCTACGAATCTGTGCTTCGTAATTATCTGCAAACCATTCTTGTAAACAGTGTTTGCACGTCTGGCTTCTCTCTGCTCTCATCTATACCCCAGGGATTCCCAAACATAACACAAACAAGTCCAAGCATGCAGAAAATGATGGGAGCCCTCACACTGGCCCACCCCATTAGTATTTATAGGGACCAACACCAGATGACCTTTTTATCACCGTCAACACACACACAGACACATTTACGCTTCCATGTTTGAGCAATCCCACCCAGATTTATGTCCTATTAGGAGAACACGAGAAAGAACCTTACGTCAAACCCGATGGCAGGAGAGAAGATGTTTATAAATATCTGGGAATTCATTTTAGCTTATAATAAAATAGCTTGAACCGAAGTGGTCATCCATTTTGTTGTTCTCAAGAGCAACTTTAAAACATCTCGCAGCCAGAAATATTTCTGACATGTAAACAGATATTCTACGATGTATTTCATCATTTTTAGTGTCATGGAAAACTTCTGCACTGTCAAACATTTGTGTTTTCACCAGAAACATGATCGAATGTGTGTTTTTATCTGGCAGACCGGAGAGTTCCTGACTGTGGACAGATGTAAAACGCAGGGAGTAGGCCGCTATCAAGACGACAGCGTCACAGACATACCTGCCAGGGTACGTTATCCACACAGCAGCACATTATTTAAACTAAACTCCCATGAGTATCTCTTTTTCACATTTTCCCCCTCCCTTTTCTCTCAACTGCCCTCCCACGGGTCTTTGTCGTTTCTGAGAAAAGAGGAAAAAAGAAAGGGGGTCGAGCGAGGCCAGGCAAAGCAAACAGCACAGTCATCCATTATGGATCAGGGAGGTGGGCAGGGTAGCGCCATGCTGGAGAAGTTCTGACTGATGAGGAAAGAGAGGTGTTGTCGTTTGTCTGCTGTCGGGTCAGTGCGACCTTGTTCATCTCAGGACACTCGCTCCCCCTCTGAGCCGTCTCCCCGCTCCACTAACCCAATTTGAAGCGAAATCAAAAGCTCCAGGGGCGACGTCTAAGAAGCTAACGGGAAAACAAAGACAGTGTGTGCTTTGCATCATTATTTCTACTTACAGAAAAAGCTGGAGCACGCCGAACCAGCGACTTAACCCTGAGCTTTGAGGTTATCTTTTTTTTCTCTGCAGGTTGTAGATGCATCATAGAGAGGGAAGTCAATGTTTCAGGAGTTATTAAACAAATTTGTTGTTTCCTAAAGAAGCACTTAAGACAGAAAAAACTTCGATCCCATCATGCCCATAGACACAAGCAATATAAATCGAAGCTGTCCACAAACACAGGGCTGCTTATAACTATTCATTCCCCTCTATAATATATAATTTAGGCTTCTGTGATGTTTCTTCTACTTTTCTGGGTCAACACATGAGCTTCTGAGGATAAACTAAAACATACCTTCAGATCTTCTTTAAAGTTGGACCGTTTTCTTTGTTCTTGTTTTGCTTTTTTCCATTTTAGTGACTGTTTCACGTCTAAAACCAAAGGGATTTTGTGAGGGATATTTATATATTTTAAAAAGAAAGTATGGTCCCTGAAGTATTATTTTTTTCTTTTTTTAAAACTTCTGTATAAAAATTTGCAGAACTGAAGTCTATAAATAGTTTCCTGACTGTACCTTCACAGTGTCATAAATAAGTATCTATAATTATTTCCTCCTGCTCACTTGGCTTACCTTTTTCCTTCTTGCAGGATCTGGAGACAGGCGACAGTGGGCCGGGGTTGGGCGAGGTGAACAGCTGGGATGTTAACACGGAGCGAGTGACCAGCACTGTTGGCAAACTCTGCAAGACCGAATCCCAAAACCACATGTCCCCGAGGTACACCGCTCTGTTCCACATCTGGGAGTAAAACCTCATTAGCAAAGCCCAATTAAACCAACATCTGTAATGATTAGGAAAGTTAGACAGCAGCTGTCCTGTTTTGCACGTTTAAATAAGACTTCTTTGTACTCTCTGTTTCTATTTTGAGCTTTTGTTGATGTTTTTTAACTTCAGTAAAGTGGAGAACAGGCTGCAGAGACGTCCTCGGAGCACATCTATGAAAGACAGACAAAACTCGAAAGCGCAGAGCGACCGGACCAGCAGCATCGACAGCGAGTGCTCGCCAGAGTCGCGGCTTATAGCTCAGGTAAACATCATAAACACACAAATAAATCTGTGCGTTTTCTGTCCTGACCTGAGTGAATAAGTTTCTGTTTCCTTTCTCGTAAAGGTTCCCAGAAAGTCAGTTTACGACCAGCTAAACCAGATACTCATCTCAGACGAGCGCCTGCCCGAGAGCATCATTCTCATCAACACCACTGAGTGGCAGGGACAGGTGTGTGTGTGCATGCGTGCGTGTGCGCACAACTTGTCTTGTATTCTGAGTTTGGGTTCACCCATTCAGTAGATCCTTGGAGAACAGAATTTTCTATGCATAAATATGACATGCAAAGTGTCAAATCTGTGTTTTAATTTTTGTAGGTAATGTTTTCTGTCGCTCTGCGAAGCTTTTTAACCCTTTGTTTCCCTCTATGTGCAGTACATGGCCGACTTGCTCCATGAACAAGGCCAGCCCATCGTCTCCACATGCTCTGCTGCTGATGTTCAGGCTGCTTTCAACACCATCGTCACTCGCATCCAGAGATTGTGAGTTTCCTCCACACACTCCCCATGCTTAGGTTACACAATTTGACAAAAGAAGTGTGACTTTGTCATCCTGAATTGATTCATTGCTGGTTGGTTTTCTTCTGAATGCTGTCATTGAGTTTTCTGTCTGCACACGTTCACCATCTTTCCTCATGACAAACTATACTTTCATTTTTTCTGTCATCTTGTCTGGTTGCCATGACAGCGGGAGACAGATCTATATCACTGTGTTAGACTTCCTATGCCGAAATTGTATTTTACTTTGTAAACGACTCTTTGATGCCACCCAGAGTCGTGCATAAAAGACCTTAACCTGTTTCCAAGTGTCTCATTGGAGTAAAAATTTTCAATCAAACACATTTTAAACACTCATATTGCAATTGAATATCACATTTGATCCAAATTGTAAAGTCTTTGCAAAGTTTTTTTAATGCTGGTTTTCTATTTTTATAGGTCAGTCAGTGTCTGTAGTAATCACCTAAAATTATTTAAACATAGCCATGTAAAGTCTTTCTGTTTTGATAATTCAACCAAAATCCGTCAACATCAAAGTTCAAAATTGCCAAAAGAAAAAAAAAAGCCTGATGCAGTGTTTTGAAGCTGAGCTTTGTAGATACTTAGTCTGACTCATAAGTGAGGAAATTGTCTGGAAGTACTTATTAAAATGTAAATTTGTCTTTTAATATTTTCAACACACCGTCTCTGACCCACATTCCTCTTAAAATTGGATTCTCATCGTCTTGGTTATTACTCATCGTCTCCGTTCTCATCTTCTGCCTCTGCAGCTGTAACTGCAACGCGCAGACTCCGCCGACCATGAAGGTAGCGGTAGCCGGCGACCAGAGCTACCTCAGCACCATCTTGAGGTTTTTTGTGGAGCAGCTGGCCAACAAGACGCCTGATTGGCTGAGTTATATACGCTTCCTAGTCATCCCCATTGGTATGCCAGCTGAGATGTCGACAGTCATCTCATGGGTATTTTAAAGATTTGTTTAAATATTTTTGAAACTTCCACACACAGGATCTCATCCCCTTGCAAAGTACGTGGCCTCTTTTGACAGTCGTTTTAATGGCATCTTCATGGATACAGCGTGGAGGGAGCTGTTCTGCAGGACGGAACGTCCCACCTCTGGTAAGATACAGCTCTCAGAAAGATGTATCAGAAAGTATTAAGTTATTCCCCAACACAGAAAATCATCCTTTGCGCCATAAACATGTTTTGTGAGCTATACTTAAAGAAGTAAACACATTGTAGCGACAATGGTCAGAAAAAGGTTAGAAAGCATTTCGAATAAGTCCAACTAATCTGATTCTTTTTCAATTATGTTCCTGTTTATTTCCTTCTTTCTGACACTGTTTTAGCTTAAATTTTAAACACCAACTGGATAATGTCAAAACTAAACTCCTCATCATCAGTAACTTAAAATCAAGATTTGTCAAGAGTATGCATAATTATGAGCACCACTGTAAAATATAATATTTGATGTTTTCTGCAAGTTTTTTTGTGGGTGTCACGTGGCGTATTTAACCCACATTTTAATGGCATTTAACATGCAGAATGCCCCCAGCCCCTTTTCCTTCTTTATTCAGCGGAGTGTAAATGATTAATGCGCCATCTCCTGGCATCTTATATATGTGGGAAATTTGCATATGCACCAGTTGCCTCGGAGCTTTGTTAATCAGACATAAAACAGAGGAGGCACACAGGTTACGATCTGTCTCTTTGCAGATAATATTGACGTAGCAGCGCGAGTCATTCAGTACATCGCCGGTGCCAACGTGTCTCACCAGTTCCCCATCTCAGAAGCAATGCTCACCTACAAACAGAAGAGGTAAAATAATGTGGAATATCTAAGTAGTTTATTTCTTCATCTCTGTATATGAATGTTTGCATGTTTTTGTCACTTTCATTGGACTTTATTTTGATTTGCCAATTTTCACCTAAATTTATCTTTACGATTTACAATTAAATACTTGTTAAACTGCATGAGGGACATGCCTGAATTAATATGCATGCTAGCATGCAAATACAGGCACAAATATTAAACAATCACACACAAAGTTATTGAGATTAAATGCACAAAAATCACAATTTTATCATTTAAATTTTATTTCTCTGCAAAATACAGTATGTATGAATGGTTAAAAATCTAGAGTTGATTTTTTTTGTTTTTTAGCTAAGGTGTCTCACAGCCTCATGCACAAACACAGTCACCCAGCAGGATAGCAAGTTTTTTTGTGTGCATTTGCTTGTTTTCTTTCCGAGGTTTGACCAAATCCTTACCCTGTTAGCCAGAGCGGCCTCATATTGGTCAGAAAGTACTAAATACAATACAGTTTTAACACTGTTGCATTCCTTCTCCTTCCCTTTTCCCCTTTGGTTTGCTTTCAAGGAAAAGAAGTTTGTATTTTGATTTTTATATCAGGTACTTAACTCAACACTCGTATTGTTTTGCCCTCCCTTTTTTTTCTCTCTCTCTCCCTCTCTCCATTCGACCTGATCTCCTTTGCTGTTTGTAAACATTTCCCTTCTCACACTCGATGCTCAGTGTAACCTCACTTTGTCCTGACTTGTGCCTCTGGTTTGGTGTGATTTAATTCTATTTGTGGTGTTGCTGTGAAGAGTTGCCTAACAACCTTTAAAATAAGTGTCTGCACTATGGGATGGATATTGCATCAAACATCCATGAACTAGACCTCTTTGTCCACTTAAAACAAATGATTAAAACTAACGATTCATTGCTTTTTTCTGAAATACAACAAACCTTCTAATTATGCACAAAATGTGGATTAGTTGCTGTATTTTAGATTTTTCTTTTTTTCTGTCGTTGTAAAGTTATTTAGTTTAGGTTGGACTAATGTTTCCAGTAACATTAATCACAGTGAGTTTATAAATTAGAGGTAACCACGTGACATCTAAAACCGTGTGTGTGTGTTAAAAAGAGAAAATAGCATTACAGCACAATGACTCCAAACAGTTCTCAGGCACAGTGGTGGAAGGTTGATGATCGGGGCTCGGCTTTGCTGATGTTGAGTTAATCATTTTTAATAAGCCGAACTGAAATTTTATAAATTGATACTGATCGGTTACGTTTGTGCCAAACGTAACCAATCAGTACCAGTTCATGAAAGAGAGAAAAGTCAATCAAGAAGTTTGTTAAAAGTTGAGACACCTGACGAGATTATAATAAAATTATGTCTTTCTTAAATTTAGTAAATGAAAATTATAAAAATAAACCGATAACACGAGACTGACTAAATAGTACAACCTGCTATTAGTTACCAAAGTTAAAGACCTGATAGGAACTATTTTCTTTTTCTAAATTGAATCATAATGTCAGATGATGGCCTTTATAAGAATTAGTTTCAGAGGAGATCGAAATAGAAATAAATGATAATGGCTTTCAAGTAAACTGTAGATTCTGTGAAATATTAACAACCTACAGCCAATCATTTTAATCATTTGAATGTACAGGTGTCCTCGGGTAACCCAAAAGGTGCTTTAAATAACAGGTTTTTTTTTTGTTTGGAAAACACTATTTCGGTAAAACGAGGACATTCCAATGTCTGCACATGCAGGAACTCTTTTAATTTGCCTAGCGACTCTTTTACTTGAAAAGTAAATACAGTCTGAAATACAGAATATTATATACCAACAAGTCTGACAAACTTTAGTAAGGAGATCAATACTATTTGTGTAAATGTTGGTGTAAACAATTACCCATGTAGCAACACAGGTGCACTGTTGCTAGGACAAGCAAACCCTAAAAAAAAGTTAAGTTCTTAATGTATGTGCACTGATCATGAACAATATCTCTTCTGTACCGTCTTCAATGATCAAACTTAATGAACTGCGACTTACTGGCTCCACCTCCTCCAAAGCCAGGCCTCTACCATCACCTAGCATCCCACCTCTGGCCAGCCAGAGACTCCCTCTAGTTCTGGTTGTAAGGAGCGGTCTTTCCATCCATCTCATTGTAACGTGACCCTGAGAATACCTCATTCCACCCGAGCCAATCATGTGCCATTTCCATGGCGATGGGAATGGCGCTGGCTATCTCACGGCCATGTTCCCTCCAGGATCATTACGTGCACTTATGACATATTAAAATCCACCTCCTGTTTTTCTCACAGATGTTTGCTTTTTGTTGCTCTTTGTTCGCAGCCCCGATGAGGATTCCTGTCAGAAATTTGTGCCATTTATTGGGGTATGGATTCAAACTTTTATTTTGTAACCCATAATCAGCCATTTGTTCAGGTTCACTGACATTTTACTTCATTTGTCTCCCAGGTTGTGAAAGTTGGAATTGTAGAGCAAAGCCTCTCAACCTCAAGTATGTCACTTAGATTTTAAAAAAATGTGTATTTATCACATTTTTACTATTGATTTTGAAAAAAATTCTGTATTTTAAATGCTCTTTCTTCCAGTGGATTCAGATGATGCAATGGGAGGTAACACAGGCATTCTGTCCTCTCCGACTCCCCCATCGGCTGGCACGCATGGGAAAGAGATCGGGAGCACCCCTCCACAGTCTCCCTCCGTGTCTACCGCCTTGTCTGGAGCAGGGTACGACATCACACACTCTTTTTTTATCTTTCTTGTTTTATTTGCAGCTCCTTTATAAAACGGATTTCTTTGCAGCTCTCCATGTTCGGGCAGTGAAGTCATGGGACTCCAGGTGGATTACTGGACTTGGCAAGGCCCGGAGAAGAAGAAAGAGGGTGAAAAGAGAGATGTGGGACTGAAGAATACCCTGAAGAGTAACTTCCGTTCGCTACAGGTCAGCCGGCTGCCGAGTGGAGGGGAACTCACTCCTCCCCCCAGCATGGCCATGACGGTGGTAACCAAGGAGAAGGGTTACAAGAAAGGTGTGTTAACTTGCTAACCTACAAGCTTCACCTGCTGGCACCGCAGCTGTTTAACATTTTTTACTGTACTGAAAACTTTCACCATTATCAGTATTTATAACGCATCGATGAAGAGGCAGGGCAAGACAGCAAACACTACTTTTTCCCCATTTGCCTCGATTAAAAAAAAAAAAAAAAAAAAAGAATTATTCTATTCATCCCTCACCGGGGAAATTTGTTTGCTGCACTCCTTACACCGCAGCAGGCTGCCCTTCGACGGCGCCAATGGTGGGAGAAGCAGGGGTTAGGTGTCTTCTCCAAGAACCCTCGCGTCTCTGTGGGACGCAAACCCGCAAACTTCCGGTCCGCGCGCGAATGCTCTAACCGCTGAGCTGCCGTCTCCACCCTAAAAGTTCTAGTATTGATAGGATGTTATCGATAAACATCCCTACCTGCTTCCCCATGGCTCAGTCTGAGATTTTTATTTTCAACAAATTTTCAAAACCAAAATAGAAAATATTTTTCTGTAATGTAATGATTTGTTTTTGTCCCCAGTTATTTTTCTCAGCAAGAAGCCTAAGGAGAAAGAGCTGGACTCTAAGAGCCAAGTGATCGATGGTATAAGCAGGTTAATCTGCACGGCCAAACACCAGCACACTATGCTGAGAGGTAAGTCATACTGCTTTCTAGTGGCAGCACTGCAGCATTACAACAAATTAAAATTTAAAGTCTTGCAGGATCGAATCATCTTTAATCTCTTTTTTTCTGCTTTGTAGTCACTATTGATGGAGTTGAGTGGAACGATGTGAAGTTTTTCCAGCTCGCAGCTCAGTGGCCGACCCATGTCAAGCACTTCCCGGTGGGGATCTTTGGTTACACGAAGCCGGTGTGACCTTGGCCATTGTCCGCTCAGCTCTCATCTCGCCCAGTGGGTACAGAGAGGAAAAGCCAACTGCCCCCTTACTGATCCCTAGTAAAAGTTTTCCTGTGGAAATCTAACTAACTCACAACCGCGTGTTGGACTCACAGATTTTCACCTAGTCTGTTTGATGTTTTTCGATGTTGTTGGGTGTATCGTTTTTTTAAAACACTACAAAAAGAACAAGTACTATTTTGTAAGATTTGTGCTACAAACCTCTGAGGTATTTTTGAGGTTTCCAACAAATTGCCACATTTGAATAACGGCAGCTGTGTTTGCACTTTGTTTTCAAACTTTTTTTATCATTTCTGTGAAATCCTACATTTATTGTTACTCTATAGACAACGGAGGAGTGTGATGGTGACGTGCAGTGGTGTGTGTGAGATTGTTACCAACCGTGTTTGTGTTTTGTCCTTCAAAGTTGGAATATTGCTGTGAATTTAGATGGAAACCTTCTAACTCAGTGCTCTGTTTTCTTACTCGTCCCTTTACTTTGGATTTTTTTATTGGAAGGAACGTAATACAAAAACAAGACAAAAAAAAGAAAAAAATGAGAAGGGTAGCTATTATATGAATGTAGCTAACAACTTGTACACAGTTCATTACATCAGTTCATTTAAATAAATTAACATTTCTAATGTTAGTGTGCACTCACACTGTACGAATATGGGAAGCCATTAAGGCCACCACACACACGTAACCAAGTGCGCTTGTTCAAGTGCATGTGGTGGCCCTTATGGCTTTCCATATATTGAAACCATTTAAGCAGGGTAGTTTGATATCTTCACCCTCATAGCTGAATGCTAAATTAATTTGCGGCGTAGTTGTTTCTCTGCTCCAGTTTTCTTCTAATTTGAGTTTTTCTCAATGGCATATTTTCAGGTTTAAAGCAGATTAGTTGTTAAATATGATAATTTCATACTGGACTGTGCAGTGATGTGCCAAAGTTACTGATACAATCTTCGGCCAAAGTTTATATCCCGGTAGACTGAAGCTAAAATGTTACGTGTAATGTGTCCGTGGTCCCTGTGGAAATCAGTGTTAAAACTGACTGACTTGTTTATAATTCGGCCATGTTGGGAGGTTATAAGATGTAATGACTAGCGTGTCTTTAAGATCAGCGTCACCACAGTAGACCCTGAAGTCTGTGGTTCAGTATTTGGATCCTAACAAAGGAAGATCCCAAATGAGTTGCTTTTAAATATGACGAGAAGCAATGAAGTCTTGCCACATGTCCAAGTTGCCTGTGAGTGTGTGTAAAAGTGCTACACGTTTAATGGTACTCCCTGTATGGATAGCCATCGGGGCTACTACACGCACGTAAACAAGCGCTTTAGATGTTACCTAAGCACGCTTGTTTATGTGCGTGTAGTGGCCCTGATGACTTTCCATATTTCTGAATTGTGATGACGTGAAACTTTTGCAATAGAATAAACCTTTGGACAAAGGGCCTTTAAGATGAATTTGTTTTTATAAAGTGAAGACTTCCTAGCTTTGATAGGCTTTTTTTTTTTAAATGGCTGTTTATAGATATATATATACAAGATGTACTATTGTGAAATACGAAAGCCCCTTCTACTAAATTGAAAGCACAAGTAATCTTACATTTAGTTCTCAACATAAATGCCAAATATATTTCCAGAACGAAGAAATGGATTCTATTCAGTATGTTGTCATACATTTCCCTCACTTCGTAATGCACTTTCAGGTGGTTTTTTTGCTCCAATTAGGACATGTTTTTTTGTTTACTGGTAATTTGAAATATAAACCACTACCTATAGTTAGGAAAAACTTTTCTTCCTCATAAAAATGATGTTTTCAACAGTGGCTTTTAGCTTCCTGTGAGGACTGAAAAAACATGAGGGTGTGTTGCCTTTTTTTTTTTTTTATGCCACTAAATGTCTGGAGTTTATTTTGCAGCTACCACCATGTGTATGGCTGTGACTTTAAAGACCTTTTTTTAAGCTTCTGAACAGGGTCAGTCTCTCAGCAGGGAACCGTACTGGTCCCCTTGTAAATTTGATTTCTGACTGAAGCTAAGTTTTGACCCGGGAAAAGTTATTTGAGGGAATTAGTTGTAGAGGCTTAGCTTCTTAAATACTTTATAAAGAGCAAAAACGCAGGAGTTTGACCTTTTTTTTCTCTTTTTCTTTTCCCTAAATCCAAAAGTAGCATGGGGGTGTTTAAAGACGGGAGCATTGAGTTGGCATGTTCACTGCATCACTATAATTTAGCACTACATCAGTGTTACCACTTCATCATGCCGACTCATTGCTCCCGCTCCTAGAAATGCTGCCCGGTGTCTTTGCACAAACCCTATTTTAAATGACATGACAGTATTTTTTAAATTCACCACTAAAAATATGGGTTACTTTGCATGTTTTACAATAGATGTAAATATGTTTTCAATTTTTTTATATTGTTTTGGTTCTTTCCATGCTCTCACAAGCAGTTGTGTTTAATAAAATTTTTAATCTTCTGTACAAATATCTCTTTATTTGCATTCAATTTCCATCTTGCTACTTCGGAAGGTGTTCATAAACAAAGCACGTCCAGCTATCCGTCTCAGCTGGAAGAGATTGAGGGCAAGTTGACGTAACTCTTCATGGGAGGGAGAGGTTTGATCTTTCGTCCAGCCCAGCCGCCTTTCCGCTGCCACCGGCCACTGGATGGACGAATACCGAGCCAGCGGTTCCGACCAGCTTTCCCGATGATCCGTTTGTTATGATCGATGTTGGACACCCGACCCACCGTTACTATACAGGTTTCCATAACCTGCGCACACCAACCAGACAACATTTAGTATGTAGGACCAAAAACCTCTTGATTTTTGTCAAATCTGCTTCACCTGAACTTGCTGCTTGGAGGGAAGCTGAACAATGGCTGTCCCATTTACTTTACGCAGCAAAACACCACTTGTCCCTGAAAACAAATGTTTAATTTGCAACACTTTATGGTGTGCTTTTTTTTTTTTAATAATACAACAAATTACCTGCAGCTCGGATGTACTCTGATCCCTTCCCGGGGAATTTCTCCAGATTGTTCACCAGTGTCCCCACAGGTAGGGCTCCCAGTGGGTAGGCATCGCCCTCATTGGCCGATACTGTGAAGATATTAAAAGTTAAAAAGGAAATACTTTATTTCACACAACTTTTCTGTCATCAGTTTTTAATCTCATACCTGCCATGCGTCCGATAACTCCAGATGTCTTAATGATATCTCCAGCTTGCATTTTCTCTGTGGCGATGATCCATCTTTTACGGTTTCCTCCAGCTACCAAGGCGATGTCAGCAGATCTTCATGTCCAAAGAGAAAAGAGAGATTTTAATGTAACCACTATTTCTGATTAGCATCAATTAAAGTTCCCTTAAAAGCACAAAATAAAATTGGGCGATGACATGATTCTTTAAGACCAGGAGACAAAACTTCACCCTCATAAGACCTGACTATGGTCAGATGGTGAGTATGATACCTCTGTAATACAGTTTGGTTCTTATAACTGGTTCCCAACCTCTGAGCAGACACAGTAGGTTTCAAGTAAATGCTCATTAAAACCTTTCTATTAAAATGTTTAAGTTTTATCAATAACGGTAGTGCTTCGTTCAGAGGCTAATCTCACCTGCAGGGGTCGTATCGCACCTCCATCACCTTCTCTTCAAAAGGCTTGCCCTCATTGTTGTCTTCATAACGTAGCCGTTGGAAATCTATCCAGCGATATTTCTGTTTATGGCCACCGCCGATGCCGTGAGTGCGCACCTTTCCTGTGGAACCACAGTCGGAGTTTAAAGTGATCGTTTCTCCAACACATTATTAAATCTAAATAGTATTTATTGATGAACATGTAGGAAAAAATATTCTTAGACCAGAACTTGCCGATCTATATTCCTACCCTCACCTATGGTCACCAGCTGTGGGTGGTGACCAAAACAAACAGATTGCGGATACAAGTGGCCGAAATGAGCTTCCTTCACAAGGTGCCTGGGCTCTCACTCAGAGATAGAGTGAGGAGCTCTGCCATCTAGGAGGAGCTTGGAGTAGAGTGATTGCTCCTCCAGGTCGAGAGAAGCCAGATGGGGTGGTTCAGGTATCTGGTTAGGATCCCTTCCGAGAGTCTTGCTGGGTTTCCTGTCTGAGGCTGTTGCCCCCTGTGACCTGACCCCTGATAAGCGGAAGACAACAGAACGGATTGCTATTCTACTGCAGACTTTACCTGTGTGATCTCGGCCTCCTGTTTTTCTCATCCCCATCGGCTTGATGCTGTATTTCTCCCTCTGCTTCCAGTAGGTCCTGTTCTGCTCTAGAGGGACTGTGGTGAGAAACCCTCTGCACTGGTTTATTGTACTAGAAACCAGAGCTCCCAGCTTTAGCTGGCTGACCACCTGCACAAGATATAAAATTACCAAATTATTAGAGAACAACTTGCATGGAGCTTGTTTTAGTGAATTTCTGCAATAAGTAAGATAACCTGTGTGGGCCTGGCAGCAGGCTGGGAGATGGTCAAGGAGCACAAAGCTCGAGTCAAACACGACACCGCCATCATAACAACCTGAAAAAAAATAAATAGAAAAGATTGTTCCTTTTAATATCTATTCAAATTAATATTCTATCGTCAGCGTTTTAGTCAACAAGCTCAGAAATTATCAAAATTGAAAAATGATACTGACTTTTTCATCGTTTTCAAAAATAATTAATACTGTAAATTTAGTCATTTCAATGGTACTTAAATGTCAGTCACAGTCAGTCACCTTCTTAACCATCTGTCCCTTTCAGGGTTGCGGGGGTGCCAGAGCTCATCCCGGCTGATTCAAGGCGAGGGGCAGGGTAAACCCCGAACAGGTCGCCAGTCTGTTACGGGGCCACACACATACAACCATTCACACACACACACACACACTCATTCCTAGGGGCAATTTCACACCGGCCAAACAACCCAATATGCATGTTATTTGAGGATGGTTGGAGTACCTGAGGAAACCCACGCAGACATGGGGAGAGCATGCAAACTCCACACAGAAAGGCCAGTGTTCCAAGGACCCCAAAATGTGTGACTGATGGTTATGGGGCCAGATTTTTAATGAACCACACAGCTTGATTGAACAAACATATGAAAATCTTACCAAATTAAAACAGATTCCACTGCATTTTATTTTCTATCTTGGATTTAAAGCAACATTTTTAACAGCAGTTTTTATTTTGCTCTATAACATGTTATTAATGTCAAAATTATACCCAAAAGGTTTTCATCGCTTTTACAAGCGAAAAGGCAACAAATTATATGAGTTAGTATAGCATGTATCCCTAATGTTAAGGAGATCAATACTAAATAGAAAACTGAACTAAATAGGAAAAAAGTATTAAACCAACCGATTTACTTCAATATTTCATCCTAAAGTTCTCATCGGCGTCCTTCACTGAGCTGCATGCGATGTCGCGTACTAATGACGTATCAACTTTGTCATGTTTTTGTGGTCAGTAACTAAACTCTACCAGTAGGCGGCAGTATTGGCTAAAGTCAAATTATGAACAATCATCATGAACTTTATTGCAGAATCGAGGTCCAAAATAATGAATAAATATAAAAAGAAAAGAAACATATGAAAGAATATAAAAAGAATAAAGAGGCGTGTTTATTTATAAAGTACGTCTAAAACAAGCATAAAGACACCAAAATATCTTTTAATTTAATGTAGAAAAAGAATTGTGGTGTGGTTTCTTTCTTACTTGTTTTTAAAAAGTCTGACAAACGATATTATAAATCAGACAGATATTTTAATTCTGCTAAAACACTGCTGTGTATTTGCAGCATATATTGGATTGGAAAATAAAAATGGCATGGTTTAATTTTATTAGCAAATTATTTATATACTGCATATGTTTACATTTTTTTGCAATGTAGTAATAGTAAATAGTAGCACAAGTATAATAGTAATTACTTATGCATTAATCTATTACTTTCATTTATATGTTACTGTGGACAAAAATGAACACACGATTTACACTTTTATCATCTTTCAAATTTTATTTCTTATTTTTACAAACTACTTTACAAACTATCCTTCACTTCAGTTTCCTTTAATTAAGAATACAGCCATTAGAATGGACGAACATGAGCTGCTCAAATACATTGTCTGGCAGTCGGCATATCTCTGGGCGAAATATCTTCCGCCCAACATTGATCAGGCGTTCCACTGGAGCAGAATGGGCTAGAACTGCCAGGTATTTTGCAGCTAGTATGGCCAGGTGGGGGTACTTGGTGTCCTGGGTCCTCCAGTAGGCAAGGGGATCCTTGGACCTGTCCAAAGAAGGCTCCGTGAGGTAATCCTGTACCTCCAGCTGGACTACCGTAGGTGATGCTGTCATGGTTGATGTCATTGTAGACTCCAGGAAGATATCCAGGATGTCATCTTCCTGGCGAGGCCTCTTAGCTGGCGGTAGAGCAGCAGCAAAAGTTGTGCTGTTGCTGGCACTGGCTGTGGCCTTGCTAGTGAGCATTGATGTCAGCCTCTCCAGCTCTGGACCCTGGACCCACTTCAGCGTGAAGCGGGGATCCAAAGCTGTTGCCATTATGAATACCTCCTTTTCAGCATAGGGGGCCACCCTTCTCTGGAAGGAGTCCTGGAGGGCTGCCGTCAGCTTGGACTTGTGTTTTGATGACATCCTCTGCAGTTTTGCCATCGTTCCACGGACACAAGGGACCACCAGACTGGCAGTGACAGAGTTCTGGCCCTGGAGTAAGCTGGTGGCTGTCTCGAAGGGGGTCAAGATTTCCGAGATCTCATATAAAATGTTACGCTGGTACAGTTTGAGCTGGAAACAGTCAACCCCCTGCAGTTTGGCTTCTGGGATTTGCAGTATGGAGCGGATCATAGCCAACTGAGCGTTCCAGCGAGTAGTGTTTGCTGTCGACAGTCGCAGCTCATCCTGTAGTAGCTCACTGGCATGTATGGACCGGTGTACATGGCTGATGATATTGGCAACCTTGCCCAGCACATTGGTGATAGGACCTGCCTGATTCATCGCATCCTCGACAACCAGCTGCAGCGTGTGGGCAAAGCAGGGGTCATGCTCTGTGATTATGCCATCTGTGATGTCAACAGCCATGATGCTATCATCATCATTGTCGCTGTCGGTCTCTGGAGAACTATCCCCCTCAGAGCCAGGGAGTAGACTAAAATTCTTCAGCATGTTGGCGGCATTGTGAGTGATGATGTGGGTGACACGGTCAGTGATGTTGAAGCAAGCGAGGGTCTCGTCGACGCGCTGTGCAATACTATCAGCTGTGGGCTTGCCACTGAAGCGTGAACAGGCCAACATCACTGATCGAAGTGACCAGTCGAGGATGAAGTGGCCAGTGATGCCCAAGAATCCTCTCATCCTGCTGTTGGACCACAAGTCAATTGTTAAACACACAGCAGGGGCTTGCTGGAGCTGTGACTTGAGGGCCATGTTCAGGGCCTCTGCCTTCTGACGCAGCAGGTATGAAGTCAAGGTCTGTTGGCATGGTGCAGTGTAGCAGGGATCCAGTGTGTGCAGTAGCGCCCTGAAGTTAGCGCTCTCTACCAGAGAGACAGGAAGTAGGTCACCAGCAATGAAGGTAACAACCGCGTCAGTGATCTTGTGTCTGCGAGGGTCAGAATCACAGTAGATCTTTGTAGTGGCAGTAAAACTGGCCACGGTTGGTTTATTTAAGGCCACTGCGGTTTGAGTGCTGTTGCAAATAGGTCGGTTACTCTCCAGGAAGACATCACTGTGCTTGCGCTGAAATATACAAAATAAAACAATATTCAAAATACAGTAAGCCCTAAAATAATCTCTAACAGACATTAAACCAGGCCTGGGCAAAATGCAGCCAGTTAAACGTTTTAGTCCGGCCCCCCAAAAAATTTAAAATAAATGAACCATGTTAATGTTAAATAATTACAGTTTCCACTGTAATTTTGATGTTTCCTCACTAGAAGGTGCACTCTAGATATATTGGCTTTGTTGCAAAAACAACAACACTGCTCCCATTAAAATGGCTGTGTTTCTGTGATGCACGTTGTCAAAATAGATTGTCGGGTTTCAAGCCTACATTTTAAACCTAGCGCGCTAGATGCACGTTTTTAAAATCAAGCTAGGGTGCTTGATTTTAACGTCAGCGCGTTAAGTGCGTGTAGCGGCCCCAATGGCTTTCCATATACAGCGCGCTTGTTTACCAAAGCATGCTATCAGTCTGCTTCTGTTCCGGCCTCTAGGTCAAATGTTAGAACCCAATGTAGGTATGTGATAGAAACATGTTTTCGGTGTCCGTAAATTGTCCGTACTCGTGAGCAGAATCTTGCGCGCTACCTGTCTGGGCTTAGGATTGGCTTCCGGGGGTGCATTTCCAGACGATTTCTTGGTCGCAGGAAGTGGAAACCCGCTTGTTTAGCCTCGAATTTTTTCGATTCTCGCTTTATTCGGCAGAGATTGCTAGATTTGTACATTTTGCTTCAGTTCAACAGCTTCAAATACTACCATCTTGTGCATAGACGTTATCCTAAACTGAATAGACATTTAGAATAACATTTCATCTAAAAACTTACGAAGTTTTATCGATATTATTGATGGTTGGGAACATCTCCCGGAATATTCATTGGTGTTTGTCGATCAAAACTTGGCGTCGTTTTGTAGTTATTTTTTTCCCAAGCACTATCTGAATAAAGAAGTTTTATGTCATTTTAAATACTTTTTTTTTACACATACCTACCCAATGTGGCCCGCGAGCCAAAAAGTTTGCCCACCCCTGCATTAAACGTTGGTTGAGGCTTTCCTAATACATACCTTCAGATGAGTCTTTAGATTTGATGAAGACTTCGCACAGTAGGACACTTGGGAAAAGCACTGTTTGCAAACAGCCTTGCAGATTTGATCTGTCTTGACAGCTGGCTCGAAATAATTCCACACTGACATCTTGAGCAAACCAGAAAATGGTGATTTCTCCCAGACACCAATTGTGCACTTTCTACTTGCTTGCTTGCTTGCTTGTAGAATGTCGCGAGATACCAGTGTTGGTATATTACGCCTAACAGGGAACCGAAATCCCCTGTGATTTCAAAAATAAAAATCGACCATTATCGAGAACTGATTCTATATATACTGAGTTGGCCAATCCTGATTGGACAGGTAAGTAAGCGCCTTGTTTAAATTGAGTGGGTCTAGCTGATCTCTAAAGTAGAAAAGGGGAATCTATTGTCACAATACCAATGTGGTTTTAGGAGGGGTAGGAGCACTTTGGATTCGTTAGTTCGGTTGGAGGATGATGTTAGGAAGGCACGGGTGAATAGAGAGGTTTTGGTGGCGGTATTTTTTGATGTTGAAAAAGCCTATGATATGTTGTGGAGGAAGGGACTGTTGATTACACTACGCACGATGGGGATTAGAGGGAGAATATTCAATTGGGTTCGGAGTTTCTTGGAGGGGCGGAGGATTCAGGTTAAGGTTGGGAGAGCGATGTCGTCGGTTTATGACGTGGAGAATGGGACGCCGCAGGGGAGTGTAATTAGCCCTACCTTGTTTAATGTTATGTTTAATGGTGTGTTTAGTGGGGTGGGGAATGATTTAGGTAGATCACTGTTTGCTGATGATGGGGCGTTGTGGAAGAGGGGACGGAACAGGGAGTATGTGGTTGGGAAGGTGCAGGAGGGTATAGACAGGGTGCAGGCTTGGGGTGACAGGTGGGGTTTTAGATTTTCGGTGGACAAGACAAAAGGTATGATGTTCTCGAGGGGCCGGGTTGGCACTGTGAAGGGTTTGAAGCTCTATGGTAGGCACATTGAGATGGTGGGGTCTTTTCGTTTTCTGGGTCTAACTTTTGATAGGCAGTTGGTGTGGAGGGAACATGTAAGGTACTTGACCAGTAAGTGTGACAAGATATTAAATGTCATGAGATGTCTGGCTGGGGTGGACTGGGGGGCCAGTTTTTCAGCTTTGAGGTGCCTGTATGATGCCCTGATAAAATCCAGATTGGATTATGGATGTGTGGTTTATGGTTCGGCGGCGCCTACAGTGTTACGGGATTTAGATGTGGTGCAGGCCAAGGCCCTGAGGATTTGTTTAGGTGCTCTGAGGACTTCGCCAGTGAGTGCCCTGAGGGTGGAGGCGGGTGTCATGCCACTCGCTCTGAGGAGGAAGCACCTGGCGGTGAATTATTGGGTTTCCTTGAGAGGAAAGAGCCATAATCACCCTGGGCGGGGGGTTCTGGATTGGTCCTGGGAGAGGGGTGTGAAGGAAACTTTGAGTTTTGGGTGGGTAGGGGGTTTGTGGGCACGGGAATTGGGTGTGGGGGATTTGGAGTTGGAGCGGGAGGAAAATTTTCAGATGGTGCCACAGTGGAGGCTGGGAGAGGTGAGGGTGGAATTGGGGATGGTGGGGTGGAGACAGAGGTTTGGGGATGTGAATGTGGCGGGAGCATTTAGGAGTATTATTGAGGAGAATTATGGGGATTACACATTGGTGTTTACGGATGGTTCAAGGGATCCGATTTCGGGGAGGACGGGTGCGGGAATGGTGGTGGAAGGGTCTGGAGTGGAGGTAGGGGTTCGCACGTCAGATCACTTATGTATTTTCACGGTGGAGTTATATGCAGTGTGGATGGCTGTGGTGTGGGCAATGCAACATGGTGGTGGGAAAGTACTTATATGCACGGACTCGTTGTCAGTGGTTCGGGCTCTTGAACTGGGGAGGGTGAGGTATCATCAAGGTTTGTTTTGGGATGTTTTGAATATGGTGTCGGGGGTGATAGGAGGGTCGTTGGTGTTTATGTGGGTTCCGGGCCATTCTGGGATTGGGGGGAATGAGCGAGTGGATGAGGTGGCAAAGAGGGCTGCAGATCGGGTGGTGGTGGAGAGGGTCGTGGCTCTGTCACGAGGGGAGGTGAAGGCGTTGGTCTGGAAGGGGATAATGCAGCAGTGGCAGATGGAGTGGGAGTCAGAGGTGAAGGGACGACACTTGTATGAAGTACAGAGGACGGTGGGGGTGACTGTGGATCCGGTGGGTGGTGGAAGGCGGGGGCAGGTGGTTTTTAGCAGGTTACGTATTGGGCACACGGGATTGAATGAAACGCTCAAGATTCTGGGTAAACATTTGGATGGGTGTTGTGATTTCTGTGGGGAGTTGGAAGGGGTTAGTCACGTGGTGTTAGCGTGTAGAAAGTATGAGGAAGAAAGAGAGGCTATGATGGTGGTGCTGAGGAGTGTTGGGATGAGACAAGTGAGCTTGGAGGAGGTGTTTTTGTATGGACGTCAGGGGAAGGGTTTTGGTGCCCTGTACACTTTTTTGAGGTGTACAGGGTTATTGAGGAGGATTTGAGGTTCGTGACAGTCAGTAGGTGGCGGTAATGCACCCAGGTTGGTGCTTCATGCCGCAAACTAAAGAAGAAGAAGATCTCTAAAGTAGTCTAAATATCTTCTATTGTCCTCACCGAAACAAGATGCTCCCTAGAGTTCACATGATCATAGCCCTGTGAACTGAAACTACTACCACAAAGAGATGAATAGATTCTCATTAAGAAGCTTCCTCTTTGGACCAGGAAGTGATAATGCTAATGTAAACTCTCCTGTTCAGAAAGGGACTTTCTTTCTTCACAAAGATGGCTTCTTTTACACCTCTTTCCAATCATCCTTTCTCTCTACTTGAATCCTCACCTCACTGTCCTGAAATGTACGTTTGGTGTGTTTAAAATGCAGTTGTATGACAGACTGTGGACCACTTGAGGTTTCTTTTCTGTGGCGGCATAATCTTTTGTAAAGTGACCGTGGGGTTTTTTTTTCTTCTTTTTTTCCCGTTAAAAGGCGCGAAGCACCTACGTAGATACATTACCGCCATCTACTGATTCCCATGGAGATTACATTCTTTTCAACAACCCAGTACACCTCAGAAAATAGTACAAGACTTTCGTTTCACCAGTCTAGTGTTCTTTACAGCTCCCTGCATTACAACAAATAGAATAAACTGTATTACTCTCTTTTTCTGTAAGCATAATTTTACACTAGTTTTTGTCTTTGTTCAGTGTCCACATCAGAAAGTGAAAATGTCCAAAAACATGAGAATAGGGAAACAGAAAATTGGAATAGAAATAATGGAGTCTCAATTCCTTACGAGTCAAGGCTGTCTGAGAATCTTCCAACATCATGACATCCCTAATTTCTTTAATCCTGTCATTACGACAGAAACTAGTACATCCTAAAGACGAGATGTCTTTAGAAAAACAGAGTTATGTTGTTTATTCTATTTGTTGTGGTGAAGAAGGTGTAAAATAATAAGAAATAGTAATAAACATTGCATACTTTATTGGTCCCTCCCGGGGTAATTTGTGTGCTGGATTACACCGCAGCAGACCAATAGTGGGAGAAACAGGAGGTTATGAGTCTTCTCCAAGGGTCCTAGACGTCGACTGAGTGGGAGTCGAACATCCGATCCATGGGCGAATGCTCTACCACTGAGCCACCGACTCCCCCAACCACAAGAATACTACATTGGTGAAACAAATCAAGAAAACCTTTAGTAGTCCCACAATAGGAAATATGCAACAGCATACGGTAGTTACAGAAAGTCAAGAACATACTTTATATAAAAAAAAAAAAAGAACTAAAATAGATAAGAATATAAGTAGGTGCATAGTAATGCTATTATAATGTGAACACTAGGGGAGCATCTTACTGGTTGTTTAGTTTCGGTAAGGACAATAGAAGATAATTACAGAACTTTAGAGATTAGCCAGCCCCACTCAATCGTAAACAAGGTACTTACTTGTCCACTAGCTGGATTGCAAATGCGATCAGGCCATTGTCTTGCCCTCGCAGCACCCTCACAGATCATTATCATAATGCCCAAAGGTAGTCAGTTAATGGCCTAAAGCACCAGGGGCCCTTTCAACAACTCAAAAACAGGTCGCAGTGATAGTTAAGTAATATACATTACTATATTACTTCACCATATAATACTATTAGTTTTTATTTTCCCAATATAATACTATTATATTGGGAAGCTGGAATCCAAACTACAGCAGGACAACATGAGGGCGGTGTGGTCCGGAATGAAAAAGATCACTGGATATGGGGGAAGAAGCAGACCCACTAGTGGTGGCAAAGATAGAGCTAATGACTTTAATACCTTCTTCAACAGGTTTAGCTCTACAAATGCCACCACCACTACCTCTTCTTCCCTACCTCCACCACACCTGCTACCAGCGTCTGCTCCTTCTCAGCTATTCAATGGACTAGTGCCTGAACCCCCCCCCCACCCAACCGTTTGACTGTGACCACTTTTCAGGTGAAGAAACAGCTGGAGAAGCTAAACCAGCACAAAGCAGCCGGCCCAGATGGCATCAACCCCCATACCCTGAGGACCTGTGCGCTCCAGCTGTGTGGGGTTCTCCAGCACCTCTTCAACCTGAGCCTCAGGCTGGAGAGGGTTCCGCTTCTCTGGAAGACATCGTGCCTGGTCCCTGTACCCAAGAAACCATCTTCATCTCACCTCAAGGATTTCCGTCCATTTGCCCTCTTATCTCATGTGATGAAAGTGCTGGAGAGGCTGGTGTTAGCCCACATGAGACCGCTGGTGAATTCCTCTCTGGACCCCCTGCAGTTTGCCTACCAGCCACGCCTGGGTGTTGACGACGCTGTCATCCATCTGCTGCAGCGAGCTCATTCACATCTGGATGGCGGTGGAGGCATGGTGAGAATCACCTTCTTTGATTTCTCTAGTGCCTTTAACACCATCCAGCCCACATTACTGGGTGATAAGCTGCGGCTGATGGGTGCTGGTGCGTCCGCCGTCTCCTGGATCACTGATTACCTGACGGACAGGCCATAGTTCGTCCGGCTGGGCAAAGTCCGGTCTGATGTGGTTTTAAGTGGTGTGGGAGCCCCACAGGGCACGGTGCTCTCTCCATTCCTCTTCACATTGTACTACACTTCAGACTTCCAGCACAACTCCGATTCATGCCACCTACAGAAATTCTCTGATGACTCTGCAGTTGTAGGGTGTATAAGTGGTGGGCAGGAGGAGGAGTACAGGAGGGTGGTGGATGGATTTGTGGTGTGGGCGGGAGAGAATCACCTGCTCCTCAATGTGGACAAGACCAGGGAGATGGTGATTGACTTCCGGAAGAGGAGGAGGACTGCTTTGCAGCCGCTCTGCATTCTGGGTAGAGATGTGGAGGTGGTTGAGGAGTACAAATACCTTGGAGTGACCATCGACAGTAGACTTAGCTGGAGGAGCAACAGTACTGCTGTGTACAAGAAGACTTGCAGCCGACTTTACTTTCTAAGGAAGCTGAGGTCCTTCAATGTGTGCGGCAAGATCCTGGAGACATTCTACCAGTCTGTGGTGGCCAGCACCTTGTTCTTCTCTGTCATCTGCTGGGGGAGCAGCATCGCAGCCAGTGACACCAACAGACTGAATAAACTAATCAGACTGGCTGGCTCTGTCATTGGCAGCAAACAGGACTCACTTGAGGCAGTGGTAGAGAGGAGGTCACTGAACAAACTTTTGTCCATCATGGAAAACCATGACCATCCTCTCTACCCACTCCTGGACGAACAACGGAGCTCCTTCTCCAAGAGGCTCAGACAGCTCCGCTCGAGAACATCTCGTTACCGGAGGTCTTTCTTTCCGTACGTGATTGGGTTCTACAACGACTCACTTAGCAGATAGGAAGTTGTTGCTGTGACACACAAATTTCCCCTGTGTGGGATCAATAAAGTATATTCTGATTCTGATTCTGATTACAGCAAAACACTTCTGTCCATATAACTATTACTATTACTCCATCCCTGATATATATATCTATATATAACGGTTTTATATATGTAGATCTCAATAAATCCATCTATAGATCTCTATAAATAGATTTCTATATGATATACGTATAGCTACATGTCGATACAGTATATAGATAAATATAAAAATTTACAGACATACAGACATAGAAAGACAGACAAATACTGTAGGTAGATGGATAGGTCTGTGGGTAGGTACATCTATCCTATCTCGGATGGATCTAAGTATATATTCGTAGTTAGTATGAGATCGTTTTTTTTCTCCCATACTGAGTGTTTTTAAAGGTCAAAAATTCATCTTTGTGAAAGATCATGTTTTGTGTAAAGCTGATTGATCTGTCTTCCATCAAAACTCAAAGATTTACTTTTTTATTTTATTGCACTACGTTGTCTTTAGAAATCAGTAAAGTGTGTAAGAAAACAAGTACACATACTGTAGAAACCAGATGAACATACCAAAAACATTTGAAAAAGTTTTTGTTTTTTTTTTAATAGTTCTTGGATGCATCTATGTAAACTTTAAGTTCAATTTTAGGAGAATTTGATCATTTCATCTCATATATACAAATTTTGTACATTTTAAATATTCCTTATAAAGAACATTGAGATTAACAATAAAAATGGGTCAATTACAAAATACACCCCTAAAAAGTGACAAAAAAGAAAACATAGCCACAGTATGTCAGGGAAAATAAAAAGATAAAAGAAAATGGAAAGAAAAATAGACTAGATTGTTTAATCAAGTGCAGTAAAAGCAGTTGCTATTCTGTGCAATAATTTCAGGGTGTCAACAGTTCTTACAGATTTGGGTTCAGAAGAGGATTCTAATTTTTGGGTATAGTTATTTAATTTAATCACATAAAAGCTTGAACATGTTGCTTTTTTAAAAGTTTGTGCTTTTGAATATAAAATTTGCCCAATACTCTTGGGAAAGTAGTTTTCTCTTTATTAGTGAATTAGTGAAAAACTAAATGACATAACCTTGTATGCCATATGACCAATTTAAAAAATTTACCCTTGAACAAAAGTGAGGAAGTCTTTCCAAAAGGTTGCTGTATGCAGGGATTTTCAGAATAGGTGAATAATCAAAATTACACAATTTTTTAAAATCTATTTTGATGTGTAGTGAGGATTTGACTGGTTAGCATTTATGAAGAAGTTTAAAGCAAATATCACAAGGTATTTATTACACAAAATATTTGTAGGAAAAGTCCAAAGTTCCTCCGAGTTTAATGTCTCGGGCTAATTTTCTCCAATAGCGGGTCACATATGTCAGTTTCAAATTTTTTTTTCGATTCTTATATAAGGTCTTGTAGTAAAGCAAACGTTAGCTTCAAACAAAGAAAAGTGATGTGAGGGTAAGGGAAGTACTTTGTACATGACGTTTAAACAACATTATAACTTATAGGAGGATACTAGCACCTATAACTACTATAAACTCTTTGAGGGGGACTGCAATGAGTGGTTAAAAATTGGTTTTTGGACATTAAACATCTATTTGAGTTGAATAGATGATTTACATCTTATTTTCAAACCAGTTAGGACAGAATACGTTTTGAAAAATGCATTTATAATGCACCTTTCATACAAAAAGTAGCACACAGTGCTGATATAAACTCAATAAAAACAGTTAGATACCAGCACACATACACACACAGAGATAAACATCTGCATTAGCTTGGCACTGAGGCCTAAGATGCTGGAATGTCCTGGTTCCCGGGGCTGCAGTGCAAGGCTACAGTGCAGGCTCCTAAGCACCCAGAATAGGCATATCCTCACAGCACAGACCGAGTGAGCATAACTGCTGGTGAAGAGGGTCCCTATGAGGAAACACTGGAGTTTAAAATGAACAGATGTTTCAAATTGTTGCCAAAAAACAAAAAGATAAAGCTGAATGACAAATGAATGTAAATAAATATCTGAGACCAATTCAGACGTATACAATACTTATGGAAGATGTCATTAAAATATAAATTAAATATAAATAGAAGTTTTTAACTAAAAATAAACAATGAATAAAAAGATAAAATAAGATCAGGTCTGACATGAGGCAAAACCTAAGTTAAAAAGGTCTTCAACTTCTTTGTAAAACATGAACAGTCTGTGCAGCCCTGAGGTCCTCTGACAGGCTGTTCCATAAAATCATAGGTTCTGATAAAATGTAATGATAAAATCATAGGTCTTGATCCTCATTTTTGGAACTAAAAGACCAGACCTGGAAAATCTCTGGGCCCAGAAGGGCTCACAATTGAAAAGCAAGTACGATAAATAAGACGGCCCAAGGCAATTATGACTGATAAAGATCATTTAAGGAAGCTTAAAATCAATCCTCCTGAAACATACAAATAATTTGATTTGACAAATAATATTAGAACACAATAACAATTAAAGTTTATTAAAAATTTTGAATGAAAATGTATTTTGTACAAAATATTTTCTGGTATTCCAAATATGAAAGTTTCAGGAGAAAAATAGCATTCACAAATTATGGATCAAGCTAAACGCATTTGCTTGTGAATTTTTGCTAATTCAATACGCAATATTAGATCGTTATGATTAAATTGAAGAACAAAAAACATTGAGTTTTATCAAAGATATAATTTAGAATAAGAATTATGTTTTTTTTTCTGGTTAAAATCTGAAGAAAAACAACATGACGTCATTGAACGTCAGTCGCAAAGATCTCTGGGAGAAAGTTTGAGAGCAGGAGACATTTTGGATTTAAAGGGGCTGAGCTAGCCGTCAGTCCGAGCACCCGGTAAGTTAAAAACACAGTTTATCTTTTAAAATACCTCACTGTACAGACCGTACTTATGGATACCAGAGTGAATAAGACATTTCAAACCTTTATGTTCGTATTGTTTTATACTCAGTTATTTAAATGGCTGGAATTGATTAGTCGCTGCAGGGAGTGGTGATGCTAACTGGTTAGCTAAGCTCACTAGTTATTAAGTTATTGTACTCATTAAATCTAACCAGGAAGTTTATAAATAACTTAACAGATTGCTATTGATTTTTGTATATAATTATTAGTTTTCAGCTTAAATGGCGTCAAATAAGATGTTTATTAAATAATTCATCATCTGATCTGCTGATCGGTACTGGAAATAATTTATATAAAAAACAGCAAATAAGCTGTGATCAAATCATCTCTTTAGGTTAGATTATTTTTAAATAGTCTTGTTTTTGTTGTGTGGCTTTGTTGTATGGCTTTCTCAAAGGAATTCAGCAATTTTCAAATGTTTTTTCTTCTTCGATCGTCAGTGGGAGTTATTTTCCAGTCATTTTGTGTCTAGCTTTGTGATTTTCATAGGATGGATGACTGGACTCTGGCACTGGTGGCACTTCCCTGCTCTGCCTCTGCCACACCCTCCTGTACGCCTGTCTCTTTGTGTCTGTCACTGACACATGCTGCATGCTGGTTTGCTGAAATCAGGCACCATTGATTTCTTTTTTTATATGCACAGTATAAGTATTTGTACCAAACTCCTGTGCCAGCTGAAAACATACCTAGATCTTGTTAAGTAACAAGTGAGCGATGACACTCAAATCAAACTAAAAATCAAACTTTGAGTAAAAGTTATCAAATTTTCTACTGCCTTGATTTAGAATCAAGATCTGGTCTTGAAAGGTTGGTGTCGTCATGGTTTTCATTGTGTTCCTGGTTTAATAAAGCTGATGCATATAACGTGAGATCAACAGTCAGTAAAATTTGGCACATTGACTCAATAACCAGGGTGGCTGGGCCCTCACTCAGAGACAGGGTGAGGAGCTTTGCTATCTGGGAGGTGCTCGGAGTAGAGTCCCTCAGGGTTTAGAGAAGCTAGATGGGGTTAGGATGTTTTCCAAACGCATCGCTGGTGATGTTTCGGGAACGTCACCCCATTAAGAGACATTGTCTCAGCTGAGAGACTATGTGTCACAGATGGCCAGGGAACCCCTCACGATCCTCTTAGGTGAGCTTGAGGATACAGTAGGGATGAGAGAACCCTGTTTTTTTTTGTCTGAGACCCCGCGACCTTGCCCAGGATAAACAATGGAACTCAATAACCTGGGTCAGGTGTGTAAATGCAAGAACACATAAAAGACCTTCATCACACCAGTCCTCCAGGACTGGATCGTGTCATCCCTGATCTACATGCATTTTACTTTTAATTTTGTTACCAAATTAAAAACAACCTTTGAGCAACTTTACAAGCTGCAGTCATCTGACTTGTCAATAAAACTCCTCTTCTGCTGAAATTGATGTTTAAAGAAAACAGTGGATTCGGTTTCTTTGTTACGGAGTTACTGAAAAGACAATAAATCTCATTTGGTAGCTGATGCTACTTTGATTTTTTAATTTGAGAATCTTGCAGTTTTTTTGTGTGATGAAGGGGTACCAGTGAAAACGGATATTTTGGTGTGTTACTTTTCAACCAAAGGCTGGGCTGATGCAGTTGATTTACTGGATTTTAGTTTTTGTGAATAGCTTCTTTTTCCTCAACCAAGGAAAAGTTTGGTGACAATTTTTAAATATAAATGGGATAAAATGGGATGATTGGTTTTATGGCTGCAGATTCTGTGTGGAGATATTTACATAAAATTTTTGTGTTGTTTCCTCTCTGATGGCACGTATATCTTTAATTCTGAAAATAGAATCATTAAGGTTATTCTTGTTTTTCTGATGAGCCAAAGCGAGCTGCTTCCATCCCCCCATCCAACCTGCTCCTCTGCACTCTTGTCTTTTCCTCCCGCTGTGGGCGGGCTTGTCTCTAATGTGCACCCTGAGCTGATGCTGGTTGTTCTGACGAAGCAGTAGGAAGGTCACAATCATCCTGCAGGCTGCTCCTATTTTCCTCTTGCTTCTCTGCAGCATCAGCATTCATTACTCTGCTGTTTTTCTTTGCATTTGGCTAGCTTTCAACCTTTTTTTACTTGTATTTTTAAGGTACCTTATTGATAAATATAGAAATTTAATGACGTACTGTGCCGGTGTGCATCACTGTTGCTAGAGGAGGAGACGTTGTCTCATCAGCTTTTTTTTTTTTCTACACCAGCCTGTGAAGCTGCAGCTGAATCTCGAGGTTTGTTTTTAGTTCCATAAGCTGCATGAATTATGGATCATTTAAGCCTTAAGCAATCATTTGGTTAATTTTGTGATGCAAATGAGCACAGCAGGACAGAGTTTTCTTCTTTTGATGTGTTCAAAGAATTTCAAGATACATTTTCCATACACTGTAAGAGCTTGTTTGTGAAGCTGTATCACAGTCCATCTGCTGCAAAGTGAAACCGAGAGCCTGAAAATCTGTTAATGGACTACGTCTTATCTGTGATGTGGACGCATTAAAAAGGCAGGTCATGTATCTATGCAATGAAAAATAAACTGAAAACACTTTGAATGTTATCTCATGTTTACTCTGCCATGAGACAACATGGCCTGCACTGGATGGTGCATTTACATCACACTGTGTGCAGTATTTACTAATAATGCGTTGTTGGTTTCCTAAAAGTGATGTTTTAAATCTCTGCTGCATTGGTTTGACTCTATTAATTCCTGCTTACCGATCATTTTTACATATGAATGCTCATTTATTTTTGTTTTTAAGTGAAAATTTAAATGCCAACAAATATTTCTAACTTTATATTTAAAAAAGAAAAAAATACCAGGCGGATTGGTGCAATGGTATGAAACTGTATTGGTTTGTCAGAGTTGAGGTGTTTCTCCACCAGGTTGAGGAGTCAGATGAGGAGGTTTGGGTTAGTAGTTAAGATGCTCGGGAGGTGGATCCAGGACTTGCAGGTGAGACTGTCTCACAGCTGGCCAAGAACATCTTTGGATCTTCCTGGAACACAGGGGTGTCAAACTCTGGTCCTCGAGGGCTACTGTCCTGAAGGTTTTCCATGTGTTCAACACAGCTGATGCACATAAAGTAAAATCTACCAATAAAAGTTGGCACATTGATTCAATAACCTGGATCAGGCATGTAGATGCAAGAACACATAGAAAACTTTCAGGACACCTGCCCTCCTGAGCTGGAGGATGTGGCTTTGGAAAGTTTGGGTTTCCTTTCTAAGGCCGCTAAGATGACAGTATTGTACACTAGATATTTTGGACTTAATTTTTATTCCATGTGGTAAATAATAACTGTTGCTGTCTGGAAGAAGGAACAGAATGTGATCCGCATGTTTAGTTGTTTTCTCACATGAAAAGACGCTGGCTGACATGAAAGTATTTCTCATGCGTATCACAGCTACTTTGTGCTTTCATCCATACAGGTGTTAGACAGTCTCCATTTCTCTGCAGGCTAATAAACTCAGTGAAATGTGGATATCTTTGATCTTTCAAAGACAACGTTTCGTGTGAGGATCAGAGAAGCAGTCAGCCTTATCGGACGATTTGATGGAGAAAAATTAGGGTCTGATAATCCCTCTTTTGACTTCAGTTTGACCCGACTCTTTGTTCATAACACGCTTACAGCCTACAACCACAAATACAGCTTAACACAATGAACACTCAGTGTGAAACTGTTTCCTTAAATATGTGTATAAAACTACAATTGATTTACTTGAGGCCTTCGTAGAAAAGCTACAGTTCTTTGATTGGCTATGATGATATGCTTCCAAATTATTCTAAGTTTAGCCAGGACTTTTTTTTTTCTTCCTGCTGACAAGCCTTGGTTCGTTTTCACCATTCTGCAAGTTTAAGCTACTGACTGTCAGCCCGCCAGTTATTTAGTTTTTGGCACAGTGAGTGTGAGCATGCCGTGGCAGCCTTAAAAAAATACAGTTGAATATTAAACTGGAATAAAACACTGTCTTCAAAATGTGTCTGAGTTTATTTTTATGCGGCGAAAATTTAGACAGCGAAAATAAATAATAAATAAATAATAAAAAGGCAAATTTACCTCTTTTTTTTTCTGCATAGAATGTAGAAATATGATCATTTGAAGTACAGAAGGGCTTGGGTTTGTAAGAACACATTACCGCAAAGTAATTATGGTTATTTAAAATGCTGAAACATTACTGCACTTCTCTTTAAAAAAAAACAAAACTTTTTACTGCATGTCATCACTGTGAAAAATACTGCTGGTGAGATGTGTTTACTACGGCTCAATAAATCACTACTTGCCACCTCGTTTTCATAAATCATTAAGCAGAAGCTGTTGGTTTTTAACATGTACATACTTGAATGCTGCTCTCTACACTTAAATGCCAGCTTGTCTGGACTCAAATGTACAGTACATATCCACACAGAAATATAAATATCATTTCCTCATCTTTTATTGAACTCTTTTATTGAAGGCTTTGACCTTCCAAGTTGTGTTAAACAGGCTTTGATGTCATTCTGATGACTTCATTTCCTCTCTATGACATTTACTGACCACTAGCTATTTATGCCAGCTCTTCTCGGTCTCCCATCTAGTTTTCAGCCGCATACAAATTATTCTGATGAGTAACTTCTGCCAGAGCTGAGCTGTAATCATATGAAATATCCTGTAAAACATATTTAAAGTGGACCAATTTTGAGCTCTGCTTAACAGGTTTGCTCTGATGTAAACATACTGATAAAGGAGACTGGTTTTGTTTAGACTTTTTTTTTTTTAACATCTCAGAATTTATTTGTGTTGATTTTTTTTTTTTAACTGTTGAATTATTATCAATTTACAGGAAAAAAGCAATTGATTCTAAATATGATGGGGCGGATTTCTCACAGCGAGTAGTTGATCCTAGTAACGTTAACTACCAGAATTCAGAAATATAATTTTGAGTATACTTTGTGACGTTCATGTTTTTTATAAAAAACATTTGATGGATTTTTTTTAAATAATTTTTTTATTACTTTTATTTAAGATCAAAATAAGAAAGCATGTAAGAACTACTTAATAGTTAATGTATTTTTTTGCTGGCAGATGACTGTGTGTGTTTGTGTGTTTTTTATCTCCCACCTTCCAGCCCCACTTTTAGCATACAGTATATTATTCACATAGTTCATCGCTGCTTAAAATCCAGCTGTGCAGGCGTTGCCGGGTTTAGTACATAGATGCTGCGTAGCCAACGGTGATGTGGCTGCATGAGTCATCACCTTTGGGGAAAATGGCTTCTTACCACACGCTCACTGAAGGGCTGACATTTCTTTGTAATTTGATATTTTCTACAGCAGTTGGGATGTGTTGGGAAAGCTGTTGTCAGGTTGTCCTCTCCCTGTGTCAGCGAGCATGGTTGCTTTCTGTTTGGCACCTGTAAGCACTGCAGTCTCTGCATGCTGCAGCCTGGCTTCAACCCTGTGTTGATTATTACCTCACACACTTTGTTTCACACTTAACCTTTAACCAAACATGCAAAGTTATTTTTTTCTTTTTTGCTCCTTCTATGTTGTGTTTTGCTGAACCTACAAGCGCAGTATTTTTTTCCCCTCTGGTTTCTTTTTGTTTTTTAATCCAGCATCTTTTCTAAGAAAGCTGTAAGGATTATTTTAATGAGTTCATATTTCTTACATTAAGGAAATGCTGACGTGCTGTGAAGTAATTTAAAAACGGATCCATCATCTTGGCTGCTAGCAGTAAAAAAATCTTTAGCTTTCTCTAATAGATGCCTCTGTGCTAGAGGATGATCTTATTAGAGTAATGGAGGGATGGTTCAGAGGATGCTGCACTGCTCAAAATGATTAGTTTCTTTTCTGCGATCTTATTTGCAGGTTTCTTTAAGCTGCAGAGAAAATGTCCACCATGGTTTACCCCCGGGAAGAGAAGCTGGAGAAGCTATCCCAGGAGGAGATCATCTCTAACACCAAGCTAGTGATCCAGGGTCTGGAAGCCCTGAAAAACGAGCACAACTCAATCCTCCACAGCCTACTGGAAACCATCAAGTGCCTGAAGAAGGACGAGGAGGCCAATCTGGTCCATGAAAAGTCCAACCTGCTCCGCAAGTCAGTGGAGATGATTGAACTGGGTCTGGGAGAAGCTCAGGTGAGGCTTGTTGTCCCTGTTAATCTTATTTTAAAAAATAAGAAACTAATAGACAAAATCTGTGAAGTAGTCAACTTTCTAAATCTCCAATTATGGATATTTTAAGGCTGTAAAAGTCGTCACTACACGCTAATTAAAGTGTATTTTTCTTGCCAGCCATCATTTCAAAACAGAATTTTAGTGACAATTAAACTTATCATATTATCTCCTGAAACTAGACAAATGTGTTGTTAAAAATTAAGTTTCAAAATTGCGAAAGATGAAGCGTGTTACTGTAAGAGACCACTTTAATCCCAAAATCTTCTTTGTCTGATGTTCATACAGATATTTCTTTTCCTGCTTCCTCATTCTATACTGAGCCTCTGTGCTGATTATGATTCATCCACAGTCGGCTGCAGTTTGAGCTCTTCTACAACATTTTGCTTCATTCAAGCGTCTCTGTCTTAGGTGATGATGGCCTTGTCCAACCACCTGAACGCGGTGGAGTCAGAAAAGCAGAAGCTGCGCGCACAGGTGAGGAGGCTCTGCCAGGAGAACCAGTGGCTGCGCGATGAGCTGGCTAACACCCAGCAGAAGTTGCAGAAGAGCGAGCAAAGCGTGGCCCAGTTAGAGGAAGAGAAGAAGCACCTGGAGTTCATGAACCAGCTCAAGAAATACGATGAAGATGTCTCACCCACTGTAAGTGAAACATCATGCGGAATCATATCTCCACACTTAATAAAATCAATAATGAGAAGAATTTTTTTGTTTTGTAGAAATGATTGCTCAATGTTTCACAAATGTATTGGATTCCATTATAAATGGAAAGCAAACAAATTGAAAAAAAGTTTTTTTTTTTTTTAACAGCTTGTGTCAGCTAATTACTGAAATCAACAGGATTCCATTCAATCAGCAGCCTCAGGGTTTCTGTACTTGGCCGCATCGTGCTTTTGTTTTCTCAGCTTTTAACAGGGATGCAGTGTTCTGAAAGTTTTTCTCTCTTATAATTCCCACATGTTGTATAGGTTGGTGTACTTAGTCTAAATATTTGTGTTTCAAGATTTGTGTAAAAAAATATTTGTGTTTGAAGATTCAAGATATTGTTCGAAAATTCAAATTATCAGGAGTCAATTCTAACTCAATAAATTCATTAGTTTTTATGGAGGAAGAGGGAAGGATGGCTCGGTGAGTAAGGCGACCGAACTGTAACCGGAGGGTTGCTAGTTCGGGTTCGATCCCCCGCTCAGAGTTCATGCCGAGGTGTCCTTGAGCAAGACACTGAACCCCTATTGTTCCATCAGGTATGAATGTATGGGTGAATGTGAGCTACGTTGTAGAGCGCTTTGAGTGATGGAAAGGTAGCAAGGCTAGAAGTCTAGGAGCGGGCTTCCAGTTATTCTATCATGGTATAGGAAGTTTTGTAAAGGAGGAGTTTGTAGGGAATGTTCTAGAGGTAAAAAGGTCAGACAGGGTGATGAGTCTCAAACTACAAATTGAAGGGGTGATGTTCAACGTTGTTTGTGGGTATGCTCCACAGGTAGTATGTGGGATTGAAGAGAAAGAAATTCTGGTCAAACCTTGATGAGGTGATTCAGAGCATCCCTAGAAGTGAAAGAGTTGTTATTGGGGCAGACTTTAATGGCCACGTTGGTGCAGGAAACAGAGATGATGAGGAGGAAATAATGGGCAAGTTTGGTATCCAGGACAGGAATGCAGAAGGACAGATGGTGATCAACTTTGCAAAAAGAATGGAAATGACTGTAATTAACACTTTCTTCAAGAAAAGGCTGGAACATAGAGTGACCTTTAAGAGTGGAGGAAGGAGTACACAGGTAGATTACATTTTGTAAAGGCGGTGTAATCTGAAGGATATTAGTGACTGCAAAGTTGTAGCAGGAGACAGTGTAACCAAACAGCATTGGATGGTGATGTGTAAGATGACCCTTATAGTGAGGATGTTTGAGGATGAAGGGAGTGCAGAAGACTAAATGGTGGAAGCTGAAAAAGGAAGAGTTTCAGCTGGACTGCTGCATCAAACAACCGCTCTGAGTGGCTGCAGGGACTGCTCAAATTTTTATAAAGGATTTGTAGGCAGGTGATGCTTCCAGATGACTGGACTACTACAGCGAATATGATCAGGGGGACATGTAAGAGAGTACTTGGTGAGTCATCTGGAAGGAAGATGGATAAAGAGACTTGGTGGTGGAATGAGGAGGTGCGGGATTGTATCAAAAGAAAGAGGCTGGCTAAGAAGAAGTGGGACAGTGAGGAAAGTAGGCAGGAGCACAGGGAGCTACAGCTTAAGGTTAAAGTAGACGTGGCAAAGGCAGAACAAGCAGCCTAGGATGACGACTTGTATGCTAGGCTGAACAGTAAGGATGGAGAGATGGACCTATACAGGCTGGCAAGACAGAAAGACAAAGATGGGAGGGATGTGCAGCAAGTTAGGATGATTAAAGTCTTTTGTCTTTTGACAGATGCCAGTAGTGTGATGGGAAGATGGAAAGAGTACTTGGAAGAGTAGATGAATGAAGAAAATGAAAGAACAAAGAGTAGAAGGTGTTACCATAGTGGAGCGGAAAGTAGCTATGATTAGTAAGGTAGAAATAAAGAGGGCACTGAAGAGGATGAAGAGTGGAAAGACAAAAGATAGTTCATGGATACATTGAAGGAAGACATGAAGACAATTTGCGTGAACAAGGAGAATGCAGCAGATAGGGTTAGATGGAAGAAACTGACTTGCTGTGGCGACCTCTGAAGGGAAATGCCGAAAGGAGAAGACTTAGTCCAAATATTGGCAGGAGTTGTGAGGACAGCCATGCTGCAGTATGTTTTTCTCCTCACCATGAAAGTTTGTAAATACAGTTTTGTTTGTTATCCAATTTAATTATAAAGCTGTAGGAGGTAAAATGTATTTTGACCCTGATAACATAATTTAAAAATTAGGTTGGCAACACTTTGTAAATATAATTACTGTTTTATTGTGCCAGCAGGAGGAGAAGGACAGAGAAACACCAAAGGACTCTCTGGATGACCTCTTTCCCAATGACGAAGAGGAGCAGGGCCAAGGAAGTAAGTCCAGCAGCTCTGAGGCAGGAGACAGCACCAAGAAATGACTATGTCGAAAAGATCTACTTACAAAAAAAAACTTATGTATGCAAACAGTTTAGATGCCAAATGCAATAGATATTAACAGTATTTTAATAGTGAAGTATTATGTTGGAATTTAAATGAATTTATATTTAATTTCAAACAATTATTCTGAGTAAGCATGTCATATTGAGGCAGAAAAGAATGAAAGAGTTCTGCTGTTAAGTTGCCGTAGATACAATAAAATGAACCAGAATTTTTTTTTTTACTTGTGATAAACGAAAGAATACACAAAAATCTTATCTTCAACACTAAGCAGCATGTGATCGACCAAAACCTTCCCTGGGAGCTTCTAGTCGATTGTGCATCACTGTCCCAGTTCAATAATCTTTGTTTAATATGGGATTAAAACAAGTAATAATAATGCTCAGCATCATGACATTCATTAAATATCTTGGGCTTCATACAAACTAGTTACATAGTACATAGTAGTTCAGCTCTGAAAAGATCTTTTGGTCTGATTATTGTTGTATGGTTTTTCTTGAGTTTTCTCGCAACTTGAATTTTCTGGTTGGGTTATTCCTGTTAACTGTAAATAGAAAAAATGGCTTACTAAAACATAGTTATGTCATCCGAGCAGAGTTTCCTTTGACAAACAAACAGACTGACTGTGTGTGTCCTTTCACAGTGCAACACCAACATAACAGTGCCGCCGTGGCTGCAGCCCAGCAGGGTGGTTATGAGATTCCGGCTCGCCTGAGAACCCTGCACAACCTGGTGATCCAGTATGCCTCTCAGGGCAGGTACGAGGTGGCAGTGCCACTTTGCAAGCAGGCTTTGGAGGACCTTGAAAAAACTTCTGGACATGACCATCCTGATGTGGCCACCATGCTTAACATCCTGGCTTTGGTGTATAGGTTGGTTAATTTCTTTTTACTTTAAAATAGTGTTCCTTTTTACTTTTAACATGCTGTGTCTCACTCATACAGGGATCAGAACAAATACAAGGAGGCAGCTCATCTGCTCAACGATGCGCTGTCCATTCGAGAGAAAACCCTCGGGAAGGACCACCCAGCTGTAAGTCTCCAGTTGTTATGGCAACACTTGACTTAAACCATATGTGGTCACCTCTTGTTTGTTCATTATTTTTCAAACACTTGTGTCAACAGGGAGGCAATAAATGCTCCTTTATGTTTACTGCTCAGTATTTTTCCCCTTCGTTTAAGTATGGATCTCTGACTGTGTGCCTGCAGGCATGAAGTAATCAATCACTCCTTTTCAGTCTGCACCACATCCAAAACCAGCAAGACAAAGAATCCATGCATGTGGTGTAAACACCAGAAAACTGTCAAATGGGTTCAATCTGTGTTGCAATGAGATGCTATAATTCCTTTAATTGCTTAAAAGTAACAAAAGAAAATTCACACCATCTCACAGGCAGGTAGAAACCTCCAAACAGTTAATTACTTAAACTCCGTGACGGTTCTTTGAACAATAATGGCAATCAGGTGTATACTGAGTTACAAGGCCAACCGGTCAGGACAAACACAAATCAGGTGCTGTTTTCTGTTTCCCTCATAGGTCGCTGCAACGCTCAATAATCTGGCCGTCCTGTATGGAAAGAGAGGCAAGTACAAGGAGGCCGAGCCCCTGTGTAAGAGAGCCCTGGAGATCCGAGAGAAGGTAGGACACATTTCCGCATGGAACGGCTAATTAGACCTCATCTCATAACTAGTTCATTGTAATAAAGTAATTATTCAGCAATAGTTTTTAAATCTCTGAAAAGGCAATATGACACAATCTGCCATGAATATCAAGTATAGGATTAAATTTCTGACATTGATTGCAGACTATTCCTATGAAAATTTGAAAATTCCCATTGACATATTTCTCAAATTTCTCTTCTGGGATCAAGAAAGTATTTTCAAGTCAATGTTGTTGGAAAAATTGTAATTGTTTTTATTTGAAAAAGGATAGAAGGCGTTCAGGGAGCCAGCTAGGCCAGGTGGATGAATAGACAAATGACTGAACTCTGCAGGATACAAAAGAGCCTCCCAGACTAAAAGCGCCATTCTGTTGTCTTGCTATTGATCAGCCAGGCTTTCATTTGATCTCAGTAAAGCCTGCGGCAGGAAATGCAGCTGAAGAGATGCAGCTGAAACAAAAAAAAAAAGATTAAGACAGAAGTTAAATCTTCATTTTAAAGAATTTTTTTTTAAATGCATTTTGTCAGGTTCTGGGGAAGGACCATCCAGATGTGGCCAAACAGTTGAACAACCTGGCCCTGCTGTGCCAGAACCAGGGCAAGTACGAGGAAGTGGAGTATTATTACTGCCGCGCCCTGGAGATTTACGAGTGCAGGTTGGGCCCAGATGATCCCAATGTGGCCAAAACCAAGAACAACCTGGTAAGAAACATGCTTGTTAGATAAACTCCATGTTTTCTCTTCTTTTCAAACCTCATATTGATTTTTTATGTAAACTGTGGCTAAAACACAACTTGTTCCATCTGTGTGTCTGTTTAATGACTGTGGGGATATTAAATATGCAAGTGTTTTAAAGTTGCAAAGATTCAACTAAGAAAATAGTTTGAAGTCCATTTACAAAGTAATTTCTTTTCGATTGTAGATCAATGATAGATCAGGAAATAAAATTGTCCTTGACTATAATAAGGAAGGCACAAATTTTTCTTTAAAACATTTTTGAGTTGCTATGGTTACTCTTTCAGTAGAACTTAATTTGCTCTGGTAGTATCTCTCTTTGCAATGTTTTTCATCCATCTGCTACCTTCTTCTTTTTTTCCTTCTAGCCTTGTCTTCCACACCATGATGTAGTTTCCTATCTTAGGAGCATCTGTCTCTCTTCTTTTCCTCATCTTGTTGTATCAGTGTATATGTCTAAACTTGATCCAATCTGACTCTAAGCTTGTACGATTGTTTGTTTTTCAGGCATCCTGCTTCCTTAAACAGGGGAAATACAAAGAGGCTGAAATCCTGTACAAAGAGATTTTGACTCGTGCTCATGAGAAAGAGTTTGGATCTGTTGATGGTAAGGTCTGATAGCGGATCGAGCTAACAGCAAGTTATAGATCAAATTTACAAACTCTTCCGGAAAATCTCTTTTGTCAACTTCATATGAATAAATAAAGTTTTTACAAGTAACAATGTGGTTGGTGACAAATCAATATCTCTTTATCTATTTGTTTTCCACTTTTAATCTGCTCCTTGTCTGATTATAATGGGTGGTCTCAGATGGAGAAATGAATTTTTGGCAGGATCCTGTTCCTCAGCAATCAGGGGAATCACAAATTTTAAAGAGTTTGTTGAATTAAAAGAAAACACTTTATCTCAGCTAAACCGTTTGATAGTTTTTCTCTAGGACTTTACTGACTGAATTAAATAACTGAGGATTTTCTGCAGTATATCACTTTTGGGTTGTCATTCAGAGTACTAACAATGTAAAGTTTTAATTGTTACCTTCAAATTAAAAACAAAGTAAGTACCCTATTACTGATGCTGAAATTCCACTATTGAGAAATATTTTCATTTACATGCTATAATGTAGGCAACAAAATAATTTAAAGTAAATCTGAAATCAATGATTAGCAAAGGATTTTTATTCACTATTTTATTGATTTGTATCAATAAGGCAATTTTTTCTAAGTAAAGAACACAGGCTTCTTTCTACATTAAAAAAAAAAATATCATCATGATATGGGTTCATGTCTAAATCTGCATTTTAGAAAGTTTACGGACACATGAGGTTAGAAAATGCAACATTCAGCTATAATCAAAGGTTAGTAAAGCAGCTCGCCTGTATGGCGCCTGGTTTTCAGTTCGTGCTTTGGTTGTAATGTTCCATTTGTAGACTTTTTGCGTCTGTCTGTCTGCAGCTGAGAACAAACCCATCTGGATGCACGCAGAGGAGAGAGAGGAGATGAGCAAGGTGAGAGGCAAACAGAAAAACGGGTTTTTAAATGCAACATTTATTCGGGGGGAGAAAAAATCCAAAAAACAATTTCTGTTGTTGGAGTGAAATGGCGTCCTTTCTCAGTGCAAAATAAAATCCTCCACTCAGAGGATTAATCCAAGTTTTATGCAAACAGATTAGCTGCAGATCCAGTTTGTGCAATGACTCTTTGTTTTCCTTCCTCTGCTCGATGATTTACTTCCAGGGCAAGCACAGAGACAACACTCCGTATGGCGAGTACGGCGGCTGGTACAAAGCATGCAAAGTTAACAGGTCAGAGAGATGAACATGTTAAGAATAAATTATGAATCTTTTGTTTTTTTGTGTCTGTCGTAAGAAGTTTGTGTGATTTTTCTGTTTTGTTTTTTTTGCATCCAGCCCCACAGTGAACACCACCCTGAGGAACCTGGGTGCACTGTATCGCCGGCAGGGGAAGTTAGAAGCTGCTGAGACCCTGGAGGATTGCGCCATGAGGTCTCGCAAGCAGGTTTGCATTTTTTTTTTTTTGTTTACGTATGCACGTCAGCATCCAACTAAGTGAGCTATGTTGATTTTTTGGCAAACTTCTGAAACATGTCTCCACTGCAAGGACAGCTAATCTCATGATATTTTTCTCCCCTTTTACACCTTGCTTTGGATCCAGAGCAACACAGTAAGTGGTTTGTTTCCGTCAATTCCCGTAGAGCCCTCACCTCCTTCCTCTAACATCACACCCATCTCACAACCTCACTGTCATTTAAAATATCATCTCAGGAACATCGCTCTGACTATATTTAATAGATGAGGAAACATTAAATCGGTATCCATCATAAAACCTTTAAACTCCAACTCACATCCACCAGCTCTGACTTTGTGCACTGCATCCATCAGGGCATCGACCCCATCAACCAAACACGTGTGGTGGAGATCCTGAAGGACGCAGAGGGGGAAAGGCGGAGGAGCAGGGACAGCCTGACCAGTGTTAAGTACGAAAGCGGCTCTGAAACTGGCGAGGAAGTGAGTATGGGCGTCGAGTGGAATGGGGTGAGTACAAATCCACTAAAGAAGAGTAAAACCTAACCGACAACTTGTCTAGAAAAAAATAATTGTATTGGTAATGTCACAGAGCGTGGGCTGGTACACACTTACTAATAAAGAGAACAAGTAGTTATATGTTAGGAAAAGTCATATGTAACATTTCAGGGAGAAGGAGTTGGCTCAGTTGAATGTCTATCCTTGGACTGGGAAAAGCTGGTTCGATTCCCAGTGCGCTCACGCCTAAATGTTCTTGAGGAAGACACATAACCCCCAGTTACTCCCACCATTGGCGCCGTCACGGCAGTCTGCTGCGGTGCAATGCAGCAAAAGTAATTTTCCCATGAGGGATGAATACAGTACGTTAAAATTAAATTAAAAATACAAAGTCTACTTTCTGATCTTTGTCGTTGGTTGACCAGACCTTTGAGATTTAGAATTCTAACTTATAGACAGGTGTACAAATACTTTTTGCAGCAATAACATACTTTTTTTTTTTTTTTAATTATCCAATTAGATTTTTTTAAACTTTGTCCCTCACAGTCAAAATTCTAAGTGGAAGGAACTCAAAAAATCCCTGAATGTTAAAAAACTTATTTGCCTCATTGTGTTAATGTGGTAATTACAAGTAAAGTGTGTGCCAGCCCAACAACTCTCTCCACATACTCCAGTCGCATCATATTTTTATTGTAATGTGGACCAAAGATTAGAATTTACAAGCTGATTGAATGTCTTGGCATGCTCATTCTTTGTTTTTTTTTATTGACAGCATCCTAAAACTACATGTTTTATTTGTTAGTTGTTTTTGGCCATTGCTTGTAACAAACCCCCTGACGAGTTGAACGTGTTTTCGGCAATGCATCCACACATGTGAAAGCATAATAAAAAAGGCACAAGCTCAGCCTGGGGCACCATGTCCAAATACTACATGTAGTATTTTTACTTTTAAATAAACATATTACATATTGTGAGTGGCTAATGTGTACATCATCACATTACATCACCCATGCAAACAGCATCCGGCTGTTCTTAATCTTAATCCAGACTGTCAGCGTTGCCTCACCTGAGCTGGTACCTCCACCCCACATGCCTCGCTGCACTCACTTCATCCAAATACGCATGTGCCAGCCTGCCAGGCCTGCTCCTAACACCCACACTAATGCACCGTGTGTGTTCTAAGTGGCTGAAAAACGCCTGTTAACCCGATGCCTGCTCTGCTCTGAAGTAGAGTGTGCGTGTATGTGTGTGTGTGTGTGGGGTTATCATTTGCACGTCTGTTGTGTGAATGCACAAGCTTTTATTTTTTCTGCGTTTGCGTACACATTCTCAGAACAGCTGCAAAATGCTCTGCAGCAACACATGCATGTCTTTATCCATGCAAGCACCGGTCTGTCTTCACAACATGTGACAGCATGCTGGGTGTGTCCAGGTTGCTGGGAGGGAAATATTCCTTCAATTGTGGGGAAAAAAAGAACTGTTGGTTTAATGAGTTTTATTTGGCTTATTTAGACTAAAATTCACTTATAAAAACATCCATCCATTCATTCATGTATAAATTTGCAATTTTATTTTCACTCTCTAAAAAATGCCAGAACATCTTTTTAACTGTTGCGTTAAAGCTCTAATTCACCTTCTGCTTAAAGATCTTCACATAGCAAATGTGAGGCAATTAAATTCATGTTTACAGGAAAAAAAGTTTGCCTATGCAATCCGATAAACAAGGAATTATCACAGAGGGCATACCCGCTGTTTGACATCTTGTTTTAATTGTGTTCCAGTTGTGTTTCAATGTAAATGTGTGTGTGTGATTGTAAACACTATCAGCTTTAACCCACTGCCTGTTTGCATGCTCCTCAGACTCTCTCTTTTGCTTTTATTCCTCCTCCTCTGTTCATCGTAACCCATTTGCTTGTCGATTTGTCTCGCCATGACAACCAATCAGCCAACCAGAAACCCTCTTTTCATTTTAGTGGATTGTATTCTACCTTTTAAATTTTGTGGATAGATTTATTGATGTAATTTATGAAAATTTAGTGATCTTTTAAGGTGATTTAAGCTTAGTTTGAGATAGTTTTTTATTTAAAGTTGTGCGAGAATTGACACTGCTTGAATCTATGTGCAGTTTAAATATTAATGCACCGAGTGTCCTGTTTCAGTGCAGATTCTTACAGATGTCCCCTGTCTTCAGTGCAAAGTCACTGGCTGCGTGCAGTGTGCCAAGTTTAGGCTTCACAGCACCCCAGGAGGAAACAAAACCAGCTGAGTCATGAATAAGCCTACCTTCAAACACAGCTTTAATTTTTCACGAAGTGCTGCAGTTTCTACAAGAAGCCTCAGTTTGCAAATGTTATTACTGTCTTAATGCTTAAAATCTGCTACAGAAAAGCCAGTGCAGGTGTAGAAAACTAAAATATCAGGTGTTTATGTTTAGCACAGGACCCCAGCCCGGATCTCTTGATCTCACAATGTGTGCCCTGTTTTTTTGTCTCTTTTTCTCTTTTATCAGGCCTAAGCCATCAAGATTATTCCTCCATCCTTCTCTTCTTCCCCAAACACAATAGCAAAGGGATGTGTGTTGTGGTTCCTTTCTCCCAACAAACCGACAGCTCTTCTACCATTCCCGGTGTCCCCCTCCTGCCCATCCATGGCAAAGACTAAGCAAGCCTGGTTGTCTCCTCTGCTGGGGCGTTTGGTCTTCTCATCCACGTTTTCCTCTCTTTCACTTTCTCCGCCACTAATCTCTGTCGGCAAATGTTACTTCGGCTCTTTCTCTTACATAACTTTTAAAAGATGTAAATGTGTGTGTGTGTGTTTAATCTCTGAGGAAGTCACTCGCATCCACCTGCACTGTCTCGTATACATAAAGTAGGTTTTATTTAAGTTGGAGGAGCAGGTAAGTTATTTTTTGGAGAGCGGCTAATTATAAATGCTAATGTTGCGTCTAATTCAGCCTCGGTTACAGATGTTCGTTAAATCTATAATCCATCAAGCAGTTAAAATCACAATACAGGCAATATGTTGTGTCTAATAATTTCCGATATTTGTTCTGCATCGTTACTTTGAACCATTGTTAAGGTCAAGAAGTAAAACGACCTAAAAGCTAGTTTCCTGCATTTATCCATAATTGTACTATATTATATTGTTTAATAAGTTTTTATTCATATCTGAACGAAACATTTTAAGAGTTTTTTTTAATACCAATGCCTGCGATGCAATGCCATTCATGGTACTTTATAGTTATTATTTTGCAGCCTTGTTAGTGACAAAAGAGAAGGGAGTGAAACCTTTTATATTTTGTCCACATGTAGTTTCTTTTTTTTTTAATAAATCTAATTAATGTTTACATTTTTTATTTGCTTTTTGTATACGTTGTGGCCTAATATAAAAGCAGTGGCATATTGTGAAAGAGCTGAAAAGCCAGAAAACAAAGTCTTTTCTGGTGATTTCTAAAGTATTTAGTATTTACAAAGGGATTTGGCATCAGAGACCAATCAGATAATGATGAATTTGAACATTTCTTTGAGTTGTTGGAGTAAAAGATAGCGTTAAAGTCTAAAAGTAACTGAGTAAATGGAGGGTAGTTTTTTTTCTAGAGGATTGTGCGTCCATGTGCGTTTCAGTGGTACATTCAGACAACACAAAGCGTTGCCTTTTTCTCACACAGTTGCCACTTTACACATCGTGTCAGGTTTTTTTCATCACCTAAAGTTCAGTGCGAGTGTTTCCTCACAGTCAACATGTTATTTCAGATGTAATTCTAACCGAATGTAAATTACTTTTAACACGTGGGAAGTGTAATTATAGGCTGTGTTTGTAGATTTTGACGAGTGCATTCACCGCACAGCTTCTCGCCTCGATTCTTCATTCCTCCCCACTACTACATCTAAAACACCTAACGCAACGCCGAACTAAAGAAATGACCGTGTTCCTCACATAATTATGCCAATATTGTTGTGTTAGTGGAATGCTTATTTATTGAATAGTCTATTCTTGACATATATAGTGTGACTTCTGTTTCCCTATGTGGACGAACATTAAATGGTAATGTCTTTAAGCACTATCTTAGTAAGTAGGACTGCATTATATTTGCCATTCTGCATTGTGAAGATTATTGCATCAACAACTGTTGGTATTCTCAAATAAAGTTTTTCATTGGTGAGTTTTGTCTTTTTTTTTTTCTTCTTAATCTAATGAGAAAAATGTCTGATCAAAAATAAATCGACTAAGGTCATTTATTTTTGATCAGACATTAAAACCAACCCCTCAAAGTTTAGATATTAACCCACCGGCTGGTAAGACGTCTGTGATGCACCTTGAAGATTATCATAAGCACTCTAAAGTTAATGGTTAGTGATTAGAAATAGACGTCTCAGGTCAGCGACTATAATAATTATTATCCTGGTAATGAATGGATGGATGAATTAGTGTAACTGGAAATAAAATGTTTCCTTTTTTCAAAATAAAACTATCTAAAATTCATGGTAACAAAAGCCAATCAACAATTCTTAAACATCGCACACTGTCCTGTTGAAACAAAAACCCAAAACGGAAAATGTTTGTACCGAATTTCTGCCAGCTGTAGTTTTGTCAAGTAAAAAACAAGCAAATAAGATTTTTGAATACACACATACATACAGTGTGTATAATGTATATATTTTTGTGTTATACAGTCAGTTCAAAAAGTTTTTGGTCTGCTGTTAGTGGCTCTAAAATTTTTAGGATTGGTGCAAAATCTAAAAACTAACTGCCAAAATCACACTGTAGGATTTTTAAAACCAATTAAATGTATGTTACTGGGTCAATAACTTAATAATCTCTTGATTCAGATCGTTTTAATACTTGGTACAGAAAACTCTTTACATTTTTTGGACACACTGCAGGAGGAATTTTGGTCCACTCAACCATGCAGATCTACTTTAAATCGGTTAGGTTTTAGGGCTGTAGCTTGGAAACAAAGTTTGAGCTCCCTCTAAATACTTTTGATAAGGTTCAGGTCTGGAGACTTGTTTGGTCACTCCAAAACTTAGATATGCTTCTTATAGAGCCAGACCATGGTTGTCCTGGCTGTGTGCTTTGGGTCAGTAAAATGTTGGAAGACCCTATCGTCAGAAGAAGTTCTCCAATGGAACGGCTCCTATTTAATAAATTTAAGTCATTCTATTATTTAAAAAAAAAAAAAAAAAAACACCTCAAAGCCTGTTTCTACCTCGTCTAGGTATGGTGTTCTTGTAATGATAGTTTTCATTGTGAGTGGATTTAAGCCCAAAAAGTTCTATTTTAATTTTATCTGATTATGTGACCTCTGGATCATTCAAATGTTTTTTTTGTAAAACTTGGAGGTCTGGACATGTGCTGGTTTAAGCAGTAAACCTTCTGTCCCTTGATATCTCAGGGTATTAATTATAAGAGTCTTGGAAATAGTTGTTCCGGCTCTTTTCAGGTCATTGACCTGATCCTTTCATGTAGTTCTGGGCTAATTCTTCATCTCTCTAAGCACCCCATGGAGAGAGAACTTATGTGGGGTTTCCTTCCAAAAGAAACTGACAGTCATCATTATCCTGTTCCATTTTTTTATAATGGCTTCAACTGAGATTCTTTTTTCACTGAGCTGCTTGGCAATGGCTCTGCTGCTTATGGTAGCTGGACTATTTTAAAAACAGATATTTGATGGTCAAAATTCTATCTGATGAGCGAGTGTTCAAATACTTAGACTCTGTAAAAAAAAAAAAAAAAAACAACAAAAAAACCCATCTATACACAAATTGTTAAAGGAATCTTACAATGTGATTTCACGGGCATCCCAACGGGATCAATTACTTGTTGTTTTTATTGTTCATCTATTAATACAAATTTGTTTAAATTAATAGAAATAAATATAAGAGGATAGATGGACTCTTTGTCAGTATTATTCAACACTTTCTCCAAAAAAATCCCACTTTCAGAGAGCTTTGATTAATAGATAACCGACTTTTTAATGTGCCATCCTGTTTGCAGGAAGAAGTTGTTCCATTAAACAAAATAAAGGCTGCATAAGGTCATATTTACAATGTTAGCTACATGGGTGGTGCCCTCTGGCTGACTCACACACACACACAACCATGTTTGCTGAGACTGGATGAAAAATGAGCAGTTTGTCTGTGGTGTGAAAACGTGTCGATGTGTGTATGTGTGTTTGTGTCTGCAGGACGGCAGCGGCGCCCTCCAGCGTAGTGGATCTCTGGGGAAACTCAGAGAGGTACTACGACGAAGCAGTGAGCTGCTGGTGAAGAAGCTACAGGGCAACGGGCCGCCTGAACCTCGCAACACAAAGTAATATTGATTAAACAGAAACAGTCATGTTCAAACTGTTCATACACCTGTCAAATTTTGCCAGGGATATGAAACATGTTGGTCTCAACTGTTTTCAATCCAGGCAAAACTGGATGTAAAACAAAATGAATAGACTTAGATCAGGAGGGATTTTATTCAGAACATTCTTTCTATTCATCCACCAGCATGAAGAGAGCTGCTTCCTTGAATTACCTGAACAAAACCAGTGATGAGTCCTTCCAGGTGAGGAACAGCTTTATTCTTTGATTTTAAAAAGATTCAGTAAGTTGAATTGTGGGATATCTTCTCTTTCTCTGCCTCTCAGACACGAGGAGGCAGTAATTTCCGAGAGAGCAGAGGCCTGAGCTCCAGCACTGTGGATCTCTACACAGGAAACTAAGCAGCGGGTGAGGAGGCGTCTCGGCTCGTTCACCAGCAGATCGCTTCACCGACCTTCCAAGAGACACTACAGGACAGCTCGTGCCGTTACAAAATACTCAGCATCTGACCCAAAGATCCATTACGCTCTTTATTTCTAAGAGGAATTGTTGTACAAGCAGAACTTTATGACTCCTGTTTTCTTCCATTTCCTCCAAAAATCACATCAGTGCCTCCTAAATATGGCTTGAAACATACCTCGTTTTTGCCCTTTAATTCATCATTTCTGTGACTGCACTTTGACTTCATCTGTTGCCATAAAGTTGTGTTTTTTTTTTTTTTCCTCAGTCACTTTGTCTTCCTGTGCCATTCTGTTCTTCTCCACATGTAAATAAGAATACTCTGTAGATTTCTTGTATATTTCCAAATAGTCTGCTTTGTAATTACATGATGACAACTTGAAGCGGATGTAATTACCACTTTGGATCATTGTTGTTTTTATGGTAATTTTATAGACTTTTCTGTGAGGTTGAAGCTTTGGGAAACAGGGTGAAATCTTTATTCTGCTGAATTAATTTTATGACATATGGACTTCTTTGAAATATACTTATGAAATGATGCTGCTTTGATCTACGTAGTGCTGGAGATTAGAGGGTGTATTTCTTTTTGTTGTGACAAACGTCACTGATCTCAGTCTCGTTTGCAGTGAAAATACATTGCAGACTCTGATTCATCTCTGGTCTTAGAGGCCTTGAAAAAAAAACATGAAAAGTTTTTTTTATTCTGTGTATGAAAAAAAACATGAGGGTTGAGATGTTTTACTGAAAACAAGTTGGGAGTAAATCTGTTGTGCCATGTCATACGTTTTTGTTCAGCTCTGTAAGTTTAAGTTCCTCTGTGATCATGTCTTACCAAACTATTCACAGTGATTAGATTTTTCTTGTTGCTTAGATCGCTAATTAATTTGATTGTAGTTTTTGTGAAACCACAAGAAAAACTGGAATATTTTCTCATTTTTGTCCTTTATTTCCTCATCCTTTTATCTCATCTATTGTATGAAATATAAACACTACAGCTAAATCAGTCATTCAGAAATCAATTGATTCTAAAAATGTGGGTGAATATATTATCATAAATCATGTTTAATGTGTATAAATATAACTAGATTAATAGAAAATTTTTCTTTTCTGGATCCATAAATAAAACACTTTTCAGTCAGTAGTTGTCATTTCCAGGATTTATTTTTTTATAAAAAAATAACTTCAATTACCTGTACAAATCTACAAGTTTAGATTGTTCAGCTTGAGTACACCATGCAATCCCTGAGAGGAAAAGAAACATCACTAATAATGATAAAACTTGTTTGTCCATCCATCTCATATGGACTTTATAACCTTTGCAAAGTAACAGGAAAGTTTCTTCCCATTGTAGTGAATCGAAGAAAACAGCTTAAATTTGTTCTGTTTTGGACAAATGCCTTGCTTTGATTTGACAAGACTGTGATGTTAAGAGATTCAGTAAAAATCCACACTGAATGTGACTGAAATGTGGTGGGAAATTCATTAATAGTGCATCAATAGGCGCCTGCCTACCCTCAATCAACTGAGGGAATGTTAGAGTACCAAATTTCTAAACAGGACTGGGAAGCCACAGGAATTTATTTATATTTTGTAAAAGATTTTAGGCCAAGACAGAAATCACCATGGTTCTTTACTAGAAAAGAATAGAGTACCCTTCACAGGTCACAGACAGTCCTGCACCAAAGGGAATTTACATACCTTGTTGTATTCACAAGTTAGAGAAGAATGGAGCAGAAGATTGACAAGCGGATTGGTGCAGCACCCACAATAATTAGAACACTGCATGATTCATGGTGATATAAAAGAGGTGATCGAAAAAGCAAAGCACTGATGTAACCTTGTATCTGTGTTCGAACCTTCACCTAAAGTGAGTGGAAGATCTTCCACATTTGCTTTTATACCTATGTTATGTGAGCAGCTCAAAAGTTTAGTCTTAAATATAAATCATTAGGACCAGAATGTGATCAGTGAATGGAGTTTTGGAGATCATTTCTTTGTATCTGCTTCTCTTATGAGATCTATTTTTTATTCACTACTGATGATCTCAGTGTGTCACAGCTTTCATGCATTGCTTTAAGTTTAAAGTCAGTTTTCTATAAGTCAGTACAATAGTTCATTAAGTGCATGACAGTTGACACCTTCCCCTGAGAAATTTCATTTAAGTGTGATGTAGCTTCTGCCTTTTGTGGAGCCTTTAGTCTGAAGCATAAAAGGCCTTTTTGATGACAACTTAACAAGAACAATAGAATCCAAGTATTGATCAAATGTAAAAAATGGTTTGAACGATAAAGCTGTTCATAGCACATGTCTTTTTTTGTATTTATAAGGTCATTTATGTTGCAGACCATTTCTAAATTGCAAATAATAATTTCATTGCTTAGTTCATTTTATAATTTAAAACAGAAACTGAAATAAATCTTACTGAGTTCTTTATTTAACCTGCTCAAAACAATGTCTCCCTCTAGATTAAACTGATAAACTATTAATGTAAAAAAAGTATGCTTCTAGGATCTTAATGTCACTGATCTTACAAATTAAAATTTTGAGTGCATTTTCATTTACATATATCTGTAGTGTTTTATAGTCATTTTCCAGATTGATGCACAAAACATCAGTACAAAATTATTGCTCAGTATTGATTGAAGTTATGAGACGAAATATGGAACATTTGCAACACAAATGTTCATTATAACAATGATACAATTTCTCATCTTGTAAAATTATGAGCTTTCACCACTAATGTATAATTTTGCACACCCATGTTTCCTTGTGTTTTTTAAAAACCTTTGCATGTAAGTTGCATATGAAAATGTTGCACGATGCAACAGTTAAATGACCTTTTCTGCACTTTCAGGTTCATACGCGCAGTGATCTATTTAAACCAGCAGGTGGCAGTGTTATACTCCTTTCCCAACAACACCGGAAACAACCTCATTGGAAAAAAGGAAATTACATCAAGTGACAATAATTACTGCAGGTATAAACCGGATGCAGTTTGTTTCAAAATAAACCAGAATTGTATTGTTTTTATATTAAGCTACATAAAACTACATAAGATCGATAATGCATAAAAAAGAAAATTAAAAAGGTTGAGGATCAAGTGCAAATAGTTTCAAACAAAAGTGAAGTTTGATGAGGGAAATATATTGAAAATAAAACCGGATGGGATTTCAGTGTGATGTTAACTTGATACAGTGCGTAAAGAGAGGAGAGAGAAGAAGAGAAGGAGGGAAGAAAGAAAGAAGCAGACAAGTTGGATGTTGGAGAGAAACTCGCTTCTATTGAAACTGATCTGTTCTGTGGATCTTGTGGCACCACAGAAACACAAAACAAGCTGTTAATGAACCGCCTGAATTTTCCTCTTCTCCTCCATTGATCCACATGGAAGTTTAAAACCTCGATTCAAACTTTTGTAGCCTGTTAAACCAAAACTCCCCGCATGTTTTTATTACCTTTTTTAAAATTTAACCCAGGTGAGAAGGACAATTTTGCATCGTAGTTAGTAACAAGTTTTTTATTATTAATATTTCACCAGTACGGTTTACTCCTGTGTGATTTGGCTCTAATATTCTCGCTGGATAAACGTACCGGAGGATGGCTGTGGAGAACCCCGGGAAGAGTGAGTCTCAGCGGGGAGAAAGAAGAACAGCCCCGCTGAATGTCTTCTATACGGTTCTCTTTATTACCATTCAAGGTGAGTCACCATAGACACTTTATTCATTTTAACATTCCACAAATTAGTCTTGTGCGCGATCACTGATGGGATTAAAGGAAAAAAAAACTAATTAGTATCCAGTCGTTGCTATGGAACATTTTAAGTCTCAGTTAATTAGAAGCATGTGGTAGCCGAGTGGACATGACGATGGTAAAAAGTTAGCATTTAATTTGAGCTTTATTAGACTAGTTGACATCATGTTTGTCGGCATCATTCTGTCTCTAGAGACAATGGACCTGAATTCTTATCTGTTTTTGCAGTTTCGACTGTTGCTGAATAAGACGATGCGGGAGCTGCAGCTCCTACTATACTTAGTGTTAATGTAATAGCGTTATGAGTCATGGGGGAGCAGTGGGACACAGACTTTTATTTTGCTGTTTTGGGGTCTTTGTGGCCTCACGCTGGACATGATGATGTTAAAAAGTTAGAATTATGGTTTTAGATGTTTTGGTCAGTATACTTAAGTTTAAATCTATGAGACTTGTGGACATCATGTTAAAAAAAATCAGTATTATTTATTTAGTTGATTAGTTGTTTGCGTTGAGTTTAAAGAAGTGGAAAGTTTGTTTTATTTGAAATCTATTAGACGATTAGACATCTTTTAAAGTATGCATCATGTTTTTTAGTTGTTAATCACAGAAAAATGAAGTAAACCAGTGTTTGTGTCGGGTTTAAAGAAGTGGAAGGAAAGTTTGTTTTGCAGTCTGAAGGGGGTTTAGAGAGGAAAGGGGGCACCCCTCCCCCATGGAACCCCAATTAGCAGAGAAATTTCTCCTTTTTTTGTTTCCAGAAGCTCCTGCTCACAGCTTTACAAAATGATGACGTTGTAATCAAAACAGCATTTGCTGTATTTTAAGGTGATTTATTTTCCAATAGATCTCATACAGATTTTAGTTTATGTGTGTATTCTACCTTTAATGTTTTCTGTCCACATGGTACATGTTTAAGCCAACTAGGCTTCGCAGGCTGCTGTGGGTGCAGATGAGATGCAGCAGATTATTCTTCTTTCCTGATTGTTAACTCAAAACAGAGCTACTACCAAAAGAAAAGCGAGCATAATTCAACGCCCTCCCACATTGAAGAAGCTTCCCAAAGTTCACAACCTCAGCTGCAGAGTTGAGAGAAGAAAGCCATATAAAGATCCTTCAGAGTTTGTTCAAGGAATGTTCTTACCCTGCCAGGGTTTTTCTTTTTTTTCCTTTCTGGGCTCATTAACTCGCTGCTCATCATGTCAAAACGAAGTCAGTTTTATCTGATGACTGCAGATTGTGTTTGCCTGGCCCCTTCAGCAGAGCCGTGATAGTCAAAGTGGCTGAAAAATTCCTTTAAGTTGAAGTGTGTCTGATGAGCCCACCAACCCCTCCACTCCTTTTCCTCTAGTCTCCCCATGGTGCCGGGTTTTTTGGGGATGAATGTGTCCTCTGTGTGCTAGCAGCGGGGGAGACAGGACGGCTTTGGGTGTGTGTTTATAAAAAAGTGTGAATGAAACTAAGTCAGGTATTTTCACGCCAGCCTTGGTACTTGAGCTTGCTTTAGAATTGAGCTGTTTAAAGAGATTTCTGGTTGGAGACACCCAAACTTTAATAATTTGATCCCACATAAAACTCACCGAAATATTTGGGAAGTTTGTTTAAGTTCTCGGAACGGGCTATTTTGATCTATTATTTACCACATATATTTTCTATTAGAAATAATCAAACTCTGTCAATCTCTGTTTTATAAGTTTAGCCACAGTTTCTATTTGTAGTTGGCTTGTGATGTGGAAGCTTTCAGACATGCCACATTTGGTTCTAATGTCCATTAGCATCCATACTGCTCCTACGCTCTGTTCTTCTACACTACCCTGTTTCAAATTCCCCTTTTCCTTTCCAATTTACAGCAAGCAATCTTTGAGCTGAAAGTTTTATGGTAAAGAAAAAAAAAAGAGGAAAAGAGTTGGACTGTTTCAAAGGAACTGAGATAAATCTCATCTTAGTCTCTCTCTACTCTTGTCAGTCTCTTTTTTTCTGATCTCTTTGATTTGGGTAATCAGGAAGGACCTCAATTTAGTTCTGGCTTCAGATTATATTTTTATGAGGGAAAAAATCATATCCCTTCATGAGTTATCCATTCAAATTTTCCGAGGCTGCATACCATTAGGAGCAGACTTTGACTTTGTGGGTTCTCTTCATAAGAAATGGGGCGCTACACGACATAATGCTTCTGCTAAGTTGACAGAAAATCCAACCACTGTTACAAAGTTTGATTTGTAATAGATTAGTTGTTCGATTAAACTCTGCATGGCGTCGGACTAAAAGGTTAACAGGATGCTGAATTGACTCTTGGTCACTTCATTCCTTTTCCTATAGTATATATATATATATATATATATATATATATATATATTGCCAAGTATATATATATATATATATATATATATATATATATATATATATTGCCAAGTATATATATATATATATATATATATATATATATATATATATATATACTTGGCTTTTCTTTTTTCTTATGTTTGTTAGAATGTTTTGCAGCCCATTTGTCCTGATTGTCAGTGTCTCAAATTTTCAGAATTAAAAAGCGGACATGCACCAAAATCAACCTAAATGAATTCTGTAGAATTATAAGAAAAGTAGTCCATACAAAAGCACATTTTTTAATGTGGTTAGTAATGTTTAAGCATATAAAGGAGATTAGGAACATTTTAAATGGAAAAGTATTGAGAGGACACTTTAATACTGTAAATTTATGAACAAGAAAAAGATTCTATCCTACATTTTGAAAGCAGATGATCATTTTTACTAGCAGCCGGAACTGCATCTTAGTGAGGTTTGTTCCTCCTTCTGAACCTGCTACAACCAAGGTGACTGGCCAGCTGAGGATGACCTGATAAATCAATTTGCCATTCAAAGTATACCTAGAGACGCTGTCTGGGAGAGACGCTGTCTGGGAGAGACGCTGTCTGGGAGAGATGCTGTCTGGGAGAAACGCTTGTAGCCTGGTTAAAATGGAGAGAAAATGAAAATCATTGCTCTTTTCCTTTCCCTGAACGCAGGTCTTTATATAAGATTAGGTCATACTTTATTGATCCCTAGAGGAAAATTGATTTGTCACAGTAATTCAGTAAAGATTCAAGAAATTCTATTATTATGAAATTGTAATATAGTTCTGATATCATAACATTGCGTGGGTCTAATTCCGCACAATGTTAGTTTTAAAAACCCTTAAAGAACTGGTAGATTTCTTTCTAGTGGTATTGACCAAGTGCAGCATCGTTTAATGTCTTACATCTCTTTGGAGCTCTCGCTGGCCATTAAATGTCAGTCTGAAGGTTATTCCTTTTTTAAACGTTATTCTGTTCTTTTCTTTCATCCTTTTAATGAATCATTTATAAAGAATGCCAAAATGAGAGATGTGTTATTTGTCCTGTAATAGTGTTGTATTTGTATGTGAGACATTGTATTGTGAAGACAATTTTTTTCAGCCTCAAGGACACCGTAGCTCCACAATTGCTCCAGGAATGTGTGCAATAAATGTTGCTGTACCAACATGTAGAGTGTATACAACAATTTAATAGTTGAACTGATCCTGTATCATTGGTGTATACTCTTCTTCTTTTGGCATTTCCCTTCAGGGGTCGCCACAGCAAGTCATTTTCTTCCATCTAGCTCTATCAGCTGCATCCTCTTCGGTCACATCAACTATCTTCATGTCTTCCTTCACTGCATCCATGAACCTCCTCTTTGGTCTTCTACAGTTTTAAAATCTTTTTGTTTTTAACATTTGGACCAAAGCAATCATGTTTTATAGAAATGTTCGTAGACATATCTGTGCATTGTGTTGCAAAGTACTGTCTTTCTTCAGAAACTCTCCTTTGCTTATGTTACGTTTGTCTTTAAATTTGTTTTACTCCTTCGTCTACCTTCTTATTTTGTCAGTTGGTAATTTGTAGCATCAGTCTCAAGGGAAGGGATGGAAAAAGGTGCGGTGAATCTACAACCATTTGTTCTAACTCTCTGCATGAAGCAGCAACAAAAACAGAAATGATTTGATATGAGAATGAAAACCAACTACTTTAAAATGTTTTGACACATCAAAACTAAAACTGGTTAACATGCTGCACCTAGATGCTATATGGAAGTGTAGCACTCCTACGTAGTCTGTCATTAACCGACCACAGAAGGTTGCCGTAGAACCTTCTGGAACACTAAGATGCTAGTTTTCACCAGCTTAGGTTTTCTTTGTAAAATGCATATTTCTACTGTTTGTTACTGAAGGCGATAAGTGATTTAAACTGTCTTGTATTACTGACACACCCTGTAGGTTACAGTGAAATATAATTCCTTCATATTCATAGGTAAACGCCCCTCCTTCGGGAAGTAAATGTATTCTGAATCAGTAAGTGGTGGACTTCACTACACAGATTATAAAACACAAGTGCAAATGTTGTTAAAAAATGTTTAAAGTGCTATTTTTGGTATCAAATTCTGCTCTCCAAGTTAAGTACCACAGATGTTTGGATTGTGGTTATTCATGGTGAAAATTAGGTTTTCGCTACGGTTAAAGGAACTAATAAAAACTACAGTGTTGATGTTCTCATATTGGCTGGGTAGTTTCAATCCAAGTGACGTCCAACCATGGCAACTCGGTACTTGTAATATTAGGACACATTTACATGTAATCATGCATTCACTGTAATAAAAAACTACAAGTTTTCACTACAGTGGAGTATGATGATACAAAAGGAAAGAAAAATAAAACTTAGTTGAGCAGCTGGGTTTTTTTTTTTTGGACAGCCCATAAAATTTCAATGTATTAGCTCCAGCTTGAACACAAATATGCCAGAATTTAGTACAGAAGTTTTTTTTTTTTTTTTCAGTTATCTTAATGCAGGAAACAAAACATGGTACACAAAAATATGAAATGCACATAAACACTTCCATTTAACACATAAACACATTAGATGTAGACAATATAATAAGAACAAAACACAACAATCTAGATTTCACAAAGCCCAGGTTAAAAAAAAAAAACAAGATGTGTGTGAGGACTGATTTGTCTTAGGGTATTGTTTCAGGAATGTTTTGAAACTTGGGTCATTTTCACAGTTTCTGATGTGCTCTGGCAGTATGTTACATCATTTTGGGCCCCAGATAGACAAGGACATGTGATCAAATTTGGTTTGGCGTCTATGCATAGTACAGTCTCCTCTAGTTAATGCCCCTGTGGTTATACCAGTGATATATATATTTTTTCTGTTTAAGGTGACGGGCAAGCCCAAGCCCATACAAAACTTTAAAAGCAAGACGGGCAACAAAGAAACATCTCGAAACTTTCTAAACTAATTAAATAAAATGTTGCGAGAGTGATAATGTAATTGTGAATTTAATCATTGTAATTTTCTGAACAGGATCTTTAAAAGTTAACTATGGTAAAATACAACTAACATCCAGTTTTTTTCCACTGATCATAACAAATGGTTGTTTCCCAGTGGATCTTCATGAGAAAAACATACAAACTTTTCTTCTTTTTTTTGTTACTATTGAGGTTAAAATGAGCTCTGGAGCCATTGAGTCAGTGGCTCCATTCAACCAGAAAGGATTGCAGCAGCTTCATCTTTTGTTTCTTCATTTATGTGTGCATAACAGTGTTGTCTACATATAGTTGTATTTTTATATTAGCGCAAACATTAGGCAAATCATTGACAAAGACTAAGTAGTAGTGGCCCCAAGATTGACCCTTTGGGGACTCTTGCTAGGCATGTGAGAAATTCTGACTGAGACTCTTCTATTTGTCGTTTGTTTTCTGTCAGAATATGATTGTATCCAACTGAGGATATTTTTAGAGAAATTAATAAAAAGTTAATTAACTGTAAGAACATTGCGGTTAAACTTAAAATGTGAAAATCTGGTTTTTGCTATGCTTGCGAACATGAGATCCTCGAACTGGTAATCGTGGGACTGTGGGAGGATTTCCCAAGGTCTCGTACTCTGGTTTCTGGTCATTTATCAGGTTTTGTTTATTCAGGTTCAGGTGAAGCCTTTTGAACGCAAGGCTTTTTTTTTTACCCTCTTGATATGTGCAATTGACTCTCTCTCCATTATGTTGGCTTCTATACCCAGAGGAGGATCTTTTTGCATTACTTCAGAGGTTACAGCCGGGTCTGTCCACTGTCTGATGTTCTCAGTCCTTGTCATTTTTAGATTGACGTGCTTTAATCATCTTCATTTTCAGTCCTGCAGGACTTGATCCTAATAGTAATTTGCGTCCGCTAACTTCAATGACGTAGGAGGTTTTTGATAGTATACAACACATCTTTAAAGCAATGCTCCAGTTAGGCACATTTGTATGATTGGAAAAAAAAGCCCTTCATCATTGGAAAAGGAAAACTTTCTTTGATTTTCATGAAGGAAAAATACAAAGTTTTCTTAAATGTGATTATTTGAATAATTTTTAAGTTATGGCTCGGCGGTTGCCAAAAACAATCTTTCACCTAAACTTGGAAGCAGTTAGATATAACTGATGATGATTTGTTTTTTCCAGAAGTTCTGTGGGTTGAAATTTTCCGAACTTTTTATGAAACCTTTTGGTTTGTGTGTTGAGGTTGATTGCTGCTAAAAGATGTGTATTTGATCTCTTGTGTGGATTATTTTCTGCTCACACTTCATGAGTGCTGTTGCTGGTGGCTCTCTGTGGCAGGGTTTGATTCATAAATGAAAGGCTCTGAGAACACAAAGTACTTTCTTAAATAATGGTTTCTGCATGTAATAGACCATATTCCTAAACATGTGTGTGCATGCTTGCTGCCTCATGTGTTTGTGGGTTTTCTGGCTCCAACTTTGGGACCTCGTGGTCGGGATAGTAAATCTCCTGTTCTTTTCGGCCATTGTTGCTCCGTTGCCCCCTCATGTCTGCCCTCCTCGCTTGAAAGCATCGTCCTTGTTTATGGACTTTGAACCTCCACAGCTCTGCACCCCATGTGGGTTGCAGGAGTGGTTTTGCACCCATGACTCTGTTGGGTTACACACAACAACTTTCACTGTGTATGTGTGTGTGGTTTCCAATTACTCGCTGCAATGCTTCGGTGAAATATCACGCAAGAAAAGCTTTGTAATTTTGTAGATATCCTTCCTAGAAACAACCAAGGAAAGCAAATGGTTAAAGAAGCCTGTTAAGGCAAATAAAGAGTCAGCTGCTGTGAATAAGAACTTATCTGATTGATACATTTTAAGCATTTTTTGTACATTACAACAATCACAACTAAATAATCTCTGTAGATGAATGTATCTGCATAATGTAATAAATGAAAATGAGAAGCACAAAACCTTGAAAACTTGTTTTGAGGAGGGACTGTATAAATGATTCTTCATTATGCAGAGCGTCACGCAGTACTGTAGAGTGATTACACGCTCATGCATGGGAAGCTCTGTCACTGCAAGCCTGAAAAGTACCATGAAAAGAATCGTATTCACATTTCAGTTCATTCAGTTACACATTAAAACCCACATACCTTATTTTAAAGAAACAGTAGCAAATACAAAGTACGTTAGAAAAGTTGTGGTGGGACTTCCGCTATTTTTTTAGATCACTAACTTTTTAGTTTGTAAAGTTTTGCTTCCAGGTTAAAATGAAGATGTAAAGGAAGAAATTGCTAACTGAAGGATGAAAATCTCTAGGTTTTAGTTTATCCCCAAACTAAACCCATATAATCTGGAGCATCTGAGAAACTTGATTGGTTTAGCATTACTGGATTGTATGTGATGTAATTTTTTTAAAGTATTTTTTTCCTTTTTACCACTTGATGATAAGAAAAAACATGTAAACCCCCACCCCTCTCTGAAAAACACCTTTATTTGCTGCTAGGCTGATTAAACTTTCTTGTACCCCTTCTCTTTGTTTTTTTTGTTTTTTTAATGTGGAGATGTTTTTGGCCTCTTGAGACAACTAACACAGCCAGAGGGTCTGGGATAAAAGCCAGGCTCCATCGGGCTGGCTTTGTAACATAAATCCACTTTTTTTCTCTTTTTTTTAACTCCTCAATGTTGTCAAATCTACCTATCTTTTTCCTCTCGCATGTTACCGTTGCAGCTTGTTAGGAAAGTTAAACTTTGTGTCCATCCCTCAGTTGTGTGGCCTTGTTAGTGTCTTATCAGGTGTAAGGTCTGGCATTTTCCTGGCTTGTGTTAAAAACCTCTTTGATCTACTGTTGGCCGGTCTTTTATCTGGTAAAAGTGAGAAGCCCAGAGTTTCATGTTTACCTTAAAAGAGGCAGCCAGTTTTTTTTGTTGTTGTTTTATAGTTTTAACACCCAGCCGACGTAGTCCAAGAAGATAGCAGTAAATCTTTATTGCCGCCTTTTTCCTGCAGGGCAGGTGTGAGGCCCCGACAAGAGAAAGCTTCAGAGTGTAACAAAATCCTTGTTGTTCCCACATTAATGCCAAAGCATGAGTGTCGCTGCATTTAAATGCATCTGATTGAAATGTGCTGGAATGCCTCATTTGGCTGCAGCCCGTTTGAAGGGGAAGAAGAAATAAAGGAGGAGAAAGCCGTGTGGCATGCCATTGCATAATGCCAGCAACTTCTAACGTTTTTTTTTTTTTTCTGGGGTTGAATGAATTTATCAGAGCAACAAGCCAAAGGCATGATGACATTGACTAGTTTCAATCTGAAACACGCCAGGCTCACTCGGAAAATGTGACTAAGCTAACTGTTTAGCAAACGTTTCCACTAATGCAAAGAGACCAATTGTTGTTAGATTTTAGCATGAGAAGCTAGGACCTCTTTTATGTCTTTCTGACCAGTAATTTACTGTGCCATTCAGCTTCTTTGTTTCTGTCTTTGGCTGTTTTTACATTCAGGGCTTGATAGTCACAGGAGGATCAGTTTTGTCTCCATGGCAGCGTGTGTTTACCCCCCGGTTCTGTTACCTGACTGAACTCCTGCAGCGTAGCTGCGGTGTGCATGCTAGACCGAAACTGATGTCTTTATCTGTGCTGGGGTTATGAATGTTTCAGAGCCTCTTGGGTTTATTAAATTTAGACATTTCAGATGTGAAGTAACAGATTCATAACTTTCTTGTGCTTTACCAGAGTTCGCAGCATAGTTTTACCATTTTTTTGTCCATGAATAAATAAATACACTTCAATATTTTCTTTTTTAGTTTACTTTTGTTCGCTCTGATGAAAGACATTCTTCTCTGATACATTTAAGAAAGAATATATGATGGATGATTGGTTATTGAGACATTTTTTTACATACAGTAGATGCTTTGTTGATTTTCCACTACGTATCAAGTACAAAGGAAAAAATTATTTTTTTCTTCAATAAATTCAAGGTTTTTGCTTTATGAAGTGTGAGCTTCATCATGACGAAGGCCAAACGGATCTACTAAACGGAAAGATTTATGACGCAACGTCTTTATTTAGCATGCAGGTTGTTTACAGCTGCATCCTCTGGAGTTAACCATTTTTCAAAGGTTTACTCCAGAGACAAAGGAAGTGTTCTTTCCTGTAATTCATCCCATCTTCTACCAGACCCCCAATGCAGCAAATATTTTCCCAATGCACCCATAATACACACACAATTAAGTCACACAATTAAACGTAATTAGTCAATTTTTGAAGATCTGTTGTCAATACTAATGCCCATTTTAATAATGGCGACTCGAGGGTCATTATGTAAAATGTGTCCAAAGATGAACCACAAGACTGGAGACCCTTAAATACTATTTTTTTCTACCTTATGGTATATCTAACTTTAGGCTTCACTGTCCATGTATTCATATGTGGAGCATGATGCGTAATAAGTTCAATCATCACACAAGCTAGAATCCAATTTAGATGTTAAACTGTACCCCACAAGCCAAGGGATTATTCCTGACTCTTTTTTAATTCTCTCCCGCTACGAAGCCATTAAAGCAGAATTAAATCCATGCACTTTGCAGTGCTCTGTGTACACGATTCCATAAGCTTAACAAGCGCAAATGTTTAAAAGGGCGACTTAATCTGAACTGAAATACAAATACATCTGATGTTTGGTTTGTAATCAACCTCTTAAAGAAAAAAAACACGCCACTCATTAGATTTGTTTCTCAGTCACATAATCACCAGATGAAACATCTGCTGGCCAGATATTTTCTGCTCTGCCAGGTTTGCCTTTTGGATGTCTGCTCTCTGGCAGCCAGCGCACCCAGCAGAACTGCTTCATTACGGCCAGCATTGTTCAGAGTTATCACTAATTGCCTGAACAGAAACATCCTCATTACACAAACAAGTGTAGTTATTTTCTGTTGTTTCTAATCATGTTGAACAGCCACACAAGAATCTCTGGTCTCATCTCATTGCCTCTTCACCAGAGCTGGTGTGACACTTTATTTAACCTTCCTGTGCTCCATTTAACTACTTTTTTTTCCAAGCTCCACATCTCTTCAAAGCCTCATCCTACTTTTTTTTTCCTGTCCTCTATGTGAACCTGCGTCTGAGGATGCTGTGGAAAACCAGACTGGAGTGTTGCTTCTTTTTTTTTTTTGTTATCAAAAGGATGGCAGAGCTGAGCAGAATAATTGAGGAGCTTAGCAGGAGTTCCTGGTACAACTCTGCTCCTTCGCTCCAAAGCTGAGAAGCAGTTCCCCTGATGATGACTGCTGCTTCGGAAAAGGTGTTCTGACGTATACAAAACATTCTGTTCCAAGTTTGCTTTAATTGAAACGCATCTTCAATCCGCCTCGACATTTTAATTTCTATCCAGTTACATGATACACTTTTTTTTTGTTGCATTGTGATCCTTGCACTGTCTGCAGAGCAACTTCTCTTCTTCTTTTAATCTTTTCTTGCCTTTCTGGTTTTTAGAGAAGACACTGGGGTGATATTTTAGTAACTCTGGCATTACTGTGTGTGTGATTAGTTGTGTTTCTCAGAAACAGACTAAAATCTATTTAGACCTGTTTGTTTTTTAGTTTTCTATGAACACTTTGAATGCCACATAGACCACACATATCTGAATGCTTTTTCATCTGAGTATTTACTCAACTAAAAAGTGGGAATCAGACGAGTATATTTATACGAAATGAAATATCGTTATTTAGAATGGGTGATATAGACAAAAATATGACCCTGATTATTTCTGGTGTTTAGACGCCTGATGCTGTAATCTAGCAAGAAGTTACAAAAGAAAGTCCTGTGTCTGGTAAAATGGAGAATTGTGACATGTTCTAATTAACGTATTGATATTTTAAGAAAAAAGGGATTGAAAAAAAACGGATAAATTGTAAACAAATGTTCTCCTTTCCAAAGGCAAGAGATGCAAACTTTATCCTCATAGATTTACACAATCTAAGATTATCACTGTTTTTTTTTTTACATTTAGATGAAAGGAAAAGTTAAATCCAGACGTTATCAGTTATTACAAGCTTCAGTCAACAATGTCGGCGTTTCCCCACAGAAACCACGGCTGGTCAATCCCCCAGAAGACAGACGTAATACACACCAAACAATAGGCTGCTGTGTGCAGGTGCAGCCAGCTAGTACAACCTTGTTGATCGTGAAGCCCAGCACGCTGTTTCCTGTGCTTATCTGCCACAGTGACGATTGACAGAAATGTGTTGTTGTGTCTGACAATCGACCTGAGCCCCCCGTTGACCCTCATGTGCCAAAAATCAGAGGAAATACATGATTTGCTGGTGTTTTTTCCTCTTTCTGTTGCATACAAAGGATGTGGATCTCACAACATCTCACCCACACAACCATGGCTTTGTGACTTCATTCAGGTTAGAATCCAATCTGGGAGCCATGTTCCTGCCTTTCCTCTGTATGTTCAACGAGGGTATGCTTTGTGGGTGTCTATGTTCTGAGGACGGAGGGCAAAGGCTGCGGTCTTTCCAGGTCGGGCAGCAGCAGAAGGCTGTTAGTCCTTTCACTTCCTGTGGTGCAGATGTAGATTCCCTACTGCTGCACACAAGAGGTTGTTCCCTGCCTCCAAAATGTTACAAATATATTAACACAAACAAAATTATCTTCTTTACTGTATTCCATTTATCATTTTGGGATCTCAAAGAAGGTTAGAAATAAATGAATGCCAGTTTTTGAGTATACGTTGAACATGGTCACTAATAATTTATGTAACTTAAGAACCATGCATTCCCTTTTCAAAGTAAACACTCTGGTTTTTTTCTATTCCCCTTTACTTGGGTCATCCTGTCAACATTGTATGATTTGAAGTGTTCAATATTCCATAAGTTCCATCACCACTCTTAAGTCAACAGAAATACTATTCATTTAGTTGAACTAAAACAGTGATCCAATCAATTATGCGTTGTCATTTTTTATTACAAGATTTTTTTTTTTTTTTAAACCCTATGTGTCAAAGGTTGTAAGTGGTTAAACTCTGGAAAAGTTTCGTTTGAGATATGTCAAAAGTATTTGGAGCATGACCGTTTTTGTATCAATTGGATGTGCCTTAAATTTAGAGCGTCCGTTATACTTATTCACAATTTTAATCAGTAAAGTTTTCATCAGATACATCAACCATTCCCTAATCGTAATCAACCATTCCTAGACTAGCTTTTTTTTTTAAATAAATTGATACATCTGATACATGCAAGCAAATTTGTTCTTCGTTCATTCAAATAAACTTATGTTGCATTTACACATTTAGGGACCGCTAACAAAAAACGTTACCCGGCAAAGAAAAAATTAGACAAAAGAGCAACGTTAGAAGCTCAGAATGATCAATAAGTATTGATAAAAGTGCTTATTTCTTATTAAATTCTTGCCACATGTATAAGACAACATAAGTGTTTGTCGTGAATAACCATTACAAATTTTTTTGCTGCTTTCAAAACCAAAATGTTTGACAAACTTGTGCATCTAAGCCAAAAACATTGGTACGAGACTTGGTTTTATCTTGTATTTGCTGCTTTTTGTATTCTGTGCTGCGCCCTGCTCTTTGACTGCTGATCTGTGCGCTGTGATGCGATGACAAACCATCTTTTCTAAATAACTCTCGTATGTCAAACATCACCATCTCTTTCCCCACTCTCCTCCATCACTCCCTTTTTGTGAGCCATAATTTTCACCATCAAACTCTTTAACTACTATTTACAGTTAGACTCATGCATCTATGCCCGCTACATTTTTGCCCTGTGAGTTCACCGGTTCCTTTCAATCTCTTTTCAGATGGTTTCCAGGTAGATGTCTCACTATGTCTTTGTATTAAGCTTTCTTCCTGTCATTTTGGAAGGAGCAAAGAAAAAAAGGTTTCAGTGAAAGCTACACCTCCACCTTCCTCCCAGGTCCATCTTGAAATGAGGTCAGATGACATTTGAGCTCTGAGTGAACCTCCTGCTTCACGCTCTTTGAACACTAGCATGGATAAAACCGTGCTGGGAAGAGGGGAAAAAAAACTCTGACATGGAAACTGCATTTCCCGCTCTGAAGCAAGACAGCTTAAAGAATCCTGTGGTGTTCTGCCAAATGACATGTTCAAACTAAGTGAGTTGAGTCACTAATGTGCTCCGCACTCTCCCCAGACAAGCAAGAAATATGTCAAAAAGTAACTTCTGTCAGCTTTTTTGTTTTTTTGTTCACACTCTGCTTCACCTTTCCACTTTACCTGCCTTTTGCTTTCTTTATCTTTAAACATTTACGTTACCTCCTGATGACAGCAGATGTTACCACATCATCCACACTTCTTAAGGCAAGGCTTTAGATTTTCATTACTCTGGGATTGGTCATGAGTTACATGCATTCCTATTCATAGCCGTACTCACAAATGTCTCTAATCTCTGATGAGAGTTGGATGACCTGCAGCATTTTCTCCACCTTTTCATTGTTTGATCTGCTTGTTTTCTGGAACCACTACTCAAACTGCTTGTTCAAAAGACAATAAACATAAGCGAAATACTCAGAGTGAAGAAACGTGGAGGTATTCGTGGAACATGTGGTGGTGTATAATAAAGAAGTATTCTAATTTTCAAGATATTCAGGCTTTTCTCTTGGAAACTCAAATTAAAATTGTCATTTTTTTTCAAACTAGGAACTCTACTATTCATTTTGTGAATTTTTTAATATAATTTCTGGGGTTGTAACTGTACTGAAACCACAAATGGGTACATACCTCTGTTTTGAGGTCACGGTTTGGTTCATTTTTGGTACCTGCTGTTTCTTTGCAGTTATTCCACCAATTATTTGGTTTAACATTAAAAATTGGGAAAATCTGATGAATACAAAGGGCTTCTGGGTAATAAGTTACGACTAAAATATTAACAAAGAAGTAACACATATATAACATATAAATATACCATTTTAAATTCTTGTAAACAGTGAACAAAACTAACAGCAGCCCAAACAGTTGGACTGAATATGATCTTAGAATCTATGCTCTTGACCAGGGGTGTTAAACTCAAACACCCACTGGGTATGTATTTAAAAACAGGAGCCACAAACGCCAGGTGATCAACTTCTTAAATCCTCATATATATTCAAACCATACAAGGATGTTGGCAGACTGTATTTTATTTAGCTTATTGGAGCAGTAAGTAGTTAATGAAAGCAGCAATTCTGCTTCAAAGTTCTCATTCAGTTAGCGTCAGACATGTCGGGGAGCTTCAGACATCTCTAATTGTTGAATTTCCGCCCCGTCACCATTTTTGGATTTTTAAAACTCTTCATGCCCGAAATACTTCGAGACATTTGCAAGTTGAGTGGTGTATCTCATTTTTAACTCTATTCAAAAGCCGATTCCTTAAACTTGCCAATTCAGCAACTTTTACTGCTATATTCTGGAGTTGCACACACCCAGTTTAATCTTTTTTTCACAGCCAGCAATTTACAGCAAAGCTTTTCATTCCAGTTCTTGAGAAGCACACCGTTTTTTTTCTGAATCTAGAGACTCCACCTGGTCTTCCTGTCATATTAAAGTATACTTCTGTTGACATAATTGTTTGGTTCAATTTGAGCTTCTTCCAACTTCATCATCAACTGACTTTAATTTGATTTTAAGAAATTGAAAGTCTTTCTGGAAAATGAAACTTTTCTTTTTGCCAATGACTATTCCAGAGAATGCTTTGTTATCAATTTAACACTTTGTCAAAGATTTGAGGTTTTCATCTTTAAGTTTTCAATATGACTTTTTTGCACACTGCTGATGTATTGATGCGACTTTCTTTAATCCAATTTATGAGCAAAATGATTGGATTTTAACTTTGTGTTTAGAAGCAGCTCAGGTTTGAATCAGAAATCCTGCCATTTTTTTTTTTGTTCTTGTCAGCAATATTCAACTTTTTTGTTACATAAACTGAGATACTTCTATCTGGTATTATCATTGAAAACGTACATGCAACAAAGTAGTTATGTTAAAGATTTTTGGCCTTTTTCACTTTTATTAGACAAAAACTTTTTTGCCTGACATGAACAAGCATTGCCAAAGACGTTTAAAAAGAAAAAATACCCAATTTGAATTCATTAATCTGTTGCGTCTCTGTACTTTTTAACTCATAATTTGAGCCTCGCGTTCTTAAATTGGTTTCCCATGTTTCTGAGAGGACTCGACCTAATTGGTCGTTTAACAGATTGTTGTTGGAAAATGATAGTGACATTAATGATTGAAAAATATCAGACAAATTTGACACATCTTCATGTGTCCAAAATAAGAACTAAAAAAAATATATGTTGCATGTCTTATATTGTGTAAAGAAACAAAATCATTTTTTGACGTTAAAGAAAGTTGCTAACCTTATACTCCTTTTTTAGTAAATCTATTTAGTGATTTGTTTTCCCTGAAAGTGTTGGTGATTTAGGCAGCTGTGCGACATCAAGTCACAAGTGGAGAGAGGGCTTGGAGGTCAGAGAGATTGGTCAGCCCCCACCCCTGAAAACATGCTCAGGTTTCAGTGCTGATGGACTCTAACAAGCTTTAACCGTATTGAAAGTGAAGATGAGATGCAGATTGAGACGTCTGCTCTCTCATGGAGCCTTGTCATGAGCAAAAAGGGAAATAAGTGATTTAAGGTCAGGTCCGCCTCTAGTGTCAATTTGACTAGGGCCTGTATTCAGTTTAAGGATTGTTTTGTTTGGGGGTGTTTTTTTTTTTTAATTATTATTTTTTTTATGTCCAAAAAATAAATTGATCTTTTATCTGAAGAATGGTCTTCATGTTGCAGATGAACCACTGTTATCCAGCCGTGTTGAACTCAGGCACATGGATAAAGGCTAACTTGCATGGATTTTTGTCCTCTGTGCTTGCCAACGTGATCCTGTGATTCTGATCGGATTTCCCAGAGGGTCATATGATGGGACAATACCACAGCCTCACGGTCTCAGTTAAAATAATTCAGAACAACTCAGTTAGCGTCAAAACAAGGTAGGAAGTTGGAGTTCATTCCACATGGTAAAATAACCATCTTGCTGAACAGGAAGACATGTTTGATCTTTTTTATGTCATTCAGCAGATTATACAGATTTTCTAGTGTTGTGGTCACTTTTATTGAACACGACTTTTTTTTAATGCAGTAGAAAGGGTTTAGAGGAAAAAGAAGTAACAATGTGTTTGTAATTCAATGTGGAAACATGTGCTTCTCATTTAATGACAATGCACTCCAGACAATAGACAAAGACTTGTTTTAAAACGGCTTTTCAGTCATGCACAGATTAATGTGGTTAAAGTTTAGACGTTTTGATCAAGTTTTTGCTGTGCTCCATGTTTCTGATGGGTCTGTGTGAACTGTTTATATGAGAACGTGTGTTTTCATTTCCAGCCCAATAAAAAACAGCTATGCTAATCTGACTTCTCAGCTAAAAATAAAACCTGCTGTTAATGTTTGCTCTAGCTTTTGCGTTGTTGGTTCAGTGACACATTTGGTATTTTAAAGAGCCTCACATTTTTATGTGTTAAATGGAAAAAGTTGGTTTTGCTAAAATAATATATATTCTACAGCTAAGTGTTAGGTTCTTATTCTGCTTGTAGAATATAAGTGAGGAACCTTTCAGAAAGGTATTTTCATGGATTCAAGGCAGCACAGGGAAGTGGGTGTGCCCTCAGACTTTCAGGAGCAAGATGAAGCAGCTGAAATCACTGGCTCTTTGTTACCGCATGTTAGGAAACGTGCGTTTTGACCCCCACTTGTAAGACACAGTCTCTGGGCTTAAAACTCTGACCCCAGGTGTCAAACACGTCAGCCAAAGTCAGAGCATTATGATCAAAGGTCAAGTCATACTTCGACCCCGGGTCCTGAAACACTCAGGTCTCTGTAGCATGACCTCTCTTTCCAAAACAAGCGCAATCTATTCCTGACTGGTTCATTATCAGATTATCCCTACCGTGTAATTTTCACCCAAGAAAACGCAGTGTTAACCAGATGCCACCAGGTGTAGGGTTTCAAATGATGACACATTATTGCGTTATTTCCATAATTGTCTCCATGGTTTTGGAACATCTGCTTACTCAAACAAACATAGGATTACTGTCCAACTTTTTATTTTTTGGTAAAATTCCCATAGATAGTTGTGTAACCAGGCTTTAATGAATAATCTGTGACTTATCAAAAGCTCCATGATCATCTCTTTTCTGTTTGTACGAAACTCAAACAAAGTGTGCGACCTCACATATCTTCATGTGTGTTCTTTCAGCCCCTCGGTGCATTGTTGTCAGAACAAAGTAGACTGAAAAGAGGGAATCTTTGGCATCTGTGTGTGAGACCTTGGTGTGAGATGGAACAGGCAGAAAAACTGGTTCTTGGTGATAAATAGCAGTCCTGGATTGAAAAGTGTCTCGTTTCTTGTTGGAGGATTGGGCTTTGTCTAGAAACCTGAGCTGCTTCTCTCCAGTCATTGCCAGTTTCTCCAGGGCTCTAACTTTCAACAGGATGGAATGGGAGAGGTTTTTAGGGAGGAGAGAGATTTATGTTACAGGGGGATGCCTCTGGGTGACACAAGGATAAGAAGATTGGAGTAGCTGTTGCTGTCTGTTAAAGGGATTACCATTTAATTGGAGCCATGGTCAAGGATATACCAACACAAGAAGGTGTCTTCAGCTATGCAGAGCTAAAACCTCATCATATTATACGCATTAGTAAACCTAAGCTCCTTTATTACACGAGTGGCCTGAATCTGTGTGCTGATTTTATGATGGCGTATAAATGTCTTGTGATGTTCTTTTAGCTTACTCTGCGTCTAAAGCCGCTTTGTGAAACAGCTGTTGAGTTAAAATAATTATCATAAATTTACAGCTAATTTAGTTTCTTCCGCTGCTCATTTTTTGCGTTAGAATTCCCCTTTTTCTAAAAACACTTGACTATTTGAAAGTCATGACACAAATTAAGGAGCCAGGAAGTTAACCTATTTTTTTCACTCTGTGTCACAACAGGCTCAGTTGAACTAAATATTCCATCAGCACAACAATCCAAATCTTTGTTTCTATTTTAAGACTTTATTGCAACCTTGGCTCCTCCTCAGTTGGCAAAGACGGTGTTTGTTTTGCAACAAAGCATGAACAAATCCGTGTAATTACTAATGAACATTAGACTTTTTAGAGACAGATTTGTGTGTTTGCCATAAGGCATCGCGGTTCCAAACCGCAGAAACACAAATGCGAAATGTCGCATGTGAGCAAAGACGATTCAAATTAGGAGTTACTTTTATAATCAATGTCCACATTAGGCTGAAACAAAGAGACAAAAAAACAGCTGGGATTTTCCAGTTTGGATTTAAGATATTCTGAGCAGCTCCAAGAGCCGAAAACTTACTTACAAGTGAATTTTTTTTGTTACAAATACAGCCCATTTGAAGAATATTTATTTTTCAATTGTTTGCTGTGTTGTGTGATCATAAAAAAAAAAGTTTGCTTTTAATGTTTTTTTTCACATCTGTAAAAATAGAAAGAAAGCCAAAAAAACCTCTAAAGACTATTTTTGTTATCTTTTAAGTTTTTATGTGCATGTATAAGGTAAAATGAGGGGAAGGATTTTGCATTGCAGTCAATAAAAAGTCGACCCAGTCTTAGTGGAAAGTCTGCAGGAATCATGTGTTATGTCTGGTGATGGATGCGGTCTATCCAAACACACCCCTCTAAGTCATTGATGGATGGGAAGGTTGAGTCGGCTCATATTGTTGCTCCCAGTGTCGGAGTGCCCCGTCTCCTACCTTTAGTGAGTCTTGCAAGCACATACATGCATGCTTAGAGTGGCTCTTGTTTGGTAGCAGTGTGACCCGACATGTGGTAATAGCATGACTGATGTGTGCTATTGGGTCAGTTCGTGGAAATGCATATTAACTCAAGAAGGGGTTAGTGTGACTCAGAGTTTTAATACTTGTTCTTAGACCATGACTGTGCTTTTTGTCATAATTAAGAGCACTTTAGAAGTTTACCCCCCACATGTCATCCAAACACAGCCAGAATGAAACACTTAAACTTTGGCTGCTTTATCCTGGAGATCTGTGGGGCATTCAAACATTGTTTGTCAGATTTTCCTGCTGGTAAAAACTGTTTTCTGAGTCTAAATGATACAAGCTGGGAGGTCAGGAGACTATGCTGGCCGCTTTGATCGGCCTGGGAACAGTAGGGAGTGAGTAAGAGTCCTCAGCACTTCAGTGGACCACAACTCGCCAAGCGAAGAAATCTCATGTAGAAATGCATTAGACCGTTGCTGAACTAAACACTGTGACATAAAACCACTTTGCACGGTTATAGACGATTGAACATAAAATTATAGGGATTTAACCAGCCATTGATCTAAATAATCCAAAAAAAACCCCCCAGAGAATTATGAAAATCTGCCCTTCTGTCCTGCAACAAATTAATTTATAATGTTGATAACAATTACAAATGTTACAAATTGCTGTAAATCTTAATTTATTCTTTTCCTTTTGCCGTTTCACTACATTCAAACTTTAAACAGTGACTATTTTGACTTGGTTTTTTAGAATAGGAATAAATCAAACACTGCGCACCCTTTTTACAGTCTAAATTAAAATTCAAGACATTCCGAGGTTTTTAAATGTTGATTGGAGTTTTTTTTTTATGTTTCATTTAGCATTCACTACCATTCTTTGTATTGTGTGACAAAGATGCAGATAAACAAATAGAAACACCAGCATTCAGCTGGGTATCTCATTCACAGTACATTTTAGAAAACTTTTGTGCGTTGCCAACAAAAAAAAATGACAAAAGTTTAAGTTTGCTAAACAATCCAAGACTGGTGTGGTTACGAGGAAATGGCATTTCTGCTAATAGCAGCAAGAACAGCTGGCTTGGTCATCCAGCCAATGCTACATGTGTTGCAAACCCTGTGGGGGCTTGTCTCACAAATCTGCCCTTCTCGGACAACCAGTGAATCTTGAATGTCCAAGTGTACTTGAATGCAACACTTACATTAAAATTATAAACGTCAGGTGTCGTCGCAAATGTCAGTTCTACTGTATAAATAAAATGTATCTTTTTTTTCTCACGATAACATAAAGTACTAGCCTTTATTAGTCCGATTTTTGGCTTTTCTCTGCTCAAATACACTGTTTAAAGAAGGAGAAATACACTGTTTACAAGATTATTTACAAACTATTGCAAAATCTATTTGATTTGAATCAGATACTTTTGAGCAGTGAAGCAAAACAAAAAAGTATTTGTATAATTATTTGAAACTTTTATCTCACTCTGCTCCTGCTGTCTGTCCTCAAAGGTTGTAATAGCCAAGTTTGATTGTCTCATACAGTTTAATTTCGCTTTGACATTCGAGGTAAAATATTCTTCCTATTTGCACAATTCGGACCATAGTTCTAACTATCACATCAAACTGTCTGCTGGGATCACTTTAAAAGCCCAATCAAAATTCTGTCGTAGGTCAAACTAAAATGCGCAACAGATTGGAAAGCAGACCATCTCATAGCTGGCATGAACATAACCATAAAAGCACCATGTGTTTTAGATTGCTCTTAAATGGGGCTTCTTTTTTCCTCAAAGAAATAAAATGACAACAAGAAAATGCACTACAATAGTAAAACTTGTGAACTGTTTTTTGAACAGTCTGTAAATGTTCATATAATTGAATTGAAGACAGTGTGATCGGAAGTGTCTGTCTGTAAAACACTAAAAAGCCATGTTATAAATATCTTCAGGCCAATTTACAATAAAAGCAGTTGGGTTTTTCTTCTTCTGATCTTTCTTTCAAACTCTGTTACAAACTTTGAGTTTACTCCCTGTGTCGCCAGGGGCTTGGTTTTTCTGTTATGCATTTAAGAATGAAATAAACCTTATTTGCTTCAACAAAACCAAAGCTTCTGATGATCAGAAGTGAAAATTTTGTTATTTAGGTATATTAAATATTGTTTTTTAACGTGTTCAGCATGAGGCAAATGGTTAAAAACATGCATTTATGGCAATTCAATTCAATGTACTGTAGTTTATTGGAGGGAATTGCATATACACTCCGTCAAACCACTTATTTGCATTCAACACAAATCTACAACATTGCTAACATCTTCATACTTTTGGATCTAATGCGCTCCGCTTTGCATTAGACTTTTAAACTGCCATTTTTGTCCTTCCTGCTGGTCAAAAGAAAAGAACAACTAAGTCTTATTGGGATTAGAAAGATTTTTTTTTATGTTCATATTGTAATTATCCTAAAAGAAACCAAACTTCTTGGCTTTTACTGTCTTTGTAATAAATGGATCATTAACAGGAAAATGCTTCTTAGATACCACATTGAAGCCAAAGATCAGTTTATGTCTACATTTTCCAACCCTTGATGTGGTAAGTCTCTTTTCTGTACTAAAGTGTACAATCTGGTAGTGATTACGCTGCTTAAAATAGCTCACTATTTGTTACCCTACTAATTTGCAAATGGTACAAAAAAAAATGCACTTTTGCAACTGTAATGTTCTTAAATTATACAGGATGCTGGAGGAAAAGGATGATCTTAGAATTCTGCTCATAAACCATTTTGTCATTGTTTAAAATGAATCTCCCTCAGTGGTTTTGTAACCAGTACCTGTGTTATTTTTGCTAGAATTTTATGCAAAACCATTGAGCAGAATTTGTTAAAGCCATTGGGCTTGGTTTCCTAGACTGCTACTCGCACTGTGAAGTGGACCTCAACTCGTCCTTCACCAAAAACAAAGCTGTGATCTACATATAAATGAGTCTGTAATAGCTGTTTTTTCTCACTCATTTCCTCCTCTGGTGTAATCTGAATAACAAGCCCCTGTGTACAGACGCATGCGTGTCACCCTTGTGTTACAAACGGGTACTTGTGAGCATTTTCGCATATATAAATTGGGTCTGGTAAGCAGACACTCGAGTAGTCTCCTTCCAAACTCCCTCTACACTTCAGCACTTTTCCATAACCCCGTCAGCCAAATCCTGGCAAAAGAAAAACATTGTTCATTCACTCTGGATAACTGCGGGGGGTAGTGTGTAAATCAGGAAGTAATTAGACCTAATTATTCTGCCTTAATCATAGTAAAAAGCAAAAGGAAATCTCGCCTCACCGATGTAGCTGGTTAACTATTTACTTGTTCAGTTTGGTTCTTTGCTCGGTGAGATTAATAACAGAAAGAATTGACCCACATTTTAAACAGCAAAATGTAACGGGAATTAATTTATGTATAAAATTATGAATTTGTTCACAAATATTTAATGCAAAGACATTTAAACAATCATAAATCTTATCCTGTTACAGTCAGAGAATACTTATCAAGGACCAAAAAAGTACAGCAAAACACTCTTGTAAGATTTAACTTTGTTTCCTCATGTGGTAATATTTATTTAGCCTGACTGCCAACAACTGTATCAATCTCAAACGCCAGACTTTCCTTTCTCCTATTGGATGTGTGTTTCCAAATTACCCAGGAAATAATCCATCATATTTAAACGACTACAAGTGTAGTCGCAGGTGACAGGTAATAGCCTGTTTTAATCCCCAGTTGGACGGGGGCTAGAACTCGCTCTTGTGTACCTGGGGTGGGAGAGTGAGCCTTAATTGCTGAGGGGGAAATGGAATGGTCTAACAGGGAGGTTTGTATTGTTACCAAAGCAATTAAGTTGGCTTCTTTTATCTGAATGTCTCCATTGAAAAGAGACATTGTACTTAGCTCCTTAGTGAGCGAGGAAGGAGCTTTTAGCGGCTAAATACCACTGCCAAGAGGTGTGTAGGTGGGGGTTTAAGAGCGTCGGGAACTGTTTTTGGGACGCCATAGACTGTGTCTGCGATTGCTTGACCGTGTCGCGTCTCCATAGTTTACTAAGTGAAAGAGACTTTCCATTTATTAAACTCTGTCATCACCAATCTGTTCTTGAAACGCTCAACGTTTTCAATGACAACAGAGTGTATGCTTCTACTGTAATTTGCTTTGAAGAGTTCGTTTTAGGCTGCATAGTTAATTTATTGCTCTGTTGTTGCACCAGGCTGCTCGTGTTTCAGCTTGAAAAACTGTTGGTGTGATTGGCTGCACCCCAGCTGGGACAAGGTTTATATCACCTAACCAAAATCTGCCTGGTTTGTTAGACCTCTAAAAGAAATAAACGGTGAGTGATGGTGATTATTTTGCATTTGTCACGAAAGCCAGGTTATGGGAACAATGGCAAACCTGAAGGAGGGAGCAAATGGGATGGTTGTTTGTTAAACCCTGCAGCCAAGCATTTATGACAGTCCTCCTGCATGTCTGCTTCTCACTCGACTGGAAAGAAGGCTATGTAATGCAAAGAGAAGCCAAGTAACACTGTGCCAAAGCATGTAGAAGAAGAAAAGCGATCCGAGGAGTGGTGGGGGCAGACACAAACACCACTCTGTGAAAAAGAAACTGACAACCACAAATCAATTCAGCATTTTATTGAATCATTTCCTCATTTAGTGACACTAATATAAAGTTTAAGCCTTGTATTTTTGCTAGCATATGCTTCTTTTTACTTAAAGAAACCATGTATTATTTTTTTGTTTTTGCTTTGACCAGCATTACCTACATTCCCCCTTCAGACACTCCACCAACGTGCAAAATTTATGGATGTCAGGAAAGGAACTATGTGCTGTGTTGCATATCTTTGCTCCCTTCTCCATCATCTATGTTTAATTAAAACATCCAACTAAACTCACAAGTGTGAGCTGAGCTAATCTTTGAGGCACAAAGGTCGCTGTATTTTACTTTTTCAATAGGTCAGTTTATTTTGTGCAATGGTAAAAAAAATTGGACACACCATGTAGATGGAAAATAGATTAGGTTTCAAAGTTTTAAGTACAGTAAAGCATTGTTTGTTGTTTTTGATAAATTATCTCCTGTTAGTTCCAAACAAAGATGGATTTGAATGATAGCTAAAGGCAGAAATGAAGTCTTTAAATGATTGTGTACAAACTACTATCTCTCGTACCTAGTTTTAGCTGCAAGATAAGGTGAAGATCCTAGCGTGGTATGTCAGCTGCGGGAGTTTGTTAAGATGCATCTGCAGTCTCACCACATTACAGTGAATTGGGATTGCATTGAAATACACAGAATCTCATATGGTTTGTGCTGCTAAGAAACTAAAATAAGTTGAGACCTTATTACCCATCACATCAAATAACTGGAGGAAACCGTCATAATGAAACATTCATCATGGTTTTAGTACCTCACGGTGGTTTGTGCCTGTGTGGCTGCACAGTGCCAATATGTCTGAAGCTCGTCTCTATTGAATGCTCTCAGTGCCAAAAGCAGTAGTGGTTCTTTAGGGCCCTTGTAGTGCAGACTGAGCCTTCCTCCTGCCCTTATGCTGCTCACTCAAGGAAGGGAGCTTGACAGTCCAGTGGCTTTCTCTGTGAATACTTTTCATTGTCCCGCTGGTTTGAAGGAACTCTAGAGCTTGGCGTTGGACATGTTGGCTGGGGTTCAGGAACTCTGCACGGCCAGAGATTAGCAAGGCATGGTAGGATCCCTGATAACTGACACCCTCCACCCAGGCATCTGAGCCTTTCTCCCATCCCGCTAAAGACTATAGCCACAAAGACGCCTTTCAGTGCCGGGCATGGTGGCGCTAATCCCCAAAGCACAAAGACCTGAGCCACCGATAGCATCTAAATAACTCTTCAGTAAATGTCATTTGCTTGAATTAGCCGTATAGTATCTCATGTTGTCGGTGGATTGCGTTGCCCTACGTACAGAAATATTTGTGCTTGTTGTGATTTCTGTTGATGCTCTGCTGAGTGCTGGCGCTTAATAAGTCAGAAGGTTAGGTTGCCTGCTTAGATGACTGTCCACTGGCTGCTTGGCCTCAGGGTTTAGGTCAATTCATAGCTGCAGCTTTGTCTGAAGAACTCTTAACATTCATGTGGCATCAAGCTGGTTTAATGCCTGTCTGCACAGCCACCAGAAAATTTTAACCCTTGAAGAGGAATTCTGAACGGGCCAATTCTGAGTTAGTGATCACTTCTGTAAACTGGATTAGATGTTACTATGTGACATACCCATTGGTAATTTTACGGATTGAAGGCCTTTTTAGGTCACCAACCCATTCATTAAGGTTAGTTTGTCCATGCAGCATTGTTATAGTATAAATAAGCAGTAATGTGTTGGGAATTATCAGGCCGAATGGCAAATGACAACACTTTTTTATTTCTCTGAGTTTGTATGCTGTGTCTGTTTACTCTATTTTTGATCGAAAGAAACTATTGAAGTATTTCAATAAATGACCCTTAAAAAAAAGCTCATTAGAGGGGCAGTATTTCAAGGATTCAAATGACTTTTGCCTCTTTTTAGTGAACAAATTACCAATATGTGACCTTTGGCCACAGTAAGAGGTTCTTTACCCAAGAGGATTACTGTCCACTGGTCACTATGGAAACAGTTGGAAGATGCAGTCAGAGTTGTAAAAGGATGAAACAGCAACCTTCTATTGGCTTGCTGATATTGCTTTTTCTTTCATGTTGCACAAGAGCCACTACCTTTATCACATTGGTCTGAGAGAACCTAAAATGATACATCTATCTTGATCGTGATGTCCACGTCGTGTTTTTCATTTATTAAAGAAAAGTAATTCCATCTCATTTATAATGTAGTCCACACCCCAACTGTTTGTCTGTAAACCTGTCATTCCTTTGCCAGAGCATCTCTAGGTTCCCTGTTGATTAAACCTTGAGCTATACACGAGTAGAGATCAATATGTCTTCAAATAAGGGAAAAAGAGTGTTTCTAGGACAGATAAACAATTCCTCACCCATGTTTTTCTTCTCTTCCATGTTGTTCCACTGATCCTTGATGGGCTTCAGAGTTGGAAAAGATGAATAAGGGTATTGCACTTTACACAACCCTGTCCTTCAGGCTTCTATTTAATGGTCCTTTATCTGAGAAGTAAAGCTAGGTTGTGTTTTTGTCTCTAAAGCCCGGCATGGGATTCAGACCATGTGGAATGATGGTTCAGACTGTGTATGGATGGCTGAGATTTGTGGCATCAAGAATTTTATTTTTTGCAGATAATCACGTTTTCATATACTAAATCAACTTGTTTTGATACTGGGGCTGTTTTTTTTCTGGCATGAAGGATCACTTTGGCGGCAGAAGGCAGGTTAAAAGTGCTCAGTAGGATCAGTTTGCAAAGCCTCTAAAGATGTGAAAAATCAATAAATCACTGGAGTCTGGAGGCAGCGCTCATCACTGATGAGAAGAGAGGCGAGCTGGTCTTTGTGTTATCGATACACAAACACAGGGCCAGGACAGTTACTGATGACACTTAATGGACACGGTTGCTTTTACACCTCTTTGGGGCTGATTTATTGAATTTCCCTGCTTTGAAGATAAGTCTTAGATACACTTAATATAGCTACCGAATAAATTTCCTTTATTAGTCTGTGATGAAGCTTGGAAAGGCAAGTAATGACTTGTCACTGGCCAAATATTTTGTCATTCTTATTAAAGATGTATCTTTCTTTATATATCTTTACTCAGATTTCTCTGAATATGCTCTGCATCATACACACAGCTAATAAACACATCTCCCAACTATAGTTTATTGTTAATGTCACATGTACTCTACATGTTCATTTAATAAAAGAGGAGAAAATAAATGGTTTGATATCAATTTCAGCAAGCACATTGTTTTAGAAAAATTCACCATGGTGTGGGGGATCATATCTTAGACAGCGCGTATATGTTGTATTGTCCTTGTAATACGTACTCCCCCATAAGCTGCAAGAACTGGCAACGACTTAAAACACTCCTGCTGTCTTTCTTTCTCTACCTAATCCTCTTATAAATAGGCCACTGTGTCTATTTTACAGCCAATAAAGCAATGTGATCTAAGCATGTTGGGAAGGTTTAGGGAACGAATCGAAGGGCACGGGGTCTAACAGATCTTGCTTTTTTTCCACGATGGTTTCAGAACAGACATCTTTCTTTCTCAACTCTTAATTTAGCGTTCTTTTAAAACCGTGCTATTCAACATTTCAACCATAGAGAAGAGTGGTATTATAAAATGGAATACATCTAGGTATTTAAAACAGGGTCATTGATAATCCTGAAGAGTTTTGTGTCTGAAATATCTTCCCATATTTCTTAAAATCTGTCTTAAAGTATTTGATCTGGCCTCAAATGGTTCATATTGTATCTTGAAGCGGACAGGAGTTTACTCAGGTTTTAATGCACACATGCTGCAGAACAAGCCCCTTAAAGTGGGAAAAAAAGAGTAGACATATCTCCTCTCTGCCTGCCTGTGTTTATCAGACCAAGCAAAGGTGAACTCAAAATGTTGGTTAGAAGATAGATGAGTAAAGGAAGCCAGTAAATGGGAAAAAAAAATCTGTTGCTCTTCCCACAGGTGCTTTCAGATCTCAGGGGTAGAGCACCTTTTCAGAAATTATTCCTCTTAGGCAGAGTGAATGAGAAAGTGGAAGACTTTTGACCTCAGCTGCTCTTTCCCAGATAAAAGCATTACCCACAAGCCCTCCGGTATTGCCTGTGAGATGACTGCTCCTGTTACTATGAGATTTCCTTAAAGCTGTACGTTTTAGGTAAAAATGAAGTAAGACTGGATGCCTCTTTACTCCCAGATTAATTTAATGTTTTCTTCTGTCAGCTTCTTTGCCAGCTGATATAAAAGAATTCAATGGTGTTACATTATTTAGGATGTACATTTAAAGGAACAAGCTGAGTTCATGTTGCCTTGAGGTCATACTTGGAGGAGCAAAAAAAAAAAAAAATCAAGACAATGATGGTAGACAGAAATCCTCATCTATTAAATGTCATTCACAGGTCCATCAGTTAACAGTCCTCTTTTCTTTCCTTTTTCCTTCATGCTTGTTTGTACCTGGTTGATCTGGACATTTCTGTGAAAAGGTAAGCTCAAATAAATTCGACCTAAAATTCTCCTCCGTCATATTTATAAAAACTTGCATGAATGATGATGAATGGAAGTGCTGACTCGGCTAATGTGTTTTGACTTAATTATGGATTAGAACCCTCCTCCTGTGTTTTCTTGTGTAATTGGTTAACAAAAAGCTAAATCTGTTTCATGTGATTTTGGTCTTAAGCTTTGTAGTTGCTGATTTATATGTATTTTTTTTTCTTTTGCAAGTATGTTGAGGAAAAGTGAAACCTCATTTGAGTCTCAGCTGCCAGACAGAAAATTGATACATTTAAATAAAATTTTACTTGCTTTTAAACGTCCAATTAAATTAATTAAAATCTATTTAATGCATGTTCACATGCTGTTTTCCAGCTGTTTGATATATAAAAAAGTATTTGGGAGAAGTTTAAATTCTGACTTCAGGGTAAAAAAAAAAAAAAAAAAAATTACACTTAAAAGGGAACAAGTCAAGCACTGATCTGGGAGGAATTTATTTTATGATAGCAGCCAACCTGTGGAGTCCTGGACATACAGAACATAGCAGACAGGAAACAGTATTGTTGTGCTTAAAGAATAGAAAAGCAGTGACAAGAAGGCAGGGAGTGCTCCAGCTTTACATACAGGTAATTGGCTGTCAGCATGGGAGATGGCACTGTGTGGATGGAACTGAATTCTTTATTCCAAACACACAGACACACAAACTCCCCTCTCTTTTCCTCTCTTTTTTTCTCTTCTCACCTTTGAAAGGACTCCTTACAACAACAGCTGCTACCCTGCACGCAGTTAGCATTCACACACAGCCAAGCAAGCCAATTAGGGGTCTAATAGTGTTTAATTGTGTATCTGTGATGTTGTGTGTGTATGTGCCCATGTTTTGTGTGTAGGTGTCATTTCGTAAAGTCTCAGGGGGTCGCGCCACCTCCTGCAGTGAGGTGTCTCTCCCCAGAGTGTGAGTGACAGTAGACTCAGAGGGAGGTCATTGTGCCAGTCAGGCCTCACTGCTTTCCTATGCTGTTTACATTTAAGGGGAGAAGAATCCAGTCTGTTATCTTTGTGTGCATGTGTATATGTGTGTACTTCTGTGTACCGACAAATGAATAATTTATAACATTCCTGGGAATTGTGGGAAAACTAGTTTTGAAAGTTAGAAGTTCAGATTGAACTTTAATTCTTTGGCAGAGCCCATTAATATGATAATCAAATAGAGAATGGATCTTTATAAAGAATAGGAGGGTAAAGCCTTGATGGTAAGCCAGGCAGTTACCATACAAATACATACATGTTTTGTATATGGTTGCACTGCTCGATCAGTATCTCTGTAATGTTTAGTGAGTGCTTCAGGGAGCTGTACTTCCTGTACTCAGGTGGCAAAAGCATCTGTCCATTAAGAGAGGAGACAGTTACACTGAAGATCCCAGACAATCTGGGATGTTCCTACTTAGATAAAGTAGCTACGTAACTCATTATACATCTAAATTAGGACCAGACGGAAAATTAAATCTTTCATCGTTTGAGTTACAAAATTGCTTTGAAAAATCACCAGTAATGAATCATCAAGAAAGGCATTTATATGACTGTTTCACCTCTGAAACCATTTTTGCTTTGTTGGTTATAAGACCACTTTGTTTTGAGTCAACCATGTTTTGAGTAAAATAGAAAAATAGTCACTGTACACACATAATGTTACATACACCTTATCACATTTACTCTGTGATATACTCACTCTGTCACTGTGTTAATTTAAAATGATCGTCTCTGGTTATTTTGGATAAGGTTGAGCTGAGATGGCTTGTGAAATTTGCTGACATTTTATTTTAAATCCGAGGAATGAAGAAAACCTTCTGAACAAGCTTAGTGTTTTATATGTTTCCGATCCTCCCTCGATGTGGATTGGTGGACAGTTGACTTAAATTACTGAAAATGTGGGCAGTCAAATGGCAAAAAAGAAACTTCAAATGTTAGTAGTAACAAAGGATCTTTCTTTGTCCTCATCTGCAAAACATCTCCACTGAGCCTGAAGCATAGAAGGGGGTAGGGAGGTAAACAGCTAAGTTGGCTGGTCTGGATCTCTCCTGGCCTAGCTGTGGTCTGTAACTCCATATCCCAGCATCCTCATTAGCACTCAGCCCTGAGCCAAAATGGTGCATCCACTTTTAGAGAACACTGCCCATTGCCTATTTGGGAAATAACCCAGATTGTCTCTAAAGACAAGTTTGCTAGTTGTAACCTGCCAGGCAAAATGGTAAGGCTACAAAAGAGACATTTATACACATTGCACAGGGTTTCTTTGTATTTCTTCAAGGCAATCCACTCGAAGGCAATCTACGCAATCCTCCTTTTCCATTTTTAATTCCCTCTGTGCCATCATAAAATGGGGCATAAAAGTTGGTGCAACATATATGTAAAACATTTTTTCTACCCCTTGAAATGGGGCAGAAATATTACAAAATATTTCAAATAATTTTTTTACTGATGTTTAAAAACTTTATAATTTATGCGTATTTGAAAATAGCTTTCAGAAATATATATGGAGAAAATCTTTCTGAGAAGATCAAATCAGTGGGCTTTTGAAACACAGACTAGCTATTAAACCCAGACAAACTCGACTCATGTTCACAACCAAGCGAAAATGTGTTTTTATTCATTCAAAGATGATTGATCTACCTATTAAAAGGATATATGCCAACAGTTTCTGTTTTTGTTCATACATAACTTTTATTATGTATAAAATGCCAATGATAAACACAAAGAACATCTCTCATCACGGTGATGTGAAGGGTCAGATGTGAATTACATAGAAACAGGATCATTGGAACCCCTTTCAGCTCGACCTGAGTAGGTGGGGATGTAACAAGTGGCTCGTGTTGCCAAGTAACACTGAGAGTGCTGCGTCGTTTAGTTCCTGTCCATAATAGTGGTTGATGTAGTGAACAGCTGCATAAGGCATCAAGGTTGGTGGAATTAAAACTCTACAACAGATTTTAGAGCATCTGTGTGCAGCCTTTTCTTATGATTTCTTCATGAGGCATATAGAATATTTTAATAAACAAAGGAAGCAATCTCTCTTTTCATCGGCTTGGTGTTTAGATGTATCCTGCTGATGGAGGACCTCTTAAAATCAAGCATAGCTCATTAAAGGAATCATTAATTTACATTACTCTTTAATCCTGATATTTTTTCCGCTCTCCCTTCCTCACATACAGGAAATGATCTTCATGCTAATGCAAACATTTACATACCTTTTCAAAGCTAAACGTGAGCCTATCTAGGTGTCCGCCACACCCTAGCCATTCTTCTGTTTTACAAATAATGGTACTGAAATGTCAAGAGCACCCTTGGGCAGTAACAAAGCTGTCCTGTAGAATTTCAGCTTACTAGTTATGCATATCCATCTGTGAGTTTGTTGCAAAGTATAACAAACAATCTCCTCTAACGATAATTCCAAAAAGCAACATTTTTTTTGTTACCAATTTTGAAAGAAAATACGTTATTTTAAAACATGTGCATAGGTGCAGTTCAATCTTCAATTTAATCTTCACTCATTGGCTGCCAGAAAAACAGGGCGACTTTCTTCTGACCTTAGCAGAGCTCTTCGCTCTCCAAGTGGTTTTCTAGTGTGTGTTATAATTGAAGAGAAACAGTCACATAATTAAAAAAAAAAAAAAAAATCAAAACAAAGGTCTGACGTTTTTGTCACATTGGTTTGTTTGACAAATAATCTGCAGTGTGCTCTGAAATTTGTGGAACAATTTGGCATATGGCCACTTTTGATTATGTTTATTTGTGTGTTTTTATGTCATAATTTCAATCTCTATGCAGCTAAACACAGAGCAGAAGAAAAGTGTACAGGAGTTAGTTACTTCACCTCCCTGTGACTCCCTCAAGGGTTTACAAATAGACCACCTGCGGGCTTGTAAACATGATGTCACAGTGAGCGTTCTTAATTAAAAGATAATACAACTTAATCATAATCATTTGGGCAACCGATGCATAAGAAAACACAACTATTCTTGTTAGAGCTTCAAGCTTGTCATAATTCCTTTGATGTCAGATTTAATTTAGATTACATGTTTTCTCTTTAGGTTTGTTACTATTTTTTTATGATGTGTTATTATGTACTCATTCCCTTCGGTGTTTTTATTGTGAACTTATTTGTGCAGTTTTAAATGTTTTGGAAACATATTTCTACATGCATCTCCACTTATTTGAAAACCTAATTTTACTTTTAAATATTTTTTTCCCTCTTGTACCTACAGTCGTTGCTTTCATTCAGCCACATTTTTGTACCTATGTGGTCTGCATTCACATAGTGTTTTCACAACCAGAGAAACTCCAGGACTCTGGTTACAGTAGTTGTCTGTCCTGAAAGGTTGTGACCAGTTAAGCAGTGGTAGCTACACGATGCCTGTGCAGCAGCTCGCTGCCAAGCTCAGGGCAAAAACTTACACCACAGAACTTTCTGGTCCTGGAAGAAGTCTGAGTCGCCAAGTTTATCCAATCTGACATTGCCAGCATCAATATCTTGTGTTTGTATAGCAAACTCGGGCGCAGGTATTGAAAGGGGGAAAGTAATGACTACTCTCATGATTAAAAATAGATGTCTGAATGGATTTTTTCTTTGATTTTTTTTTTTTTGTTTGTTTTTGTTTTAGAGGGCTTTACCTCAGGTTTTATCATCCATCACCAGAACAAAAAAATTAAGTGTGTGGAGCAAATTTTAAATTGCTTTTATCGAATGGATCCAGGAAGCTTTTAGAAAACAACCAGTTGCAGATGTCAGAAATCCAGGGATGGCAAACCGGTATCGGGGAAAAGAGGTTTAATGGAGTCATTACAGTCCCTCTGGGCCTCAAAGACCAAACGGAGGAATCCGAATACCCAAATATCTGTCATTAAGAATTCAATCCTCTTATCCTTGTAATTTGTCCTTTCAGATCATGTTATTACCCTCTTTAAATGTCATACATCCCATAATGGCTGCTGTAGCTGAATCATAACAAGGAATTGGCCAAAAGTCTTCTTTGTTGAGATGAATGACTCCACTCTGATTTGTAAAAAGTAGAGTCTCCAATTTTTTTCATCAGAAAGCGCAAAACATTCATTCAGTCTACTCCTCCCCCCGTCATCTCTGCTGCTTCCTCTCCACATCAGCGTGTTACACAGGGGATTGTAAAGTGCCATCACATTCCTGCCTGGCACAAATGTCTGGACATATCTGAAGTGCAGGCATTAAAAGTCTGAGCTGAGGAGAGCTGCGCTGGCAGGCAAGCACTCGGCACCCATCTGCTGCCAGAGCCAGCTAGGGAGCCATCATTTATTACCACTGATGCGAAACCAGTTCCTGTCACTGTGGAGACGTACTGTTCTGGCATTTTGTTGCTTTATGCGAGGTTTCCACACCATATCTGCATGTTTGGCTTAGGGTTGCACAGTAAGGATATTTTTCCACCATCAAAGTGGCTCTTCCTTACAGATCACTTTTCAGAAGGACTTGTAGGGGGAAAAAAAAAGATTCCATTTCTTGCAGCTTCGTTTGCTCTCATATCTGTTATTCTACTCTGCAGAGGCAGCGTCTATCCCTGCAGCCAATTTAAGTTTTTACCTCACATTTTAACAGCAGACTCTTTAATCTCGCAACATCTATGCAACTCGTGTGTTTTGTTTGGCTGCAAACTGCTGAGCTCCTCTGTTCTCCTCCAACCTAATCTTCCATCTCTGGCATGTAAGAGTGGAAAAATATTGAGTGTTACTCCAGATGTTTGAACTCACTATATATTTTTTTATATTTATTTAATACAAATGTAGTGCCCTCACCTGGTTTACTTCCATCATCAACTTGTTCAAACATTTTCCGTCAGGGTATTAAGTTACTTGTGTTACGGAGTTTTTGACGTACTTTTTACATTATTATATTTACATTGTAAATGTCTGCCATTATTCCCTTCTGTACCATTATTTAGCTTTTTTCTGAAAATTTTCTTAGAATCTGCCCAACCTTCCTTACCTGAGTGAAGCTTATCTACCCTAATCTAATAATTGCTCCCATATATTCTTGTGTCAAAAAGAAGCACAGCTGCAGGGCCCAACAGTGGCTCCAAATCGCTTTACGCTACAGGTAATAATAATCCCCTTCATGGCTAAAATCAGACCAATGGATACCACTAAAGGTCTCCTCCGTCATCAGGTAGACCATCCAGACAAATTGTGTAACTTCTTATCCGAGCTTCTCGTCCTTTCATCTATCTCTGTCTTTCTTTTCCTCCATCTTTTGGCTCATGTTCTGTCCCCGGGAACACTGTACAGGTTTGGCAGGAGATGCATTACGCCGCACCATGTTTCAGCAGTTGCCCTTTTATGAGTGAGTGCTGAAAGTTTGTGAGAGCCGGCTGTGCTCAGATGTCTCTGCTTAAGATGCAGCTTGACAGTTATGACGTCTAGTGTAGAAAGATGGAGTTGGAGAGCCGATGAGCGATGGGGGTCAGATCTTCTTTGAAGGCCTCCTTCACATATTGAAACCCCATCTGTCCAAACTGAGTTTATATGTACACATCCATTTACACATCAGAGAGTGATGAGATAAAACATGACATTCTGAATGTCAACCATGTTAATATTTAATAAGAAAACAAACGAGTTGTTTTCCTCATGTAAAAATATTTTAAACAGTATCGTAATTTTGTGGGGCAATAATTCAAATCTTAGAATATTTACATGGTATCTTCTGTTTGCTTAAAATGTGATATTTACCAAAAAAGCTTTCTAAACACATTTATTCAGTTTTATTTTCATTTTTGACAATGACTTCACCATCTTCTTGCTCCCCGCTTACTTCAGCCCCCTCGCTGCATACATGACACAGCATAAATCTTGTTTGAGGTCATAAATACAGCATAAAGGTCATCAAGTTAGCAAAGCTAATGCATGTTCTTATTTTGATGCATTTACCTAAAAAATGTCTCTCCCTGTTGTATAACCTCATGTACAATCCCCATCTGACACAGAGCATGTGCACTGCTGAAAAAACAATCCTGGCTACGATTGAATATGGGTGTGCTGGAGAACAAAATCCATGGCCAAGAACATGTTTGAATTGTATCTGAATACTGGAATGGAAAGCTTGCAAATATTTCAAACATATATGAATGAAATAGAAAATTTCCATGTGTACGTTTTTTATGTGAAAATAACATTCAAACATAATAGAAACCTCTAAAAAGTTTATGTTGCAAAAAACCTTTTAAAAAAGAAAATAACCCTTCAGAAGCACAGTTTGTTTAATTTGTCAGGAATGTTCTCGTTTCTCCTCCTTGAAAGGTGGACTTGTCGTTTGCCGTATGTCAAGTACGAGAGGTAATTAGGTGTTAAAATGGCTCAGGAAGTATGGTTCATTAAACATGCTTGGAGAAACCAACGGGTGGGGTATGAACTCTTTGATTCGTTTGACCACCTCCCACAATGCTTTTTAAGAGATTTATGGCTAAATCTCCACCTTGTACTTGTTCTTTTACTCAAGTCTTCTTTTAAATCATTTTTTTTGTCATGGAGACCATATGGAGCCTTGATTTCATAGACGGAGGGGTGCTGGCAAGCAGCGGCTCGTTAGATGTGATGAGAAGGGAGATTTCACACCCGAGGTGGCATACTTCTGTGTGAGGGTTTTTCACAAGAAAATTAATTTCTGACATCCAAACTAAATTGAGATGATGAATGTTACTTTAAGTGCTGCTCCGTGAGGGAGTGGTGAAGCAAAAAAATGTGGATCCTGATCCACCTGGTGAAGTTGCATGCCGGTTGCCATGCCAGCGTTGCCTGGTAATAAGCCGGCAGAGAGGCTCTTTGTCTGGTTGGTGCAGAGCTCAGTTCCTGCTGTCAGAGGTAAGACGGAGTGAAACGCATGATAGTGATCACAGCCGGGGTTGGTATAATAAACCCAGCATCACAGGTTTCAGAGTCTGCAGAGCGAGATTCTTCCTCAGGGCCATTATCTGCTACAATAAAGGGCAGCAATTGAATTTAGCTGTCGTGGGTGCATACAATGTTCCTGGTAAAATTCTCTAGGCCTGTCTTACTTTGAAGACATATTCGAATTAGAAAAAGCAGACTGAACACAAATGTGGTCGGCAGATTTCTGCTTTGTAAAGACTAGAAACTTACCTGGGGTCACTTTGTTAATGAAATGAAAGAGATGACAGTTTCTCATTTCTTTTGTTAATTTAATCCAGATTATTCTGATAGTATGTGGTCTCTTGCAATGGTTGAGGTGTAACAGAAAGAGCAGTGATGTTTCATTGGTGGGATGAAAGATGAAACTGAAAATGTTTATTTCATAATTTTTATTTTAGAGAAATAAAAAAAATGCATTTACTCGTTTCTGTTTTGCAGAAAGGTAACTAATAGCTAAAAGAATAGAAACACACCTTTTATCTTAGCTAATTAAACTCATGGATGTGAGCCAACTCTACTTTACTTAAAGACCAAAGATTTTATTCCCAACGCACCAGCTTTCGTCTAATGTATTTTTTTCCTCTATAGCATTGCTTTAATTTATTTTCTCAAACACTCGGGCAGCCTCATATAAACATTAAGCTTGTCATGGCGCACTCTTAATCCATCAGAGTGTAGTTAATCATCCAGCCTCACCTGTTTCATGCTTCATTTATGCTTTTCCCCCGTGTTTAGTAGAGCGTAAACAGTACTGAAAAGATCTTCCAACCAGTCATGAAGGAGCCACCTCGACACACATACATACACACACACGTAATGTTTTGTTGACAGGCTAAAAAAACTTTCAGTTCTCCATGTCTTTGTCCTCCACTCCCATCTCCAGTTTATCTAACATCTTTGTCTACACAGCAAAAGCCAAATTAGCTTTTCCTCTAAAGCTTTTAAACATGCTCGCACTGACAGTCCGCTTTCATCTGCAACGCTAATCCATCCACGAGACACTTTTAATTACATTAAATGAATAATTTGAAGCAATTAAAGTATTTATCATTTACAAATAAGCGCTTGCAGCAGATAAGGAGGTGTTTTATTAAAATTTTGTCCCACAGGTTACAGTTATTACAAATTAAATGGAATCTTTTATCTGATTCTTTTTTAGCACAGCCTCCATTGAGATCTAGTAAAATAAACGAATTTATTCAAGAAGTAATGGCTTAAAATTAATTGCAATATAGATTGGAGGAAATAAATGTTTTTGATGAGCCAAAATTATACATGGTTCTTTTTCTCGAAGGAGAAATTTAGTAAGGAAAAATATTGTTAATGTGTCAAAGCACACACACTACTCATTTTCTCTATACCGAACAAAGCCCTGATTTTCGTGTTTGACATTTACCCTCATCTCATTAGCCCTGCATTCAGGTATCCACAGCAAACAAAAAGTCCAGAAAATAAAATAACCCAATATGCTTTGTGAGTTTTATGAACAAGTATAAAGGTTACAGTATTCTCATCCCTCCAGACTGCAAATACAGAGTAAATATTGGCTTGTTCTCAAAGGTGACCAGAGGACAATAGCAGTATCTGTGTTGCATCCTTGAATAATCTACAAAAACAGTTTGATTGAGCTGGTGATGTTGTAACTGCAGATATGGAGACTTTTAGGTTAAATCCCAGTTCTCTCTCTTTAACCAGCCTTTCACTTTTGTAAACTTTAAAGTGCGGGCTTCACTCAAAATGAACTTTTGAAGGATTTTCACCATGTTTGAACATTATTCCACAACTAAAACATACCCAAAGTGGCTTTCTATTTCATTGCTGCGTGTTTAAACAATTTGCAAGTTCTCCCGTTCAGAGTTTGGGTACAGTTCCAATGAGCGGTTTTTCGCACCCTGACATCCTAAGGTTAATATTTGAGTGGTCTAGGTCCTGCCGTTGTTTGACAATGACTAAAACAAATTGTTCTGTTTTGAGTTATGAACACATTTCTTTTGGATTCTTTGTAATCCTCTGGTTTGAGCTTCTCTGACTGTGCATTAACAATTTTTTTGGTCTTTTGAAGTTGATTCAATTGTTTCTGAGTAAAGTTTGCGTAATGGCGATGTTATCTGAGATTTTACTGCTTTTGAGCAGGTTACAGAATATACTGCTGATCTTCTGATTTTAGGACAATTATGAAGTACTGTCAGAATCTTATTAATGATGGCAAAGAAGGGGAATTTGCCGTCAAACAAAACACTCTGGTTCATTTTTCCTCATTGAATCGTTTTGTACTCATTAGCCTTTTCTTTGTTAGCTGTATTTCATGTCACAAGAGTCTAGGATGACTATCTTGACAGCGGCGACCTTGACTCATTGTCTCACGCTCTGTCAGACCTCCTCATTCTGCGACTCCCTGTTCTGCTGCCACATTTGTCTTCTTAAACATTTCAGAGCAGCTGTCCTGTTGAGTGCTGAAAAACTTGTAACCCACACCCACGCATGCAAAGAGGGTCATTTGAGCTCCAGTGGAGGGTGTGCCCAGTGCCAAGTATGTGTGGATGCCGCTGCCTGCGTGTGTGTCTTCCACTTTGACCTGCAGCAGGCTCAGGCATGTCCTTCTCTTCTGGTTGTCGTCATCCGTCAGAGGCATGTTTAGGGAAAGTTTCAGAGATAACATTGTGGACTGTGATGGGCTGCCGAGAAAACATTTTGATGACAAGACTTTGACTGATAGCACAATCTTTGATGCCACTTAAAAGAACAAGTTGGGCTTCTTAGAGCAATCAGATGTGCCTTTATTTATTTAGCATGAAGCAGTTAGTTGATAGGTCAAAGTTATTTCTTCTACTCCATGCTCAACGGTTTGTGTCTGCTGCACAGCTGTTTTACAATCATACTTAGCTCGGCCAGCTCTGGGGTGGCAGGCAGCGTCAAGAAGGAGCAAATCGAGGCGTGAGTGGCTGATGAGCTCATTACGATGAGTTCTGGCTGTCAGGCCGACTTATATGTGCCTTCCACCTGACAGCCCTGACAAGCGTGCCAGCATTAATAGGGTCGGCAGTGCAGTGAGCTAAGGAGGCAAATCCCTCCGTGCAGATTATTTTACCCGCTCAGCAGTTTCCATCTCCATCTACAGCCTACTTTCTGTCTTTTCAAGTTTATTTCTACACATGTTGATCAAAATCCAAAGAAACACGATCCACCATTTAAAAAAAAAACTATTTATTGTTGCTCCTTTGTGTGTCGAAAAATGTTTTTCGACATTTACACAATGATTGTTATGGTAACAAAAGTTGTTCTTTGTTTTTTGTTCGACTCACTGGGCGCCTCATTCTAAAGTCAACATGTAAATTTTCTTTCAAAGTTGCAAAATGAGGAGTTGGACTGTCAGAAATGTTCAGTATCGCTTTCTTATGTTTCTCTAAGTGGCCCTCTGATATACCGGTGACGTGCACAGGGTGTACTCCTCCTCTCACTTGCTAATTAGCTTTGATAGGCCACAGTGCCATAGCCATTTACAGACAAACTAAACGGTTTTAGAAATTAAATTAAATATGTTATTGCTTGGACATTTGTCTATACAAAGGGAGGTTTTCTTTTATCTTTTAAACACATCTTTATTATGCATTATTGCTTTTAATAGCACCTTATTCTTGCATATTAAAATCACCCCTCCCCCCATATTGCTGGCCCATCCAGTTTCTTCTTATCATTGTGTTTGTTTGGCTCTTATCTGTAACTCCTTTTCTAGTAGTCTCCCTTTGAAGTGAAGTTTTAGTAGCGTTTGCTCTTGTTATCTCTCTGAGATGCTACTCAATGCAGATCCCAGCACTGCCTTTCCTCCATCCCTCAGGAGACTAGAAAGCACGACCTAATTTCAGCATTCATCCTGTTTGACAGAAGCAACTCCTTTGAAACTTTCTCATCGTAGGAAAAAAAAAGTGAAGTATGTCGTTATGTTTGTATTATGCAGGGTTTTGTTTGAGAAATATAGGTCATCGTCCTGTCTCTGTTTAGACTATACAGTAATACCGCCTGGCCACTTTCGTCCTCCAGTAGTATTCTGTCACTGGTCAGTATGTGACACACCTTATCTTTTGCTGTTGGCTTGGACTTTGAAAAGTCAATCTTCTCATGCACAAACCTCAAGGCACATTCGCCTAGACTGAATGTCAACACGCATCTCAAATGAAGCCCTCGACGGCATGCTACATCTCTATAGTGTCTCTACTGAAGCTCATAATCATACCAGGGACTTTTATTAGTTGGATATTGGGCGACTACCTCATTTCCTTTGTATTTGTATTTGGCAAGGTGGCAGCCGGTACCCTGTCTGTGTGGATTATTTAATAGATTGTTCAAGGTGGCAATCAGGCGTGTTTTCAACCCATCTGCTGGTTTTTATCCCAGTTTCATACAGATGGAACAACTTTACTGCCTCATCAGGGAATTTTTAGAGGGCATTTGCTTATCTTTATAGCTGCTTTCATCACTTTATGAAGAGTAAGTCAATATGAAAGTATTTCCAACCAACTGTGTGTAGATTTTTTTGTTGCTATGGTTGTTCAAAACAAACTCAATATGGTGATGGAGTTTTTACAATTTAATGTCATTCCTGATTTTTCAAACTATTTGTGCAACCGTGAGTAAATGGAGCAAGTAAGTGAAAGACAGGGTGCATTCTGGTCAATAAAGATAGCAGATAATGCATTGAACTTTGAACTTATATAGCGCTTTTCTAGACACTCAAAGACGCTTTACATATATATATATATATATGCATTATTCATTCACTCCATACAATCATTCACACACACAACATTCATTCCTGATGATGGGAGCTACCATGCAAGGCGCAGACCACTATCATCAGAAGCAACTGGGGATTCGATGTCTTGCGCAAGGACACCTCGGCATGGACTCTGGGCGGGGGATCGAACCTGTGACCTTCCGGTTACGGAGCGGTCGCCCTACCCACCGAGCCATCCTTCCCCCAAATTGTGAGATTAGGTAATTGTGAGATTACCTAATCTCACACGGGAGGATTACCTGTGGAAAATGTCTAAAAACCAGGAAAATTTTTGGTTCAGATTGGTGACACTGAGTTTTTTTTTTTTTTTTGTATAAAATTGCTCTGGTGCATATTGACAAAGATGTAAGGTTTGGGTTGGATATCATTACCTCAGTGTTTTTAAATCTTCAGGGCATAATTTCTGTTAATAGAGCAATTTCAGACATTTTTTTTTTCTTTTCTGCTGCCAAACTACCATTATCTTAATGTTTTAAAAATGTAGTGTTTAAGCAATCTTTAAGTCTTTCTCCTCAAACCAGCTGAAGGTGAGACAGATGTGAACCTGTTGAAACAGGGGTTTGAAGGGTCAGAGATTAAGGGCATTATTTTGGCTCATCTTCAGCAGGCTCCTTAATTTAACATTATTGAAAGATCCTTTTTTAACACACTTTATCTCCGCAAGAGGTAATGAAGAACTGCACACACAGACATGCACACACACTGGTACGCAGGGGTAGGCCTAATTGACTCTGCAGGTGGACCGGTCTCCATAATAACACACCTTGACATCGGGTATGAAAACAATGTGTTTCTGAAGGTGGACAAGGACTTTTTAGACACAGTTATTGCTAAGTTCCTTTTTTTGATAATTCATGTAAAATAACCATATCCATACTTTGTAACCATCATAAAAACACTATCATGTAAAGATCTGTTCAAGAAAATGACAAGAATTTGGTCTTTGAAACAAACCTTTTTAGTAAAACACAACAAAATGTTAAATAAAATGCACACAGGGTTCTAACAAATATCACGTGTGTAAAGTTTTGCTGAACTTGGTTTTTTTAATCATCCCACAGTTTTTGTATATTTTAAAGTCAACCCAAAGATGAGTCCTGAATGAGTCTTGCTCGCCTGTTTATCTCACAAAAGCAGTAATTTGTTTGTGGCTCAGAGGCCTAAATGGAGCAGAAACCAGAACTTTTTCACAACACTGTGAGGTAAAATAAAACTGTGCCTGAGGATGTTGTATGTGTGTAACACATCATGCTTTGTTTGAAATGTATGAGCTGGCGGTGCAATGGACTGTCATCGTCGAGGGAAAAACAATACTTTCCCTCCGTGTCGGGTCCGATCAGTTTATGACTAAATAATTCACAACGAGACGCTATTGTCTAAACATCGCATTCCCCCACCAGGATAAGTGGTTGCTGTACACTTAATGAACGGAAAAACTCATAAAAATCTCAACAGCAGTTCCACAATGATCTCTTCTCTTCTTCTTTTCCACAGTTCTGTCCATCCAGGCGGCCACTATTCAGTTCACCAAGGAGCCCAAGTCCCAGGATGCTTTACACGGCCGTAGTGCCATGCTGCGTTGCGAGGTCAGCGATCCAGTTGACATCACGTATAGCTGGCTCCACCAAGGACAGCCACTGGAAAACGACGAAAGGCGATTTCAGGAGGGCAGCAACCTCAAATTCACCGCCATCGACAGACAACTAGATGCTGGAAATTTTGTTTGCGTCGCATCAAAAATAGCCACACGAGAGATCCTCCATTCCACCAACGCCTCCTTCAATATCAAATGTGAGTGTTTGGTTTCAAGCTTTTCTTGTTTTTTTTTTTTTTTTCCCTTTCTATCTGGTTTCCTGTGTTAAAATTACCAGGTGACAAATAATGGCAACTACAATCAGTGTCTAGTTTCTGCTGCAAAAAGAAAAAGCTAAAGAAAAAGTCAGGGTATATGATGACAGGTAGAATGGTCTGGAGGAATGTTTCCACCTTGTTGCATCTCCTTGTGGTTTTGTTAGAAACCAGATCCCGGTGCCACCTACACGCATGTGTTTCTTGTTGCTTATGGGTTTTTTTTCTTTCTGTTGTGTAACACTTTCTTTTCCCACATTCTCTCAAAAGGTTTCTGTCAGGAAATCACTGGGAAGTGTAATTTGCTGTACCAGCTATGTAATTATTCGGATTTATATTGACACGGCGATCTTCACTCCAGACTATTCTCGTCGGGTTTTTGGTGTAGTCATTTTAATCTGTTTCGTTCCGTGTAGAGAAGCACGCTAGTTTCTTCAAATCTGTTTATCCTCAGCAAAAAAAAAAAAAAAAAAAAGAAAAAATCAGTGGCCGTCCTTGTTTCAGAAAAAAGTCATGGGAATTCAACCCAACTTCGTGTGGTATAAATAACCTTGTTTGTGCTTTGTCGAAGGCCCTCAGGTACTAGTTCTAACTGAAAAGCCTTTGTGTATCCCAAGCTCTGAGTTTGGAGTGATAAAAGCACGAAGAACAGAAAAGTGGTTGGAAAAATGGCTCCATCTGGAAGATGTTTTTTTTTCTGGCTACATTCAGCCTAAAAGAGTGTCTTTGCAGCAAAGATACTCATTCAAAGGCTGATTACTGAAACAGATGAGTGTCTAGACTTACTGAGACTGAAAGACGGCCTTAGAGGGAGAGAAGAACAAACTGGAATCTTAAACATTATGTTGGTTACCTAGACTTTAAATCCAGACAGACAAAATCTCTGGGAACTTGCTTTTTAAGTCACTGATTTGTAAAGTATGTCATTAAAGCTCAACTGTCAGATTAAAATAACAAAACAAGTTGAGCGAGAAGCTCCACTCCTACTCTCAAAACAAACTGTAGTTATCCTTTAAGCAATTACTATTTCCACGCCCTTTTTTTCTACTCTGTTTTAACTCAGTTTTAACTTTCTCATTTGTGAAGAAAAAAAATGTCCCAGCAGAAAACAAAATAAATATGTTTATATATGACTTTTTTATTAAGTTATTAGTTGCTCTTTAAATATTCTGTTTATAGTTAATTTTGAATAAACTTCTGATTTAACAAAAAAGGAGCCCTGTCAGTTTCAGCACGAGGCTACAGATAAAAAGACTGAAAAGATCTAGAAACAATCAAATAAAACATAAAATATTTACATCCAGACATTTACAATATTAATGTTATCCGTAGTGGTGTAATCTTCTTGAATATAAAATATATGTTTTAATTTAAATCAATTATTCTTTGTAAACATAGCATATTCTACACTTTTTGGGCTGGGCCACCTACTGTATCCTTTCAATTTAATTGTACTCAAGCAACTACGTCAAGTATAGCAAGCATTAGCTTACAGTTGCAGCGACCTAACCAACCACCGAATAGAGATACCGTAGCGACATGAACTTTAGCTATGTACAGTATGTAATTCGAATGTTAAAAAAAAGAGGACAACGATGCGATGCGTTCGTGCCAAATTGTCTTCTTCTCCTTTTGGCATTTCTCTTCAGGTGTCGCCACAGCGGGTCAGTTTTTTGTCTCCTACATTCTCTTCAGTCAAGCCAACTATCTTAATGTCTTCCTTCACTGTATCCATGAATCTCCTCTTTGGTCTTCCTCTAGGCCTCTTTCCTGGTGGTTCCAAACCCAGCATACTTCTGCCGATGTACTCTCTCTCTCTCTCTCCTCTGCACATGTCCAAACAATCTCAGTCTGACCTCTTTGACTATATCTCCAAAACCTCTAACATGTGCTGTTACTCTGATCCTGGTCACTCCCAGAGAGATCCTCAGCATCTTCATCTCTGCTACCTCCATCTCTGTTTTCTGTCTTTTCCTCAGTGCCACTATCTCTAGACCAAAGTCCAACACTATAGCAGCATTAAACAGCTAATCAATGACCTAAAATAGCTAATAACTATTTTAATAATATTACTTTAAATTGATAAGTTGTTTCAACTTTAATGAAGATGTTTACTAGACACCATCAGATGGTGTTTTCTCCCCACTCTATTCTGTGAGGGCCTCCACAAAGTTCTTTCTGTCTCTTGTTCATATGTGTCATGACAGCTGTATTTATTTGAACACTTTTGAATGCAAACTCTGTGAATTGATGTAGGAAGCAACCGGAACCATTCCCCTGTGAAGCCAGTGTTCTTCTTAATAGTGTCCCAGAAACACTTCTCTTCACCCTTGATGTCACTGGTGATCCATGCTTTATTGTTAGGGGCCCACCTTGATGTCTTAACAAGAAGCAGCGCCCCCCTCAGAAGCAGATGCACCCTGCAATGGTGTCAACAGTCCTTTTTGATCTCTTATCTTCATTTCCTGTTTTTCCAGTTGTAAATCCTAGTCAGTGGAATCAAATCAGTCTCTAGTACATCTCATACCTCTCGTGACCACTTTGTAAAAGATCACCGGGTAACAAAAATAAGTTAATTTGGAGTTTGGTGGTTTTGGACTGTGTCCCATCTTTAGCAAGTCCAAAAAGTTCTCCTGGTCTAAACTGCTCCCTAAAAGACAGAAGACGTCACACATGAGAGGAAATTACAGACAAAACATTCAAAACTGACCTTTGTAATTTTGGGTTTTAATGATACTAATTATCTTGAAATTATCTAAAAAAAAACAAAAAAACCCATAATCTCTTGACAGTGTATTTTTTGCAAAAACCTTGTGATTATTTAATATGATCCACGGTTGCTTCAAAAAGCCCCTGACATCCTCTACTTCTTAAAAACCATTCTTCCCAGTGCAATGATTCCTCATACACACAAAAGGTGTTTTCCACAGGAAAACATTAGAAATGTTTGTAAGAAATTTGGGGAAATTTTTGCTTTTTTTAAAAATAGAAAATTACCCTACAGGTTTTTCTGATCTGAAATGCTTCCCTTTCAATTTTTGAATGTGATAGTTTCAAATTTCTTTGTAAATTTGTGTCTGAAACTTTGATCCAACCATTGCTGTCACACATTTTTTAAGAGATAAAATTCCCCTTTCCTTTTGGAGGAAGGGAACATTATCAACAAGCATTGCCTTTTGTGAAAAAAGGGGGAAATAACTTTTTAAAAACATATTTGGTCATTTAAAAGCTCAGAATATCTAACCAATGCTTGATATAAGTTTTTATTGCTTACTATTATTTATATTGTAGCAGAAATGAGCCACAGAAATCGAGATGAGTTTTTCTTGTAATACAGACTAGACCGGTGTATGAATGGGCTCACCTTCAAAAAACTACCACATACAAAGGAATCACAGCTTTTCTAAAGAAAAAGGACATCAGTTGCAGGATAGCATGGTCTCTAACAAACGCCTAAAGTAAAGAAGCATAAATCATGCCAGATGACATGCTGGAATCGTCTGTGTTTGTCTCTGTAATATTTTGCCGCTTGGCTAGCCATTCCTGCATCTCTTTAAATGATCTAAGCATGTTATGATGGATGGTCTGATATTTATCCAACATGCATTTAACAGAGAAGCAAAGACACTAGCAGATTTCAAGCAAAGGCCCCCTGGCACTAATCCTCCCCGTGGATCCAGTCATGTGTGTGCAAGTTTGCGTGTACAGTCATAAATGTGGGTTGTGAGGAGAAATGGTGGGGGGTGTCCCATATGTACTGCACATTGACTGCTCCGGAGGAGATAGCTGCCCTTCCTCCACTGAAAAGTGAGACTTTAATATATCTCACTTCCACTGGTGGGCGGGCTAATCCTGTCAGGAGAGTTCTTCAAAACTAATTATCCAAGCCCTGTTTTTACTAATAAAGGTTTTAACCCCATATGATCCCTTTGTCCTGTCTGGTCATCGGGTGTCCGTGGTGGTGGACTTTAAGCACTACAATTTTTAAGCCTGTTTGTTGGTCCCGGAGGCAAGGCTTTGCACGAGTCTGAGAGGATGCAGACTGACAGAAGTTTTGGTTCAGTGACATAACTGGAAGAAATAAGCAGCAGCTCAATCAAAAATGTTTAAGTCATAGAGTTGCTTTCACATGAGTAAACATCTGCACACCATCTTTGCTCAGTCACACAGTATGCGTGTCCTTAACCTACATTTTTACCAACCAAATCTTCTCACACGCAAACCAGAAACACACTTTCATTTTCTTCTATATTTCTTTTATGTTTTTTTTTTCTTTTAAAGAACATGCTAAAGAAAACTTTTAGTGTTTAATGAATGTTTGTAAGTTCAATTTTCAACCGAAACTACCCGTGAACACTTTGTTACAACTTATAAAGTCAACACCTCAGACATCGGTCTGCCCCAAACAGTCTACGGGTATTAAAATTTTATAGCAAAAGAGCATTTGCCCATGTGTTTTGAAAATTCTCTGACCCACATGCTTCTGTCAGTCAAGTGCAGTCCCTGGATTTTCTTAGGATCCTTTTTCTGCACCCCGTCTTGCAGACCTTTCTCCATGGCAACAAATCAGCTCGCTGAGTGAACTGGCGTACAGCTGTCGTATTGCCAACTGAACGATCTGAGCATCTGCATCAACTGTGTCCTTCCTGTTCTGCTTACAAAAAAAATAGTACGCTGGTAATTACAGCTTTCGTTGCCAGACTTGCTCCAACACTTAGTCATGCAGTGAAGGATTATGTGAAGGTATTTGCCACTAATAGGTTATGAAATTCAGGCCTGTTATTGTGGAGTGGACAGCTGGAGAAGTCTGCAGTATGAATGAAGTTGTGGATGGAGGTTTGTCATGTGTAAGTGAGTAAATATAGTTCAGGACAGATTAAATAAGGTCGAAGCCAGTCTGCATTGATTTTCTTTAACAATCCTTGTTGAATCTTAAGAAATTCTTTGATGTGTCCTCAAAATAAAGCTTTTAAACCCAGCTCCTGTGTTTTATAGATAATAAACATAAAGTTTCTGATTAAGAGGGTTAAAATAAAACCTGCTGGTTTTTCCTTTTCATCATTTTATTACTTCTGATCTGAATCCAATTTGCACTAAAAAAGACATGTTGCAGCTTCTTACCATGTCTGAATCTTTTGGTCTTTGTGACTCATAGTTTCCCCTTCTGCTTTTATTTTTCTTTGCACTAATAATAGGGCTCACTGAAAGTCTGGCTCTTGATTTCTGTAACCGGGCTCTTCTTCTTCATCATCCTCTTCTACACAAAGTTTTAACCTCAGATTAGAAACAAAACAAATTTTCCATGTTAGCTATGATGGTTTATGGGCACATAAACACAATGTGTGCTTTAATCTTTCTCACCACTACAAGCATCAATCTTGCTTATACAAAAACATGCACAGAGGCCGAGCGGCTGTGAAGCTAATGAGCAGATCCTGCATCGGATGGGAATATAAGCTCAGAATTTGAGGTCTTGTTACTGTGGAGATAGTTCCCATGATCCCTTAGGGTAGAACACACTGTCAGGTTGCGGTGAAATCCATTGACAGGTCTTCCTTCAGCACCCAATTTGACCTGGAAAGGGTTTTGCCATTTTCTATTCTCTCTCTTTCTCTCGACATTCTCAGGTTAGCTCATGCCATGCATATTTTATGGATGATCCATGCAGCGATACAGATGCAGTAGACTTTCTGTGAGGCCGCAGGGTACACGGAGATGGCTTGGTATACTGCAGATGTTGTCTACGCAAGGATACATCAACAGACTGGTTGTTAGTTTGAAGCCACTCATAGAAATATGTTTTCTTAGTCAACACCTATTCATGCTGTAACCACAACGTATACTCACAATGCTTGTCCTGAAACCACAACTAAGAAATATTTAGATAAATAACAATTAACTCATCCTGGTTGTGTGTATCTAGTGTACCATCTCCACAGTAGCCAACACACAACATGAGAAGGGGAATTCCAGCAAGTCAAAAGTGTCATTGTAAAAAACATTACACTTTTGTCTCGTTGGAAGCAAAAAGTTCTGTCTGGTTCAGAACTTTTGAGTCTTTTCAGGCAGTTTTTTTTCTCCTGTCTGATTATAATGAGACATTTTAAAATCAATGGTGTCCATCAACAACATAAGAGACTACACAATAAAGTGAAGATATGACCACCTTGTGGTATTTATTGGCGTGAATCTTTCAAATTTGAATTTTAAAATTGTTAAAATTAACATTGATCTTTTGTTTGATTCTATGCATGTGGGTTGTATTTTTTTTAGTTAAAACTGGTAACTGTAATGTCAAGACATGTTCATCATTTTTTATGTTACCTGTACGCATTTTTACAGGTTCCTTTCACATCAGAGCATTCCTTTTACCAGAGTGAGTCAGTGAAACATCCATTAAATGTCCATAAAAAGCATAATAAATGCCCATCTCACTCAGAGTGCTGTGCCATGCTGATATAAGATGAACCAGTGATGGAAGTCATTGCTTTGGTCTGACATAGTCCTGTCACAGCGATGTCCCTATTTCTCTTCATCTCTGCCTCGCCCATTAGTCCTGTCTCACATGACCAGATGACACGGCAGCCACTTAACTCGATGTTTGGTCCTGTCCTTCCCCGTGATTATTTGTCCTGTCACTCTATGGTCCCTCCAACCTCACATGCATTCTTTCCTGTTTACCTAGGGTTAGAAAGTGGTGGTGTGACTTTGAAGGACCCTCCTTCTGAAACAGAGATTGAAAGTTCTTCCCCGGTCACGTTGCAATGTCACATTGACGGGCATCCACGGTGAGTTCAGAGGATTTGATTTAATTTGGTAGATTTGTTTAATTGATGCCTCTACTTAATCCCTCCCTCTCAGTCCAACATGCCATTGGTTCCAAGATGGAGTGAAGATAACGGATAAAAGCCATCAAATCAACAACAAGGAGAGGACCCTCACCATCAAGAGTGCGAGTCCGGAAGACAACGGCCTTTACTACTGCTGCGCTAAAAACGCAGCTGGACACGTCTGCAGCAACACCAATTTTACACTCAACATCATAGGTGTGTGACGGTAGAAATATAGGGGTTTTTTTTTTCTTTTTTGCTTTAATGTTGAATCTCAGCAATGTTTTCCACAGTACTTTTCTTTTTACCAGGCACGTCATTTAGACTGCTAACAGTCTACGTAACTACTTTTCAGATGTTTTTATCAAGTGTAAACACAAAATATCCAAAGAAATCATTTCAGTTTAAATAATCTACAGTGATGCTTGCCGTCCTTACTCGACAGTAGTAAATGAATGAACATAATACCAGGGTTTCTAATTCCTCAAACATTTCCTCTCTTCATCGAATGAAATTTACTTTAGGCTTCACTTGTATTTTTCTAAATAAGTTTAAATATCCATGTGGGTTTTTGTCTAAAAATTAGTCTGCTGATAAAAAGAGAAGGTCCCTCTTCTCATTATGTACGTCAGAGCTAAGCCACTGGCATACCGAGGGCACTGAGCCTATAGTGGACAGACTTAAGCCGCACTTCAGTTCTGTTCACACAAACTCTCTCCATGGGTCACGTTCCCACAGGGCTTTGTAGTCAGAAGATAATGTTTTGTCTGAGTCACTGCTTTGTTTTGATGATTGCACTCTGTTTTTTATTTCTATTCTCAACTCCCTCAGAAACTCTTTCTCCCTATTTCGCCACATATTGCCAGCTCAAAGCCCAGTAAATGTATTTATATATATCTATATATATGAATGGAGAGAGAGGAAGCAGTAAAGTATGACTTGACATACATTTCTACTTTCTCTTCATGGTGCACCGCTGATATTGTCTGAAGAGAAACGAGCATAAACCATTAGCAGCGAAAGAGAGCAGAGGAAGAATGTAATGGTTTCTAATGGGATTATTAAAGTGTCTGTTGGCATCTCCTCGCCCCCATTCAGACAGAAACACCTTTATAAACAACTGAGAAAGGAAGAATATCACCAGCTTCCTCAACACAAGGTCTTTCTGTTGCTATTTTTCTTATTAGTTTTTGTTTTTTTGCCTATGTGGTACTATAACTATTGTCCTGTGCAATCGGTACTGTCCAAACTGGAATCCATCCAACCAAATTCCTCTTTTCACTTTCATTAAATACCTGCTACACAGACACACCACGGTATCACGTGGGTGAAAGATGATTGGATAATTTCAGAGTTTTCAGTTACATGTTGCCACCCTCTGTCTCTCTTTTAGATGATTATAGATCTGCCACCAGATTCACTCTGGTTTTGAAAGAAAGGATTGCACACTCACTTCCTGGGTGGATCAAATTTCCTCTAGTTGCACACCTCCTCTTCTTCATGTCCTTCAATTTTTGGGGGTGAAATATTTTTGTTTGGGAACAGAAATAATATGCTATTAGTAGTGCCATCAGAAGCCTAGGCTATGGTGGTGTGGTCCCTGCAGGATCTACTTGAGTGAAAAGATTCAGAAGGTTAAAAGTTTTAAAAGTTAAACTATCATTTTTAAAGGGTCCATCTCAGGCAAAATCACTCTTTGCTTACTGTATTTAATGAAAAAACAAAGTTGATTTTTTTGTGAGAAAAAACATTTTTTGTACCAATTCGGTTGTTGCTACAGTAGCTGATGTCAATTGACCTTGATACTTGTGAATAGTTTGTCTTTCAATTACAACCATGACAAGAGATTTCTCATGCATGATATTTATGACTCGAGAGGTAGAAAAAGAGATAAGCTGTTGGCACTTTTCACTGACCTTATTAAGTCTTCCCTAGGGCCTCTGTACTGTTGACATGCGCCACCACTCACTCGTTCACCATCTTCACACTGCTGTTTTCAGTTTTTAATAAAAGCCGCTTTATCATATCCAGGCTGATTTAACAACGCCCCTTCTTTTTTTTCTTTTTAAAAGATAAGAGCTTTCCCGTACCCGTCATCACTCCTACAAACCAGGTGGTGTTAAAGAACGAGGAGGCCATATTTCACTGCCAGTTCGTTGCAGAACCGGAGCCTACCTTGGAGTGGTACCACGAGAAAGAGCTGTTAACAAACAGGACTAGGTAAGCTGAAATGTTGGTACATCAAAATTTAAAACTGGAGAAAAATTCCCAATATTTGTACAACAAAAGTAACCAAACAGCATGCAGAATTCTTTCACTCTCCCATCACCAAAAATAGTCCTTACTGTCAGATAATGACTTGAATAAATTTTTGAGGCATAAAAGAACAGTAAAGTTGTTTTACACATCATGGGTTCATGCTGTAACCTCGCTGGTAGTCAGTCAAATCCATCTCAACCAACAATTTGTACCTGCCAAGACTGCTTTTTGTCACCGATTTTGTTAACTACTTTCAAGGACAAAAATTTGAGCACTGCTCAGGTAGTGGGGGATCTAGTCAGGTAACCTCAAGACTGGGTCTCTGCCTTTTTGTGGATAATGTGATCTTGTTGGCTTCATTGAACCGTGATCTCCAACCTTCACTACAGTAGACCAATTTCTGGGAAAGTGTGACGTGACTGGGATGTGAATCAGCTCCTTCAAATTTGTGTCCATAGTCCTCCACAAGAAATGGAGTGCACCCTGCGCGTCAGGGACAGCGTCCTGCCCCCTAAGGAAGAGTTCGTGTACTTTGGGCTTGATCACAAATAAGGGCAGAATGGAGCTGTAAATTGATAATGCGGTGTGCAAAAAAATAAGGACGCAGCTCTCTCTCCACTCTTAGTAATGCTCACGATTTACCGGTTGATCTACAGTATGGTCCTACTCTCAACCAGGGTCACCAGTTCTGGATGGTGTCAGAAAGATCATACTCTTTAATTTAGGCAGCTAAAACAAGCTCAGCTTTTGCTCAGAGAGCGTGTGAAGAGCTCAGTTATTCAGGAGGAGTTCGGAGTGAGAAGTTGCTTCTCCAAGTTGAAAGAAGCCACATGGCGTTGTTCAGGCATTCAGTCAGGATGACCCTCCTACACTTAGCTGGTAAGGCATATTCCATCGGGAGATAGATCCTGAAACTGCCCGAAGGAATATGTATGAGCTTGATGATGTGGCTGGAATGGGGGGAAAAAAATCAGGTCTTTCCATCTGAGGTTGCTGTCACTGCGACCCAACCCCAGATTAAGTGAAAGGTGATGGGACGTTATGGGTTCATTCTGATATGTAAATGAACATCAACATGTGTTGAACAAATGTGTATTCTGATATTTTTAAAAAAATCACAAAATCATAAAGGAACTTCTGCTTTTTTCTCTTCAAGACCAAACTAGTTTGTTTTCAACATGAAATGGAAGGTCAGCAATATGGGAACACGTGAACATCCCCGTCTTTTCTAATACACTCTGACTCACTTTACAGTAAAACTCTCCCACGCTTTCATTTCCTCTGAACCTTAAAATTTTTTGTCAGTTAAAAAGAAAAACATAATCATGTCCTACCAATCACTAATACAATTTGCCGTTGATTTGGTACAACTTCCTCACCTGTAAATAAAATAAATGGTCATGGATTACCAATCAAGTTGAAACATGATTGGTCCACCCCAAAGCCCCTTCAATATAAGCACACTGTGATTAGGAAAATCATCCTGATTACAGAAGAACTTTCTCACCTCCATCATCACTCCTTCAGTCCCCTCCTTTCAGTTGGGGGATAAAAAGTTCTACTTGCCAAAAAAACAATCCATGGAAAATTCTTTGTTCCCGCATGAATCAAAACCCTTAACAATAAAATGATATGTAGTGGTGTTTTAAGTATTAATGTGTGCCATTTATGGCCTACTTTTTGATGTGATTTTTAAGTGTTTTTATGGCATCCATGTGTAGCCGTTTTTGAGCAAATTTGTTACCTTCGGTGTCAAACCCAGTTCTATTCTAAATTGTGTGCTCTCTAAATTGCGAATCTCTGCAACATTCAAAGTGTGGAAAAGCGGTCCTTTCTTTAATCTTTAATTGGTGCATGCTCTTTATTTGTAACCAAGCATGTACTTTTTACAGAATAGATCTCAACTAAAACCTTTAGTAGTTCATAAATATAACTAGTATAAACTCTTCTCCCTTGTGACTCGTCTCCATGAAATTATTTCTTTAAGCCCGAAAAAAACAAATTCAAGTGTAATGGGTCGCTATTAAAATATCCTTATTTTTTCAAATAATTATGTGTTTGGCACCTGCTATGTTTGTATTTAAACATTATAAATATTTTAGTGTCGGTAGATCATCTTGACATAATGGTTTTCTCATTACATCGCATAAAGAAAAACTGCGAGCACTTCTGGATGACACCTTTTTCTGAAATATAAGCTTCACCTCTATGAAGCAGGTAATTCTGGTGTAAAACTGCTACCTTAGCGTCTTTGCTGTCTTTGTGCAGAAAGAGGAATGTTATTACTGGAGCAGGAAGCTGTGAGGTATTTCTCCAGCCAAATATACCAATGCATTAGCACAGCTTCCCCTCCAGACGATCACAAACTTTTCAGGTTTCCAGTGTTCATTCAAGCAGCAGAAAATGTCCTGAAGCCACAATCTTGCTCACCCCCGGATCCTGTATAAATACATAAGCTTTAGATGAAAACCAATTTCTAAGTTTACTTCGAGGATTGTGAACTCTTTGTACTGATAGAGGGTCAAATGATCTGTTTATGATGGAGAGCTGGATTTTGGAGGTCTGTTTTTTGAATGAGATGCAGGCTCTCTGATTTCAAGAGTGTGACATTTCTGTAGGGAGTGATGACTCAGCACCAAGATTTCAGAGAACATTTGATATGAAAGCACACAGAGTGGCTTGTTGAAACATGGTCTCTGTTTGTTTGAGGAATCTTATTTTGTGTGTTTGTGTGGTCAGAGGAATGCAGCTCTGGTCAGGGAATAGATTACCTTTTTACACCTGTGTTGTTGGATAAACCCTCTGTGACTGTATGTATAGATATGATATAGCTGGTTTTCCATTTTGTGTATAATATATAAAAATATTGTATATTATGTATTTATTAGTTTTTGTCAGTTGGACCCAGTGTGGAGGTAAAAATATGAATCCAAACTCTATTTCCGTATCAGATCTTGTGTCAGACAATATAACTGACACACAAAAATGATGTTTTAAAAAAGTAATTTCAGTATAAAACATTTCACAGAGTAGTTTCACAATCTCATGGGTGGAAAGATATTACAAAGTCCCACAGCTCATTTCCTTTTCCACTCCTGAACAATGAAGAGATGACAGAAACATCACCCCCACCTGAGGTGGTCCCGCTACATAAATTAAACCGGCTTCTTGAAAACTTTTTGAAAACAACTGCAAACAGCCTGCAGTCATTTTTCACCTACTTCCTTCTTTTTACATTTTTAATGTCCTCCTGAGCTTTGGAATGACTTCCTCATGAATGTGTGATAAGCTCCATATTTGTCTTTGCAGCGGCTGTGTGGAGTGTGCAGCTTCTTATCTATCATCTATGAAGCTGGATTAACATCAGCTTTAATTAGTTTCTTGCTGTTCATTTCGGACCAACAATGATGGAGATGCTGTGATACAGTCCATATCTTTTCAAGACTAGAGTTTCTGAAATGGGCTGAAAATTATGCACCATAGTTTTTTTCACTTATGGGCATAAAATCATCAGAACACACACATTTTCAGCACATGAACTACTTAAAATGAAAGTCAGTGATCTAGTAATTAGAAAAAAAAAGACATACATATTTCTATTTTAACAAAAGTGATAAACTGATGTAAGCATGCTACATCAAACAAAATGAATGTACGTCATTGCATGACACAACTGTGTTGTTCAATCTATGTTTCATAAACTGATCAACGTTATCATACGATTTCTTGGACAAACTTCGATGGAGCAACAAATTCTGCAGTAACGGGTGATGAAAACATGCATGTGACAGAAAGGCAGAGTAGAATAACGTTGGTTACATTAAAACGGGTCATTGGGCAATCTTTCTCACTGAAGAGCCCTGCATGTATGTAAATACGACATTTATGACTGGTGATAGATGACTTTTTATAAATACTAAACTCTGCAGGGTGGCTGGGCTCTCACTCAGACATACAAGGAGGAGCTCTGCCATCCAGGAGGAGCCATTGCTCCTCTGAGTCGAGAGAAGCCAGATGGGGTGGTTTGGGCATCTGGTTAGTATGCCTCACAAACACCTTGCTAGTGAGGTGTTTCGGGCACCTCCCACCAGAAGGAGCCCCTAAGGTAGACCCGCTGAAAGGACTATGTCTCACGTGGCTGGGGATTTCCTTGGGATCCCCCGGGTAAGTTGGAGGATGTAGCTGGGATGAGGGAAGCCTGGGTTTCCCGTCTGAGGCTGTTGTCCCCGCAACCCGGTCCGGGATAAGCCTAAGACTGAAAACAGTATGGTACTAAACACCAGATCATTCCTAGTGATCTCCCAGTCAGTTCTGATAGCCAAAGTGGCCACTCTGTTTTTTTTTTTTTTTTAAGAATTTTGCTTTAATTCTGCAGAGCAACATATGAACCATTTTTATACATCAATTTGTGTGAATATTCCCTGGTTTTTGTTTTGTTTTTTTAAATTTAAACATATTTTTTTCCGCAGTGCTAACGGCTGCCCAAAATCTCCTTTAGGAACTACTAACAGATGAAACCTGACAGAGAGACAAGAAACATTTTATCTGGTTTGTTTTACCCCGCAGAGTGAGCGTGATGTCCAATGGGACTCTGGTTATCAAGCAAGTCAAGCCCAGGAACACTGGAACCTACAAGTGTGTAGGTCGTGGCCTTAGAGGATCTGTTGTCACGCTGGAGGCCTCTCTCCTCATAGCAGGTACACACATGCACATACAGCTGTTAAACTGGTGAGAGATAAATACTAGTGATTTTAGTTATTTGAATGCAAACGGAGGCTTTTGTGTCAAAGTGTTTTATCTCCTCCATCTTTTGCCACTTTTCTCTTTATTTTCTCGAATCCTCTCACTTACATTCGGGCCAGCTGGATCCACTGCATAGATCATTCTGCCACTTCCTTCTTTTTTCCTCCTACCATCCAGCTGTTTTTCCAATTTTACTTAGGCCAACAAGCTTCCTCCAATGTGTTCAACACCTGGCTTTTAGTGAGCAGCAGTAAAACAACATTCCTGTTTGACTTAGAAAAAAAAACAGCGTGCGGTGTAACTATTTGCCTGTAGAATGCTAAACCTTGTTAGCATCATTGAAAAAGTTTTGCTTGAAGTAAAAGACTTTTTCTAAGTCCAAGCTCTTACTTTCACTTCTGTTAAATGCAATTGAAAATAAGGACAGCATCACAACCAGTTGAGATTATGATACACGCAAATAAAAACTAATCCTGACATTTAACAGTTTTAATTTTGTACCAGGGCAAGATTTTTTCACAGATATGGAAATAAACCCCCAAAACAGGCAGCTAGCAATTTGAAATACAAGTGCATGCAAGTCAAACATTCAGAATAAGCTTAAGGCTGGAATTTCTCTACTTTTCAATGTCCTAATTACTCGATTAGTCCCAAACGATCGCCCCATACACTCTAAGGGTTTGGGATTAATGAGGTACGAGTGCTTACGCAGTTTTAACCCAGTGAGCTACTGCTCTATTTAAATACCTTAATTCACTTAATCTGCTGATAATCCCTGTGAGCATTATAGAGGATTGTGTCACGGTAGAATTCAGAATTTAGGGACAAGTTTAAACAGCCCTTCAGAGCTCCGCCTCATTTATTTTCTCCTTCCTGCTGCTAAGTTTTTCTTTCATCTGCTGAGAAATGTGGGTTTTCATTTGTTTGTAGGTAATGAATGTAGATCTGAACTCATGAAGCGTCAGAGCCACTGTCCATCAGAGATCCACTGGCCGATAAAGTATTAATAATTTTCATTGGGAATACAAATATTAAAAGCTGCCTGTGCTGAGAGATCCAGTGTCATAAGATCCTACTAACCAGCTTGACAAATCTTCTGTTCTGGTCTTTAAACTGCTCATTTGTTTCCTCCACGACAGAGATAGACCACGTGGAGCCCAAACTGTCAAAGCAGTTGACAGCTAATGACCTGCAGCGGGTGGCCTGTCATCCCCCCCTTGGCATACCTGAACCCGATGTGTGGTGGGAGAGAGAAGGCCAGCGAGTGCCTACAGAAGGCAGGGTCTATCAAGAAGACCTGTATCTAGTCTTCAGTCCAGTGGAGGAGGGGGATTCAGGCATTTATACCTGTGTGGCCGAGAACAAAGCTGGACGCAAAACGCAGGAGGTCACCTTCACTGTGGCGAGTAAGTCATCTACATTTCTGTGAAGGAAAAATGTCTAGAATGTTTAATCATCATGCTTAAAGGTTGGCCTTTTTGTGACCAAACAGTTCTAGCTGTCAATAGTTAAATCAGCCAGAACAAAAAGGTCCACAGGAGAAGTTAAAGTAGAGGATGCTGCTAGGTTGGAAAGGAGGAGATCAAGCAGAGGGTGTCCAGACAACCTCAGGAGGGTGCAGCTGGGGGGTGGAAAGCAGTGTAGCTACGACCCATGCTTTGCTAATATTACAAGAAAAAGGCAACAGGGGCAGCTGAACTCTGACAGTCTGAAGGAACGCTCACAGAGGTGAGAGTTCTGCTGTCCCTCGCAAGCAGAAAAGACAATCTCAGCTGGAGCGAGTTCGTTCTCTTGCAACAAGGCAATATTCTTTGAGTCTTATTTTAAAGATTCTTTGACATTTTTATACGTAGCCACAATTATAGTTAAACAATCAAGATGAAGAGGGTTGTGGGTAATGTATAGATATTTTTTCTGTTAACAAAAAGATGGTGTTTGCGGAAATACAGAAATCAAATCTGCCTCTAAACACACGTATGAAATAGAAGACACGTTCTGAATCGTGTTTTAAAGTTAAGCTGGGCTTAATAACAAGAGACGTGACGTGGTGAGGAAGTGCACGTGTTGTCAAAATGTGCGGTCAAGAGCCTGATGGAAAAACTGGAGCCATCTACCTCTCATACACACAAAGAATTTTAAATGGAATTATTAATGGTATCAAACAGAGCACAAGGCTTTTCTAATCTACCTTCTATTCTCTGAAGAACCTTCTGATGTGTTAAAAAAATGTCAATTATTGAATTGAAATGGTATTTTTGTGTTTCCACAGCTGCACCTGTGTGGGTCACGAGGCCTCAGGACAGTAATTTAGAAGAAGGTAAACCGGGTTACCTTCACTGCCATGCTCAAGCCAACCCTCAACCAGAGGTCTCCTGGTACCGCAACAACATGATGATCACATCTGAGGTCTGTTTATTCTCTCCCATGTAAAAGCAACAGATATTTTGTGACACTAATAAATTAATTTGAATTGTTTTTTTTTTCTGGCAGGATAATCGGTTTAAATTATTTCCCAATGGCACCCTGAGAATAAACAACGTGGAGGTGTACGACGCTCACATGTACGCCTGTTCAACCAAGACTGCAGGTGGCAAACTGACCGGCCAAGCTAGAGTTACTGTCCTCGGTAGGAAAATCACTGCTTTATACATTTTTTACTCAGCTTTTTCTTTGAACTGACTAAGTTCAAATGAAGGTGAAATGAGTGTACAATAACGAGAGAATATAAAGAATCTGGGCATGCCTCTCGTCCTGTTTGTGCACGTTTCATAAAACAAAATGAGTCAGCTGGATTTGTACAAAGGTGTTTGACAGGAGTCATATTTTGACGCTTCATTCATTTTATGGTATCGACATGAGACTGTCTTGTCTTTGGCACGATCACCGTGCTGTCTGGGCTTTTGGTAGACCTCAGTCTTTCCACTCATTAGGGTTGTGTGAAGCCACATTTTCCTAAATATGTCAGCTTATTTTTGTGTCATTTGCCTGCAGGGTGGGTTACACAAAAGAACCTTTGACTTGCTTCTTCTTACATGTGTTTAATTCCGTCTATGCTTTGTGTTTTTTTCTGTTTCAGAGAAATTGAAATTCACACCGACCCCCCAGCCTCTCCAGTGCCTGGAACTGGATAAGGACATCACCATTCAGTGCTCAGCTAAAGGAAGAGAGAGTCCTAAACTTCGCTGGACCAAAGCGGGTAAGCCCAAGACTTGCTTAGGCTTTGCTCCCAGTGACTCTATGAGATAAGTCACGGTTGAAGCGTCTACTTGTAGCTGCACATCTCTGACAGATTGATGAGTAAGGATGGGGTGCATTTAGATCTTTCCACACTACTCTTAATATTTCAATTTATTGGTACTCTCATCTTTATTTTTCTGTTTAAAACCAAGATGACTAACTTGAAAAATAACTTAGATTTAATTTACAAAGTGTTGTATTATAATTACAATGACAATTACAATGATTAGAATTATTAAAATACAAACATACGTTTGTGTATGTTTGATAGTTTATTAGAGGCACAACAAAAACTTTCTATTAATAGTTTTTCAAAATACTGGTGCTCATTTCCATCTCTTTTTCTTAAATTCCACAAACCTCTGATTAATAATAACTTGATGATGAGCACAATATTTGGGAATTTTGTGCTCATTCCCAAATAGTAAAAATATATGTTGAAAGTAAAAATATATGTTGAAAGTAAAAATATATGAGCTAGACTATGATATACACTGTCTCCATCTACTTTGGGAAAAAAACAGTCTTATTTCCAACCTTTCTGCTTGTGGTTGCTATGCCAACCCTGAGCATTTGTTGTCACTTGTCAGCAGAGGAATATTTGTGGCTGATTTGGTAAAAAGCGTGAGGAGGACTTCCATTCGCACTGGAGCTAAACAGAAAAACCAAATAAGGAGAGATGATTCAGCTTTTTTAGCCATACTCAAGCATATGTGTTTGCGCTATCGTCATCCCAATAAAGGTCTGGATTTTACACAGAAAATTAAAACTGTACCGATCAGTATCAATAAGAGGTATATTATCAATAACGTTAAGGCTGAAACTTATCAATCCGGTATCGTGACACCGGAGCCAAAAATAGCAAGTTATAGTCCCTAAAGTCTGAGAGGCCAGACCGAAATGGTTTGGACATGTGCAGAGGATAGAGAGAGAGTACATCAGCAGAAGTTTGGAACCACCAGGAAAGAGGCCTAGAGGATGACCAAAGAGGAGGTTCATGGATACTGACTTGCTGTGGCGACCCTTGAAGGGAAATGCCGAAAAGAGAAGAAGTCCCTAACTATGAACAATGCTTTTATCACAAAAGTCCATTTTTACCTGCTCATACCTTAAAAAACAACAACAACTGCTTTGACTGAGCCAGAATCAATTTGGATTCTGGCTCAGTATTAGTATTACTTGGATTCATCTTTTATAGACCATTAACGCTCCCTTTTGTTTCTCTGTCTCCCCCTGCAGATGGAACAGAGCTGCCTCCTCACGTGGAGCAGAAGAACGGCCAGCTCATCTTTACCAAGGCTACACGGAGTGACGCCGGTAACTACACCTGCATCGCTTCCAACAGACAGCAGGGAGAGATCAGAGCTCTGGTGACCCTCACCGTGGCAGGTAAACCCCTCGATTTGCATATATATAAAAAAAGGAAAGATAAAATAAGTCCCACACTGCAACATGTGGGCTCCGGAAGAATCTTGTTGAAGTAATTCTGAATTGTTCTCATTTGATTTTTAAGGTAATGATTCACTCATCACTTTGTGGTTTTTGAATAATCTTGTTAACATAAAATCGTCTCTTAGTCGCTTTGCAAGATGTTGTAGCCCTGCAGTAATCATTTTGTGTGTGGGTGTCTTTGTGTGTGTGCAGTGTACATTAGTTTCAAGGTGGAGCCGGACATTACTACTGTGTACGAAGGGCACACAACCATCCTTCACTGCCAGGCCACTGGTGACCCTGAGCCTCATATCCACTGGATGGCTAAAGACAAGATGCTGGATATCAGTGGAAACAAAAGGTAACAAGATTTATATTCATAGATTACTCAGTAAATAAGCCTCACATTTAGTCCTCCATATCCTGTGTGTTTTCCAGGTTTCAGACGATGCCCAATGGCTCCCTGGTGATCAGGGATGTCACCACAGATGACACAGGTGTGTACAGGTGTGTGGCCGGAAACAGCTGCAGCATCAAAGACCGGGTGGCTCAGCTCTATGTAGTGGGTGAGTTCACCTTGCCTGGAACAAAAGCTCCTCACAACTTTTCTTTCTATCGGAACAAAAGCTGCACACACACACACACACACACACACACTCTCGTAGGAGCAGGGAGAAGGCGTTAATTAAACCTCCTCCCCTCTGTCTGTCATCCATAGCGACAGGTTAATAATGGCAAGCACATTGCTGACGCCCCAGCTGTCACCAGGGTGACGGGATTAGACATACATTAGATCTAATAAGACTTCACACACTGATGCTCCTTGTGCGGCGACTGCAGCTGGAAATTGCTGCCACATGCTCGTTGTCTATGAAAACTTTTTTTTTTTCTTCTGCAGTAGGAAAATGATACTCTGTCTTGTTGCCGATGATACGTTTCCATTTTGTTCTTTGGAGTTGATAAAACAATGTAAATTTATACTTCAGATACTTTATATTTATGAACACAAATAATTCTATGCACATAACTGGTGCACAAAGTCACAAGTACATCAAATGTGTTTATGTGCTTACGTTCACCAACATACTATGCCAAAGAAGTAAAAAATTATTCTTGAAATGGCACATCAGCACAGAAAGGGAAAGAAAATCATAATTTCTCAAATCTAAAATTGCTGTTTTACCATTATGAGAAATGCCACTGTTGTAAAAAGTGGCATTCAAAAGACAAACATGAAAAACTGTTTTTATTTCACTTACAGCACCGTAAGAAAATGGTGTTAAATGGCCGCACGTAATTTTGTCAAATCAGCATCCACATATTTAGAATACAAGCTTCTAATTATCTAAAAAAATAATAGTTTTTAGAACCCCAGCTTGTTTAGAAATACGGTAGCAGCCATGCTACTTGTTTGCTTTTAATCTTCATTTTTGTTACTGTTGAGACAGTTTTAACATAAGATTAGGTGTAATTCAAAAGTTAACTATAAAAATGAAACACTGGATGATTTTGTGTGTTTTAAAGACGTTGAATTTCTGTTTGTGTCCAGCAGATAAACCATCTCAGACGAGTGGAGACTATGACAGGGCGCCGTACAAGATGATTCAAACCATCGGCCTCTCGGTGGGGGCGGCTGTGGCCTACATCATTGTGGTTCTAGGACTCATGTTCTACTGCAAAAAGAGACGCAATGCTAAAAGATTGCAGAAAGGCCACGATGGAGAGGAACCAGAGATGGAGTGTCTCAATGGTAAGAAAATCTTCAGAACGTCAAGTTGAAAGTTTAAATCAAAATATTTGCTGCCATCTTGTGGTGACAAAACATTTTGCAGAATGAGAATTTAACTATTGAGGTTGTAGTGATTCCCATCAGTGTTATATGCTTTGTAAGGGTCATTCTGAGTGTGATATTGATGTGTTGTGTTTCTCAGGAGGCACTGTTCAACAAAATGGTCACACCACAGCTGAGATCCAGGAAGAAGTGGCACTTACCAACATGGGCACCATCGCAGCAACTGAGAAACGCCACAGCCATGCTAATGAAAAGCTTCACTTCCCTCGTGCAAACCTTCAAACCATTACCACTCTAGGTGCATTGATGTCACACAGCTTCACTCTGACATTAATATCCAAACAAATCTGCACACAACAGAAACGAGTTTCAATGAGCTGTAGAATGTGAATGTGAGACAGAGTGTAAATGCTCAGAAATAGATTTATGTGGATTTTAAATAGTGTTTGAAGGAAGTGACACTACAAAATTGCCTGTTTTTTTTTTTTATTGACAATGAGTTCTTTTTGCTATCTATAGGTGAAAATTAGCATTCATGACACATAACTCCTTCTCAGTTTTGTCTTGTTTGATGTATTGTTGTGCATCACACCTGTATGAATCAATACATACCTTACATGTACTGGCATTAAGATAACCTGTGCTCTGTTAATGTTTCCACAGGTAAAGGAGAGTTCGGTGAGGTGCTACTATCTAAAGCTAAAGGTATTGAGGAGGGTGAAGAGGAGACGGTGGTTCTGGTGAAGACTCTGCAGTCCAGAGACGAACAGCTGCAGCTCGACTTCCGCCGTGAAGCGGAAATGTTTGCTAAGCTCAGCCACCCAAACGTGGTCCGCCTGCTGGGCCTCTGCAGGGAAGCTGAGCCTCACTACACAATCCTGGAATACTATGATCTGGTAATTTTAGAACTCTGACAGAAGCGATCAGACATAATTATTCCGTATGTCTCTTTAATCTGATTCAACGTTGTGTTTCACATCAGGGAGATCTGAAGCAGTTCCTTCGAATTTCCAAAAGCAAAGATGACAAAGCAAAGTTTCAACCCCTCAGCACCAAGACTAAAGTAAGTGTGAAATATTTGTTATGAACAGACGTGTACATAATTATTCCATCCAGTACTCATCCTCGTCTACAAGTGTGTGTCCTACATGTAGTGTTACAATTAACCCAACAGCAGTGTTTTATATCTGACTTAAGAAACTATATTAGGTACTGTTGCAAATGACTTCTCTCAAAAGGTAACTAGATTATAAACTCAATTACTTCATCACAAAAGTAATTACAAACAAAAGTAACTGGAATTCTAAAACCTCAAAGACATCTGAGAATAATTAAAAGCCCTGTTACATATTTTTGAAGGTTTCTATTTATTTAAAATCCAGAAACTGAAATCTAATTATTTTGTCTCCAGGTTTCCATCTGCCTCCAGGTGGCTCGGGGTATGGAGCATCTTTCCAACCATCGCTTCGTCCACAAGGACCTGGCTTCCCGAAACTGTCTGATCAACAGTCAGAGGAAAGTGAAAGTTTCTTCACTGAGTCTCAGCAAGGACGTCTACAACAGGTCTGCCCCCTAAACACTCTTCTCTCCACTCAGACTATAAAAAACAATCAGGTTAATGATGTCTGTCTCTCTCTGTAGTGAGTATTTTCACTACAGACAGGCGTGGATTCCTCTGCGTTGGCTCCCAACCGAGTCTGTATTTGAAGATGACTTCTCCACCAAGTCTGACGTGTGGGCCTTTGGGGTGCTAATGTGGGAAGTGTTCAGTCACGGGGAGATGCCGTACAGCAAACTGGGTGATGAGGAGGTCCTGGAAGGTGAGCTTTCGGCTTTGCATGCAAACAGGAACTCAGATCATTCTCTTAGCCCATCTGCTGAATTCTTCAAACAGTCCTAAGCACATTGCCTATCTGTTCGAGGAGGATATCTCTCCATCTTAATATGGATCTTTTATTTTTTTTTTACCCCCTCCCATTAAGTTTTTTCTTCACAAAAAAGGTGGTTGTAAGCGGTCGGATGTCCTGAGTTTTTCCAATTAACTGTGTGAAGCTTTTTGAGAAAAGTTTGAGGTGATGAGATAGAATGAACTTCTCTCCTGCAGGACTGAAGACGGGAAAGCTGAAGCTACCAGTTCCAGATGGTTGCCCTTCTAAGATCTACAAGCTGATGGTCCGCTGCTGGGCGTTCGGCCTGAAAGAGAGACCCTCCTTCACTGACATCGTCCACGCACTGGGGGAGCTTCCATCTGACAGCAAAGTCTGAGAAAAAAAGTTCAACAGAGTGGGAACTTTGACCACCAATTCTCCCCAAATGCTGGATTTCTAAGTCTTACACATTTCAGGGAGGAAGAAGAAACTTTTTTTATATGCATTTCAAACCAGTGTGAATCAGTGAAAACACACATGCTGGTGTGAACAGTGTGAGGAGCACGCACAACTCCTCTTTCCTATCTGTGTACAGTTCCACAGTGACCCTGCCCGTCTCCATCATACAGACACTTTGTTACTCGGAGATTCACAACCTCAGTGCCTCTTCTTTTCCACACACACACCTTTCCTATCAATTGGAACAATGGACTCAAACCAGTCTGGGAAAACAGCTTGACTCATATTGTATCGCCTTTTATTTTCAAACAGGATATTGATGTACTTCTTTAATCATGAAAAAAAAAAAATTCCAGCTTGTTTTTTTTTTTTTTTTTTTTTTTTTTTTTTTTTTTTATGGGAAGAAATTTGTTCCTTCTTTACTCTTCCTCCTGGAACGGCCAGCTGTCCTGACTGGTGTGTAAGTGTGCACTGAACTGTTCCATCTTATAGTAGAAGTACAAAGAAGCAGAACGAGGTTTGCATGAAGGTTTGTCATCTTATTATACTCGTTTATCTGTGACATGAGAGATCTAATCCATGTTACAGAAACACTTCAGGAAAAAAAATCACGTCTTATAGCCACGGAAAACAATGAATGAATGAGTTTATAGATTTTTTTTACAAACAAGTGTGTTTGCTTCTCGTTTTCAACTTTGAGGTGCTTAATGTACACACAATAGGTATGAATCAAGAATCCCTGTTTTTTTATTGTTTTTTTTTAAATACATATACGTATAACATCGTGTTAACTAAGCTGCAGGAAATTTGTTTATCATTAAGAATACCCTGCGATTTAAATATTCTCAGAGGTCCAATCATGATTTCTTCTCTGTTCTGGTGTTTTGTTTTGATGCAAAGGGGGTTGTTACACCAGGTAATGTGTACATAGTGTAGAAGCCATGCACTAACTTCACCTAAAAGAACATTTTCTGTACAAAGACACGCAGGTGCCTGTTTATTTATGATGAAGGTCCTGTTTATTGTGTTTATAATACGTAAGGTACTTCTTTGAGGTGGTCTCGTTCTGTATTTGTTCTGATGGTTCATCTCGATGTGTATTCGATATGTTACCCAGCTGTTTATGCTAGCAGAGAACAATGGAGGTCAAACAGTGAGGATTTTTATTTCAAGTGCCTGGTAAATGAAGGATTATCTTAACACCTTCCCTTTTTTATTTTTTACATTATCTAATCAATTGCAATGGCCTTTGTACATCAATTTGTTTTTATATGTTCTTTTTTAGCATAATATGTTGCCTTTTGTTTCATTTTTTTATTATTCCTAGGCACTCACACCTAGACTTTTCTCTTTTTTAATAAAAAAAAAACAGCTTCAGCAATGTTCACATTAATCACACATATATTCAAAAGTATACATGCTGCTGTCAATAAAGGTCCAGTGTTTTTATCTGATGTGTCAAGAGGAATGTTATTACAAAATAATCTGATTACCCATCCAAATGATGGTGATCCAGCATCTAATTTACAGTTTGTGTTTAGTAGTAACCAGGACAACAGTGTTTGTTTGACTGCTTTGTGGTGAAGTTTGGAAAAGTTTGAAGATCCTCTACTTCGTACATGTCTGAGCACCACTGCACAAAGAATAAGATCAATGGAAAAATGCAGACCTGAATCCTGGCTTCAAACTCATAAAAAATACCTTTTGGGATGATTTAAAGTGAGATTATTGTAAAAATCTTTGTTTCAGGAATAAGCTTGTTTTTACTGCTGAATTACAATATGTGATTGGTAGATAAATTTCCATGGAAATCTCCAACTTTAATTTCTAGGATCAATATCACAAGCCAAGGTCCACGTGAACCACAGCACCACAAGATTTTCATTCTGTTTGTCATAACACTTGCTTTGATTGAATTGTTCTGTTCCGTCGTCTTCCGCTTATCCAAGGCCGGATTGTGGGTGCAACAGTCTCAGATGGCAAGCCTGGGTTTCGGCTTCTCTCACTTGGGAAGAATCCGAGGTGTTGGCCAGCTGGAGACAATCTCCCCAGCGAGTCCGGTATCTACTTCTTGGTCTACTCCCAGTGGGACGGGCCTGAGAAACCTCACCAGCGAGGCATTTGGGAGGCATCCTCATCAGATGCCCGAATCACCCTATCTGGCTTCTCTCAACCAACAGGAGCAACAGCTCTTCTCCAAATACTCCATATGACAGAGCTCCTCATTCTGATTGAATTGTGTTAATATTTATTAATTACATTCAAATATGCTGGAGACTAACAAACTGAGAAAATCAAAAGCTTTTAGGAGCGTTTCAGTGTGCTTTGTGGATTCAAAAACTACCCTCAGTGACCGCTAGGAGGAGACAAAGTTCCTGTTTAAACTTCGACTTTCTTTTAAAAGTTTCTTTACGTTTCTAACAAACAAACCTGATTCATTCGCTTCATATTTGCACATAAAATATTAAGTTATGGGTTTTGGGGTTAATTTTATAATAAAAATATCTGTGATCGGTAGTTTAAACTCAAGTTGATGTTCTGCAATTGTAATTATGACAGATCCAACAAAAAAGTTGGCGGTTCCTGATCTGTTACAGAATTAAAACTGTTTCTTTTTTTTTTTTAATTAAAACTTACATATACTTTTTGTCATTTAAAAAATTAAGTTGTAAAATAAAAAAAACGTGTTTTTCATTTTTATTATTTTGCTCCATCGGTGACGTAGACGTTCGCTCACTCGCAGCCAATCAATAAGCGAGGCTGTGACTCACCATATAAGGAGAGACAACACCATATAAGGAAATCTCTTTATAAGGAGGAAAGTAGATCCATGCTGGGTAATATCACTCCGCTATCGCATAATCTCTCCTGAAATACGATGTTTTATTTATTGTGAATCCATAAAAATTTAAATGTACCCTCGGGAATTAAATTTGGGTGAATATAATAGCAAAAAAGAGTATATTTTTGCATTATTCGGGTTATTAAAGAAGGACTAAATGACACAGCGGACGTAGAATGAAGCTGTGGTTCGCTCTTTCCTTTTTGAGAGTTTTTTGGAAATTAAAGGAGGTGAAAGAATCGAAGCCGATCTGAAAGCAGCATCACTTTGAAAAGTTTCTACACTTCATTTCCTGGAGTTTTTAAACCGCTTTGTTCGCGTGATTCAGACGTGAATGTGTTACAGGAGTGGAAGCAGCTGGTGTTTCTGCTTTCAGAGCAGAAAGTAGGATGTTACCCAGCCAGGCAGCAGGCAGGAACACCGCGGCACACCAGAGCGGGACCCGTCCTGTGTTGGTCCTAGCAGGGCAAGCTTTACCCACTGACAGCGAGAGGGGAGCTAACAGGCCGGGACAAAGAGGCACCAGACCGGGGAACGGAGTGGGAATGAACCCGCTACAAACCGCAGTTCAAGCTAACATGATGGGGCTAAACACAGGAGGAGTTTTACCTCATGGAGCTCGTTTTGAACCCGATAGAGAGACCGCTCCTCTGTGCAGCGGCTCAGAGAATGATTCTGACTCTGCAGATGAAGATGAACCGGTGGGTTCACTCGGGGACAGCAGAAGAGGGGTAAAGAGAGAGAGGGCGGACATGGAGGGTGCAGGGACAGGCCAGGAGGTGGGGGGTCCTCCCGGTACTTATGGTATGGTATCTGGAGGAGTAGCAGGAGCAAAACCGGGGAAGAAAACACGTGGACGCGTTAAAATAAAGATGGAGTTTATTGACAACAAGTTGAGGAGATACACAACTTTCAGCAAGAGGAAGACTGGGATAATGAAGAAGGTGAGTCTGAAACATCCACATGTGGGACATCATTAAACATGATCATAGGATTTTATATAAAAATCTGCCTTCATCGTGTGAATTTTAGCTGATGAAAAGGTGAACCAACCATTCTAATGTACTAATGACCTGTTGGACATTTACAACCTCAACCAATCACTTGTATGGTGAACAAAATCCATTGGTTCACATCCTGTCTATCACTTGAACTTCCTGGTTACCATGACAACCATGTATTTTTATTGATTAAAAACTCAAACCAAATCCAGAATAACAAAAAACAAAACCAGGCTTGCAAATAGTTACTTTCCAATTAGATCTGCCAATTTACCTTCAAGATACTGTACTCAGGAAGCCATTCATATGGTTACCATGACAATGCAATGAAGCTGATGCGCACTACTTAAATATGAACAATCAGAACTCTCTTGTAGCATTGCAGCAGTATAATGATGATTAAAATGTACATACTAATAACCTGTTGGACATAGACAATCTCAGCCAATCACTCACCACGTTTTCAGAGTATAATGAAATGAATTACTCTATTCATCCCTCACCGGGGAAATTTGTGTGCTGCACTCCTTACACCGCAGCAGGCTGCCCTTAGACGGCGCCAATGGTGGGAGAAGCAGGGGTTAGGTGTCTTCTCCAAGGACCCTAGACGTGCTCTCTGTGGGCCGCAAACCCGTGATCTTCCGGTCCGCACGCGAACGCGCTAACCATTGTGCTGCAGTCTCCTAGTATAAGTCGCATTTTGTAACATATTTTGACCTGGGGCGCGACTTGTACTCCGTATCGACTTCTTCTTTCGGCATTTCCTTTCAGGGGTCGCCACAGCAAGTCAGTTTCTTCCACCTAACCCTATCTGCTGTATCCTCTTTGGTCACATCAACTATCTTCATGTCTTCCTTCACTGTATCCATGAACCTCCTCTTTGGTCTTCTTCTAGGTGGTTCCAAATCCAGCACCCTTCTTCCGATGTGCTCTCTCTCTCCTTTGCACATGTCCAAACCATTTCAGTCTGGCCTCTCGGACTTTATCCCCAACACCTGTAACATGTGCTGTTCCCCTGATATACTCATTTCTAATCCTGTCCATCCTGGTCACTCCCAGAGAGATCCTCAGCATCTTCATCTCTGCTACCTGCATCTCTGTTTCCTGTCTTTTTCTCAGTGCTACTGTCTCCAGGCCAAACAGCATGGCCGGTCTCACTGTGGTTTTGTACACTTTCCCTTTCATTCTAGCAGAAACTCTTCTATCACACATCACACCTGATACTTTCCTCCACCCGTTCCAGCCTGCCTGAACACGCTTCTTCACCTCTTTTCCACACTCTCCGTTGCGCTGCACTGTTGATCCTAAGTACTTAAAATCTTCCACCTTCCATATCTCTTCTCCCAGTAACCTCACTTTTCTATTTGGATCTCTCTCATTCACACACGTACTCTGTTTTACTCTGACTAATCTTCAGTCCTCTTCTTTCTAGTGCAAACCTCCACCTCTCCAGCTTTTCCTCCACCTCTTCCCTCCTCTCACTGCAGATCACAATGTCAGCTGCAAACATCATTGTCCATGGGGATTCCTTTAGAAATAAAAATGTCATCAGTCTTTTGTTAAAAACCTCAACGCTCTGTGGAGCCCTCAAGCTCTCGGGAAGAGCGTTCCAGAGCCGTGGAGCAGCTGCCTGGAAGGCCCTGTCCCCCATGGTTGAGAGTTTGGTCCTTGGTTGGTGCAGGCAGTAGCAGGAGGAGCGCAGGTCTCGGACAGTGGTGTGGAGGGTTAGGAGTTCTTGGAGATAAACAGGTGCAGTGCCGTGAATGTACTGATGGGTGAGGAGGCAGAACTTGTACTGAATTCTGTATTTAACGGGTAGCCAGTGGAGGGATTTGAGGATGGGAGTTATATGGTCATATTTGCGCCTCCTTATCAGGATCCGGGTAGCGCAGTTCTGAATGTACTGGAGCTTTTGTAAGCCCCTGCATGGGATCCCTACAAAGATTCAAATCCAGACAAAACTAAGCCAGGCTTGCAAATAGTTGCTTTCTTATTAGATCTTCCAAATTACCTTCAAGACATTGTCTACCCAGGAAATCATTCATATGGTTACCATGACAATACAATGAAGCTGGTGCACACTACTAAAATATGAACAATCAGAACTCTCTTGTAGCATTGCAGCAATATAATGATGATTAAAATGTACATACTAATAACCTGTTGAATATAGACGATCTCAGCCAATTATTCACTCATTACTTACTCATTACACACTCTAACTTCCTGGTTTCCATGACAACTAAGTAGTTTTGTTGCTAAAAACCTCACATCCAGAAAAAAATCTGAAAAAATCTATTAGAGCAACTATTTGCCTTCAAGACACTGTACTCAGGAAATCATTCATATGGTTAACATGACAGTACAATGAAACAGGTGTGTACCCCTAAAATATGAACAGTTTTGTAACATAAAAGCAACATAATGACATTTGAAATCTCTGTTGTATAAATAAAGTTTTATATCTGTACAGTTATGATGATTGCAAAGCGTTGTGGCCCAAAGTGACTCAGTAGGTGAGAGGAAGTCAGAGCATTCATGTTGGGCTGTAAATAGATCTGAGCAAATGACTCTTCTATTTCAGACCACATTCACCCCCAACTATTACACACACAAAGTCCCAAATAAACTGACCCGCTCATTCATGTGGACATGCCACAGCAGCACATCTTCATCCGCTCCATGACTGGTCCATAACCAGTGCAAGAAGTACCAAGAAGTTTCTCCTCTCCGTGCTCTACTTTGTAGGCGACAGCCATGTGGTGGTGAACAGCCTGAACTCTATGTGCCAACAGCTGACTAAACCCAAGGGAAGAGAATGGCCAAAGAGCACTCAAACAGAAGCCTGGACATTATGGGATTGCACATCCTTGGTTTCAGTTAGTCAGCTGAATGTGGATTCATTTAAGATGACTGAATCTGCATCACAAGAGCAGTGATGTTAATTGCCATTTAATGAATAAAAATCACACCCACATGACCGCAGTTTTTTATAAAGCATCACTACAATTCATTCACTAACCTCAACATCAAATTGATGTGATGAAATGAGGTCGGATGTTCACCCAAAGTACAACAGATAATGTCCTGAACCAAGTGAACAAATCTCTTTTTCATTATGACCATAAACATCATCTCCACGCTGTGCTGCATGGCTGTAGAACTGTTAGTTTCCTCCTGTTTTTTTCCAAGCACTTGCCCTGTGTACTCTGCTGTGCTTCTCTCTTCCCTCTTTATGTATCCCAGACTGTTGTCGTGGAAACTGAGGTGTCTTTATGGAGGCTCTTGGCAACATGAACAGAGTTTGACACAATGTGGGGATGTGGATTTTTCAAAATCTTGCCTACACTATGCTAGCCGTGCAGAAAATTGACAAGTGGGTGGTGTGGGAAGATTTTATAGTAGTTTGGTATCAAACTCTGATGAACTAAGCTTCATATGTAAGATGTCGCAAACAAAGCTAAGGTCTATTTGCTTTGCTTATATGCTTTATGAAATGACTATGCTTAACAGGTCGTGGGTGTGTGTGTTTGTGTACTTGTTTATTCCATCTTACAGAGACAAAAACACCCACACTGAGAAGATTTGTAGAAACTTCTTGTCTCCATACTTGCCATCTCAATTTTATCTGTTGAGGTTTGAAACAATGGTTGTGAATTGTATCGCATGTCGTTCAGGTTTTAGAAGTTTCCTGATTTGAATTCTGGTACCGTATTTTCCGCACTATAAGGCGCACCTAAACACCTTAAATTTTCTCTAAAGTCCAGGGTGCGCCTTATAACCCGGAGCGCCTTATATACGGATTAATATTGAGCTACAACAGGTGTCGCAACTGCGGTAAGCAGCCGCCGACTCCATTTCCTCCATAGAAGAAGTAGTGGGCGGTGCATGCCCGGATATATGAAAGGGCGTCTCATTTCCATTTGTGTGTTTGTGTAAAGACCCGGAAATGGTTTCTACCAAGAGACACCGCAGAATTTAAACTCAAGGTGATCGGTCACGCAGTAGAACACGGGAATAGAGCCGCAGCCAGAGGTGAGATCGGGCCTAAAAAAATTCAGCCCGACCCGAGCCCGCGGTATATTTTATAAATATATCATTTATAAAAATGTATAAATTGGAACATTTTCAAGAACACGCTTTTTTAATTAAAAAATAAATAAAATCACACTATCGGACCCCTTACACACTTGCCTGTGATGACCTGTTTAGCGCGAAGAGGAGGGACGGTCTTTGAAACAAATGATAAAATAGCGATCATCACTTTTGCCAGTCCAGCTGTTTAAATACCTGCTCAGCGTCGAGGTGCCAGTCTTTTGGTGTCGTATGAAAGCAGTTTAGTTTATCCTTAACTTCTTACTCCATATCGGGGATACCAGTTCAAAATAAATAAATAAAGACGTGCGCAGGAGAGGATTACCAAATTAAGAGGAGGTGTTCACGCGCGCAGAGGATGAGCTGGCTCTGCGGATCCTGTTTAGTAGTTAAACATTACTTCTTTGTTTTATCCAAATTATTCATTTTATAACAAGTATTCCTTAGTTTAGTACACACACCTCGTTTTAGTTTACATTTTATAAACATATATTTATTTAAAAAAAAAAGAAAGAAAAAAAGTCAGCGAGAGAGAAGCCCGACCCGACGTAGCTAATGATAGACATTTTTAGACCCGACCCGAATTTTGGGTCGGGCTTAAGATCTTACCTCTGGCCGCAGCGACAGAGTTTAACATCAATGAATCAATGGTGAGGAAGTGGAGGAAGCAAGAAGATGCGCTACGCCAAGTAAACAAGACAAAACAGAGTTTCCGCGGAACAAAGCGAGATGGCCACAGTTAGAGGACAAAGTTGAACAGCCTTTACTGCTGCGCCTTATAATGCGGTGCGCCTTATATATGGAAAAAGTTTTCAAAAATGTCATTTATTGAAGGTGCGCCTTATAATGCAGTGCGCCTTATAGGGCGGAAAATACGGTACTTAGCAGGACTTATCAGGCTGTTTTGGTCATTTCATTTGAGGGGCGTTAGTTTAACAAAGTGTCAAAAACTTTCAAGATAAATTTTCCAAGTAATTAGAGAACTTTGTTTTCATGTCCTCATATACAAAAGTCCAAGTGGGTGCAATTCTGTGTGTGTGGTTTATTAAAAAACAAAACAAGACTGTTTGATTGGAAAAAAAAAAAAAGAGGGTGGTTTTAAATGATTGAGCAGAACTGCCTCCGAATCACTTACTATACGTAAACAATTAGACAAATACAATTGATTTAATTTAGTTATGCGCATATTGGGAGGTTATCTAAAATCTTGCATCTATAAGGATGCTGATCTAGATTAGTAATTTACTCATCCCTGTCACAAAGCAAGTTTCATGAACATTCATCTGGAAACCTAGGAACTGCCAAAATGAATTTCTCATTGCCAAACCAAGCTGGGATAAAAAAATCAGTTCTGCAGCCCATCCAGGAAGAAACAGAGGGAGATTGTGAAGGAGAATACTCTGCATCAGAAATGGATGAAGGATCAGAGAAGACCCTGGAAAAAGTTTATGATGATGAAGGAAAAAGATGCTGGTTCTCATCCAAAGTAGTCGAGGCTAGAAATACCTTTCTTTTTGTGTGGCGTATGGATGTTTGGTTCTCACTGTCCATTTCTTCCCACCCACAAACTTATGAACGTTAGTCTGATTGACCGGCTCAAATTGGACCCTACGAGTGTGATTGTCTCTGTGTGGCCTTGCAACAGTCTAGCTGGACAGACAGGGTCTCTTGGCCTTTCTCCTGGTTCTTGCCAGGATAACTTCTGGTAGTCCTTCATCCTCAGTGTTGGATCTAACAAAAATGAATGGCTGTTTTTTTTATTTAAGTAGTAAAACCTAATGAGGTTTTAACTAGTTTATGGAATGCACTGTCATACATCCCATGCTCTTTTAATTCCACTGTTGGTCTGTTTGCTTTCCAACCAGCATGCAAACAAAGACCCTTGGATTTTAAGTTAATTTCTTGTTCACACATGAAGTTCATTTTCCAAACTAACTGGACAAATCTGTGCATGTAGCACTGGGTCTCTGTTGAGCAAGTTAATAGGAATGCACCCCAGTGTGTCTGAGTTACAACTGGGGCTCACTATTCAGTTGAAATAGGTGAAATACGAGCAAGAGCTTTGTCTTCTGAACCGCTTATCCCTAATCAGGTTACGGGGGTTGACGAAGCTTACTTGCCTGATTTCAGGCAGAGTACACCCCGAACCAGTCGCCAGTCTGTTGCGTGGTCACACATATGGACAACCATACACACACACACACACACTCATTTCTAGGAACAATTTCATAGCTGCAACCTAACATGCATGGTTTTCAAGAGTGAGAGGAAACTGGAGTACCCGGAGGAAACCCACGCAGACACAGGGAGAACATGCAATCTCCACACAGAAAGACCAGCGTTTCAAGTCTTGCTCCCACTCCAGGACTCAAATCCCTGACCTTCTTGCTGTGAGGCCATCACGCTAACCACTGCACCACCACGCAGCCCTGAGCCAGTAGCAAATTGATGAATTCCTATAAATTTCTGTCTTCACTCAGAGGGGTCCTTCTCTTCTTTGCTCTTACTCAAACATCTTCCAATTAGCGGTTTAACGGGAAACATTTTGTCTTTGTTCTGCGGAATAGGAAAAGGTGTGTGGCTTTGCGTAGCTGCTTAGGATAACCAAAAGCTGATGTCATTCTGTGGTTCTAAAACTTGCTCAACTGGCTGGAACATTGCTAGTATTTATTTCCACTGTCTACTTGTTTATATCTTTTATTTTCTTCAATTAGTTTTATTGATCAGTCATTAATTAAGAGGTAGGTCATGAATACAATAGAAAATGTGCTTTTGTCGTAAACCCTTTAAATGAAGCTTTTTGAAGGTAGAATTGACTGATTTTGGAAAATAAGCTAGTTGAAAATAGCATCAAAGACTTTGCATGTGGGATAATCTGAGTTTTCCCGAAGACTTTTTTTTTTTTAAAAAAAAGTATTTTCTGTGTTGTTTTTAGAGATTTAGAAAAGAGTTTGAAGAGAGTTGGTTAAACCCGTTTTACCTTCAAATCAAATGTTTTGATTTTGGAACTACTTTTTAAAAAGCCTTGCTTCTCATATGTGTGTTTATTTTATATGAATAGATCTTTTTAGACCTTAAATTTGTAGGATTTTAAACTGCTGCTTTTAGTTCATGGAGCTTTGCGTTAAATCCTTCCTGTTTCCTTGTTTTTCTAGCTCTGCTCTGATCAGTCCCTTAAATTGTGAGGATTTTCATCTAATTTCTTAGTGAATTACTACATCAAACCAACATAAATTTGAATCAGTGTTTCAGTCTCTGAACTCACTGCAGTTTTTTCCTCATTCCACATGTTGCGACTAAAGATAAACAAACACCACTGCAATGCAGAAAAAACTCTTTAAAAATACATTTCACAATTTATACTTTCTAAAAAGTGCACTTCTACCCTCACATTTCATCCTTGCTGTTCTTCCTGTTTTTTATTGTATTTTTCTGTCAATGGAATAAGGTTGCAGCACTGCCCAGGTTACAAAAATTGAGACACCCAACCACCGAGTGCAGCAGCTACTAAAGCATGGGTCACTTGTCACGGTGTGGTGAACAAGAGTTACAAGCCGTACATGGGACTGCACGAAATGTGTTAAAAGTAGCTTCTCAGCAGCTTTTTATCCAAGAGTATTTCCCACATGAAATTCTGAGCTGGTTTTTTTGGTGGTATTTAATTAAACATCTTGATTTTATTTCGTCATTTGTCAATTATGAGCAACGTTATTGCTTTTATGTTTATTATTGGAACAAACTTTAGAAACCAAAAGATTATAATGTGTGCATTGCCATTGATTTTTTTTTTTTATTTTACTTGAAATGTATTATTCTTCCAGATGCTGTAGAAAACAGACATGACTTTGTGGTAAACCAGGTGCATTATAAACTCCAGCAGAACCGCACCTGTATTTTTATACTAATGTGAAAACTTACTAAAGCATTCTGCAAGCCACATTTGTGCTGCTTTATCGCACATTTATTTAGACAAATTAGTCCTGCTCCGTTTTGGAAGCGAGCCACAGATGAGACTGTGCTGTTGGTGAAGTTTCTGCAGATGGGGTTCAGGAGAAAAATGAGTTACCCACAGTGAAGGATGTGTGAAAACATCAGCTAGTTTTTGTTGTGTAGCAATGAGTCATGGTAATAAATGTTCATAAAAACATATCCCTGACAGGTAGGCACACAGTTAAAAAAAAAAAAATCAGTGGTGGGACAATGTTTTAAAGCGTTGTGAAGAAGACATAGATTTACTACTGCACACTCAAATCTTTAATATCTCATTCATCTCCTGCTCGCTTTGCACTCCGCCTTACAATGGCACATCTGTCAGCAGGCTGTGCCAAGGTGATGGTTACAACACCAAACCTCCACATTTCCAGAAACATTCTCCTCGTAAATGATGACTCATTTAGATCGAGAGGCTTTCTCAGGGGTCAATCTGAGTGCAGCACGTTCAGTCTTGTATGTTGGGTGGAGTTGGATTTCAGCGTGTCTTGTCTTCAGTCTGAGGATCGGTGGGAGCATTCGGATGCTGCGTAAGGACTGACAAGGCAACAGAGTTTGATGGGACCTTGTCGAGCAACTGTCTACCTCTGTCGTTATAAAATATTTCCCATATTCTTCAACATCCCACCCTGTTACTACAAGCTCCTTGCTGTGTCTTTGCTTTATCACACTTTGCTATTCTGGGAATCTTATCTCCTGTTATTTTAGTCCCATTCGTAGAAAACGTCACCACTCACTAGACAAAGTATTTATTGCTTCCAGATTTACTTGATTATCTTTTCTTCAGAGATTGTTTTTCTTTGGTGCACAGTCTGAGAGTCTAGTCCTAATTTATATTTCCTTTGCCTTCTTTTGTTCTTGGCAGGCCTATGAGCTCTCCACACTGACTGGAACCCAGGTTCTGCTGCTGGTGGCCAGCGAAACGGGTCACGTCTACACATTCGCCACCAGGAAACTCCAGCCCATGATCACGAGCGAAACGGGGAAAGCCCTGATCCAAACCTGCCTCAACTCGCCCGACTCGCCGCCCCGCTCGGACCCCTCCATGGACCAGCGCATGAGTGCCACGGGCTTTGAGGAGACGGATCTCACCTACCAGGTGTCCGAGTCCGAAAGCATGGGAGACACAAAGGTTAGAAGAAGATGAAAATTAAACACAAAATAAAATATATGCGTTTGAGGAGATTGTGTTGATGCTGCAGCTGTGAACACGAGGAGTGATGGGTATTAATTCAGTCGGTCTTTCGTGTGATCTACACCAAAGGTAGTGAAGCTCTGTGACTCACCCCGTCTGCTCTCTAATGCAGACATGAATTGCAGAGTGTGTCTAGGAGCGGAGGGAGGTGTGAGGAGGATTCATAAAGGTCACTAATAAATAATATTGGAAATATCTCCAGAAAAAAACTAAAACATACGGAGATGAATTAAACCTGCAATCAAACGCGAAGAAAAAATCTATAGTAAATCTAGATGGAAATAAAGTTTTTTTCTTTGAGACCTAAGCTGATACAAATTTAAAGATTACAAAAAGGGCCGATATGCAATAAAATTTTAATCTACTGTTCATAAATAATAAAGAAGAAAAAAATGTTTTGCTCAGATAATAAACAATATTACATTTGAAAACTATCTGGTAATAATCTGTCATGATTATGATCATTTTCAGATAAAATTATAGAATTTGGAGAAATATGATTTTAAAAAGATTTAGTAAACTTTCATCTATGGCTATCGCACAATAAAATAATTTCTCTAACTTGTCCAAAGAAGTATCATTAAGTTTGTCTTTTTTAGCGTATTGTCTCGTGATGTATTTGTTCAAATACTCATTCAAACATAAACACAGCCTAAAAAAAACCTCATGCGTTTGGCACTATTTGTCTGCACCGTTGGCTATTTGTTCCTTTTTGCATTTTCTACTCATAAAACTTTATTTACTTTAATCGTGGAAACAAATGACGAATGTGCTGGGTCATAGTGACCGTATCTCAGCTTTAAACACACACAATATTGCACATCTAAATATCTGAACAATGAGCAAACGTACCGGCGGCAGCCAAGCTTTTTTACTCAACATGAAACACAGAAGAGGCATGCATCTAACTCAGGAAATGTGCTAAGTAGTTGCAACAAACTTAGCCATAAAAAGAGTGTCCTTTAACAAATTATACAAATGTAAACTTAAGTATTCTAACATTCAAGTCATGCAATGTAGTAACAGACACATTTCTGCTTTCTTTCTCCTCAGCATCACCTTACCTGCTCTGTGCATGTGATGTTACATTATGGTGTGTTTATAGGAACTCTGAGTGTTTGGCAGATAAGCTTTCAGACAGAAATCCATTGGCGCCAATCTGCAACATATTTCCTGATGATCATAATTTGTCCCATTTAATTAACAATCAGTCACACCCTATTGTGACATTTGAGGTTCAAACTTGTTTTTTGAAGCAGGTCAAAAGGCTGGATCTGAAAGAGACGCAGATAAGACAAAAAGATCCCACTCTCATGAGGGGAGTTGTCTACTTTTAACCATCCTGACCTTTTACCCTGGAAAAGCTCCTAAAGATATATCACAGAAGGTCTGGCCTTTGTTAGGATGGGAAACACACTCTGCTGTATGAAGGACTTTTGCTGTTTATGTTGGCTTTTGGGAGATTTTTGTTCACAGTGAGGCCTTAAAACAGAGACTGGAATATCCTCGAATGAATCAACATTTAACCCTGTGTCATTACTTGTTATTTATTTGATGTCTGAAAGTTTGATAAAGCAGTAAATTTATCTTCAGACTCTACTAATCACATTTCAATGCTTCATGTGCTGAGAAGTGAGATTCCCTCCACTGTTTACACAGATTAAGCATGCTCCTTTGAACATGGACACTCTGAGGCCCGTGTGCCCACCCGTTGTTTTCACAGCCGCTAACTAACTAGTACCACACTCCGTCAAGGATGGTAGATCAACCTTTTTAGAAGTTAAAACCATCTCATGTAGATACCGCTCATTGATAAAAATGAGATTCTGCCTCTGTTGCCATATATGGTATGGTTTCCCTGCCTGCACTCTAGGCTGAGGCCCCTCGCATTCCTTATAAGCTGCAGCTGTCTTTGGAGTCCTGTGATTTCACCCCCCGCCCCCCAAAAAGGCCCCCCACCCCAAACTCTCATTTAGTGATATGGTGGAGTGGTTCGGATGTAGATACGAGCAGTAGGATTAGAAACATCGGCGCAACACCTTTCATGTGAGGTTTATTGGCTGTCGCTGCAGCCATCAGTGTTGGAGAAATCACAACTCTGAAATTCTCAAAAATGAGCATGCTCCTTGATCCATGTCGGGATCAGTGTTGTTAGTGTAAGAACACAGCAGATAGGTATGAGGTAGGAATTATTTCTATGCGGTAGATTCATCGCCTGGCTGCTGCTGGGACGTCTGGACTCTGTCCATTATGAGAGCACTCTGTCATGCATACAGTTGGAGCTAGTCTAAACAATCTAGGGTTCACAGTGACTAGTTGAGAAACTTTTTAAGAGTTAAAAGCTTGACGCATTAATGATAAGTGAAGTGGAAATGATTTGATGGTCTGGGCTTAAAATCTCAATTTGGAATGGAGAAAATAACAGGCAATTAAGTGTGGTTTAGTAGATAAATTGCATCATAGTTTAGTCCATTTAAGCTGCTTTTTTACTCTTTGTTCCTCTTTTGTATCACACAAATACCACCATATTGGACACATTTCACTGTTAGTTTTTAGAGAAGTACGCAAACTCGTAAGTAGAACATCATAAAAGTCTTGTGGGTTAGTAAAATTACATCTTGATTAATATATCTTGCATCGTTCTACGTGGAACATGCAAAATGATTAGTTTGAAAGAGGACAGATGTTTTTTTTTCCACCAGCATCTTCCATCCTGGAGGCATGAAGCCTTTATGTGCGACTGGATGAATTCTCGCAAAGCTTTTGTTAATCTCTCTTCTGTGTTGTGTTACAGTGAAACACGGCAGCCGCCTCCTTCTGAACTTTTCATGCTGGCAGCGGCTTCTCATTGTGCATACATTGAGCGATAACACAGCACCGTGCGAGTTTGTTAAAGCTTTTTATTTGAGCAGAGGAGTCTTTAGATAATAGCATGTTAAGATTAAAGCGTGCATGACTCAATTCATCGGTGTTGTTTTATTCATGCTCCCAAAGTACACACATTTGACAATTGAGAGCTCCAATCTAAGACAGTACTCCAAAGTAATTTTGAAGGGAATCCTGGGAAATACTTGTCAGGATGATTTTTGTGCGTTTGGATGAAAGCTGCATCAGAAGAGACAGTCAGAGAAGTGTGCATTTGTTTTGTCGTCTTGCATCCACTACACATTTGGATTGTTTACAGTTGACATGGTAACAGCACAGATGTTTTTTAATGCTTTATGAGTTATTTTTGGACAAGAATAACAAATCCCATAACTCATACTTGCTCATTTGAAGGATCTGTATCGGTCTTGTGGTTTTCCCCTCATCCATCCATCCCTCCTTTTTTTTCTCCGTCCTTTACCCCTTTACTCCATCCCTCTCCCTCTGTCCTCCCCTGCTGCTTTGGCTGATGCTGTCACTGCTGTTAAAATCTGAAGTTTACATGTTGCTCTGCTCATTAGTGCAGATCCCATTGCCAAGTAAAAGTAACTAGACTAAGAACCACCATCCCAACCAATAGCCAGCCTGTTTTACCTCATTCACTTTGACACCGGAGACGCCCGATGACACATTTTGACACCTTCATTATCCAATATAGAGCACATATATAAATGTGTATGAAGCTGTGTTGCAGAGAGGAAAGCAGTCTTATGTCTCTCTCTTCCCCCTCGACCCCATGCTCTCTGTCTTCCTCCCCCTTATTTTACAGCAAGCAACTGGACAGGTCAGCCGTCATTGGCTGCACCTCCTCCACTTGGGCTGCCTTGCCTTTTTTAGCAGTCCCAAATGGAGCTGCAAATTCCATGTTGCTGGCAGGGTGACAGACTCGGAGATGGGAGCCAGCAAATGGGAGATTAGATGAGGGCCAGCCACCAGTTAGCTGCACAATGGGCTCTCTCACCAACACTGGACCGACCTGCCAGTTGTCACCTTTAATTTGGGATGATAAATCCCTCGTGAATAAGGAACCATTTGTGTCCCCGCTCTTTTTAATTACTCTCTCATCTCCTTATTCTGCGAGCCGAGGTCCATGTTTGTTGTTTGAATGTGAATATAACAGCAAAGGCTTGTAATCTTTAACTGTGTAGGGGACTTTTAAAAAATAGAAAGTTATAGATGCAGTGTATTAAAACATTCAAATCTTTTAGTGCAGCTAGTCACAAAAAAATTGCAAATTTTGTTTCTAGACTTAAAATGTTTTCCTTTTATGATACACAATAGGATTGGCTAACAAGGGCACTTAGTCTGATAGTATATCCCTCTTCACTCGATCATCACCTCACCCTTTGAGTTGCAATAATTCTAGGATCTTGTGTCTGGCGAAACAAAGCTGAAAACTTCTTCAGTCTGTCGGACTCGAGTTTAAACTGAATTAAGCAAAAATAGGTTGTGTGTGTGCGTATAGTTATCAATAAAATCAAGCTAGAGTAAATGAAAGTAAAACAATTTTCTTTTTTTTTTTTATTTAATTGTACAAATCAAATTTTTCTTTTAAAAAAATCAAAATGTAAAAATATTGATGACAAACATAATGTATTTGCGTTGAGATAGAAGTGAATTTGTGTACAAATATTATTTTAAGTTAAATAAGAAAGCAATTTTCTGTTCTTTACTTTGAGACATTTTTAAAATAAAGAACGTGATCTTGATTAGAGCAAGTGTTCTCCCATTAAAAAAAAAAAAAATCTATTTCTTTCTAATTTTGTTCTGATTAGGCAGACCTCATCATTTCCAGTCGACAAGGATGCATTTGAATTGATGTTGTCACAGTTCGGCGTTCCGTTCATTTTGTCCAATATTTATTATTAAATTATCACTCAAGTATTATGTTGTTCCTTAACAGTCGTTAAACAAATGATGTCATAAACAAAGGATTTCTCATGAAGAAACTAATCCTTAAAATAAAAATATTGGGAGGTGGGGGAATTGTTTTAAATTTTTTTTTTAAAAAAGGACAAAAAATGGATTTGATGATTTAAAATAAAATAACAAAATAAAATGAATTACTCTATTCATCCCTCACCGGGGAAATTTGTTTGCTGCACTCCTTACACCGCAGCAGGCTGCCCTTCAACGGCGCCAATGGTGGGAGAAGCGGGGGTTAGAGGGTTAGGTTATTATATCAACAAATGTGTCCTCATAGATAGAAAATTTAGAAATTGTCCAGACATTCAGAACTCGTGTCCGTCCAGTTGGATGGTTGATATTTGGACATTTGTTGTAAAAATGTTGTAGGTCCAGACAGAGTGAAATATCACAATCAGATCTAACAATGCATGTTTCAACGTTGTGGTTTTAGTTTAATCTAAATTAAATTCTTTGTATTTATATAGACTGTCTAGTTAAACGGAAGATGATGATGATGGTTAAACAAAGTAGTAGGTCAGTTGAATCACCTTATGTAGGTCACACAGATAGTTGGACATTAGAGTTAGCACACAGCTAAAAGCAGCGTGATTCATCAGCTGCTCCTTCTGTCGCCAAACTTTTTCTCCGTTCTTGCCGGATCTCAGTGTGAACACAACGAAATAGCGAGAGCAGATGTTTGTCTCTCCATCAAGTCGAGCAACAAAACAAAAAAAAATCTAGAGCACAGTGACCTTGTTCCGTTAGTGATTTTTCTTTTTTTGTTGTTTTTAGTAGTAGAAAGAACATCTCGGTCTGTTACAGAAGCACAATTATTTTGTTCATCCCTAAAAGGGTGAACTGTGAAGAATCAGATGTTGAGTGTCTTTACATGTGGCCTCCTGCTGCCTCAACTGACCTGGGAAGGGTTAAACACCCCCCTTTGAGCTGCTCAGGTTTCCAGCCAGCTGTCCGTGCCCTCAGCTGTTTGTACTCTCACCCATATCCTGTCCCTGGTGGACAACCTCACACAGGTCTAACATAAACTAAAAAGACACATTAGCTTCCACAGTTGGGTTTCTGGATTCCTAAAGATTTTGAAACTGTTTTTCAGATATAACCTCACTACTGGTTCCTTTTAGTCAGGAGACCATTACTCCGTGGTACTTCCAGAAGAGTAAGACATTGTCTCTGATGTGTTTTCTGTTCAGACTGATTGGTCAGCAGCAAGGGGCTAATAGATCAATGTGAAAATGTTTCAGTTTTCCTGTTCAGTAGCGAGGGCGGAACTCCCATGAGCACTCTATTGGGCCCATCCCCTCTGTTTGAGCTGCTGTTTAACTAAAGAGGTAAAGGACCTTGGACTGGCAGAGTCCCTCAGCAGAACCTGCTGCTGAGCTACACACCAGCACTCCCTCACTTATTATTTAGAGCAATTTGTACAGTAACCGCTAAGCCATCTGAACACACTAACAAAGATTTAATGCAACCGGTAATTTATTAATACATCAAAAGTTTAGTTTAAACTTTCATTTCTCAGTGTAAATATTAAGATCAGACTTTAGTTACTAAGCTAATATGTTCCGTAATGCCATTTACATGTTTGCATGTTGGTCTGTGGCTGTATTGTCTTATCAGTCCACGATAAATCCTCCAACTCTCACCTATGTAATAATCAGTCACATATAAAAACGAATAGCACCATAGAGAAAGCACCTACACACACACATGCTCCTACACTGTGTCCTTCTGTTATCAATGACATTACTTCCTTGTGTATGTTCTATGTACATAGCTAATGCAGCTTGTGGCTGTATCTTTATTTTTTTTTTGGTTATACTGTCACCGTCTTTTGCATTTCAGATAATGTTCCTTGATTTTTAACTTGATTAAAAGTGTCCTTCAGAGAGGCTATACTTCACACTAATTCTGAACGTTCTTGCTAATTTAGATCATAACTACAGTATAAAGCAGAAAAAAAACAGTAAATATTTCAGGTCTTATCATTCGGAGATTGCCCCCAAATGACAGTGTAAACAACACTGGGAAACTGGGGCAAATTCCACAGTTTCTATCACAATTTTACTTTAGTCACAGCAGGTAGCTAATACAAAGTTTACCATCTGGTTTGAAAGTCTTAAGTCCATTCAATCCCTTATTTGAAACATGCTGACACAATGGTGACTTTTAAAAATTATTATTTTTGCACAAGTTGCACGCTTTTGATTCCCTACAACATTTTCTTTACCAAAGCTCTGGTATTTGATTGAACATACTATTTTTGTCTCGTATTATTTAGCTGGTTAACTTTATTTAAAAAAAAAAACAACCCACTTTTGGTTTTGTTGAAGTCAATGAACAGATGTTACAATTGAACTTTTTTGCCGAGTGGAAGTTCTTTTTGTGACTTGTTTTTTTTGTTTGAGTCCATGTAATCCCTCGTTCATCCAGGAGTAATCCGTCATAGAAAAGGCTTCAAAGTTGTCTTCTGTACAGTGGATTTGATGATCGAGATGTTTAAACTTCCATCACTTCTATCAGATTGAAAATTATTTCCGGGAGGAAGTTGAAACGTCGCAATTATCAAATCCACTGTACAGAAGACACCTTTGAAGCCCTTTCAATTAGGGTTTTTTTTTTGTTTGTGAAGGTCTAATATAGTACTGAACATAGTCTGTGGACATTTAGCTTCATTAATGTGATGTTATCACAGATTGATTCCAGGTTTTTGAGCTGGACACCCATGATAACAATCATCTGTGTCATCATCCTAAAGATGTTCCATTGGTGTAAGATTGCAGATTAGAGGTGTTATATTCATGATGAAAAGTATCAATGGAGGACACAAAAATCATTTTTAATTGTTGTTATGTTGTTATAATATTATGTTCAATAAACAAGTAGCAAATGATTTGTTTACGATGATTTGTTAGCAAATGAACCATGCTTTACGATGGTTCATCTATTTGTAGGAAGCCATCAGAAAATTTAACATGTCGTGCAATTCAGGTAGATGAACTCAGCAAAACTTTGGTTATTCTAATCTCAATCTGACCGCCACCAACATTTTGAAATCATGACGGGTGTTTTTATTTAGTTTGCCTCAGATTCTGAGCCTTTTGTCTGAATGTGAAACACTAACAAAGACTCATCATCTGAGCAGGTAACGTATTTCCACCTGTTTTGGTGATTTTGTGTGAATTGTAGTGCCAGTTTTCCCTTCTTAGCAGATAAGAAAGGAAGTTGTTTTTTTAGCTAGCAGGGAGCAGCTAACCCTGCTCGAAAAAATAGGAGGTGCTTTGTGTTAAAAATGGCAGATTTCTAGGACTTTGTTAGACTCAGTGGTTAGATTGGTTTCTGCCAGTTCGCCTTTGTTCCATCTGCATCTTTAAGCTGCTCTGATTGGTTGATGAGCCTTTTGTTATAAAGAAGGTGTTTCTAACCTAATGGATCATTCCAACGGTAAATGTAAAATTAATCCAAACAAATTACCAACATGCCTGGGAGTAAGATCTTTCTTCTACAAATTCATTTTAATCTCATCTCCACACATTTATATCCTTAGAAAATATTTTAGATGATATTTAAACCTGAAGATTGAAAACTGCACAGAATAACACAATTTCTGAGCAGTAGGCTTTTTCTCACCCCGTTTGTTAAAGATCATCGGTTTCATGTGATCTGTGTTGGTGTGAGTGTGTTCACACATTGCAGGTTTAGTTGCACCTCATAGTGTCGGCCCAACGCCTACTGTGCTCTTATCCTGCACCCACTCAGCAGCACATCCTCCTCCGCTGTTCGCTAGATGGACACTAGATACCAAAATTGTTGGTTATGATGGTAACTCTGACAAATAGCAAAGTGCATGTCATGTGGTGTAGACAACGGATCCGAGATGTGAAATTACGCTTCTTTTCTTTGCTAGTGGTGAGTTTTAGTCTCTGAGTGGCATATTTAGAGAATAGTTTCCAGTTGTTTTTTTTTCTGGCAGTGCTGGTTTGATGTTTGCTCCCCTTTAAACTGGGAACGGGTTGGTTTAGTAAAAACGCTCCATACGTTGTTAATAACCCTGCATCTGGATGCAATTAGTGAGGTCCCAGTCTGCTTTTTCTACCTTGTTTATGTCATTTGCTTGTAGTACTATTAAAATCTGCTCTGTTTTCTATCAGCCATTCATTGATCCCTGAAATGCAGCCAAATTAAAAGCATCCCTCCCAGCTAGTCTGCTTCAAAGAAAAAAGGCCCCATTAAAGGTGTGGTGGAACTGAAACTAGTGCTGGTGCAATAAATGAAGGTATTTGGGCCAACAGGGAGAAAAATAAGGTTATAGAAAAGGTTATAGAAATAGTGAAATAACACCAATTCTGCTGGTGAAGAAGCCTCACTCCAGTTTCCACCCACCCTTCTAAAACATGCATTTTAGGTTGATGGGCCGCTTCAAAATTGCCTCTAGGAATGATTGTGTGGTCCCGCGTCAGATAAGCGTCTCGTATCCTGCCTCTCACCTTGAATCCTTGGATATGCTCCGGCACCCCCCGTGACACTATAAGATAAGCAGTTCAGAAGATAAAATAAAATGAACAAGCCTCTGTCTGATGCGCGTTCTTTCTAATGATCAGTTTTTTGTTTTTTTTAAACAGGATACATTAAAGCCAACGTTCACAGTAGCCAGCCTACCAGGCACCACCAGCAGCACCCAGTCCACGGTGCCCACCACTTCCACCACCATGCAGGTGAGCAGCGGACCTTCGTTTCCAATCACCAACTACCTGGCACCCGTCTCGGCTAACAGCAACATCAGCGCCAACGGGACGGTGCTGAAGACGACCGCCGGATCCACGGGAGTCATGCAGCTGCCTGGTGGCTTCACGTTTATGCCCGGTAAGTAAGAGAGCTAAACATGCCTCCGTAATCTTCCATGTGGTTTCATTAGTGTGTATTTTGATATTATCAGCTGATTAGAAATCAAATGACATATTGGTTTGATTTTACTCATCATCACACGGCCACTCAGCAGCCTTAGGCTGCACAAAACGGCCAGTTTCCACGGCAGCTACGTTTGTTTGGTCTTTGATAGTCACTTGGGGACAGGAATAATTAGGTGAGAGGAACACAACAGACCTGGCAAAAGAGCTCTCTGGAACAAAAAAAAGCCCCATAATTATTCATGAATATTCAACTGAGGATCTGTGCCTTGTGCTGAAATCATAATTCAGGCGTATGTTGTGGCGTTGGATCCCTTTGTGCCCGAGTGGTCCTGAACTACACATGACCCTTCATTAGAAAGACTCTGCAGACTCACACGCTGCTCCTCATCAGCTCAGAATTCATGTTGCTGTGGAGACCCCTCATGTCTTTCTAAATTGGCTCTCTTAGTTTTGATTCATTACATCTTCTGTGATTTAGGGGATTTCTTGTAGCTAAATTTAGGGGCCTGAAAGAAAAGCTGGGGATGCCGAGAGGAGGCAGGAAAGCATCAATTTGAACGTGTTGAAAAATCCCTTTATTCTGAATGAATGTAGACACTGACTGGTGCATCTTTTTTATGGTTGTTTTTATAATCAGTCAGTGAAAAAAAGAGTGAAGCGAGAAGTTTCTCAGCTTTGCGTTGTTCAATTAGGATGTCACTGGTCCATGAAGCGTACACACACACGGACGCTTCATGTCTTTTCTGATGGGTCTTTTATGTGGTTATGAATGTGGAATGAAGGACACCCAGGCACTACATCTAGTTTTTTTGTTTATTTTCTCTCTTTTTTGCCATTTTTCCACTCCGTCTGCAGCCCGGTCTTTCCACCCTCGCTTTGCTGCACGCTTTCTTCCTCTCTCTTCTTCGCCACCTGTCTGCTCATAGCAGCAGCACCAGGTGGGACAACACAACCTCCCACACTAAAAAGCTCCCCAGCTGACAGCTTGAAAGGTCCTGCTGCAGCTACTGACCAAATGTGAAGGTGTGACTCCACTGTCACATTCTCAAGCAAACCCTCCATCTCTGCCAAATAGAAAACAGAAGAGCAGATCTGTCCAGTGAAAACTTACATCTGAATTAAGGATGTCCACACTTTTTCACCATAACTTTCAAATTGATGTACAACAACAAAAATGTGAAATGTTGACATGTGTTTTTATTGATAGCACCAAAATGCATTATCTTTTCTTAATGACTCTATTGGCATTTTATGCATGGATTTAAAAATAATTATTTTTTCCAAGGATGTTCTAGTGAACAGGCTTTTTTTTGTTGTGCACTCTTACAGTTTGTTTGCCAGACTGGGACCACATACTGCCTCCACTCACGTTCATTTTACTCAAAAAAACTACTTCAGAGATTGCAGGCATTGACTGATGATTGCAGTCATCTCAGAGATGATGTTGTGACCTGAACACAAGTGTCCGTCCGGACTATGTTTGTAGTTTGGTGTCTGAAAAAATGTGCTCTAACAAACATTTACCCAGAATTCAGGAGGAAATTCCCACACTTTTGGTGGAACTAAGAACATAATATAACCTCACAATTTCTCATTTTTTAGTTTTAATTTGTGTTAAAAACATACTACCCTTTCTTGTAATGCAAAAATCTAAACTTACATTGTGCAGTTTAATTAAATCAACAAGAAACTGATTTAATAAAAGTCAGCCAGAAGCTCGAGCTTATGATGGACGTTCTAAAACGTATAAATTAGTGGTCTTTTTACAATAAGTGTTTGTACCTTCAATGAGAAGAAGCATGAAGCCGTGAGATGATTACAACTGTGTTATTTTCTGTATTTCTCAAAACATGGTCAGAGGGATCATCTTACTTCATAGACCAGCTTTGGTGGAGCCACAGAGAGGCAGAGGAGAAGAATGTCTTGTTTAGTTGCTATGGCTTCAGTGAAAAAAAACAAATAAAAACAAATCAACAGGTGATCTCTGTCGCAGTAAAACTACCTGTACGTGATTGTAATAAACTTAGCGGCTTCCCTTATTTAAATGTTTTTTTTGTGTATTTATTAAGGAAATCAGGCTAGTAAACGTGCTAAGTTAATAGAACTAAATGTGAAAAATGATCCATAAACAACACAGTTTTTTGTTAGGACTGAACTTCTTGCTTGATTACTCGCCATATCTGACGGGTTAATCTGGGTATCGTAAATCCCTGATAAGAGCTACGGACCAGAACGTCATATATTACTGAGGAGAGATAATATTCACTCACCTACTCAATGGCTTCTATTCATCTAGTGGCTTCAGTCTAACGCAGGGGTGGGCACATTTTTTGATTCACGAGCCACATTGAGTTGTAACATTTGAATAAGGGGCTGGAAAAGGAGCAGATGGATGAATGCTTTAGTAATCTCACCTCATTGGAGAAAAATACACATCTTGGTGATCAGGAGAAAACGTGCTTTAATTTCCAATGAAAATAAAGGAAAGCATTACAACAAAATGCTAGGACGAAACAGTTGCAGTAAGTCAGTCTGTGGGCGTGTTATATTTGAGCGAGGAATGGAAAGCCATCAGGGCCACTACACGCACGTAAACAAGCGCGCTAGATGTTACATCAAGTGCACTAGCGCTTAGAAAATGTGCATCTAGTCCGCTTGGTTTAAAATGTAGGTTTGAAATTTAACATGCTTGTTGACGTGCGTCTATTGCCCCCGATAGCTTTCCCTATCTGCGCGCACCGTTTACTTTGACAACATGCGCATCACTGAGGTACACATACTTTAATGGGAGCAGTGTTGGGTTTTTTCCAACAAAGCCAATAAATCTAGAGTGCACCATCTAGTGAGGAAACATTAGAATTGCAGGAAAAATAAAACATTAGCAGGGTTTTCAGTTGAATATTTTCAAGTTCGGCGGGCTGGATTAAACTGTTTACTGAGCTGCATGTGGCCCGTCAGCCGTAGTTTCTCCGTACCTGATTTAAAGTGATGAATTTACCTTATCACAGCTCATCTAGGGATTAAATGGGATCCACATGGCTTTAGGACACACCTGAAACTTGCCACCACAGTGGTATTCTAACCAGATGCCTAAATGACCTCACATGGTTTAATGCGGAGGTGCAGCTCCGCTCTGATCTGCTCCTCAGACATAGTATAGATGAACCGGGAGCTTTGCCTTTTGGTCTGATCTTTTTTCATTTCTTCATCACAATTTATCAACTAGTTTATGCAGTAAAAAGACAACAAATAAATTTCTTTGTATCCATGCATTAACTCTGGTAGTCCTTACTTTCAGATGGGTGCTGTTGTATTTAGAAACTTAATAGATAGATAGCAGAGTGACTGAATAAACAGACTTGTGCAGCATTTTCCCCCCAAAGTGTCTTTTTAAAAACCAAACATTTCCAGTCAGCATTTTTATTAGAATCATCTAAAATGCCACAGTTTTCAAATATGCTAAAATGATACCTGGTGATATTTGGCAAGTCAGCAAATCTAGGATTTAACTGTGGTTGCTGGTTAACATCTCGTTAATGAGCCTCGTGACAGCAGCAAGTAATGGCATGTATATGGAAGCAGCTTTAAATGGTTTAGCTTGATTAGATATGTATGCAGTAAAAGTTCACGTTTGTTTTATGGGATTATGGGATTTTGGAAATAAATTTATCAACTTGGTTTTTAACACCTCTGCAGGAACTGAAAGAATAAAAGAAAAAAAAAAGTTAGAAGCTGATGTATTACCGCATAGCAGTTCAGTTTTGGAATAGTGCTGATTCAGACCTAAAGGTTTGTTGTTGATTTAGATTTACGGCTGAAAATGAAACTGTAATTAATTTCTGTTCGTTTTAAATTCTGTGACGATATGTTTACATATTTATGGGCTTTGGTTCTGCACAAGCCTTTTCAGTGATACACGTTATTTTAAAAATGAATTTGCATGAATACAAAAAATTTGACTGAATTGACTATTTTTATCTGTTTTGGACAATCACATGCTGTTTTGTGTGCTTTGCCTAAATTTCAGTAGTTTTACCCTTTAATTCAAATAAAATGACACTATTACATTAGCGTCTTAGCTTCAGAAACTGGTCCTTTCACAACTTGCCTTTTGAGTGTTTGTAGATGACTAAAAGGAAGGAAATGATGGTTGTATTACTACATGTTTTTTAAGAACAAACAGAAAGTTGTTCTTTTAAACTTTGTTTCTTAAATTTTTTTTGCACTTTTTCCAACTTTGCTGTCTTCACACATCTAGCCTTACCGCTTTCCTTTGGGATGTATGTGTGTGTTTGTGTGTATGTGTGTGTGTGTGTGTGTATGTGTGTGTCCCTCCCTGCAGCAGGCACTCCTCTTCCCCCCGGCACGCCCACCATTCCTCTGAGCCAGCTGCAGCAGCACTCCCTGGCCCTCCAGGGGCAGCATGGCACAGCGCAGCCACAGCAGGGGCAGCAGGCTGTCTTCCGCTTCCCTGCTGCTGTCTCACTCACAGGTGACCTACCCCTGCACGCTGCCACAACTCCACCTCCCGTACTAACCACATTGTCACATCTTCACAAACCCGCTGCTGAAACTGCTAGTTTCTTTTCCTTTGCTCCACACACCTCATGCTTGGAATATTAACGGTGATGCAAATAAGTATTTGAATGTTTTCTGTAGTTTTTCACCAGGTTTGGACACTCTACAGGTGGGATTTTGGCCCACTCCCCCATACTGATCTCAGTCAGGTTTCTGGGTTGTCCCAGAGAAACATGAAGCTTCAGATTCCTCCAAAGATTTCTAAACGGGTTCAGGTCTGGAGACTGACTAGGCTACTCCAGAACCTTGATATGATTCTCATTGAGCTACTCCCTAGTTATCCCGGTTGCTACAGGTCATTCTTGTTGGAAGACCAAGCCACGGCCCATCTACAAAACTCTTAACTGAAGAAAGAAGGTAGTTCCTCAAAATCTAGCTATCTGTGCATCCAGTCATCCTCTCCTTAATACAATGCCCATCCTTAATTCAATTATTTTCTGTTGCGTGGCCCCCAGCAAGAAGAAGACAATCTGTGCCCCCGTGCTTTTTACTGCACTTCCCATCAACTGCTCGGTGCAAAACATCCCTAAATCATAGAGCTAAAACTCCCTGTGCACACTCTATAAGAGTGCCACTGCCAACTACTGTAGTGGATGTGCAATTACACTTTATTTGAGTATGGAAACAAAAAAACATTTTCCCCGGGGTCACACGTGCCACCCCTGGCATCGCACCTCGTACGCCCCATTATTTGAGAAGCACTACCTTAATACATTGGAGTTCTGTCTGAAGAGAAATACATGATGCTCCTTTGTGCATCATGTACAATAGGGATGGTGTTCTTGATTGTGGATTATTTTTTTCCTCCAAACATGGCTAGTAGAATTAAGACCAAAAAGTAATATTTTGGTCTTATTTGATGTCATAACTTTCTCCCATCACTCCTTTGGATCATCTGAAGGGTCTTTGATAAACTTAAGACGTACTTGGACATGTGCTAGTTTAAGAAGGGGAACAAGATTATTACCAACGATAACCATGGAAACAGTGGACCCAGCTTTTGAGTCATTTATCAGCTTCCCCCATGTAATTTGGGGCTGATTAGTCATCTTTTTTAAGATCACCGAGACCCCACCAGATGAGATCTGGTAGGAAATCAGAGTCTGAGGAAAACTGAAAGTAAGTGTAGCTTTTCCCATTTTCTGACAATTGCTCAAACAGTAGATTTTTTTCATCAATCTGTTTGATAAATGATCTTGTAGTCCTATACAGCCAACACTTTTGTCTCTGGTGTCTTTGGAAAGCTTTTTGATCTTGGGCCATATTCATAGTTGCAGTTACACCGATTGACTTTGCTTAGCATAATAAGCGGAGGTGAACTTCTTGAAGACAGACTAAAGGATCTTTAAGAGACAGAATTCTGATAGACAAGTGTTCAAATACTTATTTGCAACAGAAACAAACAAATAAATTATACTAAAATGTATACATTGTGATTTTCAAATATTTTTTTAGATTACGTCTCTCACAGAGGACATGCACCTTTGAAAATTTCAGACCCCTCCATGATTTCTTAGTAACATAACTTGCAAAATCCCAGTTGTTCAAATACTAATTTACCTCACCGCCCATGCATGACGATTTCTTTTTCTAAGTTTATAAACTGCTCTGATTTCTGACTTGCTGCGGTGTTTTGTGATCTCTCTGCAGGAGCGGGGGTCGCTCAGCAGCTTCAAGCCATCCAGGTCCACTCAAACACACAATCCAACTCTAACAGTGACAGCAGCCCAGAGATCTCCCACACCTCTACAAACTCCACTGGTGGGTCTGAAAACACAACCTGATGGTGTTGGAAGTTTTTTTTTTCTTTCAATTCAATTATAAAAACTTGCTTAAAATCTAAACTCAGATAGTTTAGTGACAGTTGATCAAAAACAAAGAAATTTTTCTTCAAAATGTTCATTTAAACCACCATTGACATAATGAGTGAGATAAAAATCAGTTCCACCACAGAGCGAGAAGCTGTTAGAAAGTAGAGTTAGAAACCAAGCACCATCTGCTGGCCAACTTGTGCCAACATCCTGTTTCTCCTTCCCTCCAGCCACGGTAAGTCTCCCAGCAACCATAGTCACTTCATCCGTGCCAACGTCTGTGGCAGGTCACATGATGTACCCCAGCCCTCACACAGTGATGTACGCCTCCACGCCAGCGCTGGCTGACGGAGGTCTGGCCGTGCTCAACGCCTTTTCCCAGGGCACCACGGCCATGCAGGTGTCCCACGCACAAGCCCAGGACACAGGTAAGACACCCCAACAACACCTCACAAATAATAAAAGTTCTCAGGAGATTTAAAATGCTTCTTTTTATTTTTGTTTTTAACCCTTTCCGCTGCAGGCGCTGTCCCTCAGGTGTTCCTAACAGCACCTCCAGGCACGGTGCAGATCCCCGTCTCAGCAGTGCAGCTACACCCAGTACGGCAAGATCTGCATTTTACAAGTGAAACTCTTATATTCCCTCTGCAACCAGCATGCCACTCTGCCTGCTCCACTGCATCCTAACAGAGCACCGGCACACTCAGGCTGCAGGGTTGCCTTCTTGTGAGAATGTGTTTGACCAGCCATTTGTTAACAAAACCCACAGTAAAGCCTAATGAACATCACAGCAGCAGCAGTGTAGATGATGGGGAAAAAAAAAAAAAAAACAGCATTCATTTATCTTGAAATGTGCAGAGATGTTACAGAGTCTACGGAGGTAAAAATGTCTCTAAACAGAATGATGATGATAATAACAGAGTTGGAGTGGCAGCATGTTCTGCAGCTCACCACAGCTGGATCTCTGTGTGGTGGCTGCTGTGTGATGTGATGACCTGTGATTGGCTGTCTGATTTGCCCTGACACGCCTCTGTTTGTGCTGCAGATGGTGATTGGACAGCAGTCGAGCGGCAGCAGCAGTAACCTGACGGAGCTCCAGGTGGTCAACCTGGACACGGCACAGAACTCAAAGAGCGATTGACGAACGACTGGAGCTGTGTAACGTGGCAGACCCAGGAACACACACATAAACACACACCCTCTATTTATTGATGCCTTTCTACAAACTCTCACATCACTCTTCTGAATGTGATTTTTTTTATAAGACTATATATACACACACACATTAAGGGCATGTTTGGCTGACCCTTAAACAATATAAAGTATGTTTTTGGTATATAAAATAAATATATATATATTCGCAGAGGCATAGGAAATAAATCACAATATCAAGCATAAGAATCTATTTTCTATGCTCATAGATGGTGTTATTTTTGTGTGAGCGTGTATTTTCCTTCTTTTTGGAAACGTATAAGTGTACATACACGGAACAAGGTGCCACAGCTTCACACCAGCCAAAGAGACTTCAGTCTGAATGTTCCGGTGTGGGCAATCTGTGCACGAGCATGTGTCTGTGTATGCATATCAAAATGGTTTTAAAAAAACAAAGACATTTGGAAATGTAAATAATTTTGGGGAAATTGATGACTTTTGTTTTTTTGCCCCAATTAGTCGGCACAATGGCATGGAGTTTTTTTTTTTTCTACTTAGTGGAATTTTTTGTTAGCTTTTTGTATGTACATGACAATGATTTAAATCCAGAAAGTGAGTTATTTACATATAAATGTACGATAATTGAATAGACCATCATTATCTTCACACTGTTTTGGGAGTTTTCACTACAAGATAGATGGTTGTCTTTTATTGTGGCGGGGAAAGGAAAAGCGTACCCACACGGTTTACCGCTCTCATAATCTTTATTTTTAGAAGCACAGATTTCAGAGCAGATGGTCCGATCTTTGGAACGGGTTTTCTTGCGTGCGACATATCCCATTAAGGCGTGGAACTGGCACCTTCTGCTAAAAGCAATGATGATGTGATGGTTGTCCTCCATGTTTTGTTCATAAAAAACAGATGGATACTTAAACGGTTACAGTGACTCCTCAGTTACCTGTACTGCAATTCTTCTCTTGTTCCAACTTCAATTTCCCTGCAGCAATCAGATCCTGTAAAGTCAGTATTTTTGTGAGGAAGACCTCTTGTTTCACCTGGATGAGTAAAGAGTCCTTCTGAAAGTTTTCTTTAGGGGTACTTTTTCTAGATCTGTCTAGATCAAGGGTGTCAAACTCATGGTGTATCGAGGGGCCACGTTTTTATTTTTGGTCATCTCATTAAGGGCATCATGACACTAACCAGGAAAGGCAAATCAATGAAGATTATTGCACTGTATTCACCCCAGTTTTAGGTGGGTTTTTTCAATACCTTGTGGCTACATGTGAACGTTACAAATATTTGCTTTTTCAAATATTTGGAGGAAAATTGTAGGAAAATTTCTATGTATCGAACATGAATTCATAAATATCTCTCAGATCACCTTTTAGGTTTTTTTTTTTTTTTTTTGTTCTAAAAAATATCTTATACACACCCCATACACTTTTTTTTTACCATGTCAGCCCTTGTGAACATTGCAAATTTTTGACATTTCAAATATTCGATGCATCACTTTAAGAATTTTTTCATCATCAGGTGACTATATGTACATATTTTATGTTTAATTGATAAAATCTCCAATGAGAACTTATCAGTCATTAATGGGGACCTGTCCCAGTAAATTTGAGTTTTAATTTAAGTTAAACGTTTATCATGTCCTGATGATACTACGATGCTTGCTGACTTCTGGGGACAGACTGTCAGTAATGGAGAATCCTCATTTAAAACCATTTTCTGGAACTGCCTCCAGGTCTATATTCGGATTATATTTTTGGAGATTTCTGTTCCGTTGTCTTTCGCTTATCCAGGGTCAGGTCGCAGGGCTACAGCCAGGAGACAAAGACTTCTCTCACCCTGTCTGAATCCTCCAGCTCACCCAGGAGGATCCTGAGGCGTTCCCCAGCTAGCTGTGAGACATAGTCACTCCTGGGATGTGCTCAAAACACCTCACCAGCGATGCGTTCGGGAGGAATCCTTACAAGATGCCCGAACTACCCCAACTGGCTTCTCTCAACCCAGAGGAGCAACGGCTCTACCATATTCCAGATGGTAGAGCTGTTGCTGGTTGACCATAGGCGAGGCTAGGAGCATATATTGACTGGTAAATCAAGAGCTTTGCTTTTCGGCTCAGCTCTTTCTTCACCACAACAAACCGATGCAGTGTCTTGTATTTGCATATCTCCAAACTTTTGGAAATTTGTCCAGAAAAAAAAAGTTAATGCTTGAGCAACTAACGGTCAAGATATTTGCAGAAAGGCTGATTGGCTGAGATTTGTTTTTTAATTTTAATATACTTTATTAATCCCTCACCGGGAAATTTATGTGCTGCATTTCACCATAGCAGGCTGCCACCTATGACGGTGCCAATGGTGGGAGAAACAAGGTTGTTATACACATTGATTTGGGTCAATGCAAAATAACCCTTTACCAAATCTACGTGCATAGTTGAGCAGTGGTTAGCACAGCAAGAAGGCCAGGGGTTCTGACCTGAGTGGGGTGAAGCTTGAATCACTGATCATGTATGTGCGGCTTCTCTCCAAGTTTACTGCCACCCTCCAAACACATGCATGTTGGGGCAAGGGGAAAAAATTACTTTGGGTATTAGTGTGTAAATGATTGCATCTAGGATGGTGACCTGTTTGGGGTGTACCCTGCCTCTGTGCAAGGATAAGCTTTCAGAAAATGCCTCAACACTCACACTTCATGCAAGATCTTTACTCATTAGATAGAGTTATCAGACTACATCCAATCAAACACTCAACAGAACTGAACGACATGGGAGACCACAAGGTTGTCATGGGCTATTGTTGGACATAAAAAAAAAAACGAAACTCCATTTCCAAGATAATATACTGTATATTACCAAATGAGTACCAGTCCAACAGAACTGAAGAAGCCACTCAGATGAAAGGCCAAACATTTTCTATAACCAGAAACTTTGTCCAGTTGATTTTATTTTCCAATCCAAGTATTTTGTAGGTTTAGCCAATCAGATGCTAAGTTGCACAGTATTTGTTTTCAAGCTAAAAACCAGACTGTTATTTAAGAAATCTGAATTCATCAGTCTATGCACATAAGAATGAAATGTTCTCAAGAAAACGGGCTGTTCAGGATTTGGACCTTGTGTTCAGTTTGCAAAACCATACCTGTCACACACAATACTGGAAACGTCATCTTTTAGGCTCTTGTTGATAATGTATGGCCCTTCAAAAAAAAATACCTTCTGGCTGCATTGAGTAATCATTCGCTTTAGCAGATTTCTTCATGTTCAAAAAGTGGCGCAGTCAAAATGAACAGCAAAAGAGCAGATAATCTCACTTGTGTACATCTTCCAGTAATCTCCAGCTCTAAAAAGTAGGTTTCGTAGATTATGTCTACTTTTCTCCTAGGCTCAAATGGAAGTCTGAATTGAGTTATTTTTAAAGGCCTGTAAACCCTTTAAAAAAGGTACAAGTCTTTAGTTATCAAGAATTGACTCAAAGATTTCCATTTCGGTTTAAAGTCCTTACCTTTTTTTTTCTATAGTTTGTGGGTCTAATGTGGGTCTAATGTTTGACACTCCTGTTCTAGATGAAAGATAGGCAACTTGGTTTCATCAGGAATGAGGGTCTCTTCCTCACACCATTAGTGCCTCTTCATAAATTTCTAAAAATCTTTTTTTTTTTTTAAATAACTCCACATCTCATTTTGTCAGAGCTAGTTGGATGACTGAGCAGAAAGAAAACTTTTCCCTCATTATTTACCAAGGTCATCGTAACTCCCTCTAATCTACCCATCTGGCTGCAGACGAACAAAAGGATCCAGGCATTTTCCTCTCAAATGTATATTTTCAGAAAGTATTGAAATTGTGGTTGTCACGGTGTCATTTGAAAGAAAATGGACATTTTGTGTATTTGTTTTATTGTACAGACATTTTGTAATAAAACATGATAAACACAAACTGTTCAAAGAGGGGAAAAAAAATCGTTTTTTTTTTTAAGTCAGGACGGAGAAGAATAGATGAACAGATATCAGCTTTTAAAGCATGCATGTTGTAATCACACAAAAAAAAACTGGGCTAAATGGAAACAGAAAACATTCCACTTTATGGTCAAATGAATCAAATTTCACTATGTTTCATCTTGAAAGCAGAAAATATCAAACCAGCAGTGTTAAAACCACCACAGTGTTTAATAAGGTTTTCTTTTAAATCCGCTCAGTGTCTGAAGATCAAACCCAGACTGCCTTTTCTCTCCTATCGATGGAAACAGATCTCTAGACATGCAGGTAGTATCTGTAACTACTGTACATTTACTATCTACATCTGTACAGGATTAAGTCCAAACAGTTGATAAAAATGTGCATGATTGATAGTTTAAAAAAAAACATTCAACATTAAACACCCGGGACATTTAGGATATTTGCTTTTTTTTGGTTCATAAATTAAATAGAAGGAAAAAAAAAAATCAAGATGTGCAAATGTGATTCCACGCAAGCTGCTGCATAATATATCAGCTGTGAGATGTTTGAAAGAAAAATAAAAAGGCCACATGAACACTGAAAACCAGTTAAACCAAAAATAACAACAGACATTTAAACTGGGAACCTCTTGCGAGATTAAAGAATATCACTAGTCTCCATAAAGCAGCAAACATCCAACTCCTGATTCTTAATACTGCAAGGACAAGCAACCCCGGGTTTGAGATAAAAACTTTGATTATTGCTGTTTGTGAACTTTTAAAACTTCAGTTACACGATAATGGGATGGAGCAGCTCCACAGTGGGTTCTTACGTCCGCAGGAAAAAAAAAAAAAGTAAAATAAGCCATGAACACTGATGTGTGTGTTAAGTAGAATCATGTCCGTGTCTTTATCACAGATGAGTACATCTTTGATGTAACAAGTGCAACGGGAAGACGTCCGTGTGCAAATCAGCATCATTTGACGTTTCCAGTCATAAGCCTAGGTCACATAGGACTCCTGGAGGAAGTACAGAAATACAACCATTTTTTTTCCGTGATGAAAAGTCGTTCTTCTGCTGTACATTCTTGATGAGATGCAGTGCTTACTTGGTGATTCAGGAAGTTTGAACAAGTTCAGGGTTTTTTGTGGATCAAACACATTGGGGTATATGTTCAAGGGTTGCTTCGTTTCCTTTTGACCCATTCCTAAAGGGACAGAGGGTGTCCGCAGCAACAGCAGCAGCAAAAAAAATACAATTGACTGCTCTTCAGAATCTGACTGTGATTCAAATTCAGGGTCAGTTTCTGTGCCTTATTGAAGAGACTGTTTCTTGTCTTGAAGCCATATGTTTGTTTCAAACAAAGAGGTAGCTGGAAATGCCCTTTCGTGCACTTCTGTATTTCTGGGTCTTCTGTCGTACTTCCGCAGCTCTTTCATAGCTCTTGCAGATATACCATGGGTCTTTCTCGGCCTGTCCTGAATCAATCCCGGTCGTTACAACACATTCCAGGTGCTTTCAGGATTTTCTGGCCCTCAATGTGACCTAGACCGTACTGGACAAGAGATGGTTGGTGAGATCTTTGGATGATTAAAGCAAGCAGGAGAGCAAATGGAAAAAAAGAAAAACAATAGATTCTTATCCAACAGGTTAAAAAGGCCTCATTAACATGAACAAATAAATAGGTAACTTGGCTTTAAAAATCCAGACTGTAAGACAAATACACATCTCTGTAACTACAGGTACATGGGGGGGAGGAGAGGGGCTTTTTTTTTTAGCCTTTTGTCTCCAAACAGACATGTAGGAAGTAAAAATGTTTCTAAAAGAAACAGGCACACTAAGGCAAGGACAGAAAATAAATTAACATGAGTTTTTTCTTCTGATATCATAATTACAGGATTTTTCATCTTTTGGCTGGTGAGACACACATTAATAGAAAAATAAAAGGGTAGTGCGGAGGGGTTCGGGGGGAGGGGCAGTGACAGACATTAGAAGCTAAAGAATCCAGTGAGTATCTCTGGTTCTGGCTGGGCAGTGTGTCTGATAGATAAACCAGACCAGAAACTCTTTATGGGAGGTCAGGACCACTTTAACAGTCTTGCAGGAGATCCCGCCTCAGTGGTGATAAGTTGCTGACCCTGTGCCACCGAAGTTGCGTCCTGTTTGATCCTGACTGAAGCAGATGGAAAAAAAAAAGCGGAAAAGTTCACGGCGAGGACGAAGTGGCTGCGTGGTATTTAACGAAGGCAATGGCCGCCAGCTCTTTGCAGAACTCCTCAAGCACAATCACCCCTTCCAGCAGAGTCATGTGATCAATGCTGCAGGAGGAGAACAGGTTGGTGTGTTTTCTGAATACAGGTTAGAAAAAAAACGTGTGGAAATACTTACACAATGCCTTCTGGTTCCAAACCTAATAATCTCTTCCTAACGAGCAGCAGTTTGGGTGTGAAGTCAGGGATCCTGTGAATCCTCAGCATCAGATCTCCAACCACCTGAAAGTACACGTGGACATCACAGAACGATCAGTCCTGTTGTGTACTATAGATTACACTTACGCCACACAAACTTGAGATTTATCAAAACCACCATAACTCTCCTCACACAGCTTAAGGTTCATCGCAGCCAGTGACGCCAACAGACTGAATAAACTAATCAGACTGGCTGGCTCTGTCATTGGCAGCAAACAGGACTCACTTGAGGCAGTGGTGGAGAGGAGGTCACTGAACAAACTTTTGTCCATCATGGACAATCATGACCATCCTCTCTACCCACTCCTGGACAAACAGCGGAGCTCCTTCTCCAAGAGGCTGAGACAGCTCCGCTCAAGAACATCTCGTTACCGGAGGTCTTTCTTCCCGTACGTGATCGGGCTCTACAACGACTCACTTAGCAGATAGGAAGTTGTCGCTGTGACACACCAATTTCCCATGTGTGGGATGATTAAAGTATATTCCGATTCTAAATCATATTTGCAACAAATCTTAGGCACAAGTCAACTTTAACTCCATCCCACCCGAACGCATCTCAAATACTTCATAAACGGGATCATGCATATGGTATGCATATGCAGTTGTCCTTAAAAGCGCCTGAAATGACTCATATTGCCTTTGCGCGGTTGTAGTGACATCACCCACAAGCAAAAGAAAAGTAGTAGATTGTTATTATTATTAATAGCTATCTTGATATTTAAAATGTAAAATATGGCACGACGATGCACGGTTTCAATATGAATTGAAATGTGTTGATTTGACGATATGCAAGTATCTGAACCATCTTTTCCATGATGTGGTCCATTTTTCTTTTATAGGCATTTATGTCTGTTTTCTAATTGTCATTATAAATTAAGTGTTAACACTTCATTGTTCTCAGCTTACTTCAAGTTCTGTCTACATGTGTCGTCTTTCACTCATGTCTTGAGATTTACAGACGGCAGCTCTTGAGTTGACTTAAAGTTCGTAACAGTCTACGCACTTTGTCACTTTCATAGAAGTTGGTGTACAGAACTGCAGAGCAGTGGCTTACCCTGACGATGACTGAGAACAGAGACCTGCAGCCTGGAGCCAGGTTGATGTACGGATTCAGCAGGTATTCATTCAGATGAGGGTGTGGCAGCAAAGACAGCTTGGATAGCACAGCGGTCACTTGGAGATTAACGTCGTATGGCTGGAAAATGAAAGGATTGAAAACATGAAGAATTTATAGATTTGTTTAAAAACTGAAGCACATTATTTTGGGCTCCACATCATGCCTGCTTGAAGACTTTGAATCCATGATCCATGCATTTGTAAAAAAAGACCTGATTACTGCGATGCACATTTGTCTAACGTTAAGCTTAAAATTGTCTTTCTCGGCTGCAACGTGTTTAAAACTTGTCAGCTCAGCTTTCAACAGGAACTCAAAAACACGAGAGAATTTCTTCAGCTTCACTGGCTTTCAATGTGTTTTAGAAAAGATTTTAAATTATTTGATTTACTTTGAAATGTTTGCATGGCCGAGTTCCACCCCATTTGTCAGATCTGATCCAATTGTATGCTTTTTCTTGTTCTCTCAAGTTGTTCCCAAAACAAAATACTATTTTAGTAGCCAGAGTCTGTCCAAGTCTATTGGTTAAGTCTTAAGTTGACATGGTATCTTAAAAAAAGAAAAAAGACATTTTCACTGGGTTTTAGTGATATCTGAATTCTTCACCTGATCGAGGATCCGACCCATTCTGTCCAAGAGAACCTTGAAGAAGTGACCCTCAAAGAACGGCATGCCCAAGTTACAATTCTCTAACGGTCTGGGACTTCCCCTCCATTCCCACCGATGGCAGACCCCACAGTAGTCCCTGAACTGAGACCAGAGAAGATGAAGCAACATGAGTCAACATGAAGCTGATTGTGCTTTTTTTTTTTTTTTTTCTTCCACTGTTAGCTCACCTGTCTGTGTGCGTCTCTGAGGTAGGTATCGTAACCCGTTCCTTCCACTTGATACGATGACTTTGCCTCATCAGGAACTAAACACAAAAAACTAGAAAAAAAGATAGATTCAGTTTTAATATAATGAGGAAAATAAAGAGATTTTTTTATGGTGTTTGAATACTTTTTAGCAAAAGAAATGAAAAGAAATTAAATTTATAAGAACACAACAAATGATCCACCTGTTAACGACCTTGTGAACCTCCGTCTTTCCGTCTGATTTATCTGGACTATCTGTAGGAGAAGAACTGAACCAATCAGAGTTGCAGAGCCTGCTGTTTGGTGACAGATCGTCACCAAAGAGAGGATCCTCCTCCAGATCTCTGGAAGAAAAACAACATTTATTTACCAGTAGAGCAAGGAGCATTTTCTTGTTTACAAGTTCTCCTTCTGGTTAAATCATCTAAACAACACGACTGGTTGATACATTTGATTTTATTTCTAATTTCTGCAGCGTTAGCAGCTGTTCGAACATCCAGCAGATGTCCTTACACGGCGTCATGAGGCTGTCCGTTCTCCAGCGGCTCCCGCTCCTCCTGAGGTTTGTTCTCCTGGTAATTCCTCTCCTCCAGATTACGCAGCACTAGGCTGTGGAGGATGTGCTGCTCAGGTTTCTGGATGAGCTGCTCAAACAGCCGCATAGTCATGATGCTGATCTGCAGAAAAGACAGTAGTTATCTTCCACTGGAGAAGCAACAGAAGTCTGATCACAGATAGAGAACAAGGCGGCCGCACATCAGGGATGACTCATTTACCTTTAATGTGATTAAAGTACTAATTAGATCAAATAACAAAAGAACATGTTTTATGTTCGAGGAGGAGAAAAAAAAAAAGGCCTGAAAATGTCTGATTAATGTGATTCATATTGAGAACCTCATCTGACAGGTGGTCGCAGTGCTCTATGAGTCGGTGTCTCAGCGGGTGCTGAGCGATCGTAGCAGAGCTCTCCGCTTCTTTCTCTTCTCCCAGCAGGAAGTAAACCATCTCCTGCAGCAGAGCCTCTGAAGTGACCTGTCTGATGATGCGATTCAGCAGCGCTGTGGAGGTCAATATCCCCATCTCTGACCTATAGGAACAAAAACACAAACAACAGTCACAAAAAGTGGCTTTTGTCAAAAAGTAACAAACATGTATATTCATTTCTTTACCGTTCTAAATTGATCCCTCAATGGGAAAATTACTTTACCTGCAGTGCACTGCAGCAGGCTGCCTTGAAGGTGCAAATAGTGGGAGTAACTGGGGGTTCGATGTTTGGTCCTAGGACACTTAGGCATGGGCTCAGAGGGAATCAAACCTGCATGTCCCAGTCCAAGCACGAACAGTCTACCACTGAGCCAACACCTCCCCTAAATTGTCTATTTTCAAACCTCAAACTTGCATAAAAATGCCAGCGTAATAAAAAACTGTATTCCATAAAAAAAAAAATAATAATTTTTTTTTAAAAGTTGGTCAAGTCCATTTTCAGTAAATTATTTTTTACAATTACCAACAAAAAGAGGTGCTGTGTTTAGAAATATATGACAGGTCAGTTTGTAAATGGATTCATGTTGAGCGTTAAATGAAGAAAAAATATGATCGGATGATGATTTGAACCGAAGAGTTGCCGATTTGATTCCTGATGAGCTCGTGCCCAAGTGTCCCCGGAAAAGACACCTAACCCCTAATTGCCCCCTCTCGTACCGTCATGACTGCCTGCTGCGGTGCAATGCACCAAGTCATTTCCCCATGGAGGATGAAAATTCTACCACCTCGTTATTTATGTCAAATAAAAGGTGCTGGATTAATTGACACTCAAATGAATAGATTTTGATCTTGAACAGTTTGTTTCATTGTATTTGCGTTCCTAAGTTTTAGTGTAAACACAAGCCAAATGTCTCCCATGGATCTCACCCGGCACATTTCCTCAACAACAATCCGCTGCGATCCACGCGAATCGGCCATGAACAAAAATTTTTTCTCTGATAATTAGCTAGTAAATGCGTGTTCTGCGTTAATATGTTGAGTTAAATCTATCAGATATCGACGATCAATATAATTATTTTTACTGTTATTCCAGTGCTCGTTTAATTTTGGAGTACATTTCTACAACCTTTTGATCTGAAACATTGTACGCTCACGTTGTTGTGGTTTTATACTACTTTTACTGTATACTCAAATTGTGTCGTATATAACTTTGATAAATGAGGGCCGATGTGACTCATGAGGTGACACACTGCCACTAGATGATTGACTAGCTGTTTCAGGACTCACGTCTGCATCAGCTGCGGCTCCATCACAGAAACAAAGAATCTTTCTCTCACGGCTTTCGCCATCACCGTCGCTGCAGACTGACAGGAGAAAGAAAAAGATTGCAGTCAGTCTTTTTTTTTCTGCTGTCAAATACAAGAAAATACAGAGACAGTATGACACATGGCAGCAGGATGAGTCAGCTCTAGTTTGAAACCTTGTGAGCCTCTTTGATGAGCTGGTCGCAGTAATCCAGCCATGACAGGAAGGAGATGAGAGCGCGCTTCCCCGCAAAGATGGCAGCGTCTTCCTTCAGATTATAAACATCTAAACTAGAAGCAGAAGAAGCAAGAAAAAAATAACTCAAAAGTCTTTTTGGAGAGCCAATACTTATGTCTGTTTTAAGGCTGATATTTACCCCCAGTTGACCGATTCCACTGTCTCTATATCCAGAGGGTCCATGGACTGTGGGAGGGCTTTATAAAACAAGACCAGCTTGTCGGTCAGAAGCTGACAGAGCTCCGTGTTCTCTGTTAAACACTTGGCAGCAGCGGGCTCAGGTAGGCTGACCAGCAGCATCAGGCCTTCGCATGCTTTGACCACAATTCGACCGTCCTGAAGCGAAACGATTATCAAGTTAAACATCTAGTAAAGAATAGCTTCAAAAGCAACTCCGCAGCGTGGCTGGGCTCTCACTCAGAAATAGAGTGAGGGCTCTGCCATCCGGGAGGAGCAAGGAGTAAAGCCGTTGCTCCTCTGACTCGAGAGAAGCTAGATGGGGTAGTTATGGCATCTGGATAAAATGCCTCTTGAACGCCTCGCTGGTGAGGTGTTTCGGGCACATCCGACCAGGAGGAGACCCGGAGGCAGAGCCCGGACCTACTGGAGAGATTATCTCACAGCTAGCCGGGGAACACCTCGGGGTCCTCCTGGGTGAGCTGGTAGATGCAGCCTAAGTGAGGGAAGCCTGGGTTTCCTGTCTGAGGCTGTTGGCCTTGCGACCCGACCCCAATTAAGCGAAAGACAACGGAATGGAATGAATGACTTACCGGGCTCTTTGTGAGGTTGAGCAGAGAAGTGACCAGGTTGTAGTTGTTTGTGTTGTTGTTACTGGTTGAATTGGAGGTGGATGGTGCAGGTGCAGCTGCGGCCTGTGGCTCCTGGTCTCCAAGCTGCTTCGCTTGGCCAGTGTCGGGAGCCAAAGTGTTTTCCTTCACCCTCTCTGTCACCACAGGACGTCTCGTCTCTACCCTCTTACACTTGTTCTAACATAAAAAAAGAAACAAACCTCTATACACTGAAGTCTCAGAATCAAGTGCATGACAGGCTCTAACTGTCCTTTACCCACCTCCAGAAAGAAGTTGACGAGGTACGGATCCTGTTTTAGTTTGGCACAAACTATGCAGAGGAACTGGATCTCCTCATTTTCTGTCGGAGCAGCCAGCACCTCTCCACACAGCCGGATCAGTTTCTGACATGTCGAGGGAGTGAGACGTTACAAAACGAGTTAAATAACCTGCCAGAAACGTCAGGAAGACATCCAGATTAAGGCTAGAACTCTTCTTACCTGTACAGGTCTGTGAACGTTAATGTGAGGCAGGAGTGGCTGACGGATGTGCGCAAGCAGTTTGGTGTAGAAGGTAAGAACCTGCTGCTTCATACCCGGGGGACACTGAAATCAGTCAAACACCGTTTCTTTTGAATATTCGCTTTTCTGCACATGTTTAAAATCATTCCAAATTAGGGTTTTCTTACATCTGCTTTTCCCAAAGTGTAAAGAGTCTCTAGTATCTTATGATGAAGAAGGTACTCCATGCAGGGTCCCGTCTCCCCAGACTCCCTTTCTGATTCCTCCTGTGTCAGGATGTCCAGCATCTGTTCCAGGTGGGATGGGATGTTGGTGTCTGTGACAGGGGCTTTGTCATCTAACGAGATCAAGAAATACAAATAAAGAGATAATGATGATCCAGCAGGAATTTAAGGTTCCTCAATATGTCCATGTAATCCCTCATTCATCCGGGAGTGATCCATCATAGAAAAGGTTTCAAAGTTTGTCTTATGGACAGTGTATTTGAAGATCGAGACACTTCGACTTCCACCCAGAAATCATTTTCAATTCAATTGAAAGGTTTCCCCAATATGCAAAAAAAAAAAGAAAATCTTTTCAACTTTGAGTTTAACTTTTAATTAAGTCAAACAATTCACACATCTATTAGAATTGCAGTAATTAATCTAATTAATCTAATTAAGGGTGGAGACGGTGGCCGCGTGGTTAGAGCGTTCGCCCGCGGACCGGAAGGTCGCGGGTTCGCGTCCCACGGAGAGCACGTCTAGGGTCCTTGGAGAAGACACCTAACCCCCGCTTCTCCCACCATTGGCGCCGTTGAAGGGCAGCCTGCTGCGGTGTAAGGAGTGCAGCAAACAAATTTCCCCGGTGAGGGATGAATAGAGTAATTCATTATTATTATTATTATTATTAATCACTTGTTCATTACAGATAAAAAGTAAGTTTGCATGCCTGCTTAGAGAAATTGGAGCAAACTTAATTCATGCTAAATAAATACTTTACTTGAAAAAATCCACATCCTGAACCACTGTTTCCCACAGAGCTCATTTTAGATTCTAACCAAAGCAAACCCTGAGTCTAAACGTCTCACTTACACATCACCACAGGCAAGTAGAAGCTGGCCCTGTCAGAGCAAGAGACAACTCGCTTCACGTTAAGCTGCTGAAATAAGCGAGACCAGCATTCTCTGAATATTTAGCAGATTTGACTTTCCAAGTTCCTGATTTATTCCCTCCATGATACTGTTACGCAATAGTGCTGCATGAGCACGTCCAACGAAATTAAACTCACATGAATAGTTGTTTAAAGACTAGTTCTTTTCAAATTTGAACAAATAAACAAGTTTTTTCAAATTTACAAAATGCACAAAAAGCAAAGAGCACTGACGACTAAATTCCAAGTTACCAATCAATAAAGAACAAAAAACCCCTGAGTTTATCTCAGATGTAGGTTTGTAATATTTGCTGGAACCACATGATGGATTCATCACTAACAACTTTTCAATCTACTTTGAAAAATTGATGACCAAAATGTTTGGGGGAAACAACAAATTGAACACAGACGTGCATGTGTTTTATGTTTGTCTATATCACCTCCATTAGTGTTAAAATTCAGTTGAATCAACAAGGTTTCAATGCAAATTTTGGAAAATGGAGGATAAGAAAGTGCCCCTAAGATTGTGTGTGTGTGTGTGTGTGTGTGTGTGAACAGCTGTCTGTATGTATGGCCCTGCAACAGATTGGTGACCTGTTTCGGGTGCATCCTGACTCTTGCCCAAAATAAGCCGGTATGGTCAACAGCTGTTGGGTAGTGACCGAATGCCCGTCAAGATTGCAGAGAAAAGTGGTTGAAATGAGCTACACAGAGTGACTGGGCACTCATTCAGAAATAGAGTGAGGTCTTTCACCCAGGGGGAGCTTGGAGTAGAGCTATTTCTCCTTAATATCGAGAAAAGACAGATGGGGTGGTGTGAGCATCTGGTTAGGATGCCTCCCAAACGTCTCGCTGGTGAGGTGTCCACTGGGAGGAGATCCAAAGACAGGGTCCGGACCCACTGGATAGATTATGTCTCAAAGCTGGTTGCGGAACGCCTCAGGATTTTCCTGGGTGAGCTGGATGATGCAGCCTAAGTGAGAGAAGCCTGGGTTTTCCATCTGAGGCTGTTGGCCCTGCAATCTGGTCTTAGTGTATTTGATGTTTGAGACATCCAGAAGACAACTTTGAAGCCTTTTGTACAATGGATCACTTCTGTAGGAATGAAGCATTACACAAACTCATATCCAATATACTAGACCCTGCTTACTGGTTTACATTTTAGCAAAAAATCTCCACAATCTCAAAATCTGAGTAACTGATTCCAGACTTCTCTTACCTGATGTCTCAATGTAATAGTGTGTGATGGCTTTCCAGTGATAGACAAAGTCCTCTTGCAAAGGTAATGATGGGGCAAGCTGGAAGAAAACATGAGAGATCACAAGTTTCAGTAACGTCTACTAGACCTAAAATATTTATATGTCAGTCTATCTTTAGTATGGATTATCTTTCAAAGATAAAATAATCAGATTTCACAACATTAAGATATTTTGATTACTAATGGTTTTAAAAGTCAGTGTGTTCCCGGATGTTTACACTTGTTATGGTGTGTTAGTCATACCATCAGAGGGTCTTAGCACACATTAAGTTGCTAATTTAAGTTTTGTTTATCTCAGATTGAAAGTAAAATTAAACAAAACAATTTATCTTTTGATCTAATCGAATGATTGTCAGATTTTAAGAACATTAAAAGCAGGTTTTATGCAAGCAAGCCTATTTTGAATGCAGCTAGCTGGATTGTAGCCATTAATAAGCAGTAGGAAAACAAGTAAAACTCACTAAACGTTTTAATTTATTACTGATCGTGTGTTTGCGTAATTTAGAATAACCGATCCAACTATTTCAACATCAGATCTCATCTTTAGATCTTTCACAACAAGAAAGAGTAACAGAAAGCTAACGTGTTAGCTTAGCTTATTGATGCTAACTCACTGTCAGTGAGAGTCAAACACATTTAGATATCCACAAGAAACCATATCAAAAGTTAAAGTTAGAACTCTAAAACAAAATAATACAGAGTTTTAAAACGTGTAATCGTGAATTACAAAAAATATTAGACAATAAAAACACAACATGCTAACATGTTAGCTTTCTTTAAGCAATCTAAGCCTGACGTCAGGCCAACAAAAGAAGCCACAAAATCTTCCAAAAATGACAAAACGTTACTAAAAAACGATTAATTCAGATACCATTTGCCAAAAACTCACCGCTTCCACAGCATGCTGGAGGATTGACGTAAATTTGGAGAACATTTTGTTCTTAGATTGGACTAGTTTCTCTCGAGAAGACTTAGAGAATTCCTCTATCTTCTTCTTCCTGCTGTTACCGCCTCGCTCCAGATTGGACGTTTCATACACCGATCCTCGTAGAGGGAGAGAGAAGGAAAAAGGAAAGATACAAGCAATAAATCCGCGCTATGTTATCAGTTCCAGGATTTTACAGGCCTTTTATAAGCACAGTAAACAAGACATCTCCAATGTTAGCTGACTTTGGACACGGTGGCACTTCCTCAGCCAAACACTACCACTCTACACCACCAGGAGGTGCTGTTACACAGAATATAAAACCTCACTATAAACTGCATTTTAATAAAAAACCCAACAAATCTATCAAATATCTCAGCGTTTATTTAACCAGTGTACCGTGAGAGATCGTCAAGTGTTTCGTGGAAAATGATACTTTTTCATCTCATACGCAGATCACGATCTGTCGGTAGCTCCCAACAATTGTTTTGGTTGATCTCATGATGTGTGTGTGTGTAAAAAAAAAGGAAGCATATTTAATTATGCTTCTAAGAATTAAATCTTGTAGTTTTATTTAGACACACAGGGCTGTCCTGTAACCATAGCAACTCACTCTTCTTGCATGCTGCTGTCCATCCCTCCCAAAAACAACCTCAACTACTGGATCACATTTACTACGTGGACCCCCCCAAAAAAACCTGGATCTGCCCCTGTGATCACAAAACAAATAGTTGCAAAAAATTAGATAATATGAGATAATACAAGTTTTTTCAACCTTTTTTTATGTCAGGTTACATTTTTCCATCGAAAAACATCTTGAGGCACATCAACCAAAAATGTTAAAAACAATTCTCAAAACGACTATAAATTGTTTAATAACCAAATCAAAATCAATTTAAAATGTAAACATGTGTCGTAATGAGCACTTTTTGTATTCAGCACTTTAACATGTTTACTCCCAGAGAATGAACCTTTCAGAGGATTTACCCAGAACGGAAGAGTGGGTTGCTATGGTTACTGTTAACAACCTATCACAGGGCATCCTGTGATATCTGTTTATCTGTTTCTAGATAAAATGACAAGATTTCATACATATAAACATCAATAAATACTTTTTTTTTTTTTAAAAAACACACAAATACCATGAGATCAACCGAAGCAATCTGTGAGCTACCGGTCGATCCCGAAGATCTCTCACGGTACACTAATGTGCCGCGGAACACAGATTGAAAACCTCTGTTTAAAAAAAATATGATGATGATGCCGGTTCAACTTTGTAATTTAAATCTACTACTACCACTTCCAAACAGCAGAGTCATCCCAGACAAAGAGCAGCCTATCCGATCAGGCGATCACCTGATCGCAGACTAGGAATTCCAACAATAATTCAATTTCTATCTCAGTAGTGTTGAGCCATTGTGTTCAATAACGAGAATAAAAAGGATGCTGTGTGATCCAGGACACGCCCTGTCGATGGAAAGTGCTCACCGATCGTGAATTCTGTTCCAGTCTACCTCTACACAGCATGATCCCAATTAAATGAAAGGATTAATGCATAAATATTATCATCAGATTGCAAGTGGATCTTTGGATCCTGTCTGCAAGCTGCACCTTGGTTTCTTGTCCTGTTAGAGAATAAGAGATCCACCTACCAGGCATGTCTGCTAGAGGTGAGTATCTTTTGCCGCAGAAGAATTCATTATTAAAGTCTAATAAAGACAGATCAGGACGATTGGCTTGGATCAGAGTTAGTTGATTGAGAAGAGAAGCCTGTCTGTGTGTCTGCCTAACTGTGAATCTGGGTCTACAGCTTCCCAGCCTGCAGCCCTGCTCACACACTCTCTTTACTGGTGTTTTGTGATCACTTCTGGTCTGATCTGATTTACACTTAAAGAAAAATGCATGCACGTGCGTCTTTGCAACATTTTGGGAAAGCTGAATTTAAATGCTGAGTGGGAAGATGATGATTTTCTTGCAAAGCAAGGAGATGGATTCTGTGTGTATGTGGTTTCCTGTGCACCAGCTGGTCCTACTGTAAGGTGGATAAGATGTGACTGTGTTTAAAAGTAATGAATTTTATTTTTTAATTATTCTACTATTGCTTCTAACATGATTGACTTGATGGATGGAGTTGTTATTGAGTGAATTACCAGACTTTGCATACAGAAACTCTCTGTGAAGTGGCTTTTTTTCCCCCTTAGGCTTTTTATATGAGTCTGAACAGAAAGGCGTCTTTGAACTCTTTCTCATAATGATCGGGTCATTTTTATCTGCCCTTCTTGGCTACAGGAGGAAATCGATGAGTCCCAGACCCCACTGCTACAGAACTTCTAGATACTGTAAATCTCATTAACATGCTCTAGTCCTTGCCAAGTGCCAATTACCACTCATGAAATGTTGCTTTTACTCTATAAAGTGGATGATTGCAGTGTGATAAGTTACACTTTTTTTGGTCTTTGTTACAAAACAAAAACGTTACGTTCTGTTGTCTTCTGCTTTGATAAACCAGCCCTCAGTTGGGAAGCCTAGGCTTGCCTCACCACATCCTCCTGCTCACCCCTAACCAGATGCCAAACCACCCCATCTGGCTTTTCCCATCCTGGAGGAACAACAGCTCATCTCCAAGCTCCTCTCAAATGGTTGAGCTTCTCATTTTCTGTCTGAGCAAGAACACTCGAACCTGTCATTTTGGCCACTTGTATCTGTGATCTTGCTCTTTCGGTCACCACCCACAGCTAGTGACCATAGGTGAGGGTGGGAACGTAGCTCAGCTAGTAAATCCAGAGCTTTGCTTTACAGGTCAGCTCTTTCTTTACCACGGCAAATCGGAGCAGCATCCTAATTTTTTCAGATGCTGCATCGATCTGTTTATTAGTCTCCCACTGCATTTTTCTCCCACTCTGAACATGACCCAGAGATACTTAAACGCCTCGTCTTACAAAAATGCTCCGTTCCGTTATCCGGGGGCGGGTTGCGGGGGCAACAGCCTCAGACAGGAAGCCCAGCTTCTCTCACCCCAGCTGCTAGCTCACCCGGAAGGATCCCGAGTTGTTCCCCGGCCAGCTGTGAGACATAGTCTCTCCAGTGGGTCCGGGGTCTGCCTCTTGGTCTTCTCCCGGTGGGCCGTGCACAAAACACCTCACCAGCGAGGCGCTCGGGGGGCATCCTGACCAGAGGCATGAGAGCCCAGCCACCCTGCGGAAAAAGCTTATTTCAGCCGCTAGTATCCACGATCTCATTCTTTCGGTCACCACCCACAGCTGGTGACCATAGGTATTTGTATTTGTATTTATTTGGATCTCCATTAGCTGTGTAAAACAGCTATTCTTCCTGGAGTCATACAGTAATCACAAATAAAGAGACTTTGGCGGAAATACACATATGAAATAAAAACACAAAACAACAACACATACATTCATACACACACACACACACACACACTGGACCGTATTTTTGTAGGTGCGTTCGAATTTTGATCATATCAATGTCAACACTGACACTGGCCAGTGGTTCCAGGTAGTAGGGGCTTATTTCGAACGCACCTACATTACATGATGGCAAACAGAGACCTCATCACTATGAAATTACGATGCAAACAACTTTACACAATACAATAACAGGTTTAGTTAGAGAGCAGATGCCTCTTTAATAAGAATTTAAATTGTTGTTTATTATTTGAATAAATAATGTCATTTGGTAAATTGTTCCACATAGACATGGATCGGAATTTGATAGTATTTTTACCATAATTAGTTTTTATTTTAGGTAATTTAAATCTGCCATCTGTAGCATGTCTCGTTTCATGGCTGTGCCCATCAGAACTAAAAGACAGCTCATGATAAAACACATTTGGTAGTTTAGACTCTATAACATTTCTTGTTAATTTCAGCAAAGAGGCATCACATCTCTCTCTAACCTTTAGCCATAATAGCGTATCATGCATCCATTTTATATTAGTTCTATAAGGACATTTAAGAACACAACGAGCTGCCTTATTTTGTATTGTTTGAAGTGTCTTAATATGAGAGACAGCAGCACAAGACCAGATTTCAGAACAATAATCTAACTGTGAGAGCACAAGGGTTTTTATGACATCTCCTACCATGTTAGACGGAAGCAAATGTGAACATCTTTTAATCATTGAGAGACTCCTGCCCATCCTCTGTGCTACAGAGCTGATGTGTTTGGACCAAGACAATTTATTATCAATTTCTATACCAAGAAGTTTAGTCTCTTGTACTTGCTCAACAATTGTATCTCTCACAGTTAGGTTTAATTTGGGCTCATCCAGCAGCATATATCTGGTTCCAATAACAATGCATTTAGTTTTTTTGATATTTAGGGCTAGTTTATTGTTTATAACCCACTGATGAACACATCTTAATTCTTCCGCTAAAACACTGAAGCTCATTGATTGTAGGTTGTGATGAATAAATTGTTGAGTCATCTGCGTACATAGATATTTTAGCTTTTTTTAAGACTAAAGGCAAATCGTTCGTATACATAGAAAACAGGAATGGACCCAGGCAGCTTCCCTGCGGTATGCCACAGCAGATGTTTTTTTCTTCTGAAAAACTGCCATCAAAGAATACAGTCTGTCTCCTGTTTTCTAGGTAACTCTGAAACCAAAGTGATGCTGCTGGACTGAAACCATAACATTGCATTTTTCTAACTAGAATATTATGATCAATGAGATCAAACGCTGAACTAAAATCTAATAAAACTGCTCCTGCCAACCTCTTATTGTCAAGTGCTGTGAGCCAATCATTTGTCATTTGAGCCATAGCTGTCGTAGTTGAATGATTAGCTCTGTATGCATGCTGAAAATCTGTATTTAAATTGTTATGTGAAAAATAAATTTGAATTTGTTCAAAAACTATTCTTTCCATAATTTTACTCAGGGTTGGCAGCAAACTTATCGGTCTACTGTTAGGGCCGCAGAAAGGCAAAGTTGTATTTTTTGGCAATGGTACAATTTTAGCAGTTTTCCAGGCTTGGGGGTAGACACTCTGACGTAAACTTAAATTTAGAATGTGAGTAATTGGAAGAGCAACTATGTTTGCTACATGTTTCAAAAGTTTTGAGTCAACGTAGATCAACTTGTTAATCGAGAGCTTTGCTTTTTGTCTCAGCTCTTTCTTTATCACGATGAACCAATGCAGTGTCCTCGTTATTGCTGACGCCGCACCGATCCGCCTGTCGATCTCCCGCTCCATCCTTCCACCACTCGTGAATAAGACCCCGAGATACTTAAACTCCTCCACTTGGGGCAGGACCCTGCCCCTGACCAGCAGGAGGCTTTCCACCCTTTTCCGGGCGAGGACCATGGTCTCGGATTTGGAGGGGCTGATTCCCATCCCGGCCGCTTACACTCGGCAGCAAATTGGTTCAGTGAGAGCTGGAGATCCCGGTCTGATGAAGCTAACAGGACCACATCATCTGCAAAAAGGGAGATCCGATTCTGAGGTCACCAAACGGGATCCCTCCAACGCCTCGGCTGCGCCTAGATATTATTATTTTTAGAAAATGTATTACTATATATTTCATTGATCCATCAAACTCTTCATATATAATCCTAATACAACTTTTCACTCCATTGCCAAATCTTCCAATTTATTCAAGTGGATCCTCAAGGTTTTGGTGGCCGATTGAAAGATGCACTCCTTCCAACTTGTCTTAGGTCTTCTATGGTGTATCTTTCTGGTAGGTCATACTCAGGTTACCTTTGCAGCAAGCAGTCCAAAGGACATTCCAACCAGTTGCCTAAACTCTTTCATCTGACTCCCTTTTAGAAATTTTGAAGCTGTGACTCATCTTTAAACCGCTCCCAAATCATTAAGCTCCTTATCCTTCAACAGATAGGCAACCACTCAGATTAGGAAAGCTTGTTCAACCTTTTGTGTTTGCAGCCATATTTTGATCTCATCCTTTCCCACAGTTCACAATCTTAAATCACAGGTCATCAGTTAATCCTTCTTCACCGTAATACACCAATATAAAGTCACTGTAGGTGCTGGACCAATCAGCTTGTAAATGTCCTCCTTTATACTTCATTTGCTCACAAACAGAAGTACAAATCATCCAAATTCCTCCCCTTGAAGCCGTACCTTGTTCCTAATCACGTGAAAACACTTGATTTTTATTCTTGATTATAACTGTGGTCTTAGATTACAAATCTCAATCCAACCGCACAGTTGGTTCCTAGTTTCTATTCAGAAAAAGTTACAGATCATGTTAATGTGAAGCAAACAGATTTAAATCATCTGAAAAAAGTAGAGACCAGTTCATAAAAAAACCAGACATTGACCGCATCTCTTAGTTTTGTTTATAAAAACTTTTGGCAAAATCTGTGACAAAGGGCTCTCTTGGAGAGTTCAACCCTCGCTGGAAACAAAACATACTGCCTTCAATTCAGACCAAACTCTGGTAATGGATAGCCTGTGTGGAGCAGTTTGGGACTTTTTTCCACTGGCAGAGGGCCGTCCAACATACAATTCCCAGGTGACACAAATAAAAAGTCGTCAAAGTTAGTGTGCACTTGGCGGACAAAATCTTGTTACACCCTCTTCATACCACCGACTCATCTCTCCACCAATACCAAAATAGGATGAACGATCATACAAAATTTTTATAATGTGTAAAAAATAGTAATTATGTTCCAATGTTTTACTCAACAGATGTTTTCTGTGTGGAATTCTGGCTGAAAATACTTTTTGACTCATATTGATCAGCACACAGCATAATTCAGAGATGCCAAGTTTTTGGCTTCAGAAAAAACGGGATTTTGAGGCTGGGCCAAAAGGAGGAGGAGCCATGACTTATGACGTCTTATCTGCCATAGGACAACACCTGCCATGACAGTCGGCATAAAACACACCATTCAAAACATGAGAAAGTAGCTGGAAAATTGTACATCTTATGTGTGTTACCACCTAGCGCTATGTATCGGTACAGGAATTACCACCAAGAATACATCCCTGTACTGCTTGTTCACTCTTTGTTTTGCGGCTCAAGAAAATAAGCTGTCACATGACCAAAGTTCTCTGATGTCCAACTTCTACCATACATTCACCAAAAACAATACAAGCAAAAGACCATGCAGATCGCTTCTGGCGGTTTTCAGATGCACGGCTGAAGCAGCAGGAGATGCCAGGTGCTTAGCCTTATTGTACCTAACCATGTTCATGGAATGCACTAGAGTGTCCATCATGCAGGAGTTTTATTAGTCTTGGTGGGTGAATGGGAAATAGGTCCTAATTGCGGACATATGATGTTCTCGGCTCGATACATTTTTGATAATGTCTTTTACGATAGGATATTTCATTAGTTTTCATGTGAGAAAAGTTAAATACATGTTTTTCTTATGTAAAGATCAGGACAAGGGAGAAGTTTTTTTAAATCAATGTAGACATTTGTAGACTGAAGATAGAAGTCTTTGAAATACTTGGATCTTTACAGCATCAACATTTATAAGTGCTTGAGCTTCATTTTTTTCCATAATAACATTCATCAAATTTTTGTAACTTTTTGTAAACTATCACTTTGTCCCTGGAAGTTTTGTTTATACCCCCCACTGTAGAAATTGAACACTATATTTCACACAGACATATACTGTACACATCGAAAAATATTTCCACATTTCTGTCTGTGCTTTCTTTAAGTTACAGTTCTGAACCTCGGTGAATGATTGAATACAGTATGTAAAACTATTACCATCATATAAATCCTCTTATTTTACAATGACATACTGGAGTGCTTCATCCTGCTTTTGTGAAGTTCTACGCAGTAATGCTGAGGTTTACTGTGACTTTAAAAAGGTCTAGACGTTAGGTAAGAACTTAAACATTATTATTTCATTTTAGTAAAAAAAAAAAAAAAAAAAAAAAAAAGGACAGGAAACAGAAAAATAGTATCCCGTTTATTTTCCACGTTGTAGATTCGTAATGACCAGACCTTCCCACATTACTGTTCACAAGCACCAGGACCACAGTTACGCTTTTAGTCTCTCCTCCAAAGCATTTATCCGGAAATGTCCTTCAGATTCCAGGACAACATTGATGGTTTTCCATTAATAAGCCCTCTCCCCAGATGTTCAGTCTGTACCTTCCTTTTATGCTAAATCCGTTCAGGTGAGATTTTAATCGATTTATTTACAGATAAATAATTTTAGAAAATTACTACAGATAGTAGTTTAAGTTACTCTGGGTTTTGTTTACGAGTGGGGAAGTATGCAGCTGGAGATCGACAAACAGATCGGTGCAGTGTCCGCAATAATCAGGACGTTGCATTAGTCCATGGTCTTGAAGAAAGAGCTGAGCCGAAAAGCAAATTTCTTAATTTACCTGTCGATCAACATTCCCGCCCTCACCTAGTGTCACCAGCTATGGGTGGTGACCCAAAGAACAAGATCACTGATACAAGCGGCTAAAAGGAGCTTCCTTCACAGGGAGGCAGGGCTCTTGCTCAGAGATAGAGTGAAGATTTCTGACGTCCGAGAGGAGCTCGAGGTAGAGCCATTGGTCCTCCAGGTCATGAGAAGCTAGAAGGAGTAGTTTGGGCATCTGGTTAGGATGCCTCGCTGGTGAGGTGTTAAGGGCACGTCCCTCTGTGAGGAGACCCAGAAGTAGGCCCCAGACCCACTGGAGAGACTATGTCACAGCCTCAGGATCCTCCCAGGTGAGCTTAGGGATGCAGCCGGTACGAGAGAAGCCTGAGTTTCCCGTCTGGGGCTGTTGCCCTGCGACCTGACCCAGGTGAGTGGAAGATGATGGAACAGAACAACAGTTCTTTTACTTGCAAGCTGTTCTGAATACAAAATATCGATGGCCTTTTAAGGAGTTTGACCACTTTAATGGGGTCATCAGTATATAGAGGAGTGATCAGATTTCTTCATCCGTGCACTTCATTTTCCCAAAAGTCCCATTCTGGCTTCTCAGAAGAGGCTCCTTTTATATTGTACAAGCTTGCTTTTTTTCTCACAATTTGTCCTTCACCGTTTTGGCCGGCCAGCCATGTGAAGGTGAATTATTCATTTCAGTCCATTAAGCCACTCATTCCAGTCTTTGCTCTACTACAAAGCCTAAAGCATCCCGTTAGTTGTTCCTGTGTCTTGTTCACTCAGCTTTCTGCCACTTCTGGTGTGAGATAGATCATTAAGTAATTGTGATTGAACCGACCTCATTCAATCATTTTTAATTGCATGGAAAAGAACATTTTTCTGTCATTCTGATAAAATTGTACATACTTTGTCTCTAATATAAAATAATTACTTTTTTTTTACTTTGTACTTCAACGCTACCACTACTACCAAAAAAAATACAGGAATGTATTTTTGTGACCAGGCATATTTTATTGAGTCTTTTTTGGTGTCAATTTTACTTTATCATTCATCATATTAAAAACCTGGATGATTTTAGCTTACTTTCAATAATGATAAAAAAAAATCATGTCATGTTGAGTTTTGGCCCTGAGACTCCCTCCCTGCCACGCCCATTCCCTGAGGTGATCCAGCGCATCCTGGACAGCATACCTGTTACACTGCAGTGTAATCTGGATGATCAATGGTCGATTAAAAAAAAAGAGGGAGGAATATCTCCACTCTGCAGTAACCCAATCTGATGCCTCCTCCTTTTCTCCTAGCGACTGGAGAGGGCATGCTCATGCAGCACAACATCACATCGCCCTGCATCAGCACTTTTCTCTCTATCTGTCTCTGTATTTATATGCGCACGCATGCATGTGTCCTGGCAAAAGCCTGAATAATTGACAAGCAGGGGGGAAGGAGTGAAAGTGCTGCCGGACCGGACGGTGTGTTTGGAAGTGAGTAGAGATGGGGGAGAGGAATCCGGTGAGGCAGCAGCCTGGCTACGATGGGCTCTGCAACTACGCCCAAAAAATCACCTCCTGCTTTGGACTTGATGGTAAGATGGTGGGAAAAGATGAAGAAAAGGGGGGGATGCTGTCAGGTGCAGATGAGGATGGAGGAAGGGCACAAGGTTTGTCTAAATGCATTGTTTTTAGTGTGAAATGCTGTGTAAAGAATGAGCGGGGTTGTTTTTTTGTGAGCATGTTTGTTGATTTGTGGTGAAACTACGGCAGAGAGGATAAGAGTTTGAGGGGAAACCTCGTCACTGCAGCAGATCCGTGTCCTTAGCTACACTCAGGTAGATGCGTGGGTATCAGGCTGCTTGTCTTCTTTACCTCTACATCACACTTTCTCTGTTCTCTGGAGTGAAACAAAAGCTTTCTGAACAAGTGTGGTTGCTAATGTAATGAAATTATAGAAGAAGTAATCTAATGGTCATCCCAGTTAACTCAGCCAGTAGAAGTCCAGTTGCTCTGTTTTTACTCCCTGTTGAGACAAAAGAGCAAATTCATTAAATCTGAAGTGCAGGTCGAGCTGAACGTCTCCAGACTAAAAGGATTTTTTTAAGCTTTGTCATTGTTGATGCTGTGTTTTCAATCTTTCTGATTCAATTGAGTTTTGAAGAAGAAACTAAATGTGATTATCTTTATGTTTGATGAATATCGGACGTCACAAAGGGTTTTCTGTTTTATTTCAGCTGGTATTCAGTTTGTTTAAGGAAGAAACAAAGAACTTTAATCATATTTTGTTGACATAGTTTATTTCCGCCAAGGTTTTCAAAGTGAGGCTCTTTCCTCTACGTTCTCCATCGTTTTGCCCTCCCACTAAAACGTTATATTGCGTAAAAAACTATAAACTCATAGTTGTGAAACTTCCCAGAAATAAAACTTTTAGCCTCAAGAAGGATTAAAAAGTCAGATGATACCTTCTTACCAACTTCTGTAATCCTATGTCTGTTTGATGTCATTTTATTGGATAATGGAGTTCTCCTGCTGGCGTCTGACTCTGAAGCTGATGTAAACTTGGCTCTGATAACAGTTGGAAATGGGTTTGTTGTGCTTAGCTAGATGCTGGAACAACCTTGCTGGGTGTTGACCTCTTCAAGGACTGGCTTGTGTCCAAGACACTCGTGCTGACTGTGCTCTTTGAATCACTTGAACAACAGCACTTTAATTTTTGGTTTAGATGAAACGATATAGGAAATATAATCTGTTTTTATCATGGTCCGTAAGAAATAACATCTTTCTTCTCAAATAGTTCAATTTAACGTCCTGTTTTCACAATATGTGAAAAAAGTGCATGTTCATTTATGAGGTGGTGAAACTCCCACCATGCAGTGGGTGAACCTGTCATAGACCAACCTAACCCCACCCAGAAGATAATCAGGCTCAACGTCAGCCCTAAGCTGCTTAAGGCACCAGGGTGCTTGGATGGAAGACACTCACAGTGTAAGCTTCTTTCTTCATGTCTCACTCCACTCTACCTGCAACAGAGGTGCTGCAGATGTGAAGCATTCAGCGGAACCCCAAGAAAACATCAATTTAAAGGCCTTATTGGATATCTAATATTCATAAAAATGGAAATTTACCCATCAAGTTTCTTTATTTTTTCTTTTGGTCATTATGAAAGCTTCTCCCTCATGGTCAAGGATGGACGGACGTAGGAGGACATCTAAGACCGACTCTGGCTGACTTTTACCAACAGTGCTGTGGCACAGTTGAAGGGGAACAGGGCACCATGCCCACTCTCCCCAATCTCAACAGTCTGGGCAAATTGTGCAGCTCCAGCCGAAGCCACAGCTTCAACCGCGTCAACCGTGTCCGCGTGAAGCGGAAGAGCTCTGTGAAACGTGTCTCCATCATTGAGGACGGACATGTGGCAGAAATCTTGTATCTCATCCCAAAGCAATACATCGAACAGCTTCCATTCGTCAACCCAAACGACTACTATCTCAGTGAGAAGGTCAATGATGTTGCTCCAGGTAGGATGAGAGGAAAGAGTATGTGTGACTAGTTCTGTGTGGTGAGTCCATCATCAAACTAACAAAAGATGTTTGCACTTTAGACAGCTGGAATAATTGCTTTTGATCTTTACTGCATTCATTGTGTTGGGTTTTTTTTTTTTTTTAAATCAACGACCGGTACATGTTGCTTCCTCTGCTTCTGATTGTGTTCATTAAATTGTTTGATCAGACCTTTCTTTTGGTTTAATAGCTTACAAGCATTACGTTACACAACTTCACCCCTGCTCTAACTCTCTATCCCGTGCTGGAACTGTCAGGAAAGTCAGAAAATTAATTTCTGCTCCTTACATGGTTGCATAATGCTTGCAAACAGTCATGAAGAAAACCAGCTGCATTTTGCCAAGTAATAGTAACCGACAGGCTGGCTTACATCAGGATTACAACATGGAGAAGAGTTTAGATTTGCAGATTTACTCATTCTCTGACTTTGTGCCAAACTCAGCAGTAACGAACATCACTGCTTGGTGTTTAGTTGTGTTCGAATGATATTTAAAAAATGCATTTTGTGTGATAAAATTTTCACTTTTTGCTCCGATTAAAAGATATTGGTTTACAAAGGGACCCAGCTCATGCTGGTAATGGTGATCTGAAACTTTTTTTTTTTTAGCCACTATTAGTTTTTAATAATTCCAGTGATATAAAAACCACCAATGAAAGACTCCTTTTCTTCATCTTTCGGCATTTCCCTTCACGGGTCACCACAGCAAGTCAGTTGCTTCCATCTAACCCTATCAGCTGCATCATCTTCGATCACGCTTACTATTTTCATGTTTTTCTTCACTGACTAGATTTTTTTATTTTCATTCTGACCAAATTTGTTCTCCACCTCTTCTGTAATTTTGTTAAATATGAGGGACACTGAACCTGCTCTTCAAATTCTACCAATCAGGGGTCAAATTGAGATAGGAATAAAGAAAATGTAAACGTCAAAATACCATTTAATTGGTCCAACATCATATGTGTGTATTTCTGGAAGCTTTAGACCAGGAATGATAACTCACCTGGCTGCACGGGGTTGCTTTTAATAGGTGTTCACAATCTTTAACCCATTTTAAAATAGAAGTAAGCTGTTGAAGTGCTTGTCATTATCCCGGGACAGAGAGTTAGATCTGTACTTGCAAAGAGGTGCAGAGTTCATCCAAGTTATGCTGCAAACCATTAGCCATGTCCGGTGTGTGTGTTTGTGAGTGTGGTTTTTTTGCATCTCACTGGCTTTGTGATTTAAGCCTGGGGGTAACTTCACGAAACCCGGCTACTGTAGATGCAACTTCATCTATTAGAGTGTCATCTTTACAGTATTATAAAGGTATAAAAATGAAGTCAGATATTAAACTGTCTGCTTACTAACATAACATGATGACCATGCTAAACTTTTTTAGACAGGTTTATAACATTCTCAGATCTGAATCATCGATACTCAACCAAATACAGCCAGAATCATTCATCCATACATAACAGGCTTTATAATTCTTGGCAACTCTTTGCAGCATGAAGTCCTTCAGCGTAGATAGAGATGATTAAAAGTGACGAGATGTTGGTGTACTTGTATGAGAAGAAATGCTAACATGATATCTTTGTTTTGTAGTTTGTGGCTGCAGCATAAAACTCACCCTGAAATGTGCTTGTGGTTGCTAAAAGTAAACCAAAGAACTCCAGTTGTCAAAGAAATTTTTTTAAATATATAAACAGATTAGAAAAAAAAGTGGGAGTTGGAGAAATTTCCGCTAAGGTTTTTTTTTTTTTTCTTCTGTGCCTCACTGGTATGTCTTCAATGCCAGATGGAGGGAAAACACCCATCTGGAAAGCAGCACATTGGTGTGGATCCAGGAGGTGTCACAGTTTTCTATCCGCTGGATGAATACATGCTCTGTGTAAAAAGGGATGGATGCAGCAGCAGTAGTTAGAGGTGGTGCTGCTGAAAACAGCTTCTGAAATACAGATGGATATGTTTGCTGCTTCTGTGGCTTCCAGCTGAATCAGATTTTCCAGCGGATTCACCAACTCTTGCTTGTTCACTGCTGGAGCTATTTTCACTTCTTCATAGAACATACTTTGAACACGTACCGCACTGGTCCAGCATGCTAAATCACAATATCCCATAAATCCTATGATTAATATAGCAAATATTGTTGTTGTTTTTTTAATATTTGCATTTAATTTCCCTAAAGCTTTGGTGAATGTGCAGAACTGATTTTAAAAAGTCTGTTTCTTTCAATGAGAAAGCAGGTGGTATAGCTCATTAGAGTCAGTCACAAAGGTGCTCTCGGGTGCTCCTTGTAATTGGATTCCAAAGGATCCACTAAAGATATTAATACAAAGCTCAGGAAAGACATCACGTTAAATCCAGCCTCCAACCTTAGGGTGCCCGTGTTGCCCTCTTCTAACTTGATGTACGGCGCGGATCAGATGTGGAGAGCAGGGGAGTCAGTGTAGGTGAAGCTGGCTTTGCAGCAATCATGCAAACAGAATTAACTGAATCTGAACCATTAACTCTTAGATAATGTCATTATCACATTTAACCCTCCTGATTTCTCCTTATTTGTGAACTTTGACCACACCCATCTGGTTTGATTGCCATAAAAAGCACAGCAAACAAAAATATACCAACACAACTGCATTATGTTCACAGATAGATTGATACTCTAGGTCAGGGATGTCCAACCTTTTTTGTTCCAATATCTTCTTTTCAAGTATCAAACCTCCTGAGATCTACCAGTCCATAGTCAACATCAAAAACACACGGAGATCATTCCCAGCCTGCTGTACAACTACCCTCACAACATGTTGTGTTGTTGTTTCACAACCGTTAGACATCACAAACTCGCCCTCTCTCAAACACACATACAGACAAGTTCCTCTCTCTCAAACACACACACACACAGACATGTCATGTGCACATGCAATGCTGTGAGAGTGGGAGGGGCCACAGCAGGTGCTGCTCATTGAGAACAGGCTTAACAATGTGCTTTCATGTCATAGACTCCAAAAATTTCCCAAAAAACTAAAAAAAAGCCACTAGAATTATGCTTTTTTTAACAAAAAAAAAGTGGCTAAAGTGTCTGAATACTCGTCAAATATAGTGTCAAAGTCACTGAGTTGACAATACTTGACTTCGTCTAGTAATTTTTTTCCCTTTCACACCTGGTGGTCGACTTGGAATCAGTTTGCGGACTACCAGTAGATCGCGATCGACCGTTTCAGCACTGCTGCTCTAGGTTGACTTTTATCACTGATAGCCAACAATTACCATGAAGACATTATATCCCAAATATGTTAATATGAATCCTAAAATTAAATGACTTAATCACAAAATTACGGTTACTTGCTTTGAGAAAAAGAGTCAAATTGGCATTTAGACCAGACAATCTATTATTGCAAGAATTTTTTTCATTCTACTTTCACTGTGTGGGCTGCTGTGCTTTTTAACTTGTAGCTTGTGTTCTTTCAAAAGTCATTAATCATAAGGGACCCACTGACATAGTTAGAGCTTTAACTACTAGAGCCAGAAACGTTTCGTCTCTTTTGTTGGGAGATAATGTCAGCTTTGGGACTAAATTTTACGAGTTTTATCGAGATGCATCTGTGTAAAACTTAATTACAAACCCAACAGATTTAACCTTGAAATGAAAATAAAATTGAAAATACTTTATTGATCCCTGAAGGAAAATTTCAGGGTTATGCATTTGAATGCATGCTTTTGATAATGTGTACTTAGTTTATGAGTGTCCACTGGGACAGAAATAGTAACAGCTTCACAATAATTTGTATCTTCATCTGTTATCTGTACATTGTGTGTGAACTGATAAATTAATGGATATAAAGTTGGGTTTAACAACTCAGTTTTATCCTAAGTGTGATCACGTCACAATATTCTTTTTCTATTTTATATTCAATAATTTTTTTGTTTAATTCCCACAGCCCATTATAACAACAGTCATCTTACTTGTTCTTTCTCAGAACCAGAGCGAGGATGAGCAATATTCAGACTTTCACACTTGTTGGTTGTCAGAATGTTTGAGGTTGTAGACACACTTGCAGGACAGTTTACAGTTCTTAACAATAAACAGATGATTCTCAAAACAAACTCAAATATATCCAAGAGCAAGGCAACTTAAACAGGCCACAAAACATTTCAAATACTCCAACTGAGGAAGACCTTGTAAATGTTTGTCACAAGACAACCTGGCAAGTGAAGGACAAGAGACACAATAAATACTGAAGGGAAGGAGAGACAATGAGACACATATGAGTCACATTAGGAAGGAGAAGGCAATCACCAGAAGAAAGGGAGAACACAAGGAGGGGAAGTTGAGACACGTGGAATGAGAGGGAGGTCAGCATTTCTAAATAAAACGGGATGTACACCTAATTAACAACAAAACCACTGGTAATGACCTGAAACCCTGACATTGGTCTGTAAAAGAGCTCTGTAAATCAGTCAATTTCTATAGCTATTGTAAACCCAGGCTCTGTTTCTTGCTGGCGTGGTAATAAATGTTTTTAAAGAGAAATGTTTTAGGGTTAACCTTGAATTTAGACACTGCGTTTGCATCTTTCACATGGGCTGGGAACTTCTTCCTTACACAGCAACACTTTAGATAAAGATTCCGTGTCCAAATGTACTTTTTTATACTGTCAACAAACCTAAGAACAAATAATTCTGTTAAAAAGCAGATTGTTAATTAATTTTCTGACATACTGCACATTGAAGTGTCCCAAAAACAAAGTATCGGAGTGGCTCGTTTGAGACGTTTCTGTCAATATGCAGATGTGCAGACTTTTAAAAACCCAGCAAGGCACACTTTAGCTCTTGGAAAGAATATATTAGTGCATATTAACATTCTAATCTTTCAACAACTTAATAATTGGCCAAAAATGATAAGAAGAAAGAAACTGGAGAGCACTGATAACCTAAGATAACATCCATTATAAAGCACTTATTTCCTCTCTATCTTGGTCCACTTTGTGTTCTGTTTAAGACGACTAAAAGCAGCCCACAGCTCACATTGTTTCACATATTTTCAGATACCGCCAACAGGGCACTGAAAACACTCAAACATGGAGACATGCATCTGTGGGAGCTAAAGAAACCAGTAAGCAGAAGTATTGTCTAACCTTGACTCATATCTTGTATTTTTATCGCTTCACATGTGATTTTTTTGCATCTTGGTGAATAACTAGAATAAGTACTGTAAATATTCACAGAAAACCTATGAAACGAAAAACAATTAGAATAAGATTTCTCTACATCAGAGTTTCTTTAACCAGAGATATGAGAACTTTAAACTTTTTCTTTTCGTGAGTGTGTGGGATTTTTTTTTCTTTTGGGATGTCAGAGTGGTGACACATTCACATCCTACCACACAGTTACATGGATTTTGAGTCAGTGAATCATCTGGAGGACAAGTATACATAAATCTATAAAAGATAAAAAAGGATGAAACATTTTTTTTTATTTTGCTGTAACCAGCATGTATAATTAACTTGTTTTTGCTGTGTTATGTTAATTTTACATGTCTCTGCTTTTTGTGTAGTTGGGGTTTTGGTCACACAGCAGCAGCAGCCACCTGGTTGCTGCAATGAGGAGGCGGCTGACACAACAGAGGGAGCAGGAGGGGAAGAGGAGGGAGGCGTAGAAGGAGGAGGAGGTAGAGAAGGATGGGAGGAAAGCAAGCAGTCGGGAGGCAAACCCCACGCTGTAGCTGTGTTTTTGGGAGGAGAGCTTGGCGTTGCCTACACATCTCTCTCTACCAGTCTCTGCTCTCTCAGCTCTCTTTTCAGCTCCTCAGTTTTGACTCAAAAGGATTTTTTTTGTTTTCCTAAAGATTGATTCTTGAAGCTTTTCTTTTTGGTGCAGCTACATCTGGATTCCAATGGTCATGGTCAAAGAAAAAGGTAGTCCAGCATCTGTGTGTCAGTATTTCATTGATTGTCTTTCGTGTGATGTGCATGTTACGCTGATGACTGTGTGTAGTTAGTGGAGATGCTCTCACTTGATGTGGCATCTTAAGTCTTTTTATCTGATTGGATCATGCATGATGAACTCTATAGAGCATGGTTAAGTTATTCCTCATGTAGATGTGTTATCTGAAAGAACTGAGTAATGACACAACCTAAATGTGAATTTTCAACACATCCACACAGAAGCTGACTTGAACATGCTACGCCCTTTAGCTGCTGCTTGGAGTCTGCTTAATTTGGCAGCGTCAGGCTTTATGTAAATGTTACTGGAACGAAGCATCTGGCTGGCTTTTATGGGACCCTGAAATAAAACGTCAAATCTTTTCCCACGATCTGCTGGTTGTCCGTTTAAAAGGTTTCTGTGGATGGAAGCTTGATAGATGTTAATGTGTGGAGAGGAAAGTGGAGCACCAGTGTGGGGAGGCACACTGCGCAGAGCTACAGACCTGCACTCTCTCCGTCTTTCCCTCTCTCTCTTTCCCTCTCACTCTGTCTGCAGCCGTTGTCATGGCGACCATCTAAAAGGTACACTCCATTGTTGTCAACCGTGGTCCCATTCATGATGTCCTGATGGAAGAAAGAGAAAACCGATGATTGTTTCGTCCCGTAAATGATGTTGTCGGGCAGTGTGGGATGAATCAGGTGGAGTCAGAAGGTGTTGATTGTGGCTGGGATTTACTGACTGATCTGGCTGTGTGCATCACTATTGTTCACCAGTGTGACTCACAAATAGAACCATTGACTTAGATGAAATTTTCTATCACAAAGTAATACATAACAAATGGTTGAAAAAAAAAAATGAAATCTATAAATATTTCAAAGGTTTTATGGCAAGTGCAGAAACAAAAAAAGTTGTTTCACAAGACTTGAAATAAGAGCAAAAGTGATTGATTCTGCTGAAAAACAAAGTTATAGTTCATTTGACGTAAATATCAGACCTCATGTTTGACATTTTCTTTATGTCTTCTGTTCTTCATGGATGTTACAGTCAATTTTTTTCAAAAAATATTTTAAAATCAGACTTCTGGAAAATGAATTCAGATATATAAACAGATTCCAGTGTTTACGTTTGTTTATGAGAGTGACAACGCTCCAGTAGCAGAAAGCAATGTCCATGTCCAGAACTTTCTCCTTGATGTGGAGCCGACCGGCCACAAAGTGTAAGGTTGCAGCCATCGCGTCCCGGAGTTGGAACGAATCCCGTAACCTCTGGCTGCCACATGTTCATCCTTAACAAACTCCTCTCAAAGTTTTCCTCTCTCTCAGCCTACTAACTGTTCGGTTTACTTTATGGAAATTGTTTGCGCTATGATAGGTTTGTCTGTGGCATTAAAAGATTCTATTTGCTTATGTTTCCACTTAGGAAGACGCATGAATGCTTTCGTAATACAATATTGCCATAATGGATCCTCCAGGGATCTCTTAGTGCAACCTGTCTCCAACCAGGTGGGCTGTGAACCATCACGATGCACAGCTGGCCAAATACTGACTCGTTCTTTCTGCTCTGAAAGATGAATCATAATCAGAAGTTTGCAGTGTTAGCATTTGTCTCCTTGCAGGCTGTTGCCCTAGTTTCAAAGCCAAGAATACCCTTGAAATAGTTTGTAATTTATTGGCGCTGTTTGCATCTTCACAAGTCTCATGTTGATGTTTCTGTGCGTCCAAGTTTCAGAGTAGGACAAACTGTATTTCTGGACTTTTATGTGATTAATCTACACCTTGCTAATCTGCTGCGAGAGGATTGTCGTTACATTTGTGTCATCATGACAAAACTCTGCCTTTTCGGCTTTTTTTTTTTCAAGAAAACCTGATGTACCTCTGTAGCTGCCCCCTGTGCTTTTTTTTCTTTGCAGAGTACTGCAGACAACTGCAGTGGTGCCTCATCTTTGAAGCTTGCCAGTTGAAAAGATGAGCGCAAACCTCTCGCAAACATAAATGTAACACACAGAGCTAGCACACAGACACCAGAACATACAGATGAGACGTGTGTGCTGTCAGGAGTCGCATGAAAAGAGAACAAGCTGTAACACTGCACGTTCCGACAACCATCAAACATCCCCTCTGTCCACCATGAGTCAGTTCTGTTGTCAAAGGAAATACGACACAGGAGCGTGCTGAGATTAAGGGGCAAAAAGCCAAGGCCTTCATCAACTTCATTTCAACAAACACAATTGCTTCTGCAGTCCATAAAGCCTCCATTGTCTCCTTACTGATAAGTAGCGAGCTGGAAGTCTCTCTCGGTTTATCAGGCTGGTTATTAATATTGTGTACCTGCTCTGAACAAATGCTCTGCACTGTGGTGTTCAACTATTCACAGCAGCTTCTTAGTCAAAGCTCAGGTCCCTGGGGAACAGTCATTAAAGGTTGAGGGACCTGCTGGAGGCAGATACGGTCATCCCCCTCTCATCCCGTACACACTCTGTAGCCTGTGTTTGAAGTGCTTTGTCTGGGATGCTGGTTTTAGGATTGAATTCAACCATACATATTCATGGAGGGGAGGGGTTAAGGGCTTCTTGTTATGTCTGCGTGATAAAGAGCACCAGCTCCCTTCCCCCCTAACTCACGCACACCCACTTACTAATTGGGGTTTCATGGTGGGCATGTTACACCCTCTTTGATGTTTCTCAGAGCTTCGACTCTCCCTGTGTTATCCTACCCCAAAGTGTAGAAATAGAGGGTGAAAAGGTGTTTTTTTTTGTGTGAGAAGACAATATCATGGTCGTTGTTCTTCACATCCGGAATGAAAATAGTCTTTGTGAATTGTTTCCATCACACACACACAGACCAACACACTTGCCATCACTGGTGATTTTTTTTTTTTGGCTGGAAAATTCTCAGTCTGAAACAAAAGTGAAAGAGCTCCTAAATATTTAATTAGATTTCTTTTCACTTCCCATTGCTTCATTGAATTTTCTCGCTTGCATTCCCCAACTTCTCCCCAGGTTTTACATTCCTCTGAGTTCAGGACAGGAAATGAAAAGCAACAAAGTCTGAAGCATCTTAAGTCAATCGCCATAATCTACTGAATGAGGGGTTTTGGAAGGGTGGGCACGTGTTCTAGAACGATCTCTCCTCAGGGACTCTATATGGGATTTCTCACTTCCCTCCTGAGTATCATCTGCAGGCTTTATTATTGCCGACACAGCTGAAACGAGTGGGGGGTGGGCAGAAAGAGCAGCCCCTTTTTATCTGGGCCTAGATTTGGGATGCTCTGCTGGTTATTGTTCCCACATCAGCGTATGTGTGTGTGTTCATTGTGTGTTTAGGCTCATATTAGTCACTTTATCCTGTGGTGATGAGGCAGGACAGATGACTCTGTCAGCACAGCCCAGATCCAGGAATGTGAGCCCCACTCGGAAACGTTTTTTGCTTCAGTATATTTCACAGTAAGTTGTACTGTGCTGACTTTGCCTTATGAACTCCTTTCTAACTTATTTATAGTGTTATATAATCTACATTCCAGCAAATCAAGTTCTATTTTACTGCTATCACATGTGCTCGAGGAGAGCCACTAATGGGTTTACTTCAAATCGATGTTATCAAAGTCCTTGAAGGTATTTTGTGCAAAGAAAACTAATGAATTCAACTTTGGTATTTCTGTAAGAGATGTATTAACAAACCGTTTCATGTTTCTTTAAGTTTAAAGGTTATACTTTGTGGGCTCTGCAGAATAGTCTCTGGAAAACTCTTCACCCGTAGCTCCTCATCCAAACTTACAATTATAGTCAACATGCAAAGTATCCAAACATCTGTCTTGGATTTTTTTTTTCCAACCTATTACGTCAGTGTTGACTTTTCCATGCTGAGTTGTCCCCTGCTGACGTTCTCAAATGTTAAAAATAGTGCACCAGACACCCAAATAGGGTCAAAAGACAAATTCCTGGCATCTCATTGAAATCTACTCTCATCGTTTAAAAAATGGGGAGGTTTTTATTTGAAATGACAAAACCACAAAAAGAATTTTAACAATCTTAGTGGCTGTGGGGAAATACTATTTTTTAAAGATTACAATACGACTCAGCTGCAAATGCCATGCATAGTTGCCGAGCTGAGTCGCCAAGATAAAAAATTCTTAGTCGTTCAATAATGAATTTTTCCGGAATGAATAAATTGCAGCAGACACTTAGAGAAGAAGAAAAAATATTCCTGCTTGCTTACTTTAATGTAAAAAAAAGTGCATATTTCTGGAAATGCATATAAATCATTGTAAACATTGTACACATTTGTGATGCATGTGTGTACACTCTACGTGCGTGTGTAGATGTAGTTATACAGCCCAGCGTAGTAGTTCTATTTAGGGATAAAATATTGTTTTTTTATTAATGAAATATTTAGGAGATAGTCTGTAATCTGTTTTTCTTCAAGTGTCTAACTGTTTTTGACCTTAGCTTCACTATTTTTAATTTAACGACAGGATTAGGTTAGTTAATGAAAGAGTTGGTAAGCAGGTCAGTGGTGGAGCTATGAGAGGGATATACCACAGTCCCAATAGTAAAACCCTCCTACAAGCCATTTTTATTATCACTTAATCTTATTCAGGTTTGTGGGGGATGGAGTGTACCCCAGCTGTTATCAGGGAGAAGTAGGGGACACCTTGGATGGGCTTCGCATCCATTACTGAGCCATCATGAAGACAAATGAGACAAAAAGCTACTCATGTGAAAGTAAAACCTATGCTTTATTGTTATATTTGGTCTTTTGGGGTTCGTTCCTTGTCAGTAATAATACAGTCCAATGTTTTGCTCTCCAGAAAGTTGCATAGTGTCAAAATGTGGCAGTGAATAATTAAAAGTGAAATTTTAAATTGATTTAGTAACATTAAGTGATTTAGCTACATTTAATGCAATCTATTGCTCTGTATAAAAAGTATTTATGTTTTTCTGCCTTTAACTTTAAATAATAACAGCATTACATTTCAGGGTTCAACATTTTGTTAGTTTCCCCCAGATTTTTTCAACTCTCTGTTCTTTAAAAAAACAATTTTTTATTGTGAATTTACATTGAAGCCTGCACGGTGGTGCAGTGGTAAGCACAGTAGTCTCACAGCAACAAGGTCAGGGTTCAAGGGGACGATTTTGAAACACTGGTCTTTCAGTGTGGAGTTTGCATGTTTACCCCATGTATGTGTGGGTTTTCTCCAGGTACTCGAATTTCCTCCCACCCTCCAAAAACATGCATGTTAGGTTGATTGGCCACTATGAAATTGTCCCTAGGTACGAGCGTGTGTGCGTGGATGGTTGTGAGTGTGTGGCCCCACTACAGACTGGTGACCTGTTAAAGGTGTATCCTGCCTCTTGCCTGTAATCAGCCGGGATTGGCTCCACTGAAATTACCAAACATGTAAGCAATGCTCAGTTTGATCTAAACTTAATAGAAATCAGTAATGATTAATAAGAAACTAAACATGACCAGATCCTACTTTCTACATTTTGGCAGAGGTGTCAAAAGTACCAACATTTTCTACTCAAGTAGAAGTATAAATACCGAGTTAAAAAACTACTTTAGTAAAAGTAGAAGTATCAACTCAAGTTTTCTACTTAAGTAAAAGTAAAAAGTAACCTATTTTAAAACTACTTAAAGTAAAAAAAGTAAAAGTAATTTTCAGAAAAAAAGGAATATTGTTAACAAAAGCGTATGAACATATTTTTTAACTATTATCACATGCTTTAAGGAGCAGAAAATATGATAATAAATCAAAGTGTTTTGGTGAAACTTTATGAATCAGAAACATTTATTTCTTAATAATCTTTATTGGAAATCGATTAATGAACACAATCAAATGTATTAACATAAGCAGGGCATTATGTAACGTCCCTTCAGCTATCAAGCTTCACTCTGCATCACCTAATTTAACCAACTTCAGCAGACACAAACACACTCAATGTAAAAATAAATAAATAAATAAATGAAAAAAAAAATGACCAAAAGGCTTTTTCAAGCCTTGAAGGCAGCTAGTTTTCAAAGTTCTTTGAGGCAATACTGAATAGTCTTTGGGAGTGCCACATACAGCCTGCGTGACACCTGGAACCAGCGTTGCCAGGTGGGAGGTGCTGGATTATCGTACTAATGACGTAAAAGTATCGTATTTTACAAAAAATATCATACACCCAGTAAAACCACGCCCATTGACAAAATAACACCCTTTACTTGCACTCGTAAGGCAGTGGGAGTGAAGGAAACACACAGGAGGCAAAATCCTTGGATTCTTTTTCTAAAATTTTAAGAACTGTAAAAATGAAAAAATAACCAGGGAAACAAGATTTTAAAAAACCAGTAGGGGCGGGACCTAGGAGACGGTATATATATATATATATATATATATATATATATATATATATACGTCTCTACATGTATATGTGTACATATAAGGTTTTTTTTTATGTTAACCCAAACATCTACATGATACAAAATCTAAGCGATGTGTAGTTTTAATCTCCTCAGTCAGTCTTTATAAACTAATCAATAACATTTTGGAGGCTTTTAAGCACAAATACTTCATCCACTACTATTTATGGATTAATCAGTTCAATTAGCTTTGTTTCTAAAGATAAAATAGTGCGTCACAGATCAAAGTTATTTTTATAAAAATACCATCTACAACATTTTCAGCAAAGACGTTTACAATAACCGCAGACTGAAAATGATCATAAAAAAACATTTCTTTGCTGCTGTTTTTTTTAAAAAAAACCCTGATAATTTAATCAAAGTTCAGTGTTGCAGCATCAGAAACACTTTGATTTCCGAGCCCGAGTCTCAAACACGGAAATTGACGTCCCTGCTCTTTAAAAGTTTGTGGGCGGGGCTACTCGCTCCAAAGTAATGATTGACTGGACCTATCAGCCAATCATTCATCTGTTCCTTTGTTTGATGCGTTCAGGGTTCATTAAAAAAAAAAAACTCCGACAAACAGTCGCGGCTTTTTAACGGTGACAAAATGGCGAAAGTAGCGACTACTTTTTATAAAATTAACGAAGTAAAAGTACAGATAATTGCATAAAAAACTAGTGAGTAAAAGTAAAAAGTAGACAAAAAAATAATTACTTCGTTAAAGTAAAGATAACGAGATTTTCTACTTGAGTAAGGTAACGAAGTAGTCTTACTTCGTTACTTGACACCTCTGCATTTTGGGGTACGAAGAAAAAACTTATTAACTCTTTGGATGTGGATCCAAAGGAGTGAACTTTCTTTGGTTCCATTTTTGTCTGCAACCAGTAACAGTGATGTGAAGCCACACTGCCAGACCACTCCCATCTGCCATGTACATGTACGAGACAATAAAGATACAGAATACATAAAAAATTAATAGCATGTGGAAGATTGCAATACCAGAAACACAGCTAGGACCTACTTTACAAAACAATTCCGCATGACATTAGCCAAAAATAATCTGTGTAATAGATCAAAATCTAGATTTTTTAAAAATTTGCTCTACAAAATTTCAGATTGCATCTAGATGTTTCATTTCGTCTTTTGAACTACTTATCTCTACCAGGGTTGCTGGAGAGCTGGAGTCTATCCCAGTTGATTTCAGGCGAGAGACAGAATACACCCGAACAGCTCACCAGTCTGCTGCTGGGCCACAAACACAGACAACCATCCACACACACTCATTCAAAGGGGCAATTCGTACCGGCCAATAAACCTAACATGGATGTTTTTGAAGAAAACCCATGCGTATACAAGGAGAATATGCAACTTCCACGCAGAAAGGCCAGTGTTTCAAGCCTCGTCCCACCCGGGTCTCAAACCCTGCCCTTTTTGATAGCCACAGTGCAGCACCCTAAAAGTTGTTGGTCTAATATTTCCTGCATAACTTCTCAACTTCCATAAGTTTGGTTTGGTGAACAGGATTTTTGTACTTCATATAATTCCTAAATATTTGAAAGCCAGTCATTCACTATTTGTTTGTCGGGCCAGACTCGGAGAACTAAAATTCCAATTGGGGCAGCGTGGCTCTGTGAGTATATTGTCCGTCTTATAAATAGTGGGTTGTAGGTTTGATCCCCTGTGTGGAGTTTAATGTATGGCGTCCTTGAGTAAGACAGTTAACAGCGGTTAGATTAGGTTGGATTTCAATTTAAGCTAGAGATGGTAAAATGAGACATAGCTCCAGAGCATATCTCTTTCTTCTTTCTTTCTGAAACAAATTGCTTCAAACCTCTGCTTTGGAGTTTGGTTCGTCACTGCTGCTGATGTCACAAAGGAGTAAAAGTTTTTGCCCATCCCCCTTTTGCTCAGGAAGCTTGTGTGTTTAATCAGACACATAAAACATTAGAGGGACCATTGGTCTTCGGTCACGCCAACTATCTTCATGTCTTCCTTCACTGCATCCATGAACCTCCTCTTTGGCCTTCCTCTAGTCCTCTTTCCTGGTGGTTCTAAACCCAGCATCCTTCTGCCGATGTACTCTCTCTCTCTCTCTCCCCTGCACATATCCAAACCATCTCAGTCTGGCCTCTCTGACTTTATCTCCATCCTGGTTTCTCCCAGAGAGATCCTCAACATCTTCATCTCTGCTAGCTCCATCTCTGTTTTCTGTCTTTTTCTCAGTGCCACTGTCTCTAGACCAAACAGCATGGCCGGTCACACCACAGTTTGGCCATTTCTGCACAAGAAAACTTTTAGAAAAATCTGAACACATTTTTTGTAGCAGGTAACACAAACATTAATGAGTTCATCTACCAAATATGCACTGAGTACGCAGAACATCACTTAGCTCTCTAGAACACGGATGGGAAAAAGGTGCAATGTCACTCGCTGAGCAGATGAGACTGAGTTCACTGTCACAGCAGCCCGGCTCACCCAGGAATGACTCATTGTCCTGCTCGGTGTAATCACATCAGACACACCAAACACACTGATTCCGCTCTCACAACCTATCTGCTCCAGTTTCTTTTTGTTTCTCACTTCTTTATTCCAGTTCATAAGTAGAAATAAGAAATTAAGTGTCTCATTAAAACTAGTCCAAAGGCAAGTTTTATTTCCCAAGTTGGTTTTAATACCATGAGACCATGGTAACATTAAGAAGTTATCAGATGGTAAAAAAAAAAAGCAACTGAGGCCAAGCTTCACATCCCACTCAATAATCCACAGTAGCGTCTCTCTTTAGAAGTCCATTGATCGTTCCTGATGCTATTTCTGTTCCTTTGCTGGTGTCTTTTTTTAGCCTTGCAGACTAATGATTCATTGCAGAGCGAAAAGAGCAAAGATCCTTTTATCTCTTTTATTTTTATATTTATTTTGTGTGTGTACGTGTGTATGGTTATGATTTCTTTTCAAATTTAGAAATGAACTGAAAGGATAAAAGAAAGAAGCTGTCTAGTTAAATCTTCTGACTGTGAAATAATCTGCTAGCCGAATAGAGCTGATAAGCCGTGTGCAGTGCGGCACTGCAGCAGTAGTTACATACCATTCACTGTAAGGGGATTAATGCCTGTGCAAGTCAGGGACCACCAAACTTTTACTGTGGAGGCTGCAGGCTGACATTTCATAGATGTCACAAATATGCCAGGACTGCTGTTTGAAAATAAAGCTCTCTGCTAACTTTACTGGGACGTTTACAAAGAGTGCATCAACACCTTCAGAAATAAAATACTTTCTAAATATTTTTACAGTAATTTAAGATTCCATCTGACACAAAATTGACTTTGCAGCACTTTCCCGTGGGTGCAGGCCTTGTACTTGTCATCAACGTTTTTTTCGGAGTGAGTCGGAGGTTTTAAAAAAAAATTAAAAGTCAGTATATTTGCTCTTCTCTTATGGGACAACAAACTATCGCTTGCAGGAAACATTTCCCAGATGTTCCTCTCCCTTATGCTCCTCTTGCGCCGCTCCTCCATGTGTGGGGCAAAGATGGGTGGTTAAAATTTCAAAGGCATAGCTTATGCTTTTCAAGACAGGCAGGTTGATTAGCAGGTAGATGAGATAAGGATGCTGGGTTTGGAACTTCCAGAAAAGAGGCCTAGAGGAAGACCAAAGAGGAGGTTCATGGATACAGTGAAGGAAGACATGAAGATAGTTGGAGTGACCGAAGAAGATGCAGCAGATAGGGTTAGATGGAAGAAACTGACTTACTGTGGTGACCCCTAAAGGGAAATGCCAAAAGAAGGTAGATGAGCAATAGTGAGACTTTCACACTTCCTTGTCTGTCATAAAGCTTTATAAATCAGTGATATTTTATAACTCCTGTCTAAGAGATATTCTAAAGCCTGAATTGGTATAATTTATGTGTCTAAGATGCAGTTATTTTCCTTGAGATGGGAACATAAACTAGCAATTTGTAGCGAGTAACCACCTGTTAGTATCACCATATTGATTAAGTGTTGATGCAACTCCTCTTTTTTCACACAAAAAAGTCCTAATTTTTATATTTATAATAGAATATCTCTATGTAATGTTAAACGTTTAATGTATATGTTAAAATGTGACCTTAACAGCTCTGGAGATACTGAACTTGTAAGGTCATTAATAACTTGTGACATGTTAAAATAAGCTTTCAGGTAAAAACACAAGTACAGAAAAAGAACTGTTAGCTTAGCTCTATAGTTTAACAAATACCATATTCACTTCATTTTTGTTGTGATTCTATTGCATAGAGTGGTTTTCTCTAAAAGCAAAGTGGTTTTCTCTATGGTTTTCAAAAGCATAGAGAAATGTAAGCTTTTGAAAATGCAGTTTGCTCCTTTGGGTTGTTTATTGTCTTAATAATTTACCTTAAAGGCATGGCAAGAAATGGTATTTACAAAGCACATTATAGAGCATAAAAAATTATAATGATTAAAGAATAAATTCAAAATACATGACAGAAATAAAAGAGACCATGCAGAGTTCACTTGGCATGTAAAAATAAAAGTTTTCATCCTAGTTTTTAACTTGAAAATTTTAAAATAAAGTTTCCACATCTGGTGAATGTTTCTTTGCTCGGAAATTGTTCCATTTGTTTGCTGCGTAACAGCTCAAAGCTGCTTCTCTAGGTCTAGAACATATCACAGATATACTCCAGGCATAAATCACTCTTTTAGTCATAAAGAATCAACAAAACCTTGAAAACAGAACTTTTGATTGGAACTCAGTGAAGCGATTTCAAGATCGGTGTGTTCAGATCTCTTAGTTCCTGCTAGAACTCTAGCAGCAGCGTTCTGGATGAGCTGCTGCTGCTGCTTAGTACTGAATAGAAACAAACATGTGGATGAGTGTCTTCTGTTCTCTTTTTGATTCTCTTGATGTTCCTGAGATGGTAAAAAGCTGCCCTAGTGATGGCCATGGTGTGGCTGCCAAATTTCAGCTCAGAGTTTATTAATACAACAAAGTTCAAGTCCGACTCAGAGGTCTTATGACACAGAGTTTTATGATGTTTCGGAATGCTGATCCTCTTCTCTTTGCTACCGGACGGAATCATTTTATTGTTTAGCTGTAGAAAATTGTCTTTCATTCAGATGTTTGTTTGCTCTAAACAATGACAGAGTTTTACTATCAGTCACCTGGTGACAAAGACACACAAAGCCGTGTACCATTTGTTTAATTGTAATAATGGATGTTGAAGATGGTGTGTTTTTTGGCCCGAAACAGACATGTACTGTATATACTGAACAGAAGAAGTCTAAGAATGGAGTATACAGTTCCTCTGATTTGAACTCCACAGATCAGAGGAACTGTCTTAGATTAATGAGTCTCAGCAAGTCAGTTTCTTCCATCTAACCCTATCTGCTGCATGTCTTCGGTCACGCCAACTATCTTCATGTCTTCCTTCACTGTATCCATGAACCTCATCCTTGGTCTTTCTCGAGGGCTCTTTCCTGGTGGTTCCAAACCCAGCATCCTTCTTCCAATGTACTCTCTCTTTCTCCTCTGCACATGTCCAAAGCATCTCAGTCTGGCCTCTCTGACTGAGAGAGATTACTTAGATTACAAATATTCATAAAGTACCATATTAAATAACACTGATATTGCCACCTTTCTCAAACTCAAACAACATGACATAACTGGAGAGAACAAAAATTATTAAATGACCTTCTAACGTAAAAGATGTTCTTTAAGTTTTTCTAATTAGAATGTGGAATAAATTTTCAAATTCTGTGCCAAATTTTTACTGTCTAGATATTCGGTATTTTTGCGGCTTGGATTGTTTTTACAATTATACGACCATTTTTTCTTATGGGTCATATACATATAAGAAAAATGGAAGCCACTTTTTTTTGGAACGTGAGTAGAAGAGCTCTTTGTTTTTTATCTGTATCTTTTTATTGTGCCACTTTCCTGCACCTCTCCACATTCCAACTGTCTGGCCACCGCTGATCAAGACGAACTATATTTAGACCGCTGTTCTCCTGAGAGCCTGTCTGGCTGTGAACCCTAAGTTGTACTGTCCTGCTTATTGCTGTCCTATTTTTACCTCAGACAGGCTCTGAGTGGTGGATCTCTATCTGTTGTGTTTGTGTGATGATGTAGAATGAGGTTCACAGCAGATGAAGAGATGGAACCCAAACCTGACTCATCAACTTTACAGCTCAGTAGTAATGCTAATGTTTTAACTCTTACAGTGGCTCATGCACAGGACACACACCACCACCACTCCACCGAGAAGCCCCTGATCCAGTGCTATAAATGTGGGGAGCCATGTAAAGGCGAGGTTCTCCGGGTCCAGAATAAGCACTTTCACCTCAAGTGCTTCACGTGTAAAGGTAAATTAAACACTTTAACACATCATTACACACCCGAAGCTTTCATTTAATTGAATTTAACCACTTATATTCATTGGATTATTTGTTTACTACGTCGAACTGAGTGGTTTAGGGAGCTCTGATAAACATTTTTCTCCTGACTGAGCAAAAAACACAGTGGGAGTTGTGTGAAGAGATGCATCTGAAGTGTGAAGTCTGAAAATTCATTGCTAATCTAACACTGGCATGATTGTTGGGAAATTTCTACACTTCATTCAAATTGTTTAATGAATAAACTGCAGTCTGATTTATAAATAGATTTTATTTCATTCTGTATGTAGAAACAAAATCTAGTGTGATTTTAGCTAAAAAGATTTACTCTTTGAGGAAGACGTGTTCGTTGTAATTACATGACTCATCAAAACATTCATGATGTCATTAATTACAGGATTATGCAGACTTCGACGACACGTCATCAACTTGTTAATCCACCTGTCTGTTGCTTTTTGGTACAATTACAATGTCTAGGCATGTTTCTAGCCAAGAGACTCCCGACTGCTAAACTTTAGTAGCTAATCTGGGATTGGAACACTAGTAAAGGGATATCTTTGTTAAACTGCAGTTTAAAATAAAACAGATTAGAATCTATTTTTGTCCTTTACTACAAGTCAGTTGATTCCAAACGATTATCGTTAAATGAGACTAGTGAGTCTATTTTTTCCCCAAGTTTTCTGAGTTTTTATTAATTAATTTGTATTTGCTATGAAATTAACTTTGTTCCACCATGAACGCACAATACGCCCTATTTATGCTTGTATACAGTAACATCATCAAATTCCAGATTTTTCACATTTTTTTTCCTTTTGCTGTTTAATTTCATAAATTAACTTTAACAGAATTGCCTAAAGCGTTTTCTTGTCTGATGACATGTGTCTGATGAAATGTGGACATCATAGCTGGAGGCCACCTAATCTCCCACCGCAAGCTTTCTTCAAACTTAGTTAGCTCACAAACTAATCTCATCATCCCTCGGCCGTAATGCAATTAATCCTGAATTTCTCCCTCTCTCGCTCCATTCATCACCACGACTTAATGTGGCTCTTTGCATGGGAATAATTAAATGCAGTTTTTTCTAGCATTGGGATATTTTTCCTCTTCAGTCAGTATTTTTCAAATGACAGGCAAATTTCTGAGGTGACTCAGTGCTCCTAGGAAGCGTAAATTAATCTGGCAGGTGGTGACTATGGGATTTAGGAATAAAGCATGAGAACACATATATATTCTGATGGAACTGCATTTTGCATCTGCAGATAATTTTCAGTTTCAGCTACAACCTTGTGATTGGCTACGTTGTAATGGCAGTTATAAACTCTTATAGGTTTAAAAAAACTTTCTCAAAAATTCTTGAGAAAGTTGTTTACCAACAACTGACAAAATTTATTTTAGTGAACAACTCATTTGATGTCTTCCAGTCAGGTTTTAGACCTCATCACAGTACAGAGACAGCTCTGATCAAGGTAACAAATGACATTCGTATGAACACTGACGCTGGCAAAGTCTCTGTTTTAATCCTGTTGGACCTGAGTGCTGCGTTTGACACTGTGGATCATGGGATCCTTCTACAGAGGCTAGAGAACTGGGTTGGTGTTTCTGGTACTGCGCTTAGTTGGTTTAAATCTTATTTAGAAGGACGCAAGTATTTTGTAGAAATTGGAAATTGTGTGTCAGATCACATGCCTTTGACCTGTGGGGTTCCCCAGGGGTCAATTCTTGGACCCCTGCTGTTTAACCTCTACATGCTGCCGTTAGGGCAATTGATAGCCAGTAATAACGTGTCCTATCACAATTACGCAGATGATACTCAGATTTATGTGTCACTGACAGCAGGTGAACTTGGACCTGTGGATTCACTCTGTCGCTGTGTTCAGCAAATCAGAGTCTGGATGTAAAACAACTTTCTCCAGCTAAACTCAGACAAAACTGAAATCATTGTCTTTGGCCCACAGAAACAAAGAGAAAGTGTCATCAGTTACCTTCAATCTCTCTCTCTGAAACCGACAAATCAAGTTAGAAATCTGGGAGTAATAATGGACTCAGACTTTAACTTCAACAGTCACATCAAATCAATTACATCAGCAGCCTTTTACCACCTGAAAAACATCGCCAAAATCAGAGGTTTGGTTTCTAAAACAGACTTAGAGGTTCTTATCCATGCATTTGTTTCCAGCAGGTTAGATTATTGCAACGGTCTACTCACTGGTCTGAACAAAAAGGCTTTAAAACAGCTGCAGTTTATTCAAAATGCTGCGGCTCGAGTCCTAACAAGAACTAGAAAATACGATCACATTAGTCCTGTGCTAAAGTCTCTGCACTGGCTTCCTGTGGCTCAGAGAATAGACTTTAAAGCTGCTCTGCTTGTGTTTAAGTCTCTCCATGGTCTAGCACCAAAGTACATCTGTGATATGTTAGTACCTTATGAACCATCTAGAACTCTGAGGACCTCCGGGACTGGCCTCCTGCTGGTGCCTAGAGTCAGGACTAAACATGGAGAAGCTGCATTTCAATTTTATGCTGCAAAAGTCTGGAACAAACTTCCTGAGGCCGCGAGACAGGCCTCTACTGTGACAATGTTTAAATCTAGGCTGAAAACAGTTCTGTTTAACTGTGCTTTTTATTAATTGCTCAATTTTTAATCTGTTTTAATGATTTTATTTATTTAATTTTTTAAACTTTTTGATTCTATGTTTTGTGATTTTAATGCATTCTTTTTCTCTTCTTTCTTGTGAAGCACTTTGAATTACATTTTGTATGAATTGTGCTATACAAATAAACTTGCCTTGCCTTGCCTTAAAAAAAAAAAAAAGCAAAACAAATCTATCACATTGATGTAGTAAGAAAGTTTTATTCACATTTGGCAGGGGACTCAGTTCTTTTGAAAGTATGAGGAGAAACCAACAACATTCAGACCAAGAATTTTTATGTTCCTCCTGGTGCTCCTCCCCCTTCCTCCTGGCGTCCCTCCCCTTGCTCCTGAGACCCCTCCCCTTCCGGGCGAGGCCACTCCCTTCCATTCAGGCCACTCTCCCTGCTCTTAAGGCCCCGCCCCCTCTCCTGGGGTCGAGATGAGCAAGATGGGGTGGTTCAGGCATCTGGTCACCCCCATCCTCTCGAGGCCCCTCCCTTTCCTGCCGAGGCTCCTCCTCTTCTCCCTGAGGCCCTCCCCTCTTTTTAAGGCGTTTCACCCCACCCCCACAAAAGTAAAAAAAAAAAAGTTCTTAAGAAAAAAAGCCTTAAAAACGCTTAAAAAAAAAAAAACCCAACCTTTAATATTTTACACACACAAAAAGAAAAAAAATTGATGTAGTAACAAAGTTTCATTCACATTTGGCAGGTTACTCACTTCTTTTGAAAGGATGAGGAGAAACCAACAACATTCAGACCAACAGTTTTTATGTTGCTTGTCACAATTACGAGGGTTAGGTTTTTGCATCGAGTCACAAAAGCTCTTATTGCACATCATGTTTTCAACAAGTCCATTCAGTTTGAAGGTCTATGATAAAATGATTTCTTCTTTAGTGTTCTGCCTTTTGTGGGAATGACGAGGCTAAATTTGAATAAGAGGAAGTTGATTGAAAATTGAAACTATAATAGAGTCCATTATGATTCTGTTATCTTCAAGAACAGATCAAGACTGTTTTCCGTTTTAAACAATCACAGAATTCTTCCTGCTTTAAATCATCAGCTTTCAAAGTGACAATAAAAGCAGTTGAAGTGCTAATTTAATAGAGTCATGTCAGAGAAAAAAAAAGTACTTTTTTTTTCTATTTGTGTCGTTGTTAGCATCATTGATTGAAGGTTTTTCTGTTACACTTCCAACAATAATACACTGAGCTGATCCAATGTATTTTTTGTAATACTTTAGTCAACATCCATTACACACTTTTGGTTTGTCTCTTAGGATTACACAGCCTTCACAGAGCTATTGATGAATGAAGGAGGTGTTTGGTTTTATGTGGAGGGATGTTAATTAGAGAAAACGTGTGTGTGTGTCCTGTGTAGTGTGCGGCTGCGACCTCGCACAGGGGGGCTTCTTCATGAAGAATGGAGAATACCTTTGTACACTGGACTATCAACGCATGCACGGAACCCGCTGTAACGGCTGTGGGGATTTTGTTGAGGGCGAAGTGGTCACTGCATTGGGAAAGACGTATCATCCTGCCTGCTTCGTCTGCACCATCTGCAAGTAAGAGGAAGCTCAGATAAGATTAAATAGGGACTCAGTTTTACATTCAAGAAAAAAAGATTGTTTAAACATCATTAAATAAAATTAGTAGCCATTTTTTTCATTTTCTCCTGTTAAAATTTCTTGTGGTGCAATTCTGTTTCAGGTTGGAGAGTAAATATTTTTCTATTTTGTGCACATCAGTGTAAACCTGACAGTCTGCAGAAAGATTTTGTGTTTTTTGACTCACCCAGCAGATAATGTTGACATGATCTCATTATTATTTCCTGTTACTTTCTGCCCTGTTTGACCACCTGCAAGCCACAACCAATAATCCATTATACACATCAGCGGGTTGTAACTCATATTGTGCTGGCTGATGTCTTCCAGACGGCCGTTTCCTGCTGGGGACAGGGTGACCTTTAACGGGAAGGACTGTCTGTGTCAGTACTGTGTGGAACCCATGTCGCCAGGACCCAAGGACATCCTGGGCTCCAGTAGTAAGTGGTTATTGTCTGTATAACACAAAATCACAGGAGGCCGTTTAGGTGGGGAAAAAAGTTTTATGGTAACTATTTCAGAGTTTAACACAATTTTGTGACAAAAAAAAACAACCCGGCTTCATGAATACCACATGAATTTATATACTTTTTAAAATCTGTATTTTTTGTGTGAGTAGATCTCGTGGTCATATACATATCATGTATATGTTATGTGGTTGTTCTTTCCCTGCCTGGGTATTGCAAATGTAAATTAGCCTCAGGCTCACTGTCGTGGTTCCCTCGAGCCACCACCAGAGGGAGCCAGGGATCCCCTCACCTTTCCCCCAAATCTGGCAATTGGCATTTTGAACACCTGTGGGCTCAGCTGGAGCCAATCTCCCGGCTGCCTACTTAAGGGCAGCCTTGCCAGCCTTTAGCTGTCAGGTCTTACTACAGTCATCTGTCCCAGCCAGGTTACCCTGGTTGCCTGACCATGTTTGTTATTTTTATTTTTGTTGGACTCTGGAAGCCTTTAGTTAATCATGTTTTGTTTTTCCTTTACAGACTTTCCGGTTTTATGTTAATAAACTCTGTTAAAGTCCTGCATTTGGGTCCTCCTCTTTCCACCATACCTTCCCCCACCACAACACTCACTTTGGTACAATGCATCAAAGAAAAATGTTCCTTTTAAAAATAAACTAATAAATAAGTTATTTTTGCACACATTTAAATGTTGTACTGACCAGATATTTACATGTGATGTTTTGGCTCTTAAGAGTCATTTTAAAATCTCGTCAGTCATCTAATTAGCTGAAAGGTGATCCATTTAAAAGACAAATATCCAAATACCTGGATCTAGCTTGTTTTTGGCTTCACTTAAACTGGCCCATGGAAATAGAAGCCTAAGCCGGGATCCAGCAAACAATATGACGTTGAGGCAATGTTGCACCAACTTGCAACAACCTGGTGCAACAATGTTGTAGGAATTTAAATACAGCTTGTCTTTTCACTGGAACTTGACTGCAACGTTACAAATAACGTGGTCAGGTAAGGTTTTGACAAAGTTGCAGTCAAGTTGCAAGAATAGACTCATTTATGTTGCTACAACGTAGCTGCAAAACTTGCATCAACTTTGATGCAATGTTACAGTAATACTGCCTTGATATCACATTAGCAAGCCACATAGTATAAAGCTCTACAGGCAATACATTTGGAAAAAATATTTGTGCATTCTCGTTGTTACACAAAACACTGTTCTTAGAAGAAACAACATTGAACTTTCTAGCTCCACTCCACCCAGAGCAGAGCAGCTCTACTCTGAGCTCCTCTATATTTATTGAGCAAGAGCACAGCTATTCTTTGGAACAACCTCATTTTGGCCACTTGAATTAAGGATCTTGTTCTTTCAGTCCCGAATCATGGCTGGTAAATAGTTTTCAGTTCTTTAAATTTCTGTTAAAAAAAAACACTCTAAAGTTGGCGACCAAACTGTCATGCATAAGTAACAGATCCAAGTGATTTAATTTGTTCCTCAGACTTTTTATCCATCGCTTAGTGCTTGTTCGAGCGGTTAGCTTGGCATGCCTCAAATGAGTCTAAAGAGACAGTGTGGTGCAGTCCGTCATTAGGCTGATCGATCCGTAAACCTTAGATAATATGAAAGGGTTTGCAAATACAGGAACAAAACCGAGCATTACACACTCCGGGCATTACACAGTCATCTTCACATAAAACCGTTAACTGCTCATAAAATGGACTTGTAAATAAAATCTTTAAGTTATAAGCTGTAAAACTGACCTCATCATAACATAACAGGAATTCCCCCACATCCCAGTTATGCTTTAGGAATGATGACAATCCAATTTTTGGGAGATCCTAAAGCTTTCTTTTCTCTATAACCATAAGGTTCCTCTCTGAACAGGGCGTGCTAAATAATGCATGGCCATGCATTTACTTTCCTCTGGATCAGGGAATGTTTAGCCGTCTAGTTTCACATCCTCCCCCTTGCTCTTCCTCTCTCTCTCCTTTCCCCTGGTCTCTCTGTTGGCATTTGAAGAGCTTTTAGACAAGGTCACCTATAAATAAGGCATGCTGATTCTATTCACGTCATCATCCCAACCTTGTTATGCCTCGCAAAGTTATCATCCCCTGTGGTTGCAGCACGCAGGGTTCCCCTCACCACCCACCCCCATTCATTAAAGAAGAGCTGGCAGGAACATTGTTTAGTTAGAAACCAACTTCTTACACAACCTCAAAAAATCCTTCTTGAAAATTGATGGAGCTTTTAAACCTAAAAAATGATTGAAAGAGACAACTATCTTTCTACTCTCTACGACCTCTGATTGTTTACAATTACGAAAAGTTGTCACACTTTTTAAAGATATATTTTAAGTATGTTTCTGCATCTATTTTCCAGATTGTGCAGGTTGTGGCCGAGACATTAAGAACGGACAAGCTCTTCTAGCTTTGGACAGGCAATGGCATCTGGGATGCTTTAAGTGTAAGGCTTGCAACAAAGTTCTGACCGGGGAGTACATCAGCAAGTAAGCAGCTCATGTCCTGGCTACATTTGGATTTGCATGTTTACATATATTTATCCCCTCTCGTCACAGAGATGGTGCTCCTTACTGTGAGAAGGACTATCAGATTAATTTTGGAGTTCAGTGTGAGGCGTGCCATCAGTTCATCACAGGGAAGGTGTTAGAGGTAAGATGACACACATGCAGAATATTTTCATACCTGCTGTTCTTTCGCTGCATTGCATAAAAAAATCCTCTAACTGAAGTTTGTCAGAAAGGAAATATTGAGGTTTTATGGGATTTTACATTTCTTATCTCATGATATATGTGGGATAAGAATATGTTTCGTTTAGTCTTCTGAACGGCTTATAGTCACAATTGGGCCTTTCGGGGTGCCGAAGCTTATCCCGGCTGATTTAAGGCGAGAGGCAGGGTACACCCCGAACAGGTTGCCAAACTGTTGCGGGGCGACACAAAGACAACCAACCACACACTCACTCTTAAGGGCAATTTTGTAGCTAGCAGCCAATTGATATTGGAGGGTGGGAAGAAACTGGAGAACTCAGAAAAAAAAACACATATACATAAGGAGAACATGCAAACTTCACACAGAAAGGCAAGTGTTTCAGGCTTCGCCCACACTCCAGGACTCGAACCCTGACTTTTATTGCTGTGACGCCACCATGCTAACCACTGTGTCACCCATGAGAATATACTAGATCTTGTCTCATAATTATTACTGTTATTATCTCATGCTCTTTTTTTTTTGACAAAAAAGCAAATATCACAATTTAATTGAATTTTTTTACACTGAATTCCCCCCTCATCTCGCTCTATTATTAGTCCCGTCCACTGAGCATGTGCACACTATAATGTAAATCTTGTTTAAGGCTGCAAATACAATGTGAAGTGCATCAAATTAGCAAAACAAGCACATTTTCTTCTATATTTAGGAGCATTTACATTAAAATGGCATGTTCCGATTTATAAGCAGAGTGAGTGCACCGCTGCTGCAAAACACTTCCTGCTTATATTAGAATGTAGGCATGTCGGAGAACAAATTCCATGGCAAAGAACAATCTGGCATTCAAATTGCTTCGTAATATTGATGGAAGAGCTTGCAAATCAGTCAAACTGCTGAATAAAATAGAAAACAACTTCAATTATGCTTTTGATGAAAACCTTCAAAAAAATTATTTTATATAGGTAGTACCTCCTCGAAATGAAATGACAAATAATCAGGTGTCCGAATCTTCTATGAACCCACTGAAGGCAACAAGCAACCATACTCTCTGAATACAAATAAACTTTTAAAAACCTAGCAGAGACATCAAAATACAGTTGAACATTAAAGTCTTAAATGAGTTTCAAGTGATCTTAGGATCAGTATTTGGACGTTTTTAAGACGTCACAGTGTTACTGAGATGGGATGTCGCATGCACCATGTTTGTAAAATGTAGTTTGGTAATCTTTTATGTAATCTCCTAAACATTCAGACAGGCAGACTTTTCTACATGACTGAATCCAATGAAAGATTAAATTTGAATAGATTTCAACACTAACTGATACAAACTTTCATTACTGAGAATTATATAAAAATTACATAAAGCCACTAATGCGATGTGACGTTTGGGATGTGAGCATTAATAATTTATCTGGAGTGTCATGCAACTGTTATAACTCTGAGTTTAAGCCTTTTTAACTTAAACTGATGATATGTAAAACCTTAACAGATTTGTCTTTGACACTGGCTAACCTCTCAACTTCACAACAACTGCAATCCTGTCCGTGATCCAATCAGACGCCAAATAAACAATGTGTTATTTCATGGTAAGAAAATGTCACTCTGAGCCAGTTGGATTCATGCTAATCCATGGCTAATACAGGGCTTTACAAGATTCCTCTGAGCTCTGATCAGTGGATCAGGAGGCCCAAAGAGACACTACTCTGTCTGATAGAATCACTGACCAAAACCGTACTTCAAATACTGTTTCTACATAATAAATGGTAAATGGACTCTACTTGTATAGCGCTTTTCCACCTGTGTCGGCACTCAAAGCGCTTTACAGTGTAGCTCACATTCACCCATTCACACACACATTCATACCTGATGGGGATGCCTCCATGCAAGGAGCAAACCACCATCAGGAGCAATTGGGGGGTTCGGTGTCTTGCTCAAGGACACCTCGGCATTAACTCCTGGCGGGGGATCGAACTGGCAACCCTCCGGTTACAGGGCGGTCACCCTACTCACTGAGCCATCCTTCCCCCTAATAAATGCTCTAACTCAAGATACCCACTCACTTTTGGCATGGGAGCCACTATAAGTCAAACATCTTATCAACAAATGCATTACACATTAACAACTGGGACTTTCTATGTTTGAATGGAAATAATTAAATTGTTCTATTGAACACTGTTTTTTGACATGTAAATGTTATATTGAAGACTTTGTTTTTTGTAGTATTGAAAGCTTTGTAAAACTACACTCTATAGGTCATTTTAGTATTGCCATAATGCACCTGTACCTTTAAGTAGATTTATCCAGAATTCAAAGAGAATCTTTCTAAGTTTTTGCAAAAAATTTGCAAAAAATAAGGATAAAGACAACGACCTGACATTTTTTTTATGTGCAACACAACTGTAATATCCTCATAAAGTCTCAAAAATGTGAGTCACGACCTTCTCTAAGTTTTGTTTTTTTTTTTTTTGTGGAGAAAGCATTGCATATTGCAGAGAGGAATGGGAGGGTTGTGCTGTTTGGTTGCTATGGTTGTAGTAAACACGCTAACAGGCAATGTCACTAGCTCAGGGGTCACCAACCTTTTTGAAACTGAGAGCTGCTTCAAGAGCTCTGAGTAATGCAAAGGGCTACCACTTTGATGATACACTTCTGAAATAACAAAGTTACACAGTGTACCTTTAATTTTATATTATTATTAATGATATTCTATGTGAAGACACTGATTGTTAATGATCCATCACAATAATTATTTCAGTATGATTAAACAAGGTAAGAAACAGATACATTTCAATATGCAATATCCAAGTGTTTCATTTTCAAATGATCACTTCCACAACATTTTGCTGGAAATCTTTTTCAATTTTTACTAGCCACCAACAGTTATCAAATCATAAACTCTGAACCATGTTTGTATAAATGATCAATTATGTAAGATTTAACAAAAATCTACTCCTTTCAAAATAAGGGCGGTGCGACTGTGCGTCGCTACGGTCGCACCGCAGATGAGACACACAGTTTTCTTTCACGTTAGTAAAAAACAACTCTTCCTCCCATTCACTGTGAAAATGATAAGTTTTCTTCCTTTTTTCTGTCATGTTTTTGTAGGTAGAAAATGCGTTCGTAACCTCATCTTTGCAGCGCTCACGTTTACGTTTTTATGTATTCGTTTTTAAATTTACATCACTGTAAATGAAATTCAAATAGAATAGCAGCACAATTAAATAAAATTTTAGACAGAGCTAATTTGTGTTTAGTGCTATTTTTAGAACTGGCCTGCGGGCGACTGATGCGGTCGCTGCGGGCAACCTGGTGCCCGCGGGCATTGGGTTGGTGACCCCTGCTATAGCTGAACAGCCCTGCCTGAATCAAATGCCCAAATTGTTTGCTTTTTAAAAACCAACAACCTTGAGTTTCACCACAACGATCACTGGGAGCCACCACGAAATTGCAATTGACATCTTTGGCACTCTGCTGTATGTAGTTATCAGAGTTGCCTTAGATTTAAAAAAGATTCATTTAAAAAAGTCATTTTCTGACTTTTAAAGCAGTAAAATGTGAAATGCAAATTATTTGACAGTAGCTTATGAGTGGCCACTTTTATTATGTGAAGGTTCATTTGGGTATTTATCACTCTTAGTCAATGTGGTGCAGGCTTTGTAATGGATCACTTTACATGCAAAGTGCTGCATCCGTGTAGTGGAGAGTTTAAGTCCTCAAATCGTTTATTAGGCGACATTATCCGTGTTATCACAAAGCAGAGCAATCAGACATCTGAAGATAGGTTGACTTTGTTAAATAAGTGGATTTACAGTGATTTGGAATAAACTCATCTGGACCTTACCCTAAATGAAGTCCCTTAACTGTTCTCATCTCTTAATCTCTCGAGAACTACAAAGAAAATGTGCTTTTTCAAAGAACACATCCAGTCATTTTCCTCAAGAAGTAAACACAGTCATGAGTTCACTAAATTGATAAAACGTTATTGCTCTAACAAGGCGTTAAGGCGAGGAAAGAAATGCCACTGAGAGGAGGTAAAGCACCAAGTTTATTGCCTGGAAGTCCCAGCTCGGCATCTCTGGCTTTCCTTCAGGCTTCATTGATCTTCATTTTCTTGTTATGTCAAGTTTGCTTTGTTCTCTGCGTTTTGCAGGCTGGAGATAAGCACTACCACCCTAGCTGTGCACGATGCAGCAGGTGCAATCAGATGTTCACAGAAGGAGAAGAGATGTATCTTCAAGGTGAGTGAATTCACAATTACTGTAGCAATCATGTGGATTTTTTTTTTATTTGAGGAAGAAAAAAATCCACGGTCCACTTCAAGGTTGAGCCAAATTTAAGGACATAACATCGAGTTACATTTAAGGACAGATGTCATACAAGTTGCAAATTCAGGTTTATCTTGTTTTAGCTTGCATGTGGTGTGGACAAAGTGAATTCTATGTTCTCCTACTCACATGAACACCCAGATGGGACTAAGCTGTTCATTACTGCTGTATCTTCTCCATCTTTTCTCTTAGGGTCGACAGTGTGGCATCCAGGCTGCAAGAACACAACTAGAACAGAAGAGAGGCACAGGGAGCGGGTAGGAATCTGAACTCTTTAAACTCACTCCTTCTTCATTTTGCTTCAGCGCATGACAAAAAACTTTCAGAAAAAAGTTCAGACGTTTACCTCTTGGAGTGTTACAACCCGCTGTGGTTTAGATCATGTCCCTGATCAGGCGATGTTGGCTACAAGTGTGTGTCTGTGGGTGTGTATCCTTATATGTGTACTTATACTTGTTCATACTTATATGTGGACACTTTTGCATTGATATTTGTGTGTGTGAGAGTTGTGAGATGAACAGCAGGGACAAAACAACCCCCGTGTGATGTCCTGTGAACCCCCACTCTCCCTTCCCTCCACAGCTTTTGCCTCCGTCTCTCTTATTCCTTCAAAAAACAGAAAGGCAGGTACTGTATTCGCTATTGGCTATGAGATGGCATCATCCTGTGTTCCACCATGTATTTAAGATACGATGCACTGTATGCTGCCACCTGCTGGGACAGCTTGCAGTGCGGTCCCTGTCTATCACAAAACCATTCAGTCTTGTCTTTAAACACTTTGCAGATGAACTGTGCTCATTAGCAAGGTGCATGTGTCTAAGAGTCAATATGATCAAATGTGACAGATGACTATCTCTTGAAATCTAAATTATTCACTCATTTGATGAAAAGTTCATCTTATTATTGCGCTGATACCTGCTACCATTCAAAATGTTCATTTCTCATAAACAGGCATGAGGATAATATCACAGCACTGAAATACTCATTCACTTTGCAAATCAGCAAATGAATGAAGTAACCATGAGTATAGTATATAATAAGATGTTGTTTCTCATTGCTCATGTAGATTATAAGAATTAAATAGGATAATTCTGTAGGATTTGGGGCAAATAATTTCGTGTGAATGTCAGTGGGTTGTTAAATGTAACAATTGTTTGATTTTTTTTTACGTATTGAATCAAACATTTACCTGTCTAATACCAACCTATGTCTTTGCTTTTGATAGCCAACCAGGTCGTCATCCGAAAGTATTTGTTCCAGACCTGGTTCAAGCATACCAGGCTCACCGGGTCACACGATCTATGTAAGAAATATCATCCAGCTACACAGAAATCTCAAATCTCTCATTCTAATAGAAGTTGGAGCAATTCTGAAATGCAATAGAAGTTTTTTATGTATTTTTTTTCTAATTAATCTTGTGATGTTTTCATTACTTGCATACATTTTTTAATCAGATGTTAAATTAATTTAAGAAAAATAAGTTAAGAGAAGATGTTAAAAACTTACACGTACAAAAGTTAAATTATTGGAATTTGTTTGAAGGCCTGAATAAATTACAAAACCAATATGTACTTAAGGTCCTGATGTTCCAATCAGGAATAAATTCTGTTCCAAACCCATTTAGAAAATGAGTAATAAAACATATTTTTTAACCTAGGATGCAATAAAATGTCTGGACAGTCTGAGAAAATGTCGGTGCGCAAAGAAAATATGTTTCTAAAAGTTAAAAAAACTTAAACTGTTTTCCTCCAGGAAGCTGACCGATGTCTTCCACTGGTTATCAGACTTGCTAGAGATCCACAAAGAAACAGTGGACATCCATTTGTATTGATGCAAAGTGCTTCAATTGATTACTTAAGCTCAATAATTTAACAAAGTTCCGTGAAAGGTCTTCACACGCAGTCAATCACATGTAAACAATCAGACTTAAGTCAACCAATACAAGTCGCTAAACTAAACGATCGTTAGATTAATTTAAATTAGGTTGTCTATTAAGTTATTTATTCCACTAAACTCAGTTACTTCAGCAAAACTCAAACAGACTTCTCTTTTTAGTCCGTTTCTTTTGCTGTTTTTAAAATTGTCACTTTAAGAAAAAACAGAACTTGTGAAATTAAAATCCTATTTTTGGCAGAAAAGAGCCCTCCTGCAAAAGTGCCTCGCTTTTACACAGTTTGTAAAATTGCATTGCTAATTTTCCATCAAAGTTGCAAGTTAATAATGCAACTTTGATCAAATTAGATGCAAAAAGATTAAAACCTTAAATTGTAAAACACAAATGTGTTAAACCTTTAAACACAAATGTAACCTCTTAAAGCATTATTAGAAATTGTTCCAACTTACTTGTATGTAACATTTTATTAGATGGTTTGATCCCCAGTATCACCGTAGTAATCTCCCTTTGCTCTTGTGTGTGTTTGCATGTTTGTTCTAGGCAAAAGTAGACAATGAGATCCTTGATTACAGAGACCTAGCTGCCATTCCAAAAGTCAAAGCCATTTATGACATTGAGCGTCCCGATCTTATTACATATGAACCCATGTACACAACCTCTTTGGATGAAAGAGAGGAAAGAGGAGAGACTGTAGGAGAGGTAAACACAGATACAGCACACTTTTCTTTCTCTATGCTATTTCTGGGATTTTGAAGACACTGCATGAAGACAAATAGCACTATTTCGTTCCGCTTTGTTTTCTACAAAAACTCTGATCTTTTGTGTCCCTCACAGCTTCACAATGCCAGAAGAGAACGTTGCTCCTTACCTGATGACAAGGTACGATTTCTAGAGGAATTTGTCAAAGAAAAAGAAAAACAAGAATAAATAAAATAACTTTTTCTTATTTTATTCACTCTAGACCTCAAGAAACATGTCACCAACTCCACCTGGAGAGGTGAGAAAGTTCTTCAGACTTATTGTTATTTATACAGTGGTCTCTCAATCACAACTGGTTGTGAAGCAACAGGTGCATGTGTGTGTATCAGGGTTATTACGACAGGAGAGATCGGATTCTCCAAAGGTCGACAAGTCAAGGATCCATAGGATCACCTGTTTATAATCGCCATGGTTACACTCCCACCCTCTCTCGCTCACCGCAACATTTTCACCGGCCAGGTTAGTGCTTTTATAAACTCTTCTGTTTACATGTGTAGGAGTGGATGTTTGGACCTCAAGGTTTACAAAGTGAATGATTCAGATCTTTGTTCACTGACTACAAGATTTTTGTGGAGATGTTGTTCTAGTTTGATCGATAATCTCTTCAGATTAAACCCTCTCACCTCCCTCCTTCTTTGTTTAATATACTGGTATAAGTATGAATGTAGTCAAAATTGACCTAAGGTTGTGTTTTTATTAAAAAAGAATTCCAGCAAATATCAACCTCACAGTCAATTTTGTGTCTTGAACTACTTATTTTGCTTTCTGTAGTTTTTCCTACATTAAAAGTTAACTTTTAATGTGTTTCTTAGTTTACCTTGTAAACACCTTACCTCTCACTTTATCGCTTCTTTTCAACATTTGACTTGTGTGTATCTACCTTTTTTTTTTGCCCCTCACCGTTCACTTCTTCTGCCCGGTGTTGGTGTTTTTGTCCCACAACTTCCCTCCTTGCAGAGGCTCTCACGGGCATGCAGAAGCTCTGTTCCTCTCTGTGCAGTAACAGTGTGGGCTCCAGAAATAGTGACTCCCGCCCCACATCCCCTTTCAGACACCACTTTCTCCCCCATAGCCAAGGTAAGGGCCCCGCTCCTATTGGTCCTCCTCTTCGACCTCGAAGGAGCACACAGCTTCCATCGTCACATGGGATGTCATCTCACATCAAAAACTCATCTCATAGGCTCATTCCTATTTGTCATACAGATTTAAACATCAGAAAAACATCCTATATGTTTTTGTTAAACTTAAGTACATAATACAGTTTCTTACTAATGTGCATTTCTGTCCATTTAATTTTTGCAGCCTGCATGAATTTACAGATTTCAATGATTGAAACCAGATAATTAGACAATTTTCTGTTATTTTTGCATAAGGTTCCTATTGCTTGCTGAAAAATACCCATCTTGTGATCCCAAATTAACAGAACCTGCATCTTCATTTGCTCTCGCTACACATGGTTCTACTAATTTGATCTGCTTCTAGTCATCAGCACTAACCACATTTCTCAGAACCAACCAGAATGTGCTCTCCTGGTCTAGCTGGTCCCAGTTTGTTGCACCATTCAAATCTGTGCTACCCCCTTCTTATGTTCTGTTCTTGGTTCTTCTCACTGGAGGCACCGACCCGCAGAGCGGCCGGAGCTCCCCCCTCCCACTCAGGCCCGACAGCAGGCCGATCACCCCGCCTCTCTCTCAGACCCCAAAACATTTCCACCTCCCAGGTAGGAGCTGGAGCGCACCCTGTCACTGCTTTCCAGTCTGTATTTATTACCCCCTCCTTCTCTTTCTTTCTCTTCTTACTCTCTGTCTGTCTTTTTATCAATTCCATTTTGGATCAGTTTTTTTTTTCTTACCTTCATTTTAAACAAGTAAACAAAATGCATTTAATAAAACATTATTTTGTGGCTTCTTCTCTCTTATCCATCTGAGTCGGACATTGTTTCCAAATGTCTTCTGTCTGGTTGCAGATCAGGGGAGCAACATCTACAGAAAACCACCTATCTACAAACAACACGGTACTTTTTCTCTCTTTATAAAATCCCAAATAAGCTTAGAAGTGATTAGTAAATCTTTCAAATGGATTTTATTCAAGGAAGGCTGCACAACAAATCAGTTCACGTTTACCCAGTTGAAATTTTTCTGATGTATTCTGTAAAATTTTCCTCTGAGCTAAGCATCAAAAAGTATCTTGTGGTTTTTATGTCACTAAATACAGCCTCGTCTGTGTTCATCTAATCACTCTCAGTGTCAGTGTGGGGTTTGAAGTCTGTCTCCAACCCTTTTCTGTCTGACTTATAGCTTTTCCCTACTTTATTCTTTGTCCACCTTGACAAGTCACAGCAGGTGTATTTTTTGAGTTGAGTAACAATAATTTTTGTAATTAAGGAGGGGGTTTCTGCAAAATTGACTTTTTGGTGGTTTTTACCATGTTTGAACATTAGTGCTCTGTCAAAACCACCAGCAGCAGTGCACACACTCTGCTCGTGCTCAATCGCTCTCCAGGACAGGAAGGGATATTTTCACAGAATGGACCAAAATAATAATATAAAAAAATATGCGCTAGTTTTGCAAACTTGTTGCACTTTACACTGTATTTGCGACTTTGAACAAAATTTACGCTGTGTCGTGTGCGCAACCATCCGGGATGCAGGATCAAGCGGAGAGCAAGAGGATAGTAAAACTAAATACAAACTAATTGTAAAAAGTTTACAAGCTTTCTGGCAAACATCACATTTTTTGAGGTGAAAAAAAATATACCATGTTTAACTACATATGCTATGAGATAAGAATTATTACCCCACAAAACCACAATACCCCCTCTTTAAAAGTCATTGGAGAAACTGACTATTTCTTCAAGTGTAACGTATAAACTCAGCTTCTCACTCAAAAGTCACAATTTTGGCTTTTGAATTCAAATTGACCATGTTTTACATTGTTTTCTGTCAGGTTAAAATGTTATATCTTGATCTGCAGTGACTTGTTATAAAAGGCATCCTTTGCTGTGAACTGATGACACACAATTGAATGAATTTTTTTTTTAGCCTGATTGTCCTGTAGTGCTGAAATGTTTACTTGTGAGCCACACACTGATAGTTCAGCTCCCGTGGTTAAACCTAGATACAGCTGCCATAGCGCATCAAAGCAAGACTGCTGATGAGATCATCAGGTCCGCCACCTTTCCCGCTGCCCATGCTCCCTCTCCAGATGACAGCTCGCGATGTGAGGGGGACTGTTGGCCCCACTCGCTCACTGTTTTAGGTACAGTAGGTTCCCGATGGGCATGTCTGCACACCTCCCTCCCCCAGTGGTACAACACACACCCTCGCTTCTCCAAGAGCTTATCTGCATCTTTGCTTCACCCGGACTCACGCTCCCATGCAGGTGTTTCAGTATTTGCCCTTTTAAGTTTTGCTTGCACAGACCAAAAAGGTTTCCGTTGCTGCCGTGTTGTTTTTTGCTTGGGGTGGCATTAGTTTCACCATTTCTCATGCTTCTTCTTGCACACGATGGGTACCAGAGCGAAGTGCAAAAGTATCACAAATGACTTGGACAGAGATAACTGAGACTGACTTCAAACTTTTGTCTGTCTGTCTTACATTGTCCCATTCCGTGTATCAGACATCCGATAAAATCTGGACATGACGATGATGTGAAAGCTTCTCTATGTCAGTTCAATATTTCGATGAGCCCCCCTTTGTTTGTCTCGTCAACTCTGTCTCACATTTGTGTTCGAGTGTCTTCTAATGTCTCATTAACAATGTGATTTCTAACTCTCCATGCTGTTTTTATTTACTTCAACTTGTATAGAGGAGTACATAAAGCATGTGACCATGTATGCTTTAAAGATACTGTATGTAGGCCTGTTTATTACGTGTAACTTTGTTGGTTTGAACATGCCACACGCAGGTTCAGAAGGGAGGAGAAAATCCAGAGAAGAAGAGGAGGAAGAGGCATTGAAAAAAAAGCAACTCCAAGAAGAACACCTCAGTAAAGTTAGTCACATAACGTTTCTGACCGCCATCCAGTTAACAATCATACAACAGTTTTAATGTGGAGTCATTTTATGTCCCATTTAATTAAATGTGTGCAGATCCAGTCAGGTTTGGGGAAGCTGATTCTGAAGGAGGAGATGGAAAAGGAACAGATTAGGGAACGACATGCACGGAGCCTTTCTGCTCAGCGTTATGATTCCAAACAAAACAACTGTGACACAGGTACAAAGATGCTTTATGTGCTCCTTAGTCTTGTGTTTAAATACTATGCAAAATTTGCTGGTGTAATGACCCAATCCTGAGGCCACTGAACCGGATAACCCAACCGCCTCAGCTGCACCTAGAAATTCTGTCCATAAAAGTATTGAGCAGAATTAGCTCTGGATGGTGTTGGGCTGTCTTGGCTGACATGCCGTAGTATCATCGCATGGTTATTAGAGACAGTGCCTCTGGACTGGCAGTAGAATGGGGGACTGGAGGATGTGTGCCAACTACACATCTCTTCTCAGCCACCCTGGGAAGGTCTATTCAGGGGTACTGGAGAGGTGGGTCCGTCAGATAGTTGAGTTTCGGATTGAAGAGGAGCAGTGTGGTTTCCCTCTCAGACGTTGAACTGCAGACCAACTCTGTAGCTCAGTAGTTCCATGACCCCTCGATCCTAGACAGTTGGGAGTTTGCCCAACCAGTTTACATGTGCTTCATGGATTTGGAGAAGGCATTCGATCACGTCTCTTGGGTCTTTTGTTGTTTTTGTGTTCATAAATGTCTGAATAAATTAAATTGAAATTGAAAAAAATAATTGAAATTGACTGCTGTGCTGGGTGGTCTGGGAGACTAGAGTCTTAGAGTCCTTATTACACGCTGTCAGGTCTCTATATGACCGTCGCAAGAGCTTGGTTTGTATTGCCGGCAGTATGTTGATTCCAATTCCAATCAGAGTCAGACTCTGCCAAGGCTGCCCGTTGTAACAGATTTATGTACCTTCAAGGTTTAAAAACATATGTTTACACCCATCTTGGACTAAATGACTATAACAAAATAGTTTGAGAGTTTATGAAGTTTTTTGCTTCCATGAAGCTATAAACCTATGGTAGGATTGGATTTAGCTCAGTCAAAGACACGGAGAAAAAAACAGAGGCAGCACACTGAAATCCTAATCTCATCATTGATTATATAATAAACTAGTGTGCCTGATCCAAGTTTTGAATTGCTGCTTAGAAGTTATTTCTTGTGTTTCAGATCCTACTTCTCCAACCAAAACAAACTCCTTACCTGGTTATGGACGGAATGGGCTTCATCGGGTGAGGACTCACAGAGAGATGAATAGCTGGGGAAAAATATTTTTAGTATTAGTTTAATCACAAAGAAAAAAAAATCAGTATATATTGCAATTTAAAAAAATATATATTTAAAGAGGTAGAGTAAAAAAAATAATGCCCTAATTCCTCTCCTTATTTTGCAGCCCCAGTCTACAGATTTTACCCAGTACAACAGCTACGGTGACATGTGCGGAGGTGGCAGAGGTGAGAACTGAGCGCACAACGAAGCCACAGAGTAAATCTATTAGTTTAACCAGAGCTATTTAAAGACACACTTTCATCCAGATCAACTTTTATCTAACTGAGAGATCAGCAGGGTGATTGAGAGCAAAACCATTAACTGTGAGTTTCATTTTCTGTCTCATTTTGTCTTGCAGAGTTTCAGGTATGTCTCTCGTCTGCTTCTTTTCACATGGCATGCTTTTTCATCTTGCCTCATATATTTGCCTGCTCCTGGGTTGCAAACAACCTGAATGCACACCCTCCCACTCCTGCTATCTGCTTGCATCACTGTTGGACTAATGTCAGCTACGGGGCATGTAGCGCTGTGATTTCAAATTGATTTAAGGAGCAAACACGCAATGCCCAGTAGATGAACCCGTGTGTATAAATTTAGAGTATAATCATTGCCTCATGTCTTGTTCTGTGTTGTTTTATCAATGTGATGATTTAGGGTTTATCTTTAAAAACCTCTAATTTAAACCAGAATAATTTTAGATTACAAATAAAACACTATTTAATTTACTGCCCAGAAACTAAGCGATCAAAGCTACTTGCTCCATTTAATGACAGCAGGACATATTCATGTCATTAACCCTTCAGTCCCCTTCCACTATATTGTATTTGTGTATTTTTTATTCTTTAGCACATTAAGGATGGCCGTGCAGCACTTGCAAGGATGGACAGGGGAGTATCTATGCCTAATATGTTGGAACCAAAAGCAAGTATCTTCTTTTTTTGTACCAATAACCAACATACAATAAACACTGAAATATGTTAGAAAAGAAAAAACATTTTTTTCTATTTTGCTTTGTCATTTATTTTTGCATCAGTAGAAAATTTAAGCCAAATCAAGGGGGTGAAATCAGATGAACAATCAGAACTTTGATAAAAAAATAAAAAAAACCCGGAAAGACTCACCTCAGCTGGTTTTTCTGATTCAGCATGCTGCTTAGGGAGCTGCCAAGTCACCTTAGTGCTTAGCATGCTGGCTTCTCCATGCTCATCTGCACATAGCTTTGACTTATAAGTGGCTGGATACTGTATGCAGCATACAGTGGGAAATCCAAACAACTCATACCATTAGATATTGTGTAATTTAAAATAATATAAACATATTTTTATGACTATGAACTTGTAGATTTTTTTTAGTCATACCAGGACAATCATTCTCATGTGATCTACATAATTGAACATATTTTTTCAAGTGTATATCAAGTCGCTAAAATACAACTTGATACATGTTTTGTTGTCGTGAGTTTCCTCTAACTGAATCTTTTGCACGTTTCAACACTTAGAAATGAAACGGCGTGCACATCATGGCACCCTCATTTCCCCCAACACCCTAAAAACCCAGTCAGCCTCCTGTCACATACCTGTACTCCCACCCTAGACTTCCCTTTCTCACAGTCAGAAACACCAAAAGACCCTAATTGGATGGTTTTGTTTGCTAATTGTAATGATCTGCAAGTTTTTGAGGTTCATCTCAAGCTTGTAGGTGTGACCTGTTCACTGATGAATGTCTCCTTGTGAAGGTGTATCCATATGAAATGCTCATGATAACCAGTAGAGGGAGAGCTAAACTGCCCAGGGATGTGGACAGAACCAGACTGGAGGTATCAGTTTTCCACCTGATCTTCCACAATTGATACTGCATTTACTCAACTTTTGTGTCAACAGCATGTTACACAATGACAACCGAGGCCAGGGAATGTGCCGTTTGCATTTGCTTCTTGTCATTTTTGCAGTGACGCTTTTTTACAGCTTTTGGTGCTAACTGAGAAAAAACCCCTTCCCTCCCCTGCCCTCTTTTTGTTTTTCTCCACCTTTGTTTCTCCATTCCAGCGCCACTTAGCACCCGAAACGTTCTTTGACATCTTTGGAATGGAGATCCAGGAGTTTGACAGGCTTCCCCTGTGGAAACGCAACGACATGAAAAAGAAGGCCAAGCTCTTCTAGCTCTCAGAGCAGCATGCATTACTCTGTACATTCATTTAAATAGCACACAACTACTGTAATCTAAACTTAGGTTCTGCTTTATTTGCCTCTCTCTTGCTTTTTTTTAAATTATCCTTTTCTTTTTATCTTGACACAAGTGAGAAAGCCATGAAATGGACTGTGTAATCTGAAGCCTTTGAGATGATGAACTGAATTATTTGTCCAGTCGGACTCACACAGACATCATTGATTGGGAATATCTTCCATGTTCAAATATGACAAAGAATGAGAACGAATGATGATTATCGGGACGTTACTTTGTACGACTGCGCTTATTTTATCTCCTGCTTTGCTTTGAGTGGAACTGCTTTCCTTACTTTCTTGCTTGTTTCCTTCTATTATTCGTTGCTATTGATTCCTGTGGAACTTTGTAATTACATTAGAACCTCATGGCACCATTACAAAATGCCCATGCTTGTAGCCTCAATGTGTGTCAGCTTTCCTTTGCTTGGGTTGAAACTGTTTTTAGCCCAAAGTTTGCAAGAATCGGCTCAGTGAGTCTTTAAATAAACCGAAAAGTCTCTGGGAAAACAGTCGGCTAACTCCCCAACTGTTTTACTGGATCCACATGGAAATGGGTCATCCAAGCTGCAACTTCTCATCAATCTTCTCTCCCTGGCTTTTTGTGCATACAAAACTTTCATCTGAGCAGACGAAAACTGTCTCTCTTCTCAGGCTCTCATAAACACAATTAGACACGACTCCTTTACATTTATTGAACGTACAAATCCTAGTATATTTTATTGCCCTAACTGACATAACGTAACGGACAAGTAGCTCAAAACCCATCATGTAAGAAACAACTGTATTTGAAAATAGTCTTTTATAAGTGAACCCACACTGCCATTTGTTGTAATGAAATTTAAGCCAATAAAGCTTTAAATCACCCAAACCATGATGACCCTCTGCAATGCCAAAGTTAAGTACTGCCTCTTTCCTGCTTCTTGTTTTCTTTTATTGCATGCCGCTCGAAAGCAGACATTTTAAAAACATGGCAAAAGATCGGCGTTAACCTGGGGCCAGATTATGAAGAGTAGGTCATTTGAGATCACGGTTTAAGGATTGCTGCAAACAAAATAGTCTTTTCAAGTGCTGATTTTGAATTGTAGACAAGAAATAGTGATTGAACATCAGACATAAATACACATCTATATGAGTTCAGTGCTTTTTGTCTTGTTCTTGGATTAGACCACTTCTCCAGAGCTGCAGGTAGGTCCAACACAACATTCTTTATGAAGTCAGAACATCATTAACAACAATATTAAAAACACACTCACTGCATGTAAATGATGAATCTAGTGATAAGTTGTAGAAAAAACAATATTACTTATACATCAGGCTTGGAAAAGAAATGACTCCAAGAACCTGTTTTGTAAGAAGGAGGTTACTACAAAGAAAAACAGAAATGACCAAGATTATTTATCAAATGTAGTTATATAGTAAAAAATGAATAACTATAAAATATTTTCAAAACTTCTCAATTAAAGTGAGGCATTTTAAAATGCTCTCCAATATTAGCAAAAAATTTTAATCTCATTTTCATCAAATATTTTCTCTTAGAAGTTGATGTTGAAGAAAAGAGGAGACATTATTGTGCCATTCCTAACTGCAACAGAAACTGAATAATACATGAAAACTGAATGAAGTTCAACATAACCCTGAGTAACATGTTGTAAATAAATTTACAACAGATTCAATCTATTATGCATGCATGTGATAAATCCAGATTGGGTTTAGTCACCATTGTAATCATAAAACGATCATTCTTACTGTGAAGGACGCATGAAAAACGACATCTTGTAAAGAGATATTTTACTTCATAGCTTTAGCTTTTCATTTTGTCTTCTCTTCATGTGAAATTACAAATCTAAGTATAACTTGTTTAAGTTTTACTATTTTAGTTTTGCATATAAACTTGGAGAGGTGGAGGTTTGCACTAGAAAGAAGAGGAATGAAGATAAGTCAGAGTAAGACAGAGTACGTGTGTGAATGAGAGGAGTGAGGTTACAGGGAGAAGAGATAATGAAGATGGAAGATTTTTATGTACTTAAGATCAATGGAGAGTGTGGAAAAGAGGTGAAGAAGTGTATTCAGGGGTTTCGATTAAGAAGTTTCAGCTAAAATGAAAGAGAAAGTGTACAAAACCGTGGTGAGACCGGCCATCCTGTTTGGTCTAGAAACAGTAGCACTGAGAAAAAGACAGGAAACAGAGATGGTGATAGCAGAGATGAAGACACTGAGGATCTCTCTGGGAGTGACCAGGATGGACATGATCAGAGGATCAGCACATATTAGAAATTTTGGAGATAAAGTCAGAGAGGCCAGACTGAGATGGTTTGGACATGTGCAGAGGAGAGAGAGAGTACATTGGAAGAAGGATGCTGGGTTTGGAACCACCAGGAAAGAGGCTAGAGGAAGACCAAAGAGGAGGTTCATGGATACAGTGAAGGAAGACATGAAGATAGTTGGCGTGACCGAAGAGGATCCAGGAGACAGGATCAGATGGAAGAAACTAACTATCTTTGGCGATCCCTGAAAGGAGAAGAAGAAAAAGTTTTGCAGATAAAGCTACCAAAAATTAACAATAAATTAGAAAGTAGAACCAAATGCATTCAAAATATGATCAGATAAGGCCATGAATTTAACTTTAGTTAAGCCAACTGCACAAATAAAATTAGACATTAGAGGCCTTAAAGGTTTTGGATCTCGTTTTTTTTTAGGTGAGATTCAAAGGATTAATGTTATAAATGGGATCATTAGAAATTTATTTTATGAATGCACACCCCTTGGGACACCAATGTGACGCTTCTTGTAGTCACAGAAATGGAAGAAGCTGACAAATACAATGAAAAATAAATTCAGATGTGCTATTAGAAGTTACATTTCTACGATAATTAACTTGGAAATTATTCACTAAAACACAAAATAAGTTTCATTGTATGTATTTGTGAGTTTTTAATTATCTTTCAGCAGGAGGGATTTGAATCTAATCACATTGAAGAACAAGTTTCTAAAGTCTTGTATAAATTTTTTTCAGCTAAGTTTGATATTGAATTGATCAAATCAAACAGTCTGTTTATACCCAAATATGTGACTAAACTAACTTTCTAAGGTGGGTGAAATATCTTCTGCATACAATGACACTCACTGTTTTTTTCATAATATCATTCAGTCTTAAATCACTTGCATTTAGTTTCATAATTAACTCACTTTGCATCTGCACATCTCTACAAATATCATTTGAAAGACACGTTGACTCAGCAATGGCAATATGTGTGTGTGTGACTTCTTGCAGGACACATTAGAGAAGCGACAAGAGTGTTTGACAAAGCAAAGAGAGGCAGTAAAATACAGATTGAAGAAACTGGCTGCACGGCAGTCAGAAATCACAGTAAGTGATGCTCACAGATATGCTTATGTTGAAATAAACAAGAAATTAAAGGTTCCAACTTTATAACTTGTTAATAAAGTTCTCTATCTCTCACCACAGAGAAAATCCTCTGGGATAAAAGAAAATATCATAAAGAAATACCAGGAAATTCAGACTGCTTTGGAGGAGGATCTGAGAATCACTTTATCCCACCTAGAGATGGAGGAACGAGCTGCTGTTTCAGCTTTAGATGGCCTCATAGAGAAAAACTGCTCTCTGATCCAGGAAATTGAGCAGGACTTGGCCAGGCTTACACTAGCACTGGACCAAATAGACACAGAACCTAATTCAATGGTAAAAAAAAAAAAAAAAAAAAGTTACTAAGTGTGAATGTTTCAGAATTCTATCAAGCTTGATTTTCTCCTTTTCTCTAGACTTTCTATTCATATCCTGAGCGGGAAGACATGGACATAGTGGAAAGGTGCAGAAAACCATAATCATTTACTTTGATGTTGCAAAATATCAATCAGAGAACTTTTATTGTTAATACGTTGTCTTCTAGAGTTATGGATCTACTGAACCAATCAGACCCAAGCAATGTGAACCTGGATGAAGCCAAAGCTGAGCAGATCATCAGTCTGACCAACAGCATGCTCCTTCTTCTCTGCTCACAAACTCCTTTAATCAAGAAACTTCTGAAGAGTTGTCAGTTCATGTTTATAATCTACTAAATCATCAAATGCTCTATATCTTTTAAAATTTTCCATATGATGATGCTTAAATTGTGTGCTCAGATTCCAGTGAGGTGCAGTTGGATCCACAGACAGCCCATCCAAAGCTGATCATCTCTCCTCATGGTGATAGTGTCGCGTATACAGACACCTGGCAGGAGGTCACTGATGCACCGGAACGCTTTGACACCACCCTCAATGTCATCAGCATCCAAGGCTTTTGTTTTGGTCGGCATTACTGGGAGATTGATGTTACTGGGAAGACTTACTGGGAGCTTGGTGTTACTTACTCCAACATTCCCCGCAAAGGTACATCTGAGAGCTGCTGGTTAGGTCGAGGAGCTGAGTCCTGGTGTGTGGAGTTCTTTGATGGGGAGTATACTGCATGGCATGGAGGGGTGCCACACCAGCTTCCTTTCACCAAACGTTTCTATCGGATTGGGATTTTGTGCAGTTTCCCAGCAGGTTTGGTGACATTTGTTGAAGCTGATAAAATGACACCTCTCTTTTCTTTCTGTGCTGGAGTTTTCTCAGAGTGCCTCCACTTGGCCTTTTGTCCTGGTCACAATCACAACGGGGACAATGCAAAACCCATCGCTATATGCAATACTTCATCTCCTACAAGTGATCTATGATGGTTTGATCCAATGAGAAACTTCCATGCTTCAATGCTAAATCTTTACCCTCTCTAACAAAAGTTTCAAAGCTGTTTTTTTTTTTTTTTTTTTTTATGAAGACACACAGGGGTTTTGTTTACAGTATTGGTAAAGTAAGAAAAATAAAATTATCCTTAAGAAAAACAAAAATTAACCTAAATACTGAGCGGAGAGACTCTTACAATTCAGAGATACCAAAAAGAGATTCATAATCAACACAGAAAAAAACTTTGTCATAACTTTACTAGTTGAAGCAAAGTTATGACAAATTATTACACTGTATTTTTTAAAATCAAGATGTGTGTATTAAGATGGATTTCCAGCCACTTAGATGACCACATTGAGAGCAGCAGTGAAAAACCTTGTTGCAAAACATTCACAAGTTAACAAAGATGGGATCTCATTTTGATGAGGTGAACAGCAATCTGGAAACAATTTATTTGGTTATTCATTCATGACTGTGAAATAAGACATGAAGATAATTGGTGTGATGGAAGTAGATGCAGGAGATAGGGTTAGATGGAAGTAACTGACTTGCTGTGGTGACCCCTGAACGGAAATGGTAATACATTTTATTTATAATACGCCTTACATTTTAAAAATGCTGAAATGAGAAGAAAATACATCTACTGAACAACTTATCCCAGTTGGGAGTCGTGGAATCTGTAAACAAAAAAAACAATCATATTGTCATATCATCAAGATCATGCATCTTTGAAATGACCTTTGATACTAAGTCTTTTCATCTTTTCAGATTAGACTTTCTATCCAGTCTGGATTGTACGTGTTACACAAGTTCTGGCACAAAATTATTAATCAGATCACATAAAAAATTTTTTGCACAGATTTAAACTAATAAATGAGAGGGTTCCGTCAGATCTGTTTGCTTATACAAACTTGTCCCACTAGTCATTTAAATATGAAATTGTACCTAATTTAGTGCCAACAAATTTAATTTAGTTACTAACACTGACTTAACAGTAAAGAAATTTCACTGTTTTTTTTAAATGATCATTTTTTAAAGCTTTTAAGTAATTTGGTCATACATGATGTGTTTATCCAAAGTCCACATTACCAGCAAATAATGAAATTTTTGCAAATAAACTCTAGCATTTTCTGTAGTGCATGAATGTGCGAAGAATAGGCAAAATTCCATAATTTCTTCAAAAGCATTGTACGAAAAACAATTTCAAACATTGAAATTTTCCAGTTTGTTATTCAAGTCACTAAAACAGAAAAGTACCTCACTTTATTTTATTTTTTAAAGAATCAAATCAGACCCAAACTGATCCATCTTTAGGTGAACATAATGTGTGCTGATCCAAAGTCTATCTAACGAACAAATAATGAATTTTTTGCAAACATGCTCTTTGGGTCTTTGTGAAGCGTGGGTGTGCAGAAAAAAAAATTATCAAACACTTTTTTGAAATTATTTTTTAGAACGTTGACCTTTTTTTAATAGACATCTCAGCAAAAGGTGTTTGACCCAATTGTTTCATCAAGGTCAATATTTTTTCTCTTTCTTATATTTGAAATACAATACCTGAGTGCAAAGTTTAAATCAATAAAAAAGTTCCAAAAACAGGGACAAATGTGAGTAAAACGTATGTCTCAAAGGTTAGTGTCCTTGTAGAGATGTGTAGAAAAGTTTCAGAGCTCTGTTAAACAGTGCAGTCTTTTCTTCCTGTCCTGGTCTGAACTGCTGCAAACATGAATCTGAAGCTGCTCTTCTGCTGCCTCTCCTTAGTGGTGCTCTTCATACCTGCTGAAGTATGTATTTAATGTATTTATTCAACTACTACATCTTAGCAATAAGCACATGCAGAAAATCCAAATTCAGACGTGCAATTTTAATATGTTTATTTGAATAAAATTGAGTTGATAAAAAATATGTTCTTCACAAATTTATTTCAAAAGCGTTTAATAATTATTATTTTTTAATATACTTACAAATTTGTTTGGCTTAGTCGAAACCTAAACACAAAAAAGAGCATCCAGGAGCACATGGGAGGGGACATGAGAAGAGAAAGATGAAGTTTGAAGAAATTATCGAAGGTAGGATCATAGATACATTACTGAGGACAACAGAGAACATTTTTTGCTAAATGTTCAAAAACCCCTCCAATATTTTTTAGATATCTTCTTCACTGATGCGTCCGATGATGACGATGGAGACCAAAGCCTTTCAGACTGGCTTCTGGAAATCCAAGCTCCACAAGGTGACTGGCTTTTAAAAAATCTATCTAATCTATCAAAGTACTCATCCAACTTTCCATTATTTGTCAGGTCAGTGCGATCCAAACCCTTGCCTGAACAATGGTGTGTGTAAGGAAAAAGGAAGAGGTGGATTTAAATGTGACTGCCCCAAAGGTTTTAAAGGAAAAATATGTGATAAAGGTAAAAAAAAAAAAAAAAAATGTTCCAAAAAAATCTTACCACAGATAAGTTTAAAAGAACGTTATTTTTTTGTGCTCCTGCAGCACCAAAAGTTTGTAAGAGAGGTCTGTGTGGACGTGGGGAGTGTGTGCTGACTTCAACTCCTCCATATTATGAATGCAAATGTAAAGCACCTTTCCAGCCTCCAGACTGCAAAAAATGTAAGAAATTTAAGCTTTATCTACTTTTTAAAAAATGTCTCCCTCAAAGAGCTTTACGTATTAAAAGATCTCGTGTAACTGTTTTCATCCAAAGTTTCGGTATGTGATCCAAATCCCTGTAAAAATGGTGGCCAGTGCATCAATGAGGGCAATGACTTTGACTGCCAATGTCCAGAGGGTTTCAGTGGACAGTTTTGCCATGTTGGTATGCAATGCATTATAAATGACTATTTTTATATTTATACTGTATATTATAGATTAGTTAATGAAATATAATTACAGTCTGAATGCACCATGTTTATTAGGTCCCGATGACTGCTTTGTTGATGATGGTGAATCATATCGGGGTGTTGTTAGCGAGACGGATGACGGCTTTGAGTGCCTTTACTGGAACTCTCATTTTATTCTGGAAAAGGGAACTAACCCCTTCACCTCTTTTGAGGACACTGATGGACTTGGTCCTCACAACTTCTGCAGGTCAGAAAACATAATTAACAATATTGTCATGCTGTGTCAAACATGAAGCTCAACTCCATATTTGATGTCATGTAGAAATCCAGATGGAGATTCTAGGCCGTGGTGTTTTTACCGAAGAGGTCTCAGGTTACTTTGGGATTACTGTGATGTGAGGAAGTGTGTCGATCCAACAGGTTAGATTCAAAACCAAATCATTTTTAGTATAATTGCTCAACAAATCTGCTATGAGATTTTTTTTTTGTGTTTCAAGGTGTGGTTCCGACTACACCTAGCGATCCTCAACCTCAACCCACTACAGCCCTACCACCACCCATACAGACCACTATGACTCCACAGGCATCTACAGCAGACCCTGGTACTACCTCTGATCCACAGCAGTTTTCGACCTGTGGTATTCCTGAGCCAAAAAAACCAGTCACGCGAATCTTTGGGGGTCTGAAAGTTGCCCAAGGAGCTTTGCCCTGGCAGGTTTCTTTGCAAGAGAAGCCAAAGAATTCTGCTCAATCATACAGACATGTATGTGGAGGAGTTCTCATCGAAAGCTGCTGGGTTCTCACAGCCGCCCACTGCATGTAAGAACACTGTCATCACTCAACGTGAAGGCTTACTCTCTTCTGACTTGATTTTTCATTCTCAGTCAGCCCAATAAGGACATGAGGGTAGTAATGGGAAGCCTATCACTGGACAAGCTGGAGCCTTCAACTCAAATTCTAAATGTTGAAAAGGCCATTGTGCATGAAAACTACAGGTCAACCCCTGCAGCTGTTTACAATGACATAGGTAATTAATTCATCGTACAACTCTTACCTGTTTTAACCAAAACTACCATCTTCAAAATGACCTCACATGTGAATCTTCATTGGGATGTGGTGTGGATGCCACCAACTGAAAGAAAATACACTCATCTATTTAGTAAAATGAAGGAATTTTAATGTATTTTTAAATGAATTTTGTTGGGTTATTTATTTTTTTTTTTTTAAATCTTATTCAACTGCACTGCATTTTTAAGCCTTGCTGAGGCTGCAGGGTAAAGATGGATTCTGTGCCAATGAGACGCAGTTTGTGAAGACGGCTTGCCTCCCAGATGCACAGCTCCCTGATGGGATGGAGTGCACCATTTCTGGATGGGGTGTCACAGAAGACTGTAAGTTTATTTATTACATTTTTCTGAAAAAAAAGTATACATTAATTCATACAGCCTTTTACTTGCTTGTGTGTTTATTTTTCTACCTTATGTTTTACAGCTGAATATGGTTCCAGTAACCTGCTGGAAGCCAATGTACTGCTGATCGACCAACAAAAGTGTTCAGAACCAGAGATTTATGGAAATGCTCTGGATAATTCCATGTTCTGTGCTGGTTACCTGGCTGGAGGGGTTGACTCCTGTCAAGTAAGTCAAAGAAATGTATTTATTTAAAAAAGCATATACTGTAAAAGAGGAAACACATGTGACTATATGGTTCATATGTACGTATGTGTGTGTATATAAAATAAAAATGAAAATAATTAAGCATTTCTTTTTCATTTTTTGTTCCAGGGGGACTCTGGAGGACCACTGACTTGTAAAGGGAATACTAACCATGTGGTTTACGGTCTGGTAAGCTGGGGAGACCAATGTGGAAAGAAGAACAAACCAGGAGTCTACACACGAGTAACTGAATTCCTGGGCTGGATCAAGTCAAAGATCCAAGCATCTTCATAAGCAACTCAAAGTTATTTCTCATTAACTCGTCAAGGCTTGGTTACAAATGCAGGTTACCAACTAATCTTCAGGACTGCCTTGCTTTATATTTCTTAACTTGACAAATTTTAAGTGCAATTGGTCAGATTTTAAAAAATACTTGATGGCTTTTTGAATGTGTCTGATATTTTTCACACGGTTAACAGAAAATCTGGAAGTATGCAAAAGGTTAATAAAGTCAGCACCCTCTTTCACTTGCCAGAGGAAAACGTGTCTCAATTCTTTTTTAATCACAATTTATTTTTTATTTATGTTCAATTTTTTAAACATGTACAGTTTTTTTTTTTTTTAGAAAAATTAGATTCTTTTAAATCTTGCATGTAAGATTTTCTTTGTAATATATGAGACTCATTTCAATTACAAACGTTCATTTTTACAACAAAAAAAAAAATCAGTACTTTGTGTAAACCAACAAGTTAAAGTTTGTCATCCTTCTGTGGAAGCATAGTCTTTCCCCACATGTTATTTGACCTGTTTTGTTTGCCGTAGGGCCACGAGGGCCATTGACATCTGAAACTGAAGACACACATGTCCTCCATGCACTGGTGAGCCGAAAGGACAGTTGCATAAAAGAACAAGCCAGTTTATTCTCAGGTCATTTACTGCATGAATTATGTCGCTTCAAATATGAGAGCTGCAAAGCCACAGTACACAGAGATGGAGCCGTGGCCCCTGAACAAAAGTGCTGATTGAAACTGGACCTGATATGAGCTAATTAAATATTAACCCAGTATAGAAATGCACCTCAGAAATAACCTCAGAAATTAAAGGGAGATGGTTTCAAACACATTGTATACCATTAATTTATTTCCTTAGGACAGCGTACCAGATGTAGTAACTTTAAATTTAATGGCAAAAAAAAAAAAAAAAAATCAGACAGGATGATGTTTTATCATCGTGCACCGTTTGTAAATTTCTTGAACAAATTTTCTATTGTTCACTGCTGGATTCTAAACTTAGTTATAGGATTTTGTAGCAAAGGTTTAAAGTTGTATTTTTGAGGAACTATGGATAAACTAGTTAAAAATTCAAACTTTTTTGGTCCTGAGGTTTGATACTTTAATGAAACCAAAAGACTTAATCCTGCATTCAGTCTTATTGTCTGAATGGGAATTCCTTTGGTGTACCTTGAAATCATAAACCATAAAAAAGATTTAGGTTCATATTATGCTTTTATCAGCTAAAATATATGACAATTAATTCAATTTTCAATCACTGAAAGTTGTTGACATTAAACTATATTTGTAGCTATAATAGGATAAAACATGACAGATCATCTGCTTCTATGATAATTTATTAGTGAATAATTATAAACATTTGCCTACATGTGCAAGGCAAAGAGGCTGACGTGTTTTGCTCAGTGACACAGTTACTCAAACAACATTCTTCCTGGTTCTTGTGCATGTGCTCAGCCTTCACATGATCAAGCTTAAAATTGTATTTGTGTGTTTTAAAATTCAAATGTCTTTACAAACAGTGACTGTAATGTTTCCAGCAAGTGGGATTTTTTTATGACATAAGTTCTGAGTTTCTTGGATTTAACTTTGTGCAAAAAATTCCATTCCAATTGTGATATAATTTTCTAGACATCACAAACTCTTACTGATGGAATAGAAAGTGGGGACATTTATCAGAAACTAATCCAACCATGTAGATCCAAATAACCAGATTTTAAAGGATACATATCCCCTGAGAATGTTTCTTTTACGCACTGAGTTTTTATTACCATTTGGTTGATTTTCAGCCTTTTCTGTGTTAAATTTATAACAAAATAATACAATTAAAATGCTACAGATCTCTCGTTCATCATCTGAATCTATCATATTTTTTTTTACATTTCACACAGCATGGCTTTTCTGGATTTTGGGTTAACTATGGCTGCGTGCAAATTCAATTTAGAAAACTTAAATAAATTATAACAAATTAATGTTTTGTGGTCAATTAGTTTTTGTTCAAAGATACTTAGAAATGCTTTCAAAGTGAGCTTCTCATGTCAGTCCCAAGGATCTTTAATACAAAACAAGGTAAGCGGTTGCTTGTTCAGTCCATTCATATCAATGCAAGGGTTAAACATTGGATACAGTGCTTCTGTGCATTGCACACAAAACGAGTGAAGCAGGGTCATGGTGTCTGCATTGTAAAATGACAGCTCCCCCTTCTGGATTTTCACCAATATCCCCAGTTTTCTCACTCTCTTTGTGACTGAGAGCTGCTTTTCCTGTGTGTCATGACAAGCCAGATATTGTCCATCTCCATGGTAGATGCACCAAGACGTGTTGTTTACACCCAGACTGGAGGAGTTCTGAACTGGGTTGTCTTTGTTATCAACTGAGCCAGTGGTCACACCTATCATCCAAAATGGTTTGTCCTGCATTATGACTTCCCAGTAATGCTGTCCACTTGAAAAGCTTTCCTGAGCCAGTACACTGTACTGGGAATCGTATGGTTGTGAACTCAGTCTCTCACTGACAGGTTGACGTCTCCAGTAGACCTGTTTGTTGTCTTGAGATATCTCAAGTTTTGGATGGGCTGTTTTTCTGTCTAAAGAAGGTGAAATCATATCTGGAAAAAGAAAGTTTCACAATTAGATTGATAATTATACAAAGAGTTAGCATTGCGGTTTGCTTGCAAAATGTTTGACTCCTTACTAACATGACCACATTCGTGGAAAATGTTGGGAGAAAGCCACGGTGAGGTCGTCCACTAGATTTTCAATAGTTTTCAGCTTTTCAGGGTCACATAGATCCCTGTTTATTCTCTGGACTGGTGGCAAATTCAAAGGATCGCTAGAATATAAAAGAATGGTCAAACAGCTATGAAAAAAATCTGTAATGTAACAGAGCAACACTACACTCACCAAAGATTCTGTGCTGTAATTTGCTGTGGAAAAAGATTGGGATGTAGGGTTAACATCATATACGTACTAGGACAGTTTCACACTGAACTTAAACTGAATTAGGCAAGGATGTCTTTGGATTTTTATCCTTCTATTGGTATACATTTATTCAATATCAACTTTCCGTTCCATCATCTTCTGCTTATCTGGGGCCAGGTCACAGGGGCAACAGCCTCACATAGGAAGCCCAGGCTTCTCTTACTCCAGCTGCCTCCTCCAGCTCACCCAGAAAGATCCTGAGTGGTTCCCCGGCAAGCTATACAACATAGTCTCTCTAGCGGGTCCTAGGTCTGCCTCTAGGTCTCCTCCCGGTGGGACGTGCCCGAAACACCTCACCAGCGAGGAGCTCGGGGGGCATCCTGAACAAAGGCCCGAACCACCCCATGTGGCTTCTCTCGATTTGGAGGAGGAGCGGCTCTACACAGAGGAGCTCCTCCCGGATGGCAGAGCTCTTCACCTGATCTCTGAGTGAGAGCCCAGCCACCCTGCGGAGGAAGCTCCACTTGTGAATTACAAAACTTTTTTTATGTGTCTACATGGTATTTTTTGTTTGTTTGTTAGTGATATTCTCCAATTCTAATATCTTCCAAGTTTAGTAGATAGCTTTGACTCATAAATGCAATGAAAGAAATTGCTCTTTGAAATCATTCAAACCTGTAGGTTTTCTCTACCCAAAGAAAACTCAGACATGCTTTCATTTTTGCTGTCAATAGTCAACTAGTAATTTTATTTTACATTAAAGCTGGTAAACTTTTTCATAAATCTATTTTTACAAGTTCAAAGTTATTCAATTATATTGGACATAAATAGAAACATCAAGAGATTTATAACCTACCTGCAGAAACTTGAGGTTGTTTGTTTCCTGAAGAAGTGCTTTTCTAGAAGCTCTAAATCTGTCAATGTCTTCAATTTGAGTTTCCAAGATGCCCCTCTGAGTCTCCAGCCAGTCTGTCATGTATGCCTCCTCTGCATCTATTATTTGCATCATCAGACGTTCATCAGCATCCAGGACAACACGAATCCTGCTGTACTTGTCTGAGATCCTCTCTCTGAAATCTGCTGCAGATTTCTAGAAAAAGAAAAACTGTCATGGGTTTTCTGTGGAGGAGAAACACAAAACAAACATAATTTCAAAGAAGTCATTAAAAGGACTTTACCACAGTTTCTGTATACAGTGACTCTAAGTCCTTGATGGCGTGTTCCGCTTCACATCTCCTCTTCAGCAGATCATTGATAGTTGTCTCCAACATGGTCTAAATGCAGGAATTAAAAATGCCATAAAAAATGAACAATCAATCGGTAGAGATTTTTTAAAAAAAAATCATTTAAAATCACCTTGAAATCTGCAGATGCTTCATGGAGTTGTGATGCCTTATGGTGCTTGTGCATGCCAACCAGAACACACAAGCAGCACACAGGGACCCTTTCCTCCATGCAGAAGAGCTTAAGCTCATCACGATGTTCTCTACACTTCAGCGACAATGGATCTTTGGTCACCTCCACCAGAGTGTGTTCTTTAAGAGCAGACCTTTGCTGATGCAGCAGAGAATGAGCCTGGCACAAAGATGCATCACAGGTCAAGCAAGTCTTTATCGCCACGGATGGCTTCTCTATACAGTGGTCACAGTGAACAGGTGAAGATAATTTGGTTGTAAACGCTGAGGTTGTTTTCTGTGTCTCCATGTCTTCTAAATCTTTGTTGCTTGTATAGTCCATCACCTTAGTCTGCAGCTCAGTATTTATCTCCAGTTTGAGTTCAGAAGGAAGAAATATCTGACACTCAGGACAGAATAAAGGGCCTTTTGTTGACACATCTGTTTCCCAGACAGCCTGGATGCATGTCAGGCAGAAATCATGTCCACACTGCAGCGTCACAGGTTCGGTGAAGAAATCCTGACAAACAGGACACTTTAAAGTTTGCTCAATAGTGCCCATGGCTTCGCTTGCTCCAGTTGTGGCAGGTGTAAGCTGTGTGTTCCTGGTCTTCTTACTCATTAAAGTTTCAAAAGTCGTTTTTTGGCAAGCGCATGCCCACTCTCTGAAACCTGGAGTCACATTACTAATGATGAGCACTTACCATCAACAAGTAGACCACACAGAGTCTTTTCAAATAAATCACATCAATTTAATTTAAAATGCAAAACTATAGTAATCTTTGCAGACTCAACAGGTTGATTTTGATACCAATGTTGTAGTGTAAATAAATTGGCAGAACATCGCTTGGTAATGCTCGTAATAATAATGTAATTTATATAAGAGGGCCTTTCAGAATATCCAATGACACTCTACAACTGTTAAAAGAAATAAAAGTACACAAAACAAAACCAGAATAAATAGCAGAAAAGTGAAGGATAGTGGAGAGTTTAAGTGGTGTTTATAATATTGAACTGATTGGTTTAGAGTCAGGATTTGAACAGAAATGAGTCCATTTCACATAAGTACAGGTAGAGAGAGTTCCGTTTGGTGACAATATGAGCAGATTGTATAGAAAACTGGAGAGAGTAGGATGAGCAGAGAGAGCAGGAAGGAAAGAAAATGATGGAGACGAGGTCAGAATGTTTAAGGGAAAAAGTTATGTATCTCTTTCCCAAAGCAGTACTGACTGGAGAACAAGCAAGAGACTCGATTCTACTTAATGAAAATGAAGGATCCTCCAGAAGATCTGCAAAAAAAAAAACTTTTCGAGAAAAATTGAATATGCTGTGTATAACTCAGTGTAGAAAAAAAATATTAGATTAGGGGTTCCTACTGGGTGGACTTTTGTTTTTGAGCTACTAGATCAAAGGAAATTAAAGGAAAACCGGGAATTGAAAGTACTTTATTATTCTCCAAAAAAGGAAAATGTTAAAAGGAGAAGAAGATTGTATTTTTGAACCATTAAAATATGCTTGACTAAACTTTTTGTTTTATAGTTTTTGAAGGTAAATGAATTGATAGTTTACTGAAAATTAATTACAGTAAATTATAACTAACTTTAAATAATTTAATAAAGTAATTTCAAATATGTTGTACAAGTTCATGGGAAGTTATTTTCTTGCGTACGTCAAACGTCGTTACGTCACGTTTTACAGTGTGGGTTTCCCGCTACGCTACGTAATAAGTGTTTGTGAATAGCTTGCTTTCTTTACTTTAGGAAAAACGTGAGCTGTGGATGTGGCAGACAGACTGTCTGTTTACGTGTCTCATCTTTGAAGTGAACACATAAGTGTGCTAAAGACAGCTCTTCTGCTTCTTCACAGTCTCAGGTAAATGTTGTTGGCATGACAATCTAGTTTGATTTGATTTTCCAGTAAACAGTTGTTGATAATGGCAGCTAGCAGCTGGAGTTAGCATTAGCTAGCTGTAACAGATTAAGATAGTTGTTATTTTGCTAGAAAAGTAATTATAGTTTGACTGAGTAACTCAAAAGTTTTACTAGGTAAAATATTTCTATCTATTTTCTGTTTTCAAGGTAGTTTTAAATAGTTGTTTTAATTTAATTTGTATTCATCTTACTGGGTCAGTATGTCATTTTTACATATTGTAGGTTTGATGATAAACACTTAATTTGTTGTAAATGTAGTTAGTTTGAGTATTTTATTAACTTGACTAGACTTCTACTTTGATTTAGTCCACATTCCCAGCAGGTGAACATCTAAACAAACATCCCTGCTTTTTTTTTATGTCAGATGAGTTGATCCCACTGTCAAAGTGACCTGCTACTGATTTGTGTGTGTTTGTATGTGTTTTACTGTTCTCAGGTTTCACTGCCATGTTTGCCAGGCTGACCACGTGCTCTCGCTTGCCATCTAAAATCCTGCATCCCAATGGGTGCCCAGGTTCTACCAGATCATTGTCCCAGTCTAAATGTAGGTCACTGGACTACGCTCTCATTCAAATAGAACTGAACTCCTCAAATGATTGAAACTAGATAGATATATAGATAGACTTTGTTGATGCCCATGGAAATTATTCTCATCTCACCAAGGGAGTATTATGATCATGTGTTTCATCTAGCATCCCGTTTCCATAAGGATGAACTCGATCTACTGGGTTCTTAGAGTAGAATAAGCTAATATTTAATTAGCAGTCTTAGACACATTGGCTGCTCCTCCCGCGAGAGGGATCTCTCTTTCATGTGGATCCCCATGAGGTTTCTTCTTTTTTCCCCACAGCTGTTTTTGAGAAAGATTTTTCTCATCGGGAAGGGGGATCTAAGGACAGGAATGTGCTTAAATTGTTTAGATGGACAGATAAAAACTTTATTAATCTCCTACAAGAACAATTCTGATGTCCAGCAGCAACAAATCACACCGGCCGTACATACAAATGAAACAACAGTACAATAATAATAGTTACAATTGCCAGTAATAAGATACTAACACTGGACTCAGTTCCTTTCAGGCACATCTGTTAAATTAAATTGCCTCAGGATTGAAGGGATGGACAACTTTTTAAAGCACTCAGTCCTGCAGCGCAGTGAGAGGAACCTGTTACTTCGGCCACTGTTCTGGGTTGTGACCACATCATGCAGAGGGTGACGGGGATTTTTCAGGATGTCCTGAATTTGACCCCCAAGCTCCTCTCTAAAACAGCTCCCCCAGAGTCAACGTTTTTCCCCACCTCAGATGCACACTTCCTTATCAGTCTGTCCAGCTGATTGTTGTCCCTTGGGGTCAAGCGGAAAGAAAACTGCACTTACCATGACAGACTGGTAAAATGTACAGCATGTCATAACATACAGTCGATTAAAAGACCTCAGCCTTCTCAGAAAAAATAGCCTGCTCTGCCCTTTCTTATACAGAACCAGAGCCTGCTCTGACCAGTCCAATTTGCAGTCAAGATGCACACCCAGATATTTATGAGCATCAACAACCTTGATGCATTCTCCATTAATCAGCAAGCTCCATTTAGTCAGCTTTTAACTGTGTATTTGTGTGTCTACTTTCTTCTCTTTTTTGTTCTTTGTTTTTGTACTTCTTATATTGTACAATGCGAAGCCTTTTGAGGCTCTTGTTTTTGTGATTTTGTTATACAAATCAAACTGAATTGAATCATGCGTGTAAAATACTACTCTTATATTACTCTTATTTTCTGCAGTTTCTCTCCCAAGACCACATGGGAAGTCTTTTGCCCACCGCAATGAGTTAAAGGAAGCCAAACGGATAGTTGTGAAGTTAGGGAGTGCCGTGGTTACCCGTGGAGATGAGTGTGGTTTGGCGCTGGGACGGCTGGCTTCTATAGTAGAGCAGGTACTAAATTTAAATAAAAACAGACTTGCATAGACTTTTGCTGCACCTTGAAAATGTAATGACATTCACTTTGTTTACAATCAGGTGGCCATGCTGCAAAATCAAGGAAGAGAGATGATGATTGTTACAAGTGGTGCTGTGGCGTTTGGGAAGCAGCGACTGAGGCATGAAATATTGTTGTCACAGAGTGTTAGGCAGGCCTTACACTCTGGACAAAACAAACTAAAAGAAATGGTAACAAAAAAAAGCTTCAGTTCAAATAGTATTTTTAAACAATTATACTCTCATCTCGAATGATGTTTGAGTAAAACTATATTATTTAGTCTGTTCCAGTTTTGGAGGCTCGAGCTTGTGCAGCTGCTGGACAGAGCGGTCTCATGGCATTATATGAAGCTATGTTTACCCAATACAGCATCTGTACTGCTCAGGTATGTAGTCCTACTTCTTCCAGATCCAATATTAAGAAATAGTTTTAAAGAGTAAAATTTTTGTTCCCATTTTTAGATTCTTGTCACCAACCTGGATTTTCATGATGAGCAGAAACGTCGCAATCTGAACAGCACACTTCATGAACTCTTGCGAATGAACATTGTTCCGATCATCAACACAAACGACGCTGTCGTTCCACCCCCTGTACCCAACAGTGATCTACAGGGGGTAAATGTAGGTACTGTGTGATGGGTATGCAGAGAGTGCTATGAGAGGTGGAGGTTCTGTGATGGTGGATTGTTATAACCCCTTACAGACATTGATCACGGTGCTTCTTTTCATTTCCATTATCACTAACTTTGTTTTACGTTCAAAACCCATTCCTTTAGTTCTTTAGTTTGTGTATTTTGCTTCTAACTTCACCTTTTCATGTAGTTCATAGTGTGGTGGTGTCTTTTTGCATTGGATGGAGGTGAAACAGGGTATAGAGACATTTGTGCCATTGAGTATTGCTGCATAATCTTCTGGTGTTTAGCTTAATAACACATGCTTTTTGTTTTAGGTAATAAGCATCAAAGATAATGACAGCTTAGCTGCACGGTTGGCTGTTGAAATGAAGGCTGACCTTCTTATTGCCCTGTCAAATGTTGAAGGTATGAAAACAAATGGAATTTTAAGTATTACTCAAATTGAAACCTATCAAATATTATATGGATCATGTCAACATCTGTTACCTATTTAAGTAAATGGACTTTTTTTTTTCAATTCACAGGTTTATATGACAGTCCACCAGGAACGGATGATGCCAAACTCATTGATATATTCTATCCTGGAGACCAGCAGTCGATAATATTTGGGACCAAGTCAAGAGTTGGCATGGGGGGCATGGAAGCTAAGGTTGGCACAGTTTCCTTTTTTTTTCCCAATTTGTGTTGAGCATGATTATTTAGTAATATCAAAGCTTCATGTAACTCAACGAGGCTGTTTAAATCAGGTGAAAGCAGCCTTATGGGCACTGCAGGGTGGGACATCTGTCATCATCGCCAATGGGACAGATCCTAAAGTAACCGGTCATGTCATTACTGACATTGTGGAAGGGAAAAAAATTGGCACATTTTTCTCTGAAGTAAAACCTGCTGGTATGTAAAAAAAAAAAAAAAAACAACTGAAAAACAATGATAAAATTTTTAGATCTATTAGTCTTATTAAGTGTTTATTTTACTACGGTCAGGTCCAACTGTGGAGCAGCAGACAGAAATGGCCCGGCATGCAGGCAGAACTCTGGCTTCATTGCTTCCTGAGCAGGTATGGTAAAAAATAATTTTCATAAGTGTATACTATAGTATAATTAGCTGCACTTGGTTATATTATTTATCATGTCACACTGGGTTTGTTTGGTTTTGCAGAGAGGAGAGATTATTTGTTATCTGGCTGAGCTGCTTACCGAGAAGAAAGATGAAATACTCAGTGCCAACAGAAAAGACATGGAGTTAGCATCAGGTAATGAGAGCGAGGAAGATTAACGTAATCCAAACCCTTATACTGTGCTATTTTTTAAAGGCTTACTAACAAAGAAGAAACATATTTACCTGCGATCAACTCTCAGATTTTTGTAAAGTTTAGAGTAATTGAAATAGTTTTGCTTCCATGTTGTTTGCTAAAAACTGATTTACTCAGTTTGCAGTTATTCATTATTTTTTTCCAATCTTTTTTTTAATTACAGGCCGTTTGTCCCAGCCTCTTATCAATCGCTTGAGTCTATCGACCGCTAAGCTGAACAGCCTTGCCATTGGCCTGCGTCAGCTTGCCGTATCCTCCAGGAATAGTGTGGGTCGAGTGTTGAGGAGGACCAGGGTGGCTAACAATCTAGAGTTGGAACAGATTACAGTTCCAATTGGTGTCCTGCTGGTGATTTTTGAATCGCGTCCTGATTGCCTACCACAGGTCAGATCATTACTTAAAACACTGCTTGAAATACGATTTAGTGGAAGTTTACCCAGAACAAAATATAAAATTAGGAGTTATAGCAAATGAATCTTTTTTCAACTAATCGTACAAAACACATTTTTGCTTTATTTCGATCAGTCTAATTCATTTTTTGTTCCAAATGGGTTTTCTGCTCTAATTAGAAAATATTTATTGTGATGCTCAACTTTTTTAGAAGAAATATTTTTAAAGATAAAATTTACGTGTGAATGGAAGACAAAAAGCGACAATAATATAATAACATGCAGAAAGTTGGCATAGTCTTTTTTTGGTTTATCTCCAAAGAATATTTTATAAAACTGTGGTGGACGGTTTAAAAAATTTGTTTGATCTTTTTATTGTTGCAAAATAAAACTGTTGAAAATGAGAGAGAGATTTATGACTTGATTTGGAAAAGTTTGCATTCAAGTGAGGTCAAAAGTTACATATACCGTTCGAATTTCTTAAATATAAATTTACACATAGATTCAAATGAAAATAAATGTTTCATATTTGATTGCAGGTGTCAGCTCTCGCAATTGCCAGTGGAAATGCTTTGCTGCTGAAAGGTGGCAAAGAAGCATCCAACACCAATAAAATTCTACATCAGCTTACTCAGGAAGCACTCTCAATTCATGGAGTGGCTGATGCCATTCAGCTGGTGAGACATACATGTTAAAAAAAGAAAATTGACCCAAATATGTAGTAAATGTTATTATTTTCGTGATATCTCCAAAATTGACTTGTGCAGGTGAGCACTCGTGAGGACGTTGAGGATCTGTGCAAGCTTGACAAAATGATTGATCTGATCATTCCAAGAGGTTCATCCCAGTTAGTTCGAGACATCCAAAAGGCTGCTAAGGGCGTTCCTGTGTTGGGCCATTCGGAAGGTGTCTGTCACGTCTATGTTGACAGCGAAGCAAGCGTAGATAAAGCTATTGAAATTGGTGTGTAAATTTTTATAACTGAACTTGAATCTTTTTTTTTTTAATGACCATAAAGTTGTAGAAGTTTTATTGTAAGGCAATCAAGAGCTTTTTAATGATTATACAAACTCTTTTTAGTCAAGGATTCAAAATGTGACTACCCTGCTGCCTGCAATGCCATGGAGACGCTTCTCATTCACAGAGACCTGCTGCGTACACCTCTCTTTGACCAGATCATAGACATGTTGAGAACAGAACAAGTAGGCAATTTTAACATCTCTTTGCCATTTTCAAAACGCAGCTCGGTACTATTTCTATTATTTTTTTTTTTTTTAACTGTAGGTAAAGATTCACGCAGGCCCCCGGTTTGCTTCCTACTTAACGTTCAGCCCATCTGAGGTGAAATCACTCCGCACAGAGTATGGGGATCTCGAGTGCAGTATTGAGGTGGTGGACAGTATGCAAGATGCCGTAGACCACATCCACAAATATGGCAGCTTCCACACAGATGTCATTGTTACTGAGAATGAAGAAACAGCCGAGCAGTTCTTGCAGCAGGTGGATAGCGCCTGTGTTTTTTGGAATGCCAGCTCTCGTTTTGCTGACGGCTACCGCTTTGGTCTTGGTGTGTAAAGAACAGCTGCCTCTTTTTTTTTTTTTTTTTTTCTTTTCTCCGTTGAACTGTCATCTAACTATCAGTATTTCTTTTTTTTACAGGAGCTGAGGTTGGCATCAGCACAGCAAGGATACATGCCAGGGGTCCAGTGGGTTTAGAGGGACTTCTTACAACCAAATGGGTGCTTCGAGGCGAGGGTCACACTGCTGCTGACTTTTCTGAACAAGGCAGTATGAAATACCTTCATGAAAACATCCCTATTCCTCAGGGCAGTTTTAATTAGATAAAATGCTATCTAAAGGGTCCAACACAACAGATCTCAAATGGAGATCAGCTTTTATATTTTGACTTAAATGGACCCACTGCATCCTTTTTTGATCACGGCACGGAGACAGAATAGAAGCTGTTTTGTAAACTTCTGTTTAAACCTGTGAATTTGTTTTCTGAATTTATGAAAATCAAGTCATGATTAGAAAATTGCGATATTTTTATTGAATGGAAATGGAAAAAAACTGAGATCATGTTAAAATGAGCTGAACTTGTTCTGTGACAGACTTTCTACAAAAACCAAAACCTCGCCCCTGGACTTTCCCCTCTAATTTATTTTTGTACTTGCAGACTCAGTGGATCTTGCATTTTACTTTGTTTTTGCAAAACATGGACTCAGATTTGTTTTGCTGTCCTATAAGGGGATCATTTAATAATAAATGTGGTGTACAGTTTTTAAAACAGAAGTTTGTGTTTTATTATTTGCTGTTCAGTTTTAAAACTGTGTTTAGGTTGTTAACCATTTTCTTCCAAAGCACCACATTGATGGCATTCTTCTGTCTCTGGAAACAATGGATTCTGCACCTAGATACATATCTGTTTGTGCCGCGTCAGGCGTGGCTGAATAAGCCTGCAGGACCTGCAGCTCCTACCTTGTTTAATGCAAATGTCATAGGCAGTATGAGTCATGGGAGGAGCAGTGGCAGACTGACTTTTTTGCTGTTTCCAGATCTTTGTGGCCTTGCACTGGACACTATGTTCTCGGCCTGCTTAATATTGATTTTGATGATGATGATACATACACACTTGCATTAGGTGTGGTAGAAGCTGCAGATACTATGTATCAATGAACAGTTATGCAATTATGTTAGATTGAACTCAGATCTAGTTTCCATTAATAGTCCAATGTGCAAATAGATCATAATAGAAAATATTTTAAAACCAACACTAGTAAAAATGTACACATTAGGCATGACAACATAGTTAAACATATATTTATTAATACTATTTATTAATACCTAAAATATAATAGATCTGTGCACTAATACACTCAAACTAAAAGACTTGCAATGGTCTTTCAAATTGCATCTCCAATCAATTGAAATAAACCCACAAATTTTAAGTGATTGCTAGGATTTTTGTTCACCATACAAAATTATTGCAGTTTCATTGTCAGTCTACAATTTATTATTATAGTATTATTAGTAATTTATGTATGGTGTAGTTAAATAGAATAGGCAAATAATCAAATACTAATAATGCTAAACCAACTCTGTCTTTAAATATTACTATTTTTTTCATAATTGTTTGCAATGAAGTCTATATTATATTTAAATATTAATAAAATCATCTCTGTTTTAATAAAACTTAAATTGATGTAAAGCGCAATAAAATCTCCAACGTTCAGTGAAAGCAGCAGTGATGACGTAATCAATGTGTGCGGTACTAAGCTAGTGTACAGGTGACCTAAACACCGCTGTCAGCTGTGGATGGGAAACATGGCAGGAAATCAGAATTATACCATCGTGGAATACTTCGGTGGAGATGACGGTTACCGCTGTGGGTATTGTAAAAACGAAAAGGGCAACTTCTCTCAGGGTAAGTCCCGAATGAAGTCGCTAAGAAACTACCAAGTTTGACAGTCCATTTTGGCTAACCATTTAGCTTCGTGTGTTTGCTAAAACTGAGAATCGAATGAACAATAATTAATTATCTTGTATTTTGTTCTAAATGTCATCACAATTACACAAATGATATAAAAAAGTCAAATTAGTGGGTGATTAGTCAATGATACACTTTTGTTCCTGGATTTAAATAGCTAAGTTTTGGTTAGCTCTTAGCATTTTGTAGCAGTAGTGACCAATCTTTGGAAGATGATTATAAACAACTATATATATGTAAATCAGTTTAATATATAAATGGAACGTATTTATTATATGTGGATTACATGTTTAATATTTGCAGTTTTGGTTGAATCAGTGAATAAGAGTAGTAACACATCTGCTAGCATGTTAGCTTGCTAATGGTCATTAAGCTTAGTTTCTTACAGATTTGTTATGAATCAAAGAACTGGATGTATTTCTCTCTTTTGGCTTACAATTATTTGCTATTAATTTAGTAGAGGGTTCTAAACAGCAAAAAAAAAAAGTCAGTCAACCACTGCTTCCCCCATGACTCATACAACCTATCACATTGGCATTAAGTGTGGATGGAGCTGCAGCAGCTCCTGCATCACTTTCCTGAACAAGGCAGCATTCAGCCACAGCTGATGCTGCACAAACAGATAAGAATCCAGGTGTTACAGCGATAAAGAGATAAAGACGGTGGAGGATGTTGATTACTTAGAATCAATGGAGAGTGTGGAAAAGAGGTGAAGAAGTGTCTGCAGGCAGGCTGGAATGGGTGGAGAAAAGTATCAGGGGTGATTTGTGATAGAAGAGTTTCAGCTAAAAAAAAAAAAAAAAAAAAAGGACAAGTGTACAAAACCATGGTGAGACCAGCCATGCAGTTTGTTCTAAAGACAGTGGCACTGAGGAAAAGACAGGAAACAGAGATGTTTGTTGCAGAGAGGGAGATGCTGAGAGGATCTCTCTGGAAGTGACCAGGATGGACAGATTAGAGAAACCGCACATGTTAGAGGTTTTGGAGATAAATTTAGAGCGGCTACAATGAGATGGTTTGCACATGTGCAGAGAAGAGAGAGACTACGTTAGCAGAAGAATGGTTTGTTTCGAACCGCTAGGCAGGAGACTAGAGGAAGACCAAAGAGGAGGTTCATGGATACAGTGAAGGAGGACATAAAGATACAGTAGTTGGTGTGACGGAAGAAGATGCAGGAGAAAAGATCAGATGGAAGAAACTGACTTGCTGTAGTGACCCCTGAAGGGGAAATGCTGACAGAAGGTGTCACAGTATTAACTTAACTTGTATCCTGCTTTATTTAAACCATTTTACACATCAATTGCAGTAGGAATTGGTATGATCTCAGAAAGTGGACTAAAAGGAATGGTCTTCAGTGTGTTTAAAGCATACTTCATTTCGTTAAATGAACAAATGAAGGACTATAGTTTAGGTGCACCGTTGCTCTAGTATAATTACATTTTTATTTAGTGCTTGACCTGGAAATATGTTCTATTGTTGCATCATAAATTTTATTTGTAGACAATAAATAAAACAAGTGAAGCAAAAAAAAATTGGTTGTTGGAATGATGGAAATGTGTTCAAAAGAGCTGAAGGGAATCAGACTGACTATAATTAGGGTTTAGGAAGTGCCTAATACGGTCATTGAGGAATTGTACACAGAGCTGCAGACAAGTGCTGTTGTCTAATCTGAGGGTGCTAATCTGGTTTTGTTATATAACGTAGACATAAGAGTCTTGATTGGTCACAAGACTTTACTACACTTGTAGTTTGAATAAGACAGTATTTCTCATAAAGATTAAGGCGTTTTTTTGGATCTCGGATCTATTTTTGTTATAAGGATGCAGACTCAATGTTCATATAACAGAGCAATCTGTTTACCTCATTGTACAGTGTGCAAGGCAGGTGCTCTTCTAGTGAGATTGCAGGGAGATTGCTTCAATGATGCTATCATTAGCTTGGATACAAAGCAATAGGCCTCTCCAAAACAACACACGTCATCTGGTATTGTCTGGGTTTTTTGTGTTCATTGTGTTTGAGTGGAAGCTGAAAAACTGATCACATTATCTTTCTGGACCACATCACTTCTATGCCCATCCAGTAAATTTGTGGTGTGTGGTCATATCAAGATTTTAATCCTTCCAAATGTAAAATAATGAGTTTTCAGGTTTTTAAAAGTTTAATTAAAGACAACAAGGTTATTGTTGTCTTTAAATTAGAAAAGTTTCATAAGGTATGAAAAATGACTGATAACCATCCAATAATTTTATTAAACAAGTTTGTGGTCAATAATCACTGGCAACCATAGCAACATGTATGCAATCATCATTTAGTATTAAAGTTTATTTGACCTTCATCTGGATGTCTTGTTTTTTTTTTTTATTATTGTTATTTTAAATGAATGGTTGAGGAGAGGAATATGTAAATAAAACCTTTTGTTGAAACTTAGAAGTAGAGAAAATGTCATTTTTCCACTTTTTTAAAGCCATTTATTCATTCATTCATCTTCTGAACCGCCCATCCCAATCGGAGTTGTGGGGGGTAGGGGTGTGCGATACCGCAAGTTTTGGTATCGATCCGATACCAAGTAAACACAGACCAATATCGCCGATACCGATATCGATACCGATATTTAAATTTTTTTAAATGACTATTTTTGCATCAAGGGTTTGGGTCATTTATATAGTATAACCAAGTATATGTATAAACACAGGTTGGTAGAGAGATCCATAGAAGTGACCAGTTACAAACAAATGTTAACTAATGTTAAAGATGATTATGTTGTATTTTCATAATTAAAATTGGAGCGTCTCTGTTAATGAGCACTGCCTCTGAGAACCAGAAGGGGTCAGGGTTTTCTCCTCCGTTTCTGAAGTTTTTCTTTGGGGTGATTCTTTAATTTGTAGTGTTACCCCTATATTTAACAGCCTTTCTGCACATGGTGCCTCAAAGTACAGCCACACGATACTTCTATTTTTTCCATCTCTCTCTATTTTTACCGACTTGCGTTTTTTTTTTTTTTTTTTTTGTTTCCTGGCCCCGAGTCGCTGAGTCACGTGACAAGTCAAAGCGAAAGCGAGGAGGGAGGGGGCGGGGCCGCCTCGTTTTAGCATACAGTGGCTACACACAGCATTTACACATATTTTGCAGACAAATCAGTTAGGTTAACTTTAAAAAAAAAAAAAAAGAAAGAAAGAAAGAAAAAAAACAGAAGCAAAATGCGAGGGGTAAAACTTCAATCCAGGTATCGATATTGTAGTTGGAGTATCGATCGATATCGATACTAGCGTTGGTATCGATATTATCGATATTAAGATCGATCCGCCCACCCCTAGTGGGGGGTGCCGAAACTTATCCCAGCTGATTCAAGGCGAGAAGGCATTTGTTTATGATTTTAAAAACGTGTGCAATTAGGATTGGTCATAATACTGGTTTAAATATTTACTGTAAAAGCCATGAGCTGTAAAACATAGTGTTCACTAAATGAATCGTACAGCAAAGATTGAACTCTTTTGCTCAGTTAGCACAAAATTTCAGGAAAATCACAGATTTGGGTTGAATTATCAAACTAAATCCTTTACAAAAAAACCCCAAACAAACAACCCAACAAAGCAGTCAAGAAAGGAGTGGTATATGAGATTCTCACCGACTGAACAGGAAACCAGACAGGAAAGGAACAGAGCAAAGTTATACCTCATGAAACTCCAAAGCCATAAAAGTGTCTCTACCCCATGTTTTTGTTGAAAGGTGACCCTTTTTTTTTTTTTAAAAAAACAATCAAAACCAAATAACACTATTACAATTTTCTCAAACGTTATTAGAGATTTTCAGAATTTGTTAAAAAGGAACCTACAGTTAATTTTTAAAAAACACATTAATTCAGGGATTGACAATTTATGCATTGAGTTTTTTTTTTTTTTAAATTCCATAATATTTTATACAATTTTTTTATTCATGTATGAAATTGGAATATTCTGCATCCTTGTGTGGGAGGTTAGTTCTGCCAAATGAATGATAAACCACAAAATAATCTTTAATTTCGAAATTTCTTTTTAAAAAAAGAAAAGTGGTAGTTTCAATTGAAAGGGTTCCTTGCTACTGTGGTCAAAGGTTAGTCATATCCAAACTTTTATCAACTAAAAAAAGAAGAAAAACACTTTAAGCAAACAAAAGATTTATGATCTTCTCGACTGGTGGTCTGAGAATAAAAATATCTGTTCCTCATAAACCAGTTTTATTAAAGAAAGCAGCTTTAATGCAAGCGTTTCTTTTGGCTAGTCATCTGAGAATTACCACTGAAGTGTTGTGTTGCTCTTTTGGGTCACACGAAGTTGTCTCTGTTTCGTTGGACTCCAGCTAATCGCCATTTCCTGTTACATGAAACTTTATACTCCCAGGCAGAGCGGCTGTATGTTGTGTGAACTGTTATTTTGTCAGTACTTCTTATTGTTTCAGTTGGAAACTGATAGTTGCCTGTCTTGCTATAGGGAGTCGCAGTTTGTTGAATAGAAATTCAAAACCAGAGAGGAGGTGCTCAGATGTCGATGAAGGCAGACCTGTTTTGGTAACAAATATTAGATTTTTATGTGTCCGTTGGGGCCGTGAAGCACTGTGGGAATGACCCTTAGGGAATGCTGTGATTTAACATAGAATATTACTTTGGTCCCTGGGCCATGGTCCCAAGTAGTGTCCTGACAAAAACACATTAATTAAAATGTTCTTTCATTGAACATTTTACTTAAATTTAATTTTAAAATTCGAGAGGCAAGACTGAGATGATTTGGACATGTGCAGAGGAGAGAGGGAGAGTACTTAGGAAGAAGGATGCTGGATTTGGAACCACCAGGAAAGAGCACTAGAGGAAGGCCAAAGAGGAGGTTCATGGACACAGTGAAGGAAGACATGGAGATAGTTGATGTGATCAAAGAGGATACAGCAGATAGGGTTAGATGCAAGAAACTGAGTTGCTGTGGTGACCCCTAAAGGGAAATGCCGAAAGAAGAAGTTCTTTCCTTTCACTAAGTCCTCTGTCCAAATTACACACAAACCTTTTTAGACCTTAGTTATACAAAATAAATTAATTGAAATTACAAATTTGGTTTATGTTGTTTTATTCTACTGTGAATCCAACTTCTTGTGAATATTTGATAAAATTTGTTTTCTTTTTCTGAGTCAGTTTTGTATAAATGCATTATTTTTTGTCACTTAAATGTATTAAGGAATTCTTTGTTTTTTGCCAGGAATGTGGTCTCACACTATGAATGTGCAAGATTACCAAGACTTAATAGACCGAGGATGGAGAAGGTGAGTTAACTGTGGCTAGCTAATAAAGCTGCTGGTTTCAAACAAAACAATCAGCTGTGATTGGTAAACTTTCGAGAATGTTATGTATCTTCTGTTTTCTTAAACTTTGCTTTCTTTTCTCTAAATGATCATTTTTCTCCTGGTTTTGGTTTTGTGTTTTTTTATTTCTGCTATTATAACATTTTTATTTCCCAACCTAACTTGTTGTTTGCATTGTTTTTATTGTGTTACATACTTATGTTCTAATAAGGACATTTATTTGTTTCTGTTTTTTCAAGAACATTTTTTTTGGTCTTTTTTGTATAATTGAATCTTTTCATCCATAATCCAGACTTCTTTTTGTGTTTGCGAGACTGAATCAGTGATGTGACAGTGTTTTTATTCCATTGAAAGCTTATAGGAATTTGCATTTTTAAAAAATCCCTTTTTTTTTTTGTTTTTTTCTTTCCAGAAGTGGGAAATATGTTTACAAGCCCATTATGAAGAAGACTTGTTGTCCGCAATATACTATCAGGTATTGGTTCAGTTTGAGTTTATACTTAATTCAAGATAGTTTATTGTTTCTAGAAAGAGATATCAATGGGCCTAAAACAACTTTTAACTATTTTTCTTTCATTTGTATTTTCAATAAAGATGTCACGCCCTGAAATTCCAGCCTTCCAAATCCCACAAAAAGATCTTAAAGAAAACAAATAAATTTCTATCAAAAGGTGAATTGCCCAAAGGACAAAAAGATGGTGAGTGTCTAAATCTGCATCATAACAAAGTATTCATAAACTCAAACCAAATTTCTTTGTGAAAAATGTTGCTGTTTTGGTCGTCCTAGGAGAGCCAATGGATGCTGTGTGTGAAGAGGCTGCTCCGCGGCAATTTAGTAAAGTTTGTCCATCGGAAGTAACACGTGCTGCTATCACAGACATTCAGCAGGAAGTAGCAGAGTGTCCAACTTCAGTCAAAGTTTCCAAGGAGGTAGCAGAAGCAAAACCTACAAGTTCACAAAGCCCGGTAAAAGTTCCAGAATCTGGTCCAGATGGGAGGCTGGCGGCTGTGGCTCCTAAACCAGGTAAGAGGTCTGATTTCCTTAGGAGCACTAAAATGGCAAAACTTAATTTTTGTTGAAAGTTTACTCTATGTATTTTTTCTCCCTTGTCAGTGACAATTCCTGCTCTGAAACCAGTTTTCTTGTTTTAGAAAGATTGTAAACCAGTTCTGTAAACTAGTTCAAGTTATTTGGTTGAGTAATCAAGTTACTGTATTTGATTTCTGGAAGGAGAGTATCCAAACTGCTTTCAGCCTCACAACCACTTACATTTATTTACAGTCTTTCAAAATGAGGAAGAATTAGAAACACCAACTACAAATGTCCATTGTAGATTTTTTACATTTTAATAGTTTTTTTTCTGTTAAAATACCTGTAAACCAATTGAAGGGTTTCTAATTATTTGGAATCATTTACTGGTCAAGTTATGAAAAGTTAGAGGAATGCACTTTTTTAAATCTCATTTTCTGTTTGAGTCAGTTCATAAATTGTTAGCTTTTTAACTGAGCACAGATTAAACACATTTCTCCTCTTCTGGCACCTATAAAAATATTCAACACTCTTTGGAAAGCTACAAAAATAACATTTTGTTAGCGTAGTTTATAATACTTTAAACTTGGTGCTCAACACTGTTTCACCTGATGGGGTCACTGTTCACTGTGCAACCTGCTCTGCAGACCAACAATCAACTTTTTTTGTGTGTATGTTGATGTGTGTGGGTAAGACATGCCATCCCAAATCACACAAACTCTCCTTTTTGCTTATTCACTGTTATAAATTATTAATACTTATGTTGGTAAAATAATAAACTCCCTTTAGAAACAGGAAAGCAGCATTTCACACACCTGTACCAACTTGACAACAAGAGCAGCACCCACATTCATCAAGTAGAAGAATATTAGCATTTATTTTAAGCTATAAGCTTTTAAAAACAGACAGAAACGCAGGAAATATTTCTGAAAAGCCGGTATCCTCCTCCAGTCTCCCTGTGTCATCAACACCCTTTTGAGTAAGAAATAATAAGCCCATTCAGCAAAGTGGATGCAGGAGGATTTACAATGTTCATCCCCCTCTTCACCTCCGACAGAAAACACCTGGGTGTATGCACTTCCTCGGCTTTTACGACTCCAGGTTTTATAACTACAGGGTGGTTTTAGGTCTAAGTCGAGGAAAATCTATGTTTTTAATGTTGTCTCTAAGGAATAAGTTGGTTAAGAAAACATCTTAGCTGGCGGAAAATCACACACATTACTTTTTACATTTAATGTATTGCAAATTACATTTAGCACCAACATTTTAATGGTTGGAAACAATATCCTTGAGGTGCAAGTTGATACAGAGCATGTTTAGAGGTAGTTATTTTAAGCAAACAGAATTTTTATTTTTATTGGAATAGACACTGGCTTCTTCCAAAATGCATTAAAATAATGTCAGAGATATTGTGGGAAAAAGTTACATGACGAAAGTTAAAACTCTTCTTCTCACTAATTTAAAAACAAAATAAAAATACAAGTTGTTCTAATTGCTGACCAACTTTTTGCTTGTCATGTGGATATTTTTCCCATCTATCTTTAGCAATAAGCGTCAGCTCTTCAAGTACATTTCACTTTAGCTCAAATGTAAAAAAAAAAGTTTAGATTTTCCTTTTACTCAATACCATGTCTTCTGCAAAGTCTCTTTATCATTTAGAAGAAGCCTGTGTCACTTCGAGAAATAATTTTTGGGGATTAAAAGTAACTTTTAGTCTAAATTTGCTAGGAGTGTGAATAATTACGAACAGCAGTGTAATTGCATGTGAGATAAATTAGGGATTCCTGATGATTTACACCATGTATATCATGAGAAAGTGAGGCCAAGGGTCACATATTTTATGAAGTGCTAACTGCTTGAGCACGAGCATATGTCTTCAACAGGAACTGATCCGTCAGGCTTTATCCACTCCACAGCTGTGTACACTGTTCCCCAGAGTACCTGGATGTCTTTGTGCGGCTGAGAAGGAAAGTGTGTGTGTAATTACAGAGTGGAGAGTCACATGGGCAGAGTAATCAAGAGAGTAAATGAATTTCAATATGGAAAAACTCACCCCTCCTGGAATATTTGCACTTAAAATTTTATCACCCTTTCGCTGGAAGTATAGAAATGTTCCTCCTGAGGTCCAGGTTGTCTGTCCACAGGATGTTAATTTCATTTATAGTGGATCATATAAGACACCAGTAATATTTGGCTGGAATCACGGTTTCGCTGTGTGTCAAGAGGAGACATCATCTATGTGATGTCATTGAAGGGGAAAGTTTGTAAGCTGATTGTGGCAGCTGGCTGTAGCACAAGCAGGAAACAGCTCTCGTTTCCTTATTGCTCCAAACAGGATGTGGGCGTGTAAACTGTTGACATGGTGTGCCCGGAGAGCCGTAGGGGCCTGGCAGGAGCCCAAGAGGTTGTGAAGAAAAAAGGGGCGCTGAAAGAGAGAAAGAGGCAGACCAAAGGAAGCGGAGAGAATCAGTTACTTTCCAGATTAATATTACATCCTGTGAACACGAATAATAAATTCTATGTGTTTGTATTTGTTTACAAGTTCAAATTTTAAGGGGCTCTCATCTTTCTAGAAATAGGACCAACTTTTAAATCTTATTCTTCATAATTTAGAAGTTTAGAAAATTTAGGTTCTGATAAAATCATTGAAACACATTTCCACCATTGATCTATTTTTGTGATGTTCTTAGTTTTTCTGTTTCCACTCACCACCTGTAGGGATGGGAGCAGATCCTAGCCGACCGCCATGCAAGAAGGCCAAAGACTTAAGGAAAGAACGCCGACTTCAGAAAGAGAAGTCAAGACAACAAGATGGGGTCTGCTACACACATCCCCCTTCCACCCACAATAACCAACCCAAAACCCTGGAAGAGTTTATCGGTGAATCACTGTTAGACAGTCCTTCTCATCACCTCGAGGTGAGCCAAAGTTAGGAGAGTTTCTTGCTTTTCCTTTTTGAAACGTGAGTCTGGAGTTAACTCTTTGTAATGTTTCTGTCTCTAATTAAATAAGCTTTTAGTCTGAATAATATGTACAAGTAGAGCTGAAAGCCTTCTTCCTCAGTCTCAGTGACTTCACCATGTGTTTATGTGTGCAGCAAAGATGGCCAGCCAAAACTGAGTTAGGGGGAAAAAAATAAAAAAAGCACCCCTTCCAAGTTAAAAAAATCACTTCAATGACAGGCACACCACACAGACTGGCTTCCATTACCTTTCTGATGACACAAAAACCACAAATCCTTGCTCTGCCTCTACACAGACGACATGGAAATGCTTTTTTTGGCTAGGGCCAGAAGGATGCAGAAAGATCCCTGGCAAGGACCCTGAGCTGAGGTTGGTAGAGTAATGCCTCTTTGGGTTTGAGTAAACTCAGCTTGACACGCTGTGCCCTCTCACACAGTTTTGTTGAGATCATTTCCAGTCAGATCTTCTCAACTGGATTAAAATGTTTGCCTGTGCCTGTTATCCAGTAAGTAGATATGCAATGCTATTCAATGAATGTATATAATTTGATATACAACCCCTAATGGCAAAACTCCTGGTTTAACAACAGTTACACAAAGATAAAGTTGTTTATATCAGTAAATAGTAATTAAAGTAATGGTTAGCAGTTAATCATAACATTTCGGAAGTATTTGATGTGGTGGAATGCATATCGCATAAGAACAAAATGAAAAACTTAGTGCGTAAACATTCCCTGTGTATCTAAAATGTTTTTGCTTACATTTATCATTGCCGGTCTTTAATATAAATCTGAGAAAGTGATAAAGATATTAATGCCTATTAAAACAGGATGTCACAGTGGCAGGAAAGCAAGTTTAGATTTCAAATTAGAATTAAGATTTGATTTCTTTAAGTTTGACCACATGGTGTCAGTATGGCAGCATGTCATGTCTGATTTTTCAGACTTCCCAGGAAGAATTAGATCTACACTCCCCCTGCTAGTCATAACAAAGTAGTTAACACCTTTTAACACCTTACTGATATTTTTACTGGTTTTTTTGCCAGAGTTTAATGTTTCTGCTAACCATTTAAAAGATAATATGCATTTGTTATTACTTATCAAACTGATGAAGCAAACATAATTATGTTACATTATAAAATATTTCTTTAATATTAAGCACTTTTTGTTTATTAAAAAGAACATTATGTCTTTGTTTGGCTTTCGGATCTATATACCAAGAGTCAATATGGTGTGTTCACTTCAACGTAAACGAACATCTCAAGTCCAGTTCTTTATTCTGTTTTTTGTGAGATTTAAATGGCACACGGCTCTGTGGCTAATACAAGCGTTTAATCAAAGAGCTGCTTAATTGTAGAATAACAACAGGATGAGAAAGTTTAAAATGAGCTTTAACAAGTCTTTCCTCAAGTCTTTTAGTCAACACTTTTGACTATACCTCTTTATGGCCAGTATTACAGAAAATATTATTAAATCTTTAGCATTTTCTTGTTTTATACAAGTTACGCCATTATTGTATTTGAATGAAAATAAAATTTAAAAAGCAGTGGTTTCTTGTACAGTAATGAGGACTATGTTACAATTGTAAAATAACAGATGAGAGAATGTTCTGATCAAGCACACCATAAACACTAAAGTAAGTAGGTTTAAAGTTGTTTGTGAAAGAACACATTTGCAGAAAGATTTTTTTTTTTCTCATTTAAATAAAAAAGTACGTAAAAGTGTATCAAATCTGGAGTGAACAATAGAAAACAAGAAAAAAAAGTTTTGAATTGATAAATAAAATTTAAAAAACGTGGAAAAGGGGGTCTTCTGCTCAAATTATGCCTAAATTAACTTTTTGACCATAATAACAACAAAATCTGATTTTGACCCACCTTGTGTCATCAGATGTAGATCATCACACACAATAAACACCTACTCGGATTTTTTGAGTAGGTCTTTGATGAGCAAAAGACCTTAGATAGCAATGAATAGTCCCTAATAAAAAAAAACAAAAACTTGTTACATATGAGAGACAAAAAATAATGTTCAGTTTTTAACATTACAATAACCTCAATGTGAAAATGTTCTTTTGATACACTGATCAAAGCCGCTGCCACAATCTAACTGAGAAATATTGTTTGATGTAACGATCGGCCAGCCAAGGCATTTAGCTTTATGAATGTATACTACAAAGACAAATGAGAATTGTAATTTATGTCATCATTTAAACAAATGAAGAAACAAAAGTTTTCTTTTTGTCAAACCATGTGGTGGAGTCACTGAGATTAACTTCTGTTATTCTTTTTTTGTTCTTTAATTAATTTTTTAGCTGTTGGCAAATATTCTAAAGTCTATGCTGAAATCTTTCGATCTTTGGGAGATTGACATCGTAAAACCAAATATTTGTGGATTTGGTTTTTTTCCGTTAGTTAATACCCAAACTGAATATTTTGGTGAGAACAAAACCCCATAAAGATTGAATAAAAGAAAGAAAAGCCCTCTTTATCTGACATGGCTTCAGATTTTCATTTTGCCGAACCACAAATTGGTTCTATTTATGTCAGTCTTTCTCATTTCTCTGATCTCTTAGTCATTACCCTCTCTTTGATTTCTTTTATGTTTTTTCTCGCTTATTATTCATCACTTATGTTGTTTTTAGCACTCTTTTGAATTGGATATTAACCCTTTTCTGCCCGTATTCTTTTTGAAGGTGAGGCTAGTGCGCTCCAATCCCCCTAGCCCGCAGTTCAAAGCCTCTTTCGACGCCTCCTACCAGGTGTACAAACTCTACCAGATGGCCATTCACAAGGACCCTCCTGGCAAACCATCCGAGAGCCAGGTCAGAGGGTGGGAGACATAGGTCAACTTTCTCTAGGGATACCCAGGAGGGTTTGGAGGGGCATTTTAGTTCTATCAAAATAGACTTTATTAAACTTTAAAATAAGGAAATTTATGCCTAATTGAACTGTTTTTAATATTTGAGACTCCAAGATTGTTATAATTATTAAAATAAGCATTCTTTTAAAACTTTTTTAAATAAAGGAATGCCTTTGATATTCAGAAAGATTTGAAAAAGGATCGGATGTAGTTGTTCCTTTTGTTATGTTGGGATAGCAAAAAAATTGGGAAAAAAAGTCCAAAATATTCAGAAGCATGAATGACTATGTAAGTAATAAAGTGCGAGTCTGTTCAGTAATACAAGAGGAAATTGAGGGTAAAATGTTTCCATACGGCAGGATTGAGAGTGGTGTTTCTCCAGGTGTCTGCATTGGCACTCGGTCCAGTCAAGTCATTAGTCTTAAACTGTTTCAGTTTGAGAGGACAGTTTGTCAGCTAAAGCCTTCTGACCTTGACACATTTACCCTGTCTGATGTCCACCATCACCCCACACCAAATAGTTGCACACACCCGCACTGACAGCTTGTTTAATCACAAAATATTTAGCCTGATATCGAGATTTCCAGTTTGATACTGTTTAGTCTTCTTACAGTATATGTTTACTTTTGAATGAGATCTCCCTTTATGTTCCTAGTTTTTAAGAACCATTTGAAATTTTCAGTTACCTGCGTTTCTTTTACCTTAGATAAGTCAGTGGTTCTAACTGGGCAGTGCACTAGCCTCATCCTCAGAATGCTTATCAGTCTCCTAGAATCCAGTTGTTTTCTTGCAGGAATATTTTTTTCTTCTACGAAGAACTAATGAAAGTTTTAAAGCCAAAATTGACCTGTGAAGTCACTGGCTCATTTCAAGGACTAGGAGACTGATACCAACTGTTCATTTGCCCTGTGTTTACTTACTTTTGTGTCTCATATACGTCTTCTAACCTTTTAATCATCTGGAACTTTTAAAAAAAAAACCTTTGTTAAACTTCCCTGTCCATATTACATATCCTCCACGCCTTGTGCTTGAAGGTGAGGCTAGTGCCAGTCAACTTTGAGGACCCTCAGTTTGCAGCGTCCTATGAGCAGTCGGTGGCTGTATACACCCTTTACCAGATGGCCATTCATGGTGATGACCCCAGCGAATGTAGTGAGAGTGAGGTACTGCATGATTACTATTCCTCTCTTGCTGGGTATGCATTGAACATGTTCAAAACAGCTTTCTTTGGGTTTTTGGTTTAATTAAATTTAAAAAAAATTTACATCACTCTATTTCAAATATCAAGGTCATATATTTTTATATAACAAACAATTTAAATGTGAATTGGGATGGATCACTTATACTGTTTCACTTGTGTGATCTTTATTTTGAAGTAGGCCAAGTTAGCCTGAATGAGAAGTACTGTTCAGTAATAGACAAGAATGTTACTCTTAAACTGACAGATTCATAAATGTAAAATATAAATACTGCAAATAATTTTCCAAATTGTCTCTTTGTTTCTCAAGAGTTTTAAAAATAAAGTCTAGTCGGTATTCAGCAATTTTGGACAACCTGAGAGAGCCCTTTGTCCCTCTGGGCTGGAAAAAACCAACCTCCTCCTCCACCCATCTGCCAGCAGCCGGCAGTAAATTTACTAAATTCTCCAGCTTGTAAAAGTAAGGTAAAAGTAAGGTAATTAATAATTAATGAGAGCTGTCAGATTGCAAACTATGGCAGATTCTTTCCTGGTGCCACAAAGCTACCACTGTATGAATAAATAACTGTTATTCAGAGCAATAAGTGTGCTGGAATCAGGTCTTTGGGGAGCTATATCTAAAAAAAAAAAAAAAAACAAAAAAAAAAAAACATTAAATACATGAAAGTGTAAAGCAACACTTACAACTCAGTTGTTTGTGAGTTTTCCCATAAAGGTTTGTTTTTCTTAATCTTGGATTGTTTCACAATGCGTCATGTAAATGCAGAGGGTGAATTAAGTTGGGGTGATTACTATTAAAGTTACATATGTTTATTGTATTCTCCTGGAAAAGTCGACCTGAGGCACACTGGTGAAGAATGAAAAGTGGAAAGTAATGTCCTCTCTTTGTTTTTGGGACTTTGTTCAATCTCTTCAGCCATGCATGCCGCCACTTGTTCCATTTATGAAAGTTCCAGAAATAAATGCAAATAACGTTCAAAGCACCTTTTATCGCTTGGATGTTTGAGGAAAAAGAGACATCTGGCCAAATTGTTGAAGTTTTCCGTACCTAAAAGAAAGTTTGTCCGTGTTTTTGGGTTGAAATATGGCTTCACATGATTTCTAATCAAATACAATGAGGTTATTTGCTATACTTGAGTCAACTTGCACCTAGGAGGCCTAGGCACTTAACACTATAGATTTCAATTGCTTAACTGATGACTCCCTGCTTTACCTGTTTGTTCGTATCCCTTAAAGTTTTTGCCTCAGCTTCATTTTAGTATGGCACTCATTAAAAAAGAAGTCCGGCATTGTTAGCTTTCCACCACATTTTATTTCCCTGCCATTTGGTGGCTGCTGCTGCTATAGGAAGTTTGTCCATTTAGTATTTGTGAAGGTATTTATTAATCCATTAGAGTATTCCGCAGGGACAGAATCTGAATTGCATTCAAGCCTGGCCAGGAGCCATGCAAAAACAGAAACTGTGTGTGCGCGCAAGTTCAATTACCCATCCAAATTTGTACAATTATTTAAGAGGATAACGTCCTGGAGGAGAAAAGGTTGTTTGTCAAAGGATGTATGCGTTTCCTGTCATACCGTGACTGGAAAAGAGCCAGAAATATTTATTTTCCTATTTAATATTGGTTAACTGACAGAGCTGGAGAATACACTATGAATCATGTAGACTCAAATGTACAATACACAGTCACACACTGTTCTTTGCTGTTACATTGAGCTACAAATTTAGGTACCTATACATTCATTGAGTCTCTTGAACTCAGTTTAATTTATATTTGATTTTAAGTTGGAAAACTTAAAAACTATATATACAGTATATACATATATACAGTATATAAAAACAGAAATAGCCATACGTACAAAAAATAAATAATTATTTGTGATATCTGCGCACAATGAAGACTTGCAATGAATAAAGTGTAAATACTGATGACCTGGTTTTTTGGTTTTATTTTAAGTTGACGTTTAGTTCGTATTTATCCAGTGAGCTTCAACTGTCAGCTTTGTTCCTGCAGCAATTTTCTATCTTTTTTTGCTTAGTCTTATTTATTAAGATAATTATGGAGCAGAGGCATATGTTCACTGAAAATAATGCAGCAGAAATATCTAAGTAGTAATTGAGGGTATGTGTGTGAGGAAAGACATGTGTCTCCGTGTGTGTTAGAGAAGGCTGTTTGCATGCCTAATTGTTTACAGATGGATGTTGGATGGGAAGAAACAGACTCCATGTGTTCAATGAGATTAGTGTGTTCCAGAAAGTTCTCTGGACACTTCACTGTTGTGAAATGAGAGGAAAGAGGAATCTGCAATTGAAGTCATGCTCTGATACTTTTTAAAATTTTCATTACAGCTGACTTACCTTCACATTAACTCCTACAGAAGCCAATCCTGAGTGAGTCTGAGCAAGGCCTGAAGGAGGCAAACCGAAAAAAAAAAGCAGGAAAGGAAGCTGCTGCACTTAATGTTATGCATTAAAACAGCTAGAAAAAAACAGTAACTTCTATGCGCATGTGACTCATTAAACGGTACATAGAGGGTGTCAGTTGGGGATCCCTCTCACACAGCAGTCAGTGTTGCTCAGCATTTATAAAAGATGTGATCTGATTACCCCTGTTGTTATTCTGTTGGTAAAAATTTAGTATTGCTCCTAAATGTTTGCATTTTAAACAAAAAGTTTTATTATTATTTTTTTTATCTTTTAATGATATACATAGATTTTGCTGCTGTTAATCTGTCTGGTGCAGGGGCAGCAGTAGAGGTTAGTTTTTTACTACTGAGGTTATACTGGTGAGGAAGCTGACAAACGCTTATGCACGTTGATGACTGTGCAGTCGTTCATTACCGTAACCACAACGATTATGGAAAATGCAGAAATTGTACATTGTTAAATTTATATGTAATAAATTGTTGAGGTCAATGGTGGGCTTACGTAAGCATAGACTCACCCCACATTGATTGTGGTGGATTTTAAAACAAGAATGAAAATTTTAGTTTTTATGCCGTCTTGAAACAAGCTTGTTTAGTGTTTATTTGTTATGCTTACCTTGTGTGTAGAGACACTGTGTTGCAAGTTGTTTATCAGCACCTGAAGTAGTAAAGTTTGTGAGACTTTTATAGTTCGGAGCACCACTTCTCGCCAAGAAATGCATACTCCGCTGAATTGTTCTACTCTTTCCATGCACAGGCCTTTTGGTTTTTCCCAGAACTAAATTTCTTTTCATCTCCAGTTTGAATAGTAATAATCAAAATCTAGGGAAAATTGTTCTAAGAATAGTAAGGTTTGCGTAGATGTTCAATCAACTTCTATTTTCCTTCCCCAAAATCACCTGGGAGCAAGTAACTATTGTTAAAAGGTCCCCCAGTCAAACTGCCTTGTTGCAAATTTTTACAGTGAGCCGCTGACTTCAATTTTTATAGAATGCATTTTTCTGGGCTAGAACTGAGGTTTTCATTTTATTGCAGTTTACCATTAAACTCAGTCTATGTTAAGTTACTGCATCCTTGTTGCTTAGTTTCACGATCAAATTACAGAGTTATAGTTGGGAAAGTAATGGTTTTAGTTATTACTTTCTGCTGGGAGAGGTAAAACTGAAAAGACAGAAAGTTAACCAGTGATAAGAACAAACTTAATTGAAAATTCATATAAACTTTCATGAATACTTGGGTAAACTGAGGCAGACAAATGAAGAAGCACTTTTATTTTATTTTCAAGATGAGCTAAAGCCTTTGGCAATCATTTTTGCACACTCAAGCCAGAACTGCCACACCCACTGATATGTAGCTTCAACAATTGCTTGTAACAACTTCACTTCCATGCACAAGCATGCTGAAAACCCAAGGAAACAGGCCTAGAGAAAGATTTTTCTTGAATAAGTTCTTAAATAATGGATACCTTATTCATCCCTCACTGGGGAAATTTGATTGCTGCATTACACCGCAGCAGGCTGCCACTACAGCGCCAATGGTGGGAGAAACGAGGGAATAGATGTCTTCTCCAAAGACCCTAGATCAGTGAGAATCAAACCTGTGAACTTCCGGTCCGAGGGCGAATGCTGTACCATTGAGCCACCACCTCCTCCTCTATTACCCAATCAATGTGTTTTATATAACCAAAGGAGGAATTGCAAGCAATGGGGTTTTAGACAGAAAACTCTTGTTTTTGTCATTGTAACATAATTTTAAATTTAATTTATTATTGCCTTCATTTTTTATTGTACAGCACTTTGGTACCTTTTGGTTGTTTTAATTGTGCTTTAGAAATAAACTTGACTTGACTAAAACATTCTTAGAAGCAATTTAAAAGGATAAGTATCGAACCACAATTTGCACTTTACTTATTTTTAATACAGCTTATTGAGAATAATCTGTAAATATAATTATTTAATCTCCAATTGTTTGAACTATTTTACAAAGTTTTGGAGACTTTAAACATGAAAACCACATTGGTCTACTTGCTTCCCAGGTCAGCACATCTGTGAACACACCACTCTCAACTCTGCTGCCAAAAAAGAAGCACAGGAAATAGTCCAGTTAGAAAATGAAAATAATGGTTTAATTTTTTACAGACAATATGTCCCTTTGTTAACTTTTATCTGCTACTTGATTTTTTAGTGCTTTAAAAAGTGCATTCTTGCCAGTGCTGCCTTTTAAAGTCTTTTGTGTCCTTTATGGACGTTAGACTTTTGTTGAAACAGTAAATGTTTTCATTTGAATAAATAATTTTTTTTCTGCGCTATGAGAAGGAAAAACTTTAACACATAGCTCTGAGGAAATATAATAAAGACATGTATGGTTTTCATTTATGCCTTCTACATGGAACTGGGTACTCATACAACTTTTTTGTTTTTTCACTTCTGCCCACAGTTCCGGAGATTTCTCTGTGATTCACCACTGGAGGTAAGTATTTCCTCTGGCCTGTTCTCAGTTAAAAACACCTTCATGCATACAGTATGTGCTACCCGGCATAATTTGCTCCAGCTAGGTATTTCTTCTTGTTATTAACTTTTCATCACTGACTCTCAGAGGGGAATAAATACACATTGGTTCTCTTGGTGAAGAACAGACTCATTTTATTCTATCTTGGAGAACCCTCCAGCTGGATTGAGAGGGGTTAAGGGATTTGAAAATGGGACTTGGTTTCATATTGGAGGGGTTATTAACTTAGCTCTGTCTAAGTAAAACAGGGTATTGTGAAAGAAACCAGTGAAATGTAGACATGAGAGCATTTTTTTTGGCATACGTGTTGTTGAAGATGAACATTAGGCACTTAGTGCAGCCTCTAGGTAAATGATTTATGAAATGTTTGTAATATCTCAGGTAAAAGAAGCAACACTAAAAGGATTAAAGGGTAATATATTTCTGTGTGATTCTTGAGTGAAATGAAGTAAGGCATTGCCGAGGGCCGAGCAGCTGTGGTTCGCTGCATACTTCAGAAACAGCAGTGAACCTGTTGGGTCAAGACAATTACACCAGCAATTAGACTTAAGATGGGTACTTATTACAGTCACTTTAATTGGATTGAGGTCCAGACCCAAACTGACTGACACAAAGACAGTCCCTCTGTTTTACCCCCTCAAATCTTCACTAATGAACATCATTAGTGTTTATAGGAAACAAGCTTTTATCACCTCGTCAAGGAGAGCGACCAGACACACTAAATTACACCGCTCAGCACACATACGTGTTCACTTTGTGACACAGTCATGCTCATTTTCCTACCTTCACTTTTTCTTTCCATCGTGATGGCGCCATTTTCTTTTGTTTCTTTCACTCGCACCACTTTTCACTTCAGCCTACAACCTCCTTCGTCTTCTCCCTCTATTCTTTTTCTAAATTATTTTGCATGAAAATCTGCACGACTCTGCGTGTTGCTCTCCATCTGTCTCCAATTAAGTGTGCTGGTGAAGTATATACCCGCACAGACACAGCACATGGACCTCACACTAGCGGTTCGCCTGTAAGCCTGCGTTTATATAGATGTACGCACACTGCTAACTTACAAATCCAACTGCAGATGTCTGACTTGTTTGTTGTTTGTTGTGTTTCATTTCACCTAAATTGCAGAGGATTTACCCCTAAACCTGGGTAATTATCATCACCTGGCTCTGATTGCTGTTTTTCCGCTACATTTGCACACAAAACCAGAAAGGCAAACACATTTGTGCTATCAGAGTAAATAGTGTTTGGAGACATGATGAGCAACAGTCATGCAATTTGACCTTTTTGGAGGCTTTTTTGCACTTTTTGCTATTAACCGGCTTTCTCGGGTGAAAAAAGCAAAGGGTAAAAATTTATTAAAAGGGTTGGTGGTTGGTTCAGCATTTTTCCTAACAAACATAGCCAGTTAGTCTTTAAAATTAATCTGAAATTGAGTCTTGGACTTCCTGGCTTTCACTCTGAGAAAGAGGGAAAAAAAATTTATGTGATTTAGAATAACATATTTATATACATGAGCTGGAATTTCAGAAATGTGCACTGGTAATGGGCTAGCTAACGGCTTCAATCTATGGACAGACAGTAAAGCAAATATTTCCTTTAGAGTGTGGGTGAAACCGAAGTATAAATCTGTTAAACACCGGCAATAGAAAAATTATTTGAGCCATGTTTCACACACAGCTTTTTTGTGCAGATGCACATCTGGGGGGTAAAAATGAGAGAAAATATGAAACATGTTGGTTTGACATCTGTTGTTTCTCGTTGCCAAAATTGTAACTTCATCAGTTGTAAAATATATTTTTGCAGTATAATTAAGTGAATTTTTACAGAAATTAGTTTAGTTCATTCATTTTTGCTCAAAAATGACAAAAAAATACAATCAAAATGTCAATTTTAAAACTACCTTAAAAAGGACATTTTTATTTGCCCTTGAAATGTTATATTCTTTTGTTTCTTAAAATTGATAAGATTTATTGTTCCCTCCTTCTTAGAGCATTTTTCGTTTTAGATTTTTTCTGTTTGCTCGCCCTAAAAACAGGTCAATTTTTTATTTAGTTGTAATTTGCAATGTTTTTTTTTTTTTTTTTTTTTTTTTTAATGAAAATGAGATTATGTCAAAATTTACCTCAAATTATATTTTTTTACACGGCCTCCTTGACTGTTACAGGTTCACATAAAACTATTTTGAATATCATTAGAAATGGACTCAAATATGACTCTTAACAGGTCTAAACTGGTAGGTTGTTCAGCACCTTCTGACTTGTGTTATACATGCTTGCTCAGCCTTATGTTTGGGCCATATGAAAGTGATTTGGGGCTTCTGGGGAAGCTCTAGGGTGGTTTGAAGCATTCCAGGCAACGTTAAGATTGTTGTCACAGTGGCAAGGACACAACTATTAAGCTGTCGCTTGAGGTGGTGCACAGGTCAGTCAGACAAGATCAGCCTTGAGCACGGCATGAGCTTATAAACAAACACACAGACTCAGACAAGAGGACCATTACCTCTCCTGGCTCAGCATTCACATTTACGTTTTTTTTTTGTTTTTTTTTTTACCCAAACATGTATAAACTTGAGGTGGGGTGGAAAAAAATCCCCTGGTGTTTTTCCTTTTTACTTACAGCTCCTAAATGACAGAGTGCAGCATCTGACAAAGACTTCAGTGTTTCTGGGCCAAGAAATGACAGGTCGCTGCATACGCAGTTCACTCCGACATCAACACACCAATAGTCCAGACTTGATGCCTGTCACTACCGTGCTCCTCCAAAAAAGATTATTCATTCCTTTTTTCTTCTTATTCTAATCCATCTGCCACACTATAAGTTACTCTTGTCTTGTGCAATTTCTTTAGTCCTGTTGATTATAGACAATTATATCAAACCTACCCTGCCATCTGTGTGCACAAAATTAAAAAGATTTTGTTAAACAGGGTGTCAGACAGGTCATCAGGCTTTGGTGTGCAAGTGTCTGACCCTCTGTGTCAGAACTTTGTTTTTAATACCAGCTCTGTTTAAGACAACCTCTGGACTTCTGAGGTCAAAAAGCTGCAGGAAGTGTGTGTGTGTATAAATACGAGTATGCACCATGTTTCTTTTTGGCCTGTTTTAATCTGTCCAGAGAGCGGGCCCAGTTGTACACCAGATCACTCTGTGAGCCCTGTGCTATGATAACCAACAGCGTCTGTGCTACTTAACTATGTCCAGATGAATGTTGGTGAAGAAGCAGGATCTAGTTTCTAGAGCAGTGAAGAAACATATACAAACATAAACCAATCCCCTCCCGTTATGTGACTTTTAACCTCAACCCCAAGCTTCTAAAAGTATGCCCAAATGATAAAAGGAGTCCTAAAAGCAGATTGAAAAGTCAGCATGTGAATCAATATGAGAAGCGCCATGTGTCAAAAAATGTGTTTCGTTAATCGGATAGACTGAAGCACATCAACACCCACATTCCTTCATGTCACATGGAGAGCGCAGACGCAGACATATGGGACCAAGTTTTGCAACACACCACCTCTGTGGTGAAATGGATTCTTCTCAAGCAGGGCCTTTTATTAAAAAGTCCTCTCCTGCAGTGTTTCTGTGGCCAGTTCCTCACATTGCTTAGCCCTATAACTCCTCCTCCCTGCTCCAGCTTTCACTCCACATTTGGGAGCCATTAGCAGGCTGAATGTGAGGCTACTGTACACCCCACTTATATTGCGTGAGGCCTGGCAGGAAGATGGAGGGGTTATAATACACCATCACACAGGTGTGTCAGTGTGTGTGCCTGGAAAAGAAATACTCGTTGGTTTTCTGCGTTTTTTTCAAAGGCAATATGGAAGATCTAAAATTGACAGAACGACAATCTTTTGTGAATACTGGGTAGTAGTCATTCACAAGGTGGTATTGCGCTTATCTTACAGCATGAATAGATACTATAAGATAAACATGGTACCTTTTTTTGCCCGGATATGCAAAATTTGCCAAAAAAAAGAGCTTTTAAATACATTAATATAGTTTCACTCAGTGGCGGGCTGTCAGAGTCAGCAAGGCCTTCTCTGCTGGCCTAACTTAACCAGACATCATTATCATAATTATAATAAGTCAATTTCCTTTTAAATGTATTTTTCCTAAATATATATATATATATATAATTATTCTCCATATTCTGTTTTCTTCATGTCATATTATATCCATTTGGTTATACTGCTTCCAGTGTTGTAATGTTAGGTTAAAGTTTTTATCCAATCAGAATTCAGCTAGCTGGTGTTGCCAGGCTGTAGTATGAAATCTGCCCAAGGCCTTCAGATTCAGAAGTGCAGGCGCTGCGTACTGCTAGTGAACGGGCACGTGTAGTTTCTGACAGCCAATCAGATCATCTGTTGGTGACAGGAAGGCCAGCTAGAACCCCTTACGTAAAACCTGACATGTACGCGTCTTGTGATTAGACACTCACTTGACATAAATGGAAGCAACGCTTTGCATGTCAACAAACCTTACACCAGAGCCAGATCCAGGATCTTTAGCAGAAAAATCTGAAAATTCTACTCGTTTTTTTAACTCACGATGGCAGAAGGAGTTTTTATTCACTTTGTTTTTGTGATGTCTTTTATTTTGAAGGTATATGTTTACTGTTACCATGGCAACAAGAGTGTGTTTGAGCAGAGAGAATGTTTCCTTGTTATAAAGATGCTGCTAATAAATTTTCTCGTGAAGAAAAAGTGGATTTAAGTTTATTATTATGGATTTTAAAAAGCCATTTTTTTCCGGCTGGTCTCATCACCTTTAGACCGGTCCATGAAAATATTGTCAGACACTAAACCGGTCCGTAGCGCAGAAAAGGTTGGGGACCCCTGTTGTACACAATTAAGGTGATGCAATGCCCAGTAGTGCCTACGTATGCTCCTGTATATGATTTCCCCAGCCGTGGTGTCATAAATTATGGTATTTGAGGGGTATTTATTCAAGTCGGACAAAGTAGCACATCACCGATGGCCTTGGTGTGAAATGCACGGACCGCCACTGGTTTCACTACTGTTTTTACACTAATTTCCCCCTCCTCTTGGTACCCTCTGAGTCTCACCTCGTGGGGGTATGCATAAGTCAAAAAAGCTTGATTGTAAGACAGTGTAAATCTCGTTTGAGCCAGCAAATAGTGTAAAGCACATAATGTTAGCAAAGCTAGCACAGATTTTTTTTTTTTTTTTTTATTTGGGTGCATTTACATAAAAATGCAGGAGAAAGAAGAGCAGTCCTTGAGGGGACTTGATAAGACCCACCTTGGTCTTTTCTGACTTCTTCTAAGTTTGCATTTCCAACTAATAACATTCTTACTTGACATGGAAACCAGGAGGTTGGAGTGATTCACAGGCTCTGGGCCAGTGGTTTCTGCTCACCAATCAAAATTGATTGGCTGACATTTTTAATGTCCCACTTAGTCTACTGTTCATTAGCATATAGAAATATTATTTTCAGTACATTTATTATAAGCATGAGCCCAACCAACAAAGAAAAAATCCACAGAAACTTCCATGTTAATGTAAAATCAATAATTAGTATATGCTTATATTTATACTTATTGTGATTTTTCTCCTTGGTTTTCTCAGGCAGAAAACTCTCCAGATGGGCCTGATGTGGGGTATGGCTCCTTCCACCAGCAGTACTGGCTGGACGGGCGTATCGTGGCGGTGGGAGTGATTGACATCTTACCGAACTGCGTATCCTCTGTCTACCTCTACTACCATCCTGACTTTGCCTCACTCTCTTTAGGCTCCTACTCAGCCCTCAGGTTAGTTTTGTGAATGTGACCATATAAAGATGAATGATAACATAGTTCAGTGGACTAAAAATCAATCATTGGGAGTTGATCACATTGTTTTACTTGTTTTGATTATAGGAAGGATGTGCTGATTTAAAGTTGTTTTTTTTTTTTTTTCTTCCCCTATTTCATGAAAAATTCACTATCCGAGCACAGTGGCCTCACAGCAAGAAGGTCGTGGGTTCGAGTCCCGGTGGGGACGAGGCTTGGAATACTGGCCTTTCTGTGTGGAGTTTGCATGTTCTCTTCGTGTATGCGTGGGTTTTCTCCGGGTACTCCGGTTTCCTCCCACCCTCCAAAAACTTCAAACTTGGCCACTACATGATAGTGATAGATGGTTAAGAAAGTGACTGACTGATTTACTATCCGTTCACTCAAAAACCCCCTCATTGATTTAAAACATTTATTTTAAGTAGCCTCTTTGCACCACAAACTTTGATTAGAATTGTTTTGTTTTTGACATCCTTGTTGCTCATGTCTACAGAGCAAAGGTATGCGCATTGCAATCTTTTTCAGGCTTAAATGTGACGATTAATGAAAAGTTGAGTGGGAGAGTGGAAGATTTTGATGTTGCCACATGAACAAAAAATTTTAAATTGCTCATCAGACTACATTATCAGCAACTACTAACAGACTCAACTTTTGTGTTACAAACCATAAAACATGTCATTATACAAACTTGTGTATATTTAAAATTGTTAAATAAAGAACATATATTAATGTTTTATTGTACCCATTGACCCTTAATTGGATAAGCAATTCAGATTTGGCATTTTTAGTAAAAATACATTTTTACAGGTCATGTTGTCGGAATGATGCATTATGTCACAATATAAAACATACGCGAAAAATCACTCTTTCTTTGAGTTTAATTGATTTAAAGCTGAATGTGTCTCTGTCCTGATAAACCAGGAGAGGACTGGTCAAATTTCTAAATGGGTTTTGCAGAAAATTATTTGAAAACATTTGGATGAAAATTTTTATTCCTAGTTTTATTGTTTTTTCCAAAAGAACTATATAAAAAAAGTGTAATACAACATTAAGAAAGATACAGTTCACCCTCCACGTTAGGGCATCCACATTTTTACTATCCTGTTTAACATCTTTGTTCTTAGTTATTTCCCCCACCCATCTTTTCTGTCTTTCACTTTTCCTTCCACTTCTTTTGCATTATTTCAAAAACTATAAATACCACAATTTTCAAGTCAGGAAAAATACCTTTTTTCTTCACACTTGATTGGTTGCGGCATATTATGTTGTGGTTCATCTGACGGCAGTTCTTTCTTCCAAGATGAAATAAGAAAATGCAGATGGACTCTGCAAGCGCACACTCCTGGATTTCCCTGTAAAACGTAACAGAATAATGTGAAAAAGTCTTTTTGAAATAAGTCTGAGCAGATGAAGGTGACGGGGGGATTTTGCTACACTGTCACTGTGTAAAGTTTTTATTTCTGCTCAGTTTTAAGCGATGGGACATATGTGGGGAGGTAATCATGCACTAGATCAGCACAGCAGAGGTCAGAATATTTGCTCCTGCTCGTATTGAAGGAAGTCTCTGGCCATCCTAAATACACATTCCCCATCTCATATTATTGTAAGTTTCTGAATCCAAGAGCAACACAGTGCTGAATGTGTGGAGGGGCCTTAAAAAGGGCAACATAATGGAAATTCTTCCACTAAAACCCAGTCTTTGGTCAGATTTGAGTACTTTTGTGTTATGACCATACTTGCTCTACACTGTGTTCCAAATTATTATGAAGATGAGATTTTTCTGTAGAGGTTTCTGCAGAACTTCAAGCATCTGAAGGATCCGACATTTTGATGTTGGTAGCACTTCCTGTTTTCTGTTTTGTAATGTTATTTTAGCAGGTGTATATTTTTCTGGCAGAATCCTTCATCATCATGTCTATCTGCACAGAACAGTGTTAACTCTGAATCAGACACAAATTTCTTCAAACACGTTTCTGTGAAATATAGAATGTTTACATGCATCTAGTTTCCGCTTTTCTAAGCAGCAAAGATTATGTTTCTTTCCAAGATTGATGGGAATGTTGAATTGCTTGGTAATGTTGAACATTAAGATTTTTTCTTTCTATGATTGGGATTAACTGTCCAACTAATTATCACAAAAATCTGATTTGCTTAGATGCTTAAATTTTATTTGCATAATAATTTGGAATACACTGTAAATTTGCTGTAAAAATGACTGCGTGAGAGTACGTGCTTCATTGTGCTTTCTTGTTTCTTTAAAGGTCCTATATCATGCAAAACGGACTTTTATGAGGTTTTAACCTTTTATTTTACTTAGTACTACCCCAAACAATCCCCCAAAGTGTGTTTTATTGTGATTCATGCTATTTTGAGATATTTAAATTCAAAGTAAGGGGCGTGTTCTCCAAACCTCTAACGACTGGTGGAACATAGTGACGTACATCTGTTTTTTGTTCAGCCCCCTGCAGCTCAAACACCAATCGCTGAACACCAATCGCTGAATGACAACCAATCGCAACCAACAGGGCGGGTCCCGGGAAAAAAAAAAGAAAAAAAAACTGAAACAAGCTGTTTTGACTTCCGGGTATGAAACTGCGCTCCCAAACAGGGTATTATTTATAACCTTTTGTGTTGACATTGTGGCGGAATGTAAAATTATGCATATAATGATACATAGAACAGGATAAAATAAGGGAAAAAAGGCATGATATAGGACCTTTAAGTAGACGTCCAATTCAAGTATGTATCATAAGCAATACAGTTACTTTTTTACAACTTTCCCAGTTTGATTTCATTTGATCAGGTTTAAGAATTGTTTGCATCAGAGGATATTGAGTAGGTTGAACAGTGACTAAAGAAAGAAAACAAACTATTTTTTTTTTTTTTTTTTTTTTTTTAGTGTAACCATAGTAACCAAACAGCACAACTCTTTCACATTCTCCTCTGCTTCTTCGTTATATGTATGTGCTAACCACTTCCTCCGACTAAAAAAACAAAAAAAACATCTTGAGCATCTGGCCCATTATATACATGTGTTTGAGACAGTATGAGAATAAGATTCTCTGCATCTTTAAAAGTATGGAAAAGTTCTTTTAGCATTCTGGTGAATCTTCTTAAAGATGTAAGCTCATTATTTAAAGCCAAACATATTAACATCAGAGATAAGATCCAAAACTTTTAATAGTGTAAAAAACTAAATGTTTAACATAAATTGCTTATTGAGATTAATTGCCTTGAATTACATAATGAAACATTTCTATTCAACTATAATATCTTAGTATTGAGAAACTTATAACATAATGTATTTGGCACCTATTTGCCTGAGTAAGCCTTTTTTATTGTTGGTAGATCTTTGTGACTTGGGGATTTTATTTGTGTCTCACATGTTGAAACTGAGTTACTAAAAAATGGACAGAAAAGTATTGAATTATACCAGCAACTCAGTCATGAAGCAGTAGAGGACGCTGTTGTGGAGGCTTTTTTTTGGAGGTTTTGCCAAAAGACAAGAGGAGGAGGGAAAGCAAAGAAAGGACCTAAATCTTTGCTTCAAGCAAACTCAGCTGATCTTCCGATCCTAGACCATTTTAATCTACTGTAAAGATGTCCTGATTATGTCATGCTGGAACAACCCCACAATCTCCAGTATGTTCTGACAATGCAGTTTGTTGTATTTTTTAAATTTGGTTGATATATTTCCAAAGTAATGCAATTAATTGAGCACATCCAGAAGAATCAAACATTATCTGTTTTATTTGGGGTTTTTTTTAATCCTCTAAAGTTTTTAGTTTTTTTTTTTTTTCAAATAAATGTGTTGGGTTTTTTTTCTTCTCACTTTATATAGAGTGTTCTTGAGAGATATTATTTTCCTAAATTGTTTCCACTAGGCTGCATTAAGCACCTCGTGGTATGCACCATTATGGGGCTTTTGTGTGCGGGTGTGTATGTATGCACATCAGGATGAGGGAAGCTGTGCCAGAGCATAGGGCTTGATAATTGGCTTGTGCTGGAGTGTCAGATGGCTGAAGAGGGGATAATGGCGGACTCAAGCTGCTGCCATGGGGTGGAGGACGGGGTGCGAAGGCCTCAAGTAAAGGAGGGAACATGGCTTTTTGTGAATGGACCCCTTGCCTCTCTTGACCCCCCTCCCTCTTCCAATTCAGGCCTGCCGGGCCCTTTTGTGATGAGGGGATGGGAACCCAGGAACCTGGCAGAAAGCGGGTGACCTTCTAGCACCTCGCTCTAGCTGCCTCTCTTCTCTGTCCTTTTCTCTTTCTTGACCCTCCTCTTTTATATTCTTCTCCTGCTCTCTCTCCCTCCCCATTGGCCCCCTCTCCCTCGCTCATTTTGCTTTGTCCCATGTCTTATTTTTCAGTGCATCTATTTTATTTTAAGGCCTCTTTCTCTGTCTCTTAAGCATTGGAAGAAAAGAAATTCTCCCTCTTCCTTTGAGCGGGCAAAGCACAGTTCAGTGGAAGGGAGACTGAAACAAAAAAAAGGGAGGAAAAAAGCGGGGTTTGAATTTAGTTATGGAAGAGCAAAGGAAACAGCAGAAGGAGAAAATAGGTGTTCAGTAAATAGATGCAATTAAGGAAGAAACCATTGAAGAAAAATAAAGCAGGCAAGACATTTACAGTATTTAAAGAAGGTATTAAATCCACCAAGTCTTAAATCTTTATTTTACACACCCTCGTTTATTTCAGCATGTATTTGCTGGAAGACTTGATGCTTGTTTAGTTGAGGTGGTTGTTTTTGGCTACTAACAAGAAACTAAGCGAAGTCTTGTTTCTTGAGAGGGTGTTTTCTCGCTCAATTTGCACCAGGTTTTAGTCAAAACAGTAAAAAAAGTTTTTGTGCTGTTTATAAACCTACTTTACTGAGACAAAAAGTAGGTTGAGAATGGTTACTTCTTATTCTTTAGTTTGATGAACCTCACCTGCGCCTTATCCCGATGTTGAATCAGTTTTCATTTCATACATAAGAAGAAATCTTACTTTTTTTTTTTTAGAAAATTTGATTTTAAACACAAATCTTGTATGCTAAAATGTGTCTCCCAAATTTGTCTGAAACAAAACTATTGTCTTGCATTTTCTGACACAGGGAGATTGCTTTCACCAGACAACTGCAGAAACAGTCGCCCAAGCTGTGTTACTACTACCTGGGCTTCTACATCCACTCGTGTCCAAAGATGCGATATAAGGTATGCATGTGATGCTCACGTGTTTCAATTTTTACCAGTACAGAAATTGCTTAAATATCTTTCCAACTTTGATTTCAAACTCACACATTCAAACACAGTTTAAATGTTTCCTAGTTATTAGCTTAAACATTATGTATGTATTCTGCATCATAAAGGCCAAGATAAAGAAGGTGGAAGATTTTAAGTACTTAGAATCAACAGTCCAGTGCAATGGTGAGTGTGGAAAAGAGGTGAAGAAGTGTGTTCAAGCAGGCTGGAAAGGATGGAGAAAAGTATCAGGTGTGATGTGTGACAGAAGAGTTTCAGCTAAAATGAAAGGAAAAGTGTACAAAACCGTGGTGAGACCGGCGATGCTGTTTGGTCTAGAGACAGTGGCACTGAGGAAAAGACAGGAAACAGAGATGGAGGTAGCAGAGATGAAGATGCTGAGGATGTCTCTGGGAGTGACCAGGATGGACAGGATCAGAAATGAGTATATCAGAGGAACAGCACATGTTAGAGGTTTTGGAGATAAAGTCCAAGAGGCCAGACTGAGACGGTTTGGACATGTCTCTGTACATGTCCAAACCATCTCAAGCGAGACTGAGTACATCAGCAGAAGGATGCTGGGTTTGGAGCCACCAGGAAGGAGACCAGAGACCAGGAGGCCTAGAGGAAAACAAAGAGGAGGTTCATGGATACAGTGAAGGAAGACATGAAGATAGTTGGCGTGACCGAAGAGGATTCAGCAGATAGGGTTAGATGGAAGAAATTGACTTGCTGTGGTGACCCCTGAAGGGAAATGCCGAAAGGAGAAGAAGAAAGGCCAAGATACTGCACAAGTTTTTTTTACTGCATTACTGCCTTAGCTTCAGAATAATAATATTAGCAAAGCTAATTGTTTGTTGCATCAATTTTGTTCTAATTTAAATAGATTTAATGAACTTGGTTCACTTTGTGTTAAAATGGACAAATGTCATACTGGTTTGGTTTCACTTTTGACGGATTTTTGTAAAATATAAATAAGTTTAGCAGGTTAAAACACATATTTTAACAGTCAAAATTGATTTATCTAAAAGCATGTTTTAATAGACTATGGCATACATTTGATGATCCCCAACCAAAAGAACACTCCAAAGAACACCTCCCGAAAAAGTTTTTAAACTCTTTCATGTTGTTTACGAACCTTTCATTGCCTATTTTTTTAATATATAAATAATTTTGTTCTGATTTATGCTGGCTTTAAAAGTCAAACACTAATAAAATGATTTCCTATAAACTTTTAATATTTAAAAGCATCCAAAATAGTGCATACTGTTTCATCTTGGAATCTTTTAAGTTTAACCTGTTTGGATTTGTTTTTGGTAAACGTAATCTTTTTTTCATGTTGTTTTTTTTATTCAGAAATTCAGTTTTTGAGAGAAAACAAGAAGTTTGTAGCTCCACAATTGCTCTCGCCTTGCAGACGTTTCAGACCATTTCACATTGAAATACTGAGGAAACCTTTCCACTGATACATAATTCATGCATACACAACCCTCTGCAGATCCTACTCTGCTCACACACATGCACACATTTGGGCTTAACACCACTTAAAGATGTATAGCTTGTGGAGGATGGAAGAAAACAGGCTGACCAAGCTAAAGGTTTTGGCTAAGATTTCCCATTCATTCCCCTTTTCCTCATTCATCAACTAATTCCTCCACCTCGCTGTCATTTCACTCATAAGTTCCCAGAGTTTGTCCTTGTCTACAAGAGACTGATGTCTTGTTGAGGATTGTGGCAACTGGCCAAACCTTTTTTAACCAATAACATCTCGCTTTGAGGTTGAGAAAAGCTTTGACCGATCTCTTAGTTTGGGTGTGTTGAATGCCCGTGTGTGTTAGCCCTGTTTATGTGATTGTGTGTTGAATTTTAATCATAATGTTTGTCTGAGAACTCACGCTGTTACCACAGCACCTGACCCCTCCTAGTGCTGGCATTTCATCTCCCATCCCCCATAAACTTTCTAGTTTGTTTGTCATTGCATCGTCTTGTTCACAATCTCCCCACTTTTTCTCTTTTTTTCTCCTTGGAGAGGAACATAGAACAAGGGTGAGAAGGTTACCCAGTTCCCACCTTTTAGAAGCTCAAAATCCTAAACAAATGCAACCATGCTCAAACATGCTCTCAGCACATGCGGTGTCTCCATCTTGTGTGTGATTTGCATATGAGCCTCGGTAATTCATTAATGCCCAGACATACTGGGCCATTGTTCTCATCAATGAGACTGCACTGTTATTGTGTTGGAGTTTCACTACTTTCTGGATCCCAGGCCCATGTCCTGCCTCTTTAAGGAGCAAAACACCAGCACTTGAACCCTGTTGGACACCACTCAAACATCCCGCCCTCTCTGCCTGTCACCCTCCCTATCCCATTCACACTTCTTACCAGGAGGCTGTTTACCAGCAGTAGAAAAGAGGAAAATCTTGGTCTTATTTGACAAAAATATATATTTTCAATTTTTGGAATAATTATGCTTAAGGGATTTTTCTAACTACTTGATCTGTTACATCTCACCATATCCTGATGTTACGTGTATATACTTGCTATAACACCACAACATCTGTATTATAAATAATTCCGCAAATTAACGTTTGCTACAAACACCAAGATGCATGCATCAGCCTGCCTTTTTTTTTTATTTTATTTTTTTATAGAAAAGATAGTTATGAATTGTGTATGGTCCTTAACAAATAAACTCAATAAAAACATCATTATTTTTTTATTTTTTTTAACTCAAGTCCAATTTGGAGCAGAATCCTCCTGTTAGGTCACATCTCTGAGTGTGAGGGGGAACAACCTCCTGAGGGATGAACTGTGCATGTCTTAGCCCGGCCAGAGGCAGGACATGGCCCTGTGGAGCAACCTTAAAGGCTTCTTAGAAGACTTGAAGTCCAGCCAGGAACTGGGGGCCCGCCTCAGCAGTGTCAGACCAAGTCCTTTGTTCTCAAAGCTGGAACTGAACGTCCCACAGAGTCTCGCGACTTTGGCTGATGGGTTTAGGATTTGACGTGACATCCTGCCCTTGGCTTCTGTCCCTGGTACTTCTGGCTCTCTGATGCCGAGCTGTGGAGAGCAGAAGGTGAAGCTGTCGGAGGCTAAATGAGACCAGAGGTCTTGGCCCTTGTGCTAGTCCCCGTTTTCTATGATGCCTCTCATTTGATGATAATAGTTGTCTGATGTATGGCTTTTGTGACCCTATTTAGTCAAGTGTGGACTTTGTGGATTTAAGCATGACATTCTTTGTGTCCTGTGTTTTATTCAGAATATTTATTAAGTTTTTATAAATTGGATTATAGTTAAATAGAAGGACGAATGTTCTGTTGGAAACATCTACTGTACATGTGCTAAACAATTTTTTTTTTTGTTCTCAGAGGGTTTTATTCTGACAAATACAATAGCAAAATAACAATAATGTTAGGAGCTTGCAAATGACCCCTAACATAAATAATACAAATACAATTAAAACCAATCCATTTGTTTCAGACAACTTTTTAACCCTCATACTCCTTTCGTGGGGTGAGTTTGCATCTGCATACTGGTCTGCATGTTCTGCTTTTCTCAGTGTTGAGTAAGCAGTCTTTGATGATAATAAATGAGGCGTTCCCCCACTTGGCTTTACCAATCCAGTACCTGGTTTGAAGATTTTTGATTACTCTTCTAGTGAGGCAAAGACGAGCATCTTGCACACAGTTACAGAAAATTTCTGGTCAAACCCTCATGATGAGGGGTTGATGGGGCTCAACATACTCTCACTTGGACTATCATTGTTCAGTGAAAGAACGTCTCATTCTGAAGCCAGGAAACCATTCAGTTTTCCACAGCGGGAAAGAAGAAAGGAGTAGTTAGTAAAATGAATGAAAAGAACAAGAGGAGGACAGATGGAGAGAGAAAAGGAGTGACAAAATGTGTGCCAAATTAGAAAAGGAGGCAGGATGAAAAGAATTATTTGTTACCCGGTGGTACTTTGGTGACTCTTAAAAAGCCCTTTTCACATGCAGCAGCTGCACCTCCGGCTCCTCCTTACTGACAAATAAACACAACCAGAGAGATGGTCAGTTCGCTACCAGCACTTTTCCTGTGAATGACGACCTGAAATGAATCCATTTAGGTGTTGGCCTCTGTTTTAGGTAGCAGCACTTTAGTGTTTGACTGATGAAAGATTTAGGTTGTAGTTGCAGTCCTGTGCTCCCATGCTAGAGTTTGTATTAATCAGTATGTGCCTTCAGGCTTTTTTCCCCCACCTGCCTTTGAAAGTTTACTCCTCTTGACACCAATTAGAAATTACCTTCTGCTACTGATACAGTGCTGATCATAATTATTCATTGCACTGGAAAACTCTCGCTAGATTTTTTTTTTTATTATTATTTTAAATCAAACCAAATATCCTAATTCAAATTGCCCCCAAAAAGTTTTTTTTTTTTTTACCTACTGGAAGTGGCACAGGCTTCTTTTAAAATTTAACCAGACATAGTTAAAGAGAAACCCTTATGGGAGAAAATTCTTAGCAACTTTATTGAGCCTAAATTTGCATGTCTAAAGATTTTTCTATCCTCAATAATTAAAATAACAAATAAAAATAGCAATATTATCTGCAATTTCTTGTTTTCTTTTGGAAGAAAGTGTCACTCTCTGACAATACCTCCAATATTAAAAATAACTCTAACTCAAAACTTTCAAGGACTATGAAAGTCCTTGAAACTGTCCTGTGGCAGCACTGTATGTGTACCACAGTCACTCTTATTTTTAAAAGGAAGAAGGGAGCGTGCATTCAAAACAATCTTTTTGGAGCTTTCGCCCATCCAGGATTTGGATACTATTCAAACCACAGGTCATTCTTCTGCATGCATTTTGTTTTCTGCCACACCTACATTCTAACGTAAGCAGGAAGTGTTTTTGTAGCATGCATGTACTCTGCTCACACTCAGTCCCAACAAGTTGTCCCGTATTACGTAAGTGCACCAAAATAAGAATTAAATAAATGGTTCAGCTTTGCTAACTTGATGTGCTTCAACATCCTGTGATGTGATGAAAGATTGATAGTGTCCTCAAAAGAGATTTACGCTGTATCGTGCACACACAGAACTAAGCGGGAAGCGAGCAAAAGGATTTGCAGTTTCAAAAACGGAAATGAAACAGAATAAACAAATTTATGAGCTTTTTTTGGCAACTATCGCATTTCTGAACAAACAGAAAGTACCATGTTTATCTATATATGCTGCGAGTTAAGAATGATCACCCCCAAAAAATTTTTTATCTTTCATTATGCAAGATTTATCATGGAAGCAAACGACTGTGTAATTTTTTCGCAGGAATGTATATTAATGCAATGAATCATCTTACAAATCATCTGACTTCTCACTCAGATATACATGGGCAGGCTATGACATGTTTAAATCCTCTAAGGGACAGCTATCAGGACTCTGCATGCTTGCTATTTTCACTGGAGGGGCCCCAGTCAGACAGTGTGTTAATGCGTACCGGTGTGACCCCCACATTCTCTGTGCCACTTGTTGAACATCTGGGCAGATTGAGAGTGAAGGAGAATGAACCTGAGGCACCATCAAGAGGGTGTGTCCCACAAAGTCCCTTGTAGCTCTAAAGCCTACAACGCAACTTATTTAGCAGGAAATCATCGGTTCTACTTACTTGTGTTCATTTTCATTTTTTTACTATTCAGTTTTAAACATAAACATTGCACCATTTCCACCTGAAAAGGACCGCTCATGTGGAACTGTAGGCCAATCGGGTTCAGGCAACTTTCTCTTCATTTTTTTTTTTTTTCTTTTCTTCTGTCAGCAAGCATTCCGAGAAATTGCCGCCACCATGCTGGTTGTGATGAAAGATTGATAGTGTTTGAAGAAACTTTCAACTGATTCTCTGGGGAGATAAAATACATAAAATGTGCGTTCTCTGTTTAATCTAATGTTATTATAAGATCTTCTGGCTGAACTGATATAAAGTATTTGCAATCACAGTGATGATTAGGTAAGTGTTGTCAGTTGATCGGGTATCTTTGAATAAAAGTTGGAATTGTGAGGTAATTTAAAGAAGGTGTTATTGTGTTACGCCGCCGATATGCAATCCTCTGGCAGTGTAGTTAAGATCCCATGCCCATCACAGTAAGCCCAAAACCACCAAACGCCCCATTTCCAACCTCTTTGTAAAATATAAAAGCTAAAGTACAGCTCTTTCGTTCCCCCTCCCTTCTGTTTAAATTGGAGCCATTTTGACAGAAGCAGCGTTGTTTGATTTAGCTCGACAGGAGACCACCAACAGTGCCTTATTCAGCAGAAACATTTGTTCAACTTTTTTTATATCTCCTTTTTTTTTTTTTTTAAATGACTTATCGTTTTTTTCCCCCCTCTGTGTTATGTTTTGTCACAATTGTATTTGTAAGTAATCATTAACAGGTTGCTGTGTGGGGAGGAGCAGATGCTGCGTGGCACCTCCTGAAGGGAGCGCTGACAGGGCAAGCGTATGAGGGCAAAAAGTTCAAGGGGGCGATTCATTCTTACTGTTTGTGGTAGGTTTGTGGGTCAAAGGGGCAAAAAGGAGAGTTTGGAGCTTGTGTCACTGTGAGCAGATCCAGAACCCTCTTGTTGCCAACTTGAGGTGTTTGTCTAGCCATTAACTTCACCACTATTTATTTTCAAACCTTGTCCAACTGCGCCACTTTGTCTGAAAGGCCTGGATTCTTTTCTTCAAGGAAATGCAGTCACATATTTGATAAGCATTTTGGGGGGATAATAGGTTGCTTTTATAAATTATTTTGAGACTCTAAGACAGTGTGGGTAGAGGTCCTGGGTTTGGGGCTTATGCTTGAAGTCTAAGGAGGAGTTCCAAGATCTCGATTAGGAGGCTTCAGCTCTGGCTGTGTGTCAGTAAGTTGTGGTCTGTGTTAGACAGGCATAACAGCTCGGCATGCCTATAAAGACCAAAGCAGATAAAGAGATAAAAGTACCCAGTCTGCGAGCTGATGCCCGTAAAAGTGCTGCTATTGGTTCTCAGGACTTCTTGAAATCTGATCCTGTAAAAATATTGTCTCCTCATTAACCTGTCATCCATGGAGCCATGACACATAGGCGGGCGAGGGAGTGCTGAGACAGGGCTGGGTGGATTTGGGGAGTTGAGAAGGTTGTCAGGAGGCCCGAAGGGGGAAACTTAGCAGACTTGAAGGTCATCATGTGGTAATGTGTTGAGAGTGAAAAAGGCCTTGGTAGGTACTGAGTGTTTAAACAGCTAGAGTTAGCGTAAATCCTGCCAAATGTAGCCCCCAGACATTACAAAGACCCTCACACACACATGCACACGTATGTTATGTACATATTGTCCGAGTAGTGGTGAAAGTGCATCAGTACGAGACGCTAGTCTCAAAACCAGTTTGTTTAAACGTCTTTCAGCGGGGCTGTTTGTCCAGCCCGCCTGGCCATTGGGGTTATTTGCTTTGCTACAGGCGTGTTTCTGTGAGCTGCAATGTTTACATGTGTCTATCACCAGACCTGCGTGGCCATGTTCTCCTCCCCTCACCAGATAGAAAACATGCCCCAACAGTCTGAGGATGATAGAGTGCATTGTAAAGCTGTGTGTTTAGGATGGACGCAGAGATCAGATCCTGTTTATTGGTCTTTCGTTAAGATTGGCTGAGGGTGACCCTGGGTCAGAGTTCTGGCTCGGGCTAAAGCGGCTTAGAGGGCATACAAAGAGGACTAATGTGAGCAAAAGCCAAAAAGACCTAAGTTCAGGGTTGTCCAGCTAAAGAACAAACTGGGACCAGACCATAAATTTGACATGTCGACCTTTTTATCTATTTGGTTCAAATGTTAATCTTTTCCTTAAAGCTTAAAAAGGATTGCTCTTTAATAATTTGCTCATCTAGATTAAAACATTTTTGTTTGTTTTGTCTTGTTTTATTAAAGTTACAGTAACTGAACAATTATGACTAACCTATTTTGTGACTGGCTTAACATCATGCTTTAGCTACTCTTTCTGAGTTAGGTGTTCACATGAACAACTTTACAAAACAGATAACACTCCTTCCTGTGTATTAGAACCAGATTTCATTTCTGCTGATATCATCAGCGAGACGAGAAAAACCTTCCAGATCCTGTGTGCATATAGAGTACATACACAAACATCCAGAGATTCTTCAGCAGAGCGATTGTTTGTGAAAAACTCAACTGGAGATAGAAGAAGGAAATCTGCTGCAGATGTGCAGTTAAAATGATGCAGATGGAGTCAGGGAATCCTTCTGGCCAGAGCACCAGTTTTGTCTTTTGGTGTGGTGAGCCTGTCGTGACTCACCTCATGTCTGCAAGGCTGCAGTGCACCAAGTGATCTCACCCTCCTGAAGTTTGTGATGCAATCTGCTGCATTGTAGCAAATGCTATATTGTGTGATTTTGGAAGAAATATTCTCTTAAAATGCACAAGACTGCTTTTGAGGAATTTTTACTTTGGAAATTCTTTAATTTTTCCTTTTTAGGGCTGCCGATTTTGTGTAAATCTTTTTTAACAAGTAAAATCAACCTTTAAAAGAAGTGGAAAAAAAACTTCTACTCTATAATTTTGTTTGACTAAAGATGCACTTGAACATTTTAAACTATTTTGTCTGCCAGGAAAAACAGGAGGTAGAGAAGCAGAAGGATGGAAAGGTGTTGATTTTCATGGGGATTCCTTGGCTGCAGCGGAGCTATCCATTTATAGGTCTGATTAATTGTTTTTCATATAAATCACAAGTATGAGCCTGGAGTTTCATTAACTACACTGAAGATAAAAAAAAAAACTATGGCAGAAATGGGACAAAGGCTACAAAATGAAGGGGAGGAGCAAGGTGACAGTTAGTGTTTGAGTTGTTGAGTTGGTAATAAAGTTCCCTCTGACAGCAGGGGCCCCGCTCTCTTTATGTGTTCAAGCTCTGTGTGGGCTAAAAGAAATGAGTGATGCTGTGTGCCTGATGTGAATGTGTGTATCTTAAATATGATGCATATCAGGGTGTTAGGTGTAATTCAGAGTTAAATATTTACAGAAAAACTTATTCAAGTGACTCAAGTGATAATGCAAAATCTATGAAGGATTTACAAATAAAATTTAAATAGGTCTTACTGTGATCCGGGAAGTCAGTTCTAAACATAGAGAAGATCAAGACCAGTGTGGGTCAATGGGAACCTAAAGACGATCTAACCTAACCTAAAGGGATTTTTTGTTAAACCAAAAGTAATTAGAAAACTGGCTTTATAAAAAAAACTAAAAAAAAAACTGATCATGGCTTTCTAATCACAATGGGAATCATCAAATAAATAGCCAAACTTGCTCATCTTCATGTTTTTTTCATCTCTTTTCTGTTTTTATCTAACCTTTATCTTGTTTAATATATTTTTTGTATAAAGCTTTGCTCTTTTATCCTTGGCTCAATCGGCTGCTATTGTATTTATCAGCTCATCTCAGTCCATGTTTCAGAACCGTTAAATACTACCCCTTCCCTCATCTGCACCTAATTTTCCTCCTACCTGTCTATCTCGCTCTTGTTTCTCACACCTCTAATGGCAGCCAAGTCTAACCTGTGGTGTTTAAGCTCAGGTCACCACTGCCCCCATTCACTCTTTCATCCTTCATCATTTTTTCCTAAATAGAGGAACCTTTCAGAGATTGTCAGTCACCTTCACATCCACATGCAGAGGGATGAATGATGGAGTGAACGCCACGGTGATAGATTGGTCTGAGTGGGAGACGAGTGAAGACCAAACAAAGAAGACCTTATTAATCTAGTAACGTTTTCCTTTTTTGCCAAAACACACATTTTGGCCACTTTAACATCATTAGCTGATCTCATGAACTCTTGTGAACATAAAATAAGAAAAAAAAACCTGTGGAGACATTGAAACACATTTTGCTTGTAATTTGTGGTACTTTATGTTGGGAATAAACTATTACTGATTTTAAATTAGGACCTAAGGCCTGTCATCACGTGTTAAAGTGATAATTTACACTATAGAAAATCCAAAATTTGGGCATAGAGCAAGAATTTCTGCTGGTTAAAGTTATTGTTTGAACAATAAGTATGGATACTTACTGTGAGTGATAATTAGAAAGAAAAAAAGAAAATTCCGAGAGGACCCTGCAACTTACCTGGAAATTGAAGGTTCTACTTGATGTGAAAACCTAAGAAAGATAAAGAAAAAAGTGTCTGCGGTGAGCTCAGTCCTGACAGTAAAGAAAAGAAGCAGACGGACAGAGGTGACAACCACATTTTTCTGTTTCTCTTTTCTTTGGTTTCTCTCTCCAAACCACTAAACACTGGATTCCCTCATCTTCTTTATTCTAGTCTTCTTTTCAGGGCAAAGTGGAGGAATTGTGTTTTTGGCCCGAGGAAACCATCTATAATTTTGGTCAGAGAGTGCTTTTTTTTTTTTTTACTTTAAAGAAATGGTTGACTTTAAGGACAAAATATAATCTTGAAGAGAAAAGAGTTGACTTTTATCTCAAATTGACAGAAAAAATCCAATGTGTTTTTCATCAAATTTGAGCTAGCGGATTTATTCGACTATATTGTGCAAACGTTTATAAGGCACATCCCTAATTTTTAATCAAAAATTGGTATGAAAATTTGTTTCACTTTACTGACTCAGACCAATCATTGTAAGTTGTTGAACACGCGCGGGCATGATAAAAATTATTTATTGACTATCTAAACTACGAACACAATACCGAAATAAAATTAACACGCCTCTTAAAAACGCCTCGCCTCAGCAGTGCCTGATGCGCATGAGCCATGGAGAATTATTTATCATTATTAATTATTGATCATCCATGCAAGTGATTTGAATACTGTTATTAAAAATAGACCATAGGCGTTTTGTGGGTCGAGAGATGTGGTTGCATTCAATGTTTGTGATTGTGTTCAGCAATATCTCTAACTACCGAGTCATTGCGCAAAGACAATGCTACTACCCAATTGTGTCACCCCAGCCTTCTATTATAATGCGCACCCAAACTTTGAATTCTTTTTTAAGTAGAACATTTTGCATGTTAGACTCAAATAGACACGGTAATTAGTTTGTCAGTTTTTTCATTTCTACGTCTCCAGACTTACGGTTACTTAATGTGCATGTGACAGAAAGGCATGTCTGCTAGTGTGTCTGCACATGGCCAGGAGTGTGTGTGTGCTTGTAGCAGTAGTCCATAGAGGTGAGGTAGAGTGTGAGAGTGTGAAGTTAATTGTGCTGACATTTGCAGCTTGTCATGACACAGAGAGCGTCTGATGAGTTGGAGCATCTATCATGACCTCAGATGAAGGACATTCCTCTACCGTCGTCTGTCTGTTAGCAGAAGCACTTAAAGCTTTTTAGTGTTTCCTATTTCCTTCTGAATCCTGGTTTCACTCTGATATAGCATGCCATTTATGTCTATAGTGTTTAACTTAGGAAAAGGATTTTTCACATCTCTCAGGAGTTCATGTTGCAGACGGGTGGATCCCAAATACAAAATCATTTCTTTCCTTTTTCTCAGCTTATTTCATGTGCATGGCATCCCAAACTGCGAGTAAAAACAGATTGTTATTTTTCCACTCAGAGTACTTGTAGAACAGTATTTTTTGCAGATGGTTTTTCCTTTGTCTCGCTTATTTATAGTTTAGATGACAACCGTACTCTCAGTCAAATTTATTTGTATATAATAAAGTGTGTTGCAGCAATGCCGGAGTCTTCGTCCTGCAGTTTAGTGTCACAGAAACTATAAATATTGGTGTGTGTTGATGTTAGGCAGCAGGCTCATTTCAGACGCCTGCTTGTTTACAGAGCTTTTTGAGCAGTTTGTATTTGTTTGGAGCTGTGTGATAAAACGCAGGTCTCTGATAATGGTCTCTCACTTTTCCCTGCTCCTCCTCCTGCTTGTTCATTCAACCCATTCCCCCATTTTTTTCCCCTCTCTTCTTTGTGCCTCACAGCTGTTTTTGTTCAGCTTGGTTCACTTTCCTTCCAAAATATCAGGTCAAATACAGAGTTGTACCCGTTTCGCAAGCACACACAACAATATGCTAGTTTGCTTACATTTCCTGCTCAGTCTTGTGGACAACAATCCTGATGTGAAGAAGTGGAGATCTCAGAAAGAGATGGAGCAGAGTGAGGTTTAATCCACACAAAGGCTCCCTCTGACCCCTTCACCTCAAGACCCCTAATTATGTTTAAAATTAAATGAAAAATGAGCTCAGTGTTCGATCCTGCGAACTTCCAGTTCAAGCTCAAACGTTCTACCACTGAGCTATTGCCTCCCCTTAACTTATTATTGGTATAAAAGGGATTTTTTTTTATTCCTATTTTCTAATTTTGTTGAAGTTTTTTCTGTTTGTTTCCTTCTTAAGGGGCAGTACCAGCCTTCAGACCTCTTGTGCCCGGAAACATACAGCTGGATACCAATAGAGCGATGTGTACCCATCCTGGAAGATGCCCGCTATGCTCGGTTGAACCAAGACCTTGATGCAGGTACAAATTAATCACAATTTTTTTTTAGGTTATTCAAATTGCAACCCTAAAAAACATTTTTGTATTGTTTAAGTCATCCTGATTAGCAAAACAAGCAGTGGAATATTAGTTATTTGACAGTTATCATCACAACAGTTTAGCAGTTTAGCTCTTATATTTGATTATTTTATATTTAATTGAATTGAAAGTACTTTATTGATCCCCAAAGAGAAATTTGAGTGCTGCAGTACAAATAGAAACACCAGAAGAAGACATTCTGTTAACTACCTTCAGACTGGTCGTTACAGACTGGGATGAAAGGCCTTTTAAAGAGTCTGATGGAGATCGTCAAAAATTATACCCTGCACCGCTTCCCCAAGCAGTCGGGCTGCAAGGGGAGCAGTGCATGCTTCTAAGATGCAGTTTAACTCTGTACAGATTCAAATGTATCACATAACTTCTAAGTATTAGATTTGCTTTCCATTGGGTTACAAGAATTTGTGTCCCGTATGAATAAAATCATTCAACATACTCAAAAGTAAAAGAGAGAAAATCCTCTGCAGCTCCTTTTCTACATTCTCTCATTTATCTGCATCACTCAACAAACACAAGACAGAACAAACACAAATCAATAGTAAGAGGAAATTAGAAGTTAACAGGAGTTTTATTGTCCAAACAACCCAGTCTGACAGAGAAGCAGGATGGTGTGTAACAGAACAATAAATGATGACACGGTCAAAATATTTTTGTGTTAAAAGAAGAGTGAGATTGCTGGTTGTAAATAAATATCTTCATAGAAACATCCAAAAAAAAGATTGACAATAAGTTTATCTTGACTTTTTCTGGACAGAAAAACTTTGCATTTACAAAGTGTTGTTTGAAAACACATCAAATACACTCATTATTAATGGATTGGCTCAAGCGTGAGTTGAATGAAGAAAAAGCAGGTTTTGAAGACCCACACTAGGCTAATTTTAACAAAACCAGAATTTTCAGTTCAGTGAGTTGCTGCTTTAATCTTTTCCTGTCAATGGACCACAAATCCCCGAGCTGGCAGAAATGACCCGGACATAAACTCTCTACAGTCTTTATTTTTATGACGGCCAGAGAACATTTATATGTTTGTGGTTTTTTTGGTGCCTCCATGCCTGGTCAGGCTGTTGGTTATGGACAGGTTTGAGCATTATTTCAGCTTTAAAGATGTTACTTGATATATCACAATGTCACAGGGTAACAATATACAAATGTGGTGTAATTTTCTCTGAACGAGTGGACGAATTCCAGTGGTTTTCTGATGAAGAGTGTAAAGAAAACTTTTCCAAAGCATACCCAACTTTCCCAACACTAACTACGTGACTGTTTAACAAATGGAACCTCTAACAAACGTCCAAACACTTTCCAGCACGCAGAGCATCTCTCACACACTCACAATTGGTGCTTGTTTGACACAAGGAAAGAAGTTGGGGCATTGGCCGCTTTGGATAAACTTTGGTCAAATTCTGTGTGACCTCTGTAATCTGTATATAAACGCTAAGTGGTTGGAACAGGCGCCAAACAGATGCACATTATCACATGTTGCGTACACACTAGGCAAACACTTGATAAGTTACGATGCATGCCGGACACACAGCCGGAAGCTTTGCGGCGTGTTTTAGTTATACTAAGTGTGTCTATGGCAACAGGACGATGATCCCACTTGGTTTTTTTTTTCCTCTTCATTTACACTTTTATTTTGGTTCAGTTCTCTTGCTTCACTCACATCTAAGCTTTCTTTTTTTGTTTGTGTTACTGTGTTCAAGACCTTTTTTTTAAAAAAGTTTCCTTCAGCTTTGAAATGCTGTTTTCTCCTATTTTAAAAACACGGATTATGAAAGTCTTTACAATTCGAGAAGCATCCCTTGTTGCTTCTGTTACCATCGAGGTCAAAACTTCTGGTGAAGCTCTAGACATTTTTTTGTTTCGCTTTCAGCTGCCAACACAAGATCCTTGCTGTTAAAAAGCATTCATCACGTGTTCTACAATAACGTCTCAGCCTTTCTCTTTTTGTAGTTCTGTTGCGGTTGATCTTAGGAAGCAGTCCTAACCTGATAGCTGGCCTTTGAGCTGCATATCCGGTGTTAAGTAAGTCCTGTGAAAGTCTGAAATGGAAAGGAAGAGAGAGGAGTGTGGCGAAGTGTCAAGGCCTCTAGCCTCAGCACTGACCCTCTTACTCCCTGGTCAACCCTTACCACTCCTCTTCCGCCTGACCCTTGAACCCCGGTGCGGCATGTCACTGAACCCTCCGGAAGGCCTGATGGGGAACAGAGTCTGGAGCCACTCAAAATGAGAAGAGGCTCTGGTGGAGGCCAACGTGAGTGAAGGAGAAAAGGAAAGTTGTTTATGTGAGCATCGGATGTTTAGATTTCCTGGAGTAGGAGGGAGAGATAGGGCATCTGTTCAGTGTTACAGTTGTGGTTAATAAAGCATCTAAAATCGTTATGTTTCTATCCGCTATGACATCCGGCAACAGACCTGGACGAGCCCGCTGTAAGTGGGCCGTCACCCTGATGGTGAACATGAGGCTTTGCACCGTGCTCGGCCTGTCAGAAATGGACATTAAAATGTTTTAACTTTTGTCCCTTCAGGATGTATTAATTCTTCAGAAACATAAATCCAGGTCCGGTGGAAGTTGTACTGCATGTTTATAGCTCTCAGACTTTGTGAAACTTGACATACTGCTGATTTTCTTCATTTAAAAGTCTGTTTCAACCATTTTTAAAACGGATGACTCAGCAGGTTTTGGCAAAGTGGGGAAGAAAACACAGTGGTTAGGGCATTACCGAGCAGGGAAATGAGACTTATAAATTAAACATGAATCTACAGTGTGGTTTAAAAATTGCAGTTAAAGTATGAAAATAACTTTATGTGGATGGGAGGGCAAAAGAGGCTTGGGGCTTCTTGCTTCTACTTTCCTTTAGCTTGTTTATCAGGATATTTCTCTACAAGATAGTCGCCACAGCAGTACGTATAGCATACAATTAGAAACTCCACTTTTCAGAACATTTTCAATTTTAATTTAAAGTGAATTTGTGACGGATCTGTGGTGGGGAGAAATGTCGACTCTGTGGGAACTGTTTTGAACGGTAGGATGAGGGCTTTAATGCAGGGTATCCTTAATAACCCCCGTCACCCTTTACATGATGTTATCAGGATCCAGAAGACGACCCAAAGTTGACCCAAACTCTTACTGCACTGCAGGACTGAGCGCTTTAGGAGGTCATTCATCCCTTCAGCCCTCAGGCAATTTAATAGATCAGATGTTTCTGGAAGGAACTGACTCCTATTTTATTATTGTATGTATGTTGTTTTTATTTATTTTGTATATACAGCTTGTGTGATTTCTGTTGCTGCTGGACACCAGAATTTCTCCTGTGGGACATTAACAAAGTTTTTATCTATCTAATTATTTTCCAACTTTTCTTACTAAGTTGTCAAAACTAGTAAGGATGCATATGACACTTAATCACAGGGTGGCCTCCAACCTTTCAAATACTCAGAAAAAAATTACTTATTAGCGGAAAACATCTGCGATACCTGGCTGTCTTTTTGAGTGGAGTTATTTCAACCATTGTAGTTAAGAAAGAAAGAAAAAAAAAAAAGAATCTCAAAACTCTCCTGTCCTCAGTAACTATGCCAGTTATCAAAGTTATTCAATTCAAAGCTCAAGTTTTGCTTTTGCTTATCCGAGATGCAGAGAGGAATTTTTTTTTAACCTCGTTATCAAAAATGTGTTTTACTCCCTTTAATTTCAGCCTTTAAGCAGAGACGCAGAGGAGATTCAAATGAAACACTCAGTGGAAATTTATGATTTTTTTCCTCATAAAAACAGAAATATAACCCTCGAAACCCTAAAAAAATAACAGAACAACTAATCATATTTATTAAATCAGTAAAATATTATGTGTAACTTGACAAAAATAGACACTAAGAACATAAACTTTAGCTATTGTTTCAATGTTTTGAGTTTTTGCTGGCAAGTATTTTGTGATTGACATTTTTATCAACCATCAAAATAAGAGAAATCTGCCCGCATCTTGGACATAACGTGAGAATCCAAAAAACACAGCTCCTGTCTGGAACAATGTGCACTGAGTTCAGAAGAAAGATGTTTGTTCCAAGGCACCTTTTTTGGAGAAAAGTAGAAGTCTGCGTCTAACTTAATTAGAAAGCTGCAGGGAAGCTTATTAGATACCGATCGGCTTCTGACCGCATTAATGTTGTTGTGTAATTTGCTAGACTTCATTAGTGGTTGTTAGTTCTTGGTTATGTTTGAATGTTATTCGTCTGGATTACCCCACCACCTACTTATATTCCACCCTGATTGGCCAGGCGAAATGATTTGCTTTTTTTTTTTTTTTTTAGTTTAAAATGTTTTGCTGCTTTTGTAACAAAAGGATGCTTTGAGGGAAAAGAGAATTTATTGCCCTTGAGGCTCGTGTGCATTCGTAGCTGTTGCCTCTCACGTTAGGGTTGTGTTGGCGCTCCCTGCTGTTTTTCCCTTTGCGTGTCGTCCTGATGCCAACTGGGAGCAGCTTGGCTCGGCTTCTCTCTCCTGGAGCTAGCGGTTTTAGTGTCAGAGCATAGGTCATATATTTCACCACCCTCTGTTTTTTTTTTCTCCCTCATTTGATTCTCTAGGGAATTGTTTCAGTTCATAAGCGCAGCACTTTAGAGGTTAGCTATGTTTTTACTGGTCTAATGGGAGCTGGCAAGTATGACATAAGGCTGATGAGTTTGGTGTGTCAGCGGGATACTGCATGAATGAGACCAGCTAACTAGTCTCCTCACGCACCATCGTGTCTCCAAGTTTAGTGCCTGGAAAGGTTAGTTCTTGGAGCGGGCAGCGGGGGAGTTGCCTTCTGTTCCTCCAGCAGCTTCTTAGAATAATGGCGCATTTGTGCCAACTCACTTAGAGGTTCATTTAAATGAGTCAGGGCAAAATAATAACAATGTTTATTGTCTTGGACGTCTCCACACTGATGCTTGCTATGTTTTATGTGTTCCCGGTTCTGTCTAGGAGACCCCGGTGCTCTGAAAGAGGTGAGTCGAGTGTTGGTGTTATACAAGCGAACGGTCATGCCCTACGCAGCTTACATCCGCAAACGGAGAGGCTCCACCGACGAGATGGAGGTGCAGCAGTACGCCAGCCTGGTCGGCCAAGACTGCGCTGAGAGGATTTTGCTCCATCGCACCTAAACACAAAACACTTTCACCTCTGGACTTTTTGAAACACGCTGTATTTGTCTGTCATTCTCTGTCTGTATGTCTCTGCTGTCTATTAAAGCGCTTTCCTCTGCCTCACCTTCTAATCGAGCTTCACCATGCTCACGACAACATATGCAGCAAAAAATCACTATTCACCAATATGTGTACCCAAAACCATACTTCAGTTTACACAGTTATTTCATATATCATCCATCTTGTTTTTTGACTTCCTAGGTGCTCATACTGTCTGATAATCCACCTCCTTGGGGTTTTGCACCGTTACGTATGGCTTGGATTTAAATGTTCTTTTCTAAGGTGAAAGCTTCCACGATTGACTGTATAAGTGTGCTATGATATAAAATGAAGAAGGGGTAATTAATTTTATTAAGTTTGGAAGTATTACAGGTTACCGTATACCTCACAACATCATTGTAAAGATTTGATCACGTATTTGAAGAAAAAAATTCCCATGTTTTGTTTTCTTTTTGTGAAATTCTATTAATGCTGATTTTAACTTTTTTTCTTTAAGCCAAATAAAGAGTTTCACACTCTCCGTGATGACCTGTGATTGGCAGTTTTATAAAAAACCGTCAATGTGAATTTCCACACATGCAGTCGCAAGCTGTTCATCTCTAAGAGCTCATGCAAGCTCATTGACGAGTGCTCGAATTCGGTTTTATGGAAACCCAGCAACAAGTGTTTGACAAATAATCCGGAAGAAATCGAATGAGGATGGCTTTTTGCCTCCAAACAGTTAGTATCGGCTGGTCTCAGTCAGACATTAAATCAGCTCTGTTCCTGTTAGCAGGAAGCCATTTTTATTCTAAAACACACAAAATCAGTAAAAAAGTTTTAACAAAATTAGTCACAGCGACTTGAAGAAAGAATATGTTTTTATTTAATGTTTATATAATGTGTGTGTAATACTAGTGATATCATGTTCTTTAATTCTTATTTTTCTTGTTTATGTGATGTTACAACTATTTATATTGAACCAGTGATGTAAGGGGAGGTAACCAGGCCAGGTCTGACTGCGCTGTAATAACAGCCAGCTGGAGTGTACCATTATTGGCTTGAAAGCAAGTAATTTTGTAGGCGTTTTAATGTGTGACATGTCGACAAAACACTCCAGTTTATTGTGATTTTTTTCAACCTAATTTTTTGGGGGGCCATATATAAATGTGCTAAATTTGCATTTTTCTCATGTTAAAATATGGTACAACCATATAACTTGAGAAGTTCCATGATAATACTATAGTAGCATTTATGCTAGTTGGTGCCAGTAGCGTTTATGGCAGTTGTACAAGAAATGATTAATGACTGAAGTAACTAAATGTTACCATAGATCTTTTCATTTATGTCATCCTCAGAACTGCTTTTCCCCTAACAGGCTTCTGGGTGTTGCTGGAGCCTATCCCAGCTGATTCAAGGTGAAAGCCAGGGTACACCCCGAACAGGTCGCCAGTCTGTCACACCTCCATCCACACACTCAGTTTCCTTAGGAAGTAAAGTCGGCGGCAAGTCTTCTTGTACACAGCAGTACTCTTGTTCCTCCAGCTCAGTCTGCTGTCGATGGTCACTCCCAGGTATTTGTACTCCTCCACCACTTCCACAGCACTACCCCGTGCACACTCGTAGGGTCTATTTTCATAGTGGCCAATCAACCAACATGCATGTTTTTGGAGGATGTTAGGAAACAGCAGTACCCAGAGAAAACCCACACATACACGGGGAGAACATGCAAACCCCACATATTAAGATCAGTGTTTCAAGCCTCGTCCCACCCCGGGATATGAACCCAGACCTTCTTGCTGTAAGGACACTGTACTAGCTGCAGTGCCACTGTCTAGTCCACCTTAGATCTTAAATATGCAAAAGAGGATGGGAACCAACCAGCTATAAATCTATGGAATTTATCAGCCGAAGTAATATTGATAAATAGGAGGAAAAATGACGAGCAGATGGAAGTGAAAAACGAAAGTACAAAGAAGATAAAAACCAATTGCAGAAGCAGCAGTGAATTTAAAGAGCAGATTCTTCTTTTGCTTAGTTTGTGGATTGAAGAACAGAGATGTCACCAGTCAATTAGGAACGTGTGGGCAGAGTGATGTCTGCTGTTATAGCCCATCCAAACTGGGGAAAAGACAACCAAGAGAAAAACAATCATCTCTTGCTTTTCTCTTTTTCAATAAGTAGGGGAATCTTGTTTCCCCAGAGGTTGGAATCATCAGGTTTTTATGCCTGCAGGAAGGATTCCGCAGGCCTGGCTCGGACATAGTGCTGAAAAACAATGTTGATAAAACCCCCCAAAAATCCTTGATTTTAACATCAGATTTAATATGAGCATACATCGGTGTGCCAAGTATGACTACAATGTCAGCATGACCTCGCACTGGACTTGTGTTTGTGCAGCAGCTCTGCTTTCCAGCTCAGCCTGACCTGCCACACATCCAAGCCAACCCGCCCATCTGCACCCAAGCCTGAGAAAACAATATAGCGAGGCAGCCTCTGCTGTTTAAACTCCACCAAAAGAGCCTATTGCCTCAGGAATTATGCATCAACAAGCTCATTCTCCAGGACGGGAACACTGATGCTGGCTGGACGCCATATTGGATTTATTGTTTCTCCCCCCTCTTCAGGTCTAATGTGAACACACACTCCTGGAACTGTCGTAAACACTTGAAGCATTTAATGGGTCCTCACATCAGGGCCTGTGCTTTAGTGGACTCATTTATCTGAAAACACACAGTATATGTGTAACTGTGCCATTGCTCATACTGTAGTTTGTATTAAATAGAATGTCTGCAGAGCTCACTTTGCTGCTGAAACACTGTTCAGCCAAAGGTCAGCAGTTAAGTAGCCAGGAGAGAGTCCTTCATCCTTTCAGATGACCTTTTTCATCTGGAAGAAAGAAGTGGATAATGCAGCCAACTGAAATGGAAATTTCCAGTTCTGCAAACTGTTTTTTTTTATTTAAAAAAAGTTCATCTTCTGAACTGTTTATTCCTAATCAGGTTGCAGGGGCCTATCCCGGCTGATTTTAGGCGAGAGGCGGGGTACACCCTGAACAGGTCACAAGCCTGTCGCGGGGCCACACACACACACAATTATTCACACACACACTCATTCCTAAGGGCAATTTCATAGTGGCCAATCAACCCAACATACATGTTTTTGGAAGGTGGAAGAAAACCAAAGTATCCAGGCAAAACCCACACATACACAAAGAGAACACGCAAACTCCACAAGGAAAGACCAGCGCTTAAAGCCTCGTCTCACCCCGGGACTCGAACCTTGACCTTCTTGCTGGCAGGCCTCTTGCTAACCATTGTTCCACCATGCAGCCCTTAATTTCATTTATTCCGAAAAATCAAAGAAGATTTAAGTAGATATAAAAATGTTCATACATGCATGCGTGCATGTAGACGTGTTCACACATGTATAATTCTTATACAACTTAAAGCGTGCCTCTACATCGACAATAAGTTAAAGTTAACACAACTTTCGAAAAATCTTCAAATTGGAAAATGAAGGAGTTGTAGAAAAAATGAAATCAACTTATTTAGTCCAACTCTATTTCCGACAGTACCAATAAACAAATGTTCACCATACTAATTCCTATGAAACCAAACATTATATTCAAAACATATGCTATCGTCATTACAAAGGAATTAATTTGAATGTGGATCGGATATAAACTGAGTGCAATTAAACTATGGACTTTATGCACAGCCATAAATTGCAATTAATCAGTCAGTCATCTTCTTATCCGTCTATCCCTGTTGGGGTCGCGGGGGGTGCCGGAGCCCATCCCGGCCAAATTTAAGGCGAAGGGCAGAGTACACCCTGAATAGGTCGCCAGTCTGTCGCAGGGCTACACACATACAACCATGCACACACACACACACACACTCACTCATTCCTATGGGCAATTTCGGCACCGGCCAATCAACTTAGCATGCATGTCTTTGAAGGGTGGGAGGAAACTGGAGTACCCAAAGGAAACCCACACAAACACGGAGAGAACACGCAAACTCGACACAGAAAAGACAGTGTTCCAAGCCTCGTCCCCACGACCTTCTTGTTGTGAGGCCACTATGCTACCCTAAATTGCAATTATGTTTTTCTTATTGTTTTAACTTTTTACAGTGTGTATATTTACTTGCCTTTGTAGCAGGTTGAGTATTAAAAGGATGTTTTAATAGGTTTTAAATAAATAATGTTAAAACTGCTTTTTATGATCGTCCATCTGCTTCCCTGGCGCTCCCCGCCCGGTCCAGAATTGGCGGTCCGGTCACATCTTTTTTCCTCTTTCTGGATCTCAGCTCTGCTTTCGTAAGAAAATGTTCTCCTTCTTACTCATCTATCGCAGCTGAAGAGCAGTGGGCTGAGAAGAGTGCCAGGAGGACTTGTGTGCGTGAAATACAAAGGGTAAGGATGTCTGAAAACATTTGGTGAGAGACTCTAAACTTTAGGGTTTTCATTCTTTTTTTTCTTTTGAACTCACAACTGGAATTATGATGCAAAAGAACAAAAAAAAAAAAAAGAAAGTTGCTACACCTAAATGCCTTAAAATCTGAAGCAATATGCAGTTTTTTCCCATGCAAGATGGGTTGTTTGTCAAGCTAAGTTTCTACGCTTCATGCAATTTTTTTTGTTTCCAAGGGGGTAGAATGTAAACACCATCTCTGCCCACAGCATGTACTGTGTGTTTTGTTTACTCATGCTGGCCCTTGCATGTGTTGGCTGCTTGTTTAGACAAGCCCCCCTGCAGGTACAGTGTGAAGTTACATGTTTGGGTTTTCTATATTTTTCCTCTTCCCACTCATCCGTCCATCACTGCATGAATGAGAACGTCCATACAGTTTGTGTTGATTGTTCCTTTGTCATGCAGACATGTCGTATGGGCTCATGTTTGTACTGGCACCCAGTCCGGGCCTCCCAGACCAGCGGAAGCTCCCAGGCTAGAGGAAGTGCCGGGCTCTTTTGTGAGCGAGGCCCCCTCCCGGATTAAGCGTATCGCACCCTAAATGCAGACCCTTTCTCCGGGGGATTATCTAAAGGCCAGGGGGGTGCACACTCCCACTGGGGTCCTGTCACCCAAATTCAACACACTGTCAGTGCACGACTCTCTGGCCCCCTTGCCAGGACACAGAGCATGAGGGGAGACATTGTGCCCCGAGAGACAAAGCTAAAGTGATTAGCTTGTGTTATTAAAGGACCATAGAAAATGCATTTTGACATGGGGCTTCAAGTGGATCCAACTCACTGCTGGATTCAGTGGAAATATTCACAAGCATCACATTGTTGTGTACACACTGATGCTCTGGCATGCTGATGTTGACGCTGGCACGTAGTCAAGAGTAACATTATTCTCAGTTGATTTATGTGCACCATTGCTCAGTTTTATTGCATGTGTGACATTACTAGTAAAATATTGTGCACTTTGAACAGATTTAAAAGAAACTGGAGACATAAATTTGGTGTCTTTAATAGACTGGATTTGCATGATGCTTCTTGCATCCAAACCTTGATCAATAACAGAAGCTCATACAATTTTTTTTTAACTTTTATTTCCACAGTAGATACATTGTCTGTGCAACTGGAAAGCGATTTACTAAAGTGCACAAATCAGCTACTTTAGCTATGTTGAAGCACTGCTCTTCCAAAAAGGAGGCTTTAATATTCATAAAAAATGTCTGCGTCCATAATTAAAAATGTTTTATAAAATGTGCCCAGTCTTTTTCAGATAGTTGTATTTAGAATAAAGCGGAAAAATCAAAATAGAAACAATATGCGGAGGATGCAAGTTCTTGCCTAATTGTTATTTGCACTGATTTCTAATTTATTATGCAGATGAGATTTTTCTGCAGAGGTTTCTACAAAACTGCCTTTGAAGAATCCTACATTTGATATCGAAAGCACTTCCTGTTTGCTGCTTTGTAGTGCCATTTTAGCAGCTGCTCTCTTAGCCTGCCATATCTGTCTGCCCAGCACTGTGTGGGCTGTGAATCAATCACAGATCTCTTGAAATGCTTATGTTTCTGTAAAAATTATTTCAGCAATTTTTTTTCTGTTTGTTTTTACATACAGCCTTTTTACCCTCTCAGGCATTGCTCAAAATCTTTTGGGCAATGCTTGAGAGGGTAAAAAGGTAAATGCATGAGAACGAAGCAGGACATTTTCTTTTAACCAAGGTCTTTTCCTCTTTTTAATTTCAGCGCTTTATCTGCATCTACGATATAACAATATTTATGGACCTTTTCACTTGTATCTAAAAACAAAATTGTATAAATTGCATATGAATGCCCAAAAATTGAACCCCATAGTTTAATGTTTGTGACCATCACGTATTTAAAAAAGTAACAAAGGCGCAAAAAAATTGTTTTCAGAACATTTTAAGAATTTGAGCCTGTCTAAGTCTAATAGTATTTTATTTGTTTAACAAAGAAAGTGGCATTTGTTTAACAAAGAAAGTGGGAGTCCGATTGGCTCTGTGGTAGAATATCTGTCCTTGGACAGGGAGAAGCTGGTTTAATTCCCATTGTGCCCATGCCTATGTGTCGCTAGAGAAGACACCTAACCCCTTAGTTGCTCCCACCATTGGCGCCATCGTGGCTGCCTGCTGCAGTGCAGTGCAGCAAAAAGTAATTTCTCCATTGAGGGAAGTTAAAGTAGTACAATGAAATACAGTATATACATATACTGTGTATATATATATATATATTTTTTTTTTTTCCACTCAGATATGACTAACAATTAGATTTGCTGATCTTATCCATCGACATTTACAATTAAACTAAACAGAGACTAATTAACAAAGTAGCTAGATGTAAACTAATTATACATGATTGTTAAATATACGTAAAGTATGTAGCATAAGTGCATGCTAATTTTGTAAACAGAAAACTGGGATTGTTACAGGATTTTAAAATTTTATTGTTAAAATCAATGTTCCCTCTAATTTTTTGTGTCTGATCAAACAAACAAGCTTCCTGAGCAGAAGAGGGAGGAGCAAAAACGGTTACTCTTTTGTGACGTCACCAGCAGTGACGAGCCTAACACCGTAGCAGAGCTTTGAGGCAATTTGTTTCAAGAGGAAAGAGATATGTTCTGGAGCTCTGTCTCATTTTTCCATCTTTATTTTAAATTGAGTTTTATTTTGTGTGCTGCATAGGTTTTCTTGTGCGCTAATTATCTGCGAGCAGTGCGAAATTGCTCGGGCGCTCAGCTTAGCGAGAACGTTGGTTAAGATTCCCTAAGTGGTTTATGTTGACAGTCTCTTGCCTTTTTTTTAAATTAAACCGATTATGAATAATAGGCTGGAGGAACTCCGCGTAATCCTATAACTTTATATGAAACAATAAAGAGGGGTTTTTTTTTGTCGTCTTATGACTTACAGCAACTCAATAGAAATAATAAGAAGGTATAACAAGTGCACAAATCAAAGTTTCTAGTGTCCAAGAAGGAGTGGGGGGAAGAAAACTTATTTAACCCCACCCCCAGTGCTCATATAATACATATTTACAATAAATAATTAATTTTATATTGTTTCAACCTTAAGACGATTACTGAAAATGGAAGGATACGGACCTGGTTACCCACACCACCACAATAAAAAAAAAAAATTAAAAAAAAAAAACCCAAAAAAAACAAAAGAAAAACACACACAAAAAAACCAACCAACCAACCAACCAACCAAACAAACAAAAAAAACACTCCAACAGAAGACAGTGATATAATTACATTAGACATTCCATATACTGTGACCAAATCATATGTTTGTAGTTTAGTTTGAACGTTTTTACATTTTGATATTGCTTGGAGGATTTTTCGAGACTATTCCAGAGTTTTACACCACGTACAGACATGCAAAAGCTTTTTTTAGTGGTTCAGACTTTGGGCAGTTTAAAGTCTCCTATTACTCTCAGGCAGAGGTGTCAAGTAACGAAGTAAGACTACTTCGTTACCTTACTCAAGTAGAAAATCTCGTTATCTTTACTTTAACGAAGTAATTATTTTTTTGTCTACTTTTTACTTTTACTCACTACTTTTTTATGCAATTATCTGTACTTTTACTTCGTTAGTTTTATCAAAAGTAGTCGCTACTTTCTCCATTTTGTCACCGTTATAAAGCCGCGACTGTTTGTCGGATTTTTTTTTTTTATGAACCCTGAATGCATCAAACAAAGGAACAGATGAATGATTGGCTGAAAGGTCCAGTCAATCATTACTTTGGGGCGAGTAGCCCCGCCCACAAACTTTTAAAGAGCAAGGACGTCAATTTCCGTGTTTGAGACTCGGGCTCGGAAATCAAAGTGTTTCTGATGCTGCAACACTGAACTTTGATTGAATTATCAGTTTTTTTTTTAAAAAAAAAACAACAACAGCAAAGAAATGTTTTATTATTATTTTCAGTCTTAGGTTATTGTAACCGTCTTTGCTGAAAATGTTGTAGATGGTATTTTTATAAAAATAACTTTGATCTGTGACACACTATTTTATCTTTAGAAACAAAGCTAATTGAACTGATTAATCCATAAATAGTAGTGTATGAAGTATTTGTGCTTAAAAGCATCCAAAATGTTATTGATTCGTTTATAAAGACTGACTGAGGAGATTAAAACTACACATCGCTTAGATTTTGTATCATGAAGATGTTTGGGTTAATATTAAAAAACCTTATATGTACACATATATATGTAGATATGTATAAATACAAATTTATATTAACCGTCTCCAAAGTCCCGCCCCTACTGGTTTTTTAAAATCTTATTTCCCTGGTTATTTTTTCATTTTTACAGTTCTTAAAATTTTAGAAAAAGAATCCAAGAATTTTGCCTCCTGTGTGTTTCCTTCACTCCCACTGCCTTACGAGTGCATGTAAAGGGTGTTATTTTGTCAATGGGCGTGGTTTTACTGGGTGTACGATATTTTTTGTAAAATACGATAATTTTACGTCATTAGTACGATAATCCAGCACCTCCCACCTGGCAACGCTGGTTCCATGCGCTGGTTCCATTATTAAGAAATAAATAATTCTGATTCATAAAGTTTCACCAAAACACTTTCATTTATTATCATATTTTCTGCTCCTTAAAGCATGTGGTAATAGTTAAAAATATGTTCATACGCTTTTGTTAACAATATTCCTTTTTTTCTGAAAATTACTTTTACTTTTTTACTTTAAGTAGTTTTAAAATAGGTTACTTTTTACTTTTACTTAAGTAGAAAACTTGAGTTGATACTTCTACTTTTACTAAAGTAGTTTTTTAACTCTGTATTTATACTTCTACTTGAGTAGGAAATGTTGGTACTTTTGACACCTCTGCTCTCAGGTTATGTGATTTTTCATTCAAATTAAATAGACTTTGTAAATTTTTTGGCAGTAGTTTGTGGTATGCTTTAAACATTGTGATTGCTGAGTAGTACTGGGAAAGGTCTTTAAATTTTAAGAGTTTAGAATGTGCAAAGAGGTTGTGAGTATGATCCAAAAAACCAACTTTATGTATAATTCGTAGTGCTTTTTTCTGTAAGACAGTTAAGGGTGATAGTGTCGTTTGATAGGTATTCCCCCATATTTCAACACCATAAGTGAGATATGGAAGAACCATCGAGCAATACAATGTGCGCAAGGAGTTGAAATCAAGGTGATGTTTAATTTTATTTATTATAGAGAGACTTGATCAAACATAATTATTTGACCTTGCTTAGCTTGTGAAATATTAAATGAAAAAGTTTGTCAATGAGGATGGCAGTCGATCTCCATACATACGTCTTTTAATTTTTATCTTTTAGAAATGTAGACTTAATGTTTCTTCTGTCCCAATCTTCCAACACCCTATTTTGTGACTTTTTTGTGTGTGTTTTGCTGTGGGACTGTGGATCCCCATGACGTAAACACATTTTATTTGTATTGGACAAAGAATAGCAGAGTAATTCACCACTATCTAATCATTGTTTGATTCTAAAAGGTTAAGCAGGGTGCATGAGCCTGAGAAGAGAGCGTTTTTGTTTCCAAGCACTGCAGTGGTGTCATGGAGACAAATAACTACAGGCAGACAAATGTCATCATATATAACGTTCCAGCTCTTTCTCCCTCTAGCTCCACACTACATTGATGTCTGTCTTCTGTTTACCCCTTTTTCTTCTACCCTTCATTGCCCGTCCTTCTCTTCTTTTGGCAACAAGCCTGTGCATCTCTTTCCCAACGTGGTGGTCGTATGTATTCCCTTTGGCATTTCGAGTACGACTGTGTCAGTGTGATTGGTGGCAGAGTCGCCCCACCTCCCGATATGTCTGTTGTCTCTTTTAGGAAATCTAAATCCTCCGTTACTTACTTTCTTTTGGTTACTTTGAATAGCTGGACATAGGGAGCCAGTATCCTCTTGTGGGCCAAATAGGAAATCCCAGTTCTTTATAGAGTCCAACACCTAGAGACGTCCTGTTGAAAAAATCAGCCACAATAATCATTCTGGCTCTTTTGCCTTAGTTATAATGCATTATTGATAGTTCTCATTTTTTGCCTTTATTCAAGTGAATTATTAATAAATCAGATGCACCAAATAAACACAATTGTGATAGTGGATGTTTGACAGGTTTTGTTGACAGATTTTCCTTTACCAATGACAGCAGGAAGCCAGATCATAAGTCAGACAGATTACGCTGCAGTTAGCGTCTCCTAATATAGGGGTGTGTACCTTCAACAAGGTGGTAGCCATGACAGGCAGACCAGACCAACAACTGCTTAGTTCCGGCTTTAAAAATTCAATATGGCGCTGTTTAAATTGGTAAAAAATGGCAACTTGATTGGCTTTATTTGGTCAAAGCCAAACATGATGTCACACTCACAGGGAACACCTTTCTAAATCAGTTGTTATAATTGTTATATACAAGTGTATATTTCTTTATATTCCTTACCGCTACCCAACAGGTAGAATGATGAACTTAACCCATGCAATATCTTCTCTTGTCCTCATTTTTCTTCGTGTAACTGATGAAAGCTGGCAATATTTTCAAAGCTTTAAATCTTTTCTTGTCTGAATGCTGCTGTTGTTGTGGAGCAAAGTGTTTGGCATGATCACTGCAACACGCTGTGTCCGGGGGAGGCTGGTCCCCTGAAGGAGAACAGAAAAGGACGAAAACGCAGATATTTGAGACATAAAGAGGCCACAGAACAACTTAGAGGCAGAAGAAGATTTATCTGGAAATTTTAATCTTCTTTGAGTTATTTCATACATAAATTTTAGTGAAGACAGTGTTTGGTCAGTACAAGATGTACTTCTCAACCTCCCCAAAATCTATCATACCATTACTTACCTATTTTAATCACACTTCACTTAAAGCTCTAAAGGTTTTGGCGCTCGACAAACTAAAACAGAACAAAGTTTCCCTCCCTGCGTTATATTATGTGCTCATACACCATTTTTCTCTCATTTTAATTTCTTTAAGCATTTGTTTTTAGAATACAGTTACTTTTTTTGTTGCAATTTTTTAAAAAAATAAATGTTCAAAACAGTCTAGAATATTGATGGATTGATTATTTAAATCCCTTTGAAATTACTTGGAGGTCTGTGTAGCCAAATTATTGTACATCTGTAAAGCATCGCTTCCCTCATTTTCCTTCCCGTCTCCTCCACACATGGACAGCCATTCCTGATTAGCAACGCATTCAAGACCTGTCAAAGATGTTGCGTGGACCTTTTTCAAATGAACTGATGCAGTCAGGCTCCTGCATGGGACTGTGACAGAGATCCAATCAGGTTAAAGTTTTCCTCTGTCAGCTTCTTTTACCTTGAATGTATCATGTTTAGAAGGGACACATGATGTCTCTCTTAACTTCTCGCAGTCCATCACTCAGAGCCAGACCACCTGAACCACAGCTGCCCAGCGGCCCAAGAGACCCTGGACATTTGCTGAAACACTTAACTGAACAAATATTTTTATTTCTGAAAAAAACCTGGGCACACAGCATCCAGCTGTCTGGATCTGGACGGCAGCAAGGAAGGTGTGAGTGGTACAACTCAATGGAAGGAATGTGTTTTAAATTTAAGTGTGGGAAAGACATTAACAGAAAAACACTTTCCATGAGCCTTCTAAATTATTTGCAGTGTCACTTGTGGCATTTTTACCGCTGTCATTGCTTTAAAGTGCAGTCCGAGAAGAATTGGCTAATTATTTTTTAAAAACCTGGCTAAATAAAGTCAGAAAAAATGATCATAATCATCCTCACTCCCTCAGAATTACTCTAGGATCAAGACGGACAAAATTCTTCTATTTTTGAGTTTGTTTGAATACAAACAAATCGCTGAAACAAGACAAGAAGCTTTTTAAATACAAAAATGGAAAATGGGCATGTGGTGCCGGAGTACTTTCATTTTGAAGATAATCTTCAACAAAGTCGACTGTTGTTGTTTGTTGGCCTCCCTCTGTCTCTAGAAACAACGAAGTCTGCATCTGGATACTTACTTGTTTGTGCAGCATCGACTGTGGCTACATAAGCTAATGCAGAAGCTGCAGCTCCCACCACTCTTGCTCCAAACGTAATAGGTGGTATGAGTCATTGGGAGAGCAGTGGCAGACTGAGTTTTTTTTTGCCGTTTTCAAGGGTCTTTGTGGCCTTGTGCTGGATCTCTCTGTTCTCCTCAGCCTGCTTGATACCGATACTAACAGTTGCACACCACCTATAGAAGTCGGAGCTCTTTGACTCAAGATCTGCTGCGTTGATGTTGCATGACTTCAGATCCCTCTTGCAGGCATCTTTGTACTATAGGGCAGGTCGTCCAGTTGGCCTGCTAATAGACTATTTACAAACACATTAAAGAGAATTCACAAAAAGTCTAAAACGATGTGAGAACTCAATTTAAAAATCTGTATCTAAGACATATTTTGGTAGCTGGAGATGAACATGTAGGGAATGCAAAGCAAAACGGAGCTAAATGATTGACAAACTTTGGAAAAAAAGTGTCGTATTCTCATTTCTTACTAATGAAGAGATGCAACCGACTTTACTTTCTAAGGAAGATAAGGTCCTTCAATGTGTGCAGCAAGATCCTGGAGACCTTCTATCAGTCTGTGGTGGCCAGCTCCTTGTTCTTTTGTGTCATCTGCTGGGGGAGCAGCATCGCAGCCACTGACGCCAACAGACTTAATAAACTGATAAGAAAGGCTAGCTCTGTTATTGGCAGCAAACAGGACTCACTTGAGGCAGTGGTAGAGAGGAGGTCACTGAACAAACGTTTGTCCATCATGGACAATCATGGCCATCCTCTCTACCCACTCCTGGACGGACAGCGGAGCTCCTTCTCCAAGAGGCTCAGACAGCTCCCCTCGAAAACATCTCATTACCGGAGGTCTTTCTTCCCGTACGTGATCGGGCTCTACAACGACTCACTTAGCAGATAGGAAGTTGTTGCTGTGACACACAAATTTCCCCTGTGTGGGATCAATAAAGTATATTCTGATTCTGATTCTAAAAGTAAAGCATTGAAAGCTGGGATAGTGAAATTAAAAATTTTGACTTTTATTTTAGTCTATCTCATTAAAAGAGTGAAATGCATATATTATTGTTATAAAAAGCACTTTTGCTGTTTCATTTTGTTCTGGTGCAGTATTTTTTAGTTTTAATGTGTTTATTATTAATAGATAAAAGGATGTATTATGCTACAAATAGTTTCTTTTGAGATGAGAATTATGAGAAGCTGGAAAATAAAAGTACACAGTAGTTGTGTACCTATAAAAATGATTTTTTTTTTGTCATGATTGATAGAACAATTATTTAAAAATACGTTTGAGAACTGCTCTACCGCTGGTAACAAACCTATCAGTGTTCCCATGAAATTATCAGGATTGATGAGATGTGAAGTTTTGCTTGGACAGTGGAATGAGAAAATGAATCCTGCGTGTGGATTGGCAGTTCCATCACAGCCACCATAAATTAGAAGATAGACTAAATAAAAAAGCTGGAGCCTGCAAGTCATAAAGAGAAAGATAAATAGATTTAGTGATCTTTAGTGACCATCACCTCAAAACTCTACCAGTCTCTGTGGTTCCTAGACTTGTCCTCATCAGTGGCATGCATTAAGACAGAAAACTTTTCCGTGATAAAAAAAAGTGGTTAAATACAGTATGTCTCTGCAGCTTTTCTTCTGCCTGATTGGAAAATTACAACTTTCTACTTTATATCAGCTCTAATTTAAATAAAAATGCAACATTAGGTCACAATACACCAATACCATCAGCCAATGTTGGTCATCTTTAAGCAAAGACACATGACTCTGGTCTGGAGGAACTTTCTAAGGCCGACATGGAAGGCTGCAAAGAAAAGAATTATTGGTAGAGGGGATTTCTCAGAAAATATTCCCTCTACTGGTTAACAAGCCACAAATCCTTGTTTGGACCAGATGATTTTGATGAATATGCACAGAAAGGGAGGAGCAGATGGGGGGGCGAAGGAGGGGAAGAAAGAAGTGAGGCTAAATAAAATACAGATCTTGTGAATGTTTTTCATGTCAATTAAAACAAAATGAAAAATAGAGAGAAAAATACATCTCGTGCAGGAATTACACAAAAATCCATCGTTAGGAAAAAGAAAACTCAGCTTATTTCTATCTTTTTTTACTTTTTACCCACTTTTTTTTGTCTTTCTTTGAATTATTTAATCTATTTCTTTACATTTTATAATTGTTTATCCATCCCATCGCGTATTTAAAGAGTTCATCTTAACTGACATGCAAACCTTTGGAGATCCCATCATGCCGTAGATGTCTAACTTTTCAGTCTGTTTGGGATTCGTTCAATAAATAAGATGATTTTTTCTGTCTGAGAGTTCTAAAACAGATAGAAGCCAAAATGATTTTTTAATATAGTCTCCAGGCAGCACAGTGTTGCAGTAGTTAGCACAGTGGCCTCACAGCAAGAAGGTTCGAATCTCGGGTTGGACGAGGCTTGGAACACTGGCCTTTCTGTGTGGAGTTTGCATATTCTCCTTGTGTATATGTGGATCCAGTGGATCCAGTTTCTTCCCACCTTCCAAAAACATGCATATAAGGTTGATTGGCCGCCATGAAAATTGCCCCCAAGCATGAGTATGTGGATGAATGTGTGACAGACTGGCAACCTTTTTGGGGTGTATCCTGCCTCAGGCCTTGAATCAGCCAGGATAGGCTCCGGTACCACCTGTCAACCCGTTAGGGATAAGCAGTCCAGAAGACAAGACGTAGCCTTCCAGCACTGTTACACTCCCCATCTGTGCACAAGCTTTCATACTCCCTCAGTGTAAAAATCTTTGGAGTGATGTCTCAGCCAGTCACTCACTTCTGACTTCTACATTATTTTCGAACTTTGTGCCTCTCGTGAACTTTGTGCCTCTCAGAGAGGCCAGACTGAGATGGTTTGGACATGTACAGAGAAGAGAGACCGAGTACATCGGCAGAAGGATGCTGGGTTTGGAACCACCGGGAAAGAGGGCCATGGGAAGACCAAAGAGGAGGTTCATGGATACAGTGAAGGAAGACATGAAGATAGTTGGCGTGACAGAAGAGGATGCAGCAGATAGGGTTAGATGGAAGAAACTGTCTTGCTGTGGCGACCCCTGAAGGGAAATGCCGAAAGAAGAAGAAGAAGAAGTGCCTTTCATGAACACTTTCAAGAGCTCAAATTGATGAAGGGACAAAGTCTGGGCTGTACGGGGGATGAGGGAGCAATTCGGAGCAATTCGGAGGCCAGCTCATTGATGGTCCTCACCATTTGGGCTGCTTTGCATCATCATGATGCAAGATGTCTCCTTCTGATTAAGGACACCTGCGTTTGCTCGTCATGTCTTTCTTGACCTGCCCCTGCAGTTCTCAGGAGGTGACACTGTTCACAGTGCTTCTTTTCTCAAGGAATGAAATTGTGATCGGGACTTACATATCCCAAAAGCATCCCCCTTGTTGTGGACTGCTGGGACTTGAACTTATTCACTGGAGAGTTTGCATACTTCCACTCCATGGACTGCCATTTGGACTCAAACTTGTTGAGCCAAATCCATGTGTTGTCATATGTGACCACCATCTTCAGAAACTGGTCACGTTCCTTCTCTGCAGCCCTCACAGGCCTGTCTTCTTTCTCGACCCTGCTCTGTTCTTTTTTAAAGAATTTAACCCACTTAAAAATATCTTTTTGGCTGAAACGTAGCACCATTCTGAAATGACCCTCTCTTATGAATTTTAACTGGTTTGCACCCTTCAGGAACCGAAAACTTGATAACTGACCGCTGATCAATCCCAGAGTGGGCTTCTTGGTCGGCCATTTTTAGTATTCACTAAAACTCTCATAAAAATGTATCTGCAAAAGACATTAAATCCATGTGAAAAAGAAAATAATAAAAAGTAAGCTTCTATCTGTATTAGTAGTACCAAAAAATTCACTTTATTTATTGAATGACCCTTGTAAATTCTCCTGTCGGCCAAAGCATGAATAGATTTTAAGTGCAGCACTTTGTAAAGCACAAGTTAATTTATGGTTTGGTTTTATGGGAAACTTTGGTGGCCAGTGCTGCTATATGAGACATCATATTGCAAAATTTCAGCTTTATGCCACAGGAAAGGAAGCGTTTTGGGTTTTGGTCACATTATTGGTATTATTCTTCATTTGTGGAAGGAATGGGAAGCCTCAGAAAAAGCTTGTGTTGGTCTGTGGCCTCTGGCTTTCATTCTTCTGTCAAAAGAAAAGGAAAGTGTATGGTTTCTGCCACACATACTGAGAATCTAAAAAAAGTTTATGTTTGAATCTGAGATGTTTGTGCAGACAGACTGTCATAGTCTGGTGCCAGCTTTGAAACCCCAATTTTTAGAGGGTTTTAAGTGAGGAAAATTGGGAAACGCATTATGTTTGGTGGACAGATTCAAAGATGTGTTTGTGCTGTCTAACCATAGCACGGAATCAAGTCAAGATTGTGTCTTTTAATGTTTTTTTATGTATATAAAAAGGATTACTGTCACAAAGAGACAGACTTTGTAGATTGCCCCACTTTATTTCGGTCAACAACACAAGAACTAAGGGGGTTTTTTTGTGTTTAAGAAAATGTCACAATAAACTCTAAAACTCTCCTCAAAACCCACAAAAAAGCATTAATTGTGTTTTCAAGAAGCCACCGTATTTAAACTTTCCAAGATACATTTTTATCATGTCTTTCCAACTCATTGACCTGCATGCTTTTACAAGAAAGTCTCAAAATGATTTCTTGATCTGACAGACGCCCCCCCCCCTGCTCACTCCCTCTCATCAGATTATTTTCTTAATTCAGCCTTGGTTTGTTGAAGCAGCTGGCTTTTTAAATAGAAATTACTGGTCCATAAAGGTGTTGTTGCATCACAGGAACGTGTGTTACTTCATTGGGCAGCAATACTCACCTCAATTCTGTGGTCCAAGAGGAAGATCAGGGATTGGTGTACAATGCATGTGGAAAAAGAGAAGAATATGCAATTTTTTGAGTCATGAATTTATGAATAGTTAAAAAAACATCATGTTTGACCTTTTGTTGGAACTTTGGAAAATGTTACATTTTAACTAGGGATCTATTGATTAAAATCAAGTCATTAAAATGTGTTGGAGTTAGTTTTATTAAATATGCCTGTTTCTCATTAGAGTCAAGATTCAAAATTTCTCAAATTAAACATAGGACACTCTTTCTGGTAAATGCCTAAATCCGCTAATCTCTTTCCATCATTAGATTCTGCTTGGTGGTGTCAGCGTTTAAACCTGTCTAGTCTGGTTTTTGTAAAAAAAAAAAAAAAAAAATTAAACATTTTTTTGCATCTTGTCTTTTCTTATTAAATCTGTTGAAGTTATTTTTCAGACCTTTCAGACCAAATGCAAAGACTTTTTTGCTTTTGAATTTGGTTTAACCTAGTTTTAACCAAGTTTTAACTAGTTTGCAGCTTTTTGCCAGCAAATAAAATGACTGCAAAGAAAATACTATCAAACATGAGATCAAATTTTTCATACCAATTGGCTAGTTTTTAGACTACTTAGACTCCCATTGGTTCTGGGATTTAGATTTTTTTGGATCCAGATGAAAACCGAGACGGGTATTAGATTAGATCTAAAAATTTGTGACATGGGTGCACTGTGGTGCAGTGGTTAGCACGGAGGCTTCACAGAAAGAAGGCCGGGTTCAAGTCCTGGAGTAGGGTGAGGCTTGAACTAATGGCCTTTCTATGTGAAGTCTGCGTGTTCTTTTGGTGTATCCGTGGGCTTTTTCCAGGTACTCCGGTTTCCTCCTACCCTCCAAAAGAATGAATGTTAGCTTGATTGGTCACTTTGAAATTGTCCCTGGGAATGAGTGTGTGTGTGTGGATGGTTGTCTTTGTGTGTGGCCCCACATCAACTTGGCGACCTGTTCACAGTGTACCCTGCCTCTCGCATGAAATCAGCTGTGATAGACTTAAGTATCCCCTGGAACGCCTCTACTAATAAGCAGTTCAGAAGACAAAACGAATCAAAATTTATGACATTTATGTGAAACGCTCGAAACATCTCAGAACGTGTCCTGACAGAATAATTAAGAACACCATCGAGACGATACAGTAAACTGCAATATTATGAAAAAAATATTAAGCGAAGTGTGTGTCTGTCTGCTTAAATGTGCAAATACAACTTTATTTAATTTGAGAGTGAGACGCACGGAACTGACAAACACTAAGAGGTGTAGACAAATTTAAATCTTAGAAGGCAAAGAAGTAAGGTGAGAGAAGAAGAAATCCGAGTTTAAAACCGTTTATTTACTGGACTGTCCAATTCCCAAATCAACAAAACACTTCCAGGAAAGCCTCGTAAACAATGCCGTCCGTGCTGGAAATGGTAATCCCCTGTGTTTCATGCTACACAGTTGAGTCATCAGTGCAAATAAGAGTACCCACACATATTACCTGGATTAATAGTGAATTAGATATTTAATTAGAAGTAACAATCTATCAAACCTGTGGGGATACAAGAAGCAGACTCATCACCTCTTGGTGAAAGTGTTTCTGTCATTGTGCAGAGATGGGTGGTAGTATTTGGGAGCGCGTGGGGCTTCAGGGTCAGTCTTTTTAAATAAATTCCTCCATCCTGGGTGGACACATTTTACATGGTGCATTCTTTCTTTTTAAAGCTTCTGCAAAGCAAGAGGAGAAGATGTAGCAGTGATCCCAACACCCCTCGTCTTTCTACTAAACTAACAAAAGACAAGAACATTATTATGACATTTTTGTTCTGCACATTTGCGATATGCGGAACAGATTAAAGAAAGGGTTTCCAGAGGGCTGTGATTGGTGGTTGAGTAAAAAGGGAGGAGGAGTGATGGAGCCTGGCAGTCAGGATAGCGTGACAGACAGGCAGGCTATGGGAACGGGTGACAGAGGCCATCCGGGCCCTTCATGGACTAACATGGGGGGCTTTTGTTGGTTTTATCAAACAGCTGACCCCCTCATCAACCCACACACAGGAAATGATGTGGCAGATGAATGGAGAGATCATGATGCTGAAAGAGACAGGGCAGAGAGGGAGTGGAGGAGAGGGTGAACTTGGTGGTTTGGGCCGGATGTTTGCGTGTTCAGCATTTTTTGTCATGTTTATTTGAGAAGTGATCAGAAATACCAACTTATAAATATGTCAGAGTTATCCAAGTTTCCTTTTTAGAGCATTACATCTGTTTTGTTGCAAGACAATAATCTTGAGGGTGAGAATATGGATTCCTGTTGTTTCGTCCTCTCTCTCCTACCTGCTAGTCGAGCACATTGGTAAACAGATCATGTAGTATTGCAGCAGTGAAGAGAGTCAGACTGATGAGAAAAAGAAGCTAAGAGTTACTCAGTGGTAGGGCCTGAGGAGCTTTAACAAAAGGGGAGGTTTAGAAATGATGTATTCTTGTTTTGGAGGACAGGATCATACTTACTGCATGATGTAGCAGAAAGAAAGACTTCACACACACCATGTGCAGGATCTCAACGTTGTCAAATTAAAATTGTTGCAATACTGGGTAAAGCCCTTAATCCCCATCTGTCTTTAAGTTTCACCCTTCAATGATGAATATGTGCTGTAAATCCACTGTTTATAGAAAACTTCTTTTATCAACGTTCCAGGTGGGAGCTAGAAGAAAGAATAACAGACTTCCCTGCAGAACTGAGCGTGTATCCCTTTTTCACAGCACATGGAGCTAAAAGCACTTACACAAAGTTGACTTGTGACCTCCACACCCAATAAGAGTACTCCTGTGTTATTCTGTGTGTGGAGTTGCTGTGGTCTGGGCTTGGCTGTCTGGATTTGAGGCCAGGGCCTTTGTACTGTGTGTCTGGGTGTCTGGGATTGAGCGTCCTCCTCTCTCAGGCTTATTTACGACCCGAGTCTGGCCCAATCTAACGGTAAGACAGTGACAAGAGAAGGCATGGAGGTCCGCATACCCCGGCACATTCCTACGCCTCACTGGCAGAAAACAGCAGACATTTTTGCAGATAAGGGGATGGAAATATCTCCAGTGATCTCATATTAGAAATTGAACGCTCTCACAGCAGAGTGAGACACTATTCTCCCTGTTTGTTTTCACACACATTTTACAGTCTGGTGGAAAAGAGGGAGTGTGCTAGGGTGGCCCTTAGGTCACATAATCTTTCAACAAAACGCTTTAGTAGTGCACACTTGTGTAAACTGACTAAAGTAGAAGTATTTATCTTGATATTTCAGCAGGTCAGGCTGCAGAGAGAATCCCTTCAATTTACTGGTGTGAGTACTTCTTGGTCCAAAAAGTTATGCCCAATTTGAGGATTTCAGGAGTAATCTGCAACCAAATGCAACTGTTTCCAAAGAAGAATGAGTGTGTAAATGATCGGAATTGGTGCTATAGTTATACTTCTCATGAGCACAATTGCATCCCAGCGCAATAAGAGTTTCTCTACCCAAGAACCACACTTTTTGTGACTGAAAATAGGAAAATGATTGTTTTAAGTTTTGTTTTCTTATTAAATAGGGAATCTTAACTACAACCAAAACCCTGTTGGGTTGTTTTGAGTCCTTTTCTGATCCATTGTATCCTGTTTCTTCTTAGAAAAGAGTGATCTCTGTGAAAACTAGTCAAATGTTAAGTTTTGAAGTAATATCTCAGAGGTGTGTTTTGTTTTGCAGGACCCTACAATTGTGTCTTTACTTAGTTTTTCATCAGATTTTAATAATTATTTGACTGAGGTCAAAGTAAAACATTTGCGACTTCATCTCTAGATAATACATTTTTTATTGCTTTCTACATTTTTGTTTTTGTGATTAAATGCCATGGAAAATCGGTCAGACTTGCCACGCAGAGGTGGATGTTTTTTCTCCAAAGCATGCGGATGGAGCACATTCCAGGGGAAAGCTGTGTAAATCCCTCCATTGATTTGGTGCGAAACCCTCCTGACCTCTGGAATACATTAGCAGATTAGACATGGAGGCCATGTGCATACAACTTTGAGCGGGTTGCCAGCTTAGACAGATAGGACACTGACTAGGATCTGCTTGTAGCTTCCCAAACACAAAACCCGGATACTAGCGGGTAAATGGACCCACATTGTGTTTTTTTTAATTCCAAACCCAATTACAGCAATGTGTGGATGAACTTTCTGTATTTAGGTTTGACTTCCTTCATATATATGTTTGGAAAGTTCAAATCAGATATTTTTTAAGTTTTGTTATAGTGTATACTTTGTGGTGAAAAGTAGCAAACTTTTTTTTTCGATTTTCATCATAGGATCATAAATATCAAACCACTTAGAATTTCCCTTTGCCTCATTGTGAATGAATCCTGGCTTCCTGACTCGAGCTTATTCTTTCAATTTAACCTTTGGATGTGTGCTTTTCATAACATTACAGACTCATATAAAAGCCAACATCGTGTTAATGGATTGAGCAAGTGGCCATTGACCTGGTATTGTGGAAATGTGTGTTTAGATGCATGTGTCTCATTTGGGGTGAAGGGTGGTTGCTCTGGGTCAGAGAAACAGGCATCTTGGTCACAGGCTACAAGTCCCACTAGGACATCTGCACCCCCTTCAGATGAGACACATGGCTCACACTCCTCAACCCCACCTCCTCACACCACAGGCACAGAGTTCTCCTACCAGTCAAACAGCCTGAAGCCCAGATGGTGGCTGCTTGCTCACTGTGGATCTCAAACCAAGGCAGAAGAAATTAAATCTATTCATCTGTCGTCAGTGTGCTTTCTGTCCAGTCCACTCTGCGTCCTAACCCACAGATGTGCCCTGAAAATGACTGCTTTTAAATGGAAAGCATCAGACGTTCCACAAAATAACCAAAAAAAAAAAAAGCTAAACATCCCTTCTCTTAATTTACCACCGAAACCACAGATGCGAAACACAGGAAAATGTTGCTTATGGAAGATTTTACTCATTCATCTCACTCCATAAAGCTTTTTTTTTTTTAACTAAGTTTTAACGTTTAAAAATCTTATTACATCACTTCCATTGAACAAAAAAAACCCCACACATCTGAGATGATATTTACTGAATAAATGAACTAAACAAACGTCAATAAAACATCTTAAAACTGACCAAATGTTTTCTCAGTGGTTCATAGTTAATACTTTCTGATTTTTGTGAAGCCCAGGCTTTTTAAAAAACATTTCCGGGTAGTTTTAAAAAAGCAGTGACACTGTTTTTTATTCTCTGTGAGAGCAAATGTCTTCATTTACCCTGAAAGTAGTTTCCCACATCCCAACTCATGGAGCTTTGGTTAATGTTTACACTCAGATTGATTCAACTCTTCAGAGTAATGCTAGGTAAACAACTATTGATGGGAACTATTAGCACATCAATCTCTAGAAGTCACTGATCACCACAGGAGAACAAAAGTCTTCTCACGTCACCTTTGATTTATGTATTAACTTTAACCATCTCGGGTCATGCTCTTTTTTCCCCCTCCCTCTCTTTTTTTTCCCCGTCCTCTCCTTTCTTCAGCTTCTTCTTAATTATTTCTATTTCACTTCTATTTGTCTGCTTGTTTCTTCTCCTCCAGTCACCTCGCTACTTTAATCTGTTTATTTCTGAACTCGAGGAAAAAATAATCTGAACACTCAAATCTCAGACTGAAGGCGACGTTTGAGAAGGGGTGTGAAAGTTAAACTAGCGCTTCTCCCCCCAAATCCACCATTGTTTTCTCACACCTCTTTTCCCAAAAGTTCAGAGGTTACCAGCCTACTATTCCTCAACATTTCAACCCCTCTGACAGGGTCGTATTTTCAGCTTCAATGTGTCCTTCGGAAAAAAAAAAAAAACTTACAGCTAAAATAAAGATTTTTTTTCTCCCGTTCCAAGTTCTCACAGCAGCACTTAATATCACGGAAAGGAAATATTAAAATAGTTTTTGAGCAAATTAGACAGATTGTGTGTTATATACATGGAAATAGACATCCCTCTCGAACCCTTAACCCCTTCTTGTTCTATTTTGTGAGGGACTATGGGATAAAAAGTAACAGGACCAGTTGTTTGTTGTCACTGTGAATTACAGTGACGTGCTAAAAGAGTGACAGCTCGTGCTGGGCAGCACTTGCATGCAACACTGAGGCCAAGTTAGAGTTAAGGTTGTCACATTTCTGTGTGTGTGTGGTGAGGGGTGGTCCTATAGCGAAGTTTAATCATGCAGTCGAGGGAAAAAGCAGGGGAGGGGCTTTCAGTTTGAACATCTCAGGGTTCTCAGGGATCAGCTTACAAAGGTGTGTCTTCTTGACTTTCGCTGTTACAGTAATTACAAGCTCAGGTTTTCCCACACTGCCACTCTGCTGTGACTGCACATTCAATTATAGCAAACCCTCCGCAGGGTGATTGATTTATTTGTCAGCTTTACATTATCACAAAAATAAACTGATATTTTCACAGGCTGGTCATATTCACAGCTTCCCTTTAAGGCAGATGAACAGGTGGTGCAAAAATATCTAATGGATTTGCATATTTTGATGGAATTAAATGACTTCAACGTATTGATTTTTACTGACATTTATCCATCTTCTACTTTACTGAACATCTCTAATATACGTACGTATACAGGTTCTCAGTCTGATTGTGCCTGTGGGCCATAATAGCCATCTGTGGTTGATACTATAAAGCATGACTCAAATTTTTTAGCGGAAAACATTTTTCTTAAGTTGACTTTGATAAATCCTGAATTTACTCGTCTAATGTTACAAATAAAAGGATCTCAGTTAACGTTCATGTCAAAGCAGATCTACAGTCTAACATTACTAAGTTTTTCTCATGCTGACTCAACTGATACTTTAAAGAATATATTTTTTTAAAAGAATGCACGTTACATCAGTCATTGTGTGAGTTTTAGAATCCTGTAGATTGGTACATTGTTCTAAGAATGTGGAAAAATTTGTATAAACACTTTGTTTTCCTATGTTTTGTATTTTAAACTGTCTCTGATTCCAATAATGACTTAAGTGAAATTCTCTTTCTTTTCTTTTTCTCATTCTATTTCTGCTAGATCTGTTTGGTTGTCCGCCAAGTAAACCAGATACAGTATAACTACTGCCATAGCTCTAATTGAAGTAACGAGATAGCGTCCAATTCGATGCTTCCTTCACCAACACGCAACATAATGTCAGAAACACCCATATTTTTATCCATCCGTCATTAAAACCTCCTCATTCATTCGCTGTGACCTGGCCTCAAATCATTAATGTGACCAAATTTGACTGAATTCCAAAAAGGTTAATGTGATAGTTAATGAATCCAAACTCACTCTTCAAAACTGAAAAAAAATCCCCACAAAAATTACCTTCTCAAATGATCCAAATATGATACATTCGTTTGCTTGTTTGCAGTTTTTAGTTTTCAACACAAACCACATTTCCACTATTCTTTGCTAAAAAGTTGCTTTGTTGGAAAAATCCTCCCAGTTGGCCTTGTCCCATTTTTCCACTGTGGTTTGATCGTGATTGATGGAATACGCACAACTGGGCAAAGGAATATAAGCTTTGAAATGAGTTAGCGTGAATGAAATGCACATTAGCCACCACATGTTTGGGCACATGACTGTTTACATGAAGCAATAAGAGTTTTCCTGGCGCGTCTCTGAGGGGGTGCGGGCAAAATCTATAACGTAAATAAATGAGCTAAAAGCTCCTTTGTGTTGAGGTACATTCACTTATGCTAAAGAATCTATGCTCTTAATCGTACTTGGCTACTTTATATGTGCAGTAGGAGTTTTGATCTGCTTCGGTTCGCACAGTTCAAGTTTTCTGCATGGCTGTGGGCGAGAGGGCGGATGAAAAATAATCTTGTAGATGCTAAGAGATGGGTGTTTCAGAAAATGCCATTGCTCAACAGTATGATTAGAACTTGCAAGTGCGGAACGATGCAGTGGAGAACGACATAAATCTGTCAGTCTGCGCCTTTGGAGGTGTGCATGTTGCAACCTGAAGCTAAGCTTGTTCACAATTATTTTTCTGTTTCTAATGACAGGAAGCTGTGTAAACAGTAGGCCGAGGTGTGTGATCAAGGCACATACGGAAAAAGTTGTGGTGTTTTGGAGCAGTATGCCACACACATAAGCAGAGAACATCTTCACTTAAATTATTTGTGATGGTGATGAAATGTTTAAAAAAGACATTTTTCATCTGTTATACTTTTTCCTCTTCATCTAGTTCCATGGATGTTGAGCAGAGGCAACTTGAAAAGGCGAAAGGTCAGGGTCCTGTTGAAGAGGTTAGTTCTCAGGAGACCTCTCAAGCTCCAATTAGGTCTCAGATTGGCGTTCACGGTCAAAATAGTTAACCTCACCTCCCCTCATCATCCTTTAGAAAAACATAAGCTTGTCCTCAAGGCCTTTCTCTTGTTCAAAAAACTATCAGCAACATAAAGGTGAACATACTTCGTCATGAAGGACCCCTGGCTCATCTTCAAAAAGGAGCCTTTTGGAAACTTACCTATTTCACCATTTTTCATATTTAAAAACCCATGTATTCCCTCCAAAACAATGGTTGATATATTTTGTGAATCAACAGGAGATCTTTTGAAACCACTCTAACTTAACATCCAGTCCACATAAAACACCACCGAGATGGTTTATAGCTCTCGTGACGGCAAATATTTCGTGCCCCCGTCACTGAACGGAGCAGCTAGAAGCAACACAGAGAAACAATAAACATGGTTAAATGTGGGAGCAGGGGATAGAAACCAGCACTAAGCCAAGGTCAAGTCTATAACTGCCACCCTACTGAGTGATTTAGGTGCCACAGTCAGGCGGGGCCAGCCAATAGCGACTAAGAAGAGTGCAGAAGTGTGGGATGGTTGAGGTGTTGAGAGCCTTGGCGGTAATGACTTGCTGATGACATCAGGACATAATGCAGAGTCTTTTCTCAGCCTTAGGGTGAAAGGTCAGACAGCCCATTCAATGACCCCATGATTTATTCCCTGGGCCTCCCTCGATCTATAAACACAATGAAAGCTATGTCCATGCTGGGAATGCATCAACCCTTCTGGAGGTAGGCAGTCCACAGAAACCCGGAATTGTTTAAGTTTGTTTCTCGAACCCACTTTGGTGCTACCTTATCACCATCTAGGACAGTTAAGTTAAATCCATCATGGGGGTCTCACTCATCTGTGAGTGGTGTGAAGACTGCCAATAGGAAACACCTGCTTTCAACATAGAGTGAAAGTGTCTTTGAAGCAGCGCTACCTGAATGGAGAGTCTTTTAGGACATCTTCAAAGATATCATCAGCTCTCATCATAGGAGAGGATGAAGGTGCTGGTTAAGAACATATTAGAGGCACAACAAAGGACACATCCTGTCTCTCCGAGCCGCTGCTGCTTGTTGAAAATAGTGTTGCCCTGTTCAATTTTTGTTATGCATTTGTCACCAAAGTGGTTTTTAGAAAACAATATACCCGAATTGTTTGCTCCATTCCACTTAAAAGTGAATGAGTGCTTGCTTAAAGTAGTTCATTTAGGACCAAACCTCAGAGGCAAACCTCATCCTTTCTTAGGGCGGTCGGGAGCGGGCAGAAATGATAAACAATAGTCAGGTTTTCACACTTCCTAGTCTCTGATGAAGCTCTAAATATCAGTAAAATTTCATACCTAGTGTACATGGGTGTTTATATGTATGAGAAACAATAAAAAAAAGTAATTATTTAGCATTAGACGGGACATTTAAAGATTAACATCCTCATGACCTGGTAAACCAAAGATGTGTTGGTTGATGATTTAAACTCAATTGTGCTCAACTGTGACTTTGCTCGGTGGCGTTACCATGATCTCCTCACATATTACAGACACTCGGACTTGTCCCCATAAGCTAAAAAAACACATTGAAAGTAACTCCTTTGAATTTCCCAGAGAATAAACATAAAAATTGTTGGCTCTGTTTGGTCCTGTGGTACACAGATGAACCAGCGCATGGTGTACCCTGCCTTGCATGGATAGACTCTAGTCGCAAAACTGAATTTGACAAAGTAGCTTATACATAAATTAAATTTATTGTTCATTGATGCCAATACTTTTTTCCACATACAAACAGAATAAAACTTGTAGTTTTGCTGGAGTCTATGTTTGGGATTTCTGATTTGAGCTTGAAGGAAACACGTCAATCCAACATGATGGAGTCCTCATCTATCTGCAGACATTAAAGGTTCAAGTTAACTCTTGAAAGACTGTAGACTTGATGTGAAAAACAACATTTCTTCAACAGTGTTTACACATCCTAAAGTTCCCCCTCACATAGCATGAATCACACCCAGAATAATAAAAGTAGCCTGTTCTGAGGTAAATGAGCTGTGTAATGTGTTTGTTTAGATGTGTGTGTGTGTGTGAGTACAATTCTAATCTGCATGGGCTTTGTGGTCAGTGAGGCGGGAATACAAGTGAGGGAGGGTAAAATAAAACAGACTCGCAGACAAAGCCGATGTGAAAAGTAAAAGACCATTTTTATCACAACTAAAAAGTAAAAAAAAAAAAAAAACCTCTTCTCATTCCACCTTTTATGTGGAGGTATTAAGTTGTCAGTTTCACTTTGTGCTTCTCCCTTCAAAAGAACTTGTGTTATTTTTATTAGAAGTAATGGTGCCAGTCATGTGGGAGGGAAAGCATGGAGTCTGATCAGAAGCAGCGTTGCTAGAGCAGGGTGAACCCACCATGTTTCTATCTGGTGCTACTGCGTACTGTTTCTCATTGCAGTTGGAGAAGATAAAACTAACCAACTCCCAGTTCCAGGCTATGAAACACAAGTCTCCACTCCTTTCCATATGTTCCTCTTTCAGCTGAACTCCAGTGCAAGCACAATCTGCAGGCATCCCAGTTATTTCAAACACTCTGGAGCACTGAGGTGGAAACATGAGAGGAATCTGGATGATTGAGCCACCACTCCCCCTCCATCTCTACCCTCTATTCCTGCTTTCTGTTACCTGCTGAGGGGGAGGAGAGGACAGCAGAGGCCCGCTTGTCCAGACGAGGTTATTACAGTATCAGTGACAGAGGGGAGGGGGACATGCTGACTTAGGAAGGATTCAATGAGATTGCTCATGTCAAACAAAGTAAAAGAGTTGAGGAATAAAAGTTTGCCTTCAACATGTGAAAACTCAACACATGTGAAAAAAAGACTATTTCTCCAAGAAAACTTTGTCATTTCAGTCACATTTTTTGCACCCATGGTACTAATTTCTTTGCTTTCTCTAACTGAACACCTAAACTTTCCATCCAGACTTTCTGTTAGGATCCCCTTACATTGCATACATGGTTCAAATTAGACCCACAGGCCAGCCTATACTTCATACTTCTTCCTACCATCCCCCTCGCTCCGTATCACGCTAAGCACCGCACATTTGTTTCATATTTTGCCTTAGGAAATGACTCGGCCACATTTGATGTTTTAATTATGCAGTGTCAATGATACATTGTGAGAGAAAAAAACTGAAATATCTCACTCAAATTTGGCATAGCGGAGTTACAATAATAAATCCAACTGTTCATGATTAACTACAAAACCCTTGAGGAAGAAGAAAAAGCAATATCAGAAGGGAGAACAAGTGTGTTTTGTGCTCTATGATTTTTCAACAGTGAACATCTCTGTTAAACTCTCCATTCAGTAGCATTCAGAAGGATAGAGAGGGTGATGGTGTTCTGGCTCTGCTGCAAATAAAAGTTGTATAATAGTTGAAGAACTCCAATACAGCCCAGTATTATAAGAGCGGCTTTTGTTATTTCGAGCAAAGTAGTGTTGGGATTTCAAAAGATGTGTTATGAAGCTTGTGGCTGCTTTTTAGTTGGATTGTAAACAGTAATTCATAAAAAACAAAACCAGCATCTTGATGCTTTGATGAGATATTTATGTTACTTTAGGTTGTCTAACTTGACACTTCTATTAACCACTGCTTTAAAGAAAAAGATCTATTCTCCTAGTTTAATTCAGCATTTTCTTTTTATCTTTGTTTTAAACCCATATGTGTACTCTGGATTTTATTGTCCCTGTTTCAACATAACCACTCTCTAATGAATGAATCAGTGAGCAAAAATGTTGTTGAGAAACTTTTAATTTAAATCAAGTGTGTCAAAGAAGGCAAACAGTGTAAAATTAGCAGTTCCTCTGGGACTGGATTAACAATACCTTCTCACCCAATACACCTGATTTTGATTTGTAGGAATCTTACCCAAGTTTTTTTTTATATAATCACATTCAGTCCGTTGTTGTAAAGTTGCAGAAACTCACAAAAACAAGGTGGAGGAACCGATAGCCTTGAGGAATAATGACCTCCTAGTTTTATATTTTCTTATTTCAACAAAAAAATAATAATTAGTAGACCTTTACACTGTTCCAAATTATTATGCAGATTAGCTTTTTCTGCAGAACTGTAAGTCTGGATGTGTTATGACTCAGCAGCAGTCACAGCGTCAGTTGTGTTGTCCAACTAAATTCTCATTAACACATAATCGACAAGCTCTCCAAGCATTCACCATCTTTATGAGTTCAATCAGCAATAACACAAAAGAAACACTCATCTCAGATTCTAATCGGGAGCTACAAATAAGTTCTTTGCTTTTACTTTCACTGTGTTTCCTCAAGCTACGTGTCTTGGAGGTTTCTGGTGTTAAAGAAAGAAAAAGAAAAAGAGTGGAAGTGAAGAGGAACAATGACAGGTTGACAGATACCACAGCGCCAGGGCACCGGGTCCATCCAACCCTGGTGAAAAGATCGTGAGATTCTGCTAGATGAGTTTTTCATTCAAATGTGGAATGTCGGAGCTGTGAAGGATAAATTGGGTGGTTGTAAATAGACCTATAGGAGTGGGAGGAAAGAGAGACACAGATAGAGGGAAAAACAGCAGGGGGTACTTTGTACAACTTCTGAAAAATGAGTCCAACTCTGTTGCTTCTTTACCTCTGGCTCCCACTCCGTTACAAGCACAACTGTCAGCTTTGCTGTTATCTGATGGCTTCACTGGTGAAGGCTTGGATGGAAGAGGCCAGAAAAATATACGTAGAATTTTCCATTCACATTCCAAACTCCTGTGTCTGCAGTAAAGCCTTGTTAGTGCCTGTTTTCAGCCTGAATGGAAGCCTGTCCCTCCGTTGTTTAGAAAGAGAGGGTTTTAATGGTGAAAGGGAGACAAAAACATTTAGAAAGTCTGTGGAGATTAGAGTCTTCCACCCTCCCTTGTGTCTCTTTCAAAGTACTTGAACGCCTGAACCAATGCAGGAGACAGCTTGTGGCGTTGGGGGACAGCCACAGGGGTCCAGCCTTCAGTCTGCTTAGGAGTCGCTCCAGACAGATTTGTTCATCTTAAGGACAGATATGACCCCAAGTTATTCAAACCTCTATGATAATGTAAACGAAATCAGAAAAATAGCAGCTTTTACATTTGTTGGGTTAAATCTCTGTAATAATCATCTGAATCAGAGGTGCTGTGCTTAAGTTTCCAATTGTCAGGATGGGTTTCTTCAACAATTCCCACATTTGACATTTAAATCAAATATCAAGCTTTTGTGTACCACAGAAAAAACATTTTAACCACTTGCGCTTCTGTGACATAGATTCATAGTCTGATTTGAATGCGATGATAAATCATCTTCACTCATCAGATTTATGGTATCATCTGGTTTTGACAAATCTTAATTAAACTTACTTCCTATAAATAATTTTTTCTCTATGTTCGATGACAAGCAGATGATTTGTATGCTCGTATAAAATGTTTTCTTCAAACTATCTACGAGGCTTTTTCAGAAACGTGTTGAAAAAACTACTAGAGAACTAAAATTTACTCAATAACATGTTAAACTAGAGTTCCTTATTTTTGTCCATCCAAGAGTCGATTGTAGTTTATTTAAACTCAGGAAACTCTTTGGACAACCTCACGTCCTTTAGAAGACTTAAATCTAATAATATTTTATATTCATCCAACGGGAAATAAGATTAGTGATGACCTTTTCTATGGAAACAGTTGAGATGGAATCCATTCTTCATTCTAAAAAGTAGGAACAGTCAATGTTTGAACGAATGAATGAGAAAAAAAACATTTAAATATCAGATCCATGTCATCTCTCAATCGATCCATGATAGAAAAGGATTCAAAGTTGTCTTCTGGACCACGTTTTTGATAATTGAGACGTTTCGATTTTCATCAGGTCCATTCTATCAGATTGAAAATTACTTCTGAACAGAAGTCAAAACGTCTCCATTGTCAAATACACTTTCCTGAAGACAACTTTGAAGTCTTTCTTATTTTAAATATCAGTTTTATTCTGGAAACAGGTAAAAAAAACTCATTTGCTGTTCTAGATGGGGTTGGTGCATCGTTTGGAAGTGGAGATCATTTAGTTTCATTTTGTTTTCTGAACCGCTTATCCCCAATGAAGTTGCACGGGGTGCCGGAGCCTATACTGGCTGATTTCAGGCAAGAGGCAAGGTATACCCTGGACAGGTTGCCAGTCTGTTGCAGGGCTACACTCACAACCATACACATTCCGAGGGGCAATTTTGTTGAGGCTAATTAATCTAACATGCATCTTTTTGAAGGATAGGAGGAAACCCACGCATGGATGGGGAGAACATGCAAACTCCACACAGAGAGAGCAGTGATTCAAGTCTTGCCCCATTCCATGACTTGAACCCTGACCTTCTTGCTTTGCTAACCACTGGGCCATCATACAGCCCTGAGATTATTTAATCACATCTTAAAATCAAAAAGTTTCATTTCTAACTGACGATACAACAGGATGAGAAGTTTCTTATCAGTCTGATATCAGTCCAACAATGAACTTCTTTATGAATGTCATCAAGCTTGATGGGACACTGGTAGCTTCACCCCAAATCAGGGGTGTCAAACTCTGGTCAAGCTGGACCATTGTTCTTCATTGTAATCCTGGTTCAATACAGCTGATGCACATAAAGTGAACAGATTACACCCCATCTTTTCTCCTCTAAAAATGAAGAAATAACTTTGTATTAGAGCTTTTTTAGACTAAACTTGTGTAACCTTAGACGTATCCTAGGTTCCTCAGGCATCACCTTGCAGGATTGACCGGACGTTCTGACCCAGACAAGCATGTCCAATACAGTATGTTCGCAATCCTCTCACTGAGGCGCCTGTGCTGGCTAGGCCATGTATACAGGATGGATGATGCAAATCACATCCCAAAAGACATCCTCTCTCGTGAACTGGCTACAGGAACGCAGCCAACTGGACGACCTGCCCTGTAGACCAAAGATGCCTGCAAGACGGATCTGAAGTCATGCAACATAAACGCGGCCGATCTCGAGTTAGTGACCTCTAACCGCTACAAGTGGCGTGGAGCTGTCAAAATCAGTATCAAGCAGGCCGAAGAGAACACAAAGATCCAGCGCGAGGCCAAACAGACCCGGATAAAGCAAAAAAAGTCTGCCACTGCTCCCCCGATGATTCATACCACCTATAACATTTGCAGTAAAAGTGGTAAGAGCTGCAGCTCCTGCATCAGCTTATTCAATCGATGTTGCTTAAATAGATAAGAATCCAGGTGCAGACTTCATTGTCTCTAGAGACAGAAGGATGCAAACAAGAGTTTTTTTATGTTTTTAAATTGAACTTTTATCCTCATTTATTAAAGACCACTCTAACAGAAAGTCATTTGGGATGTATGTGTGCTGATTTGTCCACTAGGTTGCTCTGTTTCCTTCTCTGTAGTATTATGGGAGGAGGAAAGCATGGCTCAAAGGCACTGCGGCCAGGAAACAGCTCAAATTACACTCGGGGTGCTTGTAGGTGGGGAGGAGGTGGTGGGTAATGACACCCACCAGAGGGAAGGAGGAGTGTGGAGACGTAAGGAGGAGGAAAAAAAAGTAGTAAACCTGACAAAGCGTCTGTGGATAATTGGAGAGAGACTGCGGACTTAGAGAAGGAGACGATCTGAGGAACTCACACTGATGGATTTTATTCTATTCTTTATCGGAAAACTATTTTCTCTCATAGTTTGACTCCGATCGCTGGTTTATAGGCTGTAAACTTTCTGTTTGAGTTCTAAGATCGCTGCGCTTTAACGATGGAACAAACTTGTTGAGGGAGGAAAGTTTGTGTGGTGACAGAGAGATGGTTTTTTAAGGATAAACTCTGATCAATCGGATGTCTTTGCATGGAAGAGGACTACATCACAGTAACAGACTGGGATCTTTATCTTGATCAGACTGATTGTGGAATAGTAAACTTTAAAAAAAAGCCCAAAAGGCAGCGTCTTTTTTCTGCATTCCTCTGTGTGGATTCATGCTCTCTCCTCCCTTATCTGTGCATGACAAAACAGAGATCTGCACGATTTTAGTCCTCACTGGTAAGCACAGCAAATCTTCTATGAAAACTTAACTCAAACTTATTCTCCTTATTTTCTTGCTTCTATAAGAACTTGATAATTACGTTTTTCTACTCTAGAAACTTTTTCTAAGTCATAGATGTGTGCAGATTGTGGGATTTTGCAAAAATAAAAACCAGTGTCTCTAAAGAGATTTTTATTCCTATTCATAGACAACATGTTAAAGTTAATATTTATTTCTTCACAACACCTTCCATCATCACTTTAGAGCTCATTAACAAGTGTCCTGGTTATTTATTTATTTATTACTACATTGCATTTATGGTGCCAATTACCCCCTGCTTGGTGCAGGAGATCTAAATCACTGAGCAGCTCCAAATGAAGCCCATTGTTAAAAAAAAAAAAAAGCAACTCATTTAAATTTCAATAGGAATTTAAGCAGTGCCAAGAAATCTCATTCAAAGCTGAGCTTTAAATGAAGACTGTGCAAAAAGGATGGCGCAAATTGGCCCAAGTTGCGCACTGCTGCAGCAAGAGCGCATTTTGACTTATTTCAGTTTTATTTCGCTGCAGATTGAATTTTCATTTTGATTTAATCTTTAATGCATCAAAGAAAAATTGCCTTTCCTTAATTTCTTGCAGGAGTTTAAGCGCATGCATTAGTTTATAATTGACTAATTATTCATAATAATATTGCATTAAATGTTTTTTCTCAATTAAATTTGATTCACATTAGAAAAGAAATGAGCAATTGATTGATTTTGGATGATTTATGTTCACTTACCCCCTTGAGAGTATGTAATTAAATAATTATTAACAAATTTCCTCTGTAATAGTGAAATGAAATGTGTTTGTGGGTAAAATCCAATCGATCCATCCATCTGGAGGAGTTAAACCTCTAGAGACCCCCTAACCAGGGCTGATCCACAGATGTCTGGCTCATCTGCATCCCACTGTCTCACAATATTGAAATATAGCATTTCGATTAAAGCTGAAGGCTTGTTGGCTAAACAAGTGAAGAAAATGCAATAAAAAAATAAATCGATCAACACAAACACATCAGATGGCAGGCAACAGGTTTGTCGCATCTGTTGAACAATGGAAGAGAAAAATGTGACGTAAAATATATTTAAAATGAGATTGCAACCTATTTTAAATGAATATAGCAAAAACAAAAGGCAGTTGGAACATCTGGGAGGATCCAAACTGGTTTAACCTTTTGCGTATTATTTTTAACACATATGATTATAGAAGTAGTGTAAAACTATGAACCTCTCGTTCTATGTGTGTGTGTGTGTGTGTCATATCTTTGGAATGTGTGTGGTGCAGCTTGTTTGACTGCATTTTGAAATGCTGTGTTTTTTCGGCGTCTTCTTGCTCCATTAATCCCTCTCGCTTTCTTCTAAAGTTGAATTTGAAAAAAATGATGCCACATCAGCTTTTTCATATAAAGTTTTTTTTTTTTTTCTTGCTTACACATCTCCTTCTTTCTGTCATGCTTTGGCATCCATCCATCCACCTCTCTCTCTCTTACTCTCACACACCTGTCCTCCCAGGTGAGCGGGTGAATTCCAGTGAGTGACAGGCCGACCCTGCAGCAGTTGATGGTTGGGCGGACCCCCTCAGATGGGATCAGTGTCCAGGGGGAGAAGGAGAAGGGGGCAATGGGGTGCATTGTCCCCCACTAACGGGATGGCCTCGTGGGCCTGGGTGCTGGCTGTCCTGCTGTCCGTCCTGACAGTCAGCATGGCTCGGCCGCCCCTCACCACCACCAAGGAAGATGAAGCTACTCTGGAACCTGAAGGTGAGAAGCAGGATGGAGAATGAAAAGAAGAAGAACACATGTTAGGTTTTTTTGGAGGGCAGTAAATGGTTTGATTTAAGTCAATATGTAAGATCTGTTAGCACTGACGCACACCCCAAAAACTCTGTGATTACTGGGCATGTGTTAAGACGCTTCTTGGTCTTTTTGGCTCTTTTTGAGTTTGTGTCTCCATCTAATAGAAAATCTAATATGCCAGATGGAATGATTGAAAGGCTCTGGGCCCAAAAGATTTTATTCACTACTTATGGCCGAGGTTTTCAATGTCTCACAGAATCTTCCGTTTATTAATTATTATTATTTTCAGTGCATGTATCCAACCAGTGACGGCTGATTCATGGCCAAAATGATCTCTTTACAACCTTTAAGGCAGGAAAAATAATAATTGGATGAATATATGTTTGTGCTAACTTTCTTTTCTTGAACCCAAACCAAGAAAGAAATGAGGAAAAAGTCCTTGTTAACATTTAAAGCTTGAATAGTTTAATTCTTATTTTGGCTGTAAAACATCCGCAGAAACAGCTGTATAAGAGTCATTTTGAATTCTAAAGGTTGAAGCCGTATTCATGTGTTTTTGTTGTTTACACAAAAGCTAACAAGTTGTTTTGATGGATGGTACCATGCATTCCAATGCCTTTTGTTCTGGAGCTTTAATCAGCATGCTAATTTTAAGTTGGGTCAACAACAGAGCATCACAAACTACAACCCCACCTTTGCTTCAAACACACACACACCTTTTCTTGCCCTCACTCAGCCCAGGAGGTTAACTACCATACTTACCTGATGAGAGGCTACCCGAAGCCTTTTTTTCTTATTGTTTTTGTTGTTTCGGATCAGACTGTTTGGCTCCAGGGCTCTCAGCTCCACATGGCTCCGACTCTGCGCTGCACGGCCACGCAGAGGCCAGAGAGAGTTACACAATCCTTCAGGAAAGTTCTTAGAGGATTTGTGCATATTTGACTTCTCCTTCAGATGGTGAGATTACAAAGGGCTGGTCAGTGACTGGAGATTAAGTATATAGGTCATATGATGAGAGATACAAAGGGCACGTCTACCGATCTTTAACAAAATCCTAATTAGTTTGGGAAAAAATAGCTGTTTTAAATACTTGAGTTTTAATCAATTACGAGTTTTAACATGTCACGGTTTGCTTCTGTTTTGTGGTGTTACCTGGGGGACACAGATGTTAAGGAGACGTTTGGTCTGGTCCTGCCTTCGCTTTCTTAATAACAACCCCTACAGAGATGTTTAGAATTTCTACCAGCCCCACCCCGGGCAGCCATAAAACTTTGGTCACATCACTGACTTCGTGTGGGAGCAGAATTTGTTTTAGATGCATCAGATTGCGTATTAGTGGTGTCTTCATAGAGCCCACGCCTGCACCCCTGGTGGCCCTGCTAGTTTGTTTACCTGTGGTGGCTGTAATAGAAGAAGTGGAGCGAGCACACTGACTGAAGCCTCCACAGAAGATCCATTGTTGTTGCTGTAACCACTTTGGTATCTATGGGAGTGTTTACCTTGTCCGGGCACTCTCCGTTTGCACAGTGATTAAAATACACTGACAGAGCTGGCTGACAATGTAGGAGGTGTGTGCATGTGTGTGACTTTAACAAAGCATGCTGTGCTCTGTGGCACGTTCTGGCCTCTTTTTACATCATATGTGGAATAATTTAATACTAACCACAGAGGAATCAATTTAACTGAAAGCTTAAGGTCGTGGTTAGCTTGATATTTTTTATCCTGGTTAAACTTGAGTTTGATTGGTATTAGAGTATCAAATTCATATCCTTGACTGGTTAAAATAAAATAGTTTCCATTACTTTGGCACATTAGACTAGTCGAATCCTTTCTTTCTGCTTTTGTTTGAATAATGAGATGATATTAAGACCTAAGAGAGAAAATGAGGTCATTATGTGAGTACTTCGTTAAGTAATAAGTTTGTGTCTTTTTTTTGTGTGTATGTTTGTAATTAGAGGACTAGTAATCTACGCACTCGGAGTGAAGTTGTAAAGGTATAAAAGTGTCAGCTGACTGCTTGATGGCATGTAGTCCTCCTTAGCTTTGGCAGTGAAACTGAACTCTACGCAAACACGGCTCGTCAGTCGACACTGTGACTGACAGAACAGCATCCAGGAGAGCTGGAATCAATATACGGCTTTCACACAATGACTTTTATTAGCTTGCCGTTAGCTAGTGTTAATCCTAGTTGTGTCAGTGTGTTGTTTGCCTTGGCTTGTCACTCCACAGCTCAATCTCACACTTGTGTGATAAAAAGCTGGGATGAGCTGCTACCTGTGCCAGCTTGTGCCTCAGGATTCAGTTTCTTGGCTTTGCGTTAGTTTGGCAACAAAAAACTTGAGGGAGTTAAAAAAAGATATAATGAAAGTTTACATTTTAGTTTGCTAGTTCGCAAACAGTAATTACATTTCTCTCAGGATGATTAGAAACATTCTTTCAGTCTAATTGGATCTGAAAATAATGATTTCACAACCGCTTGGCACTAAATGGGTAACAACGTGGGTGGAGATTTGTGATTTTGGGAATTGATATTAGATAATTATTAGTCGCAAACTGCCTAAAGTCTCTATGTTTTTAATAACAAAATACTGTTAGTAAAGAAGGGGCATCCAGAGTGGTAAAATACTAACTGGGGATCAGAGAAAGCTGTTATGTAGGATTTTAAAAAGTGCTTATTACTGCTAATGCCAGCAGGAGCCAGATTATGAAGCTGAAAGGGGATCTTACATGAAATACCGAGACTAACTCCTGTGTAAAAAATAAAGTCCACAATTCTGCAAGTAATAAGTGAATAGGATTTTTAATAATAATTATGATTTCAGACAAACAGGTACGGTAACAGTGTGTGTTGCTACTGTTGGATGTAGCCTATGTCAGCCAGAAGAAGTCAATACCATTGGAACAGAGGAATTTCAACCGCGGCTGGTGGAGAGGTGGGGATGTAAGAGAGAGGTATTTTCAAGTGGTGTGGGTATGATGGAAGGAGAAAAAGTCTGCAGTAATCTCAGGATGCATCCTCGTCGTTCTTCCCATGTGCAACACTGTAAAGTCAATCTTTTGAGTTCCATCCATCTCCTTGCACGTCGCAAGTTCCCATGAACAATCAGGTATGCAGGAGAGGTGTCAACAGGTCAGCCAGGGGTCAGGGTTAGGTCAGCAGGGTCATGTGTGGGTGCGAGGGTGGAGGATGTGTGTAAAGGGGGAACCAGAGGGAAAAGCGGAAGGAGGGGATGAAGACAGCAGGAAAAAGAGAGGGAGGAGTTGACAGAGCAAGACAGATGGACACGGTAGACATAAGAAAACGATGACAAACAAACACCTGAATGCTTTCTTTGAATCAGATGCACCATTTGGGATGCTATTATTATTTTCTACCACTTCATCCCTTTATTTGCACAACCGACACAAATGCATCATTAAATGCCTCAGACGATGCAGTGTTTATGTGATCCCCACATGAATATTGTTTCTTTTTTCTCTGTGTTAAAATAGCTTATTAAAGAACAAGAGCAGAAATTTACCGTTGTAATAAAACCAAAGTAAAGCCCTCCGGAACGGAAATCTATTCTGTAAAAAAAAGGTGGTGAAGACTGCTCCCATCAATCAGTACAGATCCTCCTCTTGTCAGGCCACACACTTAGTCCCGGCAATGGAAAGGTTAATTATTTCCGCTTAGAGGCAAAACAGGGGAGAAACCCCTCTAACCTCACACACACACAAAGACAACGCAGGAACTGTACCTGTCTACCTGCCAAGTAGGGATGTTTAAAAGTTTGCACACATGTCCCAACTGCTAACTTATAGTTCAATGGCTTTTCCTTCCTCTTTGTGTGTGTCTGTGCACATGCAGGTATAGCTCACATCCGGCATGCATGTTGCTAACGTGTAATAGAGGTGGGATGTTGTTGAAAAGGTGTACAGAGGTAGAAATGGTCAGGAGTTGTATTTCTACATTCTTCAGCCAAACACTCCATCACTAGTTTCTTTGTATGCTTTTCCATGCTAGTTTTTTTCCTTCCCCAAATCTTTTTAATTGCGCTAATTTTTTTTGCCCTTTCCCGTCTGAAACAAACTGGTTTGGACATAGTTGTGTTAGAGTAAACTGGAAAACGTTGACTTTGTTATTGGTTTTTCTAAGAAGCATTGTGAGGGCAAACATACAAATACATGATTGTGTGTGTGAATGTGAAGAAAATCTGTTCGGATGTAGAAACAAAGTCAAAGCTACTTACGTACATTCCCAACTTCTTTCATGTATCATATTCTCCTCATTCTGTCCATGCAGTTGTCAGAGGACATGATGTATGCACATACACTCACAGGCAGACTTGGGTTTTCTCCCAGAAATGTAAGTTTTATGCACTTTTGAGCTCCCTGGCTTGGCTCGGAGAACCTTTGCAGGGCCCTCGTATTCACCATGGCCATGTTATAAAAGCAAGAAAAGAAGAAAAAGACAGAGGACAGAGAAGTCAGGGTTAGCTTTAGTTATTTTTGGCTTAAATGTGCCATTTAGAAATCAGAAAAATGCCAAAAAGTGAGAGCAACCACCATTCCTTTTTCCTACCCGTGAACTTTGCTCACATCCCTGTCTGCCGTGGATCTTTCTTGCTGCTTTTCTTTTGACCAGAGACACGGTGGAGTTGTATTTTTGAAGGCTGCAGAGATCTTCCCGCACTGCTCAGTCTCACACACACTCGCTGCTTGGCATCTGAAATGAAAAGGCGGCTGATTCGGGATTGGGAGCCTCAGTACATCAAATGTTCAATTTTTTCTGCTCACAGATAATCAATTATTTCTCAACACATGCTCCTGTGACCATAACTGCATGCCTTGAAATTTTATGCTAATATGCTGCAGATTTGATAACAAATGATGGTTTCTATGTCAGATGACTGGGGGTTTTGAGGTAACAACATGTTGGTGTGATGGTTTATACACATGGGCCTCTTCTTCTCCTGCAAAGTTCAATTTAAATGCATCCATTGGGGTTTGTGGTGTTTTGTTTCTTACACTATGGCTTGTTTCTTCCTCTCCCACCACTCTTTTCTTCTTCTTGTGCACCATTTTTCTGTTCACCTCTTCCCCTCCTTCCCTTTATCCACTTCAACCTTTACCTGCTGCTCCCTCCACTTGCTCTGCAGAGGCATCGAACAAATACCAAATATCTAAGCCCACGGTGTGCTCAGTGCATCCGGGGGAGGTGCTGAAGCTGAACTGCCCTCTGCCAGCAACGGGGACCATCACCTGGACCAAAGATGGCAGCTCTTTGGGCACCAACAACCGCACGCTGATAAAACAGGAAGTGCTTCAAATTCGTGACGCCACACCTAAGGACTCGGGGCTGTACGCCTGCACCACCTTGGGCAAAGACACGGTTTGCTTCATAGTCAATGTTACAGGTGAGTCAGGCAGCAGGTGAAAACAGGCCAGAACAGGATGAGGCTCAAAAGTTTGAAGAGTAGAAAGTTGGATTCTGCTTGGTTTAACAAGCAGATTAAAGAAATTAAGGAGGTTGAGACGTAAAGGGTATTCACCCAGATTAGATTCAAGTGTGTATGTGTGTGCGTGTATGTATGTACTTTGTAGAAGACATGCAAAAAATCTTAAAAAAAAAAGAGCCATGCATTCCACTGCTTTGAATTGGCAGTAAATCTCAATACCATGTGTGTGAATGGGCCGTGAATGGGTGACAGTAACCGTAGTTACTCTGTGCAGATGCCATCTCGTCGGGGGATGACGAGGACGATACAGAGCGATCAGAGGACACTGGGGCAGATGAAGTGCAGTCAAGTGAGTATGAGTGGAATGAACAGGGGTTCGATTTTGTTTGTCAGTTGACTGTAGGGACTGTCTAATTCCACCTTTGAAAGGTTCCTATAGTAACTGATCTGACGTAAGGTGGCAAAGAAAGTCAGCAGTACATCTTAGTTTAGGTGAATGGGTTGTTTTGTGAGTGTAATCTGCTCAATGTGAGCTTTTAAAGCGCCGATCACAAACTTGAAAGTCTTGCATGACTTTCTTTGGTTTGTATTTTGTTTGGTCACGGACTTTAGTTAGTAATCATTGAAGTTTGATCTCTGAGCCGCATAGTCTACTCAGTTAGCAAGTGTTTGCTATGCCAGCCCAGGTTGTGTGAACATAACGCTCAGAGATGAACTGTATCTCGACATGTAAGCAGCCATCAGTTTTCTAATGTGATCTTTACATGCATCAGAACAATTTCGTTTTCCTGTCTTGGCCTGTGCTATGTTTTTCGGTGTGTGAGAGTGTGTTTTCCAGGCTAGACTCTCCTGGGAATACAAGAATTCTTTAGATTCCTTCAGCTTGTGTCTCCTAGGTAGTGAGGGCTCATGAAGCTAACCAGTCAGTCAGCTGTGCTCATCCATTATGAAAGAAGTCCATCTGGACCCAGTTACCCACCTGGACCCAGCATGTGTGTGTATGTGTGTGAAAAAGAGAAAGTTTTTACCAAGTTTGTCAGTGCAGTGGCGAAGTAGCAATGTGTTTATCCAGCGGCATGTACACACGCCTGCTTCTACGTACACATTCACATCAGGCTAGGGCTTCCACATCTTGTTAAAATTCTCCACACGCACTGTGTCTCACCATGAGTTCTCCTCCTCCACTTTTGGGCTGACTGTAATTGCCTGAAATCCATTAAATAAGGGGTAAGCAAGAGAGAGGGAGAAACCGAGAGAAAGAGGGGGGAACACAGCAAGAGAAAAAAAATGGTTGAGAGGGAAAGAATCCAGCCATTCTGGTGGTAATAAGCTATTTGAAAACAAAGGGAAAGCTGTTCTGGCAGTACAGTTGCATTTTCTCGCCATGTGTGTTTCTGAAAATTCAAAACCGAGATTATTATTAAAAGAGAGAGGAGTTGGATCAGTAACAGCGGTTCTCGGAGCACGGCGTCAAGACCTGGCTTTTAGCCGAGGACTGAAGCAAAGGAGGAGGGTGTGTGTGGGTGTGGGAGGGGAGAAGAATGAAGAAAGTTGGGCGTAGCTTTAAACTTGTGTGTTGTTTCTGGAAGTTTCTTGCTGTATTAGGCACCAAACCCCTGAAAAACATGACTTATTTATCCAACATGATGAAAAGTGTGCACTCGTTCATTGTTTGAAGTCGGTTTAGCGGGACGTCAACAGGACTCTGTGAGGACGATTTGGGTGACCGTGGCTGTGTGACACTGATGTCATGATGACATAAAAATGACATAAATGATTACTGGAAAAACAAAATTTAGTATAGAATAAAACGATAAATTCCACACTAAAGTTGAATCGCTGAAACTTAAATGAACTCACCAAATATTTCTAAAAAAATTCAGGTGAAAAATGCTCAAAATTGAATTATCTAAAGATTTGTTTCATAACAATCCTGAAAAGTTCCAATTGATTAAAAAGGACATACAGTTTTTCAAGACATTACTATTCAAAGCCTTGCAGGAGACTGGTGATCTGTTCAGGGTGTACCCTTCCTCACACCTGAAATCAGCCGGGATAGGCTCCGGCACTTCCGCGAGCCCGTCAGGGATAAGCAGTTCAGAAAACAAAGCTATTAAAAGCTATAGATTTTGTGCATTTTATCAGTCACCCAAAAATATCTGATTATAGCAATTGAGGCTTTTCTTTAATTAAAGAAAAAATGAAAAAGGAATCTTGTTAAAAATGAGAATTTTTGTCTAAAACATAACGATAACCTTTTGAGAAAACGAACTTTTTTTTATTAAGTTAAACCTGTAACAGAAGAGTTCTTCTGATGCAGGTCTTTAGATAAAACATGCATGTTGGATCAGTCACAGCATGTTTCACCTTTGGTATAAAAACCTCATGCTGTCAGAAATGCTGACATGAATACTTTCTAGTTCTTTTAAGATCTTTAAACAATGAAACTAAATACCTTCAACAAAGCCTTTCTTCATATTCAGCTTCTTATTGTGCAGCCGAGGTGGAGCCTTCTTCGTACTGACAGCATAACAGTGTGTCATATATTCTGTCTAACTAAAAGATTGAAACCTTTGTTCTTCTACAACAGCAAATGAATGCTAATTTTAATAAGAAGATGGTTGTTTGTTCTCATTAAAATATCCGTGTAGTCCCTCAGAAGACTTTTTTGAAACTTTTTCTACTCATTAAAATATGAGCACAAATGATCAAATTAGTCAGAGCCAGTACGTCTCATATCACCTTAAAAGTCTTGACACTGTCGTTTCCAGAGTTTGTAGCACGACTGGTAACTACAAATTTTTTTTTTGCTGAATTCCACAAACAGCACCGATGTGAGCTGAACTTTGTGTTTGTGTCGAACTACTACTACTGGCTGGAAGCAGAGGGAGACAGATAGATTTACCTCTCTGGAGGAACGCTGAGAGAAAAAATCTTGACTCAGCGCCGGAGTTAGATAACCTCAGCTCACCCCTGGCCAACTAAGGATAAACAGCCGTGCATGAATGGGAATCCGGATGCACGGGGCTTTGGGGATGTGCAGAAAAGAGTTTCTTAGCTGTGCCAGAGAGACTTTGGCATCATTTAACAAGGGCTCCCAGAGTTGGCTTTTTAGTCAGCTAAAAAGACAGAAAAATCCGTAATCAGAAAGCAAGAGACATGGCATCTTAACGTCATTCTCCTATCAGGCAGCTAGGTCAGAGCCAGGGATCATTACTAGAGAAACAGGCAATGATCAGCCACTCCTCACCTAATCTGTCTCTGTCTGAAAACACAGAGTCCTAAATGGAATGAAAGAACAGTGGGAAACGAGAAAAAAAAAAAGGCAGGAATCCAATCTGAAGAGCATGCTCACAGACTTTACCATAGATAAATCCTGGACATGTAGGGGTGTGTGTGCTAGAGTAAACAATGAGGTGTCATAGTTTGCAGATTGAAAAAAAAACGCTTTTTTTCAAGGGGTGGAAGTTGTGGCTTGAAGAAGAATTGGCAATCATTGGTGGTGTTACTGTATCTGTGGGCATTCCCTGGTCTGCTCCGGCAAACGAGGAGGAAGTAACGCTGTGGAAGACGTTTGGGTTGTTGTTTGACTTCTGAGTTTCTTTTTCCCTCCGAGTCCCATCTGCTTAGGCAATCACTCTCCCAGGTGCAGAAAGAAATGGAGGGTGAGTGGTGGAGGGGTTGTTTGGAGGGAAATCCAGCTGATGGAGACACAGCAGTTGGAGAAGAAGTAGAGAAATGCACAAAACATAATGCGAGTTTTTTATGCTGGACAAACATGGTAAAAACTTGAGCGAATGTGACTCAGATAATAATTTTCCCTGAGTACGAAGCATCCCTGTCCACACCAAATACATCTAACCAAGTGCCACATAGATTAACAGGGTCTCTTTGGTAATTGGAGGAAGTGAAGGGAGGGGAAAAGCTGCTAAGTGGAATGAAATGAAATTGAATGTGATGGTCTAGTTACCCTCTTGGCTGCACTCTGACACATTTTCCCTTTAGAGCTGATGTTCTTTTCCCCTCTGTAGCACCCTGTGGAGCCCACAGAAAAAGAGTGTGTGTTTATAAAAAAGCAGTGTGAGCGAGAAGGCCTAACTTGTGTGGGAGAAATGGTTTAGAATTGTTGGGGAATGCCTCATCTGCAGTATTAAGATAGTTTGTGGTTTCAAAGTCAAACTGGAAATGATCCAAATGTACTCTTTTTCTGCTTCCAGGTGCCCCTTATTGGACCTCAATAACCAAGATGGAGAAGAAGCTTCACGCGGTTCCAGCTGCTAATACAGTCAAGTTCCGCTGTGCTGCAGGGGGCCACCCCAAGCCCTTACTGCGCTGGCTTAAAAATGGCAGGCCTTTCCGCCAAGAGGATCGCATGGGAGGATATAAGGTAAGACAAACAGCAATGCATCAAAGTTTGTATTCCAAGTGTCAAATCATTGTTTTTTCTTACAGTTTGTGTTATAACACTTTAGGGCATCTGGCATCCTACCCCAGTTATCTGCCTATCCTTTCACCCGCTTTCCACCTTTCTGTATAGAAATGAGAGCATAGCAGACAGAGGAAATGAGGGCAGGGTTGCTGGTGTGAAATTGGAATTGCTCATCCGTGCACCTCCTCTCTCTGGGACACTTTGCTAAGCTTCTCACTGTAACCTGAAAGGGTTCTTTTACCCCCATCAGTTAGAAACAGAAACCCAGGACTTAAGGGTTAAATGCCTCCAGACACTAACGTATAGAGAAAGTAGTAAGTGTCAGGACTGAAACATGTTTAGAACTTCAAGGAAACTCGATCAGGGAGCTCTCATTAGGTACTCATTGAGTTTTTTAAAATGATAAAATATAAAAAATGTACTGCTCATTTTTAACTTTTTGTAAGCACATTGTTGGACAAAAGCAGAGACTCAGTGGCCTAACCCCCTGTTTGTATTAAACCTGGGTCTATGCAAGCAGTTGCTGTTGTGTCCCAGCCTGTGGATCAACACTCTTTTGTTTGAATCGCACCTGTGGATTCCACAAGTAAAAGGAATAACAAGTTTGAAACCGCTTGGAGCAGAAAGATGAAGTTTTCTATTAACAATGGCAGTGGCTGACAAAAATACAAGATGGATCTTAAGTATTACAGATTGTAGGAGATATTTAGTCATTTCGGGGGCTTTTTTCTTATAATCTACAAAATAAGGAAAAAAAAATCTAATGTTTCAGTGTCACCAGTTTGTCATCAGCTTCAATATTAATTTCCAGCGTCTTTTCTCATCCTTCACACCTTCCATCTTAATCCTTTGATTATTTCATGCTTCTCATTTTACTCCTGATCTTTAATGTCAGCTAATGCAAACGTAATGTCTGTGTGTGTGTAAACCAGGTGCGGGCCCAACACTGGACGCTGATCATGGAGAGCGTGGTGCCATCAGATAAGGGCAACTACACCTGTTTGGTGGAGAATGAGTTTGGATCCATCAACCACACCTACACCCTGGACGTAGTAGGTGAGTGTTTCTGTAGAGGCCAATACAAACAGTCCTCAGACAGGACGGTGTTTGTGTGCGTCTGTGGCTCCAGGTGTACTTTGCATGCAGGTGGGAGTAAAGAATTGCTGCCAAGTGTGCAGAAGTTTAAGTTCAATATGCCAACTGTGCTGATTTTTATTGCTTTAAGTTAGAACATATTGCCGCTTATTTTACAGTTTCCATCTGCTCTTGAGTATATTTAAATATGTTTGGGAAACTTAAACCAATCTTGTTTTTTTTTTTTTTTTTTTCAATAATTTTAGTAAAAAGTTTAACATTTTTCTCTACAAGCATGACCATCTCATCTCATTGACAAAGTCAGGTTTTTGATGTCCATGACTCAGGTTAATGGACTTTTATGGTTAGCTCACTTATGAAGATGTCGTCAGCGGGTTGACGATGGGTGTTTTTGACCAGAGACTGCTGGCCTAAGCACTATCTCAGCGAGTTCAGACCTAACTCAGTCAACCCCTCTTTCTGACCTTTGGAGTGCAGAATCAGAGTGTTTTCTGCTCAGTTTGCAGAATCAATAGACAGAGGGGACAACAAAGAGAATGAAATAAAGATAGCAGATCAGCATGTGTGTATGTGAGTGTGTTAAGAACGTGTTCAACAAAATACTCGTAATCTAATGTGGACTTGCTCTCCTTTGGCCTCGCTCGACCCACTTTCTAAACCATCACTACACATTAGTTTATCTGGTGGCGTCATGCTTCTAAAGCCTGATCGATGAAGGAGAGATAACTGGACAAACATGGTACAGAGAGTGTGTAGTTTCTTTGTTTATGTTTCGATCTATCTATCTATATAGATAGATAGATAGATATGTGCACATGCTGAGTTATGCTTCCCAACAGAGGCCCCCTACTCTGCCTTGCTCTCCTTCAGACTGCATATTTCTGCTTTTGTTCTGTTTTACTGCAGAGCAGTAAAGCCTTTCTACGTCTGGCTTTGTTGCCCTTACAACCTCTTGCCTAACTCGGTTCTATTGTAATGGGGTGAAGAGAGAGAACAAGCAAAGTTCTTATCACTTTTTCCCCCTAATGACCTACAGGATCAGTTCTTACAAATCCAGGGAATCTGGACTTTACTGGTTTTAAACTGGTGTCTGGAGAAAAGACTGGACAGTTACAAGATGACGGACTCAGCAAGTAAAACAAAAAGAAGCTTTTCTTTCTTTTGAGTCAGAGTAACAGCAGCCTGTGGTGATGCAACACATTGTAGGGACACACACACCATCCAGGGCCATGCTGTGCTCTTTCTGAGCCTCTGTCCTTCCGTGAACCTCAGGCTACTGTTTTGCCAAGGAACCAGGTTACTTAGGGTTCATCGGTCTTGTGAGGGACACAGAGTAATGTCTCTGACCAGTTCACACTCTTCTCCTTTTTCAGTAATTGTCTAACTAGTGGATTTAGTTTGAAAATCATCTTTCACACATAAACCACATTTGTCTTTAAATGAATACAACTTAAACAAAATCACAACATGGCCTTGTGTTTTTGAACATACTTACTGTCTTTCCTTAAATTAGACCACATAGAAGTAGGAAGACCAGCCTACAAATCTTTGCACACATGTAGATTCAACCCTCACCAGAAGTACTACCGGCCCAACCCAGTTACTGACACTTCAAAGCTGAGTTCCAGATGGACCTTAGATTTAAAATTCTTAACCTTTGTCTATTTTGGAAAGCTTAAAAGAGAAAGCGGGATTGTGAAAAATGGGGTTTTGTTTACAGATAAAATTAGAAAAAAGGTCAGGATTTACCCACAGATGGGAAAGACAAATATGGACATGTCATTTTGTTATCTCCTCTTTTTCTAAACCCGCATGTCTCGTCAGCCTTGGGGCATCTCTTCTGTTCAATCACAAACCTCACACCGAAATTCTCAAAATAACTAACTACAAGATATTTGAGTGATGTCATTTTTAGTTTTTGAGGGGTGCCTTTTATAGGGTCCCCTCCTGGGTGTGGTTTCATTGTCTTTGAGAGGAGCCATTGTTTCATTTGGACACAACGGCCACATGTTAGCTTTCAAATAAATACAGATAGCTTAACATAACTTCTGGTGCTGCTCCGGAAAGCTTCTATTTTTCTTAACAAATCCATATTTTATCAGAAATACTGCACACTTCTGTAGCTCTGCAGAATTTTGTTCCTAATTGATGTCTGAAGAGTAAGATGTTTTGACTTGAATGCTCATATTTCAGATATGGCATTAAGTTCTTCTTCTTTTTTACCAGAACGCTCGCCACACCGGCCTATTCTTCAGGCTGGTCTCCCGGCCAACACCACTGTACATGTAGGAGAGGACGCTCGATTTGTCTGCAAAGTCTATAGTGATGCCCAGCCTCACATCCAGTGGCTGAAACACATCATGCAGAACGGGAGCCGGCACGGCCCCGATGGACATCCCTATGTCAGAGTGTTAAAGGTATGTTCTGACTAAATCTAATTACTTTTATCCCTTTTCTGTTTGTTGTTTGGCAGTATTTACAGTTTTTAGGTGAATTTTAAAGGTTACGTTATGGATCAGTTACATCCCCTTTCCGATGACAACTAGCTGGCTCTGCTGTGGCGTTTCCTCCCCTCATGGCTGTAGACGTCTGTCTGTATATCTGCCCAGATGTTTGAGGTTTAAAGTGTGTGTGTGTGAATTGCAGAGTTCAGGCATTAACAGCTCTGATGTGGAGGTGCTCACCCTCACCAATGTGACTGAACAAGATGCTGGACAGTATACCTGTAGAGCCTCCAATTATATAGGCGAAGTCAACGAGTCGGCCTGGCTGACAGTCCACCCAGGTAACCACAGAGACCTGACCCAGCAACGCTTCCCCCCCACCCACCGGTGTGGTTTTCCTGCTGTACTGTGGTGGTCCTACTGGTGGTCTCTTGGTGGTCTTTGGGCTTGTTACAGTGTTACACCCTTGTCTTTCAGCCAATCCTCTCTCCCCAAATGCTTGGATTGATGTCATCGTGGAAACACTGCTTTGAACTCTTTACCTATTGTTACCTTTGAGATGAATCTCATCTAGTGCTCTTTTATGTAGCTGATCGTACATCTCTCAGAGATGTACGGGTGTGGTGGTGCAATGCATGTGGATCAGATTGGTTTCTATTAGCAGGTTTCCTGGGTGATGGGCACTTTTTGGTTTTAAATGTGTTTTTTTTTTTTTTGGTGGCATACTGGGCTTTGTCTCTTCTTCCTCGTACCCAGTATCATTCCTCCAAGATGGGACCTCAGCGATGGATGCTCTCCAGCTCCTCTAATTCTACTCTCTTGGTGTTGTGGGTCTCATTTTTTTTCTCCCTCTCTCTCCCCATTCTTTCACTGTGACTTCCCCCTTCTCTCCTCTTATCCTCCAACTTTTTCTCTCTTCTTTTACTGTTGGATTTCCTTCTTTTCCCCCTCTCTTCCACCTCTCCCAGACCGCAGGTGTTAACACCACAGATAAGGAGATAGAAGTTCTCTACTTGCCCAATGTAACATTTGAGGATGCTGGGGAGTATACGTGCTTGGCGGGTAATTCTATTGGGATCTCCTATCAAACTGCTACTTTGACGGTGCTTCCAGGTATACAAATTATACTCTGTCCTCTTTATTTTCTCTCTTCCTTTGAGCTTTGTTTATAATGGTTGGATTTTGCATTTCAATGACCTTTTGCAGAAGACATGTCCTCAGCATTCACACAGTTCAGACCTTAGATTAGACAGTGTAACACAAAAGCAGGTGGTAAATGCTTTAATAACTAAGTTTACATGGACTATATAAAAGCTGTTGAAAGCTCTAAAACAATAAGGAGTTTGTTTAAAGATAGCTTGTTTACTTTCATGAAGAGAATGACGATCCAAGAACTATTTAAATGTCAGCAGACCAAAAATGTTGAGGATTTGACTTCTGCCTTTTTATTTTGTTCTTGTCTTCACTCCTTTAAGAACGTTTTTCAGTGCCACTCTTTGGCTCTGAAACTGCATGCCAAAGAAAATTTGTTTTTCCACACACGCCTGCAAAATCTCTCCTCCCTCTTTTCTGGCTCTGATAATTGGCTTTTCTTTTTTAGATCCTTATTTCTTTGTATTGAAATAAAGGTCGAAAGGCAAAGCTCAACACTCGCGTCATGTTGGCTTGACTTTCACAATTATCAGAGCCAAATTTGACCCCTTCTGCTTACCGAATGACTCATGCACCTGAATGTAAGATTTATCGACGAGTTTTGTCTGCTGTGCTACGTCTGGCTTTTGATCTCTCATTGAAAAAACATTTACACATGTTTTTTTGTGTTTTGCACGTTAAAATCATTTAAAATATGTGTAACACATGTCAAACACATTTTTACACTTTAGGGAGTCGTAATTTTTAGAATATTTTCATGGTTATAATGTGCAAATTCCATGTGGGAACTCAAGGGAATACTCGTGTTTAACATATGAGATCGCATGTGAAGCCCATGCAAATTTTAAAGAGAATCATGGGATATCACATATTGTTTTAAATGTGTCGCAACATGTTAAAGACACAAATTAAATTTGGACAATTAGTTTTAGAACATTTTCAATACAAATTTCATTCACATGTAAAACTGATTTTACTGTTTAGGGGGAAAAAAAGTAAATCAAAAGCGTGTCTTCATGTGAAACTGATTTTAAAAATTTATTTGGCCTGAGAACATCTGTTAAAAAAAGTTTTTTGAAAAAAATTCTTTGAACTTTGCTAGACTAATAAATATAGCAGAAAACACATTGTCTTCTGAACTGCTTATCCCTAACGGGTATCAAGGGGAGGGTACACCCTAAACAGGTCATCAGTCTGTTGCGGGACAATACACACACACAACCATTCACACACACAGTCATTTCTTGTGGCAATTTTATAGAGGCCAATTAACATGTATATTTTTTTGGAGAGTGCGAAGAAACTGGAATACCTGGAGAAAAAACTTGTATGCACGGGGGAGAACATGCAAACTCCACACAGAAAGGACAGTGTTCTAAGGCTCGTCTTCACCTTGGACTCAAACCCCGACCTTCTTGCTGTGAGGGCACTGCACTTTTGTGCAGCCTCCAGAAAACATGACATACATCACTCTTGAGGGTAAAAAACAGGTCCAAAACCCTTTTAGATGTACAAATACTGAAAACGAGCCACAAACTGGCACACTTCTCTTAATTAGGTGATTCATTTGTTTTACATTTAATTAGTTTAGAATGAATAATTCGCTTCTCTAGGATCCATTTTTTAAGGGTAGAATTTATTAAACCAAGGCAAAATACAAAGGTGTTTAAAAATTACGGTTGATAGATTATTACTTGATAATTTCTCTTTTAGATTTTTTTAGCTACATAAACACTTTTCTTTACAATGTACCTCATGTTCACTCTTTCCAAAATGTAGTTCATGACCAACCCTGCTCTAAATAGTTTCCCCATAAATAAATAGTCAAGCCAGAAATACACAGTTTACTTCGTTCAGTCAATCAGATAAACACCATTCTACATGCAAAAATTTTAAAGCTGAAAAGCTTTACCTGCTTCTAGGGACATTAGAAACACGTTGGAACAAGTAGGTTCATACATAATTGCATTTGACTGGCAATAAAATTGTGTTTTGTTTGTAAGGAATTAAGCATGTGAATGGATCCATTGGATTCATGCTTAGTGGTTGATATCAGACTCGACAGGTGATTCCCTTCATCTTTAAGCCAAATTAAAATTGCCATTAGTGATGTTGAGAACTCGTTGACACTTATAAGCTTTACATTGACAGTAAAGTTTTTTTCCGTTGAAAAACACAAAGAATCATTTGGCGGCTTTGAAACAAAAAAGAGAAAAGTGCTCCCATGCAGCATCAGCACCAGCTGCCTGACGAGCCGAACGATCAGATCTGTGAACAGTAGTTTGTTTGTGGTCCGGAGGGCAATGCATTATGGATTAATCCCTCAAACACACACACTCAGGAAGTGTGGATCGCATTGAACCACAACACACACACATCTCTGTTGTTTGGGATCTGAAGTGAGGGGCGTGTATTGTTCCAGGCTCGAAGGCACTTGCTTAAACTCATGGGCTAACATACAGTATAACACAGACGTTGGGAGGCGTCGCTTTCGTAATTTTAATTCTTTTTTATTGCTTTAAATGCTAGATTTTAAAAAGAAAACGGGTGTGTCGACAATTAACTTGAATAAAAGTGAGAGATTCATTTTAATTTGCCAGTTCACAGCTCTTACATTCATGCCTGAGTCATCTTCAGTGTTGTACCCACAAGTTAGTAAAAATGGAAAAATCTGTGTGTGTTCCTTTTTTCCCTGCTTTGTCACTCACTATTTATTATTTTTCCTCAGTCATGGATAAACCCCCACAGCCCGTTCCTCCAGACTATGTGGAGATTGCAATTTACTGCACAGGCGTTTTCATCATTGCATGCATGGTGGGCATCGTGGTGGTGTGCCGGATGAGGAACACAGCGAAGAAGCCCGACTTTGGCGGCCAGCCGGCAGTGCACAAACTGACCAAACAAATCCCTCTGCGCCGCCAGGTAACAGAAAGTAGATAAAGAGTTCTAATGGCATCTAACACCCCTAGAGGAGAATATACACATCATGCACACACTATAGTCATTGTGTCACAACAGGAAGTTTAAAGTCTAATCCAAAAAAATTGCTTTAGTTAGTCATTTTCTACAGTTTTCCACATCGCCAGGATGCCTATGGGTTTGCAATTATTTTGATTGATCAGAAACAACTCAGTCTTGAAAAATAATTTGCATATTTGTTAACTTCAGGCAACAAAAATAAAAATCAGACATATCCATACCACTTCAAACAATATAACTGACACATTTGTAAAGAAAAATAATTAAGTTGGTTTTAAAAAATCAATCCTAATGTTTTAGTTTCTGTGGCATTAGAAGAAAGGTTTGTGTAGAGGATGTGTATTCTTGTACAAGTCAGCACATCTGTCTGGCAGTGTCTGTGTATACCTCACATATGTGAGAAATACTTTTCCCTGAAGGGAAACAATAAGATAAAGAAAGTGTTGGATTGCACGAGAGACTGATTCCCATCTGAAGGTAAGGTTTAGGCTGATGCAAGTAAAGAAGAGCCTGCGGGACGTCACGAATGTTAAGGAATTAATACAAATTCATCACATTTACAAGTTCTTTCTACAATCTCATGCCTCAAGATACAATATATGCTAAGTATAAACAACATATGCTAACTTTTAAATGTGTTAATGATGTACCATGTTTAAGTACAAATGTACTTTCCAAATAGATTTCACACTCGGAACTCCTCTAGCGATGCCTTGGAGCTTTAACCGGTCTATGAACCCAGATTATGGTGATCAGCCAATCTTCTTCTTCCAATAGGTATCAGCAGATTCTAGTTCGTCCATGAACTCCAGTACCCCCCTGGTGCGTATTACAACCCGACGAAGCTCTGCACACGATGATCCAATCCCAGAGTATGACCTCCCTGAAGATCCACGCTGGGAGTTTGCTCGAGACAGGTACGATGCTTGATTTGTCTGACACCTTGCCTCGTATCCATGTGGGATCAAACCATCTCTTCTGCTCTATTCCTTTATGCTGCATACAAATTGCATTCGAGACAAGGGTTTCAAAAATATCTTTCATGTCTTCATAACTCTACCGAGCCAATATATATGTTTGATTAAGAGAAGTCAGATGGGGTGGTTCTGGCATCTGGTTATGATGGCTCCCAAACACAAACATTTCGGGTACGTCCCATCGGGAGGAGAACCAGGGGCAGACTCTGAACCCACTGGAGAGAGTATGTCTCACAGCTGGACAGGTAATACATCGGGATCCTCCGGGTGAGCTGCAGCCGGGGTGAGAGAAGCCTGGGTTTCCTGTCTAAGGCTGTTGCTCCGCAACCCGAAAAAGTGGAAGATAACGAATGGAACAATTTGCATCTCTTAAAAAGTAACTGAGTTAGCAACTCAGTTACAATATTGTAAGTAATTAGTTACAAATTAAAGTAACTAGTGCTTAAACCTCAAGAAGGAGACGCTTTTCTGAACTGCTGTTGGTAAATCTGTGGCATGGGAGAACAGTGTGGTTTTTTGTAGCCATTGTAGGCGCCCCACTTTATTTTCTTAGTAATGAACCAGCATTCTAACTGCTGGAAAAGTAACTAGTTACATTATTCTGTTTCTCAGAAAGTAATGTCAGTAACTCCCAGCACCAGACATGACCACCTTTGCACTCTCTACCTCCAGTCACTCCCCACACATGTTGGTAGGGAGTAAAGCTGCGCTAAGTAGCGACTCGCTTTCATCTGCATGTTTGGTTTGGGAGTGTTTGCTTTGCATCATACCAGAGGTATTAACTGAGCTGAGGTTTTAGTTAGTCACAGTAATAGCAGCTGGTGATAAGCTTTTTTTTAATAGATTTAATTGGATGGCAAAGGTCAGAGTGGTTTACAATCCAAATGAAATCTCGTTTTTTTTTTTTAAACCGGGAGAGGAAAATCATGTTTTTCTAGAGTTCGTAGACCATGGGTGTATAATTAAAAAAAAGGCATTGTAATTCAAGACTCTTTTTTTTTATTTACGATGGTATTTTGATGAAAACCTCTGGTTTTAACTGATGAACTAACATGGAAGGATGTTTTGTCTGGATTGAATCAATCTCTCGGTTTTTCCTCCCCCTTTCACGTGTGCCATCCGAGTGCTTGAGGGATCATGCTGGGATTGTGGGACACAGAGGAATGCTAACGTTTGCGGTTTGCGTGGAGGAAAAATAACATTGATTATGTGTGGCTGGATGGACAGAATGGTTTCCTTTGAATGTGGTGGCTGTGTGTGGACAGATAGAGGATTGTGTTACTACAGCAGGGCGCCTGCCTCAGACCCAGAGTGTTTACACAGCCCAGACATGTTTGGGCCTTATGGGTGAGAATGAAACACGTCAATCAGATAAAAAAAACACAGGAGGAATCAGGGTGCTGCTGCTCATAACGCAATCAAACTTTGGTAGAACTAAACCATTTACTTTTACATGATATGCAACAATCTCACTGGTTTTGGAGTCACAAGAAGATTTAAGGCTAACAGAGTCTGTGTTTCAGCTGCCACAGACTGGTGTGTCAGGGTAAAGCGAGCTTGTGTAATAACTTGTAAGGAGTGTATATTCCAACATGCCAAGATTAGGTAAACAGTTTAGAAGTGAGGTGCTCTCCCCTGCTTTATCAAGTGATTATTGTTGCCACGTCTGCTTTCTTACCTACTGTCTTGGCCTGGACTTGAGTCATTGAGCCAAGCACTCACAATGATCACAGTGAAGTTTTTAAAAAATGATATGGAGGTGCTTTAGAAACTGGCTCAGTGCCTGGTTTCATCTAGGCTGTTTTTTGTCTGCACGGTGGGGTGATGTGACACACCAGCTGGATGAGTTTCTGTTATCACCAATCACCTTCTTGATTGTTTTTTTTTCTTCTTTTTTCTTTGTGTGTGCTGTCTGGTGACTGCAGGTTGACCCTCGGTAAACCTCTAGGTGAAGGCTGCTTTGGCCAAGTTGTAATGGCAGAAGCTCTGGGCATCGATAAGGACAAACCCAAGGAGGCTGTCACGGTTGCAGTCAAGATGCTGAAAGGTAAGCGGCTCTCCTGGTGCTGCACAATCACAGTGAGGTTGTGTTGTTCCGCATCTGACTAGTGCTTGAATTCCAAACCACGTGGATGAGATGAACACTGCCTCATTATGTCCTGTAAGCAAGCTGAGAAGATTTGTAGATGATTTATGCTGCGGTGAGGGTTCAGTCGAGGTGCAAGGTGGAGCCTGGGGCTGTGGTTATTATTCATTATTGGTGGTTGCTGAGTGACGACTTGAGGAAGGTGGGTTGGGTAGGTAAGGGTTAGGGCCGGTTGCATACCTGACCCCAGAGCAGCAGCTGGCTAAAACTCAGGCAGGACCTACACAAAGAGGTAAGTCACCTTAGCAGAGCTACTGTGATTAATGAAAGAAAGGAGGGGACGTTGGTTTGGGGTTGCAGGTACAGCAGCAAATCCACAGACTCCATGACAATAGCAATCTGCTCTTTAGGATTGACTCCAGATACGCTAATAGTTCAGAGGAATGCTGGCAATGCCATCCTGGCGTTACAAGCATATCGCTGAACTTCTCCTGGTTTAATCAGCTCCACGACAAAAAGGGGTCTGTGCAGAAGATAATGAATCTAGAGTGAACATCTTTAATTCCTGCTCCTTCTTTCCTCCCCCTCGGCACTGAAAGGTCGCCTGTGTAGTCAGTGCGAAGAGCTTCCTTCGGAGCTGAAACTTTAGCCCACATTGTCTGTCAGCCTCACTCAATCAGAGCCACCTACAAAACAAGGTGTTGTGTGACTGGATGTCCCTGTAATCTGAAGTCAAAAAGTGAGACGGGATAGAGAACATGGTTGTTTTTATGAACTTTTATACACAATCTGCAATTGAACTCTTTTTGTTGCCAGATGATGCCACGGAGAAAGACTTGTCTGACCTGGTGTCAGAAATGGAAATGATGAAGATGATCGGCAAACATAAGAACATTATTAATCTCTTGGGAGCCTGCACACAAGATGGTGAGTTGTTTGAAGTTTTAACTCATTCCAGCTAAAAAGGAAGTGAAAAAAAAATAGCTTTTTTATTCACATGCAATAAAAAATAAAAAAGATTTTTTTTTCTTACAAAGAAAAGTAGAGCAACTTTCCGTAGATGTTTTAATCATTTAATCACCAAAACACATTAAAGAAAAGTTTTCATGCAAATTCAACTTTTTGGCACTTTCCCCCTCTTTTGAATGTTATCCTCCCATTCAAACATACCTCAATTCATGTTTTCTCAATTTGTTTTCTATTTCATTCATAAAAATTAAATAGAATGACAGTATTTGAACTATTTGTAAGCTTTCCCGTCCAGTAATTGGATACAATTCAAATGCCAACTTGTTCTTGTTCTCCATCTCGCCTACATTCTAACATAAGCAGGAAGTGTATTTGTGCACGAGCTCTCCTCAAGTACTGCTGTCCCTCTCCTCACATTTTCATGTATATGCTCCAAAATAAAAATATGAAAGAAAATTCGAAGCGATTTACTCTGTATTTGTAGCTTCAAACGAGTCAAACACTGTCTTGTCCATACACACAGGGAGCGGAGCTAAATAAAGAGTGAGAGGAAGGGGGGATTCACAGTGCCAAAAGGGAAGTAACTGATTAAATGTATTTTCAAGATGATTTTGGGCTACCATCACATTTCTGAGCTTACAAAAAAGGTACCATATTTATTAATACAAGCTATAAAATAAGATTTATTATCTTTGCAAGGACAACACCCACTCTTTAAAAAATCAGTTTCTTTGCAAGTAAAAGAGGAGAGAAATGAAATCTAGACTACTTAAGCTTTCTGCCTATTGACCTAGCTGGAGGTCTTGACATAAAAATTAAACTCAAGAGCATCCCGATGTATTTGCACCCATTGTTGTGCAACAAGTCAGTTTTTCCAAACAGCAGCAAATCTGCGGCTTGTTATATAAGAAAAAAATGTTGCCATAAACCATTCAAAGTATGAGCCTTAATTAAAATGATGTGGTTAGACGTTAGGGAAGCACTGTTTAAACAACCTCCCCCGAACCTCAATAAATTCATGCTATGCGATATTAAGAAATGGGCCAAAAAAATCTCCCACAAAAATGTCAGAGCGAGATGATATTAAAATACTTTTTGTCAAACATGCTCTCTTGTCATCCCTGCAGGTCCTCTTTATGTAATAGTTGAGTACGCCTCCAAAGGAAATCTGAGGGAGTACCTCAGAGCCCGCCGACCACCGGGCATGGAGTACTCCTATGATATCGCCCGCGTCTCAGACGAGCAGCTCACTTTCAAAGATCTGGTCTCCTGCACTTATCAGGTGGCACGAGGGATGGAGTACCTAGCATCACAGAAGGTAAGAGACACACACATACACACACACACACACACTCATACCGGTCTCCAATGTGCCCTTTGCCCCCACAGAGTCCAACAGCTGTGCCCAGGAAGGTTTATTGTTGGAATCTTGTTTGTGCATCACTGTGGGAATATTGTCTCATGAAAACACCACTCAGACACCCTTCCCCCTCTGCCCAGCCCCTGTATTGTCTCTGATTCCATCACAAAAGCCCCTCTGTGTGGAGGAATTGTGAAGTTTTCACAATGGGGGGTACAGCCGTGTTAGCCAAATGCTGCTTCACGCTCTCTCTCAGTGTTTGGAAAGCACAGACACGCACATGCTGAAGTGTGTGCATATGTTTTTGCTTGCACAAATTCACTGATGCACAACAAACTAACCATATACGTGGCAAAACTATGCAAGGAATCCTCACGTATCCGGGCATGTTCCTGCTGGTGCAGTCTCTGTGGCGTCACATTATCCTCGGTGGAGGGGATCACTGGATGATTACATCCACCACAAATATCTAAACATCTTCCCAAAAAGAACTACACACCTTATTTAGAATAAAACCATGGATGTGTTATTCCTCTTGACCAGATTTTAATTTTTCCTTTTTTTTCCTTATCTGCATTCTAGTGTATACACAGAGACCTGGCAGCTAGGAATGTTTTAGTCACAGAGAGCAACGTCATGAAGATTGCTGACTTCGGGCTCGCCAGGGACGTTCACAACATCGACTATTACAAGAAGACAACTAATGTAAGTCCTCCACTAGAAAACTCGAGTCTGGAGGATGAGCCATTTTGAAAAAAAAGGAGAGAATGTTTAGCATCAGAGTGAGATTAGCCTACATTTCTCATTCTTTTATCTAATTTGTTCCCTTCCTTTTTCCCTTTGGCTTCACTCTTTTTCCTGTGCTGGTGTCTTGGCAGAAGCTGCAGGTTCCCAGGCGAGCTCTGAATGTTGTGCTTCTGAAAGCTCTGCCTCGTTTAGCCCCTCAGCCTCTTGTTCTTTTTTGGTTTCATCGACACTCATACAATTAGCCCCAAAGATAGAGAGAGAGAGAGGGAAAGCACGGGGAGAACGGGATGATCTAAACATAATTGACATCTCTAAAGTGGCCCAGTGGGGTCCCTTTTTTTCCCACCACAGAGCAGATCTGCCTGCGCATCCTTATTTGATATGCATGACTGCCTTTTCATCGCATGCAGGATCATGCTGAGAACTGGCTGACTACAACAGCGACAACATTCAATTCAGAGATGATGATGATTGGGATAAATAAAGATGGCTGCAACTGGGACGATCACCCAAACCAGTGCAGACAGATCCGTCATTGTGGCAGATTTTTATTTGAACTTAGTCTCGCCAAAATAAAATAATGTCTGTATTTAACAAAATAAAACTAATATAATTGATTAGCACTCTACCCAATAAGATTATTTTTGGTGCCAAGCTTTCTATACACAGCTTATTTGGTCTGGTTAGTTTCTCAAGCAGCTCTTGAATGGTACATTGAGATAAACCCTCTCCTCCATTTGTGACCCTGTTTATCAGCAGTGTTGTTTTAACTTTGTAAATACTCCTCCCAGACCAACGCTCACCCCCAACTTATTCCGCTAGTTTCAGATATCTGGGAAGAGTGAGATTATCCTGAAAAGATATACCCCATACCCGAATAATCAAGAAAGTACAAAATCAGAAGAGATCTGTTGATCTAGGTGTTAACAAAATAAAAGTGAACACATCAAAAGACCAACGATGAGCAGACGGATATAAAAACTTTTACACTTGAAAAAATTATTTAAACCATAAAACCTCAACATTATTTGCAGAATTTGCATAACAAAAACAGATTTGTCAGGTTTGATGGAGGAAAGTGAGATGACTTTATGACGACATTTTTCTTCTCTTTTTGTCTTTATAACTGTTTAAATTCGACTAGGTCATAGAAACCTAACCTCCAATCAAGAACTAGAAGTTTTGGTGTATGTTTTGAATTATGTGTTCCATAAATGTTTTTTATGTGTTTTGTTATTTTATAAGCCATAAAGATATTGTTGGAAAAAAAAAAACCAAAAAAGAATTAATTTCTACGACAGTTTAGGGCCACACAATGAAAGACAAAAAAACTTTCATAAGATTTTATGTTACGTTTCATCTTCTGAAACACTTATCCCTAACGAGTTCCGGAGCCTATCTCGGCTCATTTCAGACAAGAGACAGGGTGCACCCTGAATAGATCGCCAGTCTGTTGCGAGACCACACTCAGACAACTATCCACACACATTTATTTCTTGGGGCAATTTTCATATAGACCCATTTACCTGACATGCATGTTTTTAGAGGGTGGGAGGAAACTGGAGTACCTGTAGAAAGTTCTCACATACATGGGGAGAACATGCAAACTCCACACAGAAAGGAAGGTGTTTGAACTCTTGTCTCACCTAGGAATTCAACCCTGGCCTTATTGCTGTGAAGCCACTATGCTAACGACCGTACTACTACTTGATTGTTTTGCTCGACAATTTAAAACGCGATCCCCCCAAAAAACCAAACCATTTTCTGTCTTTCTGTTAAGATGCTGAATCTATTCACCAAATTTAGACTTTAAAATTGACATTTTAAAAAAGCTCTTTTTTTTTTTTTTTTTTTTTACAATATGATTATAATAAGCTTCTATAAAGTGTGGATTTTTCTAACAAAGTTAATTTGTGTTTATTTGCAGGGTCGTCTCCCAGTAAAGTGGATGGCTCCGGAGGCGCTGTTCGACCGGGTCTACACACACCAGAGTGATGTGTAAGTACATTAATTTTTTACCCATACAAAGTATGTTTTTCATTTTTAGTACATGTAGTTAGATTCAAAGGCTTGTTTTTGAGCGAGTGGACGTTTCTAGATGCCGTGTTGTTGGGTGGGGGGGGCTGGCCAGTCTGTGGCAAAAGTGAGGATTTCACGCTAGACTTGCAGCCAATGCCGTGTTACTAATCTGGCTGGCTTCAAAGAGCCTGAAAGAAGCCCAGAGCCCACCAGTACCTTCTCCCACCCCCCTTCGATTTACCACCCCTCGCTCCTCCAGCTCAGCTCGGAAGTTTCCCCACCTTTCAGGGCCTCCACACATGTCTATAAGCAACAATGCTGCGGCCCTCTCTCTCTCTCTAACCTCCTGCCTCTCCTCTGCTCATTCAGCAACACTTTAAACGTTTTGCTCATCGTTTTGGAGCGGCTCCATGATCAAAATTACCCCCATCCTTGCATTCTTATTTTCATTCATCTGGTATGTGGAATTGCTGACCCGTTTCTGTCTCTCCCCCTCCTTATTTTAGATCAAGAGTAGTCATTCTAAAAACAGAACAAAGCCAGGGCGTCCCTCTCTTTTTTCTGTTTGAGTTTTATGCGTTCTGACAACACTGTTTGAAGTTTCTGCTTCAGACACTGCCGTCAGAAAGTGGATGTGGCAATTAGATAAATACCTTGCGTGCTGACCCTGGAGTAGGGGAGGAGTTTGTAGGTCTGTGAGTATTTTGTACTGCGCCCAAAAGTGCCCGGCTAAACTCAGCTAAGCTTTCTTCTTCACACGACTCTGAACACTTGTTTAGCCACATAAATAATATGTGTACAGCATACACATGATGCCCTTCAGCTTCTCCAATCAATAACTTGGGAGAGAACCAGGAGGGGGGTTAGAAGAGGGGGGAATAATCTGAAGAGTGTAGGCATGAAGTGACTGCTGTGGTCCCCTGTATCAGCTCACCGCTAATTACAATACATCACTCGCTTGTAGTAATTGGCTTTTTTTTTTTAGCATGGTGGAGGGGTTGTTATGGGTAGAGAAGAGGGGGGCGGAGTACTGCTCAAACATCCCCAGGAGCAGGCGATCCATACATGACATCAGATTAAATGAATACATGAATTTCAATGAAGCTCGCTCCCGGCTGTTTTGACAAATGGGCCCAAAGGGAGAAGTTCTTGTAGAGGTGTGGGTGTAGAGTTTCCCTCTACTTTAGAGAAAAAGCATTCCAGCCTGACTTTCAGGCTTTTTTTTTCTTCATGTTTTCCAAAATGTTGGACAATTTTCTGAAATGCAAATAGTTTTTTTTTTATTTAAATAGAACAGGTTTAAAGACTCAATTTTTGCTGCATTTATTCACCAAAGTTTTTAAACTTTCTTTGTTTTTTTAAAATGAAAATTTAACATGAAACACACTCTATTATATATAAAGACAAAGAAATAGACATTTTTAAAAAAGAAATCTCCAGCAGGAGTGCTAGGATTGGGGTACATCGAGTTTTTACAGAGGCTTTAATGTGGGTGGTGAAGTAAGATGGTACGAATAAATGAAGGTCTGTGAAGTTAATCAAAGTAAATGGAAGTGTGTGAATGCACTGTCGAGGTGTGTGATATAATTATAGTTGTTAGCGCTGCAGCCACAGAATCAGGATTGAGTCCAACTCTAGACACGAGCCTTTCTGTAAATAGATTGCATGTTCTTCACATGTTTGCATAGGTCTCCTTCCCCTACCCGCTCTGGCACTTTCTCTTAAGGGGATGGACCGAGCATGAGCAGAGCACCAAATATTTTCTGCTTTTATTGGAATGTGGGTGTGGCACAGAACAATCTGGCATTTCAATAGTATCTGATTACGGGACGGGAGAACTTGCAAATGACTCAAACATGCATAAATAAAATGGAAACCCTCTTCAGGTATGTTTTCATTCAAACATGGTAAAAAGTGTCAAAAAGTTGATTTAGCATGAATCCCTTCTTTTAGTATTTGTAAGCATGCTCAGTTCGATGTTTATTTACTTAGATGCTGACAGTTGAACCGAGCCTCTGAACCTTCTAGCTTCATGTGTTTATTTTGTGCGTCATGGTTTAGTGGAGGTGGACACAGCCCAGCAGAACGACAAGCACTGAGAGATGGTTACAAAGTGGCACTGAAAGAGAGGGAGTGTGTCAACAAGTGCTGAGATACAACAGATGATAGTGGAGAGAGCAAACCTGGCCGGCTGGTTATGTAAACAGATAGAAGAACCGATAAACACCCAACCTTCACATCCCTGCATACTGATCTAACTGGTCCGTGAATGTGGTCTGTGGCTATCTGAATGTGTGCACATTGTGGTTATAAATGTGAGATAATAGAGTTTCTGTGTGGTTGTTTATTGAAAGAGATCATTGAAGCACTTTTTATTGCTAAAATACGCACGCAGGCTGATGCTGATGACGTTGGGATTTTAAACAACCGGACCCTAAGATGAGGAAGCAGTTAAGGATTAATTGTCACCATCTCCATCTCAGGGTGTTTTTTTATGTATGATTGTCTGCTGTGGGTGGTTCAGTGTTTTCTTTGGTGTGGTGTGATCAGACAATGCCAGTCTATGTAACTAGTAAGCCGGGCACAAAGAACATCATTGAGAGCAGTGTTTGGGCAGCAGTGACTGCGGCTTTGCACCAAAAGTCACTGAACCACAATAAAACCCCATTATGTTCCATCTAATATTGGAATTTTCAATCAATCTTAGCTGGTATTTCTAAAAATGGCTAAATAAATATTTTATCATTATGATTTTTTTTCTCTTTTAGCTGGTCATTTGGGGTGCTGATGTGGGAGATTTTCACTCTCGGGGGTTCACCATACCCTGGCATTCCAGTCGAAGAGCTCTTCAAGTTGCTAAAGGAGGGCCACCGCATGGATAAGCCCGGCAACTGCACCAACGAGCTGTAAGTTTAACACATTGCTTACAAATTAATTCTCAAATGCAATCAAACTCCGCAAGCATCCCAACTCCTATTGGATCCATGACTCTGAGCCTCTGTTTTCGCTCTGTTGGGCCTTCACACAGTCGTGTCTGTCTGCTATCACTGTCCCCATTCACAATGAGACCCATGCACACAGCAGACAATGATGCTGCTCTGTTATATTGCCAAGAAAACTACAAAATTCACAGCATTTTAAAAGCATGTTGTGATCCAATTATATATATATATATATATATATATATATACAAATTACATGACAAACTGTAAATTATGCATTTTAAATTCCTCAATTTTCCTTCAATAAAAAAACCCCCTTTTTTTCTTTCAGATATATGATGATGAAAGACTGCTGGCATGCCATTTCATCTCAGAGGCCCACCTTTAAGCAGCTAGTGGAGGATCTGGATCGAATCCTTTCCCTGAGCACCAACGAGGTGAGCGCTGCTTTGTTATTTTTCATAGTTCACCACACCTTTCCTCATTTGAGTTCCATCCGTTTGGGTGGTCACAATTCAAGCCTAACGCACTATCCCTACCATGACAAATGGATGGTTTTTATTTGCTAGAAAAGAGTAAATACATGTTTGGAAATGAAACTTTTCTATGTACAAAGATTCAGATTATTATACCAAAAGGAGTTTGGGGAGCATTGTTCACAGAAAACTGGGAACTGGGCTGCAAGTCTGATTCAGACTCAGCACTGGGACCAGATCCTGACGAAGTTGCCCAATCATCACATCGACCTCTCACTTGCTGTAACGGCTTAGATTTTTTTCCATTTCTTTACCTGTCCTGTGTGATATCCGTACGGCGGTCTGAAATGAGGCCATCGATGGAAAGCTGTCAGAACTGGTCTTCTCTAGTGCTGAAACTTTATGAATTTCTGCCAAAAAAGCTCAACTTTGAGTTGGAACTTTTAAATTGTAATAAAGCTCTTTTTTCTTGCCTAGTTTTCCCCGCCTCCTTCTCTCATTTTTTTTTTTTCTTTACCCCAAACCGCTGGCAGATGTGGGGATCTTTAGTAATATGAGCCTTTTCGTGTTGAGCTGGGAAAATGGAAGTCAGCACTCATTTTCTACAGAACCAAAAGAACTCTTCCTTCGTACAGCCAGTCCCAATAACGCCAGTGAAAGTCAGAGGAGAAAAGTTTGAGGGGAGGGGTGTGCAGACACAAACATCTTCACAAAATGGAACCGAGTCAAAAAGTATTCACAGAATTTCTTGTGGTTTTCATCTTTCTTTTCTGTGTTGGTTTGTTCTGTTCTGCCAACTTTGTGATTTTTTTCCCCCAAACCATCTCCTCATGTTTATGTCAAGCGTTTTTGGTGTCAGATATCAATTCTGTGAAAAGCAAGGCTGGTATTTCTGCCCCGGTTTTCTAAACACATCCTTTTTCCTTCAAATCTCAACCATTCACTCTTTCTTTACACTTTGCTCCACCAACTGGCAGTCCTACTTTTGGTTTTCACCCCTTATAGCTGGACATATTTTACCTTTAAGATTATTTTTTTACGTTTAATAAACCCTCAGAGAGTGTCTTGGTATGTTTTAGATAAACATCATAAAGAAGGTGATAGATACTCTCTTCTCCACTACTCTCCTTCTTTTCTGGAAAGCCCCTTCTTTGGATTTCCGCTCTTGAGTTCTTTATTTTCTTTTTCATTTTACCTATCACATCCTTGAAATGTGTTATATTTTATCCAATAAGAATGGCAAGAAGTGGGGGTGAGAGGTAGGACCAGTTGCATAACAGACTATTTTAACACGTTTCTTTAGATGCAAAAATATCCAGGTAGTCAACCTCAGCAGACTCAGGTCATAGGCAGGTCTTGCTGTACCAGACGTTGACAATTCAACAGACAATCTGGCAAAGAAGTGAAAGGCACCACGGCTTATATAATGGGTGGAGACGGTGGCCGCGTGGTTAGCGCGTTCGCCCGCGGACCGGAAGGTCGCGGGTTCACGTCCCACGGAGAGCACGTCTAGGGTCCTTGGAGAAGACACCTAGCCCCCACTTCTCCCACCATTGGCGCTGTTGAAGGGCAGCCTGCTGTGGTGTAAGGAGTGCAGCAAACAAATTTCCCCGGTGAGGGATGAATAGAGTAATTCAAAATAAACAAAAATAATAAGGAGGAAGAGGAGTTAAACACCAGCAAGAGGCAATTGGGACAAAGTGTGAGCAATCAGGGCAAAGGGCAGAACAAGAGGGAAGAAAAAAAGCTATTGAGTAGTGAGAATCACTCTAACTTAACTTTGTGCCTGTCTCTCTACAGGAGTATCTGGACCTGTGTGCTCCTACAGAGCAGTATTCCCCCAGCTTCCCTGACACACGCAGCTCCTGCTCATCGGGAGACGACTCTGTGTTTTCTCACGACCCCCTACCAGACGAGCCCTGCCTCCCCAAGTATCAACCCATCAATGGGAATGCCAAAAGATGAGCGGATGGCCACAAACTCATCATCCAAAACACCCTTCCTGGAATCTCTAGCCCTTTACATACCTGTTGCTCTCTGAGGGTCTCGGTGGACTAATGGGCCCCGGTGGGAATGGGACAATGGCAGCGCTGCTCTTACTGACACACACACACTGCCATGCACTCACACAACACAAACACACATGCTCACGTGAGGTCTTAAACAAGAGGACAAGGACCATAAAGACTATTTGAGACATTTCCAGGCCTTTATCCTCTTCCTCATTTTCTCCTTCTCAGTTCTCATCTTTGTGCCCAGATGTTCAACTATGTTACTTGTTCGTCAATCCAGTTACAGTGACTGAATTTTCAAGACTGTTTTTTGTTCTGGGAGAATGTATCACCTGATGTGGACTTAAAAAAGGAATGAATGGACAATTAAAAGGAGGACAAATAGGAACTGGACTACCAGAGCTTCCACTAACAAAGCAGGAATAGGAGGAGAGCTAATATTAAAACACCTCTCCTGTTTATTTTGTAATATTGGTGCATTTCTTTTTCAGTCGTGTAGATAAAGCTCCCCGATTATTCTGGAGAAAGAATCCACAGTATAATGTATAGTTCCAGGTATATGTGTAAATATATTCAAAATATGTATAAAATATATTATATATTTACAATGAACTATTTTTTTGTAAGGACTGGGAAATAACTTTCCTCACTCTTTTACCCACTCTGCTGCAGTCTGAGATAAATAATGTGTCCTATATTTCCACTCACACATACAAATTTTCTTCTTTCTATTTTTGAGTAGCACAGATGAGTATTGGTTTTCAGGGACTGAGGTAGGATGTTAATTTATTGACTTACTTATATTGAAAGGAGATGAAATGGATAAAAAAAAAATACACCGAGGAAACAATGACATTAATAATGATCATCATAAGGAAATAATTCATTGAATGCGCAATAATTTAAAATGATCTTTCATCAATAACAAGATTAGATTTTTTTTTTGAGGGTTTGAAAGAGGTTTTGTAAGTTTTATATATGAATGTGAATATTAAGTTAAATTGAAAAAGAAATGTACATTTTATAGTCATCTAATCCCTTTCTTATGTAGATTTGGATGCCATTTCTATCAAGTCTTTCTTAGCTATGCTTTAGAAAAGGACTCCTTTTTTTCAATATTTATATATAATACCGAAAGTCATAAGAATTTGGAAACACGTACTAGCAGTCCGCAACCTCATTTAGACTAAATATATACTCAAAATTCACATGTCAAAGTAAAAAAATTCGAAAACAGATTATCAATTGTTTTTTTCTACTGGACCAACATTAAAATGTTGTTTTGCAGGTGTTTTATGCCACATGTGCAAAATAAAAACTGAAAAATTACTAAGAATGTCTGACTTCAATATTTTCTTTTAACTTTTAATAGGCAAAAGTTTTTCACCTTTCTAAATCTGAACAGGCGCACAGCACACGCTTTCGAACTAACAGGAAACCGATTTATCTTGTTTTGTAATGTGAGTTGCCACGAACGCTTTTGGCTGTTTTTGCCCTATAAAGGGTCAAGCAAAGAAAATACTTTTCTTTGAGTATTAAGTCATTACTTGCTGCCTTGAAATGTGTTGTTTTCCTGTTTTTCATCACTGTAGCCCCTTTTTTTAATGCAAAAGTTGTTCCAGTTAGGGATGACCAATGTTAGTGATTTTGGTCTCAACACAACTGGCCCTAGTGGGACTCCCAGGCTTCTATACAGATTTTGGTTTAGTTTTTTTTTTTTTTATTTTAGTGATTTTTTTTTTCCCATTTCTTGAATAGAGTTGGGAAATGTCTTCTTTAAAGTTTATGCTCTTCAGAAATCAATAACTCAAGAAATATTTTATCTAGAAATTCCATTTTAACTTTAAAATTCTCACAGGGAGTTGCTCCAGGAAGTTGATCACTTCTCAAATAATCTCATTCTGTGACGTTTTCTAACGTGAGTTCCGACGGACTGGTTAACCAAAGAAAATAAATATCTATGATAGTTAGGTCATTTTTTTGTGTCTCAGTTAGACAGGGCTATAATATGTTTAACCTTCAGATACCAAAGCAGCAAAACTCAGCATAAACACGGAGTAAACCTGATCAAATTAGGATTCCTATCAGCAGTGGAAGTTATTTTCTTAATGAGAATGGAACCAGTAATTGTCGTGATTGTGAAGCTTTTGGGGTTTGTAGCTGTAGACTTTGATCAGACAAACGAACTCTGATTAGCTGAGTGAGTTTCTCTTTTTTCTTATCAAGACAAATTGAATCCACAGACAGAGAAGCGAATTCTCCTGATTAGATCCAAGTTAATCGTAGAAGATTTATTAGCAAAGTGATCTGCTGTCGCTGCCACGATTATTGACATACTTTATAGCAGTGGTTGCCTATTGGACTCAGACAATATTACACAGATAGGCAGGCCCTCAGGCAGAATTTCTCTTCTAACTTGGTATGTAAGTACAATCAATAGAGTGTAAGGAAGCACAAGGCTTCAGAAACACAGCCCTGAAAAGCCTCCGATGGACACGAGTCCTACAATTTAAATAATGAGACAAATATTAGGACATGATCAGAGGAACAGCACATGTTAGAGGTTTTGGAGATAAAGTCAGAGAGGCCAGAATTAGATGGTTTGGACATGTGCAGAGGAGAGAGAGAGTACATCGGAAGAAAGATGCTGGGTTTGTAGCAGAGAGGCCTAGAGGAAGACCAAAGAGGAGGTTCATGTATACAGAAAATATACAGACATGACAATACTGTAGTTGGTGTGACAGAAGAGGATGCAGCAGATAGGGTTAGATGGAAGAAACTGACTTGCTGTGGCGACCCCTGAAGGGAAATGCCGAAAGGAGAAGAAGAAGACAAATATTAGGAATTAGAATTTGTGGTATGTCCAGATTCAGTTTAAGATGTCTAGATAATAATTAAGATGACTTGTAATTATGAATGTAATCAGGGCATTATGCATTATTGAAACAATTTATTGGTTCAATTGATTAATAATCTAGTTTCAGAAGGATCTTTCGAGATGCGTTACAAGGATCAGATTACAGCACAATATACCGTAAGTCAGATGGTACACATACTGTAAGTGTTTAGTTTCATATAAAGATGTTTTCTTTCATAACACAAGCTATTGAACATATAAGTGGGAATGGTTCTTTAGGCAATAAGAGAGATTTATGAATGGTGATAAAGACTAATTTAAGACATCTATTGTGGACAAAAGATGTTCTTAGGCACAAACCTGGACACCCCTCTATTACCAAGCTTCAACTTGTTTTGAATAAACATTTGCACTCAGTGGTCCTTCTGGAATAAACTTGTCTCCTCATGTCTCCGGAAACCTAAAAAAAGCTCAGAGGGAAAAGTTTGTCAAGCACATTCCTGTGTTTCCATAGAATGAGAGGAATAAAGAAGGACCAGAGGGGAATTGGAAAGAAGGAGTAGCAGGATAAACCACAGCAATACACCTTCATTAAAGGGGTAGAACAGAGAGAAAGGGAGCCGGATATCCACACAGGCTTATGCAGACTTTTATAAGAATGAGTGTCTATTGTGCTGTAGGCTGATGCACACACAGGACGGAGGGGGGAATCTCTATGGAGACCAAACAGAGGATTAGATTGTTTCTTTTTAACCAAATAACCTTTGAGATGCTCCTCAGCCATGACACTTCGATCATTTCTCACAGCTCAGCCTAACACAAATCAGACCTTGTTACTTTGTGAAAACATGCCTGTCAGAAACAAAAACAACATTTGATATAATTTAATAATCCCTTTAATTACTTTAATTGTACGGACCATTTAAATTAATTTATTTTATAGCCTTTATCAGTTAATGCACTCACATGCTAAACTTATCTGTGATCTAAGAAGAAGCTCCATACTGTGGAGGGATGCTTTCCTGCCACCCGCTGATAACCACGGCCCACCACACTCAGACTGAGTCTTTGGAGAGTTGCCTAATACTCTGAAGATTAACCCACTGACCCTCAAATATTAGCTTTGAGTGACTTTAGGGAGACTAAGAAGAACTGCAGGCCAAACGGAGAAGATTTTTTCAGGGGGTGGTGCCTCACAGTTTCTTCAACCATTTGGATTTCTGCCAAATAGAAAAACACATGACTTTGACAAATACTCTCAGGTCTTTGTTCTGGTAAGACAAATGAGTTGTTGAAGAAATGTATACAACCAGTATTCATTTTTTGGAGATAATTTATCTTGTTCACTGGTGAAGTGAGAACGCAGCAGTAGGTGGACTGATGCAGAACCTGTAGCGGTAGACCTGACTTGCTGTGAAGAAATTCTCAGCCTAAAAAAAACTACCGTCCCAGTTTATCTACTTATCTTGGTTAAGGTGTGTCTCATCAGAAGAAAAAACTTGGGGAAACCCTGAGACTCATTAAAGGGTCTGTCTCACAGCTGGCCAGGGAATGCCTTGGTTTCCCTCAAATGAGCTGTAGTATCTGGGGAGAGTTGCCTGGTGTTCTCAATGTGTTCCATGTTTAGACCGCAGCTTATCCATGATATAAGATGAATACATGGATGACTGGATCTAGGATTTTGGTTGAAAGAGAGTTTTCAGGCCTTCAAGCATCACTAGTATCAATAGTAAAAGTGCTGAGTTATACATACAAAAAAGAAGTTCCACAAAAGCTGGACAATCTTTCTTCGACCTTAGAATGGGATAATAGAAGGAAACGAGTACCATGTCATGTTGTCAGACATTTCAGTTGCCGTGAGATTTTTAATCAGATCTGGATTTCTTTTCTTACACTTCACAGTCCTCTTCTGCGTCCTTCATCCTAGCCCTGCTAACCCTTGGCCAGCCATCTGGTGAGGCCTGGTGTGTTTGCGCAAGGCTTGGTCCTCTGGAATGTCAACATGAGGCTTTGTGTGAAGCCAGAGGAGCCCACATCCAGAAGTGATAAGACCCCCACCAGAAAAGGAGGAGGGGTTGGAGACTGAGAAGTTGCGTAGCTAGGGGGGTGACTTAAAGTTTAACAAAGCTGCCGTGTGACCACCAGATCCACCACATAATCCTGCTAAAACACTTTCACCTCTGACTGAAGTCAAGCTTTACAACAAACCCAATGATGGGAGCAGAATCCTGACCTAACATACTCAGCTCATAATTTCTTTAAAGAGTGTATCTGATTAATTTGGCGCATTTTTATTTTCTTTAAATTCTTTTTATTGATCAACGACATTTCAGTGTGTTTCTTTCAAGGCTTGTCTCCTCAACCCACCATTTGCTCTAAGATTCAGATAATGAATGGTTCATCGCTAGGTCAGCGCTCATGAGCGGGAGGGGCCTACGTGTGTTTGATTAAGGTCTTGTTCTGCATGGAAGGATAAACAAGTCAAGTGTGTACTTGTGTGTGCACTAGATGTAACTTGTGTGTGGTTTGTTTCCCTGTGGGATCTTTCAAACATTTGCTAATTGTGTCGAAACAATAGTAAATCACATTTTCCAGTAAGTCTGAACGCTGACATTGCTTTGTCTAAAACTCTGAGACAAAAGTTCTTGGAGGAAAAACAGTGGAAAAAGAAGAGCATAAAATGAGTAGTTTAAAAGAAGATAATTAGCCAGAACTGCCAGAACTCAAGAACTTTAGGCAGAACTTGCAAAGCTTTGTTTGCTGATGGAGCACAATAAAAGGGAATATCGTGCCCTCTTCCAGGGAATTTGATCAGAGACGGCTCACTTACTGCAACATGATAAATTTATAGTGAAACTCTCCAAACACATTCATATGGCTCAAATAACAAGAAATATAATGAAGCAGAGAAAGCAGCAACATTTTTTCTTTTTTACACAGAAAGACAATTTTACTAAAACACATCTACCAAACAAAAATGGAAGACCGTTCCCCCCACCCTTCACTTACCTCACCCCCCTCCCCGCCAAATGTTACCTAAGCAATTCTTTCTTTTTAATTTCCCTGTCCTGTTCGGTGTTGTGACAAGCAGAATGATGATCTGTATGTCAAGTATTGCTGGACAGTTTTGTCCTTCCGGGCCAACACCACATGCTGGCCAAGGCAAGCTCTATTTATTTATTTTAAATGCTTTACGACCAAAGTGTCTGTGCTTTCTGTGCTTCGTTTTGCTGGCCCAGACCGTAAGCAATTCTAAAAAACAAATGTTTCCCATATAAAACCAGATCTACAAAACATCAACAAGGTCTTCATTCATTTTGGGAAAACATCACATGTAAGATGAGTTATTTTTATTTGAATAGTCCTGTACATTGGGGTTCTGTCCTCTAATTCTATCTGCTATTCTCTGCTAGACTGCCTTGGTTGCTTGATGTATACACATCGCCCTTGGCTGATCCCTGGCTTTTCTTTCTTGTGGCCTCCCCATCTCATTCATTGTTCTCTAACATCTTTACATTTAGTTTTTTTTTCACCATAAGTTGCTACAATACAATTCACATGTTGTCAATCTCTCTCTTCCTCCTCCTTGGGAGAGAGTTCTGTTTCAGATTCTTGATGGATGCGTGTTCCTGTCCTGGGCGTCACCAGACTGAGGAGGATGAAGCCCATGTACAGTACTGATTTCTTCAAATATAAAGCTGTAAAGTAGAATAACCTAATATGTAATCACCGGTCTTAGACACATTAGCTGATCCTCCTGGGGGAGGATCCCTCTTTCATGTAGGTCCCCATGAGGTGTCTTTTTTTTCACACTGCAGATTTTCTTTGAGTATTTCCTCATTATGAAGGAGGGTCTAAGGGCTGTGTATTTGTGTGTTTACATTTTTTTTCCATTTTTGTACTTTGTTTTTGTACTTTTTGTGCAATCCGTGATGGGAAGCCCATGAAGACATTTTTTTTTTTATTATTTTGGGCTTCACTAATGTAATAAAATTTTATTGCAATTAAACCCTGAAAATATAATCCTATCACTTGAAAAAAGAAGAACGTGACACTAAAAAAAACAAGATTCACAAAAAAATCATCCTGACAGGTGAATTTAACACCGTGAACGAGGGCATAAAAAATAGAGGCCTTACAAAACGCCACAAAAACAAAACAGGAAAACAATAACCAAAAATTTTAGAAGCATTTCACAATGGCATGATTAAAAAAAGAGATTCAGAAAAAAACACATTGGACTAATTTAAAACACAGAATGTTGATAATTGTTCAGGTTGATTTTAATTTTGCAGAAAGTTTGTTTGTTTTTTTTGGAGAGAAGGATTTTGGACGGAGAATTTTGTTACTGACATGCTATGTTTTACAGCTGTGGGTGTGTTTTTTAAATGAATAAACTTAGTCATAATTCTCACTGCCCAGTGATGCCAATCACAACATTCCCTCCATCTGGTTAAACATGCTCCCTTGCGTCTTGTCTAGCTCTGATGATGTCACTGGTGACTTCAAAATCCATAAACTTTGACATGGGCTGATGATCTCCTGCCAAGCTGAAAAATCTCCAGGCAAGATTTTAGGCACAAATAACTTCTTGTTAATGGAAGCCAAAACAAGCGCAGCATTTTGAAACATTTCAATATTTTGAGCCAAAATGTCTCCTTTTAGTCATTTTTATCTTCTCTCATCTCTGCTTTGCTGAATGTTTTTGGGACGTGTGATTGAATTTTTGCGTCATCAAAGACGTACACAAGTTCAGGATTTAACAAATAAAAGCTTCCTCTCAACAAAAGCTGAGTATAAAAAGAGAGAATGCTGCGTATGACCAGCCAGGAGGATAGAAAGGTCATTTTTACTGTGGCTGATAAAAAAACAAGAGTCTGTTCTCTCCTTGGTGACAGGAGACTGGCTAGATGGAGATATATGACAGCCCACATGCAGAACTGTTACTGTCATAAGTAAACACAGGCCCAGGCTAATAAAAAGTGCTTGTAAAAAACAAAGAACTGCCCATAAACAATGTTTAATTGAAACTGTGCAGGAGGGCAGTTCGTCAGAGCTACGACTCCCAAGGGCCCACACTCACACATACACATTTATGTTGCGGAAGGGGGAGCACAGGGCTGAGAAAGAAGAAGAGACGAAGAGCAGAAGAAAGAAGGATTGACTGACCAGGGAGATGATTATTTTAGTCTTTAAAAGTTGAAGTAGAGCAGAAAATTTTGTCCAAAAGACAGTTCAGTTCCAAACTGCTACCTCAAGAGGCGTAAAAGTTGTAGTGTTTAACCTGCACACCTTCTGAAGGAGACAGATTTTTTTCCCCTGCTTACAGACTAAATGAAATATGTTTTAACAACATGCACATTGGATAAAAATCTCCCTGCAGAGTTTAGGAATCATGGTTGTGCATGCTCAGCTGCAAAGTCTGGCATCTGTTTGTTGGGTTGTTTGTTGGGTGTGCTGCATTCACACTCGAAATGACAAACAATCACCATGACAACACTATGGTAAACAACAACTTTATAAAAACAATTAAATAAACCTCCCATTTTACCCGCTTTACTTTTTCTGGTTTTAAGAAGAACCTTACGTCTCTGGTGCATTTTTTAGATTTATCTGTCAGCGATGGTTCCAAAAGAGAAAAAAAAATCTTTCCCCTCATTCTTTATGTTCAGGTTATTAAATAAAAATGTGCAGTGAGTGATGTACCTTTCTACCAGCCTGTCAGATCTGGCTGGTAAGAATAACAAGTGCTCACTCTGTCCTGCCCAGGCAAGACAAGATAATTATAGTTTCTGGTTTAATGACCCAACTCAAAGCTCTTTGATTCAACTGCTTTCTTTCTTTTGTGAGTCTACCACCATCTTCCAACTTTTAAAGTGTTGCAATGTAAAGATATTTATTTTTTATTGTATAGTAATAAAAGATGCTTCGGTCGTACGTTTATTTTTAAAAACCCAAAAAGGAACATTAGGTTCTCACACGTCTTCAAGAGTAATACAGAAGAAAAAACAACATGTCGGACCTCTTCAGTTCGCAGACTAAACTTATTTCTTGATCTTATTTATCAGTCATCAAGTGAAACTAAGAGAGGCAGATCATACATTTCACACCTAGGCCTTCCGTAGGGCTCTGCTCAAATCAATCAGCTCCTCAGTAACTGTTTTATTCCGTTCATTTCATCATCGTCCGCTTTTCCGGGGCTGGGTCGCGGGGGCAGCAGCCTCAGACGGGATGCCCAGGCTTCTCTCACCCAAGCTACATCCTCCAGCTCATCCAGAAGGATCCCAAGTCGTTCCCCAGCCAGCTGTGAGACATAGTCTCTCCAGTGGGTCTGGGGTCTGCCTCTTGGTCTCCTCCCGGTGGGATGTGGCTGAAACACCTCACCAGGGAGGCGCTCGTGAGGCAGAACTCCTCGCCCAATCTGTGAGCGAGAGCCCAGCCACCCTGCGGAGGAAGGTCACATCGACCGCTTATATCCACAATCTCATTCTTTCGGTCACCACCCACAGCTGGTGACCATAGGTGAGGGTAGGAACGCAGATCGACTTGTAAATCAAGAGCTTTGCTTTTCGGCTCAGCTCTCTCTTTTCTATGACGGATTGATGTAGAAAAGTGAAATCATAAAGTCATCTTGCCTCACAGAATTATTCCAGGATAAAAATAGCAAAGTCAGCCATCGAATCTATTTGTTTCGGTTGTTGTTTGCTGAAAAAGAAAGACATTACAAACTGAAATTTCCATTCACAAACCCCGTACTGATGCTGTGTCAGCTAGTTAAGCTGCTGTGCCCTACTTAGCAGGTTTGAAAATGGGGATGTATAAAACCTGTGTGAAGGTCTGGGCCCAAACCCAGGCAGACCAGCTCAAAATCAGATGGTTGAAACGAAAGTATTATTGCAGACTCTGAAGGCCTTTATGGGAGCAATGCAATCGGTCAAATGTTTTAAAGCAAAACCACTCATTTGAAAGTAGCATAGCTATCAGAAAAGTCCTGGATGTCCGAAACATAATCAACACAATTTTGTGAGCCAAATAGTTTTAGGCTAGGAGAAAAAGCTTTGACAATGTTCAGAGTTTGCCACTGGAAACTAATATGGATGCAGAGAATGTAACCCCTCTGGTCTTTATGACATGGCTCGCCCCTGACTGAGCACTTATGAGTAGGGGGGAAGCAGACTACAGACTGCAATGCCCCTGAAAAGGTGCTTTGTCCTGCTCTAAGAAGGCCCGGTGGTTTCTGCCCGAGGTTGTGGTTGTAGGCTTGCAGCCAACTTTTTTGGTGCTTTTATAAAAATTGTTTCACTCATTTAACTCGTGATCCCACGCCCATGTACGGGAAGGTTTCTCCTGTGTGAGCTGAAAAGTGTGGGATAAAACTAAACTCTAAACCCCTTCAGTGTCAATTTCTACATCAAAGATTTATGAATTTGATCCACTCGATGATAATTGTAATGAGGATAATAATGTTTGTGTTGCCGTTAGAAAACAGGCTCGGGTTGCATTTAGCAAATTCCTCAGACAAACTGATGAATAAAAAAAGAAAGAAAAATAGAGAGTGAGATGAGTCACTATCATCAAAAGTGATTCATTATATTTATAGATGTCGTTACCCTGGCTGTCATCAACAGGAGCAAATGGGAATGATCAACACACAATGTGTTACTGCAAACACATTAGAGCAGTGCAGCGCTCTGGAGACAGGACTCCTGACTCAGCCATTCACTGGATATGTTTACACTTTGGATCCAGACCTACAGTATATAATGTAGGAAAAGTGGGGCTGAAGAAGGAGTGTGTTTACTTAATTCTTATATAGACTGGCATTTAGTCTGTTTAGAACATAAACAAAGAGATTTACTGTGATACTTTTACCCCATTTCTCATCATTAGATGAATTCAAAAGCCTCCACTTTGAGAGAAACAGAGAAAACAAGATATCCATGGCACATTTAGTATCAGAAAGAACAATCTGAACCATACTGCTTTGGGTCTTTTTATGGGATAGGTTTCTGTTTTGTTTGCCATTTCCCCACCTCCTAAAACTGAGTAAAATTCTGCAGCCGCTCTGAAGCTGACCCAAACTAAGCAAATTAAGGCCTGACTCTTTAAAAAAAATAAAAAAAATTGTACAAGTGTTATGCACAAACTACACAAAGCAGCCTCTCTTGCTCAATCCACTTTTTTATCCAATTTCTAAAAGCAGGGCTATTATGTTTAAGCAATATTGGTTCCTAAAAAGGGCAAAAGAAACAGAGATCAGCAAAAAGAGTTAGTTTTTACAACTTTTTAAAAAAATTAAGAATAACTTTATAAAAATTAAACTGATCTTTTATAACAGTTAAATTTAAATGCATGAGCGACTTTGACGCACATGTCTTTATTAAGCTGCTTTTAAATTTTCTTTGTAGTCAGGAAACCTAATTGTTCTCAAATCTCAAAGTGCTCTCACTGTGAGTTAGACATGATGGTCTTACAGACATCCGTCTCCAGACTACATTACCAGATTGTGTGAAAAGATATGAAAAAAGCACTTCAAACTCCTTTTTTGTGGTATTGCTGCTCTTTCTATTTCTAGCTGTCCTCACCAAATATATGAGGACTGATGTAAAATTTTAGAAAAAAACAAGTTTAATGAATGTATCTTTAATTTATTTTTAAAATCAATAACTTAAAAATAGCATTTCAAATTACATTTATATTTCTGCAGCATTCCCTTTCAATTTTTTCTGTCAGAAATCAACAGATGTCTTCAGAATTCAAATTTTTGCCCTCACTTTTAAAATCCAGCTGTATGTGAGCCACTCAAATGGCCCTTTTGTTTACAGTAGTGTTAAGTGCATGGCCCTCCAAGATCAGACAGAGTCATAATCCCCTCTTCATTCCCACTGTGGCCCAGATTGTGTGTAAGTGGACATGGGTGATGGCAGACAAGGAACGGCTCGCCAGCCAACTCATTCAAGGCATCCTCACTGCTTCAAAAGGACATGAGGGATGCATGTGAACATGCAGTCTCTGTCCAATGAATGTCAACCTGCAAGAAAGGCAAAAACATTAAAGTCACAAAGTGAGCGAAGGAGAAATGCTATCATCATCTTTGCCCGATTGCTACCCCGCACCTCCTCTGTTCTCCCTGTGTTTTTATTTCATGTCACCTTGTAAAAAGACTTTATGGCCTCCCCAGACCTCATGGCAATAAGTTTCATGAGGTGGATTGCAGGCGCTTTAGAAGCCTTTCAGGAGCAGCACTTAGTGTGGGTGACAGGAGAGCATCTCCAGATAGCTTTACGGCAAACCCCAAGTTCTATGATATGCTTCTCAGTGCATCTTTTTTGTTATATTTTTACAACAAGCTCCTTCAGCCTCTCTCACATCCCAATCCAACATTTCTGAGTTTATAAAGGGTTTTGTCATAGTTGCGTATTGGCCCAGACAAAGCAGATGGAAAACAACCATTTTCATAAACTTTTATTATTTATTGAAACACTTGTGGCTCTGGGTTTGCTCCCAGGCCACAGAATACTGGACACCAAGTGCTACTGCAGTCATTTATAAGATTTGTAATATAATAAAACTGCCAAAAGAAATCACAGTGAGGGAATAAATGAGAAATCCATATGATAGAAAAAAGAAAATCGAGAAAGAGTTCGGGTTTATAAATTTAATCAAATAGACCCCGCCTATTACTGCTTAAATCTCTTATCAGCGACAGTGGGTTTTATGTTCCTCTGCCACATTTTTCTTTTCTTCTCACTTAGGTCTTTAGAGTTAGAACTATGTTCAGTTCCGTTGTCTTATCAGGGGCCGGCTGGCGGAGGCAACAGCCTCAGACGGGATGCCCAGGCTTCTCCCAGCCCAGCTGCATCCTCCAGCTCATCCGGAACAATCTCGAGTCGTTCCCCAGCCAGCTGTGAGAAATAGTCTCTCCAGCGGGTCTGGGGTCTGCCTCCCGGTGGGACGTGCCTGAAACACCTCACCAGCAAGGCATTCAGGGGGCATCCTGACCTGCCTGGACCACTCCATCTGGCTTCTCTCAACCTGGAGGAGGAGCAGCTCGACACTGAGAAAACACATGCAAAAATGGGGAGAACATGCAAACTCCATACAGAATTACCAGTGTTTCCAACCTCGACCCCACTCCAAGACTCAAACCCCTAGCCCTCTTGCTGTGAGGCTACCGTGGTAATCACAGCACATTTGTGCAGCCCGTATAAATACAATTTTGTGTGAATTGAGTTTTATTTGTTTCCACACACTGATTTTTTTGTTAGTTTGTTTATTTTTGGGTTTTAACCAACTCTTTGGCACAACTTTCCACATCTTCTAAGACAGGCGTCAGTCTGACCAGCTCTTTTTTTCTATGTAGAACAAATAAACAACTAAAAATACTCAGGAACCAAATCTGGTTTTCCAATCTTTCATGTATCCACAAACACAAAATAAGTCAATGTTGTAAAACCTCATTTTAACATTTCCTTCTCCAAGTGTCAAATCATAAGAAAAAAGCTGTACATACGTACTGTTATAGATAGACGCCACTTCTCATTCTTCTCCATTTCTGAGAAAGTTCTGTACACATATGTGTGTAACAGAAGATCTGGCCACAAATTCCTGAATGTCCGGTCATCCACCACAATTTTTAGTTAGAATCCAAAACCACCAAAAATGCAAGACCACAAACAAGGCTGTTAGAAAGTCTTCATAACACATACCACATGGCGCTTCGACTGCACGTAGGTTTATACTGGCCATCTGCAATTTATGTCCAATAACTCTCTTTGATTCTTTAATTACAGGGATGTCAAATTGTGTGGCCTATGGAATAAAAGAGTCAGACAATACAAAGACAGCTGTTTTACAAACACATTCATACTAAATTTAATAATCTTTAATGATCCTCATCAATCACTTTTGGAGTAAATAGGAATTTGTTTGTCATATGAATCATCTCTTGATGAATTGGTTTGATTTAATTGGACGGGCGTCCTAGATTTGAGCAATGAGGTAAAGAAATCATTCTTCAAATTTGATTTTCTACTGGATTGAGAGAAGCAGTCAGAAATATCCTAACGTTCTTTATGATTGATATATTGTTGATACCAGTGACCAATGAAGGATTTGCATGGTTTTAATATTGGTTTTGAAGTTGAATGAGTTGTGTTTTGAAACTAATCTAGTGGTTGAAATAGTTTCCTCTCAACATGTGTTTAAATCATAAATAGTCTCTGATTAAATGAATATTTCGTTTTGCATGTAGGATATGTGATCCCCTCTGATGCTCTTTGCTCATCCTGTGTATGTGTGTGTGTATGTGTGTGTGCGCTTGTCTTTGGTTTCCTGTGTGGCACACTCTCCAGGTTTGGCTCTTGGAGAAAATTTATGACGGAGGATGTTTGGTCTTCCTCTGGCTTCAGGGCAGGAAAAGTTGTTAAATATGTGTAAGCAATAAAAGAGACCAGCATGCTGCATTTAAGCAGCACAAATAATAACACACACATGCACAGGGACACTCACAAAAGCCCGTCTGTGGAAGTTGCGAGGCAGAAAGTTGTGGACAAAGTCTTATTGACTGAGATTTGTGTGGAACAGAGAAATGCTACAGTAGACAGAAAGGTGGTGGAGAAAAAAAAAGGAGATGCAGTCTGTAATTCTTGGCTCTGTATGCGTACTCTGCTAAATTCCTTCCATGAAAGAATGCAGCGCTTAAAAGCCATTAAGTGTAGAGGTTGTCCAACGACAGCCTTTCCCATTTACTACACTATAATTTGCTGCCTTGTTAATTATCTGGCTGCATTAAAATACACCATTTTAACCAAAATGGGACTGGATTGTTTGCCTGTGGTTCCAGTTATGTATAGATGAATTATAGACCTATTAAACCATGTCCCCTCATTTTTTTCCCCCACTGGTTTGGGATGCATTCCTGTTTTAGGTGTGAGGTTTGGGTGTCTGTGCTTGTCAACAACTTTTTGATAAATGGATATAAAGTTAGAGAGATGATAAAATGTGTACAAAAACATTGATGGGACTGAGGAGGACTTAATACCAGTTTTGCGAAAGGATATTAGGCTTTTGTGGGGTAATAATTCTGATCTCATAGCACATATCGATAAAAATAATATCTATTGTTAACTTCAGTTTATAAACCTATTTATTCAGTTTCACTTCATTTTTTACATTGATCTTTACTTTTCCCATTTTTTAGAACCAGGGATTTTTCTTTCAATCGCACAAATTTTTGTCTGGCTCTGTGGGTAGGATGAGCGTCCTGTAACTGGAAGGTTGCCAGTTCGATCCACCGCCTCGATCGTGTCAAGATGTCCTTGAGAAAGACATTGAACCCCCAATTGCTCCTGCTGGTGGTTTTCACCGTGCATGGCAGCTTCCGCCATCATGTATGAATGTGAGCTACACTGTAAAGCGCTTTGAGTTCCAACGCATGTAGAAAAGCACTTTGTAAATGCAGTTCATTTGGACTTTTTACCGTATTTAATTTTCAAATGTTTTTTGGAGGACTCTTGCTTTCTGTGTCTACTTTTGTGCACTTAAGTTTTTTCACAGTTGTTTTCCAATGTGGTTTTTTAACTACAAATGGAAATAAAGTCATATTGAACTAGTGTTGAAACAAAATGTTCAAACATGTCAGAAAACCTCCAAAAGTGGAATTTTCTATTTTAAAAATAAAACACTTTGATGTTGGTTATTGTGGCACTGACAGCTGCTTGGAAGTTCACAAGGTCTTTGTTTACTGGATTTTTTTCTTTCTGCAAAAGGCCAAATGATTGGATTTCAGGTAGAAGTAAAGAAATAATCATTTACGTGTCCAATTCCCATTTTTCAAGCATTAGAATTTCTATTTGGAAACTTCTTGAGCACTTCCTCAAGGCTGAAAGTGATTTAATGCGTTTGTTTACGAAGTGTCCCTATCTTAAATCCCCCCTTTTTCAAAGGTCCTCCACCTAAAACCACTGAGAACAATGTGAAATGCCAACCTGCACCAAACGTGTGGTTGTGGTGAATGGCAATGTGATCTCTGGAAAGCACCAGGCGTCTTTTAATGGGATTTTTGGAATTACAATTATTCTTCTATTCGCCCCCACCTCTTACTTCCCACATAGCTGGTGTCTCCACTTTGTGGCACACAGTAAAATTATGGTCCAATTAAGTCAGGGCTATGAGCAGGACTGAAGAGATTGTTGGTGGTTAAGTTGCTGCTGCTGTTCTTGGCACGATGTTGACGTCTCAGACCCAGGAGAGAACAAGGGACCAGGATTTGGGCTTCACCCACAGTCATTTCAGAACCTGAAGGCTAGACAATTTGGTGCCAGAACAAGTAATGGACCAAGTACAAACTAATGAGCTCTTTAACACAATGAACGAGGTGTTCCTCTGCCTTTTCTAACTTAATTGCTTTACAAAAAAGCTACAATCTATCCAAAACAAGTTACATAATTTAATTCATATGAGGATTTAGTCTTTTTATGATGTTGCACACGTTCACTGTTTCTTTCAAAGACTGGAATCTTTCATGAGAAGATGTTACTAGAACTTAATGTGTGCTTTTTCATCACATAACTCAAATTTTGATGGAACTTTTTGGTTCTATCAGAAAGCAACTGGTATAATCTCCAGACTTTCATTTTTGAAAACTAAATTTCATGTAAAATCTTAGTACTTCTTAAAATGTTTTGGACAAGATGTGGTTGTAAGATGATTCAGATTACACAAGATGTGGACATCATGAGTAGTTTCGATATTCAGGAAGCATTTATTGTGTCAATAAAACAAAAAAAATAAACTACTTCCTTCACTATACCGCTCGATTCTCTCAAAAGTTTCCTCAACCAAAACACATTCCGGATCGTTCCTGACACAGTCGTGACAAATTACAAACTGTCCTGCGCTCTGGGTTTCGCCACTCTGGTGGGAACACCACATGAAGTGTGTTTGCAGATGAGAGACTGAAGAGAGCCAGGCTGTTGTCAGGAACAGTCTGCACACTAACAATGGGCCTCGGAATCTGTATTGACCATATGGTGACACTTAATCAGACACTTTGTCTGAAATACTTTGAGAGCCTTCAAATATGTCCGGAAAAGCAAGAAAATATTTACAAATCCGATGAAGAGTAGTATATCCAATTTGTACGGCACGACGTGGGAGATAAAATAGTTTGTTTTTTAATAGAAAGACTCTTAAAAACGTGGATTGCCAGACTGGTATTTTTATTGTTTGCGTGTTGCAAAATTGCAAACAGCTTCAAGTGGTCACTAGTGAAGACATCAATTAAACCGGACTAATCTGTTTAATAAATAACTGATCTTTATTTCCTTTTTATGATCCATTCTTGTTCAAAAGGTTGCTGAAACAAGAGTATGCTTACCAGCTGAGGTCTAGTTAACCTGGAGCAGAAGTATCTTTGCTTAGTGTTGAGTTACCAAGTGGATGAATCTATGTTCAACTAACAGGGAGTTGATTCATCGGAAGGGTAAAAGGTGATCAATGGTCCATTCCATCTGATAAGCACCCGACTGGGTGGTTGGGTGGATCTCCTCTCATGAGTGGAGACCAAACAATGTGGTACCAGAGACACTCAAAGATCTATGAAAATTGAAGGGCAATTAGAGCGGGCAGTGGAGTGAGTTGGCAGGTTGGTTGAGGGCAAGTGGAGCAGCAGGTGAAATAAAGTCTGTGTGATGGACATGAAAATAGCCTTGTTGATGGATTTTGTGAATAAGTTTGCTTAGTAAGAGTGCTTTAATTGTCAAGATTGATTTGCATCAGGACGGCAGATATTATTTAAAATTTCTTGCAAACAAGCAGGCTCCCAGATGAAGAAAGCACAAATGCTGTTTAAAAAAATAGTAAGAAAGAAAGATAAAAGTTGCACTTCCAAATGCCGTAGCGTAACTTATGTGAGTTTCTTTCTAATGAGCAACAGCTGGAACACCTGCTAAATGCAAGCTAACTTTACTAAGTATATGCATTTACATGCAAAAAATGTAGAAAGTAAAGTTTCATGTCTACCAAGCTAAAAAATGAGAAACATGCAAAAGGCTTTCATTGTTTTCAAGAATGGTGACTGGTTAATGAGGGCCTTGTGTCAAAGATGGAGAGAGTTTGAAATGTTTTTGGTTCAGTTCGAGCAGATGCACACAATCCTTAGCAAAGTGAAATATTAGAAGTTAGAAAAGTGCTTGTTATTTATTTTGAAGAGCTAAACTTATGAATGACAAGACATAAAAGTGCACTTAGTGGTTTGTATGCGTGCGTGCGTGCAGCTTTTGACTTGGACATATTGTAAAAATAACAAATTTGGATGCCTTTTTAAAGTTAAATCAAACAGGAAAACAATCTATCCACATCTTTACAGTTATAGATTTTATGAATGTACAGTATGGTATCTTATTTTCAATTTAATACACATAATCATTCCTTTGCTGTTACAATAGTTAACCAACCTCCTTTGCATGCTGTGGACGTCAAGATGTGGTTAGTTATGGATCATCTACTGATCTAAAAACGTTAATGTCATGTCACAGGATTTACTCAAAAACATCAGTGGATAAAAACACTTTCAATGAGCAGGACTTTTCATCATGAAAATGCTATGATATAGAGGAGAACAAACTGGCTTGAGATTGTGAACACAAGAATCCTCTGATGTAGAGCCACCAAAAGACACTAATGGGTACCGTGCTTATTAGGTAAAAATGTGACTTTTTTTAGGGACTCTTTTCTTCTCCTTTCTAGCGGAATCACTTCTTTGCATGTAAAAACTGTTTAAACATTTGAACCTGAAGGAGATGGTCTCATTGAACTAATTCAAGAGACTTTTTCTAATAATGATGAAAGAAAACTTTCTTTGAAGGCTGCAGTTTTTTTTTTTTATTCAATGCAGTGCATATGTTTTGTCTGAATATTGCCTTGCTTTTGTACTCTGTGTTCTGTCATGTGGGTTTTTGTTTGCTTCTTGGCAAGGACTTGTTTGCTATTATTAATTTAAAAAAATTTCATCCTAGTTAAATACTGGTAAATATTAATAATAATTTAAAAAAGTATTTAAACACTAATCCAAAATGAAATCAATTAAAACTTAAAAGTGAGTCGATGAGGGATTAGCATCTTTTTTGGCTCGTGGGAAACGTCTGCTTTTTTTATGACAAGTAGAACTCAAGCCATAGAAATTAATATAATTTTATTATAAGGCTCATTAATTGATGCAGAAATGTGTGTGACCTATCTCGGTATTTTCAGACCAGAAATATTGAGAAAGTGACTTGTTTGTATCTTGTTAAGGGGATACTCATAATCAAAGTTTTCAAAAAAGTAATTAAAAATGTAACATTTTTACCACATAGTTCTGAAATATATGTCTCAGAATAGTTCAGAATCCACGGAAGAAGTCTTTTGCTATGTTAGCTCCTGATTTCACTCGTGTCCGGTTTATGTTTTTCATTTCTTTACTTTGACCTGTTCATGCTGTGAGGTCAGGAAACGCATTTAAGGTTCACCTCCAAAATACTAACACATGCACTGTAGTCACTGCTGCAGCCAAGTACAACACACACAACCAGTTGTTTTACTGAATAGCTTATGAATTAAATAAACCATAACCAGGTGCTGTTGAGTTAACATAAACAATGAACTGTAAAATCGGTGCCATTGCAGCGTGTATGCAAGGTGTTTACCCGCTGCCGTAGGCGAGATGGAAAACAGTAATGTGTGTCATGGTGTGGCTTTACTTAGCATTCTTTTGTATCATGTCCTTTCAGGCCAAAGGCAAACATCTCCCTGCTCACAAACAAAACAAAAGAAGAACATATTTCTGTGTCCCAGGTTTTGTTTTCAAGTAATCCTGAAATTGTGTGGCCTAGTGTGACAAACAGAAACTTGGCCCACTGCATGAGTTTGGGTGTCAAACCTTCATGCATTAATTCAAAGAGAGATCAAGTTTTTAGTCAATATGAATTCCAACTTTTATCATGTTAAAGGATGATTCAGTTTTCCAGATTCAAGAAATTGGAGGCTTTAGTAATTTTCCACAAATTGTTCGTGTGTTTCTCTTTTCCGCTTCATTAAATGCCCTTTCATTCACAGAGCGTGTCTTGTTATGTATCCCAGAAAGTGGCCTCTTTGTGCCTCTTGACCAGAACCCTAATGTTTCTGGTTAAAGCCACAATGATGGTCTTTCATTAAAAAAACCTTAACTGAACTGTACCAAGAGGAAAGAGTACCAACATGAAAGCTAATGATTACCAATGAAACTTTTACTAATACCACAAAATGGCTCGATGTATTTCCTCAAGTTATGATTCATGCTTGTCTGTGTTGTGAGGATGTGCCAAAACCAGCAGAAGTAATGAATAACACAAGGAATTTGGATCATCTTTCTTGGTTTTGACATTGTTCGTCATTATTATGCGTAAAGCAGAATCACAGCAAGTTCATACAATCCTTATTCATGAAGTCTGTTAAAAGGTAGTAGCTTTATAAAACACGGTGTTAGCTTTATAAAACATGAGATTTATTCAGATAGAAAGCTCTTTAAGAAAACATGGGAAAAGGTGGGAGAGCAATTTTGATGAGTAAAAAATGTGAGAACGTTTAGATCAGCGTTTTTCAACCAGTGTTTGGAACACTAGTGTACCGTAAGAGATTGTCAAATGTGCCGTAGGAAATCTTATTTCACCTGACAGGAATATTGGGACCTACCGGTAGCCTCCAATTGTTTTGGTTGATCTCATGGTGTGTATATAAAAAAAGATGGATCAAAGCGTATTTATTTTGGTTTATCATTATGAAATTTTGTCATCTTTCTTAGAGACAGGCAGGGCTGTCCTGTAACCATAGCTACTCACTATTCTTCTCTCTTTTTTTGTTGCATGTTGCTGTCTCTGCCTCCCAAAACAACCCCACCTAGTGAATCGTATTTTCTACATGTTTATCTAGACATTAAGAGAAAATCCTCTGAAAGTCTGGATGTAAATATAACTACGTATGTTCGTATAATATTGTAATAATGTATTGCAAATATAGGCAGCTATTGAAATAAGATTTTCTTAAATAAAAAAATGTACCTTGACATGAAAAAGATTGAAAAACACTGGTTTAGAGGAGAAGTGTTGGAGACTTTGTTGCAATTCATTGTTATCAAAAGCTATAACTACCAACAGAATCAGCTTTTAAGAGCCCTGAGAACACAAACTTCTGGAGATTTCTGGGGTTCATCCTATCCACATGTTCACTTCTCTCATAGAGGGACCCTGTATGTGTGGTAAGCTACCTAGCTAATGATAATAACAGATAAGGAGAAGTGAGCAGAGTTAGAAGGAACAGAAAAACATTTTTACTAGCCTTCGCAGTAGATCACCCCCACCCAGGGGTCCAGTCAAGAGATGTTTGAGTGCTTTATTGACTGTTGGGGCTGATAGAAAGGAGGGATTGAAACAGTTATGTCCCAACAAGAGTTTTTATTCCTGTTGGCCTAATATGCAAAAGTAGCAGGTGGACGTCAAAGCCTGGGATTTCTGTATATCACATATTGGATTGTGTTCGAAAACTCTCTCTGGTGTGCTCGGAACACAGAATGAATTTGTCACTTTTGTTTTTGTGATCACAGAAATGTCTTAACAGGGTTTATTACAGAATTTAAATTTATCCTCATGGGGAGGAAAAGTACTTTGTACAAATGTTGAAAAAACTCAAATGAGAAATATATGTATATCAAAAAGATGGGTCTGCCACACTGTCAGAGTGATTGAGAGTGTGGAAAAGAGGTGAAGAAGTGTGTACAGGCAGGTTGGAACAGGTGGAGAAAAGTATCAGGGGTGATGTGTGATAGAATAGTTTCAGCTAAAATGAAAGAAAAAGTGTACAAAACTGTGGTGAGACCGGCCATGCTGTTTGGTCTAGAGACAGTGGCACTGAGGAAAAGACAGGAAACAGAGAAGGAGGTAGCAGAGATGAAGATGCTGAGGATCTCTCTGGGTGTGACCTAGATGGACAGGATCAGAGAAACAGCACATGTTAGAGGTTTTGGAGACAAAGTCATAGAGGCCAGACTAAAATGGTTTGGACATATGAGGGAGAGACAGAGTACATCGGCCGAAGGATGCTGGGTTTGGAACCACCAGAAAAGAGGCCTAGAGGAAGACCAAAGAGGAGGTTCAAGGATACACTGAAGGAAGACATGAAGATGGTTGGCGTGACCGAAGAAGATGCAGGAGACAGGATTAAATGGAAGAAACTGAGTTGCTGTGGCGACCCCTGAAGGGAAATGCCGAAAGGAGAAGAAGGTCTGCCACATTATAAAAAAATGTTATGAACGTAGATTTTATAGGTATCATGGAAGATTTTCGCAAATTGCTATATTACTTAAATTTGCCTTTATTGTTTAAACACATGCATTTAAATGAGGGTTAGGGTTACGTAAGTAGTGGACTTTGTAACACCTTCATTGGCCCTGTGTTGGTGGTGACAGGCAAAGACCAAAATGCGATACTTCGCAAGATTCAAACCTCAGTTTATTGAATATGGTGAATGGGCTGGGAAGCCGGCTGAAAAGTAGATTGGTGGTTATGATCCAGCTGGACGCTCGACAGACGGATGAGTCCCCTGATGGTGGATTGGTGGTGTTTGGATTACAGAAAGTTGAGCTTTGTCTGAGGTTGGTCTTTATGTCTGGAAACCGAGGCACAGACAAAGTAATTCCAGGACACAGGGGCAGGCAGCAGGTCAGGTTATCAGGGCAGGAGATCATGGAATGCCAGAATGGTCTGGGTCAGTAATGGGTAGACAGGACTATAGAGTTCTAGAGCTGGCTCACCACGTCGTTCTGACAGGAACTGGATGAGAGCTGAGGGTTTGTATAGGAGAGAAAAAGGTAGATGAATTTCTTTCAGAATCAGAATCAGAATGCTTTTATTGCCATGTCAATGAGAATATCAGAGACTAGGAACTCTCTTTGATACAGCTGTGCAATATTATAAGATGAAAATAATAAAAAATAAAATAAATGAAAATAAAAATAATTTTAACAAAATAGAGTGCTCAGAAAGAAAAAGAAAAGTAGTGCAATGTCATAGAAAATAATAAAAAATAATAAAGATAGTAAAGTGACAAGAGGGAGGTGACTAAGAGATGTGGGGTTCAGGTTATAAAGTATTAATTAGACTAACGGCAGAAGGGAAGAAGCTGTTTTTGTGGCGGGACGTTCTGGTCCAAATGGACCGGAGCCTCCTGCCCGAGGGGAGTCGCTCAAAAAGTCCATGTCCAGGGTGGGAAGGGTCAGCTGCTATCCGACCTGCACGCCCCCGAGTCCTGGAGACGTACAGGTCTTCGAGAGATGGAAGGCTGCAGCCGATCACCTTCTCTGCAGAGCGCACAATGCGCTGCAGTCTGTGTTTGTCCCTGGCTGTGGCTCCAGCGTACCACACGGTGATGGAGGAGGTGAGGATGGACTCGATGATGGCTTTGTAAAACTGCACCAACATCTGGGCGGGCAGCTTGGCTTTCTTCAACTGCCGCAGAAAGTACATCCTCTGCTGGGCCTTTTTGATCACGGAGCTGATGGATGGCTCCCACTTTAGGTTCTGTGTGATGTAGTGCTGAGGAAGCGGAAAGAGTCTACAGTGGTGATGGGGGAGTCTGTCAGTGCAAGGGGGGTAATGGGTGCTATAGCTTTCCTAAAGTCCACAATCATCTCCACTGTCTTCTGAGCGTTGAGCTCCAGGTTGATGTTGCTGCACCAGGACACCAGCCGGTCTACCTCCATCCTGTAGGCCGACTCATCACCATCAGAGATGAGCCCGATGAGAGTGGTGTCGTCCGCAAACTTGATCAGTTTGACAGAGTCATGGCTGGAGGTGCAGCAGTTGGTGTACAGGGAGAAGAGCAGGGGAGAGAGGACACAGCCCTGTGGAGACCCTGTGCTGATAGTCCGAGAGGTGGAGACATTCTTCCCCAGCCGCACGCACTGCCTCCGGTCTGTTAGGAAGTCAGTAATCCACCTGCAAGTGGATGCAGGCACGTTGAGCTGGGAGAGCTTGTCCTGAAGCAGGGTAGGGAGGATGGTGTTGAATGCAGAGCTGAAGTCCACAAACAGGATCCTAGCACAGGTTCCCGGGGAGTCCAGGTGCTGCAGGGTGAAGTGGAGGGCCAGGTTGATGGCGTTGTCTACAGACCTGTTGGCTCTGTAGGCAAACTGCAGAGGGTCCAGAGAGGGAGAGGTGAAGTTCTTGAGATGAGGGAGGACCAGGCGTTCGAATGACTTCATGACTACAGACGTAAGCGCCACAGGCCTGTAGTCATTAAGTCCAGTGATACGGGGCTTCTTGGGGACAGGAACGATGGTAGACAGCTTGAAGCAAGCTGGAACGTGGCATGTCTTCAGCGATGTGTTGAAAATGTCTGTGAAAACTGGAGACAGTTCCTCAGCACAGTGTTTCAGGGTGGCAGGGGAGACACCATCTGGGCCCGAAGCTTTCCGAGGGTTTTGCTTGCGGAAGAGCTTGAGCACATCCTGTTTTGTCACCAAGAAAGCAGTGGAGGGGGAGGGCTGGTCAGTTGGAGTGACCTCTGTTGTTAATTGGATGGGGGATGGGAATGGCTTCAAAGTGTCTGAAGGTTGTTGATCAGTGAGGGGGGAGGAGAGTGAGACATCAAACCTGGCATAGAAGGTGTTGAGTTTCTCTGCCAGTTGTAAGTCATCAGCAGCATGTGGGGCTTTCGGCTTATAATTTGTAATTTGCCGAAGTGATCTCCAGACAGAGGCGGTGTCAATGACAGAGAATTGCTCCTTCAGGCGTTTATTGTACCTGGATCTCGCCTGCTGTACCTCTCTCGAGAACCGGTACTTAGCGCCTTTGTAGCTCTCTCTGTCATTGGCTCTGTGAGCTGCTTCCTTTTCCCTCCTGATCTGTCTTAGTCTGGGTGTGAACCAGGGTTTGTCGTTGTTAAATCTTACCCTGGTTTTTGATGGAACGATGCTGGGGGGTAATTGGAAATAGGTGAGCGGGAGAGGAAGTTGTAGTGGGAAAATACCAATTGTTGTTCAATCCATGACCCTGTTCAGTCCATACCCTGTACATAACTCAGACATAAATATTTGTGTGAAATGTGCAGATCTTAGAGTCTGCACATGTGTAAACAGTATTTTGCTGAAGGCTGGTGTTTGTTAAGCCTCTTTGTTGCTATTGAGCTGACTTCCAAACTTGCAGTCAGAGACACCAACACCATACTGTCAATAAATATGTTTTAAATCAATGAGCACACAGCAAATCTCTGCTATTCTCTGAGCCTGACAATTTTAGTCCTGTGTGATGTCCGCCCAGGAAAGATTGCAAAGTACGTTGTGGGATCTGCTTTTATTCTGTGCTTAGCTCTGCTCCGACCACCCTTGGTTCTTTTGTGTAAATGTGCAAAAATAAGAATATATAAAAGAATATGTGCTAACTTTGCTCCCTTGATGCGCTTTGCACTGTATTTACAGCCTGAAAGTAGATTTACACTGTGTTGTGCACACACCCTCAGGACAGGAAAGAGAGGATGGGTGCCAAAAATAGAAATGAAACTGAATGAATGTGCATAAAGCATTTTCTGCATTTCAGAGCTAACAGAGTGTTTATCGACATATGCCACGTAAAAAGAATTATTTCTTACAAAAGCACAATGCCCACTCTTAAAAGATGTAAAAAATCCTGGGCTCTATTAATAATATCTGTGAATAGAAACATTTTGCAATTTTATTTTAAATACCATATTCATTTTAGTATGCACAGCCTTATAAAATACATTTGAAAAGTAACTTAATAGTTGTGCAGCTTTTGCATATGTTCTCATTTTTTATTCGTTTCTTTTCTTGTCTGGCAGGTAATGATTTACAATCTCATACAGTTTAATCTCAATAACGACAGAGTGAAAACTTCCATAAGATAGAGCTCTTCCTTAAAAAGAAATGAAAAGCATTTATTGTTCTTCTTTAGTTCCTGAGTATGAGAAGAAAACACTGACCTTCCATGCAGTTAATTCATCATGGGAAAAACACTAATTCAATTTCTTGGAAAAACTCTTGTCTGCCTCCGAGACACACTACATTGAGGTGTTCCAACATGTTGAAGGACAAAGAAAGAAGATTAACTATTAATAGCTGCTGCACAAATCCACTACAGGGTGGGATAATAACTTTTACAGATTGGGATGCTGCTAAAAAAGGAAGAAAAAAAGAATCAAGTAAAGCTTTGCAATGTGATTATTTTATTGTCTAATTCTGCTCCGAAGTCACAGTGTCTTCCTGAGTGGCACACTATCTCTGTTTTTCTATGATTGGGATCAGTTAAAAGAAAAAAAAAACACCTAAGACTGAGATGCTATGCAGAAGCCCACAAGGCTCAACAAGGTATTATGAAAACATCTAAAGGCATGAAGTCATCCTGCAAGACTGCACATGCACGGTTTCCAGCAAACACTCTGGAGAGTAACTATCTTTTCAGACTAATTAAAATGCCACAGGGAACAACAGAGAGTTTAATGAGTTTTTTTTTATACATACATAAATATAATTGTTCAGTGAATTGTCAAAGTGTTCAAACAATAATTTGTAATACTGTGTGAAAGCTGCCAAAATTTACCTGAAGAGATCAGTGCTTTCTAGTGTCGAATTTTGGTACAGCAATCAACAACAGACTTTTGGGTATTGAAGTTAGCATATATTAATCAAGAATTTTAAATATCAGCATTTTTAATGTTGTGAAAGAAAAGGTAACTGTACTGATGAAGTGTCTAAACAAAATTCCTCCATCTTCTCACTGAGCACAAGCACATCACATTTGAAGTTGTGAATAAAGTGTAAAGCACATCAAGTTTGGGAGGCGTTGGCTCAGTGGTAGAGTGTCCATCCTTGGACTGGTAAAAGCCGGTTTGATTCCCACTGAGCCCATGATTTGCTCGATATTCACAAAGAATTGTTTAACTGTCAGCGCTAGAAGATCTTCTACGTTGCCTTCAAGCAAACTATTGGCAATCGCTGCAAACTGTGTTACAATAACCCATACACCTTGTTTGCATTTAGTCTTTCATTTACATTTCTAAATACTAAATTTTACTTGCAAAAGATATACACAACACTTTGCTTGAACTACGATCATTTCAAAATTGACGATATGTTTGGGAGTCCTTGTTCGGACCTTTGCAACACCTGACAAACAGGAGAGAAGAAATTCACAAATAAATAGCTATGAATTACTTTTAGAAACTTCATCAATTGGAGATGAAGCATGAAAGTTTCACAAGCAGGTGGGAGCACAGAAACAAGCATGTTAAGTGATGCTGGGTTAGCTAAAACCAACTAACCAAGACAAATCAGAACCCTCCCATCCCCCCAAAATAAAATAAAAAAAACAGTAAAGTTGGTTTTACTAGTCTCAGGTAATCCCAGATGACAGCTGTGGGAACATAAACGATAAATGTCATCAGTGTGCCATCAAAATAACTGAGAAGCTCAGGGATTTATGATCTGGCACTTACTATGTTGTGTTGCCTTGGGGAAAAATCCACACAATTATGAGTGTTTTGTTAAACCAGTCATGCATGCATGTACCTGTATTAAGTACCGCTTTAGGTTAGGAGATCTTAATGGAACTGAAGTTGGAATTCAGGCAGGAAGTGCAATAAAAATCATGCTCACATCTCATTCAGATGGGATTCAGTTTCAACTTTCCCACATCAAGATTAAAATTCAATTGGTAATCAAAATTTTTCAATCGCCCATGAACATATTTGACAGACTCTTAAGAAATAAACTCTAGTTTGAAACAATGTGGTATGAGACTAAAGCAACATCCTAACAAAAGATGTACCAATATGAGGAAGTACAAAGTCTTCTTTCATAGTGTGATGATGTGTGTAGACTGAATTATGACTTAATCACCTGTTTGGGTCACATGAGGTGTAACAGGTGGCCTCTTTATGGCCAGGTGATGACAGAACTTCCATATTTATGAGTCGTGAGGGAAAACCACACAGTACACAAGGATACACACATATTTAGATGCTGTAAAAACACATATGCCTGCGTCCACTGAAACAGATCATCTCACTCGAAGAAGTACATTTCACACTAATCTAACACTCTGGGATTGTGAGAGACTGCGATGACAAGTTTGACATGACAGAAAGAGAGAAAGAAGACAGTGAGCAAATGAGAAAAAGTGATGTACATTCAGGTTTTTTTTGGTTGTAAAAACAAAGAGGCTCATCTTGGAGTTGTTATAAACTAGTTAAAAATATGAAACATGCCCAAGTTTTTACAGTGCATCACAAAAATGACACTTAAACAATTAAAAGTAAATGTATAGAGCTTATTTAAGTATAATTACTCCATTCATCCCTCACCGGGGAAATTTGTGTGCTGCACTCCTTACACTGCAGCAGGCTGCCCTTGGACGGCACCAATGATGGGAGAAACGGGGGTTAAGTGTCTTCTCCAAAAACCCTATACATGCTCTCTGTGGGATGCGAACCCGCGAACTTCCGGTCTATGTGCGAATGCTCTAACCACTGAGCTGCCGTCTCCCCTAAACACTCTCCCCTATTACACTGTAAACTAATTTTTCTCCAAAAATAACTCAAGAAATTGCCATTGTTGCATCCATCTGACTGAGTAGGCCAGTGCTACTCATTAAATGAGTTTATTGTTTCTGTGGCTTGTCATTAACGAATGTAGGAACTAAACAAGAACACGAATATTACATTACCATGTTGTCAAGTTTTCTATTTTTAGCAGTTACCTTCAATCATTCTCTAGAACCGACAAACCAAGTTAGAAATCCAGGAGTAATAATGGACTAGACTTTTTTTTTGTTATTATTATTTATCTTTGACAGGGTAGCATGTCCTTAAATTAATAAAAGCATTCTTCTGTACAGCAATTCAACAGGAGTAATAACAAGGTATAACAAATGCACAAATCAAAGTTTCTAATGTCCAAGAAGGAGTGGGGGGGAGGAAAATTCATTTAACCCACCCCCAGTGCTCATATGATACATATTTACAATAATTAATTCATTTTATATTATTTCAACCTTAAGAAATTAAATGAAACGACACGGACCTGGTTACTAATACCAACATAATAGGAAGCAGTAGTAAGCAGACTTTAACATTAACTTTAACAATATTCACATCAAATTAATTACATCACCAGTTTTTTACCACCTTAAAAACATTGCCAAAATCAGAGGTTTGGTGTCTAAAGCACACTTAGAGGTTCTTATCCATGCATTTGTTTCCCGTAGGTTAGATTATTGCAACGGTCTACGCGCTGGTCTGAAAAAAAAGTCCTTGAAACAGCTGCAGTTTATTCAAAATGCTGCTGCTCGAGTCCTAACAAGAACTAGAAAATACGATCACATTAGTCCTGTGTTCAAGTCTCTGCACTGGCTTCCTGTGGCTCAGAGAATAGACTTTAAAGCTGCTCTGATTGTATTTAAGTCTCTCCTTGGTCTAGCACCAAAGTACATCTGTGATATGTTAGTACCTTATGAACCATCTAGAACTCCGAGGACTTCTGGGACCAACCTCCTGCTGGTGCCAATAGTCAGGACTAAATGTAGAGAAGCTGCATTCCAATTTTATGTTGCAAAAGTCTGGAACAAACTTCCTGAGGCCGTGAGACAGGCCTCTACTGTGACGATGTTTAAATCTAGGCTGAAAACACTTCTGTTTAACTGTGCATTTGATTAATACTCTTTTTATTTGTTTTAATTATTTAATTAATTTATTTTTTAAACTTTTCGATTCTATGTTCTGTGATTTTAATGCATTTTTCTGTCTTGCAAAGCACTTTGAATTACATTTTGTATGAATTGTGCTATACAAATAAACTTGCCTTGCCTATAGTTTGGCACGTCTTCCAATAATTTTTTATAAAACTCAAATAAAACACCACAAATTAGCTCCCAGTATTGTACAAATATTTATAAACAACTATCAACCTTATTCCCCTGTCGACTGTAACTGAATATATGGTTTTGAGGCCTCTACCCATCTTGTTCTCTCTTCTTTAACAATAACCATAGCCAATGTTCCCTCTAAGCTGCGGGCCTGCGCAATTGCGCACTGCTTGCAGAATAATAAAAACTCAATTTAAACTACAGATGGTAAAATGAGGCAAAGCTTCGGAACATACTGTATCTCTTTCTTCTTTCTTTCTGAAACAAATTGCTTCAAACTGCTGCTTCGGAGTTTGGCTCGTCACTGCTGCTGACGTCACAAAAGAGTAAAAGTTTTCGCTCCGCCCCCTTCTGCTCAGGAAGCTTGTGTGTTGGTGCTGACATATAATAAAAATTAAAGAGACGATTGACCATAGCCTTATATGTCCTTACGTCCTCCTTGTTAAGCTATTTCCGTTAACTATGTTTCAATAGTTCATAGGTTCAAATATTTACTTCCTGTCAAACAGGAAGCCACCAAAATAAAATAAACTCTGATTGTACTATTAAAATGTATATGTATGAGAAAACCTGACTTTTACAGCCATTAACAACCAAACGCTTAGATTTTTGCAGAACTGTGTTTACTCATGTTTAGGATACAATGTAAAACTACCTTCCTGATAAGCAAAATTAAGTAGAACCTTACTTAACAAACTTACAAATGAAAAGTATGCCTGTTTTTGTGTGAGCAGTTCGTCCTTCTTTAGATTTGAGAAGGTTCATAGAAAAATAGAGAGTAAAAGATGAATACAGGGATCACCTGGCATGTGTGGTGTTTCTGAAGTCCTTCTCCAGCCAACTCAGCTGCAAAAACTAAATCTGCCCTCTTCTCTGCCACAAAGAGAGCTAAAGTTACCTTGTAACTAATGCACTGTCCCCCTCATTTCCTGCACCTTTTGGAGCCTCACTAGCTTCCTCTCATCTCATTTGTTTTCCTCCTTCATTTAATCTATCTCCCACCCTAACCCCCGTTGCCCATATCTACAGTGGTGGTCAAAAGTTTACATACACTTGTAAAGAACATAATGTTATGGCTGTCTTGAGTTTCCAGTTATTTCAACAACTCTGATTTTTCTCTGATATAGTGATTGGAACAGATCCTTCTTTGTCACAAAAAACATTCATGAAGTTTGATTCTTTTATGACTTTATTATGGGTAAACTGAAAATGTGACGAAATCAGCTGGGTCAAAAATATACATACAGCAACATGAATGAGCAATTTTGGAGACTTAGAAAGTTGTGTCAATGACATGAGCATCATAGCATGACCTCTTAACTTCTTGTGAGTGATTATGAGTGACTACAGCTGGTGACTTCTCTGAGGCCATTTAAAAAGGGCTCATTGGATAAAAACACCCACAAACGCTACAATGGGAAAGTCAAAGGAGCTCAGCACAGATTTGAAAAAGAGAATCATTGACTTGAACAAGTCAGGAAAGTCACTTGGAGCCATTTCAAAGCAGCTGCAGGTTCCAAGAGCAACAGTGCAAACAATTGTTTGTAAGTATAAAGTGCATGGCACTGTTTTGTCACTGCCACGATCAGGAAGAAAACGCAAGCTGTCACCTTCTGCTGAGAGAAAACTGGTCAGGAGGGTGAAGAGTCAACCCAGGAGCACCAAAAAGCAGATCTGCCAAGAATTAGAAGCTGCTGGAACACAGGTGTCAGTGTCCACAGTCAAGCGTGTTTTGCATCGCCATGGACTGAGAGGTTGCCGTGCAAGAAGGAAGCCCTTGCTCCAAAAGCGGCACCTTAAGGCTCGACTAAAGTTTGCTGCTGATCACATGGACAAAGATAAGACCTTCTGGAGGAAAGTTCTGTGGTCAGATGAAACAAAAATTGAGCTGTTTGGCCACAATGCCCAGCAATATGTTTGGAGGAGAAAATGTGAGGCCTTTAACCCCAAGAACACCATGCCTACCATCAAGCACGGTGGGCCTGTTTTGCTGCCAATGGAACTGGTGCTTTACAGAGTCAATGGGACAATGAAGAAGGAGGATTACCTTCAAATTCTTCAAGAAAACCTGAAGTCATCAGCCCAAAGGTTGGGTCTTGGGCGCAGTTGGGTGTTCCAACAGGACAATGACCCCAAACACACATCAAAAGTGGTAATGGAATGGCTAAATCAGGCTAGAATTAAGGTTTTAGAATGGCCTTCCCAAAGTCCTGACTTAAATCCCATTGGGAACATGTGGATAATGCTGAAGAAACAAGTCCATGTCAGAAAGCCAACAAATTTAACTGAACTGCACCAATTCTGTCAAGAGGAGTGGTCAAAGATTCAACCAGAAACTTGCCAGAAGCTTGTGGATGGCTACCAAAAGCGCCTAATTGAAGTAAAAATGGCCAAAGGACATGTAACCAAATATTAGCATTGCTGTATGTATATTTTTGACCCAGCTGATTTCGTCACATTTTCAGTTTACCCATAATAAAGTCATAAAAGAATCAAACTTCATGAATGTTTTTTGTGACATAGAAGGATCTGTTCCAATCACTATATCAGAGAAAAATCAGAGTTGTTGAAATAACTGGAAACTCAAGACAGCCATGACATTATGTTCTTTACAAGTGTATGTAAACTTTTGACCACCACTGTATGTCCACCTTCTGGAAGGATTCAAGGAGCCATCAAATCTTTATGTCTTTGGACACAACACTAACACTTCCAAAGAGGGAATAACTCTTACAAGGCTCCCAAAAAGCCTCTTTGAAGTTCAAAGGTGAAAGGGTTCCTGGTTTTGTGAGATAGGCTGAGGAGGAGCATCGTGAAACTGACTCCAGACAGAATCAAATCTAAACAAACTGTTTGTTCAGAACCATCAGTCAAAGAGAGTTTAAATATCCTCAAACATTTAGAAATGATCCATGTGGCTGCTATTCTTCAATCTGTTAAACTTCATTTTTCTGGCAAGTCCAAAGAAATGTGAGTAATGTTTCCTAGCCCTGACTTTATACCATCAAATTACATACTGAAAGCAAACTCATTTTAACACATTTACAATGAGATTGTTGATAAGTTGAATACAAAAGCTTAGAAAACTCCTATTATTTGGCATTTTTAAAGAGTTTGTCATTCGTTTCGTCTTGTCTTCTGAACCGCTTATCCCTAATAGGGATGCAGCCTATCCAGGCTGAATTCAGGCGAGAGGCAGGATGCACCTAGAACATGTTGCCAGTCTGTTACAGGGCCAAACAGACAACCATCTACACTCATTCTTAGTGGCAATTTCGTAGTAGCCAATTAACTTCACTTGCATGTTTTTGGAGAGGGTGAGGCAGGGGGGCTGGTAGAAACTGGAGTACCCGGAGAAAACTCACACAAACATGGGGAGAAAATGCAAACTCCACACAGAAAGGACAGTGTTTCAAGCCTCGCTGCCACACCAAAACTCAAACCCATGACCTTCTTGCGGTGAGGCCACTGTGCTGCCCGAGTTTGTCATGATAGAGAAAAACAAAATGCACGTTAAAAAAAAAACTCTAAAAGTGTAGCATAGCGTTGTCCACCCTTAATATTCCTATCAGATGAGACAGGGTGCAGCGTAGGGGAAAGACAAACATTTTATGATCCCTGTTCAATGAGATATTAATAAAAACAAGCAGAGCCTGACATTGGACATTTGTGAGGGCACAGATTAGAAGAGACAAGAGATGAATTTTCACCGAAACACACAAAGATTCAATAAATGATGCAATTTATTGGTAGAATGAACCCAGGACAGCTAAAGATTTATGATAAATATATCTATATTTGCGGCAAGGTTTCACCCAACACATGCTGACTCAACACTTGACTGAACTCTTGGTGCAAAAGTTGAGAACGTTGCCTCCATTTCGAAACTTGTATTGTTTCTCATACATACTGTACATGTGCACTCACATAAGGCACACACCCGTAGAAATTTGATTCATCGTATTGTCTGCGAGTTTTTATGCCAGCCCAGACTGTAAGTAAATCAACCTCACTGGATCCTTGGGAGGACTTTGAAACAAATCTCCTCTTCTTTAAAGCAGTCCACATGGTGGAGTATCTGGACTGTAATGATTCCCTTCTTTCTAGAGGAACGCCTTACTGCTTGTATTTGTTTTCTCCTCCTCATGTTGTATCAATGTATTTCTCAAGAATTTTTTTTCAGTGTTTTTACATATCCTTCGTCATACTAGGCAGTATTTGTGACTCAGTTTTACCCATTTCTTGTAAAATTCTTGGTCTTCATAGCCATGGCTAATCCAAACAGTCTGCTTCTGGACAAACTTAATGTGGTGGAACTTTAATCTAAACTTTTAAATGCTATTCTTAGCTGCAAGAAAAATGAAAATAGCTTTTTTTTCTTTTGCCCACTGGTTTCAAAGAAAGTTGCTATAACACAATAAACTGGTTTAAAAATGTGAGGCAGCAAAGTCCAACTGTACTGTTCCTTTTAAAGGATGGTGCCAACTTTACCTGATCGAAAACACAACCATTAAATGTTCAAATATGTACAGCCTCCAACAACATGTACTTTTCTAACCTAAACCAGATCTATCCATCAATCATGCTACTCTCCGAGCTTCTTTAAACATAAACAGACCTCCATGAGAGAGATTGTTTATTTTAGAGGGATTGACGTTGGTCTTGCCTTGGAGAGAAAACTGTCATCTATGAAAATGACTTCAAGGTCACACTGAGCAAAAAACTTTAACTTTACAGCTCTTTAAAGTATTCTTTAGTCTACTTAGTTTAGTTTTACTATAAGTAATAAACTTGTATGAAAAATAAATCTAATTGAATCTGTTGACTGATCATGAGGAAGTTAGTTTGTTAAAATAAGGAAGTGAGGCTAGACTGTTTTATTGCGTGCTTTTACTGTGGGTACGTGTAATGTAAATAAGAAAAACATCCAGGCTATAGAATGTAAAAAAGACAGTTTTGGGTTCCACAGCAAAAATCTAGCCAATGGTCTGAGTTTCCCTTCATCACGCGAAGCAAAGCCTCAGATGTGGCTTCATACTTTATAGCCACATATGAAAGTGATTTATCTTTCAACGCTTAGCTAGAAAATATGTTTTTTTTTCTCATAAAATGTGACACAAGCACTTTGAAGCATTCTTTAACATATAGAATAAATAAAGGCGTATATGTTTTTCTTTGTTTCAACATGCTTCCTTCTTTTCAACTTTTCCCAATGACAACTTAGTTTTAGTACAAAATGATTTGTTCTAAAATTAAACATTTCACGTAAGCAAAAGAAAAAAAACTTCCAACTTAAAATATTTTTTTAAAAAATCCCTCTTTTTGCCATTCGGTACACGTTAAAATGTGTACCTTACCTAGAGGTACGTAGATTTAAAATATTTTGCACTGAATGGTAAAAGAGGTTTAGATAGAGGCAAGGAAAGACTTAATTGTAATTTGGGAGATTTTGATTCAATCACAAATATCAGCGCCTCCAAATCCGGGACCATGGTTTTCGCCCAAAAAAGGGTGGAGTACCTCCTGTAGGTCAGAGCTAGACAGTGGGGTCGGTGCAGTGTCCACAATAATCAGGATGCTTGGAGCAGAGCCGTTACTCTTCTGGGTTGAGAGAAGCCAGATGGGGTGGTTCAGGCATCTGCTTAAGATGCCTCCTGAGTGCCTTGCTGGTGAGGTATTACGGGCACATTCCACTGGGAGGAAACCCAGAGGCAGACCCCAGACCTGCTGGAAAGAATATGTCTCACAATTGGCCGGCGAACACCTCAGGGTCCTCTCTGGTGAGTCAAGGATGTGGCTGGGATGAGAGGAGCCTGGGCTTCCCATCTGAGGCTGTTGCCCCCACAAGACAACAGAACAGAACCACAAATATTTTGTTCATCTGATTAGCAGAGATAACACAACTTTGATTGGATCAATATAGTTGCTCAAAACCAGAAATGTCTCCAGTGGAAAAAAACGTAATGACCTTTAACAATGGAAACTCAACTCAAGGTGCCTGAAGTAGAAAAAAAAGAGAGAAAACAACTGCTATGAAGTTTATTTGAATGGTTTTGGACATGTGTGCTGCTTCCACTGATGGTTAAACCTAACAGTGATTTGATAACGTATTGGAAGGAAAATCCCTGTAAAACAAACAGCAAAAGTTAAAAACCCTTCAGTTAAATATTTTTGTTTGTTTTTGAAGTTCACAATAGTCAAAAGACCAGGGGACATCATTTTTAAAGCATATTTTGGAAAAAAATTGATCAAAATATATTTTTTTCATAGTTGGATAAAATACCGTACATGTTTGTCTATTTTTATTGATAGTTCTTTGTACAGAATCAGAAAGTTCTCCCAGGATTAACAAAGTTGCAGTGAAGACAATCGAACAGTATTCAGACTTCCTAAAAAACTGTTTTAAAAAGAAGACAATTTTTATATGTCCATAAAATTTTATGATCTTTGCCTTAATTTGGAAACACTGATTATCTAGATCTTGATTTAGTTTGTTGTTAACTGTAATCCTACGTCTTCATAAATTATTTTTGTAAAATCTAAAAGAAAGTTTAACATGATCCCAATTAAACATACTAAAACTTTGTATTACTATTAAAATACCCATAACATCTAAGACCCTTCATATTTTACATTCGGTTCCCATCATTTCCACTCTTTTCTCCGTTCAGACCAGAGTGAGCCGTAAATCTCGGCTGGCAGAGACTCCGACTTCTCAGCTCATGTGGATCTGTGGATAATTATCTGTGTCTGTACAGGAGGAAGACACAGTCTCAGCTTTTAAGAACTGTAGGGATACAGGCCGAAACAGACAAGAAGCTCAATAAATCGTCTTACAATAGCTTAGTCCTGAAACAAAATCAATAGGAGGTGAAGTAAAAGCTAACTGCTCGAAGGAGCATGCCAACCCTCAGAATTACAGATAGTCACTCCGATGGTTATAAATACCTAGGTCATCTCTGAGGCGCTGAATTGTGAACGTACTTGTGTGTCCCAGTTAGATGTTTCCTTGTACAGTAATTTATGAAATACCGGAAACCTAATATTGAGAGTATGTGAGAGGTGTGTGTAGTGTCAGGTTTCTAGTTGTCTTGGGAAAGTGTCCTATTTCCATCTTCATCTGCAATATGAGAGTTCAGAACAGCACTCGGTCTGTTTGCCAGGAGGGAAAGCCAACGATTGGTTAGAGAAGAAAAAATATCTGTGGCCAGAGTGTCCAGTTTTACCATGACACAGTTACAGATTCTATCTAGCTACGATAACTAGGGGGAATGCTACTACAATGTATGAAAGCCAAGTTAGCAAAGCATTAACAAAGGATTTTTGACAGTCAGAGATCATGCAGACAATTCAAAAAATTTTTATACCTGACTCCACGGTGTTTCAAACTGATCTGATTTACATAAAATTGTTCAGGGCCAAGAAATACCCACGGTAGCTTTGACCTTCTGAAAGAAGTTTTCCAGAGACTGAGATAAGATTAATCGATCAGGAAACTCTTTAGAAATTGACGTAATTAAGACACACACATACATTCACCGGCACTAAGTAAAAAAGAAAACGGGTTGAGAAAAAAAAAATCTAAATGCATAATTAAAAAATATACAAAAGGTAAGTGTGAACATTAATGAGTGCATTACTGAAAATATAAGCATTAAAAACACTTATTTTCATAAATTATATGTATGCACTGTATTTTTATAACGAAAAAGTCCGTTTTGTTATATCGAGATTAAAATAAGGACAATCTATTTTTTGTAGATAGATTGATAAATGAATACTTTATTAATCCTGAGGGAAATTATTTTGCCTCTTGTGCATTATCTTGTGCATTTACTTCTATTGAGAAATCTTTTTTCAATTCTCTTTAACCTAAAATTCAACATATTATCAGCTCTTAAAGTTGGATGCAGGTTAGAAACAGACAAAATCCTCACCTGTGCTACTGGCAGTATATGAGTAAGGTGATCCACCTGAGAAATGCCCAGGGAATTGTGGGCCATTGTATGGAGAATAAAGACAGAGCCCTCCAGCGTGTGTCTGGTGAATAAGAGCCACTTGTACCATTTTACACAACATACAATAACACCACCACAAGATCAGCCAATCAAATCATTAGGGTATTCCCCCTCCGACCCACAGATACCTACGATAGCGACTGTAAAACGATTCAGTACGACCGTATTTTATTGCTCATCTCATCAACCCAACAGTGCCAAGTACATCTATAATATCACTCATATTTTTTCTTTCTTCAAGAGAGAAAGTCAATCGTTTTTTTTTGGTTGATCTCAGTCACTTTGGTGCATTTCTCAAGGAACAAACATTTGCACACATTTTTCAGAAGAGTTTGAAAACCAGCTACTACGATGTGCATGGACGACTAAATGTAAAAGTTAAGCTAATTGTTGTGCGAATATGATTAGTGTAAAAATGCACCAATGTGACTGAAATCAGTCAGTCATCTTCATCTATCCCTTTCGGAGTTGTGGGGGGTGCCAGAGCCCATCCTGGCCAATTTAAGGCAAAGGGCAGAGTACACCCCAAGTAGGTCGCTAGTCTGTCGCAGGGCCACACACACTCATTCCTAGGGGCAATTTGTCACCGGCCAATCAACCAAGCGTGCATGCCTTTAGAGGGTGGGAGGAAACCGGAGTACCCAGAGGAAACCCACGCAAACACGGGGAGAACATGTAAACTTCACACAGAAAGGACAGTGTTCCAAGCCTCGTCCCTACCCAGGACTGAAACCCATAACCTTCTTACTGTGAGGCCACTGTGCTACCCACTGCGCCACCGTGCTGCCGTGACTGAAATACTGTAGCTAAATATGTGGCGTGTGTAAGTAAGTGTGCAGTCATTTGTCATGTTAGCCTTTCCTAACAGAAACATCTAATTCTGTGGGTGGCCCAGCTCAGACCCCACAAGATCCTGCATGATAGAAATGTTTTCTTTCAAGAACAGGCTAAAGACGAGGAGATGAGCTGAAGTGAAAACGAATAAAACAGAAGGAAAGGCTTAACGGAAATGTCTTTTCAAATCCCTGTAAAACTCCAGGTGTTTCTTCTCGTGATTTGGGAAATGAAACAGTAAAATTGAGGGAAACTGTGCAGCTATATAAGCAAGCTATACGGTTTAATATGTTTCCGCTCCTCGGTCAGGCATGCAGCAAAGAAGGGCCACAATTTTATGTTTGGATGGTTTTCGTTGAGATTTGTGTCAATGGGAGGAATGTTCGTTGTGGTGATTTACGAATGACTTATAGATGACAAGTAAGATCTATGGGGGGCTTAGGGAAGAGTTAAGGGTGTCTGTGTGTGTGTATGCATGTGGAGGGTGGGGCTGTTGAAAGCCAAGAGCAGACAATCATTAGAAGAGGTGGAAAACGAATTTTGGCACCTAAATCATCTAGTGGGTGTCAAACACCTCCCTGATGTCATGGTCACACACTTCATGATGTTCTTTCTGTCTCCAGACTTTCCCCACAGCTAAAAGGTGGAGTAAGCAGACCATCCACATACACTATGAGTTTTGTTTCATAGCTCTACCTACTAAGAAGTGTGTGTCACACAGATCAAAACAAAGCAGACAGATGGAAAGAGAAGGAGGGGCGCTGTTAATAGCTGCTGTCAATCTCCCCTTTGACCTTTCCTACACATTCCGACCCTTCTTTGCTTATTAGTCTTATATTAGTTTTTCCATTTGTCTCAGCTCACCCCTGACGGGTTGTGTGTTGTCATATGTGAACATTACAGACGGCCCCACAAAGCTGTTGGTGAGTACAAAGGTAGCCCTGTTTTTCCAGAAGCGAGGCAGCCGTGCAAAGTGAAGCGTTGGTATAGATTCTGACACCAGCAAGGGGCTGAGAGCAGGATACGTGTATGAGAGCTTATGCATGTGTGAAACAGTCACCCATACCGCTAGCCGTGAGCAATCCAACCCTTTCCCCTCCCTGCTTTACCCTGCGCAAATCCAGGCCAGCCAGCCAACACCTGAAGCTTATTAAACATAAATCTTCACTGCAGCAAAGATGTAACACAAAACCGATATTGACTTTTAGAGAGAGCTTCATAAATCTTTTCTGCTTTTCTCCTTCCTCTCTGGTCAACATGTCTTTTATATCCGAGGAATGTTGTCTCACTATGAAAACATTTGCTACTCTGCTGTTGAAAAGATGTTTAAACTTCACAGGGAAGGTAAATAAATGTGAAGCATTGTGGGAAACATGCTGAAAATGCAGATTTTGGAAAATGGATAGAACAGATTTTACGAGTTCTGGGATATAAGAGAATCTGAGATGTTGATTGAAAGAAATGTTTATATAACGTGGATGTTGAGAGGGGGAGGAATTGAACTACATTCACGTACACCAGAAGATCGTTTTTAAAAAGTTGCTATCATGCAGGTTGGAGAAAACAGATCAAAATTTGAGGTATGCTTTTTTGGGAAAGTAAACTTGCAAACATAAAATAACACACCAATATTTGTTCATGTTTGTTTGTTCATATATTTATTATTCCCTTAGTGAAGATGAGGTGGGAAATATCTTTCATGTCTCATGTCCTCAATCGCTCTAGTGAAACTTGTGTGAAGCAATACTTGGATCCGAACGTGCCATGTAATTCTTATTATGAAATGGCACCATCATATTGAATCGAATAGAACTAAAAATACTTTATTAAGCTCTGCAGGGAACTTTGTGTGCACTAGAAAAAACAAAAACATGGAAGACGAAGACATAAAAACAAGGGTCATAGACATGTTAATGAACCATCATCACTGATTACAGGTCTGGTGGGTGATGAGTTGAATAGTCTTTTGGAAGACAGCAGGAATATACTGTTCCTATGAGCAGTGGGGTTGCAGGAGTCTGCTGCTGAAGCTATTCTTCTGTTTGACCACTGATATATTGAGGATGTAGAATGGGATTTGTATGATTAACAGCGGTTTCATATTCATTCTATCCCAGACCAGTTTATGCTGGTATGGGCAAACCAACTAACGAGGGAATAACAAATTAATTGATTGTTGTTTTAACATTTCACTCATGTGTGCCACTCATTGTTTTTGAATTTCTAAAAATCTAATTTTTGTCAGTTAAGCCCAACGAAAGAAAAAACTACTGAAGGCTGTTCCACATTATTAGTTGGATTAATAATTTTGACAATCGAGGGGAAAATAATTATCTCTATTTGTACAAAAAACGTAAGTGTTTGTAGAGATTTGTATATCAGATTCAGCCCACATTGTGCCACGGACATTAAGGCATGATGAAGAAAGATTTTGCCCGACAAATTGGCCAGATTAAGTGAGCAGCTGCTAAAATGACATTACAAAGCAGCAAACAGGAAGTGCTACCAACATCAAAATGTAGAATCCTACAGAGGCTTCCAATTCTGCTGGAATCTCTACAGAAAAATCTCATCTGCAGAATAATTCAGAACTCATTCTAAATAAATTAGTTGAACCTGTTTTAAAAGTGTGAGTCATCAGGCAAAGTGCACCAATCAGAAACAAGATCTAATCAAAATAGGACCACTTGTTGATATCATTTCATTAATATCAATTATAATGGAACACAACCAGTTGTTTAGTCTTTCTCATTTGCACGGTATTTTTTTTTTACTAGGAAATGAAGAACTATTGTTTGTTCAGACCAGAAAAATCAGTTTTTCTACCACTGAAGTACAAACGACTAAAATCTTCATTCTTGTTGTTTCTGCCGCTGCTTCAATTACCATTAAATCTGCGTTTACGTTCCTCCTTTCATATTGTTTTAGCATGAATATAAAGTTGAAACACATGTTTGCTTGGAAGAAAGTGGCAGTCCAAGTTTTATGCTGCTATTGCTAGCAAAACTTTCCTTCAGGCACCAAGTGCACACTGTACGTGTTCCACCCTCTTTCTGAAACAGTTTAAAATTTGCTGAATGCAGTTAAAGAATAAAATAATTACAATATCTCACAGGCATTTTTCTGATTGAAAAAAATTCTTGTGTGAGTGTAGAAAAAAATGGATTTTGCAGTGCTGCAAGGGTAATGAGCAAATTTCTATAATTATTCAGACTTATGAAACTGGAAAGATGAGTCTAAACTTTTAAACTAAAATCTTGGTAGCAGAAAATAATGGAAGGGGTGCTCAGCAGGGGCTGGAGGGTGCAGTTAGGTTACTTTAGAGGTGAATATTTAAAAAAAAAAGAAAGAAAGAAAGAAAGAAAGAAAGAAAGAAAGAAAGAGAAGAGAAATTGATACTCTGACTTTTAAGAACACCAAAGCTTTATAATGCAGCTGAACATCTGGGTGCTATTCCCTTCTAAGCAAGAGACACAGCAGCAGGATGTTCCAGACTTTGGGGGTTAGAAAGGGTGGGGGGATTGAATTTGTGGCTGCATCACTGGCTGCCGTTGCCAGAGTCCTGGGCTTAGAGCCGCAGAGTTCACGACACGCTTCCCTCCCTGGAAAGAATGAGTGATCGCTGCCTCCAGTAAAACCCAGCCAGCAGTTTGATGTGTGTTTATTCGTGTGTGTATGTTAAAGTACGAGTGGGCAGGATTGGCAGGGGCTCCAGAGAATGGGAATAGTGTAAAAAGAGAGCAGGGAAGACGAGTAAAGGTGTTATAAACCAGGGACGTGCACAATGGGCCCTCTGTGCTGGGGTGGCCACTGGGTCACATTTACACACTTTTACACACACAAATATTCACACACCTTCCTCCAACCCACTGCCACCACCCTCCCCTGGGGAACCTTCCACTCTCAAACTGCCCGGCGTGACAAGGAATGAGCTCATATAAATAACACGACAAATAAGGAAAAAATGAGGAGAAGCAAAACGAGAGAAATACAGCGGCGTCCTGAACAAGGGTTTCTTCTTTCTTTCCATCGACAATGTCTCATTGTTTGTAAGAGAGGGAGAAAACCGCTTGAGCTGTGAAAAGTACAAATATCAATCATTTTCTTCAGTTTGAAACGTCCCCTGTAATAACAGTCGTGCTGTGTATAAATACAGCAGTGATTTCCTTTGGCAAGATCGGCCATGACATCGACCTCCATCAGACTGAAGAGACACTGAGACTGCATGTCTGTGGGAGCGAGACAGCAGAGAAGTTGTGTGTTTATAATCTGTGTTTGTGTGCATTTGTGTGTCTACAAGTTGTTCATGGTTTACTCCAAAACCGCACTCTTAACTCCCTTCGGAGAACAGAACATGTGACCAAACAGTTGGTGCAGCTTGCCAAAATTTGCCATCTATCGTTACTGCAAAATTCTAATTAAAATAAATAGCTGAAAAACTAAACTTATTATTTTAAAGGGATTTAAAGTGTAAGGAAATGAAAGCATGAGCTGGAAATAAATGAATATGTCACAATGTGCCGTGTTGTTTTTTTTTTTTTGTGGATCAGTGTGGCGCTTCTTCAGAACCCACACCAAAGTGGAGTTCAAATCTCTAAACATTATGACTGGAGTCAAACACCAAAGAGAACAAGCATCCATCAAGTGGTTCTGTTGAACGAAACAAACCAACAGGACGAACCACAAGACAAAATGAAAGCAGAAAACCTCATTTTTTTTCTAACAACTATGTCACTCTGAGATGAGTCTTTAAGGTTACTACATAATTTATCATCAGCACTCTAGTCCATTTGAATTAACTGGGTGAATCCCCTTGTGATTGTCATGAAGCGGTGAAGGTAGTAATGTAGGACTCAAAAACAAACCCAGTTTATTACAGTTAATCAGGAGTTAGGGAAGAGGGCTGGATGCTAACCTGGGCCAGCTTGTGCATCCTGGGCAGGTTTGGCAGGACCAGACGTGGGACAAAAGAAGCAATCAAAGAGCAAACATGAGGATGAGGGACCAGACATGAAGGAACACTATCTTGGCTGCAGCGAGAGAGTAGAATAGCAACTGATCTGACAAGAGTGTTGGACACCAAGTGTCAAATAACCAGGGAGAAGATGAGACACAGGTAGACACATAAGGGATTAAGAGGAAGGAAATGTTCTGGAAGGGAAAAGAATCATGACAGTGATGGGAGGTGGGATTAAAAAATTGATCGTAAACCACCATCCCATTACCTGCATTAATGTGAGATCAAGAGTTCAATTCTTAAACCTCAATGATGAGTACCTCAATCTAATTGTGAAGTCATTAAACGATCTGGAAACACTCATTTACAACCTAAAGCTGTGTTGTCCTATCCAAAACTTCCATCTCACAGGGTGTGAAGATTGATTATTGATCAGTTCAGGAGTCAGACGAAGTAATCTGAATTCCCTACAGTCTACAAGCAAAGACATGCTTTAGGGTTTCGGTTCTGTTTTTTTCTGGTTGAATTCCCTTACTTTTTTTTTTTTTATTTTTTAGGGCTGGAAGTTAAACTGCTTCATTGAACTCCTAAATTAGGGTTGACTTTTGACCTCAAACTAAGATGTAGCCTTGTGTTTTGTCCTGCTGTTCAAAGAGAGATCTGGTGGAGCTTGCAGAGCTGAGGGGCTAGATTTAATAAAAGAGTTGACATAATGAAACAAAGTGATGAGTCATCTTAGATGTTTCTTAACTATCGATTCAATCGGCTCTTAATTTGTGCACCTTTTTAAAACTTTGATGGATTTAAATTACAGAAATACGACTTGCGGCTTTTTGTTTTATTTTGTCGCGACCCTTAATGCACTGTCAAGAAAAGCTTTGGGAGGAAATGTAGTTACTAATAAAGTTGTAATAATATCAAAGTTAAAGCCAAAAAAAATGTAGATTTTTACATCTACATTCGAACTTTATCAAAGCATAATTTTTGTATAAGTATATATGTTTTATTCATGAAGTAATTTTTTGTCAGGTTTATGCTTCCAAGTCCCATTGTCTCGGCGCATAAACGACACAGCATAAATCTTGTTTGAGACGGCAAATAAAGTGCAAAGTGCATCAAGTTAGCAAAGCTTGCACAAAGTTTTCTACATTCTTCTTTTTGAGCATTTACACAAAGATGGTACTTTATGTTGAGAGAAGAAACTGAGCGTGAATAGAACACTTCCTGCTAACGCTAAAATGTGGATGTGACAGAGAACAAAATCCGTGGCCAAGACCAACACGGTGTTTGAATTGTGTTGGAATACCCTACAGGCGAACTTGCAAAATACTAAAACATGAATGATTGAGACATTAAATCTCTTTTGGTATGAAAATAGTGTTCAAACATAGTCGAAACTTCCAAACAGTTGGTTTTGTATTAAATCCATTAACTAGTAGAATGCTAAAAAAAAAGTCCATCTTTTTCTTTTCCAAAAACTTTTTATAAGGTTTTTTTTTTTAATTTTTATAAGTCAATACAACTGTACTTTTAATGTTTCATTTGTTATTATACTTTGAACTTCCAAAAATAAATGTTGAACATATTAATCATGTAACTCTTAACAACATTAATTTGGTAAAAACAGTGTTTCATTTTGTTGAAAATTTAATTTGTGATTTAATATTGAAGTCCAAGCAAAAACCTACATAAGGCGATCCATGCTCTTCTTTTTTCAAAGCGATCTACTCTTACTGTGGTTCAAAGCCTGAAGAGGAGGCAATTTCCTCAGAGTTAAGAATGATGTAAAGCTGGAGGTATTCAGGATCTATAAGTACTGCCTGTTTGGGCATTGACAGAGTAATAAATTAAAGATCAGACAGTCGTTGGGAGATGTGGCAATATTTGAGGACATCACAGACTGCAAAGTGAATTTTGTTCTTAACAACAGCAAGAACAAGTCAGATCCAAGATCTTAGGCTTGAAAGATTTACTGCATTAATCAGGCATGACAATGTTCCAAAGCAGCTTATTATTTATTAGAGTAATGGATAATGAAAGGAGAAAAGAGGATGACTTTAAGTCTGTAGGAAGGAGAAACTGTATTTACATTTTGGGAAGGTTTCAGATGAACTGTGTGTTTACAATGAACCTGGAAAAAAAGCAGCCAAATCCAAAAGCTTACGTTCACTGAGTATGATATTAATAAATCTCTGATATGATGACTAAATCTCTGTTTTTTTAAACTGCATTTATGTTGCATACTCATACATGGATAAGACAAAAATCTGTCTGATGCACATTTAAAGCAAAGAACGTATATGCCAAGAGTAGATAGTCATTCCAGAACTTCTTATCAGGCGGTATGGGCGGCCTCTCTTGCACACCTGGACCAGCTCCAGGGCTCTTGCGTTAAAAATCTGTCAGTCATAAGCTTAAGCACCTATCTGATGACTCGAGGCACCACTTAATCTCACACTACAGCTGACTGAGCTTGTACTGGGACGTCACCTCTCCTCAGGCAATGCCTCACACAAGCTCATCTTTTAAATGCTGGTAAAGCCACTGTGTCATAAAGGTGAAGAAGTTGGCAAAGGGTTTGCTTTTTGTCCCATAACATGTGTGAGAAAATGTCAGAGTTGGAAAGTGCCACACCTCCATGTCTTCATGCATTCCCCCATTTTCCTCATGAAGTTTGGCAGGCTGAGGCGAAGTGAGATATCGTAAGAAAATAAAATACGGGCCTCGATCCGAGTTCATCTGACATGGCTCGCTAAGCGCTGCCAGAACAAACATGGTAGCTGTTATTCTAAAGAACAATTACAGTTAAAAGTAAACTCTTTAGCTAGTACTGGCTTGTTTTAAACCCAACAAACAGCAGCACACACCAAGTGAAAACATGTAGGAATTCACACACATGTGTATCCAGGCGTTTAGCTTCAGCCAACCATGAACTCTCAAGCATCCACTTTCTCCAGCCCGACTGTTCGTCTAGCGACCCCACTGTCCGGCTTCCAAATGGCACAATCATCTGAAAATTATGTTAAGGCGCAACGGATCACTTCCCTCATAAATGAAATTCCCCATTAAAAAGCACAACAAAGGGAGAAGATAAGGTCAGTAATAGTTTCTGTGGTATGTGGAGGCCCTTTATACCTTTTTCAAAGAAAACGAAACATAATTCTTCATGAGATAAAGACAAAGTGATAATTATGCTTAAAAGCAAAACATTCTTAGAATGTTCAAGTTTCTACATCTTTCATATGATAAAATAAAAAGACCTTTTTAAAAATGAGTTTTTCATAATAAAACAATAAGAAGTGGCCAAAATCAACCGATTAGGTTTAGATTGAGCTACACCAAAAATCGTTCATAATTATTTGTTATTTAAATGAATTTGAAGAAGTCACAGCATTGTGTGTAAAAGTGACTGTTAATATTACAAAAGCTCCTGGCAGGTTTCCAGAAAACACTAAAAACATTACAATGTTTGCTCAATCTGCACCATGTTAACTTCACAAACGTCTTGTTTTGTGTTAACCCTCTCAGGGCCAAAATTAAGTTCTAGTAGCGTAAAAATATTATTTTTGTTGTTGCAATTCTGCAATGCCTTCTTGCTAGGGTTAAAATAGACTTTTTTACAGAAAATAGGCCGACTAAAAAAATCTTTCCGAAGAAAAAAAGCTAGACTGAATGTTTCACGAAGTTCTGAGATTTGCAGATATGTTTCTCGTCTTGCATGTGCTTGTTGGGACATGTATTTTCAGCATCATTTACCTGGTTGAACTAGCACACAGAACAGTGTGTGCATCAAGATAGAAAATTATATCTCAGATCTCAGTTTTGGATTTTTTCTTTCATGTAATCTAACTACTCTGTTCGTCTTTATAGAATAGGAGTATTTTTAAAAAATACCTTTTATAATTGAGTATGGATCTAAGCATATGAGCAAGACATTCATACAGACTCAGTCTGTCCTGATCCTCCTCTCATCTGGAACAAAATCCTGCCTGCTGCCCTAATTCTGCACACCCGGTCCCCATTGCCTTTCCCTGGTGTCTCCAGCTGTGTCTTGTCTTCCCCTGGATTATTTAAACCCTTGTGTCCTTCACTTCAGTGACAGACCTTCTGCGCTCCTGCTGAAGGTCTGACACCTTCAAGCAGACCTGAAGGTCTGAAGAACCTGCAGGGGGAAGCCCTGAATCCAGTCTTGGATCCTGCTGCAGGGCTTCCTCCTAGCTGAACTGCATTGCTGCTGTCATACACTCCTAATACAGCCCCATTGGTTTCCCTCCATGTCTGGTCCTTCATCCTGCTGAGCTCTACCTCTGGTCCCTCACCCTGCTGAGCTCTATTTCTGGTATTGCTACCTGCCATAAACTGGTTAAAATGGCTATGCATCTGGGTCCTACTTTCCCATCTTCATCACCATCGTAACAGTGTCAGAGAGTGCTAGTTTTTACTGCCCCCACTGTATTTGAAGGAATTGGTTAACAAAAATGTTTCAACCTCAGAATATGAATGCTGTGGTGACTTATTTTGTTACCAAGCAAAGAAATTACACTGTCGTACATCCGGGGATTGGTATGATTACCAAGGTCAGTAGTAAATGACAAATTAAAGAACACATGGCAGTTATATGTAGCTCTAATTACTGATCTGTCAACATTTTTTATTACACAGCCCAGTTTTACCAAGGTGACGCTGTTCTGTCTGGATGGAGGGTCGTGAACAGAGTAGAAGGAAACTTGGCTGAAAAGAATGACCTGAACTTTCAGAAAAAGTTTTCTTAGCTGTAGTGAATCTCATGTTGTGTGTCTGGCATTTTCACAGAAAGACCACGGCTCCTCGGGCCTGCATCTGTAAAGGCAAATTCCAGCATAGTCATCATTTGGAAGAAAAATAACATGGCTTGTGAAATCTAGAGTAGTCTACAAGATGTGTTGCCGGGGTAATACTATGCTTGCCCGATCAGAAGGAAATAATCAGCCCCACAAATGAAATGTGAGCGTGCCAAAACATGAGAAATAGAAATCTAGGAAACAGATTTATTTTCCCAAATGAGCCACTAACGTTTGAAGCTGACATAAGAACGTGTCCGGCTGCCTGTGAGACATTGGTTGGGCTGGCTTGGAGCCAGACGTAGGGTTCAGGACAGGAACCAGAGTCTCCCATGTGTCATATCCGCCATGATACACAACAGCGTGAGGAGATCGTTTAGTAAAGTCCAGGAACACTGCTGACAGTGTTTAGTAGGCGGGATAAGTTTGTTTCCTGTTCTAAGTCATCCATACTTCAATATCTCACACAGCCAGTGTGTCAGAATCAAGATGTTAAAATCAGTAAAATAAACGTAAAGGCTTTTTAATCTTCCTTCACATCGTTCTGGAAAATATCAAAATATTCCAAATTTAATTTGTTTTTATAATCGGAGCGTGACTAAAACAGGGGTCATTTCACTTCCTGAGTTTTTTTCCCACAATGAAACACATTAACATTAGCTTCAGTGAGCTTTGAAAATTTGTAGAGAGCCATTAACTTCTTAATCAAACATTAATATCACGGTCATGTATTCAAAAGAAATGATTGATTGTGATTATCTCAGCCAAACAAACAGGATGGATGATAATCTGGAGAAAAAAAATGTCAAAACATGCCCTTTTATAACTGGACTTATAAATAGAGTAAAGAGAAAAGAAAAAGAAGAAAAACAACAAGAGAGTTAACATGATCTCTTTTCCAAGAATAAGCTGTACCACAACGTCCTGGATTGGATTTAGTGATAAACCCACCATATGAGCTGCATTCTCTATCTGCTGCATGAGAGTCGCAATAATAAAAGTGCCCAGCATTGAGCCCCAGAGGTTCGTTTACTCAGTGGCGTAATGTTTGTCCTCTCAGACGCTCACAGCAGACCTTATCAGGAGTCCTGGCCAAACTGGTTGCAGTCACAGATCTGTGGAAGGCCGTGTTTTCCACCTCTGCAAACAGCTCTCACACAAAGGAGTGAAAAAAAAGAAGCCAGGGATGAAAAACAGAAATATGGAACCCAGGGTTTGGTTGCTTTCCATAAATGGGGCCTCCATCTCTGCTCCTCTAGAGGGAAAGAGTTGAGGAGGGTGGAGGGTCGAAGTGCATTCCTCTCTCCTCGTACCCTGGAGGGGTGTCGGCTTTTGGCTGCAGAATGGGGAATGAAGACAGAATTAAGCCCCTGCAGACACACAGGCCGATGCTGGATAAAACTCTGTTGGGCTAACGGCAAGTAGAACAGAAGCACTTATGTGTTCATCTCCTTCAGCCTACCTCGACATCTGGGAAAGAAACCTTTTCTATATCATTACACATGGATGAACGGGATAAAATAGATTCCAGCCATTAGAAAACATGTTTTTGCTACACAGACATAAAAAAACAAGAGGGGAAAGTGTTAATAAAAAACATGCCAGACCACAAACTGAACTTATTTCAGTCATTTGGTTGATACAGTGCCGGTCCAAGAGGCAGAGAAAAAACTTTTCCACATTTTCCATTTTTATTTAATTCTTTTTTCTCATTTTTTTTACTAATATGCAAGAGGCAAAAACCTGGCATGACTTTGGTAATTTCCAGCTCTGTCTTTGCTCAGAATGCCTCACACTTAACTGCCTTATTTCACCACAAAGTCAGTAAAATCAGTTTGGAAATATAGCAAACACGTTCCAAGTCCAACACCGGTGAGAGTGCCATCTCTGAAGAGATGATCAAAATCTATTGAAAGAAGAAAAGAAACTACCCCCAGCCCCATATTAAATTAAAAAAAAATCTTTTGTGGGATTAACTTTAGTGATGAGATGTCTGTGATTGATTGAAATTCACTCAGAAGTCATTAAAATTCTGATGAAGCTCTGAGGAAACTAACCCACATCGTGACCAGAGAAGGCCCTCATTTAACTAAGTAGCCAGCTAACCAAACCATAGCTCTCTGTTTACTGCATATTCTCTCTGTTTTTTTCCTGAATACCAATATAGAAATAAGATACAGGCCTGTGGACTGGTTTGAATTGCATCAATAAAGTGGCAGAAATCTTTTTGGTCCACAGGAAGGAAAGGAATGTTAAGCGTATCCTTAAGATGATTATAGGTTGCTATGGTGTAGCATCCAGCTTCCCCTGGATATGCCAAAGAGCCCATTCATATCAAAGCCACATTAGACTTCCATGTCATTAGTCATGGCTTATCCTAAAAGCTTGCCCCTCCTGATACTGGCCCCCCTCCTACTATCACAGCACACTCATCACTTCAGTTTGGAAATAAAGTTCAAGGCATCACCACAGGGTATGATCCCTCTTAAAAATTTTCTTACTTAAAAATGTCACCTTTAGATTCAGTTTAAACCCCTGAGCAAACAAGCGTAACGTTTTACCCTTATCTAACGTAGAGCCAAAGGGGCAGCAGCCCTAGTGGGAAACCCCAGACTTCCCTCTTCAAGGCCACATCTTCTTGCTCATCTGGGATGCTCTGGAGGTGTTCCCTGGTCAGCTGCAAGGCCGTCTCACCAAGGGTCCTTAGTCTCAGGGCCTCCAACAAGTGAGATGTTTCCAGATATCCTGACCAATGAGGAATCTGAGAAGCATTCTAACTAGGTGCTTGATCCACACCATGGATCCTCTCTACGAGGATTTACTCTGAGGTCCCTTTGGATGGCAGAACTCTTCAGCTCATCTCTGGGTAAGAACCTCATAAAGGAAAGTCATACCCTCAGCTTGTATTTATGTTCTGGCCTGTTCTTTTGGTAGATGCAAGGCTAGAGACAGGACCTAGAGTCCAAAATCCCTGGGACCTACCCTAACTATTGGTCGGTATAGGACCATAGATTTATTGCGCAATCAAGCTTTTTTTTAGCTCTCTCTTCGCCACAATGATTCAAGATCCATGCTAATCGTTACAGATGCCGCACTAAACCTACGTCCATGAGTAGTTTCTGCTCGAATAATAAAAAAACCCATCTACACAGCACCAGTGTAAAAAAAAAATGCTGCATGGAGATTCCAAAATGATACAGTGCAACAAGCAAAAATAAAACCATCTGAAGAAATGGTTACTTTCAGATTACCGACTGTTCTTTATTCCTTTTTCTCTTCATCTGTGGATATTGCTCAATGTGAATTTGTTAACCTTCTTTCATTGAGCTTTTTGCCGTCTGGAAAACATTAATGACAATGCCTGCTTGCCAAGAGCATTATAGGCATATTTATACACTTATGGCTTCTAGACAAAACAACAACTGGCCATATAGGTTGTTTGTCAAATGGAAATACTGGCCTTGGAGAATATGTGGTTTGAAGGGATTTGCAATTAACAGTCAAAATAACAATGCTACTCCTGGCTGGCCTTTTGAGATCCATGAACCAATGGAGCAAAAAGTAATAGATTGTCCTGCACTCACTGAACCTGGCTCTTATCACCCCAGTCCATACTCATTGAATGGAAGAAGTTGGCAAAATAAGCATTTGTTCCAACATCTCACACACCTCTCCATATTTAGATTATCCAGCTCAAATACTCAGGTTGTCACACTGATAAACTTTTTTCTTCTGCTTGAAAATATAAAAGGATAAGGTACAGAGCCAATCATTAAGTGTGTTTTCTCAGGGTGTGTGAGAGCTAGCATGGAGCAGTTTGCTCAGGGTTGATGGGAAGACCACTTGAACACGAGAGAGCATGCTGCACACCTGTTCCCTGTTTGATCAACAGTGCAATCGCAAAGCATTCCCATCGCCCTCAATCTGGAGACCGCTCACCACTTATTGGTTTTGATTGCAGCCATTCAGGATAATTAGGAGCTTTCTCTAACATCCAGCCAGATCCTGCCCTCCAGCAGCTTGGCTGAGCTACATGGCTGCTGCAGTTCCTGAATAGGGGCGAGGGAAGCTGGGCCACTGAGGGAATTAAGACTTTAGTAAACTTGTCGATTCTCACATATGAATGTTTTTGTAAAGATAGAAATGTAGGTGGAGTAGGGACTACTGCGAAGTTAAAACCTCATCTCAGAAAAAAAGTAAAACTGTTTTCACAGAAATAAAAGTTCTTGGTGAGTGTTTTGCATATTTTCATAGATGGAAGTGCTTTATTTCTATGTCGCTCTGGGGCATAGTGGGGATTTTTTTGGTTTAGTCTGAACTTGCCACCCGTTCAGTAGAAAATTTGTCCAGCGGGCCACCCTGCCTGTTTTGACAGCTCTATGCCGTCTGAGAATTTGGTGTTCAGCTCACAGAGGACCAGCCGCACTATTATTAAATTACGCTTCTGAGTTGCCCTGGTGAGGATCAGACCTGCTCAAGGAGGTTGAGTCGGTGAGTTTGAGAGAAAGCAGGAGGCTGGACTCCATTTGGGCTTCTTGGTGCCAAATTTTAGCCCCGCCAAATCCCTCCGGTGAGGATGAAGAAAGCAGAATCTGGCACTGACCTTCTATTCACACTGCTGCCTACTTCTCAAGTCCAAAACACAAGAAGGAGGTGGGATTGGAACACACACACAGACACACACTTGCTGTTTCTCTTGGATGTACATCACCAAGTTGGCCATGTTCAACTATCACCGTGGTGATGATACACAGCTGAACTATTAACACAGCATGAGCATTGGAAATACCGGGAAAAAATTTGACAACTTTTGCACAATGTTCACACATATTCTACATGAAAGCACAAGAATGAGCTGACGGCAAGGCATCCAACATTATTCCTCCACTTGCCCTGTTTCACAAAAATTTTAAAAAAGGAATGGTTAGTAACTTTAAGCTTTAGTGGCTTGAGAATGGACACCTTATCTGTTCATCTATGGTTGGTGCATTTGTTCGTTTCTGTTTCTGAATGAAGCTATTCCGATGACTTTATTAAAAGAATAGGAAAAAAATCATTAAAAAAGAAATTGGAGTAAATAAGTCTAAAAAACGACTTTCTGACTGGAAAAATTCACAAAAACATTCCCGAATGTTGGAGAAAACAACTTAGAATGTCTGACATTTTGACAATAAATTAACAAACCGCAACAAGTTAATGTGTCTACTGGAATCGCAGAGTGTGGGAAAAAAAAAAGTTTGTTATTTGATTTCTTCATGTTTGGCAGATCAGATTAAAAACTTGAGAGGCCACAATTTGCCCACCTCTGTCATAGATGTAGAAATGTGAACTCTTGTTTGTGTGTTTTAAATAGTGCAATGCAATTCATATATAAAAGAGCAAATTGAAATGATATAATAAAGATTTTAGCCTCGTAACGCAAGAAAATACAACGTTGGCTTTTCACCAATGACTCGGCGCAGTAACACTGTGTTTGTGTGTCCAATATTTCTTTCCCAGAGAAAAACCCAGAATGTAAAAACCTCATGATGGACTCATTACAAGCTGTGCCCCAATGAATGGGTTTAAAACAACTTCTGAAAATCATAACAATATGTTATAAAACAGAAAAACAGACACCGAGGTGCCGTTAGACGTAGAATCCATAACTTTTATTTCATTGTCTTTTGTAAGGAATGTGACCCTTCATATGAGCTTTTGAATAACAAGAGTTTCTGTAATAAATAGGAGAGTTAAATCTGTCCTCATGTGTTAAGAGTGTTGGGTTAAGAGTTATGGCGCCAAAAAATGATGTTTTGAGCAGTGGCGAATACCCTAAACTATTTTTTTAGTTCAAGGCATTTTTGTTCTAATTCAGTTTGGTGGCGGCACATCAGTCTTAACAGGAGAAGACCAGACTTTCATAAACACCGCCATATATTCCAGATAGTTTGTGCGGGTTATAAAGTTTTTCTGGCCTCCTGTAAGACACAGTCTTTTTGCCTCAGCTCTTTCTTTAACACGACGGAGTAGTGCACTGCACTGATTTGCGTGCTAATCTCCTGCTCCATCCTTCCCACATTCATAAACACCACTATGAGACACTTTAACTCCTACACATAGTACAGCTCTCTGCCCCTAACTAGTGAAGGGCACCCCAGCCTCTTTCCTCGTTGATTTTTTTTGTTAATAATTTATTTTAAACGTGTTGCACTGTGGCACAGTGGTTAGTACGGTGACCTCGCAGCAAGAAGGTCAGGGTTTGAGTCCCGGAATGGGGACGAATCTTGAAACACTGTCCTTTCTGTGTGAAGTTTCTGTCCTCTCCATGTATGCCTGGGTTTCCTTCCAGCCTCTAAAAACATGCATGCTAGATTCATCATCATCAACTATATTATTACAGACTCAAGGTCCAATTCAGAAAGACACAACAACTAAATAACAACAACAAAAATATCTATAACACAACAGACAACAGCATATATACATATATAAACAGCATGTCAGAGGAACAGCACATGTTAGAGGTTTTGGAGATAAAGTCAGAGAGGCCAGACTGAGATGGTTTGGACATGTGCTGAGAAGAGAGAGCGAGTACATTGGAAGAAGGATGCTGCGTTTGGACCCAAAGAAGCCTAGAGGGAGACCAAAGAGGAGGTTCATGGATACATTGAAGGAAGACATGAAGATAGTGTGACCAATGTTCCCTCTAAGAGCTCCGGAACATATCTCTTTCTCCTTTCTGAAACAAATTGCTTCAAAGCGCTGCTTCGGAGTTTGTCGTGTCACTTGGCTGGTGACGTCACAAAGAGTAAAAATTTTTGCTCCGCCCCCTTCTGCTCAGGAAGCTTATGTGTTTGCTCAGACGCATAAAAAATCAGAGGGTACCGATGGATAAGGTTAGCAGGAAGAAAATGACTTTTTGTGGTGACCCATGAAGGGGAATGCTGAAAGGAGAAGACGAACTGTACCAGGGTCTCCACAGTTCAGACCAGTAGTCAGTGGTACTGAGTTTCACATCAACCAAGCTAATTGGCTGCTATGAAATCGCCACTAGGAATATGTGTGTGACCCCGCAACAGTCTGGCGAAGTGTTTGGGGTGTACCCTGCCTCTCGCCCAAAATCTGCCATGATAGGCTCAAGCTCCCTCCAAAACCTCATTAGGGATGAGTAATTCAGAAGGTGAAACAAAAATTCAGTTTGATATAACTGTGGACACCTTGAATAACATATCTTATATTCTTGTTTTCAAAAAAAATACTCATGGTAAAGGTTCCTTTGAATTGTGAGATTGATAGCTCTGGGGTTTTTTTGGGGGTCCGTGGAGGACATGGTTTTTTTTGTGTCTCAGTCCATTAGTGCCAGTATACAGAAACATATCACGAAAACAGTCAAATTACAGAGTAGAAAAGTTTGAAGCAATGAAATACATATGACAAACATGATGTGGAGTTATAAATCTGTTTTATTCATAGACATTCTGCCTAGATCACTTTAGAAGACAGCTAAGAAATGCTGCTTTGACTGTAAATGAAACAAGCGGGACATGGTACATATGAAAGTCTTTATGAAATATTCTGCTGTACCCCATTTTTTGTTTCAATCACCCCCTCTTTCAGCTGCATAAGCAATGTGGTTTTGGCTAGCTGCTCTGTAGTTTCTGTAGTGGGAGAGAAATGATGACTATCCCACACTGCAGTGTTATAATTACAAAACATTAAGAGACGTGGTTACTCCAAGTTTTAAAATCAAACTTCATTCTTCTGATAAGCTCTGATTTTTTTTCTCTTCATTTGTCATCTACAATTAAGAACCAACTCATTGCAAACACGTTACAGATCTAATCAAAAACTTTTTTTGAATTGATGGATGCTTTTAAAATGTTAATGCTTTTTCTATTCTCTTCACATGTGGCGATGAGCAAACCCAACAAATCCTGACAAATAAAAATGGGAGGGTTATAAGTTGACTTGAAAGTATTAGCTTGTCCCGGAAGTAAAAAAAAAAAAAAAATCAAAGTTCATAACTATATACAGTATATGTATACATATATATATGTATACATATGTTTTTAAACAACCCGCAGCCTTTTCCGGCTCCTTGTTTTTACTCTCAGCAGATGTTTGGTATAAATGGAAAAAAAAAAAAAGTTATTATTTCTAAAATTAAATTGAGTTGGAAAAGTTAGTCCCCAGGACAAAAATATATTGCGGAAATTCAGTCAGAAAAAAAAAACGGTTAAAAGGAACAAAAATGAATCATTTCATGGTGATTAGAAAGTGAGCCAAACCTAAATTGATCAAAACTTTCAGAGACATGTTTTTGTGTAAATGCAGCTTGAAAACGTGGGAAAATGAAATGAATAAACAACATAATGAATCATTTATAGACAGTGGGTCTAGCAATAACTAGGGAGCTGCATCGATCTGTTGTTGTAAATAAAGAGCTGAGCCAAAAAGCAAAGCTTTCAATTTACAAGTTGATCTACGTTCTTACCCTCACCTTTGGTCACCAGCTCTGGGTGGTGACCGAAAGAACGAGATCGCGGATACAAGAGGCCGAAATAAGCTTCCTCCGCAGGGTGGCTGGCCTCTCACTCAGAGATCAGGAGAGGAGTTCTGGCATCCTGGAGGAGCTTGGTGTAGAGCCGCTCCTCCTCCAGGTCGAGAGAAGCCAGATGGGGTGGTTCAGGCATCTGGTCAGGATGCCCTCCCGAGCGCCTCGCTGGTGAGGTGTTTCGGGCACTACCCACAGGGGGAAACCAAGAGGCAGGCCTGCGACCCGCTGTAGAGACTATGTCACACAGCTGGCAAGGGAACAACTCGGGATCCTTCCTGGTGAGCTGGAGGATGCAGTTGGGTTGGGAGAGCCTGGGCTGTTGCCCCTGTGATCTGGTCCAGATAAGCGGAAAACGACGGAATGAAACAGTGGGCCAAAAATGATTAAATTTTACTGGAAAAATTAAATGATTTTAACTAAACCACACCGTAATTAGTGTTTTTTAGGGTTTCAACCAATAATAACAAAATTTCAATTTTATTGATTTACGGAATTTTTTTTAAAGCTCTTTGGTTGAAAAATTCTCATTCAATGTTTATTATTATCTGTGTTGCCCATATTTTTTGGTAATCATCGACCAATGAGACGAGTGTGCTGACACTTCATTTCTCTCTTTTCCGGTGGGTCTCTAACGGTGCACTCTTGCATACTTAAAGAAGCTGTAAGCCCCACTGAAGCTACATTTCCTTCATTAAGATGTATTTCAATAGCAGAGCATTCTAGGTGCAACTTGTTTGAACAAGACCCCAACAGGCCCAACTGGGCTCGTTTATCACCACTGAGGAAGTGCGAAGCGCCCCGGACAGGTGTTGAAACCTGCTGGTGGAAAAATCCCTGTATTTTGACACAAAACATGATCTCTATCACTAGTTTGGACTTTAGTTGAAGTCTTTATGATACATAAAGGAGGTAGGAGGGTAACTATTTCCTCCCTCGGCTTGCTCTAAACCTTTAAACTGCACAGTCACCCCAAAGGAATGGAAAATGTTTGAATAGTACCTCCACTCATATTACACCGGTGCATCAAATTTCACAACTCTAATACAACGAGCATTATGAATGATGTGAAAAGTTTCTAATGGTCTCTTGATTTGCTGGTGTTACCCAATCCTGCCCTCAAATCATTAAAAAGAAAACGACAAGCAAGCTGGTTTCCATTCAACCACTTACTTTAACTACTTAATGGTCCCTGAATGCCTTAATCACCGCAACTCCAGATAAGTTTTTCAGTTGCTCCCTGAGAAAACAAACCTCTGACTGACTTTTTTGTGCCAGATATTGGACTCAAACCCAACAGCAAAACAATAGTCAGAAGCTTTTAGTCCTTGCAGACTGAAAGGAGTCACTGGTGTGGTGATATTTCACATAAGGAACAGTCTAAACCTTTTAAAGTGGAGATCTCATGTTGTAACTTGTGTCTTTGAATTATTCTCATTATTCAAACTTGGGTAAGTACTCACTGTTTGCTCTGTTTTTCCCGTCTTAAGAAGGTTTTAAGAAAACTTGCAGACACTGAGTGTGTGTTTTTTTCTGTTTAAGAGCTTTATGTGAATGGAAGAGTGATGAAGGTTACCTCCGGGGTTTAATGGGTAGAATCCGCTCCCGGTATGAACCCAGAGCCCCCTTTTAAGGTGAAACCCTAGGTGTGGCTCACGTGTGCTTCCACTCCCAGACGCTGTCTCTATGTGAAGAAATTCCAGGCCTGTCGGGGGTTGCCCGGGTTTTACTGGTTTATAGCTCATCTTTTTGGCCTCCTCCTGTCCATGCAACCATGTAATGAAGCCGTAATGAGTTTGTCACTCTTATTGTCACTTATTTCCACATGGGAGACAGACTGGCCCACGGCCAAAGGTGAAGACACCAGCTGCACGTGAAGTCATGTTTTTAAAAACACATTTAAACATGTCAAACTGAAAAAAAACGATGAGTTAAGAAAGAAAATGAACATTTTTAAATATATTTTTGCACTTTTTAAAGAAAGTTATTTAAGCAGTTTGAAAAAACTTCTGCAAGCTTAGGCACTCTTAATTAATTGGGTCCATTAATGGTGTGCGATAAGCAATTTTTAAATATGTAGCCAGTTTTGTGGTTTTATTGGATACTTTTAATCACGTTCATACGAACCAGTAATATTTCGATTGTATTTCTATCTTAGCTTTGGTACAAATTCCACATATTGTTGTTTTGAACTGCGTGCATTCAGAACTAGTCAGCACCCCTGTTAAACATGAGGCGATGCCCCTTTGTATCTCACAAAACAGTGAAATATCTAAATATAAGAGGGAAATTGATTAGGTGGGCCGAATCCACTCTCACACTAAAATGAACAGTTCCAACAAACACCCCTCTCGGCCCCCCCCAAAAAAAGAACAACAGGTTTGCAAACAAGAACTTAATTGTAAGTAAAGAATCAATCTCACCAGGCTAAAATAAATCGAATACTGAGACCCTCTAGTATTAACATTAGGATTAACACCACCACACGTGGTCATGCCTGAGATCCATCTTGTTTTCTAGATTCATCCAGGTTTACATCTTCAAGCAACAAGGATTACGTGCTGCTGCAGGAGCACTAGTTAGGGCGATGTGTCAGATGTCGGAGGACACCATCATGGCTGCAGAACAGAAGGAGAACATGGTAAGGGACCAGATGTAGAGGGGACACCATCATGGCTGCAGAACAGCAGGAGAACATGGTGAGTAACCAGATGTGGAGAGGACACCATCATGGGTGCAGAACAGCAGAAAACAGGGTGATTTGCCAGATGTGATGGGGACACCATCATGGCTGCAGAACAGCAGGAGAACATGGTGAGGGACCAGATGTGGATGAGATACCATCATGGCTGCAGAACAGCAGGAGAACATGGTGAGGGACCAGATGTAGAGGGGACACCATCATGGCTGCAGAACAGCAGGAGAACATGGTGAGGAACCAGATGTGGATGAGATACCATCATGGCTGCAGCATAACAGCAGGAGAACATGGTGAGGAACCAGATGTGGATGAGATATCATCATGGCTGCAGCATAACAGCAGGAGAACATGGTGAGGAACCAGATGTGGAAGGGACACCATCATGGCTGCAGAACAGCAGGAGAACATGGTGACGAACCAGATGTGATGGGGACACCATCATGGCTTCAGAACAGCAGGAGAACATGGTGAGGAACCAGATGTGGAGGAGACACCATCATGGCTGCAGAACAGCAGGAGAACATGGTGAGGAACCAGATGTGGAGGAGATACCATCATGGCTGCAGCATAACAGCAGATTATCTGACACCGGAGTGATGGACACCAGGGGTCAAATAAACAGGGGAAGATGAGACACAGGTGGATATAGCAGGGAGAGGCAATTGGCACCAGGTGTGCAGAATCAAGGCTGAGGGCCAGATTTGGAGTGAGGAAATGTTACAGAAGAAAGGAGGATCATGTCAACAATTCTGAGTAATATAGCAAAAAAAAAAAAAAAAAACAGTTATTTCTAAAAAGCTCCCAAACAAAGAGAGCTTTGGATCCCAAAATCCAGGAGAGAAGTAACGTGGTGTCTTCTTACTTTTTAATCAGGTTGAGATTAAACTGGTGATTTAATTTGGTAAATTTTCCACAAAGTGGCGCCACTGAGCTCCATCCCTCCTCTGCAATTGGAGAGCTAAACTATTTTTTATACTGAGAAGAGGTGGAAAGAACAGAAGACGAAAGAGAGGAGCAGTGTACGGTCGTCTGGCAGCAGCAAAGCTCTGCTGATTAAAAGCATGTGCTGAAGCAGGCTTTTCCAGCTCTGACAGACAGAGCACAGCAGCAAATGGACATGAAGGAGAACCTAAAGACCCCCACACATGAACACATACATACATAGTTGGACATGAACACATGTGGCGACACTTTGGTTCAAACACATTTGGAAACAAAGCTGATGGAGATTCTAAAGCGATGATGTCCAGAAATGTGAATCCTATCCTGTGATGTTGCAGCCGTTCATAATGAATTTAGAACAAAGGATGAAATGTTGCTGAATAAGTGAACAAAGAGTTCCATACAGAAGTTTGAGTTTCCCCCTGTAACCTCATGAATAATTATACACAGCTAGTCAGTACAAGTAGAGAGCTTCCTAAATGATAGAAAGAGGTAATTATGAAAAAAAAAAAGAAGTGGGTGTGCATCCTATGGAAGAGCATCACTGGCTCATGTGGGGAGGAAGTGAACCGAGCCAGGAGAAACCAAACAGAAGCGGAGGGCCAACGAGGGGCTCCAAATCCAAAAAGAAGTTCAAACTCAGAATGAAAATACACACAGCCGAGGCCATCAAATGAAACAATCCTTTCTCTCCAAACAGAGATCTGTTGCAGGGAAGTCAGGCCTGAAACAACACACAGACTACTTTGTTCTCTGGCGGTTCCAGGCCAAAGCTGACAATCGACAAACCCTCAGAAAAGAAACAAATCGAGAGATGAAGAAAAACCCTGATGTTGTGCAACAAATTCATTTTTTCCCTCCTTCTTCATTTGGACTTCCAGTCTCTTCGGTTTCTTTGTATTTCACCAGTGTTTTGGTGTGGCCAGGTTTTAGGGTATTAAATATTTATCCAGTCCTTGGAACATTTCCTTCAATCTTTTCTCACTGGGGTGGTTTTGAAAAACACACGAGCTGACTAGTTCACCTCTAACTAAACATTTTCAGGAGATTCGTGGGGTTGTGTGGGTGTAAAAATACATCCATCTATGTATGTCAGCGCTTTTCTTGACACAAGAGGGGATTAAAACAGCACAAACCGAGACAGCAGAGTCCACAAAGGAGAGGTTGCTTGGTCTAAACTCCAACTGGGTGGACAAAACTAAGTTTGCTGCTTTTGTCTGGTTATCTGAGTCTCCGAGCTCACCTCCAGAAGCTAGAAGGACTGTTCCGGCCTTCTTGTCACCTCCTATTTATACAACCTTTGATTTATAGTCTTTATGTTTGCAGTGAGACACAAGTGTTGAATGAGGCCAAAAAGTTTAAGAGGAGGGGGGTGGGGGGGTTTACCCAGTTTACCCATAACTTACAATTACATTTGACTGAAATTTCCGGAGATGGTTTCTAAAATATTTTATTTTCCGGTGATAGGATGCATTTAATTGTCAAGTTACTTAAAAATTGTTTCCTCTTAATGTTTGAGAAGTTTTCTGAGCAGAAATGAGACACATTAAAATAAAAGCTCTTTGTTTTTCTTGATTTATGTTCATTTCTAAGGCCAGCAAAAGTGAAGTTCTGTCATTCTTTGCAAAGTTTTCTTTGAATAATTCAGAAAATTTTTTTTCCTCTTGCTTTTCAGAAGAAAATTTCAGAACTATTTTATGGATTTTTTTTTTTTTTTTTTGTCTTAAGATGAACACAAAAGCTGTTTTAACCATGTCCAGTCTGAGAGTAGGATTAATAAACCCTCCAAACTCTTCTGGATTCACCACTGAGAAACTCTCTCTTTATTATTTTCACATCTTGATTCTAATTTTTTCCATCTGGTTCGATGTTTTTTTTTTGTTATTTAGCATTTTTTTCTTCAAGATTCTGCGTCTTCTTTTCAGGCTGAGATCAATAGTTTTTCTGTTTTGAAAATAATTAAAAGATGCGAGTAGTTGACTTTTGATTAATTAGGTAATAATTTTTTTTATGTTAAAGTGAAGGGCGGTATGATGATGCAGTGGATAGCACACTGGACTCACAGGAAAAAGGTTAGCATTTGAGTCCTGGAGTGGAAGCGAGACTTGAAACACTGACCTTTCTGTGTGAAGTTTGCATGTTCTCCCTGTGTATGTGTGGGTTTTCTCTGAGTACTCCAGCTTCCTCCCACCCTCCAAACACATGCATGTTAGGCTATTAAATTGTCCCTAGGAATGAGTGTGCATGTGGACCTATGAAAGACTGGCAACCTGTTGAGGTGTACCCTGCCTTTCACCTTAAATCAGCCAGAATAGGCTCTGGCACCCCTCGCAACAAAATAAGCAGTTCAGAAGACGAAAATAGACACTAAAGTGACAAAGAGCAGTGGATTTAAACAAAAGAAATAGAACCAGATCAAGTTTGATCAACATAAACCAAAGACCACTCAGATCACAGCTTTGAGGAACAAAAATAATAACCAAAAGGTCTCTCTTTCGTGTGGATCCCCCCACTGAAGGGTTTTTAGGAGTTTTTTTCTCACCGTGAAGGAGAGTCTAGAGCAGGAATGTGCTAATATTGTCTAGTTAGCATTTGTAAGTTAGTTTTCTTGTTGTGTATTTGTGTGTATACATTCCTTTTTTCTTCTTTCTGAGTCAGTAATGTGAAGCCCATTGAGAAAGAAATTCTGTGATTTTGAGCTATACAAATAAAATGAATTTAATTTAGGTTATAAAAATACTTTTATTGAAAAAGTAACATATTTATGGTAATGGGTTTGTTACTCAAGCAGGTTGATCATTGAAAAATAACTAAACAGAGAAAACGCCATTTTTAAAAAAGTTTTTTGTTTTCAGGCAACACCAATTTTAATGTTGATTTAAACCTCTTTTTTTTTTTTTTTCTACCTTAAGACGATGCTTTGGTGCCTTACAACACACTCCTCGAAAAGATTAGGAATAAGAACTGGACTGAAAATAAATTCAAAAACTTTGGAAGACCTCCAGAAAAGCTTGAAGATCTATTAATCTCAACTACTTTAGGGAATCAGGGAAAAAAAAAGGTCTGGCTGCTCTGATGTGGAGAATGAAGAAATGAAAGGTGGCTCAAGACATTTATTTAGAACTGTACATGTGTGTCTGTTTATGATAAATCTTCTGCTCGTCTTCTCCACTAAAGGCACAAATAATATCAACCAGATAGACATCTGTAAGAAAAGTTTTTACTGGCAGTGCTAACCCATGAGTGAAATCTGGACAGCCCATATAAACAGTTTCAGAAGACTTGCTCAATCTTTTATCACAATCATAGGTTGCGCCTCCTGTCCCAGCATGAATCCCAATAAGAACAGTGTGTATCAGCACGTCATGCCACCTTGCCTGGCTTTGGGGGTCTTATAAATATTTTACAAGTACAGTGTGTTTTTCAGGGTAGAAGCAAGTAGCTACCTGAAGCATACAGTAAAATTAATAACTGGGTAGAGATGATGCTATTGGGCATACCGCAGTGTTTCGACAAGTCAGGCTGAAGAGTGAAAGCCTGCAGCATTGCATGAGATAATTCCCAGTTCCTGCAGGAGGGGATTATATTATGCAGTGGCTGTGGTGCAGATGCATGCTGCACTCTGCTACTGGCTGCTTTACATCACCTGTGATCTCACTCTTAATGAGAAAATCTGCTTTCAAAGGTGGTATGGAAGATCTTTATGCAATACATAAATCTGCCTTTATTGGCCAGACTCGTTCATTTAAACAGATGCACTGACAATTAAATATAGTTAGTTATGTAGATCTATAAACTGTGGACTCTGTAGGACAACCTCAGCCAATCAATTTTGTGCCTATCACTGTGACAAGTAAAAAAAAAATCTATTTGTTGAAGATGCAAAACCAAAAAGATCTTATTACTGCTTTGACGACACTGTATCACTTTTTTGTCTATTATCATTTTTTCCTATGTAATCTTTTCAGATGAAGGTCTGGGCGGCACAGTGGCCTCACAGCAAGAAGGTCGGGCTTAGAGTCCCAGGTGGGGACGATGCTTGGAATATTGGCCTTTTTGTGTGGAGTTTGCATGTTCTCCCTGTGTATGCATGGGTTTTCTCTGGGCACTCCAGTTTCCTCCCACCTTCCAAAAACATACATGTTAGGTTGATTGGCCACTATAAATTTACCACTGGAAATGAGTGTGTGGCCCCACGACAGACTGGCCACCTGTTTGGGGTTTATCTTGAATTGGCTGGGATGGGCTCTGGCGACCCCATTGGGAATGGACGATTTGGAAGACGAAACGAGATGGAGTTCTAGTGAGGAGTCATTTTGACAGAGCTGGATTAATAATTTGTGTCAGATAGAAGTTTATACATCTGGTTAGATTCAACCATCAAACTTTTAATTGGTACCGTTTGCAACGCCGTCCAACTCAGACAATGCATGACATATTACACTGTCAATATTTATCTAACAAAATATCTAAAATCTCAAATGACTAATCATACTGTATATATTCAAACTTCTTTAGGGATGGCATTTAGAATAGATACCTCATTTTTAACAATTTTGCTTTACAGTTGTTTTCATTTGGCTCATGAATCATTTGGAAAAACAGGAAAGTCATAATTGACCAAATAAAAAGCATCCAGCTCCTGTAGCTGTAAAACAAATCCAAATTTTCATTTGCTTAATGGTCGGCGAGCAGAGTTGGCACTCTAACACTCAGGTTTATTTTCTGCACACATGTTGCAGAGTACTCTGGCCAAATACTTCTACTTCAGTTGCATTGGTTCAAAAGACTTGAGATTAACTCAGTAATTCTCTTTTTCCTTAAACTTCCCACCAACAAGCCTTCCAAAGAAGCCTTGTTTGTTTAGTCTTTTATCCAGTTTACTCAGGTTTTATAGAGTTTTTCTAATCATCTATGAGTCTGATCAGGGAATTAACACCCTGGAACATCTTAGGCTGACCAATCTTTAATGATTCCATTTGTGAATAATTTTTCTACCTTTAAAAATACAGAGTCTAAACTTTTTGGAAATGGTCTTCTAACCCTCTAAGATTAATGGCCAGTAAAAGTAACTTCTTCAAGATGAATGCAGATGTTATTTTTGGCATTATGTGTGGACATACCAGTAGATGCCTTATTAAAACGTCTTCTTCTTGAATCAATCCTGTCCACTTAATTTCAAGTAACTGAGTACAAACAAATTTTATTTCATTAAAACCTATTGGGATAACTTTACAACTTTTTGCCTGGATGTAAACTTTTTGTGGAAAGTTACCATTTCCCTCCTTGCGTGTATTTTAAATAACCTTAGTTTTCCTCATTAAAAACACTTCAATTTGTCTTACGTTTGTATCCATGACAACTCCGAGTTAAGCTGGTCATCTAATTTCTTTAAGTCAAATAATGCATCCACCTTATCTGCCAGAACTAATGAAGTCATGGAGGAGGTATGTAGTCCCACACATTTTATGATAACCCACATGTACACAAATCTGCGGGGCTCCGCTAAAATCCTGATAACAAGTTGGCGCCACAGTAAAACTGATATCACAAGACAGAGTGAATGATTGGAAGGAAAGAAAGCATCTGTCAAACACATGGTCAAACAGATAACTCTGATACACCTCCATCATTCACTCAGACTCTTTATCAACCCCTACTTTCTGCCTCTGCTATTCGTCTCCCAGATTCTCTATCTCCCAGCTTGGGGTGACCACTCAGTTGGGGGTGCGGTAGTGCCCAGAGGCCCTGCTTTAAGCTTCTTCTTTCCTTCATGTCAAAGTGATGGAGAGGGGTTATCAGCACAATTTTTCTTTTCCTCCCTCAGAGGTAAAGCCTGGGAAAAAAAGAGCCAGGCCAGAGGGATTGAGCTGTTCCTCTGTTTTGAATAAAGCCGAGCTGTTAGTCTGATGGAAAGCGGGTTGTTTCACTGTCAGAGTGTTAGACTGAGACCGGGTCGAATGCACATATCAGTCAAAAGGAAACTGTGTAAGGAGCTACTTTATGGTGATTGATTGTTTTAGTTTAATGTGGCACTCATACACATTAATAACGCTTTCATAGCACTCGTACATATGATGATCATTACATCGGTTAGACTAGTTGGGATAAAGAATGGGGTGGTTGTTTTTTTACAAATGGAGAAAGTTTTTGTTGAACAAAAGAACTACTTTTGAGTTCTTTCTCAGAAATGACCGAGTAGGTCTAAGAACAACCAGGTCTTCATCTTTGTCCTTCCTCATATAAAAGTCACCCAGCTGTGAAAAGAAGCCAAAATACACTTAACTAATCTGGTTGATCTTGCATTTATTGACGATGAAAACTTCAAAAGGACTGAAACTGGAGCAGCATGCGTCTGCTAAACCATGGCCAATGCAATTTCCACTGGCAGGCGAAAAGGGGGGTTAGTGGGAAGGGTCTGACCAGTGGATGGCGCTTTATTGGTTGCATTCGCCGCGGCATAAAACTAATTCACCCTCGATGACAACCTATGGAAAAGGGGGCGAAAGACGAGACGCATTCTTTTTAACCTCCCCATCCTCCCTCAACCACTTCTTTATTAGCTGGCCCCTCAGTGACAGGGCTATTCATCCTTTACTCCACCGCTTCTCTCCGACACATACGACATCCATCTACACGCACGCACCAATCAGCTCAAACCTTTCATTTCACCAGCTGGGAATTTATATCGCTTTTTTAGACTGAAGGAGGAACTGGTTTGGGACTCCATCACTCTGGTGCACAAGCTGTACGTCATGGCTGCAGAGCGGTGGGGCCCCTCTCACACAGCCAGCTTAGAAGGCTCTAAAAGCTCTGACACAGACAGGAAATTACAGCAGGGAAGTTTGAAGCTGAAAAAGATAGAAGAAAAGGTCTTTTTATTCAGCTTTGCCACACAAACAAAGAGCAGAAAAAGGGTTTCAACATCATGACAGATGAACTGTTGTCTTGGGTATAATTCATCCTGCCCGGGCTCGGTGCTCATCACAAGTTTAAACCAACTTTACTTTTCATCACTGCAATTTTAATAGAAGAATATCCTCAGAAGCCGGCTGGATGAAAGTAAAGCAAGTTGCATCAAGTTTTTATTTTGTTTAACACCTCATCCATCAGCCAATCTGAGCATGAAGGAATACGTACAACTCCCAGAGCAGCAATGAGCTTCACGTTGTGATAAAGTTAGACCCCAGGATTTACTGGTAGACCTGCCTCCAGCAGCCCTATCAGGTTGCTCTGATTGTGGGTCAGCATAGCCCTCCTGGTTTCACTTAGAGCCCTGTTTCATTATTTCAAATTTATCACTGCCATGTTTGCCAGTCGCCATGTTTTTTTCCCTCCGCAACGTAATTCATCGCATTTAATAATGCTCAAACCGAGACAATTTTAAGGAACTGCAAGTTGGAGTTGTTCCCAGGCTGGGGGGGATTAGGGGCTCCCAGAGGGCTGCTGGGTAAAGCAGTTAAGTGGTGCCCAATCACAGTGGAGAGAACATTAGTGGATATGTAGCGAGTCATTGGATGACCTAAAGGTCTAGTTTGGCAGCCACCCACACCACACCCGGTCCTGTGTTGTGGGACAGGAGGCCAAGACCAAGTCCCTAAAGCAGTGACCAGAACGGTGCCATGAGTGGATTAAATTTATCCAGTTAACCCGTCTACTGTTTAACATTTTGGGCTGATGATGTAAAACGATGAGAAATTATAAACACTGGTGTACTCTAAACTTTAGTAAACTTTGTTTAGTTAAATACCATCAGATTTATTTTTGCAAATTTTTTAAAAGTGGCAATGCCAAGATTCAGTAATTCATTCTCTCTGCATCATCTTCTTTTAATAATCCCCTCCTTTGAAAATGTTTCATTTAATAGATTCATATTTTTTTCATTTGGTCCAAAAGAAACATCAAATCAATCAAAACACATCTTATCCAGAGACACATGACTTCAAAGTAATAAGCTGGAATTTTCTAACTCAAGGGATACTTTACCCCACTTCTTTGATTGGTAGAACTCACTTATTTTGCCCCTTCCTGGAGTTGTAAATACCCACTGGTTTTTAGAACACACAACACGTCAGATTTAGAAAAAAAGCTAGAAAATGAAAGAGAAAAGAACAAAATCATCAAGCTGAAAAGAACTCGAGAGGATGGACGGAAACTGAATTGGTCATCATCAAGGAGGTTTTCAAAAATATTCTTAATGATTCTTGTGTTGTGTTTTGTGATAGAAGAGTTTCAGGTGAAAAGAAAGAAAGAACACAAAGTTGAAAGAACATATTGCTTAGATGCTGAGTTTGGATCCGTCAGGTAGGGGACTAAGGTAAGACCTAAGAGCGGGTTTTGGATGTAGTAAAGGAGAACATGTAGGAGAGAAAATTAGAAGAAGACCAGAGATAGATGGAAGAAACTGACTAGCTGTGGCAACCTCTTCTTCTTCTTTTGGCATTTCCCTTCAGGGGTCGCCGAGGCAAGTCAGTTTCTTCCATCTATCCCTATCTGCTGCATCTTCTTCGGTCACGCCAACTATTTTCATGTTTTCCTTCACTGTAGCCATGAACTTCCTCTTTGGTCTTCCTCTAGACCTCTTTCCTGGTGGTTCTAAACCCAGCATCCTTCTGCCAATGTACTCTATCTCTCTCTCTCTCTCTCTCCTCTGCACATGTCCAAACCATCTCAGTCTGGCCTCTCTGACTTTATCTCCAAAACCTCTAAAAAGAAAATTAAAAAAGGAAAAAAAAGTTTTTAGAAAGAACTGTTGAAGTTTTTAAGGGACTCTTCCTAATCTGAAATTTCAAAATCCCAAATGAATTGATCGATAACAAAATGGCTTGATTGCTTTGTAAAATAAATCAGACCAGTCATCACTGCTCATGCATCTACAGTGGGATTTAATCTAATCTTTCAGGAGCCACTTTACAGCTGTTGTCCTGAGCCGGAAGCTCTCTAGTGGGAGTGTGAGGACAGCCCGGGCTGGGCCACGAGAGGAAAAGAAAGCTGGGATTCATCCCACATTACCATAATAGAATTACCGTAGAGAACAAAGCAGGCATTAGTGCGCTCATGGTGGCATTTGGAGAAGCTCCATTCCTCTCACTGGTGAAAAAAAAAGAAAATCCACCTTTTGTTCCCCCTTTCATTGGCCTGCCCAGATTGCATCAAGAAACAGAAAGACAACATCTTAGTTGCACTTGGTTAACGTGCACCTGCATGTGCACACTCACAGCCAGCCAGTGGCTCAGCATTCAGAAGGCCGCAGAATCTGCCAGTCAGAGGGGATTACATCTGCATAACTCATACACCGCCTGCTCCCCCAACTCTTCATCACTTCAACCTTTAAGTTCTTCGCTTCTTTCTTTTTCTTCATCTATTAGACATCTGTCTCGTCTGATGTAATGGGCTTCCTAAATGCCAGCACTTGTCCCAGCTGTGGTGCATCAAATATCATTCAAAGTTCAAGCTGCTCTGCAAACTAGTGACCTCCAAATATTCATCTCAAGGTTCACTCGCTCATGCTGAAGTAGAGAGTTTCTGCACTCAGAAATAACTTCTGACTTGTGGATCAGAGAAGTTGTGGTGAAGCCAGAAGATTGTCTGACAGATAGAAGACCAACGTGGCAGCAACCTAGACAAACACGGGGAGCAGTTATGAAATGAGCCAGCAGCTCCTACATGGCTTTCTATTACTCGGTGACCTACAAATGCACACCTCAGCCAGGAGCTGATGCAAGGGCATGTTACTCATGTCTGTATTCATGTTGGTGGAGTAAAACATCTGCCATTGAGTTGTCGGTCCAGAAGTGCATAAGTATGAGAAAGGGGTGTGTCAGAATAAACTGAATAAATAACTTACAATCTATTTGTCTCTTCAGATGTATGAACCGTTCAACTAAAAAACATTTCAATCAAGTTGGGATGGTTTCCAAGCCTGTGCTGCCCCTCAGTGGAACACCAGCAAATAGATCAATTAAGAATAAGAAATCACAAGCTCACAACATTATTAAACATCACTACACATTGGCTGCAGGACTCATCTGATGTTGACTGTTATATATGGTGGGCAATATTGAATTTGAACATTTCAAAGATTACATCTGCTTTGTAGTTTCCTCTGTCCAGGACATGTTAAACAATCAGGATTAAATACAACCAATAAACAGCAATAAATAAAACCTATGCTTTGTGTATGTCTTCCTAATGTTAGCACCGAAGCACGGTGTGTGTTTTCCTCTTTAATTCAACGGAGGAAAACTGAGCTTGAACTTGCTTGCCTCTTGGCAGCTCAGCACGTGCTTATCCTCCTGAGAGAGGGCCTGCACAGGCTGTAGTAAAACAGCACACCCCCTCCAGCCTCACCCCCACCCGGTCACACAGGTCCAGTGTGTCTGGTGAGGCTACGCACGGAGGAAACACACACTCTGCATGAGTTGAAACAAAAACACGAAGCTCAGAAAAGACCCAAATACAGCAGTGGAGTCCCACCGGACCCACAGGAAGGAGGCCAGGCAGTTAAATTGGAATCTCTCTGTATGCACATACATGCACACACAGGCTCATACTGTATACAAGTTCACGTGGACTCACATGCCTGCACATATGCACAAGCAGCCGTACAGGAAATAGGTCAGCTGCAGAGCAGGTATCCTTTACATCCTCTCCTGGCTCCCACTGTCTGCTGATGAAAGGGAACACCCTCATCTCTGTAGGCCCAGGGCCCGCTTGGCCTCGTGTACAGCAGCTCATAAAAGGCCATTTCCTTCATAATCATCCCTGGCTTCCCCGGTTCTAATCTCTCAAAGGACAGTGGCAATTAGACTAGGAAGGGCCCCACTGTAGTAGGGGCATCTATGGCATCTGTAATACCTACAAGCAGCTATTTAAATAGAAAAGAGAATGCATAAGAAATCCATTTTGGGGTTAAACAGAAAACTCTTGTTTGTAAGACTGTGTGTACTTCCTCTCTAATGTATCTAAAGGTTACTTAAATGTCTCTTGAACTCTGTCTTGTCATCACCTTATTGTTGTAATCCTCAGCAGGATATTCATGCAGAGTTCATTTATCATTGACACTTTACAGCCAACATTCATAGAAAGCCAGAGTCTGCATGTAGCTTAAGCTCAGTCAACATCATCTTTCAGCTTTACTTCTGCAGCGTGTTGACACAGCAGATTGGATTTCCTGTTACCAGGATAAATATAATCTCCAAGTTTGTCGAGTGTCCGCAACATGGCAGGTGTGACAGCATAAAGAAAGTTGATCAGTGACAGTCGGAATCATTTCGTTTCTCACATTAGTTATTTTTAAAGGAACAATCTGCTCATTGATTCCAGCAATGAAAAAAATGGACTGTGACACACATGTGTAAACCACTAAAGACTTGTTATGGAGTCATTTAGAGGATTTTCCTGTTCACAAGTTATTAGCAGGACTGGATAATAGTTTGCTATGGAGTGTTAATGTACCAGAGATCCGGTTGTACCCCCATGCTACTGTCTCACACCCCCTCATCCTGGCTTCTCAGTGTGGTGTTGTGGTTCAGCATGGTCACGGTCTGCTGCACACACTGACATTCATTTAAATGGAATCAGATAAGGCTGGGGGCCTGAACAATTTCAGCGTAAACATCACCTGGAGCCTCCAGCATGAGACCACCACTCCACTTAGAGGTCACAGGCGGAAACGTCAAGGTGAGAAAAAGCCTGAAAAATACAATGAGTATACAGATATATAAATAAAAATAGAGAGACGTGACATTTAAGGAGTCATTAGAGCAACTGACTGCAGATGTCAGATGAGATCTGGCTCCCCACGATGCAACCTTATCCCCCCAGATGTGGGTGAGGAAGGATGGAGACTGATTGTGTGAGAAAAATAGATAGGACCCTCATGCTGCGTTCTGGTTTCCTACTCGGTAGACTGAAATCAACAAGCTGTGAAGAGAAGCGAGAAAAACAAATTCCAGCAGGATGCAACTTCGAAACGAAACTTGTCAATTTAATGCCATGCTAAGTTTCAGAGCTGTGGAAAAAATAAAGACGGCTTCAAATTATTTCCTTCACCTGGGACAGGGGTTGCCAAAGAAAACACCTGGGGTGTGTTAGGAAAGCAAAGAAATGTGAGATAATTACAGAGAAAATGAGTGAGGAACTGAGAAATAAAAAAGAAATGTGTGCAAAAAAACATGGAAACAAAAAAGCAATGGCTTTTTTTCTTTATAAGTTGTGTGAGCAGCTCATAGAAGTCAAGTTTTATCATCAAAACAGGCTGATGGGAACTAAATGACCACACATACTGGACAGAGTTGGCTTCCGACACTAAGAAAACATCACCAGATTGATTTGTTCTGTGTGTAAAACAGTGATTTCCATCTGCCTAAGCAACAGAAGTGCTCCTCACAGCTCTTAATCTTGTGTTTCTGCAGGAGGAGGCGGTGAAGGCCAAACAGCAGATGGAAACAAGTCTTTCAGGAAATTAGTGAAGGTGGTGGAGCGAGTGAAGCCGCCAGGTTTTCATTGGGTGTTAAAAAGATGTGAGGGGGTAATAAAGCATATGTAAGGTGGAGAAGAGAAGTGAGAGTTGTTGGATGGAAGGACCTGCATACAGATGACCTGGCCTCTCCGTTGGTTATTTATCAGGCCATTAAAGGAGTCCAAGCAGGTCATTTGTGAGGACTGAGTGTTCCAGACTCTTTTTCTTCTCTTTGTGCAGCCGAGAGACAAGAAGCAGAATACATGTCGATGAATAAATATGAGGGGGTGAAAGGAGTGAAAACGTTAGAGCAGGGCAGTGAGCTGAAGCCAGCTGTTGGGCCTCCTCCTGAGCAGAAAAGAAGTAATTAATTGCGGAAGTGGTTCATGCAGAGACTTATTCACTAGCAGGACAGTTTGATAAACGAGTAGCTCTACCTGGGTTAAATCAAAAGAAGAGCGTTAAAAAGAACAATTAATAAAAACAGATCTTTTACAAAGTGCCTGTAAATGACTTCATGGACCCTCCAGCTTGTATTGAGTGATAAGAGCACCCTCTTGTGTCAGATCGGAAACAAACGTCATGAAGTGAATCATTTCTGAATTTATTGCCAACCATATATACATATAATTCTATTTTGTATTACAGCTTGAAGCAGTGGGATTACAGTGTAAACAATGGGAAATAAACTGGCACAAAAAATCAAGAGAAACAGCTAAACAGCTAAATAGTTTAACTGATAGAAAAATTGACTGAAAACTTGACTGAAACTGAATCTCAAAAAGGCAGGTTGAACCATGTATGTACTTAGCTAGTCTGGGTTAAATCCTTCTGGTGTGGAGATGATGCACATCGAGCATGAAATCCCCTAAAATAGTTCAAGAGTTGCTACAGTTGTGCTGTCTTTTTTTTTTTGCAACGGGGTGGGGCGGAAACATCACTGAAGTGTTTATGAAATGCATCAACGTGTCAAAGTTCTGCAGAGTTAAGTAACCGTTTCATTTTTAGGACAACAAGCAATTCAACACACTTCCACTAAAGTCCTCTTTCAGACTTTAGAGGTGATGTCAAAGGTCTGAATCCATTAGGTGGGTGATCCGGGTGCTGATGTGGACAACAGGAGGAGGGTCTATGATTGTGCTAACTCACATCAGAACTGATTTTCACACATATGACAACTTAGCACATTTTGATTTCTTGTTTTACACACATACTTCGATATACAAACATCAAATAGATCATCATAGCGATTAGTGTGTCAAAATTCTCCATTTGGATAACTGGAATGCATCACTGAACATCTAGTATCTATTTAACAATATATGTGGAGCAGAACGAGGAAACACAACCAGGTGTCAGCGTCCTATTTCTTTTTTTAACACAAGTGGTCGTACTTGTTTTTATTTAAATTATAAAGTATTTTCTCTCATCTCAAAGTGCAAAAAAAAAAAATCTAACATTCACACGTGGAGTGGCAATCGAAAAAGGAAAAAAAAAAAAAAGAAGATGATTATTTGAGGACAAACACAAGTGTGTCAACTCAACAACATTAAGGCAGACTAAATTCCCACAAGATTAAAATTGTTAACACAGGCACACAAAACAAAATTTAACAAGTGATCAACATAAAAAAACGAGACTTCATCAACCACCAGGCTGGTATAAAAGTGGATGGAATGAGAAAGTGTTTCTTTTAGTCTTTTACATGCTCACAAACATACACCACTTTGACACACACATATACACAAACAAAATGTGACAAACTCACAATATCACTTCCTCAAACCTCATCTGTTGATGTGAAGATGATAACTTTGTATTCAACACCTGTGGATGGTGATGGGGACAGAACACCAGGCCCTGTAATCCACATTTAAAATTTTTTAAGATTATTTGTTGCCCTCCATGTCCAGTTCAATTTCCCCATCGTCCGCCGCAGGGTCCGGCGCGCTGCCCTCTCCCTGGAAAAGTTCCTCCATCAATTGCTCTCCAGCGGTGCCAGCGCGGGATGCCCACAGGGCAGCACCTTCTCGCAGGCCGAGCGAACGGAGCAACCGGGCGTATTCCAAGAATGTAGCCTCGATAAGTTTATGTAGATCAGTGGATCAAGGACAAATCTGTCATAATCTGTAAATATATAAAGGTCCTGTTTCCTGCAAAAAACCCCCTCTTTTTTTCATCATGTCTTACGCACATAAACAAACACAATTTGGGCTTTGGAACATCCATTACACGCATTGGCAAGCGAGCATGTGTAAAATACTTCCTGCTATTTAAAAAGCATTATCGATTTTAACTTTTAGTCTTTAAAGTCTCCCCAAATTTGGTACTCCTGTGCATTTAAGACGTTTTGAAAAGCACTTTCTATTCCTTTCATTATTAAGTGCTAAATGAATAGAGATTCATTCAATTTAATTTGATAAATAACTGTTTAGGAAAACAGCCTAAAATAAAACACAATAATCTTTTCAAAGCTGCTGATTAGTTTCAACAAGATGATTACACTTTGATTTTTAAGGTAAACAAGTCATTTAGATAGGGGAAAAATAAAACTAGCTGAGATTGCAGGATTTTTTCTGCACGCTTTGGTCTAAATAACACAGAAAATGTAAAATAAATTCGAATAAAAAAACTACCTTTAATGTTCTCCTCTCATATGCATAAGCCAGGATCACCTGTCACTATTTTAGTTTAGAGCTGGATGAATTTTATGAGCGTTACTGTGGAGTGAATGATGGTGCAGTTGAGGATGGAGAAAATGAAGAGTGAGATTTTACCTCCTACAGAGGTGATGTGGGATGAATATTAAGTTGTAAGAGTATAAAGAAAAGAAGGTTAAAAACTTAAGAAAAAAAAAATAGAGTTAACCCTAACAGAAAACAAAGTGATTAAGTAAATAAAGACAAATGTATCACAGTAGTATTTTTATAAAATATCATTTTGTCTAGTTTATGGAGTCCTTTTTAACATGTATTTATTTCTAAACATATGACTTGTTTGGATCTTTTTTTAAATGAACATTTACTGCTCTCCACATTAGCTTGTGGTTTGTTTCATTGGGATTCCAAGTATTTTTTTTTTTAAATATTGAGATTATGAAGGCAACTGGTTAACATTGAAAATTTTCTGTTTGATTTCAGCAGAAAGAAAAATTATGAAGCTTCTGTAAAAACAAAATAACACAATGTGTATTTCAAAAATTTCTAGTTGAAAACTTCATAACTTCAGTATATTAACATCCTCTGTGAATACTTAGTCAGTTTCATCGAGTTAAATCCCTCTCATCAGACAGATCTATGCAAGCAAAGAAGAGACTCTGTATTGTAGCCAGCTCTGATTAGAAATGGCCTTGAAATGGCAATAACAGCTTTTGAAAAGGATATTTGATGTGTCGTTGGCCTCCATCACCCCATACTTCAGACAAGCTTCAATGAAGAGGGCAGCGCGATCAAAGTGCCTCATGCTGGCCAGAAAATGGAGACAAGAAGAGAAAGGTGTGGACAGGAAGAGGTTAGAAGCGCTGCCAGGAACCAGCCTCATTCTCATGTCTGTGTTTCTGAAGCATACATCAACCCAGTTGCCCTGATGACTGTCTAATTCTCTGAGAGAGCTTTTTGCTGCCAAGGGCAAGGAAGTAGTTAGGATCAATGCCGAGCTAAGAAACACGGGTCAGCTAATACAAAACTTTGAAATGTACTTTTTAAAACTCAGGGAGAACAATGACATAGAGATGTTTAGGTCAAAAAGTTGTTAAAAAAAACCCAGATTGAGAATACTAAGTTTAATTTTTTTTTGCATTGTCTTTGCATTTTGAAATCCCGTTTTCACCACTTTAATTAGCATTAGCTAAATCCTGAAGTGAAAACGACTCAAACTCGTTGTAGTGACCATGAAAGCGAGTTTACTCGTTTAGGTTTATATAAGGATTAAATTTAATGATAAATAAAAATGTTGTAACAAATTATATTTTTGTAAAACATATCTGTAGATTTAACTAGAGTATGCTGTTTCGGAGAAACAGCGCGTTGAATGCCTGCTCGCGGGGGGCGAGGACGCCGATGCCCTTTTTTTTTTTTGTTTTCATCCTCTGATGCTGAAAATGACCTGAAAGCTGGCTAAAAAAAAAAACCCTGAATGTACATGTGTGCTGGAAAAGGATTTCAAACACATTAAATTTTTAAAAAGTTTTGTCTTTTATTGTGAAAATCTCGTTAAAGTTGTGTAATTATGCTTTAAAGTTAAGAAAACAAAACAGCGTTAAAGTTTTTTAAAAAAAAGAATTTTTAATGTAAAAGTGTGTAAAAGATAATCATTTTTCATTATTTTGTGTCTTTTATTGTGAAAATCTCATTAAAAATGGCTAAATATGCTTTTAAGATTAATTTTAAAAAAAGACGAAGAATTAATAAAAAAAGAAAAAAATTAATGTAAAAATGTTTGAAAGACAATCATTTTTTATTATTTTAGGTCTTTTATTGTGAAAATCTCGTTAAAGTTGTCTAATTATGCTTTAAAGTTAAGAAAACAAAACAACCCTAAAGTTATTTAAAAAAAATAATTTTAATGTAAAAGTGTGTAAAAGATAATAATTGAATATTATTTTAGGTCTTTTATTGTGAAAATCTCATTAAAGTTGTCTAATTATGCTTTAAAGTTAAGAAAACAAAACAACTGAAAAGTTCTAATGAGCTGTCTTCCCATCAGAGCTCCTTAATTGCGCCTCAAAACACACCTGATGCAGGTCACAAGACCACAGAAACAGAATCTGCATACAGCCAGCACAGCCTACTTCCAAATAAGGAGATGTCTGTGACATCACACAGACTCCTTCATTACCTTATAAGGAGATGAGCCTCTGAGAGCTCATTAATTGGGCGGCAAAACACACCTGCTCAGGTGGGACAGAGAATTTCTGAATATGCAAACAAATGCTAATTGCGCGAGAATGGAAACAGATAGAAAAAAAATTCTTTCAGATTAAGAAAGAGGACGATGAAATCTACTTGGGGATGTAATTTTATTTTTGTAGCTCAAACAGAAATGAAATGGCAGCCATTTTAGTGTCACAAAAATGTCACTTTTTGGGGGGAGGTCTCCTTCTGAGGACCATAGAGGAAAATCTGTTAGTCTGACAGATTCAAGAGTCACCTTGGATGAAAGAGGACAAGAATTCCTCCGTTTTGAGCTAAAATTTATGTTTGTGGGATAAAAACTCAAAGAGTTATAAAAATTTGTTTGGAAGGGTAAAATTTTAAAAACCGGTCAGAGGGTCAAAATTTAGACCTGACTTCTCGACCTTCGGGAGCCCGTAGCGGCTAAACCGTCGCTCTGACGAAAAAATGAGCCGAGGTGCCAACTGTTCCTGACAAAATTTCCTTCGTTTTGATATAAAAAACTTTCCGGTGCGCCAAAAATTGTGGGAGCTAGAGCCTTTTGAACACAAAGAGTCTGGTTTGTCTCCACACTCTGTTTTTACAGTGCGATAGAGGAGAAAAAAAAAAAACTGATTTTTTCCATTTTTTCACTTTTTTTTATAAAGTGATTGCTCTGAAACCGTAGAAGGTATGAAAGTGTCCTTCGGATGGTAAAGAGGTCAAATCCTTGTGACCCGTTTAAACTTTAAATGGTGTTTCTAGCTAAAAGTATGCCAGAGCTGGAAAGCTTTGAAGAGCATGTGGTTTTCGGCCAAAATTGCATTATTTCCAATGGGGCCCATTTTTTTCGTGTTTTTTTGCGATCAATCGGAAACCGATTAAAATTTCAAAAAGTTGAATAGATCCGTAAATCTCATTTCCGAGCCGGTCGTTTTGAGCCCTGAACGGCTGCGCTCGGGCAAACGGATCTTGAGATTTTACGTGCCAAAAAACGTACGGAAGAATGCGGAAGATTTCCATATAGTAAAACAGGATCACTATAGTTGAATGCCTTTTAGGCATTCAACTGAATATGCTTTCTGAGCTTCGTACCCAAATGAGGGGAAACTTTTACTTTTATCAGTTGAATGCCTAAAAGGCATTCAACTATAGTGATCCTGTTTTGCTTTCTGGAAATCTTCCGCATTCTTCCGCCCCTTTTTCGGCACGTAAAATCTCAAGATCCGTTTGCCCGAGCGCAGCCGTTCAGGACTCAAAACGACCGGCTCGGAAATGAGATTTACGGATCTATTCAACTTTTGGAAATTTTATTCGGTTTCCGATTTATCGCAAAAAAACACGACAAAAATTGGCCCCATTGGAAATAATGTAATTTTGGCCAAAAACCACATGCTCTTCAAAGCTTTCCAGCTCTGGCATACTTTTAGCTAGAAACACCATTTAAAGTTTAAACGGGTCACAAGGGTTTGACCTCTATAACATCTAAAGGACACTTTCATACCTTCTACGGTTTCAGAGCAATCACTTTATAAAAAAAGTGAAAAAATGGAAAAAATCAGGGTTTTTTTTTTGCCTCGCTCGCACTGTAAAAACAGAGTGCGAACAGAATTCACAAAATTTGTGTTCAAGGAGCGCCAGAGCCTACATTTCTGAACCGATCTGCAAAAACTTTATATCAAAACGAAGGAAATTTTGTTGCGAACAACTTTGGATGGAGCATTTTCTTCGTCAGAGCGACGGTTTAGCCGCTACGGGCTCCCGAAGGTCGAGAAGTCAGGTCGTTTTTTCGTCCCTCTGACCGGATTTTAAAATTTTACCCTTCCAAACAAATTTTTATAACTCTTTGAGTTTTTATCCCACAAACATAAATTTTAGCTCAAAACGGAGGAATTCTTGTCCTCTTTCATCCAAGGTGACTCTTGAATCTGTCAGACCAACAGATTTTCCTCTATGGTCCTCAGAAGGAGACCTCCGCCCAAAAAGTGACATTTTTCGACACTAAAATGGCTGCCATTTCATTTCTCTTTGAGCTACAAAAATAAAATTACATCCCCAAGTAGATTTGATCGTCCTGCTTCTAAATCTGAAAGAATTTTTTTTCTATCTGTTTCCATTCTCGCGCAATTAGCATTTGTTTGCCTTTTCAGAAATTCTCTGTCCCACCTGAGCAGGTGTGTTTTGCCGCCCAATTAATGAGCACTCAGAGGCTCATCTCCTTATAAGGTAATGAAGGAGTCTGTGTGATGTCACAGACATCTCCTTATTTGGAAGTAGGCTGTGCTGGCTGTATGCAGATTCTGTTTCTGTGGTCTTGTGACCTGCATCAGCTGTGTTTTGAGGCGCAATTAAGGAGCTCTGATGGGAAGACAGCTCATTAGAACTTTTCAGTTGTTTTGTTTTCTTAACTTTAAAGCATAATTAGACAACTTTAATGAGATTTTCACAATAAAAGACCTAAAATAATATAAAATTATTATCTTTTACACATTTTTACATTAAAATTATGTTTTTTAAATAACTTTGGGGTTGTTTTGTTTTCTTAACTTTAAAGCATAATTACACAACTTTAATGAGATTTTCACAATAAAAGACCTAAAATAATAAAAAATTACTATCTTTTACACATTTTTACATTAAATTTTTTCTTTTTTTAATAATTCTTCGTCTTTTTTTAAAAATTAATCTTAAAAGCATATTTCGCCATTTTTAATGGGATTTTCACAATAAAAGACCTAAAATAATATAAAATTTATATCTTTTATACACTTTTACATTAAAATTATTTTTTTTAATTACCTTTTCAGTTGTTTTGTTTTCTTAACTTTAAAGCATAATTACACAACTTTAATGGGATTTTCACAATAAAAGACCTAAAATAATACAAAATTATTATCTTTTACACACTTTTACATTAAAATTATTTTTTTTAAATAACTTTAGGGTTGTTTTGTTTTCTTAACTTTAAAGCATAATTAGACAACTTTAACGAGATTTTCACAATAAAAGACCTAAAATAATATCAAATTAATATCTTTTACACATTTTTACATTAATTTTTTTCTTTTTTCAATAATTATTCGTCTTTTTTTTATTTCAACTTAAAAGCATATTTAGCCATTTTTAATGAGATTTTCACAATAAAAGACTCAAAATAATTGAAAAATTATCATCTTTTACACACTTTTACATTAAAATTATTATTTTTTAAATAACTTTAACGCTGTTTTGTTTTCCTAACTTTAAAGCATAATTACACAACTTTAACGAGATTTTCACAATAAAAGACAAAACTTTATAAAAATTTAATGTGTTTGAAATCCTTTTCCAGCACATATGTACATTCAGGTTTATTTTTAGCCAGCTTTCAGGTCATTTTCAGCATCAGAGGATGAAAAAAAAAAAGGGCTTCGGCGTCCTCGCCCCCCGCGAGCAGGCATTCAACGCGCTGTTTCTCCGAAACAGCATACTCTAGTTCCACATGGGGTCTTGATTTAATGGTGCACAACTATGACTTCTTTTCTCATGAAAACATGAGGTGTTCCTTCAATGAATATACTGTATATAATATTCAAAAAGACAACGTGAAATTAAGCTTCTTCTAGAAGTTATTTAATTCCCAGTGGACTTTTGGTCCAATGAGATAAATTTTTGTTGTTTAATTATCTTTGTTATTAACTAAATTTATATTTTTTTGTTAAGTTTTGATGGTTGGTTGGAAAAAATATTCATATTGCCCCATCATCTGATGCTTAGCTGAATGGTTATGTTCTGCCCACATTGCAGGAGAAGGATCTCTGATGGAATTTTCTCAGACCACAGACTGTCAGGAACCATCTTTGTACATCTTACGAGGGCAGGCCTTTTCAATGATGTGATGACTTCCCAATGTTCATGTACAGAGATGATGTCCAACTCACCAACAGGAAGTAATAAAAGGAATAGGAGAACTTCTGCTTTCTCACATGCATTACATATCTTCCAATCCTTCAGTATTTTATTAAATCTCTAAACTTGTCAAGTGTGATAACTCATTTAAAAAAATTCACAACTACTTCATGTACAAATGTGGAGACTCCTTCAGTTTATTAAATGTCTGTTACCACCCAAGAATGAATGGAGCCCTTATTATCCTCTAAGGTAGCATCAATTAGTGTATAAATTCTTAGAGAAAGTTCTGAAGGGTTTACCAACTGACTGATCTCGAACTGGTTCTTACCTGTGCAGCATTTCTCCTACTTTGTAAAAGCAGCCGAGAGAAAGCAGCACCAGGATTGCTTTGGATTTCTGGTTGACCTGTGGGGAGCACAGATGTTCTGCCCAGCGCTTCAGCACATCGGAACTCTCTGCTGAATTCAGCCGCACCTGGAAGTGCACAAAAACGCTGACTTAGCAAGGAACAGCTTGCAGGTGTGACCTTCCTGTGAATTTTCATCAAGAATGTGAACTCTTCATGCAAACTAAAAATGTCAAATCAGATGTAGCAGAGCAAATATGATGAGCTTTTATTTTTTCTTCTATTTAAACACCGGCACATAAAGCCTCACAGACAGTTTGCTATGCGGTATTTGCTGTTTCCTGTTGATGGATGCCGTCATGCTGAGTTACCTTAGCCAGCCAAGCGGCTCGGTTCCACTCCCCATAGGTCTGCAGGTATCGGCAGGCATCCGCTGCCTTGTCAATCAGACACAATAACTGAACTCCCTCTGCAGAGGAACAAAAGTTGAGAAGTCACAGTGGCCTCCTCAGGCTGTTGCAGCATCAGGCGGAATGTTTTTAACCCTCAGTCATGGGAGAAATAGTTTTAAAGGCAGAACAGGATATGTGTATGTGTGTGTGTGAGAGAGATGGAAAAATGTATGAGGTGTTGTTTAAATGGTTCTGATTGTGAGAGATCAGGTGGACAAAAGGGGAGAGTTTTATTTCGCTTATGTTTTAAACGGTATTTTTAATGTTTGTTGTGTTACTTGTGTATAAAAAGATAAGTGATCTATAAAAAAAAAACTGATTTGATACTAATAATTATTCATACCTCTGGCAAATTTTGACGCAGAGTTACTTTGAATCATAACTTTTTTTGACTGGAAGTGACACATGTTTCTTTCAAAATGTAGCAAGACATGGCAAAAAAAGACAGAATTATGTAAAAAGAAATCTTGAATTTAAGTGAGTCTACTTGAAGAGTTGGAGCTCATTGCTAAAAATAAATTAGCAAATTACCAGCAGGACATGTTAAAAGTTGATCAAAAGGTTGATGAAAGGTATGAAACATTTGTTTCTTGCAAAAGATCATGCAGTTCTTTTTTGTTTAATCAGTGGGACGGATTTGAATTACTTTGGACAAGAAACCTTTCAATCAAAAAAAAGTTGAGAAAGTTTTATTTCACAAAAAAACCTTTAATTTTTAACATTGTCCTATTATATCTCAGTATATAATTTCCAGTAAACAAAAAAATCAGTTTGATTAAATGTAACCGAGTCAAAATTTGCCATTAAAAGAAAAAAAAAATTATGAGCAAGACTAAGAAAGAATAATTGTCCAAACATGATCAGCTTGCAAACAGTGATTATTCCTTCCAGTTTTCTCAAAAAAAAGAGGGTTTTCTGCTCACACACACAAAGAGAAACACTACCTGCCAGCTTCCCATTAGCAATCATGTTGGTGGCAACAAGTTTGATTGTGGACTGTGAGGGGCCTGATGAAGTAATGGTGGTCACCAGGCAGGCCTTGAGTGAATCACAGTAGTAGCTGGAGTTGTCCGCGCTGGTTTCTAGCAGTAATTGCACAGCCCTGTCCGTCTGAAAGCCACAACATGGGGAAGAGAGAGTAATGAGCAAGGCAGCAGGAAGAAACGAGGCATTACCATCAGAACCCAGCAGAACTAAAAGGGGGAAATTATGTTTATTATCACACTTTCCATCTGGTATAGATGACAGCTCAATCACATGCTGGGGTCAGTCAAAGCCAGCCTGTGTGTGTCTGAGTGTTAGATGGAGCTGCATCTCCAGCCTAATGATCGTAGCGTGTGATTAGAGTAAGCCCGATGACATTGACAGAGGAGAGAGGTGGAACCGGTCCCTACAGACTGATTCTGCCCTCATTGCCATTAGAACTGATAGGATTTCATTATGATTATGACCGTTTTCGTGTGTGCCCAGGCTAGAGTGTGAAGGCAAGTAAAGCTGAGTGTAAAAAGAAAGTGACCTCATCCATTCATAAGATGCAGAATAGTTATCTAAAAACTGCAATACCGTAAAATTCTACTTTAACATGGATTGATTAAATCCAACATTTGTGGGTACCACTGCTGCAGATCATTGACAGTGTAGTTCTTACCTGTCCCAGCAGGAGGAGTTGATCAGCACATTTCTTGGTGTGTTCATAACTGGATCGTTTCATCTCCTGAAGGTGAACTCGGTCCAACTGAAATTTCTGGAAAGTGATAGAGATGAAACAGCAGGTTAGAGAGAAAGAAAGAAAGAAGGAAGGAAAGAGAGGATGGGGAACAATTACAGGAATAAAAGCTCCCGAGATGGAGAATGTAATTATAAAGTGTTTAAAAATGTAAGAAGCTCTCTTTTTCCTCCCACAGTTTCTTTTATATTAGTGGATGTTCCCTCATTATTTTATCACATATTCCCAAAGAGGTTCTCCCTGGGCAAAAGATGATTGACATAGAGCCAAAAAAAAATAAATACTGCAGTTATTCTAAAAAAAAAAAAAAAAAAATGTAATTATAGAAAACAAACAAAGACAAAATTATCATGATGAAATGAAACGTTTTTTTCCTACAGAAACTGTTGGTGTAGACACACAAATTTTAGTAATCTCTGAACTCTGAGCTCCACGTTGAAACCAAGAATATTTGTCATCAAACCCAGGCTGCTGCTACCAAAACCGTTTTCTGACCGCGGGAGCTGTAAAATATCTGATCTGTTTCTTAGAAGTCTGAATTTTGTGATCACAGCATGGTTCCTCATTAACAGGCTGCACGACTTTTACAGAGACAGAAGAAAGCATAGCCCCTAAAAAAAAAAAAAAGCTGAAAAAGACAGATATAAAAAAACCAGATAAATTGAACTTCTTTAAGCGATAATCAAACAAGACTAATTAAATCCTTGATATAAAGTAAAAGGAAATATTTAACTCTTCTGCTACCTGTAAAGATGGATCAATCCTGAAAATAAATAACTGGAAAAAAGTACAACATTATGGATGCTGAGCTGCGGGTGCTGGGATAAAAGACCGACATACAAGCAGAGACTCAGGGGCCTCAAAACTCAGCTGAAGGATATGGATTTATAAATTATATCAAATGTAATATTGTCATATCTATGAGAAATGTAAATGGTGAACGGTCAAATTTAGTTGATTTCACTTCTGAAATAATACTGATATGAAAAAGACTGAATGAGCAATCTTTTTTTAATTTTGCTTTTGACATTTTCCCACCTATTGTATAATTTTGGTGAGATTCACATCAGACTCTAACAGAACTTAAGTAAAAATAAGAAGCATATTTTTCTGTAGTATACAGTATACCCAAGTCGCCTCATGTTGCCATCCCTGGTCAAGCAAATCTCTCCAGGAAGGCATGAGACACAAATAAAGTATAATTATTTTAATGAGCTGATAAGCCCAACACATTGTGGATTTTGTTTCAAAAACTTTGTGATTCTCAATAAATGTTTCAGTTACACACATATTCGTTCCATCCAAATCCATTATACTTTCTTTTCCAGCCTTCCCACAATCTATGCGTGCCCCATCTCATATCAAATCCCATCACCTGGGCATCAACACAATTTTGTAAACAAAATAAACAAAACTAACCCCTTTTTAAAAATGAAAACTAAAGTCACAACGACAATAATCATTACTTTAATAATTAAGTTTCTCACTGCCCAGTTCTTGAGTCATTTGACAACCTCAGCTTTTTCTCCAATTTTTTGTACATCCTCCTTTGCAGAAGCCATTTCTAATAGAGCTCAAGTTCAAAACACACTTGAGTCTTACATCAGGTCTTTGCTGCATAATTTTCTCATTCCCAGCAGATACTTTAAGGCATCTGCTGTATTTTTCCTGTCAAACACTTCTACTCTAATTTGTAAAACATACAACAAATAAGTTTATTTTAAACAAAAAAATTCTGACGTCGCTTATATGACTGTTTGAATTTAATTAACCTATATAAAAACTATAAAGCTGACAAAAAAGAGGAAGAATGTTATGTGTATCACATTATTATTTAAGGAAACAGTTAATATCTTCTTGTCTTCATTAGCATTGATTGAGTAGCTTGTCAAGGAAAAAAAACCTCTCAGTACCACAAAATTATAAACACTGAATCTTTAAATGTGTCTGCTTGTCTTTGAACTCATTTCTTTGACAGAGTACATATTTTTTATGTTGACCTTAGACGCTGCTTTGGTTTTGTCATGAGCAACATGTATTGATTTAAGAAACAAATCTTTATTAATACATACTTCAAAGTGAAGGTTAGAATCAGTCGGTGGGACTGTCGAGGGGATTAAAAGTAGTCGAGAAGAAAATAAGAAATGGATTTTTCTCTCGAGTTGCTTGTTGCCTTTTTGGCATAGTAAAACACATGAAGCGATTTAGAATGTTGTTATTCGTCATGAATGTGTGAATTTTTGTATTTTTTTTTACTGACCTGAAAGTAAGAGCTTTCACATAAAACATCGTGACAGATGTCCAAGTGGTTCTGAAGAGACAACTGGGTTGTTTCGCTTCCCTCTGCTGTGCTCACACTCAGCTGGCGGGCCTGTGCAAACAGCTGGAGGTAGTGAGAGGCTACTGTCCAGAACTGAAGATCAGACTCGTCCCCAAACAGCCTGAAGTTTACAACAACAGAGCAGCTGAGTTTAGAAAAGGGAGATACTCTCCTTGGAGTAATTAGTCACACCACATAGGTTTCACATGGCTATGCTCACTAATGACCATAGTTTCTGAATCTTCCTGCCCACGCCTCGTTCTTTCAGCATGATTCCCTCCTCCTACTGCTGTTGCTGCTTTTTTCTTGAATCGTTTACTCCTCTCAGCCTTCTTTAATACATCTGCACGGGCAAACTGCTGTTGCTAGGTTACCTAGCATCACTAACAATGGCATGGGAGCTGAATGACCAGATGCAAAAACGTCTTTTTGAGTTATGTGAAAATACGGCTGCTTTATTGAAAGAAGAGAAAAAAAGATGGGCAGCCTATTAAGTTTCTAAGTAAACAGCAACTTTCTTAAAGAATGCATAGAAAAGATGTCGTGCTTTCACTCTTACAGAGTGCTCTAGATTTGTCAAATATTCCGGGAAAAAAGGATCTGAAGCGGGTTTGTGAATGGACTAGCCGACATCAGCTTCTTCTTCTCCTCTCAGCATTTTTGTTCCAGCGTCGCCAAAGCAAGTCAGTTTCTTCCATCTAACCCTATCTGCTGCATCCTCTTCGGTCATCAGGGCTAATACAATATTTATCAGGGCAGCACATTGCCGTGGCTGCTCATTTCAATGGTTAATAAACCACAATTATTCCTATCACCCTGACATACAAAAAGGTTTTTAAGTACATATGAGATTAAAATTGAACTTTAATCTGATCATTTAAAAATTATCTACATGAAGTTTTTATGTATATTACTTACAATGTCAGCATTTAAAGGTATTAAAGTTTGTTTCACAGTTTGTATAAACTCCTATTTGAATGGCTGTAGGTGAGCTGTAGTCCCTGCTGGTATTATAATCTGCACATCAGCGCTAGCTGTGCAGAATTGTAACTCACCGTGAGACCAGGAGGCAGCGCTGCAGTAGGCTAAGCTCCGGGTCCTGAAGAACGCTCTTCATATCACTGGGGAGCCAATCAGAGACAGACAATCAGAACATGGCTGCAGCCAATTATACTTCTCAAACACAGCCACCCCGCTAGCACGGTTTGTTTTAACAGACAGTGCTCTCTTTTGACGTGCAGTTTGCGCAAAAATGACCATGGAAGTCTGACAACAGTCAAAACTACAAACTACTCAGTCCAGGTCTGAAACAGACATACACCCCTCTTGTCCCTGGAGTTTGTGTTGTCAATTCGAGCTTAAAAATAAAGCCACATTAATTTGAACTTGTTACAATGACTCACTTTGACAATGAATTCAGTTGTTCCTGGATAAGGCCTTTAATCTCCACTTTTTCACTGTAATCTCTGTAACAGATGGATCAAAGACAGGTAAAAGCGTTTTTAGGCATTTTTTTAGAAATGAAAAAACACAAAAAAAATTCCTTTTGTTATTTCAGAAAGTCTGTGTGATGTCATAATTCTGTATGCAGATTGTGTCCATATAGCATGGACACTATAGTCAGGTATACACATACTATTATAACTGCCGGAAAAATTAAAATACCAAAGAATTAAAAATGACTGATGGCTCAAGATTCAATATTTCATTAGTTCTGAATAAATCAAAATCAATTCCTCACAGCACACACTTCCTTTAAACATTCACTGCTAAGTGCCTTTTCTGAGCCAGCAAAATGAGTCAATACCAAACTCCAATAAAACTCATTTTACTTAAATTCTCTTGTCTATTATAAATTTCTTGAAAGGTTAAGAAATTAACTAAAATGCCAAAACAGATTATGAACTGTTTAAAAGTTTGTCTGCATCCTGAGAGCTATTTAATTAGCTGCTGAAGGAGTTTATATGTTTGGCTAGTGTGGGAACTTTTAAATAATTTCTATTGACAAATACATGTAAAAAACCCCTCCTCAGCTTTCTTAACTTTAAAATTATTTAAATTATATTGATTTTTAACATGCTTTTATTTTCAATTCTAAAAAAGATTTCATGCATTTTTAATTTATATTGGTTCCCCATTATGAAGTTGTCAGTATGCATGCCATCTGAATTGTTTTTACATGAAATGCACAATTTAAATACACAAATTTATCTAATAAACCAGATGCACAAAATCCAACTGATTTGGGGAGAAGTGGCATAGCTTTATTATGCTGTTTAAGCAAAATATAAAGCATCTGCTTTGTTTACTTCTTATAAATAATTTGGATTTAAAATAGGATTCTAGGTAAGCTAGACAAATACTTTATTCACCTTGTTCATCACCTAAAACCGCATATTGTTACATCGTCATGGAAACATCTTCATTTTCCCCATATAAACCATAGTGAAATTAGTAAAACTGAAAGCAAAATAGATAAAAGTATCAGAAATTAAAAACGGATGCTCAAAATTCTGCAGCCAAATATTTTGTTTTCTTTCAAACATTTCTTGCATTTTATTATTAACAGGATATTTGACCATTTCACAAGTTTGACCGACAAACTCCTTATTTTAATAGACTGAAAAAAAAACCCCAATGTATTTTTGAAGTGCTTCAGGTTGGACACATCTCAAAAGAGGTGTTTATGTGTTCAACTTACACCTGAGTGATGTCCATGGTGAAGGTTCCTGACCAGGGCTGCAGCAAAAGGAAAGCTTTGAGTGTGAGGGCAGCTCGGGGCAACAGCAGATAAGGGCACCAAACTGGATCTGAACATATTTTAAACAGGAAAACAAAAACACACATCAAACTGTCTCTATCTCCTCACCAAGTGGGAGTGTGGATTTGGGATCCCTATAGGGAATTTTTCGTTTCCATCCATTAACATTTTCTCTTCCCTCGCTTACCGCTGAGGTCCTGTTCATCCATGCGGTAGCTGGCTGATTTCATTGCCATTTCTAGTACGCGAATGCAGCCGTCATCAGACGCCAGCACCACCTTATCCGATGTGCACCAATCAATGTCTAAGATGCGGTAATTCACGTTACGGCCGATCCGCATGCTGCTCACCATTTGCACCTAAAAAGATGTATGGGTAGAGATTTTTATACATGTATACAAAATTTCAAAACTAACTAAACAATGTGTTTAACTGGGGTATATCTTTGAACAAAATGTGCTTTTTTAATGATTCACCAACAAGTGTAAATGAACTAGTCAAATGGATCTGTGAATAATTTATTTACCGTATTTTCCGCCCTATAAGGCGCACTGCATTATAAGGCGCACCTTCAATAAATGACATTTTTAAAAACTTTTTCCATATATGAGGCGCACCGGATTATAAGGCGCTACAGTAAAGGCTGTTCAACTTTGTCCTCTAACTGTGACCATCTCGCTTTGTTCCGCGGAAACTCTGTTTTGTCTTGTTTACTTGGCGCAGCGCATCCTCTTGCTTCCTCCACTTCCTTATCATTGATTCATTGATGTTAAACTCTGTCGCTGCGGCCAGAGGTAAGATCTTAAGCCCGAGCCAAAATTCGGGTCAGGTCGGGCCTAAAAATGTCAATCATTACGTCGGGTCGGGCTTCTCTCTCGCTGACTTTTTTCTTTTTTTAAAAAAAAAATAAATATATGTTTATAAAATGTAAACTAAAATGAGGTGTGTGTACTAAACTAAGGAATACTTGTTAAAAAATTAATAATTTGAATAAAACAGAGAAGTAATGTTTTACTACTAAACAGGATCCGCAGAGCCAGCTCATGCTCTGCGCGTGTGAACGCCTCTCTTAATTTGGTAATCCTCTCCTGCGCACGTCTTTATTTTATTTATTTTGAACTGCTATCCCCATATGAAGGAGTAAGAAGTTAAGGATAAACTAAATTGCTTTCATACGACACCAAAAGACTGTCACCTCGACGCTGAGCAGGCATTTAAACAGCTGGACTGGCAAAAGGAATGATCGCTATTTTATCATTTGTTTCAAGGACCGTCCCTCCTCATCGCGCTAAGCAGGCCATCACAAACAAGTGTGTAAGGGGTCCGATAGTGTGATTTTTTTTTTTAATTAAAAAAGCGTGTTCTTGAAAATGTTCCAATTTATAAATTTTTATAAATGATATATTTATAAAATATATCGCGGGGTCGGGTCGGGCTGGATTTTTTTAGGCCCGATCTCACCACTGGCTGTGGCTCTATTCCCGTGTTCCACTGCGTGACCGATCGCCTTGAGTTTAAACTCTCTTTCATATACGTATCTCAGCATGCACCGCGCACTACTTCTTCTACGGGGGAAATGGAGTCGGCGGCTGCTTACCGCAGTTGCGACACCTGTTGTAGCTCAATATTAATCCATATATAAGGCGCTCTGGGTTAAAAGGCGCACCCTGGACTTTAGATCAAATTTAAGGTTTTTAGGTGCGCCTTATAGTGCGGAAAATACGGTATATTGTTTACGTGTAATCAAAGAATGGGTAAAGTCTTTTAGAGAATGTTTTCTTTCTTGCTTGCTTTCTATGAGGCAGCCATCAGTGACACCCAGCTGCCAACAAAGCACTGAAGCATCTCTGAAGTCTCACCACATTTCCTCCCCTCTCTTTTTCATGCAGCTCCTTTCTTTTTCCTTCCCTTCATTTTCCTGCTCTGTAATCCTCCCTCATTTTCCTTTGCCGTCTGATCCATCTGTTGTCTGGCTTTCCTAACTGGGGACTGAACACTATCCAGAAACAGAACTCCACTGAGACAATCTTCCTCCACCTTATGCTCACAGGGACATTTATCTACGTCCACATTACTGAAGGTGCAATTTCTAAAACTTGTAACAACTGTGTAAGCAGCCAAAAATTATTGTGGTGTGGATGGAGATAACCAAGAAAAAAAATGGAGCGATAATCTTAAGTACTGCAGTGAAGTCAACACGGGCAAAAACACAAAAGATCATCCGTCCTGTTGTAAATGAGTGTTTACATGTTGAGGGAAAGCAGTTACACTTATGTGTTGCTCCATAATGACTGTTTACTGCTCAATAAAAAACAACAACATGCATTTTGTAGAGGCATATTTTACTTTGATATACCATCCCGATTTTGTTGGGCTCACAGAAACCAAATTAGTTGATCAGTGTGAACGACTGTAAAAAAAACCTGCAATGAACTAACAAACTAGAGCAGTTTTTGGTTATTTTTCCAATTTCATTTTTGTGCTGCAGGGAAGGAATGCACACTAGAATTTTATCACCAACTGTACCAATAAATTTCTGAATCAACAGCAGCAATGCCAACAGAAAGAGATTTCACTAACAGAGTTTCTGTCATGACTCTCACCTCTTTGGTGTCCCAAACTTCAGCTCCATCTGTGTACATCACCAGCAACTTCTGGTTACCCTTACCGGGGGCGAAGCGGATCTTTTTCACCCAGCCGCGATGAGTTGGAATGCCCCTAGAATTATCAACTTCATTTTGAGCAATTTATATTCATTACATAGGCTTAAATTTAAAAGAAAAGTACAAGGCATAATGATCAGTTAGTGTGGGTAAAATGAGAATGTTAAAATGATTGTCAGATATTCAACTAAAACTATAAATACTCACTACATTATAATAAAATCTAATCAGAAATGGCCACCCAGTACTCTGATTGTGGCAGCGTGAATCCAGTGATTGGCTATTCCTGCCAAGTATGGGTTGATAAAAACAATTGAAGCATTTTATCAGCTTATTTTTAGGGCAACTAGTGGCTACTCAACAATAAATGCATTCATGATGGATTTTGTTGTGTTAAGTGACTCTTGACAACATCCCATGCTCTGCATGATTGCCAGGTCATTGTAATCCAGAAAAAAATCTGTGCTAAATAATCAAATACAAACATGACATGCAGAGTTTGATTATCTGCTGATTAAAATTTTCACTGTGTAGTCAAAACCGCATCCTTGAATACCTGATTTTGTTTAACCGTAATACATTAGCAAAATAATCTATTAACACAGAGAAATGAGTCATTTTTACCTTGACAAACGAGCCTTCAGGTCCCAAAAATTAAGATTGCCATCAACATCTCCAAGCACCAGGGTGTCACCTTTCCAAGCAATGCAGGCAATGCTTCCCATGCTGCCCTAAAACACAAAAATATAGAGAGCTTGGAAGGAGAAAAGTGGAAAAATACAAAACTTAAAACTGATTAAATTTGCTAAGCAGGACCTGATTAAAATAATGCCTTAATTTTTGAACAATTAAAGCTTTTTGTAGGTAATGAATTAAGTTTTTCTACAACTTTCATTGTCCTGTGAGCCACCAGGACCTGCAGAGTTACTTCTGTTATTATCCTTCATACAACTGCAGAAATACATCAATAAGAAGTATGTCACTGTTTACATGCCTCGCCTTCACTGCAGCCAACCTCTGGTTCTTAAAACTGCATCATTTCAAGAGAATAAAAGCCTTGTTTTGTTCCTTTGCTGTAAAACATTCTGCTGTCCAAAATTTAATGTTTGAGTGCAGATAAAAACAAGACAGTAAATTGAAATATCTGTGGCAGCTGAGCGGTAAACAAGTGTGGCATCTGGCTGTAAGTAGAGCGATGCGTCACTCTCAGACATGCTGCTTGTGTAAAAATGTCAAATACAAGCTCAGCACAGAACTGGAAACTTTATAGTTGTTTTAAACATGGGAACATGAAGAGAACTTTTTAAAGACAAATTTTTATCTAATTTATGAATTTTGTGAGACGGAGTGCAAAACAAAAAATGTTAAACCAAGATAGGCAGAGGGTTTTCTGTTCTTATAGAGTAGGAAGTAGAATGTTGTTTTTATTTTATTTAGAGCAAAAAATGAATAACCTCAGATTTAAAGTGTAAAATGGAATGTTTTTGTTGGTTTTTTGCTTGGACTTTTTCATTTGTAGATCACATGACTAAACAAAACAAAACCTCTACTTTGACTTAAAAGAACAAGGATAATTTCTTTAAGTTCTCTGTTTTTGAAAAAAAATAATAAATTCCTTTTATATTGTCATTTGTTTTCATTTGGAAGTAAATGAAGCTACAACGTTTTTTACAAGAAAAAGTTGCTAAACTACATAAAACTATATGAAACAAAGTGATTGCCCACGCAAAAAGAAAAACCAAAAACTGGGCAAGTTTTGGAATGTTTATGACTGACCATGAATCTTTAGCTTAGAGACTGCACTGTATTTTGGAGCCAAAACCTCTACTATCATCTGTACCTGTCTCATTAAAGGGCACAAAATGGGAGACAATATGTTTTACTTCATTAGTGTCAAAGTTAAGAGAACCTATTTTTCTGTTAAATTGTAAAACAAGACTAATGATGGGGCATTGCAATTGGGCAGAAAACGTGGTAAAAAATTTCAAAGAAAAGCTACAGCACAGCATTGATGCTATGGAGAAGAGGGGGAAAACCAGAAAAATTCTTGCCAATGTTCTTATCTGTAGAGCTTACTGGACAGTGATCGATGCAGTTCACAGATTAAGGTTGGAGCAAAGTAAATAGAGGTGTTTGAGAGCCAATATCAAGAGAAAAGGATGATAAATAACTTTAACAAGAACAATAGAGAAGATTAAACAAACACAGACACACAAAAAAACTTGAGGTTGTTTTTTTTAACTGATAGTCCAATCACTGTACAAAAACTTTGTGTAGATAACTTCTAAGTTAGACAAGTTAAGAAAAAAAAACAGCTAGTGGTGAAAGAAAAACACCCGTGGACTCACATCAGGCGGAATTCGAGCTCCATCTTTCACCGTGTTGCCCTCTACAGTGATGTGATAGACTTGGCCGTCTGTGTCAGTGAAAACAAAGTGCTCTCTGGCTGAAATGGCCTGGCTCGTCTCCGACTTACTTTCAGCATCTTGAAGAAGACTGCATGAAAGAAATAAAAACAAAAAAAGTCCGTAATGATCTGATGTGTTTGAGATTATCCATTTTAGTAATAGTGGGTTTAAAACAAGAGGAGCTCATAGAGGAGAGGTTGTAAAAATGAAGCTTTTGGAGGTTTCTACCATGTTTGAATGTTATCCTCTTATCAATAACATACCTAAAGTGGTTTCCTATTTTATCATGCATGTTATCCAATACAGTATTCAGATATGAAAGCCAGGTTGCTCTAAGCCACAAATTTTGTTTTCTGCCACGTCCACATTCTAACGTGAGCAGGAAGTGTTTTGTAGAACCAGTGCACAGGTCCTATTAACGCTTCTATTGGCAGACTTGTACAAAGTACTAAATTAATGCTGTGTCATGCACATGCATAAGGGGTATGATCAGGCGGGTAGTGAGAGGAGGAAGGAATTCACAGAATCAAAATTAAATTGAAACTGAAAAAAACATCTGGAGACTTTTTACAGAAATAGGAAGAGCTGAGCCGTAAAACAAAGCTCTCTATTTACAAGTCGATTAACATTCCCATCCTAACCTATGGTCACCAGCTGTGGGTGATGACCGAAAGAGTGAGATCACGCAGCACATTAAGCGGAGGGTGGCTGGGCTCTCAATCAGAGATAGAGTGTGGAACTCTGCCATCCAGGAGGAGCTTGGAATAGAGCCGTTCCTCCTCTGGGTCGAGAGAAGCCAGATGGGGTGGTTCGGGCATCTGGCTAAAATTCCTCCTGAATTTAGGCAGGAGACCCAGAGGCAGGCACCAGAGCTGCCGGACAGACTGTGTCTCGCTGCTAGCCAGAGAATGCCTCGGGATCTGCCCGGGTGAACTGGAGGATGCAGCTGGGGTGAAAGAAGCCTGGGCTTGCCGTCCAAAGCTGTTGCTTCCGTGACCCAGCCCCGGATAAGCATAAGAAGACGAACAAACAAACCTTTTTTTCTGATAATATTGCATTTCTGAGCAAACAAAAGGTATAATGTACATTTAGATCTGTTATGAGGTAAGAATTATTTTCCTAAGAAAGTACAATATCCATTCTTTATTATAAAAGGAAAACAATTGAAACTGAGCAAATGGCAGTTATGGAACAGATATTTCAGATCTTGTTGCCCGGGGAAGCTATGCCTACTTAAAAACATCTTTTGGTCAGATTGGTAAACAAAAATGAACAGTTATCAGAAACAATCCTTACTATTTCTGAAAATGCCATTCAACAATAATAAATCAAGACTTTATGGAGGAAAAGAAAGACATTGAAAACTTTAAAGGAAATAAAAATTGACCAAGTGCTGATTGTTAGCCTGAAAGCACCATAAAAATACTCAAAGCGTGGAAGAAAACTCTTGGGAGAGCTGTAATGAGATTAGGATGCTGTGGGGTTTAACACGATTATATGGCAGGTGGAGAAAATTTTTTAGATCTTGTAGCCAGGTGGGAAAGCTAATAAAAAAAATAAAAAAACCCTTTACTGTGGGTCTGGCAGGAAAAGCAAAACTTGATAAACCAAAGAGTTTAAATAAAATTAAACTGACATTTGTATTTAGGTTGGGCTTTGATTTCTAATTATGAAGTTAGATTATAGTTTTGGAAAGTGAGTTACTAATAAACTTCTTTGGAAAAAACTAGAAACAATTGAAAAAAAAAAAAAAAGAAAAGCAAAAAAGACATGTAAACATTGCAAGTGCCAAATGCATTGTATGCCATCTGTACTCCAGTGGCATTTTGTGCTTTAATTCAAATAATCTCTTTTAATTAAAAATATATCATTTGAAATCAAAAGTTTTATGCTGTATGATTATTTTCTACCAACTAATTTACTTCCTCCACATATAGATAATAGATTTATGGATGCTTATTTTGTTGCTATTGTTTTATTCCTACCTACTTTGATCTCATGCGCAATTTAATGGGTCTAAACCAATTTGTGCCATTTTTAAAATAAGGAGAATAATTGGATCAATACATTTTTGCAACACAAAATAGAACATTTGAAATTTCCCACCTTATGACTGATGATTCAACGCTGCTCTGCTCGGCGTCTGACACTGTCTGACGAGCCATCGCCTCCCTCGCTGCTATCTGCTTTTTCTTCAAGCTCTTTAGATTATGAGATGGTGACCATTCCTTTTAAAAAAAGCAAAAACACAAGTGCAATAGTATTTAAGTCATTTGATTCCTTTGTTCATGTTTCGGACATTTCTACAGCCCTCCTAAACTTTGACAGATATAACTTGCTTTATGAAGATTCGTTCCACTTTTAGAAGCTGGAGATTTTTGCAAAACACAAATAAAACAGCCAAAACTATCAATCAAATTATCCAGAAGCAATAGGACAGTAAGGATGAAGATCACAATACAGGATGTTTGACAAGAGGTTTTGGCTAAATTAACGAATGGAAAAACAACCAGACCTTAACGACACCAACAAGTCTTAAAAGTGTGGTGCTTACATGTCATAAATACAGGCTGACATGCTTCAACAAATTCTCATTCAAAACCCATAAGCTTCACTCATCAAAATCTGGGTCAATACAGTTTTCTCAGACCAGCTGTGTAAAAACTGGAATGCAAGTTTTCCACTAATTGGAAGATTTAGGGTTCATTTTCCAGCTGCCACAATGATTTTGGAAATAACAAAGGAAAAAGAATTTTCTGCATGATGGCTCTCAGACTGGCAGGCAAACTAGTGTGTTGATTTGTAATTAAATAAAAATCAGTTTATTAAACTAAGCCACAGATAACTGATCCACTCTGCTCTATGTAGGAATAAATGCATCATGTATTTAGTCAGACCCGAATGTTGATCATCAGTATGAATATCCATTAGCAAGTTTGCTAACCCACGTGTATGTCGTATTGTGATGTTTTAGATTTGGTGTACCACGATAGCTGCTTACTGCCTCTAAACAATAACAGAACTTAACAATAAAACCACCTGGTGGGTGACAAAATTACGATAGTGGCGAAGTTTCTTCTTTTTTGAATTGCAAGTTTTTCTAAGAATGTTAAACGTTAAACTTGAGTATTTTCGTTTCGGAATGTGTGTTGCACCTGTGTTGCCAGTGCCCAGATAGACAGGGGTGTTATGGGAGTTGTTGATGAGCCTGACAAACCTCCAGTGGGATTTATAAACCTTGTCCAACGCAGCGAATATGTCGTGCTTCAGTAATGTCATACCACACTCTGAGCTGTACCTCCAGCTTGCACTAAAGGTCGACTACACGGGGGAGCTGCGACATCCATCTCATAAAATGCACCAAGCATACAGACTAAGACTTAACATGCAGTTGGACTCATATCTTATAAAACATTTTATACTCTACAGAGCCTGTGAGGTTACTACCTCTGCGTTCACATCTACTATCTAATGATAAAGTTGTTGCTGAGACCTTTTTTTCACCGTAGATAGTTTTGTACAGACCTGCCTTGAGGTAAAAAAAAAAAGTGGCTACTCTGTCAAACTGTGTTTCTCGTAAGGATAAATCCGCTCTGACATACTGGATTTCGGGTAAGTTACCAAAGTATAGCCATATGCCAGATCTCAAAATCTTTCTACTATAGATGAAGAGTACAAAATTTTCTGGTGAGCTGTTGTGGATCAGTGACAAATAAATTCAATAAAGAAAAATTCAATGTCAGAGAAACAGATTGGCCAGTTATGAGAAGAAAAGCCATCAGAAGTAGAAATCCACAGGTTTTCAGATTTTTTAATAGATATTTAAATAACGAATGACTTGTGTGATACTAACCAATTTAATTAGTTTTTTTTCAACCCATTTTTACATATTGTCTGCAAGATATTTATTAACATTTAATTAAACCTCACCTATCATCACCTGTCTGGATGGTGTCAACCTACTATATCTCGTAAAACTAATTTTTTCTGCTTAACCGGGAGTTTTTCCCTCCAAAAGGGTCTTCGTTAGCTTTCTGTTTTTTTACTTGCCACTGTATGTATTTTTTTTTTTCAGTTTTGCATAACTGCATAAAATGTGTCGGGCAGGAATTTTCTGAAAGTGTTTAGTTTAGTTTAGCCATCAGTCTTGTTGAGCAACAAACTAAAGAACTAAATGAACTATAGTTAAGCTTCTTCTGAGAACATGCATGACATTTTTACCATTGAGAGACCAAAGATAAAATGCTATGAACTCAAATATTAAACCGAAACTGTTGTAATTTTGTTTGTACCAGAGCTGTGACGGTTGGGAAGTTTTTGGCCATCTCCCGCAGAAGAGTCCCTGTTCTTATGTCCCATAGCTCCAGAGGTTTGTCTCTGAACACCACAACCAGATACTGCCTAAAAACAAAAACACATAAAGAGCACATGTTTAATGCAATGCTAAGCCTTAAAGACCACTAAAAAAGGCAAAGTCTCAGATTTAGTTTACAACATTCTAGTGATAGAATTAGAAAACTCTCATCAACTCAAATTATTTTTCTGTTAATGTGCCTCAATATCTTAATGCTTAACAATTCTTTAGCACAATTTTAATGGAGTCAAATAGATTAAAGTTACTTTTTACATAAATTAGGTAAATTTACCTACTTTGCTGAATGTTGCAGTCCCTCAAATTTCCCATTAGGGGTTTAATAAAGTATATAATTAATAAGTGTCTTTGAGTGTCCTGAAAAGTGCAATATAATAATAAAATAAATAATGTATACTTTATTGATCCCTCACCGGGAAAATTTGTGTGCTGCATTACACCGCAGCAGGCTGACATAACAGAGGCAATGATGGGGGAAACGGGGGATTAGGTGTCGACCCTAGACGTGAACTCAGTGAGAATCAAACTCGCAAACTTCCGGTTTGAGGGCAAACGCTCTACCACTGAGCCACCGTATAAAGTACAATCTACCTAAAATACAATGCATTATTGAATTGAATTAGATAAAACTGCTAAAATTTATTTGAAAGTATATTTTTCTTACACAATTATTTATAAACTTTAATCAGTTTGCACTTTCCAACTGATCAGTTAAAGACTAAAGAAGGGGTTAGGAGCTGCTGCTATGCAGAATTGCCACAGCGGTTGCTGGGAAACTAAAACGCAGCCTTCAGTCATTGTGAAGAAGCAGCAGTGTTCAACACTGAAAGCAGTATAACATACGCCAGCTTTTTTCAAAATTTGAATGGTGGAATGAAAAAAGCACAATTGCTCTCTCAAACGTCCAGTACTGAGTCATTTTAAGTTTCTAATCTGTGACAAAAACAAAGGATTAGCAGTAAAATTGAAAATTCCATTCTCAAGGTAATAAAAAGGTCATGATTGAAGTATATTCAATTCAATTTAATGATGTACTATGATAAATCTTTATTTTGATAGAATTCAAAATAAAATTGACTAAAATTCAAAATTGCATTTCTACTTTGAGGCAAATGGAACATTTGTTATTTCAGTGCTATTCTAGTGATTAATTTTATGTTAGACAACAACAGTTTTAAAAACTAAGTGGTAAAATTAAGAGTTATGAAGAAAAAGAAAGCATACACATTTCTGCTGAGATTTCACACATATTCAGAAAATTCTAACTACTACGGGACTTTAAAGTACATGCAACTTACTTTGAGATCCATGGCAGTGTTGTCATTAAATAAAAAATGGGTTTAAAGGAATCGTTATTCTCTCAATATTACAAAATTCTTTTTTAAAAAAGAAAGAACAAGAAGTTAAACTAAAGTACTACCATGCAATCTTAATTCTAGTTTATTTAACTTCTAAATGACTGCTGTCTAATAAAGCTTTTCACAAGCTTTATAGGTTGTCACAAGTCCGTCTTGATTTAAAAATAAAGTCTTTTTAGTGGTTAGCACAGTGGCCTCACAGCAAGTTCGGTGGGACGAGGCTCGGAACACTGGCCATTCTGTGTTGAGTTTGCATGTTCTCCTCGTGTATGTGTGAGCTTTCTCCAGGTACTCCAGTTTCCTCCCACTCTCCAAAAACATGAATGTTAGGTTGATTGGCCGCTATGAAATTGCCCCTAGGAATGAGTGTTTGTGTGGATGGTTGTGTGTGTGTGGTCGTGCAATAGACTGGCGACCTGTTCGAGGTGTATCCTGCGTCTCGCCTTAAATCAGCCGGGATAGGCTCTGGCACACCCGCAATCCCGTTATGAATAGACGGTTCAGAAGACACAACTATGAAATGTGTATCCGGTAATATCAAAAAGGTTCTCAGAGGGTATATATGTGCTGCTATGTATTTTTTAAGGAACAGTATAAAAAGAAAATCTGGGAAGGCCTTTTAATATTTATTTTTGTTGGGTAATATTTATCTTAAAAAAAAAAAAAAAAAAAAATCGATGACTTACTTTAGGTGAGACACTTTAATCATCTCAATGGGTGGTTCATCATTTCCTCGCTCACCTCTGAATGCAAAACATCTGCCTAGAAAGGGACACAACAGAGTATGTTCAAGAAGAGCCTGTGATGGAAAACGTTAATTACTTTTAATGATGGTAAAACCACATATACATCTCATTCACCTGATACAGATGAATAAGACGGCCCAATACCAATAATACTTTTAAAAACCATTAAAAGAACCTTAAAATTATTCCTGAAACACACAGAGAGCCAATGCAGCAATTTTAAAATTGATGTACAGTAATGTATTCCTGTGTCCTAGTCTTTCTCTTCTATACGAGCTACAGAAAGTGCTAATAAATGATGGCAAATAAAGGTGAAAAATTGACCCATTTAAAACCTAAACCTCTGAGCAGAGCCTGTGATGGTTTAGATGGAGTGACCTGAAAAACAAAATTGATGACAGCAGCTGGAGCACACAGGACAGGACTGGAACAGTTCTGAGGAATACGGATGAAGGAAAACTGTGGAGACCTGGGGTGCACTTGAGGCTAATGAAGCACTGTTAATAATTTCTTTCTCTTGTTTCTCACTTTAACACAGCTGGAGTGGTCACATGTCCTGATTACAAAGCATCAATTACGGCGTCTTTGCCTGATAAACAAGCTTCAGGCTGTAATCATGTTGCCAATGTGCAACAGCTTGTTCTACACCAAGTACTGTATGGTAATAAAGATGGCAAACAAGGCTACAACTTCATAATATTCACTGGCTGTGGTTGTAATTTTAGAAATAAGACTCTAAATCATGATTTTCTGACATCTTCTAATATTCTGTGTCTATTAATAATGAACAAATATTAGCATGTCCCATATTGTGCAAACTGCCTCTTCTTACTTATTGCACCTCAAGAGGGAAAAAAAAGACCTTGCAAATAAATGATGTGTTTTCAGAGGCGCAGTTGTAATTTCTTTCAAACAGAGAATAATCACCATTCTGCGGAATGAAGTTAGGAAAATAATTTTTTCTTCTCAGAGTTGTGAATCCTATTACAAACTAATAAAGCTGTGAGGGACATAAGCTACCTTAGTTGTTATAGTATTAGTTTAATCATTTAGAAGAAAACATTTTTTTTTTGTAGAATTCTTTTCTCATTTAGGCATTACCTTTGCGGAAAACATATCCAAAGGATCATAAGTCATTATTGAAAAAAACAAAAACAAACAAAAAACAAAATATCCGTCCAGTTAATATCTATGTTGAGTCATAAAAAAGGAAATTTATTTCAGCTGCATCAGATTGGTCTTTGAACATTTGATTCCCTCATCATCCATATCGAAGCAATTTCATATTTATGCTGAACAGACACAAACAAAATAATGATGTCTTGCGGTGAACAACCCAAGTGTGGAACCCAAATTTTTGCGACATCTATTATGCTGACACTTGTGGCTGTGAGCTGAAACAGAGCTAACAGAAGTGGTCGTATCTACAGAGCCAACGCTAGAAACTGCTACCTTGAGGGATCCCAGAGATGATGATAAATAATGCATCGTGAAAAAGCGGGTATTGTGCTTTAGTGGAGTAATAATTCTTATTGTACAGCATATATGGATAAACATGTTTTTTTTGTAGCTCAGAAATGCAATATTTTCCATGAAATATTTTTATTCAGTTCCAGTTCTGTTTTTGAGCCTGAATTTCACCCTTCTCTGTGTGCCCAACAAATCTTGACAGAAGTTGCACATACAATGTAAAATGCATGAACATAGCAAAGCTAGCGCATATTCTTTCATATTCTTATTTTGGTGAATTTGGTGCATTTTGGTGCACTTCTTGTTGAGGTGAAGAACCAACTGGAAGCAGAGCATATGCACTAAAACACTTTCTGCTTACACTGGAATGTGGATGTGGTGTAAAACAAAATCCGTGGCAAGGAACAACCTGGTGTCAAAATAGTACCCACATACTGGAAGGAAGAGCTTGCAAATTACTCAAACATCCATTAGTAAAATTTAAAACAACACTTCACTTCCACACCTCCAGAAAAGTTGATTTTGTATAATATAAATAACAACATTAGAAACAAAAATAAAAAAACTGCAGTTTGGGATGGTCAAAGGTATTCTTACGAAACGGAAAGCATGACAGCATCTGTCACAATTATCTAACATCCAACATAAAGATATACTGAATAGACATTAAAAGCTAATGTTTAGCTTAACCAAATTAAGCTAAACATCTTATGATCATTGCGGTTTCAGCACATGTCACAAATTGTTCAACATTTATGAAACCAATGCTTTAATTTGAACCATAAATGTAAAAAAGCACTGCAAACATAAACCTTGCAAAACAAATATATCTGAATTTTGCATAAAAAAAGAACAAGCAATTAGAATTGATAACATTATAAAACACATAACCTTCAAACTATACTTTTCTCAAAACCTGTTAAGACTCAAGAAGAATTTTGTTGTTGTTGATACAAAAAGAAAACAAGGAAAGAGCGAATCTCCAGGAGAAGTTGTAAACTCTCTGCTACAATAATTACAGAGAAACAATTGATCAAACTGTCTATAAAACTCTGCGCACAGTGTATTGGTAAGGAAAATTACAAAAAACCCCTGCAGTATTAGAACCCTTATGAACTAAACTGTGTAACTCTAGGCTGCATGGTGTACCACACAATCTTATGAAGAAAGTCTGTGTATTTTTGTGGGCAACTCTTACCGGTGGGCAGGTCAACATGCTGCAACTCATTCCGCACCAGACCCATGTTGTTGGGAGCAGAAGTGGCGAAAGACAGAAAACTGGTGAGACTCACCCATTCAATCCCTCTGTAGAAAAAAAACAGAGAAAGACATACGCAGATATTTTAATTAGCTACAGTTTTCTTACATTATAGGTATAAAATTACATGACACAACATCTTAGGATCTGTTATATCAAGTTATGTCCCTCAAATGTCTTCATGATTTTTTTGAGGTCAAAACTCAAGTACAAAGCAGGCTATTAGGTATCAGATACGAGTGAATATTTTTGAAAGGCCAGCCAAGCACACAAACTCCACTATAATGAGATCATAAACAGCCACATGATTAATTAGTCAGTTTTTACATTAAATGCAAATGAGGAGGCCAGATTCCTTTGATATGGCTGTACAAAAGCAAGACCACTCAGGTTTTATTTTAAAACGATTCTGATTTGTCAGCCTTGTACAATCATTTTTATCATGAAGAAAAAAAAATCTAAAACAAGGCTTTCATGTACGCGCCATTATTTTTCTTAACTGGAATTATACATCAAGTAGAGAATCTTTTCTTTGTTTAAGTCCCCATTAAAAATCCCATTGAAAATTTCATAAAATGATGTGTTACAATAAAAAAAGTTACATTTCTCAATACAATTGGATTTATTTAAGTTCAAATTCTGGAACAAATTCAGAGGTTAGTGATGCCCAATTTTGTACTAGTCTAACAAGATTTTTACATTTTCTTCATATTGAGCTATGACTGGCAAAAATTTAGGTCCAAAATGATAGAAAATGGTAGTTTTTATTAAAATTACAATTTGTATCTATAAAAATCTATATACAAACTCTATACATATTTCCCTTGGTAGACAAAAGAATTACAGTTGGAGTTTATTTGAATTAATACTGCGACAAACGTGCTTGAACATGAACAAGCTGAAGGACCGAGAAAATAATGGGTTTAAGAACCCATGCTTTTCTCACCCATGATTTAAGAAGAAGAAAAAAAAATCTTTTGAGATGCTTTTCTCAGTTTAACCTGAATAACATACAAATAACATACATACAATAACATACAAAACTGCTTCCTTTTTGCACTTATACTGAAGATCAAGAAATAATGTTTGTTGATGTTTGGCCACTTTGCTAAAGTTAAAACTGTATCATCAACCAAAGTATTTCCTCTTTTAATTGAAGTAAAACTTCACAGGCTTCCCTCCCCCCCAATCATTTTTGTTTTGTTGCACAATGGGTCTTAAAACAAAATTAATCATGTGATGTTCTTCTCCTTGTACATACAATACAAACTACACAAACAGTTGAACAACATTACTACCAGCAAACAGAGAGTGAATGATGGAAATTGTCATTTCTATTAAATGCATCCAGGTGGGAAACTCTTGCCTCGAGCAGCTAAAGCAGTTTTACTGCTCTCCATGTTCGTGTAGGAAAGGGCTTAGCTGAGCAATCATGTCTACATGCTTGTTTCCTCCCTCCCCAGAAAAACACACTATATATGTTGACAAAAAGGTTTATGAATGTGGAGGTAGGTGTTCAATATATTGCTTGTGAATGTGAGAAGTGAACTCCGAATTAAACACCTCGTAGGGTAGGTTAAAAAGCTGAAGGAATGACATGCCGTAGAAAAACCCTTGATGGAAGCAGTCAAAATTCCCTCTGGCACTAGCAAGCTATTTATATACCAAACTATGTATTTTGCAGTGGATTTCTTCATAAGTATGATTTTAAGTGTATGCAAACTTGGTAGATTTTGAGATGGTGTTTTATGGAAATCAGGAACAGCAGAAAATATTTGCGAACTACTGTTTAATACATCTCGCTAACTTATTATGTTGTTTTTGTCTTGCAAATCTAATACCTAGAGTCATTGTTGTTTTGCTTTTGTGACTCAATTCCTACCTAACAAAAAAAAATTGAAGAGTTCAGATAAATTAAATAAAATGAGCAAATATTTCTTTTTAACACGTGGCGGCTAACATAATATATGATTGTTTATTGCCGCCATAAATCCTACTGAAGCAAACAACAGAAGATCGATTGAATACAAGGTGACTCGCTGTTGGGATTTATCAAATGTGCTGTCTACAAACTCCATCATTTACAGAAAAGAATGAGGACATACACATGTGGGTGGGCGAGGTGGCTGAGGGTGGGTGTACTGAAGTGGAAAAGTCATCTCGGTCTATTATCCAGAAAAAAAGGAAAACCTTACCGGACTTCACAAGAATGAACACTGAGTTCTTTGTGCAGAAGACCACTGGTGAGGTTGTAGACCAGTATGGATCCATTACTCGTGCCTGAAGAGAGAAGGCAGAAAGAGAGCAATGAAGAATATAAGATGGAGAAAAAAATAAAAGTCACAAAGTTACTTATCTTAGCAGCATCTAGGTTTCAGCAGGATCAGAGAAGCAAAGTGTCAATGTGACATGGTGGTGTGTTTGCTGTCACTTCAGAACATCTAGAGGCAAAACATCAAACTCTACAGGATCGAGCACCATCTGAAACACTGCACTCTTTCAACACTTCCTGGAAACTGCACATAAACTACACAAATACTCCTGAATTAATTCTGAAGTTAAGTGTGATACTTTAGGAAATGGAGGTTTCACAAAAGTGTGTTTGACTCAAAAGTCAGTCTCGGTTTTTGCAAATGTTTACCTTTACAGAACATTTACCACATGATGAAAAATTAGGAATAAGCTGTCATCACCAGTAGTTTCTGGTTCGGTTTCTTCTAATCTAAAATGAGCCACATTGAACTCAGAACATTTAGACTTATTAACATCTGAATAAAAGTACAAACATATCTGCCCTAACAGTTTTTAAGCCATTTTATTTTTTTTGTAAATATCATTTTGCTCCTGGTTCAAAGTCTTATTTATGTGGAGCTACTCAGGTGTAAGTACTAGAACGGTCATCGTGAGAAAGTGAGGCATGCATTTAGTTTGGATATTTTCAAATCAGGACTGCCATACTCAAGCTATCCTACACTCTTATAAAATAGCTGACAGTTAATCAAGAAAAACTAGGGAGCAGGAAAATTTCACAACTAGATTTGTTACACAAGTGGAATGCTTGCACAGTCTCATGCTAGAATTCACTAAGCTGCAAGAAGTAATCATTTCTTTCACAAATCAAGGTAGGAACTCAATGTTTCAGCTACTTGCTAACTGGGCATGTTACGTCTTCAAAACTGCTTATCTTTAACAGGGTCGCGGAGGGTGCCGGAGCCAATCTCAGCTGATTTCAGGCGAGAGGCAAGGTAAACCCTTAACAGGTTGCCAGTCTGACGCTGGGCCACACACACAACCATCCACTCACACAAACTTTCTTGGGGCAATTTTATAGCAGTCAATGAACCTAACATGCATGTTTTTCGAAGATGGGAGGAAACCAGAGTACCTGGAGAAAACCACACCTATACGGGAGAAATGCAAACTCCACACAGAAAGGCCAGTGTTTCCAGCCTCGTCCCACCCGGGACTAGAACCCTGACCCTGTTGCTGTGAGGCCACTGTGCTAACCACTGCGCCATTGGACATGTGAAATATTTATTTTACAGGATAGTCCGATATTTTACTCCTCAACTAAACAAAATTTAACTAAAAGTCACACTATCATATCTATAATGCATATTATTAAAAACTAAAGATATCAATGCAGTCTACAAAAGAAACATGGAGTGTCTACTTTTATCCACGAGGATGATTCTAGATAATTTAGGTTTGTTTGTTTTTTTTGGGGTGAGAAAAAGGTCCACGATTAATGTAAATTTAATATATTCATTATCAAACCATATGAAATTATTTACAAAGGCAAAACACATTGACATTGGTCTGAAGTAGTTCATCCAATAAAACTGTTTAAGAGAGAAAATTATGTGCTTGAAGAAAAAACATATTAACAGGAGGGGTTTTAGGATGGTCTTCGTGTGTGGGTGTGTGCGTAAAACAAAACCCAACATATACTATGAAACTACAGTGAGCAATTATTGGTACAAATGTAACCAAAACGGAGATTCAGCAACAATGTATCTTGTTTTATAGTATTTTCTCCCTAAAATAGAAAGAAAATCCACCTTGTTTTTTCTGTGCAATTGTAATTTCTATTAGCAAATATGTCTCAGTATACATTTTAGCTCATTAATTTAAGTTATCCCTGTTTGAATCTAAACAAAAAATCCTAATACAAAGAAGGAGCAAAAGATAGTGTATAATGCAATGCAGTAGCTCTGAATGGATTTTCTTATTGACTGCAAATCTAACTGATATTGCCCTGAACAGATCACTGGAGCTGAAAATAAAAATCTATTTTAGTAACCCACAGCAGCTAGATAAGTATTTATTAATAAACAGATCACGTTGACAGCAAATGATCAAGCACAGAGTCAAGTTATCAGTGTTGGTGATTACGGTCGGGTTTTGCACCTTCAACCTACATGTAAAAAAGACATTACAACTCTTTAAAAAACAGCCGCTTTTCTGGAAAGCTGGCAAACAGAACACATTCTTGAACTTTCCCTTTGAGGCTTACACAGACTGTGGGGTTAAGTGAGATACAGAAACAGATCAAGCATGGATGCAAGGTTGAATTGTTTTTTTAGTTTGTAGTAAAAGCAATGGGGATAGTTTCAACCACCAGTGGTTTCACACCATCCACAAAGAGGTCATACCTTACAATGTCTGCAACTATTTCTCAATTCCTCTAAAGTTATTTGTCAAAGTTTTCATACCTTTGCCTCAGATAAACATAGAGAACATACTGTAGGTAAAATAGACTAGGTTCCATGTGAAGAAATTGGGCAGTAGCTTTCCTCATCTATGGATCCCTCAGGATTTGTCCATACAGAGTTTATTTGGGATGCAATGCATCACATTAGAACACACAATGTGGCATGGTAGCAAGCCCTAGCACTGCTGGTGAAAGTTTCAACAAAAGGATGAAACTGGAAGGGATTCATACAGCATTGGGATAGAATATGAGCACATCTGTCTTAAATGCATTTACGCTGTATTCCCTTTATAACGTGCAATTATTTCTATGGAAGACAAACATAGGCAAACTATTTTCTTATAAAGAAAATGAACCCCTGTTGAACCAGATTATAGTTACAGATTTTATGCAAACAGCAAAGAAAGCAGCACAATTTGTCATGTAGAACAAAATAACATTGTAATGCAAAATCTACTCTTTGGAACATGCACAGGCAAATGTAAAAATATTCTTTTAGGGCAAAAAACCCAACTAAAAGATCCACTCTACCTTACATTCAGTGACATTAACTCTGTGCTCATTTTTTAAAGCTGACAGTTGGCATTTTTGTTTTTGTTATTTAACTGAACAGACATCAGCAATAAGCTAAGGTCATGCTTGCCGTAATGCAACAACCGCAACTAATCTCATCTCCAAGAGGCAAAACTGAAACTCACTGGAACATTTTAATAGATACCATGGATTAAATGTTGAACCTTACAGCGAGATGTTATTTACTGTTGAAAAAAAAGAGCAGTTTGCTCAAGACTGTTTCTTTCAGAAGAGACTTTGGGGGGAAAAAAATTGACGTGTACTCAATGGACCCTATTCTGATTTCATTAAAATCTTGCTGGACACCTACTAAGAAGTTGCCATCAAACCATGTTTCCAGATTTTGAGGAAAAGGAAAAAATCCCAGTGAACTTCAAATGCGCAAAGAGGGAGGTAAACAATATTATCTGGGGTTTTGTTTGAAGACCCTAATGGGCAGCCAAAGGACAAAAAACAAAGATTCATTGATTTATTAGTGACATGAATGCCAATGATTTCTGGCTTGATCATTGAAAGCACATTAAGTTTCCTCAAGATCCCAATCTAATTACCAACCTTTGAATTACTAGTGCATTGTGATGCTGCCACCCATCTGAGGTCATATGTAATTATTTAACTGTTCAAACATAGTATTTGCGAGAAAATAAATGGAAAGAGAAACAAAAGACACAATTCAATAAAGCAGCTGACGGATTTTTAACCACTTTGAATACAAAAATACCAGAGGGACTCCACATAGCATGTGCACAGAAAACTAAATAGCTGTGTTCTAGTGTTGGTATAAAAACCACACCTTTGTAAGCGCCATCTGTGACATGATAACCCCCTACTGGGTTTCGCTCCCTTCACATGTTGATGAAAAAACCTCTTGGAAACTTTTTCTTTGGTTGAGAACTGGTTTTATTTACACACACCCAAATAACCCTGAGACTTACTACACATTGATATCAGTGGTTATAACCTGTAGGTTTTATAACATCATGGCAAAAATCAAGCAAAAACCAGTTGGAAAAGAAAATACCATAATAAACGTGAGGCATACATCAAGCAGGCAAAAGACGTCTAGTGTAAACAGCTGTGAGCTGTGTGGGTTAAAGGTGTTATTAATCTGCTTGTCTTCAGGTTTGAAGGAGGCAATGCATCTTTGAAGTATGATTAATTTTCATGGGGACTGACCATAGCCTATTTTTCAGCTTGACAACTTAACTGAAGGTTTCACTGGCAGTGTGTGAGGAACAGCAGTGAGCCATTAGTATAAAGCAAAACATTCCTTATGTGGAACTAGACAAATAAGGACATTAAATGAAATTGAATAGATTGAAAACCATTACCTACACATTTCTGGTCTTAATATCCTCATTAAAATTGAGACTCAAATTTTTGCATCGTTCCTAGAGAGGTATAAAAAATTTTGGTAGTAAATTGTGATGCTGATTACAAATAAACTTTAATGATTTTTGCCTCACCTGTTGTTTCAAGCAGTTATTTCTAATGATTTATAAAGGATGCGGATATTCCAGATTAAAGTAGTTGTAGTAATAGTAAAGTAGTCAATTCTGCATAATTTACCACCCAATCCTATCGGATGGCCTATACCAGACTCTTCTTAAGAGTTACAAACTATACTCTCAAATGTAGATAAATGTTTTTACCCAATTTTAAGTATAAATGCTGAAAGACTTTTGTTGATTTAAACATAGAATTTGATGTTTTGAGGGGTTTTTGTTAAGAAAATAGAGGTGCAACTTGGAGAATACGCCAAGATGAAAATAATACCCAAAGTGATAAATGATGATTTTGATGATTTTAAATGATTTTGGATAAGCAATGTAAGTACAGTAATTAGCACACAACCAGAAAGTAAAAAGCCTTTCAATTTCTAGATTTAGTGAGTTTTCTGTGTGAATGCATGTCATTAATGGATTGTTTCTCACCAGAAGCTAGCAGGGGTTGGTAGTGGTTGATGTTTTTGGTGGTCAGAGGTGGACACATGCGGATAGCAAATGGTGGCAAAGGGAGACCAGACAGCAGACCAGTAAGCAGAAACTTCAACTGGACTTCTTGCTGGTTGAATGATGATGGTGGAGCCTCACCAGCTATCAAAGTCTGACCTGGAAAAAAACACAGCATATGCAGTTTTCTTCTTTATTTTATCACCAACAGAAACATAAAGCATTAGACATTTAATTTATCATTATTGCAGCATGTCTCAACTTTGATAATTAGTACATCAGTGGGTTTGAGGCATTCATTTTGCTTTTCGTTGAAGTTTTTGGTTTTTATACAATACTTTTATATGCCTGTTGACATTAAGTGGGTCTAAATAGTCATTATCTTCAGTATTACTCAAACTGATCCAAATTAAATGATGTCATGCGGTTGAAAAACACCTGCATGGAGAAAATCACACTTGAATATTGACTTTACTATAATAGCTCACTGTGAGCTTTGTAACATCCCTTTTGTGCATACTTTGTGAAAAGATGCATTAAAATGCTGGGTTACATCATTTTAGCAGCATCTGTCATCTTTCTGGTCACTTTAAACACAGAGAAACAGGACGAACATAAACATAAATAATGATGCAAACAAACAACAAATAGCACCAAATGAAAAACTGATTAAAATCTCTAAAAAGCTTCCTGTCACAGTTTCACATCATCTACGCCAGGTATGGGCAAACTACGGCCCGTGAAACGGTTTAATCCGGCCCGTCGAACTTGAAAAAATTTAGATAAATAAACCTCGTTAATGTTTTATTTTCCCTGCAATTTTAATGTGTCCTCACTAGATGCCGCACTTTAGTTATAATGGCTTTGTTGAGGTGAAGTGTAGCCGTATTACCACCTTTGCACTTCACCCTTCGACCCAGTCTTAAAAGAGAGGTTCAGCTCTCTGAAACTGAATGACTTCTATGCTTCACTCAATGAAGGCGCGTTTCCAAATCTCCGGCGGAAAGCGCCGATGATGTTGGCTTTGTTCGGCTCGACCGCCGTGTGTGAGCAGACCTTCAGAATCATGAACATCAACAAAGCCAGCCAAAGATCCAACTTAACAGACCTACATGTCAGATCCATTCTGAGAATCGCCACTACAAAGCTAACTCCAAACTTTCATGCGCTGGCTAAAAAAAAAAAAAAGAGACCGACATCACTGCTCCTATTAAAATGTGTGTGTCTTCGTGATGCACAGCTGTCAAAATAAACAGTGCGCGCAGATCAAAAATAACGCACTCCACAGACTGACTTGCTGCAACTGTTTTGTCTTTGCACTGGTCGTTGTTGACTTTTGACACCAGGGAAACAAACTGAATAGAAGGAGCAGGTTGTTTAGATCTGCGACTTGATGAGGCCGCAGATCTCGTCAGAACACCGGTACGGTAGTGAGCCAAACTTTTTTGCCCTGCAGATTTCTTTGCAAATAGCTTATTTATAAATGCACATCTCAATGCGGCCGCGCATGCGTGAGTATTGGAAATAATACGGTGACTGGAATGTTAACTAAATGTAGATTTACATCTTAATTTTGAACACAAATTTGTCTTCTAAATATGCGAACCGTACATGTGACAAAAGACATATTTTTATGCAAGTTCTTTTTGTATCTTTCTTTTCTTATGCCAGGTTAAGAAAACCATATTATCAGTCATAGGAAAGCACAGTTTCTCACATGTTTTCTGAAGCCCACTTTTTACGTTGTTTTAATGATTAAATAGCATTTTAAAACTAAAAAAAAAAAAAGAAGGTGTGAAAAACCATTTTTTCTGCCTTTTTGTGCTAACATGTGATTTCAAGGATTTTTAAAAATTTTTTCACTCCTTCGGCTTGTCATGTATGTGCACAAAAGCACTTCAACACTTAATTTGGAGCTCTTTGCATTTTGGAAAAAGTTTCAAAAAAGTCTTCTGGACAGTTCAATTCTTGAACTTCAAGAATTCTTTCGTTCAAGAATTGAACTGTCCAGAAGACTTTTTTGAAACTTTTTCTACTATGGATCACTCCTGGACGAATGAGGGACTACACGGACTCTTTGCATTTTAACAAAAGACTTGAGCACCGGTCTTGTGCACCTCCCTTCTAGTTATTATCACTATTATTTTTCTGATTATAAAATTGGCATTCAGATAGGGATGTGATGTTTAGGGATTTAAAATGAGTTCTTAGTTTTCCTCCCAATATACAAATCTGATTTTGATGAATTGAATAACATACGGTCATGACAATAGACTCAAGCCCTATTGATTTAGGAAGCGGTAGAGTGTTAGCCCTCAGACCAGAAGTTAACTGGAAGTTTGTGGGTTTGATTCCCACTGAGTTCACGCCTAGGGTCCTTGGAGAAGACACCAAACCCCCCGTTCTCCCACCATTGGTGCCGTCGTGGAAGCCTGCTGCAGTGTAATGCAGCACACAAATAACATCTTATTTTGAAGAATACTTTTCCCTATCTACTTCATAGTTTAGATAAAAATTATCGCAATAAAGAACATTTTATTTTGGAGACAAGAGCTTTAATTCTACATGACAAATGAAGTAGGAAAATTGAAATCACATAAAAATAGCTAAAGTAAGCGCCTATGAACAAGAACATTATAAAAAGACATGTTGTTTAGGTATCGGCAGTGATGACTAACTGTCTGCAAATCTCATGTTCTGAATTTTGTCAGCAAGTCTAAGTCCAACTCTACCAGCAAGCTAGTCAATTCTTTAAGAAAAAAGAACATTCACAACACTGACACAAGCAAACAAAAAGAAGTTTGACAGAAATTGTCAGGAAGAGTTCCATCTGCTAGCAGTGTGTGTTTCCAAACTGATGTGTCTGCATTTGTTTGTCAGAAAGAATGAAAGCTATCTCTCCAAAAGCCACAACTTACTCCAAGTTTCACTCACATCTTAGACACTGACAAGTGTAAACAAACTAAAAGTAAAAGGAAAGAAAAATAAACTCTTTTTTATAGCAGTTCTACAATCTTCTTTTGAACAAGAAGCCTAAAAAGGAGCAGAGTTGAGACAAAACTACAATGTCACAGAAAGACTGAAAAACCCCTTTGGGAAAAGATAAGATGGAAAAAAACAGAAAGTCTAAAAGGCAGGAGAAGGTCAAGCACACATGGGACTTTTTTAGAAGAGCTGCTGAGATTGGGGAATGATGCCAGCTTGTCTGAAGCACAAAAAAGAAACCAGCAGCCTCAGATTAAAGAAAAACTGAAGGGGAGCCCAGAGGCCCGTATGGCTCACAGGGGTTCAGTATGAAATAAAAAACCCGATACATACAAGTACAATGATACATACATACACACTAAACTACATCTTATTCACAATTCGGAGTTTGCTCATTTCCTTAAAAAATAAAAGGCAAGATTAAATGTATTGCAGGATCAATAAGAAGTGATAGATGAATGCCTTAGAAAATGCCGAACTCCGTTCCTTCAGATATATGATGGATGGTTGTGCAAGTTGTGTGTGCGGGCATACCTATCATGCTGTTGAGAGACAGGTCCTGGATCTTTTTCTGGTTTGGACCCAGTGGAGCACCACAGAATGCAACAGGGGAATACAGAGGTGACAGACCCGAACTGACAAACAGGAGGAGAGAGGAAACAGCAGTCAAAATTCACTTTGTGTGCATTGCAAATATTTGTAACTGAAAACAAGTTGATAAGCATAAAGCATACTTCTGGCAAAAAATGAGCGCAGGCTTCTATTCAATTAACAATCTTATGAACGATTGTACCACAAATCATTCTCGCAGGATGTGGATAGCGTAGACTACTTGTAATGATGCATTTACAATAAAAGCACTTTTATGCTGACATAACTAATCTTAGATAATGACAAAAATCATTTGTAAAAAATTAGTGAGTTAAACAGGAACTAAAAATGAAATAGGTCATCAGTCTGAAACATCAAAGCAAACAAATTAAAAAGATACAAATTTAAAGGTTTGGGTCAGCGTTAAACTCTTAACTAGTTTTGTGAATCATTGTCTAGTGTGTGTACCTTGGATTGGCAGTGACCCGGCCAGTGTAGGCTTTAAGCTCCCACAGCATCACCCTGCCATCGCTGACCATTAGAGCAGCTTTGTTTTCATTTACAGGACAGATAACCATGCGATATGGGCGAACCGTCTTGGTTACTCTGATTGCATCGCACTGGGAGCGCAGATCATAAACAAGCTCCTGGACACTCTGTTCTGGGTCTAGAAGAATGAAATGAGAGTTAGAGGGAATGTGAGAGAAAGAAGAAGTTAGAATAATAAGAGATGAAAAAATATTATGAGTTAAACAACTAGACAAGATATAAAAGGGCAGGAGTGAAGACAATCTCCATGAATGGTGAGAGTCAATAGCCAGTAGAATAAATGAACAGGAGTAGAGTCGATGGAGTTCCACTGGCCTAAAACACTAAAACAAAGATAAATGAGGCAGTAAGAGGCTAGATGCCCAGTGGAGCACAAATAAAGGCTGCAGGTCCTGAGATCACTGCAGTTTTGCCTGAACAGATGATCACTGAGGGATGACATGGGATTAGCAGTGGTTTGTCAGTCTGTGTGCATGGGTGTAAGCAGTCTAGTGTAGAATGTGAATAAATTTCATACCTGCTGCTTCCTCTGGAGCAGTTGTAGAGCGACACACTCGGAGTGTAATGCACCCATTCTCATGAAGACAATAAAGGGCATCACGCTGGGCACAGGGAATCACCTGTAAGGTATGTGGGCCATTGTCATACTGCTGTTTGGTTTGGAGTAAATGGTTTATTACAAAATATAACAAACTTCCCAGGATGGGACACAAATAAATTTAGCACTGTATGACACCACCTCATTTATCGACATTTTCCAAGTGACCATTTCTTTATCATTTCAGTGACAGATCTGTGAGTGCAACTCTCAGATTTGCAGGTTGTGGTAACTGTCTCCCACACTGCTGTCTTTTTCTTGTGGGAGACCATACCAGATTAGCAACTGGATAAACAAACTCTTCCATAAGAGACATAAAGCATAGCTTTTTTATTTATGACCCTGGTCCTCATTCATTTTTGTCAAACACTTTTTTATAAATGAATCCCTATAGCTTTTAAAACCGATGGAGAAAAACCTGCCTAATTTATTTAAACAAATCCACATTCATCCTCATTAAGACTTCATTAAGGGCAACCAGCCTGTTGGATCCTCCTATTTGTAATGTGGAGCCTGACTGGCCGGTGAGTTGAATAGTTCTTGAACTAGCACCCACTGTGAGCAAAAGCAGTGCAGCTTAAAATTTCCAAACATAAAGCCTCTTTGCAACAATAAAAGGACTGTGCAAATTTAAATGAGATGGGATAAGGAGGAAGGTAGGAGGGCATCAAATAAGGGGAAGGCTTTTTATTTGAAATGTTTCACTTGTCACTGTCTTGCTGTTTTTAAATGTAAAATGCTTTATGTTCTTCACATAAAAGCAGTTATTAAAATGAAGCACAATAAAGTACCTAGAAATTTCTTTAGTCAGAAGAATTCAATTTGTCAAGTACCTCTAAATGTAATTTTTTAGAGATTTTATGTTTTAACCTTAAAAACCTTTGTGCAGCGTATACCCCATGCAGAGACTTGATCCAGACAAGCAGGTGAAATGAACACATCCAATATGCAAGAATTCCTCTTTCTCAACAGATCAAGGTTACCAGTCTAAGGTAATGCTTACCTCTAGCATCATATTCAAAACAAACTTTTTAAATATCACAACACATTTGAATATATGGCCCTTTTAAACTTTGCGGTTATTTCGTATCAGATTTTGTTTGATGTAGTACAGCACTTAGTCTGAGAAACACACACATTATGAGCCAGAAATAACTGATAGTGAAATTACTGTACACTAATACGGACATTAGCTGGGTCGTGTCATCACTCATGCAAACTGGCTCTGTGACAAGTACTCTATAATGCTTAGAGCAGGGTGACGTTGGCTGGACAACCAACCTGAACGGTTTAGTAATGTCTCTCTCCTTCACTTCATGGTAACTTTGAGAGTAAATTTCTAAACTGAAGGTTTTTCTTCAAGGTTGTTGATGCCAAGTATGAAAGCATTCTTCTACACTTGATCGTTGAAAACTAGGGAAAGTATAAATAATACAGCACAACCATTTTAAAAAATGACAATAAATAATTGAGCCTGAAATAAATTAAACCAGTTTAAGAGTTTATAGGAGCACAAATGTAGTGCATACAAGAAGTTCATTAGAACCAATGATCACAGAGTAACATACTGCAAGCTGAAGGATCAAGATTTTTACAGAATTTATTGCACTTTTGTCTTGGAACCAGGACAAATTCTCCATGTTTCACCTTTGCTACATTCATCAATTTCCAATTAAAAACTGAGACTTTTAGTAGACGGACCTGCGACAAAAAGTCAACTTGTTTTGCTGACTGTCACCACTTAAAACCAGAAAAAAAGGCAGTATGTAGGGGAGATTCTCTGGTAATAATTTAAGAATATAGGACCCTGCTATGCAGCCATTATTCATCGATAAAGTGAGAACAAAAAGTGAGGAAGAAGAGAACTTTGTTCAAATACAGGGGGAAGCATCCATAAAAACAGATGGATTATGGTAAAAACCTACAGTATGACTCAAATAAAAGTATAAAGTGGGCAACAAGTTTAAGTAGGAAGATGCTGATGCAGGAAAAACGAAAGTGAAGTAGAGCAGCTTTCATGTGATTCATCTTCCTTAAACCAACTTGAGTATCCGCACAAACATTTGTAAATTGAGTTTGCATGTACCCTCCGAATCCACAGCAGGAAAAGTCTCAAAGAAATGTAAAACCACAAGACAGCAAGATGATATCTGAAAGAATTATACCAATTGAAAATTCAAGCTGAAACAAAATCTTAAACTAGGTTGGCTCAACAAAGTTTAAAATTCTTTTTACAGTCTATGTTGTCAGTGTTTATGAAGATCACATTGGCAGTCCCTCACCTGAATAAAAGGGACTCCAGAGCGCTCGATAGCAACCACTCCCACGGTCTGGCTGAGCTCCAGGTCCAAGATTAAAATCTCTCTGGGATAAAGCAGCAGCATGTGGTTCCTCTTGGACGGCAGATAGGACAGCTGCAGACAGTCATTCAGCGTCACTGCCTCCGCACTACAGCAACACATATCAGGGGGAAAGGCGATGTTAAGAAAAACCATTGTGTTGCCAGTTACACTTACTGAGATTAACAATTGAAATCAGGTAAAACTCCTTTTTTTAAAAATCTTTTTTAAAATCTCATTTTATTCTCAACAGAAAATTCTTACATTCTGGGTGAGAACACGCAAAAAATTAGATGAGCATGTAAAAAAAATAAATAAATAAATAAATTGATGGACTTGAGAAAATATGATAAATAAGTATGTTATCTTTGGTCACAGTCACCCAAGGGTATAAAAGAACCCACCAAACAGGATAACAGTCAACATAGCTCTTATGACATAATCGGAACATCCCTCCCCAGTAAATAGCTCCACATGGAGAGTGTGTGTGCATCTGTGTGTGAATATATGAATAAACCAATGTTCACATTTAACCTCTTTGACAATATTCTTATATACTATAGACTCCTACGCTTATATACTACAAACATTGAAAGAAACTAGCATGAATATATTTCTAAGATATTCTGCATATCTGCATATATGAATAGAGTAATTCAAAATAAATAAAAAAAATATATATACACGTTTCCCTCCTGTTCTCACATCCCTCACGTTGCTTTCATAATTTTTGATCCGCAAACTCATAATGAGTTTAAGAGAGTGAATAAGATGCAATTCTCTGGAAATCTGACATATTTCACTGAAAAGGTCAACTATTTATTGCAGTTCACCCTGCAGTTACAAACTACCTACAGATAACACTAACTGTTGGTTATGGGCTACCATGTTATGGTGCGCTCGCTATAGGCATTTCAAGCAGGGTTGAAGAGCTTGCTCTAGGATACAGAGTAGTTTGTCCTTGTTAGAAGGCAAGGTTTTCTGGCCCATAATCCACATCTCTGACCAAGGGGAACTATTCCCCTTTAAAAAACCTTACAGGAGATTTTACCCCATATAAAACCAAATTATTGTGGGGTTTTCAATTTGAGGTTCATGCAAATGAGAGAAAATCTATCAGTAAGCTCTATTTTATGAAAAAAAGTCAGGTGAATTAGGGATGTATTGAAACTGCCACATAGACAAAAGGTGGATTTGTTACTTACTAATACAGTAAGTACTGTACTAAGTACAGTAAGTACTAATACTTAAATTAATAATAAAAAAGAATGTTTTCCAAGAAAAATATTAAGTTATCTATCATTAAATATAAAATACATTTTTTAATTTTTGTTTGCGTAATGTTCTGCATGATCTCTGAAGTCATTACAACTCCCGCACACCTCCTGGCCATAGTGAGAAAATCGAAAAGGAGACAAACTTTACAACTAAAGGAGATTATTATCATCTAGGATTTAGTGAAGCAAAAGAGCTTTATATATAATGAATTATTCTTTAGGAATAACTGAGCTGAATTAAATCTATACCTGTTTATCCAAGTGTTTCCATGAAGAGATGACAGCCTGAGATATCTTAGTAATTAAAAGCAAAATCAGAATAAAGTATGACATTTTTTTTAATTCTCTGCAAAATCGGCTTTTTAAAACAGCATTTCTGACCTATAATATTTAAATTTGCTGTAACTTTTGCTAATGTAGCTGTCACATCAATCTACTGAAAATGGTCCAATCTCTGAGCAGATGAATAACTTTTCTGTTTTCTTAAAAATTTTATAATTCTTTCTTGTTTAGAAGTGTGCGGGAGAGTAGAGACGTTTAGAAGTGACAAGCTATTCTCCATCATCCTGACAAAGAGAACTTCCTAACGAGTAGATAAAAAGCTATTTTATAATACACTAAACTCTGTGATCTATTTCTGAATTCAAGGGCTTTCTGATAACAGTGTGAAAGAGAAACATGTCGTTTCTACCTCATCTATCATCAACAGGCACGGAGAGTCTAGCTGCTAAGATACTGTATCACTAAGGTTGATGAACACCCAAAACCTGACATGCCAAAGGCAAAAAAAGAATAAAAGCATTTAGAAAGAAATTCTACAGAGTAAAGGCAAAGACAAAAAGGTTTCACAATAAAAGCACAAAGCCAGAAAAAGGTAAAAAAAAAAAAAAAAAAAAACTGCGAAAATTATAGGAAATATTTGTTATTGGGTGGTTTGGGTGGAAAACTAGCTTTGATGCTATAAATACACCCGATGGATAGTTGTAACTGCTCAGCTGGAGGGACATCTAAGGAGCTTTTGTTTTAGCATTTAAATTGATACTTTGTACATTTTATGAACATCTATTTTAGACTTTTTTTGTACATGTTTTTTTTAATCAGGGAAAGAAAATAAACAAATCAATAATATTTCTCCTCATTCTTCTAAAAAATGCCATTGTTTCGTAATTGCTAAAGCAGCTGCATGAGTCATTTTTAGCTAAAACTAGCACTCTGTTTAATTATAGTGTGGCCACAAAATATTTAGCCAGAACAACAGTCAATGCATCCACAAAGCGTCGGTGCACTATTATTTCTCCCGCATTCAGAAAATTCTAAACCTGGGTGTCATTTTTTGTATACTCTGTCAGAGATGAAAGATGTAGAATAAGCTAAACATCAAACTCATCACCAACATGCAGGGCACCACCTAATCCGCTGTCTGGAGAGTCTAAACGGGACCAGAAAAAAAAAAATGTTTTCAATCCATCAACATCCAATCCCTGGGGGTCCAGGCCTTTATTGTTTCTTTGTGAAAGAAGGCTTTAGATTTTTTCCAGACAACTGAGCCAATCTAAGTCTTAGCAAGGCTTTTTTCTTTTCTTTCTTCTTTATTTTTTTTAATAAACGGCTTTTCTTAGCTTTCAAAAGGTACTCAAAGATACAAAAACAAAGTAAAAGCTGGATGTTTTACCCATCAAACTGTACGACAGCTAATTGACAGATGAAAATAACAATAATTATTATAAAAAAGGTCACGTCAAACTTTCTAGGAAACATTCAAGCTTATTTCTCAGAGTTAATTTTTTTTTTTCAATCATTACTAAAAAGGAAAGAATTCCAAAGCAATACCAACTCACAATACTGGTCACAAATTTTGACCAAATACTTTTTTTGCTACATCATTTCACAGTTAAGTCGCAGTGTTTGTTCACGATTAAAGGAAGGATTGAGTTGTTTAATGAAAAACGTATCAGAGCAGCATCTAGAATGCAGCATTGATTGATCTTGGTGAAGAGAGAGCTGAGCCAAAAACAAAGTATCAAATACCAGTTGATCTACTTATTCCCACTGGTCATTAACAGGGGGTGGTGACAGGAGGAAAGAATTAGAGATAATGCGAGAAGCTAATGAATTCATCACTGATTATTTCAGTCATTTTAAAACACCTCCTAGTCATTCAACCAAATGTGTGCAAAAATATAAAGAAATTTAAAACTGTTCTTACGTGGGTTTTTCATTGGTAATGAGCACTTTTACTTTGTTAAGAGCCTTTTTGGCACCAGTAGGAGCCGGAGCAGCAGCAGGAGCAGGTTTGGTGTGCGCTGGACTGGCATGTGGGCTGGCAATGTAGACCTTTTTACCAGCACTGCTTGGTGGTTTGGAGTAAGAGAAGTCTGTAATGAATACAATTCCTTCGCTGGTCAGCACTAAGGAAAAAAGAAAAATACAAAAGAAAGAGACATTAATTTTGCATTTTTTATCACTTTGGAACTACGTAATACTTTCTAACTTTATGGCCTGCATATAAATTATATTTTCTTTACCCAATAAGCAATTAATAAAATTAAAAACTAGAAATTGTTGAAATTTGTCGGAACTAAATTTAGAGCGTTTCACAGTTTTCCTTTTGTATCTGTTTATTTAATTAAATATTTTAGTGTATTAAACGTAAATGATATATTTATAGGATTTTTTTTTTGTTGCTCACTGAAGAATTTCCAATGACAGTATTCACCAAAAATCCCTAAGGGATTATTCTGGAAACATTTTGGTCTAATGCACTCTTGAGTTTGACAATTACTTTGAGATACAAGCTTTTTTACACGCAAGTTGGATTGAGCACATCACTAGAAAAACATTCTCTAGTGTTGCACAGCCGTATCAGCAAACTGAGCAGATACTTTTGAACTGAGTTTTCCTGAGGCATTCTTCATTTTGGTCCACTTCAGGGTGTTGTCTTATTAAAATTTTAAAAACTCCAACTTCCATCTGAAACGGTGGACTTTGGATGAAGCTTTTCTTTTGCAACTATCATCTCTTTATTTTAGATAAACAGTGGGAGCAGGTAAAAAAAAACAAAAACAATTTTGACTGGATAGAGAAACTTAATTCTTGTTTCTGTAAGACATTGTAAATAAAAAAAATAAATAAATAAAAATGAATTACTCTATTCATCCCTCACCGGGGTAATTTGTGTGCTGCACTCCTTACGCCGCAGCAGGCTGCCCTTCGATGGTGCCAGTGGTGGGAGAAAAGGGGGTTAGGTGTCTTCTCCAAGGACCCTAGACGAGCTCTCTGTGGGACGCAAACCTGCGAACTTTCGGTCTATGCGCGAACGCTCTAACCACTGAGCTGCCGTCTCCTCCCATTATGTATATGTTAGTTATACGTATATAATGGGAGGATTATAAATATTGATGTTCTCCAAACTTTCAGCTGTCATATATAGATGAAAGTTATTTTAATTACCTATATCTACTGTCCACGGGGTAAAAAAAAATCTTTTTCTTTACTTTTCTCTGGCACACTCGACATGGACAAGGTGTTTTCTGTTTTAAAAGAATTTGTAAATATTCCGATTAAAATCATAAAATAGAAAAATACCCACAGAATCTATTTAATAAAATTGAGATGTTTTATTTATGTGGAAACTCTTTTGCACTAGAGCCATTAAATGTTAAAAATATTCATTAAGCCAATAGAGAATAGAGTCTGTGATAGATATTAGTGTCTGTCAAAAGCAGACACATCGAAGTTGATATATAGTAAATCTGAGAGATGTGTAAGTGTGCAATGAGATAGACAATGAAACTGTGCATGAGCTAAGGTTGTGTTGGAAGTTCACTTTTTCTTGCACGTACATGCCATGTTGGACGGATCAAAAGGGTCAAATGAAAAGGAGAGAATGTTCTCAGCATAGCTTTTCTTCCAAAGCTTGGTTCCTGTGTCTCCGTTCCACAAAACAATATAGTTGGGAGGATGCACGGCCAGCAGGAGATCACGAGATGCATCCTGATTCCAGAGCCACTCCAAATCTGACAAAGAGAGAAAGGCAGGTAGAGGAGAAAAGGATGAAAGTTCAGTGGGTACCAGCAGGAGCTGCAGAAAAAGCTTCCTAATAAAGAGATACAACCAATAGCTGAGCAACAACTCAACATTTGTTGTTGCCAGAGTTGCGAAGGTAACGACTACCTCCTGTGGTTAAGCAAAGAAATATTCAGTCAACAAACGATTTTTATAAGAATCTCACCCTGGATGGGTTTGGAGTGCTCTTGGATCTCGCAGTGAGCTGTGCCGCTGACCACATCCCAGACTATAATCTTTCCAGATGCATCACCTGAGGCCAGCCGTAGACAGTAGGGCGAGCTCAGGTTATGGTAGTAATTTTCCCTCGACCATTTTACCTATCATCACAAAACATAATCAATAAAACAAATATGTTAAAAAGGATTTTATGAATGAAAAATTATTAATTTTGCTTAAGGCGGCAGAGAATTTTTTTTTTAAATGTTTCATTCAAGATCTTTTTATAGAAAAATAGAGCACCAGCATCAGATGGTAGTTACACAAATAGGCATGTTTATCTTGGGAATGCATTTCCTTCTTTTGCTTTATTCAGCAAGCAATCTTGTGTCAGCCTGGGAGAAAAGAATTGTCCTTTTGTGCCGGCGGTGCTTCACATGATTAATGTCTGTTTTGCAGCGACGGATGAAAGCCACAGACTCAACCCAGACAATAATAATCACTGTCGAATTTATCGCCTATTATTTACTATTAAAAAAGAAAAACACAAATACAAAACGGGTGCAGTGCAGACACAAGCATCCTCATTGGTGAAACATGAACACACAACACAAACTTTGACATCTTTAACTTTTGTTTTATTGATGCAACAAACATTTAATCTTTGCAATATACTGGTAGCACCCAAGAATACAACAGTTCCTTTTTGCAGATGCGTCAGTCATATGAAGGTTCCTGTTTATTCTTTTATTAGTGACCTGTAATTGTTTGAAGGCCTGACAAAAAACAATAACAAACTTTAGAAAAGTTCAGAGTTTTTCTTTTAGGTTCCAAGAAGGTCTTTTTCAGAATGAAATTTATGATAATGTAGAAGCAGCCAGAGACTTCAGCCGAGTGGTCTAAGACAAACCCTACTCCACACACACCGTGCGATCTGTCTCTCTGCTTTTCCATTACTCAAACTAAGCTGTTGAGTGTGACTATTTCAGGCACATATAATCTACAATGCTCTACAAACCTTGTCAGTCATTTCTTTGTGTTGTTTGGATTTCTCCAACAGTCTAATTTACTGATGGATATCAAACCTTATAGTGGTTCATGCAGCAGAGACAAAACAACTAGTCAATTAATCACCTTGAAATGGTTTATGCATTGTTTTTCTTAAATTTAAACAAAAAACTCCCACTTATGTGTGTGAAAAATTAGCCTTTGTCCATGTTATTGTAAGTATAATGTAAATTATGCTTTGCCAAGTAATTAAAATGTAATGATGATAAAAAATCAGAGTTCACAACCTGAGTGTGATACAAAAAAGAAGCAGAAATTTAAACTCACCTTGACCACGTTAGCTTTGTGCCTCTCCAGCACTTGGATGGTCTGAGCTGTCTTTGGATCGATTATGAGAATACTGGAATGACATCCTTGAGCTATAAGCCCCTGCCAACCCCTGCAGAAAATAAAAGTCACACATGAGCAGAAAAGCTACAGAAACTGAACAACTGAGTCTGGTTCACTTTTTTTTAAGTTCAGCTAATTAAATAAGAGACCAATGAGGAGACTATGTTTACCAGGGATTTGACGATATTGGTGATATCACAATTTCACAATGACAAAGTCACTGTTATGCTATAATCTAAAAACAGTGTACTTTTTGCAATAAAAAAAGTGTTCAAAGTTTGTTTCTGCAGCCAATAGATCAAAGTAACTACAATTATGATGATGCTTTAATTTACTGTCTAGTAAAGAGGAACGCACTCTGGATGCTGCCCACACATACTACTTAGTGAATGAAGATGGTGAATAGGGATGAATTAAGAGAAAGAAAGAAATGCTGACATTGCAATAGTGAGCGCCGCTGCTGCATTTAAGCCAGATGTGTAAAAACATTTTGGTTTGCCATTTTAAAAAAACACTGAATAGAACAAACAGATTGCTGACTGTTACAAACACCAGACACTATAGCGCACTGCGTTGCAGGGTGTACAAACTACATTGTACACCCTGTGGTTTGTGCGCCATACAACCAAGCAACTTATCAGCCCCTAAGCAACTTATCAGGTTGCTTGGTTGCCATACAACCAAGCAACCTGATAAGTTTCAGGAATCTGCCGAAATCCGTATTTGGTTAAAAAAAACTTTCAAGTAATCATTTTCAACTATGACCACAGCAGGAGCACAAGAAAAAGAGTGACATCACAGAACATATACAGTTACATCGGTTTTCTGTAGCAAAAATTGGAATTGCTTTTAAAGTTACATGAAGCTATTTTATATTTATAGTAGAGAATTCTTATGATTCTTTCTGGCTTTCCTTGAACTATTTTTGCACTTTGCGGCAACGTAAGTGGCAAACTTTTTTTTCTACTTTTCAGAGATTATTACACTCTGAAAAGATTCTGTTCTGTGTGATAGCACAAAAAGTCCTAATGTCTAGTGATCATAACAGGAGACATTGTTAGTCTTATTGTAATTATACACCTCTCCAAACTATTGAGATTTCTATATCTCCAACCCTCGCCTTTTCTACGTATTAATTTAGAAGTTGTGTTTTCCTTAGTAAATATAATTTTCTTTTAGTAAAACATTACCTAAAAACATAAAGTAAACATATTTTTTTTTTCCCCATTTAGAGATTTGAGTTTTTACGTTTTCACACTTCTGATCGATTAGACTGAACAAGCTGGAAAATTTCTTGGCATTTTTTTCATGCCAAGAATTTATTCAGAGTGGAATCCATAGCAACATGCCTCTACCACACAGGAATACTAATCCTGCATCCAGATTTTCAAGTCCAAGTTGACATCTACTCTTAAATTAGGTCAACTCAAAGCATTTGACCAAAATGCATTCATAACTAAGAGAAAAATCTGACTGACAAAAAGCAAACAAAACAACAAACAGATTACGATTTGGTACATTTGAAACACACAAAATCTGACTGGGATCTCATAAAATGCTGCGGAAATCTCTAAAATATTGACTTGCTGTTTTTCTTTTTTGTGGTAAAAACAAAAAATGGTGTTAAATTTCTTTTAATCTTTTCATGATTGCTATCATCAACCAAAAGTTGGAAGTTTGTTTTAGTCAGGTTAGTCTTCTTTGTAAATAACATTAGAAATCAATCAGTCAGTCATCTTCTTATCCGTCTATCTCTTACAGGGTTGAGGGGGTGCCAGAGCCCATTCCGGCTGATTTAAGGCGAAGGGCAGGGTACCCAAACAGGTCGCCAGTCTGTCGCGGGCCACACACCTACAACCATTCACACACACACTTTCATTCCCAGGGGCGATCTTGGCGCCGGCAATTCAACCTAGCATGCATGTCTTTGGAGGGTGGGAGGAAACCGGAGTACCCAGAGGAAACCCACGCAAACACGGGGAGAACATGCAAACTCCACACAGAAAAGACAGTGTTCCAAGCCTCGTCCCACCCAGGACTCGAACCCACAACCTTCTTGCTGTGAGGCCACTGTGCTATCCACTGCTCCATTAGGAATCAACATGTTTTATTTTAGCTTAAAAAGCCACATTTTCCCACTACGTATGCACACAACAGTCTCAGATTGTTACAAACACTCCTATTTCTACTACTATTACTGGGGTCTATCTTGATTAAATTAGCAGGGTCTTATTTGAGTATGGTATGTGTGGTCTTCAGTCATTTTCCCTAAAAATTTTGCTCATGCAACTACCGAAGAGATGTGAACTTCCTAGCTGCACTATGCCAGCTTTATGCTGCCCATTGGCAACTTCTCACTATAAATTATGCATCCTGGCTGAGTCATTTCCTCTGATAAAACCAAAGTAAAACTAATTACTGACAAACCCTCTTTTTTACCTTGAAAAAAAAAATCTAATTATTTTTGACATTCTAGTTTTTAAAGTAATGTTTATGGTGTTGATTTTTACAATTAAAAAATCACATTTAGTAAACTAAAGAGAGGATTTTTGCTCCTGTAGTAGTAATAAAAAAATTACATTAAAAGTTATTAAAAAAAAACATTTGCCCTGTTTGGAGTTTTCTATGTGAATAAATTCATCAAATGAAGCAATACTGGGGACATATGGTATAAAAAGTTATTAAAATGTATTCATTAAAACGACACAATTAAGTACTTTGTGTATAAAACAGATGGAGCATCATATGTAACTTAAGAGAGAAAATGATGATGATTGAATGATGATTAAAAATTATGATTTTTTTTTTTTAACACTCTAAGGTTGTAAAGAAGGATCTCAGGTGACAGGCTTCACAATGTCAGACAGGTCATGATATTGTAATACTGTGAAGCCTCTGATAAATCACAACAGTAAAATCTAGTTCTTTACGCATACAGTAGTATTTTCTATACCGAACACTTACTGTCGGTATCGCCTGATATGTATGGCATTTAAAATTTTACTTTGCTCAGGATTGGGTTTATGCTTTTTGCAGATAATGTGGTCCTACTAGCTTCATTGGGCAGTGATTTCCAACTCAACTGGAACAATTTGCTACCGAGTTTGAGGAAGCCAGGATGGAAATCAGCACCTCCAAATCTGAGACCATGGTCAAGCACCTGGAAAAGGGTGGAATGCCCCTGCATGTCCAGAACAGGCTTCTACCCCAAGCGAAGGAATTTCAGTATCTTGGGGTCTTGTTCACGAGTAGAGGACAGATGAAGGAGGAGATTGACTGACGGATCAATGCGATGTCTGCAATAATTAGGATGCTTTATCAGTTCGTCGGGGTGAAGAAACCAGAACTTTAAAGCGAAGCTATCAATTTACCAGTCGAGCTACATTCCAACCCTCACCTATGGTCACCAGCTATGGGTGGTGACTGAAAGAATAAGATCAGGAATACAAGCGGCTGATATTAGCTTCATTTACAGGGGGGTTGGGCTCTTGCTCAGAGATAAAGGGAGGAACTTGGAATCCGGAGTAGCTCGGTATAGAGCTGATGATCGCCCGAGTCAAGAGAAGCCAGATGGGGTTGGTTTGGACATCTTGCTAGGATACCTCCCAAACACTTTTTGCTTCCTGCACGTCACACCAGGAGACACAGGACCAGCGGGAGAGACTATGTCTATGTCTCTCCAGCTGGCAAGGGGACGTCTTGGGATTCTCCCAGGTGAGCTGGAGGATGCAGCCTGTGTGAGATAAGCCTAGGCTTCCCAACTGAGGGTGATGGCCCCGCGACCATGCCCCTGACATGTTCAAATGTTTGATGAGTGATGGAATAATTGAAGGTGTTTACATTATTTATCTGTCGGTATTAACAATTTACACGCGGTCGAAGTTTTGAGTTAAAGGATTGGACGTGATTATTCAAATAAATTCAGTGTGTGAAGGGTTAATATGGAGACTAAGGCCTAAAGAATTGTCTGAAACGTCATCACATGACAGGATGCCTTGCATTGCCTTCTATATAGAAGGAATTTGGCTTTGTTTAAAGTCATAAATGCGGATATATTTCTTGTCGCTATGAAAGTACGTTATTTTCAAAATATGTACAGTTAAGACCCAAACACATTTGGCATTAGAATCATTCATCAGAACTGAATGAAAAAGCTAAAGATGGATGCTAGCGCCGTACTTACCAATCTACTGCGGTTTTATTCTGTAAATTGAGGGTGCCAGTCAGAGTCCGAGCCGCGAGTTTAATGTTGACAGTGTAAGGAATCATTGTTGCTTCCTGGAATTTATCCTACATTTATATTTATTTACCTCTTTTGCAAATAAATAGTTAGCTTTCATGTATCGTCTGTTATGAATTTTTACCGGAAGTGTAGGGTGTCCGTACATACAGTGTCGGGAAGGAACAAAACTAACGCAGAAATGTTCCGTATGTGAAATGCACATCACAAATATGTATTCTATTTAAAAGACTGACAAACTGTATATTATAATTAATTTGAAACGATATTAACGGAAAATAAACAAAGTAGAGGCGAAATTGTTGTTATTTTTCTACAAGTTTCATAAAATCTCATGACAATTGTTTGATTAACTTTTGAGACTTTTCTCCCAAAATTTGGTGGGTCACAAAATTTGGTGGGTCACTTTTATGTGTGGATTTTTTTTTTCAATGTACTTAAATAAAGCTATAACCTGATTCAAATGCCTTAAAAGAGTGTTGCCCTCAACATTTGCCTTCTTCTTCATTCGGCATTTCCCTTCAGGGATCGCCACAGCAAGTCAGTTTCTTCCAGCATCTGCTGCATCCTCTTTGGTCACATCAACTATCATCCTTCTCCTATGTACTCTCTCTCTCCTCTGCACATGTCCAAACCATCTCAGTCTTGCCTCTCGAACTTTATCCCCAAAACCTCTGACATGTGCAGTTCCCCTGATGTGCTCATTTCTAATCCTGTCCATCCTGGTCACTCCCAGAGAGATCCTCAGGATCTTCATCTCTGCTACGTCCATATTGCTTCTTGTCTTTTCTTCAGTGCTACTGTTTCTTCACCAAATAGCATCGTCAGTCTCACCACGGTTTTGTACACTTGCCCTTTCATTCTAGCTAAAACTCTTCTATCGCACCTGATACTTTCCTCCACCCACTCCAGCCTGCCTGAACACACTTCTTCACCTCTTTTCCACACTCTCCATTGCTCTGGACTGTTGATCCTAGATACAAAGTACTTAAAATCTTCCACCTTCTTTATCTCTTCTCCCTGTAACCTCACTTTTCCATTTGGATCCCTCTCATTCACGCATACGCTGTTTTACTCTGACTAATCTTTATTCCTCTTCTTTCTAGTGCAAACCTCCACCTCTTCCCTCCTCTCACTACAGATCACAATGTCATCTGCAAACATCATTGTCCATGGGGATTCCTGTAGCCTGTTCGTCACCATAGCAAACAGCAAAGGGCTCAGAGCAGATCCTTGGTGCAGTCCCACCCCCACACTGAACTCCTCTGTCTCACCTACAGCACACCTCACCACTGTCTTACAGCCCTCATACATGTCCTGAACCACTCTAACATACTTCTCTGTCACACCAGACTTACTCATACAATACCATAGTTCTTCTCTAGGTAGGTACCCTGTCATACGCTTTCTCTAGATCTACGAAGACACAGTGCAGCTCCCTCTGGCCTTCTCTGTACTTCTCTATCAGCATCCTCAAGGCAAATACTGCATCTGTAGTGCTCTTTTTAGGCATAAAACCGTACTGCTGCTCACAAATTCGTACTTTAGACCTTAGCATACCTTCGACAACTTTTTCCCATAACCTCATCATTTGACTGATCAGTTTTATTCCTCTGTAGTTACCACAACTGTAGTTACTCTGTAGTTACCACAACTGTAGTTACTCTGTAGTTACACCCCTCCGCCCCCCTCTGCAAAAAACATCCATGTTAGCTTGATCGGCTGCTACAAAATTACCCCTAGGAATGTGTATGTGTAGATGGTTGTCTGTATGTGTGTGTGTGTGTGTGTGTGTGTGTGTGTGTGTGTGTGTGTGTGTGTGTGTGGCCCCGTAATAGACTGGCAACCTGTTCAGTATGTATCCTACCTCTTGCATGCAATCAGCCGGGATAGACTCCGGCACTCCCTCTTACCTATGGGGTATAAGTGGTTCAAAATATAAATTGAAACATTGCACAAAAAAATACTGACAATGAAACTTAAAAAAACAAAAAAAGTGAGAAATGTGAGAATGCTTTTATCATTAATCATTTTTTTTTTTTTATAAAAAAATAAATATAAAAAAATATTACTTAAATATTACTTAAATATGATTTCAGTGGTTTGACCCAGGCTTTTAAACAGGTGTACTGTAAAAAACACATGAAAAAAAATTCTTTGACAGACCACTCAAATGAATTAATGAATTTGTTCTTATGTGATCTAAAGCTAAAAACAAAAACCTGTGCAATTGACAGAATTAAAGCTTTATGCAGATCTGCCACAAGGCTAATTCTTATACTGATTGTATAAAAGTGCTAGCTGGAATACAGTCATACAGCATATGTTCTGTACCACGTGAGTAACTGATTTACTTATCCAATCAGCCAGTCAATCAAAATCACAGAAGAGAGAAAGAAAGAGCTTTTCCTGGGATTTTGCAATCTAACTAAAAAAAAAACCTGAACAACATTCGCAAGTAAGGTTTTGCAACATTTTTGTGACTATTTGACTGGAGAAGAATTATTTGGACTCATTGATTGGATTGAGCGAAAAGATGTTTATTACGAGTCTGGATTTGAGCCAGAGTGCAAAATAGGGGCTCCACAGTAAAAACAAAATAATCAAGTGGCACTTCAAGTGTGAGCAGGCTCTGCGGAATCAATGTGATGTCAAGGTCTTTGGTACCAGCTCTGGTTGTGGATTTGCTGTGGACCAAAAGAAATGTTTTAGCAAATTTTCATACATGGCACTTTCACACTAATATTCATTCCTCTTCTTAACTCCTCATTCCTGACAGGGTTGGTGCTGGGGCCTATCCCCGCAGACAACAGGTGGAGGAGGGAGACAATTTTTCAGTGGTAGAATGTTTGCCCTTGAACTGGGAGAAGCCCGTTTAAATCCCACTGAGCTCATGCCTTGGTGTCCTTGGGGAAGACACCTAAACCCTTCTTTCTCCCACCATTGGCACTGTGTTGTTGCAATGTAATGCAGCACATAAATTTACCCATTGAGGGATGAATACTGTATGTTTAAATAGAATTTTAAAAAATAAACATTTGCATTCGTACATTTAAATGAGTTTTGACCTTTAATAGATGGCAGCTTACATTCAGGTTGATTGTGTTATCCTGTGCACAACCTGCATAGGGGGATTCGGCTTCTGTTTATGAGTTCTTGCTGTGTTGCTAAAGCAAAGCAATTACTGTCAATCATATCTGGTTCTAATAGCATCAAATACAAATTTCTATGTATCTAAGATTTCTCCAGAGACTTTGATCTCATCATCCACTGTGTAGTGATGTTGTTGTTGCAAGGACTAAATGCTCTAAATCCTGATATTTGCATCTTTTCAACCTCAAAGATCTTAATGATCACTGTATGGGTTTAACAGCATGACACATTATCATTTATGTATCTCATCAACATGTGTTGTGGACATTTTGTCCTTTACATTCTCAGCAGAGGCAGTCCCACCACCTACATGGGTGTGTGTTTTCCTCTTAGTTGCCCACAGTTTACGTTATGTCGCTTCTCTTCAGCCACAACCAATGTCTAACTCTCTCAGCAACATATATGTCAGCTCTTTGTTGGCTTGTCTGTGCACCTATACTATGACTGAATACTCAATCTTTCCCTTCCTGGACAAGTGATGGTTGGATTTTGGTCATTGATGGATACCTTCTTGTATTCAAGCATAGTAGCTAGACATCCCAGCACGTGGTTGTGTCTCTATAAACAGTTTATCTGCCTTGTGTGAGGCTTGTCTCACTGATCACCAAGATGTGCTTGAGTGTTGCAGGGGCCGTACATCGGGAGCACAATGGATATTTTTCTTGACATGGCTGCAAGCTTATGGAAGAGAACAGGCTAATTTGTATCAAAACAGATTGGAATCCATATCAAAATGAACATCTGAGCTACCATATGCTGATCAGTTCCTCTCAGTTTACTTCATTTCATTTGTTTGTAGTTAATTCATGTCAAAGTCATCCTCAATTACATTTACAAAAACAATCTATAAATTGCAATCCAAATGTGACCCCTGTAAGCCAATTTATTAAATTAATTGCTCAGCCAAAGAAATGGATCAGTTTAATCTTCTTATTGATTCCATCTCAAGCTGATGACAGTGGAAAGGAAAAACACTTCCAACAAGAGAGAAGATCTTCAGTAGAACCGGTGAGTTACGTACGTCTCTTAACCAATCAGTGGACAGAACAGATCTCATGTGTCATCTGTAAGCGTTGGCCATACAAAACCACTTTCAAAATTAGAATCACACATTTTTATGCCTCCGCTCACAGAATACAAAGGAGGTATTACATAAACGGGCTGCCCGTGCATTCTTTGGTGGCTCTAATAGTGTGTTTGTGCACTCATAGCACTTTTGTGAATGTGATATCTCCCAAACCACTAAACATTACTCAGTATCAACTATGGCTGAACTGATTTTCAGCGTCATGCAACCAAAAGTCAAGGTCACAAATTCTTGCAAACATAATATCTCAAAAACCAGTGACAGGCTTTTTATGAAATTGCCCACAGTCATCAGAATCAGAATCAGAATCAGAATGCTTTTATTGCCATGTCAGTGAAAAACATCAGAGACTAGGAACTTGTTCTGGTACTGGTGTGCAAACATATAAAATAAAAATAATAAAAATAAAATAAATAAAAATAATAATAATTTTTACAAAACTAAGAGTGCTCAGAAGAAAAAGAAAAGTAGTGCAATGTCATAGAAAATAATAGAAAATAATAAAGATAGTGAAGTGACAAGAGGGAGGTGACTAAGAGATGTGGGGATCCAGGTTATAAAGAGTTCATAAGTCCAACGGCAGAAGGGAAGAAGCTGTTTTTGTGGCGGGACGTTCTGGTCCGAATGGACCGGAGCCTCCTGCCCGAGGGGAGTCGCTCAAAAAGTCCATGTCCAGGGTGGGAAGGGTCAGCTACTATCCGACCTGCACGCCCCCGAGTCCTGGAGACGTACAGGTCTTCGAGAGATGGAAGGCTGCAGCCGATCACCTTCTCTGCGGAGCGCACAATGCGCTGCAGTCTGTGTTTGTTCCTGGCTGTGGCTCCAGCGTACCACACGGTGATGGAGGAGGTGAGGACAGACTCGATGATGGCTCTGTAAAACTGCACCAACATCTGGGCGGGCAGCTTGGCTTTCTTCAACTGCCGCAGAAAGTACATCCTCTGCTGGGCCTTTTTGATCAGGGAGCTGATGGATGGCTCCCACTTTAGGTCCTGTGTGATGGTAGTGCCGAGGAAGCGGAAAGATTCTACAGTGGTGATGGAGAAGTCTGTCAGTGCAAGGGGGGTAATGGGAGCTGTGACTTTCCTAAAGTCCACGATCATCATGCAATTGCATGCAAATCATGCAACATCATGCAACATCATGCAATATCATGCAAAAGTATCATGCAATACCAGCTGTAGGTGAACTGATTTGGTTTTCAGAGTTGTGTGATGACCAAAAGTCAATGTCAAAAAAGTTGAGATAAGAAACCATTCTTTGTTTAAAAAGTTTTATACTGCACAGGCGTAAGTGTATTGTTTGATGGTTGGCATCTTCTTCTTCTTCTTGTTCAAAGTGTAATAAATGTGCCTTTTTGAGACTTGAGCTTCTTGTGGAAATGTTTCTGCTCATAATGGTTTTTTGAAACCATTTTTACAGATGAAAACCCAGGCGATTAGCAACATATTTCTGTGATTTAACCTGCAAGCAACAGCTCACTGGCCGAAGGTGCTTCCTCTACTAAACTTTAAAATTTATGGTGTTAATCCAATACAGTATAGCTGGCAATCAAAAACAAATATTCACACCTTATGTACTTAGAATCACAGCTTATCTCATTTACAATAATCTTTTATAATCTCATATATATTCCTTTTGATAATTTTTTTCTTCCATCTTCATTGTTTTGGATTTTTGCCCACCCTCTTACAATTAAATAGCATTTAATCCCTGCCTATGACATTCAGGAATCCTCTGCTGACCTATTTACCTCTGCACTCCCATTATTATGCTGAGAAGTTTGTGTGACTGAAGCAACTTTTCTTGGACAGGCATTATTTGGCGGAGTGAAAGGTCATTAATCAACCTTTATTTCTCTCTTTTAATTCCCTGCTTTCAGCCCGTTGGGTTTTTATAGCTTTGTTAGCCGTGGGACCTGAGCAGTGATGTGAAATGAAGGTGCTGTAATGAAAATTGAGAGCCAGGGTAATCACATTTGGGGGGAAAAAAAAGCCCACAAATCGTGTTGCGCTCTAGGTTTGCTTGACTGACGACTAAAACTCATTGACCGTTTTTCTTCTTTGTAAGAGGGAATTTTTTTTTAAATTTCACAGATTATGTAATGAATCACACAGCAAAAAAACAAAACAAAAAACAATTAAAAATGTTCTTAAGAAACTAGTCGATGAAGAGATTCAAATTTATCCCCTTATATTTTAAGTTTCGCTGCACAGTGGTGCAGTGGTAAACACAGTGACCTCACAGCAAGAAGGTCGGGTTCGAGTCCCCAGTGGGAGGAGGCTTAAACACTGGCCTTTCTGTGTAGAGTTTGCATGTTCTCCAAGTGTATATGTAGGTTTCTTCTGGGTACCCAAGTTTCCTGCTACTCTAAAAAAACATGCAGGTTGCTTGGCCACCGTAAAATACCTCCAAGGAATGAATTTGCGCGTGGATGGTTGTGTGCAGACTGGTGACCTGTTTGGGGTGTACCCTGCCACTTGCCTGAAATCAATCGGGATAGACTCCAGCATCCCCCCGACTCAGAACGAATAAGTGGTTCAGAAGACTAAAAATAAGATTTTGAGTTTAAAAATAGACACAATATTTTTGTAATTCACTGCTGCTGTTGTTAGTGGGGAGTTTTTTTGGGATGAAAAAAACAAAAAAATAACCTAATGTCAATATACTAGTGAGACATTTTTGCCACCACTCAGTAACAGATTTGTGCGAGACATTTAACAAGAACAATAAGTTGGAATGAGATGTTCTATATTTTTTAGTGTACTCTATATTTTCTATTTCTATTTGGGAACAATGTGTCAACAACTTTAAATTTTTAAATTAAGAAAAAAAATCTGTTAAAGATGAAAATAAAATAATCTGTCTTATCTTTTTATTTCTTCAATAGATTTGTAAAGTTTGTTCATGCCGCGTTCTGTTGTTGAAGTATCTTTACAGATCCAGTTCGTTGGCAGAATTTTATGTACACACACTGACTGAATAAATATGTACACAATCTTGGTTGTAAATAGACACTTACTGTATTTCACAAATGAACATGAGAATGACGTAGGAGCGCCATAAGCAAAGAAAAAAAGATCATAAAAAGAAAACTGAAAAGAGAAGGAAAAAGAATAGAAAGTAAAAAACAACAAAGAGTTATTGAGATAGGCAGGATGACGAAGAGTGAATACAGTTTTTTAACATGGTTTCAGATCTATTAGGAATCCAATGGGAGGATCCTAGATTCTGGTAGCTTCAGAAGCAGAAACTGGTGTAGACTGAGATTTGATGTGAATCACAACAATGTGCATATGGAACAATTACATATGAATCAATCCCTAAAGATGTGCTTTATATTTCACTGAATTGGAAAAGCAAACACTTTTTGAAGGTTAAAAATATTTGTAGGTTCAAGGATTTTACCAAAAATCAGACGAACACAAAAAGTTCACCTCATGAGTCGCAAATCATCTGAAGTGACACATTAATTTAAGTATCATCTTGTTTTGGTACAGTGGCAAAGTTGCATAATAAATTAACTATTTTTCTTTTAAAACAGAATAAATGATAAGATTTTCTCTCTAGAGTTTGTCTGCTCTCATTTCCGCCATCCTCCCTGCCATCTTCTTGATCTTCACATCAGCACCATTCCCTCTGTGAGCACAGTGGGAACAGGGAGGGAAGGAGATGAATCCAATGCAGCAACTACATAAAAAAATTCTCAGGCATTTCTCCAAAACTACCCCGAACCATGGGGGAGAGATTGGTGTTTCTGCGACAAGCCTTGGTACCCTTGAAAAGTTGAGAGGGTGAGAGAAGTGACAAAAGTTTCCGTTGCCAGATTTGACCTTCTGTTACTCATGTGGTGCGTCAGATTCACGTGAACAGAGTTGGCCTTTGAATAGTGCCTACAGAATGTGTTAACAGCTCTCCTATATATTTCCAACTGTCTCGGCTCATGGCTGCAGAGCCGGATGTCAGGATGAGTCATGGTGTCCCACTCTGAGCTGAGATCCCCACAAGATACCTCTGATTTATTCTCACATCCAAGCAATTCAACATCTTCCATTTGAATAGTAATGAAAGCCCAAATGAGATGTCTGGCAAAAAGCATTGTCATTATCATTTAAAGCCATGATTCAATTATTTCTGCTGATGCAAAAATTGCTTTAAATTACTCCTTGTAACAGCAAAATGAGACTTCATTTTACACTCAAGCGACATAATCTCTTCATAATGGTCTACTTTGTATTTAATGCAAGTAACATACTGTAGATATGACAGCTGAAAGAACATCAAAATAGAAAGATTAAACAAATCTGTGAATAAGAACAATATCCATGACAAGTAGGAAGCTAGTTTGCATCTACAAAGTATTTGGAATATTTTTGACTTCTTATACATTTATTTTTTACCCTAACTTCAGTACAACAAGCCCAACAATAGCTTTTTGTTTATTTATTTTACAATGTACCTACATGATGTCCCTAGATGTCCAGTATCCTTGTTTCACCAGAGCCATAAAAGAAAATGCTGTGCCTGCATCCTACCTAATAGAGTGCTAAACCCACTAAAGTTTCAGAGATTACCCAAACAGGAAGGTCATTTGTGTAGATAGTGCACATGTACAGCTCCTCTGGGGGAGCAATAAAAGTGGCTGAACCACATTTGAGAGAAAAACAAGAGAACAAAGTGAAAATGGATTGGAAAGAAACTGCCGATAGATTAACTTTACTACACTTTCTTTCTCTTAGGAAGAAAAAAACGGACCCCGAGTTTGTTCCTGATGTGCCGGTATTGCATAATTTTCTTTAATAAGTATTAAAGTTGATATTTCATTTGGTCAAATTTGTAGTATTTTAAAAAACTGTTCAGTTACACTTAAAATGCAAGTATTTAAAAATCCAAATAATTACAAACAGTCCCATGTATGATAAGTCTGATAGTCTAATTAAATATTTATGCCTTGAAACTCATACTAATTCAGAATAATTAGCTAGTTTACTGGTTTGATGCAAGCTGGAGCAAATTTAAGAGCGTTAAAATTATTTTTACTTGCAATTATTTTCTTTTAGACCCAAAATCTTTTCCCCTGACTTTAAAATTTAATCAGCACATGTTGTCATCTGCTGTTTTGCATTACCCAGCTGGGGATCTTGTGCACAAGAGCTCATTTTCCAAGAGACTGAACTAATCTGATTGGGAGGTAAAAATTGGTTTTTGTTTTAAAACATATCAATCACCTCTTTGGTTGACATGTGTTAGAAACTTAAAAGTGAAAGATAAAAGTCTGAACTTCAAACAAGGTTTTTCTGAAGGTGTGAGAGCAGTTTTTTTTTCCTCCATTGGAGATGTGATGACACAGTGTCATTCTTTATGGATTTTCGGTTTCCCCAAATTTTGAAAACTTGAAGTAAAGGCAACCAGTAAAAATGTGTATTTGAAAAGAAACCTCTACAAGTAAAAGTTTAGTTGACTTGGACATTTTCTTCTTTTATTGGAGAAATCACTAGATTGAAGCTTTGAAAAGCAACAAACCTAGTCTCACTCTATTACCTAAATTTTGATCAGACCCCTGAAATACAGACTCAATTCTCAAAATAAGATGTCTGGCAGATACGACATAGAAAAATGTCATAAAGAATACTTAGATACTGAAAAATCAATGATAATATTCTTCTTTCAGCATTTCCCGTCAGGGGTCGCCACAGCAAGTCAGTTTCTTCCATCTAACCCTATCTGCTGCATCTTCTTCGGTCACACCAACTATCTTCATGTCTTCCTTCATTATATCCATGAACCTCCTCTTTGGTCTTCCTCTAGTCCTCTTTCCTAGTGGTTCCAAAACCAGCATCCTTCTGCCAATGTACTCTCTCTCTCTCCTCTGCATATGTCCAAACCATCTCAGTCTGGCTTATGACTTTATCTCCAAAACCTCTAACATGTGCCGTTCCTCTGATCCTGTCCATTCTGGTCACTCCCAGAGAGTAAGTATATTTAATTTTCTCCTGGATGAATGAGGGATTTCACAAACTTTATTTAAATGTAATAAAACTACTATTTATCATATAGACATTAAACTGTGCTACACGTAGGACCTCTACACGTAGGACCATTTTTAAATCCACATTGGAATGCTCCATCAAAAAGAAACATGTGAAACAACACAGCTGATAGAAAAAACTATTGCTTTCGCTTTTACACCCGCACTCTCGATGTTTTATCAGCATCTAATAAACAGAATAGTGACAGAGGCTGTGACATGGGAAGCTTAAAATGAGAAATACACCTCCCACAAGAGATGTGTAAACAAAAGGATTTAATCCCCAGCTGTGTCCTGTTCAATAAAACTGCAAGACTATGCTCAGCATCCTGAGCAGGCGGCACTTTGTAGCCTATTAGTTGCACAGGCAAGGAGGAACAGTGTATGGATGAATTAAAGAACACGTCTGAAAGTATTTCACCACTGCAGTGTGATTATGAAGTTTATTAGTCTTTAAAAATAAGTGCTAATAAATTTGTTTACTCATTTGTAATTAAAAGATTTAGTTTACACTGTTGTTAGTTGACACTAGATTCCATTTAGTTATCATACTGTATGTTTATTTCTATAATAGCTTTAGATTGTTATGTTTTTCAGTTTTTAGATTTTCTTAACTTACATTGCCCAGCAGCAAAAAAACACAGAACTTCAAGAGATACAGTGGTGGTCAAAAGTTTACATACACTTGTAAAGAACATAATGTCATGGCTGTCTTGAGTTTCCAGTTATTTCAACAACTCTGATTTTTCTCTGATATAGTGATTGGAACAGATCCTTCTTTGTCACAAAAAACATTCATGAAGTTTGATTCTTTTATGACTTTATTATGGGTAAACTGAAAATGTGACGAAATCAGCTGGGTCAAAAATATACATACAGCAACATGAATGAGCAATTTTGGAGACTTAGAAAGTTGTGTCAATGACATGAGCTTCATAGCATGACCTCTTAACTTCTTGTGAGTGATTATGAGTGACTACAGCTGGTGACTTCTCTGAGGCCTTTTAAAAAGGGCTCATTGGATAAAAACACCCACAAACGCTACAATGGGAAAGTCAAAGGAGCTCAGCACAGATTTGAAAAAGAGAATCATTGACTTGAACAAGTCAGGAAAGTCACTTGGAGCCATTTAAAAGCAGCTGCAGGTTCCAAGAGCAACAGTGCAAACAATTGTTTGTAAGTATAAAGTGCATGGCACTGTTTTGTCACTGCCACGATCAGGAAGAAAACGCAAGCTGTCACCTGCTGCTGAGAGAAAACTGGTCAGGAGGGTGAAGAGTCAACCAGGAGCACCAAAAAGCAGATCTGCCAAGAATTAGAAGCTGCTGGAACACAGGTGTCAGTGTCCACAGTCAAGCCTGTTTTGCATCGCCATGGACTGAGAGGTTGCCGTGCAAGAAGGAAGCCCTTGCTCCAAAAGCGGCACCTTAAGGCTCGACTAAAGTTTGCTGCTGATCACATGGACAAAGTTCTGTGGTCAGATGAAACAAAAATTGAGCTGTTTGGCCACAATGCCCAGCAATATGTTTGGAGGAGAAAAGGTGAGGCCTTTAACCCCAAGAACACCATGCCTACCATCAAGCACTGTGGTGGTAGTATTATGCTGTGGGCCTGTTTTGCTGCCAATGGAACTGGTGCTTTACAGAGAGTCAATGGGACAATGAAGAAGGAGGATTACCTTCAAATTCTTCAAGAAAACCTGAAGTCATCAGCCCGAAGGTTGGGTCTTGGGCGCAGTTGGGTGTTCCAACAGGACAATGACCCCAAACACACATCAAAAGTGGTAATGGAATGGCTAAATCAGGCTAGAATTAAGGTTTTAGAATGGCCTTCCCAAAGTCCTGACTTAAATCCCATTGAGAACATGTGGATAATGCTGAAGAAACAAGTCCATGTCAGAAAGCCAACAAATTTAACTGAACTGCACCAATTCTGTCAAGAGGAGTGGTCAAAGATTCAACCAGAAACTTGCCAGAAGCTTGTGGATGGCTACCAAAAGCGCCTAATTGAAGTAAAAATGGCCAAAGGACATGTAACCAAATATTAGCATTGCTGTATGTATATTTTTGACCCAGCTGATTTTGTCACATTTTCAGTTTACCCATAATAAAGTCATAAAAGAATCAAACTTCATGAATGTTTTTTGTGACAAAGAAGGATCTGTTCCAATCACGATATCAGAGAAAAATCAGAGTTGTTGAAATAACTGGAAACTCAAGACAGCCATGACATTATGTTCTTTACAAGTGTATGTAAACTTTTGACCACCACTGTAAATCTACACAGACTAAATCACAATTTCTGTGAGAACATTTGCATGCATAATGCATTCAGGGTGTAGTTATGTGTACAAACATTATATGCACTCAGCTTGCTGGTGCATAAATTTATTATTTAAATCAAAGCCCAGCATCTTAGATCTGAAAGGATTTTTTTGTAAAAATCATCTTGGTTCCAATTAGGCTCCATTACACTCACAACAACACAAATGAACACGTTCTGAGGATATGATGTCTCACATTTTTAATTGGTAACCACAAGTTTAAAAAAAGGTAAGATTTTCAGAGGTAAAATATCTATTCCTGGTCAAATAAAGAAAAAACAAGACTAAAATAATAAAGATTAAAAGACAAAAAAAGAACAAAATTGTGCAATGGGGGTCCTGAAAGGTGTTTTTAAATAAATGCATCATTATTAGCACTATTATTGATGAGATAAATGGTGACAACAACTAGTTAAATAAATTGAAACAACACTATTATTACCATCTGCTTTTTTTTTAACTTGTCAGGCATTGTTACAGGCAGAATGATGATCTGTATGTCAAGTATTATTGGACAGTTTTGCTCTGCCAGGGTTGGCACCATATGCCGACCTTGGCAAGCTCTTTTGTTTAATTTAAATGCTTTACAACCAAAATGTTTGTGCTTTTTGTTCTATCAGTACTATCAACTGTTCTCATTTAAATCCTCTTGGACAGTTAGTTTGTCATCGCCAATGATACTTTCTTCCAATTGTTTATGTTGTGTTGATGACACTTAATTTAGATATGAAAGAACTTGCCTCAAAATGTATATAGTGATAAAGCGACAAGCATCAGCTCATTCTGTTGATTTCTTCTATCTTTTTATAGCTCAGCTTTGTTCTGATGGTAATCAAGAACCAGCGATGTCCCTTCAATATCAGTTTTCCCATCAGCTGTTGTAGGAGCTGACAAATTCGTCATCGAGGTTCTGAACGTACTTTGCATCATTTGATTCATAGATACGTGTGAACCTAGTGTGAGTTAAAAGTAAAGATTTTAGATTTTTAATAGTTTTGTCTTCTGATGTGAAGCCTATGCCAGCTGATTTGAGGCGAGAGGCAGACTATACCCTCAACGGGTCACAACCAGTCGGTTGCACGGCCATACTCCATCCACACACACTCCATCCACACACACTCATTCTCAAGGGTAATTTCACAGTGGCCAATCAACCTAACATGCATGTTGTTGGAATGTGGGAGGAAGAGAAAATCCGGAGAAAATCCACACATACATGGGGAGAATATGCAAACTCTACCCAAAAAGGCCAGTAGGTCAAAACTTATACCCACTTCGGGATGCAAACCATCGACTTTCTTGCTGTGAGGGCACTGTGCTAATCACTGCGCCATCATACAGGCCGGTATTTAATGTTATTATTAAAGTGAATAGTTTCGTTATCGTTCGCTGGGTATCAGGTAACACTTTGTTTTTGTCTATTGCGTAAATTCACAAGAGATTTTTTTCTGAAACGCTTGCAAAACTCTTGAACTTCTCCCATTTGTTTATTTCTACACATACTTATGAAAAACAATAAATCGTTTCTAAAATGAGGTTCGACCAACTCATTTATTCATTGGTTGAACAATACATTTTCAGATTACTTTATTCTTACCACAAACTCAGGAAAGATTGGTAGTGATTTCTCAACCAGATGCTTCTTAGTTTGGTTTGTTACTTCCTGAAAATATAAATGAGATTTCCATTTAGATTAATTTACTTTAGCTACTTCCATTAAATCATTTCAACAAATATTTTATGTTTCACATTGGTCTATTTAGAATTTTACCTGAGTTCCCATTCTACATTTTTCACATTCTGTAGCATTTTTCTTGCTTAAAAGCAACATCTTGTTTCTGTGATATAACAAATTTGTTTTGGTCACTTTTTTAAAACTGAATTGACAGCATGAACATTGTAAAAAAAAAAAAAAAGAAAAAAAAAGAAAAAAAAGAAAATTAAAAAATGAATGGGTTAGAAATTTGAAAATAATCACAAATCCCATCTTGCTGTTTATTTATCCAAAGCAGAAAGTAATGCGACTGCCCTTATTGACACAGCTTAAATGCAAACTGCACAAATGCAACATAAATCTAGACAGCTGTGTCCACTTTGCATCACTATTTAACATTCTGGCAATTTAATTCAGCTTCGTTAAAGCATGTGAATATATTTTTTAAATGTACATGAAAATAAAATGTATGACCAATAAAAACATCAAGTCCAAATTTTTGGGTTTTAAAATGCTCTATTAGTATTAAAAAGACCAGTACAACCATGAAATCTAAAGTTATTCTTCACCCTTATATTTCTTGCGTGAGGAGAAATAAACCTGGGTGCTGCTGAGCTTGCACAAGTGGTGGGCAATCAAGTTCATATTTCTTTCTTTTACCATCTGAAGTTTTTATTACATATCACAGAATAATAAAACTGAAATTGTTCACTTCCTGTTGGTATATTTAATAGAACACAAAGTAGAACTTAATGTCCCAGGATCTGTTACCGGTTTACGAGCAATGCACCCAACCATCAAACAAAACAAAGCTGTTACTGATGTTGGTTGCAAAGAGGAAACAAGAAAGGTAATCAAGAGGGAAATGAAAAATATGGTTTCTGGATGCTGGATCACACAGCAGAACAAACTGCCTCCATTAGTGGCCTCTGCATCCCATCTGTAAAATGTCACGAGTAAAACATCCTCTCACTACATATGTGGCCCATCTGTACACCCATCCATCAATCCATTAGTTTCCTAAACTTTACCTGCTCCAAAAGCATGCATGCGAGAAACCTTCCTTCATAAAAGAGAGGGAAGCTGAGACAAAAACATTGATGGATAATTAAAAATTACCATACAACTTCTGGGAGAGAGAAAACAAAACCCAATAAACACAAAATGAGAAAAAAATCTTCTTTTTAATAGCAAATGTTAGCCTTTGGATTTAATAATATTTCATTTACTTAATGCTATTTGTGTTTTTGCTTCACCAACTTTTTTTAATTCAGAAAGAGAGATTCTTTGCGGCAATCCATTCACGACCCACCCCGACCCAACACACTGGATTTACTGGTTGTTTACTTGGTACTGCTCATTACATACAGGACATTAAAAGAGAAAAGAAGAAGGACAGTAATGTTCTTAAAGGCAATCATCAAGTGAGGTTTAATGAGTATCACAAGTCACAGGTCATGCCCCTGTTTTCCCAGAATAACACCGGCAGATAAAAAGCAAGCAGCTGGTATGGATGAGTCGGCAAAGTGATGGGTGATCAATCACTCTCACCCTGCAATGTGAGAAGGTTTTACTGCAGCGATCCAGAGGCAGTGATGAGAACAGAGGAGGAGGAAGACACCAACGTGGAAGAAGAGGGCAGGTTAGTGAGAAAAATCCAACAAAATAGAAGAGACAGGGGCTATGTCACATTTAAAAAGATCCCTGAACATGATACGACTGTGTAAGTAGGCAACAAGGACACTGATTTAGACATTATTTCTAGAGCTAAATTCTTTGTTATACAATCAATAGAGTTCAACGTGTTACTAAAAATGTCTTACAAATTCATTACTATACCAATTTTTATGTCTTCAAATATGTGCATATGTTTATGAATTGCTATGTATATATCACTGTTTGACATGCCAATGTGCCATAATAATAAGTTAAGCAGCTCAAATGAATCCATACATGAATACAATTATACTTTAAAGGCAGCTTGTCACAAAAGTTACTGTAAATATACTGCAAATTATAACCGTGTTGCAACCATAACCCATCTTTTTTGCCCTCAGAGCATACTGGACATTAAATGTGTTTAATGGCTGCACCATCTTCTTGAGCCACGAGTTGTCCAAAAAAGAAAATTCTAAGTGACACCAAACACCCCTCCCTTCTCAGAGTCTTTGACCAAGGTCTTTTCTTTTTTGCTGTATTGAATAAAACATTGTGACTAGCTCAGATGTGTTAGTGCTAAAGTTAATTCTATGTTGGCATGTTAAATCTGGTCTTCTTTTTTGTACCCCTGAAGCGGTCACCACCATCTGTTGTGTCAGAAAATGATAATAAAGAAAGACAAGAACAGTCAAATAATTGGTTAGTGTGGGAAGATATTAAATGACAGCACATTTCAAAATCAGATCAATAGGAACGAATATAAATACTTTGGACCTTAACAGTACCTGATGTTTCACAGTGTGAATGAGATGGCTTGTTCTGACTAAACATTGGTTCAGTCACACAATCCAAATTCAATTTACTAAGTACATAAAGTTCTATCAAAAAGCCATGCAGTAAGTTCACATCTAAAATGATATCTATTCTCCTCCCGGAACTCAATTCGAAACAAAGAAGAATTTATCTTGTCCGTGGAGAAAAGGACTTTCATCATCTGTGTGTGTGTCTTTGCTTATCCTATTGTAAAGGTGAGTCAGTCCTCTTTAGAGAATGGGATTCCAAACATTACAATCCAACTCACTGCCCTTTAACAGTGAATCTGAGTCTTATAGGTGAAAGCCGAAGCTTTAAGAGTTAGGTACAGACAACTCTGGGTATTTTAAGCATTTCCTACTGCATTGATAGTCTGTTATTACCCAGTGTCTGGACTTGTTCTGCCTGTGCACAGGCATTTCCAAATACCTACTTTCTTCTCTCAAACATCTTTTAAGATAGTCATTCCCAAACCCTGGCAGAGCAGATCTTCAATGGGGAAGTTTGCCAGGCCCAATAAAATATACAGAACGTGTCAAATTTTTCAAATATATCAATAAACAAGCATTTTTGAATTTGAAAATCTTGTCACAACATCTGGTAAAATGTGTTTTTCTAGGATTAATGTAATGTTCATAAAGACCCAGTAGTTAGTGTCTAGTTTGTAGAAATCACTTACTAGTTGAATATTTTTGTTTTAATTGAAGTAGCAACTACTAAATTCAAAAGGGCTATGTCAAACACAACTATGTGGAGTTATAATTTTATGTCTTTTCGTATATTAGCGTAAAAAACAGTAATGATTAAATGAGGGGTTTGGATAGTGGGGAGAGAGGCCTGACATTTTTGCCAATTAAATGGGGTTCCTGTCAAAATAGTTTGGAAGCACTGATCAGAACATAGCACAACTTCTAAAGTAACATATTTAAGGCAATCTTTTACAGACACAGGTTTTTAGCAGAAGAGCAGAGGCTTTCAGAGAGTTGAGGCACATTTCTTTCATAAGGCTTTCAGCCCCAAAATACATTTTAGCCCTCAAACCTTCCAGATAAGCAGATAAAGGTCAACCAACACAACCATAAGCAGTGAAGCAGCTGGTTGGGTGAAACGTGGACTTCAAGTCCACGTTTTTTAAGTCCATGTTTCCAAATTTTCTGGTGAAATATTGGGATATTCTTTTGAATATTGATGCAGATTTGCCCATCCAGCACCAGGGAGGGTAATGCAATATTGAACTATGTTTCCCTAACACCCAGTGATTTTGTTTTTCTGCATACTTGTAAATGGCCACCCTTAATGTTTTTCTCTCATTTTTTCCCCCCACTTATATAGGAATGAGGACGGACTGGGCACACTGTGCAGCCCCATCTTCTTTCATCATCAGCCATTTGGACACGCACCAAATAGTACAAAGCAGTGAAAATGAACAAAACATTTTGTCTCACAGTTTTCGGGTTCAATGCCAAATCTTTGCTTTTGGTGCTTGATGATAAATAAATAGAGAATTGAAAGAGCAAGACAAGCATCTGGTGTCGTATGTGTGTTTCTGTTATTGTCTCTCCATCATTTTATATTCAGGGAAAACAGGCAACACCACTAAAATGTGAGGAAAGTGGAAATAAAAAAGATTTATCTAATCTCAAAACAAATTCTAAGAGTGACATCATTCTGTCGGAGGTGGTGCTTCCTCACACGGCAACAGATCCAAGAGAAATATGGTGGGAGATCATTTATAGTGCACAAGAATTTCTTTGGATAATTAAAAGACGGCTACAGTCACTAAAAATATTACATCCTGAATTATGCATACTGGCTTAATTCAAAGAGCAGGAAAAACAGCGTGAGATGGCAAAGATTATTCACCCTTTTTGCATTAAATGTGTAATTGTTAGGATTAACAATCTTTGCTGGAAGGGTTTGCTAAATAGCTGGGCAAATACATCTTCTCTGGCAGACAAAGACGGTGTAAAGCGCGGATGTGGATGTCTTCGGATAGGATTCATGGCAGGTAGAAGATGGAACATCTGGATATGGTGCAATTTGGTGTGCCACCAGCTGCAACTAAATGATTACTCACTGCGCCCGCTACCCATGCATGCTTAGGAGGAGAGAGCTTCAGGGATGGAGGTGAAGGAAGACAGAGAGGTTTATTTAACATGTCAGGAGTCAGGTAATCCAGCTGGCAGTGGAATAAGGAGATTAGCAATGCTCACAGATGAGGTTGAATTCCCATAAAATTTCACTGAGCAGTCTGAGTTTGATCATTTTTTAAGCTAAATGGGTTCAAAGTGTACTTGTTTTGCTTTGGCATTTTTAATATCAAGATATTTTAAACCTTGAATCAATAAAACATCTTTTTGGTTTAAGATGTCAGATGTAAGATTTTAGGGAAGGGACATTATGGAATGGAATTGTAAGCTGTTAGAAAAAGAAGCTATAGATTTTTTTTTTCCAGTGATTAGCGGACAGGTTGAATCACTTGCCACATGGCGGTAAGATGTATTAAAGATTCATAGAGAGGAAATCATCTGTAAATTACTCCTATGATTCATGTATATTTAATGAGACCTCGTAAGCAGTAAAACCATAAGCCTGGTTGCAGAGCTAGTGCTTCAGCTGCTCTGTATGGTAATGAGCACACAGGTGCACTCAGCAACCGGCACCCCATCGACCAGCCTGCAGGCACCATTCTTCACTCGTCCCCCGCAAAACCTTTTACGTGGATGAAGAGCGTGAGCCTAAATGACAATGAATGGATCAACAAAGCAGTTTCTTCTTGTAAGCATCTTTCCTTTTGCAGGGCTGTTCATCTGCCACAACCAACAAAGCCTAAACTACCAGGACACAGAGCAGCTTAGCAGGATTCAATTCAGAGCAGGTGTAATGTCTCATAGCCAAACACTTTACTGTGAACTTTGGGAAGGTTAAGAACAGAGGGAATGGTTTGTTAAAGAAAATACCAATAATACAGGATGAAAAAGAAAAATCAATTTAGTAGAAGAATAACGCCTCATGGCATGTGTATGGTAATAAATTTATAAAGAGAGCAAAGGAGCTTGAAAACCCACTCTATTAGAGAGCAAAAAGCTATTATCGCTAAAAGTCCAGGATTTTGAGCATCAACGATCCCTGAGGGAGTTTTATTGAGCATATAGATCTTATACAAGCCTTCACATCCTAACCAAAGCCATGATGTTGATGACTGTATTGTAAAATGCTGTATCTTTGTAAGAGATTTATGATAACATGTTTCGATCCCACACATTCAAGTGCACAGGTCAAGTCAATCCGTTACACAGACAAAATTATTTATTACCTTCCGTTTCCCAACTGAATTGTCACGTACTGTAACTTTGGTCTTATAAATTGACATGCTGAGTTTTTTTCTCCCACAGTGCAAAATCTTTCTTGAAACAAAGTGGTTGCAATCTTTTCAATCATTTTACATTTGAATTCTCAAATGAAGTCCGATCAACAATAGAATTTATGTTCCAAACATATGTCAATAAAATGTAGACTGTGTGAAAATTTTTGTTTTCACAAAAAGAAGGTTGGCAGTTGATGTTGCTGAAAAAAAAAAGCTTGAAAAACATGGCCTGAAAAATTTATCTTCACTGCAAAATAAATTATTAAATTTATACCAAATAATATTTGGTGTGACAGCCAAGTTGTATAAAAAAAAAAAACCCTGACTTTTTATCTCATAGTCTGAAGAATGATTTATCTAGAAGGGTTTTTGGCCATCAACCATTTCGTTTTAATGCAAACAGTCTAAATTGAAGCTGAGTTTCTGGCTTGCATGTCCCGAGACTTACCAAGTGAACTAACCAATCATATATTCAGATTCAGATATTTTCAATTCATGTGTGAGTTGCCAGGTCTTCGTTCATTTCATCAGCTACACCTTCAAACAATTATGTGTTTGAACAAAATACACAAACCCCACACAAGTAGATGAATCTCAGTAAAGACATTTCAAATGGAAGTTGAAAATTCTAATAATTTTGTAACTTTGTCACAAAAATGCCTTATTTCTTGGAATTTTTTAAACTGTTTGTCTACAATCTTATTTAGTCAATCTCAGGTCGTGCCATTTTATTGTAAAAAGCATTTTTTTACAGTATTGTATTTGCCAATAAAAATAAACTTAAAATGATAGTAGTTGAAAGTTGTCACAACATGAGAATGACAGGTAAGACCCAGATGCACAAAGCCAAGTTCAACCAGTTTATTGACCAGACATGACAAGGTCAGGTCCACAACACAGAAAGGAGTGATGAGCAACCAGGTTTCTATAGAAGTGAAAAGACAAGATGCAGGTGCAAAAAACGGGGAGAGGCAATTGAGACCAGGTGTAAGGAATCAGGGCAAAGGACAAAACATGAGGGAATGAAGAAGGGTCAATGCGGTAGAGGATCAGAAAATAAGTCTATAAGTAATACAAAAGATTCTGCTGAAGAAACTGAAACAAAACTTTACAGAAAGTTACAATCAGTCTTTCTGGGAAATCTGTGAATATTTTTTACAGTGTAAAGTGGCATGATTAGAATCTCTACAGAAATCATTATTTTGCTTAACTGGATTCTTCATTGAAGAACAATAAATTAATACTTTCCACAACTTCTACAGGAAGACCACAGTCACACAACAACAGGCCATTGCATGCATCTATCGCAAGTGCAACACCACATCTCGAATGCTGATGGCTGAAATTCAAATGCACCTGCCTGTGAGCTGTTCAACATGGATGTCAGCATGCTCAGAGGCTCTTGGGTTGTTAGCTGTCTATCACACATGCCTCCCTACGTTCTGGTGAGAAGCATCCTGTCTGTTACGCTGGGGTTTCACAGAGATGGATGACAATAAAGTGCAGGTAGGTGGTCGATGTTGCAGTAGAATCTTCCTATGGAAATATACTCCTAGAGTAGGTGAAACAAAAATGATGTGAAAATTGGTGGTGTGATGAAACTGTATCAGTGTTCACAGGGAAGCGCAGTGATTCGTTAGTACCGAATTTAGATTTTGAGTCACATAAAATATCACATATTGGTCTTCTGCGCTTGCTTCTCTTTTTCACATCGTCTGAATTCAAACTCCAAGCAGTTTGCAGTCTTCTGAAGCTTGTCTCAGTCCTCACAATTAAACTGTTTGAATTTTCCCCGGGGGAAGCAATGTCTAATGGTCTCAGCATGGCAGGGAGTATAACCTCTATCTTTTTTTTTTTTTATCGTTCAACAAATGAAGACCTGTAATTATATGTTAATTTTACCGTGCTTATATCTCCACCTGCCAGCAGATAACACCGTTATCATGCTGTTTACTCAATCACCTATTTTAAAATCGGGGTCACTCAGCTTTAATATGAAAACCAATTTCCATAGGAACAAGCTGAATGCCAGTTATTGCATGCAGGCAATTCTATGAAGGTGATATTTTCTCCATCAAATTATACAAAATTAGCAACACAGCACAAGATGGTAGGATGGATTTTGTTTTCGAGGACACTAAGGCATTCAACTTTTTTTATTAATTTTCTCATTAATTTCTGTGGACTTGCGTCAACTTGATCTTTAGTTAAAGCGTCTTTCTTGTGTCACAAACGACTTGCTGTGCATGTGAATAACTTTCATTTAAGTTTTTCCTTTTGTTCTTTCAATGTTCCAAAAGGAACAGGATCAAATCATAAAGAGCTCAATACCAGATATGTTTGAAAAGAAGACTTTGGGAAAGTCTCTAGTGAAGACACTTAATGTAATCAATGTCAAAGTTTTTGCTCGTTTAACTCATTCCACTAAAAGTTTAACACTTTCTCATAGAAATGATCGTATATGACAGATTTGAATATTTCAAAATAATTATAAGTAAGTATGTGTTCGAAATTGGTTTTGATAATTTTACTGCAGTTTATCACAGATTCATCAAGGACAGTTCCTTTTGAATTTGAACTTAAACTTTGACTCTTTTTTGGGAATATACTGATAGTCTTCAAACGCTAGACTGGTCTTTGCCAGAGATTTTGTTCACCACCACATCCACATTTTAATATAACAGCATGCACGCACTGTGTACAAGCTCGATACCCAAAGGGAGTGCTATTTTTAAGTAAATGCATCAAAATAAGAATATAAAAGAAAATGTGCTAGCTTCCCTAACTTGATGCGCTTCACGCTGTATTTGAGGTCTCTAGCGAGATTTTGGCCATGTGGTGCCTGTGTCCATGGGGTAGGACTAAGCAAAGTGCAAGAGATGGGGAAATTTGTTGAGCCAAAAACATAGTGAAACTGAATAAATGTATTTAGAAGTTTTTTGCTGTAAATAGCACATTTCTGAGCTAACAAAAGACACCATGTTTACTTCTGTGTACTGTAACATAAGAATCAATGTCCCACAATGCACAACAGTCCTCCTTTGAAGAGAAGTCTGGAAAATGTGTATTGTCTTTTATTGAGCTAAAGTATCTTCATACACTCTTTGACCCCAGTGTTGTTCCATTTGTTTTCAGAACATGGTTTAGCGGAGTCTTTTATGACTATGGTTGTATCCTGTCCCCAGCTAGTCATGCCGTTCCCATTTTTTGTTGAGTACATCAAAATGGGCAAGACAACACCATCATCAGCATGCTCCAACTGTCGCCCAATGGCTCGTTTTCCAGGTTGCTGTCACACCCACTGGTGAATTTTATCCAGGCCAGCTGTAGCCCAACTCTTCTTCAGAAAGCCTCGTGGGTTTAGCAGAGTGGCACTGCCAATGCCTATCAGCCCCAAGCTTCACACAACATGCCCCAGATTCACACATCATCTCCACTTCAGAGAGCGTACCAACTGCTTGTGTGTCTCTGGATATGTGTGCATAGCATTATCTAACTGAGGCAATTAGAGACGTTGTGGAGGAAATTTTGCATAAAAAGCTCCCCAGCACACACAAAAATTGGTACATTCAGCCACGCTCTCATAAAATACACAAAATAAAAGCAGATTAAATACTGTTTATTGTGAATTTAAACAAAGAAGCAATTAGAAGTTTCAGTGCCAGAAAGTAATAATAATAAAAAAAAAAACTTCTCCAAACTCATCAAAAACTCATTGAGGAAAAGACAATGATTTATCAGCAAAACAAATAAAGCCGCTGATATGAATAAAGCTCGTAGATGACAAAGTCTGACAGTCCAAACATGAATGTTGGCTTCCTTTCTGCACTTCTACTGCAAGTTATTTTCTACTGGGATCTGTTCTTTGACTCACATATAAAACATGTTTCTGGGACCACCTTCTGGTACATAATAATGCCAAGATGTGGGAACATCCTGTCTCAGAGTGATGCAAATAAAATACTCCATACATTTCTCCAGCTCAAACTCAAACTGATACTACCTCTTTTGGGGATGTCACAAAAACAGTCTGAGAAGTGTCTAACTAATTCAAAATGTAGCCACAAAGATTTTGCTTCTAATGCGAAGAACGAATGATGTCACTTTCATTTAATTTCTGGTAAATCCAGAATAGATATTCTCTTACTAAGTAAAAAAAAACTGTAAGAAATTCATTCTTTTCTATTCCACACATTCTGGGGTAGATCTTTCAGTTTTTTCCAAGCAGATGAACATTTGGAGATCCCGTCTGTCATGCTGATGTAGACTAAATAAGTGTCCTTTCTCTCAATTAATCTCTAGTCCAGGGGTCACCAACCCGGTGCCCGCGGGCACCAGGTCGCAAGCATCGACCGCATCAGTCGCCCGTAGGCCAGTTCTAAAAAAAGCAATAATCACAAATTAGCTCTGTCTAAAATTTTATTTAATTGTGTTGCTATTCTTTTTAAATTTCATTTGCAGTGATGTAAATTTAAAAACAAATACATAAAAACATTAAAAAAAATGTACATCACAAAAAAAGTTTAATATACGAACTCTGACGTAGTATGTGTCGGGGGTCAATCTAGTGCGCATGACAAACCAGCTTTGCTGAGATGAGCTCGTGAGCGCTGCAAGGATGAGGTTACGAACTCGTTTTCTACCCACAAAAACACGGCAGAAAAAAGGAAGAAAACTTTTTCATAACTCATTGAAAACTCATTTTCACAGTGAACAGGAGAAAGAGTTCTTTTTTACTAACGTGAAAGAAAACTGTGTGTGTCTCATCTGTAGATTTTTGTTAAATTTTACATACGTAATTGATAATTTGTACAAACATGGTTCAGAGTTTATGATTTGATAATTAGCAGTAGTAAAAATTGGCTAGTAAAAGTTGAAAAAGATTTCCTTCAAAATGTTGTGGAAGTGATCATTTTAAAAAGAAACACTCGGATATTGCATATTGAAAAGTACCTGCTTCCTACCTTGTTTAATCATACGGAAATAATTATTATGATGGATCATTAACAATCAGTGTCTTCACATAGAATATCATTTATATAATATATTATAATAATATAAAATTAAAGGTACACTGTGTAACTTTGTTATTTCACAAGTGTATTATCAAAGTGGCAGCCCTTTGCGTTACGCAGTGCCCTTGAAGTAGCTCTCAGTTTCAAAAAGGTTGGTGACTCTGCTCTAGTCTCTATAAAAAGAGATTTAAGAAATGTTTCAGTCAATTTATTGTCATGACGTGGGGGTGTAACGTAAGACCAAGATGCACAGCCAAGTTCAACTGTTTAGTTGAGGAAAGAATGGTTCAGGAATTTATTTGGGAGTCATCCTGGACAGGCTTAGATCCTGGGCAGATGTGGAAAAGATATACTGTAGACAACTGAATGAAAGATCAGTGGATGATGCAGTGATTAATCATTCTTTTCAGAGTGTTGAGACATTTATTAGGTCACTCTGAGAAGATATATTACACATTACAAAGGCTTTAGAGTTTTCAGAGGGCTTTTATATCAGGGGGGAAACAAAATACAGGTGCAAATGTTAGGGAGAGTCAATTGGGACCAGATGTGAGGAATTAGGTGAAAAGATGGAATATTGGGAAAGGAAAAAGGACCACTTGTCCGTTTTTGTAAAGCTGGCTCAGAACTATAGTTCACTTAGGAAAGACTCAGATGGCTGAAAGTGAATACTTGCATTTATTGAATACAACGAGCTTGTTTTAGACCCCAGTGTGAGTCCAAGCAGGAGCGTGGCATTTAGGAAAACAGGTTGATCGGGTTAGAGTTCCCTGGTGTCTGGACCTGGTGGTGGTGGAGAATTGGAAGAGAGGGTGAAAGTTGCAATACTGATTGGTGAGGGAAGGTGCTTTCTATTATCATAATCGCTTGACTATAAAAGGGAGGATAAAATAAATGAATGAAAAACGATTAAGAGTGAGTGAGCAGAAATAGTAAACGACAAAGGTTAGATATGAAGATACCAGAAGATGTAGTTAATCAGACATGAAAGACTATATTTTTCTGATTGGACCTTTGCTCAGAGCTTCATTTGTCGCTTAGGCTCTTTTCTGTCAAACAAAGCTGTCAGTTTCCCACTTGCTCAAATTTTTTATTTTTCTCCAGCTATAATGAGTTCATTTAGGCAATAACTTGTAAATTTAAGATGCCAAAAAAATTCCAGAGAAAAGATTTTATTTGTTGGTTTAGGTTTGGGCCGGCACAGTGGTGCAGTGGGCTTCACAGTGGCCTCACAGCGAGACGGTCGTAGGTCAGGGACTCGGGTGGGGATGAAGCTTGGAACACTGGCCTTTCTGTGTGGAGTTTGCATGTTTTCCCCGTGTATGCGTGGGTTTTTTCCAGGTACTCCGGTTTCCTTCCACCCTCCAAAAACATGCACGATAGGTTGATTGGCCACGACATGAATGCCCCTAGGAATGAATGAGTGTGTGTGTGTGTGTGTGTGTGTGTGTATGGTTGTATGTGTGTGTATGTATGGTTGTATGTGTTTGGCTCCACGTGTTTGGCAACTTGCTTGGGATGTACCCTGCCCCTCGCATCGAATCAGCCGGGATGGGCTTCGGCATCCCCACGACCCTGTAAGGGATAGATGGTTAAGAACAAAGGTTTTGGTTAGGAACAGCCAGGTCGAAGAAGTAAACGAAGACTAAAAAGGAGGTTTATGGATGTAGTGAAGGAGGAAATGAATGAAGTAGGTGTGAAGAGGTTGCATGGGACATGTTTGGATGGTGTAAACTGACTTGCTGTGGTGACCCTGAAAGAAACACAAAAGGAGGAGAAAAAGACAAATCTGACAGATGTTTGGTTAAAATTGAAAAGTGTTTGTTAAAGTAACATTTTTCAAAACTCAAAAGTAAAGCTGATATTGATTACATTTTGGCTCTTCACATTCACCGAGTGCTGCTTTCTTCTTTGCTTTGTTTTTTTAACGTTCACAGTGATTCACAAACAAAAAGTACAGTATTGATTGTTGTAAGTTGAAGTTTACATTGACTTGTGAAGACTTTTGTGTTTCTTTGGAGAACAACAAACGCCTCGAGGTGGTAGAACTACTTGGAAGGAGACAAGCTCGTTTTTTTTTCACTAAAGATTCTTTTAAGACGATATTTGTACTTTAGGCAAACTCAAGCTTTAAAGTGGGTCTATCAGAATACAGCACACATAGGAAGTCTTTTTTTATCACCGTATTCATTCTACAAGAAAAGTGAGGTGTGTTGAATACACTTTTTTCTGCAATTGATTGCATTTTATCTCTGGAATCTTGATAAAATCAGAGAGGAAAAAATAGCAACAGACACAAAAGAATGCATGAATACTGAACGGTGTTGATGGGATATACAGTATCAAGCTGACTATAGAAATGTATGAAAATAATTTAAATCCTACTTTTGGGACTGTTGTTTTTTTTTGGAGTTTACACAAATCAGTTTTTCATTGCAACAATATTCTTCAGCCTTGCTTTCTCAGAGATGGTTTAGATGTAGTGATTTACAGTATTATTATATTACACAAAATCATTGAATTTACCGACAAACACAAAATTCAAACAAGAAAATTCAACAAATAAAAAGATTTTCAAATGTAAACAGTTTTTATTGCATTTTTAATTAAATTAGATATTAAAAAGCCACTATACGAATGTCATTGAAATGTTGATCAGAAATTCACAATTTCTTTCAAGGTTTAGACACCTCACTACCGCTCTAAAACTAGTCATTATCACACATTTTTCTGCACATCCTGAACACACACAAAACCATATGTTTTTTAAAAAACCCGATGTGAGTTTTAGAAAAAGCATGCACATTTGGAGGGCAGGAACCACGTTTAGCAAATAAACTGTAAGAGAGGTTACAGAGAAAAATCTGTGCAGGTATGTGGTGAAAGTATTTGAATCCTGCAGCTAAAGGCAGAGAGGAACAGAAAAGCTGAAGGGAAAGATGTTTTAAAGCAGAGATATAACCAGACGTGCAGTTTTGCAAGATTTGATGAGCTATTGAATCTCTTGAATTATTGATGCCCCTGCTTTTAAGAGCAAGAAGCTGCTATTCTCTTGACAAGCTACTTACTTCTTATGCTTTCACATTTTTTCCTACTTGTCTCAAGTCTTTTCTCCGCAGAGGCAGGTGGACAAGAGGAAAAATAAATAAATAAAAAGAGAATGCCCATCCATCCAAACATGTGCATATTGGAAGTATCCCCCTCAGTGTGCCAGACATATTCCCTACCTACAAATGACTTGACAGGTAATTCCACAGTTTCTAATGTTTCTGGGGTATTCAGGTGGAACAGATTACATTTCAGGGTTCTGGCCACCTGTATGTTGCTGGAAATCTGTCAGGGATAAAATTGTAAAACTGAGAAGATGCTATTTAAATTCTCAAAAGTGTTTTATTAAAATCCAAACTGTACGGTAAGAAAATTGCATGAAGATTAAATAAGATGTTTTCAGTTTGTAAGGCTCTACCTGTTCTGTCATGCCGCTCCCCTCCACCCCCCTTTTTCATTTTGAGCCATGAAGCCAAAACTAATAAGAAACATATTGACATCTTCCAAAAATATTGCCTTTTTAATACATTTTTGTATTTCTTTTTGTTTCATTTCTTTGTATTTGTTGCAGCACAATTCTAATACAAAAGTGAAATGTGTTGACTTCTGAAGAGCAAAATTTTGTGATAACTTTGACTGTTAATTCTTCATTTCTATCCAGAAAATCCCATTCTTGCATAGCAACTGGGCTTTTTTTGAGCAATATTGTGTTTTAACATTGTTTGAGTCCTTTGTGTAAAAAAAGAGAGAAAAAATTAGCAACTTATATGCAAGCAATAAATGCAAATGGACTTTTTTTCTTGGTTTTTGAAGACATTTGACCTCCAATATAAACAGTGAGAGGAGTACTTTGTGTTATAAGCAGGAAATGAATATTCATGGGGTCATTAGCATGAGACTCTTCAAAAGGGTGAACAAAGGTTATTCTTTTAAAGACACTAAAGTATACACTTTCATACTGAAACACGCTTGTGAGACCATCAATGCCAAACTAATAAGTACATGAGGAGGATTGTATCAGCACTTTTAGGTACAGATCTCCTGAATGTTCTGACATTCGGGCTTTGTAATCAAATATTCTGGTTGCACAACTAAATGACTGATAGGTCATTTAATGACTAATGTAAAGGTTGGCTAAAAATGTCACCATGCAACTACGGTACAATAAATGGAAAACGGTATGGGAACAGATTTAATGGCAAAGTGCAAAGACAGTGGAGTCCAACTATCACATGAAACAAAAATGCCCGCTAACAACAGCAGTTATATTGCTTCATAAAGTTGGGATGATAAATACAATAGGGTAGAAGTGTAAAGTTACAAAAATACAATTGATCACTATTAAATGACAAATTACGCTTTGCCCTCAGTTTGATGGCCAAAAGTTGCAATAAAATTCTATGGCATCATAAATCGTTTGCTGAGCCTGTTCCTATAACTTATCGGTACATCACTGAGCTGGAGGTTATCCCTATCTTGGGTACTATTCACCTTTTTGACACAACAAATAAAACCCAATTCCACTTTCACTGTGTTACAGGCTTTGTGGATCAGGCTGTTGACTCCGTTGTGTTATCTACCTTCAATCTGTTGCACAGCGTGTGATAGTACTGAGGATTGGACTGTCCATCACAAACACAGAGGATCTGAGCATCGCCCAACAAAGGTTAAGCTGTGAGATTCGACAACCCTCATGATACATTTTCAGTAACCGGAGAATTTAATAACACATTTTCTGTTTCATGCTTGGGAAGTACTATTATTGTTATATCTCCTAAGAATATTTCAATTCAATTTTATTTGTGTAGCCCAAAATCACAGAATTTCTGTCTCAATGGGCTTCACATTGCAAATTCAGAAAGAAGAAAAAAAAGAAAAAGAGGAATGTATAAACACAAATGCACAGAAAGAAAACTAGTAACTAAATGTGGCTTATTGTTTTGTTGTTTGGTGTATAATGTATGTGTGTGTGTGGGAGGTGGGGGGGGATTAAATTGGGAATAATGCTCAAAGTTTGAGGCTCTTTTTCTCATTTTAGGTGGGCTCTTGGTTTTTAAATTTTTTTTTCCAATTGTTTAAATCAAACCCCCAAAATTTCCATTGATATTTATCAGATAAGTCTTTCCCTTAATTTATTTTATCTTATCTGGAACAATATTATATTTTGTACGCTTTAATCTATTCACACTTCAATCCTTTTGCTCAAAGCGTTCACGGCAATCCATTTCCTCACCATCTAGAACCTCTAAAGAGATCCATTGTTGAAGAATTGATTTTCAGAAAGTAACTGCTGCAGTTTGTTAGACAATGATCTCAAAATAAAACCATTCACCTTTTGTTAAAAATGTCACTAAAATGTGCCCTTGAGGACAGAAGGAATCAGCATTTACTACTGTCACAATTGTTTGTAGTTTTTTGTGTTCACTGAAAACTTGTTGTTTTCTGAAGTTTTTATTATGATCAATAAACCTAACTTTTTTCAACCCTGTCTAATGCTATGTGAGACAAGACAAAAGGAAACTCACTTGCTGTTTGTCAGAGCATCTTCAAATGGAAATGTACGGGAGATTATAAAACTGACGGTCCAGCAATTAGTAGTGAATAATGTGCATGTGCAATGAACCTAAGTTTTTCCTGGTTTCCTCTGGGTCTCAGTCCTTGAGCAACTTTGGACAAATGCTGTTACCTGTTTACACAAGCATTTGCTCAGAAAACATTGGACTTCTTACTTAGTATGTCAGACTCTGTGTTGGTACACCTGATTTTGCAATATATTGCCACTACAAACAGAACTCCTTCAATAAAAAAGTAGCTCTCCACAAGAAAAAATAGAGTTTGTTTTAACTACATAACGTAATTTGGAATTTTATTCTGAATACTTCTCGTATGTCAACCTAAGAGAAAAACATACGTACATCTACTCCCAGCAAATTAATGTTAAATAACCACATACAAAATAGTGGGGTTTTTTTGTAGCATTTTTAATCTGGTTCAGAACTTATTACAAAGTAGTTATGGGAACCCGAGGTATACTCTGCCTCCCTACAGCTTTTAAGATAAGGTGGGCTTATCGTGCTTCCTGTCACTATCGTGCAATAAACAAACAAAAAAAATGGGTAAACTTTATTTCAATCATCTGTTACTTTCTATTTTCTTATTTTTGATTGGTGAGAGGAGGTTGGCGTTGTCAGAAGATTCTTTCAAATCACTTCTTAACTTACAATTTCATTGTATTGCAATTTCATAGTATGTTTTTACCATGTTTATCATTTTTTTATGATGTTTAATTGATGAAGATGATTGATATTGTGTGTTGCATTATTGCTTTTTGTTTGTTTAGTAAATTCTTCTATCTGGGAGACATTGTATAAACTTTATTTAATAAAGTGCTACGTAAAATAAAGTTATTATTACAAAATCTTATGTGTCTCATCACATTTTTTTAAATATTTTTTTGTGGTCAAACTATTGCAATTTTTAAAACAGTTTTTCTTGTAAAAACCTGATCAGTTTCCGCTGAACTTGCCCTCGAGCAACCTCAGGGTAGATTGACGTTAAGCCCCCTATTTTTGTTAAATCAATGACAAAGTTGTCTATTAGCAAATATATTATTTTTATAACATTACTGCAATAACCGCTTAACGATCAATTTATGGACTATCAGATGTACAAAAAGGTCCTCTTGAGATGATAGTTTGAAAAACTTGACAGAATAGATTTAATATTGCATGCCTTACATTTTGGAAAGTTTTATAATGGGTGAGACACATTAAATATTCAAGTTAACTGTGCTGACGGAGGTGAGTGGATGTGTTCTCCCCGGGTGTCACTTTGCTCCATCCGTGCTTTAACCATCAATAGTGGCCATGAAATAGCAAAAGCGAAGAGGAGGAAATAACTCTCCAGTGTGAGCTAAAGTCTGCAGGGACAGCAGGGAATACAGCAGCTCTGTAAGAAGCTGCTGATGCTGTAATTCAAATTTATGGACTTCAGCAGCAGAAGTGTAAAGAGTTCAATTTTCAAACATTTTAGAACATATAGCAAGAAGCACAGCAGGAGACGCTAAAGCAAGCTGTTTCGTGTAAGAAGAAACTTTTTTGACAAAGAACGTGTCCACTTCTTGATTTTGCTCTGAAAAATGCACTTTGTCAGCAGTGTGTCAGTTAGTCATGTGGTTTGGTTATTAGCGCCTTCTGCAAACACCTAGAACTGCAGCTCCTGGATTGTAAAACCTTTTCTTGTTGTTTTGTCCTTTTTTCCCTGCAGGCATGCTGCAAGCAAGGTTTTCGCATTGTTCTTATTTTATACAATTTACAGCAGTCGTATGAACATGTTATTCATAAATATATCTCATTGCATTCCTTCTGCATGATTTTTTTTTTGTTGTTGATACACAAAAATGTAGATTTTTTTTTTTGCAGCAGAAAAACATAGTCACCATGCTACTGCTGCACATCGTGTAGGATACATACTTGTAAAAGATCTAAGAAGTTGACAAAGATACTGATGGAGCAATTTTTCAAGTGCATCTTGAGGTCAGACTTGCACTTGTTGCTTGTGAACTACACCTTGATGGTAAACAAAATAAATAATATTAGATACAGTATATTGCAATATTTGAAACCTTCAGTTATTATTTTGAAATATAACACATGCTTAGTTTCAAGCTTCCAAATGAAGAGGGGGCATCAACCAGTCGGGCTGTATGAGCATCTGTAACACTTTTGTAAAAGTAATATTTCCCAAATTAATTATTTTAATAAAACTGCCTACAGTTACTCAGTATCAACCAGAAATAAACAGTTAGAATTTTTACGGTCATGCGACTAAAAGTCAGAGTCACCAAGGTCAAAGTCACAAAATTGAAAATTCTCACACATACGAACGCTTCAACCTCGTCATTACGTAGACCTCAACCATTCGTTATTAATAAATTTAACAAACTGAACAGGTAGAGGCATAAAATTTGATGTCTTAGTATTGACATGTATTGAAACATACATGCTATTTTTTTGTACTTTGTATTTTTTTGGCAAATAGTTGAGCTTGAAAGTATTTTATAACTCCTTGCTAAAATTCAGTGTTGCTTTTTTGAAGACAGTGAGGTGTGATGGTAAGATATCTCCAGGCTTTTGCCTTGAAGCTATTTAAGTCTCTAAACAAAATGTTGGTATTTCTTATTTCTTGTGTGTTTTTCTGATGTGCTCTTGGACTGTGGGGAAAACCTAAGAAAAATCAGCAGAATGGCAAACATTTTATTTAGGTTTCCGTCCTTGTGGGCAGTGGTGGAACGAGACGAGTTATTGAGAAACCTTTGCATAAATAAGTGCAACAAACTGAGAATTTCTGGCACTGCGCTTTTAGATGTAAAAAGCGCAGTGATGTAAAATTTTAGATGTAAAATCATCAAAAGAAACAGGTCTTGTAAAAGTGAGAGTAACATGTGTAATCCTGACTTTTAAGGTAGAGTGAGCTGGGCAATCTCTTTTTCCTTTAGGGCTGACTGACTGTTGTAGTTTGACAAAAGTGTGACTTGTGGATTAATGAGGCAGATGACATAACAACACACAGTTCTGTGATATCGCACAATACCCTCAGGAACTTGGGCAGCATGAAAGTTACATGTACAGCTGTTGGCCCATGGTCATTGATCTATTATGAATACAAGTTTTCACTATAGCTGGGATTTGTACAGACCAGGAAGGTTGCTTTTTACAGCTCCATCAAGCTAAATGTTAAGTTATATTAGTGCATTAGACTCATGTGGAAATCGTGTCATGGCACCATAAACCAAGAGACAGCTTTGTGGAGGTCAAAAAGACATTGAATGGTGCAATTATGTAATTATTGTATTAATTTGTGTTTAAATTTATTCTTTAAAATGTAGGAGTGAAGGGCTGAGAAAGATCCTTTAAAAAGAGCACAGTGTCTGTATGTTGGTTCTTCAAGGGGATGTGCTTTTATGGTGTGTTTCCAGAACTTTTTATTTCTATTCCTTGGCATCTTTGTCTGCTTTGGATAGTGCAAGATTGAGCTTTTTTTCTCTTCAACTTTGTCTGCCAACCAGATGCTGCTATTGTTTCATTAGCATTTGAGACCTTGAAAAAACAGAGCAACATTTTGAAAGCGCAGATGTCATGGCCCACATGAGTTCCTTATCGTGTGTTGAGTAACACCACAAACTATGTTGAGACAATGAAGAAAGCCTGGTCCCAGACGCCAAATTCTGACTAAACTTGCAAAGTGGTGGGTTTCTGCTTTGGGATCTCATCACTAGTAGTTGCGGTTCGTAACTTAATTTCATTCAAAGCCAGGAATGACAACTTTTTTAAGATAGTACATTGGAAGTCAACTTCTGTCCTTTTTCATATATATTAAATAAATAAAAATACACGGTTGTTAGCAAAATCACGAATGTTCAAAACTTAACTACCCTGTTTCGAATGACACCTATGATTAAATTGAATGTTAAAATGATAAAACTTGCAGAACTCAATAAGTAGGGACGAAATATACTATTTTAAAAAATCACGCCTAATGCTTTACTTTCCAGCTCTTATACATCGTCTTAATTATTCAACAGGAAAAAATTTCTTCTCAAACTGTAAGTATTTTTTTTTCCTTCAAAAGACGCATTTTGAAAGAAAAAGATTGGCATTAATCATGGAATGAACACAAGAAAGCACACGATAGGCAGCAGTAATCCACTTTCACTCATGTAAATCAAGCTGAGTTACACATGTTTTTTTTTTAATTATACAGTATATATCATTGTTTTGTGTCTGATTTAGGTCTGGTGGGATCAATAGTTGTTTTATTGTACTCAGTTATATTATTTAAGTTATTTAATTGAAACATTGACTATCATTATCTTGTCACAGTTTTAGGAAAGGTTTACTAGGTATATAATACAACTTGGACATCTTACTTGATTCTATTTTTTTCCTCTGTATGGTATGTATGTCCTCTGTCTGTCTGTCTGTCTATGTTTTCATTGTTTTAATGAGTTTTATATGGTATACAAAATAAATCTAAGGTTTAAACTCACGACTGTCTGACTGAGGTGAACCTTACAGTACTTGAAGCGTGAATTGGACAACACTACCACACTATAGTGTGAAATTTAAATTGAATTTTGCAGGCACTTGCTCCTTTGTAAGGAACTTGAAAGTTAAACAAATAAAACCATATTAGAAAACCTTTTATAATTGGTTCCAAACAAATTGCTTGCAAAATTGCATTTTTGACAAATGTTCATTTCCAACATTGATCTGAATGACTTTCTCCATATGAACACCAGTGTAATGATCAGTACTTGTTGTGTTTACAAGACTGGGTTAATGATACAACCCTTTTTATCCCGACTGTGATCTAACATAACCACAGGTTCATAAAATTTAAATAACCCTTTCAAAGTGCTCAGTGTGATGAAGTGACTCGTGCGGTGTGTTGAAGGGTATTGCAATGTTAAATGATGCCAGCTGGCTGCCGTTGAACTAGATCCGGGCTGATTTGGTTGTCATAATGGCATAATGACACCACTCATCCACAGGCTAGAGTTGTTGCTGACAGGAAAACAATAAGGGTGTTTTGAGGGATGACAGATTGATTACATGTTGTAATTCTTTGTATGCTAATCAGTTCTGAGGTCGACAAACACAGTCAATCACAAAGAAATTTTCTGTAAAGAAATAAATTGAATGAGGGAAGTATGATTTTATGTTGCAAAGCTTTTCTAAAGCTCTTATAAATATCAGTGTATGCATTTTTAAAATTGTGCTGTTTGTTGCATGGTTGTTTTTAAGGTACCACCTCATACAAAATAAACTTTTAAAAACTTAATACTTTAGTAATGTGTGAGCATTTGTTGCCAAAGGTTTTTTTTAGAATAATTCAGTGGCGTTTCAACACATTGTATAAGTGTCTCTACCTTCTTCCTCCAAGACGACAACCAAAGCAATGATGCAACGGCGACAATCATTAAGCTTTTTCCATTAAAAGACACATTTCTCATCGCTTGTAAGTACACTTTAATATAATTACTTCAAATCAAATCAAATTTTATTTATAAAGCGCTTTTCATACATAAAATGTAACACAAAGCGCTTTACAAGTTAAAAACCCCAGAACACAAAAGCAAAATAAGTCCCCCACCCACAGATAAAATACCCACTAAACCCACATCCATACTTGTACAAATACAAATAGAGCACACACACTCACATATGTACACAGGCACACATACAGTACACTCTCACTTAAAAATGCAGTAGGCTAGATGCAGATGGAACACCTGAGAAAACGGTATCTGAGGAGCCATCGCAGCAGGAGCCGAGGCACACTTGCAATCACTGGCCATGATCCAAGGCCCCGGATAGAAGACGAGGCCAGAGCCAGATCCCCTCCAGGGCCCCGGAAACAGGACCAGCAGCCACCGATGACCACAGGCTCCTGCTGCAGAGGCCACCCAGAGGAAACACTGGAGATGATAAAAGATTAAATGACACGGACAAAAGTAACTAAAGTTGATAAGTAATAAGAAATATTCAGGTAAAAACATCAATTAAGATCAACTAAAACTAAGAATAAAACTACATATGAGAAACTTAATTATTATTATTTGTGCTCCATACACTTTCAAGTCAATGTTCGATTCCAGGCTCCAGGCATGCAATTATCATCTACTTTTATTTTTCTACCTTCCTTTTACTCAGTAGAAGGATTGAGATATTGAGGTAATCTGTTGTCCTACTTTTCTATTCGGCTGAAGCCTATCTGCTGGTAAGACTACTTTCTTGTGGGAGTGGGCTGGATTAAAAAAATTATATTCAAATGAAATACCGTTGGAATATTTGGACAAATTATTTTTCTTTGGAGCAGTCTAAATGAATGCTTCACTATGTGAGTCAATATCAGCTCTGCAAGTTCGATCTTCTAAACATAATTACCGGTAATTCACTCCAACTGCTGTGAATTTATTCAATGAGCACTAGTTTTTGGGAAATGCAAAGATTGAAAGAAAACAATCGTTATATCATTTGTGTTCGACTTGATTGTTTAGTAGTTTGCGTAACCCTGGTTCTGATCATGCATGTAGCTCATTTTATGTAAACAACAATTGAAAAAAATTACTTTATTAACTCCAAGATTTTTCATCTTCTTGTTTAACCAAACTGTCCAAAGAAAAAGCATGATTAGGTCCCTTATAATACTTCTGAATATAGTTGGGTTTTTTTTAACAAAAAAAAAGTATGTCTTTTAAAAACACTTCACCACTTCAACAAGTTTTGTAAAAGGAAACACAAGCTAACTTTGTGTTGCAACAAAAATGTTAAAGTATCTTCTCACCGTCTTCTATCATTCCACTTTACGTCAAACAGATATGAACAAGAAGTTTCTATTCCTACATATGTACATACTGTAAATTCTTTTCATTTCCAACAGGCTCCAGTTTTTATGCTTCAATAGTTTTACACCAAAACTTGTCTATTCTTTTAGGGCCACTTTTACATTCAACAGCAATCTTTTGAAATAATTTAAAAGTCATTGAAGATTCACTTTCTAAAGAGTACTCTGGAGAAAAAAATGACTCCTTCACTTTCTTAATGAATAAGAATGAGTTTCCAAGTCTGCAAAAAGAACCTTTTAGCAAATCAGTAGCTTTTATAATTGTGCCTCTGGTGTTATTCATTCATCTTCCTAACGAGGTTGCACGGCGTACCGGAGCCCATCCTGGGTGAGTTGAGGTGAGGGGCAGGATACACCTCGAACAAGTCGCAAGTCTGTTGCGGGGCCATGCATATACAACCATACACATGCACTCATTCTTAGGGCCAATTTAGTGACAGACAATAAACCTGACATGTATATTTTTGGAGGATGGGAGGAAACCAGAGTATCTAGAGGAAACCCACGCATACACAGGGAAACCATGCAAACTCCACACAGAAAGGCCAGTATTCCAAGCCTCGTCCCCACCAGGGACTCAAACCCACGACCTTTCTGGCTGTGAGGCCACTGTGCTAACCCCTGCACCAACGTCCTCCCTGTTGTATAAATTTTCAAGTAATAGTATTTGATTTTCATAAAGTTCGAGTCAATTCATTATAAAGTACAGTACCATATAGTCTTCTCCAACTTATTCAACAGTTGTGATGGAAGGGCACAGCTTCACCAAAGAATCCCCATCACCACCTCAATCTGGCCACATCCTCCTGTTCATCTTGGAGGGTCCTGAGGAGTTCCCTGGCTGGTAGACATGGTCTCACAGCCTATTTCCAGAGTGTTCTTACCTTCTTTTCCTGAGGTCTTTTCCCAGTGGGATGTACCCGAAACACCTTACCAGAAAGATGTTGAGGAGGCATTCTAACCAGATACCCAAAGTACCACCTTCTCGAATGGATGAGCTCTTCAACCTTATCTTTGAGCATGAGTCTGACCACCATACAGAATAAGTTAGTTTTAGTCACTTGCATTAGGATCTTTCTTTCTTTGGTCACCAACCACAGCTTCTGAGCCTTGATGAGGGTAGAAACTTAGATTGACTGGTAATATGACAACTTTGGTTTTAGCATTCTAATTATTGCTCATGCCACACCTCTCTATCTGTCCTGCTTTGTCTTCCCTTACATGTGAAAAAAAACCAGAAATAATTAGGCTCCTTCATTTGTGGCAGGACCCTGTTCCTGACCTGACTCCTTCTGGTCAAAGATCATAGCCACTCTAAACTCAGCAGCAAATTGATTCCGTTAAAGTTGGAGAACATGGCTCATTAAAGCCAATAAGACCAGGTCTTCTGCAAAAAGTGGAGACCCAATCCAGAGCTCTCCAAACCCGATTATCCCACCTAGAAATCCTGACCATAAAGTAATGAATGAGGAGAACTCGTGAGAATGTACAGCGTTGGCAGATTCTGACTCTCACTGGAAATGGATCCAACCTACTTTTATCAATATAGACCAAGCTCTGGCACATGGCATACAGAGAATGCATGTAACAAAGCCTCTCAGACTCCCTATTCATGGAGCATCTCCCACAGGGGTCACAGTCGAATCCCGTCTGATCCAAAAAACAGAAATAGACTGGTCGGGCAAACTCCCATGACCAATGTTCCTTCTAATTTTTCATGTGTCATTTCATGTGTCACAAGCTTCCTTAGCAGAAGGGGGCGGAGCAAAAATGTTTACTCCTTTGTGACGTCACCAGCAGTAACGAGCCTAACACTGAAGCAGCGCTTTGAAGCAACTCATTTCAAAAAGAAAGAAGACAGAGATATGCTCCAGAGCTCTGTCTCATTTTTATTTTAAATTGAGCTTCATTTTGTGCGCTGCATAGGTTTTCTTGTGTGCTATTGATCTGCGAGCAGTGCGCAATTGCGCAGGCGCGAAGTTTAGAGGTAACATTGCCTATGACCCCTCCGTGACCCTACAGAGGGAGAACGGGATAGTGTTCTCTTAAAATCAAAAAGAGCTGCCATTTAAATGATTTAAAGCATTGAAACATTCCATTAACAAGCTCCAAGTTGCCAAAAAACTGTCATAATTTTTTGTTAGTTTTTTGGAAGATTAATTTATTGCAAACAAGAAGCATAGTTGACACCTTAAATGTGTTTTTTTGCACTGTCTGCTGTACACCCTGTTCCATTTCTTTTTTCAAAGTAAATTTAAGTTGAAAGAAGTGGAGAGTTGGTGGGCCGTCTCGCTCTGTAATAACTTGTCTACCCCACTTTGATGTGAGCCGTATCATGTTCAAGGATAATTGTTTGGTCATATGTGATAAGTGGCAGGAACTCAGCCTCAAACAAGTCCCGCTTCAACCCAAGATGTGACTCAATCATCTCCTACAGACATCTAAATGTAAAACTTCTTGGACATCTTTTAAATGTATGTCACAAGCTTTTAAAGCATTTTTTCTTTGATTAGATACTTTGTAAAAGTAGTTTTTTTTCTAATCTGTTCACTGCTTAGATTTTTGTCAAAGTTTTGCATCAGTGCCTGATTTCAGACTCTTGCACCCAATGTAAGTTTGTTTGTTTGTCGTCTTGGGCTTATCTGGGACTGGGTCGTGGGGGCAACAGTTCAGACGGCAAGCTCAGGTTTCTCTCACCCCGGCTGCATTCTCCAGATTGTCCGGTAGGATCCCGAGGTGTTCTCCGGCCAGCTGTGTGACACTCTCTTCAGCACGTCCAGGGCCTGGCTTGGGCCCAATGTCAGTGTTAAAAAACAATTGGTACTGGGATAGACACATTTGGTAGAAACTTTTGAAACAATAGAGCAGCACAACTACTTTATTGCACACACTAATTCAATGCTAACATGTTCCCATGGTGTTTAGTTTGCCGTACCAGGCATCTATCAAAGTGTGGGTGCATTACTTTAAACTCGGGCTTTGGCTCGTTCCTGTATCTGCCATTTTACAGCATATTTGGATTATTTCAATGTGAATTTTATATGCTGTTTACAGTAAACCTTTCTTTAAACACAAGTTTTATAACTTTATTAAAATAAAGGTATTCTTGATTTTTTACTTGTATTTTAAATGACATTTTCTTACATCTTAATTCTTTTCTGTGAGTCAGTCATATCTCAAACACAACAATTAGGATTCTTTATTTTCTTGAATAAAGTTCACACGTCTGCAGTCCTTTATTGTACATAAAATATACAAACAGCAAAACACATCTCAAAGAGTTCTCAAGGCCTGACATGCTTAGTCATAGAAAACAGTCTTTTCTCACAAACAAAACCGGCATGCCGTCAACAAAAAGTCACAAGTTTCTTACATTTTATTTTCTTCAAACAGTTACTCATGATAATTATAATTTGATATATTTTTTTAAAATATATTTTAGTTACTTTCATCCCTCCACTTGATTTGAAGAAGACGTAAAAAAAGAAAGTTCACAGGAACAAACACAAGTCGCATCTGATGTGAGATAAACAAATACTGCATGTAAGGTAGCTTTTTCTTTCTTTCTTTGTAGAAAATCAATGTTCTTTCGTTGAAAATGACACAATCACTATTTGAAACAAGCAACACACACTGCTACAAAAGTTTCTATAGCACCAAAAAGAACAAAATAATTAATTAACTTAAAGAATAGTTATAAAAGGAAATGTCTTTAAAACATTCAAATATATCTTCAAAAGAAAATCATTTTCTTAACATACATAGATTCAACCAACAGCAATAATTAAATGACAAAGTACAAATACCAGACATTAGCTCAGGCAAACGTAGGTGTACAGAATCGTTTACATCTGATTTACAATCATTTTAATCACCCAGATTCACATAAATAAGCTGGAATTAAAAAGGTGTTGATGTCACGGTCACAGCTGTAAAGAATCAGTGAAAACACTCTACTGTGAGTCAACTCTCAGGGTCTCATCAAGTCCCTTCACAGAGTCTAAAACGCAGAGCTGAACACCATCTGCTCGCCGCTGAAACATTCTTTGTTTAGTTTATTTTTGTATTGCATCAGGGTAGGAGGGTTTTGTCAAACCCTGCAGACACACACAGACACAAAACTCGACCAAGAAGTTACCAGTGCCTTGCAAACAGTAATCCAGTGGACGTTTTAAAAAAGTTTAATGCAAAGAGGATTTGCTTATTTCAGCTTGTGACAGAATGTAGTCAAACAACTTTTCTGATCGTCTTTGTAGTAAGTCAGAATAATAGTTTTTAAAAAAAAATCATTTTTTTTGTCCTCTTTAGGCCTGCTTGCTCATGTTGAGTAAACTAAGAAAGTGTATTTTCATTAATGTCCCAGCAACAACAAAAACAACTGTTACCAGTTAACAAAAGGATGTGCCATTGCCAACAAATGTGGAATTTATTTGGCACGAGTTGGTTTGTAGATGAAAGTGTAGCAGTTATGTTTTTACCCAACCTATCCATGATGTGGGCTTTGCTGCTTTTTGCAGTCACACCTGAAACATTTCCAAGGTTTTTCAAAATCTAAAGAAATCTTCTATAAAGCAGCAGACACTTATTCCCCTCTTGTCCACACTTTCCATTGCTAAAGACTATCACATGTTGTAAACTACAAATGTTGTAACCTGGATTGTGATGTTGGCAGGGAATATTTTTGGTCACCAATTTATAACCTTAACCATGTCCTGTTTTTAAATACTGTACATACTGTACTTGTTTGGATTTTTTGTGTTGTAATATTACTTTATTTTAATTTAGAATGATCGCAAAAACTTTTACTTGCATGCTTTCATTTTCTGTTCCCTTTTTTCCATCTGCATCATAGCAATGTTTTTCCTTTGGGATTAACAAATATGTGCCGAATGAAAAAAAAAACTTTCTCTCTATGCTCTCAATGTTAATAAATAATGGAGTAATAATGTATGAGTAATGCATTAGAATTCAAGATTCTGATTAGTTGCTTCTTGAAAGTTTTTATCTATGTGTGGGGCGTTGGTGGGCTGGAAACCATTTGTGATGCTTGGGTGGTTCACAGGATACTTCGTATAGCTCCGCCATCTCATAAGCTGCACTGACTGACCTCACCTAATGAGGATTAATGTAGAATCAGACACACTTCTGCCAACCCAACCCCACCTCGCTGGTAATTGATTGCACCTCTGGGAGCATATGTTCGACGATGCGGTTGTAGTAAATACTCCATAAATTTGTGTGGTCAGAATGAGAAGGTCAGAGCAAAAAGGGACAGAAGTGCAAGCTAAAGAGTGTTGGACACAATAAAATAATGTTTAATGCTTTTAGCATGGATCACTGATTGTCCATCAGTGTATTGATTGTACATTTATTTTTAGGTTGCCATGGACGACTAAAATTATCTCAATCAGAGGGTGGTTAAGTACGCCGTAAGGCTGTAATCAAAAAAAAAAGGTGGTAATAATTTACAAAATTATGGTTATTAGTCATAGGTGAAGCTGCAGAAAAGAAAGAAAAGAAATTGGGTGGACATAATTTGATTGATATTTTTTTATTTAGTTGCAATTTAATGTCGTGTGGCAAGCAGCAAATGTTTAAATGATGCGAATGTCTAAAAATGAATTGCACAATGTGTCCCGAATGCAGAAGTAGAATGGAGAAAAGGTAGATATTTCTTAAACATAAAGCATTTGAATCTGAACTCTGAATCAAATTCCCGTTGGGAGCAATACTGTTGTTTTCGTTGCCCAAAGACCCAATGTACATAAAACACAACCATAAAGTAACTGGGATGTGGTCAAACCCACTAATGGATGAGATAAGTAGGTTTTCAAAAGTTATAAAAAAAAAGCTATATTTTCTTAGTTAATTTTTAATAGTAAATGTTTTTTGCTTGGAGTTATTTGATCAAAATAAAATAATTTTGCAGGATCTTTAGCCATCCTGCAAAATTCTTCTTGATTTTCAGCCATTTGTGAAGTTGGTGAGCACACTTGCTTAAGTACTGAACCAAGAAAGTATCTGTCTACATGTTAACGCCCTTAATAAATTAGTCATGAACAATTTCTTAGGTGGAGCTAGTTAACTATTAAAGGTAATTCCAAACAAGAGTGATATCAATAATGATTCTGGTAAGGAACAAGTTGCTGTCTTTAGAATTGCACAAGTTTTTTTCTTTTTTTTTTGACAAATTGCTGAGGATTTCACTCGAACTACAAGTAAAACCATCACTTTGAAATTCTGCTTGTGATACAAAAAACAAATACCTTAGATGTCAGTAGGACAGCGAACTGAACAAAACATGCAACTCAAAGCAGATTGTACTTCTTAAGGGAGCTGAGATCCTTCCGTATCTACAGCAAGATGCAACATTTCTTCTGTAACCCTGCTGTGGAAAGTGCAATAAAATGTTCTGCCATCTGTTAGGACAGCAGTATCAGAACACAAGATGTAAAGAGACTGAACAAACTGATTCAGAAGGCTAGTTTTGAGCTCCAGATAATTGGAGTCATTGGAGCTGATTGTGCAGGAAGAATGTGCCATACAGCCTGCTGAAAATAACAGACTATTCTCCACATTGTCTGTTCAACAGGGAGGAAGCAACAACGTGTTCAATCTGAAGCTTCATCATTTCCTATTTGGGATAATTACCTCCAGTATATGTGCCAGCTTATGACAGGATGCCCAAAGAAGAACTTTGGTATTGTATGAGGAAGTCAGCAGTGGCAGAGAAGTATGTTAGAGCAGTATAGGACATGTATGAGGACTGGAATACAGCATTAGAGGTGTGCTATAGGTGTGACAGAGAAGTTCAGAGTGGATGTGGTACTGCATTAGTGATCTGCTCTGAGTCTCTCCTTGGTTGCTGTGGGGATGGACAGACTGACCGATGAAGTTAGTCAGGAATCTCAATGAACTACCATATTTGGGTGGAGACGGCAGCTCAGTGGTTAGAGCGTTCACACGCGGACCGGAAGTTCGCGGGTTTGCGTCCCACAGAGAGCACGTCTAGAGTCCTTGGAGAAGACACCTAACCCCCGCTTCTCCCACCGTTGGTGCCGTCGAAGGGCAGCCTGCTGCGGTGTAAGGAGTGCAGCACACAAATTTCCTCGGTGAGGGATGAATAGAGTAATACATCATTATTATTATTTATTTATTATTTGGAGATGATATAATGATATGTAGTGAGAACATGGAACAGGTGGAGGAAAAGCTGGAGAGGTGGAGGTCTGGTGGATAGACTGCTGAGATTGAGAATGCTAGGCGGACTAAAGAAGAGGGGTTTTTTTATGTAGTAAAGAAGGACATGAAGAGAGTTGTAAGTATCTATGTATATATTGCATTTTATAATTGAAAAACTTACTCTTTTCTGTACGTCGGAGTGTCTATTGTATGCAACCCCTCATTGATCCGTGTAGAAAAGGCTTTAACGTTATCTTCTGGATAGTGTATTTTTTGATAAAGACAAGATATTTCGACCTTTTGACTTCCTCCAGCACTTTGAAGCCTTTTCTACCATGTTAGTGTCCAACAGTAGAAAGCAGTAAGTTGTCCAACTCTCCAGGACATCCCAACCTGATAATGTCAAGGTGAGTCTGGGCATTGTTCAAAGAAATTTTAAAAAAGCCTGAAGCAACTTTTCAGACTCTTCATACCTCAGACAGCATGATAAATGTTAGTTTGTGCTGGTAAGTATAGGAAAGACTGACAATGAACGTTGGGTTTGAGAAAGTGGTTGGAGAAAGGGAGTCTTCTCTGTAAAGGCAATGCCTGCTAAAACCAGGCCTACAGTACAGTACGATATGATCAAAATTGATGTCATTTGCAAATAAATCACATTGCTGTTCATCAAAAGACAAAGACATAATCTAACATCATAGATGTTGTGATGCCTTGCTACTGTTAATGGTTTGGTTCACTTGTGATTGGTTTTTCTACTAAAAATGGTTTTACATGCTAATGCTAGAAGGAGGACTGTTTGATCATTTTTATGCTGAAAATATTTTAGTTGTATATGGTTTAATTTTTTTTGCCAATGAGAAAAATGAGGTACTAACATTTACTAGTGTGCCGCTTACCGATGAATTAGGAAGAGCCCAACCCCACATTGCTGCCTTTTATTGCAGTAAACATAAATTAAATTGGAAAAAAAGCACAAATGTATGAAAATGATTGTATCTTTGGCCCCTGCGTTTGGTCCTGCAACAGATTGGTGACCTGTTCAGGTTATATAGCTTGCCTCTCATCTGATCATAGAATCTGGCACCAAGCATTGAATTAATAAATGTCATCTCCAATTGATGCTGGCCATATTTAAAGACATTAAAATTCACGTCAAATTTAACTTTACAATTTGTGTTCGGACACATTTTGTCTGAACTGATGGCACCGTGGACATTTCCTGCATGCATAAAACCGACCTACAGCGTAGTGTTTGCTCTACAGGTTCTCTTGGTTCTTTGTTGAACACTTTTACAAAAATAATTCCATATTGAGGTGAATGAATCACTGTGATAATTCATCTTCCCATTTCATGAGTGTAATTCCATGAGTGCAAGCCATTGGCTGTAATCTTCCTGAAAATTTCTTTTAAAAGCACCCCATAATGACAATGTTGAAAAGGATTTTTGAAATTGTTGCAAATTTATTAAAAATAATAAAGCTTGAGAAATCACATCTATGTTGAGTATCCACAGTATTTGCTGTGAAGCTCAAAATTGAGTTGAGGTTTATTCTGTTTCCACTGATGATTCCTGCAATGTTTCAGTTGCTTAATTGAAATCAACTTGTGGTAAATCTAGGAGATTGACCATGATTTAGAAAAATATGCCTCTATAAGGCCCCAGGGTTAAAGGTGCATGTCGAATCACAAACCAAGCATAAAAGAAAAGAAATTGACTGTAGACTTCCAAGACAGGATTGTCCATCATCTGTAATTGGAAGAAGTTTGGAACCACCAGGACTCTTCTTAGAGCTGCCCGGCCATCTAAGCTGATGGATCGGGGCAAATGCTCTTAGCCAGGTAGGTGACAAATAACTTATTGGCCACTCTGTCATTAGTCCAGCATTCATCTGTTGAAAGAGAACCTTCCAAAAGGACAATCATCTCTGCTACAATACACCAATCAGGCCTGTATGGTAAAGTGGCCAGACGGAAGCACCTTCTTACCAAAAACACATGAATGCCTATCTAGAGTTTCCCAAAAGGTACCTAAATAACTCACAGACAATGAGACAAAATTCTGCGGTCTGAAGAGAGCAAAATAGAACTTTTTGGAGTGAATGACAGGCATTAAGCTTGGAGAAAACCAGGCACTGTTTATCACTGGGCCAACAGCATCCCTACATTAAAGAATGGTGGTTGCTGTGGGATGCTGTGTGTTTAGGCAGCAGGAACTGAAAGACTAGTCAAGATATAAGGAAAGCTTAATGCTACGAAATAAAGAGTTATCCTGGATGAAAACCTGCTCCAAGTGCTTCTGACCTCAGACTGGGAAGACATTTTATCTTTAAGCTGGACAATGATCCAACGCACAACATCAAGATACCGAAGGAGTGGCTTCAGAATAACTCTGTCAATGTCCATGATTGGCCCAGCCTGAGCCCAGATCTGAATCCAATTGATAATCTGTGGGGAGATCTGAAAGTGGCCGTGCGCCGATACTTCCAATTTAACCTGATGGTGCTTGAGCAACACCTCAAAGAGGAATGGGTTAAGCTGTCCAAAGAAAGATGTACCAAGCTTGTGGCATCATATTGAAAATTACATGAGGCTGTAACTGCTGCCAAAGGCGCAACAACTAAATATTGAGCAAAACTTACATACATATCATTTTTCAGTTTTTTTTTTTTTAATTTGTAACAATTAAGGAAAAACTTTTTTTCAACATTGTCCTAATGGCGTGTTTTTTAAAAAGAATTTTTAAAGAGAAAACTGATTTAATCCATTTTGAAACAGGGCTGTGACAAAATAAAATGTGGAAAAAGAGAGGCACAGTTAGTACTTTCCTGATGCATTGTGAAACATGTCAGTGTTCTATTTTAGGAATACAGTATGTGAGCATGGTTGAATGTGACTACAACTCAGGATGGAAGAGGACTGGTGAAGGTCTAACTTCTACTTTATAGTTTTTTGGTACAACTGCACTGCCAGCAATGCACCTTTCCCAACCTTTCTGTGCTTCCCAAGCTTTCTGTTTTTTTAGTTTGCCGAGTATAGCTACCTTTAAAAGTCAACTGTGTCTGCTCAGCACCATTGCTTCTGTTCAGAAAAAAAAATGAAAGACAGCAAGTCAGCCACCCCCATTATTCCTACACAACATGAAAAGTAATGAGTGTAAAACTGTGGACCAGTCAGTAACATGACTCAGCTAGCTGGACTTATGAGACACCTCTAAAATGAAATTGTTTCCACCTCCACATGAGTGTAGCTTTGAACCATGTCGACATCAATGCAAGTTTAGATGTATCCACTAAAATGAGTTTTTCGCTTAGATTTTTTTTTTTTTAGTGAACCAGCAACATTGAAGCTCAATCATTTTGCTTTAGAATTGGACCTAAAATTAAATGTAATGTTATAATGTTACTATTTTCTTTCTTTCTTTTGTAAAAAAAAAATAAAATTGGTAATTAAAACTTTTTTTTTTGTCTTGAACCAATAGCACTTAATTTGTCTCATTTTAAAACTGACCAAAAAAGATGACTTGGGTAACTCACAGGCGTTACACATCTTCTTCTTCTTTGCTTTGAGTAAGGAGAGTTGACAGGAATGCCGCACCACCATTCGATGCAAATAAAAATATGTACAAAATTCAATTCAATTTTTTCTTTTCCACTCCATCTCTGAATTTAGTGGTAGATTTTGTAAAATAAATATATTTAACGTTGTTGGTTATGAGGTTGAGGTTATTTTTTTTAACTCATGGAATTCAGCATGTTTTTAAAATTACACATATATAACACATAAACTTAGGTTAGTTTTCTTTGTCTCTCTAATATTTATGAAAATTTTCTTATTTGTTTGATTTTTTCATTTTTACTTTCTGGGTGTTAGTCGTTTTCATGATGTCTCCTGTTTTCTTCAAACCTCAACGGCAAAGTAGCAAATACAGTACATTTGTCTATAATATGACATAAAGCCACTCCTCATATCGAACAAATTGATACTAAATCACAAACTATGCTTTTATCAGGACTCATATTCTTGGGTCGGTATTTTCCTCAGTTTTCAGCATATTTTTCTCTCTTCTCTCTTGGTGGCGGTGTCCTATATCTGTAGGTTTCTCTCAAACATCACATCTATTTTTAGACTAATCACCGCTGAGTAAAAAACTTGATTTAGAAAAAAAAACAAAAACAAGTCAAAGAATAAAATGGAGTGAGAGATTTACTGTCCACTGGAATGTGTTTAAGAACCAGTCCGTTTCTAGGAGTGAGGTGGTGAGCTTGACGCTATGGTAAGGGTGTCACAGGATGTCTCGGTGGTGGCCACTAGTCATACTGGCCCTTCAGTCAAGCCCTCCAATGGAAGGGTAGTGGCATTTTCAGTGGGCTGAGGGTCCTCTTGAGGATGCGAGGGTTTGGTAGCAATGGCAGCCAGACTGGCATAAGCCAGGTGGCAATCCATGTGCAAAAATGGTGGATAGTGCTGGCGGTAGCAGATGTACGCGAAAAGCAATCCAATCACTCCTCCAACAAAGGCGTCTGCAACAACAGAGTTTTTTTTAAAGCTTCCCATTCCTGACTAATTTTAGCAAATAAGTGGCAGAAGATAAATAACACCTGCTCTCTGAGAATGAGTGCGGTTAATTAGGATTTGGTGTATGTGCCATTGTGTTACAGCATACATTCATCATGACTGGCTAGTTTGGAGGTTGATGAAAGTAAAATGAGAGGCAGAGCAATGCATCTATTCAGCTGAGCACTGCGCTCACTTACCTTGGGACTGGCTGTCTTTGTTACTTTGTCACATATCTAATAGTTTTGCCGTATACCCTGGCTCCTTTGCGCCATAATACATCAAGTAACATTGCATAGCAGCAAAGAATCTAAACCTTAAATTGCTGGTAATAGATCAAAATGATACAGCCAGTGGTAGCTGAGGTATAAAAAACAGAGGCTTCCATAATATCAAAACCAATTTTCCACCCTTATTTACTGTTTCTGGTTGGAAAACAAAATCGCACATCAATTTCTATTAATCTAAAGTTGCAAAAAGTGGTGCACTTACTTGCAATATATCTATTTCACTGAATACTGAATTTAGTAGTCTCTGTTTTGATTTAATACATTAGTTTTGTTGCTTTTTTGCTTCTCCATAGTGCAAAGAGATGGAAGGAATATTAATATCAATCAAGCTTGGTATAGCAGCTGGGCGAATGGGAGCTTCCAGCTTGTGTTTACACTGAGCATATTGAGGCATCACAAGTCTAATGGACTGCACTATGGCTGCGTATTTAGAACTTGTCAAGAAAAAGCAGTTGAGAAGTAAAAATATGGAGAATGAGGAAAATAATCTGCCTATAGGTAACCAGTGTCTTGCTGTGGGTGTGAACAAATCCGTGCTGTATAAAACATCCTGTCGGTTTAGTGGGTGGCAGGAAGCATATGCCTCTCTTAATCTAATTAACGACATATGACAGGGCTGTCGTCAGATTATCACTTATTTCCTGTAAAACCACAATCCCATTTGGAGTTTTATCTCCTTTCCCCAACTGGACTCCCTCCAATTTTCCTGAAGAAATAAAAATCTGGAGCGAGTCACTTTTTATCTCCCTCCTCTCTTTTTATCAGTCATCTGGCATTATTTCAGGTGATCAAACCATCCAGCAAGAAAATACTGCTATGTTAAAGGTGCATTCATGTGCTGTGGGAGTAGTTGGACTGACCTTGCCAGTGGTGTTTGTAGTCACAAGTTCGAGATAAGGCGATCATCATAGCGCTGTAAAGCGGGAGCACCATGGCACACAGACGCCAGCTGCGCCCCCGACCCTGATCCGTGAAGCACTGCAACTTTCCAGCCAAGTAGAAGGAGGTGAAACCAAGACCAGAGAATGCAACTAGTAGACAGATGGATAAAAAGATAAATATGTGGGTCAAGATCCATTTTTACAACTAGCAGTCGTTAATGATGTGTCGTTAATGATGTGTCGTTAATGATTTGCATTGTCTTTTTCTTTTTAAAGAATAACACATTTTTAAAAAACAACTTTTAGATTCTTCTAACCACAGTTAAATTCCCTGCAAGATAACTGTGATCAACTGAGTAAAACTTTAAGTACTAAATCACTTCTGAAGGTGCAAAAGAGTAATCAAATACTAGAAGAAAGACACATTTACCAAGGAATTCTAAACAGAGTTTACACACTAAAGGAAATCAAGTTGATAGTGTTTTCCGGTTCTCACTGAGTGGAGTGTCTGTGTGACATTAATGTGCATCTTATTTCTCAAAAACTACTTCCTAATGATTGAGTTTTATTAGCTCTCATCCAGAGTTCAGTAAAGTTATGTTAAATCATTTTACACAAAACCTCACTTATTCAGAGGCGATGGCAACATCTGCTGGATAATGAAGCAAACAATGGAAGTTTTGGAGCATAAAATAAGGGTTGTGCCATTGAATTAAATAAAGAGATGGTCAGACAAGTAGTTTAAAGCTGCAGACCAAACAGGAGCTATCTGCTTCAGTTGCTTGGATATTTGTTTGTCAAGCAACAGTTTTATCATAAACATGAAGGATAAATGGCTTAAAGTAGAAATGTAGTTAGCGTGATGGGTTAACAAGTTGAATCCAGCTCTGACTGCTAAATACAGCTTGGCTCCATGCACAGATTAGTTTTTTTCAATTTGGTAATTTCAGAACATTAGAAAAGCTGGCTGAATTGAAAAACATGTCCCAAACCAAAAATCTCTTGGGTGGTCTTTTTTTTTCATCTAATACAGACTTTGACATGTTCCTGTTGGCTGGATGCTTTTATTGTGCTCTGCATTTTCTTATTTTAGAGCCTGTCAGCATGTCCGGTGCATATGAGGTAAATGGGGGTATAGAATTGTCATTGACTTAAAAGGTGAGCTGTGCCAAATAGTGAGCACATCAGAAAGGTGAGGTCTACTCCGGTAGCGGATTTACCACATTGGTTTTTTGCGAAGATGTTGGCTTGTCTACACAGAAAAAAAAGGCTTGGAGTAAAAATTCGAAGAATATGAGATAAAATCTCCCAGAGAAACTTTACTTCTGCCATAAGTTTACTTCTCAAACAAGCTGACAGGGAGACACAAATAAAGATGTTGTAGATGAGCTGGATACAGCGTTAAAACTGGATGTGGTCCTAAATCCCAAAATGACACAGTATTGGTAAATAGTAATATGCAATTTACAATAATAATTCAAACCTTTATTAGTCCCACAATGGGGAAGTTGCAATGCTGCATTGCACCGCAGCAGTCTGCCACAACGGCACCAAAGGTGGGAGAAATGGGGGATAAGGTTTCTTCCCCAGGGACACCTAAGCATGAGCACAGTGGGATTCGAACCAGCTTTTCCCGGTCCAAGGCCGGACATTCTACCTTTCCACAATTATATTAAACTCAATACAAAGGGTGGGGAGGCATTGGCTCGGTAGTAGAATGTCTGTCCTTGGATTGGGAGAAGTGGTTGAATTCCCACTGGGCCCAGCCTCAGTGTTGCTGGAGCAGACTTTTCACCCCCTACTTTCTCCCACCACTGGTACCCTTGTGGCAGCCTGCAGTGGTGCAATGTAAAAGTAAAATTTTCCCATTTATGGATAAATATAGTACGTCAAAAAATATTTTGAATACATTTTTATGTTGTGTTTGTATACTGCTGAACTTATTGTGAAGAAAAACGGGGACGAAATCTTATAAGTTACTTTCCTTCACCATTCCTCTACTTGTGGAGTCTAATCTTAAACCTTCTTCATTTACATTTTGGAACAGATACAGTCTTTTAAAAGGTGTTACATTTGTTTCACTCTGTTTAGCTTACATGCGCAAACCTATGAGATTAGTCATCAACTACAGGAGTACAGCCTAAATATGCCATTGAACACCCACTTGGGGAGCGTCTATATTAAATCCATCCAGGGAGTATTCCTAAAAATAAATGCTAGAGTTCCTGAAAACATTCCAGAAATATAAGCCCGCTCGTGTAGCTTCTAAAATTTGCTGTGTGGGCAGCTCAAAAACATAAAATAGGCAGCAGATTAAAGATGAAAAGCTCATAAAACTTGTTTTATCAAATGTTGGAGTAATAAAAAGCATTTCAGTTGGTTCGGATGAAGAGGATAATATATCATGCTACAATCAAAGTTAATTGGCACTTTGTGGTATAAAAAGTGCTCCACAGTACGCCCACAAAAAGAACCTCATGGGTTTTACAGATAACTATGTAACTATGCTTCTCCTGACTCCCATCTCGGATTCTCAGACTGAGCAGCCTTCTGCACCCATCCATCTCTATTATTCGTGACTGCTCTACATTTCCAACTACACAGCTTACATTATTTTTTTTTATGCCTCTAACCAATGCAAAGCCAATTCAATTAGTCATTTGGGGGGACAGAAGCAAATTAGGAGCCAAATGGGCTGTCTGCTGACTGAACATTTTACTTTTTACATTCTCGCATGAACTGAAGTCATGCTTTTCTAAAATATTCACATTTTCTCATTGTATATTTTTTGCAGTTTAATTCATTAAAGGACATCGTTGTTTAAAGATGTCCGTTTCTATTTTGCTCATTACTCTTATCACCCAAAAGAGTTCAGGTTTTGTTTTATTCTTGTGAAATAAAATCTCAGCATTTGCATTTACGTAAGGATTAAACTGACAAGAAATAGAGCTTATCTAAACTTTAAAAACTTATTTGCGAAATGGATCATAAAAGTGTCAAGGTTTTGCAACACCAATACCATAATTTCGTTGGAAACTGTTTAAACTTCAAACTGTTCTCTTTTGCTAGAATTTATGCATATTTATAGTTGTTAAAAATAAGAGAAGTTTAAAAAGGACCCAAAAAAAATATTAAGCTCCGTTACTTCAATTTTCTCCTTTATTAAAAGTTTCCAATATGAAGTATTAGCCACACACAACCAAGCACACACACAGTCATAGTGACCAATCAACCCAGCAGGCATGTTTTTGGAGGGTGGGGGAGACTGAAGTATCCGGAGAAAACCCACGGGGAGAACATACAAACTCCACACAGATGGGCCTCTGTTTCAAGCATCCATGCATCGGCCCCTCTCTGGGACTCAAATCTCAAGCTTCTTGCCGTGAGGCCACTATACAAACCACCGCGCCATCGTGCAGCCCTACACGTACGTTTCTAACATGAAGCATAAATTATGGACATCTTGACTAATTAAGGCTGCACTTATACAAGGCATAGTGGACCTGAATTGAACCATAAAGTTAGGCACAATTCAAACTGTCTTGTATTGATGTTCCTTAAACCTATGCATAGGAAATTGTCTCCTTTAAGAAGAAGATTTTACTGAAATTAAACCAGAAACTGGTGACAATCTTGAATCCTATGAGTATGGAACACGTGAATGTGCCCAAATCAAAAAAACCCTACAGGTATTTTACTTTTAAACATACACATCTCACTGAGTCAACTGGAAATTAAACCAAATCAATCTAAAAATCACTGCCCGAGGTTGGCGTAGAGCAAAGCAGGAGTCGCTGAAGGGCCAGAGAATGGAGAAAAAAAATGAAAAAACATCATGATAATTAATAAATTTTATGCAGCAATAAAACTTGAACAAAATGCTCCCATGAGACACAACAAAAACCTAATCAAAGTGATGAGTGTGGTGCAAATGGTGCTTCAGTCTTTTAGAAAAGGAAATGCTGACGTGTTGAACAGACGCAGAGAGCAGAACAAAGAAAGGATCTAGAAAAAAAGATTAGATGTCACTTTACAACTTACACTGGTAATGACCATTCGAAAAGTAATGTAATGAAAGGAATTTCCCCTCGGGGATTAATGAAGTATTCTGATTCTGGTTGATTCATACAACTCTTTACAGGGTAAGTCACAAATAAAAGAGGATGATTTTGTTCATATAGATCATGCATCCTTCTGAAATAATTAAAATCTTGATTATTTAGTATTTTTCTCATTTTACTTTGTAAATGTACATAATTAAGAACATTGTAGTGTAATTTGCATAACAATAAATACATTTTGGCATATCTTGGTGTTATTATTACCAGTTTCCATGTTTTCTGAACTATTTTGTTTATGGTATGCTTACAGAGACACTCCTGTAAAATTTTTAGTTTTTATGCTATAGTGGCATTATATCTTTAACATTAACAATTTAAGTATTTATAAAATAATTCCTTTTTGTATTACTCTAACCAGAAGATGTAAACCAGCGTTTTTAAACCAATGTTCCGTGAGAGATCATCAATTGTGCCATGGGAAATAATCCTATTTTATTTCACACAGCAATCCCGATCTTCAAACTAATTTTCGGATTCTAATGAAATCTTGTATTTTTACAAGACATTCAAGAGAAAAAGGTTTCTCTTGCATTCTGGGTATATCCTCTGAAAGCAAACGATGACAAAAAGACAACACAATAGTTTTTGATGTGTTGAATTGATTCCTCCCTAAAGGCGACTTTAGAGAATAGTTTTTGACATTTTTCGGCGGTGTGTCTCAAGATTTTTTTGGATGAAAAAAATGTACTTTGGCATGAAAAAGATTGAAAAACACTAATGTAAACAAGCAGTTTGACATTATGATGAGTAGATTTTGATATATGCTAAACATTTAACTCAACCTGTAATGTGACCTAGTTTCAAAGAGAAAACTTTTAGTTGTGTACTTTCATCTGTGGGCCTAAAGCTCTATCACTACTCCAATGATCTCTGACATTGCTCAAAGTCAGATGCTCCCTGATGCTCCCCAATTCATCCCCAGCAGCTGCAGTTCCTGCCCCCTGACCTGAACACTCAGAACAGATTAATTCTGTGTCCTGTGACACCACTCAGAGCAATTTGCCATCGGACTTGAGTTTTGGATCATTGATGACCCTCAAAGTCATTAGGGTCACGTGACCCTCGAGTTTAGACCGAGACAGGAACGTTTTTCCACATGTCAGTTTGCCTCTTTGCATACTTACATCATAAAAATTAATTAAACTTGTTCAGATGGTTGAATATTAGTCCTAAACATCTACCGTATTTTCTGCACTATAAGGCGCACTGCATTATAAGGCGCACCTTCAATAAATGACATTTTTAAAATCTTTTTCCATATATAAGGCGCACCGCATTATAAGGCGCTACAGTAAAGGCTGTTCAACTTTGTCCACTAACTGTGGCCATCTTGCTTTGTTCCCGCGGTAACTCTGTTCAGTCTTGTTTACTTGGCGCAGCGCGTCCTCTTGCTTCCTCCACTTCATCACCAATGATTCATTAATGTTAAACTCTCTCGCTGCGGCTCTATTCCTGTGTTCTACTGCGTGACCGATCGCCTTGAGTTTAAACTCTGCGGTGTAACAGTGTCTCTTGGTAGGAGCTATTTCCGGGTCTTTACACAAACACACAAATGGAAATGTGCACCACGCACTACTTCTTCTACAGGGGAAATGGAGTCGGCGGCTGCTTACCGCAGTTGCGACACCTGTTGTAGCTCAATATTAATCCATATACAGTGGTGGTCAAAAGTTTACATACACTTGTAAAGAACATAATGTCATGGCTGTCTTGAGTTTCCAGTTATTTCAACAACTCTGATTTTTCTCTGATATAGTGATTGGAACAGATTCTTCTTTGTCACAAAAAACATTCATGAAGTTTGATTCTTTTATGACTTTATTATGGGTAAACTGAAAATGTGACGAAATCAGCTGGGTCAAAAATATACATACAGCAATGCTAATATTTGGTTACATGTCCTTTGGCCATTTTTACTTCAATTAGGCGCTTTTGGTAGCCATCCACAAGCTTCTGGCAAGTTTCTGGTTGAATCTTTGACCACTCCTCTTGACAGAATTGTTGCAGTTCAGTTAAATTTGTTGGCTTTCTGACATGGACTTGTTTCTTCAGCATTATCCACATGTTCTCAATGGGATTTAAGTCAGGACTTTGGGAAGGCCATTCTAAAACCTTAATTCTAGCCTGATTTAGCCATTCCATTACCACTTTTGATGTGTGTTTGGGGTCATTGTCCTGTTGGAACACCCAACTGCGCCCAAGACCCAACCTTCGGGCTGATGACTTCAGGTTTTCTTAAAGAATTTGAAGGTAATCCTCCTTCTTCATTGTCCCATTGACTCTCTGTAAAGCACCAGTTCCATTGGCAGCAAAACAGGCCCACAGCATAATACTACCACCACCGTGCTTGATGGTAGGCATGGTGTTCTTGGGGTTAAAGGCCTCACTTTTCTCCTCCAAACATATTGCTGGGCATTGTGGCCAAACAGCTCAATTTTTGTTTCATCTGACCACAGAACTTTCCTCCAGAAGGTCTTATCTTTGTCCATGTGATCAGCAGCAAACTTTAGTCGAGCCTTAAGGTGCCGCTTTTGGAGCAAGGGCTTCCTTCTTGCACGGCAACCTCTCAGTCCATGGCGATGCAAAACACGCTTGACTGTGGACACTGACACCTGTGTTCCAGCAGCTTCTAATTCTTGGCAGATCTGCTTTTTGGTGCTCCTGGGTTGACTCTTCACCCTCCTGACCAGTTTTCTCTCAGCAGCAGGTGACAGCTTGCGTTTTCTTCCTGATCGTGGCAGTGACAAAACAGTGCCATGCACTTTATACTTACAAACAATTGTTTGCACTGTTGCTCTTGGAACCTGCAGCTGCTTTGAAATGGCTCCAAGTGACTTTCCTGACTTGTTCAAGTCAATGATTCTCTTTTTCAAATCTGTGCTGAGCTCCTTTGACTTTCCCATTGTAGCGTTTGTGGGTGTTTTTATCCAATGAGCCCTTTTTAAATGGCCTCAGAGAAGTCACCAGCTGTAGTCACTCATAATCACTCACAAGAAGTTAAGAGGTCATGCTATGAAGCTCATGTCATTGACACAACTTTCTAAGTCTCCAAAATTGCTCATTCATGTTGCTGTATGTATATTTTTGACCCAGCTGATTTCGTCACATTTTCAGTTTACCCAAAATAAAGTCATAAAAGAATCAAACTTCATGAATGTTTTTTGTGACAAAGAAGGATCTGTTCCAATCACAATATCAGAGAAAAATCAGAGTTGTTGAAATAACTGGAAACTCAAGACAGCCATGACATTATGTTCTTTACAAGTGTATGTAAACTTTTGACCACCACTGTATAAGGCGCTCTGGGTTAAAAGGCGCATCGTGGACTTTAGAGAAAATTTAAGGTTTTAAGGTGCACCTTATAGTGCGGAAAATACGGTACTTAAATAAAAAATATCTGTCAGTTATTTTTGTTTTTTTCCCACATTTCTTAACTTGAAATAAATTATGTTCTAAAATAAAGATTACGTGTGTAATTTCTTTGCCAAACTCATTTCCCTAGCTTTTCTTATTCCATTGAATTTATGATTATGTTTTTGTGCTCAACAGTTTTGATGAAGTACTTGAAGAATAATGATACCATTTATAATGAACATTTAACCATTTTTTTTGTTTGATAAAAGCAATGAATACACTGTAGAGGCAGCTTCTATTATAGTGCTGCATGCCATTCAGTTCAGTGAAAGAACCCACCTATTTGGACGGAGACCCCGGTAATCACCTTTTACAATGCCCTAAGGAGCTTGCCCCCCCATTTCTTAAGTTTTTGAATAAGTCATTTTATAATGGTACCGGAGCCACACATCATTTGATCTTCATTCTTATTTTGTGTCACTGACAGCTGTAAGTAACCTACCAACTGAGGGGAATCTAGTGTCAGGACTGAAAAACCAAACCGAACTGGATGATTTTAGGGCTATTATGCTAACATGCATTGTGAGAAGCAAAGCACTGAAACCATTTGAATAGAGAAAACTTTCTAAAAATTCCAAGGTGAACCCAATTGTTCACAATGAATTTAGGAATAAAATGCCTTGGCACTTGTATGTCAGCTGAATCGCTTCTCATCTGATCTTATCCGACCAATATCTGTCAATAATTAGATTTCTTTTAAAAACCAAACATCCCTGCACACAAGTTGTCTTTCTCTGCTGTTCACTGTCAAACCCTTTGGCATTTTGAAAAAAATATAAAGTTGAGTAATTGAATCAAAGATGAAGTGGATATTTAGTGTCTCTGAATAATTTAGGGGGAGTAGAAAACTTTAGAAGGTCTAAGAAACATTGAGTAATGATGCCTGGTACCATATATCCTGGATTTGGTTTGATATCAACTAAATATGAGTAAATATATCTGATACTAATACTGACACTTAATTAGAAAAGAAGGATTTCTTGTATTTTTAGGTTGGCTGAACTGAGCTTCATCCACAGGGTGTCAAGGCTCTCACTCAGTGAGGGAGTGAGGAAAGCTACCATCCAGTAGATTTGTTGCTCCTCCAAATATAGAGAAGCCAGATGGGGTGGTTCGGACATCTAGTTAGGATGCCTCCCAAATGCCTCCCTAGTGAGGTATTTCAAGCATGGTCCACCAGGCGCAAAATCTGGACCTGCGGGACAAACTACGTCTCACAGCTGGTTGGGAAATGCGTCAGGATTCTCCCAGGTGAGGTGGAGGATGTAGCCATCATGAGAGAATCCTCGGGTTCCCGTCAGAGGCTGTTGCCCCCATGACCCATCCCCGGGTAAGCAGAAAACAACGGAACAGTAATGATATTTATAATAGCCATTGATGTAATAAAAGTAAAAAAGTTTAGATAATATGTTTAGATAATATATTCCCAACAGTCTCTTGAGAATGTCATTTGTATTAAATAAATCAATTCTATGACAATTATATTGGCAAATAATCCAGTTTATTATTAATAAGTTTATTTATTGTATATCAAACTCCAGCAATGATATTGCTCTGAGGTAAGTCTCCACTGAAACCAATTCAGATTTTTTTTCCTCATCAATTTCAAACTTTAATGCCAATCTAAAGGATCTAAATTCAAATAATTTAAAAATCCATCCTGAGCCACTTTGATATATACTCTTCCTTTTGATACATCCATGATGTTTGTCATAGTAAACTTCCTGTTGCAGGTTATTAGACTACATTGCAGTAAAAACCTGTCAGGCATGGAAAGATAAAATAACAATAAGTGTAAAATTTGCTTTACTTGTACCCGCTGCAGCATGTCACTCTCCCTGTTGTCCGTGACGAAAGAATTATGAGGAAAAAGGATGAAATAAGAATGTAATCTCTGTGAAACAGTGCTTGGAAAGTCTCATTTTACATTCTCCATGTGAGAAACGTGTAAATCTCTTTTACATAACACATAAGCACATCTTGATAAATGTTTTACAAATTTACGATTAGACTAAGAAAGTTGGTGTTCTTTGTAAAGAATACCAGTCTATTCTGGTCTTCTTTATTTTGTGGTAATTGTAAAGAGCAAAAAGTCCACCGAACATCAGGACAGAAAATTATTTTTAATCTTTACACCTTCTTTCTGTCTTGACCCTTTAGACCTCTTACCAAACCAGCCATTTAACGCCTCGGTAATTTTATGCATGAACGTAAACAAATTCAATAAAAACTTGCTTATTATTTCTTGAAGAGGGCAGAAACTCTTTTTTTTTTCCAAGACCAGCAAAAGATTTATGATAGACATTTTAATAAAGATGCCAGTGGATAAGCAAACATAATTAAGTCTATTTCACCACATTCACATAAACTCTGAGGAATACAAACAGTAAAGACGTCAGAGCGCATATTAACAGATCATATCCAACGGTTTTGTGTGCGCAAAAGAAAAGAATGGTGAGAAAATACGATAAGATGTCGCCAGCAGCGGTTTATGCTTTGAGACCTTCCAGATTTACTGCTGTGAGTATCGGTGCACTGGGTTCAGGGGATTTATTTACTTGTTTGTTTTCTTTCTTTGGGGGTTGTCTCTTCCAATTTCTTTTATTCTGTAACTTTGCAACAGAGTGAAGAAAGAAAATCTAATCATGGAAGGAAAAAAACGTGACTTGCCTCACCAACTGAATCGTATTAAAAATAGTTTAAATAAGTCTCTTCAAGTTTCAAGTTTATTTACAGCATGTTTAGTCATTTAAATCTTGAATTTTGCAAATGCATTTGAGACTGTAAATCTAACACTTCCAAGTTGTGTCAGATTTTATTATTCAGTATTTATTTTTACCAGATGCCTCTTACAGTTTTTCTTAATTACTTCAGTGCATTTCTAACTACATAATTTACATTCAATGCAGCAAGTGCTTTAGTCAAGCCATTCAAGGTTGACATTTCATTTCTCGAAATCAGGTCTTTGTGTCAATTACAATAACGTGCCAGTGCCATCAAAATGAAGAGTCCTGGTGTTATTGTCATGAACAAGAGCCAAAATGAATTAGTCATGTTTTCAGTCTGACAGTTTAGTATGGAAATGTTTTCCAATGACAAAAATAGTCAAATCTTAGTGAAACCACCTGAAAATGTTGAAGTCAGGTTTACTCTATGTTTATACCCTTTTGACATCTAAAGTCAGTGAAGATAAAGTTAAACATTTCTGTATAAAATGAAGTAACTGTGTAAAAGATATTGCATATGTTTCACTTTTTTTTTTTTTACTGCAGATGCTGTTTACACTTTCAACGTGGATATGATATTGTGCAAAGGAAACAACATAAATTCCCTTTAGATAGGCCTGTGCAGTGTAAAGTGTAAACACACTGAATATCTGACACATAGAGGTCTTTGTTTATCAAAGTTGCACACAAAATGGTGTAAATTCCTGGCATACAACACAGAAAAAACATCTGGCATTTCTGAAGAGTGGTGTACCTGTCCCTTGGGTGAAGGGAAATTGTGACCTCAAAAAATGTGCATCGGAAACAAGCATTATTCTAATGAATACACCTAGATTTATTCCGATTTATGCTCCCCCATGGCCTTATTTCAAAACCTGAAGAGACGCAAGTGCAAATTAGAAACATTTTATGAACGATTTTACATGTTTTTGGCTGCTCCCTTTTCGGTCAGGAATCACTTTCTGGTACAACAATAGTGATGTGACAGAAAGTGACTCCATGGTAAAAAGTGATCAACCTGTAAACGTGTGTCGATTTGTCTATTTTTAACCCTCATATTAGTATTGAAATACTTGCAATAATAAAAAAGTTTATTTAATTGCAAAAATGTACTATAAAGCATGTTTTTGTAGATTATTTGTACGACTGCCGATGAACAAATGTGCTTCGGTCAGCAAAACATGATGGTAAAATAAATGTTGAGTTTTAGATGACAAGTATGGAAGTTCTTGAATACATACAATGATTAAAAATATTTTTTGGCTATTTCTGTAGTGTAAAAAGGGCTGTATTCACTTTTTTTTATCAGGTGAAAACCTCATCTGTTGATCAAATGAGATAAAATACAAAATACTGACTTGTAAACTCAAAATATTAAAAATACCTCACACTTAAAATATTTTCCGTATTGAGTATGCTTTGTTTTTTTGGATTTGCATTTTTGTAAAGGCTTTTCTGTGTTTTACTGTCGTGGATAACCTGCAGGAGTCACTGCATTTTCTCTGAGTCGCCAGGAACAAACTTTAAACCTCTGGCAACTTATTATTAAAATGCATGTTCTGGTTAAATAGATTGTGGTCCATCTGTAAAATAGAATGACAATGGCTGTAACATAATCATCTTAATTTTTATTTTCATTCTAGTGCTAAACTGATTTTGAGACAGAACATCTCAATCTGGTGCAGCGATTTGTGCACATTGTACAGTCAAGTCATTTTGATAAATACGGATGAACACATTTTTTTGCTCGTACCCCACCTCTACATCAAAATTTTGGCATATGCAGACTTTGATAAATGAGGGTCATTAAATCTGTCTGGTCACTGATGAAAACACGTATCGCAAACAACAACATGCACATTCGGACGGGTTCCAGTTGAACCCCTCTCATTATCAGAGAAATTGTTCAGTTTGGGAAACATTCTCAAGAAAACTTTTTTGTTTTTTAATGGTTCACTCTTGAGTAGCAGGGGTACAGTTGTCTATCCTGATTAGTTTAGCAGGCGAAACAAGGGGGAGACCCAGTAAAAGTTTCCAGTCTCTAATGAGGCCACACATAGATGGACAACCAGTCATGCGTGTTCTCCGACCTGCAGGTAATTTGAACTGACCAAATTACAATTGCAGAACAAATTTTGAGAACAAGATCAACAATTCTGCATCTATTGACTTTTAAAATGACATGAGGTCCATTAGTTTTATGTGGAATGTGTGTCCTACTGTTCCACAATTTAGTCTGGAAACCGATGATAAAAAATTGATGAGATTAGTAAGAAATGCACCAAAGTGACTAAGAAAAACTTTCATTTAAAGTTACACTCTTCACTATCTGCTGTTTTGTCTTATTCTTCTATTCTTTGTCACATTTCTACGAGTAAAATGTCAGCAGCTTAAACCCAATCCAACTAGCCTTGTCTGCTGAGGAGGGACAGAAACAGGAAATTGGATCCTTATGGGCCACTAGATGTGGTGGCATTCGAGTGCTCCCTGTGTCCTCCATGCGCAGCTCCCTCAATCACGTCCTCACTCACAATATAACAGCGTAGAGCTATTAGGTCTGTCACATAGATGAATGTAATCCACACACAGTGCCTCACAGGATTACAGAGCATCTTCTCTCTTTGCTATTTCTAATGGGACACAGTTCAAAGACTTTTGTTCCTCAAAAAAACCCGTCTAAGCCTTAAACTTGTTTCAACGCCAATCTTAAATTAGACTTTTTTTCCAGCATCAATTAGAGTTTAACTGTTGAAATTTTCTCATACTTTCACAACATGACGGATGCAACTTTTAAAAATAAAAAGAATGTTCTAATGGTTCCTAATTAGAAGCATCGAAAGGATTTTCTATTTTAATAATTTATACTTTCTTTAATGACTTGGTTCTATGTATGTCCTTCTCTAACTGGGAACTCAAAGCAAGAAATGTCTGAAAAAAAATCCAAAAATAAAGGAAATTGGAGATTTTTGCAAGATACAAAAATTCTTTGCGTCGGTAAAACTAAAAATGATCAAATATACAATTGCAGCGGTCCATTGTGGTAAAGAAAGAGCTGAGCCTAAAAGTAAAGCTCTCAATTTACAAGTCGATCTACATTCATACCCTCTACCTATGGTGACCAAAAGAATGAGATTGTGGATTCAAGCGGTGGAAATGAGCTTCCTCTGCAGGATGGCTGGGCTCTCACTCAGAGACAGAGTGAGGAGCTCCGGGATGAGCTCGGAGTAGAGTCGTTGCTCCTCCCAGTCGAGAGAAGACAGATGGAGTGGTTTGGGCATCTGGTCAGGATGCCTCCTGTGCACCTTTCTGGTGAGGTGTTTCAAGCATGTACCTTTGGGAGGAGACCCAGCGGCAAGCCCCGGACCCGCTGGAGAGACTATGTCTCCTAGCTGGACAGGGATTACCTTGGGATCCTCCCGGATTAGCTGAAGGATCCAGACGAGGTGAGAGAAGCCTGGGTTTTCTATCTGAGGCCGTTACACAAGGTGACCTGGCCCCAGATAAGTGGAAGACGACGGAACGGAACAAATTTTTTAAAAAAAGCTTTAGTAATATTATTATTATTTGTATCGAAAACAAATCGATTCATTTTGTGACTGTCCAGAGATTAGATTTTTAAATTAAGTTTTCAAATTCTCAATCTATTGTATAGTGCTAAATGTTTCCGTTTTAGCACGGCCTACTTTTAAAGCACATCAGACAGTAGGTAGCACTTTTCTGTCATCTGTTGGGTGAGACAAATGAAAGAAAAATGTGAATTATTTAACATGTTGCTGTAGCGAAAACAGCTTGTAAGCAATATGGTGAAAGGATTACCCTGCTAAGGCCTGAATAGCTGAGCTCCACAGGAAGTCTAATGAAGCTGAAACAGTAGGTGTGTGTTAGACTGTCAAGTGCCATAAATGTTATATGTGTGATCTAGTTTTTACAGGCTTCCAGCTGATGAAAACTTTCACATCTTAGAGATATCTGGTCAGAACACAGAGCTAAGCATCATAGTCATATCCAGCTGGGAAATAATAAGTTTGTGACGGTAATAAGAGAATTATGATGACGTTTGTGTTGTGTCCTGGCAGAAAGCTGTGGTGGATGATACTCACAGGAGGAATGGCTGCTAGGGAAACTCTTTCGTCCTTCGGAGATGACCTCTCGCTCCCCAGTACACAACATCTTTGCATTGACTTGTCCATCCGGGAAACAACGCTGGAAATAATCCGGCCTGGGTCTGGTAGTGAAAACAACGTGTCAAACGCTTCATTGACTGCAAAACTTGTGAGCCAAGGTTAAAATATGACATTTTGTTTTGCATAACTCACCAAACTTGTGAAATGTCTGTTTACACATACCTGCCAACAATCAACTTAATAGTATTTGTGAAGACTCCGTTTAAAGCTAGAGCGAGGGACACGGCTGGAAAGAGAGAAAAGAGACAAAGTAGTAGTTTTTTTTTTTTTTTTACCGCAAAAGAAAAGGTGATGCTGGTGTAATAGAATCAATTTTAAAAATTTTATGCAACACAGGCTTAGACAGGTTCTCTGCTCCAATGATTTAATGTTTAAATAAATCTAGTAAGATTCATGGGCGTTTCTTTAGAAATGGACAGATGGTTGCCAAGATTTATGTAAAAAACAGCTTCTCATCATTTCTGAGTCCCAGGGGATCAATTAGGATCAATACAAGCTCTGTTAACAGAGCTGGAGGTAGCTGGCACCTGAATGTGTTCACATAAATAAAAATGACTTATCGTAAAGTGAATGTTTACTTTTATAGTTAAAAATTTTTTGTTATTAGAACATATGTAAAGTCTGTGGGAAATGATCAAAATGACTTTTTTTTTCAACCAAACACACAGCATTTGTGCATGTTCAGACATGGAGCGTAACAAAAGCCATACTGACCCTAAAAGACAAGTTCGAGTCCAATTACAAAAAGAGATAATCAATGGTACCATGTAAATGTGTTTGTTTTATTTAAGTATATGCATCGTAACAAAGATACAGAGAATGGTCATAGTTTGTCTGCCTTTTTTTAAAAAAACACCCTTTTTGCATCTTAATTCATTTGCTGATATCAGACACTTAATGTTAAAAAAAAAGGGTTGAGATAAAAACAAACAACCTTTCCTTCTGAAATGAAAAGTGGGGCTTTGACTTATTCCAGATTTTTCTTATTATTATTTTAAACATACTATATTCATCCCTCAAATGGGGAAATTTCTGTGCTGCATTGCACTGCAGCAGGCAGCCACGATGGCGCCAATGGTAGGAGAAACAGAAGGTTAGGGGGCTTCTCCAGGGACACTTGGGCATGGCCCCAGAGGGAATCCAACCAACTTCTCTTGGTCCAAGGGTGGACATTCGACCACTGAGCCAACACCTCCTCCCAATATGGGGAGGCAATAGCTCAGTGGCAAAACATTCGCGCTTGGAAGTTCTCCGAAAATTCCCGGAATCAAATCCCACTGAGTTCATGTCTAGGTGTCCTTGGGGAAGACATCTAACCCCCCATTTCTCCCACTATCGGCACCGTACTAGCAGCCTGCTGCAGGGTAGTGCAGCATTGCAATTTCCCCCAAATTTCTCCGTTGAGGGATGTAAAAATTAGAAAAAAAAACCCAAAAACATTATGCTTAGTCAAAGTTTTGTCAATTGTGGGGGTACATTGATTGGAAAGAGGTAAAGTTTGGGGAATGTATTGCTGGAGAGATACATACTAATTCTAGAAATGCTCTGCAGCTTGTCTACCAGGAATTTAAGTCTCTATTTCAGTTGTTCAATGAGCTGAAATACGTGGCGTTAAAATGAATACAATGTTTTCTTGGCTCACTGTTTTACACTAGGTTACTCTCAGAATGGATTTTACTATTTTTTTTTTAATGCAAAAAGTCTTTGTTTTCTCTAAGGTGATGATTTAAACCAGGTTAATGGTTTGAATAGTTATGAAGTCAACATCATCCAAAAACATCAGTTTTTACAGTTCACTTTTATAAGAGAGTTTAGTGTAAATTTATTTTGCTCTTTTTTTAAAACCAGACCTTGTTGCTACTTTCTGTAAATCCTTTGTACAGAAATGAACTTTTTGTTTGGCATTACTCTCCAGCAATGCATTCACCCAACTTTACCTCTTTCTAATCAAAGTGTCCCTTTAATTAATGAAACTTTGGTTCTTTCAGTACATTGTCACCCAACCATTTATCACTGCAAATTGGTACACGTATTTAGTTCTCGGGTATTTTCATCATTTGTCTAACTACACAGGATGGGCTAAGACGGAGCAGAGATTGGACAGTTTTTGCTGCTTCAGCAGTTATTATTGGAAGAGGTACAGCAGTTACGACAAAAGATTGCAAGGTTTAAGTCCGGCAGATTCATGTCAACTGACAGCAGCAATTACTCCAAAAAGCTTCTTCTTACAAGATGTTTGTACTTTTATTGGATTACTTGACCTCTAACCAATACTTAACAAAGTTAAACCAAAGCAAAGTTAAGTACTTTGATTTAGAATAAGATTTGTGTCGAGCTGTGCAGTTTAAAAAAAAAAAAAAAAACACAAAAAACTTGTTAAATCATTTAAATAAATCCAGTTAGAAGTCAAATTTCTTATAATTTTAGTCTTACAGTGATTCAATTCATAAACCATGAGTAAAAAAAAAAAAAAGCATCATCTGCGTGACTTCTGAATCCCTGGGAATTTGTGTACCACCACATTTACATTCATTTATCTATCCTGAAATCGAAATTACGCACATAATGGTTCTTACAAAGATCTACAGTGATTCTTCCTGTCCTTACCCATGCAGTTCATGTAGAGTGATTTTATGGAGTTTGGAAGTCAGCTGGAAAATGTAATCTCACCAGCATGTTCTTAGTCATGGGTGAGCCTTGGAATGTTGAGCATTTCAGATATCTTCCACACTGTTTGTATAGTTTTAATGATTTACTCATGTAATCCTGTAGTAAATCGTGAGCCATGTGAGATGAATTTGGACGTTATGCACATGTTGATTAACAAGCCACAGTTTTTACAAGACTAGAAAAAGAAGTAGTTTTATTTTAAAAGATCAAATAAAAAATGGTCAAATCAAACTACACAGTGATTGAAACCTCAGCTTTAGTGTTTGTAATGGCAAACAGAAGTATTAGGATTAGTTGATAGGTAGGCATCACACTATAACTTAACACCCATTTAATCAGCGATAAAGAAAACCGTCGGGGCTCGTGATTACAGAGACTGCCTGGCCTGATGGCTTATTTTTAGAATATGGCAGTGAAACTAAATTTATCATCTTCCGGAGCCGTTCAGAAAAGCTCGGGGGAAGGATTACTTATCTGCTAATTAATTTGGGCAAACTTAAGGCAGATTTTAATAAATGTCCACAAGAAAACATTTTCTGTTTAAAATACAACTTTCATTCTCTGTAGGATTTCTCCAACTTTATTCTGGATAGCCTGAGGTAGATTGTGGCTTCTTTGTGATAAGTGAGTTTGTGCTTACAATATAAAGTAGCACCAGTTTGATGGTTTGTGCTTTTAGCTTCTGGTCATCTTTACTGGCTTACAATGCAAGACAAAGACTAACTAATGTGACATTGCTGAAAACGTACAAGTGTTTCTTGCCAAATACGTATGTACTGTTGAAAATGCCTTGATTTTTAAAAGTATTTATCCTCCTAGTGATTAGGAGCTAGGTGGTAGGCGATGGCTCAGTGGTAAAATGTTTGTCCTTAGACCGGAAGTTCACCCGAAGTTTGCTGGGTTGAATCCCACTGAGCTCATGTCTAGATGTGCTTGGGGAAGACACCGAATCCCCCATTTCTCCCACCATTGGCACCGTCAAAACAGCCTGCTGCGGTGTAACGCAGCACAGAAATTCATCCCTCAACAGGGAAATTTTTTGATAGTAAAAAGTATTTATTATCAAATAAGAAATGACTGAAAACAAAAGCACTGAATCAGTTTAAAAAGTTGCAAAAAAATCATTCGTATTTACGTTTTACTTTACAATCAATGTCACAGAATGGTTGAAAAAAAATGTTTACACCTTAATGTGTCCAAAACAGTAGCCATGTTCTTTACGAGATCAAACAAAAATATTGAGGACTGTGAAGTCTTTTTTCCAAGAGAGACTAAAAGTTGTATCGGTGTATTAATATATTGACGTTCACCTTGAACACAAACTTAAATTTAAAATAAAGACAAAAAAACTGTCCTGCAACCCACTGGCAGCAATCAGCAGTACAGGCATGTCAAGTCATGAAAGCAGAGGTGTGTTGTGTGTTGTTCGCTCTCTCTCTTGAGTGTTTTGTTCTAATTATTTTATGCATTAATATGTATATACATATGCATGTAGCAATCTGTTTAGTTATCTTGGGTCTTCCCAGCTTATTTCTCACCTTAAATGGGGAAGTAATTTGCATTGCAGTTAAAACAAAAGTTTTGTCATCAGTTTCATTATTCACTTAAAAACACTTCAAATCTGTTTTGTCATTTTCCCTGTTTTGCCACTTTAAATTCAGCAGCCTTGCTTAATTTCAGCCTCTCAGAGTTGAAATAGTTCGTTGCCACTCAGACACCTGCTATTTATCATCCTATCAACAGATTCAACCTGCACCAACCTTCCTAAAAGCAAAATGGTCTATGCTATGTTTGAATTGCACTTTGGTTTCTGCTCATAAATTCTCAAGAAGGCACCTGTTAGTTTTATTAAGTGATTGCAACTATTTCAGAAAATTGGAGATCCTTTAAATAAGGTCTTGTGCATTTCTGGTACATCACTGCAGTGTTGGCTCAGTTTGGAGAGACGAATAAATTATTTTTGGGGAAATAAGATTCAATGTCATAATCATTGCTCTTGGAAAAGTTGATTTTATAATCTAAGAAATTGACTAAAAAACTTCTAGATGAAACTTCAGCTCTTGTGTGCAGATGATACATAAAACTATTCTTCGCAACTCAAATGAAAAAAAAAAAACTTTAATTTGTCATTGTTAAAGGGCAATGGTGTGAAAAACCCAATTCTCAAATGACTTCATTATATCTTGACTGAAAGATCATTGTATAATTAAGCTGCAATGGTAAAGAGATTCAAGAATATCAGACAACTTTATAAAGAAAGCAAAGTGCGGCTTTTTTTCTTAATACCCTGCAGTAGAATTAAGATGAATGAAAGCACAGTCTGGTGTCAAATAAATGTATTACATTGATTTAACAAAGTCCCATTGTTTCTTTCAACAGTTAAGATCAAACTCTAAAACCACGGCTCATGTAAGTTCCATTAGATATGTTTAAAGGAGGGATTCATGAGTTCAGAATAGAAGCCACAGGGATTACGATTAATTTATACAGGTAGATGTACAAAAATTGTTCCGTTACAGGAGTTTTAGCTTCTGTTGAATCAAAAGTAGGCAGTTCTGTTGTAAAAAAAACAGATTTTTTTATTTTTTTTGCTATAGTCATTCATTTCACTGCATAATCCAACACTGAGTTTAAAAAAAAAGAGTCTGATCTTTCTGTTTTCTACTGGTTTCAAGCAGTCTTGAAACTATAATATTGTCAAAACTTGTCAGAGTAATGTTTTTCTTTTTCTTTCTTCTCCTGACTTCTGCTGTTTTCCACCACAGCTTGTAAAGTCCTCAGCAGGCAGTTTTGGCCGATTAAAAACCACACTGCACTGTAATCTATGCACTGCGCTCCAAGTCACTATCTTCCCAGCTGATCAATCTTTGTGTGTCTCTTTAATTGGATTTGTGTTAAATTTTCCTAATGTTTTCTAATATGCTGAAGCCTCTAAAGATTTTGCAGCCCCTAAGAGAGTAGGCAGCAGGGAGGCAAAAGATCAGTGCTGACGATGTTCCGAACGGCATTAAATTTTAAATAGGTAAATAGCTGTGGCTGCTGTGATTAGGAATAATTTACAAAGCATCACTTTGGCTGCACTGGGAGCTCATAGAGTTTACACGTCTACATCATTAAGCACAACATAGCACTCGCATGAGACCAATTTGTTCCTATCTGAAGAGGGGACAGATTTAATATAATAAACTATAATAAAGTGATTGAGAGGGATTTTTTTTAAAAGATACAACAAAAGTAAGTTACAAAAGCTTATGCTTTAGGTGTAAAAACTCCAAAATATATTTATAATTTTAAGACCTATAGGGTGGGCGGCGTGGTGGCTCAGTGGTTAGCACAGTGCCTCCCCCAAACGACAAGCATATTAGGTTGATTGGCTGCAATGAAATTGTTCCCAGGAATAAATGTATGTGTGTGTGGCCCGCGAAAGACTAGAAACCTGTTCAGGGTCTACCCTGCCTTTTAACTTGAATCAGCCAGGATAGGCTCCAGCACCCTCCGCAGTCCAATTAGGAATGAATGGTTCAGAAGATGAATGTATGAACGAACACTCATCTAGAAGGACACTCCTTAAGCCTATGGTTCAGAAGACGAAACGAAAGACTAATAGGCTGCTTTGGTTCCCTGTGTGTTGTCAGTGCTATTATTGGGATTCTGTAGCACTGATGTATGTGCACAATAAAGATTTTGTCTGACTTACCACACTGTGTAAATCTGTTTAGACTTTAATGGATTTTAGACACAAAAAAAAAGTTGTGTTGAAAGACAAAGGTTGTAGTGTTTTGAATACACATCAGGCTCATCATGTTTTTTGTTGTGACACCAAAAGGTTTTGACTGCGAATTTTGTATTTGACAAGCGGAGATGAGGATGGCCCATGTTGACCAGCAGCAAAACATGTGTGACATTTCCAGGGAGACTCTCCTCATACCTAAGCAAGCCTCTTTGATCTCTGTCTTGTCAGTCCTCTGAATGATCTTCACCACAAAGATCACTGCCAGTGGGGTAAGGAAGGAAATTGCCTGTGAGGAAGTAAACACAATAAACATGGATGGTTATTACTGTGACATTAAAGATGCACCACACCATCAGCTCTGTTTTTTTGGGTTAATTGTAAATTACTTTTGCCTCAAGTTTGACCTAAATCCATCCATTATTTAAAGTTACTTTTAACATAGGAAGCTGAGGGGCCAAACAAAGCTTTTTATTGTTCAGCAGGTCTTGAAAAAAATTAATCAAATTCATTGCCATGATGTAATTATTCTTACTGGAAAACATACTAATTTCTTTGTAAGGAAACAGTAGTACTACTTCTTTTCTTGCTTTTTGCCGCAAAGCATTTAAGATAAGATCAGGCTTAATTATTTCTGTTCGACTTGTGTAGAGATCAAATTTATTTACCAAAAGGCCGCTCCATCCTCCGCCCCCCTGTTGTTTTGTGCCCTTTAAGCAACAACAAAGAACATCACTTTTCACTTAGAGTGGAACTAAAACTCAAAGAGTGAGAATATTTATTAACTCGTTCTGAGAGAAAAAGCCATCTATTTATTGATAAATTGTCATGTGCAGTTTAACTTTGCTTGGCAGGGTGGTTGGTAGCTGATCCCGGCATCTTGTTTTCCTCTCTTACAAGGAGCTGTGCTTTTAATCTTTATTAGTGTAATCAAGAATAAGAAGACCCATGTGTAAATGTCACCATGGAAACACTAAAACGTACCCAAACACAAACCGATAATAAATTTATGTTGTGCTACGAGATAAATAGAGAAATGCACTATTGATCTCCAAGATAAACTAAAGAAATGAAGAGTCTTTAAAGAACCTGAGAGCAAAATTGCATCCTGATTAAGCCCAAACAATTTACATTAAAAATAATCTGTGCCTCATCGCTTAAAGCATCATTTGTGTGGCTTTAAATTATTCCATTTGTGTTGCTGGTGACATTGTTTGTGTGAAAAACAAAAAGCTAACTGTGGATCTCTAATTGCTTGATCGCACCAATTAAATTGTCTGTTTCTCAAACCAAGCAGTGGAACCACAATGATATGATAGTTGTCAAGAATTCAATTAACACTGAAATATCAAGCAGAAGTCACTGCTACCTAAATATTAATCCACATCAAACCACTTCTTAAAATTTTCTCTTGCTGATCAAACTTTGCAGAAGTTAAAACATCAAGTTCATTTTAAATGCTAAAAGCCAATTACTGGCCTGCAGAGGTAATCTTTGGAATGACATTTAGATATTTGTTACATTGGTTTATTGAGTTGGATAATAAATTCCTGCCAATAGAAGTAAATCCAGTCATCACACTGAAGTTTGCCTCGAAGCCAACACAGTAAATATTTTAATGAAGGTCAGGGAGACTCATTATGCAGTTTGATGTAAATCCCGATCATGGTTTTGTTTTCGAGGCCAGGTGCATTCTGCAAATCCCTTCAGGGATACTTTCAGAGCGGCAACAATAAAAAATAAAAAGGTTGACATCCAGGTGTCAGCCTTAGTTGTATTCTCCTTAGAGGCACGGAGATGATGGGCATGAGAGGTATTTCATCATAGCTAACAATTTAGAGGCACTTGTTATTATCCAGGGACACTGAGGTTAATATGAACTGTCAACATATTTCTATTTCACATTTAAAAGGAGACAACTCGACTACAGTTAAGCAGAAGAAATGCTCAAATATTTGTATTCAAACATATTTTTACCTTTGGCCTAACAAACGAATAAATGGAGACCTTTGCATGTTTTTGTTCGACTAGCAGAACGCACTGTGACTAATGTCCTTCCACACGCTTTGTCAGAGCAAGCTTTGTTTTGATTCATTCCGCACAAAGCAGTCATTATCATTATACTCAGCAATATAACTTTTTTTGGCTGTGAGACTAAAACCTAAATTATACTTTCAATTGGAGACTTTTAGTCATATACAGTATATGTATAGTAAAGAAAAAGTATTGTTTAGGTTTAACTTTGTGGGTCTCATTACATTTAAAATTATCTTTATTCTCACTGTTCTGAGTTTTTCTAGTTTAGTTTTTTTAAGAATTTCAGTTTTCATCTAAAGTCACCGGCTGTGGGGGGTAACCAGAAAAATAAGGTCTGAAATGACCATCTTCCATAGGATGGCCAGGCTCTCACTCTCAGATTATGAGAGGAGCTTTTCCATCCGGGTTAAACTCAGAGTAGAGCCAATGCACCTCAAGATTAAGAGAAACCAGGTGGGGTTGTTCGAGCATCTGGTTGGGATGACTCCCCGACGCCTAGCTGGTGAAGTGTTCTGGACACATCTACTTTGGAGAAGACCCAGGGCCAAACCGTGCTGGTTGGAGTATGCCTAAGGATTTTCCTGGGTAGGCTGGAGGATGCAGCCAGGGTGAGAGAAGCCTGGGTGAGAGAAGCCTGGGCTTCGTGGCCAAGGTTGTTCCCAACTCTGTCACCTTTAACACTTTACAGGGCGTAGCGGCCAAAGGCAGCCGCACTAGTTTTTGGGCAAAACGTTCGAAAGAGTCTGTGGCAACTCATGTTAGAAAACGAGATTATTTGAGAAGTGAACAACTCCCTGGCGTGTGCGCCTATTCAGAGCAAAAAAGAAGAAAACTTTTGCCTGTTAAAGGTGTAAGCCGGATATAACTAATTACAAAACTTCACAGCAGCTTCCACTGGAAGTTTTTTTTTAGAAAGTGAGAAGTAGATGTTTTTTCAGAAAAACGTTTGAACCAAATTTTTCTTGTTCTTTTTGATATTCGTAATGTCTCCAAAAGTAGCTTGTTTTGTAACAGTTGATTTGCTGATAGGAAACTGAAATGATCAACAATCTCAATGAAATATGTGGATGTTTCAAATGAAATATTTTAAAAGTTTAAAGTTTATTTTGAAGATCTTTGCAATTTTTAAGACATGTGACTTTAAAAGGAGTTTCATCAGACTCGTTTCATCTTCCATCCGCAATTTTCTTATTGCGACACAAACATCTGAAAATAGATAGATGGACGAATGAGTTGTTGCCATTGTAAACAATAAAACGGCCTCTAATTGGCTTGTTGAGATTTTAATAACTCATTTACCAGAAGACTTTGTTGGTACTGGGGTTATAAAATACACATTGAATACTGTTTGATGCAGAAAAGGAAAAAAAAATGTTCATATTAATAAATACAAATTTATATAAAATATTTTTGACAATGCTGTCTTTCTACATATAAATATATATAAAAATTCTGCAAACAACTTGGACAGAGAATAGTCCCTCTAATCATTTTCGCAGCTGGCACTGGCAGATTTTGCCTCAGGGAAGGATCTTTATTCTGACAAAGTACCAAGTGGTTTGAGAACCAATGTCTCTCTGAACACTTAAAGTTTAAAACTAAACCACAGTCTGATCAAAGTTTTTTCTTTTACCACTGATGAGACATTTAAACATTCTCTTTTATGTGTAATGTGCTAGTTCCGAGGATTAGTACTGAGATCGGTAAGAACAACGAGTTCATGATGACGTGACAAAGTGATCATTTTAAAGATTTATTAGGGATTTAGGAAGAGGAAGTTAAAAAAAAAGGGCTTCTTCTTTTAAAACTGTAACATCTATTCTTAACTAAGAAGAAACATTTAAACAAAATGTACAGCAATTCAAAAACAGTGATTCTTAAAATTTTCACTATTCAGTTTAAAACCATTACAAACAACTTCATTTAGTATTAATGAAACACATCTGCAACATGGTTTTACGGCAAATAAATGAGTATTTAGTGGTGTAGGACTCTTAATGGGATGCATTTGCAGTTACTTACAAACATCACCCTCTTGGGAATCCGGTCTGATTCCACCAGAGGATTCTTGTAAAGCCAAAGCTCCTCCGGTTGGATAACTCTCTCGAAAGGTTCCAGAAATTCTGTGAATCTGTAACAAAGAACAAACATACACAGAACCGATCAGTCAACATGTTCCAGGAATTATATCTTTATGACTTCTGTTGGGGAACAATACGTCAGAGAAATTAGTTTTCAGCAACAACACAAAAAAGGTACACTTTTTTGATGACATGCAAACTAAACTAAAGCACTGAAAAAATCTGTTACTTTGGACGTTGGACTTTCTACAGGCAAAGCAACTCAAAACAAAAAATAACCTTAACTAAAACTAGGAGATAAAGCCAGAGAGACCAGACTGAGATGGTTTGAACATGTGCAGAGGAGAGAGCGAGAGTACATTGGAAGAAAGATGCTAGATTTGGATCTACCAGGAAAGAGGACTAGAAGAAGGCCAAAGAGGAGGTTCATGGACGCAGTGAAGGAAGACATGAAGAACTAAAACTAGCAGATTATAATCCAGACAAATCATTCAGCTTATTTTTTTGTTGTTTTGTGCTGTCTGTTACATCTTCATTTGCATGGAGCTCTAAGAAATGCTGAAAAAGGGTAATTTATTGTTAATACGTTGTCTTTTTTATTTAAAAAAGTATAATTTGTTGTGAATGTCACGAGAGTTCCTGCCCTATGCACCGTTAGCAAGTCAAAATTTTTGTACAGGTTTGTCTATTTAAATATTTTATTGTAATGCACTCGAGATGTGTGTTCTTTATTAAACAGAGGGAGCAGACCTGCATGCTGTCTTTGTTCACCTCTAAATCTAAGTGGATAACAAGATTATGCAAATTAAAGTGCTTCTTCCTTAATGTTTCTTTTAAAAAATCAAAACATTACGTAAGAAGCTTTGACAATTTGCAATTCAAATAATTAGAAGACTTTTATGGTAATTTTAATGTTTTTAGGACACTTCACTTAAAAAGAATATTTTTGAGTTTTCTTGAGTCTTGAATAGTGAAATTTTCAGGAAACAATATTAGAGACAGTTTGACCATAAGTAAGTTGATAAAAATGTAGGGCTGGCTACAGGGTGGCGCAGGGTATAGCGTATTAGCCTCACAAGAAGGTCAAGGTTCAAATCCCGGGTGGGAACGATGTTTGGAACAATGGCCTTTCTGTGAGGAGTTTGCATGTTCTCCCCATGTATGTCTTGGTTTTCTCCAGGTACTCTGGTTTCCTCCCACTCTTCAAAAACATGCAGGTTAGTTTGATTGGCTGCTATGAAACTGTCCCTAAAAATGAGTGTGTGTGTGTGTGTATGTGTGTGTGGCCCTGCGACAGACTGGCAACCTGTTTGGGGTTTACCCTGCCTCTCGCTTTGAATTAGCCATGATAGCCTCCAGCAACCCCGTCAGGGAATAAGTGGTTCAGAAGAATGAAGGAAGAAAAAATGAATGAAAATATGCGCAATTTGAATACTCAAGACATCAGTGGCATCCCTTTCTTCTCATTCACTTTAATCGATATCCAGGAATAGAAGTATCAAGTAACAATCTATTGCCTAACTATGATCTCATTTTTTTCATCCAGGAAGTTGTGTGGTTTTGAGTTTGATGCATATGCTAGCAAATGTATACACAACAGTTTACATCAAACATTATGACCAAGTCTGACTAGAATCATGCAAGGACTTTATCGAAGAAAGAGAGGAAACAGAACAGCAGCACTGAAAAAATAAGAGTTCAAAGAAGTTTGTCTTCTACTGTCTGAAAAGGTCTCATACAGAGAAGAACTTCTGCTCCTTCATTTCTCACCCTGTCTCTTCTCGGAGGCATCAGAAAATCACTCTGATGCCAACTCTTGTCTAATTTTTTTTTGTCCTTATCTGTTCTATTTTTCTATGCTTTTTTTTTGGTAAAGTTCTCTAAGGCGTCTATGCTGAGAAAATGTGACTTGCATGGTGGTTTGCGATGAAATAATGGAGATGTGCTGTGTAGTTTTTCAGCCATTATTGGGCAATGACCTCTCTGATGAAGCCTACAATAAATGTCCATTTGCCGCAAAACATGTCAAAAACAGGTATAAAACAACTGTAAATATTTCTCTGGAATGCAAATTTCATTCTCTGAAACTAGCTACATTTTCCAGTTCATCAGAAAGATCTTGAAGTGAAACAAAGTCTCTCTAAGTCCTGAATCACACCACGGGCAAAGACACTGGACAGCCCGTAACAAGGGTTTTCTGCAAAGCTCAAAGCATGAAACAAATGCTTCACAGACTTATCACTGACCACATTTAAGTATTAGAAAACAATTTGAAACATATTTGCAATCTAATTATGTGGACAGAAGCAACGGCTCAGGGACAATTAGACTTCTTGTCAGACATTCAATCCAAGTATGCCTCGTGTATGAGCAGAGGGTAATCTATTTGTTGGCCGGCTGATGACTACAAGTCATGTGCTGTCCTCACGACACGTGACTGTGTGAAGCTAGACAGCCAGCTAACTATTCCAAATGAAAAAAGAGACTCCCACACAAGGCTTGCTTTTCTTGTTTTATGTAGACTCTTTTCTTCAAAGGATTATACATATATGTACGTATATATATGTACGTGGTAATAGTAACTGAAACAAAACAAACAAAAGAAGTGCATTACAAGCTGTACAGAACGCTGAGTCTCCATGATCAAACACACGTTAGCTTAGCTTGAAACATGCGCGCCCACATCCTAAGTGGCTTACTACATAAGACGCGATTCACACGTTATCAAATGAAATACAATCTTAAGCATGTAAACAAAGCACATAAACACAAAAAATACTTACAAAGACTAAAGTTTTCCCAGGTTTTTAACAAGTTTGAGCGCAGTCTACTTCCGTCCTTTCAGCTGCAGACTCATCCTAGATCTACTATTTTCGAGACCTCTCACTCTGCTGTTATTTTAACAAATTATAAAAGATCTTAGAAGAGACGGATGTCTCACTCTGACATATACTCTAATCAAAGACATAACACTCCCCGCTTGATATAAACATATTATATCACCACATATCGAAACATAAAATTTACATAGATAATATCTTACTCTGAAAGCAAAATAACAGTCTCTGAGACTGGTCTCAAAAACACCTTTGGAGTTCCATCTTTGATGATCCGTATCTCCACTTTACGAACCTTCTTGTCACTACTAGGTAGAGTCTTAACTATCAGTCCCATAGGCCATTCATTCCTGTGGGCTAGAGGATCTTTTAACAACACAATGTCTCCTTCTTTGATATGTCGTCCTTGATGCGCTGACCGGATGTGAAAGTGTCTGACGAGAAGTGTGGCCACATAACTGGATGAAGGGACGATTATAGGGTGTTTTTCACCTTCTGTAAAGTCAGCAGATGAGAGACGTCCACCGACGCGTAATAGTCCATCTTCGTCCACAACCGGATTTAGCTTTTTGAGTGTGTCATTTTTTGTGTTAATCTTCTTTCTTTCTTTTAACATTTTCAGTGTCTCTTTGTAAGCATCTTCTTGCACCGAACGAATGATGACATTTTTGGCTTGAGTGAGTTCATTTGTGTTTACATTCTCTTTCAGACTTCTCCATCCTGCTTGTTTATTTGTCTTTTGTTTCAAAGAAACCATAACATGAATAAGTTTGGCTAGTGCTCTGCATGCCGTTGCCCAACTTGAAAATCTTTCGAAACGTTTTGCACCTAACTGAGTCGTTGTGACGGTAGTTGCAAGTGTTTTTACATGAGCTCGTATTTCTTTGTCATTCTCAGGCTCTACAAGTGAGAATGAATAGTCTTTTTGAGATTCATTGAGTTTTTCTGAACACAGAAAGCTTGGGCCTGTAACCCAATTACTGTTTTTGAGTTCAACGGCTGGAATAAATCTAGTTGCTAGGTCAGCTGGATTCACATCTGTTGAAACGTAATGCCACTGGTCAGGTTGAGTGGATGACCTGATTCGTGTGACGCGGTTAGCTACATACATGTAGAATCTTTTTGAGGAGTTGTGTATGTAACCTAACACAATGCGACTGTCAGTGAAAAACTTGACACTGTCAATTTTGAGGTCTAACTCGTCTTTGATTAAGTCATACATTTCTACTGCAAGCACGGCAGCACAAAGTTCTAACCGTGGTACGGTGTGTGCAGGTCGGGGTGCTAGTTTTGACTTCCCCATCACAAAACCTACGTGATACTTGCCTTGAGTGTCTAAAGAGCGCAGGTAGGCTACCGCACCTATAGCTACAGTAGACGCATCTGAAAAAATACAGAGTTCATTAGTTTTCATTTCACCTAAAGAACCTGAACTGTAACACCTTTTGATTTGGAGATCTTCTAGAGTTTTCAGTGAGTTTCTCCATGAGATCCATGCGTCCTCTTTTTCTGGGGAAAGAGGTGCGTCCCAGTCGCTCTCCTCAGTTGAAAGTTCTCTGAGTAGCGCTTTGCCTTGCACGATTATAGGAGCTGCAAAACCCAACGGATCATACAAGCTATTGACAGTTGACAGTACTCCCCTACGTGTGAATGGTTTTGTCTCATTGGATACAAGGTAAGTAAAGCTGTCAGTTTGCAGGTTCCAACATAGTCCTAAGCTCCTTTGAACAGGAAGTGGATCTACACCAAGATCTAATTCTTTCAAGTCCTTTGCTAGATCGTCTGCAGGGAATGCTTCCATAACGAGGCTGCAGTTGGAGGCAACTTTGTGTAGTCGCAAATTGGACTCTGCTAACATGTTTTGTGTTCTCGTTAACAGGTCAACTGCTTGTTCAGGTGTGGCGACTGAAGTGAGCCCGTCATCTACATAAAATTGTCTTTCAACAAACCGTCTGGCATCTGAGCCATGTTCCAGCTCACCTTCGCTTGCTGCCCGCCGCATGCAGTAAATGACAACAGCGGGTGATGGGCTATTCCCAAAAACATGCACTTTCATCCGATATTCGACCACATTTTTTGTGACGTCATTGTCCTCAAACCAGAGATAGCGCAGATAGTCTCTGTGATCTTCACACACCTCAAAACAATAAAACATTTGTTGTACATCAGCTGTCAGGGCTATTGGCTCTTTTCTAAACCGTAACAGCACTCCTAACAGAGAATTATTCAGATCAGGTCCACTGAGTAGCACTTGGTTCAGGGATGTTCCTTCACACTCTGCACTAGAATCAAAAACAACACGTATTTGATCTGGCTTTTGCGGGTGGTATACACCAAACGTTGGCAGATACCAGTGTTCTTTACCTTCGGGCAGAGGTGGAGCGAGTTCAGCTTGATCGTTATCCAACATTTTCTGCATAAATCGGATGTAGTGATCTTTCATTTTTGGTTTCTTTTCTAACGTCTTTTTGAGTGAGTATAGACGTTTTGAGGCTTGAACTCTGTTGCTTGGGAGTCTCCTCCTTGGAGAGCGAAAGGGCAATGGAGCGACCCAAGTGTTTTCTTTGTTTTGTTGGACCGCCTTGTCCATTATTGTTAGAAAGTTTTTGTCATCTATAGACAGTGCCACCTTGTCATCTGACTCTGTACGTTCAAACACAGACTGACCTAGCTTGTGTGTGTTGTCTTTAATGTCCACACTATTTGAGATTAAAGGTGTGCTTTGCTGGGGCTGCTTGACATAGTCCTCTTTCACTGTAAAGACGTTTGGACATGGTTCAAAATGAGTAGTCCGTCCGTTGTCTAGCATGTGTGTTCTGTACACGTTGACTTCTGTTGTGTGGTGAGTTTTGCCCAAGCACACTTCCCCTATCACAACCCACCCCAAGTCTAACCTTTGGACGTATGGTGCGTTATTTGGTCCATTGATCTGTTCTCTTACTTTATGAACGCTGAGGAGGTCCCTTCCCAGCAAAAGGAGAATAGGAGCATGATGATCGACCGGTTGGATTTTGCTTGCAATAGGGAGAAGGTGTGGATGGTGCTTAGCAATCTCAGGTGAGGGAATTTCAGATCTGTCGTCAGGCACTGAATCACACTCGATTAAAGGAGGCAGTTTGACATTTGTTTTTCCATCCATGGACTCTACTACAAAATGTTCTGCCCTCCTACCTGCAGTTTCAGCTTTTCCTAAGCATGTTTTCAGCGTGTATGGCACAGGTGCACTTTTTATTCCAAACAGGTTGAAAAAGTCCGTCCTAGCCAGGGACCTATTGCTCTGTTCGTCAATCACTGCATACATTTTTATAGCTCTGTCCTTTTGGCCTTCTGGATATGCTTTCACCAAACAGATCTTTGAACATGAGCGTGGGCTGTCACTTTGTCTACATACCTCTGTGCACTTGGAGACTACTGCAGGATGGTCTTCTGAGTCCTCCTTAGCATCTACATTCTTTGAGGTGTCATCTTTTGGGACAGGTGTGGGACCCGGATGGAGTGCTGACAAGTGTTTTGGACTGTCACACTCAACACACTTTACTGCTACCTTACAATCTTTGGCTATATGTTGCACAGACCCACAACACCTGTAGCATATACGATGCTCTCTCAGAAAAGCCTGTCGTTCCTCAATTGATTTGTCTCTGAATAACTTGCATTTTTTCAGAGGGTGTGGCTTCTTATGAATTGGACACAGACGATCTGGTTCTTCAATTTTCTTCTGTTCAAAACTCCCTTGTTTTCTTTCCTCAATTTCCGTTCTGTGTACTGCAACAGTAGCTTTGCGATTATATGGAATGGACTTTTCAGTGCGTGTGGTAACTTGGTTGCTGCAGCTGGATGGGGAAAAACTTGGATCATTTTTCATTTTTACTTGTTGCTGTACAAATTGCACAAAGACAGAAAAAGGTGGAAATGACACTCTATTGGCTTCTTTATACTGTGTACCTACAGTGGTCCACCTCTCCTGCATGTTAAAGGGGAGTTTTTCAACTATTTGTCTAACCCCTCGAGCCGTGTCTAGATATGCAAGACCTGGCAGTGTACCATCAGACTTAGCACACTGCAACTCTAACAAGATGTCACCAAGCTCCCTTAATTTACCACTCTCTTTGTTTGTCAGCCTTGGAAACTCCTCCAACTTTTTTAACAGTGCATCCTCAATGACTTCTGAGGAGCCATAACATTCCTCCAGACGCTCCCATACCACTTTTACACCTGCAGCGGGATTGAGGGTGTGTACTGCGCGAAGCCTTTTTGCTTGCTCTGAAGATTTTGGCCCTAACCATTTTGTGAGCAAGTCTAGCTCTTCTCTAGGGGACAGATTCAAGTCTGTAGTAACACTCATGAATGAGACTTTCCATGCCCAATAGTTTTCGGGTCTGTCATCATATTGGAGTAAGCCAGTGCTAACTATTTCTTTGCGGATGAGATATTTTGCAAAATCTTGTACGCTGTTTTGCTCTATTTGGTTGTGACTTGTAGGCAAAAAGGTGTGAGCTTGGGGTTTGAGTGAGAATGTGCTGGTTGGAACAGCTTCTGGTATGTCCTCATGTTTAACATCGTTTTTCATTGGGGACTGGACATGAGTTTCTTTTGTTATTATTGATCGACTTGGCATTTGAAAATTTGTGCTATCATGTGTAGCACTAGGTGGCGCCTTTAGCTTACATTGTTGTTCCACATAATCACTTGTGCGTTGTACTGCATTAAACGTCTCACCTGTAATAGGAAGTTCTGGGTCTGACTCCCCGCTCTGACTTTCTAATTCTTCATAGGCTGCAGCTTCTGCCTCAGCTGCTGCTATTTCCTTTTCACACTTCAAAACATGGAGACTGGCCTCCAAATCTGCCTTTTGTCTCGCCGAATCTGCTTCCAAATCTGCTTTTTGTCTCATCGAATCTGCTTCCAAATCTGCTTTTTGTCTCGCCGAATCTGCTTCCAAATCTGCTTTTTGTCTCATCAGACTAGCTTCTTTTTCTGCGAAACGGAGCTGGGCCTTTGCTGCTTGGGCTTTGGCGTATGCTTTTGTGGCTGACACACTTGAAGCTGCTGTGGTGTGCGACCGTCTGCTGGTGGCTCTGGACCTCACGCTGTGTGGAGGTGAATGCTGCGGCCTCTCTGACGGCTGCCTCTCAGGCGACAGCTGGTCTGCAGGAACCGGGTGATTGGTGGCAGCCTGGTCATCAGCTTGCTGCTCTGAGTTTGCCTCTGGCTCGAACTGTGATTCATAATCTCTCAAGTAATTCTTACCTGAGCGTAGACTCATGTTGACTGTGTAGCTCAGTGTTGTTTAACCCGCTGTATAGAAGTCTTTTTACTTCTATAAGTCTTTTTACTTCTATAAAGTCTTTTTACTGTGCTGTCCTCACGACACGTGACTGTGTGAAGCTAGACAGCCAGCTAACTATTCCAAATGAAAAAAGAGACTCCCACACAAGGCTTGCTTTTCTTGTTTTATGTAGACTCTTTTCTTCAAAGGATTATACATATATGTACGTATATATATGTACGTGGTAATAGTAACTGAAACAAAACAAACAAAAGAAGTGCATTACAAGCTGTACAGAACGCTGAGTCTCCATGATCAAACACACGTTAGCTTAGCTTGAAACATGCGCGCCCACATCCTAAGTGGCTTACTACATAAGACGCGATTCACACGTTATCAAATGAAATACAATCTTAAGCATGTAAACAAAGCACATAAACACAAAAAATACTTACAAAGACTAAAGTTTTCCCAGGTTTTTAACAAGTTTGAGCGCAGTCTACTTCCGTCCTTTCAGCTGCAGACTCATCCTAGATCTACTATTTTCGAGACCTCTCACTCTGCTGTTATTTTAACAAATTATAAAAGATCTTAGAAGAGACGGATGTCTCACTCTGACATATACTCTAATCAAAGACATAACAAGTCAAGACGTTTTTACAAAGGAGCAACTTAAACTGTACAAGCTCATTTAACACCTTGCTGAGTTCATGTGCATGATTTATTTTAGCCACACTCTCACAATGATTCAATTCTGCTAACGACACTCAACAAGGTTCATAAATTTATTTTTGCACCTTGTCTCCTCTCAGGGTTTCCAATACACAATAACTTGGAACCATTCCCATCGGCTGAATGCTGCAAGACAAAAGGCTGACAGATATTCACCACAGAGTTCAACCTCAACTTTAACACCGAAACACACAAAACAAAGGAAATCTCTTCAAGTGCATTCAATACCCCGAGGTCCTTTAACACTTTAGTGATCTGTCAGTCTGAGAAGCTTATCTTCCATCCAACCAGAAAAGATCTAAATGAGTTTAAGACAAACTCTCCCCAAAAGGCAAATATATGGAAGACATTCATTCTGGTGACATTTACAAACACACAGCCTGCACCAGCTATCTGAGGTGTATTAGAACTTCAATACAGCAACAGATTATTAAACAATGCATTAGTGCAACTGTGAAAAAGTTATTTGAGTTTTAAAATTTTTTTTTAAAAATTGAGGGTGATTCACGACCATTTTTAAGGTTTTAAGGTGCCTCTTAAATTATTTTTTAGCACCTCTAAAATATTTTTTTATCTACCACTTTTTAAATAACTACTGTGAACTTATTTAAATTTATCTTTAACTTCCCCTCCCATGTCTGCCTTACCCAGACAAGAAAAAACAAACCAAGATGTGAATGTGTAAAACAACAACCGTGTCATTTTTTATGTGTTGCCTTTCATGTTTTTCTTGTAATGCTGCTATTGTTAATCTGTGTAAATATTTTAGTAAAACTGTTCTACTTATTGTCATTTTTTTTACTGTTATAAATTAACTAGTGCATCATGTTGAGTCTTGTTTATGCTATGTACACATATTATCTTCATGTGTCCATGTCATAAATTGGCCATTTTCTTTTTTAAACTTACACCTAGGAATGAATGTGTGTGAATGGTTGTATGCGTGTCTGGCCCCGCAGCAGACCGATGGTATGCGTGTCTGGCCCGCAGCAGACCGATGGCCTGTTCCGGTTGTACCCTGCCTCTCGCCTTAAATCAACCGAGACAGGCTCCGGCATCCTTCACAACCCCGTAAAGCAGGGGTGCCCAACCTTTTCTGTCCCAAGATCTACTTTACAAATATCAAACCTCCTGAGATCTTTCAGTCCCATGTTACCATCGCAAACCCCACAGATCGTTTCCAGCCTGCTGTAACTACCCCTACAACACAATTTGTTACATCCGCACACGCACACAGCGCTTTGCGAGGTGGAGGGGGGCCATAGCAGCAATGCGGGCTGCTAATTGATTACAGGCTTAATAATGTGATTTCACGTCACAGACTCCAAAAATCTCCACTAATAGCAGAAAAGCCGCTAGATTGACTTTTTTTTTTTTTTTTCAATGCCATGCGATCTACCCATAATGCCTTTGCGATCGACCAGTTGATCGCGACTAACGTAATGGGCACCCCTGCCGTAAAGGATAAGCGGTTCAGAAGACGAACGATCAATTACTTGAGCAGCAGGAAAACAAAATACCTGAGAGATAATCTGAAAATAGGAAATAAATGTAAAGTAACAGGCAGAATTGTGGGACTAAAATCTATGAATTGTTTGTTTTTAACATTTAATTTTCTTACAGCTAGATGGACCCTGCTTACTTGAAAGAGTGTACATTTGCTGTTAAAACAAAATATATTAATTTGTAGTACTGGTAAACTATATTTGGTCTGACAATGAGTTAATTTAGTAAAAAAAAAAAAAAAAAGCGATTTTTCATTTACACTTAGATTTCAAACCCACGAGCAAAAACAAACCCCTGAGACACGAGATATATTTTTCACTTTTACAATTTGATTAAGTTCCCTTAGCAAAAAAATTAAAATGAACTTTTTATGCTTCAGATTTTCGGAATGAAAAAATTTAATAAACTGTAAACTCAAATGTAATTTAGTCTTATTTGAAGGCTCCAGGCTTTAAACATCAAATATTAGGTGGAATTAATCAAGACTTTATTGTTGCTTCCATTGATGGAAAATCCTTTGGTTGGAACTAATTTATTTTTATTATAATCTAAAACCAAGGCGGTGAGGATGGAATCATTTCATGCTGTAATTGACAATGCCCTTTGTTTGTGCGAGGATGAGGAAAGCAATATGTCTTATGGAGGTGATCAATGTTGTTGTTTCAGATTAGGAGGATATAACATAGACAGCATTTTCCTACTCTTATTCTGCTCACAATCTGGGCAATCCAAACAACAAATACAGAACCACATGTTCTTTTTTTTTATGTTTCAGGTATTTTACTGAATTTTTCTTATTAGATTCACCCTTCCTTCTTGCTATAATTGCAAAAAGATCACAATAAAGAGACCTAAAGCTTTAGAAAGAAGTCAAGAAGAAAGGATTATGGAGAAGTTATAAACATTTTTGTTCTGTTGAAATTCATCACAAGAAACTCCTTTCCCACTAAGACACGTCAGTCAGTGTTCCGATACAGCCCTCTGAAATGATCTCTGGACCAAATGGAGGCTTCTCTAAGTGCCTGAAATTGACTTGAATCCTTCACCTTCTGTTAGATGTACCATGGGCTTCTAATTGTTGGATTATTATGCATTTATTTTTAAAAAAAATCTTATGCAGGCTTTGCCTGGAAAACAAACCTCAGAAGGTCTTATATCATCGTCAAAATTCATTTAATGACTTTAGTCTTTAAAAAAAGAAGCTAAAGGAACCTCACACAATCAACATGACACTAGTCAGTAATTAGCCAGCAATTGAACAAACATTTCTTCTTGTTTGGCAATAGGTTGGATTGGTTTTTGAGAACCTAGGACAGCGAACTGTTGGAAAATGAATGAATGAATTCAGCGATGGTTAAATAGGCTGACGGAAAGATGGTTGAGTGAATGGATGGATATGTTGAAGTTGGATGAGTGGATGAACAGATGGATGGATGAATGAATGGATCAATTGAAATATGACTGTTGGATTGATAAAATGTGTAGAATTGATAGACGCATTGTTAGATTGATAGGTTGTTGGGTGGATACAAGGATGGACGTATGGATGCATGAACAGATAGACGTTAGGTAAAGAGATGAATTTATGAGATGGAATTATTTCTGAGGATTGTCATCTTATTCCTTTGTGTTGACGCTAGTGGGGGTCGGGTAAACACAAACAACAGAAAAAAAGAATAATAATGTGAGCAGCTAATTTAATCTCATTTTAAATGCATTGTCGGTAGAATCTTAGGATGAGGTCTTAGGATAATTGTTTCTTTTGATGTGTAAGTAGAAGTCGAGTTTTTTTTTCTAATTAGCTGCATATGCTGTGCAGCAATTAGGCAGCCAAACAAGTGCAAAGAATTTACCAGTATGAAGCCAATTTACTGGAATGTTTCTTCTTTCCTTTCTGCAAAGTATGTGTGGTGCTGTAAGTTATTTTTGTTTTCATGTCTGTGAAGATAATCCACACTTGTTCGAATATACTAATTCCCTGGCTAAGGGATGAGTGTTTATCCCTCTAAAAAATGTTGCTGCTCATTTCCAGACCATTTCAAGTACATTTTTTAACATCTTGGTCTCTGTTCAGTTTTTATCCTCAATTTTTCATTCCTACCACAATTTCTTCCACCTGTCCACTATCCTCAAAATTTAAGGATAGGTGCTGCCCTCAAACCTTTTTCTAAAAAAAAACATTTGAGAACTATTTTGTGCAACAATCCTCACACCACTCGTAGCAACTTTGTGGCAATTTTTCTCATCTGTATCAAATTTATTTCTTTATTACCTCCAAAATAGTCTTTTAATCTTTCCAAAGGTCCTGAAGGCAGTGCTACCCAGTGTATATATTTCTGTTTCAGGTAACTTTATGGCTCTAGAAAGATTTAGACACAGATGTTATTCAGTACACTTTATAATATGCTTTATTCAAACAATTAAAAATAGGAATAAACTTGTTTGCTTCCTTTCATTTATTAATAAAATATTTTTTCTGGGTGACTTTCCTCTGTCCAGAACTCTTATGTGTCCACCATGAACAATAATGGTACAAGTTTAGACCCTTGTGGTGCTCCTATAGTGCACCATGTGACAAAAACTGTCTGATTGATTGTCACAAATCCACTAGAAATCCAGTTAATCTGTTAGATTGGAGGGTCTCACCACATCAGGTTGGGCTCTTTACAGCAGATACACAATGTAACTTTCATTTCCTTAATCCATGTTCCTGTCACTGTTGTCCTCATTTCCTGCCTGACTTTCTAGTTCATTTCCTTGCTTTGAATGTTATTGTTTGGGAAAGTGTTGATCAATTACTCATTTTCTTCTGCTCCTCAGAGTACATTCAGCCTCATGTTCAAGTTTTTCATTACTATCCTGCTGTAGTTTTACCTGTATCGACTTTGGGAAGTGCGAGTTTTAGTTTTACAGCCTGAGCACTTTTACTGGCTTTTAATGACGCTAAACCTTTAATCTGATGTTTAATTCCAGCACCTGCCTGGGTTCTGGAGTTATGCAAATTATCAAAGAACATTAAGATGCAATTCATCCCAATTTTGCACCATGACCAGAACTCCACGTGTAGATTAGATGAAACTATTTATACTTTTACAAAAATGAACTTTGACTCACCCGAGCACTTTCCTGTTACACGGATTCAAAAAATGAACACATGAGATGAATATGTTAAAATTCAGTCGAGAAACGTTCAATGCATTTGACAATGTCCATGTTTTATTCAAATATAAAAAGAACATACTTTTTGTTACCTCAAATTTTACATCACTGGAGGATAAAAAATTATTAAATTTTGCTATATTATAAAAAGTCAAATATAGGAGACTCTAACCTGTTTTTCACTTGGTGGAAATGTTCATTTCTCTCTCAGCTAGTAAAACCAGCATCTAAATTTATTTCTGATGATGTATTTTATTGGAACAACGTTTTTTCTTTTTTAATTTTTTGCCAGGTTCCCAACTGTTTGTAAGCGTTTGGAGTCACTGATGCAGAGCTTATATTTTTTGGTGATTATATCTACTAGGTGTGAAGGGAACACGCCACCAGTGCCACAATGTTAGCATTTATTCTAGAACTAAGTAAGCATTAGGATCTGTACACTGTATTATCTATGTATTTTGTTCCTTTGTCATCCACTTTTCTAGGGCTGAGTCGCAGGGGCAACAGAAACAGACGGAAAGACCAGGCTTCTCTCACCCTGGCTGCATCCTCCAGCTCACCTGGGAGGATCCCGAGGTGCTCCTCGGCCAGCTGTGAGACATAGTCTCTCTAGCAGGCCTGGGGTCTGCCTCTTGGTCTCCTACCGGTGGGTCGTGCCTGAAACACCTCATCAGCGAGACGATTGGGAGACATCTGAACCAGATGTCTGAACCTTCCCCTCTGGCTTCTCTCGGCCCGGAGGAGCAACAGCTGTCCTCTGAGCTTCCTCCCGGATGGCAGAGGTCCTCACTCTATCTCTGAGAGCCCAGCTATGCTGCGGAGTAAGAAGCTCCACAGGGTGGCTATTCATCTATATCTATCACAATTGAGGGCAAAACTACAAATAAATAATGCTCCAAAAGAGTTATTTTTTAATAATAACAAGAAAACCGATGTATTTTATGCGGCTTACGTTGAAAATCAGAACTTCAACAACCTTTTGTGCATATCTCTATCTTAATCAGTCATTTGCAGAGTGAACCTGACAGGTGCCAACCTCCTCAGAAAGCAACCACAGCGTGTGCATCTGCAGCACACCACAGAATAAACCTTATTCTCCACTGCACACCGAGTGTGACATTCTCTTCTCGGAGGAAAATAAATATCAGGATTGTTTGCGATATTCAGATACACACTTCATAGTGCAGATAGTTAACATCAGTGACAGAGGTATGACTTCAGTGAATCTGCCCTTCAGAAGTATCATGGGTCAGTCTTTTGCGCTTTTTGAACATTAACCTGAAGGTCTTTGCAATTTAAATGCAAAACCTCATGTGTTTATTCCAAAGGATGCATCTTACTATCTATAAAAGAATTCATATGAAGGCGTCTGGGTTTAGGTTTTAGCATCTGCCGGATCCGAAAGGGAATTTGAAATGACATTTCTCATTTGAAGTGACTGATTATTGCTGTCTTCTCCTCAGCTTGATGCCACCATCATGTCATTCCCCTACTCATTACTCTGCTCATTTAATCCTACAGCAATTATTGAAGTCTCCTATGAGACTTGCAAGCTATTACAGATCAGAGGTTGTGTTGAGGTCCTGTGGGAAATTCACATTCTCATCTGTTTAGTGTTTATTTAGCAGTGCTAAACTTCCTTTTTCTCACTTATGAGCTGCCAAATTCCACTTAAGAAGCAGATTGTTCAATACATCTGAAGTAGGTAAGAGTTATAAGAAATTGGTAGAAGTAAACAGTGCTATAAAAAACCCTAAGTTTGGTTGGGTTTAGCCTTTGCTGGCTAAAAAGTGTCTCTGAGGCAACTGTCACACAGACAGGATGCTCTGGGGTGTCAGACTGAGAGACAAACCACTTTAATTGCTTTCTAATTGCCAAAGTAAAATCATTTTAAAATGTAAAAACTTGATGGATCATTTTAAAAGCTTTCACAACTGTGAGTGAGTTAGTTTTAAATTAAAAAAATTAAGCCTGAACTTTTTATTCATTTATAAAATGAATTATTAGTGGGTAAGCAACACAAAACAACTTGATTAAAAATATTTAGATGTGGGCCCCATGGTGGTGAAGGGGTTAGTACAGTGGCCTCACAGCAAGAAGGCCTGGGTTCAAGTCCTGGAATGGAGGTGAGGCTTGAAACACTTTCTGTGTAGAGTTTGCATGTTCTTCTTGTGTATGTGTGGGTTTTCTCCAGGCACTTTGGTTTCCTCCCACCCTCCAAAAACATGCATGTTAGTTTGATTGACCACTATGAAATTGCCCCTAGGAATGTGTGTGTGGCCCCACAACATACTGGCGACCTGTTCAGGGTGTACTCTGCCTCTTGCCTGAAAGCAGCCGGGATAGGCTCCGGCACCCCACACCCTTTTTAGGGATTGGCAGTTCAAAAGACAAAACTAAGATGTAGATGGAAAATGTTGAAGGAACCGTTAAAAGAAGATTTGAAAAACGAAGAAAAACTAAAAAGGGATTTTTATTTTAAAGGTCAAATGGGTTCAGTTTCAAATGCTAGAGTTTATGTGTTAATTTAATTTAAAACAAGGAAAACACAGTAATATAAAAGCTGCTGTTTTTGTAGTTCAAGTAGTTTTTTGTTGTTTTTTAAAATGAACCATTGATGTTTTTTATGCTGAATATGTAAATTTTGCAATGCATACATCTTGTGTTTGGTAAAGATACAGTGAATAAATGTTATTTGCTGTTAAAAAAAAGTCCTATTTTTAACAAGAAATCCGCAACATTTAGTTTCCAGCACTTTACTTAAGTACTCAAAACTTTCTTCTAGATTCAGAGAACTCAAGTAAAACACACCAGACATGAATTTTAGTCAAACAGACTGCAAAAGCAACTTCTTAGAGAAATGATGGGGCTTGCACAGTTAGGCTTTATTTTCCTCAGGCAAGACATAACCTCAGCCCTCACCAGAGAAGCATATTTTCTATCATGCAAAGCTATGTTGCTTTCACTTACATACTCACTTTCACTTATTGACACCAGTGTTGCCAGTCAAGAGGCAAACTAGTGGCCGATATCTTGGCCAGCTGTCAACAGAATGAAAAATGGACCCAGTGTGACACTTGGTAAGCCATATTCCTAAATGTGTTTGTGAAATTAAAAAAAAAAAATACTCTAGTGACATTTCAACCAAGACAAATTTTTTTTACCATTATTTTCTCCTAAATCCATATTTTCTCCCGTGACTGTTACATAGCTAGAAGCCAGTAAGAGGGAAATAGTTTACTTTTTTGTTGTTCGATTTCCTCAACCTGAAAAATTATTGGCAGCCCACTTGTCAAAACTGAAGGAGCACCCCTGATATAAACTATATTATATCAATTTAAAAGAATAAAAAATAAGAAAAAGGGAAACACTTGGATTGAAAATCTAAGAAAACACAATATTCCAACATAAAAACATTTTAACATTTTTTTAAAAGTCTCACAGAAAATATATATATTTTTTTTAATGACAAAAAAGAATATAATAAATGTCTACTCACAGGAATTTGCCACTCAGCTAGCAACACAACTTAATTGGGTGGATCTAAACAAGCTACCATGTTGTGTCCAGAACAAACAGAAACTGTTTACCTGACCAACAAGTTTTATTTCTCTTTTTATTTTTTGCTGAGCTGTGCCATGTAATTCAGAAGTCTGCCTATGCTGTAAATGTCACATACCCCTTTCTCTGTTTGTGTTAGTGGTAACAGTCAGGGCATCGGATGAACGTGTCAGGAATGCACAGCATCCGTTCTGACAGAGGAGGCAAGCAGGATAGATGGTGAGTGACACTCAGCAAGCTCCCTAAAGATATCCCTTCTCAAGACGCCATAGGGGAGCCAGAAAGAAAATGAACAAAATGTCATCCTTTTCTCTTAAAAAAAACACCCGTGATACACAATCCAATGGAAAAGTAAGATATTTTACATTATAAAATGAGACACAATATTTCAAGATGGTTAAAAACAGACATTGTATTAAGAAAGCTAATGAGACAGAGTTAGTCTGACAACAGATGTCGGTTCAGAAAGAATCTCCCAGACACCTTTAGAAAGGGCAAAGGTCTTTATCTAAGACAGGTGTTAGGAAATACAAAGTCTGAAGTTGGCAGGACAAGGCCAAATGGACATGAGAGGATTTGGATATCACACAAAGGGAGGCCAAAGTAAAAAAAAAAAAAAAAACGCACACAAAGAAAGAAACCTGTCCTGAAGATACTTGAGGTCGTTTTTCTTCATGAGTCATGAGCTCAAAGCTCAAATTTATTGTGCTTGCTGGGGAATGTGCTCGATTAAAGGGATGGTACGTTAGCTATTTGAATTTGAGGAGCCTTCTTATTGTTTCAAACTTCTGGGTATGGTGTGTGTCTTGCCGACACGCAGAGAGATGTAGCAGCCATTTGTAAGTGTTGCATTTGGTTTAAAAGTGGCCACCAGCGGTTGTGCATGTGAAATGGCTGACCTTTACAAAATAAAATAAAAATTTATTGGTGTTGTAGACCACTGAGATTGAGAAAAATGAGGTGCCAGAACTCTAATGTAAACATGGCTGGTTTAACATTAGGCCATCAAGCTAACCTTAAAAACTATATCACTTTCTAATTTTGATCTCAGTTTGGAATAGTCCTATATTTGGTAAATGATATTTTCTTGCCCTCTGCAAGCTTAGTCTTCTTAATTAAATCTTATTAAGTTTTGCAGCACAAAATAATGTAAAAGCTTTCACAGTTTTACAATCATTTATTGTGTTCCTATTTTTTTTTATTTTGGATGTTTTTGAGGTATATTTTCAACCTTAACTAATCTTTTTGATCAAGTTTAAGCTAATTCAGTGTGTTTTGGTTTGGGAAAAAGTTTAAAAAGGTAATCTTTTTTTGAAAAACTGTGAGGCATGGACGAGTACATTCCTTCAAATTTTTTGAGAAGCATCTTAGAATTTGTCTTAATTGTTTCTGATGTACAATAGTCTGAGCTGATGTAACCTTGAGACTTTTTGGAAGGCCAAAGCAAAGAATAAAACAGCCATCACTAGCATTTTGCTTCTTAACAATAACAACTTGTGAAGAAAATCTCTACACTTTTAGTCACAGAGTTAAAAAAAAGGGCTAAATAAAAACAAAGACTGTGCGTAGATTTGTGAGTGGAATGGTCAATAGCTCTCTACCCACAACCTGTAGCTAAACACCACCATTCACCTGTTTCCTGCCCAGTGTGCCCTTATCTCCACTGAACAAGTGCAGGATCACAATGAGCCGGCTGTTTCTGCCACAATGATTAACACAACCATAGTAACAAATGGTGGTGCAGGTGATGAATGCCAGGCCACATTACTGGGACCCAGTGGCGAACCCCTATCGCCCACAAAACCTTTTCTGTTGGTCAAAATAGAAAAAAAAAAATCTGTATTACAAACTGTTGTTAATCCAACTTCGGCAATCAATATTTCTTAAGTATTTCCAAATGGTAAGCTCATTTTCTTTTATGGCTTTTCTAATACGTAGGTGCGCTGCTTCCAACATACGCCTATATGTTTTTGCCTTAAAGAATTTGAGCAATCACCTTTTAGCCAGCTTTCGACTTACCAGTTACTCTACATTCCTACCCTAATCTACTGTCACCAGCTGCGGATGGTGACCGAATAACGAAATTGCGGATACAAGCAGCCGAAATAAGCTTCCTCCGCAGGATGGCTGGGCTCTTGCTTAAAGACAGATTCGGGAGGAGCTTGGAGAAGAATCGTTGCTCCTCCAGGTCGAGAGAAGCCAGATGACATTTGATAAGGATCCCTCCCATATGTCTTGCTGGTGAGGTGTTTCGGGCAGGTCTCACCGGTAGGAGACCCAGAAGCAGACAACGGAAGGACTGGAGAGACTATGTCTTACAGCTGGCCAGGGAACACCTCGAGATCCACTCAGGTGAGCTGGAGGATACGGCCAAAGTGAGACAAGCCTGGGCTTCCCGTCTGTGGCTGTTGCCCCTGCAACACGGCCACGGATAAGCGGAAGACCACCGAATGCTTATCCGGCCAACAGTTTACATTGACAAACATTTAGCGGGCGTTTACTGCCAGGTAGCCAAAAATGAATTGCACTTTCGTAAAGACCTTCAGAGTTTGATCTGCCAGCTCCATGGTCATTTTCATTTCCACAAAGATAATGACAATGTTTTGTTTTAACCAATTTTGAGATGGACTCTTTTGGCCTTCTTGCAAGCTCTTTTTGTGCAGTCCTTTTCAAATTTGCTGATTGGACATTCACCCGAGCCTGGCAGCCAAACTCATCAACAGTGGCAGTGCGGTGTCACACGCAAATAAATTGTTTCAGTGCTGTATAGATTGAATAATGTGTATACTCAAGGAGGAGAGCAAATAGTTTGGGGTCTGATCTACATTCAAAGTTGTCTTTTTAGATGGACAAAGTATTTGAACAACGTAAAGAGATATGAGTAGCATGAGACAGGGCAGGTGCTCACATCTGCAGAAAACTTAACCAAAAATCTGAAGGAACAGGGTGGACATTTTCGCCATGCTGACGAGAAAGATGGATGCATTTTATCTACAAATATTCCAACTTTTTATTTTTTATTAGGAAATTAAGCCCCTTGGGATGAGACATCTTGGTTTTGAGGGGGTTCTCAACCTAACATGCATGTTTTTTTGGAATAAAATGATAAATTAAGAGCTAAAAGTGAAATTAATGAAACGCATGGCTTGTTGATGATGAGCTAATCAAAAATGTTTTACTTTTTATTTTGTCTGTTTTTGCTGTAATTTAAGTTAGCTTTTTTAAAAAAATGGAAATGACAGTTGATTTATTTATTTTTTATAGATTTATTTATTTTTTTAATTGTGATTGAGTCTTTAGATGTATTTCCAAATATATAAGCTCAACCTATTAGTTTCCTCCAGAATGTGGATAATCTCTGTTAAATGTAATGCTTATTTAATGTTTAATTTAATAACTTTTTTAATTTCTTGAAAAAAAACCTACCAAAAAAATTTATTTTTGTCTTCAAAAATATTTTTTGTGTTTTTTTCCCTCCAATTTAAACATTGAAACTTGAAAACTAAGAAAAAACCTTATTCATATGGATCAACCTGCTTAAAAATAGCTAGCAGTGAAAACAAAAAGATGAAAAGTTTTAGTACAATTTAGCTTTAAATTACTCAAAACTCTTCAAGTTTTGTCTTCTGTTTGTTTTTGCTATTGTAAATTTAATTGGGCAGCATTCTGGTGTTATTTTTTTGAACAACCTACAAGATTGTAGACTGAAGGAGATGGCCTCATTTTCATTTCTCTCTGAAAAATGCATTTTCATTTTCCAAAAAAATAAGCCCCAAAGACCCTTACATTTTTAAGTACTTTTGGAAAAATGTTTTTAATCAAATAATTTTGCCAAAAAATAAAACAAAGAAGATCCATAACAGAGTTTGGCTTTAGGAAATGTTTTTTTTTTTTTGTTCCTTTTAGGCTTTGTCCATATTGTATTAAGTTAATGTTACAGAAAGACAGGATCTCCATTAACATTTGAACTAACTGCAATATGTTTTTATGTATATATTTATGTGAAATCCATTAAATGCTTTTAAATGTCTAGAGATGTAGCGCCAACTTTACAACCTTTGTGCTTGTCATTAATGTATTTTTTCCCAGCTAGACCCCTTTCTGTTCTCTAATCATCCTGCAACCTTTAAATAAACAGCTGGCTGCAGAGATTAAAAGCATGTTTTGCAGACTTGAGATGTTTAATCTAAACTGATTGAAGAAATTCTTTTCCCTTTGCAACAGTAGCCAACTTCTGCAGAGAAAATTAAATCAATGGGCAGGATATCGGGCATCCACGGTCACATCAAAGGTCAACAATAGTGTGGTCAGGTGAGAGCAAAACCAGAGATTTCTGATACGAGCAGACGGTAATAGCACTCGCTGCTTGCAAAGTTCATGAAGATAATCATGATGAACTATTGGAGAAAATACAGGAAGAGGAAGGAAAATGGTTTTAAAGTAAATCCCAAGATTCTTCTTCTAGAAATGAAGTGGGTGATAGATTTTTGTCACCATACTCATTATTTTTGTTATTAAACGTCAAACTAGATGGCAAAGTGGGAGGATTTAAACTCCCTTTCAAAGAAATGAAGATATCTTTGAGTTTTCAAGTCTGTTGTTAGCAGCGGCAAAGATCAAATTCCCAAGATTCTTCTCTCATTTCCCTCACATTAAAAAAAAATGATTGAATTAAAAATTGTTGATGGCTCCAAAATGACTTTTCACACAGCAACAGAAAGGTAACTCAAAAAATCGACTGCTCTTCTAAACATCTTTTGTGTTTCTCAGGCTGTGTAAATTTCTCAGGCAGAGCTTTGATTTATTTGATCTTTTCCTCCTGGGTTTCTTTTGTTGTCTTTTGCCTGCCAATCTTAACTCTTACTTTACACCCCATTTTGTTTTGTTTTTTTCTATCAGTGCTGGAAAAATTTATCTATCTATTTTCATTTTATTTTTAGTTCTCACAAATAAGGTACTTTGGAAGTTACAAGGCAGACTTTCAAGCATAAAATAACTTTTACACATTTGTCTGTGTGAGAAGGAAAATTGTAAAAAGTATTTTCCCTTTTTTTTTCTTCCTATTTTGTTTTGTGACCGAAGAAACTTTTAAAGCAGAAAAAGACAGATTGATGAAGAACTGAGTAAACCCCTTGTCCATTAGCTGTTGCAGATAGAAATAAAATCTCCTCAGTAAGTCAACTTTTAACCCTTTAACGTGCAAAAAACACAATTCACCCTTCTTACTCTGAACGGGTCAGCACGCTTTCGAACCCATCGGAAACCGAAAGAGAGCTTCTAGGAAGTAGTTCACTTCTATGATCGTCCAGTTTTTTAGCGTGAGTTGCTACGGACGCTTTAGACTGTTTTGCTCGATGAGAAGTGTAGCTACGCTTGAAAAGGATTAAAAAATGAGTTTGCTCTACACATGATTAAAAAGTTTTAGTTATGGCTTCTGTGGTATGTCATTTACATAATTTACGCTTTAACAAATCTTTAAAGAATCTTTATCCGACTTCTGTAGTACTTGAATTTCAGATACTAGTAGGACATTTTTAAAGGAGTACTGTACTTTCTTAGGGGTTACTATCTTGTTGCATATATAGATTAACTTTGTACTTTTTGTTAGTTACAATATTCATTTTAAGAAAGCTCATCAATACATTTATTCAGTTTCACTTCCATTTGTGACATGGTAAATTTCCCCCTCCTCTTGCTCCCCGTTTAGTCCTTGCATCATGGGTGTGTGAATGGCAAAGTATTACACTTGTTTGAGGCAGCAATTACAGTGTAAAGTCCATCAAATTAGCAAAACATGTGCACTACTTTTGGAAAAACACGGCCTGCTTACGTTTGATTGTGGGCAGGCGGAAAACAAAATCCCTGGCCAAAAACAACTTGGTGATTGGATGGCATTCGATACCGGACAGAAAAACTCAGAAATTTCTCAAACATGCATTAATACAATAGAAATTCCTTTAAATGTGTGACTGATGAGTGAACAACATGCAAATATGGGAGAAACATCAAAAAGTTGATTTTGCATTATACCACCTCTTTCTTTAACACAATCGTTTCCATAACCTGAAATAGAAATTTTAAATGTGCTCCTAAAAGCATGGTATGGGTTCATGGCCCTTAAAATATAAAATTCCTTCAGGCAGAAATGAAAACTTGAACTCCAATCAAATATTAGATATTTCAAGTGAATGTGGTTCATGATTGTTCCTCAAAAACATTTATACTGTTCCGCAAGCGCTCTAAAAAGTTTCCCATTTGTAGTTTAATGTAATTTCTTTGTCAATATTTCATCCTGCAGTCATGGCAGTTTATTGATGTGTTGATTTTATTTCAGATCTTTCATCAGCACTGTCATTTCCCCCGCCCTGTTTAATCAATAACCAGATTATTTACATGTGCATCAGGAATGGATAATGAAATTGTCACAACAGTGCAGATCATATGTTTGAGAACCTTTTCTTAGACAGACTAGTGGTATTTTAATTCAATTAATAAACCCAGGAGGCAAAATGCCACATACATGCTAAAGTCAAGGGTAATTCAATCAAGCAGTCTTTCAACACACATGCCTAATGGGACACTGTAGGATACTGTCATTAATTATAGTCAAATTACCTGTCTGCTTGGCACTGAAGTGTGTGACATTTCAGATAAAAAGTGAAAATATTCACTTGGTGTCAGTTGCTTTGTGAAAAATAAATCTACTAATGAGTTTCTTTATAACTGTAATAACCATGGGTCAATCCTGTAAATAAAATTGGCTGCTACTTGTGTGTTATATTTTAGTGCTTACTGTAGAGCTCATATTTCACACGTTTCTTTTTTTCTAATATTTTTTGGATATTATTCAAAATAACCAATATGAATTATAAATGTACCTAATTATTTATATCTAACTAAAATCAATGGATTGTGAAGAGTAATAAGTTGCAGTTAGTTCAGTTTATCACAACCAGCTTTAGTTTTCACCCATGTGGAGTAAAAGCAAAAAGATAAAACGGAGTCATAAAATAGAAAGTGATCCCGTATTAAGTCCTCGGGGTTTAAAAGCCCACACATGGAGACATGATGAAGGTCTGTCCTTTGGGGAAAAGCCCACTTGTGACAGATTTTAAGATTCGAGCCAGCAATCTTTATTTTGTGAAGGTTCTTTCAGTCCCTCAGGTAACTATTAGTCTTTGAGTAAAATACCCTCATATTAGAATATTAAAGCAGGTGGTCAAGAAAAAGTTCTAAAACTAAATTAAAACCGATAAAAGGGGTGTATGATCAGAAATGTTGAAATTTGTGGGAAAAAAATGAAGCATAGAAGAATTCCTTTTTTAATAATATACTTTATACTTTAATACTTTAATACTTTTATAATAAAGTATACTTTATTGATCCCTCATCGGAAAAATTTGTGTGCTGCAGTACACCGCAGCAGGCTGCCATGACGGTGCCAATGGTGGAAAAAACGGAGGTTATGTGTCTTCTCCAAGGACCCTAGACGTGAACTCAGTGGGAATGAAACCTGCGAATTTCCAGTTAACTTCTGGCCCAAGGGCGAACACTCTACCACTGAGTCAATGCCTCCCATCAGTCACTTGATGGTGAAATTAAGGTGCTTCATTGCACCGCAGCAGGCAGCCCCCACAGCACCAATGGTGGGAGTAACTAAGGGGTTATGTATCTGGTTCAGGCACGCTTAGGCTGCTCAGTGGGATTCGAAATTACTTCTCCAGGTCCAAGGACAAACACTCTACAATTGAGCAAACTCCTCCTTTCACAGTTAAGTCACATTACATCTATAAAAATGCTTTTATCAATCTTGCACAGTGTAATTAATTATACCATCTTTTGTTTTATTCACACTGAAAAAAAAAGTTAATTTTATGTGCAATGTAGACAGTTATGTTTTCTTTATAAAAATGTATACATTTTGATTTGAAAAATTTTGTTACATTTTAAAGATAACAAAAATCCTTATTACACTGTAAGTGTTATTTATTCAAACGTAATCAACCAGAAACAAACTGTAAATTCTTATCACAGATAGGATAAATGATGTGTGTTCAATCTGGAATTTATTCTATACCAAGGTTGATTAGATATTTAAATATGCGTAGTAAGATTTTCAAAGCACTATAAAACCTAGTGAATACAGAAATTTGCTTGCACTTTTCTGTTGCAGCAATGAGTCTGACCACAGTATTTTGCACCAGAAACATAGCCCATTTTAAGTAGATTGTGATTGTTTTGTCAAAAACTAAGCAATAGTACTTTGGGCATTTTCCAAGGTGAGAATAAATTGCATTCTGAAAATAATTTTAAAACAATCAAGTCCTCCTGGTTCTTCTTTCTCTGCCCTTAGCCTAAATTTCACGGCCCTGGTCCCATTCAAGAAAATTGGAAGAAAACCCACAAACAATAGTAAATACAGATTAATCAAATACTGGATAAAAGATGTGAATGTGTATTTTGTAATGATTGGCAACAGCAGGTTAAATCTGCATTTGAGCAAACTGGTTGAAGACCAACTACAAAATGAAAAAAATAATGGAACCAAACAAACTGATCCTTAGATTACCTTCGTCAGATTTGTGTAAGAAATGATACGGAAAATAAATAAAAAGAAGGTGGTCTCTAATAAACTTTGTGGAACAATAAAGTTGATGAGTCATTTAGAAAATATTGTTGATCAGACTGAGAAAAAAAACGTGTTACTGATAACGAAGTGCATACAAGCATAGCATGGGATTCTCTTTTCATATAAAGTTCTGAGTCCAAAACTCCATCAACATTCACAAGGCTGTCGGTTGCTCTAAAAAGTGCCTCAGCTGTAAATGGCTCTGAAAGCAGACTGAAAGTAGGAAGAAATGTTTTCATTCATCAAATGCATGGATTGGGTTTTTCTATTTCTTAGAATGACCTTTTTTAAAATTGATGTGTCCTTGTTTGAAGATAAGAGATGGAAATGTGTTTCTTTTAGGGAGGAATGATTAGATGTAAAAAAAAAAAAACTTGAAAGGAAACATAGCATTTTTTTTTTCTTTAATTCACCAGGTATTTTTCTATTAATTTGTCACCAGGGTTATTTAATGGAGTGTGCAATCTTTTGAGAGATTTGAAAGGAGCAGTAAATTAAGAAAGCTTTAGAAGAATCATTAGATGTCGCTTCTGACTGGGTTCTTTGGTTAATATGTGTATTTGCAAAATGTATTTATTACAGAGCAAACTAATGTTGAAACGGGTGTGAACAAAAAAAAAAAGGTAATGCTGAATAACTAAGAAACCATTCAGAAATATAAGATGATGGCATTTTATGGTTTTTAAATATTGTGTGAAAGCATCAACTATGAGGTCTATAACTGTCTTTTATCTCATTATTGCCTTGCAGAGTTTCACCCCATGGATTGTTGTAGCTGTTCGCCAAGAAAATGCTTGTGTGAAATAAAATTAATTTTAATTGAAAAGTCACGAAGCATACAAATGCTGACATCCACAACTCAGTAGTTTGATTCCCTTACCTAGTGAGACTCCCTGAGCATAAATAAACATTTAATGCCTCATTTGTGAAGCATCTACCTTGCTTCTCCGAGACTGAGCTAGAGGGTTTCTACATTATATTTCTTTGTCATTGTAAAGTTGCTTTGTATTTGTATTCTGAAACCCATGTTATCTTTAATTGAAATCGATTTAATTAGTATAAAAAGCTTAATGATCTGGCTACATCTGTCTGATTGTAAACTGATGTTATTACAAAAAGTATTTAATGGATGGGTGAGTTAACTAGAAATAAAACCATGAACTAATTAACAATTTACCGTCCACAAGCGCCTATCTTTCTCCACTATTCTTTGTGTTACAAAAAGTCAGTGGCGGACCGTACTTTTCATGCCAAGGCCTTTAAAAGTGCTCCATATACATTAATTAGTTCCGTTCCGTCATCTTCTGCTTGTTCCGGGGTCGGGTCGCGGGGGCAACAGCCTCAAACGGGCAGCCCAGGCCTCTCTCTCCCCGGCTGCATCCCCTAGCTCACCTGGAAGGATCCCAAGTCGTTCCCCGGCCAGCTGTGAGACATAGTCTCTCCAGCGGTTCTGGGGTCTGCCCCTTGGTCTCCTCCCGGTGGGACGTGCCCATAACTCCTCGCCCACGAGGCGCTCGGGGGGCATCCTGACCAGATGCCCGAACCACCCCATCTGGCTCCTCTCGACCTGGAGGAGGAGCGGCTCAACACCGAGCTCCTCCCGGATGGCAGAGCTCCTCACCCGATCTCTGAGTGAGAGCCCAACCACCCTGTGGAGGAAGCCCATTTCGGCCGCTTGTACCCGTGATCTCATTCTTTCAGTCACCACCCACAGCTGGTGACCATAGGTGAGGGTTGGAATGTAGATCGACTTGTAAATCGAGAGCTTTGCTTTTCGGCTCAGCTCTCTCTTTACCACGACGGACCAATGCAGCGTCCTAGTTATTGCTGATGCCGCACCGATCCGCCTGTCGATCTCCCGCTCCATCCTTCCCCCACTCGTGAACAAGACCCCGAGATACTTAAACTCCTCCACTTGGGGCAGAACCCTGTCATTGACCTGCAGGGGGCATTCCAGCCTTTTCCGGGCGAGGACCATGGTCTCGGATTTGGAGGCGCTAATTCCCATCCCGGCCGCTTCACATTCGGCAGCAAATCGATCCAGCGAGAGCTGGAGATCATGGTCTGATGAAGCCAACAGGACCACATCATCCGCAAAAAGCAGAGACTACATTAATTAGTCCCTCAATAATTAGTCAGTAAGTCACCTTCTTCACTGTCTATCCTTTTCAAGTTTGCAGGTGTGCCAGATCCTATACCAACTGATTTGAGGCGAGGGTACAGCCCGAACAGGTCGTCAGTCTGTCGCGAGGCCACACACATTCAACCATACACAGCTCATTGCCTGGACATGCATGTTTTTGGACAGGAGGAAGAAACCAGAATACCCGGAGAAAACCCACACATACACAGAGAGGACATTCAAACTCCACACAGAAAGGCCAGTGTATCAAGCCTCCTCCCCACCCGGGAATCGAACCCACGACCTTTTGGCTGTGAAGCCACTGTGCTAACCACTGTGCCAACGTGTTGACATAATAATTATTTTATGGTCATAAAACCTTCTTACTGTACTGCATTAATCCAGAAAAAAAATAACTGGGGCATCACAAATAAAAACTCTGGAGAACAGTTTTCCGGATGAAGATAAAGTGGATTTTTTATATTGAGGTAAGTTTAAAAAAAAAGTGTGTTCTCCACCTCTAGTTGTAGCACAGTAGATCAAATTTCTGCTGCTTTTCTCTTTGACACATTCACTTTCCTAAGTTGTCAAACTCCCCACACTTCTATTTCTGATGGCACAAGGGTTGGCCACTTTTGTCTGAGTCAGTCATCCCCATCTTTGTTCTTTAAATATCATTCATATTCTATCCGTCTCAGACTCTCTTTGCTTAACCACAACTTGCATCTTCACCACTGCACTGTACCGACCATGCCACACTAAATTGTCATTGAATATAGGCACAATTGCATTTTTAAAAAAACAAAGAAGTCACAAATCCAAAAAACAAAGCACTGCTTCTCTATATTAACTACGGAATGTTGTACATGTTAAGCTTTTATTTTTTTTAAAAAAAGGGTTCAGAAATCCAATTTGTGAGATAAAGTTTGTCAAATTCTTCTTTTTTTTCTTGTTTCTTTAGGTTTGGGCCTTCGTTCACCTTCTCATTAAATCAGGCATTTAATGTGAAAATAATAAAGTGTCTGGAATTTTAGAGATTTGTTTCAAGGTTCCAAGCAGAAATGTCTTGAAGGGCTATTGGAGACATTTGGAGACATTTCATAAAACATTAATAAAGAACTAAATTCTTTACATAAACAGCTCCATTTTTTAACTATATTCTTCAAGAAGTAAAATTCACACGTTTCTTTACAGTTCAGTAAAAATACTTAGATGACTTGTTTAGATGACATATTTCATCATAAACCTCTTGTTTTGTGATATCTGCACAGACCATCTTGACAATTGTTCATGACTGCAATGATGTGTCAATTATGGATGTTTCAATAAGAATTCAGCAACAATGAAGACACAAACACGGAATGACTGATTGCAGCTTCAATATGTCCAAGCCTTCTGTATGTTTTTTCATCCTGCATTGCACACGTTGACTCAAAGGGGAATCTTTACAAAAAAAGACTGTGTGTCGGTCAGAGAGGCATATAGACCAACTGATCAAATGCCAGAGGAGAGATAAAGAGATGGAGTTGGCTGGATGACTCCCGGGACATTGAGGCATAATGAGCAGATCAAACGATTGTGGGAATGAAATGCCAGAGTAGCTCAGAGCAGTGAGAGACTGGAGCTGTCAGGGAATCCCTCGTCCTGACGTGGGAATCAGCAACCTGCTCACTGTCATATTACTGGGGTTTTTTTCTATCACAGCAGCTCCCTGGCTTGCTGACCAATATTATTTTCAATTCGTTTCTGTTCCTGTGTAAGCTGGATGAACAACAGTTTCTTGTTTTCTTACCATTATCCTTTCTTTTGCAGTGTCTTGTTAAATTATTCATATTGAAGACTTCCGTGTCTCTAGGAAGTGAACAATAATGTCACTATGGAATTAATTTCTAATGAATTGTTTCTAAATGAACTTTTTGCCACATTTCTTAAATCTGCATTCATTGGTTGGGTTCATGTACCGAAGATTATACAAAAATATTAAAGTGTGGTCTCTGTGGGTGAATAAAAATATTGCCCGATCATTTTTGTATTGTGAACAAAAACTATTAGCCCAGATCTAGTCTATCACTGTGATTTCCTGGTTTTGGCAATAAATAAATATTTCTGCAAAACATGTGCATTCAAAAGCCTATACATGCGTAAAAGGTATGTAGATGAACGCGAACGCTTGCAAAGCCTCATTATTGTTGCTGGGCTGACTTCCACACCAGTTGTCTGAAACACAACCAGATTACTGTAAATAGCTACGTATTTTTATCAATGTGCATACATCCAATTGCTTTCTTTCTCTGAGCTTGGAGAATTTGGACCTTTACAATGTCCTTCTGGGAGCCATTGATAAGAACACCACAGAATCTGCCTCTTTCAAAGCTTCTTCCTATGCCTACTTAGGGTTTTGCTTTTGTGCTCTGCACCACTCTTTTCTTCTGATCAGATGCCTTTTAAGGTCTGCCTTGGACTCCAAGGCTGTGGCTGCTATTTTAATTTGAAGGCCACAACATTTTTTTCTACACTATACTGTAAATACATGAAGAAAAAAAAAACTATGAATAGTCTCACTAACGTCAACATTCAAGAAGTATATTTATTACACATGTGACAAAATATTACATCTTTGCATTGCTACTTTTTTTAGTTGAAAAATGAAAATTGTAGGAGCAAATGAGCTTATCCCTAATTACTTTTCTGTATGTTTGCACCTTTGTCTTGTTTTCCCTTTGCTTGATAAACCCTGGTGCCTTTCACTTCTTTGTCAGGTTGTCTGTTTGGTTGTCTGGTCCTCCCCAAAACTGGTTTTGCCAAGCCTGCTGAGGATCTAAACAACAAAAGTTGTTTAAGGAGTTTAGCAAATGCTTACTATTTATAAAAAGCTCCTGGATCTATCAGCATGGAAAGATTGTCCATTCTCTCTTTGATTAAAATTAGTGTACTTTAAACATACCAAAGAAACAGAAGTATTTTTTCCTTCTTTGCTTCAGTTTGTGTTGACAGGATCTGCATTATAAAAGTCTTCATGCCTCTCCAGGTACAACCAGTCGTCAAAGATGTGTAATCAGTTTTTTCAGTAATGGCTGTGATAATTAGGGTTACAGATTGAATGACCTGGGAGGAAGTCCTTCAGGTGTTCGCTGTCACACATTAGGGCCCGCAGAGCACATTAAAAGAATTATGTGGGTAGAGGAAACTGACAAAGGAATTAATGAAGAGGTACAACAACAAGCTGACAAGCTGCAAATGCACAGAGAGAAATAATAACAGAACCACATGGGTAAACAAATAGCCTGGATGCTGCTCCAGTTTGGATCACCATGAGACTTACAACAATATCTCAGTGTTTCACAAGATCTGCAGCAATGCTTGCTTTTGATTTATGTTTTCTGCACTGTTTGGGGTTCGAGTTTACACTTTCTTCTTCTGCCAGATGGGCAAAATGAAATAATTGAACTTCACAGAGTTGTTACATGAGTTTTGTGAAATAGAGTTCTCTTTTTATATTATTAACAGTAGTATGTCTGGATTTTAGCCAAAGCAGCTCATCCACTGTAATTACTTTTTGTAATTATTCATTCATGCTCAGATTCCCAACCATGCTCATAATTATACAATATTACATCCTTCTCACACTATCGTAACTTTTCAGTCTCTGTAGAGCCCAAAAAAGCCTCACTATATTTCACAATATAACCATTCAACCAGTGAAGCATGCTCTGTAGATGAAGCAATACAAACTGTGCAGTGTGAGACGCCTCTCCTGTGCAAACATTTTCAATTTCTAATTTTCTCAACCATAAAGTCAGCAGGCAATTATTCTGAAGAGAGCAAGAAAAGGATAGCTACATCCCTCTTCGGAGAGTCATGACTTTGAGTGGAACCTTGTTGTACTAACTGTGAACAGTGTGGTTTCATTGTGCAGTTATTTTTCTTTTTTCTAATCAACAGCATAGTTTGACAGTGCAAAAAATACTTTGACATGGTTAATCACTGTCATTCATCAAGTCATGACGGTAACTTTGGATGAAGGAATGGGAAAAGTGAACAAATAGAAAACTCATATAAGCAATCAAATTTGTGATCTTATCAGAAAATAGCGCCATCCATCCCAATCACGTGACATCAGAAGGACATCTTAATACGATCTATGTATTGGGTCCATTTACTGATAGCAACAAGAAAAACAACCGTTACAGAAAAGAACTACTGTTTGGTGTTTAAGAGATAATTATCAACCAAGCATAAAAAGATGCTATAAAAATCATTTCAAATTAAAGTCAACATCAAAACACAATAGTATGATGCTGCTAATGATCCAGGCTTTAACTGGTGATATTTTTAATGCTGTCCAATTTGGAACTGCCAGGAAAGAGACCTAGAGGAAGACCAAAGAGGAAGTTCATGGATACAGTGAAGAAAGACATGAAGATAGTTGGCGTGACCGAAGAAGATGCAGCAAATAGGATTAAATGGAAGAAACTGAATTGCTGTGGCGTCCCCTGAAGGAAAATGTCAAACGAAGAAGAAGAAGAATTTATTCTCTGACAGATGTAGATTCTTAAAAAACTGCTATTTTTTTAACATGCTTGAGAAAAAAATCTAGATACTCAACAGACAACCATTAAAAAAATATTCCTGAAGGTTGCGTCAATACACATCTCATACTGGACCTTCTGGCATGCTTAGCAATCTCATGCACTTACTACTGTCTATCTTTATCGCTGTTATTATGTCAATGAATGAGTCTTTTCTCCTTCATCATTGCCACTGACGTACTAAGTAGAAAGACTTTTTTCTGCTATATTGTGTACAGCAGTCAGGTCAATCAGTCCAGTAAGAAGCTTTTAGATCACACTGATAGCAGATCCAAAGCTTGATGCTCTTCTGTAGTTTTTGTCAGTTAGATCTTTAATGAAAAAAATCTAAAAGTGAGCCAAATCTCTTCAGCTGTATGTCCTTCATCTTATCTTTTTTGTTAGTTTTTGTCAGTACTTTGTTATTTGCCTTTTGTTCTATATTTGAAAAGCTTTGTTATATTTATAGGGATTGCAAATGATGAGGTCTTACTCTGGGCTTATGAAACAAATACAAGAAAAAAACTCAAACTAATAACTGGTAGGTTTTTTTTATTGTTTTAACTTCATAATTACAGGAGGAAGGACACATCAACCTCAATCATCTTTCCAACCAGAAAAATGACAAGATAAAATTATTCCTTACTGCTCAGTAAAATGTCAAATATTTTTTTCTGCTTATAATGAACCTTTTTGTCTACTTTTGCAAAATGTAAAAGTACTGAAGTGCCAAGCTATAGCATAGTGACTACATTGCACAAGTAGTTTCAAACACCAGGGTCAGCTTAATGCCACACTCTTGTTCCGTCATTAAGGTCAGCACATCTTTCCAGATCTGCAAGAGATAGAAAACTACTCAAGTGGACTCTAATAAAACTGAAACATGTAAGGGTTTTTTATAGCTCTGGGGTCTTAAATAAGCCTGCCATGTTCATTCATACGTTTTCTGTACCACTTTATCTAATGAGGGATTGTAGGGAGGGCTGCAGCCTGTCCTGGCAAGGAGAGCATACCCAAGGAGATCATCAGTCCATTGTAAGGTTAACACTTAGAGACAAACAAGTCACTCTCTTGGGGGGATTCAGATTGACCAACTGGCCTAAAACCAAAGTTTGAACAAGAGAAAAAAACCTCAGAGCACAAAACAACAAAAATGTGCAAAATGCATTGAAAAAAATTTGCTAATAACTTCATTCCAAGTGGAGACTCAAACCAGTGTTCTGGCTGTGAGGCCATGGTCACAACCGCACCATTATGCTTCACTCTTGTGTAAGCCAATGACTAATCAGCCACGACAACAGACAAAACAGTTTTCCGCTGCTTTCAAGTTTATTAAATTCAACCAGAAATGTACTGATTCACAGAGTTTGGAGGACAATCTTTGATGAAAGACTTTTCTCTGTTGATTTTAAATGTGCTAACGAGGCCAAGTTAAAAAGTTAATTTATTTGAAACTTTTCTGACATTAGAAAAAAAAAAAGAAGAAAAAATCTGAACAGCACATAAAAAAAAGTGTGCTTTATTTCATCTCCCAATTAGTCACATTCAATGCCCAGCAGCCTGGTAGGAACGCATTGGCAATAAATTCCAATCTGAGAATCACTAAGCAACAAAATACTAATTGTGACTTATAAGTTTCAATAATAAACACAAGAATGTTTTTTTAACTACATATCACACCACTATGAGATTTGTTTGTGATGAATGGCAGATAGAAACGCTTGCAGCCAAAAAAAAAACACCCTTCACACCCGTAGATAACAAAACAGCACTTTCCTACTGACCCCAATTAACTTGCTTTCACAATGATTTTGGAGGTAAAGGAAGAGCAGCATCTGTCGCTCTTCAACCCAGAGGGAGACTTTCAGATCTGCAGAGAGTAAACTAGTTTGATATAAAAATTATTAGTCTTGAAGAAATCCACTCAATTACATGATGCACATTCCCATTTGCTTGCAATATAAACAAATACACTAAATTTCCAAACCTGGGTAAGGTAAAGAAGAAATATGGAACATGCACATAAATTACATGGTGTGATGTATTTACACAGTTCCACAGAAGGAGGAACATCGAATGTGTTGTAACAAATGAATAAGGGATTACATTTTTCAAGTGCAAAGTAGATCGGATTAACAGACTGAGCTACATGAAAGGATATTTATTATCCTTCAGGTTACCTCAGGAGCTCACTTCATTACAGTTAACAAGAATTTTGTTATTTCTACAACAGTTCAGAACAGACAGATGATAATGAGAAGCCCGAAATATTGTTGTATCTATGTGTGAGCACCAAAAAATGAATAAAAATAAAAAAATATTTGAAACTCAAAGAAATGATCACACATTACTCCACCAGAAAGCAATATGTATATCAAAATTAAACATGTTTGAATTAGAAATGCTTTTATTGCCATGATCAGAGAAGAGGATCAGAGACTAGTAACTTGCTGTGGTACTAGAGTGCATATGTTCTCTTTAAGTTTCTACGTATCCACAATGATCGTACATAAAGGTAAACTATATAGTCTGCGGATCATTTCCAAAAACATTATTTCTGACTTTATTTGTGCAGAGATGCAATAAAAACCCACAGGAGGGTGAGTCATTACAGATAACAAAGCTTTGAGGCTTTTCTTTCTCTTTCTTCTTAACAATCAGAGAAAAAGAGAAAAAAAAAATCAATAAATGACACAGCTGTGATGCAAACAGACTTGCTCCTTTTGATCCAGAACACAGTTAATAATTTAAGATTTATTATAGTGCTGAAGGTCTTCACGCAACATCTCAGATTGAGTGTGCAGTTAACAAGACTGCACACTCTTGTTGAGTGAAACAACAAGCAGTACTGTATATAACTACCTCTGATCAGAATAAAAATGAAACGTCATTCAAAGATCTTCCAACTGACGCCAAAAGAGGACGGCAAAGTGATTTATATCAGGAGGTAATAAGATGATAATAGCTGTTTGGAGCAACCTGTTAACGCAGCGCCTCTGTCCATGGTTCTGAACATAGAACTCACACTCATATGGTCACTGGTCCAATATCCAAATCTACAATACTTATAAATATTTTTTAAATTATGATATTTAGAGAACGGACTTCTCAGCAGGTCGTGGTTCTACTTACGCAAAAACTCCGAAAAGCAGAACTCGGATCCCAATTTCCAAAGCCAGTTGGCGCATGTTTTTCCTGCGATCTGGAGGCGACACATTCATGATTCTGACAAATCCGTCAATGGGATTGAACAGAAACAGTCCGGCTCAGTGCTGGGGTGGCACACTTTTTTGTAATAAAAAAAAAGAATAATCCACAGTAAATGTGTTTCCACGCGTGATGCTCCCTACACAAGCATGCCATGCGCCTCCATTGCGCCTTGTTCACCTGAAGCTGCTGCTGTCTCTCCTTTTCTTTCTCGTCCCTGTTTCGGTCCCTTCGGGCAATTTTCTTTATTGCAACTCTGTTGCTGGCAGCTCCCTGCGCGATCCTTCAATTACCTCATCTGGGCTGGAGTTTTAGAAGTGGAAGGCATCGGGAAATGTGTGTAAATGCTCAGGTGGGATAGATAGCACTAAGAGAGACTGATGAGAAACGGTAAAGTAAAGAGACAGACTCCCGGAGTCCCTCTCTCTCTCTTGCTCTCTCCTGCTTTCAATAACTTCATCTTCTTTTCTTTTCTTGTCTTGTATTTTTAAAAGGGGTTTATTAGGCTTTCATGAGTTAATTCAATTTAATTTTTGTCATGATTCTCATCTGAAACATTTTCTCCCTCCTAATCTGGTCTCCTTCTCTCACACATCACCTAGAACCAGTTGCCTTTCCCTGATGTCTCCTGCTGTGTCTCGTCTTCTCCCTGGTTATTTTCTCCCTGGTAACCTTCATTGCTATGTCAGATCATCTGCAGTGCTGGTGTCACTGCAGCCATGATGGTGCCTCTTCGTGTTTGGTCCATCACCCTGCTTGTTGCACTGCTCTGCTGCCCTCCTGCCCTCATGTAGCCATGATGGTGCCCCTCCGTATCTGGTCCTTGTCCCCCTGCCATTCTCCTGAGTTCCATGTCAGGTTCTGCTCTACTGCTACCTGCAATAAACTGACTATGTATGTGAGTACTACCTTACTACCATCATGACAAATTTTATTTTATAGCCCAATAACCAAGACAAAAAATTGTCTCAACTGGCTTCACATTGCAGATTAAAAAAAGTACAAAAAAAAAAAAAAAGGACACACAAATACACAGCTAAAAGCTAACTAAACAAAACCTAGGTAAAAAAAAAAAAAAATCAGCATTGGACCCTAGTTCACGGTAAAAGAAAAAAAAAACTACAGTAGGAAAAAAAGAAGAAACCTCATGGGGACCCACACAAAAGAGAGATCCCTCTCCCAGGATGAGCCGCCAATGTGTCTGCAATTAAATATTCAAGTATTCTACTCTACAGCTTCATATCTGAAGAAATCCGTTGAGGGGCTTCATCCTGATGGAAACGGGATGGTAGATCCAGCATGGAGTTCTCCTCAGTCTGGCATCGCCCAGGATGGGATCATTCTTACCTTACAGCTAAACATTCCACTTTTTGTTGGCTCAGAAAGAATACTTATATCCAGTTAGACTTCCATTTTTTTACACTAAATTACCCCTCCTTTTCCTCTCTCTCTCTTTAGCTATGTGAACGGCACAGCATTATTGTCTTGGTTAAGGCCAGAAAAAAAAGTGTAAAAACAAGAATTTAGTAAATCTAGCATGTATTTTTTGTATTTTTACTTAGTTCAAATTGTTCAAAAATGGCACTCAAATTTGTAGCATGTTACACATATGAGAGCCTATGTACAGTTCCTGCTTCAACTTGAATGTGGGTGCGGTGGAGAACAAAAGGGGTGGTGGAGAAACACCTGACATTCAAGTAAAAGCTCACAAATTACATAAAAATGACAGGAATGAAAAAGAAATCCTCATCAGGTATGTATTTGATATGGGAATATCAATCAAACAAGCTAGAAACCTCAACAAGTTGCTTTCAAATAAGAAGTTTTTAAAACATCTTTTTGTGATCTCACTGGAAGGTTCATTATAAATCAACATGACCAGGGATACATCTCCATGACAAACTGTGTTTGTGTATGACAATGATCCTAAACATGCATTGTCTCATAAATAATAAACCACGGAGTTAATGAGTCATGAACAAAGCAAAGAATCTCCAACACCTCTCATGATCTGTACACTGAACTGAACACTAACCTACCAGATGGTGACGTGAACCCATCACTGCTGTTTTTATGTTCAGCGCCTGTGATTCAGAATTAAATCTCTTTTCTAACGGAAGGCTTGTTTGTTTGAGCTAGTCCACGTCTGTTCACGTTAAGACTTTAGACCCCCAGGATTTTTCACAAAGACAGATGTGATGGAACAAAGTATCTTTGTCAGCATTTGACACATTTTAATATTTCATGGGGTGCAAAACTGTCCTTCCAGCCTGCCAATCAAACGCACATCTGTGTGTGTGTGTGTGTGTGTGTAGGTGTAGGTGTTTATGACAAAGAGGTAGAGATTATTATGAGAGAAACCCCTGACCCAAAATCTTCCAAGAGAAGATTTTCTGGGTCACCAGCTTGACAAGTTGGAAATACGTGTAGTTTAAAGGCTGCTTTCTTGTTAACAAGGACCCTGGAAGCTATGCATCACTAAGATGAATAAAAGGTTATTTACAGCAACGAATTCCTTACATTTTATTGTTTCTTACATTGGAGTTTAGGGCGATGTGCCACGAGTTTTTCTTTTCTTACTAATAAGAACACAGAAAAACAAGTGCAGACAGAAAACGGTGCAAGGCTGGGAGGTTAGCTCCATTTTCAAAGCTTTCTGTCAGACATCAGGCTTTTCAGTTTTTAGCTAGTGTGTCATATTTATTAGAAAATATCAACTTAACTTTATCTTTCAGCATCAGAGCAATCATAAAGATGATTTATTCAGCACAGAGAGGCTTTGCAGACATTATAAGGTTCAAAGCAAGAAGACAAAAGCCCTTAATTAGAGGACGGAGAAAAGCAGTCTTGGTTAATATCGTTCAAGATCACAATAAGTTGTTCAATAGCAAACACGTGAAACTTGATGAAAAATGCACGGTTTATGTTTCTTTTTCATCTTAGCTTTTGAGTGGTAAACAACAATCTGTTGTCTGTTTTCAACTGTGAGGTACTTTTATACTGTACATTGTAAAGTTATACATACAGCGCAGCACACTGTTAAGGCAAATCAAAGACAAAGATGTAAATACAAAATGCATGCATGCATCTAAACTTGTAGTAAGAACTACGCATCCAGAACAGGGATTTGTGTGTCTGCACAGATTGGCTCCTTGACATTTCACCACACCAACTGTCTAATGTGTTTTATATAAACCTCGGCTTGTGTTTTTAGGCAAAGATGTTAACTGTTAATTTTCTAAATTAGCTGAAATATTTTATGTTTGATTTGCAAACCTATTTTTAGTAATACTTCAAAAAATAACTTAATTGAAATGATTCTCTATCTGCTCATTTCATCCTCTGAACCACTTATCCTTGTGGTCACGGGGAGAGCCAGAGCCTATCCCGTCTGATTTAATGCAAAAGGCAGGGTACAACCCGAATAGGTTGCCAGACTGTCATGGGGCCCTGTTATGATGTGGAAGGAGGAGGACCCAAATGCAGGACAACAAAACAGGTTTTATTTAACCATAAGGTCTAGTAAGGCTGGAAGGCATAGGGCACAGGATTAACACAATGAAATGTCTTGGATCAAAGTTCAAACATGATAGCAGAGTTCAAGGATATTGTCTTAGCCAGCCAGTCAGTCAGTCATCAGGCTAATCCCCCAGGCGTTTGGGATCAGGCTGGAATCCAGGAGATGGAGGAAGGTCCAGGGCTCTGTCTAGTGGCAGGTGAGGCTATCACGGCAGGCCACACACACACAACCATCCACACATACATTCATTCCTATGGGCAATTTCACAGCGGCCAATTAAACTAACATGCATGTTTTTGGACATGCATGTTTAGGCCACTATGCTAACCCCTGCGTCATCGTGCAGGCATATGGCTAATTTTTTATTTAAAAGTGAGAAAATGTGTATTTCTTTGCTTGTTAAAGTGTCAAGTAAAACACAATAAACTACTTTGTGGAAAAGCAGAAACAAACTGTGAAAAAGTCCCAAAACTTCTGTTTATTCTGGCAGCAGACTTCATATTAATCACTGCCAGAGTTTGTCAGTCTCCTGGGGCAGTGAGAAAGTTCAGATCAATAGACCATTTAGTGCAGTTGTAATGTTTCACAACACTTTCACTCTGGCTTTACTTACCAGCATGCATGGTAAAATATTTTAGTCAAACAACAACTGTATGTTAAAAATGTTTCTTTTTATGCACATGTTTCAGATAGTTCCCATTTCTGATGTAAAAAATTCCATAAATATATTATAACACGTAAGAAATTTCATAATTTTGATGGTATTTTCAGAAGAATCACAATAAAAGCTCACATTTTCCATAGATAATGGTTAGTTAGAATTTACTAACCAAAAACTACATGTTCACGAATGCCTCAAAGACTCTAAATGGTTATGACAGAAATTCTCTAATGAAACCCCACAATCATTTAATCAGTCTGTGCATCGGCCACTTGTGAATGAAAGACAAGAAAGCCTAGAAAAGACGCTCTTTCCCTCCTTTGTTTAACATTTCATACGTTCAATTTTCTGGTGTATGCTTCAAGCAAATAGAGTTTGACTGATTCGATCACGTTAATCAGTGTAATTTGTAATTCATGTCAGAAATCTGTTCTGCATTTAAAAGGACCACAACATAATGGAACGTTAAATTGCAGCAAGATTAGGAATAATTATGGAGCTCTCTTTTTTTGGTCAGCGCTGGGTTTTTTATGTCAGAGTGTCACCCATTTGTCTTTGAAATGTAAGTCTCAAGGAAGGAAATAATTGCAAGATAGAAAGCTATGATAGCAGTTCGTTTGCTTGCAGGAACTGTACCACATCTATAAATAGCCTTTTTAATTATTCCCCATCATCACATACCTGTAAACATTGTGCATGTGGGCACGTTTTCTTAAGACACAACAGTAAACTATTCTCACCTTCTCTTCTTATTATTAAACTAATTTCTATGCCGCAGAGAAAAAAGAATAATACACTTCGAATAAAAATCTTCCCATTGATCAATTTCCTAAACACAGATGGCTAAAAATCATTGGTATTTTGCAGTGGCTTTTCAATCCTTTCTTTAAACAAGGGCAAGAAAACATTCATCGATTTACCCCCGAGATGTTCTGTCTTGTTAAGTAAAGGACATGTATTGATTTATCTATGGCTCTACTTTGTTGCTGAGCACACATTCTTCTGTTTGCTGGTGATGTCATAACTTTTAATTACAAAATGACACCTCATAGCTGGTAGCTAGGACGTGACACAAGCACACACACTCCATGTCCTGTTCATAGCAGATACAAAAGGGGTTGCAATGGTATGGTTACTGCATTTTTTAAAAGTTTCGCTAAATCAAAGCAGCATAAACCCCACTTATTGTCAAAAAGTTTTTTTTCTAATGGCGGCGTCTACCGGTTTGAATGATTAATTTGCTTTTGCTTTCATTGATATCTTTGTGTCCGACAGGATTTTTTTTTTAAAAAAAAGAAAACTGTACTTAAATGCTTTAGATCAACTAAACAGAGTTGGTTGAAAATTGAAAGGACTGCTGTAAAATAAATTGTGTCGTTGTTTGTAGACCTACTTTTCTAAAGTATTCTGTTTTTTCTAGAGTACAAAGCCCAGGAAAACCATCTGTGATGTTCCTTTATGGTGACAGATGAAGATAACGCATGGTAAAACAGTCTGGTTCATCACACAGCTGCAGAAAGTCTGTGTTGCAGGAGCAAAAACTTTGTTACATAAATCTTAAAGAAGATAAAAACATAGTGATGAGCCAGCCATGAAGATCAAGCCTAGTGTCTGCTACAAAGTAAATATGGTTGGATTTTTATTCTTGGTTCATTCCTCAGAAATGGATCTCTTTGGTTTCAGTTTTTTTTAGTCTTTGAACACACTAATTAAGTACCAGAGTAGTAGTGCGACTTGTAAGAAAAAAAAATGAAAAACAGAAAATAAGTTGCCTGACCATTTGCCACCTAAATTTACAAAACACAAGCCTTCTATTATATGATTACTGTGATTATCATTCAGCTGGCAACAAGTTAATTTAACCATAAACCGTGAAATGAAGGGGCTGTGAGGTGACACAGTGGTCTCACAGCAAGAACGCTGATCAGATCAAAAGACTTTATTTGTATATGCTGGTAGATTTGCTCTGTAGCTAGACAACATCGGTGTTAGAAACACATTTCCATCACAGACATATGAACAAACATTCTCAGCAGGTGATACATCAAATAAAGGTAATGCTTCAAATTAAAAACATGTAAAAGTATGTTAAAAAATATGTTAAAAGAAGGATTTATGAAGTAGAACAGCGGCGGATGGGACAAAGGTGTTCCTATAGCGATTTGTCTTGCAACTTAGCACCTGAAACCTGCGTCCTGAGGGGAGGTGGTTGGGGTTCGAGCTCTGGGTGGGATGAGTCTTGAAACTGGCCTTTCTGTGTGGTGTTTGCATATTCTCTTCGTGTATGTATGGGGTTTCACCTGTTCTGTCCCAGCCTCTAAAAACATGCATGTTAGGTTGATTGGCCACTGTTAATTTGCCCCTAGGAATGAGTTTGTGTGTGTGTGCGTGTGCGTGTGTGTGTGTGTGTGTGTGTGGCCCTGCAGCAGACTGGCGACCTATTCAGGGTGTACCCTGCCTCTCGTCTGAAGTCAGTCGGGCTAGGCTTCGGCACCCCCACAATCCGTTAGAGATTGGTGGTTCAGAAACCCCAAATAGTTGTACTCAGATGTTTAATAATGGAATTGAAGAATCACATTAAAGATGTTTTCTCTAGATAGTTCTCTGATCATGTATAACTTCTTTTTTTTTTTTTTTGCACACTTTGCCTACCAACGATGCTCATGCATACCTGAATTTCCCCACAAAGATCAATAAAGTATCTATCATCTATCTTTCATTTACGTATCTATCTGCCTATCCAAATATGAAAGTAAAACTTACCAAGTCTCCATTTTTTATTTTACTTCTAACACAATTTTTTTAAATTATTATTTTCCACTGCCTGAGGGGAACTTGATGGGTTTCTTTGAAAGAGAACCACCATGATGTTCTGAGGCAGAAGTGAGATTCTCCAGAAGACAGAGGGTGATGAGAGGAGCTCCATGGGGATGAGAGTATGCCACCTGCACACAAGTTAAGACTCTATCCCTCTTCGCATGAGCAAGAATGCTTGATGTTGCAAGACCAGAAACACTGGATGATCCCTGGTTACATCAGAGAAAATGTGTTAAGGTGCACAGAGAGAATTTTAACAACTAGCCTGAAGTCAGTTTATTCCCTGAAGGAACTGGAAGCCAAACAGGAAAGTGAGTTATGCAAAACTGATACTATCAAGACCTCGATAGAGATATTACAATATTGATATCAATAAAAAAGGACAAAGATTTTCAATAATACTCTGAATAGCTTTATAGACATGCAGGTTCCATCTTGACTAGTTCTTTTAAGCCATTTATCTAACACTGTTTAAACAATAGGTAAGGAAGAAAAAATTTATCCAGCTCTTTAGAAATATTTCCGTTATAGTTTCTTCTTGGAAGAAAGAGGCTTCTTCTCCTTTCAGTATTTCCCTTCAGGGGTCGCCACAGCAAGTCAGTTTCTTCTATCTAAACCTGTCTGCTGCATCCTCTTCAGTCACTCCAACTGTCTTCATGTCCTCCTTCACTGTATCCATGAACCTCCTCTTTGGTCTTCCTTTAGGCCTCTTTCCTGGTGGTTCCAAACCCAGCATCCGTCTACCGATGTACTTTCTCTTTCTCCTCTGCACATGTCCAAACCATCTCAGTCTGGCCTTTCTGACTTTAACTCCAAAACCTGTAAAATGTGCTGTTCCTCTGATCCTGTCCATCCTGGTCTATCCTAGAGACATCCTCAGCATCTTCATCTCTGCTACCTCCATCTCTGTTTCCTATATTTTCCTCAGTTCCACTGTCTCTACACCAAACAACATGGCCGGTCTCACCACCGTTTTGTACACTTTCCCTTTTAAACTCTTCTATCACACAGCACATCTGATACTTTTCTCCACCCGTTTCAGCCTGCCTGAAAACACTTCTTCATCTCTTGACCACACGCTCTATTGCACTGGACTGTTGATTTTAATTATAATTTATTGCTGATTAATTAGGGCATAGTTATAGTATAATTCAATGTAAAAATTTGATAATCAACCTATTACAACATAAAAAACTTTCATTTGGAACTAGTTTTCTGAAAACTTAATGTATTTACAGTATTGACTTTAAATGAGCCCAATCTGGTTGCAATACAGACTCACATGCCTTCATAGGTAATGATTGTATGACTAAATAATTGCAATACATTTTTCTAAACTGTTAAAAATACCACATTGTCAATGGAATGGCATTTGAACAAGTGATTAAACAGGTGTTTAAATGCCATTCCACAGTAGTAACAAAGGCTATGAGACTCATGAGGCACTGATTTTAATCAGAATCAGAATCAGAATATACTTTATTGATCCCACACAGAGGAAATTTGTGTGTCACAGCAACAACTTCCTATCTGCTAAGTGAGTCGTTGTAGAGCCCGATCACGTACGGAAAGAAAGACCTCCGGTAACGAGATGTTCTCGAGCGGAGCTGTCTGAGCCTCTTGGAGAAGGAGCTCCGTTGTTCGTCCAGGAGTGGGTAGAGAGGATGGACAAAAGTTTGTTCAGTGACCTCCTCTCTACCACTGCCTCAAGTGAGTCCTGTTTGCTGCCAATGACAGAGCCAGCCAGTCTGATTAGTTTATTCAGTCTGTTGGTGTCACTGGCTGCGATGCTGCTCCCCCAGCAGATGACAGAGAAGAACAAGGTGCTGGCCACCACAGACTGGTAGAAGGTCTCCAGGATCTTGCCGCACACATTGAAGGACCTCAGCTTTAACTCTCTAATATGGGAACAAATCTCATATTGTCATAAAATTGGAATTAAAAGGGAGATGTAAACTCTTCTGGTAAAAAAAAAACAAAAAAAAAAACTGAATATATAATGCACTGAACAATGTCATTTGCATAGTGCTGTTACTTTTACAATGCAAACTGAAGGTTAGAAATGAAGGTTTCACAAATCCTCCTTTTGCGCATCTAAGCTGTGAGGACATACTGTATTTGTATGCAATAGTTTGACTTCTTCACTTTGATGCTTGACATTTGACCTGTGAAAAGATGGGAGCAAATCAATAAAGGGTGTGCTCAGAAGTTATGCATCGTTTCCCAGACAAGATAAAATTAGTGTTTCTGGGTTCTGCCTCATTTTTCTTTTTTGTCTGGCTCTCATTTTTTCTCTATTTTTTTTTTTTTGTACGTGCATTTTTTTATGGTAATTAAGCCAAAAAATTCAATGTACTCTCATTAAAATGATAAATATGAGACTAAAAAAGAAGCAAAAAATAACACAAAATGAGAAATGAGGCAGCATAGCAGCTGCAGAAATGTCCAATTAGAATAGTTTCTCAAGAAAGTTTCTAATCTTAACTCCCTAGAGCCTGTGAAACTCCATTAGGAGCAGGATGTCTGAGTATGAGTAATTAGAGAAAGAGACAGAAACAGGATGAGTATCAAATAGATGGCTGCCTTCCCTCTTCTTTACTGTTAGTAAATGACAGGTTTCTTTAATGCAATTCCTTTCTGTATATTTTCACTTTAATTCAGGTCTAAAAAACAACCCCTACTGTCGCAGGTTGCATCCTACCCAAACAAGACGCAACCTCCTTTACCTCAGGTTATTTTTAATTCTCCTTGCTATTTAATAGTCTGGTTTGCTTCAACTAAGGTTTACTTCAAATAAGTCTGTTAAAACTATTTGAGATGTTTCAGTGTTTCAGTCTGTTCAGAGTAGGACTCTTTTTTTTTTAAATAGATGCACTACTGCACAATCCTACATCTGAATGGCCACACATGCCTTCTGGCAACTGGTGTACAGTGTAATGTAATTACATGCAAATCAATCATCGTCAGTAAGCATGATATCAAGCAAGACTTCGGCAATTAATTCCTAAACACGTGAACTTAATTCACCTTTCAAGCATTTAGTAATTAGAATTAAGTTGTTCGTGTTTATGTACCTCTTGATAAGTTTTCATTTATAACCCAAACACGATTAAAGATGTACTGCTGATTTTTACATTATTTATGGGTATTTTCATTCTATTTTAATAATTTATTCATACTTTTCCTACTTGTTTGGTTTCATTAGCTGAGCCAAAATTTCATCTGACAAGGCAGAGTTATCTTAGTGACTTGCCAAAGAGAACTCATTATGGTGGCAGTGTGAAAGAACGCTAAAGTGCTTTTCTGTGCTTTTGGCAAAGGCTTGTGTTTAGTCCATCTAAAGGTGTGAAGAAACTTTCCCTTTAACAGAAATGCTTATTGACCTTGGACAGCAGATTTGTAGCTTCTTGTGACAGTCAAGGACAGCTGGTGTGAAAGGTCAAGTTTATTAGACTGGGTTTTCTTCACCTTCAGGCTCACTCTGACATCAGCTTCTTTTGGAGGACAGCTGTGTGGTCATTAACCAACTACCACATTCTCCAAAACATAAACAGTCCTTTGCTTGTAATAAGAATTACTTTAAGATTGCAGAGTTTCTGGGATAGGCTGATTTCTTACCTTGTAAGAGAATGACTTGCCTTTTATTTTTAATTAGCCAGTTAAAAATTATGCTGGCCATAAAAAAAAGTTGGGTAATTCTGAAAAAAGGATCTGTTAATGAGCAATAAAATTAAAAAAAAAAAAAAAAAAAAAATTAAAGTACATGTGAAAAAAGCCTCAAATTTATTCTCCACATAAAATTTCTTGTTCAAGATGTTGCAGTGAAAAACAACATGTCGTATTGCTGCTTTTAAAAAAACAAGTTTAAATTTGAACTAAAGTGATTAGACTAAATAATAACAATAATAAAATAAATAAACAAATGAATAATAAAATTATAACTAAAATAATTAATAAATTATAAAATTATTTAGAAATCAATTTACGTTCCCACCCTCACTTATGGTCACCAGTGTGGGTGGTGACTGAAAGAACGAGATTGCGGATACAAGCAGCCAAAATAAGCTTCCTCCACAGGGTGGCTGGCCTCTCCTTCAGGGTTCAGGTGAGAAGTTCTGCCATACAGGAGGGGCTCGAAGTAGAGCCGCACCTCCTCCAGGTCGAGAGAAGCCAGATGGGGTGGTTCAGGCACCTCACCACTGGAGAGCTGGCCGAGGAATGATTTGGAATCCTTTCAGGTGAGCTGGAGGATGCAGCTGGGGTGAGAGAAGCCTGACCCTGCCCCGGATAAGTGGACGACGATGGAATGAAAAGTTTAAATTCGAACTAAAATAATTAGAAGTCAGTAAAAAGACAACTTTTATTCTTAAGAAATTAACAGTTCTCAATTGTTGAAAAAGACATATTTGCAAAATGCAAAGTCAAATTCTCAACATCACATTTCTCAATGTGAATTGCAATAAGCTCAGTGTGCTTTCAACAGAATATCAGTAAGATTGAATGACATGTATATTTCATTTCAGAGCAAACAATGCAAATCTCCACACACATCTGTCCACAAGGGACACAGATGAAAATCAATATCGGATGTCCTTGATTATTTTGCCCTCAGATAAGATAGGTAATAAAACGGGCATTGATTTTGTCATGGAAACCACTGCATAGGTTCCAGGATTGCTCCAGAAATCATTTCCTGTGAGCAAATACCATACGATTTCAAAGTTATGAAGAAACTATTTGAGTGCCATTGAGAAACCTGCCACTGCCATCTTCTATGAGGCTTTAAAATATGCAGCAAGGTAAATAAGGAAACTCATGTGTGGTTGAAGAGGGAAAATTTACATTCTATAGAGGGAAGGGATCATCTGGCTTGGAGCATGTCTGTGATGCATGAATGTACAGTACCACCTAATAAAGTTTATTCTTGTGTTTACTTATAAACTTATATCCTATTATATCCTATTATAGACAATATGTAGTATATATACTACATATATATAATATAAATATATTCTCAGAATTTAAAGCATTACATAGTTCAATTTGAGCAAAAAAAAATTTTGGACACAATTTTTGGGTCTTTTTCCTTCTCTAAAACATGCAAATGGTCTTTTGAGTTCCACAAAAATATTTTTAAAGAAAAAAGCCCCCCAAAGATATTATAATCTTTGCCAAATCTCTCAAACAAAAAAAGTTTGACTTCATGCAAATAGTAGTTAGCGGTTTCTTTGTTAGTTTGTTGTAGATCAGTTTGAACACAATCCATTGGTATTCATTTACCTTCCTATGAGTTTGAGTTTGAGTTTTGAGTTTATTTTTTTTTCAGTGTTTTTTACATGTTTAACAAAGAACAAAGAAAACAAACAAACAGAGACTGAAAAAGGGGTTTAGGCAGAAGTAAAAAGAAACTTATTTTAAGCCTAACCCCATTTTACAAAACTATTGTCAAACAAAGTTTATTCAAAGCAACAAAAGAGGCACACTTTCAATTTGCAAGGAACGTCTTGAAATACAACTTTTGAAGGGTTTCCAGCTTTAACCATGTAAAATACAAGCAGTGCTGCCTTCAGCTCTGCTGCTGTTCATGCCTACTGCAGCCATGATGGTGTCCCTCTACATCTGGTCCGTCATCCTGCTGAGCTCCACATCTAGTCCGTCATCCTGCTGAGCTCCACATCTGGTCAGTCATCCTGTTTAGCTCCACATCTGGTCAGTCATCCTGCTGAGCTCCACCTCTGGTCCCTTATCCTGCTGAGCTCTATATCTTGCAATAAACTAGTTAAAACTGGTTATGCATCTGAGTCCTACTTCACCACCATCCTTGACATAACTTGTGTTTATATTATGTTAGCTAGCATTAGTTATCCTCCAGTGAGCATTAACTAATAAAAATGCTGTTGGTAAAATTATATTTTCACAGATAGAAACTCATTTTTGACATCTACACAAAAAGAGGAGGGCGTGTTTAGATGCCTTAGGACCCAAAGTTTTAGCTTCTGCTTGTTTATAGGCTGAAATAATAGAGAACTTGAACTTAACTAGGCAGTTATTCTTTAGAATGATGGTTTAGATTGGGAAAATGTCATGCATAGTTTTTGTGACTTACACATATTTTGTCTAGTTATCCTTACACTCAAATATCTATATCAAGAAACTTTATAGTTATTGGAATCATGGGTATCAAAATAGTGTTTACAGCTTAAATTATGAATGAATTTTGTCTGGTTATCTTCACATCTTTGTTTTATTACATCTGAATCCATAAAAATGTTTTGTAAAATAATTTACCCTACAGGATAAATACTGCACAAAAGGAGTAGCTCATTTAAAACACTGATTTAGAAATAGCATAAGAATGAAATAGCAAAGACACATTAAATTAGGCAGAAAAAAAAATAGACTATTAATTTTTGTTCCAAAAGCAGGCTGTTTACTTGTAACAAAATACATCCCCGCACTAGTGAATCTATTTCTGCATATTTAATTGAAAATCTGAATATTTTGCCAAACACAATTATGCCTCATCTACTTTTAATGATCCATAAATATTGATTGAATTTGAATCAATTTCTTGTTCACATATCCAGTTTGATTCTGTTTGTTGATGCCCTTTCCAGAAAATAAGGTCACGGATTGATGCCATTTATGGAAAAACATGCTGGCTCACATAAAAACTATTGAAGCATCCTAATGTTTTGGCAAATATGTCTACAAATAGACCTCTGACAAAATTTACATTTGTTACTCAGTTATTCAGGCCCCCCAAAAAATAGAATATCCTCACTGTTGCATTGATTTTAAAAATCCACAAGAGAGCAGCAGAGTTTTATCTTAGTCATTCAGAATAACACAAAATATGACCAATATCAATATATTAATTTTTTCTTTATGTTTCAGCATTCCCACAATCTCACCCTTAATCGTTGGGAAGAATGAAAAGCTAATTGGCATCCTTTCAATGGAATCAATTTCAGTATGATGATGATGAACTTGGCATCTTGGGATAATTTTTACTTAACAGGGATTAATCAACACCCTCTCCTCTCAACTGCATGTGCTACAGCTGGCACATTAGGTTGTGAGATAGAATCTCACAACTAACGAAACTTGACTTCAAGCATGTGGTGAAAACTTCTGCTCCCAAATTCTGGATGCACTCTGGTACTGTAAGATTTTTGAGGGAACGAAAATTTAGTCTGGTGAAAAAGTGAAAAAGTCAGGTCTCAGATTCTGACAAAAGTAGATTTCCAGCACTATGTACCCTAAGGTGTTTGTCCATGAACAGTCTCCCTTTAAGAAGCACTTATGCATCTGTAGTTTGAGCACACTTAACATGTTCAGTGTTAGTCATGTTCAGTCTTGATGGTAACGACACTAGAAAAATTACAAAACTTTTTCACACATCCTGAAAATGTAACTGTACTTTCTAAATAAAAAATATTGAGATTCAAATGCACTTCATACTTAAAAACAAGGCTATTGAGAGCAAATAAATGCCAAAAATGTGAAAAAATATCACAATCCACAAGTCAGCTTCATACAACCGGACATGGATGTGCTGCATATGAATCTATGAAAGGATAGATGACTACAAATAAAAATAATAATGAACTGAGCTATTTGTAGTTTACCATTTAATATGATATGCACCTTTTCTTAAAGTGATCTACTAAGACACACACTTTCCAACTTTGAGAAACTTTTTTATATACAGTAATATCAAGTGGTAAACGTTAAACCCAACTTATTTTAACCTCTATTCTTTTGTTTTAGAAATATTTTCTGTGCATTAGACTAACTTTTCAAAGACATCTGGTTTCAAAATACTTATGTTAAAATGAAAATGGAAAAAGATGTGTTCTTAAGTTTTTCCAGAATTATGTGCAAAAACCTTCACATCAGCAAACTTTATACATCAACTAAGAAAGCAAACTTTTTAAAAACTTTTGGGAAACATAAAAATAGTGTAAAACCTGTAGAATTATCAAACTGTATCGTAAAATGTTTCTCTTTTCTACGATGTCAGCTTCAGAAGCTACCAATTTTATAGCTACCAATTTTCTTATCAATGTATATTTCATGTCTTAAAATTTGATGCAAAAAGAAGCCAACTTATTCCATTGGTTTTACATAAAGGTATTTGATCTAATTCCAGCTGCTTTCTGGTGAGAGCTGGGTTTTACCTGGACATGTTGCATAGATACACTAGCAGCATTGCTTTGTCAACCTGAGCAGCCTGAATTATATTAAGGAGAGTAAAAATTGTAAAAAACAAAAAAAACAAACCAGAGGTGGACATGCTAAGTACAAACCAGAGGTGGAACTAATTAAGGATTGTGTGTTGACTAATTCCCATTTGTATCTAGTCAAATCAGAAGTCGCCACTAAAAGTCTCAAATTAAGTAGAAGTCGTAAACAATACATCTCAATTCACAACTCAATCATTAAATATGATGTCGTACAGAAGTATTGCATTAATATTATTTTCTAAATATGTAGTTGTGCATTTACAGTTATGCATAGGGAACAAACATAATATCATTGTAGTTTTTTTTCCAAAAATTTAGGAATGGGAATTGTATTCTTTTATTTTTTTTGTAACACTTCAAAGTATTTCCAAGTCATTGAAGTGATTTAAAGTCATCAAAGTTGGGTCTGAAGTCATTCATTTTAGTACTTGAGATGAATACTCTCCTCTCTTTTGGAACACTACTTCCTAATCCTGCCCTCTTTTCTAATTCAGCACACGTGGTCCCAATTGCCTATATCTGTTGTTCCCACCTGTGTCTCGTCTTCCTATGGTTATTTAACCCCTGGTGAACTTCACTCCATTGCCAGATCATCCTACTGCAGCCATGATGGTATCCATCAACATCTAGCCCTTTGTACATCATCTTCCAGGTTGCCACATACCTACCTCTTTTTCTCTAACCCCCAACTACCTGCAATACACTTGTTAAAACTGCCTATGCATCTGGGTTCTACTTCTTCACCTTCACCACCATCAAGACATTATCATGTGCTCCTTTCATTTTAACTCACAGTTTCTTTTAGGAAGAACTTTGTTCAAATGGAGAGAATGGATACAACTAGAAATTAAACATGGATGGTTTGTATAAAGTTAAAAGTATTTAGTAAAAAAAAAAAAAAAAAAAACTTATTTGTTTAATGTAGTTTAACTTGCAAGTTGTCCAAGAGCTTGAGTGAGTGTTTTCCGATAGTAATGCTGCTGGTTAGCTTCACATATCACATATTCCATGTATTTAATGACAACTAATGAATTGATATGTCTGATTAAACAGGATTAAAAACTTTCTTTTAAATTTAATAAACTGTTGCTTTTACTTGTGATTCTGACCTTGTACAGTAGATGGGGCTAATACACTTCATGGTGCTCCATATATTAAAAAAGCCATTTCTAACAGAAATAATAGATTTCATATTTAATTTGTGTAATAAATGAGCTTATGATTCTATTTATAGAGTAGATGTATTTAATTCCACTTAATGCACCCTTGTTTTATTAATTCCATGAAGTTGTTCTCTCACATAGAGACTTTCCATGCACATGCATTTTCAGATTAATTGCAGAACAGGCTATTTTTTTAATTAAATCCACGGGACAAAAGAAAAGTTTCATTTTCTTCCCCAGTTAAAAATGACCTTATCTTAGAAAAAAAAGGACCTTGCATGAATAATTAATCTAAAAGTTGTGCATGTGGGTTTATTATAAACTATTACTGTGTTGCCACGTGGAGCAAGAAAGTTGTTTTCATGAGGTTTGAGGGTGCAAGAAAGGAAAATTGCAAGGATCAGGGCGTTGGTTGTGTTAGAGTAAGGTACCAGCAGACACAGGGGTGCAGAGAGAGGTGCAGATAGAGGCACAGACAGAGGTAAGGCGCAGAAAGAGGTGCAGAGAGGGAGAGCGCAGTTACTTGGTAACAGCGTCACAGCAGGACAGGCGCTCATCCAGCGGACTCGGACCTGGAAGGTAAGACAAGATGAAAATACTCTGATCTTTCCAAGTTTTGACTGACAAGAAAAGAGTTAATTGCATTACTTTTAAATAGATGTTTGGGTTTTTAATTTATTTTCATTCAGTTGATCCGCACTTCTATTTTCTGCGCAGTGCAGCTGTGAGTAATTCATGATTTTTTTCCATTTATTGCCGGTTATGTCAGACTGACTTTTTCTTATTTGTAGAAGGTAAAACGGTTGAAATCAATTGCTAGAGGGATTAATAATTTGTGTTCCTTAATTTGAAGTGTGAAGGTTATAATAAACTTAAATTGATCACTCATTCAAATAGATTTTTTCTTTTTAGTTTCAACCCTAAAACCTTAAAGATGTGTTAGTTTTCTTTTTGTTCTCTTTTCCTCACGAGAAACTATTCCAAGTTAGAAATTTGAGGTGGTGTTCATGCTTCCAGAGAGGTGTCAGGTGTACAGTTTGATCTCAGGTGGCTCCTGGTGTCCACTCATTTATTCATGTGTCATCTGAACCAGCTCAGGAATTTTAACTTAATATTGCTTCTAATTGATCTAATTATGCTCAATATTATAAAGTGTTGTTATTAAATTTCATTGAGATAAACAAGTAATTTAAAACTGTTATATCCATGCAGCCTGAAGGACATCATGTTTGCTTTATCTATACTGGTGATGTTCAAATGTTTTCTTCATAACACTCTTCATAAGTTTTGAAATTATGTGTGAAAAATATAGAAATGATCCTTTTTTTATTGATCAAATATACTAAACGATGCATATTGATTAATGTCACTGACAACTTTAAAGAGTCTACTACTAAAATAAAACTCACAAGAAAAACTTGACTGTGTTGGTTTCCCCCACCTACCAGTGTAAATCGGTGTATACAGTTTACACAGCATACAGTACCACAACCATTTAATGGGAAAACATCGATCATGCTTGTTCTGCCTGTGAGGATGTGCCGCCACTGCTCCGTTGTTATGCATTGCATGCACCCCCATGTTTGCTGTCACACTGAGTTGAACCCATCAATGTGTAAATGTACATGTTCTGCTATGGTCACACTTCACTTAGGATCCAAAATTCTACCATAAAAACTAAAAATGCTGCACAGGTGTTCTTTTAAATGGTCATAAATATGCAATTCTTACTTTGGGTGTCTGTCATTTGTATGATAGACTGAAGTGAAACCGTTCTCACAGTTGTCTTTTCAGAGCTGCTGTCATTTTAAATTCATTCATAATATCTAAAAGGAAAAAATATTGAGATGGAGAGTCTATATCTGACAAGTACTTTGACTGACGGGCTCAAATGAAACTCGATAAAAAGGATTGAGGAATGAATTGCAGATGCAGTAACTCTTTAGAACTCTCATATGAGGCTTTGAAACAGGAGCATTGCAAGAGGATGAGAAAAAATAACAATATAATGAAACCTATGAATTGTAAACTATTGGAAGAATCCGAGAAGGTTGCTCATTTCGTCCATTGGTGAAACTCAGGAAGCTTTACTGAAACCTTAAATTTACTGAGAAACTAGTGTTAGAATTTATTTCTAATGATGAAGAACCTTCAGTTAAATAGTTTTGATTTAATTATTGCCACATTAATTGTATAATGTTGTGTGCATTTTTCATTTAGTTTAAATACTAATGGCTTTAAGTCCTTGTAAGATTGTAAAATCATAATAGTTTTTATTCTGCTGTGTTTAAAAATCAGTATGCTCTTACAACCATGGCAGAGTACTTGTTCTTAAAAACCTCCTAACTTTTTTTCCATTAGTTCAGGTATCTACTTAATATTTCTAATATATTGTGCTTATGATCATTTTTCACTTTTCCGCATTTCCAATTTCCATATCCTCCTCTCCTGTGGTCCAGCTGTGTGCGGTCATTAAATCAGCCGAGGCAGTCGGGCAGAACTGCAGGGCGAAAAAAGCCTGCAGAGGATAGGAGGGCAGAGAAGATGATTTTGCACTGCAAGTTGTTTTACAGGTGAGCTGTCAGGTCCTTCGTGCTGCTGTCCTTACAGATGTGAAGCCATGTTTTCCTAAATCAGTAGTGGCGTCCAGTGGACTCCAGCTTATTTCAGGTTATTGGCGTTCCTTTCATAAGACATCTTGAGGAGTTGATAGTTTCTAATCAAATTTGTTGCTGTGTCTTTATTTTTTAATGTCGTCAAGTCCCCATCATAAAAAGCAAAAACTTTGCAGGAATTAATTGACGCTCTTCATTTCCTACTGAGAAAATTTTAAAGATTAATATCTAAGCCAGAAAAATGACATCTGGAAAGTTGTTCTCTTCTGGAAATAATCCACACTATTTAAACCAAATAGATTAGCAATTTAGTAGCAGCTTTGTTATTGTGACAAATCCGAGTTGCTTGTGTTTGTTTTTGGAAAGCATCCTGAAGTGGGTTTGAAGCAGCATTGAGAAAAGTAGAGCAAGAAAAGAGACGATAAGTCAAGAAAGGAGGCAGGTCAGAATGAAGAGAGGTGAAGTGCTGTGACGCAAAGGTCATGTACAGGAGAGGAACAAAAACTGATGGGTATTAATCACACGACCAAAAGAGAGAGAGAACCACTTCCCGAGGGCGTATTGTACTTTTGCAGGCAATAATTTTTATCTTTTAAAATTTATACTGCAAATAAACATGATACTTTTTGTTAGCTCTGAAATCGATAGCTGTCAAAAAGTACTTAAATATATTTCTTCAGTTTCACGTCTGATTTTGATCATGTAAACCCCCCTTCTCTTCGTGCTACCCGCTTAGCCCTGCTCTCTGGGTGTGTGTATGACAGCATAAATTTTGTTTGAAGCCAAATATACAGTGAAATTAGGAGGAGCTTCTTTCTCAGTAGATTTACATAAAAATGGGAAGGATGGAAGAGCAGCACCCGAGGTTTAGTTAGGGTTAGAGTTGTGGCCAGAACAATGTGGTTTTCTAAAATTATTTGAATACTGGATGGGAGAGCTTGCAAATTACGTAAACATGTCTGAATAAAATAGGAAACCCCTTCAGGTATGTTTTTGATTTGGGAAATATTTTCAAACCTAATTGGAACCTCAAAAAAATTGATATTGCATAAAAACCCCCTCTTTAACTGGTAGTAGATTACCATGACTTCATGCTAACAGAGTCAAATAGAGATGAATGAGTCTCTGCAGGCTGTCGGCTGCACTCTGACATGGCTGGCTGTGTTTCTGTAACGACTGGTTCACACTTCTCAAAGGGGTGGACATTGGACTAAATGAAAGATGTTTGAAAATCAATATACAAAAAAAATTACAAGATGCACTCAATTAACATTCGAGCTTTTTCAGGGCAAGAAAGTACAGAGGGTGGGTGAAAGGGTTAAATTGGACTCTAAATGGGGCATGTTTTGGGGGATCACAATTTGTCAACCGATATACAAAGAGAGCTTTAATTGAATAAAAATAAATTTTATCGAAGAAAGTGCACTAACAGCAAAAATTATTGCCATATTTCTATTTCTATTAGCTAGTGTTTAGTAAAATGCACTTTTATTTGAATTTATTTTAAAGATTAATAGAGTTAATTGAAATGGGAATTATAACAATAAAACAATTAGAAAATATGCATATTACCAGTCAATTTCCAGCCAAAATTAACATACAAAGATGAAATAAATTAAGACAGAGAGTTTATTTGTATTGCATATTTTCTGTACAAGACAATTCAAAGTGCTTTACACAGACAAAATACTAATTTAGGTTAGTTGTGTTCCTTGGACCAATGTATTGATTTTATCTGCAGATTAAAACTTTTTCTATATAATTAAGATGCTGAGATCATTTTGCATGAATATAAGCAATCTTCAGGTACTCATGATCAAAAAAATTATTTAAAAAGGAACCGAGGAACAGCACATGTTTGAGATTTTGGAGATATAGTCAGAGAGGCCAGATGGAGATGGTTTGGACATGTGCAGAGAAGAGAGAGAGTACATTGGTAGAAGGATGCTGGGTTTGGAACCACCAGGAAAGAGGCGTAGAGGAAGACCAAAGAGGATGTTCATGGATACAGTGAAGGAAGACATGAAGATAGTTGGTGTGACCGAAGAAGATTCTGAAGATAGGGTTAGATGGAAGAAACTGACTTGCTGTGGCGACCTTTGAAGGGAATTGCCGAAAGAAGAAGATACAGCAAATTTTAGGGAGTAACCAGTGCCATAAAGTGCAATAATCACAACTTCTAACTTTCCATCTTCTGATTGCCCACCCAAACATGAAATCAGAAATAATTAAAAATAAATAAATAAAAAGATCAAACGTTGTTTTGTGTGAATACTCAATAACCCCGTATCTGTCCACATGATACCTTTTAATTACCTGATACACAAATCTGCGCAGTAAAAGCCATCATTAAGAGAAAAAAAGCATTGTACAGTACGTGCATAATGTCATGTGCAAAATAATTTCTTCTTTTTTTTTATGTGAGGAAAAAAGAATATCCTGGTCAGACGAGACCAGAATGAAACCTTTTATTCTAAATGGAAATAGCTATTTTGGTGGGAAATGAGGAACTAGCCCCAATCTGAAAATGCACTACCCCCATTCATGTGATGAAATTGCACGCTTCTTTCAACAAAAGATGGTCACAGTTAATGGTTTTAAATAAAATATGACCGTATACTGTATTAAGATATCTCAGCAAAAGCCCACACCAAAATCTATTTTTCTTGGTGAGATCTAAATAATTTGATTAGACCAAAACTCAATCTAGAAATGTGCAAATGTGCATTTAATAGTCTTAAAGAGTTGCAGCTTAAATAGAAGGAAAATCTCAATTCAAAGTAATAATTTAGTCAGGTTGAATTTATTTGGACATTTAGTTTTTCAGTTGGTGAAAAATAATAGAAAAAAATAAATTTATCCAACATTTTTATTACATTTCCCATTCTGTGTCTCTCACTGTTGTCATTATATTTTTAAACAATTTAAAACATAGTTGCTAGTAAGTTGTCAAAAATATGGAAGTGATTGATGATGTATGATCTACATGGACAATGATGTTTGCAGATGATATTGTGATCTGTAGTGAGAGGAGGGTAGAGGTGCAGGAAAAGCTGGAGAGGTGGAGGTTTGCACTAGAAAGAAGAGGAATGAAGATTAGTCAGAGTAAAACAGAGTACATGTGTGTAAATGAGAGGGATCAAAATGGAAAATGAGGTTACAGGGAGAAGAGGTAAAGAGGGTGGAAGATTTTCAGTAGTCAAGAGTGGAGAAGAGGTGAAGAAGCATGTGCAGGCAGGCTGGAATGGATGGAGAAAAGTATCAGGTGTGATGTATGACAGAAGAGTTTCAGCTAAAATGAAAAGGAAAGTGTACAAAACCGTGGTGAGACCGGCCATGCTGTTTGGTCTAGAAACAGTAGCACTGAGAAAAAGACAGGAAACAGAGATGCAGGTAGCAGAGATGAAGATGCTGAGGATCTCTCTGGGAGTGATCAGGATGGACAGGATTAGAAATGAGTATATCAGGGGAACAGCACATGTTAGAGGTTTTAGAAATACAGTAAAGTCAGAGAGGCCAGATTGAGATGGTTTGGACATGTGCAGAGGAGAGAGAGAGTACAACGGCAGAAGGATGCTGGGTTTGGAACCACCAGGAAGGAGGTCTAGAGGAAGGCCAAAGAGGATGTTCATGTATACAGTGAAGGAAGACATGAAGATAGTTGGTGTGATCGAAGAGGATGCAGCAGATAGGGTTAGATGGAAGAAACTGACTTGCTGTGGTGACCCCTGAAGGGAAATGCCGAAGGAAGAAGAAGAATAAACACTCTGACAAGCCACTGCATTTCAACAGTCACTAGAATTTTTTTGGGAATGTAATATGTATAAATTTTAGAGAAAAATGTGTCGTTTTTTGTATATATAAACAGATGATGTAAAAATGTTGGTATTATAGTCTTGCAGTGATTTTTAACAAAGAAGGAAAGTTTTGGAGTTGATGTTTTCTAACTTACTTACGTACAGTATGTGTGCAAAGGACCGCTCCCCTCTCACGTGTCACGAGTTATACTGAGCCTAATAGGTTTTTGAAAACTGAAACTGTGTGGCCAAGAATTTTGTGTCAGTGTTTGATGCTTGATCAGACACTATCTCAAAAATAATGAATTGTGCGAATTAGCTTGCATTTAGCAACGTTTGGATAGTATATGCTCTGTGCCTGTATTGTTTGTGTTTTCATATTTGTTATAAGTCATTACAATTTTTTTTTTTTGCAATTGCAATTAGTCATTCAGAGAGAGGGATGGTTGGCTCATGTTATGAAGTCTGGGAGTTTGAAGTCATAAACTGGTTTGGGGTAAAGGTTAAAGACTGTCAGTCCACTCGTACATGTAGGTTTTACTGAAGTACAGCAATCGTAAGCTACCTCAGTCAGTAGAGTGCCTCTTCTTGTCGAGTGTCCTCAAAGTGTTCCCTCAATCACTGTACTTAGAGCAGTTTCTGCTCATCTTGTGACACTTATTGCTCGTTTGAATAACTACACAAATTTAGATCAGATTCAATGCGGAAGAATGAAACCGTTACCTGGTATTTAATTTGAACTCCAATTTACTTTCTCCTCTATACACAACTTGTAAACATGTTCTAGGACTGTGAGCTTTCGGATACATGATGTCCATATGTAGATATTGATATTTTGGAAATAATGTCATGGATGAACCATTGAAAATAATACTTTGTAATACTAAACTATTACGCTATGGATTAAATAGAAGCTTTGAGGTAATTGACATTTAACATTAGGTGTTTCTATTTTTGGGTATAATTAGTGCTCTCCTGTGGAATTATAAGTTGTGGATTTTATTTAGTCCCATATTCTAGAATATTTCAAATAAAAAAGAATATTTTAAATTGAAGAAAGTTTGATCTATAAATGATCATTTAGGCTCCAAAACAACCTCTTCACTATGGACTACCATCTCTTTTTCCAAATAGCTCATTGCAGGTGTTACTTTCTTGATATTGATTTGATATTGATATATCGCTCAGCCCTGGTGGGTACAATTTTCCTGCAAGAGCGTTATGTAAGAGAGTGGTGTACTGCTTGTTGTGTTCTCATCTTGTTTTGGATGATAGTTACCTCCCCAAGTTCTGAGTAAGCACCCCATGTTACCTCACTGTCTCTTGGAAAGCACTTCTGTCAGTCTGTAAAGGATCAGAGAGATTGCTGGCTCGGTCTAAATGAAGAAATGTTGTTCTGGCATGTGTCTGACAATTATTAGTGAGGAGTTAGTGAATGTTCTTTAGTTCAACATCTTCGTGAGTGGGTTAATAAGCAGGACCAGCATTGGCTTTGTGAAGGAAAGCATTAACGTCATGACTTTTGATCTGAAACTAGAAGGTTTGCCAAAGCATTGCAAAAAAATTAAATTGTATTCTATGGAAATAGTAACACAATCCATTATTTTAATATTTGGTGTTGGGGTTGAGGATATTTTCTTGAGTTTGGTAAAAATTCTAAGTGCATTTTCTTTCAAATTTGTAAATATTAGGTCGTGGACCTGTTTTTTGTTTTAATAATGGTCATACTGTATTCATCCCTCGAGGGAAAATTACTTTTGCTGCTTTGCACCGTAGCAGGCAGCTACAACGGTGCCAATAGTGGGAGTAACTGGGGGCTATTGGCTTCTCCAGGGACAATTAGGCATGAGCTCAACAGGAATCAAACTGCCAACTCTTCAGAGGTAGACGGTGAGTCTACCACTGAGCTATGCCTCCCCATTTCTATGTAAATTGTCAAATGTATTAGATATTATCTTGCATTTTAAATACAAAGGTGCTATTCATGTTGTTCTTTCAAATTTTGGAGAAATGAGCACATCCGTGCAATTAATCATAATTTGATAAACACATGGCGTCCATTGACATTTCATCAACACATCTGTCCATTTGACAGTACGCTACTGCCGCACTTCTGTGATATGATGAGAGCTGCTGAGCAAAAATTTCTAGAATCATGTCCTGCTAGAGATGAAGAGATCAGAAGGGTGGGAAAGAAAACATTACTCAGCTCATCAGAGCAGGACTTTTCTGCCTCCTTTCCGACACAAAGCCAAATGTCTGCTAATCTGTCTCTGATCACTGTGCTAATAGGTGATGATTTCTTTTTTTATGAGCACTGAGGGCGGGCAGAAATCTCTCATTGATTTGCTGTGATAATCCAGATTTGGCTGCCAGCTGAGCTCCACCACCCTCCTCAGAGGAGGGACCCGTCGAGGTTAAAGCAAGTCAGACACAATTGCCCTGTAATCGATAATATTGAGTTGACCAAGCCTGGAGATTCAGTCATGTGTCTGGAAAGGCCTGTGGACACAGCAGAATGAGTTCAGATATTATTCTTTACTTTGCCTTGATCACATATCTTTTTCAGATAAGCTGTTGGGCCACAACTAATTACATAGATTTGCCTTTCATTCACCTTTAACTTTTCTCAGTCAGTTAGATGCGTTTCCATTTCACATCCTGAAGTAACCAACCTCATAAGCTTGGGTGATTTAGTGCATGTCTGCCCGAATAATCTGAGAATGTATAAATTTTTACAAATATTTCCATTTTGAAGGCACTTTTGTTTCATTCTTCAAAATTTAGCTTCAATGTAGTGCACTTACTGAAATATCTTTAACATGTTAAAAAATGTACTACAGAAGACATAGAAAATAATGAGTTGTAAAATAATTATTCACCAAACAAGCTTTATTCATTTCCTCTATTCAGTTAATTTATTGTGTTATTGTTGTGATTTTATGTATGACCAAATGAATAAATCTGAACTGAACTGAAAAAAAAAAAATCTCCTTTTGGAAGAAATGTATGGAAAACACTGCATCATAAAGTTTGAAAATGCTTATTGTGACTTTCCTCATTTTTACCTTTTTTTTTAATTAGGTGTTGAGACCCTTAGTAGGAATAATGTCTGCGACCATAAAACTGGAGAAAGGATCACACTTTCTCCACACCTTTGCTCAAACATGCAGTTATCTTTCCTCTGTGCTGCTAAAGCCTCCTCTCATTGCCTTTATGTAAATGTATAACATGAAGCAAGTGTCAAATATGAGACACAATGTAGATGCAATGCAAGCAAAAAATGGAGCTGAACCAGAGTAAAATTCTCAACAATCTTCAAGTCCCGGCCAACTTTTGGTTGCACTAAATTACTGTCACATAAAATAAGATTTATGTGAAAAACTGAATTTTTGTAATTAGGTGACCAATTTCAAGCGTTTTTATTTTTAACAAGTACACACACACACATAACTAAATATTTGAGTGCATGTATATTTATATATAGAAATATGTTAAAATATAACTATATCAAAAATAAAATTCCCTTTTGTCACAATCCTCCTCATCTGGAATATTTCCTGACTCCTAATCCTGCACACCAGGTCTCAATTGCCTCAATTGTCTCCAGCTGTGTCTCGTCTTCCTCCATGTTATTTAAACCCTGGTTTCCTTCGGTTATGGGCCAGATCATTCTGTCATGATGGTGGTGGAGAAGTTGAACCCTGATGCCAAGCCGGTTTTAACCAGGTTATTGCAGTTACTGGAAGTGCAAAACAGCAGCATGATTGAGGGTACAGATGTGAAGGAACACCAGCATGGCTGCACTGGGAGATGAACAGCTGCTGAGCAGAAGGCAACACTGCTGAGGAAATCGGCCCAGAACCGAAGGAAACCAAGGCTTAAATAACATAGGGGAAGATAAGACCCAACTGGAGACATCAGGAAGAGGCAAAGGAACAAGGTGTGTAGAATCAGGGCAGGATTAGGAGGGAGGAAATATTCCAGATGATAATCATGACACCTTTACTTGATAAACTTTGTGGTTCAGAACATATCACATTTAAGCCAAATAGTTGTGAAACCATTAACATTTTACATATTTTATATGATGAAAACAGGAGTAATAAACACTAAACAAAAGTGCTAACAAAGACTAAATAAATAGGTTGATCTTTTTAGGGTGTCTCAAGAAAAATTAAGAATCAGAAGTGGTGATTGAAAAAAGATGGGATAGACTTTATTAAACCCTAAAATGTAAAAATAAATGTGGTAAATTATTACAATATTAAGTCTTTTCTTTTTAGAATCTCACTACTCATGACACAAAATACTGCCTGTAGTTTTTTTTTTTTTAACACTGCGGGTGCAGTTGTCTGCATGAATGAGCAGCTCAAGCTCCTCACTGTCTCGTACAAGGAGCGGAAGGGGTTCTTATGAATCTTGTGCAGCTTGATCAGCATCCTCCTCTGACCTACAGCGTCCACTGAGTCCAAAAAACAGAGCCTGACCAGCTTGTCCAGTTTCCTCTTGTCCCTCTCAGTTATTCCTTCACACCAGTAGACCAGCGTTCCCAAAGTTGCTGATGCAACAATGGTGTCATCAAAGATCTTTAGCAGTGTTCACACACACAGCGAAATACCTCGTTCTCTTTAGGAGGTGGATGCCACTTTTGCCATGAGACAGGGCAGTGTGATTTGTTAACATTTCATCCACATGTGCTTTATTTCAATACTTAAAATGACTAAAAAATGTATGTGTTTTGTGGGTTTGTTTTTTTCCTTATACAAAGGTTTTCCAAAGAGGAACAAAATTGTTGCCTGAATTTCTCAAGAAATGTTTCTCTTTTTTTCTTATTAAAGTTACAGCTTCTACAATAATTTGTGAACATTGCATTACAAGCTCAGAATATATACTCCTAATTTCAGCCCCTACTACTTCCAAGAAGTTCACTGGTCTTTTACTTTATGGCCCTGAGTGTTAGAATCCCCATAAAGGCTTTATGCATATCAGTTTCTCAAGTGTTTAATCAGGCCTTTTATATGACCTGTGGCTTATACACTCTGCTATCAATGAATTGATTTTAATTCTTGAGAGCTGAAGCCGGAGCAAAGCCAAATGTTCTTACAAAGCTAGCTGGCTGTGATTGCTATGTTCCTCCATCCTGCTCTCCCACTACTCTATTGTTAGTGAAGTGATTGCTGTGGTACTTATTGTATTCACACAATTCACAGTCACACAATAGTCTTAAGTTCTTAATGTAGCATGATAAACGGAAACCAATTTTCAGTTTGAATTTTTTTCAAATTGTACTTTGGTAAAACTTTCATATATACAAATAGGAATCCATACTGTATCATTTTAGAGTAGTGATGTTTGGTTCCTGCCATGACAGAAACGTATCAGGTGTGATGTGTGATAGAAGAGTTTCAGCTAAAAATGAAAGAGAAAGTTTACAAAACCGTGGTGAGACTGTCCATGCTGTTTGATCTAGAGACAGTGGTACTGAGGAAAAGACAGGAAACAGAAATGGAGGTAGAAGAGATGAAGATGCTGAGGATCTCTCTGGGAGCGACCAGAATGGACAGGATCAGAGGAACAGCACATGTTAGAGGTTTTGGAGATAAGTCAGAGAGGCCAGACTGAGATGGTTTGGACATGTGCAGAGAAGAGAGAGTACAACGGCAGAAGGATGCTGGGTTTGGAACCACCAGGAAAGAGGCTTAGATGAAGACCAAAGAGGAGTTTCATGGATACAGTGAAGGAAGACATGAAGATAGTTGGCGTGACTGAAGAAGTTGCAGCAGATAGGATTAGATGGAAGAAACTGACTTTCTGTGGCAACCCCTGAAGGGAATTGCCGAAAGAAGAAGATGTTTGGTCCCTGGATGACCAAACACAATCATAAAGAACCTGATTTCTTATTTAGAGGTATCAGACCAAGTTTCAGCTTGATTTGTTAGTAACACTTATCTATTCGGAAACCACAGACATACCAAATGTTCCCATCTACGACACAACAAATATTAAGAAATTATAAAATTGTCCAGAAGTCAAAAGCTGCATACATTTCTGTTGTTATATTTAATTTCAGGACTAATTGGTTAAGAGCAGAAATGAGTTGCTGTGTTCGTAGTTTTCTCTGGTAGGGTGTCGCTTGAACCTCAAGTAATAAACACCTTGAAAGTAGATCAGTGCAACTGTGTCTTTCACTTACGTGACTTTAAATTTGAAACTCTGGGTGCAGTATTTTGTGGAACTGTTTAATATTGAATTCTTGTGAGAATAGTGAACATTGGTTGGAGTGGCAGAGGTACTTTTATTTTCAATGGCTCCCATTTTCACCAACCCAAGACATCTGTTTCCATCCTCACTCATCGCTCAAGTTCTATTTGTCATCCTGAAGAGCATCTTACTATTCTGAGGGAAAATGATTGAAGAGTGTGTAAAGCATTTGTATGTGCACATGTGTGTGAGTGGTAGATGGTTTGCTGCATTAAAGCAAGCCAGAGTTTATTGTTGATCAAATGTTGCACACTTTTTGGCTAAAACCAGAAATGAATGAAAACTAATTTTTCAAATTTTTTTGGTTTTTTTTCTGTGGTGTTTTAGTAGATTTAGAATGTTTTTAAGCCAAAAATATGTGTCTCTTTTCTAATTATGATTGTATTTGCTGCACTTGGCATGAAAATACAACAGTTCATGCTGTTGCAAATCTAACAACAAACATGGCTGCTATATTGTAAGAAAATTACAGGATCTAGAAAATAATAATAATAATGGTAATTTCGGCAGCAGTTTTTCTGTCTTTTTGTATTTTTTTTTACATTTTATTTTGAACTTCTATCTGCCCTGCTTCAACAAGATTAAAAAAAAACTAAATGAAATTTTAAATCTGTTGAAATTGTTCACTGATTTTCTTACAATTATTTGAATTATTGCAGGGTTATCTCAAAGCTACTGATGATCACTGTTTAATGACTAAGATCAAACCATTCACAGATTAGTTTTTTTAAGGTTGTACAAATCCTACTGTCTAATTAAAAGACTGACAAACCAAACTTAAGCAAGTACTAACAAATGAAGTTACAAAGTTTTCATTGTAATTTGTTTAAAGAAGTGCTATATTTTAATTGTAGTCATCTTTGGAGCTTCACTTTCATTCAAGTCAGCATATTACCCTCTACCGATGGATAGATCTGTATGAGAGGACAAGTAAGAAAGAAAGGGCATGAGGGGCGAGGGCAATCTCTTCAGGGTTCAGCAAGAAAGGAGATTGAATGTGTTACCAACACAGGATTGAACAGAGAAACAGAAAGGAAACAGAAGAATTTGGTACTGTGCAGGTTGCATTTTTACAGAAAATGTAATAATGTTGAGGAAACAAGTGGCCAAATGAAAATAAATGTGTCTGCAAAAACCGACATGTTTGCAAAACTAATATTAATGTAAAAACACATGCACGCTAACATTTCGTTACAATAAGCATTGACAAGCCATTTTTTATTTTGCATTTCTTTCTCACACACCTTGAAATTGCAACTAAATTGTCAAGACTGAATGCACCTCGAATTGTACATCTTCACCAGCCTCTTTGGGAAAAGACAGCAAGCAGCAACACAAAGCTGTGTTTGTGTTGTATCTTACCTTCTGCTTACAGTTTATTTAGCTTTTTATTTTCATTTATTCATATTTTTTTTGGCCATAAGATACCAGAATGATAAGCAGCCCTTATTTCTAGAATTTTTTTTTATCATGAGTTGTTACACAGTGGGCTCCAGTAAACAGGAGCATTTTGAGAGATAACCCCTAGAAATTAAACTGTCTGGAAATGGGTTTGCAGGCCACTGGGACCTCGCTGGGACAAGTGATGGAAAAATAAAGTTGCTAAACAAACTGGTAGAGGTGGTGAGAGAGGAAGCAGTAAAAAACACTGAATATAATTATGCACATTGAGCTAACTTTCAAATAGAAGCAGCAGGGTGCTGATCTTGTCAAAATTAGGAAGCTTATTAAAGCGAAAGCAAGCAAATATTGTTGATCCTCATCACAAATTCTGAACCACAAGGTTGGAGTAGTTTCTGATTAAGCAGCATTTCAAAACTAAATAGTGCTTCTCTGTTTTACTAAAAAAATACCAAAGAAACAGTCCAACCTAATGGTGTTGTTATTATGTGGGGAAAAAAAGATGGGAAACAACAAAAACTGATGTGTCTCTTTAGCTCTTTTACAATTTACCATTTTCAACTACCGGTAATTCACATTTCAAAACACTAAAGGAGTGTCAGGAGAGTAGTCTGTTCCCCCTCTGTGTCCTGTTTCCCCCCTCCCTCTTGTCTGTGTGTGTGCACTAGTCACACCTGAAACTCATCTACTCATCTGCTGGAGCATAAATGGATCAGTTTTTGACAAAATCTTTGCCAGATCGTTTGTTTATCATACTTGACCTGTTATCCAGTTTTTGGCTCCAGCTTCTACATTAGAACCTGCCTAGTTTCTGTTTTTGTCTTCTTTATTTGGACTTTTTATCAATCTAATGAGTCTGCTTGGGATTTTTTCATCTGAGCCTGTCTGTTGTGTCAAAGGAGAAGCCCTGGTTTAAGGTTGAGGGGATCGAAACGCCATTTCTTCTAATCAGAGTGATGACATATTCCATTCACTCTTTTAAATTCATCCAGTGTGTCAGATGTGCTGAACAATATTTTACAGATTTTTGTAGCTGGAATGTGAGACTGCGTCCTAACCTCTGGTCATCTTCTCTTTAAGGTGCAGGAGCGGTTGTGGAGCCTGGGATTAGGTGGCATGATGACAGGTGCCAAGCTCCTCCTACCTTTCCTATTCCTCCACTCATTTTGTGAAGGTAAGTTCTCCTGCTGAAAAATTGAGTAAATGCACAACGAGCAGACTTTCATTTTGTTTGAGAGTCTTTGAAAGTGAAAAATTAATGCAATGATAAAAATTCAAGGTTCATTGCAATTTTTTGTTTATTTCTGCTTTTTTTTTTTTTGGTTTATTTTCTGCCAGGTTTTTTTGCTGATAGCGGGTACAACATTAGTTGTAGCTGTCGAAGTTGCTGTTCCATAAATAAAAAATGTTCACTGAATATAAATAAAAGAACATTTAATATACTGTATATGAACCATCAACTTCTAAACTTGTCCACCATCAGTGAGAAAATAATATATATTCGTTGATTATCTACATATCAATGACAAAAAAAAAAACGATCAAAAGATATTGTTGCAAGATTATCTGCCTTTTTTCTTGTATTCAGTATTTAATTCATTTCTATCTTTAGAAAAACTCAGTTTAACTCAATCCAGTCATGTGCAGTAGTTTGTATCATAGTTTATCTCTAAGAGATAGTTAAAATACCTTTTGAAAGCTTGACATTTTTATATGGAACAAAGCTTGGATGTTGTGCAGTGTCATGGTAACTGTCTCATAGTGACAGGCAGGAGACAAGTCCTATCACACATGGTGCTGAAACGGCAAAGAAAGTTATTAAGTGAGTGCCACAACCTTTTTCCATCAAGCACAGCAAGTTTATCAGGGTTCTGTAAGGTCGTACTACCGTTTGGTCTGACTCCAGATTGTGTGCTTTCATACATACTATACACATACAGTATATATAAAACAATGGAATCCTTATTTATTCTCATTTTAAAGAATAAATGAGGATTCTTTATTACTTCTATTTTGTTTAACATGCTATACTCATCACTTTTTCCTTCTCTTGAAAATCAGTTCATTGATCTAGCATTGATTGATGACAATGGAGGGAGGGTGGTTCTGTTCCGTCGTCTTCCGCTTATCCGGCGCCGGGTTGCGGGGCAACAGCCTCAGACGGGAAGCCCAAGCTTCTCTCACCCCAGCTGCATCCTCCACCTCACCCGGAAGGATCCCGAGTCGTTCCCTAGCCAGTTGTGAGACATAGTCTCTCCAGCGGGTCCGGGGTCTGCCTTTTGGTGTCATCCTAGTGGGACGTGCCTGAAACACCTCACCAGCGAGGTGCTTGAGAGGCATCCTGACCAGATGTCCCAACCACCCCATCTGGCTTCTCTCGACCTGGAGGAGGAGCTGCTCCCGGATGGCAGAGCTCCTCACCCGATCTCTGAGTGAGAGCCCAGCCACCCTGTGAAGGAAGCTCATTTTGGCCGCATGTATCCGCGATCTCATTCTTTCGGTCACCACCCACAGCTGGTGACCATAGGTGAGGGTGGGAACGTAGATTGCCTTGTATATTGAAAGCTTTGCTTTTCAGCTCTGCTCTTTTTTTTACCATGACACTCCAATGCAGCATCCTAGTTATTGTTGACTCACCAATCCACCTGTCGGACCCCCCCTTTCTAGCTCTAGGGAGGAGGGCTCTTTAAAAAAAAATTTGAAATTTGACAGTTAAACACAGAGAAACTTTTTACAGACTGTATAAAAGGTCATCACAAATTCTGCTGTTGAACTTATGCTCTTGAAAATAAAATTGAATATCTATGGATTGTGTGGGACATTGGATAGCTTAATCAATTTTATGATTAAGCGAGTGAGTAAAAATTATTGACAAATTATCGATTGACAGTCTATCAATCGCTCCACCTTCCCGGTTTTGGCCACAAGTAAGTATGTCTATTGGTTGAAAATAAAAACGTAGAAAAAACCCAGAAAATACCATAGTGGGTCTTAACACTTGCCCAGTAATCACAGTGAGTTGCTGGTCTGCCAGCGCTAGAAGATCTTCCACATTGCCTTTACCCGTGCTGCTTCCTCTCTCTAAAGGAGGCGCCATACACTCTCAGCACTTTAGACAAGCTAAAAATATGCTGTTTCCTCCACTCAGTCAGGCACATGACAGAACAAAAAGCTCAAACTTTCAAAGTGCAGCTTCATTCGGTGGAGTACTCTCACATCAGACAGGCCCGGCCTCTTCTTCTCTCTGTTCAGTCTGTTGTCTGCTGCCCTGCTGATCAAAGACCATTACCTTGTCTTTGAAAAAGGACAGCTTGTATTACACCACCTTCTAGCATAACACAAAACTCCAAAAGGACAAGAAAAATTAACCTTTTAACATGAAGACTGTAATGTACAAGTTCTTACGTTTCATGTAAAACAATAAGTAAAGCGTTTCTAGATTTTAGTACAAAAATTTGTCCCTCTTCTACATGTCACGTGAAAATACAATTTATTTAAAAATTGGCAAATGATTTTAAAAACTAAACACATCTTTATTATAAGGTAGAAGTCTCTGATTTTTTTTTTTCAATTTTACATAAAGTCAAGTGTTAAATAAACAGCACAGCTCCATTATTAATACACAATGCCACAATCACGCTACATTGAAACTTATTGCAGTAAATTCTGGGAACCGACATGCAAAATATCAATGCAACCAATACTTATCTTTCAGAAAATAATCATTAGAATAATCACCTGCAGTGATTTAACATCTCAAGCTGTTAAAAGTTTGACATTTCGGATGCAAGTTTTCTCAAAATTACATGTAAAATCAATCCAAAATTAATCTGTCAACAAGATTCACTGCGACCATTACTAGCATTTAGGGTTTTATTCAGTTTTTGAAGGAGTAGTGCTTCTTTGAGCGTAAACAGTTAAAAATGCTTGCCTTCAATTTGTCTGCATGATAACATATATGAATACGTATATACTGTATATCGTAATCATTTCACTGATCAGAGTAGAAAAAAATCAGAATATTTATTTGTAAATGATAATCTCTTCTCCTCCTACAGGCTACAACCAGCCACCATATTTTACAAACCTCTTCTTCTCAACTTACCTACTCATCTATGAGGACACGCCTATTGGTAAGTCTGCACGATGAATAATCTGAACGCAAATAAGCACCAAAGTTTTGCTATTTAGTTTAATTAAAATGGCTAAAAAGTTTATTCTTGTTCTCAAACATAAAACAGTGAATGTTTTAACAAAAGTTTTGCAATTTCATTTTATTCCTAGTTTGGTTTTATGTAGTCAGTCTCCCACCGCAGCAGGGGGCACTTAGGGGTTATAGCATGAGCACCAGATACCAGGGTGAGTTCAATTCCTCCTGGATCTATTATTCCCCTACTTATTTATTTTTTGCCGTTTTTGTTGGTTGTAGTGATTGACAAGGCAATTTGAAGATGTCTGGCTTTTCATCATCTCTGAGGGTGTCAACGGCTTGGAATTAAAATCCTTTATATGGGATTGATTTTCTAGAAGTTTGTTGTTGTTTTTTTTTTTTTTTCATCCTGTGACCTTTACACTCTGCCCGTCTGTCAACACTGTTAATGTGAGTCTTGGAGCTTTTCCCCCTGTTGACTTTTTTTTTGTACTGCTTTTTGCACAAGAGTACATGTGAAGGCAATTGGCAACCAATGTTTTTTTTTTCTTTTTCTCTGAGTCATAAAACTGTGAATTTAAATATCCTTCCTACACTAGATGTCTTTTTATTTTGTTGTTATCTGGAATCCATCAGAGTCATCCTTAGATTTTTTTACATTCCTGCCAGGAAAAGTTCTAATACCCTGCAGAACTTACAGATATTATCAAATGACCTCAAGCACCGATGAATGGTAGCTGCCAGGTTTAGCATCCTTTTCCAAAAGGATAACAAATATTCTGGAAGAGAGCCATTGCTTCATGAAGTCAGTAGAAATAATAAATAGTGAAGGGCATGGATGTGTGTTTCCCCAACCAATCTGTTCAGGTTGCCCTCTGGCCATGAATTAGTGTTCTCTCCTAACGCAGCTGGGCTCCAGTCCAGCAGTACCTTCCACTGGTCCAGTGAGCTGTCAGTCATGTCCTTGATGTTGTCCATAATGGCTTCCTCAGTGTTGTGATTGTGAGGGTGGATTGAGTGAACAGACAGTGACAATTTGTCAAGATTATTGTTTATTAGCTCAGCAGATGTCCGTATTGAGGCGGCCCTCAAATTCATAAACAAGAAATAAAACCACACTCACGCAAACACACAGACCTGCAGTTTGAATATCTAGAGAAACTTAAAAGGATGAGCTTAACTATTTTTTTTAGATTAAAAGATGGCCTTTATCACATCAATGTTTGGTCCAGTAAATACTTAGAAATTTAGCAATTCTTTTGAAAGAACTCTGGTTCTGGAACCCTGCTGAGGATAAGCGGTTCAGAAGACGAAATAAAACAATTAGTCAGTCATCTTCTTATCCGTCTATCCTTTTCGGGGTTGCGGGAGCCCATCCCAGCTAATTTAAGATGAAGGGCAGAATACACCCCGAACAGGTCGCCAGTCTGTTGCGGGGCCACACACATACAACCAGCCACACACACACTCGTTCTTAGGGGCAATTTTGCCACCGGCCAATCAACCTAGCATGCATGTCTTTGGAGGGTGGGAGGAAACCGGAGTACCCAGAGGAAACCCACGCAAACACGGGGAGAACATGCAAACTCCACACAGAAAGGACAGTGTTGCAAGCCTCGTCCCCATCCAGGACTCGAACCCACGACCTTCTTGCTGTGAGGCCACTGTGCTACCCACTGCGCCACCGTGCCGCCTATAAAACAATTATTTACAACATAACTTTGCTGGTTTAATCAGATACATTTCTTTTATACACCTTGCTACTTTTCATAAGATACTCCATTTAACACGTCATCAATACATGCAATTACTGCTTGTTGTTCAGCTTGGGGAACACACTGAACAACTCGAGGCCAGCGATCAAGTTTCCGGTCGCTTTTTGTTACCATGACGCTCATCAGGCTAAACTGTGGTGATGATGTAACAGCATATGTTCCGTCTGAGTGGATTTTGTGAAGTGACACCAACAGCAAACAACCAGCTGACTGACACCTGCACAATGAGAATATTGTTACTGTTCTACGGAGATAAACAACAACTCTTCTTCAAGTTAAATTGATCTGGTTTTAATTTTGTGGCTTTCCGATTTTAATGGAAGATTTGTAATTTACATACATGGCCCATTAACCAGTAATATTTTTTTAATATGGTCTCCATGCAGAACATTGCATGCATAGAATGCATTGCATGCATCGTTGACATGAGGAAAGACCTGTTTCTTTTGCCACATCAGAAGTAAGAAAAAGGTTTAAACTTTGACATGTACCTAACACTCTGTGATGTCTCTGTCTATTGAATCCAAAATTGTTACCATTATTTTTAATGCACCTGCTACATCCAACAATGTAACATTGCTTCATAGGAGACAAAATCCAGAGGGAATATAAATGCCACTGATTTGAATAATGTGACTACTTGTGATGCTGGATGGTCTGCTTAACACGAAAGTACGACAACACTGCATCAGAGGAGTTGTATAAAGCTTTTTGTGGAAAAATGAATTTTATGTCGTATGCATACTCAGTCTGTTTCCTACTGTGCATCACTGGCTGACTGTTAGGTTTGGATGTGCACAGATTAATTGATATTTAATAATTCTTTATCTAATTAAGGCAGGGGTGGTGAGGGATTGTATCCGAATGGAGTCAGTGGTGTTGAAATGTAGTGTAAGATAACAGTGTATGTTGTGTCAAGAAATGAGATGTGTAATTAGACTGAGAAAACACTTTGATTAAACGCTTGCATCGCTTAATCCACTTTGCCCTGATCCGGCAGATTAAGCTTCCTACTCAGTAATTAACTTGCGGAAACAACATTTTTTGGAAATAAGAAACTTCCCTCATGTACTGAAATGCTTCTGCTTTTCTTGTTGATTAAGCTGGCAGAACATATGAATTTACTGTCTCTGTGGATTATGGATTTGGTTTGGAATTGTATTTTTGTCAGCATACAGTAATTTATTTAGATCAAATATTTTGTGTGTATATTTATACCAATTCAAATGTGAGTCATAAAAGTGTGAAAGGAAAGTGAAAGGAAATATTGGTCAGGGAATATAGGAGTTTGATGTAAATTGAATCATAAATATGAGTTAAAATGAAATAGATGGAGTAAAGAACAAAACATTTCAACCCATGTGTTAGTAGGACAACTGCGCAATAAATGCATTTATTGACAAATATTTTTAAAACAGAAAGTTTGTGATTGTAAAATGAATGTAATTCCATTGTTGCTTCAGGATCCTCTGACTCTGACTGTTAGGTTGCCGTGTCTTTGCTCAGTTCAGATATAAGGGGTAGAAGTGAGGTTTTTGCATTTGTAGTACACAGTCTCAAGTGTGATGGAAGAGTTTCAGCTGAAATGAAATAAACTGTGGTGAGAGTAGCCAAGTTGTTTGTACCAGAGCAGGAGTTGGCTGTCCATGATATTAACAAGATGTCTAGGTGTTCTTGGGGAAGACACCTAACCCCCTCTTCCTCCTACCATTGGCGCCATTGTGGCAGCCTGCTGCAGTGCAATGCAGCACACAAATTTCCCCGCTGAGGGATGAATAAAGTATATTTCTTTTCTCTCTTCTTCTAACCCCAAGTCTTTTTTAATAAGGTTTGAAAGATTTAGGTTTTTCTCTGTTCCTGAGCTGTTCTAAGTTTCTGTTTCCAATCCTTGGTAGGTTGGATAATTATTCTTTCCTATATACTGCTTAGTAATGTATTATTTTCAATAAACATGTATCCTTTAGTCGTGAGCACTAAATTTTTGTTAAGAATTTTCGTTCAGAATTGTTTTGACTACATGCACTGTCTACTCTCATATAGGATAAGCATCTGTATAATGCTATCTTTGTTTCAGTGGTAAAAAATATATATAATTGAGGCTCCATATGTCATCTTTCCTATGAAAACCTGGGTCCAAATCTTCTTCTCCTCTCAACATTTCCCTTCAGGGTTCACCACAACAAGTCAGTTTCTTCTATCAAATCCTGCCTCCTGCATCCTCTTCGGATACGATAACTTTTCACTCTTCCCGTCTTCCTTCAATGTATCCATAAATCTTTTCTTTGGTCTTCCTCTGCCTGGTGGTTCCTAATCCTGCATCCTTCTGCTGTACTCTGGTGAACTCTTTCTAAAACCTGGGTCCAAATGTTTCCTTGAATTCTAAAAGTTGCCGAGTCTAGAGATAGTGTCTCTAAGAAAAAGAGAGAAGGGAGATCTGAAGGTTGCAGAGATGAAGATACTGAGGTTCTATTTGGGAATGACCAGATGGACAAGATTAGGAATGAAGATGTCAGAGGGATAGCACCTTAGAGACTTCTGGAGACAAACTTAGAGAAGTCAGACTGAGATAGTGCAGACATGTTCAGAAGGGAGAGAGGGAATACATCTCAAAAAGCTGCTGAGTTTGGAACTGCCAGGCAGGAGGCCAAAAGGAAGACCAAAATGAGGTTTATGGATATAGTGAAGGAGGACATAAAGATAGTCAGTGTGAGAGATGATGATTTAGGAGACAAGATTAAATGGAGATAACTGACTTTCTTGATCGAGAATAGCTATAAGTCCAAAGTAGGAAGGTCTTTTTTGTGCCAATGAAATGAAGAACTCTTTAAAGCCATGCTAACCCATATATTGACTTCAGAAATTTTTCTGTTAAGGGACAAATACAGTAGGTTAAAATAATATATATATACTGTATATATCCCAATATTAGCTTTATCTGAAGTATCCATTTCTTTTGTTTGCATCAGTAATTTAGAAATATAAGTCTCAAAATATCTTACTTCATATGGAACTTCTTCAGTCTTTTGTCCTGACACACTTCTAACTTTTAATTAGCTCTTTTACATTGCAAAATCAATGAAGTAAAAAAAAAATTGTGCCCGTTGGACTAACTTATTATGTCATTCCTTGAATGTGTGGATGATATTTATTCATGGCTGTCACTTCACACCCACAATAAATCCAGTCAACCTCAACTGGTTAAAGCAGATAGTTGCCCTCCATAAGCCAGGTGCTGCTAGGTTTTTCTGTTTAGTTGAAAGTAGTATCTATTCCCTTTACACTACTGCTCCCTCCCATTCGCACTAAGAATGGGACTTGAATTGAGGATGAGATTTGATGGAATTCCCTGGCTTTCTTTTGATAAGTTATTATTTTTTTATGAAATGGCTTGTGTGAACAGTCTTATTGGAAAATGGATAAGTGTGGATTTTTTTTTTTTACTGGATCAAATCAGATTGATAATGTCTGAACAGTGTGCTAAGATGACAGGGGTAAATCGGTGCAGCTAGAATAAAACTGGATAGAATTTAGCTGAATGTGGCTAATCAGCACTTTTCTGGTTAGATGGCGATTGTGCTTTTAAAACATTTCTAATTCATTGATGATTATTGCTGACTTCCCCCAATACTCAAAAAGTAAACACAAAACTCTCGATGATTATTGTTGATTTGTGGTGCAGTGACTCGAAGTGAAAGATGACCCAAAGAAACCAAGAAAATAAAAAAGCTTAACGACTTAAAAGCTTTTCAAAGTCGGGGCAGAAACTGCAAAAAGATTAATAGCATTAATTAGGTGTCCAGTTAACGGAAGGTCAGCAAAATAGTAGCAGAAAACAGACCAAACAGACTGGGTGGAGAGACAAGCTAGCAAAGTGGAAGCAAACAGGATTTCATAAACACTCACGGGCTGCTGAGACACATGTGGCAAAGATTAGGAGGTAGCAGACAATCAAAGAAGGCAATGAAGCAAATCCAGGTTCAGATCGTCCACTCATTCAACCCACTATTAAAATGAAACTGGCGTTTCATTGTGCTGTTGTAATTTCAGTTGAAACTTTACCATCACCTCAAAGCACAAAGTAATTATGCAGAACATCAAGAAGAATAGAGGAGCTGCATTACAAAACATCAGCCATCTTGCAAATTAGGTTTTTATTTATCAATATTTTAACACACACCTACTCATCTGGCTTCACGTCTCTATGCAATACACTCAAATTTTACTCTTTGGTTCAACCTAATCATTGTATTTATTTTATTAAGAAAATTCTTTGTCTCATTTTTACCCTTCCAAGCCTAGCTATGACCAATAGGATACCAGATTACAGCATCCAAGAATCTACTGGAATTATTGTGTGGATTACTCCACACCTGTCTTCCAGCTCAACATCCAGCCTAATAAGAAATGGATTAAAATGCAACAGCATCCATCTCACCATCATATCATCTCTTCTCCAGTCTTATGTATTATCGGTCCGTCTTTCACGTTGTCTCTTTTTCACCCTCATTTCCTCCAGTTGTGTCTTCTGCGGTGTATTTTATCTGCTAAATTGGCCATGCTTTTTCTTTCAAAATGGTTAGACTCAATCTGTTTCTGGCATGTGTTGCGCCATAAAACGGCTGTACTGTGATTCAGTACTAATTTGACATTAGCTTTGCTTTTATATGTTGATTTGTCTGGATTTGCTTGGAAAGCCAAATACTTATTTATTAAAATAGCTGATGAAGACTTGCAGCTTGCACTTGATATTTTGTACAGTTTTCCCTAAAGCATTTTTAAATATACCCAAAATGTAAATTACAGTTAATATTTTCTTTATAGAAAAAAATGTGGGAGGAGTGAGGAGCTTTGCCAACCTGAAGGAGCTTGGAGTAGTCTTTGCTCCTCCGGTTTGAGAGAAGCCAGATGGGGTGGTTTGGTCATCTGATTAGGATGCTTCCCAAACACCCTGCTGGGCACGTCCCCCTGTGTGGAGAGACTATGTCTCGCAGCTGACCAGGGAGCACCTCAGGATCCTCCCGGGTGAACTGGAGGTTGCAGCAAGGGTGAGAGAAGCTGATGTTTCTCGTCTGAGGCTGTTACCCACATGACCCGGCCTCTTATAAGCGTTAGACAATGAAACAGAATAGAAAAATGTGTATTTTTCGCTCATATTCTTTTAAGTGTGTCTCCTGTTGCTAATGCCCCCTCCCCCTTGTTACCTTTCTCTTCTGTTTTCCATTCTTCCATTTGCAATGGCGACATGTGATGTATATTTCTCAATTTCAGCAACTACTCCGGTAACTTCAGTGTTTGCTGGATTTAGTTGGATAATATGCTGAGAGTAGCTCTGTCTCAGGTTTTGTGCACGAGTCCTTGTGTTGTTAATGTGTGTATGAAGTTCTGCTGGGAATGTTCCTTCTTGTTAAACTATAAGAATGTGGTGAATTCTATACTGCATGAGAGAAATTTCAATGACTGGAAATGTTCTTTTACATTATCAAACACTGACATGTCCAATCAAGCGTTCACATTAATCTCCCATTGATTACTAATCAATACAACATTGGCCTCTTGTTGATGCTAGAGTCATAGTTGTCTTCTAGTTTTGCTTCATATGCAAAGCTCTACCTGCGAATGTGTTCACAGCTGAGTAGGTTTTCTAAATACACTATCTATCACGATACTTAATGCACCTTATTGTCTGCACTGAGAACGCCGTGTGTGTATTTATGGTTCATTCATGCAAACACTTGTAGAAATGTAATGGCTAGCAATTGTTCACATAATTTTGTCCGGTATTCAACAAAAAAAATGATCAATTCATAGGTTTTTGGTTTTTTTGGTAAAAAGATATTTTATACATTAATTTCAGTGTGCCATTACAACATTTCTATCATTATGAAGTGGGATATTCCAAGAAGTTGGAAAATTATTTGCCTAAAGTTGATATCATGACAATAAAGTCTCTTTATTAGAGTTTCCAATTGTTCCAAAGTATGTCTGCAGTAAAAGATTTTTAATCAAAGTTACACTTATTGTTGCATTTAAAAGCTTTTTCTTGCAAAATTAGATGGAAGGATAAGAAGTCCTCAAACCGAAAGATAATTTTTTTTTGGAGTTAATTTTGTAGCAAGCATTGAAAGCTTAACACAAAATCCCTGAAAATACCTAACATGTAATCCCACATTCATCCAGGAATGATCCATTGTAGAAAAAGGCTTCAAAGTTGTTTTCATTGAAGCCCGACTCCGTGGACTCATTACGTACTTTTTTCAACTGTTCAGATGCCAGCTTTTACACCGTGTAAGCGGACCGAGAAGGCAGTTAGGTGTTGGCACCACGGCCTCAAATTTTCCTTCGGGGATTAATAAAGTATTTTCAATTCAATTCTGGACAGTGTATTTGATGATCGAGACGTTTGGACTTCCATCCAGAAATGATTTTCAATCTGACTCAGAAAATGAGAAAATATAATTAAACAGAAAAATCTGAGTCAGATTGAAAATGATTTCCAGATAGAAGTTCATTACATCTCGATCAGAAAATAAACTGTCCAGAAGATAACTTTGAAGCCTTTTGTACAATTGTTGCCTTTAGTAATTTAGGATTTCATTTTATTTCAGTTGGCTAACAACTTTTAAGAAAAGCTATTATAGTAAAAAGTTTTCAAGAACAACCATGTCTGTTTGATACAGAAAAATAACTTCTTTTTTTTTTTCAGAAATAGAACTAAGGTTTAAAAATGTGCAGGAAAACTATCAGACTGCATCCTCACCATCAACTTTATAAACACCACAAACTATTATTTAGTTAGATGAAGGTATATGCTCTCACTGGACCGATTTGCTGCCGAGTGTGAAGCGGCCGGGATGGAAATTAGCACCTTTAAATCCGAGACCATGGTCCTTGCCCGGAAAAGGGTGGAATGCCCTCTACTTGGGCCTGCCCCAAGTGGAGGAGTTTAGTATCTCGGGGTCTTTTTCACGAGTGGGGAAAGGATGGAGCAGGAGATCGACAGGCGGATCGGTGCGGCATCAGCAATAACCAGGACGCTGCATCGGTCCGTTGTGGTAAAGAGAGAGCTGAGTCGAAAAGCAAAGCTCTCGATTTACAAGTCGATCTACGTTCCAAACCTCACCTATGGTCACCAGCTGTGGGTGGTGACCAAAAGAATGAGATCGCGGATACAAGCGGCCGAAATGAGCTTCCTCCGCAGGGTGACTGGGCTCTCACTCAGAGATCGGGTGAGGAGCTCTGCCATCCGGGAGGAGCTTGGTGTCGAGCCGCTGCTCCTCCAGGTCAAGAGGAGCCAGATGGGGTGGTCCGAGCGCCTCGTGGGTGAGGTGTTTCGGGCACGTCCCACTGGGAGGAGACCAAGGGGCAGACCCCGGACGCGCTGGAGAAACTATGTCTCACAGCTGGCCGGGGAACGACTTGGGATCCTTCCGGGGGAGCAGGAGGATGCAGCCAGGGTGAGAGAAGCCTGGGCTTCCCGCTTGAGGCTGTTGCGCCCACGACCCGGGCCCGGAACAAGCGGAAGATGACGGAACGGAACTGTATATGAAGATGAGGGTCATGACCACTGGCACTTGATCATATGTTTCGGTGCAAAAATAATTTTCAACCAAACTAAATATGTTTAACTGGTTACAGTATTTTCAACCCAAAACAACACTTCCATTATTTTGCACTTCCTTGGCCTTTCCTTTTAAAAAATGGTGAGATATATTAAATATTCTTACGTAGTGAATGATAAGGTATTGGGTTCTCTTGGTTGATAAATACTTAAGATTTATTGCCCTCACACTCTGTGACTAATATACATCCCAGCAATGTGTCCTTGAAAAGTAGCTAAAACACCTAAATAGGAAAATAAAACTTCAGGGCATCACCTTCAATTGAAGGAAAATTATGTAAAACAATAAATCATTCTCACACAGCTTGTAAATTTGACCTCAAAACTAAGCAGAAAAATCAGACAAATACCAGTTCATTAGCTCTTTCTGGACTTCAGTGTCCGATGTCATCGTTTCAAAGGCCTTTTACAAAAGTATAATTCCCTCTGTTGGAGACTAATGTACAATCCTGGATCTTCTTGCAGGCCTTGATTTTTCAGAATCCATGTAATCATTTTTTCTTCAACCATCTTTTGCATAGCCCCGGGTAGATATTCCCATTATGAGGGAAAATGGATAACTTACATTGGTTATTGCTATGGATTTCTGTAATCTCGAGATCAGATGGTTTACGCAAACAGAAAATAAAATTACCGTACACATCTCCTATTGAAAAAAAAAATACACAGATTGGAATAACCAAAAAAAAAAAAAAAAAAAAGAAAACAAAAAGTCTCTTCTCCAATGTCCTCCCCTCTTTTTTCTTCCCCGGGTGTTTTTTTTCTGTTTAAATTTGCAGGACCAACCCTGCAGCAAGGCAAAGTTTCTTCAGTTAAAATGAGCAAACAATGTCCCAGCTTTGGCAGGAGATCAGGCCTAACTTTGGCTGTAATTGGAAAACCAATGACATGATTTGAGTAACAAATGTCTTTTATTTGAATATCAAATACTGTATATGGATTTATTAGTTTTGGTTTGTTATACTGTTGACATTATTAACACGTATATAAAACCATTAAGGCAAACTGAATCATGAAAGAAAATTAGTTAAAAGAACTGATTATAGTCCCAGGAGCGGTGGATGAGTGATAGAATTTTCCACGTTTGACTGGGATAACCTAGTTCTATTCCCACTGGGCCCAAGTCACTCCTAGGACTACCTGAAGAAGACAAAAAAAATAGAAGAAAATAACTGATTATGAAGTAAAGAAAAAAATGTACGAAAACTGGAAAGAAAAAACAATTGTTTTAAAAAAAGAAGTTAAAAATTAAAATGATTAAATATTAGATGAATCTCGATTACTTTCCTCTTTATCTGTAAATTATAATAGGCTACTTTCAGACTTTGTTTCAGAATTTTTCTCCTTTTTTGGCATAAAAAAGAAATACTCTCCTTAATTTGCAACTATTGGGTCCACTGCAGGGGTCACTGTGCTCGAATGGGTTAAAATCTATAAACTACTGGATATTATACAGACCGTTAAAATTGGACATTGAAAAAATATTTTACTCAAAATTAATTAATAAAAAAAAAAACTGCCTAAAAAATAAATGGTTTTCAAAATGAATTCAAATTTGTAACTTCAGCCAGTTCTTTTCAGTTTTCTACGGTGCAATCTTTTAAAAAAGAATGATCTAGTTCAAACCTCATTACTAGTGTATCTAAAGCTTACAGTCAAATCTTTAAAAAAATATGGTTTGAGAGCAAGTTAATAGAACTACTAAAGAAATAAAAGGTCAGACGTTTAAATAGGGGACAATGGTTTTGATAAAAGGTTTTGTTGAGAGTTTTCCAAAGAGTTGGGCATGCCAGAGAGTTTTACTGTCCGTTGGTAGGCATTCAACATTTTAGAAGTTGTGTTTGTACACAGATAAAATGGGATTCTGGATCAAGTTGTTTTGCGCACGTGTTTTGCGGTGACAGATATTTACACCAGTGTTTAAAAGGATATACAGCAAGTCAGTGAGAAATTGTAGAGAGCACTAACTTTAAAATTTTTCGTATTTAGTTTGGTACAGCCGAAACTAAATACGAAGAAGAGGAACAGCACATGTTAAAGGTTTTGAAGAAAAAGTCAGAGAGGCCAGACTGAGATGGTTTGGACTTGGGCAGAGGAGAGAGAGAGAGTACATCGGCAGAAGGATGCTGGGTTTGGAACCACCAGAAAAGAGGCCTAGAGGAAGACCAAAGAGGAGGTTTATGGATACAGTGAAGGAAGACATGAAGATAGTTGGCGTGACTGAAGAGGATGCAGCAGATAGGGTTAGATGGAAGAAACTGACTTGCTATGACAACCCCTGAAGGGAAATGCCAAAAGAAGAAGTATTTAGTTTGGTAGTACATCAGAGCAAGAGGTAATGAAATCTTGGCAAAAGCCACTTTGTTCTAAACAAAACCAAAATGTATGAAGAACACAACACTCATAAGTAAATCAATAAATGATCAATGAGTCAAAAACATAAAGCTTGAGAGTGCTATTACCAAATAGACTGTTAGCTTAGAATAATTCTTTTACATGTTCATAGGCAGTCTGTAATAACTGATGTAAACTTTCTGCTAGAATGTTTCTAACTTGAGTTTGAGACATAATATCAGATAATCCAACATGTTGACAACATCAACAACGCAACCAAGTAGTTTTTATCACTGCTATGAATGTGTCAGGCTGTAATTTCTTTGAAAAAAAAAAAAAAACTCCCAGTCCGATGATTTGCATTGTGTATTTAAAACTATCTTTATGATCTGAGTCAGTTGCATGTTTCTGTTTGCATTATACACAACACTGAGGCACAAAAGACATCACATAACCACAGTCGGTTTTAGTTTGAGTCTTTGTGTTCAAAAGGGATGAAAACAGTCAGAGAGTGATAATGTTTCAATTTTCAGCCAGTTGATGTCTTTTGTCTTTTTTTTACTGAATCAGTTTTATCTGTTGGTTCTGTCTGTATACATTCTTTGGAGAGAAGTTGAAGGACTGCTATCTTAAACGCCTAATGTTTGGACCAAATTGAGTCTCTAGCTACAGCCAGTCAAATAATCAAACTCCAAGCACGGTGGATTTGCTACTCTGTTTGCCGCAACAAAAATACACAGCAAAAATGTCCTGACAACAATTTACAGGAAAAAAAAATGGTTCAATATTTTTGTTTTTCCAATTCCCCTTTCCCATTCAATTGGTTCTTCTAAGTATTCTTCAACTTTAATTCTGGCTACTTTCAAATGTGAGTGCATGTGTGTGTCTCTTTATGAATGTGTGCATGCAATACTCCATTCTCTGTACTGAGAAGTGCATTCCTCGGTGGCAGATCAGTTTCTCGCAGCTGCTTATCTGAACCAGGTGGGGCACAGCTGATACCTGCCTGAGCCAGGCGGAGCAGCTAACCTGGAAATTGATGTTTCACATCAGCAACCACCACTCTCTCCTCTTCTGCAGGGAAAACTGTGAGAGTGGACTGGGTTTTGCGTACGTGTGTGTACTTATGTGGACGTGACTTTTCCCGAAAGCGTTCGCCTGTTGTTTTTCTTTTTTTTTCTTTTTTCTCCTTCGAAGATGAACATCATTGTGTTGGTCACTGTAATAGCTAAAATGCGATGCATACTGGACGGCGCTAGTTTATTCAGATTGTTTTCAACATGATATTACATCCTCATCTAAGGTCACCAGCTGTGGGTGGTGGCCGAAAGAACGAGATTGCGGATACAAGCGGCCAAAATGAGCTTTTCTCACTCAGAGATATAGAGTGAGAGAGCTCCTCCTTTGAGTCGTTGCTTTTCTGGGTCGAGAGAAGCCAGATGGGGTGGTTCGGGCACCTGTGAGGACGCCTCCCGCACGCCTTGCTGGTGAGGTGTTAAGGATGTGTCCTACTGGGAGGAGATCCAGAGGCAGTCCCTGGACCCACTGGGGAGACTATATCTCACAGCTGGCCAGCAAATACCTCGGGATCTTCCTGGGTGAGCTGGAGGATGCAGCTGGGGTGAGAGAAGCTGGGGTTTCCATCTTAGGCTGTTTCCCCTGCGACAGCAGCCGCGAAAAGCGGAAGGGAACAGAATAATGTTACAAAGCACCACATCAAGCTGGTGAATATGTAAAATTATTTATTATCCACTGGTAATTTACTCAATTTATTTGAGGTGTAATACCTAAGCATGTGTTAAGATTAAGTTTGCACTCGGTTTTAGAGTCCAGACAGGGCATACACAAATCTGATTTTAGAGTACAACTCTCCTGGAACTCTCAGATTTCCTTTTCATTCAGCTCTGCAATCCTTTGTTGGATTATGTTAAGGAAGCGTTGCATGGAAAAGATTAACATCTCTCGTACAGGACATGGTTACTTATAGATTACAGTAGAATTCAACCATGAATCTAGGCTTGACACTAGTCAATATGCTGCTAACTCTAGTGTAGTTTGTTTTAAAAACGTATCAGCAAACTATTATCTCAAATAAGCAAAATTTAAAACTTCATTTGCCCCCCAAAAGATCTTAACATTTTCAACCAAAGGCTTCTTAATGAACAGAATCCCCAAGCCTAGATCTGAGACTTCAACTAGGATATAAGTGACCGTGCAAAGAGGTGGATCAACTTGAATGAATTCCAGAAAATAACTAAATTAATTAAGAAGACTGAAGATAAAATGGTCTTAGTCTATAAAGCTATAAAAAGACAGACGTCCCTAAATGTCAAAACTAAATGAAATTCAAGAAACCATTAATGAAATCTATCAAATAAAATATTTAACAATAGATCATAGTTACAAAGTATATCACTAAATTAATGACCTAAACAGTTAGAATAAGTAAAAAGAAAAATATATTTTTTCCTGTGAGATATATTGATCGAATAGTTATGGCTGTGCAATACTGCCCCTCAGGCAGGTTACAGGAAGAAACGGGGAAAAGATACTGTACATGTATATACAATTTATTTATATTGAGCTCCTCCCTTGGCTCCTCCCTTGGTTGCATAGGCTAGTGAAATCCATTCAATCCACTAAATGACACTGTGTTAATTCCTTTCAGTTTGGTCAATTTTGTGTCTATGTTATGCGCAAGATTGCCAGCACTGGAAAATCTTCGTCCATCTGGTCGGCTCAACGCACAGGGGTATGAATAATAATGAGCAGTGTACTGTATATCTATATCTATCTATATATTTGGCTATCTATATGTATGTCTATCTACAGTATAAGTACGTCTTTATATACATACAGTATGTACAGTACGTCTATGTATATATGTATGTCTATATGTATATTTATACATATCTATGTATACGTATATAAATCTATATACTGTACTGTATATATCTACAGTATGTAGATATATACAGTAGATATCTACTGATCCATGCATACACATATACATGCAAGGGTCTACAATGTTTCCCCCCCGTGGTTGGTTGTCTTAAGATTTCTGTTAGACTGAGAGCGTTATTCAGTGCCGGGAAGTGTTCAGACTTTCATGCATTGATGCCTGTAACAAGACATTGTTTCTGAATGAAGAAAATCTGATCAGTTCCAGAAGAGCAAACTTGCTAAACCCTTTGACATGCAGGATCAGCTCATACTAGATGGCTGCATTGTGCTATCAATGTCGATCGTTGGAGGCTGGTGTGCATGAAGAAAGGTTATCTCGTCCTTGTCTTGAGCGCTGACATTTGTTCTCATAAAGGCCAGTGTGCTGGTGCCAGATAGGATTAATTGACAAGTGGGGTGCATGCACTATGGTCCCCCATTTACAGACCTGTTTCTGGCTTATAGCCATTTTCTTTTGTTTACTGTGATTATTTACTTCATTGTTAGTCTGGTCTTATGTTGCAATTTACGTAAAAATGATGCAACAATGTTTTATTGTGTTTTGGTATCATGTTGGCTTTGTAGTAGCAGTTATTCTGTGCTGAAATGTAAGTATGCTCCTGTATCCATGTCAGAGATGTGCAAAGAAGGGAAATGTGTATTTGTGCTGTTTGTCATTTTAAACACTTGTGGGAGAATGAGCTGGACACACTGCGGCATAATGGAGCTCCTCTCTCTTATCTTCCTACCAAGGAGGAGTCTGACATTTAAAACTGCCTTGTTAAAAGTGCGGTTCATTTTTTAAAGCAATATAGCAAACTCTGCCTCTCTTTTTTTTTCTCTCTAGAGCTGTGTCATATTTTGTGCCTAGTCCCAGCTGCAAACAAGTCTGTTTCACTGAAAGACGTGCACAGTCAAAGGAACGCTTCAGAAACTCTTAGGATTTTAGTAATTGTTTGCATTTATTTAATAATTTATTCAAGTTTTTAACAGATCATAACAGTTCATTTTATGATGGCATTTAGATATACAAAAAAACTCATTTTATTATCAGTTTAGTTTTATTACTATAGCATGACTGGAGTTCAGACTTGTCTATAATTGATTGTGAATGGCTAAGAGGAGAAAAGTATATGTGGAATAAACAAAGCAGAAAATATTATCATTAGTTTTGATTGTATCCCACATAGTGTTATACCAGTATTATTCTGTTGGGATATATTTTCATTGGGAACAAAAAATTAGTTGTCAAATAGAAAACACGGATTCTGGTCACTGTAAAACAAATCCAAAGAAAGACGAGCATGAAATCCTAGCTTTTAGCTGAATAAGTGAACTTTTCAGACCCACTTGTATCAACAAAACCATTAGCTCTAGCTAGATTGCCTTACCAAATATATATTTTATAAGCATCACAAGATCAAAGCAACATATACTTTACCAGCATCTAATACTGGTCGACCTCAGCGCGATAATAGCTTGTTTGATAATGCACTAACTTTAGAGAACTGAATCAATTGGATCTCCATCTTTGCAGGTATTATTTACTCAGTCGTGTAAGGTCAAGTAAGACAGAGACATCTGAAAACAGGTGTCAAAAAAAAAACTGACCATGATGAATAACTAATGGTTATGACCATTAGCAACAAATATCTAAATCGAACTAAGGTTTCCAGCTCAAATACAGTGGGCATCAGTGAAATAAAAGTTTGAATCCACAAATTGAAAGTCATTGATCCCTGCTGCACTAAATGGCTTGAAATGGTGATGTTACTTGTAATCAAAGACAGGCTTGAAGTGACAGCTGCCAAATTTGTTTCACATCCTATCATGTGTTTTTCCACTACGGGGCAATAAGTTACTGCAACAACATTCTTTAGTTATATGTACAAGATAACCATGTCAGCATGGTCATCAACATTTTTTTCCAACCTGTTACCATGATTGGTCCCACATGTACAGCTAAAGTCATCCAAGTTTATTTAGGAAAAGAAAGAAAACTAATCAAAGCAGGTAGGTTCAGCCTGGTAGCCAACCTGGGCAGGCAAGGGTCCTTGGCAGGTTTGGCAAAACCAAATGTGGACAAGACGACAGACAATCTGACAAAGGAGTGGAGGACATCAGGGCTCATTGAGCAAGAGGAAAACAAGAGCAAACCAGTGGGGAGGCGGTGGCTCAATGGTAGAGCTTTCGCCCGCGGACCGGAAGTTGACTGGAAGTTTGCGGGTTCCATTCCCACTGAGTTCACGTCTAGGGTCCTTGGAGAAGACACCTTAACCCCCGCACCCTCTTCTCCCACCATTGGCGCCGTCATGGCAGCCTGCTGCGGTGTGATGCAGCTCATAAGTTTTCCCGGTGAGGGATCAATATGGTATGTGAAAAAAAAAAAAAAAATACCATTAGGGAGAGTCACTTGGGACCAGGTGTGAAGAATCAGGTCAGAGAACATATAAGCGAGAGCAAAGAAGGACCAAATGGGGGGATCATGACAACACCTTATATTTAAAATCAAAGCTTACGGAAGTGGGGAGAGAGGGAGGAAATGAAATTTACCGTAAGGGTTAGGTCAATTCTAACAAAATGTGAAAAATAGAAAATCTGAAACATTAGTTAAAGCTGTATTCTTATATAAAGAAGTTTTACATTTTAATTTGCTTTTGGATCCACACATTTACAGTAGCCCATTTTCTTATTTGAAACCAAGTGAAAATGTTAGAGGATAACGAAGAGGTGTGTAGAGCACCGATCAAGCAGATACTTGCTCCACAGTTTCTGTTTGTCTTCTTAACTCTTTCACTTTCTCTCTCAAATTGACCAAAGAGGTCAATTGACAATTTGTCCGTGTTGATGTCTTTGTTAGAAAATAATATTAATTTAGCCTAATTAGAACTTGAACCTAATGAGCAATATGAATAATGAGTTCATTTATGACCCATAGAACTAGTGTAGCATGTTTTGCTTTTAAAAAAAAGGTAAAAAAAAAAAAAATCATATCAGATTGAGGGTAGTGTCTAGCAAGATGTTTTTATTCACACACATTCAGCCTTTTTTGTGAATGGGTTTTTCATTAAGGAGGATAGAGAGTAAATACTCATACAGTGTAGCTTAACATTTTTTAGGTTCTAAGTAGTCTGCATTGCAGTCATCTGGCCAGGTGTAACACATTTTAATATTTTTCTTTTTTTTGTCTTTCTTACACATGGGCATCTCCTCGTCTCTTCTTTTTCCCACCGTCAGCTTTCTGGGTACAGTGAGAGAAAAGATAGAGATAAAATAAAAAAGAGTAGGAAAAAACAAAACAGAACAGGAAAAAGATTAAAAGAAATTAGGTGGGAAAGGGCACAAGAATTGTTGAAGAATACTAGAAAATGAGTGGAGAGAGAAAGATAAACGGAGTGAAAAAGGTAGGAGGAAGGAATAGAGAATGTTTCAGAAAATGTAGATGGGAAATTGGAGGTGGTACACATGGAGAGATGGGGATAGCTTGCTGGCAGAGGGGAAGATGAGTTTTAGAGGAGCTTCAAAGAACAGATGGATGCAAGTCAATGAGGAAAGATCAGGAAGAGTGATGCACAAGTATTTCTAGACATATAAAGTCCATCTGGGCTGGATTCACAGCACAGAAACGACCTACCATGCAGAATCAGACATGCTTGTGTAGTGTCTGGCGCATCTTCTCATTTTGCAACTGTTACACCATACAACCTGGTGGGAATACACTGTAGAAGGGAAACAAATACAAAAAACCTGGAATCTCAACAGGGCACACCTGAAGAACTCCTACTGAGGGTATTATGCTTTGGTGGGATAATAATTCTTGCCTTACAGCATGTATAGATAAACAGGGTACTTTTTGTCAGCTCAGAAAATTGATATAAAAAAGCTTATACTGTAAATACATTTATTCCCCGCAGCAGACTAGCAACCTGCCTCTCGTGTCCCGCCTGTCGTCCGAAATCCGCCAGGACTAGGCTCCGGCACCCCTGTGACCTCATGGAGAATACACAGTTCAGAAGACAAAACAAAATACATTTATTTCCTTTCGCTTCCGTTTATTGACACTGTGATTCTCCCCCCCTCCTCTCACTCTTTGTGAGAGGACATGTGTACCACCTCCAATTTCCCATCTACATTTTCTGAAACTTCCTCTATTCTTTCCTCGTACCTTTTTCACTCCTTTTATCTTTCTCTCTCCACTTATTTTCTAGTATTCTTCACAACAAAGAGTAGATATCTTTTAATTGCATGCACTGTTGCTGCAAAAGCACTTACTGAGTATCCTGAGATACAAATAGAATGTGGGCGTGGCGGAGAACAACGTCCATTGCCAACAACGACCTGTGGCTTGAATTGTAGCTGAATACTTGATTGTACTGCTTACAATGACTCAAACAGCTTTTTGATGTGAGAATACCATTAAAACACTGTTTAAACCTGATAATGCAATTTATTATTCATTTAATTCATTCAATTACTGGAAGGGAAAAAACTAATTTTTTTAGAACAAGTTTGTGCAACTTAGAGTGAAAAGTGGGCCAGTATGAAGTGAAAATAATGTGCTCTGCCATGTTTCCCACAAATTAAGAACTTTTTCAAAAAGTAAAAAACAAGTACAAAACATACATATAAATTTAAAAAAAATATTACGTACGTCACAAAACACGTACGGTACTAGAAAAAAAGAAATATGTTGGTATGAGAACAGATGTTGAGTATTTATTTTTATTCAATAAATATGGAACTTTTTTGGGGAAAAAAAGTATTTGCTCGTATTGTTAAAGTTGTTTTGTTTTTTATGCTGCAAAATGAAACTACAAAAGGCAACCACAAAAACCTAATAATTGATCAAATAGAAGTAATCCATGCATCATCTTTATAGAGTTTTCAGAGATGTGTAAGAAATTCAAAACAATACAACTTTATTCGACTTTTAAGTCAAAAAGATGTCTTACAAGATACCAAATATTCAAAACACAAATACTTTTTTTAAAATTGTTGAAATTCTTTTTCTTAACACTGTCACACACAATACAATTAAAATAATAAATAGTGCACAACTGTTTGAAATAGGAGTACAGTCACTTGCACATCAGTTACTGATGTCTGATAGACAAATCAATGGAGGCAAATGTTGATGGAAACATGTCCTGCTCAAAATGATGTACAGCATGACAAAATTCCTTCACTTTCCAGGTAAAGCTCTATTTGATGCAAGCTTTATTTCCTATTAGGTAATGTCCAACTGACTCTGTAGCCGCGGGCCAACCTGGAGTTTCCTGAGCTTCATTCTTGACCTCGGCTCCTGCCATTCCAAACGTTCCCATTCACATCCTCGGGGCTGACAGAAACATCAGCTCTATAATTCAGTAACACTGAAGCCAAATGATAAACATGTAAACGGGAGTGAAGAGGCAAAAAGGTCAAAACGGAGAGGCTTTTGTTTTAATGTGTATGTGGTTATGTCTGGGCAGCTTCTCAGAGAAGGTGGCATGTTCCATTACCCAGCTGTGATTTAGCTCACTCACAAGTAATAGTCAGCCCTGGTGGGGTCATCGGAGGGCCACTGTGGAAGAGTGGGAGTGTAGAAGGAGAAGAAAGTAGCAAATGGCAGAATAAGAAAAGGATTAAAAACTGAAGTGAGCAGCAAAACTGGACAAATGGACCACGACGTGAGGACAGAAAGAATTAGGCAGGTGTCTTGAAGTGCCTTCGTTGATGGACATGTTGGCAACCTGGCAGTGGTGTGGTTTCAGGGAAGATGTGTGTGTTTGACGCGACCATTGACTTTCGTGACAGCAACATAGCAGACTGGCTTAGCCGTCACTCCTGGAGCCTCAGCATCACACAGCCACCTGTCCTCTCTAATCAGAGCTGCATGTGTCCTTCTGTCCGGCTTACACAAGCAAGACGAAGCGTGACGAAAGGATGACAAAAATGAAAGAGGGCTTTGGAACCGCAAGACCATGATGAAAAAGCACAGAACATAGTGAGAGCGAAAAGCTTCCCTGTGTGAGCAGAGTAAAGTGTGAATGTGCAGTGACAGGTCTGCATCTCTTCACCGATGCGTGGGATGACTGTCCACTAATGTCCTTCATTGTCTTCTGACGTTTGCAATGTGATTGGTTAGTCACAGCCTTGTCACTCAGTGTTTTTATCATTTCATCACTTGGGTGTATGAGAATTCTGGGCTACACAGTTAATTATGTGCCCTGTTCACATCGATTCATTTAAGACTTCGCTGAATTGCTCTCATTATAGTAAAGACAGAGCTTGATAAAGTCTGAACAACAGACATTTTCAAAAAGACCATCTACAGGTTCTAATCTATTTTACTTTGAATTGTTCTCTTTCGCTTTGAAAATTACCCTAGAGTTTATGTTCATACTGCAGATATTGATGATAAAAATCATTGGGCATTACATTCTACTTTGTAATTAAATAACAAAAAAGTCCGTCTGCCACTGTTCCCCCCTTGACTCATACTGCATATCACATTTGCAGCAAATAGATACTACGTATCCAGGGAGGCTCTATTGTATTGAGAGACAGAAGGGTGCCAACAAAAATTATTGAGATGCTTTTTTTTTTTTTAATCTATATATAGTTTAACAAGGTGATGTGCTGTGAGGTTCATATCTGGGGAGGCACTGACTCCTCAAGAGTCCACTGAACCTCTTATCTCTAACAGAGTTGCAGGTGGTGCTAAAGCCTATCCCAGCTGATTTCAGGCGGAAGACACGGTACACCCCGAACAGGTCAACCATCCACACATACATTCCTAAGGGCAATTTCATAATGGCCGACAACCTAACAAGAATGTTTCTGGAGAGTGGAAGGAAACCGGAGTACCCAGAGAAAAACCATGGATACACAGGGAGAACATGCAAACTCAACACAGAAAGGCCAGCTTTCCAAGCCTCACTAGTTTAAAAGTTTGAAATAAATATGAATAACACATTTCCACATTTGTAAAATCATGTGAAAATATGTCAATTTGCTTTTATTACTTTAGAGCAAACTATCTACTATGAGGTGTCAAACATGCTGCCATAAATGTCTCTTTATGCATCCCTTTAAACTGCATATCAATACTTGCTTGAATATATCAGCAGTTTTCATCCTGAATGAGTATATCATACTACCGAGTATGTACAGTCCCACAAGTTAAAAGCTGCATAAATTTTGAGTGTGTTGTGTAGTTGTGGGAGGTGTGTATTTCTGCCTGGAAAGGCTAACGGAAAGGCAGAGGGTGTTCTCCTTCCATCCGTGACAGATTTAGTCATAAATCTGTTAGATTAATACACACTCTCCCAAGGACTCTCATAGTGTGTGTTGTTGAAACACAGGAGTCACTTAAAGCCAGACCCCTGGCACTATTTGTCTTCAGCTCCACTCCTCATCACTGTTATTGATGCCCCAAACAGGATCACAAACATACACACCACACACACACACACTCATGCATGTGCAAAAACAAAAGAAAAAAAAATCTTGTGAACAATAAAACAGCTAATGAACAAAAAACAAATATAGAAACACAAACTTACTTTTGATTGATAAAATGAGTTTATTTCTTTACCAAGTAATGAAATAAGTGTGTCAACCCCACATGCAATGTTTTACTTTCCTAATAATTATATAAAGATATGAACTTGAAACACACCTTGCTATTGAAATTTGACCTAACTATTCAACATACCTTGATCACCATCTTATTCTTTATAGACATTCGTTCCCTGCAGGAATATAAACAATCAGCATGCAACCACTTTTTAGCTAAACAGTGCCCTCTTTGAATGGAAATAGAGGTGAAAGCTCTCAGTGTCTGGGCGATTATTAATATTATTCCAGATGGATTCAACTTTATTTTCACATTTGCCTCCCCACAAGCAGCAATAAAAGAATTCACAGCACCATGGGAAGAAAACGCAGCAATGCGTTGATTTTAATCCGTTTACATCTTATTTTTAAAGAAATAGAAGGAAGATTAATCTACCAGTGGGGAGAAAGTAAGTTGTTTCATACATCCCTGAGCAGTCTTTTATAAAGATGGCCTGAAAAGGATGACTTAATTCCCTGATGAAATCTGACTCACAAATTGCTCTCAAAGTGCTTAAATGAGAAAGATCTACTGAAAGAACTGGGTTTAAACACTCATACGTATTTGAAGAGACTTTTATCCCTGAAATGATCTCTATCGATTTTAATGTACACCACAAATTTTTTTTGGGATCCGAGGAAAGCACTCTCTCACCGTGGATCTTAAACGCTCAGTTAAAGGGATGCATTCATTCCATCTTTATTTTGCATAACTCAATTTGAGGTTTGCAAGAAGATGGGAATTACCCCTCATCTGCCATAAACAAGTTGGCCAATCACAGGACATGTACAGTACGTGCACAAACTTAATTTTTAGATCATCCACTAACAGAACACAGCTCTTAAAACAGGAAGTCTTTTTGTTCATATTACTACATATTACATACTGCAATTTCCCCATTGTGGGACAAAGGTACTCTTAATTCTTAATGATAATGATTAGTATTCTTCTTCTTGTGATGAGAATCTGCAATGCCATTCAATCACACATTTAGGCATATAACAATAACTGTGTATAGGAACTGGACAGACGAAGCCATTTCTGCGCGTATGCCAAATAGCAAGTAGCTTCTTGGCTCCAAAAACCTCGGTGCCTAAAACAGCTACTATTACTTAGTCACTATTTTTGTCATGATCTTTTACCTTGGTAATGAAGCATTCTTCATTGTTCTGATTTTTCATAGGACAAGTTATTCGCGTTATAACTGGCCAATTGGGTGGATCACCTAAAAACAAAACGAGTCTGGCCTCTCTATGTGGTGATGTTTGATAAGTTTAATTGGCAGCTTTTTTTACCCAATGACAGCAGGGAGCGCGACATTGAATCAGATGGAATGGCTGCAGGGTCTCCAGTGGCAGGGCCTTGGTTTGCAAGCTGGTTGTCATGCAAACCCAGACTGAGCAAACGAACACATCTTTCCAGCTCCAAAAAAATTCAACATGACACCGTCCATAGGGTAGAAAATGCCAACTGAATTGGTTTCATTTTGATGGAGTTGAACGTTATGGGTGTCGTCACACTCTCAATCTTCATCCTGTTTTACAGCCAAAAGTAAAGATCACTAACTTAGATATATAACCACTCCTTTTCTTTACCCAATACCTTTACTGCTACAAAGTGGCATACCAGTAAACTCAAATGGAACTGCCAGGGAATTTATACTGCATCTACTTTTCTATAGAAGATATGTTTTAGCAGCTCCATAAATACTGTATCTGATGCTACTGCAATTTTTTTGTAAATACCCAGTCTGCTCTGACCATAACTCAAATGTACAGTTGTACCAAATAGTACATTTTCTTTTTCTTGATTCCCTGGATGTTTACTGTGTTGAATAAAGAAATCTAGTTTGTATTTTTCAAACCACCTCTTTTGATTTGGAGGTGGCTATGGAGATAGTAGCATGGTGTCTGGGCGATATAAAGTCAATTCAGATAAACCTCATTAGAAATATTTTCTTTACTTTTTAATTAGAGACAACTCCTTTCAGTTGAAGGCTAGACTGTACTGTCCTTGACTGGAACAGCATTGCATTGATTACCTGATTAATTTGTTTGAGGTAATCAAGCGACCTCAGGTGAGAACGATCTTTTCTCTGCTCAGCCAGAGAAGATGGTTGATGGAAACCAGATGTAGTAAAGAAATGTTCTTTGTCTGCTTATATTTGCTAACTACTTTAAGAGGATGGATATTTTCTATCATATACTTTAAATATCGACCTTAAATTCCCTTGGTGGGGCATTTTTTCTTCTTGGCTTCCCTCCGATTTGTTACTATAATTTTTCTGAAATAAAAATCTTTTTAAAACCAAAAGTTTGTTGCAAGAAGTGTCTTTTTTTTTTAACTTTGTTGGGAACCCACGACAAAAGACCACAACAATCAGTCAGTCACCTTCTTAACCGTCTATCCCTGACGGAATTGCAGGGGGTGCCAGAGCCCATCCCGGCTGATTCGAGGCGAGGGGCAGATACACACATACACACACACTCATTCCTAGGGGCAATCATTTAGTTGCCAATCAACCTGACATACATGTTTTTGGAGGGTGGGAGTAAACCGGAGTACCCGGAGAAAATCCACGCATACACGGGGAGAACATGCAAACTCCACACAGAAAGGCCATTGTTCCAAGCCTCGTCCCCACCCGTGACTCGAACCCATGACCTTCTTGCTGCGAGGCAAATGTGCAACCACCACGCCACCGTGCTGCCCTGACCACAACAGTAACACAAAGTAATAGTTAAATAGTTAGTCTCATCATCTGTGTTTATGATGAAGTTAACAGTGGTTAGTGATCAGAGACTCTAAGCAGTGGATGGATGGAGAGATGTGAAAAGTCAACAGAGACAAAGAAATAGGGAAAATCAATCTACAACCACCAATCTGAATTGTTCAGTAATGAAATAATGTTTGAAGACTCACACCAAGAATTTTCTAACCTACACACCCTAAGTACATTTCTAAGATTGTCTTCAAATTCTTTTATGTCGTATATACAAACTTCATTATTCATGTTTTTTATCTTAAAAGAATGACACTACTGTGCTTCACTCTTTCGTTACTCATTTATGAGTGTTTTATTAATTCAAACAATAGTGAAAACTTAAGAAAACTCAGTGATATTTTTTTCTTTCTGTAGAAGCCATGACATTGTATAATGAATCATGCAATTGCTCATATTAAAGTTTATTTGCTGTCCCAAAATGTGCTATACCACTATGGATCAATTACTCTCCTGTGCTCCATTTCCATAGGATCTACTTTTTAAATTCCAAAATATTTATTTTGTTTAAGTATCTCGGGGTCTTGCTCACGAGTGGGGGTAAGATTGAGCGGGAGATCAACAGGCGGATCTGTGCGGCATCAGCAATAACTAGGACGCTGCATCGGTCCATTGTGGTAAAGAGAGAGCTGAGCCGAAAAGCAAAGCTCTCGATTTACAAGTCGATCTACATTTCAACTTTCACCTATGAATGAAAGAACAAAAAGAATGAGATCGCGGATACAAGCGGCCGAAATGAGCTTCCTCAGTAGGGTGGCTGGGCTCTCACTCAGAGATCAGGTGAGGAGCTCTGCCATCCGGGAGGAGCTTGGTGTCGAGCCGCTCCTCCAGGTCGAGAGGAGCCAGATAAGATGGTTCGGGCATCTGGTCAGGATGCCCCCGAGCGCCTCGCGGGCGAGGTGTGTCGGGCACGTCCCACCGGGAGGAGACCAAGGGGCAGACCCCGGACCCGCTGGAGAGACTATGTCTCACAGCTGGCCAGGGAACTTTCCGGGTGAGCTGGAGGATGCAGCCGGGGGTGAGAGAGGCCTGGGCTACCCATTTGAGGCTGTTGCTTCCGCAACCCGACCCCGGAACAAGCGGAAGATGACGGAACGGAATATTTATTTTGTTTTTACATGTTTGGAGTGACAGGCATTTTATTTTAAAGTAAAAACACAGGACAAACTTTGAGTCTTAACAATGAGTTTGTCCAAGAATGTGTTTGCCTGTGCGAACTTTTCGATGTAAATGATTGATGTGAGGCGTCACAGCTCAAGCTTGGCTTTGTTGATGTGTTTGAAGGCTCTCTTTGTCAGCAGATAGACAGTGCAGTAACATGAGTGGCACCACACTGACTCATCAGCCTACTGATTGCATGACTTCAGTCCTACCCAACACTATCCATCAAGTATTAATAGAAAACAGGTAAAGTTCAAGATTCTTTCTAGCCTATTCTCCACAGTCAGTCAGTCAGACCGAGCATTGATCTGAAGTGGCTTTGTCGTCTCTTTTGTTTGCCCCTGCCATGGTAGACAGCTGACCAGTGCCCATATACCTATTAAGCCTTTTGCGCACCATAAAATTCAAAGCTATAATTCAGAGAATGCCTGAAATTGCAGAGCTGACAGTGCCTGTCCCAGTGAATCAGAACTCAGATGAACGAGAGGTCTAGAGATGTCACCAACATAATAAACAGGGCTTTGGCCTACAACCTCTTTTCTTTGTGAAGCTTGAGGCCCAGGCAGGGCTGAGGTTAGTCCCCATCTAACACCCGCGATTCCTATTGATCCAGCAAGGATTGATGTCCACCAGTGGCTGATTTAGCTCCAAACGCCACCAGGTTTGTCTCCTCTGAAAGGATGGACTGAGTAAAACATTCAGGTGCCACTATGTACAGGTTGTCAAGTCTTCTCTATTCCTCTGACCCTTTATTTTCAGTACTACTCAACAATATTCTATTAGAGTTTGTTTAAAGCAGTTACTTTTTATTTTAAGATAAAGAAGTTTCTAGGACGTTGTTACAGTAATGAAGTGTATTTGTTAGATCTTTTAGAGAACCTTGGAGCTTTGTTTTGCTTTCCAGTCAATCGGCTCGACTCCTAATTGTGCTCATCTTTCCTTCCAGCTCAGTCTGTCTCTGCTCTCTGACCTAGGCTGTTTAAAATTTAAATGGTCTCAATATTTTACAGATCTTTTTTTCTCTGATCTTTCCTCAATACAAAGCCATTGTGAAAAAAGTAGAAATTCAATCATTTTATTAAATGGATGGGAATTGTTACATTGTTAGAAAATTGACTGGTGCATCTGGTTAAGCAGCTTCGAGTAGATCAAGTAAATCTAAAGAATTAACATGTCTCCAAATCCAGCAGGAAAACAGGAACATTCTTTTCTTAACTTGTTCCAAAGTAGCTCCTAATGTTTGTTCTGGTTTCACTTTAGAACCTCTTTTGAAAAAAGTGGAGATTTTCTGGGAAAAGACTCGCAGGATAATAGAAGAGTAAGTTGAAGTAGAAAGATGATTCATCCAGCTCATTGCTCTTGTCGCATTTCAGAGTTGAGGGAATGGGGCGGGGTAACGTTAATGTGCACTGTATCATTCATAACAGTACTACTGGCATCACTTGGAGCTAAATACCATCATTTGTCAGGGGAAAGGGCTTGGTGCCACAGTGTTGCAGATAAGCATTAGAAGGATATCGGCTTCACACATACACGTACAGACGCTGCATATTTGTGAGGAATATTAAATTGCCAAAACTGAAATGTTGGTCGTTATTACTTGGTTAAATATTTTTACTTAAATCTTCTATTTAATCATTGAACCTACTGTGGGGGTATTTTATAAAGCTGCAGGACATGTGGTCATATATTTTACATGAAACTACAGGTACTGATTTTGCTCAGGTTTAATAAGGATTCAGAGATGAAACTTATAAGAATTGAAGGTTAACCTGAGTTGAGTCCCCGGAACCTTTGTCCCCATGAGCTTTGGAACCACTTAAACTTCAGTTATAATTGGAATACTCTTGATCTTTATATCAATACAAAACTCAGAGGCTAATATATTTCAAGTTTTTATTTAAAAAAAACAAAAAAAACCCTACTATTTAATTCCTTCTTCTTTAAATTGGAATTAAAGGAGTTAATAGGAATTGGTATGTGTTTGAGTGCCAAAGTATTAGTAGATAAATAACTTAGTATTCATGGTTCGTCATTTGAACCGCTTATCCTTTGTGGGGTCTGAGTGACATGCCGGAGCCTATCCCAGCTGATTTCAGGCAAGCGGTAGGATACACCCCAAACAGGTCACCGGTCTGTTGCGAGTGTTCATGGTTCCAATATAAATTTAAAATTGTCATGTCATCTTCAGCTTACCTGGGATCTAGTTTCAAAGCAACAGCCTTAACCCCAAACTACCCTCTCCCAAACCACATCTTTCACCTTATCTGGGATAATACCAATGCATTCCTTGGTCAGTTGTGATACATAGTCCTTCTAGCAGGTTCTGGACCAACGTCTGGCCTCCCTCTGATGGGACGTTACCAGAATATCTGGCAAGATCTGGCAATATCTGGCATCAGATGCTCAAACCACCTCATCTGGCTTCTCTCTATGCTCTAGCTCCAGCTCTACTCAAAAACCCTATCAAATGGCAGAGCGCCTCACCCTATAATTTTGGCCGCTTATCTTTACAATCTCCTACTTATGACCACCAAGAGCTGGTGATCATAGTTTGGGGTAAAAACTTAAAACCTTCTGATAAATAGACTGTCTTGCTTCTTGGGTCACTGATTAAAAGTTCTAATCACTGCAGATGCTGCAAAAAAACAACCGTTTACCTCCCACTCCATGCTTTCCTTACTTTCTCTTGTATACTGACCTACACATTCTGGAACCCCTCCACTAAGGCCAGTTATTAAATCAAATTAGCTCATAGAACATCATTGCCCTGCAGTTGTCTAAAGGCTGAGAAGCCTTAAGTTTCATGGGTTTTAAGTGTCAGAGTTTAGCCAGAAAATGTAACTCAGCAAATATATCCTGGTTATTACTGAAAGAATGTTAGTCTTAAATTAAAAGAAAACATCGTTTTTACCAGTGGTTGCAGTGTAAATGTCTCTACCTACCATGTGTTGTCATAAAGTGGTCATAATTCTCTTTTTATTCATCCATTAAGTTATTTATCATCATATCGTATTGAGCATGTCCGCCAACATGAACACACAGTTCCTCCACAGCCGACAAAGTCAAATCAGAGGAAAAAAAAACCCTGTTATTATTGATGACTTTGAGGTAAAATGCTTAATTCGCACAGTCTTCAACTAAATTATAGCTCATATTGGAAGCTTTTGAATTTGCATAAATCTCATTAGACTGCAATGAGAGGGGTTCATAAATCGTTATATTAATTAGTCATTTTGCCATCCTTTCATAGGAAAATGGAGCGTATTAATAAAACGAGAGGGATGTGTGATTGTGAGGCCTAATTGGTTGCTGTGTTAAGAGGTCTGGTGCACAAGTGACAGACATGATTTAGTTTGGCTTTTCTTCTTTTGTCTGATCAAGTACCTGCGCAGAGAAACATGGAAGGAGTGTGTTTGTGTGTATGTTCACAAAATGTGTGTCTGAGCCGTTTATTTACTCTTCCTCTTCTTTTTATTTGCGTTAAGTAAATTGTAATTGCAAATTGTTAGCTGCGGGTCTTCACTAGCATAGTTTTTCTTAAAGATTTATAAACAGAATCTGCACAACTTTAATTCTACCTTTTATTAGAACAATTTTCAATGTGTGTTTAGAAGCAATGACGGTTCTACACCATGCACATTCAAACTGTGACTGTTATCAACTGATTATAGCTTCATCCAGAGCAGAAAACAAATTAAGCTATGTATGTGGGACATTTTTATTTAACTATTTAAATAGTTGGATTAGTTTCTGTATTAATCACTGGTCTTTCTGTGTGGAGTTTGCGCGTTCTTTCCATGTATGTGTGGGTTTTCTCCAGGTCCTCCGGTTTCCTCCCTCACTCCAAAGACATTCATGTTGAGTTGATTGCCTGCTACAAAATTGCCCCATGAGTGTGTGTGTGTGATTGTCTGGCCTAGCAACAGATTGGTGACCTGTACAGGGTGTACCCTTTACCCAGGGTGTACCCCCGGTGAGATGGATGGTTCAGCGGATGAATAAATGAATAATAGAGGTTGTGATCGTTGGAATTTTCCTACGAAGCTGTAATCACCACATTTTTGTTTTGCATCATCCCAATGACGTGGTTCTGTCTTATACTTTATTTTCTATCTAAATGAATGAAGGCTACCTCACTTATTAAATCATCTACAAATGTATGCATTCTCACTCAGTGTCTTTGTATAATTTGTTTGGTGTTTAAAATAAGAATTATTGAACATAAAACCCTAACTGCTTAGTCTTCTGTAAGGCAGAAGTTCTTTGAAACATTACAATTCCCCGACCGAGTGGTTTCCCTCTGGTCAGTAATGAGATTTGCCCTACTGCATAGCAGGTGTCAGTGCTCATCTTTGTAACTGTCCTAACCACAGTTTTCCTGACACATTTGTCCAACATGATGTTTTAGCCAACTTATTGGCACACCACCTCTGGATTTGATTATCTGGCTTGTCAGAGCCGATTTGTGATTAATGAAGTCTGTGAACCACTGCAGCACCAATTAAAAATTCCCTAGCCTTGCATGTTTAACTGCAGTTTAGTGTTCTTACACAACATTTTGCACTGAAGGCAATTCATGATGGTAGAACGACTGCAGAACGACTAATATTGTGGCAAGAATTTTCATTTTCAGTCTTTCAGTCATTCACATACTGTATATATTGATGTCTATATAAATAAATAGAGTAAAATTCCTTCTCGTTTAAAATCATGCAAGACCTCTCACCCCTGTGTTTCCCTTTAGGTTCGTCTGTCGCTCAGCTTAAAGCACATGATCCAGAGGGGGAGCCGCTTATATTCGGGGTATCAGGAGAAGAAGCGATGAAGTACTTTTCTGTGAACAGAGAGACCGGTGTGGTCTGGCTTCGACAACAACTAGATCGAGAGGTAAACAGATCACACATACCCCACACTTACTACCAAAGTACCAAAAAATTACCTCATATTAGGCCATTTTTGACAACACCAGATAGGTCTTAAATTATCAAATGATGAAAGACACTATTTTACTCATACTCAACAAATCTTCCTTTGCTTCTGCTGTTCTTGTGAGCTGCATGTTCATAAAAACTTGATGATGATTTGTGTTTCTGTTTTCAAACAGACAAAGTCAGAGATGCAGGTCGAGTTCTACGTGAGTGACATTCAAGAGGTGAGGCACAAGATTTGTGATCATAGTTATGACACATCTGTTGTCATGCTGACATCTAGAGAAACTATGACCACGTGTCGGTTATACATCTGGAAGTTTGTCTCCTCTTCAGTCTGTCATGTATAGTGTAACTCAAATTGTTGTCTCATGTTTCTGTAAATTGTGTGATCTTTAAAGAAAAACAAAAAAAGACCAACAGTTATTATTGTTCTTTAGGTTGTCAAAGATACAGTGAACATTCAAATTGGAGATGTGAATGATAATGCACCGAACTTCCACGGGCAGCCGTACACTGTTCACATTCCAGAGGTAAGAATGGCAAAATGTGTTCAATCACATGGTTCAAGTTAACACAATAAAGATATTCTTTTGCTTTTTTTTTTTTTTTTTACATAAAACATAAATTCAATATTATAGCATCACATATTGTCAACAATGCCATTTCTTTTTGAGGTGGATTTTTTTTTTAATTTTTTGCTGTTTCCTGTTCCACTAACAACAAAACAATAATTCGCTTCAAAAAAAAAAAAAATGGGATGAGATCTGCAAAAAAAAAAAAAAAAAATTCCAACCACAAAAAATGAAACTATATTATTGTTAAAAAAAGGTAAGGAATTTTCTTTAATCAAACCTCTTCATGAGGCATTCTGTCACTACTGGAAATTGGTTTTATTATGATCCATCCATGTTTCAAAGAGCAGTCTTCCAGCTCATGTTTAAGAGTCTGCGTAGCTTCATTTAAACCGTGTAAAATGAGTTTTAGCAATGAGGACTTCAATTTACATTTTCCTCCCAGTTCTTCCTGCTTCTGTCTTCTCTCTAAGTGTGATACCTCTCTCGTTTTCTCTCCTCTTTGGTCCCCTCATCTAATCCTTGATATGAAGTAATTGCCAGAATGGAGTGAACTTCAAACAGAGACTTGATTCCACACACAAAAACACACCCACTCGCCTTGTAGTGTTTATATTGAACACATACCCCTTTTCTGACTCTTTACCAAATCTTCAAAGCCACCAGCATTTTCCCTATGCAATCCACTAAGTTAGACAAACAAATGGAAAAGTATTTAGATGTGGTTGTTTAGATCACCCACAAGTGAAGATTCCCAGAGGCCACTGGAACTAGAACTCAGATATAAGGGACTCGCTGAATGTCTACAAGCAGACTTCTCTAGCTCAGAGGAAAACAGATTTCAGTTCAGCCCAAAAGAAGGACTGCTTTTGACCATCAATGCCTCACTGTTTTAGTTTTTGATCATTCAGTTTTGAAGAGTTGACTTTTGCTATAACGTATTTCACTTTTCACGGTCTTGCAATTTTGCAATTTTTTTAGTTCTAAGTTGCAGCCTTATTCTCTACATTGTTTTCTGCGTTCATTTTCACTCATTGTGTTGTGAGGGCTAATTGACTATTCCTACATTAGACCGGGAGGGGCAACTTACACCCACTCACAGGGGGTAAAACTGTTTTTGTGCACCCATTCTTCACAAATTCAGTTCAATTATGTTTGCATAGCTCAAAATGACAAAACAATTGTCTCAACGTGCTTCACATTGTAGATTTAAAAAAGTACAATATATATATATATATATATATATATATACAGTATATATATACAGAAAATCACAGGTAAAAGGCAACTAAACGAAAGTCAGCTAAACAATTTCAGGGCATTCCTACCTTTAGACCCTTCTTCACAGTGAGGAAAAACTTTAAAAAAAAAAAAAAAAAAAAAAAAAGAAAAAACCTCATGGGGACCCACAAAAAAGAGAGATCCCTCCATCGAGACAAGCAGCCAATGTGTTTAACACTGTTAATCAAAAATGAGCTTGTTCTACTCTTTAGCAATATATCTACCCAAAACTACCCTCCTGGTTGGCTTGTAACTTTTTCTGATGTCAATTTATGTTTGAAGACCTAGATTAAACCTAGACTTAAATTTCTCCATTCGTTTCTTTGAACCTGCCAAATTTTGCAATCCTTGAAAGAAAACTTGATGGATCTTTTTCTAATCTTGAGAGAAAACACCCTGATTAAGATCATTGCTTCAGTTTTTGTTTAAATTAGTAGTAAACAAATGTACACTTTTGTTTTACAATATGTTTGAATGGAATGTCTTGAGGTTATTGTTCCAAATGTATCTCACAGTAAGGAAGACCTGATCAACCAATACCGAATGAAAGGCAGCTGTGCAATCACCAATAGGTGTCTCTAATCAGGCAGTTGAGGGTACGTCCGAGGCTCTTTGGTGGGGGGTGGAGCAAGGAAACTATGACAAAATAACACTAGGACAGCATTAGAATGAGTCTGGTCAGAAACATTCATTCACAAATAAAAATTCATATGATAATGACTTTATCCAAAGTGCTTGAAAAAAATGAACAGTGAATTGATTTGTATTTCGACAACTGGATGTTAAGATTAAAGGCATCACTCTATCTAATCTTTTCATAGAGAGTGTTTTTTTAGAAAATTTTGCAGCTGTCTTACTTTCTTTCTAGTTGCACAATGTTTTACTTTATTCTTTTTTTATCACCAACCTTATTATTTCTCTGCAACTTTTTGTACCTGCATTTTTATGGCCTCATTACCTCTGTGGCCTTGCCTGACCTGTAACGGGCAAAGCAAACATGCTGCAACATCACTTCATCATACTGTCACTCTCTGGTCATGCCACAGTAGCTGAGGTTACAGTGCCATCAGCACATCAGCAGAAAAGATTGGGAAAGGTGATTGATGCGAAGAATGACGGTGAATATAAAGGGACAAGACTGACAGAGCAACAAAGGATTTACGTTATAAGATTCAGCGCAGACTAAACTACACAAAAGGAAACGGCAGAGGCCAAAATAAAACAACATGGGGGCTTAGAAGGGCTGTCCAAACAGGGGAAAAAATTTGTTTTAAAGTAGATCTGAACAACAGAAAGCACACAGCAGTGATAGTGACAAGGTGAATGAAAAGTAGAAAGGCTGCATGTTAATGTTATTTTAATTTGTGGGGACGTGATGATGGTAGAGGGGAGCAGGTGGGCCAATAGCATTTCCTCTGTCTGTGCTAATGAGCCGGACAGATTTATAACTGTCACACGTTCATGAAGCCAGAAGTAAAGACTGGATCAAAAGAGCTATGACTGTCACCAGCAGATAGATCACAATTCATTGCAGTATTACGTGACTAAAGGGGAGGGTCACAACATTCCCCTACTAAAATCGGCAATCTTCCACAGAGCTTCATCTTAAAACATACGTCAGTGATCATGTTCACTAGGACAACTTTTAAGAATACTCTTTCCTTAAAGCTTGCACACCTTCCTCCAACTTTTCACTTCTTTAAGACTGAGAACTTTTATTGTTTCCTCTAAAATGATGTCCAGCATTTCTCTGCCTGTCATCAGTGAGACTTTTTTGCTCAATAATTGATTGCACAAAGTCTTTCTCTTATTTGTAAATACTGTTTTTTTTTTTCTGTTCCTGCTCTTGTAGATTGTAAACCACCAGATGATGATAGCTAATGATGCCCGTTGCTTAATACTTCTACTTTTTACAACAAATTGAGTAGATTGGCTCAGCATTCTTGTCAAAAGTATTTTCTCAAGTGTATTTTGCAGTTGGGGGGATTGTTTTCATGTGTGAATGACAAATACACTGTATGTGAACAGTTTAGTTTGTTTATGCAACGTTTGATGTACAGTAAATGTGATGCCAAATGTCGCTCAGTGAGGTTTGTCACATATTTGGAGGAATAGGACAAACTAAAAAATTGGTATAGAAAGATTGATTATACATCAAGCCTATAATTTAAGAACAAAAGACATACAGTATGTATTACTCTATATGTCTGCTACATTATTTCAATTACGTACCCAACAAAATTTGATTGTGCTGCTTCAGAGGTGTTGATTTATTGTTTTTTTCCCCCCCATACTCTTGTTGATTTACAACCTTTCAATTTCATTAAAGTTTGGTCTTTCATTGTGGATCTTCTATTTTGTACTTTTTTCCCCTTATTCTCTTGCCAACGCTCTCATACGTTTGCTCCCCTCGCTATCACGCATTGCGGCATTTGATAACACAGTAACGATGCACACCGATTGCATAGCAGTTCCGACCAGACCTGTAATGCAGCATATAGAGGGATTAAATCTATTGGCAAGCACGCAGATGGAGTATAGCCTCCAAGTGATAGATACTCCAACTTTTATCTGTTTGCTGTCTCTCAGGTATGTCAGGCCGGAGAGAAAATCCCCCCTCAGCCTCTATTTTCTATCAGCCATCTCTCAATGTCCCTTACTAACCTACAGTAAGCTCTGATGAACTATGGCTGAAGCTATTGAGCTGAGTTGCTCAAGTTAGAAGCCTTTTACGGGAAAGTCAGATATCTGATGCTAGAAAAACTCTCAAGTCTTTTATCTGAACACATTTCTGCATTTGACATATTATAGTATTTTCTTTTTTATAAACAATATAGCAGAATCAGAATCCCTAGGTGCCCTCAAAAATAGTTTGGCAAGTCTGTTTTTATTATATACAGTTCATAAAATGTCTCTATTGGGGAATGTTGTGATGGCCAAGTGTCCCCACTCTTCAACATCTTTGTGATGAGAGTATTTTTTTGGAAAAGACAAACCCAGTAAACCATCATGTCAGCCTCCAACTCCTGGATGCTGCTTCCTCCAAACAATTTTGAGTTCAATATTATGACAGCATTTCGTGCACTCAAAACACAAAAACACACACGAATGCACTCGTATTTCAGAAAATATTTGGCAGAGGGGTTTTGAGAGCCTCTATTATGCCTGTGAATGAGCTGTTTAGTGCTTGATGTGGGCTCTGGCTGCAAAACAGAAGCACCTACTGTTTGATGTGGCCCCTGTCAGGTGGAGCAGATAAATCTGCTTTCTTCCTTTCTTCTTTCTATTGCTCACATCTCTAAGCTAAAAATCTAAAATAATCCTATTCCTTTATCACCTCTTGTCCTAAATCTTAGAACGTACTGTAAGCAAAGGTGATTATTTTGCAGATGTCACATGCAATGCAAAGTTTATAATTTGAAGATTTCGTCCACATTTGAATTTTATTCTCATATAAAAACATACCAGAAGTGGTGTTCTATTTATTTCATGCATGTTTGAGTCATTTGCAATCTGTCCTGTCCAGTATCCAGATTCAATTCTAACAGGTTGTACTTGGCCAGGATTTTTGCAGAATACATGCACTCTGCTCACACTCGGTTCCAAAAGGTTGTGCCATTTTTATGAAAAAATAAGCTAACCTAGTACACTTTATACTGGATCTGCAGCTTCAAACAGGATCCATTAGGTTTTTTATGCACGTTTCATGCATAAATAAAATGAGTAGTATGCACCTGGATACTTACCTGTTTGTGCAGCATCGGCTGTGGCTGAATAAGCCGATGGAGGAGCTGCAGCTCCTACCACACTTGCTGCAAATGTGACACATAGGTGGTATGAGTCATGGGGTGAGCAGTGACAAACGGACTTTTTTGCCGTTTTTCTGTTCTCGAGCCAGCTCAATAAAGATTTTGACAGTTTCACGCCACCTGTAGTGGTTAGAGGTCACTGACTCGAAATTGGCTGCGTTGATGTTGCATGACTTCAGATCCTTCTTGTAGGCATCTTTGTACCACAAGGCCAGTCATCCAGTTGGTCATGTTCCTGTGGCCAGCTCACCATAGAGGATCTCCTTTGGAATGCAGCCATCATCCATCCTACATAGATGGCCTAGCCAGAGCAGACGCCTCTGTGAGAGGATGGTGAACATACTGGACATACGCGTCTGGGTCAGGACGTCCGCGTTGGATACTTGGTCTTGGTAGGTGATGCCTAGCAGATGTCTAAGGTTACACAGGTGGAAAGTGTTTAGTCTCCGCTCTTGGCAGGGATAGGTTGTTGGAGATTGTGGAGCCAAGATAAGTAAATTTGTCCACTACCTCCAAAGTGTGATCGCTGCAGCTGACGACCTGACACATGATGTTGGTCTTCCTGAGGTTGATGGTGAAGGCAAACTCGTACATGCTTCCGTGAAGCGGATGATTAGTTGCTGAAGGCCGGATTCGTTTTAGTATCTATTTATACTATGAGGAAAAAAACTGTTACCCCGTGAAAACACAATACTGCCTCTATAACTAATGTCTTCAGATTGCAGAGCTGTTTTTAGAACTTGCATTCGCATGCATTTGTTTTTAAATTACCCATAAAGTCATTGTGATACTGTCACCCCACAAACTAACAAACTTGCATTTCTCTCGTGGAAATTGACTCAAACACATACTCTGCCTCCTATAGCAGAAGTTGGATTTACCCCATAATTATTTCAGTATCTCCTGTCCTGGCCTTTCGCTCTCTGTGATAGAATCCAGTGGTTTCTGAGCTGAGTAGTGGCTGGTTGACAGGCGCAGGCCTCAAAGAGAATCCTGCCTGACACTAAGACCCTGAGCCCCATTGGGATGGATGGAGGGATTTGGGGAGAAAATAAAAAATATGGATAAAGTTAGAAGGTTAAACGTAAAACGGTCAATATTTTACTTACCATATCTCAGGTTGGTTTTTAATATAGATGTGGGCCTATAAGTCGACTTTAAACTCAATTCAGACTTATTTATTTATTTAAGATACCCTCCAAATATCATAATTGAATTAACAATATCACATCATATTGTCTAGGTTTTGGTTCAGCATTCACCCTGTATCATTCCTGGTTCTGTTTCTTGAAGGTTGTATTTTAATTTTCGATTTTATTGGATTTTTTTTCTCCATCTGCTACATCATTATGTCTGACAGCACTGATTAAAAGATTCCGCATGATAATCCTGCACAAACCAATCTAACTTCTGCACTTACTCTTCCAATTTTTAAGCAATTCGAATGCAGTGCATATGGCCAATTTATGAAGACCCAAGATGTTTGACCAGATGTTTCATGCAAGAAAAAGACTTGCGTTTCAGTTAAGGCCTGCCTCCGATTGAGTTTGAGTTTCACAGAGAAAAACACATTCGTTGCAGATAGTTTCCATCATGAATGATGATTTTCTGTGACGTTAGTGAACCTTTTAGGGTAAATAGCTCCTCAAGTGAGTTGTCAATGAGATTGTTGGGTCTGTACAACATTTTTGTGCATCGTTTCCACTCCGGAGGTTAACGCAACAAATACTGCCAACACATCATGCAGATGCTGCCACTCGTGAAGGTAAATCACCTCATACTCCTCTCTTTATCCTTCCCTTATTTACTTTATCCTCCTGAGCATGAAGAGCACCTTCATTTTTGTTTTATCTAGAGATGGGTGCAGATTTTGCTGTCAGGAAAGAGAAAGCTTGTGTTGGTGAGTGACCGTTACAAAGTATATTTCGGAGACAGGCTCAGAGAAAAGTAGAGGAAGGAGGAAAAGAGTGAGGAAGGGAAAGCACAGACAGAGAAACTGAGTTAGGGGTAAGATCGAAGAAGGAGTGAGGACCGCTTGAGCTCCCATGAGCCATTAAAGTTTGATTCACCCATTCCTCAGTCTTGAATAAATCAACCTGGCATTCCTTTTCTTTCAACTGAGCGGTTCCCACTCTTCCATGCTGGCTCTCACCCTGCCTTTAGCATTTTCTTTTTTTCTCTTTCTTGCTAATATTATCTTGGTACTATTGTGAATTCTGGCAATGTTTTGCTGACATAAAGATAGTTACACTTCCTGTCAGTCTCTTCATATTTTGAAGTTTATAGTGGAGAATGTAGTGGAAGAAATAAAGCTATAATGCTACTTTTTTTAATAATACGTTGCTCAAGAATAAGTAAGAAATAAATGTGTGTACGATAATTGTTCGGCCACAATGCGTAAAAAAACCATCATTGCTTTATGTTTGTTTTTTATACCACGCAAATTACCAAGTGACTTTGCATCTCAAGATGAATTCTTACCTCCTTCAGCATCCACTCACATCTGCATTACGGTCACAGATTCGTAAAGATGTTTGATGCCTTTCTAATCAGACTAATCAGGTTAGAAATGGAGCGTTATGATCAGCCAAACTCTGTAATAGTCATTTCCAACTTGGTGGTTCACACTTTTAGTAATGTCCTTAAATCTTCTGCTGATCACACAGAGCATAAATGTTTTCTACAGTACACTGCTCTGGTATATCTGCAGAGTTTTGTTATCAATATTTCCAAAAAAAAATTCCTTAGTACAGGTGAGGTTGTGAATGAATGTGTCAGCAAAAAATCTGAGCCATCCCCAGCATGCACCTTTGTGGCGGTGAAAACCTGTAATTTTGCAGAAATATTACACTGCTTTCTTCTCTTGTTAATGTGAATATATGTGGACATAAGCAGAACTCTTTGAAAACAAATAACTAGCTCATTTTTTTTCTCGAGGTTGTATTAAAAAAAACGACAGTTTTAAAAAAATAACTTCAGAATTAGATGCCACCTCCCGTGTTCTCTTGTCCTTTGGATTTCCAAGAAAATAGTGAGGAGTTTTCCATCTGTGTGCTTGTTTAAGCTTAAACTGTGACATAAATATTTCATTATTACAGTTTTTTTTCCCTGCAATCCTAGGGGTTCTGTTTTTATGTGAGAAAACTTCTTACAGTTAGTCAGTCAGAACTTTTTAGGCACAATATTATGTATACCAGATGTGGGCATCCTTCTGTCTCTATAGACAATGGAGTCTACACCTGAATACTTATCTGTTTGTGCAGTGTCAGCTGTGGCTGAATAAGCTGACGCAGCAGGATGACCCGAAAACAGTCATCCCATTTTAACCGTTTTCGGGTCTTCGTGGCCTTATGCGGGATATGTCTGTTCTCTTTGGCCTGATTGATACCAATTTTGACATATCCACACCACCTGTATCTGTCAGAGGTCACCATTTCTTTGTTTGTCATCAAATACAATTTTCAGTGAACTGACATGCCCTCTTACATGCAAATGCCAATTCAATTGAGAATCGCCGATTTGATGGTCTGAATCCAACTCTCTGGATCAGGAGACAAAATTTCCCAATATAAAAAAAAAAATCTTTTACACATTTTAGTAAATTTAATACTGTACATAAGCATCAAATATGTGCTCTTGTTCAGCATTCAGCTCTGATTTGTTGCGCTTTTGCAAGAGCAGGCAAGTGCTCACATTTTTATTTTCGCACCAAAAAGCATTTGCAAAATGCTTTTTATAGTGAAACCTAAGCCTGAAGAAGCTAGCATATTAGAATAAATACCACAGTCCTTCATTTCTGTGCATGTAAATGTAATGAAGAGCAAACTAAAAACATACTAATGCATTATACATCATTATTAATTTTCCTTCAGGGATAAATAAAGTCATTCTCATCTCATAAAAACTAGATTTCTATCCTCAAAAGAAGACTCTTGCAAGTTTCAAAATAAGAACACCAACATTTAGCTGACAATAACATAGTATAAAGGGAGATTATTAATATGAAGAGCGATGAATATGCCACAAATTGTTTATGTGGGCAGCTACATCAAATGGAGCTGGCCCACTGGTTTATAATGTACAGCACATGTAGTACTAATGACACAAATTCCACAATGTTCTTTATATAGTTTATCTTATTGGCAGGTCTCCCCAATAATAATATCTCATTTGTTGTCAGCTATTGTAGCAATTAAATACTAGTGCCTTTCAATTTAGTGTGTTTGTAATGTTAAGTTGTTAAGCATTGCCTGATAAGTCTTAATTATTTAAGCAAAACACATCTAAGTTAATAAGAAAAGGCTTATTATCCTTTATCGTTATGAATAAATGGTAATTCTAACCCACAACTTTGTCCCAATTTTTAATTTTGCTGAGTTGAGTTTTGAGTGAGACACCTGGTCTGGCTTATTATTGACCTGCATTCTGAAACTTTGAGAGTACGCATTTTCTCCTCTACCGGGAGGAGACCAAGAGGGCAGACCCCGGACTCGCTGGAGAGACTATGTCTCACAGCTGGCCAGAGAATGACTCGAGATCCTTCCGGGTGAGCTGGAGGATGCAGCTGGGATAAGAGAAGCCTGAGCTTCCCGTCTGAGGCTGTTGCCCCTGCGACCCGGCCCCGGGTAAGCAGAAGACGACGGAACAGAACGGAACATTTCCTTTGTTCTTTGTTTTTTTCGTTGTCTGTGTTAATTGATTTAATGCTAAATAAAACTGTATTAATACACAAATTTTAGGATGTAAATACAGACCTACAATAAATATGGAAGAAAAATGAAAGAAAAACTCTATCACTTGGGGACCCAAATCTCCCACTGAAGAAAGACAAATCTTTTTGATCAGTTAGAAAGGTTGGACTATGTGCTCTCGTTAACATGTCTTGCCAAGTTTTGCCATAGCCTGTAAATTGTTAGAATGTTTTTAGAGAGTGACTACATAATGCAAAAAGGATTCATTTAATTTGTATAGACCAATTGCACAAAACAATTGTCTCAACGGATGCAGATAAAAATTTAATTTTTGATATTTTGCAACTTTTCTTTACAGCACAATAACGTTTTGAGGTTTCAGTTGTTCAATTCCTTTCTACGTTGGACAAGATGTTGGACAATAACGAATAGTTCCTCAATCTCTAAAAGAAATATTCCTCCATCATACAAAGGTCTTGTCCTCTCCACCTCTTTGACTCAGTTTTCTGCAGTGTCCCCAACATAGGGGGTTTGATGTATAATTGAGCTGTGCATTTGACCGCTCTTTTCCTCTTTTTCTTCAACTTGTTTCATTCTTCTCTGCCAGGAGCACACTTAGAAAAAGCTAGGTTAAGAAGGTCTGAGGGAAAAAGTAGAACTTGGAGGGATAATTAAGTCTCTCGTTTGAAATGATTGACCAGTGTGTTGATCCCATTTTAAAGGAAGAACATACAGATATAAAGGCTTTTAGTCAGACAAAATGAGCGTGTTCCTTGGTTGATGCTTTGTTCCAATTTACCGATGTAATGAATAAGATTAATTTCATTCAACAGCATGCAGGTTTTGGTCAATTGTGATGGTGTGATGGTAAAACAGCTTAGATTTTTTAATGTCTGAAAATGTTATTTGACACTTAATGATTCATTTTTATTGCAGCGAATATTAACCTATGTTGTTATACAGTACATTCTAAACAGGCTTAAGTCGAGTCGAATTTTTTTTAACTCCTCTTTGTTTGAGTCAAGCATCAGGTTTTTCTTTCAAAATACGATCTCTTTTGGATTCTTAGTTTGGATGATTAAAAATATAGAATTTACAGTTATTTCTTTGAGCAGGCAAAAATTTCATCATTTTTGATGCTGAGCTGGGTTAGTTTAAAAGGAATTGTTATCTGTGACTAAGGAGATTTTCTTGTATTAATGTTTGCATTTCCATTGTTTTGGTGTTTTTTGTCCCAAAATTGAGTCATCTACTGAGTGGATAAATTTAAAGTGCAGTAAAAGATTGAAAAATATGGATCTTCACCATTTTTAGCATTATGTTTTACTATGCTGTTGGAAAACACGTTTTTTGAGCCAAGCATGAAGTTTGGCTTTATTTCTTTTTTTAAACAAATTCAGACACTAAAATGTCATTTTAAAAAGTGTTTATTAAATCAAATGCTCAAAATGAGAAAATAGTTCTTCAAATGACTGACTGGTGTCAAATACATTTTTTTTCAGTGCCTTCATTGTTGTCAATACTACTTATCAGAGAGAGGATTGATCAAAATGTTCATTTTTAGCTGTGTTTTCTTCCTTGATTGTGTTATTATCTGCTAAGAACTTTAGAGAAATAAAGACTTGTAAAAATGCTTCACCATCTGCCCTCTTCACACCCCATGCTCAGGTCTACCGATAAAAAGAAATGTTGAATAAAAATGCAGACTATTTACCGGACTAGACTGCAGAAAACATATTCGAGGGTAGAGAGTTCGCAGTGAAGTAGATCGAAGACGATAGAAAGACTGTGAGGGCTTTGTATTGACCTGCACAGAGTGCTTTGAATCTCTCACTTGATACAAGGATGAGATAACTTCTGAAGCACCTAATGCATGGTAGCTCATTACAAATTTGAACGTTAGAAGTGCAGCATCATCAGAATCAAATTTGCCTGTCAAAAAGAAAGTACCACAATAAAATTTAAGCCAGTGTATGTCTTTTGAGGCATGCGGGGCAAACAGATTTTAAACTGTGTAGTGTGATTCCACTGATATAGCGGGTACAAACAAAATATAACGTCTGCTGGAGAAACATTCATAAAAAATGAAAGCCATAAATTGATTATGAGATAAAAATAATTTATTTTACATTTAAACACCAAAGAATTTCAGAACATGTGTCAGAGGAATGAAAGGAAATGGAACACATGATGCAGCACTGGTTGCCAAAAGTAGTCAGCACATAAAAGAATGATTCCAAACCTGTATATCATGATGATACTTTTTATGTTGGCATCAATATCTCAATTTTTTTGGAAACATCAGCATTCTCAACATGAAACTGAAAAGTCCACTCATTTTAACCGCAACAATGAATCATTCGTTTCATTTTGTCAGCTCAACCGCTTGTCCTAACAACGTCGCAGGGTGTGCCGGAGCCTATCCCAGCAACCAACAGGTTGCCAGTGTATCGTGGGGCCACACGCACAGACAACCATACACACACACAGACAGTCTTTCATGGAGGCAATTTCTAGTAGCCAATAAACTCAACATGCATGTTTTTGGAGGGTGGGAGGAAATCAGAGTACCTGGAGAAAACACTTGCATACAAAGGGAGAACATGCAAACTCCACACAGAAAGGACAGCGTTCTAAGGCTCATCCCACTTGAGATTTGAACCCCAATCTTCTTGCTGTGAGGCAACAGTGCTAACCAATGCACCACCATACAACCATGTTATCAGCAGTCAGATGATTAGAAAATACAATCATTCATACAAACAGAAATTTTCTTGCAAAGCACAAAATAACTTACCAGGGAAATGGTGAAACATCTGGAAATCATCTTGTAAGCCTTCAAATTTTCACATTCAGCTGTTTTCACCATGCTGTCTATTCCAGCTTTGACCATCTTCAGTTTTCTCCATTTAATGATCTGATAAAAAAATGTTCAGAATCATCCTTTCCATCCATTAGGTACAATATTATACCTTGAAATACCTCCTCAACCACTTACTACATCTAACTTTTTCATTAAATTCTGTGGCCATATTAAGGAAAGTATTTTCACACAAATATACAAGAACACAAAACTGAGAAAGTTGTTGGGTGTAATGATTTATAGGTAAACCTGCCATTAGATGTGCGTCTATGAGTATGCAGTGCAGTAGTTTCCAAAAAGTTTACTTGATTCTTATCTGTTGGAGACAGAGTCTACAGAACTCAGTGTTCCACAAAAAAGTTTTTGCATTGCTTTGGTCCGAAGGGTGTTGTTGGATTTTTATTGCAAGAAAAATTAAACATTCTTGCACAGCACAGGTGCTGAGGAGAAGAAAAAGGGGAGTTTTAGATTGAGGTATGGATTGTCCACTAAACAACTTTAAATGACATATTAGATTTCTTAACTTGAGTAAAAGCCGCATCTTTGTGTTGACGACAAGACGGTTTAAAATCCAATAAACTGACCTTCAATAATAACATTGTCAGACAGGAACCCTCAAACTGTTTTTTTTTTTTTAAATTACATATGTATGAGTTCCAGGGTGGAAGGAATCTATTGAAAACATACAGTGATCAGCAATGTAGAGAAATAACTTGGGTGTTCATAGCTAAATTAGATTATGAAATTACATGGTTTAAACAACTAAGACAAAGAATCAGTGACTTAATTCAAAGAAAATATAAAAAACAAATAAGAAAATTGTCATAAAAACAATGCCACATATATAAAACTCTTTTTTCTGTGTTTCTTTTTTTCATTTTTTTTCTGTTAAGATGCTCTTTCGTGTGTGAAGTTGGAGTTTTGTCTCCAACTTCTCTTATGATATGGTCTTAAAATAATTCTCGAGTTCAGCTTTTTTTTTTTCCAACAAACTTATTTAAGCCAACATTTCAATAACTCATAGACATTTGTTTACAGGAATGTATAGATCGTTCAATTCTAAACTTTGGTAAGTGCTTCTACTGCTTGTAAAAGAGCAATATTAGGTAGTACCAGAATTACAAATGACTTCCTAATTGAACTATAATGAGTGAGAACCTATATCATGTAAATAAAGTTGTAGATTTTGATCTCTACTTTTGTTTCTTCCTTTGAGCACAGCAAAACAAAATGCAGGCAACCTGCATACAACGAAGATGAAAACAGCTTTGTGGAGTAATCCCAGATTCCCCTATGTCTTTAAAGCAAAGTGTGGACTGATTAAAGTCAGTTTTATGGAGACCATAAAAACACGACAAATTAAATAAATAAAACACTTCTTTGGAGCCGTGGGCAACAGCCGTTTATATGATAATAAGTTCAATTCTAATTTGCATTTAATTCTTTTTTAAAAAATGACTTCTTTAAAAAATGAGAGGGAGAGCGAAATGGAAGAAGCTGTTTATCTGTTTGGAAATAATGCAAGTAAGTTTTTTTTTTTATCACTCCCATCTATTAAATCATCACAAAATTACCAAATGAAATTTATTCTGCATAATTAGAGTTGCCTTTTGTTCCACTTATATATTTCATATGTATTATACAGTGTATATTACATTTGTGTGTCTGTGCACAAATAGTTATGTATCTATATGTATTAACAAACTGGTGTTAATTAAGTTTTGGACATCAATATTTATGATATATTTCCACCTTCTCTCAATTTTTAATTTCTTTTTTGCTTGCTATCATTTTTGCAATCTTGTGTTTTTATCAGAAAGCTATCAACCAATCACATTTCAGCCAGCATTTGTTGCTGGATAGGCCAAAATTAGAGGAGTTTATATAAAGGCTTTCAGTTTGCTCTCTTTCTAACAGGAATTAGACAAAATTGAATGGAAAATTATGTGTTTAATGTCATCATCAAGTTTCTATTTGCAAATTTAAATATGGTTGTGTGACATTTAAATTTTTTATTTCAAAGATTTGAATTTCTCTATACACAAGACTCTCGCTTGCTCTTTAAAAGATTACAAACAGATTTATTTAAGCCCATATACTAGCATTTTTAAACAGGTTTGCAATAAAACCTTTTCTATTGGTGACCAATAGAACTATTTGTGTGTGGATCTCTTTATAAATGTATAGACAATAAATTATTTTGTGTGTTTTCCATAGTAGCTGACATTAGCCCTGTTTCGCTCACAGAAGCCCTTAAACATGAAAGGAACAATCATTTTAATTGGCGCCATGTAGGAGATTATATCATACCGTAACCACAGATGCCGTCCTCTGGTAAAACTCCCAAACAGATTTTCAATTCTAATTTAAGTTCTTTGAATAGATATAGATGAGACAGACAGTACAAAAGTGTGGTGATGTGAACTGCCCTTGTACTCTTCCCTCAGGGATCAACCCATCTGTTTCTCTCTGGCTGTACTGGTCCCTGCGGCATGCTGGACCTGATTACCTTTACATTTAAACAAACAGCTCCAGATCTTTGGAGGCAGTCAGCCATGAGCTCTGACAGGGAAGCTGAGGTCACGCAGGTTGAGCAGGACAAAAATTTGGGTGATAAGAATTTTATTTAGTATTGTCACTGATTTGTATTATTTCTCATACAAAAATTTTTCAAGTTATTCTCATACCAGTGAAGACTTGTTTTTGTTGATCTGCTTTTACTGTCACTTTTACCTTTAGTTTACCGTACTGTAATTGTAAAATGCACAATTCTATTTAACCAATCTTCTCAGACTATTAACTAATCAAACCTTAAAGATGCCCTGCAATAAACTGGCAACCTGTTCAGGGTGTACCCTGCCTGTTGCCTGCAATCAGCCAGGACAGAGTACGGCACCCTCTCTGACCCCAACTGAGATAAGCAGTTCAGAGAATGACTGACTGACTGACATTAAATCTCAGCAACATGCTGTAGCATAATGGTCTTTTGTAGCCAAATAATGAAAAAAAGAAGAACCGTCACCCATTGTTGTTATAGTTAAAAGTATGAGTATGTCGTGCTCACACACATTCTTCACAGACTCCCATTCAAAGGCTGTCCTTGCTTCGCTCATCATGCTGTCTGTTGGTGTGGAATCATTTTGTTCGGTTGAGTGCTTCCCAAGAAATTTGCTCCGCCAGCCCAAAGAGTGGTCACAAGTGAAAGAGCAAGATGGAAAGAAAGAAAGTTATAATGGGAGACATTTTTTGCCATCACCTCCTATACAGTACACAAAGACTTGGTTCATATTACTACACGTGAAGCATTATGTCTTCCTGACCAATTTAACAGAAATCCATTGGATACAAGAAAAGGTACTCCAAGGACTCCTAAAGGAGAGAGCTGCATCCATTACACTCAGCACCAGCTCTCAGTGGACGCTTGCCCGTTACTGCTTATGGTCCCAGACCCATATAGACCCAAAGTCAGTCCAACTTTGTTTCTCTTGAGACGTGTACCCCTCTCTGTCATGTAGAACTAAAAAATTTGGTTCCCAACAGGAAGGCAATTTGCCGCACTCAGTCAATCAGTTCTCTTTTCAAAGTGGAGAAACCAGTCTGTTAAAGTAACCAGGAGCTTTCCCTCTTCATTAAAAACATCTCATGTTCATTTGTTCTCATGTTCATCTCTTTGTTCATATCTGAATTTTTTCTTTCAATAACTTTTTGACCTTTTTGTTATCATTTTGTAATTGTAGATCTGTAATGAGTCTGATTTGCTTAACACTAGAACCGCCGCAGCCGTCAATATGAAACCACGTCACTTTAATATGCTAATTAGAATAAATAAAACACAGCCTAGGAGGCTGACCTTTTATGACTTTTAGTATGAACAAATTTTCTATTTTATCATGTATTTTTGTGTTCTAAGAATGAACATTTCAAAATTTATGAGCATTTTATCTCCTCTGACCTGCTGCGGCCCGCAGCAGCTGGGAGGAAGCGTGCATTGCCTATGTCTTTTTTATAGGGCATGGGATTGACTGTCCATATAATAATTTTCATGTACCTTGCATTTTAGTGCTCATTAGAGTTTACTGTATATGTACACAACGTCTCAATCTGGTGTAGAAATTTTTGTGTACCGTACAGTTGGGTCGGTACACAATCCGGGTAAGCACATTGTTTTTGGTCGTACACCCCTTTTACGCACAAAGTTTGACGTACGCAACTTTGATAAATGAAGCCCGTTGTGTTTACAGTCATGACACACAAAATGACCCATAAATACCACATAAACTTAAAGTTTTTGGCAAGAAAGTTGTTAAATTCCAATTTATCATTGGATTATTTTTCAGATAAGTTGCATCTTTCTCTCTCCTGATCAATTCTAAATGACACAGATTGTTGTGTCACATTTCTGCATAAACTTTGTAGGACACCTTTTCTATCCTATGCTAGTTGGAATTCTGTACTTCGTTCAGCTTCTTTTGAAAAATCCATTACAAAAGTGACCTTGAAAATAAATTAGCCATCAAATCTTTTTGTTCTCTCTCCTCAGATCAAGAAATCAAGGGCTCAGATTTCGGTTACTTTAAAAAACAAACATTCGTCAGCTACAAAACTACATTTCCATTCAAGTAACCTGCCAATGACCCTGTGTTCGCTAGTTTAGCTGCTATTTTCTTTGACTGTCCAAGCAGTAAGTCAAACTTGGTTACATATCCTGACCCTTCATGTTAGCTTCAAGATGGTCCAAGAAGAGGAGCTTTAATTGATCGCTTGATTGGTTGAAGCGAAAGTTTCATTGTCATTTACTTAATGTAGAGAAAGCCAGCAGAATGGATTCTGAAGTCTTTCACGGATCTCTGTCAATTTTAGCCTACCTAGCAACATATTCTGGCTGAAATGTGATTGGTTGAATGCGTTAATAGTAAACACATGTAGCCATATAACACATGTTACCAAACATGAAAACATTTTCAAAATATTTAAATTTATTTAACAGTTTTTAATTTTGATATTTTTGGGGTTGTGAAGGCGTTGAGGGTTCGTCACTTTGTGGGTACAGTTATTGTTCATTATTCCTTATTGGAATAGCATCCTACAATTCTACTAGAAATAAATCTGCATGTGTCATTCAGGACATTAAATAGCAAACATCAAGGTTTGTTCATGTGTTAACATGACTTCAACTTTCAAAAAAACCTGTTTAAACATCATATGGTTGTTAAAATACTCTCCAATGTCATTTTGAATAAAGATAAACTCTTTCAATTCCTTCAGCATATTATTAGTATAGTATTTGGTGAATCTGGTATTTGGCTAATCCAATGAAGAACTAGTTCAGTTATGGTGTTGTAGATTGTTTTCTGATGTTCAGACGAAATGCCCCACATGGGATCATCCTACTAGTACTTTTCTGATGTTATTTCTGTTCACTGTGACTTCTCTTGCAACGTTATTGCAATCTCTTTACTGATGAAATCCAGCAGAGATTAATGTTACCGTAAATCCCTTTCTTTCTCTGAAAAAGAATCCTAAAACTCCACAATCATTGCAACAATAAGAGTTGTGGTCATTTGCGTGACCAATGTCCTCCTTCCTCGACAACCGACTCAGAAAAGTCATTGCGTGTCCAGACTTTTTCCTTTTCAAGATGCTAGCCATGATGCTCCTGGGAAGTTTTATTGATTTAGTCATTTCTTACACTGCTCTGTGAATTTGTGGGTCAGTGCCCAATTTTAACTTGTGCAGAGTTTTTCAAACTGCAAAACTTTTTTTTTTATCATTATCTGTTTGCTTAATGCAACATTTATTGCATAGTCCGTTCAAACTCCAGGCTTCTTCTATTTACAATTCTGTGATTGTAAAGAACGTCCAAGCTAAATTTTTAAAGGGGTATCAAGTTTTTAAAGTAAACTGCATTTAAATTCTCAAAAAATTGAGATAAGTTTTGATACTTATCACGTTTATAACTCGAAGTAAAGCTATTGCCCCACCAGGTTGATAGAAGCTAGATGGGGTGATTCAGGCATCTGGTTAGAATGCCTTCCGAACGCCTCGCTGGCAAAGTGTTTCACGGACGTCCCAAGGCGAGACTGTTGATCCGCTGGAGAGACTACAGTATGTCTCACAGCTGGCTGGGGAACACCTTGGGATCCTTTTGGGTGACCTGGAAGATGTAGCTGCGGTGAGGGAAGCCTGGCTTCCCGTCTGAGGCTGTTGTCCATGCGACCAGGTCCCGGATAAGAGGAAGACAATGGAACGAAAACATTTCAGAGATCTTTCATATCCATAGTATTTAATTTAGTAAAATAGCTAGTAGCTCCAAACTTTGAACCTTCAGCTTGTAAAAACGTTTAATCTGAACGGTCTATCTAAAAACTCCTGGCTTCTTCTTTAAATGCCGGTTGGCAGAAATGTTTCTCCTTGCTGCCATTTCTCCGTGTTGGATGTGTCTTATATTCATCTTCCATTAGCAGAAACTTTCAGAGAGAGAAGAGGGTGACTCCCGCAGTGCACTTCAGATAAGCCACAGCAGGAAACGCTCTCCATCCTCTTCAACTGTCTCACCATTGAACATCCTTCTTTTTAGCAGAAATAGCCCCCACTTTTTCAAAAGCTACAAAGAGCTGTCAAGGCATATATGCAGGAATATGAGGCATGACAAACCAATTGGCTTTTGCACTCTTGAAGGACTGGGTAGTAACACATGCAATTCTTCAAACATAAACCTGAGCATTCAACTCAGCAGCATCTGATCTTGTAAATTTTTGTTTAATCTTGTTTACAGTGTCTCATTGGTAGAAAAGCTATTTGCCGAAAATGTCCATTACCTTGTATTTTGTTCCTGATTTATCAATCCCTCTGTGGTTGAAAAGGAGTAAAGACCTGATGAAAAGCAAGGAAGCCAAGATGTGTGATTGCTCTTTGCTCTCTAATGAGCTTCATGCTGAGCTGCTAAGAACATAATACCATCTGTGCTGCATTTATGGTCTGCTGTGAAATGCAGAGGAATTTATCACAACATCAGACAACTGTTAAAATCAGCAACTTGTGTAATTAATTGCTCATGATATAAAAATGAGTCTTTTTCACAAACTGACACCTTTGTTTTTCTGATGCCTTGAAGAAAGAACAAAGGGTTGGTTTAAAGGGTCTTTCTCCCTTTTTTGTTAGGAATGGTAATTTGGGGGAAGGCGATAGCTCAGTGGTAGAATGTTTGACTTGGACCTGAAGTTTGCCGGACGGAAGTTTGCCGGACGGAAGTTTGCCGGAAGTTTGCTGGGTCAAATTTCACTGAGCCCAAGTCTAGGTGTCCTTAAGGAAGACATCTAACCTCCCGTTTTTTCCCCCAATGGCACCGTCCTAGCAGCCTGCTGCGGTGTAATTCAGCACAGAAATTTTTCTGTTGAGGGATGAATGTGTAATATGAAAAATTTGTATGTAAAGTATGTAAAAAAAATTTCTAAAAATTAATTGTCCAAATTTAATGCTGACCTTGCCCCAAAGCTATGTACAAAATTTGCAGTTGTACGCTGGTGCACAGTGAGTGAAATTTAGTCACCTGCTCTCCTCGGCAAAGCTTTGAATTCTTTCTGCTTAACTTTATTTGCGACTGATCAAAACAGATGTTCATGTGTGTTTGCATATCTGAAGAAGAGTGTGTAACACTGTTTACTGCACCTCAAGCTCTTTGACACAGGGCGGTGTTAATGAGTTATTGTATTGTAGGTTGCTGCTTAGAAAGATAGAAAGCACCATCCTTTAGGGGAGGAAAATACCTCGTATTTCTTTTCTATGCTTTTGAAATTTGATTGTAAATGTAGGGTGCATCCCAGCACACATTAGCCCACCAGTTGCTTCCTTATCTGTTGGGCTTGACATCAAAGCCAACTTGCTAATGTAAACATCTATGTTATACACAGATATAACTAAATTCACGTCAGTTACCAAAAAAAAGCTCAAATTTGGTTTAATTATTTGCCTCCAGTTGGATTTGTCTTTTCCCATTTAAAATGCTGCTATGCTCTGGTGTGATGCTACACACTGTGGGATTCCTACAGAGGTATTTTCAGAACCTTGTAAACAGACAACTTGACAACCTATATTAACATATCAAAGAAATACACAGTTGATGTCAATCAATATGCAGTTATTGTCGTGGGGATCTACGATAATGTGTTTCAGGCTATAAGACAACATAACATTTTTTACAGTCATTTGTAATTGTGTATCACCTTGGTCCCTGTGTGTGTGTGTGTTTGTGGCGGGGGGCGGGGGTATAGTGGGGGGGACAGAGATGGAGGTAGCAAAGATGAAGATGCTGATGATCTCTCTGGGAGTGACCAGGATGGATAGGATTAGAAATGAGTACCGGTATATCAGAGGAACAGCACATGTTAGAGGTTTTGGAGATAAAGTCAGAAAGGCCAGACTGAGATGGTTTGGACATGTGCAGAGGAGAGAGAGAGTACATCGGCAGAAGGATGCTGGGTTTGGAACCACCAGGAAAGAGGCCTAGAGGAAGACCAAAGAGGAGGTTCATGGATACAGTGAAAGAAGACATGAAGATAGTTGGTGTGACAGAAGAAGATGCAGCAGATAGGGTTAGATGGAAGAAACTGACTCCCTGTGGCGACCCCTGTAGGGAAATGCTGAAAGGAGAAAAAGCAGAAAGTACAAAGGTCTAGATTCTCTTAACTGACCTGTCCACAGAACTAGATCAGCATGCCCTACCCAAAGTAGTTTAAGTGTCTCCCTTTTTGCAGGTGGGGATTTTTTTTCACTAGAACTTGAAGGTTGTGACTTCTTAGGTTTCTAAGGAGCAAAGGTTGAAAGTCCACCAACTGTCATCAGATAATGTGGTTCCACACCTCCGCTCGCACAACTTCAAGTCCCTAGCTAAAAGATTCCAGGACTATTTTTTTTCATGGACAAGACTTTTTCCTGAAGAGTAGGTGTCACCGTCTGTCTACAAGGTGTTTGTCTATTTCCCAGCATAAATGGTCCAAATGCATGGGCTGCAAATCTAATGCATTGAAGCGCTCTTGGGCACCAAGATTGCAAATCAGAGTAAAACAAAATTCTTGAGAAGACACGTTAGAACAGAAGAAAACATCTGGAATCAAAACAATCTCTAAAAGTGTCGTGGGTATGCTAAAAAAATCTTAACTCCCCATAAGACTTTGTAAAAGTTATGATGAGTGACTGTTGTAAAAACACTGTAGCACCAAGTACCTTTTCTGGCAGTTCCGCTGAGTACTGAACCCAAATGATCGTTCATATCTCTGTATCTTCTTCTTTTCCTTTCGGCATTTCCCTTCGAGGGTCAGCACGGCAAGGCCGTTTATTCCATCTAACTTTTTTATCTCCTTATGCATATTCAGTTTGTATTCAGTCCGTATTGTACTTAATGTTTAGTCACATTATTCCTTCTATTTTATTATTTTAATATTTTATTATTTCTCATTTTCCTTCTTGTATATATATATTGTCTATTTCTTTCTTTCTTGTGTACTGCTGTAACACACAAATTTCCCATGTATGGAATCAATAAAGTAATTCTAATCTAATCTAAATGAACCCTATCTGCTGCAGCCGCTTTAGTCCCACTAATTATCTTCATGTCATTCTTCACTGTATCCATGAACCTCTTTGGTCTTCCTCTAGGCGTCTTGCCTGGCGGTTCCAAACCCAGCATTCTTCTGTCCATGTACTCTCTCTTCTCTTCATTCATATCCCTGTATATAGTCTTGTAAACCCAACAAGGTGCAGATTAGTCAATTTGATCCTATTCTCGATGCATTTTGCTTTGCTCACCAAGCTTTGACTGTTGGGCAGAGTTATTTCGTGGAGAGAGAGGTACTTTTTCTTTGTTGTATGTATGTTGTAACATTCCCAGTAATGCTCGTGGCTATGTGATAGAGGCAAAAGTAAGAGGAGAAAGATGAAGAAAAGTGACTTTTATGTCTTTCTGACCAGCAGCTGTGTGTAGAAAGTAAGACAACAGGCCCTTAGGTTTGTACAATATACACCACATTTTCAGATATAAAAATGAATATGCCCATAACTCCACATAAATGTTCCCACTTTACTTAGACATAGTCTTTAAATACACGTACTTACGCGATCATTACTCAACCAATAAAATAAACTTTCTCCCAGACTCTCACATTCAGACTGTCAGACAAGGTAGCGTACATTCACAAGCACACACATACAGAAAATACACCTCCATTCTCTTCTAACACCAGCAGAAACAGACTGGAGGGGCAATTGCCCTCATACTGTGTTACTTAAGCTTTGGATCAGGTTCTAGACATGTTCAGCATCATAAGCTCCCCGTGTTGTAAAGCTGTCCAATAGAAAACAAGACTACACACAGTAAAATGTGTGCGGTGAGGTTGGCAAAGCAAAGACTCAATAGAAATCTTATAAAAGCATTTTCTCCTGGTGTCAAAGCTTTTGTTTTTCTTCAGTTTTTAGTTTTCAATTAAAATTAACAAGCATTTTATTTAAAAAAGATATATAAAAACCAGGTCATTCTGATAGATAAAATAGGTTTAAACTGATAAACCCAATTGCTGTGCTTGAACTAACATGGGGTAGTTGTTTTTTTACTGCAAAAGGAAATTCTTCTAACATAAAAACTCTTTTGTTTTAGTTCAAATAGAAAATTTGCCTTATTTGAGGTTTAGCATAGTGAGGTGTCAACAATCTACAGTAAAACAACCTCACTAAAACCCCCCAAAATTAGGTTTACAATAAAATTGAAGTCAATTTGTAAATTCTATATTAGAAAAAATGATCATCTTGTTGATTTATTAGATTTTGAGTGAAACTTTGTTCTTATCTTTTTTTTTCCACATTTTAAACCAAGATAGTTAACCAGTATGGTGCCACCAGGTGCTTCCACTTAATTTTGTATTACTTCGGCATCTACATCAGGTATTGCGGGCATTAGCTTTCAAAATCAGCAATCGGGAAACTTCCTGCTCAGCAAATACAGATGACACTGTGACATGATCAGAGGTGTTCGCTTGGATTCTGTTTGTAGTTTATTAACTGAATGAACTTCTCATTATTACCACACAGGGCTGATCGACACAGAATTGTGTGCTTTACTGTTGTCTCACATGATGTGTGGGACTGATAACCAATGGCCCTTTTTTTCAGTTTTCCTTTTCACCCCAGAAAACTCATTCTTACAGACTCAAGCAGACTATTTGTTTCTGCAAAGTACAGAGAGATGATCCATGTGCAGTTTCTTGAACTTGGGTTTAATCTTAGCTGCTGTTGTCATTTGTTGTCCGGTGTTGTTAATGATAAGAACAACGGTGTTTCCCCCACCGATTTGTCATCTAAAGCTCAGATGCTGATTCAACCTTCTGGCCTGTAACCAATCAATACTCTTTAAAGCAGGTATCCCTACTGTTGTTATTATGCTTCTGATTGGATACAATATTGTGTCTAATCCTTCAACTTGGGGTCACTCGCTGGGTTACACATGCACAATCACACTAAAATGGACCATTCAACCATCTCAAATGATGACCAGATTATAATCATTTACAGCTCTGTAAGCACATTCACAAACTCCACGGAAACATACATCTCATTTTAAATATGTTTATGTTTCATTAGTTGGGAAAAGATTTCAGTACAAAGTTTTTCTGCTTGATTGTGTCTTTCAGAACACACCAGTGGGCAAATCGATATACATGGTAAATGCCACAGATCCAGATCAGGGCACTGGGGGTAGTGTCCTCTTCTCTTTTCAGCCACCTTCTTCCTTCTTTGCAATTGATGGTGCTCGAGGCACAGTGACAGTCATCAAATCTCTGGACTATGAGACCACCTCAGCCTACCAGCTCACTGTCAATGCCACAGTAAGTACACAGATATACTACAAGATCAGAACACTTAGAAACCTGGTAAAATACTATGTGCCTCTGTTTTTCTTTTTATTAGGATCAAGACAAAAAGAAACCTTTGTCCCAGCTTGCTAACTTAGCTATTACGATCACCGATGTTCAAGACATGGATCCAATTTTCACCAACCTGCCGTACAGTACTAACCTCCTGGAAGACGTCCCCCTGGTCAGTAAATAAATCCTAAATAAAGTAATTAGAGCTAAATTCCTGTGGCCTTTTTGCAGTTACGTATATCCCAAAATTGTGTCATCTGTGTAAATCTTATGCCTGTCCTCTACACATACCTGGTAGTTGATCATGAAGGTGGCGTGATAAGCAGGCACATATAAAATGATCAAATGTTGACTCAAATGTCGGGATAGACCTCCAGGAACCCCCACACATGGGGGGTCACACACACAGCAGGCGTAGACTGTAATTACTCTGGAATATTTACAGTCCTGCCTTAGGCATGTTAGCCCCCCAGCAAAGGTCACCGGGGATAAAGGATTTATATTGTATAAAGTGCAGGGATTGCATGAAGTACTAAGCAGCAGGGGCTTCACCGTGACCTTACTTCTGTCTTTATTGCAAGTGGGTTTTTAATGGATATCTGATACGCTAACTGGCTGTTTTCTCAGATGCTATTTCGCTCGGCCCTTTACCTCAGTACCCAGGTGGCCCACTGGCCCAGCTATCAATGTTTCCACCTGCAGCAAAGGAATTACACACAGGGGCGTGATATTGTCTCTGCTTATTTCTGTTTCTCATTCACTTTGCCACTCAATTTTATACAGTTCACTCTCTCACCCAAACCAGCCCCACAACTCACACAATCGCTTGCTACTGCCGTCTCCCCAGCCTCAACACGCCGTAGTAGAAATGTCAAGTGCTACATTAGCATGCATATTAAAGGGGCATGGCAGAGTCGACGCCCAGTGTCTCCCTGACTCAGTGAGATTCATCATCTGTCACCAGGAAGGTCACAACAGGCGGATGAGGAAGAAGAGCAGTGGGGAGCAAAAGAGAAAAGGATGTTGGGGTGAAATGAGTGAAGATAAAACAAGAAAAGGAGATGAAATGTTCAGTTAGACAGAATAAAGAGGAGAATGTTTCTGTTGATAGTCATTAATATAGATGACAAAGTCAATATTAGTGAGCAGAATCCAGATTTCTTAGCAGCTGAGCCACATTAATCATCAGTAATTCAGTTTCATAGTGCTCCTGCCACTAGCTGTAGGAACACTCTTTAATCCTGTTATAATAATTTTGGATAAAAAAGTTATGGCAAGTATTGAAGTCTAAAATATGTTTCAAATTTTCTGTTTTATAATAGACAAAAAGAGGCAACAAAAAATTAATGAGAAAGGCCAGTTAGATTTACACACCTCTAATGGCCTCATGTTCTAATCTAACAAGCATGCGTCATCCCTGTTTTGTGGTGTTTATTGACGATAAGCCGAGGGCATACAATGACAGAACGAGCGCTGACTCCTCTGAAGGGTCATGACATTTAAACATATGGGAACAAAAGTGGGTCTTCTGTCATAGGTCATCTCCTGGAGGAGTGAGAACATGCGTGAAACTCTGTTTTGTTTCTGTCAGATCCTCCCATGTTTGTGACCATTTGTTTGGCCAACTTTTGACTTTTTTGTATTCTTAAGCCAATCAACTTGTCATCCAGCAAAATGGAGCCTTTTTTAGATAAAATCACAAGTCTGAGTTTTTAACAGTTATGGCTCTGAATTTGCGCTTGAACTGACATTAAGCTTCTTCTTGGACAAACACACAATTTGGCTGTCAAACGAATAAGGAAAGGGAAGGAGAATGGGTAGGTGGTTGGTGCTTTGTGTAGCCTGAAATGGAAGGATGGAGATAGAGGAGAGGGTAAGGGGGATGAGTTGTGTATTGTGTTTTAGTGTGTTGGTGTATGCCGGAGGGGAGGGATTATATTTCTGACAGCTGATTGAACATATTCCACTGGTGTGGACAGTTAGAAAATATTGCTCATGTTACTTCAGCATCACTTCTCTTTTCTAACTTTCTAGGTTCTGTTTATGTTTTTTCTTCATGTGCGTGTGTCCTTGTATGCATCTCTGTCTCTGCTGCGGAATGATGTGAATCCGTCTCTTTAAAAGGCTTGTAATTGATTCAGCTGTAATTGGTCAATGACAGGAGATGCTTTGGCAGAAATGGAGCATAAACACGTCTTAGACACAATTTGCAGGATCAATGGGAAGCAGCCCACGCTGGTGTAAGTGAGGGAGAGGACCGATGCAGGAGAGAAAGAAGCAGAGAGGGGTTCTCAATCTTTGTGCTGCACAGGAGTTTTTAAACATCACCACCGTGTCTGATTGAGGCACGAAGGCTGAGAAAGCACAGTGGATCAAAGACATTTCATATAGCTTTCTTTCTTTTTCTTTTTTTTGAGCTGTCACACTGTGATTTTGTCAAGTAGCGGACTCATTGGCGCAGCAGGAGAGCTTTGAAACAAAGAAAAGAGAAATAAACAGCAATGAAATTCTGCTTACACACCTAATGAAAAAAATGCTTTATGACAAGCATTATGGATTTTGCCTTCTGGTGTGGTTTTACATGTTCCTCTTTTGTCCAATCTTAGTCTAGAATTCAAAGATAGCGAGTTAAGTATTTGTCTGCTTCCTGACCTAATTTTTAGAAGCAAACAACAGTTTATAATATTTGCACGTTTGTACTCAGCCCAAACTGTTAATATTCTCACCACATATGTTTGCCTTGAAATGTCAGATTAAAATGAGAATTACTGCAGAAAAAAAAAAAACACAAAAATGTTTGTGAAGATTACATGGAGCTTATATTCTTGATGTTGTGTGTGTGTGTTTCCGCAGGGATACGAGGTGCGAAAGATAACAGCCATTGACCAGGATCTTGGCCAACCAAGAGGAATCGGCTACACCATCATCTCAGGTCTGAGTCATATAATCAATCTGGCATCCGCAGCACAGTGAGAGAAATTGATCCCCTCTTATCATAATTCCGCAGCAATAGTAGACAAGTCTCATCAAGCACATCAGTCAATAACAACTAGGGGCAGAGCACAGCGTCAGAGAATAGGCTCGGGTGTAAGCAGTTATTAATCAGCACTTTAGTTCAGTTGTGTAGGAATCAGCGTTCGATCAGTCCTATTGTTATTTAGTTTGCCTATGCCACCAAAACACCATTATTTGTCTATGTGGATAATTTTACCTCCAGAAAAAAAGAGAAACCTCAAGTATTTCCAAAATATTGAACAACAATTTGTGTAGTCTTATGTTTGAAAAGGGCTTTACAAATACAGTCTGATTTGATTTATTTGAATACTAAAAGACACAGAGAATTGTGCCTTCATGAGGGATTTAATTCTCATTCCATCACATTTACAGATTAAGATTGTACATTGTACCGTAAAGAGACCAGCCATGTTGTTTGGTCTAGAGACAGTGGCACTGAGGAAAAGACAGGAAACAGAGATGGAGGTAGCAGAGATGAAGATGCTGAGGATCTCTCTGGGAGTGACCAGAATGAACAGGATCACACGAACCGCACATGTTAGTGGTTTTGGGGGTAAAGTCAGAGAGGCCAGACTGAGAAGGTTTGGACATGTGCAGAGGAGAGAGATAGTACATTGGCAGATGGATGCTGGATTTGGAACCACCAGGAAAGAGGCCTAGAGGAAAACCAAAGAAAAGTTTCATGGATACAGTGAAGGAAGACATGAACATAGTTGGCGTGACTGAAGAGGATTCAGCAGATAGGGTTAGATGGAAGAAACTGACTTGCTGTGGTGATCCCTAAAGGGAAATGCCGACAGAAGAAGAAAATTGTACCTTTGTTTAGAGTGTGATTCTTGCCAAAAAAAATGCTTATAGATACATTTATTCAGTTTCACTTCCAATTTTGAAAAATTCCTCCCTCCTCTCGACCCTCGCTTGGTACCGCCTCTATTGGTGTGTGCAAAACACAGCGTAAATTTTTTGAGACCTTAAATACTGTGTAAAGTACATAAAGTTGACAATCCTAGCGCATATTTCATGTATTTTGTTTTATCAATTTTCATAAAATTAGCCTTGTGACCCTGTAAAAAATTCAGAAGATGAATGAATGAAAAAATATATAAAAATGGCATTCCATAAGAGCATTACCTGAGGAAAAGTGTCAAGTATGAGCAGAGGGCATACACTGCTGCTGCATAATGAGTTGCTATACATTTCCACAAAATTTACAGCCAAGAACAACCACACACTTGAATAGTGTCTTGATACTGGACGGGAGAGCTTGCAAATTACTCAAACATGCATGAATGAAATAGAAAATTACTTCTGATATGTTTTGGGGTGGAAACAATGTTTACGCATGGGAGAAATTTCCAAATGTTGATTTTGCATCATAATGCAAAATTATAATACGCCTCTTTAATTATCTAACACTTTAAATAATTTAAAAAAAAAAGATGTTTTCAATTAAACATGTTGAATGACTAATATTGAGATAAAGTGTTAGAGCTAATGACCACCATTGATCTCTCTTCTAAAATCCATAGCTTGTGTTAATATGACTATCTACTATGTGACTTTAGCTTTAAAGCAGATTGTAATGCAGTTTGCATGGTGCTGATAAGGACTGCTGCAGAGATTCCGCTTTCATACCTCTCAACTCTGTTTTTCTCACTTCTGCCAAGAAAATATTTGTGCCTGCTAGTCACTTTGTCAGTCTCTGTGCCAGAATGATATCACAACATTCATAAACAGATTTTCGTGAAACTTGGTGGAGCTCTAAGATAAGTTGTGTTGTTGATCTACACTGAGACTCATATTTTGTTGTTAATCGTTTTCTTGGAATAATGACATAAAAATAAAAAAGGCATGGCTGCAGGTCATTTGATAACTCTGCAAGTTAAAACATTTCTTTAACAAAAACTTTCAGTGACTTCTATGAAAAAAAAAGAAGTTATAAATAGATGACTATGGGGTAAGATACATAGGTGGGTTGGAGGGTTGCAAATAGTTATTTTGCATGTTGGCATCCTGTGCTTTTTCATTTGCACAGTTGAACTGTTTTATTCATAACCTCAACTCAAAGAAATTTTAACAATTTAAGTTCGCCATTATTTTATACATTAAAGAGGGTTTTCACTCAGGGAGTAGTTGTTGGTTTAATGGTAAAATGTCCGCCCTTGGATCGGGAGATGCCGGTTCGATTCCAATTGGGTCCATGTCTAACTGCCATTAGGAAAGACACCTAACCCCTGCCGCTTCTCCCACCATAAGCACCATCGTGGCTGTAATTTTTTTGTGCAATGCAGCACAAATAATTCCCCATTTGAAGGATGAATACAGTATGTTATAAATAAATAATAATAACTCCTGTTTTCTAACCAGTGACTGAGTTAGACTAAAAGAAGGACCTTTGTGGTTTAGATTTTGTAGAAATTCAGTGGCTACTGTTTGGGCCTCCAAAAACCAGCTGGGAAAGGACGTCACAATAAGCCACAATAATACAAGATTATTGCAAAGTAATACAACATTTAACATTACATTTATTAAACACTAATGTTTACATCCTTGTAATGAACAATGTAATAAATCACTCTGTACATATCATTCTCACTCCCCAAAATAATATTGTACAGTACAAAGTATTTGTTGAATTCTAAATGTTAAAAATTTGCATGAACACAAAGATTTACAAAATATAATTGTTGAAAAGAAGGATTTACATGTTCAAATCTTCTAGTTTATTGAAATCATTGATAGTAGAAACAGATGATAGAATGGAAATGGTGGCGTATTCTGATGCCAATATCCTATCCTCTTTTTTAGAGTATTTAATAGCGATAGTAATTTTGAAAATTCTTCACCACGCAGAAGCATAAGCAGAACTTGATTCATAATGCAAAACTTGTGGCAACACCAGCAAATTCTAATCCAGTTTGATACTTTAGAAGTTTCAAACATTGTTTACATTAATAGCCCTCTCGTGCACCACTAAATCGTCAGAAACACACTTTGATGTTTCTCCCAATTCACAAAACAATGTAAAGTATAGCTATTAACTAAATTTTTAATTTTTTTACTCTAACCACCCAGATAGTGATTTAAAAAGGGGGTACTATGCTTTGGTGTAGTAATAATTTCTATTTCAATTTTTGACACTCTGACTCGCCCTCTGCTTCGTCCTGTCCCCAGCGTGTGTGTGTACAACACAGTTTAAATTTTGCTGTAGATCGCAAATAAAAATGCATCAAGTTAACAAAGCTAGCCCATACTTTTTTATATTCCTACTTACTGTATACATTCTCAGGTTTATACTCCATTCATTCATCTTCGGAACAGTCCATCCCTGATGGAGTTGCAGGGACTGCCGGAGCCTATCCCGGTAGATTCAAGGCAAGAGGGAGGGAACACCCCGAACAGGTCGCTAGTCTGTCGCGGAGTCACACACACACACACACACACACACACACACACACACACACACACACACACAGACAACCATCCACACACTCATTCCTAGGGGCAATTTCATAGTGGCCAATCAACCTAACACACATGTTTTAGGAGGGTGGGAGGAAACCTGAGTACCTGGAGTAAACCTACACAAACCTATGCAAACTCCACACAGAAGAGAGAGAGAGAAAGAAATATACTTTATTCATCCCTCATCGGGGAAATTTGTGTGCTGCATTACACCGCAGCAGGCTGCCACAACGGCAAGAGAAACGGGGGGTTAGGTGTCTTCCCCAAGGAGACCTAGAAATGAGGTCAGTGAAATTCAATCCCGCAAACTTCCGGAGAACTTCCGGTCAAAGGGTGAATGTTCTGAGCAATCGCCTCCGCAGGCCAGTGTTTCAAGCCTTGTCCCATCCTACTGAATAACCTCAACCTTCTTGCTGTGATGCTCATGTTATACTTATTTTTTAAAATTGGCAATCCCTCTTTTGTGGAGGGACCGAGTGTGAGCAGAGTGAGTGCCCTAAAACCCTTCCTGCTTCATTACAATGAAATGCATGGCCAAAAACAACCTTGTGTTTAAATAGTATTTGAATACTGGATAGATGAGCTTGCATATTAATTTCACATGCATGAACAAAATACAACAGCATTTATGTTTTTTATGTGAGAATAACTAGATATTGTAGAAACTTGCCATTTTGGTTTTGCATGATACTTCTTTATCAATTTTTAGAGACTAATATTTTACCTTTTGTTAATGTTTGTGGAAGTCATAAAAGTGTCTTTCACATCTTTGTTAGATGACTGTTAAAATTATACAGAATCATTTCTAGCACAGGTGTGTGGACACAGTTATAAGAATAAAGGAATCTAACTTTTATTACCATCTCAAACCAACTCGCCAATGCTGCAAGATCTCATCACAAATCAATGAGTGTGAAAAAAAATACCTGCTGATTTGAGCTTGTAAACTCTACTTGCCCCCTGTCAATGGCCGAGATGAAGGTACATAGGTGCCTCTAGAATCACCAGCTGGCTGATAAGAGCTGGCAGTGCTTGATAAACTTGTCGCACCATGGGAATTTGAGGTGATGAAGATATTCATTGTTTCTGCCATCTGCTGAGTCACTGCATGACCTCAAGCCCAAATGAAGGAATTTGACCCTGTGCGCGTGGATGCACGCGGGAACAAACAGTCATAAATTATGTGTGTGTATATCTTAATTCATTTGTGTCCTTGACTGCTGTAAACTCTGAACAGAATCTACTAACCGGCCTTTACCGTAAACCCTCTGCTTCCATTCACTGCACACATCTACTCAGTCTTACTTACCATCTGCTGCCACGCGTTGTATTGTTGTGTGTGTTGTGTTTGTTGCAAAGTTGAACGGCTGAGTTAAGCTCTAGAGGAGAAGAGCATTAAAAAGACATTAATTAGGTGGTGCGATGTATTCCCGGTCGTTGCAAAATCAAGAGTTATGGCACCGCACTGGAGATTGAGTCTGTAAGCTTGATTAAATCATTATAAGTTTGATAAATAGCGAAAGTTGAAGGGTGTTGCAGAGCCAGAGCTGAAGGTAAAACTCCAAGGTTTACCAGACAATGTGTTTGTGTGCATCTGTATGCACATACATGTGTGCACGTATGTCTAATCTGTTCTGCTCGTGTTCTGCAGCAGTCAGATTAGTTTGAGGGTATGCTTGTTTGTAGACTTAAGTGTGACTCTGCATGATGCCTCTCCTGCGCTTTTATTCTTTGCCCCAAGTGTCCTCAGAGAGTGCCGCTCACTCCTGCGGGACTCGTCTCATTAGTTCAGTAATTGAGATAAACGAGGGTTTAATTGCAGCTGTGATCCAAACTAATGATTGTGGGACTCAATATGAGGATTTCCTCTCCCTCCTCCAATCAGGGGAGGGGATCTGGGAATTTAAATGTATACAAGAAGCAGCTCCAGAGTTGTAGTTCTTCTTATGATGTTATGATGGAGATAATTCAGAGGGATGGTGCTAAATCTCTAATATATAGAGTCTGGTTTATTCCTTAGTGGATGCGTGACCCAGTGGTCTCATTATATATAAAAAATTTCATGCATAGATTTCTTCTGCATTATAAGATTATAAATTCATTCCCAAAATAAATGTTAATAAGAAAATATCCCCACATCTCGAAAGAGAGTTCCTACTGCAAGCACATCATTGTTTCTTCCTCTACATATATGACCTGATCGGTGTTCCTGAGAGGCCTTAATTAACATTTTGGACTTGTATTTTTTGTGTTTGTTTTTTTTTTCTTAAACATCTTTCATATACTGTATATGTTGACCTAAACAGAGCATTTAATCTTTAACCTGTCAATGATAAGGTACTGTATTATGGACATGGTTTAATTTTGCCAAAGGTAATCTTGTATTGAGTAATGTGTCTTCATAGTTGATTCTTAGTGTCCATTAAAATCCTGTTCAGTTGAATTAATTCATTCCAGGCTCATGCTGATAATTGGCACATTAACAACTGCGAGCAGGGTAACAGAAGGATTTGCCAGGTGTTAGACTCTCCTTTCTGAGAAGTAACCATCTCTTTAGAGAATCAAATATCTGCTTGCTTAGTGTTTTTTTACATTCTGCTAGACTCTGGTTACAGTCTGGATATTAAATTACCTTTTTACGTAAAAACTCTACTCTTACACTGCCATGATTGGAAACCGCCCTTCTGTTACTGATCTACTAAATACAGTAAGTCTAAGATAAACCAAGTCACGACAATCAGTTTCTTTTGTACAAACAAAGAACACCAATTACTTGTTTTAAAAAAAAAAGATGTCATTTTGACCTTTTTCTAAATCAAAATGGAATTTTTTTTATTTATCAAATAATTTAAATTTGTCTGTTTGTATGAGTTTCCTCCGCAAGGTGGCTGGACTCTCACTCAGAGGTAGAGTGAGGACCTCTGCCATCCTGGAAGAGCTCAGAGTAGAGTTCCCACCAAGAGGAGACCCAGAGACAGACCCCGGACCCAGTGGAGAAACTATGTATCACAGCTGGCCAGGGAATGCCTTGGGATCCTCTCGGGTGAGGTAGAGGATGCAGCTGGGGTGAGAGAAGCCTAGGTTTCCCGTCTGAGGCTGGCCCATGCGACCCAGCCTCGAATAAGTGGAAGACAACATAACAGAACAATTTTATTTCTCTGACGTCATACTCAGTACAGAAAAAAACACATGTGACACAAGTTTTAATGGGTCAGATGCAATGCAAATGCAAGGTACTCTCAACTTTTGCTTTATGTGTTTAAATATCATGCTTTCATGGAAAAATGTGTACAAACAGAAATTTTTTTCACATACTATGCAAGCGAGCGCACAAACAAGTAGGGCAACACTACCCACTGCTTATCCACTCGTTGTAATATTCACCTTATGAAAGAAAGGTTCCATTTCACATTTGGGAATCTCTATTTAAGAAAGTTGAACTATTCTTGTTGGTGCTGTCCATTGTGATAAGAGTTAAGCTCGTGTAAAGTTCATGTAGCTTTCTTACTGTACTATAAATGGGCAGAATAAAACTTGATCTAACAAACTCATTGAATCAAAGAACATCCCTGAAGCTGCTCATATCAGCTTTTTGTTTATCTATATGCGTTTGGGACTATCTCTCCTGAAACACACAGGCACAACTAATCCCATCCTAAGCTGCTTCCATCTCTACTTTTTGCTTCTAGATTATTTTGGTTTTTTACTGTAATTTTTTCATGTTAAAAATTCAGAACGTAGAAGAGGAAAAATTTGGCTGAACCTGATCATTATAACTTTATAAAAAAGAACTGGATGATAACTTCATTCCACATTATTTGGGAGTTAGTTGAAGACCAGAGAAAAAAAAGTTTCATATACTTACTAAACATCATTACATGCATATTACAATTGTCTTCTTATTGTAAGAAAGTTGCAGGCACCTTCTGTGTCACAGCTAAAGGTGTTAGTCATGGGAGTTTGGTGGGTCTGAGAGGGAAAACTTTTTACTGTCTTAGAGATTCCCACAGCAAAGAGGTCAGACAAGTGTGGACAGACCATTTCCCGCCTGGACAGAGCGATAAGTAGTAAAGGCGATTATTTCCTGTCGTCTCTTTTCCACATGTATTTTTATCCTTCACTACTGCTACACCCTGATGCTCTGATTTCATACTCTCTCAGCCTACTCGTATCAGCAGGCATTGCTGTAATATGGACAAGGCTAATACCTGTAATTCCATTGGGAAGCCTTATTGTCACCACAAAGTCAGCGGGATTTCTCAGTTTTCAATTAGATGCTCTAAAGCTCTCAGCCATGCAATCCCATGTAATCTCTCAGAGAAGCCAGATAGTCTCTGGTACAGTGATCCTGGCACAATCCAAAGCCCCGTAGCGCCTTTTAGAGTCCTCCAACCCAGTCACACTAAAGTCTTGACCACACTTTAACACATTGGGAATATCTAACATGTAGTAGGTGAATGCCACAAGTTGAAACTAATTTTAAAAAATTAACTATGTAAATAGTTAAACTGTTTACACTGATGATATCTTTCCTCTCTTTAGTTACTTTTTCAAGTTGCCTTGAAAGACTTACAAGCCTTTTCAAGCATAGGCTAGATCAGGCATGGGCAAACTACGGCCTGTGGACTACATACTGCCCGTTAAACATTTTAATCCGGCCTGAAAAAATTTAATACACAAATTAATGTTTTATTTCTCCTGCAATTTGGATGTCTCCTCACTAGATGGCGCACTCTAGATATATTGGCTTTGCTGCAAAAACAACAACGCTGCTCCCATTAAAATGTGTGTGTTTCTTTGATGTGCGCATTGTCAAAATAGATTGTCAGGAGATTTCCAACCTACATTTAAAACCTACTGCGCTATATGCACTTTTTTTTTAAGTGCTAGGGCACTTGATTTTAACGTTGGCGTGCTAGATTACGTGCTTATAGTGGCCCCAATGGGTTTCCATATCTAGCACGCTTGTTTACCTAAGCATGCCATCCCTCTGCTCTTGTTCCGGCCCCTTGGTCAAATGTTAGAACCCAATGTGGCCTGCGAATCAAAAAATTTGCCCACCCCTGGGCTAGATACATACACTGTCCAGCTGCTATGTGTTTTTGCACAAGATATGTTTTCACATTTCATCTTCAATCTGGGGTCCAGGAGCCATCATGTCTGAACTGTTTTTTCAATGTGGTGAAGCAGAAAGTCTGCCTTGCACCTCACCAGGAGGTCTAAGCTTCCTACTATCCCTCAAATAGCAAACATAAAAAAATATAATCTTTACCGCTCACTTTCCACTGCTAAGGTCATTGAAGAAAATAAGAATAAACTCACCTCCACTTGTTGGTCAGTGAAGTCAGAGTCAGACTCTTTCAGGTCTCATTGTCATTGTCCACTAAAGCATTTTGATCTCCCAGTCCCCAATAAGATTGCGGTGCCACCCTACATTTTTGAAAATGTTCAATGCAAATGCTTCAATATTTTTTTTTCAACCAAGATTCTTCTTTGTTTCATTTTGTCTTCTGAACTGCTTATCCCCAATAGGGTCATAAGGGGTGCTGAAGTCTATACCAGTTGATTTCAGGCAAGAGACAGAGTACCACCCGAATAGGTCACCAGTCTGTTGCAGCGCCACACACACAACCATCCACACGCACTTGGAAAAATTGCATTATAGCCAAGTAACCTAACCTGCATGTTTTTGGAGAATGACAGGAAACCAGAGAACCTGGAGAAAACTCTCCCTCACACACATGGAGAACATGCATACTCCACACAGAAAGGAGTGATTTAAGAGTCATCCCAACCAAGGGCTCAAACCCTGATCTTCTTGCTGTGAGACCACTGTGCTAACCACTGTGTCACCGTGCAGCCGAGATTCTTCTTTGTCTTACAAAACAAAAGATCTGGAGTTAAATTCCATCTTCTAGTGAGTGGCTGCTGAAATTTTGTAATTGCTTTGTAGAGACCCTGCTCTTCTTCTGTTCTGCTTTGAAACTTAAGTGCTCTATGGTCAACCACAGTTGGGTGTAAGAAGGCATATTGTATGTCAGTCAGTCACCTTCTTAACAGTCCATCCCTCACGGGGTTGCGGAGGGTGACGGACAACATCCCGGCTGATTCGAGGCGAGGGGTAGGTTACACCCCGAACAGGTTGCCATGCTCTCGCGGCACATTGTATGTCATTTCACAAATATCAATACTCATACAAAAGTAAGGTGGACTCGTTTGTAATAGATTCACAGTTCTCTCAGGTGGATTCTTATAAGTTTGCATTAATTAGTAGTGCTTCATTGCAGCGTTTTGCATGTTATCAAAAAAAAATCAGCATTCCAACCAGACCCGAACATAATGTAATCAATCAATATATTTTTTTGGCATCAATACTATTAATATGTGATTAGGTTGGTGCAGCTTTGCAAGCTATATTTACACAAGTTTACTAGAACTAAATGGTAGGTCGAATCTTTTGGCGCAAAAACAAGAATCAGCAACACATTGTTCTCTCTTTTTTAATAAAAACTGTCCAATATTTTTAAATCAAGGTTTCTTCCCAATGCTGAGCCTTAGGGCTATCATCACCCCACTGACACACAAACAGATCCTACATAGGGTTTGTACCAAAATTGGTGTGTGTCAATGTCTGCGCTAAGGCAGGTAGGTTTCTGAAAAGATATTTTTTGGGGGATTTGAAAGAAAACATCATTTTTTGACAATCATTAAAATCATGTCATTAGGATAATTAACCCAAAGGCAAAAGTTTTTAGAAGCGACGCTAATTTTTTACACATTTTTATATATATTTTTTAAAAACTCCCAAAATCTTAGCCCCGAGATTTTTAGCGCTGGCTATATGCCTCACAAGATAACAAAAATGTTCTGGCGCCCCCGTGGTGTTGTCACAAACTAGAGAAAACAGTTGTCACTAGCTTAGTCATGGCAATTACACTTGGAAAACTCCTGTTGCTGCTGTCCTCAGAAGCTTATTGCTTGGAGAAAGTCATTGTCATCCATGTGTTGTGCGCTCCACTGAACTCGTCAGATCAAAAACCTTATTTTTTCTTTTCCCATGGGCACTCCTCACATAATGACTTATTTCCTCTTTTTCTATTGAAATGACTCTCTAGCTCCCATTTTTTTCCCATTCCTGCCATTTTTCAATACGTCAATGCTCTTTCACCTTTTCTAGCTCGTAGGTCAAAATGAATGATTTCAATAAGGAAACAAACTTTATTCTCTGTCACACCAGAATCCAAATTTGTTGCTCAACAAATGATGTAAAATTAGCACACAGGGATTTAGTGTGATTTGAAAACACTATAGTGGATTAAAAGTGCCTTAGTCTTATAAATGTAGCAGTTAATATTGACGTTTTTTTGTGATTGTGAGGTGTGCAGAAAATAATAGCAGGTTGATTCTGCGTCTGTGTGCTCGCAGGCATTTCGTTTTGGCGTATGCATGTGTGAAAGTGCATTTGAGTGTGTAGCCGGCTCGAGACAAAATCATGGCATGTTTTCTCATTTTCCAGTTCAGTACTGTTGGTAATGTGAGAGCATGGCTAATCCCCCGGAGTCTCACATCATAGAATCAAACTCAGCCAGTTAGCACCACACACGCGCAGACACACAGTTTCATACCCCGACTTTGGAGGCTTTTAGGACTGAAATACGTGCACACTGGCACACAGATGGAAAAACAAAAGTTGAGCCACTAAATATGAAAATCAAATGCAAATTGAAGGTGTGCAGTTATTGGCCTCGAATGTGAGTGTGTCTTTTGTGTGCAGCAATTTTCAAGCCCTGAGGGTCTAATCACAGTGTCCTGGCAGATCACTGGAGAATTCTTTCTATCAGCAATTAGAATATGATTATATTTCCTCTCCCACTGAGAGAGTCACTGATTCGGTCAGCCTGACTGAGAGGAGGAAGACCACCATGAAAGCCTCATTATCAAACGCAAGAAGGTGGAATCACCAATCTGCTGTTACGTGTACGTCACAGTTTGCATGATTGTTTGTTCACATATTTGTTGCCTGTCTGTGGAAGTGCCCTCTGATGTGCATAAGGACAACAGCTTGAGCCGACTATCATTCCAGTCAGGCCACACTGAAGCTGACGAAGCAATTTAAAGACATAATTCTCACATTGAATCTATTAAACGTAACATCTCCTGCAAAATAAACTTTTCAAAGCTTTTTATCTTTTATCAGTGATGTGTGTGCCTTGTATTTGTCAAAAAAATGTTTTTATTCAAGAGTGATTCAGTTATATTTAAAAACTTGTATTAGTATAACTGCCCCCCTCCGACATGATAAGATCCTCAATGATTCAACTAGTTATAGCCATGAGGTGTTTTTACAAAACTGGAAGCATTTTCTCTGCCCCGTCTTACCTCCTCATCCTCTATTGAATTGAATTGAATTGAAATGAAAATACTTTATTTTATATATTAGACATTGATTATATATATCTCTTTTCCACACACTCCAGGGCAATAGAGAGTGTGGAAAAGAGGTGAAGAAGTGTGTGCAGGCAGGCTGGAACGGGTGGAGAAAATTATCAGGTGTGATGTGTGATAGAAGAGTTTCAGCTAAAATGAAAGAGACGTGTACAAAACCGTGCTGAGGATCTCTCTGGGAGTGACCAGGATGGACAGGATCAGAGGAACAGCACATGTTAGAGGTTTTGGAGATAAAGTCAGAGAGGCCAGACTGAGATGGTTTGGACATGTGCTGAGGAGAGACAGAGAGTACATCAGCAGAAGGATGCTGGGTTTAAGCCACCAGGGAAGAGGCCTGGTGGAAGGTCAAAGAGGAGGTTCATGGGTACAGTGAAGGAAAACATGAAGATAGTTGGCGTGGCAGAAAAAGATGCTGCAGATAGGGTTAGATGGAAGAAACTGACTTGCTGTGGCGACCCCTGAAGAGAAATGCCAAAAGAAGAAGATATATAAGACATTGACATATCTTTTTTCATGTACGTACGAGCAAAACATGCTTTTAGTTTTAATAACCTCAGTTATTAAAAAATTCTTTCTCAAATACTTTGTACAGTATAAAGCTCTATAACTACATGCATTTATGATAGAACTTCTTTTCTCAACTTTATATTTTAAAAACCATTTATTCTATTTACCACAGTGAAAAAAAAAATGAAATCATGATCAATTTAGCAAAATACCAAAAACTTACAGTATGTTGGCATTCAAGTGGAATTACAGCATCTGCCCATCAAAAGCAAGAAAAGTAGGATGTAGTCTGCATTGTGTAACGAAGCTACGCAATCTGCATCACTGGCAAAGTCTCCAGCTGTCAGCAGTCATTCTTTATATTTGATACATGCTGATCTCATATTTATACATTTTTCTAAAAGAAGATTTACTGCCCAGCACAGTACTCATTGTTTCTATGCTGTGAAGCAAAATAGAGTAAAGTTTACTTTAAAATAAAGAAGTTGAAGACTTTAAAACTAGTCAGCGAGGTAGTTTTGATTGTACGATAGTCAAACATTCATTATGCAGATTCATGGGATTGTCAATCCCCTGCAGCATCCCATTGCTGAGACACCACGCTTGAATTGCTTATCAGGCATTTTTGAAGAAAAAGAGCAAAAGTGAGATAAAGAAATAAAATAAGGTGTGAAATAGACCAACTTCTACAGATTGATGAGAATCCAGAGACGAAGACACACAAGTTGAGTTGTGTGTCTTTCAAGGACATGTTCTTTTAATTAGACATTACAATTTTTAGCTAATTCCAAATATTCAACACTGCTTAAGAAGAGAGAAATTAGATTGAGAAGCAGCAAATCTGGAAGAAACTGCATGATTACTATAAAATTTTAAATAGAAGTTGTGAACAAACTGCTTAGCAACCAACTACTAGCACAAGTGTTCACGTCTGTCCTGCTCACCTCTATCAGATAACTTGGTAATCAATTTATTTGATGTTAAACGAGCAACAGTAATAAGGTGTTTTTCTCTTCATTCCGACCAGTTCAAGCACTTCTCACCACATGTGCAGACACCCATTCATATGTAAAACTTGTTGCATTACATACTAAGTGCTTTCTACATAGCAGTGTGAGATTTCGGAGGCTTGCTCAAGGGCACTTTGGCATGGATTCAGAGAATTAGTCCATTAACTTTTTTCTTTTAAATGGCAAATGACTGGTTTTCTCTGTGAGCCAGAGCCACTCATTCCCACCAAATGACTACAAATGTGTGAAACATAGAAGAGTTTCACCCTTCTAGATCAATCTACCGTTGGCTGGTGTTGAAACAAGGCTGTTTGATAAATGTCCAGATTACAGCACTGGAATTTAACGGGCCGTCTCTCTGTTGAAAAAAAAAATAATAATACTAACTTTTTAAGATACAGAAAAAGAAATGGATTTTTGTGCTTGTATGTACAGCCTGCGTTTTTTTTTATCTGTCTTTTATTTTAACATACTGTATTTATTCCTCAAATGGGATTTCTGTGTTGCATTTTACTGAGCAGGCAGCCACGATGCCACCAATGGTAGGAGAAAAGAGATGTTAGTTCTCTTCTCCATGGACACATAGGCATGGGCCCAGTGGGAATCAAACCAACTTCTCCCAGTCCAACTTTCAGTGCAACGGCAGACATTCTACCACTGAACCAACAACTCTTCACTAATGCTATTTTTACCAATACCATAAATCAATACTACTTTCTGGGTAGTATCCACTTTGCGTTCATATCAGATCAATATTAAAACTAGGAACTCTCTAAGTTACGAGAGAGTTACTAGTAACTCTCCAAGTTGCTAGTTTTAACGTAAATCCAGATTATATAAATTCTAGGCGTATTCTTCCACATCCACATATTTTAAATTTTTGCTCTTACCAGAAATAAGTGTGAATAAATCATCTTAACTGTGAAAATGAATGACAAATCCATACAATTAAAATCTTTAAACACGTTCATCAAAGTTTTCTAATAGGTCAGACACAGTAGAAAGTAGAGAAAATAAGCTACTGTAAATCTTTTTAAACCTAAAATAGTAAACACGGTTGCCTCCATGCCTTCAGCCTTGACCAGATTATCAGCAATTCCATTTGTTTGTGAAGTCATGCCAATTCGCTGTAATTGTTGCTTCCAGCAGAAAGATTCAGATACCACCAGACTGGCTGAAATCGTAAAAGAATGTAAGATAAGGAGAAAAGAAAAAGCAAACCCTCAGTTTAAAATAACAACTTCAGATGCACCAAAAAAGCCTAAAGGAGCAACTTAACATTTGTTCTAAGACCAGGTTCTGCTTAACCATCTTTGTTAAGCATTGACTAGCATAGACATTTAATTTCTCATTGGACAGTCTTAAAATGTGGTCTTGTTAACTTTTGTGGAGTAATATTTTAATCGTTTTAATTCTATGAGTAAGGTGGATATTGTGCAATATTTGTGGACTAATTTTTCATCTGAGGAACAATTAAATAGAATATGTCTGCTGGTTGTGATCAGCTGTAGTTTTTACCACCTCTGCAGCCTTTTCTCCACCTTTTTGGCCTTGGTCCAGGCTAATTACCCAAAGGGCCCGCTCTCTGCACTGGCCCATCTCCTCTGCTCTACGTTGGCTCTGTTCTCTTTGTGCTGCTGCTTCCCTGCTCTCATTCCACAGTAGATATAGGGCAGTAATAGAGCAATGAGTTTTGAGTGCGGAACACAGGCAAGGGTTAATCTGTTGACCCCTGGCCGTTGTAGACGATAGACTCACCATCAGAACATGTTTCTGTGAAGTCTAGACCTCAGCTTTTACTAGTAGACTCTCTGAGGAGAGATTTGCTCCTTTTCTATCACAGTACAGCTTAAGGGTTGCTTCTCCCGCCAACTCACAGAATTGAAATGTCAAAAACAGATTCAGGACAAATCTTTCAATGAATGTTTGTTACACTTTAGTCACTATTTTTTTAAAGATTATTAAATAACATGAATTAATTGTTTTATATTGAAAAAATAGAATTTTTTTGTGTGAACATGAACACTATCAATGTGCTGAACTGTTTGCAATTTAACAGTACCTTTCGTTTGCACGTTCGCCCTGAGTATGTGTAGGTTTTCTCCAGGTACTCCGGTTTCCTACCACCCTCCAAACAATCATGTTAGGTTGATTGGCCACTATGAACATTGACCCTAGGAATGAGTGTGTGGATGGTTGTCTGTATGTGTGGCCCAGCGACAGACTGGTGATCTGTTTGGGGTGTTGGGGCGTTTGGGATGAGCCTCTTGTCTTAAATCAGCCAGGATAGGCTTCACCATTCCATTAGGGATAAGCAGTTCAGAAGATATTGTTTTTCTTTGTGATATCAAATACCGTAAATCCTTGATACAAGAGTTTCAAGTTGTCAGAGCTTGTCAACACAGAGGACTTTATTCAACTAATTTCAGCTCATGTTAGTTATCAAAGCCTTCTCATGTCCACCTTCATCTGCACATTTGCTTTGATGGTTTCCAGTATGACGGCTGCTGCCATAATGCTCACTGCCACCTCTTCAGGTCTCATGCAACAACTGTCACAATAAAACTGCACTGTCATTCAGAGCTTGTAGATCATCTATCAGGCTTCAGAGAAGGTAAAAGCAAGAAACACCATATATACATGAGAGAATTAAATAATAGTGCAAGGGGTTTGCTTGCACTGCAAACGTACTTACTGCAAACGAGCTGCAAACGTACTTACTTCTTTTTTGAGGATTGAGCCAAGAATGAAATCAAATTCCGTTAGGGAAAATGTCAAAGAGAAAGCCAGGAGGAGAACTTACCAAGGGAGAGACATTTGAATAAGAGGAGAGGGAATGGAAAAGATTAAGAAAGGTCTCGAGTGGGTCTGACTTTAATGTAACGTATTTAAGTGAACAGAGCAGAGCATCAGACATACTTGAACTTGTTAACAAGGTCAGTGTAGCGACATGACTCTCTTTGGATTACACAGACTATGACAAAGTGGATAAAGTTCACATGCTTATTCAAAATGAGGGTAAGAAAAACCCCAAAAATTGTGCTAATGTTGGGCTGGATCTGTGTTTCTACGAACTTCTTCTTTGCAAGAACTAAAAAAATAAATAAATAACTGCCACAAAAAGCAAATTTTTCTCTATTCAACCTGATTTATTGACAATCTAACTTTTAGAAAAGCCATTTTGCTCTTATATTGACTTTTTGGGCAAGTTTGAAAAGAAAAAATTTGATAATTTTATCCTAAAAGTTGTATCAGCAGATTAACTGAGGCAGAGGTGCCCACACATTTTTCAGCCTGAAAGATACTTATAAATTGATTTAGACAAGGCGAGCTACTAACAATAAATAAATTATTAGGTGCCAAACACAATATAAAGTAGTGGTATTTTCATTAGTATGCTTCAATTATTATTATTTTTTTAATTAAAAGCAGATATTTAATGTGGACAATGGGTTTTTCATACTGTAAAGCTTTATTTATTAGATTCCATTTTTCAGCTAAATTTCCTCATTTTTTAAAAGATAATTTACCTAGAATACTGAACATTATCCACACTTTTAATGTTTATTTCAAGGAAGGGGCATCTGACAGAGAGACAACAGAAAACAGCATGCTCTTTGGTTGCTATGGCTATAGCTTTCGGTCTCGCTGGACACCCATTCCTGTATGTAAATAAAATGACCAAATTTATACAGAAGATAGATTTTACGCTGAAGTAACACCTAACACCATAAGATCTACCAAAGCATAAGTGCAATGGGCTAGCCAGACTGAAGACATGACTGTTCATTCCTCGTTAACTTATCGTTTGAGAAAATTGCTTTCCAGATGGATGTTAGATAGTAACCAATGCTTTGGACTCCAACACCGCCTCACATTTCAACTTTGCTGTCCAGAGATGGGGCATTGCCCAAAAATAAAATGAATGTAACCTTTTTGGCTCAAAGTTTAAAATGAATTGCTTACCTGCTCACTTTCCTACATCATATCTTATAGTACACCTTTCTCAGAGTTCAAATTTTTTACCTAATTTGAACTCTGGTTCACAATAATGCAACTTTCTGGAGTTGCTACCTTCACAGATTTCAGATTTTGTTGAGTTGTAAAAACTAAACTATTTCTAGTTGCTATACGTTTGTCTGAGTTGTACTTCCCTCTCTCAAAATGTCTTAGCCTTAAAGTCGGTCCAAGAAGGCATAGCTATTGTTATGTTATTGTTATGTAGCTAAGAAATTTGCTGCACAGTGTCTTTCTCATCAGTGGAGAAGATTTATTTCCAAGAAACCATGTTACAATGTGAAACATGTATAATAATCTATCACTATATCTATCACTATATCTTTAGTGATCAATAGAAAATTTAAAATAGAGCCAAAATTGCCACTCAAATAGGGTTTTTGTCATTTCAATGAAGAACCCTCAGAATATGCATTAAAACAAAACTAATTAAAAATAAAAAATGACCAACAAAGTGTTTGTTTTTACAATCTGTAATTGGAACATCTGTGCATGCATTTTTAGAGAAAAAACTCAGTAAGAATCAGTGCAGAATGAGGTGAAACGAAAGCTTCAGAAAGAGGGCACAAACACTTTCTCCTTCGTCTTCTTTCGGCATTTCCCTTCAAGGGTCGCCACAGCAAGTCAGTTTCTTCCATCTAATCCTATCTGCTGCATCTTCTTCGGTCACGCCAACTATCTTCATGTCTTCTTTACTGTATATAAACAAAAGAAGCAGGTTTGGAACACTTTCAGTGGTGGCTGGTCAAGGCAGGCAGAGAGAAAAGACAAGTTTTATTCATATTACATGAACTAGAGACATGCACATGGCTCATGCAACAACTTTCTGCTCACCAGGCTTCCTGCTGCTTCCCTGAAGTTGTGCTCTACAATGTCAATTTCTTTTTCTTTCTCTGACATTTTTTTTCTTCTTCTTTCCATGTCATCACCTATCCAGGAAACACCAACAGCGTTTTTGCCCTGGACTACATCAGTGGGAATCTGACAGTGAACGGGCAGCTGGACAGAGAGAACCCGCTTTACTCTGCAGGATTCACTCTTACTGTCAAGGTGAGCCATTCAACCCAAGACAGAACTCTGTTTTATGACCAAATTAAGACGGCGATAGGGTTTAGTATAAATCTTAATAAAACCTCCAAGCTTGGTTCAATAGACAATAAGACAGTAGTTTGGCACTTGTGTCTAGAGTAAAACATGCGATCGGTGGACACTCCCAGTATGCCTTCTGCACAACAGGAACTCAGACAAATTTATGTCTATGATTTTATAAAAACACCTTCAGAGACTTTTGTTCAGTACACAGCTAGCAGCTACAAGGTGAGGGACAGTCAAGGGAGAATACAATAAAGGAACATGATTTTGTGTCTTTTTTTAGTTTTTTTTGTATGTTTCACATTTCTTTAAAGTATGAATCCCACTACCCCTCCACTGAGTCGAAACTCTCCTTTTCTTGACTTCTTAGCATGTTATTCTTATTCTCTCACTGAGCCACATCCATCCTGACGGTCTCTTGCTGTTTTGATTTATTTCTTTTTCAAAAAATTTTAGCCCCTACATTGGTAGAAGTACTAAAACTACTTCTCTTCCTGATTATTACCTGTCAAATAATATGGGAATAGCGTTCAGTTGGATGCATGCATCTAGTTCTGTATTCATTATGCCTGTTTGTTAGTGATGTTTTGTATCTAAAAAACTTTTTTATTTAGATTTTAAGTGATGTAATGACTCAGCAGCAGGTGGTTGGGGAAAAAAGTTTCTGGACAATATGCGCCAGCCAGTCTGTCTCTTTAATTGAAATCAATAATTATAAACAACAAAAGAAGTCCCAGCTAAACTGCTGAAAAAGAAAAAAAAATGTAGTCCAAAATGTATTTATAGGATATGGATTTTTTCCCGTTTGAATTTTCCTCCTGTCTCCTTGCTTGTGCTTTCGTAGCTGGGCTTGTTATTGATTATGGTGTCCCATTTAATACAACTAATTTCTCAACTTCAGGCAGCTCAGATAGTCCTGAATGTGTTGAGATGGAGGTCGAATGATTTAGCCGTGGGGGTACAAAATATCCTAAACTACCTTCGTTATCCATACACATGACATAAGCAATAATGTGAGAAGACAGAAAGAGCGTGCTGGTCTCGGCGTGCCGACCCTGCCTTCTCACATATTGCTTGTGACACTTTGCCATCAGTAAATGGCAGTGCTCGCCCTCACTTATCTTTCTTTGTGAGTTTCCCTTTTATTCCAACTTCAGCTCGAAAAGAGTTTGTCTTTTTTCAATGGGACTTTTTTCTCTTTGAATCTCATTCCCTGCTTCTGTGTGTGTGTGAGGCTCCACATCTGGCCTATCAAAGGCCATAGTTATGATTGCTTTAAGGCCTCTTGTTCACCTTTTGATCTAATAAAAGAACAGTTGTTGATATCTGGAGAGATTTTGTGCTAACAGCTTTTATTCAGAACCATTTACAGTCCAATCAAAAATATCTCCTTCCTCTCTCTGCACATCTGTCACTTCCTTTTGTTGCTCCGTCTCAGGCCACAGAGTTGAAAGAAGATCGCACCCCATCAAGTGCAACTGTGATGACCACCTTCACCATCCTACTAATTGACAAGAATGACAACGCTCCGATGTTTAACAGCTCAGAATATCGGGTCCGAATCACTGAGCTGGCACAAGTCGGCTTTGCCCTGCCGCTCTTCATCCAAGCAGAAGATAAAGATGAGGTGAGCCATTCACGTCATAATTTCAGAACTTTCAACCTGTTGAATGCTGAGCTGAGGAGATATTCACCTTTGGTTCAGCAGGTTTTCCACTTCAACATATTTGCCTCAAACAAATTACGTAGTAGTTTAGCAGAAAATCAAAGTTTGTTTAATTCACCTAATTTGAATCGAGTGATAAAACCACACACCATAGCCACAAACAAAAACCTGGGTGTGGGTCAACCTATAATCTCCCGGTCACCCACACAGTCTTGCTGAGATTTGTATGGACTAGCTTAAGGTCGTTGGACAACTGAATTTTTTGATAGAAAACTAAAAACAATTTTTTGCCCTGATAAAATATAATAAACATTATAAAATAGAATCAATTGCAGCAGGTTTTTATATATGTAGCATTTTTACTGAGCAATATATACTACAGTTTATTTATATTTTATCCGTTTTGTTTTGTCGTGCACACACAGACACACACGCCATTCAATGCAAAGTTAATATTTCCAGCATTAACTGTATTTTTCCAATGAAGTTGTGAACTTTTATATTGTTTAAACAAGATAGAAAAGTGTAAAAATGTTAATATCTACCTCAGAAAAAAAAAGTCTACAACATGTATTTAAAACATTTAAAAAAATTGATTACTTTTTTCTGCTGCTGAATAATTTTGGAAGATAACTCCCACGATTAACAAAGGACCGCTGTATAGTAGTAGCTTGGCAACACTGATGGGGTGTTAGTCTGCTCGCCACTACACATTAACTCTAACTATCAACCTACTGCGGTGACACATCGGCACACATACGTGTACACGCGGAAGAAACGCCTTCTCTTCCATTCTGCCTACGACTTTCTCTCTTCCCATTTCCGCAACCATACTCACTCACACCAGCGCATTGGACTCGACTACAATTTAATTTGCTCTGGAAGAGATGGGATAGAGCATCAAATTATACCTAACGAGGAAAATCAATCACCAAGCGGGTAGATAAGCCGAAAGCTAGTCAACTCTGATTGATTCTGGCACAGCGGCCACCAGGGTAGAATTTGACAGATAACTGCAAGTCAAGTGGATTGAGAAATAGGTAAAGACTGAAGAAAGACAGACTAGCAGAGAGCAAAGAGAGAAGAAGAAAACTTCAACTTAAAGAAATATGATTGAATGAAGAGTTGCCAGCGATAGAAGAAGAAAGTCAAAAGAGAGAGTAATTTTTGATGCAGAAAAAAAAACAGAGAATGGCACGCAGAGAAAAGAAAACACTTGAAGGAGAAATGGTGAGAATACTTTGAGGCAGGTCTGTTTATCTATTCAAGGGCTGGTGTGTTTACCTGCATTTGTGTTGCAGTGGCAGGCAAAAATAGAGGGGGTTGGGTCTACGGGATACGTACAGCGTTAGCATGGTGGTGCACTTGGTTTGGGGACAATCCCAATACTCTGCATGTCATTAGAGGTCTGTAATGGCTTGTTACTTTGCACCCAACTGTTTACCACTACCAATGAAATGTTTGAGTTTGAGAGGACGCTAGCATTCACCAGAGAAATAAAGTCACTTTTCTCTGTGTCTTTTTGCTTTTTTTGGTTGTCCTTTTTTATGGAGATAAAAGATCATAAAAGTTCACAATTTATTTCTGTATCTTTCTTGCCACAGAAGAAAATAACACTTGTCTTTTTTGGAGACTCAGAGAGTTTCCCAACAGTTATAACGGTCTCAATATGAACTAATCCATTTTTCCAAAACAACTGAAAGTTAACAAGAACTGATCATGAGCTACAATCTATTTTGATGTATTCGTTCCGTCATCTTCCGCTTATCCGGGACCGGGTCACAGGGCAGCAGCCTCAGATGGGAAGCCAAGGCTTCTCTCACCCCAGCTCCATCCTCCAGCGCACCCTGAAGGATCCCAAGTCGTTCCCCAGCTAGCTGTAAAACCATAGTATTGTCCTATTTCTGTGACCCTAACATTTTTTAAAGCCATGTGGACTCTGCAGCTTTGAAGACATCATGAATCTGAAACAGTGTGATAAAGAAGTGACTTGTGTAAATATTTAAAGATGCTTCATTAAACTAAGAATTTTTTAAGGATTAGATTTTTTTAGTATAATTGGAAAAAGCTTCAGTCAAAGTAGATCAATTTTACTGAGCAGGTTTTAGTTTTACTTTAACAATCAGAAAAGACTGACAGGTTTTCTTCTAACTGAAGCAGTTATTTGTTTGTTATTGATGTTATTTTTTTATACTTTGAGCTGTCGTTGGTTTTCTACAGAGGTGTCAAGTAACGAAGTAAGTCTACTTCGTTACCTTACTCAAGTAGAAAATCTCGTTATCTTTACTTTAACGAAGTAATTATTTTTTTGTCTACTTTTTACTCTTACTCACTACTATTTTATGCAATTATCTGTACTTTTACTTCGTTCATTTTATAAAAAGTAGTCGCTACTTTCGCCATTTTGTCACCGTTAAAAAGCCGCGACTGTTTGTCGGAGTTTTTTTTTTTTTATGAACCCTGAATGCATCAAACAAAGGAACAGATGAATGATTGGCTGAAAGGTCCAGTCAATCATTACTTTGGGGCAAGTAGCCCCGCCCACAAACTTTTAAAGAGCAGGGACGTCAATTTCCGTGTTTGAGACTCGGGCTCGGAAATCAAAGTGTTTCTGATGCTGCAACACTGAACTTTGATTGAATTATCAATTTTTTAAAAAAATACAACAGCAAAGAAATGTTTTTTTTATTATTATTTTCAGTCTGCGGTTATTGTAAACGTCTTTGCTGAAAATGTTGTAGATGGTATTTTTATAAAAATAACTTTGATCTGTGACAGACTATTTTATCTTTAGAAACAAAGCTAATTGAACTGATTTATCCATGAATAGTAGTGGATGAAGTATTTGTGCTTAAAAGCATCCAAAATGTTATTGATTAGTTTATAAAGACTGACTGAGGAGATTAAAACTACACATCGCTTAGATTTTGTATCATGTAGATGTTTGGGTTAACATTAAAAAAACCTTATATGTATGTACACATATATATGTAGATATGTATATATGTAAATTTATATTTACCGTCTCCTAGGTCCCGCCCCTACTGTTTTTTTAAAATCTTGTTTCTCTGGTTATTTTTTCATTTTTACAGTTCTTAAAATTTTAGAAAAAGAATTCAAGGATTTTGCCTCCTGTGTGTTTCCTTCACTCCCACTGCCTTACGAGTGCATGTAAAGGGTGTTATTTTGTCAATGGGCGTGGTTTTACTGGGTGTACGATATTTTTTGTAAAATACGATAATTTTACGTCATTAGTACGATAATCCAGCATCTCCCACCTGGCAACGCTGGTTCCAGGTGTCACGCAGGCTTTATGTGGCACTCCCAACCTTATCAACTTGATAAAGACTATTCAGTATTGCCTCAAAGAACTTTGAAAACTAGCTGCCTTCAAGGCTTAAAAAAGCCTTTTGGTCATTTTTTTTTCATTTATTTTATTTTTTTTTTTACATTGAGTGTGTTTGCGTCTGCTGAAGTTGGTTAAATTAGGTGATGCAGAGTGAAGCTTGGTAGCTGAAGGGACGTTACATAATGCCCTGCTTATGTTAATACATTTGATTGTGTTCATTAATCGATTTCCAATAAAGATTATTAAGAAATAATTTTTTCTGATTCATAAAGTTTAACACCAAAACACTTTCATTTATTATCATATTTTCTGCTCCTTAAAGCATGTGGTAATAGTTAAAAATATGTTCATACGCTTTTGTTAACAATATTCCTTTTTTTCTGAAAATTACTTTTACTTTTTTTACTTGAAGTAGTTTTAAAATAGGTTACTTTTTACTTTTACTTAAGTAGAAAACTTGAGTTGATACTTCTACTTTTACTAAAGTAGTTTTTTAACTTGGTATTTATACTTCTACTTGAGTAGAAAATGTTGGTACTTTTGACACCTCTGGTTTTCTATATATTAAAGCATTTTTTCATGTCTTAATAAAAGCAGTGGTTACTATTTGTTTGTGTCCGTCTACACACATGAGCCAAAAGCCGCTGTGTCTAAATCCTCTTCTGCTCTGCTGCCATCTTTAAAACTTTTGCTGCTGGAAGTGAAGTTTGAGGCAGTCATGTCTGACAGGATGCTTTTATTGGGGGCTTCTAAAGGCAGAGGCAAATGGATGGGCAATTACGTTTATGTGCAGTTTGAGGTGACATCCCCTGCATATTGGATGGTCTTTTAAATAGGAGCCATCAGCCACAATAGTTCTCCTCCAGATGAAAACAAAAACAAGGCGGCTATTTCAACTGTCAGCATAATGCCAATTGACCACTCCACCCATCTTCCTCTATTCGCCACAATAGTCGCATGATTGGCTTTGCTGCAGCTTTATCCATCAACACAGAAGCACTTTTAAAATGTTTTCTTACCTCAAGACAGTCAGAGCTATTTCTGTGCTGTGATGTCACACCCCGACTTTAAGTGCACCCTTTTTTAATTTTTCAAACTTTTAACAATAAAATATTGAAAATGCACACCAATATGTTTATTACATTGTTACATATTAATTCTAAAATGTACTTCTGATAATCTGTCTAATGATAAACAGTGTCTTGGCAACTTGTAGTATTTTGTTTTGGAATCCAAACGGAGAAATTTGTTTCTGCATTGAAGTAGATAGTCATGGCTGTCATCAGGAATCATATCAAGTCTTCATTTTATCTTATAAGTCACAATACAATGGTGAAAGCACATTTAAGGACTTCTCCAGCATGCTAATCGTTCATTTTAGCTGAATACATACAGCTCTGTGGGCAAGAGAGAAGGATTTACTCCAAGTTGCTGTTAGTTTATGCATTGTGTAGAACACAGAACACAGTTTGTCATGAAAGTTGTAAAAGTTTGATTTTCAATCCTTCTATTAATTTTTTACAAACACAAGCATACATGAGCATACACATGAATTCTCATAATCCCAAGAGAGGTGATTAAAAATTAGTCTTCATCTGAGAGATGAAGATGTTGGTGCAGTTTCAGCCATCGTTGAGTCCATCCTCATCTCCTCCACCACCGTGTGGTACGCTGGAGCCACAGCCTGGGACAAACATAGACTGCAGCGCATTGTGCGCTCCGCGGAGAAGGTGATTGGCTGCAGCCTTCCATCTCTTCATGACCTGTACGTCTCCAGGACTCGAGGGCGTGCAGGTCGGATAGCAGCTGACCCTTCCCATCCTGGGCATGGACTTTTTGAGCGACTCCCCTCGGGCAGTGGGCTCCCGTCCATTCGGACCAGATCGTCCCGCCACAAAAACAGCTTCTTTTCTTTTGCTATTTGACTAGTACCACAGCAAGTTCCTAGACTCTGATCCTCTTCATTAACCATGGCAATAAAAGCATTTCTAATTCTAATCTTTCAATACATGAATATCAACATGTACTAACTGTGTATTGGGATTCACTATTTCACATTGTATCCTTCATATTTTCAATCTTTTCCTCCTCAACCTTGTGTTTCAGGGTGTGAACAGCATGTTCCAGGTGTTTCTAACTGGCAACAACTCGGAGTACTTCACCATCTCCCCGACAGCAGTACAGGGGCGTGCCGACATTCGGATGAGGGTTGCCATGCCCCTGGACTATGAAAAAATTCGCAGCTACAGCTTTTCGGTATGGTATAAATAGATGAATGTATGTATAAATTAAATAGACACATCTACCCAAATTAATACATATATAAATAATATATATACGTATATATACGTATAGACATGTGTATAGACATGTGTATTGACAGACTGCAGACTGGGGCAGACAAACATGCATAGTTTCGTCAAGAAACAGATTGCCATAATGGAATCCTAAATAGAGAACACTTTTGTTTTCATCTTTCTGCATCTCTTTCAATAAGTACAGACTTTAAGCACACATTTGCAGAAAACTACTCATGGGAGCTGATGTTTTTAAAGTTACTGTTAATGTCTCACACATCAGTTCAATACCTAGCAGATGTTGCAATGCACTGTGATGCAACCCCCAATGTGTCTCAGCAGGATTTAATTTGTGTAAACACAATGCATTGTTAGACTGGAGCTATTTTCTATTGAAAATATCTCCAATAAATTTGAGTAGTGAAATTTATAGGAATTCTTTTTAGCTTCATTTTATGTCTGAGTACTTCTCAAAGTTAGAGGTTGTATTGATCCACTGTAAATCAAATGCTCTCATATTTTTTAACAAAGACATTGTTTGATAAATAAGTATAAAGAAAATGTTGTTTATGCATTCATAATCTAATTTAAGAAACTGATGTTCTCTTCACAGCTTTTCGCCAATGAGTCCATTTCGGATCATGTGGGATTTGCCCGTGTTTTTATTGAAATCATCAATGAAAATGACAACCGGCCCATTTTCAGCCAAACGCTGTACAACATCAGCCTTCCTGAAAACACACCGCCTGGTACATCACTAGTTCGTGTCCTGGTGAGTATTCATACAAACTACAATGCTATGTTTACAGTGCTGTAAAATGTGATTGATTTCCAAGAGTTTCTGGTGTTTAGGGAGAAATTTAACTGGCACAAAACAAGCTATTTTGCGCCAGTAAAATTTTTATGAAGGATAAAAAAGTTTGATCGCAGTCATTTGGTGCTTGGTAGCTCACAAAAAAAGGATTAACAATAAGTCAGCACAAAGTATGTGTGAACCTTTAAACTCTCTCAGTTATAACATATTTGTTGTCAAAATGAAGCGTCAATGATCTAGTTATTATACTTTATTTTTTTTTATTTTTTCAATGCATATCGAAAAGGATCTAAATAATCTTTCATTGCTTTCCGGCTTCATGACATTAACCAGAATCTCACCCAGTTGGTGTTTTTCAAAGGTGCCCTGTTCAGTTTCTAGAATTCCGTTGTGCTCATGCCAGGTTTTTGTTCAGACAGGCAGGCAGTCTGGGCTTTAACTAGATCGGAAAAAATCTTCGAGTGTCTCCATATAACTCTGCATTATTATTCATTACCAGTCACTTGTGTGACAGTGCTCCCACAGTCCACTAGATACAAGTGCCAAAAAGCACAGTGTGAAAATCAATAGTGTTTATAGACTGGCTGCTCATGAAATGGAGACTGCAGGGGCTAATACCTGATAAGTCTAGCTGATGTTGGCTTCATGCTGGAGCGTGGGCCCGCCGTGGAATCCTGATTGCTGGTTGCAGAGAGTGAATGAGCTGTAAACGGAATGAGATGTGATGGCTCTCAGTGGGAGACGTAAACTGGCGTGAAGTGGATCAAATGTGTCATCTAAATTCTGTCTCTCGAAAAGGATGTAACACAGCAAAATATTTAGGAAAGAACTGCAAGCTCATGTGGAAACATGATTCCAACTTGTCTCAATTTGATAGTCAAAAATACACACATCATGCTTTAAATCATTCTAAAATCATTTATTTAGTGTATCTTTTAAACCATTGTTGAATTAAAATGACTTACTTTGTTAATGTTTCCAAGCAATCGAGAATATATATTAAATTTCCTGGCATTAAAACATTTTTAGGTTTCAATTCTGTCATTGAGAAAGTAAAAAAAAAAAGCATTTCAAATAGTTAGCTTATTGCTGAGACTACGACCAAGATACCTCACACCCCCACACTCCCTTTTTATGGTGCACAAAAAAAAGAAGAAAGGAAAGTGGACTAGTCAAGCTATTCCCTGGCAGGGCCAGCGAATGGTCAAAATGCAGGAAAATTACTCTTATTCTTCAAAATAGGAGTCAAAATAAGTTTGGGGTAGGGGGAATGCCCTGAACTCCTATACTGGCTTTGTCAATGACCTCACCACCACCCCCTGCCCCCCCGCCCTCGCCCTCCCTTTAGAAAATCCTGGATCTGTCCCTGTTAACCATTTTATTCTGAGGTATTTTAAGACATCCTAATACAAGACACTGTCCGAAACGTTGTCATCATTAGAAGATTAAACTAAATCCTGTTTCATTTTTATCTTAACTTTGTTCTAAATGTGATTTAATCCTCAATTTTTACATGAGAGATTCTTGAAAATCTTATTTACTCCATTCTGATTAAAATGTTCAGCTCTTAGAGAAAATTGGCCATCAAATAAAAGCAACATGTCAGGAGAGTTATTGTCTAAATTACTGTGTTTGGGAGCAAGGATTTAGTTTTTTGACAACCATCTACTTTTTTTAATGCTTTTCATTCTAATACTGACAAGGTGTCAACATCTTTGAAAAGAACTCAAATTCACTTTGCTAGATTCATAATGTTTAGTAAAGCTGGCAGTAGACGTAAAGCTAAATTTTTATTTTGTGTTTTCCAATAATCATTTAAGGGGTTAGTGGCTTTAATATTTTACTGCCTCTTGCCTGAAATCAGCAGGGATAGGTTACGGCATCCCCATGACCTGGTTACGGCCAAGCAGTTCAGAAGACAAAACTTAAACATATAATATATCCATTCCGTTCCGTCATCTTCCGCTTGTTCCGGGGCCGGGTCGCGGAGGCAACAGCCTCAAATGACAAACCCCGGCTTCTCTCACCCCAGCTGCATCCTCCAGCTCACCCGGAAGGATCCCAAGTCGTTCCCCGGCCAGCTGTGAGACATGGTCTCTCCCGCGTGTCCGGGGTCTGCCCCTTGGCCTCCTCCCGGTGGGACGTGCCCAAAACACCTCGCCCCCGAGGCGCTTGGGGGGCATCCTGACCAGATGCCCGAACCACCCCATACGGCTCCTCTCGACCTGGTGGATGAGCAGCTCGACACCAAGCTCCTCCCGGATGGCAGAGCTTCTCACCCGATCTCTAAGCGAGAGCCCAGCTCTCATTTGGTCGTTTTTCTGCCTTTTTTAGATCTTCATGAAAACATGTGATTAGTAAAAGTGCTAACATGTGACAAAACTGCAGAATCATACATTTATGGAGCCTAGCCTTATGTTGAACATGACGATTCATTTATTTCACAAATGCTCATAAAAAATGGCGATGGAACTAAAAATGAAAGGGAATCAGAGGACAGGAGAACTATCTTAAACATGTGTATTATAATAAAATAAAATAAAATAAAATTGAGTGATCAGTGTGCTTTCTGGTTTTTGTTTTGTTTTGTTTTGCCTGCCTCCTCTTTTGTGTTTATGCAGTAAAAAAGCCAAAATTCTCCTACACTGCTTCTAACTGGCTGGTGCTTTTTTGTCCAGATTTTTATCAATCACTAAACAAAAACATCATAACAGAAGAAACAAAAAAAAAAGTAGAAAAAATTCTGGATTAAAATAAGGAAATAATGAGTTTGTAATGAAGTTCCTAATGGATAAATAAAGTTATTATTGATTGATAATAACTTCAATCAATAATAATTGAAGTTATTAACAATGGAATAACATAAAACGACAATGCTCCATTGTTGCTTTATTTCAAATCAATAAAGAACTGCAATCTCATCACAAGTAGGTTTTTGCTTTGCGCCCTGTCATTAGCTTTACTTTTTATCCACTTTGCTGCTAAACCAATCTAACAAAACCAGGAGTGCAGTTTCACAGCTAATTTAGTTTTAATTACAGTAAATTATTAGACACTAGTTAGACACAAGTTTTAATTATAAAGGTCATCTCACTGATGTTAACCTTGGATTTTGTTCACCTCAAGTTGAAATTATAATGTGACTGAATCACACACTATGAAAAACAGAAGCACACAATGTGAGGATATGTACACAGAGGGGGAGTAGGGAGGACCCCCTGTGCACCATGAAGGTCAAAAAAGCTCAAAACATAAAGTTATTGCTTAACAAACTCCATCTTTTAATTATTCACTTATTAAAATAAGCATTTTATCGATGTGTGGTTTACATTATTATATATGCAAGGGTTTATTTACTTTTGGTGGTTTATTAAGATGCAAAATATTGCAGCAGTTTAAATCTAACAGTAATAATCAAATGGATATTTATGTACCGCAGTCTGATCAAACAAGTCATGACCGGCTCATAAGTATTTGTGCAAATAAAGTGTTTACTTTGGAGTGGTTATGGCATGTATTGTGCATAAAAATCACAAATACGGTAAAAGTACACCCGTTGTGTTTCTGTACTGTTGGAACACTATAAAAAAAAGTCTTGGGCCTTAAATATGATTGCATTTGTATTCTTGACAGAATTTGAAATAATGGTGAAGGTTTAAGTAGAGAAAGGTTCATTTTTTATTAATTTTTTTTGTCTTTCTCAAACTATTTGTGTAAGTCAGCAGCAGGTAAAATAAGATGACCTATCCACCACCCTGTAAATGACATTTAAATCTGATGTTTGTAGGCTCCAGATTATCCTGCTGAGCTGAAGCATTTGTGGAGGCAAAATGAAAGACTTTCTACTTAAATAGAGCTTTTTTGTTTCTCTTTTGATCCTCATATTTGCAACATTTTTATTGGGATGTACTAAATTAAGTTAAACTTCAAAAGATACCTTTCTGTCTAGCTGATCTTAACTTGAGGGCTTTGCTTGTATCCATGATAAACTTTCTTTAAAGCTACTAAAAATGAGCAAAGTAGTCCAGAAAAATCAGAAAAAACTTTGTACATTTCAAAAATGTACTAGTCATCCTCATGATAGAAATTGTGGGGGTGATTTTGGATTCTCATCATCTCCATTCTGTCATCTTCCTCCAGCCGGGGCCGGGTCGCGGGGCAACAGCCTCAGATGGGAAGCCCAGGCTTCTCTCACCCCGGCTGCATCCTCCAGCTCACCCGGAAGGATCCCGAGTCGTTACCCAGCCAGCTGTGAGACATAGTCTCTCCAGCTGGTCCGGGGTCTGCCTCTTGGTCTCCTCCCGGTGGGACTTGCCCGAAACACCTCACTAGCGAGGCACTCGGGGGGCATCCTGACCAGATGCCCGAACCACCCCCTATGGCTCCTCTAGATGTGGAGGAGGAGCGGCTCGACACCGAGCTCCTTCCGGATGGCAAAGCTCCTCATCCGATCTCTGAGTCAGAGCCCAGCCACCGTGCGGAGGAAGCTCATTTCGGCTGCTTGTATCCGCGATCTCATTCCTTCGGTCACCACCCACAGCTGGTGACCATAGGTGAGGGTTGGAACGTAGATCGACTTGTAAATCGAGAGCTTTGCTTTTCAGCTCAGCTCTTTCTTTACCACATCGTACCGATGCAGCGTCCTATTTATTGCTAACGCTGCAACGATCTGCCCGTCGATTTCCCGCTCCATCCTTCCCCCACTCGGGAACAAGACCCCGAGATACTTAAACTCCTCCACTTGAGGCAGGACCCTGTCCCTGACCTGCAGGGGGCATACCACCCTTTTCTGGGCGAGGACCATGGTCTCAGATTTGGATGTGCTAATTCCCATCCCGCCCGCTTCACACTTGGCAGCAAATTGATCCAGTGAGCGCTGGAGATTGCGGACTGATGAAGCCAACAGGACCACATCATTCGCAAAACGCAGCGATACGATCCTGAAGTCACCAAACCCGATCCCTCTAACGCCTCGGCTGCGCCTAGATGTCCTGGCCATAAAGATGATGAACAGAATCAGTGACAAAGAGCAGCCTTGGCGGAGTCCAACTCTCACTGGAAATGGAAACGACATACTGCCGGCTGTACGGACCAAGCTTTAGCTCCGGTGTCACGCACAGACACCGGACAGCCCGTACCAAGGACACCGAGACTCTGTACTCCCGGAGCACTCTCCACAGCAGTCCCCTAGGGACACGGTGGAATGCCTTCTCCAGATACACAAATCACATGTAGACTGGTCGGGCAAACATGACCCTCCCAGGATCCTCAAGAGGGTATGGAGCTGGTCAGTAGTTCCATGTCCGGGACGGAAACCACACTGCTCCTCTTCAATCCGAGACTCGACAATCCGGCAGACCCTCCTCTCCAGTTTCCCTGATTAGACCTACCCAGGGATGCAGAGAAGTTTGATCCCTCGGTAGTTGGAGCACACCCTCCGGGCCCCCTTGTAAAGAGGGACCACCACCCCGGTCTGCCAATCCAGAGGCACTGCCCCCGATGTCCATGCAATGATGCAAAGGCATGTCATCCAAGACAGCCCAATACCATCCAGAGCTCTTAGCACTTAGTTTCTCATCATAATTTCTTTTTCTTTTAAGAGTCTGTATTTTGGACTTTGAAAATGTTTTGTTTCATCTTCTGAACTGCTTATTCCTGATGGGGATACAGAAGGGGAAGGACCTCACCGCTTTAGGCGAGAGCGAGGATGCACTCCAAACAAGTCACCAGCAATGTTCCCTCTAAGCTGGGCACCTGCGCAATTGCGCACTGCTTGCAGAATAATAGCGCACAAGAAAACCTGTGCAGCGCACAAAATAAAACTCAATCTAAACTAAAGATGGGAAAATGAGACAGACCTCCGGAGAATATTTCTTTCTTCCTCCTTTCTGAAACAAATTGCTTCAAACCATTGCTTTGGAGTTTGGCTCGTCACTGCTGCTGACGTCACAAAAGAGTAAAAGTTTTCACTCCGCCCCCTTCTGCTCAGGAATTTGTGAGAGACATAAAAAATTAGAGGGAACATTGGTCGCCAGTCTGTTGCAGGGGTACACCCAGACAACCATCCACACCAAGGGAAATTCATAGAGGCCAAATAATCTAACGCGCATATTTTGGGAGCGTGGGTAGAAACCCACGTATACACAGAAAGAACAAGCAGACTCCACACAGAAATGCCAGTGTTTCAAGCCTCGCACCCATTCTTGGACTTAACCCCCTGACCTTTTGCTGCAAGGCCACAATGCTAACCACTGCACCACCATGCAGCCACTTTGAGAATGTCTTCTTTTTTTTTCAGAAAAAAAAGTTATTAGCTATTTATGCGAATACATTTAGGCCTGTGTGAGGTTTAAAAAAAAAAAAAGGGTTTATTTATCCCTATGCTAATTGAAATTATGTGTAATGGTCCAGGCTGTTGTGTTTTTGAGCTTTTTTGTTTTCACACTACGAGCCAAAAAATCAATCTGCTAATGTTACTCAAATGATTTTTCATGGTTAATATTCATAGCTCATCTGTTCAGAGTGCATGTGTGATGTTGGTCATTTTATTACTCTGAGCACATTCCTGCATCCCTATGGACACTTCACATATCCATACACACTGGCATGCACACAAAAAGCATATACAGACTAGCTTTTGCAGCTATCCTTATCAGGGCACCGCACTGATTCTCATTTACCGTTTATATACAAACCCGAGCTCTACGCCTCACTTGCATGGTACTTTCTGTCTTAACAAATTGCTTATTAGAATCTCAAAAATTACAATCTACCTCATCAAAGGCTGATTTTGTACTTCTGGACCACTAGGACAGTGATTATATCATAAAATCCAAAGCGCGCACACACATAAAAAACAGTATCTCTTTAATATTTATGGTCTGCAGCATTACTTATCATTATAAATATTTATTGTGATTTATTTGTTCACTTGGTTGCTGTTGTCACATACTTCCTCATACTGTTCCCACTAACCCTGGGGACTTTAGACACCAAACAACAGCCTATATCAGAAAATCACCCTTATTCCTTTTCCCCTTCCTTTAGTTTTAGAAGATTCGGGTTTGTTCATTTCTTATTTATTGTACACACTCGGTTCTTTTTTGTTTGTATCACTATTGGAATTGCTAATGTTTTTCAGGTTACCCCCCTCATGATCTCCTGCATATAGGACAGCTTTCTATCCGGAAAATTTATGCCATCAGGCTCTTACATTGTGAATAGGTACAATAACTTGTGCAACACTGTATATGATGCACAGTTTATGTGGTTCTTTACAGTGTTATTTCCACACTTTTATCCATACTTTGTTTTTTTTCTGTGATCTCCATGCAAATACAGTTTGTGAGATAAGTAGAACAACGATAAATGTCTCAAGCAGATGGTTATAAATTACACACTGAGGATAGCCACTGTCTAGACATGCACGTATGGAGCAGTGAATATTACTGTTATACATTTTATAATGAAGGGTTTTGTTCCCAACTACTTTGTATATTCTATTTATGAAGTAGTGATTAGAGCAAACTAAAAGTCAGAATTAGTGTTCTGAGACCATGCAATTGTTAAAATGAAATTAAATTGTTTAAAGAGGTACAGCCAAACAAAAAGAAATTTTAAGTGTAGCTTAATACAGTTTAATTTAGCTTAATATAGCTCAATGCAGCTTACTGTAGTTTACTGCAACTTAATGCAGGTTAGTGTAACTTAGTCAATTTATTTCAATTTTATTTGTATAGGCCAAAATCACAGAATTTTTGTCTCGGTGGGCTTCATTGTTGTAGCTTAATACAGTTTAATGTAGCTTAATACTGCTTAAAGTAGCTTACAGCAGTTTTTAATTTTTTTTTTTCAATTTTTGCTTTTTTTTTTTTTTTTTTTTTTTTTTTAGCCAGTCTTATCTCCGAAAGTGTAAAACTTGTCTCATTTCTGTCAGACAAACTCATAAACTAGTTTCTTGTGGCCGTTTTAAAAGTAAAGTTTTGCTTCTACCTAAAAGTATGATTGAGTTCCTGAGATTTAAAGAGCATAAACCTTTAGATTGAAAATTTCCAAATTCCATTCAATCCCATGGAAAAAAATTTTCCTAAACTTTAAAACTTTTAAAAATTAAGCAAAAATTTAAAATCTATGTAGATTCACACAATTCCCAATTAGGACAGTCATTTTGAGACCAAAATTTCTTATCACTGAAGAATTCTTTTGTGCCTTATGCAATCAGACTTTTAATGGAGCCACGTAGGGCAGGAGCAGTAGAGAGCTGCAGTGATTTTATTGATTCCTACTGTTCTTACTGTTTTTACTGATTGACTTTTACATTCATTTAGAAGCACTTTATCATTTTTAGCCTTTTTACTCGTTTTATTCTTTCCTATCTGTTTTATCTTTTATTTTGAACTGTTGTAATTGTGTGTCCTGATATGTGAGAATGGGAGCAACAGATGCCATGACAATTTCCCTCGGGATCAATAAAGTATTTCTCTATCTATGTATCTATCTTAAACTAAGAAGTAAAGAAGTTAAGAGACAAAAAAGTACAGAAGACAAAAATAAATCCATAAAAATAGGAAAACAAACGTTGAATGAATTCCTAGTTGTGTTCCCAATTAAGAATATGCTAAGAATACCATTTTATTTCAATCTTAGTCACTTACTATTACAAAAGGGATTTTTTTTTACCATCCAATAAATGATCAGAAAGTTTAAAAAGTTTTGCTACAATATTTTTCACATATGTGTCCTTTGTTCTACAATTTTAAATTTTACCCTGTAATTGTCCTAAAAATTATAGAAAAATATTAAAACCGCACTTCTTTTAGATAGAATTACAATGTTTTTTTTGTTTGTTTTTTTTAAAGTTCACAATAGGTTATATAACAAATCAACGCAAACATGGTTCCTATGTTTGATCCCTTTGACATTGCTGTCTTCTCCTTAACCATTCTACATGTCTACATTATATAATTTTTACTTTTTTGTCTTTCTTTACCTCCTCTCTGTTCTTGTCTTAATCTTCTTTCTTCATCATGGAGGCCAGCAACTGAAAGAGAGGGGGAGGACAAAGGCCTGCTGGCAAAGTAAAGCTGCCAGCCAGTCAGAGCTCCACATTAAGCCTTTCCACTGGCAACTCAAACTCCATCTACAACCCACATCATAGTCATCCCTCTCTCTCTTTGCATTTTTTCCTCAGGGTTTTTCTTCTTTTGTTTCCAGAGATCTGCATGCAGTTGGAATAATGAAAAAGTAGAATTTTTATGCTCAGATTTAAGGACATATAGGTTTAAAAAAAAGTTTAAGTTGCATGTCTTTGGTTTGTGCCATTTTTCTGGAATCTGGGTGGTCGAGTGATAAGAGAAACAGACATTTCAATTTTGTCAGTAGACAATTGTTGTTTTCAGCAGCCCCACCTACCAGTTAATGGATTTGAGAAAAAAAAAAAAAAAATAGTTGTAAATGCACATTTACGATGGTCATTACTGGAAAGTGTCTGTGGTAACACACGCTGTTCCCATCAAGTCCAATCATATGCTCTGGGACACTTGTTCGACCATAAGCCTTTGTTTGAAGTTAATTGTCTGACAATTGGTAAAGTGATTAGCAAGAAAAAGTACAAATTCACTCATTAGATCCGTCACAGGACAGTTGGAGCAGAGATGTCATTTTTAATTGGACACAACTCAAACTGGTTTCAAAGTTGTAAAAATGAAACTTTTTTCCATCTTCACCCTGTTCCTTCAACCTAAAACACAAGTAGGTTCCTTAAAATTCCGCTACTCATAAATCTCATCATTTGTATGATTGTTAGAAATAATATGCATACGACCAGAAATGCATCATATTTTTGGATTTAGCAACCAAGTTTACTCCTGTTTTTTTTTTTTTTTTGTGCTCTTGCAATACATACTTTTACAGATTTATCTGTGATCTTTCATGAATGAGTAAATGTGAGTAAAACAGAGAATCTTCAAAGAAGATCACATAGGAAGAGTTAACCAAGGCTAAAGAAAATAACCTGACAGGCGAGCCTTTATCATTGTCTCCATCACAGTGACTGTCAGGAACTGGACGTCTTCATTGTGCCTGTGTGGGTCTGTTTGTTATCTGTTCCTGGTGGTTGTGTTTAGGTGTGCAACACTGAGACAGAAGAGGTTGTCTGTGTTTGGACTGGGGGTCATCACTATTTTGACAGCGCGCTTTGACAGCCAGTAATTGGTTTCCTTTTCCATGCCTTTCAAAGCTCGTGCACAAGAAGCAATTTTAGGAGCCAATCAATTCAAATTCCAGCTCACTCTAGATAGAAAGCCTTTGCAGCTTCAACAGTTCATGAGATAGCTGAAATGATAATCTGCTACTGGATTGTCTGCTGTTTACACCCATACCATTCAATTCCAGACGAGCTCAGGCATTTTTTTCTTTAAAAGCAGGTGGGGTTTCGGTCATATCGATGACTCCTCTACTGCACACGGCGTGTATTCTATATGGAACTGCAAAAACACATTTTTGTCAGAAGAGCCACAAACACACAAAATCTTGTTTGCCTGCTGGCTTTACCTTTCTGATGGGAAGAAACACATCATTTAACCAAACTGGTCAACTGAGAACTAATTTTTTCTCTTTTGTAGTTACTGCCTGAGGACCCATGGCTTTGCAGAGTTTATATTGGCAATCATCAGCACTGTGACTATTTGTGCAGAAAGTTCTCAAGAACTTAGTCTGGATTGTTATTCCATCACTTTATTTCAAATCAATTTCTTTGTTTTTATCTGATCTAAATCAAGCACAGCTAAAGGTTTGATTTTGACTCATTTTTAGCTATTTTCTTTTTGTACCCATTTATAGCTATGTGTACAAAATGATACTAATTTATTTACGTAATTTGGCTTGAATAAATCTTCCATGAGTGCAAACTAAAGCTCAAGGGCCTCATTTATCAAGCTTGCATTCTCCCAAATCCCTGCATACGCTAACTTCTGCGCAAATCGATTGATTTATGAAGGTGGTGGAGTGGATTGTTGCGTAACATTAAGGTAACTCAGTAAGACTTAGGGGAAAGATGACTTGTGGATAGAACCTGAAGAAAAGTGAGAATGGTAAAATGAAATGTTGAGAGCAGTGCAGAAATAATTAGTAACAAATAAATAAATCAGTCCACATCACAGAAAGATTTTTCATTTAGATACGTGCAAATTATTCAATCACTAGATTTTAACACATTTTTGAAACTATGCAATATATCAATATAATCAATACTATATGCAATATTGGCACCATACAATCATACACATAAAGTGATTTAATCATTTATTTGCCTCCTGACTCGCTTATCCCTTATGATTTTATGGGGTTGTTGGAACCTGTCCCGGCTTGTGTTTGTTGTGCTGATAGGCGTGATACACCCGAACAAGTCACCAGTATGTTCTGATGTCACAAACAATCATACACACACTCACTGATTCCTAGGGGCAATTTCTTAGTGGCCAATTAACCTGACATGCATATCTTTGGAGGGTGGGAGGAAAGCAGAGTACCCAGAGTAAACCTACGTATATACGGGAAGAACATAAAAACTCCACATAGAAAGGCCAGTGTTTCAAGCCTCACCCTATCCGGGACGCAAACCCCCAACTTTCTTGCTGTGAGTACACAGTGCAAACCACCGCACCACAGTGTAGCTCAAAATTATCAATAGTAATATTAATATAATTAAAAAATTAAGCAAGAAATTTTCTTGGACTATCTACAGTGACTGACATGGACTCCCAGTGCCGGGCTATGTATTTGTCACCACTTAAAATTCAGAATTTTCTTTACTAAATTCACCATCAGATCTATACTGTATACGGTAAATCAGCGCTAGAGCGCTCGCCCGCGGACCGGAAGGTCGCGGGTTTGATTCCCACTGAGACCACCGTCTAGGGTCCTTGGAGAAGACACCTAAGCCCCGCTTCTCCCACCATTGGCGCCGTCGAAGGGCAGCCTGCTGCGGTGTAAGGAGTGCAGCACACAAATTTCCCCGGTGAGGGATGAATAGAGTAATTCATTTATAATTTTATTTTTTATTTATTTATATGTCAAATATTTCTTGTCACCGCATTTGCCATTGTTCATAAGAATTTTGTCGTGCCACCAGGTCAGAACATTAGATTTTCATTGCATGTTCTGGAGGTGTAGGATTTTGAGTTGGCTCACCTCTGACAGTTGTCACAGTTGTGATTTATGAAACTTATATTGTGTAGGACACAACTTACATTGTGCTTTTGCATGGCATAAGCACCGCCGTGGAGCAGAGGTAAAAATCTTACTCAGCCTGAGTTTAACAAAATTCTTAGTAAATGAGGGCCAAGATCTGTTTACTCACTACAGGGTGTCTGAGTTTCTGAATTGATTATGAGGTTGTAAAACTTTTTGACTCTTGAATGTGAACAGAATAACTAGAATTTTCCTTTTAATAAGAATGTGTTACTTTCTTTCACCATTTTCCTCCTAAATTCTGTCTGAAAATTAGTTTTGAAAAAAAAAAACCTAGACTTGCAGTGACTTTGAACCTGGTCACCAACCACATTACTCAACTTCATTTAAAGTTTGGAGTTACTTCCTAATTAAATCCTACTCACACCCTGATCTTATGCACTCCACCTCTTCAACTTTTCCATCACCTCAAGCACCCCAAGTATAAAATTTTTAAGCCGCCATGGTGACAAGGGGTAACTGCATAATACCCTGGTGCTATAGATTCAGACCCATGGTGCGAAGGGAGAGTTAATCCCTGCACATCCGAATCTCAACCATCCATCTGCTCGGGGCCATCACCGTCTGAAGTTGAAAGTCTTTGGCAAGCAGTTGGCAAACTGTCTGCGCCATACTGTCACTTTGTTTGTTTGGAGAAAGGGAGCAGGTCGGTGAGTGATTGAAAGAGGGAGAAGAAGAGATGGCTATCATCTTTCTCTCTTTATTTCTCTCTCTGCATATGCCTCTCTAAGATTGTGTGTAGAGGGTTTCAGCTGGAGAGCTAGCAGCGGCTCCCAGACTGAGCTCGGCTTCTGTCACTGCCACGATAGCTGTCACGCTAACACCCCGCCACTATCATTGGTGCACTTATGGTCCTGTCATTCAGCTGGCAGCATTTTGGGGCAAGGGTGTGCTGCCGTAGATATGTAAAGTAGAGGCGAAACAGCGGAGTTGAAAGGAGAAGTTAAATGGAGAGTAGAAGGTGAGGCTAGACAGAAGAGAAAAGTGTAAGATATTACAGGAGGAAATGGGAGGATTGTGTTTGAGTTTTTTAAAACAAAGTGTGAAAGTTGAGTGAAATTGAAAGGTGAGGTTATTGAAAGACAACAGATGAACACACAACGGTTAAAATAATCTCCACTGCTGTAAAAAATCTCATATGTGTTAAATGTCCCACACTTTACTGAAAGGTTTTCACTCTTTAAATGGGGCAATGAAAACACATAAACATCTGTTTGCTATTTAAGATCTTTTCAGAAGAAAGCAGGTTTTCATCAACGACTGTCTCATTTTTACACATTAAAACTTAGCAGAAGTGTTCATTATAAACACACAACCTGACAACTGCTTTTTTTATTTTTTTTCAATCTTCTGACAAGCAGAATGGTGGTCTTTGGATCAGTTTTGGTATTCCAGGCAAACATTGAAATTTTTATATAAATTTGTGAATATGTATTTGATTTGTTTGCCACGCCAAATAGTGGTAACAAAGGCGGGAGAGAGACAGAAACGGGTGTAGAAAAGTCAAATGTAAAGAAAAAAGGACAAGAAAAAGAAATGAAAGGTTAAAATGTATGCTAATAACTATGGTAGCAGAGCAAGAATGGTAATTATGATAACAATAGTACCCAAGTAATGGCTGACATGTTTTGTAAAAGAGGTATATGAGCACTGAGACTCGCTGAAGCCACCGAGGACGTCCTATTTGGCTCGCAGAGAGATACTGGCTTGCTATGCCCAGTTTTTATATGTGGCCATTTTTTGTGAAACACTAAAAGAACCAGCTCTGCAAGCTCAAGTCCTCAGAAGAGCAAAGAAAATGTTTTCAGGCCAGCCATCCATAATGGGCTGAGTCTAAGACACTGCCATCCAGCTGCAGATATGTTGCCCCTAATTGCAAAAAACAAATTCAAAAGCGTTCTTATTCCTGCTGTCATTGGCCTCTTAACTTGTCACCCAATGTTTATAGAGTTTTAAAATGATTGTACTGTTGCATTGGTGAGCTGATTGTGTGTAAGTTAATTTTGTAAGTAAATTATACATCAGATGAGGTGATGATTCTTTAGACTGTGTATATACTGTAGTAGGGTACATACGAGACAGGGAACAGCATGAGAACTGCCGGTTTTGGCCAAAGTACATACACATTACCAAGATAGTCATACAGTATGCTCATAAGGGTGACCAAATCACCCCAAATGGCCACCCAAGATAAGAAAAGAGTAAAAATCTCAGGCTCCAGTGCAACCACAGACATGGGAGCACAAAAAGCCTGAGCAGGAGTTGGCAGCCCACATGAAAGTGTCTAAAATGCAAAAGTAGTATCAATAAACATGCACCCACATTTATTCACCTAGAAATCCACCTTAAACCCCTACCTTTGGTTTTGTTTTCAGATTGATCACGCATGTGTACGTACATTTACCCCTTGGATAACGTTGCTCTCGCATGTACAAGCTAACATGTAGGGTCAGTAGCAGGGCATCGCTGAATCACAGTGACCAGCATTGTGTTTGACGGAGGGAGACTACTGGAACATTCAAGTTTGACTCTTCAAGTGACTGTCTAACCACTGAAGTGAAACTCTATTACAACACCCTTCCAAGCCGTAATCCATCAGCACCGTCACAACACTCAGCGTACATCTATTCGTGTGTGTATGCGTGTTTTCACACAGACAGATTGTGTTAATGTGTCATTTTATGAAGTCGAAAATTCCTGAAAGTGTTGCTCTTTATATGGTTTTCTCTGACACCCCTTTTATCTGCTTAACATATGACAGCAGTTGTTGCTTTTAAGGCAATGGTGGGTCATGTGGGCGAGGAAAATGTATCACGTCTCACATCAGACTTAATCCAATCAACACCTCCAGATTGTGAAGCATGGCTTTCATGTTTTATCGTACAGTCACAGACAGCTGTTGGAGTGAGAAATTTAGGAAATGAAGCAAAATGCCGTCATGACAGATGATCTTATACTGCCAGACCAGCACATGCTCACACGAACGTAAATGTATGCAGAGGAAAAGCATCATTAAAAATAGAAAATTATATATACACTGTTCTGCTTAAATGAAAGTGTCAAGAACCAAGCCAATGAAAAGTGGACAAAACTTTTTGAAAAACAAGCAGCAAAAACAATTTTACGTCTTAAAATCTTTAAAGATTCATTCATTCATCTTTTCAACCGCCCACCTCTAACGGAGTTGTGGGAGTGTCAAAGCCTATCCTGGCTGATTCAAGGCAAGAGGGAGGGTACACACCGAACAGGTCACAAGTCTGTCACAGGGCACACACACTCATTCCTAGGGGCAGTTTCATAGCAGCCAATCAACCTAGCATGTATGTTTTTGGAGAGTGGGAGGAAACTGGAGTTCATGGAGAAAACCCACGCATACTCAACACAAAAAGGCCAGTGTTCCAGGCATCGTCCCCACCCGGGACTCAAACCCCCAACCTTTTTTGCTGTAAGGCCACTGTGCTAACCACTGCGCCACTGTGCCGCCTATATTTATAGATCAATACTGAGATACTGTGGCTATCCAAACAGCTAACATCAGTCATTTTGTAAAACCAAAAAAAAAGTCACGGCCTGTCTTGACTAGAACTGACAAGTCAATAAAATAAATATTTTTTAGTATGTAAGTGTCCACCAATCACAAATATATCAGGTTTTGCAGCATTTAGAAAACATGATGTGCTTTGAAGGGATTTAGGAAACTTTAGTCTAAAAAAGAAGTTATGGTGGAAAACTGAAGATAAAATACCTTTGACTAAGTTGGATCAATGAGATTACTGCATTAGAAAAAAAAATGTTTTAAAAAACTTACCAAAGCCGCAAATTTATTAAAAAAAAATGTAATCTCAGATAGGCAGGGAGTTATAAATACAAAGTAGTTTAAAAAAACCTTTTACCCAACAACAATCTCTTACCGTACTTTTTTTTTTATTCAGGCTACCGATGGAGATGCAGGAATTTATGGGGTTGTGCGCTACTACTTCACTGAAGATCCAGACCAGTAAGATAACACTATTTTAATTGTAAAACATTATCACATCAATTTTTATTACTTAAAGCATCATTATTTCAGAAGCAGCTGAGTATGAAACATTTGGTTTTTTTTTTTTTTTTTTTTACTTGAGACTGTCTTTAGTAACTAATTTGGACAGTTACAAGATCATTTTTTTTATTATTATTATTAAGTTCTTGTGGAAATATGATTTCATTTGTTAGATGTTTTCAGTGTATTCGTATTCTTAAAGTTTGAGTGGAGAAATAGAAGCTTAATCCTGTTTAAATTGTGTTTTCTTTGCAGGTTTTCATTGGATGAAGAAACGGGCTGGGTTATTCTCAAGGCCAGTCTTGACTATGAACTAATGCGCCGCTACACTCTCACTGTTCTGGCGAGGGATGGCGGTGGAGAGGAGACAACTGGAAGGATTCGTGTGAATGTGTTGGATATAAACGACAACGCACCGCTCTTTCAGAAGGAGGCGTACACCGGCTCAATCAGAGAAAATGAGCAGACGAGCCAGTCAGTGGCTCGAATCAGGGTGAGATGAGATCATAAACATACACATCAGGATCATACCTAAAATAATTATGGAGATTAGGATGAGAATATTTATACAAATTCAAATGGCATAAACTTATTTCTAGCAGTTTTGACTATAAGACTAGTTTTATGTATTAACAACCATGTAAATGTTGCATTACAGTTGTTTTTCTGTGACTCATAAAAACCACACCTCAATCAAAATCAAATAGTATTTCAAATTAAAACCTTATCTCAGTTTCTCTGAGTTTCACTAAAAACACAACATAACATATTTGTGTGCACTGCACCCGAGAAAAAAGCAGGTCAGTGTGCTGTGTTGGACATCAGTCACTGCCACACAAATGGCAGAGGTACACAGGCGCAATGGTAACTAATGGCTCAGCGTTTGCTTTGATTGGACCCAAAAGAGAAAAACTATTACATCCCCTGAGGCTCAGCCAGCCACAGCACACTGTGACGACCAGCCTCTACGCTTGGCTCACTGTGTTTGATTATTCCGTGCTAACCTTAAACGCTGCCGATATTAATACGAGGAAGGGGGAAACCAGACATACAATGTTGTGTGTCAGCGGTTTGCCTTGGAACTTATGTACTTTTCACATAAGCACACACTCACTCACTGCCCTGGGAAAGCAGTGAGAGAAGAGGGGATAGGGATGGCTGAAACAGATGGAAAAAGAGGGTATGTGGGGCAGAAAGGCAGAGACTTTTCTGCTTTGTGCCTCCAGTTTTACTGAATTTAAGTTTTCTATGAAGTTAACTTTCATTACTTTAACAGCATCATCCTTTCCTGCTTTAATTTCTTTTCCAAATAGAATAACTTCTCTACTGTGTCTCTTTTATTTGAAATTAACAACACTTTATAAGAGAAAAGTGTTTTTAAGAAGTTGAGGAGGGATACCTGTGCCTGTTTATCAACATCCTGGCATTAAATCAAAGTCTAAAGACAGGAGAGGTAGTGTAAGTGGATGTTTTTGACAACCTGTCCAGCTCCTAATAATGCCATTGAGGCTTGGTACACTCTCCTCACAGCCGGAGGACTCATGTTTAAGTCTCTGCAAACTCAAGAATAATAAGAGGGTGTCATCATTGTTGTTGATGTTGTGGATTAGGCCTGCAAAGTGTGGCTTCATCTGTCCTCTGCCTGCTTGGCTTGTCTGGGCTCAGTTGGTGTTCATCCAATATTGACGCCCGCACCACTAATAGCAGCATCAGCTTTAATCTGTCCAATAACATGCCATGTTTGACTGACAGCTTCTTGGCTGCATAGACACACTTTACCCACACATCTATACTGTGCAAACAAACACATGAAAATATCTGCTGTAGCATCTGCTGTTTAGTCCCACTATCTCAAACCTTCTTCCTTCAGGCTTTTGACTGTCACTTAAACATATGTTAAAAGTACTTCTTTTCTGCCATCCTTGTCTGGCCACCCACAGGCTACTGATGAAGACTCTCCACCCAACAACTTCCTGACATACACCATCACTGCAATCTCAGGCTTTCGTGATTACTTCATCATCACCATGGTGGAAGGATACGCAGGTAAGTTTAGCAAGTTAAACTCTGGATATTCTGAATTCTCTATTACAAAGTTTTAACTTTGAGGAATTGTAGAGGCCAACCACTGATTGCAATGATTCTTATGTGTTCTTTGAATTATTTAATAAGATTTTTGCTGTAAATGTTTTTTTTTAGTGATCAGTGTGACCAAGCCGCTTGACTATGAAATGGTTCCAAATGGTATCATTTATCTGACACTGATGGCCAAAGATGGTGGAAACCCAGCCCTTAACAGCACTGTCCCTGTCACAGTGGAAGTGATTGTAAGTAGCACTCACACAGCAAAACAAACTTTAGACTCCAGCCAAATAACCAGGCAGACTGTGAGGAGTGGTATACTATGTATTTCACACCTAGACCTTTTGTAGTGCACCATTTTTATCGATCAGACCATCAGACCCTTGGCCAATCCAGTGAATGACTTTTTAATGAAACGGCCCACAATTATTAAATACCATGTATAGAAGAAATGATCAAATTTGTATTATAGAGGAGGTAGAAAAATATTGTTCAACTCGTAGGTGTTGACTTATTATGTTGCATTGTTATTTATCTTTCTATTAGAGCAACTTCAACTAATAAAACCCTTCAATTTTATAGCTTCCACTGTCACATATTTAAAGACAAACACGAGCCAAAACGGCTCTACAATTTCACAAATGCCAGATGGCCCACCACATTTTAAAACTGACCTTAGATCAAATCTTACTTTCTTCTAAAAGCAATGGGAGGTTTTTTTTTCAATAGTTCCAGAAGGGATTCTACATTTAAAGGCAATTTATTTTCTGTACATAATGAATATATAACAAAACTGTTGACCTTTTTTAGGACACTCTAAATTAAGCAGCATAAATTTAAATGAGCAATCAAAGTCTACAAAGAGTCCTAGACCCTCAGTCTAACACCTCATTATGTAATTGGCTTCAGTTCATTTGTTACAGACTCAGGACACAAGGTATTCATCCACCTTTATTTCCTTTAAAGAAAAATGTATGTATTACAAATCTCTGATGCCCATTTTGCTTAAGAAAGTTCATTCCAATCCTGCAGGAGTGAAAACTACTGTTAAAAGAATGCTAAAACTAACCTGAAAAGGTGGATATACTTTGGTATTCCCTCTGTTTCCCTGCCTCTGTCTCTCTGTCCCTCACAGTGTCGTGACTCACACCACAGGGGTTTATCAGTAGCTGGCAGCATCACACATGCACAATGCTTTGCACCAGAGCCCAAATAGATAATGGCACCAGTGACTGTTGTTTAAGTGTTAACATTTCTCAGCGGCTTACTCAGTGGGGAGCTTGTCTGTGAATAACCACACAACTAGATGTGTTGGTGTGAAATACAGTGTTATTTTATGAGTGGGAGGTTTATAAGAAATATTATCCATTCAATCCATTTAAAACGATTCCCTTAAACCTGTAGTTACAACTAATACAAAAAGTTCACAGGCGTCATAGTGGTGCAGTGGTTAGTATCGTGACACAGCAAGAAGGTCTGGGTTTGCGTCCCGGGTGGGACAAGCCTTGAACCACTGCCCTGTCTGTGTGGAGTTTACATGTTCTTCCCTTGTATGTGTTGGATTTCTCTGGGTATCTTGGTTAACTCCCACCCTCCAAAGACATGCGTTGATTGGCCACTGTGAAACTGACCCTAGGAATGAGTGTGTGGATGATTGTGTGTGTGTGGCTCTGCGACAGACTGGCGACCTGTTCTGATTTTATACTGCCTCCTGCCTTAAATCAGTCGGGATAGGCTTCAGCACCCCCTGTGACCCCAATAGGAGGAATAAGCAGTATAGAAGGCAAAACAAAAGTTCACTGATTCGGTAATGCACCTATATTGGTGCTTTGCGCCTTTAAACAAACGAAGAAATTCACAGATTACAGCAACTGAAACATCTGGCTAGATACCGATCTACCAGTTCATGATCGTGTCCCTTTTTCTTGTGGAAGTCTACGCAGGTCTTTTCTTTGGTTACCTCTACATGTCACAGTCAAATTTTCACTTGACTTAATGACAATAGCGAAAATGTTTTTTAAACACCATTGAACAATTTATTAGTTGTCTTGTCATGTGCATCTTCCATTGTAGCAGCAAGATGTAAAATTTCTGGATGACAAGTTTAGCTTGTTTGACTTTTTAAATTTTTTTTATTCATCTTCTTAAACTATTCAGAAAATGTCTTTGGCTGAATACGTTTTTTAAAACACCACCGAACACTTTTTTGTGTTCAAGTTTTTTTTTTATTATGTATTGACCACGCTCATTTTTGTGTTAATTTGCAGCAACAGCTTTGACCTCATTGTAGCATTCCTTTTCCGGCAAATTAACAGTTTTTTATTGTTTCCAACATTGACTCAAGCAGTTGTTGATGTTTGTACCTCCTCCAGGATGAAAATGACAACCCGCCTGAGTTCAGCAAGCAGTCCTACATTGTCAAAATCCCTGAGAACATTAATGCTGGTGAGTCACTTCATGCATGTGGGGATGCAGTTTTAGTTGTTGGAATACAAATCATGGTCTGCACAGCTAGTGTTGTTCTTAAACACAATATTTAGCAGATATAGTCACCTTGCATCTGTGCTGTCATACTATCCCAATATTCAGCAGTCAGTTTATCTTTCATAAGGAGGGTGTTTTTTACGTTTCATTTTCATCCTTCTCTCTGACCTGTTATGTCTTATTTGTTTCGGTTTGATAATGTCTTGAAACGCTGTCAGAATGTGGGATATTGACTATTCAAAGGGAAATCACAGGCTGGGATATTTACTCTCAGGCTTGTATTCAGAAGACTCTTTCTTCCCAGACAATAGATTAGTTTCCAGTTGCCAGAGGGAAATGGCATATTTGTCCACCTCTATTTCTTTCTACCTTCCAGCAGACAATGTCTATCTTTTGCAAAAAAAAAAAAAAAAAAAACTAACTAGGAAAAGGACACAATTTGGCTGAATGGTTTGGATAAAAGCTGCATTTTTAAGGCTTCCGTTAAAAACCTCAGGCGGGGTCTGAAAGACAGATGGAGTTAGTCCGTTTTTTTGCTGGTATGCGTTTTATTTTCAAACTTAGCTATTGATCAGCTCTGTACAAGGATCACACAACTCTGGGTTGGTTGTGTGATCAAACTGATGATCCAGTAATCCACTCGAGGAACAGGAAAGAAGCTGATGATTTTTTTTTGTGTCTGTGAACATCAGAATGTCAAACTTTTTTTTAATATACGGGCCCCGTAATGTCCCACAACAATAATACAAAACTCATAAATAAGAAAACTTGTTGTTCTATATTCCTATTTAAGAAACTCTATCGTGACCATATTAAAGAGTACTTAAAAAGGTGAGATAATGTAACTTTCTACCTTTCTAACAAATTTTTTCTTTTAACTGTTTTTCATTTCCATCGTACTTTCTATCGTACAAGTTCCTAGTCTCTGATCCTCTTCATTGACCATGGCAATAAAATCCTTCTGATTCTGATTCTTTAATTCAAGTTTTTCTTTAGAAGCAAATAACATTATTTTTAAAAACGGACAATACGCAGAATATCAGTAAATTTTGTATATGAAGTTCAAAATATTGTTGGTTTTATGTTTAAAAAAAAAAAAAAACACTTTATGTTTTGGGGGGTTTTTTTAATTCCTTTTTCTGTGTTTAAGTTGGATTTTTGCCCAATTTTTTCAGTGAGCCAAAAATCCTTGATGGGCCCATTTTGGTCCTCTGGCCTAATGTTTGACTGTTCCAGACAGTCACTGCTTCTGGTTTAACTTTATGTTCTGCTCTCCTCAGCAACTCAGTGAGTTGTAACTATGTCTACTACCCCCTCCTTCTCTCTGCAGGGGCAACCGTGCTGGTTGTGAATGCCACTGATTTGGACGCCTCGCGGGAGTTTGGTCAGGCATCACTCATCTACTCCCTGGAGGGTTCCTCTCAGTTCCGTCTCAACTCACGTTCTGGTATGTTCAGTATGTCAGGATGTGAGTGTGTTTTAATAAACCGAACTTTTAAAATGAAAATGCTGCATAAGAAATTTGATTCCTTCAGATATCCATTAGGAATACTTAGACTTAGATAAATGTTTTTCTCCTTTCTAAACCGTCCATTGTTTGGACAGTGATTTATTATCAACTCTGCAGAAAGATTTTCTCTTATCACACACATTTTTTTTCTTTATTATTCTTTTTTGTTTTTTAAGACTTGTCATTTGTACATTAGGAGAAATCACCACTACAGCCTTGCTGGACCGAGAGCAGAAGTTAGAATACATCCTAATAGTCCGAGCTGTGGATGGAGGAGTTGGTCCACAGCAGAAAACTGGCATTGCCACGGTAACAATTTTAACATCTTTTCATTTAACTCAGTATATAATCCGACTAAAACCTTTTTCTTTAATGAGTCTCTTCGCCCAATGATTTATATAAAAAAAATTAACAGTGCAGGTTTAGTGCATGTTCCCATTTTAATTGACATTATGGATATCAAACATGCCTCCCGAGTGCCTCTCTGGTGAGGAGACCAAGAGTCAGAACCCGGACCCTCTGGAGAGACTATGTGGCCGGGGAACGAGTTGGGATCCTTCAAGGGTGAGCTGAAGGATGCAGCCGCGGTGAGAGAAGCCTGCGCTTCCTGTCTGAGGCTGTTGCCCTCGTGACTCGGCCCTGGATAACCGGGAGACGACTGACGGAACGGATATCAAACAGGGCTGCACAGTGGTGCAGTGGTTAGCACAGTGGCCCCACAGCAAAGTCCTGGGTGGGACAAGGCTTGGAACACTGGTTTTTCTGTGTGGAGTTTGCATGTTCTCCCCAAGAATACATGGGTTTTCTCTGGTTACTCTGGTTACCCACCCTCCAAAGACATATATGTGAGGTTGATTGGCCACAACACAATTGCCCTTAGGAGGGAATGTGTGTGTGTGTGTGTGTGTGTGTGTGTGTGTGTGTGTGTGTGTGTGTGTGTGTGTGTGTGTGTGTGTGTGTTTGTGTGTGTGTGTGTACGCGTGTGTGTGCGTGCGTGCGTGCGTGCATGCGTGCGTGCGTGTGTGTGTGTGGTAGGTTGTGTGTGTGTGTGGCCCTGCAACAGATTGGTGGCCTGTTCGGGGTTTACCCTGCCTCTCGCTTAAATTAGCAGGGATGGGCTCCCGTGACCCTGTTAGGGAGAAGCGGTTCACAAGACAAAACGAATATCAAATGTTTTTAGTTAATTTTTTTTCTAAGCTGTTCACTTCCTCCTCGTAGGTAAACATCACCATCCTTGACATCAATGACAATGTTCCAGTGTGGCAAGAAGAACCATATTACGCCAATGTTGTGGAGAAGAGTCCAATAAACACTGATGTTATTTCTGTGAGTGCTCTTGTTCCTATGTACCCATTCTTACTTACCTGATGAGGTAAAGCGTTGATGATGGCTAATTATTCATAATAGGAAGAAAAAATAATGCATTATAGTAGGTGTTTATGCAAAATGTTAATTTTTTGGCATATTTTGACCACAAAAAAGGTCTTCCTGATGATGGAACTTCACAATAGATCCATTATATATCCGTTACTACTCAGATCCTCTCAAAATAAGCTTCACTGTTAGCCCATACTCCTACGTGTGTCTCTGGTAATGTGCTGTTAGTAATTATGCCTGATTGTCTATTAATTAAAGAGGCGTCACTAAGTGTAATTAAGGTAGTCTGATAGCTAATTAAAATGTAGCCTGCAGTTACATGCATTACAAATTATTCAGCTGCTAGGCAGACAAGAACCGAAGACCAGTCCTTGCAGAGTTAAGCAAGGAAATGCAAAAGGTGGTGAGCCAGAAGAAATCCAGTTCTGTTGCTTCATTTTCCACTTGTCCATGCTCTCTTATAACTGTTCCTCAGTTGACTTCATTCATGGTGCATCCAGTGATGCGATGCATACTGTATGTCCCTCTGAACGCTGAGTGGACAGATGTTGTTAACCCTCTGACCATTTTTCTGGGAAAAATCTGACCACCCAGGCTTGCAGCGCTGTAATTGGCCCCGGAGAAGCCTTGGCCTGGCCTGTGTTTCCATGGTGACAAGAAACCACCTGCTGAGTTTTCCTGGAGTTGTCCAGTGAGCCGATGAATTTGGCTGCTGGGTCCTGCGCAGGGATGAACCCACTCAAGTCTCACAGCAGCCCACCGCCAATGCCTTACAGCTGCAGCTACATGCACACATAGAACACGATCACACACAATTAGACTTGTTTAGCGTCTCCTTCCAAAAGATTGTTTTGTTTTCTCTTCAACCAAAGCAGAACCACAGCTAAGAATCAAGGTTAGAATATATTTTCACCTTCTTTTAATATGCTCTGCTTGATCCAGAATTGATTAGTTAACCTTGTCCAGAGACTTCTTTACAAGTTGTCACCTTAAGTCCGTGTAGCTGCTAATCAATAGAACTTTCAAATCCCTGCCTAACGTGTCTTCTTAATAATTAAACACTCATAGTGCCTTTGTTCCTCTAATGACCAATTAACCAGTTTCCAACATTTTAGTCAGCAGACTAAATAATTAAGGAGCTCTTTAAAAATCATCCAGTGTTTTAACTGGGTTCCCAGCTTCAGGCGTTCATCACCCTTCATCGAGTTGTGTCAGAAAGAAGGAGTTATCATTTTTCTTTTAGCTGACTGATGAGATACAGCAGTTGGAAAAGGTTGCATGAGCACAGAGTGGTGCTTTCTTATTATCAATATCACCAACTTCTTCTATTCCTACTCTTTCTCTGCTTCATTTCCTCTTTCTCTGCTTCTTCTCCTCCGTTTTTCCTGTTATTAATCATTTCAGTCTCCACAGCTCTTGTTAAGGTCTAATTCTTTTTGTTTCACAATGAATTCTGTGTTTTGATTTCTTCGCCATGTGTAGGTGTTGGCGATTGACCTTGACAATGGCGAGAATGGGACGGTTGTGTACAGCATTAATCCAGAAAACCCTTTCTACACTATAGAGAACAGGACAGGAAAGATCCGTACAAGTGCAGTTGCTCTAGATAGGGAAAGCAAAAACTCCAGAGACGCTGCACTCATGAGGACAATCATCATCTCAGCCTTTGACCGTAAGTGTGATTTTCTGCATATTTTTTTCGCTTTAATCAGGTTTCTACAATCCAAATTTGATTCAATCATAAAAGACCTATCATCCTGCATTATTGAAAGGAAACTTTTAAAAGTTTTTTTTAGAGATTAAAAGTTATGTGCATGTATCTTTTATAACTCTCTGGCGTCCTCTGTAGGGGGTACACCTCCACTGCGTGCATCAGCCAGTGCCACAGTATTTGTCACTCTGCTGGATCTCAATGACAATGACCCAACTTTCCTCAACCTGCCATTTGTTGCTGAAGTACAGGAAGGACTGCCCATCGGGGCTTCATTTTTTAGGGTAAACATTATCCTTATATTTCCACTATATATACACTTCTGCTTTTGAATTTAGTTTAAGGTATGGGTGTCCCTCTCCGGTCCTGGAGGGCCAATGACCTTAAGGCTTTTTATGTGTTCTTGCTGCTACACACTTGATCTAAGTTATAGAGTCAGTGTGCCAAATTCCAATGGCTGTTTATTTCACTTTATGTGCATCAGCTGTACTGAACCAGGAACATAATGAAAACAGTGAGGTCACCGACCCTCGAGAACCGGATCTTGAAACCACTGGTTTAAAAGATCAAATTGTTATATAGTACAGTATCTGGGTCTATTTTTTTAAGCCTAATTCAGAGGGGCTAATTTGGGCGGAGGGTAGGGTTGGAGAAAACAATATGTACAAACTAAGAAATGCAAGTAAAACACAATCTCAAGATAACACAATATGTACACCACCTTGATAAACGAGTAAAATAAAATTTGGTTGCAATGTTAGATAAAAATTCTACTGTCAACTAAATACTGTTGCCTTTGTTTAGAAAGAAATGATGAAACTCATTGATTTTTGTGTTTTGACTGTTCCTGTATTTTACAACTTGTAGGTCCTGGTAGAGGATCCTGATGAAGACAAGAATGGCCTGGTCACCATGGCTTTACAGATGGGAATGCCACGTCTGGACTTTTTTTTGAACACCTCTACTGGTGTCCTCACCTTCACCACTGTGCTGGACCGTGAGCAGATTGATCTGTACTATTTGAGGATTATCGCATACGATGCAGGAAAATTCCCTCGTACGTCTACCTCTACACTTACTGTCAAAGGTGAGTGTGAAGAACACAGAAGAAGAAGGAGAGGAGCACAGACATTTGCAAAAAAGTGTTTTTAAATTTATGTACGGTGTACTATGATAAACAATTGGGCTCAAAAAAGAGGTCAAAAGGCAACTAACTTAGAAATGAACATGACAAGTTAGTACTGGCTTATCAGACTAAAACACAAACATTTTGGGAAACTCACAAAAAATATGGTTTTAATTAGTTTTTTAAGGCGTAAACTCATGAAGGCGACATGTTTAACAAAAACTCAAGATAACACAGATAGAGGTAACGAAACACATAAATGCAAATCATACTAAAAATAAATTGACACGTTTTCATAATCGTACAAAAGGCTTCAAAGTTCTCTTCTCGATGGTGTATTTTTTGATCGAGACTACCATCCGGAAATCATTTTTAATCTGATATGAAATCAGATTGTCGAATCAGTGAAGTCGAAATGTCTCGATCGTCAAATACACTGTCCAGAAGACAACTTTGAAGCCTATTCTACAATGGATCACTCCTGGATGAACGAGGGATTACACAGTATTTTCTTTAATGCAACATATGAGTCCAATTCCATCTAACTGGGATTGTTGATGTTAGCTAAGCTCTAACCACAGCAGCTACCAAAAATACTAACTAAAAGAAATCAAATACTATAGTTGACAAATTAACTCAACTAAACATGTGCATATAATAGATGAGTCATTTGTCATCACTTAAAGCATGAAAATGGTAAATGAAGCTTAACTTTTAACTGCAACTTGAAGAAAAATTCACCAGACCTGAGAACAATGTGGCTGCTTATCTGAGGGAGACACTCAGTTTTGATTTCTCTTCAAACTTTTTATGCTAACCTGTTTCACTTCATTGTTACCTGATAGAACTTAAAAAAAGAATTAAAGTAGACCACTGACTTCTTGAAAAAAAAATTGTACTACCGTAATTTCACGGCCATAAGGCGCACATAAAAGTCTAAAATTTTCTTCAAAATGAGCGGTGCGCCCTTTCGTGCGGTGCGCCTTGTGTGTGAGCTAAAAGAAAAAGCGGTGCCCGTGAGGCGAGGCGGACCTGAAAGAAAAGCATGAGAACGTTAAAGAGTGAAGTGTGGGCGTGGATTGTGTATAAAAAAGGTATGTGCTGTATGAACAACATTGCTGTTTTAACCCTGAAAATGGCAGAGACACGCTTATGACGCCCAGTTTAAGCTGAAGGCAATCAGCTACGCGGAGGAACATGGGAATCAAGCTGCCGCGAGAAATTTCAGCATAAACGAGTCAATAGATTGTAGATGCTTGGACTAATGCAGTGCTTCTCAATTACACTCAACAAAAATATAAACGCAACACTTTTGTTTTTGCTCCCATTTTTCATGAGATGGACTTGAAGATCTAAAATTCATTCCAGATACACAATATTACCATTTCTCTCAAACATTGTTCACAAATTTGTCTAAATGTGTGATAGTGAGCACTTCTGCTTTGCTGAGATAATCCATCCCACCTCACAAGTGTGCCACTTCAAGATGCTGATCTGACATCATGATTAGTGCACAGGTGTTCCTTATGCTGCCCACAATAAAAGGCCACCCTGAAATGTGCATTTTGTTTTTGCTTTATTGGCGGTATGGGGACTCAGAACCAGTCAGTATCTGGTGTGACCACCATTTGCCTCATGCAGTGCAACACATCTTCTTCGCATAGAGTTTATCAGATTGTGGCCTGTGGAATGTTGGTCCACTCCTCTTCAATGGCTGAGCGAAGTTGCTGGATATTAGTGGGAACTGGTGCACGCTGTCGTATACGCTGGTCAAGCACATCCCAAACATGTTCAATGGGTGACATGTCCGGTGAGTATGCTGGCCATGCAAGAACTGGGACATTTTCAGCTTCCAAGAATTGTGTACAGATCCTTGCAACATGGGGCCGTGCATTATCTTGCTGAAACATGAGGTGATGTTCATGGATGTATGGCACAACAATGGGCCTCAGGATCTCATCACGGTATCTCTGTGCATTCAAAATGCCATCAATAAAATGCACCTGTGTTCTTCGTCCATAACAAATGCCTGCCCATACCATAACCCCACCACCACTATGGGCCACTTGATCCACAACATTGACATCAGCAAAGCGCTCACCCACACGACGCCACACACGCTGTCTGCCATCTGCCCTGAACAATGTAAACCGAGATTCATCCGTGAAGAGAACACTTCTCCAACATGCTAGACGCCATCGAATGCGAGCATTTGCCCACTCAAGTCTGTTACGGCGACGATCTGGAGTCAGGTTAAGACCCCGAAGAGGACGACGAGCATGCAGTTGAGCTTCCCTGAGACGGTTTCTGACAGTTTGTGCAGAAATTGTTTGGTTATGCAAACCAATTGTTTCAGCAGCTGTCTGAGTGGCTGGTCTCAGACGATCTGGGAGGTGAACCTGCTGGATGTGGAGGTCCTGGGCTGGTGTGGTTACTCGTGGTCTGCGGCGCACAAAACTGAGGCTGCGCCTTTTCGTACGGTGCGCCTTATGTGTGTGTTAAATACAGCAACGGCGCACAAAACTGAGACTGCGCCTTTTCTTACGGTGCGCCTTATGTGTGTGTTAAATACAGCAACGGCGCACAAAACTGAGGCTGCGCCTTTTCGTACGGTGCGCCTAATGGCCGTGAAATTACGGTACTATCTACTGAGTTTACCATCACACACAATAGAATTTAAGATGATTTCAATTCTGATTTAATAGAACAAAAAAAAAAACAGTTTATTTTGTTATGTTTATTCTTTTTTTTGCTACCTGTCACCGGCATCCATCTACATCTCTGATGTTTTAATTTGCCGTCTTGTGTGTTTATCAGTTCTGGATGTAAACGACGAGACGCCGACTTTCAACCCCAAAGTGTACAATGTATCTCTGTTAGAGAGCGTCCCAAGAGATCACATTGTAACTCGACTCATCTGCACCGACAACGATGCTGGTCTCAATGCCGAACTTAGCTACTTCATCACAGGTCTGAAGTCATTGTATGTTGTTCGGTTACATTGTTATAAAATCTACTGTGTTAATATGTGTATGAAGTGAGTAATCTGTGTACCTGCTATAATATGTAACTGTCTAAAACTTACTCATTTTATCATTTTTTTGTCTATTCTCAACCATTTAATTGTTTAAATACATTGATGTTGTTCATTTATAGAGGGAAACCAAGATGGAAAATTCAGTGTTGGTTTCAGAGATGGAATTGTCAGGACGGTGGTCGGCCTTGACAGAGAAACCCAGGCGACCTACACTCTGATCATAGAAGCAATAGGTTTGTCATTTATTTATGTTTATGTTATGATAAGTCATCTTTGTGTTTGCTCTTAGCTTGTAATCTCCAGTGTGCTTCAGATGGTTTAAATCAATAAAATAATAGAATGTCCTCTCACATCTGCTGTGACATCAGAGAACTGCTCAACTTTTTTTGTCCCTGTTTAGTCAAAATGAACAAAACTCTCAAAATTTTCTAACCACAAGTCCAGGACATGTGTTTAGAGGTCACATCAGTGAGAACAAAATTGATTTAAAATACTGAGAGATCATTAGACTTTCATGATTTTATTTGGCGTGGTTTTATGTTGGATGTCCTTCCTGACACAACGTCTGTGATTATCTGAGGATCTCTCTGTGAATGTCCAGGATGGACAGAATCAGAGGAACAGCACATGTTAGAGGTTTTGGTGATAAAGTCCGAGAGGCCAGACTGAGATGATTTGGACATGTGCAAAGGAGAGAGTACGTTGGCAGAAGGATGTTGGATTTGAAACCACCTGGAAAGAGGCCTAGAGGTAGACCAAAGAGGAGGTTCATGGATACAGTGAAGGAAGACATGAAGATAGTTGGCGTGACCGAAGAGGATGCAGGAGACGGGGTTAAATGGAAGAAACTGACTTGCTGTGGTGACCCCTGAAGGGAAATGCCGAAAGAAGAAGAAGATGAGATCATTAGAACATTGTCCCAATTTACAAGACAATAGAAGCAATTTGAGTTTTTATGTGCTAAAATGTTATAGTGTTACATTTTTCAGTACAGGGGAAAAGACAAAAATCTATAAAAAAATGACTACATCATAGGAAACGTGTAATTTTGTTGTTCAGCTCTGAATGTTTGATACGTTTTTTTTTGCCTTTTAAAAAAATGAATCTAAATCTTCCAACCTTTTCAGACAGAAAAAAAACACAACTGTTTTGGTTTTTCGTGGATCTTTATCGTAACCATACATTTTGTTACTGATTGTGTCAATGTATTTTCATCACAGACAACGGTCCAGCTGGCAGCCGAAGGACCGGTACCGCCACTGTATTCGTCCTGGTCCAGGATGTAAATGACAACAGGCCAATCTTCCTCCAAAACAGCTACGAAACCAGCGTTTTAGAAAGCGTCGCTGTAGGAACAAGCATTCTGAAGGTAGACACAAATTTGGAAACACCCGAGATTTTTAGAAAAACAAGCGCTCTTTATTATGTATAAAATTCTTCAGATCAGTTACAAAGTGTTCCTGATTTGGCTCAAGTTATAATTGCATTTTTTTCTTTCTAAAAATTTAAGTCCAAATGAACAAGAAAGTGTCCAAATGTTTGGGGTTTACAGCATTAAGGTAATTAGTCATTTTATTTAGAGGAAGATTGTTGTTGCTGGAGTTTAACCAATCTTTAGCGAATTATTTTTAAGCAAATTATAAGGCAGATTAATTTTAGACATTGTTTCTTGAAAGTTTCAGTCGTCATATAAAATTTCCATCTGTCTGTTTGACCAGATTAAGTCATAGTTATATAAAAAAATTCTTCAGTAAATATAAAATTTGAAATTATGAAGAAAAAATTTTTAAATGCAGAAAGACAAAAAAGAATCTTATAAACAATCCTGTAATAAGCAGCATGTGTGATTGAGAGTTTCAGTCCTTCAAACTTCTGTTACGTAGTCTTGCAGACTGGGTGTGGTTGGATGCGGGTCCTCGTTGGTCTCCACTTGCGGTGTCCGTGAGGTCAGAGGCTGTGATGTGCGTCTTCTGTCGTGTTGATATGACATGCGTTGAGGTGGACGTCTGAAGGAGATGTTGTACGCGCGCCGGTATGAACCTAGTCTCTTCCACACCTTTAGCTGGGGCTCGCTGGATAAACCTCTTTGCTGAGTCCAACTTGCCTCAAAGTCTCTGTCCTGCTCAATGCGCCGCCACACTGCCATAAAGATGGCTAACCCCGCCAGCAGCAACGATAAACCCAACACCACCATGATAGTGAATTCTGGATCATGGTCGTTGGAGGAATAAGATGTAGGTTGTGATGTAGTAGCAGAGGTGCTGGTGGTTGCCAGGATAGACAGAGTCACATTATCAGTGTGAGAAGTAAACGTGGTGTTTGATGGTGGATCAGTGGTGTTCATGTTGTCTCAGCCCTGGAAGAAAAAAAAAAATCATGTTTGAGAAGTATGCATCATCAGCATATGCAAAGGTGCCACAGCAGCTTGTTTTGCCCTGCTAGTCAGTCATAATCATGCAAGAAGGTTAATTAAGAAGTTTTTTCCTTAGTTTTTTATTAATAAAATCACAAACCCAAAAGCATTTAATCCACATGCAGACGTGTGTATAGAAAGCTTTCATGCATGCACGTGCAGATTTAGTAAATGTTTGGCATTTGCAACAATTATGTAGCTATTAAATCATTGACTGCAAATGCTCGACAGGTTTTCTTCAATATAAAACAAATTAGGTTTATTAAAATCCCATGCTTTTAATGTAAAGCACCCACCTCTACTATACCCAAGCACCAATTATCTCAGCCCCCTCTTTTCTCACCCATCTCCACTCACCCCCATCCTCAGCACGGTAACATTTGTAAATGTCATCATCCCTAATTCAGCTGAGACAAAGCATGGCTTATCGGTTTACGGGAAACACATTGGGACGTGAAATTATTTTTAAGACCAAATGCCAGGAAAGCTGTGAAAAGGCCAGTGGAGCAGGATGGCTCGTTAGAGAGTCACTTCATTAGTCAGCGCTCCCAAGCACACACACACATACACTAAGGTATCCAAGTTGCAAACTTTCTCTAAGCAACGTGTAGTGTAGCTTGCACAGATTTGTGATTAGGTACACCCTTCTTCTGTTTGGCAGCTTTAAGGTATTCTCTCTCTTTCTTTCACTTTCTCCCATCTCTCTATGCTTTCAAAACTGACCACTCAGCACTTTTAACACAGTAAAATTACTTTTACTCTGTTATTCTTTTACAACTCAATACTTTTAACATCTCTAGCTATTTTTATATAACATCTATTAGTTTTGGGGGGAGGGTTTACAATAATTTCCTCTTAAAAGTTTCCCATTCTGTATCTTCACAGATCCACCTGCTCGAGCACATGTTAACCAAAAACTTCAGTTATATCTCAGTTACAAACAGGTCATAACTGAGAGAAACCAGAAGCTTCTCTCTAATATCAATGATTTCTTGTTTTTATTGCATAGTATAAAACTTAATGTGGAGTCGATCTTCTCACCCACAGTTTGCAGACAGCTTGCTTTGCTCCACTGACTGTTTACTGGATCCACACTCTTGTTTTTCTTCCTCCAACTGCTGCTTTCCCAGAAACAGAGGAAAACTGTGGGGATAAAAAGAGGGAGAACAAGAAAGAAAAAGGGGGTGAAATGTACAAAACTTCAAATGAAAAGTAAAGGGTTTTTTGCTACTACGATGGCAATAGTAGATGGTATGTTTGTTCATTCTTATGTTGACGGGAAAAAAAATCTTTCTTATTTCACATCAAATCACACTTTCACTAACTGACTTTGCAAAGTATTTTGTTCTTCATGCTCCCCCATTCATGTCCTAAATGGTTTGTTCCCATGTGTAATACCCTATTCATCACTCACCAATCTGACCCCCCAGAGTCTTTCTCCCCCTCCCCTGTCCTCCTCTTTCTCCTCTCCTCTCCACATCTCTTTATAAAGCTAATGAGACTGAAGTTGGGCCTCTCTACTCAGAGCGAGTGAGGACACGCAGGGATACTAGTAGAGTTTGAGTTCATGTGTCTGTATTTGTGAGGGAAAGGACATGTATATACAATACTTTCACAATTTACACTCTACGCATTCTAATCTATTTGAAAGTGAGCAGGATGTGACATAAAGTCAGCCTCTTCCTACCAGTTGTGTAGTTTTCTGAGTTCAGAAGTCAGGGTTATGACACAGCTCATTCACCAGCAGCCTTGCATGTTCTACATTTTATCTGCTGTGCATGCTGTAATCCAGGGCTTTGCTTTTTGGGTGCTTCTGGCTGTCTGCCTGTAACAGAGGGGGAGAAAAGTCCCTGCTGCCAAGCTATGATGGGGTTGTTGTGGCAACAAGACACTGGGCACTGGTGAATGTGGGATGAATGAAATGAAGCATACTTATTTTTTCATCTGCTCATAGAGGATCAAATTTATCAAAAATGCCAATTGAACAATATGTGATGTCACAGTTCTGACTCAGGACACGAAGCTAAGAGTCTGAGACCTTTTGAGTGCTTTTACAGTCTCAGATGCTATTTCATATGGAAATAATATATTTTATCAATGTTGCAATTTTTTTTTCCTTGTAGGTTCAGGCCATAGATGCAGATCAAGGAGAGAACGGCAGAGTCTTATACAGGATCCTTACTGGTAAGCCCAGATCTCATACATTTAATCCATGCTTACATGCTTGCTAATAATTTGGGGCAAAAAACTCCACCTGGTTGCCTTGAGATGAATGGATGAATCAATGGACATAAAGAAAGAAATATGCACATTTATTAAAAAAAAAATGTTTTCAAGTAAAACAAAAATTGGGAAGTTTTCTATTACTTTAAGAACAAAAATTAGTCAGAGAAAATTTGCAAACACACCTCTGTCGTCCGCCATTTTTGCATGGCAGATTTTCACTACATTGTTTAAGAAATTGCACGTTTTTCCTGCAGAAAGGACAATGTTTTCTGGTTGTTATTTTTTTAAGGTTTTGTACTCTATTTTGACACAAACCTTTATTTAAATGTTTTTACATTATAGTTGCCCAGCTGAGACCCAAAAATAATAATTCTCTTCTAAATAGCATGGATGGATGTTGAGAATTAGACAAGACTCTCCAGACTGACTTTGTCTCTCTTCTATTTGCTTTACCATGGTGGTGTGTTTGGTTTGATACCTACAGGGAACAGCAACAATCTGTTCAGCATTGACAGACAGACCGGGCTCGTGACAAGAGGCCCGAGGGCTCTGGATAGAGAAACCAGCAGCTCCCACGTCTTAGAAGTGGAGGCTTACAACAGCGACGAGGGCAGCATGAGGAGTTCTGTGAGGGTGAGAAAGAGCAGCTAGAATGAAATAAACATGCTAAAACATTAAAGTAATGTGTCATTCCTGTGAGTTTTTTTTTTTAAACAGTATAATGTCTTCTCTTGCAGGTGATCATATACGTTGATGATGCTAACGATGAAGTACCAGTGTTTACCCAGCAGCAGTACAACCGTCTGGGCCTAAGGGAGACTGCTGGCATTGGCACCTCCGTGATTGTCGTACGTGCAACAGACCCTGACACGGGTGAGTATTTTAGACCTAAGAAAATCTCAGCTCATCCAACAGCTAGGATGACTTCAGATTTCGGATTTAAATTTATTCATTTGGTCATACAAACTTTACAAAATCTTAATAATAATACAGTATGTAACAAAGAAACAAACTGACCAAAGAAAAGGGATAGGCTGAGGCATGGCTTATATGTGCCTATCCTTATACATCTATATACATTTAACTGAACAGCATTTTTACAATCAAACAAAAAATAAATTTACAAAGTACACATCTCCAATCAAACAGAAAACCACAATAAACTTTACATTAGCCTCTTTTCTCTCTTATTTTTCTTTTAACTTACTTAAAATCACTAATACTTTTATATTCAAGATGTTGTTTATTCAAGATGAATTCATTCCATAATTTTACTCCAACAACTGAAACACATCTTGATTTTACCAAGGTTCTTACTTTAAAACGTTCAAAAATATAACATCTTTGTAAATTATAATGACCAACTCTAAATTTAAAAAAAACTTTGTATACCTTTTGGAACTAAATTATTTTTAACTTCATACATAATCTGTAATATTTTAATATTTACAATATCTTGTAGTTTTAAACAGCTACTCAGAATAAACGGTTGATTTGTGTGTTCATAAAATCCAACTCTGTTTACTATTCTTATTGCTTTTTTTTTGTAATTTAACTAGTGATCCACAGCAGTTGCAACATGTCCAACAAAATCCATCACTGCAAGAGATGTTGAACATACTGGTGTTCGTTTAATAAGTTGTATTTTGTTATAAATGAATTGAGTTGATTTGCAAACAACTTTTCCAGTATTTTAGAAAACTGTGGTAGCAGTGACTTCTCCTCGGTCTTCTGTAATGGATTATAAAATAACGCAAGATTTTTAGAAAACTATCAGGAAGTGTCACAATTACACATCTGGTCTCTAGTCACAGCTGTTTGTGTATTACCATCCTAAACACTAGTGGGTGCTGTCCAACAAGAGAAGCTTATACTATCCTTTTCACATTAATGGTTTTTATTTTGTTGCTCTAATGTGTTGAAAAATTCACACATCCTCTTGTCAGCCATTTAAACTCTTCTTCCCTTTTAAAGCACAAACTTCTTCAATCCACTTCCCGTTTGTAACAAGGTTGCTTGGACACTTTATGTTGTGCTTGGTGTACTTTTCCAAAACATTAGATCAGGCAGAAATAATCACAACATAATTACCTCCACTTGGGACACATCTCAATTTACAAGTCGATCTACGTTTCCACCCTCACCTATGGTCACCAGCTGTGGGTTGTGACCAAAAGAATGAGATTGTGGATACAAGTGTCCAAAATGAGCGTCCTGGGTGGCTGGGCTCTCACTCGGAGATTGGGTGAGGAGTTTTTGCCATCCCGAAGGAGCTCCATGTCGAGCCGCTCCTCCTCCAGGTCGAGAGAAGCCAGATGGGGTAGTTCGGGCATCTGGTCAGGATGCCCCCCGAGCGCCTTGCTAGTGAGGTGTTTTGGGCACGTCCCACCGGAAGGAGACCAAGTGGCAGACCCTGGACAGAAAGGCCAGTGTTTTGAGGCTGTTGATCCCGCGACCCAGCCCCAGACAAGCGGAAGACGACGGAAGATAGAAATAATCACAACATAAAGAAGTGATAGGAGTGACATGATGGTGACAGGAATGCTAATAAATCGCAATCGGAAAACTTCTCATTCTGTAGTAAATCAAATGTTCTCAATCTTCATGCTAAACTTTCACCCTACTTGAAAACATTTTCCTAATTTATTTATTAACCTCTTGTCTTCTTGGTCAGGTGATGGTGGAGCCGTTGCCTATGCTCTCGTGACTGGCTCTGACCGCAAGTTTGAGGTTGATGTGAGCACCGGCCTGGTCACCACTGTGGACTATTTGGACTATGAGACCAAAACCACATATCTTATGAACGTCTCAGCCACAGACCAGGCCCCTCCGTTCCATCAAGGCTTCTGCACTGTCTACGTCACGTTACTGAATGAGCTGGACGAAGCTGTTGCTTTCTTCTCCGCTGGGTACGAGGCATCCCTAAGGGAGAACATCGCTACTGGAACAGAGGTGGTTCAGGTGCGAGCCCAGTCTGCTGACAACCTGAACCAGCTGACATACCGCTTTGACCCGGACACGTCTCCTGCGGCTCTAGCTCTCTTTAAAATAGACAGCATCACGGTGAGTGGGAGAAAAAGGTCACAATGTTCACATTTGTTCACACACCCACCTTTAGTCTGATTTGTGTCATACAGTAACTGGGATTAAAAACCACCTTTGAGATTTAGCCAGAAATCATGTCGCTGCATGAGTGTAAATTGATCAAAGCACTTTTCTCCTTTGAAGTTATTTGATTTCTGCTGATGGTTTTTTGTTAAATTTTAGTTTGTGTAAAGTTTTTGCTCATCTGTGTGGTGTTTCAGGGCCGGATCACAGTAACAGGCCTGCTGGACAGGGAGAAGGGCGACCTTTACACTCTGACGGTTGTTGCAGATGATGGAGGACCTAAAAAGGATTCCACTGTGGTGTGTGCTTGTTTATAAATCTTATAAAAAAAGTCCCATCTCATGCAAAATTACTATTTGTATTGTATCTTTTGCACATAAAAAATCACAACTTTGGTTTTAGAAGAATACTCAAAAGATATGAAGTAGTTTGGAAATTTTACCTTTTGTCAGACCAGATGTGTGAACAGCCTCCAAAATGTGTATTTAAACGGCGTCATGGCTGTAGCTCGTCGGATTGTTGCATTAGAATACATTCCTTGGTTTTCACGTTGAAGTGCCGCAGAAATACTAGTACCGTACATTTTTTCAAAAGCTGCTGAATCATTTTAAAAAGCTTTTTGGTGGAAAATATTAGAAAGTTCTGAAAAGTTGATTTTGTCTTAGATGGGACCTTAAAGCTTCAACACATCAATGTTTTTGTGTGTCTTATAATGCCATTCTGTATTCATTGTGTTCATCATGTTGTAGAAACTTAACGGCATTCCTCTTTTATTCAATGCATATTTTATCGGAATTGCAGAAGGTAAGAATATATTTTAATTGTCTAAACACACAATGTATCTATCTGTGGTTTAAAAGGTTTGTCTCATAAATGCATGTCTTTGTTAGAATGTTAAATTTGAGCCAGAATCCAAAACTAATCTTGTATTTTTTAGGTGTCCATCACTATTCTGGATGAAAATGACAACAGTCCAGAGTTTGATATTACGTCTGATACTTCAGTGAGCATTCTGGAAAACACAGCTTTGGGTAAAAAAGTGGCCACCGTGCTAGCAAGGGACAAAGATGCAGGATTAAATGGACTGGTAAGAATAAAATAACGGAAGATTAAAATGTAATATCTTAAAATGACCCTTTAAAGAAACATTAGACTTTTTTTTTTTATTTGGTCATATAAAATGTAGAAAATGTGAATACAGCCACAACTACCATCGCCCGAATTTGAATACAAATCATCTTCTTCTAAATAAAAATCAGAACATTTGTCATTGCCTGAATAAGCACATTGAGTTTCACAGCTCAACATTGTTTACCTTTGTTTTTCTTTTAAAAATTCTGTTGCAGATTCATCATCAGATTTCCACGTCATGAGAAAGTTTTCTTGACCACCTGGGCAGCTTTCATTTTGTTCTTTGTCTTTTTTGGGGTTTTTTTTCTCAGGTGAATTTCACTCTAGTAGCAGGCAACATGGACGATGTCTTCAAGATCAAAACCGTCAACAACAGCTATGGCGAAGTTTACGTCAACGCTCCTTTGGACAGAGAATCGGTGGATCGCTACCTGTTAAAGGTCTCAGATCAAACTTTATCATACTTCACCACAAACAACTTCTACTTCTTGCTCATAAAATCATCTGGATTTTTTTATTGTACAGTAAAAAATTACATTAGAAATGTTTAGAAAACAAAATTTGTCACCAAAGAGCCAAATGTTATCTCTCTTTAAGCTTTCTGACTTGTATTTAAATAGATGTGTATTATCATTATTTCAGGTGCGTGCTACTGACAATGGCTCCCCGGCCAGATTCACAGACCACTCTCTCACAATCAACATCCTGGACGTCAATGATAATGCACCTGTGGTTGAAAGCCCAAGGGGTTACAATGTCAGCGTAAGCGAGGTAAAGATTAAATGATGCATGTTTACTTTTTATAGTCAAATAACTTGTGGTTGTCAGTTATAAAAGATATTTTGACTCAGACAGCTGAATGTAACCTGCTTTTTAAATGTTTTGGGTAGAATGTTGGAGGAGGTACATCAGTTCTACGAGTGGTGGCCACTGACCGAGACATCGGTCCCAACGCCATGCTGTTCTACTACATCACTGCTGGAAACCAAGACCTGACCTTCCGCATGGACCAACTGACCGGCGAGATGGTGACGCGCCCAGCTCCTCCAGATCGAGAGCGACAGCAGGAATATCGACTCACTGTCACCGTGGCAGATGAAGGCACCCCACCTCTGTCGGTAAGACTCATGGGCTGTAAAAACGTCAGCATTTCTTTCCCCGTATTATCAATAACAGGAATGATGTTGAATGAAGATTTATTTCTCAGGCATTCGGCTTCATGTACTGTAGTTCATTACAGTGATGTGTACAAAAGCTAACATTCCTCTAATATTAATGGAACTGATTTCCTGCTATTGGTTGATAGCTCAATATGAACACATGCAGTCACATAGAGTATAAAACTTCATGGAGTTTTAGACCAAGTCTCGTTCCGTCTTCTGAACTGCATGTCCCTAATGGGGCGGGGGTGGGTGGGTGTGCCGGAACCTTTGCCGGAGATTTCAGGTAAGAGGCAGGATACACCGCGAACAGGTTGCCAGTCTGTTGCAGTCCTCACAGCCACATACACTCAATCCTAGGGGGGAGACGGTGGCTCAGTGGTAGAGCGTTTGCCCGCGGACTGGAAGTTAACCGGAAGTTCACGGGTTCGATTCCCACTGAGCTCACTTCGAGGGTCCTTGGAGAAGACACCTAACCCCCCGTTTCTCCCATCATTGGTGCTGTCGTGGCAGCCTGCTGGGGTGTAGTAGTGCAGCACACAGGGATCAATGAGGGATTCTTGAGGAATCAATAGAGTATGTAAAAAAAGAAAAAAAATCATAGCTGCCGATCAACCAAACATAACTGTTTTTGGAGGGTGGGGGGAAACCAGAGTACCTGGAGAAAACCCACACATACTGCACATGGGGAGAACATGCAAATGCCACACAGAAAGGCCAGTGTTTCAAGCTTCGCCCCCACTTTGGGGCTCGAACCTCAACCACTGTGCTAACCACTGTTTCACCGTGCAGCCGATGAGTACGAGCGTTGGTCTCATGGTGGTCTGCTTTAACACGCTTTCATAAAATTGTTTACTTTTAATTCCTCTTTATACTTTCAAAATATTTTTTAAAAATGACTTTCTGTTCACCTTTTAGGTTTTCAACTTTAAAAAAAAAAAAGAAGTTAAAAGTTCATACGTCTGACTTGGTAGTTTGTTCTCACAACTACTTTCCAGGGTTTCACTTCTCAAAATGTTCAAATCCCATTTGTTTTCCATTTGTTATCACAAAAAGTGAAATTGCACAATTACATGAAACATACATTTAATGCATGACATAAACATGTAGAAATGGTTTTATCAAGTACAGCAAAAAGATGTCCAATTCACTTTTTTTATTAGAATATTTTCACTGGTTTGCCGATTTTTCATTTTCCTTAGTAATAGTATGACACATCTTGAACTCGGCATTCGTAAATGACTCACGTGCATCTTACTGCACCAAAGCACGGTCCAGCTATGAGAACTAGAAAGAAGTGTGTAGACCACAATGAAAAACAAATGCAGAGCTTTTTTAGTTCTTTCCATAAGCTGATTGGCTGTTAAGATACAGGAAACACCTTGTTTTGACAACAGGAAAACCACAATTTTTGTACTCTAAACCGGTATAGCTGCTCTTTCTGTTCACAAACATTAAAAACTATTCAGATCAAGTATATATGAATAATTTTATCTACATGGAAGTTATTTGTGCGCCCTTCGACACGTGGGTTTCAGAAGTGCAGTAGATTGTTTTTTACATTACAGCAGGATCCTGTGTATGATGTCTTCAAGTATTGTAAACAGTTTAAGAGGTGTCAAGTAGGATTTAAGAGTTACAAATCTTAAGTACTTGTAAGATTACAAATCTTAAATTAAGATACAAATCTTAGATCCTGGAAACAATGAAGGAAAACATGAAGATAGTTGGTGTGACCGAAGAAGATGCAGCAGATAGGGTTAGATGCAAGAAACTGACTTGCTGTGGCGACTCCTGAAGGGAAATGCCGAAAGAATAAGGACTTAAGAGTTACAACACTTGACAGTATGAGAACTCCACTTTATTATAACAAGATAACAACATATCAGCATAACTGAAATACAACAAATCTTTTTATACATGTTTTTTACACACAGTTAAAACTCTGTTCAAGTTCAAACACACACATTTCAAACTCCATCAAAGGATTTAGGAAAACTATATTCTTTAATTAGAAAACACATATACACAAATATCTTTTGACAAGACATGTAAATATACATTAAGCCTTTCTTTTTGCCTGCTACACATCATTGTGATGATTTATACTGAACCTCTTTGTGAAAAAAAACCCACCAGCGGCTTTTCACTCATGCATAAAGAAATAAAAAATCAGTCATCCTTGTCGTAAATCTACAAATAAAAGTTAATCAGACTACATTCTGGGTAAAAAGAAGCAAAATAGATACTTTATTCTTGCTTGAAAAAGTAGGTATAAAAGCAGAAAAATTTTTACTTTCACAATAAATTTTTTTTGGTTTGCTTTTTATCTCTTCAAAAGACATTTTAAGGCCACTGTGCAACGCTTCGTTTTTTTAAGTAGAAGAAGCATTTTTAAATCAACACAACAAACTGTAAATGAGGTAGCAAAGAGAGAAGAACGAAGCAGGAACATATTTGAAAAAAAAAAAAACGAATAAAATAATGCCGTAAAGACAAGGCATTTAACTTTTTATAACTTTAACAAGTCTGCAAAGGGGAACTCTTGTTTCCCACTTCATCTTTGGTTCAATAAAGAAAAACAAACTGTTTTTGGTTTTGTTCTTGGAATGTTTCAGGATGTATGCATGGGATTTTCTTAGACCAATGCCATAGCATTAGTTTATTTGGTCAGTCATTAAATAAGTTTAGGCATTAAATAATGATCGACCACTTATTAACCCATTAATGACATTAAGTGGGAAAAAACGCATTATAAGTTGGACTTTTTTCAGATTTAAATACATCTCTTTACACTTTCATTGATCAATATTTATATGTTTTGCACTTAAGTCTGTCTCATAACTCCACACATGACAAGACTCATTACGACGCAGGCTTCATCAAGGTGGATGATGGTCCAGAAACCGTTGTCGAGCCGATGCAAGCCACAGCCTCATGTTCACTTCTGGCCTCCAGCTGTTGTTGCAGGTGTAATAGCATCATAGTAAAAAATGCAGTTATTCTTCCTCCTGAAGTCTAGACAAGGGACAGATATGATTCCATTCGGAGAATGTCAATTTTAAGCCCGAGAGAGAAAGGAAGTTAGTTGCAGGACTGCTTCCAAATCAGTACAAAGAGCAATGAATGAGGCTGTTTTGCTCTTTAAATTTGTATGATGTCTGGAGACTCAGGGATGGTGTCTGAAACAGAGAAAAGAGCCTAGATGTGAAAGATGTTCACCTACATTTATGAGCATTTCATATTTTTGTGCTGACGATGGGAAAGTTAAATGTGAGGGTGTTTGCACACTCAGCAAGAGAGCGTCTTCACAAATTTGATGAGCATTGTGAAACATCAGATGACAGTATACATCCCTGAAGTCTTTTCACCCCCTAGGCTTACTACACTGATTCAAAGTGACTCATCTGTAGTTTCTGAAAAACCCTCAAAAAAAAAGCAGAACAGAATGGTGTGAAGTCGGCATTTCGACATGTTAACAATAACAGGGAAGTACTGTTGGTCGGATTCCGCAAGATTAAGATTACAAGCCATATACAATGACGGAGAAAGATGAAGTGTGGCTTTTGTCCACGCAGTACGGAACTTTTGACAAGTTACATATTTCTGCAGTACATCTGCAGACCAACAACAGGAAATGAGCTCTGGCTAAATGAAATTCTGCGTCACAAGCATAAGGGATCTATTAAAATAATATTTTTAACATAAATCTTAGTGATTTGGTCCAGTTGTCTGTTTCAAAGCTTAAATAAATGTTTTCTTCATTTGCGTTTCAAGCTGTTTTATATTTTTGATGTGATAAATATTCTTCCTCGGGCTGTTTTCTGTGGCTGTTTTCAAAAAAAAAAAAAAAAAAGTGGTATTTTTTTTTATCAAAGAATCTGTACAATCAATTCAGGTATCCAAGGAATGTCTGCACAGGCTTCTTAGGAGTAGGTAGAGAAAAGCTTCTTAGCCACAATCATTGCTTCAATATTATTGGATCTAGAGAGAATAACTGAAAGGAGCTTTTAGTGTGCAATGTATTAATACGTGGAAGATATTTGCAAAGGTGGCAAGTTAAAAAGACATCTTCTGCCACTAAAAGGTGCTCCCAGCTTTAGACATGTAATTGTGAAGTTATAATGGTTTAGTGGACCTTGCATGACCTTCAATTAGAACATTTTAAACACCCTAAGTGATTTTTGCTCTAAAGCAAGAATAGTTTTATACTATATGCTTCCAGAAAGTGCAAAAAATCTACAGAACAGAAATTATGGTTGTTCTTAAATTGCATCAGAGTTACGAAATCAAACATTCCTTTTGTAATGAATAGGGTCACAACCAAGTTGTTGTGTAATAATGGCACACATGCACATTTTTACACAGCGAGAGTATTTCAGTGTTGTGAAAGGTCTACGATGGATTTTCCCACAATGTATGTAAGGATGACCCTTAAACAGAAATGACACATGTTGTGTCTACAGGCAGAATATATTTTTTGCTACTATATTGATCCCTCAAAGGGGAAATGGCTTTTGTTGCATAGCATCACAGCAGGCAACCACAACGGCCCCAATGGTGGGAGAAACGGGGGGTCAGATGTCTGCTTCAAGGACACTTAGGCATGGGCCCACTGGGAATCAAACCGGTTTCTCTCGGTTCAAGTACAGACATTCTGCCACTGAGCCAAAGTTTCTACCCCAGCTCAATATACTTCTACACTAAATGTTTTTGTTGTTTCTTTATCATTTTTTTTTACATTTTTTGTGTTGACATAATATTATTGTGGTTTGAAACTGAGACCAGGGAAAATCTGGGGTTGAGTTAATTCAACAGTTGTTAGTCTCTGGCCTGGTGCCTGTACAATGGGGCTTAGATAAGTCACCAAAATGTACCATTTCTAACTTAAGGCTTAGAGCTTTCTTTTGTCTGTTTGTGCTTGTGTACCAAACAGTAAAAAAAGTCGGTCTGCTACTGCTGCTCCCATGACTCATACCGCCTATCAAATTTGCAGCAAGTGTGGTAGGAGCTGCAGCTCTTGCATCAGCTTATTCAGCCACGGCCGACACTGCACAAACAGATAACTATCCAGAATCCATTGTCTCTAGAGACAGAAGGATGTAAACAACCAAATAGTAAATGCTGAAAACCCACCCATTTTAGACCCTTTGGATTGAGTTTTGGAGGATCCCTCTCGAGACTTTGTTGTTCTCCTGGGGAACTTCAATGCTCACATGGGCAAGGACTTTGAGCAGCATACGTTAAGGAAATCCTTTTACCTTTCTAACCTAGATTTTATTTTGTTACTAAATTTTCTTGCACTGATGGTGTGAAAACATATTCAATCACAAATGTCTCCTTGTGCACCTGACACGAGAATACTCGTGGTTTGAAAAGTTTTTTTTTTTTTTCTGGCAGAAATGTCCTGGGTGTGCTCAGTATAGTTTAAAGACTAGCTTTGTTAATCTTAGAAAAAAATGTGGGGCTTTTTTTGTTCAATGTACAGTGTATAGCGCATTGAGACAGATTAGTCTCTATCAACTTTTTAAAAATAAAATTTAATTTTATAGACTACAAATCTATATTTGGCTTTTTATGCGTCCACCCACTCGGTACCAGCTTTAGATGAACTGATTACATCTGACACATAGGTCGGTTACATAAATTCGAAAGCGATATCGCCCAAACCATTGAAGAAATTTTAATAAAACTGCTCACAGTTACTCCGTATCAAGTATTGTTGAACTAATGAGGTTTTTAGGGTCATGCAACTTAAGGTCAATGTCACAAAGTTCATACATTTACAGGGCAGGCGATGGCATATTGTTTGATTGCTTGGCTTCAACTTATTCTTGTTAATAATATTGTCTAATGTGAAACAACATGGTTTGGACACTTAAAAGAAGAAAGGGACACAGGTGGCTCAAATATAGGTTGGGAAGGATCACATCTAACAAGTCCAAACATGTTGGGAGGGTCTGCTGGGAATGTCTCAATTTGTGATTACAAAGACATAACGGTAAAAGACCTTTTGATCACGTAGAACCAGCTAGTATTTTTTTCACTGCCTAAACAGATTTGATTGCACCACTTGTGTGGTCACAATATTTAATGCCAGATTTTTGGTGCCTGTCTTACCTTCAGAGGGGAAGAATACATCCTCATGGCTAGGAGGGGAGAGAGGTGTGCCTGGGTCAGACAACAAATGACAACCTGTCTCAGACAACTGTCTTGTCATGATTTGAGACACAGTACGGGCTTTCCTGTGGGGGGATCCACCAAGGAAAACAGGATTCTCATGGCCCTGAGCCTCACTAAACATCAAAACAGATAAACACAGAGAGGAGAAGTGGGTAAGACACCATGCAAAGAAATGTATAGCTTTAAATTTCTGGGTGGTACAATACAGTTATATTTGCTATTCTTTAGAATAATACACCTGCTAAATTAGACTGGGATAAGTGAATGTGTCATATCCACATAGACAGGCATCTAACACTATACCAAAGTATTACAACATATTTATGGCATAAAACATCCAGATCATCCAACCGTTACGTGTGTGTAGTTTTAAAATATAGAAACATTAGTAACAAATGTTTATTTAACTTATGTTGATTTATTTGTAATAGAATTCTTTCCTTGTGAGAAATATTCTGCTCTCTGTAACACTATTTGTGCAATGTTAAGGAATTAGGTTCTGCTGTGTTTATGTAAGAATGGATGTCCGATAGATTGTGGGAAAACTTACCTGTCCATCCTCACCAGCTCCTGTGCACCTGGAAGAGAGGAAACAGGAAATGGGCTATTGTGCATAAACTGAACCAGAGCAGCTTGTGAATGGGCTCCCAACTGTGTGAAATACAGTTAATCCACCACAAGGACAGGAAACATATGTCAGAACAAACACTGGTAAAATCCGAGTGTGAGAAATTTATGTTTGACCTCAAGCAAAACGATAGAAAAGAGTTGGATGTATGTGTGTATTTGCTTGTGGAGCACACTGTTAAGTTAGGGTTCACTGGTGATACTTACGTCTGTGAGACTGACTGTGTTGCCTCTGTCTGTAGACAAGGACCAGAATAAGAGGTAGGGAAAGCAGAGCCAAGATGCAGGCCGCTAAAGCCAGAGCCACAGGAACAGAACCTAGAAAAGAAAAAGAATGTGAATTAATTTTACAAAATAAGAAGCAGTCATTATGTAGCCTTAATGGGCTCGACAAGATTTACAAACCTCCAGGTGGTTTGAGATCCATGGCAGTGCAGTCTAGGGAGCCATTTCTTTCTGGAATGATCAAATAAAAGTTATTCTTCTCATTCGTATTTCTTCAGTTTAATTTTGCATTATTTCTGTTTTCATAAGATTCACTTACTTGGTGTAATTTGAAGAATAACATGGGAGTGAGACCTCTGCAGGAGGGAGAGGCGATGACTATTGGTTTTTTCTATGTCCAATCCCACACAGCAGTAACGTCCCTGATCTGCATGGGTGACGTTCAGGAGAGTCACCCACATTTTATCCGCGTCTTTATCAGAATGCACTCCCGGCCCAGGGGAATGACCATTTTCTCTTGGATGTTTCCCTGGTTTACCACAGTGTTGATCACTGTGGGGTGTGAAAAACCAGTTGAGCTTCACAGCATCGGAGGGGTGCACAACGCCATCTTTGTGGACACAAACCAGGGTGACATTTGCACCTTCGGGACAGATGTAGTACATGTGTGGGGCAGAAACACTCAATGTAGGGTGGGCCATCTGAGCTTTAGCTGGAGGGAAAAAACACAAGTGGAAGAAAATATTTATAAAAATGGGATTTAAATTAAGTTCCATAAAAATAAAGGACTTGTGGTAGGGGTTTTTTGTTTGTTTTAAATTGGGGTTCAAGCACCTGCTGGGGGAAAAAATTGTGAAAAGTCCCTACAACGTCCAGTTAAAAGAAGTTAATTATATCTTACATATGACAACGAATGAGTTTTTTTTTTTTTTTATGGTCACAGTCTAAGTTACAGACTAAACAGCTGCTGTTTTTTTTCTGAGGTACAATGACAACAGAGTTTATTTTCCATGACTGTAAAAATAACTACAGTTGTACCAAAGCATGGTATGCAGCTTTGTAAAATAAAATCAGAATTTCTATGTCCAACAATCTAATGAAAAAAATGGGAACAAATATTAAAAGAATGCAGTTTGTAGAAAAATCATTTTGGTGATTTTTTTTGGATCAGCAAAAAGTTACATCCGTTATGCAAGGGAATGCTATGTTCACACACTGTTCTTGGAGTCTGAATTGCGATTATAAGAATCTGAACAAAAGGAAACTCTGAGGTTTCAGAAGAAAACTTTAGATTTACGCAATTTGGAAATGTTATACTGTATGTGTTGGTTTTTATTGGTAAACTCTACCAGAAGGCCGAAGCACAGCTAAATTTAACTCTAATTGTATTGTAACAATTCACCCCAAAAACATTTTAAAGCTCTCGTTAGAAATATTTAGAAATTGTTTCTAACTATTTAAAAAGATTACGAATGTGTTCTGCGATCATAATAGCAAATTCATAACTAATCTAGAAAAGGAAAACAAAGTTTTTTGCATTTTAATTTGTATTGAAATTAGCTTGAGATTGACTTTCTAACATTTAATGACCAGAACAATACTCGAAGGCGTGAAAATGAGGTTTCTGCCTTGCTTTGCATTAAAACTGACTGAAAAAAAAATTAAAATCTGTTCTGAAGTTTTTGCCTACGTAGTTATGAAGCTTAAATATAACCGGTACATAAAACCCACATTTTAGGAGATATGGTATTATTATGACAAAACTAATCAAACGCTAAATAGTCGTCACGTTTAGTTGAAATGAGGGGGAAAGATTGAATATGAAAACTAAAATAATGAACCATGATCCTACGTAATGTATATTTTCATATTTATTTTTACTGTTTAAAGTAATTTATAACAGTTTAGTCAGAGAGCCCAGACTGAGATGGTTTGGACATGTGCAGAGGAGAGATACAGAGTACATCGGCAGAAGGATGCTGGGTTTGGAACCACCAGGAAAGAGGCCTAGAGAAAGACCAAAGAGAAGGTTCATGGATACAGTGAAGGAAGACATGAAAATAGTTGGCGTGACCGAAGAAGATGCAGGAGATAGGGTTAGACGGAAGAAACTGACTTGCTATTGCGACCCATGAAGGGAAATGCCGAAAGAAGAAGAACAGTCTACATGAAGTTATGTGGATCCCCTGGATTTAATGTAATAAAAAATATTATAAACATGAAACTATTATCGGTCACACGCTAGTTCACATGAAGTTTATTAGAATGCGTTTCCTGTTTGTTACTGCAACATAAATCACCACGGAGTAAAATTTAAATATAGCAACTATTTATGTTTAGAAGTCAAAGTTCAGCCATTTGTCTTTTGTATTTCAAAGAAAGAGAAAACTATTTTTTCTCCTCTTTCAGAATATTCATTGTGTGGAATGGTCATAGTCTGCTGACTGAAACAAATATACCAACTTCCTATGGGAGTTAAAATAGTCTATTTCTTTCAGACAGATGCACACACGCATACACGTCCATATTTATAGATATACTGTATATATACCTCACCTATAAAAAATGACTGTTGTTTGGTTATGTTCTTTAAAGTTTTGTGCCATCACTGCTCATTACCTACAGTCAGCTTGGTCTTTTTGCCACCAAACACTGACACAAATTGGTTACACATGCTTTTTTCTTTACACCCTCAGGAAACCAACAAGCCAGCTGTAAGAAACTTCTTACATATTGCACAAACTCTGTTCCTCACTCATGCATTCTGCCTCTGACCGCATCCTGCTTTACCTTCTCCTCTGCAGCAGTAGAGTCTTGGTAGCTTTAAGTCGTTAAATTGAACTTGAAATGACTGTTTTCTTCACAATAACACAACAAAGCGAACCCACAGTGCAGACAACCCTTTGCTGAGAGTTGCTCTGTGTGTGGCTGGAGCAGACCCCGCTCTGTCACCTTCCCATTCCTATTGCCTGCAAAAGATTACCGTGTGCTGAATCTGAGTGCTGCAACGAACAGAGGAAGAGCACATGCAAGCAAATGTAGATGAATAACAAGTACGTGCGTGGGTGGACCACATTGATGAAAAAGTATGCCATCGTGTAGCACCGTAGGTTGCACGCTTCCTGTCGATGTGTAGCATGCATGTGTGTGTAGATGTGAACAGAGAATGGTCAATGCTTGGCTTAAGGAGTGGACTTCCTTCCTGAGTGATCCCAGAAAGCCAGCACTCCTCCAGAATGACTCTTTGGCTTTAGATTTTATTTAAAGAGCAGCAGCTGCTTCTCTATTTTTCTTTCATCATAAGAAGAATGTCCACACTATATTTTACTGAGATATAATGATTTCTACTTATTGTTTCAGTGTTGAATTACTCCATAGTGTTTTGTTTTAAGTTATGATTTAAATATCTTGTCTATAAAGCTCCGAAAAGTTACGTTCCTATTTTACTAATCACTATCATTCATTCGTCGTTTTTTTCTCTCTATGCAGTATTTACTGTCGGTTCGGTTTAAAAAGGACACTTAACAACAATGTGTCTCTTTTTCTTACTTTTTGGGAATGTTTTCATTTTAAAAGCGGCTCAAATACTTTCATGTTGCAGCATGCATAAAAGTTTAGGGCCTGAAACAGCTGTGCCGGCAGTTTTGGGGGATCCAAATACAATTAGTCACACACAGTTTTCATGCATTAATATTTCCCTGAGGGGGAGATGTAATCCAAGCAGGGAAACCTTTCAGATCAATCAGAACATGTGTTACAAAAAAGAGCAAATGTCTTCTATGATGTCCACATCAGCTTTAGATTTAGAATCAGCTGGAAAGGAAATACAGTAGCCCAACAACCGATAACCTCTGCTCTTTCATTAGTTGAGTGTGTTTGTACACACACCATGCGGGCATCCTGTTTTTATATATGCGTGTGTGTGTGTGTCATTAAACTTTTGTTCTCCAGTTTGTGTGTGTGCGGTTTTATTCCGCTTTTATCATTGTGTGCTAGGAAAAGCAATAGAAAAACCAAGGAGGGTGATTAAGGTTTAAAAGTTCCTGCCTACGTGGTGGGACAATAGGAGGGGAAGCCCTTCTCCTCTCCGGTTTCATACCCTGCCTCCCTCTCTGTCCTTCAACAGCTCAGCCTTCCTTTTTTCACATGTAATACATAGATAATATTTCAGGCATATCTTACTGACAAGACTGGGCTTTGCGGGGAGTTCTTTGGTTGAAGGAGACATCTTTTGTTTGATATTTGTTGAGGTGCCAAGTAGATTGTGTTTACCACCGTCAGCACCTGATCTGTTTTGATGTGGTTCAAACAGGCACCCACTGCATAGATCTCTGGGGTTTTTCTCTGACTTCCTTAAAACAGACTTGTCTCTCTGTGAGCTCCATTAAGGATCTAAGTTTCCATTTGGAATCTCTGTGCTTAGGATCCTGATAGCCCCCCGAGGGCAGGGATACAACCCCTGCTTTGTTTAAGGTCTTAGTGCCACCTGTTTGGGACATGCTGTCACCACAGCCTTCTTACTTTCCAGCGTGCTAATTTATGCGTGAACTCTCCCCACTTCAGTCATGCATGTCGCCCTTTTGTAAAGCTGATGAAACCAAACAAGTATTACAGGTCAATCTAGTGTTTATTTTAAGCTAAAAGTTCTTTAGTCCTACTTCATGAAAGACATCTATCCCTCTTCGTTTACCTTCTGTTATAGGTGAGAGGATGTTAGTGAAACCAAGACTTTATCAAGCAAATACAAAAACAGGGACGTATCGGTATCAGCTTCTGCCGTACGATGCAAGAGAAACAGGATGTGTTTAAACCTGGTATTCAGACACTTTACCATAAAAGGAAGTGGTTAGATGTCAGTAGATCCTTGCCAGGAGTCTGTCACCTGGCTCATGTGATTTAATGTTTCTATTAGTCCGTGTTCCTGATGAGATTCATGGTAATTTTATAATGTCAACAAACCTCAGCCTAAATTTCCCTTCTCTCACTGTTAGGGCCTTTAGAAGTGTGGAAGATCATGTACTGGCAAAATTTTTATGTAATTACAACAATATTTTTTTTTATTCTGGCAGAACAAGCATGAAGCTGAAAATGCGTTATTATGTTGTTATTATAAAAGTATTTCAATGATACTTATTTGTTTGTTTCCTTCACTGCTTCTTTTATCAAAGTTTACATCTCTGTTTACAAGGTTAGAGATGCAACTAGATAAGGAGTCAAGGTTCTAGATGTTATGGCCTTGGGCTGTTCAGACAATCTCGTTCCCAGTAACACGCTCACCGATGATAACTTTTATGAATCATCCTCACCGCATGTGAAAACGTGACTACAGTCCCAAATGTACAGACATTTTAACAAGGTGACAAAATGACAAACCAAAGGTTGTCCCCCACCTCCACATTGTCTTTGTATTACGAATATAGAGCAACCACACATATGTGAACTACTTGAATTTTCCTGGTTTGGTCGATTCTCATCAATACCACTAACTGGAAGTTAATGTATTCAAGTAAAGCTTTTCTCATTTAAAATAGGATAAATTCTCAATGGGCAGTTTGAAAGCAAAAAAGACACAGAGAGAGAGGACTCTCCTTCTGAGCACTTCAATGCTCTTCCTGGTTGATGCCATTTGCTTCAACAAGAAGCTAAGTGCTTATCTGAGAGGAAAAGGGGTCCTGATTACAGCTGGTTTCACTCATTTCTGCTTTTGTGCCAAGTGGAAATCCATTTTTGGCAATGGCACTAGCAGCTGTTTTCATCAGGCTGGAAAAAAGCCCAAACTTCCTTACAAAGAGGAAATGACTTGTCTGAGTGCATCTTAAATGTTCCTAAGTTTTTTAATGAGTCTTAAAACAGATAAATATAACATTCACACAACAGATCTACAAATAAGTAAAGTAAAAAGTAAAGAAAAAAGTATGTTGTTTGCCAAGCAGATGTTTCAGATCCCAAGTTAAACATTTTTATCTTGGAAGTGGTTTGGGGTTAGCCTATCTAAATAGACTTAAGCTGATAAAATTCGAGGAGAAATAAACAGCTGTTTCTCTTCTCTCCTCCCAGGTCCCAGAATAAACCAACACATTTGATTACAGCTTCTAAAGAAACATGTGGAATTCCAATTTACATAAGCTGTAATTAACTAAAATAGAGAAGTTGGTCACCAAACTGATTGGGGTATTTCTTGCTTTGCTTTCCTGTGAAGAAAATGGGAACTGGTCTGTTTGCTGGTGAATTTAGCAGGATTTTTACTCCACATGAATTTGGGAGGAGTTTCACCAGATGTTCACAGCTGGAATGAGATATGCAAAGTTTTCACCTCACAAAAGTTTGAGAAAAAGGAAAAATCTGGAAAAGTAAATAAAGTTACAGCTGTTTTGTTTACCTTGGATTGCACAATGTATGCAGAAAATTCACCTTAAATCTATCAATGCCTCATCAGTTGTTTTTCTCTTTAACGTGATCAACTGTGTAAGTCTTTAGTTAGTTGTTGTTTTTTAACTCGTCTCACGTTTAATAAAACATCTGGATCAGTTTTTTAAAGTGCTTACCTTCAGCTGTCCCCAAAAAAACAAGAAAAATCCAAAATATGGACTTCAGTGTCTGTGATCCTCTCTCCATAGCTGAAACAGAATGGTCCTTTCTTTTACCCCCACTAAGAAAACACCGATTAGATTTATTTGAACCAACTCTCTTCTGTTCCCTGGGATTTAAAAGAAGAAGTGATAATCTGCTGATTTCTTCAACTCCACTTCTGATCTCTGATTCCTGCGTAAAGCAAATGTGAAACTACAAGCATAGAAAGCTCCTCCCACTCCCATGTGCGCAAAGTCTGTTACGTCTGCCCAATTTTTTCTTCAGCATGACCTAAAGTTAGAAAACAAATGATAGCTTTACTATTATAACATATTTGTAAACATGTATTTATATATTATAATATTTTATGTTTATATTATGCAAACACAATGTTTATATTTTGTGGATTTGTAGTAAGAGGAGGTGGAGGAAAAGCTGGAGAGGTGGAGGTTTGCACTAGAAAGAAGAAGAATGAAGATTAGTTAGAGTAAGACAGAGTACATGTGTGTGAATGAGAGGGATCCAAATGGAAAAGTGAGGTTACTGGGAGAAGAGATAAAGAAGGTGGAAGATTTTAAGTAGGATCAACAGTCCAGAGTAATGGAGAGTGTGGAAAAGAAGTGAAGAAGCGTGTGCAGGCAGGCTGGAACGGGTGGAGAAAAGTACTGGGTGGGATGTGTGACAAAAGAATTTCAGCTAAAATGAAAGGGAACGTGTACAAAACAGTGGTGAGACCTGCCACACTGTTTGGTCTAGAGACATTGGCACTGAGGAAAAGACAGGAAGCAGAGGTGGAGGCAGCAGAGATGAAGATGCTGAGGATATCTCTCGGAGTGGCCAGGATGTACAGGATCAGAAATGAGTATATCAGAGGAACAGCACATGTTAGAGGTTTTGGGGATAAAGTCCGAGAGGCCAGACTAAGATTTGGACATGTGCAGAGGAGAGAGAGAGAGTACATAGGAAGAAGGATGCTGGATTTGGAACCACCAGGGAAGAGGACTAGAGGAAGGCCAAAGGGGATGTTCATGGATACAGTGAAGGAAGACATGAAGATAGTTGGTGTGTCCGAAGAGGATGCAGCAGATACGGTTAGATGGAAGAAACTGACTTCCTTTGGCGACCCTGAAGGGAAATGCCGAAAGAAGAAGATAATATTTTATATGTAATATAATATTTTTTTATTATTAATAAATATAGATAATACGTAATGATAATATTTGCGTTGGATCACAAAACTTTATCCAATCAAGATGCCTTCAATAAATAATTTTAAAAAATTCTAAAAATATCATAAGTCTTACTAAAAATGGGGAAAATTAAATGGAAGAACAAAAAAACACCAACCAGGTCAGGGGTGTCCAACCTCTTTTGTTCCAAAATCTACTTTTTAAGTATCAAACCTCATTAAATCTACCAGTCCCACGTTAACATCGCAAACCCCAACAGATCGTTTTCCAGCCTGCTGTAACTACCCCCACAACACATTTTGTTGTTGTTACACAACCATTTGATATCACACCACAAAACCATTCTCTCTCAAAGCCACAGATACATACAGACAAGTTTCTCTCTCCCCCTTTCAAACACACACAGAGACAATTTCCTCTCTCTCAAACACACACAGACAAATTCCTCTCTGTTTCAAACAAATAAACATACACCAACAAAGTCCTCTCTCGCGCTCACTCTCTTTTTCTCTCTCTAACACACACATTTTCTGCGCGCACGCATCACTTTGCAAGGGGAAGGAGCCACAGCAGTACCACGGGCAGCTTATTGATTACAGGCTTAACAACATGATTTCACGTTACAGACTCCAAAAATTTCCTATAGCACTAATAAAAAGCCACTAGATCGACGCTATTTGAAAAAAAAAAGAAAAGAAAAATGAATAAGAAATAAAGAAAAAAAATAAGTTGCTAATTTTTAGCTACTCCTGCAACTACACGGTTTGAATACTCGTTAACTATAGCGTCAAAGTCCCTGAGTTGACTATACTGACTTTATTTCATAATTTTTTCCCTACACCCCTGGCGGTCGACTTTATCAGTCTGCGGGTTTACCAGTCGTTCGTGATCGACTGTTTGAATTGATGAGGGTTTTCTTCTGTGCATATACTAGTAGATGGTTGTAGTCCCTAACTACAATGTGCTAATAAATTTGGTATTTTTCTCTTCTCTCCACTAACAGTTTGGGATTTATTCGATTAAATTCAGTTCAGCTGTATGTGTACTGCCCAACACCACATAACAATATTCTCAATGGGCTTTACATTACATATTAAAAAAAGGGCAAATCAAACAAAGAACCAATAAAAAAAAGTAGATACACTAAAACACAGTTAGAAGCTTACAAAACAAAAGCTGGCTGAACAATTTCAGAACATTGCCCTTTTACCCTCCTTCACGGTGAAGAAAAACTCCATAAAAACAGAAGTGGGGAAAAAAGAAGAAACCTCATGGGGATCTACATAAAAGAGAGAAACTTCCCCCTGGACGACCAACCAATGTGTCTAAGACTGTTAATTAAATATTACTTAATGTACTCTACAGCTTCATATCTGAAGACATCTGTAGAGGGGCTTTATCCTGATGGAAACAGGATGGGAGATCAAGCACAGAGGCCTCCTCAATCTGGAGATTAGTTTGGGTATAGTGTGTGTAACTCCAAGTTTTTTTTTTTATTTCTTTGATTTTTTTTAAAAATCAGTTCTACTTTTTCAGAATCAGAATATACTTTAATGATCCCACACATGGGACATACTCATTAATCACTGATTGTTTTCATTTCTCACATGTACTTTTTCCATTATTTTTATTCTAAAATTGTCTCCATGTGTTTGACAAAAAGCAGTTAACTCTTAACCTTTCTGGAGGATTCAGTAAAATAGTTGCACAAGATGAGCTTTTGTTTTATTTGCGTAAAGTTTTTTAATCATTTTTAACAGATGTACTCTTGCTTTGCCTTTTGGATTCTTCTAACAGACTTCAACCACCATCTATGTTCGGATTGTGGATGAGAACGATAATGCCCCAGAATTCCCTGAGGAGGAGTATGTCACAGTGCTGAGTGAAGGACCAGAGACAGTCGGAGCTACAATTGCCACAGTAACAGCCATCGACCCAGATGAAGGCCTGAATGGCACCCTGAGATACGCCATATCTGGAGGCAACCTGATGCAGACCTTTAACATCAACAATATCACAGTGAGACAAAATGACTTGTTATTGAATTGATGCAAAAGAAAAATAGTATCTTAATGCAATTTCTATTTGTTATGTGGCGTTTGTTTTCCAGGGGAGAATAACTGCTGTAAAGGAATTGGACTACGAGATCAGCAATGGCCACTACACGCTGGTTGTTACAGCAACTGACCAGTGTCCCAAACCAGCCCTGCGCTTGACTTCCAGCACAACAGTAAAAACATAAGTTGTACTTTTAATAATAGTGATTTAAACTTGGCAAACTTCTCAAATTAGGATAAGCGGAAGATGACGGAACAAAATGGAAAAGTTAGTATGGAAAACCAGGCAATTGGAATGATTGAAGGGCTGTGGGCTAATAGTTTTTGTTCACCATACATAAATAGCTTTTTAATATATTCCTTTTATAATCAGTGTAACTATTAATAAGCACAACTCTAATCCCTGAAAATAGATTTAGTGCTTAAAAGGAATTCATAAAGATCTTTCAAATCTTCTTTAACTTTAAGATCATTTGTATGGTTATCAAGTAACTTATCATTGTTTTAAACCATCTCTCCTGTCTCCCTTGTAGGTGTTGGTGAATGTCTTAGATGTGAATGATGTCACACCAACTTTCCCCAGACCCTATGAGGGACCTTTTGACGTGACCGAGGGTCAGCCAGGACCTCGTGTGTGGACTGTTCGAGCCGCTGATGAAGACTCTGGACTCAATGGGAAAGTGGAATACAGCATCACTGGTGGAGATTACCAAAGTAAGCGCCAGGATACTTTCTGTCCTGTAAAGTGTTTGGTATTTGTCTGAGCTCTCTGCGTCTCCCTGTTAGATGAGTTCATGATTTCTCCTGTGGAGGGGGAGCTCCGAGTTAGGAAGGATGTGGAGCTCGACAGAGAGACCACAGCGTTCTACAACATCACCATCACAGCCAGAGACCTAGGCACACCATCGCGCAACAGTACGGTGAGTCAAGTCATGCCAACATCGCCTGACGTAGTTGCTCTCATCACAAAATCATCATATCCTTTTTCACAAACAGGAAGTTGGAGTGTGTGTGCATGCCCTTGTTCTCACACACAAAGTCTTACAAAACTCTTCTACTGTCACTAAAATTATCAAATTAAATTTCATTTATACAGCACGTCTCTGACACGCTGCATTACAAAGTGCTTACATAAAACATGTAAAACTATTTTTACAAAGTAAAAGAAATATTCTTTTGCTGAGTTTCATAATTAAACATGACTTTATTTCCTCTCAGGTGGTGGTGGGGGTCAATGTCTTAGATATCAATGATAACGACCCAGTGATCCTCAACTTGCCTTACAACACCAGTGTGAGTGAAGGAGCCCCTATACACACATCTGTGGCCAGGGTACGTGCACAAGATGCAGACAGTGGGCGTAATGCACTGCTCACGTACAACATCACTACTGGGAACCTGGGTGGAGCTTTCTACATCAATGACACTGTAAGTTTAAAAATGATGTGGTTAAAATGATCAAATCGAAGATAAGCTTGACATGAATATGTGAAGCTTACTTGTTGCTGCTTTGTTTAGTTTTAGGTTTTTATTTACGTAGCCCAGACCCAAAGAAGTGGCTATGAAAATTTAGAATACATTCTCAGGGAAACACAGAAAGAATTTTGTAAAAGAATGTGACATTAAGACATTAAGACTGGAAAAATAGACCTTTTTTTTTTAATTATATACATTGCTATGAACTACCAATCACATCACAGAAGCGAGATTAAATCAGATTGAGTTTGTAAATACCTGGGGAAAAGTGATCACCCAATAGATGCCTCATCAAGAGTCATTACACTACTTTGACAGAAAAGTAGATGGACAGAAGTACAAATATATATAAAAAAGGAAATGGTTTAATTAAGTCGCAAAAGGCAGATGATATGGAGGTAGGAGATAAAAAAACTCTGGGTATAAATGGAGGACCTACATGTGGGATTACTGTAGATCAGAAGAGTCGAGCTAAGATCGTTAAAGGGGAGTTCTGGGAAATACAGTGCAAGTGTCAAGAGAGCTCCTAAACATGGACAATTTAATGCTTCAAACTTATTTAACTCATGCGTTTACATTTATGATATGCATTACAAGGAGAGACTGTTTCACTTTTTAAGTTGGACTTTGTCCATCTATTGCATGCAACTTGATTTTAGGAAACTGTCAGGTTTTGGCAGCTTCTGCTGTTTATTCAGCAAAGAGACCATCTCAGAGAAAGTTAGAAATAAAACCTAGGACCAGAGTCCACTTCATGTCAACTTCTATCTGCTGGAGAAGAAAGAAAGGAATTTCATTTAAGAACTCAAAGGCTTGTGTTTGATTTTGTTTGACCAATCTGGCTCTCAAATTGTAGATACAATAATTACAGAGGTGAAAGTTTCATATTTCACTGAGGGTTTAAATGAAATACAAATATTTAAATGCCTTTATAATTTATTTAATTCCCCCTTTACTTAATAATACTATTATATTGCATATGCAGCAATATGTCAAGAGTTATCAACATATAGACTCCTGAATGTACATAAACCTCAAGATTACCATTTGTAGACTATGGTCAAACATAAAAAAAAAAAAAAATTAAGACTTTTTCTGACATCTTACCTTTACAAGGTTTTCATTTCAAACAAACCTTGTAAAGTTTCACAGTGTTTTTACATGTGTAAAAAAATTTAAACATCCATGCCTTCTATTCTTAAGTTTGCCGAGATGTGAAACACTATCAACATCATCTTAATGTTTATTAGATTATGGTAAATGTTTAATCGATATTGTACAGGTTCATACAGACTTCAGGAGGACACAATGAGCACTTCTATGAGTTTAAATGCATGTTATTGCCATGTGAACAGAAATCTTAAAATCTTGTCCTACTGACCAAACAATCACACGTATGCATTTACACTGTTGCTATATTTTTGTACCTATGTCTGTTTCTCAGTATGAACATACACTAACTTTGTTTTTAGTTTTATATTTGTGTAAGTATCGCTTGTACAGTCCTGGTTGATCCTTTTTCATAGATATTTGAATTGTAGTGTGACATATTCTTTGTGGTTGTATCTTTTTGCTGTTCTCAGACAGGTGTGGTGCATGTGAACAGACCACTAGACAGAGAGCGAGTACTCGAGTACATCCTCACAATCACAGTGAAGGACAACCCAGAGAACCCCCGCATCGCTCGCAGGGTAATTATTTTTTTCTACATATCCTGCACTCTTCACACATTCATCAAACAGCCAAATGTGCCGCTCAGAATCTGACTTTCATGGTTTCCTGTCTCTGAAACAGAAATTCTTTTTTAAATTTGAATCTTAGATCTGAACCAGCTTCACTACAAAAGGGTGCAATTAAAATAATATGTTCAATTTCCAAAAACATCACTGCGCCTATTGGCAAAATATATAATTATGCTTAGTTTAAATAATATGTTTAAAATTAAACATGCAATTTTTCTATTTGGAGAAAGTAAAAAATGGCAAAATTGGAAACTACAAGAAAGAGGTAAAATTAAGTTAAAAACTCAAGTAGAATTCTGTTTCTAATTTATTTATCAAGTATATGGCATCTTTTATGGCACGTTAAAAATTAACAAGCTAAAAATATTTCTAAATTATTATATTTCTAAATTGCGATTGTTTTTCACTTCTTTTATAGCTCAGAGTTTGAAGAGGGCTGGAGCCTATTCCTAGTTGGCCAAATAATCATAAAATAGCATTAAAAATTTGCAGACACTATTTCTTTTTATTAGTTCTTATATTGTCTGACCTCCAGGATTCTGACTCTTTGGTCATCACCATCTTGGATGAAAATGACAACAGACCCATTTTCACCATGAGCAGTTACAGAGCTGAAATTATGGAGAATTCTGCACCAGGTAATGTTTACGTGTGGTGTTTCCATAACATCTGTATGCCAATCTGTATGACTGTCAGTCAGTCACCTTCTTAATCATCTATCGCTTTACTGCTTCTGACAAATTACTATTTCACATCTTTACTGCCCATGTTCTTGTTTGCTATAGTGATTCTGACGATGTTAGATCTGGAATGTCAATAGACTATGATATTTGCAAATGACATTGTGTAAAGGAGTGGCTGCAGAGCAACTAAGTACATGTGTTTCCATAAGAGGGACACAAGTTACAGTGTGATATTACAGGGAAAAGAGCTAAACAAGGTGGAGCATATCAGTTACTTTGGCTTAACAGTCCAGAGCAATGGAGAGTGTTGAAAAGAGGTGAAGAGGCATGTGCAGGCAGGCTGGAACGGGTGGAGGAAAGGGACAGAAGAGTATCAGCATAAATGAAAGTACTTATATAAAACTGTGGTGTGACCAGCCATGTTGTTTGGTTCACAATAATCTTTGAATTGAAATAATGCTGTCATACTGGCTTTCAGTTTGCTCTTTGACCTTTTTGTATCTTATCTTGTTTAATAAAATTTCCAAAGTAAAGTTATCTTTCTTATTCCTCAGGAAGCACAGTAACTGTTATAAATGGACCAGTTCTAGCCGAGGACAAGGACATTGGGCTTAATGCTGTGGTGAAGTACCGCCTGTTGGGAACCAGAGTAGACCTCTTCACAGTCAATGCTGATACGGGTAACATCACATTTTTGCTGAAGCCACTTGTAGTGAATGATAGTACAAAATGTTCTAATGTGATACCTCTCTGTTTCCTTCCAGGTGTGATACTCGTGCGTGCAGCCGCAAAGTTGGATCGGGAAGCATTTCAGGAGCCTCGCGTGGAGCTCATTCTGGTTGCAGAAGACATAGGTGGTTTAAACAACACTGTCCCCCTCACAGTGACAATCCTGGACCAGAATGACAATCCACCGGTCTTCAGTCCATCAAGTTTCAGCGTTCGGCTTCCTGAGAACAGTCCTACAGGTGTGTGTTGTATTTCAAATGTCGGAAATAACTTGTTTTTGTCAAGTTACAAGAATGGCTGGCAGCATTTAATCCCATCTATTAGGATTTAATATGATTGTAAAGGTGATACCCTATCAAAACTTCATGGTAAGTGTGCATTTGTTCCAGGTGTGGTAGTGACCCAGCTGTCTGCCACTGATGCTGACTCGGGCTCTAATGGCTGGCTAATGTATCGGTTGGAAAGCGGTGCTCAGGACCGGTTTGTGGTTGATGCCGTCTCCGGTGCTGTCTTGGTGGGAAACGCCACACTCGACAGAGAAGAACGCAGCTCTTACCGTCTAGTTGTCATGGCAACTGATCGCGGCACGCCCCCTTTGTCAGGCACGGCCACACTAACGGTCATCCTGGATGATGTCAATGATTCAAGACCTCGATTTTTAGAGCCTGTAACCATGATAAATGTCAATGAGTCCACACCACCTGGTGTGGTGGTAGCCACACTAACTGCTGAAGATCCTGATCTGCTTCCTCGACTTGAGTATTACATCATCTCAGTGGAGGCAAAGGATGATGGGAACAATCCAGTGGATGGCCTTCAAAATTCCTTTGGGATTGATTTGCACACAGGTAAGATCCAAATGCAAAATTTCTGGAAGCAGGTATCTTAAATAACTAAAATCCTTGCAACAAAGTGTTTTATTTTTTATCTCCAGGTGCTGTGTTTGTACGTAACCCTCTAAACAGGGAACTGGTTGCCACATTTGAGATTATAGTGTCTGTCCATGACAATGCAAGTGAAGTCATTGACAAGTCCGGCAGTGTTCCTAATGGTAAGCTCATTTTATCTGTTTCTTTTTTACAGTTAGATGTGATAACATAACTCACCTCTCACTTCTTAATCCCACTTCTAGCGAGACTAACCATTAACGTTTTGGATGTAAACGATAACGCACCTCGGTTTCGGCCATTTGGTGTGACCAACTTCACAGAGAAGATTTTAGAAGGAGCTCAGCCTGGGACAACCCTGCTGTCCGTGTCAGCCGTAGACCCCGATAAAGGTCCTAACGGCCAGGTGACCTACCAGTTACTCAATCTGCCTCGAGGGGAATATGTCAGACTGGAGGACCCTTCCACAGGTATGGCCAACAACAAACACATCACTATGAAAGCATTATTTTTTTTGACCATGCATTCTTTCTGAATGCCAATTTAGAAGACCCAATGAGCAATAACTCCAAATGATACTTTCTACAGGAAAAATTGTGGCCAACCAGACTGTGGATTTTGAGCTGGTTCAGTGGCTGAATTTCACCATACGGGCTCAGGACCATGGCACTCCTCCTAGAAGTGTTGAGCTGCCGGTTTATCTGCGTATTGTGGACGTCAATGACAACAACCCTGTTTTTCTACAACCAGCCTATCAGGTACCAAACAGTTCAAGTTTATAAAGTTCTGTTCTGTTGTCTTCCGCTTCTCCGGGAATGGGTTGTAGGAGCAACAGCCTCAGATGGGAAACCCAGGTCTCTCTCGCCCTGGCTGCATCCCTAGCTCTCTCGGGAGGATCCTGAAGTGTTCCCTGGCCAGCTGTGAGACATAGTCTCTCCAGCGGGTCTCAGGCCTGCCTCTGGGTCTCCTCCCAGTGGGACGTACCCAAAACACCTCACCAGCAAGGCGTTGGGGAGGCATCTAACCACATGTCGAACCACCTATCTGGCTTCTCGCAACCCAGAGGATCAGCGACTCTACTTAGAGCTCCTTCCTGATGTCATAACTCCTCACCCGATCTCTGAGTGAGAAACAGCCAACCTGCGAAGGAAACTCATTTGGGTCCCTTGTATCCATGATCTCGTTTTTTTGGTCACAACCCACAGCTGGTGACCATGGAAAATTTCTTCAAAGATATGTTTACACAAACATTAGTTCTTTGCAAAATACTAATTACTTTCTTTAAAATACTCCTGTATAAGTGAGCAGGAGTTTACTCCAACTGAATGTTTTTACGGTTGGAATAAAATTAGCCATTGTAATATTTATTTACCCCAGCTGCTTCTTGTGTTTGCTCAAATATATTTTTGAGTCTTTTTTTTTCAGAAAAGTGTTTTCTTTTATGTGTTTGTAGGAGCCAGTATTTGAGAATGTGAACTTGGGGACCACTATAGTTCGAGTCAGAGCTACAGATGCAGATTCCGGTCTCTTCGCTGTCATTGAGTACAGCCTAGTAGACGGGGAGGGAAAATTTGGCATCAGACCAACTACTGTAAGTTTTCTACACACCGAGAAACTTAACCTAACATACTGTACATCTATAATTTACTCCTGTAACCAATGTTCTGCACATTTTTCTCTTCTTATCTCCGTACAAAATTGTTTGCAGCTCTTTTCTTTGTTCCAACCACTGTTAGAACGTCATCCTGTCTGAAAAGTTAAAGTTTATCCCAAATATTTTGAGAGTCTTGAGAAGAATCTGCATCTCTCATCTCCATGCTCCATTTCTTCCATAAACATCGACTCAAATTATTGTCTGTGTACAGCCACCACTCCCAGTCAGGACTTCCTTCCTAATCATACCTTCTCTCTTCTTTGTAAGGGAGAGATATACATCCTCTCTCCTCTGGACAGAGAAACAAAAGACCACTACACTTTGACCGCTCTTGCTCGAGATAATCCCGGTGGAATCCCTAACAACAGAAGAGAAAACTCTGTCCAGGTAGAAATGGGAAATTATCCTACTTCAAATCACAGAAACCCAGAAACTGTTTACAGGACATTTACTGTACATTCACCCACTCACATAAATATACATGTGCAAATCTGTCATACTCATTTACTCATATGTATGCATAAACAAACATATGTGTGTATACATATCTCTTCCCTGCCTTAAAGAGCCCGTTATATTCTGAATATGATCTTCTTTCCTTCTTGTCACATCAGGTCCTGGTGACAGTTCTGGATGTAAATGACTACCAGCCTCGATTTACAAAGCGTGTGTATAACACCAGTGTGTTTGAAAATGAACCAAGCGGTACGTCCATTATTACCATCGCTGCCATTGATCTGGACGAAGGCGAGAATGCTGCACTACTCTACAGCATGCTTGGTCCACAACTAGGTAAAGCCCACTGAAAATCATTAGCTTTACTTTTTCTTCTTGCTTTGAAAGGTTGATACTTTCATTTTTTTACAACTATCTAGCCATTTGCAGGGCAGCAACTAATCTTTCTCTTTGTTTTTTCTCAGATGCCTTCTTGCTCGATCCGATCACAGGACTTATACGTTCTCGACGTTTGCTTCGGTCTTCTGAACATTTCAACTTCACCGTAGTGGCTACAGACCAGGGACGTCCTCCTCTGTGGAGCACTGCTGACCTGATCATCACTGTCATCGATGTAAATGACAACCGACCTGTGTTTGTCAGACCGGCCAATGGAACCATTATTCACATCTCTGAGGTATATATAAATAAAAAACAAACAAATTTAGTCAAACTGACTAAACTGAATCTTGACTTTCTTTGCAGGAGCAGCCTCCAAATCTGTCGGTATATGATGTGTACGCAAAGGACTCAGACGAAGGAGTGAACGGAGAAGTTCGATATGGTTTCTTGCAGACAGGGGGTGGAAACAGAGACTGGGAAAACTTCCATATTGATGTCATGTCCGGAGTCATCACCACCACAGTGAAACTGGACAGAGAAAAGCAGGCCGTCTACAGCGTGAGTTACTATGTTCAAAGTTTGCACGTATTGAAGTTCCCACATCTTAAGCACATCTTTGTGTCTAAACGACTCTTTCAGCTTATCATTGTAGCCCGGGACCTGGGGCAGCCGGTGCCTTATGAGACCACACAGCTCCTGCAAGTAGCGCTGTTGGACATAGATGATAACGAACCTGTGTTCCTCAAACCACCGGTGAGAATTGAGATAGAGAGTTTATGAGATTTTGATGAACATTCATTTGAGGATTTTTTGGGGGGGGTCTCTGTTTTTTTGTGTGTGGATTTATGTGTCTGTGTGTATCTTATCTGCCTGTGTATTTGTGTGTGTGTCTTTTCTTATGTGCTCTAGCGTGGGAGTGTGCCTTACCAAACATTGCTGGTTCCTGAGCACTCCCCTGCAAGCACGGTGGTGGGAAATGTGACCAGAGCTGTAGATGCTGATGAAGGAGCCAACGCCATTGTCTACTATTTTATTGCAGGTGAAATATTTTAAGTTTATAATTAGACCCAATGACCCGGCTTCTCTGTAATTAATATGTATTGAATCTTTTTTTTCTGAAAGGGTGGACACTTTCTTTATGACTTATTCTTTGCCTGTATTGTGTTTGCACATGAACGCCGTTTGTTAGTCAGAAGCTTCTGAATAAGAAAGATGTTTGTGTCTGATTGTGTCTTCCTTTGAAGGAGGAAACAGTGAAGGGAACTTTGGCCTGAGTTTAGATGGAGTGCTGAAAGTGTTTAAAGATCTGGACAGAGAAGAGACGCCGGTCTACTCCATCATCGTTAAGGCCTCCAGCAACCGCAGTTGGACTCTACCCAGAAGTCAGAGTTCACCGGGAGCCAAAGCTCTAGATCCTTCACTCGACCCGAGTCTGCTGGAGGTTCGAATTGAATTGGAGGACATTAACGACCAGACACCCCGCTTTACTAAAGCGGAATACACAGCAGGTAATGTGTGTAGCGTATATACATTATGTGTTTGTATGTCCCGTGTAAACCTGCATTATCTCCTTGACCCCTTTACCTTCTTTCAGGAGTTGCAGCAAATGCCAAAGTGGGTTCAGATCTAATTAAGGTGGTTGCTATAGACAATGACATCGGCAACAACAGCCTGGTCCAGTACCATATTGTCACCATCCGTTACTACCAGTCTCAGAGCAACGGCAGTGAAGATGTTGGAAGTATTTTCACCATTGGTGAGTTTGCCAACAACATGAGTTCCTTTGTTTTCCTCCAACAATGAACCAAAAAGTGATCATTTTTCTATTAAAAGAAATTGCAAAGTGAAATGTTTCTGAAATCTAGTGCATGAATTACTGTCTGGAAAATCGCTTACTAAGCTTTGATCTGAGTTGGAGCCCGATTTGTTCACCTTCTAATCACCTTCAGGTCTGACCGATGGGATGATCCGCACTTACGACCTCTTCACCGCCTACAACCCTGGTTACTTCCAGCTGGAGATTCTCGCATGCGACATCGCCGGACACAGCACCACCACTAATGTCAACATCTACATCCTACGAGATGACCAGAGGGTCAAGATCGTCTTTAATGAGATTCCTGATTTTGTTCGTGAAAACCAAGAAGATTTCATCAACCTGCTGTCTAACATCACCGGGGCTATCGTTAACTTAGACGACATCCAGGTGGGGCTTCAGCACCTCAGCTTGTTTTTTTCTGTTTTGGTTTGACGATTCCTGATATTTCTTCTTGTTTAGTTCCATGTAGATAAAAAAGGCCGGGTGAACTACGGACAGACGGATATGCTCATTCATGTGGTCAACAACCAGACCAACACCATCCTGGATGTTCAAAGGTCTCATTCAGCTTTGTGATTTCTCAAAATCTCTGGGAGGTCTTCCTGACACATACCAGAAACTAGACTTCTCTGTAGACATGCCAGAGGGTGAAATGTTTTCTCACATTTTACAGGGTAATCCAGATGATTGATGAGAACAAGGAGCAGCTTAGGAACCTCTTTAGGACTTACAACGTTGTAGACGTTCAGCCAGCTACTGGGGACAAACTCCCCGATGACATCTCCACACTGCAGGTCTGCTAAACTCCTGACAACTACAAACTGTTGGAAATGTTTTCTTGTGCTTTTTTTTTTTTTTTTAGCTTCTCCTTCTCTTCCAGCTGGTCATCATCATCCTCGCTGTGCTGCTGTGCCTGGCAGGAATTCTGTTTGTGACAATGAACTGGCACTACCGCAGAGTGTAAGAGTCCTTAGCATTTACCACTGAGGGATGGGAAAGCAGCTGCATAATGGCTGAGCTGCAAACCAGCATTTTTTTCTTCTTATGATGTTTCTCTCGCTCTCTTTCAGACACCAGAGGAAGCTGAAAGCAATAGTTGCAGGTTCTACTGGTAAGAAGCAGCTTTACAGTTCGGGACCATCCCTGTACCTGCACAGGATGTGGTTTAGTCATGTGAAAGCATAAAGTGGAAAATGTCTCAACTAGCTGCATGGCTGCTTTTCTTACACAGTTATTTGTGTTCCACCAAACAGGAAACCAGGGTCTAATGGATATCCTGGATATGCCAAACACCAACAAGTACTCCTTTGAGGGGTAAGATTGGTATTAAATGTGGTATCTGTACTCTATTACACATATATAAATTATTATACCTACCTACTAATCCAGATGCTAATGAAAAGTTTTGGGTGTTTGCTTTTACTTCACTCTTATAAAAATTGCTCTCACAACAGTCCGGTCGACCTTGTTGCTGTGATAAATATAAACTACACTTCTTAAGAAACAGTACATGTTTTCCTGCAGACAGAAGCATATAGTTGCTTGTTCCTTTTTTCACATTTTATGTTCTATTTTTGACCAAAAACTTTTTATAGAATTTTTTTTACGTAACAGTTTTCCTGGAAAAGTCCAACAGTGATGTTGATCTTCTAAATATGGTAGACAGACAAACTTTTTACTGATAGCAAGCAAAATTGAACAGCAGTCGTTTGCACAATAATGACTGCTGGTAGGAGAATTTAGGAGGTTAGGAGAATTTAAAAAACGTGTTTCATAAAAATGATTAAAAGGTCAGTTGGATGCAACAACAAGTTGCAAACGTTTCATATCCTTTTCTTCCCACTGACATTGCACAGCCATGTTACAAAAGGTACAAAAGACTTTGAGAGTTCATCAATAGGGCACGGCGGCGAAAAAAGCATGGTACTGATAGAGCTTGGAGTTTAAGGCTGGTTTCACTATGACTGTTCTAAGCTTCGACCACCTACAGCCGATTCACAATGAATTTTTGAAGATACCAATCCATGTGATGCCTCTCTAGAGCTAATCCAGTATGGTTGGATCCGTTCTGCCGGAACCTGGAGCTAGCTGCTCAGGCTGACCACGAGGATGACCTACCTGAGAACCTGAGTGAGATAGCTGACCTGTGGAACAGTCCTGCTCGGACTCATGTGAGTGTCGGCATGCAGAACATCATATGTCAGACGTTGTTTTACAGAGACAGTCTTATCATGCTGCTGTGTTCCTCTGATCATTACAGGGCACCTTTGGTCGGGAGCCTCAAGCAAAGCCTGAGGACGATCGGTACCTAAGAGCAGCCATTCAGGAGTATGACAACATCGCTAAACTGGGTCAAATAATGAGAGAGGGGCCCATCAAGGTGAGGGCATTGAAAGATGTGCGCAAATAAATCTTCTCTTCAGGGTTCTCAAAATATTCAGGAGGGGATCAAAACATGTTATACTCAGGACTGAGGAGAAGCCAAGTTAGACACAATCATCTGGAACTGATATGTTGGTCAAAATCTTTGGCATTTTGTCACGTTAATTTTATTTACGAACATTATGAGTTAAGGTGTTTGTGGTGGGTCACAATGTTTCATCCTAACTACCATCTCATCAGGGTTCCTTGCTCAAGGTGGTCCTGGATGACTACCTGAGGCTGAAAAAGCTCTTTGCAGCTCGGCTCGTCACCGTTTCAACCAGCCAGGGAGATCATTCGTCCATCACTGAGGTGAACCTGCCCCTGGTGTTCCTGTTTGGGTGATTCGGCTTTCCTCTGAGTTCCCTAACTGGCATTCTTTCTGCTGTGCTGACGTGTCTCCTCTTCACTTCCAATTCATTCCAAGACACACGATCTGTCTTTGAAAAAAAAAGCATGAAAAGGCTGAACTCTGCTAATTGTTTTTTCCAATTAAAACCAGGTCTGGTGTGGAGTCTCTAAATCTGTCCTTTCATGTCTAAACACATGTTTTTCTCTACAGCTTGAGTGAATAAATTTGTTTGTTAAAGGCAATGTGGAAGATCTTCTAGCGCTCATAGACCAACTGCTATTTGTTAAGAACTCTTGAGCTTTATCTGGATTTCACTGGGTTTGCGTCTCAACCCAAAAGAAATACGTACTTACTTATGTCCAAAACCAAAAAGTCAGAGTGATTAACAGGCTGCGGGCCAATGTTTTTTTTTCACTATACAAAAATCACACTTGAGGTCCACAAAAATTACATTTGAGGTTTATTAATATACAGTTATATTTATAAGCACGTCCCTAATAATGCAGGCAGATTTAAGTGCAAAACAGATTAATTTCTAAAGATCTTTCATACCACCTTTGATTAACTTAAGCACAGTTTTGATCAGTTTGCTTCTTTCTGCTCAATTTGTTTCCAAAAGCTCATCCAGAGTGATCTGGACACCGATGAGGATGAGCAGCTTGGCCTGGGTGGAGGTCGCGGAACTCTGCGCTTTAAACACAAACTTCCCATGGAGTTAAAGGGGCCTGAAGGCGTGCATGTTGTCCACGGCAGCACAGGAACCCTCTTGACCTCAGACCTCAACAGCTTGCCTGAGGACGACCAGCGGGCTCTGGCACGTTCTCTGGAGGCCCTGAATGCTGATGGAGGGTTGTACTCAGAGCGAAATGCCCGCACTGAGTCAGCCAAATCCACACCAATGCACCGCCATAAGGACGGCGACACCCTGTCACAAAGTCCTCTAGAAGTAACAGAATTATGACTAGCCGAGGCCTCGCTGGTCTGACCAATCCCTGACTTGTGTGTGTGTGTGATCCTGTGCCTCCAAATCAGCACTCAGAGACAGAGGGTTGTGGGAGTAAGTAGTCTTAAAAACCTCAACAGGGCCTGAAGGGGGACTTTCATCTGCACTGCATTGGCTTGAGAGAAATTGTGTCAACATTGGGCTTGAAGGACTTTGCATGAAAAGACACACAGGTTGTGTGTTGAGGGGACAGTGTGACCCTTTACAGGTTGTCCAAAGAGCCAAGTGTAAGACATGGTCTCAGTCTTCTTCTTTAAGGGGAAATTTGGTGAACTCTGACCTGAATATCATCAAAACGTGCCTCATTCTCACTAAACTTTCTGTAATGCCCGGACTGCAAATACACACACACATACTCAGACCAGCAGATGGCCAACACAGGGAGAAAAGAACAAGGTGATTTCTTTTTTTTAAATCTTTTTGCTGACATTAAAAACAGCATGAATGAAAAAAAATTAAGACATTTTGTTGTTTGGAAGTAGTATTTCTTCATCCAGGTGATGGTTGCTATGGTGATGAGTGAAACTCATCCTCATGATTAATGTTGTTTGGTGCAAAAAGTGTTAAAATAAAGAGAACTCCGGATCGATGAGACTAAATCTTCACATCACAGTCCATCTGTCCATGCTTACTGAAGTGACTTCCCAAACAACTGAAGCCGGAAAAAAAAAATATGGAAAATTTTATTAGTATTTAAAAACTTTCAAATGATAAAAAGTTTTGATAAAGTTGAAGATGGCATCACAGCCACACAGACTTTACACTGCCACTCAAGGGAGTAAAGGTCATGCTCAAAATGAGCAATTTTAATTTATTTTTTTATCTTAAAAAAAAATGGAATCAAATATTTTTAAAGAAAAATGCTGGCTTACCAAAAACGGTAATAATTTTGGATGTTTGGAGTATGTATATTGTTCTATGGTGACATGTCTACTTGTTTTCTTTATAAAACTGATGCTGTTTGAGTGGTGTGATTTAAAAAAAAAAATCCTTTTTATATTCTCTTTTTTGTACATTTTTATTTCTGTCATTGTCGTCACCAGCTTGGGAAAATATTGTTGGATGATCTGTGAAAATAAAAGAAATATGCAACGGCCTGTGACTGTGGTTGCGAGGAAGCCGAAGCAGATGAAAGAGATTGTGTCTGATAAAAACCTTAAATTCTCCACAATTTACGTTTAATGCATTTGAAAAACTACAATTACGAGAAACTTTTGTCATACCGCAAAAACTCCCATCATCCTTCAGTTTTTAGCTGCACTAACAATTTGCTGCCACCTGGTGGTTAGTAAATCAAGACACAAAGAATCCTCTGATCACTCCATCTGTTTAATGTTGCCAGGTTACATAAAAAACTTATTAATATTAGTTGGAAAAACCCTGGATAACTTTGTGGCGGAGGTTTTCGTCACTGCCTGTTCATCGGCTTGTAGCGCTTGTTGTGGACGAACCAGTGACTGGCATCTTCTTCAGCGTCCTGTTAAGCTGTGTAGAGACAAGTGGTAGATTTTATTCTCACACACTCACAAACAAAAATAGAGTCCAATCTTTGCGGAATTGCTGCTTACCTCTTCAAACTTGTGGATCTGTCTGATGAAAAAGTCTCCGTACCGACGAGCAACTTTAGTATCAGCAATGTGGATCATGTCCTAAAGGAGAGTTGAAAAAATCATCTTATTTGATATTTTTAATAAAAAATGAAAAAAACCCTCAAAGACCCCAAACAATGTCTTTTTACATAATAAGGATAAGAACAGGCTTTTCTGTGTAACTAAGGTTAAACATGATGAAAAATAAAATAGATGCAGAAAGTTTGGATGTCTCTTGATCAGCTCTACCTTATCGATGTAAAAGTCGACCTCAGACGCAGACTGGAACTCTCCGTCCAGTGCGGAGATGCCGCTGGTCCACACCAGGTTCTTCATCTTGTGCTTGAAGACGAGCAGCTGAATACGAAACTCTTGCTCAGTCATGTCCAGGAATCCTGCCAGTTTGGCTACTGGCATGGTGGTGTACAGCTTAAGGAAGCTACAGAAGAGATGCAACATTAACAGAAAGATTCCAGCACCTTTGGGGGACTTTTTACTTTACCTCCGAATGGTGGAAAGCTGAGCCTGCTGTTGCACCTCCTCTGCAAAGACCTTCATCTGCTGTTGGAACGGCTCTTTGTGATAGTTGGGGTGGACATTGTCGTAGTTTGGTACGACAGGTGACAGGAACTTTGGACAGGCAAAGCTGAACAGCTCCTCAAACACAGCCAGGTCTCTGAGATGGAGATGGGAACATTATGTGGTTATGGTTGCATTTTGATGCATTTTCAGCAAATGTACAATATCAAACAGGCCTGGGCGACGTTACAGTGTACTTTATACCGGTACTGTTTAAAAATCATAACACTATGAGTTTCAACAACTAATATAAGACATAAAGAATAAACAATAAGTTATTTAATGCCTGAAAATTATCTTGTATTCAATAGCACTTATTTTAATATACTGTATTCAGCCCACAAATGGGGACATTTCTGTGCTGCATTGCACCGCGGCAGACAGTCAAGATGGCACCAATGGTGGGAGAATGGTGGGGGTCAGGTGTCTTCCCAATGACACTGAAGCATGAGCCCACTGAGAATCGAACCGGCACCTCCCAGTCCATAATTTTATTATCATTTCCGTCATCTTCCGCTTGTTCCGGGGTCGGGTCGCAGTGGCAACAGCCTCAAGCGGGCAGCCCAGGCCTCTCTCTCCCCGGCTGCATCCTCCAGCTCACCTGGAAGGATCCCAAGTCGCTCCCCAACCAGCTGTGAGATATAGTCTCTCCAGCGGGTCCAGGGTCTGCCCCTTGGTCTCCTACCGGTGGGACGTGCCCAAAACACCTCGCCCGCGAGGCGCTCGGGGGGCATCCTGACCAGATGCCCGAACCACCCCATTTGGCTCCTCTCGACCTGGAGGAGGAGCGGCTCGACACCAAGCTTCTCCCGGATGGCAGAGCTCCTCACCCGATCTCTGAGTGAGAGCCCAGCCACCCTGCGGAGGAAGCTCATTTCAGCCGCTTGTACCCGCGATCTCATTCTTTCGGTCACCACCCACAGCTGGTAACCGTAGGTGAGGGTTGGAATGTAGATTGACTTTTAAATTTTTTGTAAATTTATTATTATTACTTTTATTATTAATTAGTCACAATAATACCGTATACCCTGAGGAAATCTGACTGGATTCAAATTTTGAAAGCACCAAAGTTTTTCTCACCCTTTCTGCATGCGTAACATCTTGTCTCCGTACTTCTCCCTCAGCTGGGTGTGGATGCTCTCATCGATGCGCATCGGATACATGGTGAGAGCGATGGCCAGCAGGCCGTGCATCTGTTCGTTCTGTTTGTTGATCTAAAAAAACGAAAGAGAAATTTATATATCTTGTAACTTCTTTCAGTAAAAACACATTTTCTCTCCAGATTTTCTGTAAAGGTGGACATGTGCGACGCTGTATGACCGTTTTCCTACTGACCATCTCATATTTATATGTGGACCTCTGGAACATGTTTCTCGTCCTCTGGATGTAGAGCAGAATGTTGGCGAAGACTCGAATTGCATCCTGGTACCGTCGCATCATTAGATAGGCAAAGCCCACGTAATAGTAGGTGGTAATCTGGCACTCGGGCACGCGGGAATACATACTCTGTAAAAGAACAAACAGAGTGCTTTAGTCAACTGGTCTTGCTCTATTGTTACTAATACCTTACACCAAGTTGAGTAAATCAGACTTCACCTTCTTGTTGAGTTCTATGTTCTCCAGAACTTTGATGGCCTGGTAATAATCCCCAAGCAGCGAGTGAAGCCTCAGAAGTCCGACCAAACTGAAGTAGCCCAACATCTTGTACAAGGAGTGACGACCGTACTCTCCAGCAACACTTTCAGGATCACCTGCAGCCAAATTTATATATTCATAATCCACCACCATTACAACCATTTATATTTAATATTAAAAGACATTCTAATTCTATTTGCATCTAAAATTATTAACACATTGCTGTATACCTCCACTAGTGTAGACCTCGAGCTGCCTGTTGATGTTGCTCTTGTCCACCAGGGAATGGAGGACATTGAGAACGCTGTGAACGTTCCAGATCTTCGGGTTGCTCCTCAAGAATTCAATTTCCTCCTCTGACTTTTTGGCTGTCTTGCATCGATACTGGCTGAAAGACTGGAACTGGAGGAAGAAAATAAAAATTTAAACATTAATGTAGGAATTCCAATCAGACTTCTTGTAGGCTGCCAAGATAACTGGTGAGAATCTGAGCTTTGTGTTTCACCTGGTAGATGAACTCATCGATGATATCCCAGAGCCACTGGTTTGGCAGCTCCAAGGGAGCAGGTCCATCAGCATCTGTTAATTGGTATATAATCTCATTAGAATGTTTCCTGATTAAAAAGCTTGGGGATAATTTAATAAACTGTTAATGAAAGAAAGAAAAAGGAAGTCCTTACTAAGTATGTAGTTGAAGAGGTTACAGTAATTGTAGTAGGATTCAAACCTCTGATCCAAAGTCGGTCCACCCTATTATTAAAAACAAAACATAGTATTACAGGAATGTGCTGGGAATGAATGAATGTTTTTGGTATCCACTGAAAAAGAACTTTAGTTACTCACGCTGACTTTAGCATAAATGTGTCTGTAATAAAGTTCTTTGTAGAGGATGAGGAAAACGGCATCTGCATCAAATAAAAACATATGTTAAACTACACCAAAGAAAATTATTCAACAAAACAAAAGTAGGATAAATAGGTAGAATCGTACCGTTTCCAACAAGTGATGCAATTGCCTCAGCTTCTGGCCATGGAGACGTCTTAAAGAAACGATCGGTCAACTTGTTCCAGCTGATTAGAAAAGAAAAAAACAAGTTTGTTTTGTTTCATCTTCTGAACCGTTTATACCTAACAGGGTTGCTGATTTCAGAAGCAGGGTACACTCCAAACAGGTGGCCAGTTTCTTGCGGTGATACACACACACACACACACACACACACACATTCCTAGGGGCAACTTCATAGTGGCCAATCAACCTAATATGCATGTTTTTTGAGAGTAAGAGGAAACCAGTGTACCTGGAGGAAACCCACACATACACGAGGAGAACATGATGGTTCAACGGGTAGGACAACCGTCCTGTAACCGAAGGGTTGTCGGTTTGATCCCCTGCCCGGAGTTAATGCCAAAGTGGCCCTAAGCAAAACTCAGAGCTCCGACTGTTCCTGATAGTGGATTGCACCTTGCATGGCAGTTTCCACTATCAGGTATGAATGTGTGTGTGAATCAGAGCTACACTGTAAAGCGCTTTGAGTATCAACACAGGTAGAAAAGCGCTATATAAGAGTCTATTTACCATGCAAACTCCACACAATAAGGCCAGTGTTACAAGCTTCGCCTCAATTTCAGGACTCTAATCCTGACCTTCTTGGTGGGAGGCCACCATACTGCACCACCGTGCAGTCCCAAAAACAGTATAAAATACAATTGGAACCATAATTATTGATGCATTCCAAGTTTAAAAAAAACCCTCAAGTCTACCTGTTCTCGTAAACATCTTGGATCTCGTAGATCTTCTGCTCAATGCTTTCGCTGGACACACGGTTGGACTGCAGCTCATAAACCTTCTGATCAATCAGGTCAGAGATGGTTTTGTGGAAATACTGCAGGAAGTTCTTGATCACCTCTGGGATAACATGGTAGGTCTGCTGTTCATACTGCCTTTCATAAGCCAAATCTGCTTTAGGATCACCTGGAAGAGCAGGAGGAAATATTGATAGAAACATGATATAAATCTATCATAGTTCATAATCAGTGTTATAAATTAGCCAAATGTTTGTGTTTTTACACTATAATAGAGAAAGATGTGTGTTTACTGACCTGTGTGGAGATCGTAATCATTTGTGTAGGCATATGGATCATACTGTGGAGATAAAAATAGATTTAATACAAACACAAAGTAACAATATGTCACTAGTTACTGGTTTTAACGTTGGTTCACACACAGAAAAATCTGTCCTTAAAATAACAATAAAAGATTTAAAGTTGCTTGTGTCAGAAAAAAATAAATAAAATAAAATGTAACCAGGATTATAATAGACATTCATTAATGACTAAACAAACATATTAAATTCTCATTCAGCTGTTTTGCAGAATGAGGTAAGCTACTCAGCTATTAAGCTGACCGCTAATTTGATCGTTTTTGTCTTTACAGCAGTTTAAATATTCATAATATTGTTATATACGCTTACTTCTTCTTCGTCGTGATACGACATATTGGAAATCGTTCCTGCCAACTCCAAATATTTGGAATTAAAAGAAGAAAACGGGTGCCCACGATGCTAACGCAGCTAACACACGCAGCTAGCGGTGGAAAGGAGAGAAACCGGAAGGAAAACGTTGTGACGTACATGCCTGGTGCATCATGGGAAACTGAGTCTTTTTTCACATAACTTTTTCATTCTTGTTTATTTACCTAAATATCTTACTCTATTCATGATCATCAAAGAATTTGCCAGAAATTTTCTATAAACTATTAAATGAACCTAAACAACCCAAACTATTGATTAGTAAGACTTTTAAAGATTTTAACAAATAAAATTTGTGTTAATCTACTAAAATAAAGTCTGTGTTAAATCGATTGTGTGTTTTGATCCACTTTTCATCCCAAAATTTTGATTAAATGAAACTTTTTAAAAGACTTTATACCGTTAATAGCCACTAGATGGAGACAAAGCTCAACATACGTTTTGCACAAAATTTAAACTGTCTGATAATTAAATATTAAATTATACTGTAGTTATATATTTATGTATCCTTTGATTGGGTTTCATCTTGCACTCTGCAGTATCTGTGCATACTAGTAAATTAGTAAATGTGCTAGGTTAAGCTTATAATCTTATTTTGATTGTTTTCTTGTTTGATTACTCATAATATACCAGTGATGTCATATAATCGTTTTGTTGAAAATTGGTGAGCTTTATGAGTCAGTTAGTCATATTTATTTTGCATATGTAAGATTTTTAGTTATTTAAAAAAATAGTGTCCAAAACCAAATGAAGAACATGCATAGTGTTGTTTTTTTTTTTTTTGCTGCTGCTTTTCACACCACCTAAAAAAATCAGATTGTCTCAAAGTAAAAGGGAAGGCTCTAAAGATGTATGTGTTGGGATTTTGGAGGAAGATAGAGGAAGATGTGATGTACAGCAATGGGTTGTCTCTCCACACCTATATCCTTCTGCCTCCACAGAGGACAACCTGCATCCCTGTTTGCAAAGAAGAATAAAAATCAAATAGTGGGAGAAAAGGGTGTGAGGACAGAAATCTAGATTCAGAGAGAGTAAAACAGAAAGAGGAGACATTGAGGGAGGGGAAAAGGTCAGGGATACAGGGGGTGGAGGGGATTCTCACCCTGCCAGAAATAAGGAGAGTGTCTACACAAACCCTGTTGCAGAGCAATCCAAGTGAATAAACCAGCTGCTTCTCTTCACAACAGGCATTTTTCATGAGGAAATAGTTTGAATGAACTTTTAACAGCGTTTAATTTTCTAAAAGATCATTTTTGCTGCAGTGCAGAGAAGTTTGGACCGTGCGTAATTTGGAGAGTTTTTTGGCTGTGCGTCAGGATGCGCGTTTGTCCGCTGCTGTTTTTCCTCAGTTTGCTGGGTGCTGGACGCGCTCAGAAATTCTCTGCTCTCACGGTATGAAACCTGCACAAAATAGAAGAAATTCTCTTTTATTTTCCTGAGGTTAATAAGAGAAATATGCCTTCCACTCCATGCGTAATTATTGTAAGGATTCACTATGGCAAATTCTTTATTGAATTATTTGACTATGAAGCAGGTGGTTTTGGGTTTTTTTCTTTGGGTAGTTTGTTTTTTTTCCCACATACTTGGTAGTTATCCAGTTTTAAAAAATCCAATATATAAAATTTGATTTATTTAAATGTTTCAGATTTTAACAAAAGACGTTACACGCTTTAAAAAAAAAACTTATACAAAAAGTAACGTCCTCTGGTCCATTTATCCCGACTGCGTCTCGCGGGGTGCCGGAGTCTATCCCGGCTGATTTCAGGCGAGAGGCAGGATACACCCGAACAGGTCGCTGGCCTGTTCTTCGGCCACAAACACAGACGACGTACGTATCCACACACTTTCATTTGTAAGAGCAATTTCGTAGTGGCCATTCCACCTAACACGCATGTTTTTGGAGAGTGGGAAAAAAAACTGAGGAAATCCTATGTTTGTAGGGAGAACATGCGAACTCCACACAGAAAGGCCAGTGTTCATAGCCTCACCCCACTCCAGGAATGGAGCCCCTAACCTTCTTGCTGCGAGGCCACTGTGCTGCCAGTTGAATTTCTGCTTTTTATTAATAAAAATAAGCACCATCCTTTCTTTTTCCAGTCTCTGCCATTTGTGCAAAAGCTGCTGCTTGACTCAGAAGTGTACTTCGCTTTGACTTTTGTCACTTCTTTGGTGTTTCAGAGGATGCCCCACAATGCAGGACTGCAGCATCTTGTCCATTTTTTAATAACTCTTAACAGAATGTGCATCTCTTGGAGTATTTCACAGCCATGATCAAGTTCAGGTACAGTGCCAGAGAAGGATTAATAGAGAGCGGAATGTGCAGTGTCAGAGTCTTTCCCTTCTTGATTTAGAGGTTGATGTGACAGCCACCTCCCTAGCAGCATATTTATAGCTTGGGTTAAGAGGCCTCTGTGTTCAATTGGAAACAAATGGCCAGAAATTGTTAACCTGTAGGTGAAAGGTGGGAGATCCTTTTTCTCTGACAGCACTAAGGAGTTGTGGAATGTGGGAGGAATTGTTTCACGAAGCCGGCACTCTCCTATATTGACACACAATCACTTTCACATAATCGATTGATAAGATGTGTTTTCAGTGTGTATTTAAAGGCGATCATATTTCCACAGCAGGTAATGGAAAGTTGCAGAGTGCTCGGTAATGTGGTTTAATATTAAATAATGTCCACTATGCTTATGATATAGCTGCAAAATGAAAGAAGTTTCTCTCTTATTGTATGGTGCAGTGGTTTCCGTACAGGGACACACTTCTCCGCAGTGGTTCATTAGACTTGTTTTATTAGAAAAGCACATGGAGTTCTGGACTTTGTTTCACACAACTCAGTGAGTGATTAATGGCTTTATTGTTTGAGTGACACAGGAGAGGTACTTGCTGGTTTCAAGTAAATGTCTACATGGGATATTTTGTGCATATTTGAGGTTAAATAGGCAGTCAAATGTATGGGATGTTTGCCCAGGTTATTCATAATGCAGACTTTTTCCACGGCAAATGGGAGCCTGAAACGATGTGTGAAGGATAGGGGGCACATAGAACATTGGCTGCCTTTAAAAGAATAAAAAAATATGTGCATTCTTGATAGCTTTTTAATGACATCTGTAGAGTCAGTCCTCATGTGCTTTCATCAAATTGTGCACCTGCCCAAGGAGAATTTTTTCACAATCACTTGGTGATTTGAATCCTTTTATAACTCTCCTATTTCTTTTCCACAGCAATTTAAAGCTTTTCCTTTCAATTGATTGACTTAGTAGGCGAGTTATAGACTGACATTTTCCTCTCTCTCTACCATGCTGGAAACTAATGATTCCTTTTGCATCTCTGCATCCACGCAGGAAACTCCTTCCATGGCCATTTAACACGTTTGCCACAGCTCTCAGCTGGGGACCCTTTTGACCCTGAAGGGTTGTGGTTTGAGGGGCCTCCCCGGGCACTGGAAGCAGGGGCCTCCAATCTCGCAAGGTCCTTATCAGCCTACAATGGCCTCTCTGCTGGAGGCTCGCCTCCTTCGTACTCCATTCAATCCCACAATGCCACAGAGCCAGGGGGAGGTAATAGGATTTGATTTGTATGCCGGTTAGTTTGGAAAAAAAAAATTCCCCTCGCACTCTGCGTGTCTCGCCGTCTCTCGCCCTTCTCTTGTTCCTTTGCCAACCTCTTGTATTATTTGAGCAGATGCAGAAAGCATCTTCCAAGAGAGATCTTACAAAGAAACCAAAAGAAAAGAGAGCTAAATAAAGGGTCAAACGGAGAAAGTAAGAGCAGCTGTCTGGAAGGAGACAAGAAAAGAATTTCAGCAGCAAATGGGTTTGAGTCACAATATGTGTCCCGTCTTGTTTGAGTTTCCTTTTATGATAAATCAGGGTGGAAACAGCGTGTAGCTGAGGTGAGGGCCATCCATCACTCCCCACCGCGTTGCAGTGCAGGATGATGGTGCAGACTTGGAGAGGCTGGAATGAGACATCAGGGGAGTGTCAGAACCAGGTCTCAGCCATTCACATCCATCACTTAGAGCAGACATTCAAAGATCCGGGTGTTCAGGAGGAAGAGCTCCTCACCACATCATTTATCCCTGAAGCCTCATCCCATTGGCTTTTCCCTCTTATTTATTGCCCATCTTCAGTGTGTCCAACTGTGACTTTCGGATGCCTGATAGCAAATCTGGGTGGCTGATTTTTATGGCCTGCTGGGTTTCTCCATGCTGTCAGCTCAAAGCTGTGTGAAGAACTCGGGGCTCTGCTGTGTACTGTATAGTGAACGTTTAGCAGGATGCTGAGTTCCTCAATGACTTTGTTTGGGTTGTCAGTCTGCTAGCTGGCAGGAGTGGTTGAGGGAATCGGCTTTGCAGAGAGCTGGCAGACATGATTGAACACACACAGACAACATCAGCGTGGCTGCTGGCTGTAGGGAGGATGCATTTTTACAAAAATGTGATCTTCATGTGAAGGGGTAAAGGCAGACTGAGGGTCAGACGAGGCTATTCCTGAGTGAAGTCAGCAGGAGATCGAAAAGGCCTCAGTTCAGGATGCTATTGGTTAAACTATCAGTAACAAGGGGAGATCGGACCCTAGACAACCACTTCATAATCACTTCAGATCACGTTTGATGTGAGGGTTCAAATAAGCTTAAAGTAAAGTATTGGGCTGATGCATTGGACTTTCTCATTCTCTCATTTGATCCTTCTGACTTAGTTATCATTCAGTAACAAACTCAGCACAGTGGATAGGTACATTTTTCAAATTTATCCAGTTGCTGCTATCTGGACGTGACGTGTGTTATGTGTAATGTAATTTTTTTCCAAATTTTGTCAGTTGCAGGGCAATCACGTAATTCCCCTGAATAAAAGTCTCCAAATGTTGCCTTTGATCTGGCTTGGCCTCCATCCTTTGCTAACAAGTTACTAACAGACCTGGATGGCCACTGCCATTTGATGTCGTTGTATCATCTCATTTTGCTGATTTGACGACCACTTTTTTCAATGTCTCACAAACAGTCACTGATTTGTCAATACCCAAACAACTAACTGAAATTAAATTAAAATGAGCAGAAGTAGAAGGTGGCACCAGCCTGGCTCATAAATTTTTTAAATGATAAAAATCTTTATTTTCTCTGGATAAGAATTTTTGTCTTTTTAGAAAATTTTAAACTTAAGAAAGTAATTAGTCCACAAACAGTACAAATAATATGCAGTACTTACAATAAATAGTGACTTACAAGTATTCAATACATTTTATAGAATGACAAAGTTCTTAGGAATTTAGAAGACAATACTTGTTTTAAGAAGCACTAGTACAAACAACAAGAAAAAGTTTCTGTTATTTGCAAAGTAAAAATGTGGAATAATTTAGATGTAGATATGATAAAGTTTTAATTCTAGTATAGAAAAAGGAATTTTTAAGTATCCAACATTAGGAGTAGGACCAATGTGTGTATTACACAGGAGAGATTTAACAAAAGGAATTAATTAACAGTTACAACTGATAAAAGATTGATTTGAACATCATTATGCAACGTGAAATATTTCAGCTATCGATGCATATGAAAAGTAAATAGCAGTAAGTTGTGGCTCAATGAACAGTGTATACATGAACATTGGTTCGGCAGAGATGTGATAAAGGAAATGATTCCGGTTGTAGTTATTGTAGCAACGGCGAGGAGGACTAAGCGTTCCTTCTTCCCATTCTTTTTTGGTTGCATTTTTCTTTTTTGCACACTGACCTGAAGTTTTTGGGCATTGTTCTTTTGAAAAAGTTTTTATGATGTTGGAGATATGAATTATTGTTCACTTGGCATCTGACTAAATGTTCTTTCTTTTGTTTAAAAAAAAAACAGCTCATGCATTTTTGCTGTGGCGGTGAAGGTCAAGGAGTGTTTTTAAATCTCACTGTGAAAGAATAAAATATTAATTTTCCTACCATTTTTAAAAACAATTGAGAATAGGTTTCCACATTGTATTGACAGGTTTATCTACTTTATAAAAGCATGCACGGTCAAATTATTATATGTTTTAAGCCTGTAAAATTTAGAAAAATGTAGAATATAAAAGTGGCGTTTGCATCATTCTGTTTCCTGCTTTGAGTGATTGAAATATCAGATAACTAGACAAATGTTGGTATGACAACTTCAACACCTTATTTTCCAAGTTGTGAGGAAAGAAGCCAAAGGAAAACTCTCCTTTTTCTAAATTTTAATGAGAGATACATAGACATCGATGTCTCAGTTCTGGGTTCCATCACTTTACAAACACAGCCAGTAATCAGACTCATTAAATGCTTTTTTTTCTGTAAAAACTTCATCCTGAAAGGCTCATCCTCTCCCCCTGTGGCTCTTCTTCCGATGTGTCTAAACGGGCCTCACTTGCTCTGAACCCAACCCCTCACCCCCACCCTCAGCAAAAGATTTATGACCAGGCCTGACAGAGTGGGTTGTATATCCCCCCGACTGGCCCAGGGGGACTTTACCTCCCCTGCCAACCCTCTCCCAGGTGCATGCAGCCCTGCAGCCCTGCTTGTCTGAACGAAGGGGGGCTGCACATAGCCCCATCTATCACTTCATTTGTAAGATGTCAAATACTATTTTTTTAGAAAACTAATGATAATCTCACCCTCATCGTTGAGTTTTATCTTTTATCACGACAATTTTCCACCTAGATTCTTTTGATTGCTCTTGAGAAACTTTAAGGTGAAGCCTCTTTTTGAAATGTTTCTCATGCTATTGGTTTTTGCCACCTGTGATTGGTTGACAGAGAAAGATCACTTTGTGTGTTTCTGTGCAAATATTTGAAAGAAATCATAGAAGGATATTTTCCTGGATTTATTTGTCAGAAAGAGCACCTGCATTGAATTGAGTTTGCTGTTTGTTTGGGTTTTTTCAGGCTCGGTTGTGCTCCCAGCACTATGAATCATAAACACAAACTCTACAAAAACACTCACACTGTAGCCGCACAAAGGTCTCTGACATCTAGTTTATTCATTCACTCATTCAGCCTTTTTTATTCATTGTAGCCGTCACAGCTTGTTGCTCACCCACCCTCCCCACCACCACAACCGCCGGCCTATTGTGTGGCTTGGCGAGTGGTTTTCATGCAGCGCTGGCACACACAATGGTGGCATTGACACAGGTGATCCGATGCGTTCAGCCAAAGGTCCGCGTCCTTGTTTCTCTTTTCATGACTGAGCAGAACAGATCTAGGAGCAAGTTCAGGTGAATCCCTGTGCAGGTGTTAGTACTCACAAAGACATGTGGAAATGTCCATCATTTAAAAAAAATAAAAACAGAGCAGAACTGCAGTCATAGTTTGCACTGACTTTACGTTTTAATCCCTGCAATTTATTATTTAATCTGTTTTTTTTTTCTTTTCATTTCAATGGAATAACTTCTGTTCAAAAAAATCATGTGACTGCAGATTTGGAAACTTGTCCTGCCCTTGACTCTTTTTAGTCAACAGTGTTTTTATAAAGCTCTTTCTCTAATCTTCATAAATCCTTCAAAAATCCCACCTGTAGTTATGGAGATTAAAATGTTTTTGGTGCTCACGGCTTCCCAGAAATCACTCATTTAGCAAGTGTTTTCCTTCTGCTTATCATCTACTTTTCTCGCTTCTGCAGTTCCTGCGGGTGGATCAGGATAAAGAGTGCAACATGGAATGTGAAAAAAGTCCTCGTAAACCCCTGTGCGCGTCGGACGGCAGGACTTTCACATCTCGCTGCGAGTTTCTCCGTGCCAAGTGCCGCGACCCCCAGCTGCAGTTCAACCGAGGGCCATGCAAAGGTCAGGTCATGAGTCACGCTTCAGCGCCGCCTGATGCTCTCAAACACACCGAGGGGGTCACATCAGAAACTTATGGGTTAAATTCATTTCAGCATAATTGAATCCTTGAGTGCTGGGTGGACAAGTGGGGTTGACACAGCGAAAGCGGGCAAAGGGGGGTAGCGGGTGCACTGATGCCTGGTTGGTTACACAGTTCACACCATTTGTGTGATGAAGAAAGTGTCACCAATTTTCCTTTCCTTTTTATTTTATAATCAGTAGGAATTTGTAACATCCCAACAAGAATTAAAGTCTTATTTTTAGTAGACTGCTTGAGACTAAAGAGGGATAAAAGTTAAAAAGGAAAGAATGTGATAGATTCAGCATTGCATAGAGTCCCTCATTTTTGTCGTCCTTGTTAGCTCTCTGCCACTCCAAACTCCAGACTGCCAGTTCATCACTCTGAGGACAATGCTTCTTTTTTTTTTTTTTTTACCACATTTAAACATCAGACCACTAATTCAAATAAAAAAAAGTTTCTTTCAATAACAGAAAAAACAAAGTCTGGATCATTTCGTCCCCATGCTGCGTTCCTCTGGTAATGACATTCAGAGGACATCTGGATAGAAAGAAGTAGAATCACAACACGGACGCTGGAAAAGACAAGAGGCCACGAAAGAAATTTGTATGCATCAGTAACATCAGGACCGTTACCCCGTGCTTCTGGATGGAAAGAGTGAAAGGCAGAAAATAAGCTGCAGAAATAAACCAGAGGGCTTGTCTGGCCCCTTCAGAAACACAAGCATGAATTGTGTTTGAGCCCGAAGAGAATGGCACCACATTTGTTTTCTATCACTGCGCTCGGATGATTCAAGTGTTCTGTCATTTTTTCCAGACAGCATTTTGGAAGGAACCCCCCGGAGTAGGGTGATGGTTTTGGGTTTTTCCAGTGTAGCTTACTTTTGAGCTCGTTGGCTGGAAGTGTTTCCTCCATCCGAAACATCTCCTCACCAATGCCACTGACACACATGCACCTTTTCATCTGAGACAAACCAGCACCCAAACCCTAGCATGTGTAATAGTGTAACAGACACTCTACTGTATACCCATTGACCAATGCGGAGACTGTTTTTAACTTAGTCTGAGTCACTGTTTTTAATGTGCTTGAAGCGTCAAGCCACAGCAGAACCAAGTGCCAGCTGATGTGCCACAACAAGTTACCATCAAATCCATCTCTGCTTAGCGTTTTATTTGAGTTTACACAGCTGAGCAGAAGAGAGGATGAAGAATTGGCCTGGCCAAGAGATGTCAAAATGCTCCAGGTGAACAAAAGTGAAAACTTGCTGACCTGGATTTGTACTTAAAAATTCAATGAGACAAAATCAGGGTGAAGTTTTCAGATGGTCGAGGTTTAGGAGGAGAGAGAGACAGACATTTAGGATGGGTCAAGTTTTCCTCATGCATCAGCCCTTTTTCAGGATGACTGGAATATTCTGCAGGAACAGATGAAGCTGCCTGACTTGGTAATGGTTTTACCACCAGGCAAAGTGCAGCCTCCGTCTCCCATCAGGTCTGCTGGTGTTGGTTCAATTCCCAGCCACACTGTACCTAGAGCTTCTAAAACATCTTTAAAATCCACTATCTTTCCCCTCACTCTTTCTGCATATTTCTCTAATTCTTCATCATCTCCGAGACCGACATTTTTTTCCGACTTTTTAAGTATGTTCATTTCATAGTTGTGGAGCATAAAAATGGCTGAGATGTGCGTTGAATTATGGCTCTTTGTAACGTGTAGTGATTGGGATGATTTGTGGTGCTTCTCAGATACATCCAGATGTGTAGCAGAGAAGAAGTACACGGAGCAGCAGGCCAAGAAGCTCTTCCCACAGGTCTTTGTGCCTGTATGTAACCCTGATGGCACATACAGTGAGGTAATAAAAGCTTAACATAATTATAAGAACGAATTTTTGCCCTATCTGACCACAATGAAAAACTCTCAAGCAGATTAAGAAGAGGACTTTTTTTCCTCCTTTCACCTTTGTGTCTTCAATTTTGTTGATCACAGGTACAGTGTCACAGTTACACTGGATATTGCTGGTGTGTCACACCCAATGGGCGACCCATCAGTGGGTCTGCAGTGGCCAATAAAAAGCCTCGATGCCAAGGTGGGTGAATAAGAAACTTTAGCTGTAGCTTCTATGGCAATAAGATTACCTTTTAACTTGGGATTTTGTAACTTAGCTTTTCTGAAAGGGTCAGATTTGTTCAATCAAAAGCATGGCGGGGAGAGGGAAGAAGTTTGTAACTGTGGGACTGGAGGCTGCCTGAGGGCTGAGTGTTGCCCAAGGCATTGGGATGTGGTGTAAACAAACCGAGTAGAAAATCTATGCAGACGAGTTGGGCAAGAAAAGTTAACTCCAAGGAATGTAAGTGTTCTTAGAGGACAGGGTTTGCCATACAGTCTTCTAACTAATGCCACATGTCCTGCTTGTGCATCTTTCTGTGACTGCCTGGAAATTTTTGAGAATGTTTCAGAACCAGTATTATTTATTTTATAAATAACAAATGAGATGACCAAAAACTAACCAGAGCTTAGAATAAGAAGAAAAAAAAATCCTGTCACCACAGTAAAGCTAATGTTTACTGTGGTTTTTGTTGAAATAGAGGTGAAATTGTTCTATGCTAAAATCACACACTGTATTGTCTTTTACCACAACTAGAAACAGGAGGGAGTGTTTGAACAACTTGATTTTGTTTTATAGGATCCAAGCAGGAGCGAGTGCCAACTAGAGAGCCAAGTAAAGCAGGTAAGCCTTTAACTCAAGAAAAATTATTTCTACATCAATGTCTTGCTTTTTGGCTCATTTAAATCTAAAAAAATTTAGTATCATTACATTTTTAATCATTTATAATTTTTTTGTTTGGCCAAGGACCACAGGATGAAATTATTACTTGTACTATAAGCTGAGATAATCCATGTGAAGTTTATGTTTATTGTGTATTGTTCTTTCGCAATAAGAAAAAAAAGCTAAACTAAAATATGCTTACACAATGTTACTAAGAAAAAGGTCTGAGTAAACTAACTGTATTTGGAAAGATATTCTTGGTGTAAAACATTTTAAGCAACATATGTGATGGTCAAACATCATCATAATGTGAGGGTGTGGGTGTGTGTAGAACATATATGTTATCGTGTACTCTACAACTCAGCACAGTCTGTATCAAGTGCATTTTCTGAATCTTAATGGAACACACCAACACTGTTTAAAATTCCAGTGTGTTATTCCCTCAAGTTTAGACAAACCTTTCCTATCTCTGTACATGCATTCAATCACTGTGGATGTTGCTCTTCATCGAAGAAGCATTTTGCTTCATATTGACTTTTAGATACTGCTACTAAGTACACACTAGTGTTTTCTGGCTTTTTATTACAGTAGGAGCATCTGTTGATAAATAAATGTACCTGTTAAGTTATGCTACCATTGCTATGCTACTGTATGTTTGGGATAGATAAGAATCAATGTTAGGATCAAAGTATCAATTAAACCTATGTAACTAATCTAATTTAGTTATTTCTTAAGTAAAATCAATTTGAACACATTCAGTAATGGCTACCACTTTTCAACAACGTAGCACAAATTGATAGATGGACGTGTCAATTCGTGCTATGGATGATTCGTCTCGATGAGAAGGACACCAGCACTATCGGTAGTAATCTGAGCAGACTCGTCAAAGAATCGGATAATAGTACTAGTAAAAAAAGCAGTCACAGTCACCTTCTTAACCGTCTGTCCCTTTTGGGGATGCAGGGGGTGTCGTAGCCCATCCCGACTGATTGGAGATGAGGGCCAGGGTACACCCAAACAGATCACAAGTCTGTCATGGGGCCACACACATACAACCACACTCACTCATTCCTAGGGGCAATTATGTAGTTGCCTATCAACCTAACTTGCATGTTTTTGGAGGGTAGGAGGAAACCAGAGTACCTGGAGAAAACCCACACAAACACGGGGACAACATAAAAACTCCACACAGGAAGGACGGTGTTTCAAGCCTCGTCCCCACCCGGGACTCGAACCCATGACCTTTTGTTGTGAGGCCACTGTGCTACCCAACGTGCCATCCTAGTAAAAAAAAGCTTTCAATTAATTATTCTTATGCAGAGAAAACAATCAGAAAGTGTACTAGTACATTAAGGGGTAGCCATTAGCTCAGTGGTGGAATCTCTGTCTTTGGACCGGGAGAAGCCGGTTTGATTCCCACCAAGCCCATGCCTAAATGTCCCTTGAGAAGACACCCAACCCTCAGTTACTCCCACCATTTTCATCATCATGGCTGTCTGCTGCGGTGCAATACAGCAAAAGTAATTTTTCCATGAGAGTTGAATATAGTACAATGAAATAAAAAAAAATTAAGAAACTGTAACGAGTGATGTAACTGCCTTAAAATGAGCAAAATATGGATTGTGGTAGGTGGTGTCCAAATTCATTTTTGTTCAGATTTTAGATGCTTGCTTAGTGCTAATATCAATGATAACTTAGTAGTGCTGTTCACTGGAATGACTGAGAGCATGTACAAAGACAGGAGAGGTACCAAGTCATCTAAATTGAAAGAATTACATATTGTATCATAAAAAATGATAGTGTGTTTCTTTATGTTAGATATCTCTTTACTATGCTTTGGTTCGCTACCCGATTAGACATTCTGCAACAAATACTGTTTTTGAGCTCATTGTTTAGTCAAGCTAAGTTTAGATTTGCATGAACATTGTTATACCAGAGGAAGCCAACCAGATGAATAATGCAAACCAAAGGAATAAGATGACTAATGTGTCATTCTCCTAGAACAAAGTTTGCTTTGTGCTTTTGTGCTTTGATGTTTGTCCCAAATCGATGATGTGTATTTGGTAAAATTAGCATTGTGTGTATGTGTGTCATTTACTTTTGCCTGTCAGACGCGCCAAATCAGACACCTGTCAATGATTATCGTTGACATTTTTTGTCAATTGAGCATTGGGAAGGCTAATATAAAAACAATCTGTTCCTCAGTAACAACTCATAGGTCTGCGGTGAGCCCCTCTCAGTGCTGTCTGCTTGGGATTTTTTTTATCAGGCAGTTAAACGGACGGTGGCCTACCATAATAGCAAAACATTAACTTCTCATCAGCTCATCATGTCTAACTTTTTTTTATCCATCTTCAGGAAAAATTCAGCATTTTATTCTCCAGTTTAACTTTCACTTGGCATTTTTCTTCTTCCAGATTCATAACCATTGAGATTTCCTCTGATTTTGTTTTTAAATTGACGTGTCTTGCTTAATTTGTTGTAAAAATGTAATTTAGGTTTCACTCACATTGATTTTTATGAGATTGTGTGTTCGTGTGAATCCGAGAGAAAAGGCGGCACATACATGTAGTTGTGTTTGTCCTGGTGGTTTTTCCTGTCGGGGTGACATTTATGTCTGCACCTCTCTTTCTGTAAACACTCATGGCTATAGTCCGTCTGAGCTCAGCCAACTCATTACACATACATCAAGTGGGAATGCAAAATTTGAGAGGAGAAGCAGGAGGAATGGTGGGAGAGGGAGAAAGGGAGGTGAAGGAGTGGGTTGTGGTCCAATCTGAACTTGCTGGATAAACAGGGTGGTGAAAAGCAGAATAAACTGTAGGTTTGTGGTGTGCCAGCACTGAAAATACCAAGGATTGCATCAATATTTTGGACCAGTAGAGCCTTAGCAGCATCTGTTGGTCTACAATAGCATCTCCTCCACTTTTGTCAGAGTCGGTATAGTGCTGTAAGAATTTCTCTGTTGCTTTGCCTGACAAATTTGTTCATAATCTGGAACCATGGGGAGCTCCCGGCAGTAAAAGTAGTGCTCTACAACCACAAATAGGACGAGTGTTTTCTGGCACTTTCTGAAAGAGATGTTACAGTCATGTAAAAGGCCGCAAAGTAAAGATAGGTCATTAGTGGTTCATCGTAAATCCAAATCATAAATATGCTTTTTGAAACAGCATTTCCATCCTGGAACCGAGCGGAGTAATAACATGTTACGCAGTCAGTCACACAGACTTTATGAATTGCAATGGACCAAACACGTATGAGCTGATGAATGGCTGGCAAAGCAAACTTGCATTCAGTGTAAACTTTCATTTTTATAATGGAAATTTATTGGTAAAGAGAGCTGTATGCTAAAGCCCACTCATTGGAGATGTTCTGCTCCGATCTTGGTAACAGAGCTTCACTTTGTGCAGGAATGACCCGACCTGAGGTTAACCACACCTTTTGCCGTGGTTTAATTTTGAGCTTTTCACAACCTCCTTTGCTGTTTCCCTCTCACCGCAGATCAAACATGCAAAAACCAAACAAACATGCTCATATTTCCCTCTTGCAAGTGATCTATCTGACAGTTTTCCTTTGCCCTGACACAGCTAATGCAGCCTAATATAAGGATGAAGAGGAAAATGAGGCACAAATGGTTTATTTTCTTTCATCATTGATAGTAACCAACCACAATCTGCCCTTTTTTCTAGTAAACCAGCCTTTCTTCAAATATAAAGGGAAACTACAGAATTATGAGACAACCACTACTCTTTGGTTTTCCCTCTTTTTTCCTCCTGGTCACATCTTTCAGCTTTCAACAAACTATCATTTTAATTATTTCTTTTTTGTCTCCTTTTGCCTCCATCCTTCTTAACCGGGCAACGTGCAAAATCTCACATGGTTAAATTGTGTCTAATCTAGCTAAGTCTTGTAATTGTAGTCTCCTTGCAAATATTCTCCATTCTAAATGCAGATGAGACTGGCCTAGTTGTGGACTCGCAGCCTGCTGCAGACGATGATGGTAAGTTTTTAATTTGTTATACAGTAAAAAAAATAAACCATCACTCCGGGTTTGTATTTACTGAGACTCGTCAGACAGTTTCCAAATATCCTTATAAGTGAAAAAACTTCAGAGTGTAATGAAGTTACAGTTTTACTCTAAGACATTTGGAAAGAAGGATAGAAAACATTGTTCATGATAATGGAGAGTGCAGTATTTCATGAAGCACAAAAATTCCAGCTCTTTTCTTTTTATTTATTTAGTGTGAAAGTCGAGTTTGGCTAAAAGAGGGTGAAAGGAATGCAAAAAACTTCCAGATTATGGTAGCTGGCAACAAAATTGTAATTTATTTTTATTGCACTTTAATTATGTTTGTATAAATTAAATTCCAAACAGCTAAAAAAAGGAACATAAGCATTACAGAAAATTTAAAAAAAAACACAAGCCTTTTTCTTTTTTATACTCACATAACAGTTTGATACATGATAGCCTACATTTATTTAAAGAGGGGGTATTGTGCTTTTCTTGGGGTAGCAATTCTTATAGCATGCATAGATAAGCACACTCTAACTTTGCCCCCTCAAAAAGTTAATCAATACATTTACGGTAATCAGTTTCACTCTGATTTTTGCCCAGCCTACTGAGCATGTGCATGACACAACGTAAATCTTGTCTGAACAAAGGTCATCAGGATCCTATCTTGGTGCATTTATGTACACATTTCAAATAATATCCAATTACTGAACAAGAGAGCTTGCAAATGACTCAAACATGCATGAATTAAATAGAAAAACCACTTCAGGTATGTATCTGATGTGGGAATAACATTCAAACACGGTAAAAAAAAAAAAAAAGCCCAGAAAGTTTCATCTACACAAAACCCTTCTTTAGGGCTGATGTTTAAGCAGTTGTTTTTTATGCATACTTCTGCAGTTCAAGTTACTGAAACTTTGATGTCTCTTTCACCATCTGTGAGTTAAAACTTCAAGTATATGCTAATAGAGATGTCCTTGTGATTTTATTTCAGAAATCATCTTTGAGTTTCCCACCTTGTGGGCAGAGCAGATTCGCAGCCGACAGAACAATAGAACTAGAGCATCATGTGAGTTTCAAAACCTGTTGTTTCTTTCATTTTGCCGGTGGGGTGTGTAAAAAACCTCAACTGAAAGAATGCTCTATGTTCTTCTTACTCCTGTGAGCGGTCGTGGTTTGGGGCTGTTCCTGTCTTTTAAGGACAGATGGTGGGTTGTGAAAGCAATGCATTTTGGTGTTAGAGGCTTTGAGGATTCACTCTTCTGTGGTTTTTCACAGTGCATGTGTGTAATTATCAGCACATGGCACAAACACAGAATTCCCTTTTTCTTTTTTTTACACACATTCATTTAAATCTTTTTCATTTGTACTTTTTTGCCGTTGGGGTGGTACAGTATGTTTCTTTGTGTATTTCAGACTAAAAAAACTTCCTACACATGTGTGTGTGAATCCCATTTTCATAATTTACTACCAATAAAAGCCAGAAAATACAGCAATCATGGATTTGATTTCCACATGTTTCTTCAGGGTATTGAGGTGAAAGAAAAAACTCATGTCCCAACAAAGAGAGGCCATACGGAGGAAGTGGGGCGAAGAAAAGTTGCTTTAGAGAGCAGGGAGGCATTTCATTTGGTCTCCTTTTGTCTCGGTAAAAGTTTCTAATGAAAATAAATAAAGAAAAAATTCATAATCCCACAATAGCTCCAAAAGCTTGAGGCAAGTGCCAAAAAGACAGAGAGCTTCACAATGAAAGCCCTCATAGCCAGAGGAGACCTTCTCCCATTCCAGAGTCTAATGCTCTTATCTTTGTAGGAGGAATAATAAGTCAGATTAGGTCCTGCTGCTGAAACTCTGCAGAGTTCCATCTCCTCTATCAGGAATACTTCAATCCCTGTATGAAAGAGTAAAAGACAAAAGAAGACATATTTGCATTATTCATAAAATATTGAGCTTCTAGGCACAGAAACTTGTGGTACTCTACTGTATTTCACAAGGGCTCCATTGGTTGCGGGTGAAGTTGGAAGTGATCACTTTTCTGCTTTTGCCTTCCCTGTTTCTTTCTCCATCAGACACATCCACAAAGGGCAGAGGAGTGTCCAAATATTTACTTAACTTGGGAATGGGGAGTTGTACTTAGTCATTAGCCTGTTAATGTCAGTAAACAGTGCCATGGGGGGGCTGATATAGAGGTTTTAACATACCTCCAAGTGCAGATCCTCCATCTTTTTGTCTCGCTTTTTCTCCTCTGAGATCCACAGTGAGTGTGACATAATGTGAAAAGCTGCTGCTCACTCTTTATTTTACACATTTCAGGAGAATAACTTCTGAATTACTGTGTCAGTCTCTTCCTTTGTAACATCTGATTTCTCTTCTCAGCTTCATCGTGTGACCAGGAGCGGCATTCTGCCCTGGAAGAAGCAAGGCAGCACAAGAACGATGCAGTATTTATTCCTGACTGTGCCCAAGGAGGACTCTACAAACCAGTTCAATGTCATCCATCCACCGGCTACTGCTGGTGTGTGTTGGTTGACACCGGAAAGCCTTTACCAGGAACCTCCACCAGGTAAGTTAGACCCTTTACAAAACTATATTTGTTTCATCTTCGGAACTGCTTATTCCTAACGAGGCCGCGGGGGGTGTCGGAGCCTGTCCCAGCTGATATCAGGTGAGAGGCAGGGTACACCCTGAACAGGTCACCAGTCTGTCGCGGGGCCACGTGCACACAATCGTACACACACACAGCATACATTCCTAGGGGCAATTTCAGAGTGGCCCATCAACCTAACATGCATGATTTTGGAGGGAGGGAGGAAACCGGAGTACCTGGAGAATACCCATACATATACAGGGTTAAACATTAAAAATGGTCTAAAAGAGTAGTTAAACAAAAGACCAGTATCACATCTGGACTGCTGTATCATGCAACTTTTTGTCATTTATGTTCAGAAATAGGCAGTAGCTTTACCAGGTCTTGCCCAAAGATGATCACATTTTTAACCCCAACAGCAGGAAATGAAGGGTTTCGTCTTCCTATGTTCCAAGACTTAATATCTAAGTTTTCCAGTCTAATATCCAAATTCAGACACTTTCCTTTAATGTGCAGGTTGCCAGACACTCCAAGTCTTTGTACCGAGCGAAACAGCTGCATTTTAAATTGTACAAATAGCAAATATGTTGTTGGAACAAGCAACGATACCGTGCAGTACCATCATAAATTGGGTGTCTTGCACTTCTAAAATTACAAGTGAAACTAAAAAATGATGGCTAATTATATTGTAAAATGCATTTCAAAGATAAATACTTCCCCAGAACGTATTAATGTCAACCGCTGCCTCTGGCATTTTGCTGTAAAAACAAAATTTTTTTTACACTGTATTTTAATTTTCAATTAAATAATGTATATTTTACAGCAGTTAAAAGTCATTACCAGACATTTTCTGCAGTAGAAACTGTGATCTGAAGGTTTATAAAAGGTTTTGTGATTTTATTCAGAAAACATGTAAAAGTTACAGTTGACTAAAAAAAATTTTTTTGACATTTAAAATAAAAAAAAGAAATTAAAATTTTAATTCACTGGAAAGAATCAGAGCGGCCAAAATGAGCTTCCTCCGAGGGGTGGCTGGGCTCTCATTAAGAGATCGGGTGAGGAGCTCCGGGAGGAGCTTGGTGTCGAGGCGCTCCTCCTCCAGATCGAGAGTAGCCAGATGGGGTGGTTCGGGCATCTGGTCAGGATGCCCCCCGGGCAGGTGAGGTGTTTCAGGCACGTCCCACCGGGAGGAGACCAAGAGGCAGACCTCGGACCTGCTGGACAGACTATGTCTCACAGCTGGCCGGGGAACGACTTGGGATCCTTCTGGGTGAGGTGGAGGATGCAGCTTGGTGAGAGAAGCCTGTCTGAAGCTGGTCCCCTTGCGACCCGGCCCTGGATAAGCGGAAGATGACGGAACGGAACAATTTTGCTGTTTGTTATTGCTCTGAAATCAATGAAAATTTTGTAAAGTACGTATATGAGCTGTTGCAAAAACAATCTTGTCATTATTATTTACATTTTCAAAAAATGTAAGCGGGATTGTGCTAAGGTCTGCAGGTCAGGGGTCAGTCAGAACAGAAGATTGATGTTCCACTACCCTTTTGTTTGAGGAAAAATTTGTGGAACAACACATTCTCAAGTGTTAGTAATTTTTTTATTCCACGCTTTGATCCAGTTAAAAAAGAAAATGAAGACTAGTGTCTCCAAAAGCCTATCCTGTTTGCCATCTTTTCTCTTTTTCTTTCATTTCAAACCATCTTCAAATCCTTCCTTCCTTTATGGATATTTTTCATGGCTGCTGGTTTCCCACAAAACAATTTTTCTTTGATTAAAAGAGACAACTGGAAAGCATTGGATTCACAGGATTTTAACAAGGGCAGTTTAACTGTCGTAACCACTCATTTTCATCCTTTTCATCTTGAAGTCATTTATTTTGTCTTCTATCTGATGTATTTTACTGTCTCAGGTACGAGCAGCCAAAATGTGATGATAATGCCAGGGCCCATCCAAAGGACCTTTATAAAAGCAGACATCTCCAAGGTATGTGTTCAAAGAAAGGTTTTTGGTATTCTTTCAATTTGAAGCACATGGTGAAGTTCTTCTGCAGATGGTCTGTAACTGCAGCCATGCTTCCAAGGCTGCGATAACACAACAGTGTGTGTGTGTGTGTGTGTGTGTGGATGTCATTTCCAATGATAGTCAAGGAAATGCTTGAGAAAGAGTTGAGGATTGCCAGATCCTGCCCTTCCCTGGTCAATGAGCAAGCAGACAGAGACAGATTGGGGGAGGACACTGAAGATGGAGGAATGCAACAGCAGGGAGGTGAGGTGGAGATAACGAAGAATAGGATGCCAGAGACAGGTGGTGATACAAAGACTGATTACAATGAAGATAACTAAATTGAGGGCACAAGATCAGTTTGGGGGTTGAGGTCATGTAGTGGCCTCAGTTTCAGGTGAGACCTCATTAGGTTTATTTGTCAGGTAGATCTGACAAATAACAGATCTACACTATAATTAAAATAGATCATTTAATCTGGGATAGGGTCTTTAAAACTTTTGTAATTCTTTTAGAATAGAAAAGTATATGGTTACTGTAACGATATGTGATGTTTGTTCATAGATAACCACACATTAAACCGTTACAGAACGATTTCAGTTGAATGACTCAAGAAAACATCCAAAGTTCTTTGAATTATCATGTCATTTTATTGTGTTGGTTGACTTTAGATTGGGTTTCACACCACCCAACAATGCTAGGAGCTGGCCAGAAATAATTACTAGGCGCAATATTTAGTTTTATTTATATCATTCAAAAGCAGTTCACATTTAGTCGCAGATGAATGTAGATTTTAAGGGAGAGGTTTTTTTTTTTTTTTTTTTGCCAAAATAAGATTTTTTAGGGGTCTTCTAATTTGAATGTTTTTCCCACTTCAAAAACATACTTGAAGCGGTTTTCTATTTTACTCATGCGTGTTTGAGTAATTTGTGAGCTTTACCGTCCAGTATTAAGAAGCTATTCAAATGTCATTTTGTTCTCTGCCACACCCACATTCAAATGTACGCAGGACATGATTTGGTGCACTCACTCTTTGCTCATCTCACAACTAATTTGGTTTTTTTTAATATTTTTACATACTTGATCCATCCCTCAACGGGAACATTTTTGTGTTGCATTGCACCACAGCAGGCTGCCAGGACAGCACCAATGGTGGGAGAAACGGGCAGTTAGGTGTCTTCCCCTAACCCCGGGGACCGGGGCGGTGCTTTTGTAAATTGGGCAAAAGCTGGAATCTCCAGATGTTATCGACCAACTTCTGAATATTGAGAGGAAGTGAAGCATTCGCCCAACTTCCTCCATATGGCCTAGACGTCTAGACATGAGCTCAGTGGGATTCGAACCGGCTTCTTCCGGACCAAGGATAATATTCTACCACTGAGCCATCGCCTCCCCCCAGTAGGACTGTAGTTCAGTGATGGTTTTAATTGGTGGATTTGAGCAAGTGCAACTACTTGGTGGATTTGAGCAACTACTTTTTTTAATAACGTCCTTCTAGCAACTCTATAAATTTAATCTATCATTCTCATTCACATAGAAAGAGTTAATGTTATGCACTATCCACACATTGAGCCAAAATTATGTGGAGTGGAGTTTCAGTTTCAAGCTGACAGACCAAACTCAAATATTTCTTGGCTAATTTGCTTCTTGTTTTTTGATGGTGATTCTGTAAACATGCCAATAATTTAGGGGTTTTTGAACAGAGCCACCGCTGTTCTCCTCTTGTTTGTGTAACATTATGCCAGGATAGAGCAGTGCTCTCCTCACAGGTGCTGCGGAACACCATCCATCTGAACTCAAACATCTGGCACTCGGTATGTAAAACAGGCCTGCACACAGTTGCAGGTAGATGTTCAGCAGACAAACAAGTCTAGCTCTTTCATTTCCGCCATAAAAAAAAAAAAAAGCTCAAATTGAGTTATTCCGGACCATGTCGCAATACATAGATATAATTTATACAAAGAGTGGCACAAATTGTTTGAATAAAGATCAGTTTGGCACATTAAATAAACAAGTTTTACACACCCGAGTATGAAACTTCAAAAACGATAACCAAACACTTCTTTTCACAAACAAGGAGCCCGGCAGATGAAATCCTCACTGACATACACATGAACTTCATTTTCTTTCTGCAAAAAAAAACTGCAACATTTTGGCCAGATGTCCAAAAGTGGGACAAAAAAAGCAGAATTAGACCTATTTCAAAAAGACAACGAGTCTGAATTTAGTTTTTTTCCAAGGGTAATTGCGTCAGCGACAGTAAACTCTCTCACAGCACAAACCCAGGATAATTATAAATGTAGCCTTCACATTGCTGCAGCTGAAGTGATGGTGTTGAAAGGTTTATGAGGCAAGATGCGAGAAAGCAGCAACCTGCCTTGGAAAGGCCAGGAAAGTAAAGCTGAGTATTTGGCGAGTTCTCTCCTCAGAGCAGAATGACGGGGTTGGTTCGGGGCAGATATTTAAAGCTAGATGTGCTGAAAGAACTGAGCCCCATGTGGTTGAAGAGAAAAACACTGTGTTATTGACAGTAACAGGCAGGTAAACATGAACTACCTAGCCAACTTTTTGCAGAGGCCTCGCCAATGGTTCAGAACTTTGTTACTCATTACAGGTTTTCTCAATCTGATTCCATCCTGCATTTGTCAAAATTGTGTATCACATAATTATAATCAATCTGTGATGAGATGGAAGTCACTGGCTTCGGATGGAACAAACTAAATTTATTTTAAATGACACCAGGAATATTTACATCCCACCTTTGAGGTAAGCACTGTCCAGACAGAAGCTCATCTGTCCTGCACAAAGTGAAAACCGTCATGAGGGGTCTGAAACAAGCTGATGGCTTTCCGTGTGAATGAACAGCAGACACACTTAGATTCTTGTGGCATTACGAAGCCGACTAATCTACCCATGAAAAAACAGTAATTCTCCAACAAGTCCAACAGCATCCCACAATTCTTTTTATAGCAAGTAGCCAGATATAAACACATTTCTCTTTGAGTGTGCAGTTGCTTAAACTGTCTGGACTAATTTACCACAGTGCCTCCAAAAGGCAGTTGGATATTGGCAGGTGGGTTGTATATTGGGAATTGAAGTTTAAAGACTGAGACCTTTTTGTTGTCTTTTAAAGAGTGAAAGAGTTTGAACATGTGAATACTTCAACCTTTGGCTCAAACTGAGAAAGGTGGATTGGAGACTGGGTGTTTACGCCAGTGCTGGTCGCCACCTGTTACAGAGGTGCAAAGCATGCTATTATCTACGGCACAGGAGAATCTGGCCCCTAAGGCTTGGGCCATAAAAAGAGCTGCAACCTGTGCAACATTTCTTCGCTGCAGAAAAGCTAGACTGTGAAAAAGCAGAGGGGGCTGCAATCCAGCAAACTCCCAACAATCTGTAGCCTTTAGCTCTTCCAGATCCACACAGGTTCACTTAGTCTTAAAACTATATGACCCAGCAGACAATTACTGTCATTTAGGTCTTTCCAGCAACATTGTCCCCCGTTTTAAATCTTTCCTGCCTTTCCACAATCATTAATGTGGTTCTTAAGTGGTTGTTTCAAATAACTTTACCTTACAGACTTGTAATTTTTTCTTAATATCTCATCAAATCCTGAAAGTGATGTTTCAGAAATAAAATTTAACGTCTTTAAATCCAAACTTTACACTCTACTAATCAGTCACACACAAGCAATTTTTGCCTACCACGCCTGTTAGGGCAACGTTTAGACCCCTTGTTGCGTCAGGTGATTCCTGAACATACCCTTTCGTTCATGCACGCAGTATTCAACGACTTCTCCACCACTTACAGCTGTAACTAATGCTCTGAGGCCTCCAGGATGATTGGCAGGTATCTGCTTCCTCCTTCAAGATGAGGGAGGTCTGAAACTTTATGGGAGCAAGTAAAAGTTGCCTAGACCCCAGTTTATTTTGTCCTCTGCTGTTTTATGTGCTTTTCAGGTTAAAAATGCACTGCTGTTTCCATAACATCACTCCCCAAACATTTATTAGACCACCTGTAGACACAACATGGTACCCCGTTGACGTGTTTGATATCAAATACATTAATATACGTATGTCTATAAAGACACCCAAAAATGTTTATAGATGAATGTGTATAGTTATGTAGCCGCGTGCATATGGCAGATAAGATGAAAGGTACACATGATTCCATAGTCTGCTTCTATGTACTCATTGCTGTTCGTCTTACATGTGGTTAATTTTCCAGGTTGTCCCGGGGAAAAAAAAACAGAGTTTTTGACAAGTGTTCTTGACGCGTTGTCGACAGACATGGTGCATGCTGTCACAGATCCAGCATCCGCCGGAAGGTATGACATTTGGAAGTGTTCATCTTCTGATGACTCATCTTCTGGTGAGCTCAGACGTTTGCCACAAAGACACACATGCTTTCCATGCTTTGCTGTGGTCGGAAAACTGATCCAGTCCTTTAAAGCAAGTTTCTGGTGTTTGCTGAATTATTTTCTCTGCATATGAAGAAATAAAATTGTCGGATAAACTAATCCACTGATTAACTTCTAGGGTGGCTGAGCCTGACCCCAGTCATACTCTGGAGGAGAGGGTTGTCCACTGGTATTTCAGCCAGCTGGACAAAAACGCCAGTGGGGACATTGGAAAGAAGGAGATCAAGCCTTTCAAGCGCTTCCTGCGCAAGAAGTCCAAACCAAAGAAGTGTGTTAAGAAGTTTGTGGAGTACTGCGACATCAGTAACAACAAAGCGCTGTCTCTGCAGGAGCTCATGGGCTGCCTCGGGGTAACCAAGGAAGAAGGTAACTTATGCTTCTAAGAATGTTTATCTTTAATAAAACACAATGATCACAGCTGTCAGATGGCAAATTAGTAGTTCTTCATGACAATTTAGTGCTGGCGAAACTTTCTCCTCTATAAAAGCACAACCATGCCAATAAATTTTCCAATATCAACCTGTGATTACAGTCTGCTAGAAGAATTTAGCTTTTTCTTACTGTGTGCATCTTACATCACCTGATCGTTTTACACAACATTTTTAACATAAAAAAAAATCAATTTCAACACTACAACAAAATTTGTCCAACATAAAGATAGTTTAGGCTATTTTTATAAATTAGTTTTTGCAATGTTACACAAATGCAAGCTGTGTAACTCAATTTTTATTTGAAAAATTAAATTACTTTGAGCGAATACAGAGAATGCAGACTCACTTATAAATAGTGAGTCTGACATACAAAGTAATGAGTCCATCAAGATACAGTGGAACCCAATGTCAACAAGAAACAGCACACTAGCATTATTCCTTATTTTATAAACATCATCAAAGCTTTATCTGGTCAGCTCAGATTGGGTTTAGAGTTTCATTCCTTTTGAAGGAGGATGAGGTTACGGGGTTTTGGGTTAAATTGGCCAATGGACTTTTTACTGGAGCTCTTTGGGTTCTCTTCGCTGGAAGAACAAATGGGAATGTTCAAACTACCTTTAGATTAAAAAATGCTATTAAATCTATTTGTCAAGCTAGAAAATGCTTCAAGAACATTTCTAATACATGAAAAATGCATTTGAAAGTTTAATGTATTATATGAATTATGCCTTGTGGGTTGTAAATTTGATGGGGTAGATTTTTTTTCTGATGATAAACATGCAATATTTTAGATAAAATCAAACAAAGAAGAGCGATCTGTCCTTTTCACTGTTGACCACTAATAGAGCAGTTATGCTCATACCTGCTGAGGGATTACCTTAATTAAGTGCATTTTTTTATGCTTCCATTTTATCCCATTTTATCTTCCAGGAGCCAAACCGGGAGAAGGATTACCTTCCAGTAAACTAGTAAGTGAACTAATGTCCAAATTTCTGGTTGACATGGCTGCTTGAAATACTGGCTCTTAATCTGTTCCGTTCCGTCATCTTCCACTTGTTCCGGGGTCGGTTCGCGGGGGCAACAGCCTCAACGGGTAGCACAGGCCTCTCTCACCCCAGCTGCATCCTCCAGCTCACCCAGAAGGATCCCAAGTCAATCCCCGGCCAGCTGTGAGACATAGCCTCTCCAGCCGGTCCGGGGTCTGCCCCTTGGTCTCTTTCTGGTGGGACGTGCCCAAAACACCTCGCCCACGAGGCGCTCGAGGGGCATACTGACCAGATGCCCGAACCACCCCATCTGGCTCCTTTTAACCAGGAGGAGGAGCGGCTCGACACCGAGCTCCTCCCGGATAGCAGAGCTCCTAACCCGAGCTCTCACCTCTTTTAATCTAAAATGTTGAAGTATTATTTAAACCTTTTTTTTTATTTCTTTTTCCAGAATCCCTCGAAGAAGCAAGGCTAAGTCCATCATCTGAGATTTCCCCTCTCATCTGGAGAATTTGCCCTCACCAATCGGCAATAAAGGAAACCATAGTATTTGCACTTTGTACTTTAAAAAAAAAAGATGTAAATTCACTTTGTAGAGAAAAAGTATTTAAACAGACTGCTGAATCTGTGAATGGTGTAGTTAGCTTTTTATGTCCTGACAAGCAAAAAAAAAATATTTAACACATACAATGTATGTGTCCTTTGTGTGTCTAAAAATTGTTCCTTCCAAAGTTGTAAAAGATTTTCATGTATGATGCTACGTTTTGTGTCCTTTTACCCAGTTTAGTTGATTTTTTTTTCTTGTGTTGATAATGAGGCAGATGTATGTATAGTTTGCTACACAGTAACATAGACCGTACCATCTTTTATATACTGACCTTTTTGTATCTATTTCTGTGCTTTTTGAAGCAGTTTTCAAGAATGTAGGAAACATATAGTGCATTATAAAATGTCCAAAGTGTTCTAATACGTATAGTAATCTTTACTAGAAAAAAAAATCTTTTATACATGTCGTTATCTGGGTCTGCCTAACGTGTCAAAGAAGGAAGATTAGGTCGGCAAAGTCTTTGTATTTCCCTCCAAGAAGTCTTTCATAATTTAACTTGTTACATGATTCATGCAATGTCTTTGTGAATTTGTATTTTCTTGCTGTTCCTTTAATAAAACAACTTGTTGACACAGTCTCGTAAAGACAAGTATTCATCACGCATAAAGAAGGTCATGTACCATTTTTAGTGTTTGCCAATTTTTCCTGAGGCGATAATTTTCAATTAAATAAACAAAGGGTAATTTTCTGATGGACTGAAGACAGACAAATAAGCCCGACTCTACAGTAAGTTTCATATGTACCAATTAAGAATTTTATGAGTCAATACATGTGAGTGTGATTGTGTATTTGTATTGAGCATGCCAAATACACAAAAGATGTAAACTTGAACAATTGGTCAGGTTTGAATAGCTTCTTTGTTAAGAAACAACACTCAGCTTAGACGAACCTTGACACATAACACTACTGTACATTGTTCCTACCGATTAGGCTGGAGCTGCTAAGTGGTAAGCTGTGGATTTTCACACTTATGGTCATGAGCGACTGACCTCAGACTGACCTGCTCACTCAAGCTTAGCCTTTAATTTATGATTAACACATCCGTCTCCTTTCTGTGATCTAATCCACCCCAATAGTCTGGTTTTAACACCCCAGGGGAACACAGGAGAGATCATTACTGATGGTGGATTAGCAATGGATGACCTCTGGCCTTTTTAAAACCTCCCTCCGTCCATACAAGGAGGAAACTTTTGTTTTTTTGCAACAATTCCTCAAGTAATTACAGCGTATAAGTATGTAACAGCTTTTCTGTTATTTAACAAGTTTTTAACTAGTGAGAGGTCTAACTTTCACTGGAGATTTTCTTCATATGAGGTGGTGTTTGCAACACAGTTGCAGCAATGCTCTGGTGTCTGTTAGCCTCATCTTAAAAAAGAGATTAATGCAAAATCATATTTTTGAAAGTTTCTATCATAAATGAATGATATTTCCAAATCAAAAATATTGTTGGAGTTTTTCAGTTTTAATTTTATTCATGCATCTCAAAGTAATTTCCACGCTCTCTCGTCAGATACCACTCGTATGGCTGGTTGTTCTTTGCCATGTTTTTTGTTCTCTGTCACGCCCACAAGCAGGAAGTCTTCTTGAAGTGTGTGGGTATACTGCTCATGCTCAGTCTCAAGACACAATGTCGTGTTTTTGTTTTTTTTTTTTTTAAAAAAAAGGACCAAAACAAGAAGAAAAAAGAGAATATTTCAAAGGTTTCATTGACATTGTTGCATTTCCGAGCAACCAAAAGCTATGTTTACATATACATCCATCTTTAAAGAAGGTTCATATTGTAAGCAAAGTTATCAGCTGAAGTCCTGGTGCTAGTCACGGGTGTAACTGCACATCCAGTAATTAACTGGGATTCTAGACTCCATTAAACACAATGCCTCGGCCTTGTCGTGAGTGATTTCTGCTCCCCTGGGTCAAGATGGACATAAACACCTTTTATGATTTGGCCCCGAGTCAAGATACGGTCTTCTAAACATGTTGTCCTGATGGATTGGACTCCTGCCTGAATTGATGGCGTAGTCGAAGAAATGAATCCAAAACTTTTGGCACAGTTACCTCCTTCTCACCACTGGCAAAGCTCCTCTCTCTGCTGCCCTTTAAGGCCTGCTTCCTTGCTTCTTTCACTCACATATGGACAAACACACTCCACTAACACAGAGATACTATTGAGTATGATTTGTGGGCACAGTTTGTGTATTTTAATGGGCAAAAAGAGGCACCCGATCACGCCGCTGGCAGGTCGTGCAGGCTATGGACTCATGAAGAAATTACTGTCAAAACCCATCAGGGCTTTAATGGTCTTTGGCCCGGTCGTGGCTTCGCTTTGGCCTTTAGAGGATTCTGGTCAACGAATAAATAAGTCGAGGGGAGTCTGCACCCTGGGACATTCCCTCTCACTGCTTCCCCTCGTGTGGCCCAACACCACAGCTTACAGCTACACGTTACGGTAAAGAAACAAGTTTCTGAAGGAGGTAAGACTTGTTAATAGATGAAGTGCAAAGAAAACAAGCAGCAATGTAAGTGATTCAGTTTACTCACACAAAGAACTTTTTCATTACTTCATCTCCATACAAAATTGCTTAATTTGTTGAGTTAACTGTGGGTATTGAGTCGAGCTTTTCAACAAGTCTGGGTCTTGGATGAGGATTTATTTTCCAACATTTTCAAAGTTTCTCAAGACAATTTAATATTAAAAATATGCTTGTCGTAAATCCTTCACTAGTGCATCTTTTATATCTGCACCAGGAAAATACACCAGAGAATTCAGAGAAAATATCAATAAAAAGTTTATTCATGACAGAAAAACACAATGAACAATCAGTCTAAAAGTCATTCTAAATCATACTTCTCTCCCTCTTATAGAAAACATCTGTAAAGGTCCATTCAACTCATTTTATTCTCATCAGTGACCATGTCTCCTGCTGTTCAGTTACATCCTTTTTTTATTTAAATTGGATCATCTTGCATCTCCACAGTGCAAAATGAAATGCTCCTGTTGACATGGAGGAACATCGTATTCGGCTTCTATAAGAGGAATTGTGCAGCTTTTCTCATTTATGTCTTCCAGCTGAACGAGGTAGCTGCCAAGTTCAAGATCTGGCCTGACATCAAAATTTCCCACTGTTATAAAGAGACTCTTGTTTGATTGGAGGAGGCAGAAAAAAAAATGGTGCTTAGATAGTGATATGAGCAATTAGTGGAGTAAACACTTAACACACACCACCGTATAAGCGACATTTCAAAGATGAGTAGAAAGATTTTTTTAGACCATGTGTGGATCATATGACCTGTTTGTCATGATGGCAGGAGGAAAATGTAAAAGGTTCTACAAGCAGTTTTCTTTCCAGTGAGTCTACAGATCTGAACCTTGCTTTCATTCTTGAATATTTGGGGGGATTAAATCCTTTGGGAGATGTAGAGTGGGTGGGCATGTACAGAGGGGGGTCTTGTCCTTTAATCTCATTCTCACAGTGTCCACCTTTGACATAGCGGTATCCCATGTGAACCTGACCAGAGCTGAGAAGGAGAGCTGACTGGAAGGGACAACGGTGGGAGAATGAGAGCGGAAGGGGGTACTGGAAGTACTGAAGATGGGAGGGAAAGAAGGGTGGAGGGAAGCTGTCGGGTCTAAACCCAGGGGGATTAACAGGGTGACTTCTCCTCAGGAATGTTCCTCTGACAGCCAAGACCCGCCCACCCACAGCTGCCTGCGCCAGACAGGTGCACGGCCAAGGCGAGGCGGGTGGTGGATGGGTGTGTGTGAGGTAGACGCAAACTGATAAGTTCTTCCCTGCAAACCTCTGTATAGAAGGAAAAAAACTTCTGCTTAACCACCTGAATAAAAGAATTCAGGTTTTAATTTCTGCACAAGTCAGACTAAAGATTCAACCATGCTTCTTGAATGTGAAAAGTTAACAAGCAGAAAGTTCAGATCAACAACTAAGAGGAGCTCCTGTTCATCACAGAACAATACCCGTTTATCTCTGTTCAGTCATTTTAGACATTGAACAGTAAGAGTGTTCATTTATCAGACTTTAATTTATGTTTGGGAATGTACCGGATCTTGCCCATGCTTGTACTCAAGTGTAAAGTATTACTTTGGAAAAAAAAAAGAATGGGAAAACAAAGGAATTGTTTCTATGACTCGTTAATTCTGTATCGGTAAGTGCACAGAAGTTCTAGTAACATCCTCATCCAGAGCCAAGTGGTAACAAAGGACAATAAATATGGCTGCTCATCTACAACAAAACCTTGTTCAGAGCAAGGAACAAAAATTCCTCAAACATCTCCCTTTGAAGCCAGTGGGATTTCTGTGTGTGTGTGTGTGTGTGCGTGTGTGTGCGCTTCTAAGATGTTTGATTGATAGAGGGGTCTGTGAAATCTGAGTCTTTGTTTTTCTCTCTCTCCAGTGACCTGCCCTGTCATGTCTCCCCTGTTTTGAGAAGCAGGTAGTCTATCCAAACATCTGGTGAACACCAGGATACAGCACAGTGCTCAGGTGTAAGGAGTCAAGTCTCTGAGAGGTCGAAGGTTATAAACCAGGGTCATTCTGGCATCCAGGTGGATGGTCCAGAGGAATGCCAGAGAGTTTGCTCATTTTAATTTCCAACAGGAAGAAAAAATGGGATAGGTTCAGTTTTATCTCCTAAGTTTATGTTGAAGTGAAAATTCTAACTTTTATCAAGTGGAAAAAGTATTTTATCCAAATGCATTTTGTTTTGGGTGAAAAACCTGTTTGTACGGATAAAATGATAAGAAAAAGCATCACAGTTAATCTTCATGAAACACTTTCAACCCCTTTTCTTTTGGGTCTTAAATAAATTGTTCAAATATATTATTTTATCATTTCTATATTAGAAATATTTTGTGATGCCCTGGTAGTGCTTCTTTTTTTTTTTTTTTTTTAACCAAACCACCCACACCGGAGATAATCAAACTAATCATTTCCTCTCAGGTGTTTAAATTAAACATTCATTTTTCTTATATCAAGTCTTCTTAATATCTGTGGAGCTTGACAGTCTTTGGAGTCACACAGGATGGATTTCTAGTTGGCCACAGTATTGAGGAAGATGGTGTTGACAAAGCAGGTGTGTCTCTGCCACACCAGTATCCAGTCTGTTTTGGGTAGATCATCTGAGCATGTGTGCAGACCACCAGGCAAGGCTTTGTACTTTCCCTGGAAGGCTCTGGTTGCTCAGCTTTAAACAAGTCCAGGACAAACAAAAATGCTGCTTGTCACACAATCACACACAGATTGAAAAGCAACACGAGTCACAAACAAGTCAGAAGAAACAGGAAAGTAATTTCATAGGTTGACAGTAAACACATCTCTTTTTTTTCTCATTTTGTGTATTTTTTTAACTAAATTAAAGCACCATTTGTTCAGACTTTCAGCCTGCTGCTTTATGAATGATCCCTTTTTTGTTTTGCTTTGTATTAAGTTCTACTACCAGCAATTTGTGGGGTTATCCAAATTCCAACTTGTCATATAAATATTGAGTTTAATATTTATGAGTGAGGCAAGGAACGTATCTCCTTCCCTCCAGCCCCCGTCCCACACACCCCTCCTGTTCTCTGCATATGATTTCTCATGCTGCTCTAATCTTTCTCCCTCATTCTTTCAGTGTTGAATAAGGTGATTTAATGATTTATTAGATCTACTGGATTCAGCAAAGCTACAGGGCCTTTGTGGTCACATTGTTCCGATGTGGGGAACAATGCTATAATCCAGGGCTGAATTATCCCTGAAAGAGACTCTTGTTGCAGCTCTTTTTCTCTTCCACCGACTGGAAAATGTTAGAAGTCCGGTTATACTGTATGTGTCATAGGGACGGAAACCTTTTTCTCTTTAAATCTTCACTTTCAACAGAACAAACTCCATAAATCTTTAGTAAGACTTTTGTTTTAATGTCATCATCGGAGCAAAAAAGACTGCCTCAAAGTTGACGAGTGGGAAGAAATAAATCAACACGTTTATGCTCAGCAGTATTACTCTGAAAGAACAGAACTTCTGTCTTCATTTTTCTGTCTTTTATTTCTGTAGTGGATTGAAAATTTCTTCAGAAAGTCAGCTGCACATCTGGTTTACAGCAGTCCTCATCCTCTCTTACTTCATGTCATATTCATATTTGGAACTTATTTGATCTCATTTGTGCTTTTGTTAAAACCGGAGACTTCCTTAATTCATTTATGTACTTCCAAAAACCTGATCACACCTCACACTCCTGCCCTCCTGTCTGGACCAACACCTACAAGCATCTAAATAGAAGATTTAGATGAGTTCATTTTTATTTTTTCCTCAGACTTACTTAGATTTGGCCAGTTCAACCCTAAAATAAAATTTCTTCTTTTTTTTTTCCCTCCAACTCTTTTCCTCCCTGGAAAAGAGAGACCAAGGGCAGCGATGCTCTGTCTCTGTTTGTTTTAGCCATCATGAGTCTGATTGTGTGTTTTATTTGATAAACTGCCAGTGTAATAATTTGAGACAACTCTTGTTGGGATACTGAGCTATAGAAATTACAGTTATTTGAATAACCTCTCAGGTCATTTTATTGCTACCGGTGTCATATACAGACTTTTTAAAATGGATTTTACAAAGAGCCAAATGATTTAAAGACTAAATTCTTCTAGCGCACCGCCCAGGCTTCTCTGGTGATCTATTACTTACATGTTTTGCAGAGGAAAGAAAATCACGTGGAAGAACATCCCACACAAGAAAACCACCTGTGTTAAGTCTGTAACTCATTTAAGTGAAAGTGCAAAATTTTTCCAAAATCATATATGAATGAAATATAAAATCCCTTCAGGTGTGTTTTTATTGAGGGAATGACGTTTAAAGATGCGACAAAGCTGCAAAAAAGTCATTCTGAATGGAACTCACTTTTACAAAAACTTCAATGACTTAGAATATTAAAAAACAAGGTGTTTCTTTTTCTCCACATCGTCATTATAAAATCTTCCCTATTGTTGAACTTTCTATATTTTTTTCATTGTCCTATATTTATTATGGCTCAAGTCATGAATGCTGGGTAATTTTCTGACTTGGCACTAGGTTTGAGGCTTGTCAAAATCAGTAAGCTGGCAACAAACTTCATAGATATTTTATATTTATCTGAACCTGAGACAAATTCAAGTCATATGATGCTAAAATTAATCCTAATTACAAATCAACTAAACTATCTTTATACCCAAATTTACAAGCAGTGGTTGTCGTTTGGGATTATGCTGTCACTTTAAATTGAAAAGAGAGGGTAAAATTGAAATTACGTTACGAAATCAACATTTGATGTAAAAGATTTTTGTAAGAGTGACAGAAAATGAAATCAAAAGAATTGGTTGCACAATTGTTTTTGTCAAAAGTCCAACTCATCTGACTGAGCTCCACAGGCCTGAAGCCAAGTGATGAAACCTCTCCTCAAAGGTGGACGAGGGATGTCAGCAAACGGCAAAACATGTTATGACAAATTAGACAAGGCAATTGTGACACTATTACGGTTTGATGACTGCGCACAAAGCACTTCTTTGAGGAACTTTTTTATTTTTTTACTTTGGTCTTGACTTGGCTTGAGACTCAGTGATTTCCTTTCAGAGCGAGTCCCAGGGAGCCACTGACACCACAGCCCACAATCACACATCGCTCTCCACCCCCATCACTCCCATGCCCCCTCCACCATCATCTCTATCAAAGGCTTAGTGTGATCTGTGGATAGATGAAGGGGAAAATGTGATTTTGAAGGGAAAAATTAGGAAAAGAAAAAAGTGTAAGGAGTAACTGAAGTATGAGAGAACGGATAATAGCGCCGAGTGGAAGTGCTGATGGAGCTCCAGGACACTAGAAAGGAAAAGAACAAGAAGAGAAAGCAACTTGTATTTGAAAAGTTTGCTTCAGGTCGGGTACAATTTTCATTTTTCAACAGCAGAAAGTTTAAAAAGAAAGGTTTAGTGAAGATGGAAGAGATGGGTGAGGGTGGATAAGGTTGATGGAGTTGGTGACAGATGTGCGTACAAGGTGTCAAAGCAAACAGGACAAAGTAAAGAGGCCACAGGTGCGCAGTTTGCTCACCTGACTGGAGACACAGACATCCCCAAGTGCCTCATACACATACCATAACACCACCATGTGCCCTGCAGGACCGCCCCCTTCATCCACCTGAATCAACTGCAACAAATTAGACAAAAATTGGGAAGAGAGTTCTCAGTTTCATGTTGTAATTAACAACATGAAGGGAAAACATTGTTCTTCATAGTACAAAAAGATTAAACCTTTCAGCTGTATCACCCTTTTTAAAAAAAGAAATCTATATAACAATGTAAAACACATTTACACGCTTACAAAGAAAAGCTTAAAATTTTAAAAAAGACATGTAAGACTTATGTCCTAGTCTTTCCTTCCAGGTCACCCATTGACCCCAATCTGAAACATTTTCCTCCTTTTTCCTCGACAATGATTTCCAAGCGTCTCTCCCGCTCCCTCTTTTTCTCACAGCCTCCCTGTGTGCTCCCACAGCTACCCCCTCTGAGGATAAGCTGTGGTTGGGCCATGACATCCCAAGTAATTTACTAAGTCAACATAGAGAGAAGAGGGCCCGTGTGCCTCACAGAAAGCCCCTCTATATGCTGCAGACTCAATCCCAGAGGAGATATGGTCGACCGCAGCAGCAGCCGACTTTGCTGGGAATCACCCAAAAAAAGAAGAAATGTATTTATGCTTTGCCCTAATAGATGCTAATTTAAAGATATTACCGGTAGTTATTATTTACTATCTTTGCAACACGTCATTTCAGGTATTCAATCCATTAACAAGTTAGATTTTTTTTTTTTTACTTTCATAGCCACCTTTTTGTGGCATCAGTCCAAGAAAATATCAGAAACATCTCTTGGAGATTTTAAAATCATATTGCTATAATATTATCAGACTGTTTGCTGGCCTTTTTTACATATTGTATTTGTCATATTAAAATGGTAAAATATGGTTTATAGTATAACATGCGTAGAAATACTGTGATAAAACTGTAGTTTGTATTCGTTTGTTCTAAAGGGTTGTTCTTAGGGGAGGCATTTTTGCAGTGGTAGAATGCTCGTTCATGAACGAGGAGAAGCCAGTTTGATTCCCACTGGGTCAATGCCTAAGTGTCCCTGGAGAAGACACTCAACCCCCATTAACTCCCACCATTGGCACCGTCATGGCTGCTTGCTGCGGTGCAATGCAGAAAAAGTAATTTCCCCATATGAGGGATGAATACAGTAGCATAAAATAAAAAATAAAAAAACGCTTATATAATTCAAAATAATATTATACAGCAACAAATTATAACCACCCTGGTGGTCTGTGTAAAATTGAAAGGTTTTTCAGTATTAGGCATGTGTTGGCTTCATATACTGTAGCTTCTCAAAACTTCCATGTCAGTTAAGAAATCAGCAAAACGTAAAAAAGTACGAGTTGCTAGTCAATGTTTTACTTGAGTGAATGAGGAACTTCATATTGTAGAGTTTTTCTTTGTCATACAGTGCTCTATACCTTCCCTGGAACAAAAAAAGAACGAATTATCATGTGGAAGGATTTTATGCATAAACTAATGTTTGAAGGTTTCACCATTCATTTTTGGAGGCGTTTTTATGTAAATTAACCTTGATAAAATAAAAAAAATAAAAAATGTGCAAGATATGGTAACTTGATGTAGTTCACAATGAATTGGTGACCTTAAATGACATTCACACTGTGCCATGCACACTGAAGTATGAAGTGAGAGAATGGGGAAAACAGAAGTGTCAAAAGTAAAAGCAAAACTGAATAATTGTTTTAATTTTTTGGTCATAATTGCTTTTCTGAGTTCACAAAAGGTATCGTGTTTCTGTATATGAGCTATAAGATAATAATCATCACCCTGTGTAAGCACAACGCATGCTATAAAGAGTGCATCTAGTACATGACTAAAACATCTCTAGGCATTTATTTTCCAAATCACTTTTCCAGCTCATTGACTTGAAAAGATCTAGTGAGTGTGATGTCACCCATAGCAGTCAGCTCCAACCAAATGAGGCCAATTCACTAGCCATTTTTTTCCAATTTGTTAAAGCTGTAGAGCCATAACTATCTACTCATTGGTCCAGTCTGTGTTTGCATGACAACTACCTTTCCAACCAGGTGCTAGCTTGTTGAAGGTACACACCTCTATCACTGGACAATGTCCAGTCACTCACAATCCATTGGGATCACAATTATGCTTCTTGCTGATATTGGCTAAGTAAAAATTTTTTAATTAAACCTGTCAAACTTCCTCACATGGAGTTGAACAGATGCTCCATTGTTTGATGATGCATCTTAGCCAGTTTCTTGTGCTATGGGGCAAGAAAAAGAATAAAAAACATCAAGACTATCAGGAAGGCACTCATAAGTGTTTTAATTTCTGTTTCTCAAATAATGCACGTGGAGTTGAAGTTGTTAAAAACCGTTGTGGAAAATTGAGCCTCACAAAGACAACAATGAAAAACCCAAATAATTTTTTAAATTGCAATTATGTTAAACTTCCTTGGTTTTGGAATTATTTACTATTTACAACATTAGAATGAACTCCCACATGTCACTTTACATTTAATGGCAAAGCATATCAATGGTAAGTCATTTATGATTGCATGTGTTATAGAAACAGGATGACGGATCCATGAGGTCGACAGATTTTCAAGGCTTCAAAAAAAAAAAGTTTTATTGTTGGCGGATGGCAAGCAGACACATAGTATTTTATTTGACCATAAATCAACTTGACACCACATCCGGATGCAGGATGAAATGTGGTAAAGACCGGAATCTAACTAACCCTATGGCTGGGTTTTGGCTGAAGCATGATTGACGAATGGAGATAAGATACGAAGCAATGTAACACAAACTAGGCAACATCTAGACAAGATTCAAAGATTTAGATCACCTGTTGGCGGACCAACAATCGACATAAAATGAACAAAGCAATACAGCGTAGGGTGATAAGATAATGATGAAGTGCAGCTGTGCCTGATAACCTGCCCCCGGAATGAAAAGACGCCCAACAAAAATGCACACACAAGGACGAGACCGGGAATACACAACCACAAATACGCCAATAACTTATCATGTGGATTATTTTTAAATTGAAATTAAATTTATAAAGTCTTTTTTTTTTTTGCAACATTACTTAAATCAGGCTGTCTGAGATACAAAAAAATATATATACGTACATAAACTATGGACTCTGGCAAGTTGAAAAACTTTAGCCAATCACAATCGTATGGTCAGCAAAAACCATTGACTCACAGTCTGTTGATCACTCCAACTTCCTGGTTTCAGTAACAAGCAAATAATTCAATTGGTTCGAGAGGCAAACCCAGAAGAAGATGGAAAAGACCCAAGGTGTGTCTTTATGCTTGCCCAGTGTTGACAAAGAGTTGATGGGCTGTCAGTGCAAGAAGATTTTTCATATTGCTTTCACTGTTCAGAGCAAAAAAAAGAAAAATCATTGTCATTGAAAGTAGGATGCACATCATGAAATGGTATTGGCACTTGCAGCTAGCACAAATCACCAAGCAGCAAGCATTTGGTATCAAACTGATCCTAAAATTTCCATCCTGATCCTAAAATTATACAAGCGTTAGTATAAGGGTATTGGCATACTGTAAATGCTGGCTAACAGTAATGCTAAGCTAAAAGGACTTACCATAGTAAGCAAGAACCTTGTGAGGGATCGAGTAATGAAGTAAAGGACACAGTGAGTCAAAATAAACCATGGGTTCCTTTATTTACGCAAATTATGTAAAAACTGTCACAAACTAGCTGATTAAGAGGTCAACTAAACGGAATACCAAAAAGTGAAAATCAAAGAAACAATACTTAACTGAATGCAAAATAGACCTAAAATAATAACACAGAATGAGAACTTAAATATGTAGTGGGACAAACAAAGATAACCAAAGATGGAGACGAATAACTAAACAAAGACTTGACTAAACAAAACCCAAAGATTGTCCACCAGTACATGGTCAGCCAGGAAGGAAACTTTCTTCCCCATGATGACATTGTGGGGCTTCAGCCATCACAAACCTGATGGACTTATTACCGGTATGTTAAAATTCCTACATTCTCGATCTACCAAGATTAGCATTGACTTTTGGGAAAGAGGAGCTGTAGTATCTTCAGATGTGAAGCTATCTGAGTTGATTCATTGCTTTGTGTTTTGTTACTGTCCAAAAAATTCTATCGTGACAAATCAGGATACAAACCCAAACTGATGAGGAGTTTCACTCAGACTCACTACAGTCCGATCATTCGATGTGCCGGAATCCCTCTGAAAAAAAAAAACAACTTCTAATAAACACATTTTACAGAAACAATTGAGAAATATGCCTGCTGGTGAGCAACTATGCCATTTGCACTGGAAAACTCTCCTACGTAAAAATTTGTCATTTTTCAAACTGTCACGTGAACTTATGGAGAGCAGTCTGTATCTGGTTCCAATTAATTGGTGATGTCATCCATGTCTTTGTTGTTTGTTTGATGGAAACAGAAGCATTTTTAGCCTTCAGATTTCACACAGTGGATCATTACTGAGGATGTTCCTAAAAGAAAAAGGTGGACTCCATCCATCACAGATGGTGATTGAGCTTCAAAGAAAGCCCATGCTCCCACACAGTGGCGGTGACCTAAACCCACCGCAGAATGTTTCTTGTAGAGTCACCACCAATGAACACCCACAATCTGTGGCTCAAATTACATAAGATGGAGGAGACTTTTAAACAATGGTGGTAATTCAGAGCTCTAAAAGACATGCACACATGTAAATGGTTCCAAAAGACAACCAAAGGCTTTTTATGTCATCAACCCCTCAAACTAGGTAGATGTTCTTATTACTTTTTAATCTATAGACAGATTTATAGACAGATTTAAAGCTGAAGCATAGACTAAGTATGTTTCTACAAGCAGCATCTTTATTTGAGCCAACAATTTAAAAAAAGTTCCTTCCAAATCAGTTGTCCCCAGGTTTATATTTGCTTATATAATAAGCCCTGTACTGTAGAATCATGATGTAAGTCAAGAAGAACCCTGCAGTGTGGGAACCTGGTTCATGGGGCTAAGTCATGTAAGAGCCCAAATCATCAATCACAAACAGCGGGGACAGCGTAGCGACAAGCTGGCAAAAGAAGCTGATGTCTGAAATCACTAGGCCATATGTACCTCCTCAAATTCCAAGCCATCACTGACTGAAAGGATTACTTGCATAATCTGATATTTGCTGGTACAAGAAAGCATTCATTTCACAAAGTTTTTATTGGCTATTTATATGTGACTGAGTTCTGTGTCCTCCCGTGCCGCCTTCAATTTGATATTTGTCCATGCAAAACATTAATACTTTTTATTAAATTTGCATTTAACTCTTGATTCAACCGCATTAGAATTTATACATTTCTTTAGCAATACAAACTTCATCCACCCAAGCAGTAAAAAGCAAATGCAGCATGCCAAGAACTCTCGGCATAAATATCTTAGAACATCAACTCATTTCATTTCATCATCTGAATGGCTTATTTCCTAACAGGGACATCGGGGGTGCCGGATCCTATCCTGGCTGATTCAAGGCAAGAGGCAGGGTACACCCTGAACAAGTTGCCAGTCCATGGTGGGGCCACACACACAACCATCCACATTCACACTCATTCCTAGGGGACCAATTCATAGCGACCAGTCAACCTAACATGCATGTGTTTAGAGGGTGGGAGGAAACTGGTGTACCCGGAAGAAACACACGCATACACGGGGAAAACATGCAAACCTAGACAAACACAAACACAAGGACAAATTTTCACAATGTTTCTCATCCAAGAGTTCAAACCAATCTTTCATGTCCAACTACAATCTTTTCATTGCCGCAATCAAATCCTTAATCATTTACATCCGAACATTTTACTTCTTTTACTTGTTCAACATTTTAAAAAAACTAACTCATAATCACTTCACCCCACAGGCATGGGTTTTTTAGAATGATAAATCCATTTGTCATCATCTCGTTGTACAGATCAGAGGTAGGAAGTTGCACCATGATCACACGCGTTGAGTTTACATAGCTCAGATACCTGGAGATACCGTAGCCTGTCACTGTGCACATCGCCCATTGCACAGATAGGAAATGGATAGGAGCTAATCAGTAAATGCTGGTTTTAACAGACAGGGGAATCTGACATGAGCTGGACCTCACAGGATTTCCACAGGCTGCCTGAATATATAACAGATTCTATCATCACAAAAGCTGCTTTCTTTCACTGTGTGAGGGATACTATGAAAAACATCTTATTATAACACTGTTTTACATTGATTACCATGTACTTCGGTTAAGAAAATAGGCCTAACTCTATTTCCTATTGGGAATTTAAGCATTATGGTCTCAATCTGTTCTGGGAATGCAATAAAAAAGTTCATACCAAACTAATGGTCATGCCAATACTAGCTAGTATAATTTTTAAATGGTACATTTGGGGGAGGCTTTGGCTCAGTGGTAGAATGTCCATCATTGAACCGGGAGAAGCCAGTTCAATACCCACTGAGCTCCTGCCTAAGTGTCCCTCTGGAAGACGCTTAACCTCCTAATTGCGACCACCATTGAGGGATAAATATTGTATGGTAAAAAAAAAAAAAAAAAAGAATAAATAATGAATAAACAACAATCAAATCATGAATCATTATTGCTCATTTTTTTCATAAAATTAAAAATATGAGCGACAACCAAAACAATGACTATTTCATAAAACATGATTGACTCAAATTTCTTATCTGCTGCATATGTACAACAAAAAGCAAGAGCCTAACTTTATCCTGCAAACATAGCCTAACTGGAAATACATCAGAGGGTTGTTAAATCATGAGGAAAACATTCCCAAAGTCATACCTACAGCTTTGCCAAATTTTTGGATTTAAGCAAATGTTAATAATTACTCACATCTTAGATGAAAAGAAAAAGCCGAATGCATTCCTGGCAGCTCAAAGGACTCCCACATCCTCCTTCTGGTCCAATAACACTCTGCTTCTTCTACTGCTTTTCTCTGACACTTACAGGATAATGAATCATCTTGTTTTTTTGTTTAAAATACAATTTTGTTTTTATTTCAAGTCTGTAGAGAAGGAAAAATAAGAGAATTATATTTTATTTTATCCTGCATGTTAAGATCAACAATAGATTAATTGATGTGAATTGGTAAAACAAACTCTAAATTCATACTTGAGGTTATTTCTTCATTGTTTTCATGCTGTTTCATAATTGCTAGAGTCATTATGTTAACTGTTGTGTGAGACTTTGCTATACAGGGTTTTATACAGTAGACAGGTGACAGAGTTTATGTGGCTGGCTGAAAACACAAACCTGCTCTGTACTGTCCTGCACAGAGTTCGAGTCCCTGCGTCAGACCTGGCCGTGCAGAGAAAGCTCACATTATAGGACCTCGTTGGCCCCTGTCTCACTCCTGTAGTTCACAAGTTTTTCACTTCGAGAATATCTCAAGGATGGTGTCTCTTATTTCTCCCAAAATTTTCTTTTTTGAATCCCATGTTTCAGCTCTTTCCTAAAACAACTGGGGAATTATTCCGAAATATGCCCGTGCTATCAGCCACTTCATCAAACTCTATTTGCAATCCAAACATGGTGATAAATTATTTAGAGTTAACCACAAGTATTTAAACAGTCGCTTTTCTGTGTGCGTTATAACATATTTGTACCAAAATATATAAGAAGAAAGATTTACATGAACATTTTTAGAAATGTTCAGGACTTATAGGAGGACTAAAACCAACATAGACTTTTACCACTCCCATCCATAACATCTTCGGCATCCTCCATGTCGCCTTGCCACAGATATTTACTTCACTAATGAAAGTCATCAACATGATGTGTGTTGAACCATCAGAACAGAAAGTATGAGCATGTATGGAATATTTTAACCCTTCAGCAGATAAAAAAAAACCCATAGCTTTGTCCAACATCTCTGATATTTTAAACATCTTCATGTGCTGCTCAACCTGACCTTTGGTCTCCTCATCGCAAGGTATCAAGACCTGGTCAAAGAAGGATATCATCCAGCATAAAAAGGAGTGTGCTAGTGTGGTGTTGAGCTCTCATTCTTTAGATATGTGCAGAGGAATTTGCAAACATTGGCAGAACATTGTCTTACAAACACTTCTAATCCTCTCTCTTCTTGATATGGTGGGAAGATAATTGCTCCTTTTGAGGGAAAGGTTCATAGCGATTTTTTTTTTTTTTACTGTACGTACTGAGCTCCAGTTTCCAAACTCTCTGCCTGAATGAGAGATTAACATATTGCTTTGTTTGTGACTTGACCTCAAACTGAAGAATAATATGAACTGGAATTCTTGGGATAAATGCTCTTTGCCTGAGTCCTGATGGATACCTGCAAATAACTACTTCTAATTGCGCCTACTGACTTGTAAAGATTTGTGGATACAGCTTGAACACAAATACTTCATTTTTATGGAGATTTCAGCTTAAATAGGCTTTGGGGAAAGCCGTCTGATCCTTTGTTTGTTCAAAATCAAACTTTAATCTGGCCCGTTTGATGGATGTTGTGTATTTTTTTTCAAATGTTTATGGAAATATCGACCAACAGTCTTGTGTGGTCCTTTGTCTAATGAAACAAACTCACGTATGTCTCTCATTGCCATCAGATCGCTGGCCAGAATAATGTTCACTATGGAATTTGGTTCCTAAAGACACAAGCACATGGTGAGTTTAGGGGAGGAAACTTGGGTACTTGCTCTCCTCAGCGGTCTCCACATGTGTGAAACAAGGTCTTTGACTCAGCAGGCCAGCTGTGTTGGTGCTGTCAGCCTCATCGCTCTCTGGTCCATCTCCTCTGGGCCACATGAGCATCTATTTAGCGCTCTGGAAGGATTAGCACACCAAAGGGGGTAATAAGGGGTTTAAGAGCAAGTGTTTAAAAGGTCTGTCTGGGGTTTTATATTTGATCCACTCAATTAATGTGCTGTGATGTATTACTTTATTTGAACTCTCTCAGCTTCGGTTCATCAACCCATCAAGCATAATTTGCTCACATTCAAAGGATCACCTGAATGTGGTGTTTTCCAAAACAGAAGAAGAAACCACAAGTTGTTTTGGTTTAAACTGAAAGACGGGGCTTGAGGTTGGTGGTTTGAAACCACGTAGTGCTCAAAGTTGTCATCACGCTCAACATAGCCACTCTTTTTTTCTTGAAAACTGACGCAAGATTTTGTATCTCTACCTCAGAAAATGTGGAGGAAAACTTCTGGATTGTAAATTTTTGAGGATTTCCATTGTTTTATGTGAACAAATGGGTTTTGATTTCTTTTTTCTAAAAGCTTTTGGAATTCTGTGATGCTTCAAATTTTCAGCACTCAGTTTGAGAAGCCTTTTCAGAAACAGTGATGTGGTTTGGACTTTCTAAGCTTATGTTGCAGGATCATTGTGATAGTCTCAGAGATGCCTAAACATAACCACAATAGCTAGTGTTCATGTTTGCAAGAAGAAACTTGCTTTATGAAAACCTCTTATTCCAAAAAAAGAAGAGTAGATGTTCTCTATGCAGACAAACCATGCTTCTCATGTCTCTACCACCATCTTGATAAGCATACATAAACAGTGCACACACGACAAAGGACACAACAACTCCCATTGTGTTCATCCTCTCAGGGACAGCAGAGATTCCTTCATGATCGTCACAGAAACACTGTTGCACAACAGATTTCTTTTTTACATAAGTTTTGGTTGGAGAACAGGCTGCAGATTTAAAGTAGTTTTTTTTGGGGTTTTTTTTACGTCTTGTGGTTTTTGATTGAGTTTTAATTTCAAGTAACAACTTAATTTTGAACTTCATTCAGTTAAATTAAATTTTCACTTTTAAAAATTATTTTATGGAGTGTTACAGTGGTTAGTACTGTGGGCTCACAGCAAGAAGCCTCAATTATCACACCCTCTTGTTGATCCTTGCTTTTAATGACCAGGCTCCCAAAAACGATTGGACAAAGCTTGGAACACTGACCTTTCTGTGTGGAGTTTGCATGTTCACTCATGTATGCGTGGGTTTCTTCGGGGTACTTTCCTCCCACTCACCAAAGACATGCATGTTAGGTTGATTGGTCGCAATAAAAATTTTCCTTTAGAATGAGTGTGTGTAAATAGTTGCGTGTGTGTGGCCCTTCAACAGACCAACAACCTGTTCGGGGAGTATCCTGCCTCTCACCTGAAATCAGTCAGAATAGGCTCCGCGCATCCTTTGCGAGCCCATTAGGTATCAGAGGTTCCTAAGACGAAACAAAACAAATTCTTTTATTTGAGAGATTATGTTAGGGGTTTAAGAAAAACGTTTTTTTTTTCCCATTTCACTCAATTTAATTCAATTTGATCTATTTTTTAATTGAATTAGATAAATTAAATTGGTTTATGATTGGTTCAACAATTCATTATAAAGCTACTAATTGCAAATAAAGCAAATCAACAAATCGGAGAGAAACTGTAGAGCCTGACCTCTACCTCCAACCCATGAAACTATACCAAATTTTAATACTGATTGTGGAAAATCTGCAGATATGTAGCATTTAGATCTGTACCAGAAAGAAGAAAAAGTCAAGAGCAGGAAGTAAAGTTTCCCGACAGCTTAACTGCTTCTTTAAATGCACATCTAAGAGAAAATTCACTCAAAATGGAATGTCCCTACTTGTCATATTGTAGGGAGAGAAATATTAACAAAACTCATCATCAAACCATAAATATTAAAAACAATTTTATGTTTATGAGACACACTCGCAGAATTCTCATTTACAGTATATCATGTCCATAAAATCCTATTTTGGTCTGTATTTGATTAATCTATTTGTCATAATCTGCTTTAAGAATACTTGCGCCTTGTTTTAAATACAAGGCTGATCGTATTTTTTGTTCAATCTCACACCATTATTCAGTGAACAAACAACTCAGTGTAGCGTTCATGTCGGCGCGTTCCGTTTTATTGTCTTCCACTTGTCATGGGCCGGGTCATGGGATGTGCCCACCTCACCAGCGAGTTGGTGCACTTGGGAGGCATCCAAATCACATGCCCGAAATACACCATTTGGCTTCCCTCCACCTGAAGGAGCAACGACTCTTCTCCAAGCTCCTCCCGAATGACAGAGCTTCTCACTCTATCTCTGAGTGAGATCCCATCAACCCTGGGGAGGAAGCTCATTTTACCGCTTGTATCCGCAATGTTGTTCTTTCAGTCACCACCCACAGCTGGCTCAGCTCTTTCTTTACCACGAAGGACCAATGCAGCATCCTGATTATTGTGGATGCCGCTCCGATCCATCTGTTGATCTCCCACTCCATCCTTTCCCCACTGTCGAACAAGACCCTGAGATAGTTAAATTCCACCTCTTGGGGCTTGACCCTGTCCCTGATCTACAGGGGGCATTCCAACTATTTCCAGAAAAGGACCATAATCTTTCATTTGGAGGCACTGATCTCCATCCCGGTCGCTTCGCACTTGGTAGGTCGGCTTTTTTACAACTTAAAATCATGTACCCCCTGAACCCAAACATCCACCAATGAGATCAACTTCCAGCTTTCATTACAGTTATTAGACAGGTTAAAAACACGCTTTTTGGCTTCTCTACCAAGTTGTGCCTTGTTTGCTTTTTCACAGTTTGTAGGAATGAAAATGATACCCCACAGCAGTATGGAGGTCATCATTTTCACTGTTCTCTAGCAAAGTTTCTATTATAATTCTCATCTGAATTATTGTCCACTTTACCAATTTAGCATTTTGGACATTTTCAATCGAGACGTGACAAAATGCAAGTACTCTTACTCAGGATTCCTGACATGCAAGCTATGCTAAGCATCAGTTCAGGCTATAATGTTTCATAGAACTTGGGGGGAGACGGGTATTTTCTCAAGCAAGAAGGGAAGCCAGACAAAGTGCTTGGGCATCAAGTTAGTGATTTGTCTAGAAGAGTAAAGTGTTCCAGCCAATCCCAGGAGACCAGATTGTCTCTCACCCTACTTAGACAGTGTCATTTTAAAGTAGCTGCATGGTTGGATGGACCATTTAATGTATCAGGTGCTTATGTGGTCTGGATTTATTTAGCACATGTCACTTTTTGTGGTTGAGAAAATACAGTCGGAAAGCAAGTAAATACACAAATGGAAAATTAAAAGTGCACTGTACAGCTTCAGTCAAACAGCGATTAGTTGTTGTTTTTTGGGGTTTTTTTGCGGTTGAAGCTGCCATGAAAGGAGCAAACTTCTATTGGCAACCAAACTCAAAACCATGAAGTCACACGAGTTTGGCTTGAAGTGAAAGGAACAAATTACCCATCCTGGGTTGGTAAAGTCCCTTCCTAGTCAAAGCTGAAAACAGACTTATTATCTTGGTTTACTGATGAGAAATATTTTTTTCTAGCATATATTTTTATTACCTCATAATTGCAGTTCTGAACTAATGTAGAGCAAATTCATAACTGTGTTTGCATAGACAGGAGGAGAATTTAGGAATCATGTGGAACTGTTCCTTTGTGTGGTCAATCCTGAACCACCTTGTAATTTAAATATGGTCAACATCTGAGTTCTTTTTATTAATGTATAAAGAATTCAATTTATTCCCTGCTCTTCAAAGTTTATGAATAATCTTGAGTGTCTGTGGACAGGGCCATTCAAGTACAGTGTTGAGGTCTTACGTGGCTAAGCCATCACTCTCCGTGCTTGTGAAAAGATATGGGCCATTTGAGACTTGCCATGATAAGTGTCCCTTGTATGGACTTTGACGTTTTTACATTCACTCCATAAGATGTAGTTAGTTCTGATAAATGATTTCTTTCAGACTTACATCCAGTTAAATTTGTTTTTCTCTTCATGGAACTTAAGAAAAATCCACACTAAATACACAGAGGTTATCTCAAACCACTATAAAATACTTGTGGGTGAAGCAGGTGTAAACACATAAATATGATAAAAACTTTACATTTTCATTACGATTGTGTGTAGTACAGTGTACCCCTTGAATTCTCATTAAAAAAAAAAAACATAGACACATTTTCCAAACTTCTCGCCTGGCTACTCACAGAAGAACTACAGTCCATCCACTGGAACTTGGCTGAAAGTAGGACACAGCCTTCATTGCTTGGGCATTCCTAAATCAGGAGATTCAGACTTATGTCTTTATGATTTCCTGGAGTACAACATGCTCGCCGTCAGTCTTCCTCACTCACTATATAAACAAAAATTTGCTCGGGTCAAATAAAATTTGATGAGGAAATAATTTTGCAAGTGTTTAAGACAAAGAACCCACTTATGTAGACAAGTGGTGGACCAGTGGAGAGAAAATCATATGAAAGTTTGAAGATGCAGTTCTAAAAAGTATGAACAAGATGGCAAGGAAATATAGTATTTCTGGTCGTGTCTGGCCTTTGTTCCCCAAAAAAAGGGTTTTGTGTCTTGCAAGATCTTTTATGTATCTATGACAAAGTAAAAAAAAATCCATGACTTTTTTTCTGTGTCACCTATGTAGCATATTGTAATGGTCTATTGACTTTCCTCATGAACATTTCTGGAACTGCTGTTACCTTGCAGAAGAAGCTACCGGTAGATCCCGGTCACTGTATGAAGTAAAATAGGATCATTTCCACAAAACACCTGACAATCGATCCATGGAACACTGTTTGGAAAACGCTGTTTTAAACAACATACTGTCGAATTCATTCTTGTCCCTTAACTTGTATGTGAGTGAACACCATAGGATTGAATGTGACATTAGCTCATCTTTTGCATCTGTAAGAGTTTTAGGAAGACTGTCCATAAGGTTTAAGACTATGTTTATTAAATCTTTTTACCATTTATCAAGCATATTTGTTGAATGCCATTTATCATGGAAGAGAAGATCTGGCTCTTGGTCTCTACTTTAAGTCAACTAAATTTAGATCTATGAGATTGAGGTGAGAACTCTGTGCTGAGTCTGTCATCCCCACCAAACTCTGTCCTCTATGTCTTTACAGACCTTCCTTTGTGCACTAGTGTGCTACCGTATTGGAAGAGGAATAAACCTGCTCCAAACTGGTCTTAGAAAGTGGGGAATGTGGGGTTGCCTAAAACATCTTTGTATGCTGAAGCATTCAGAGTTCCTTGCACTGGAACTGAAGAGCTCCTGGGATCTTGGAGATGACTAAGAGGCAGTTGGTTGGCAAGGCAACCCATTCCACAACACTTCCTGCACACTGCTCTTGAGTTGATCTAAAAACCACATGAAGTTTGGGAGTGTGTGGTGGTTGACTCAGCGAAAAGTTGGGAATGTCTTTGCACCATGTACCTCAGGACAAATGATAAGTGATAAGCCACTTGATGATGTATTGGCTATGTTCCTAGATGTATAATATAGTGCCACCTAAAGCCTCCACACAATTTTGTTTTACTACCACTTTTGGGTAAGGGATTGCATCAGCAGCCAACTGAGAGACCCTGGGAACAATAACTGAGATGAGCTCGTCATGTCAAACATATCTGTTCGTAGTTTGTTAGCTAAACATGGAAGTCAACCAAGCAATTTGGTTTGTGCTAGCAGCTATTACCAAAATTGAGTATTTAAAACCAGAACGGAGACAATATTTATTGAGTTTCATTCATGGGAAAGATGTGATTGTACTGCTGCCGATTGGATTTGAGAAAAGTTTACTTTTGACGCTATGCTTTCTGTACTGCATTAACTGCTCAGGTACATTTCACACGCCACATCCGATTTCAACCATAAAGCAATAATTGGTTAAAGCAAAAGGGTATGCGCCCAAAGTGGAACAATCGAAACCCAATGGTGCAAGTTTCAGAATTTTTCCATGGAGAGAAAGAAACTGTCTGATGCATCAGGTTGATAATAAATCTGACTTTGAAATATTTAGGAGTGAGGGAATTTCACCAATGCAGACATTCTATTGACAGTTCCACACTGGAATTCACTGAGTTCCAGAGCATGCAATCGTTTAATAAAGACCCACAGACTTTGATGTGATTAAACACTTGATTGGGATTGATTTTTGGGGGGTTTTCTTTGGATTGCTGAGCAAACGAACCTTGCAAATAGAATGTATTTCACTTCATAAATAACATGAAGCTCTCTGTACAGTGTAATGTAATATTAACAAACTGGCCACTTCAGACATGCACCAATGGGACTGTTGAAGCCTATTGAGACAGCAAAAAATATAATTACAGTAGATAGAAGAATTTAAAAGAAAAACGAAACAAAGTTAAGGCCAGAAGAACTTTTACTGGGTGAAGAAGAGGCGATATGCATGACGGATAATCAATTAGCTTTTATTCTTTTACCCACCACGGTGTGTTACTTTAAGGTTTTAAGCATCATTCAGATTCAATGAGGTAACAAGTTTAACAGAAATTGAGGACTACTGCTTATTTTTTGTTTAAGGATCGTTAGACTGGCCTCTGCCCACACGTCACACAAAAATAACCATAAATACAGCTTTGATTAAATATGTGTTTTTTGGAAAATTACAAATTGTTAGGGAAAATAACTTTTGCATTTTCATCCCTAACAATAAAATAATCTAAACGCTAACTTGAATTGCATCAAGTTTTTTCCTGCTTTGACATGTTGAATAACTTGTCAAAAAAATAGTCTCTTTGGGGAATAAACTGCAATGCTACCTCTATGGCAATAACTTTTACAATGAGATTATGGGTTGTGCAGTAATTATGTGAGAGTTTAGTTCTCCTCCACGGAAAAACAGCACTTCTCATTATAAAACAACACATCTCAAATACCTTGAAAACCAGGGGGATGCTTATATGTGAGGTCAGTATCAGTCACTGTAAAAGAGCTGTGTGTTTCTTGGACTTCATTTTGACAGTTATTAGTATAACCAAAATCTGGAAAAACAAAATGTGAGTTTTGCTTCTTTTGGGATTTTAAGAGTGAAAAATTCCAACAGACTGCTCAGGTCCCTTCCTCGTGGGTAAGATAAAGGTACACTTTTTTATTCTTAAAATCTATGTATAGATAGACTGTATCAATACCTTATTTTAAAGCTTTCACAAGGAAAATAGACATATTGGTTTGAAAATGTCAGAATATAAAATTGTCCAAAATGTTCTGAAAATTTAGTGACCTCAAAAGTCATTTGCAAAAATATCACATACTGTGATACTGTATGGTCTAGTAACCCTGAGTTCAAAGTGGGAAACACTTTGTCACAATAAGAACTTGTCACATAAAGACAATAAGCTCAAAGATTATGAATAGTTACTTGCATTTTATTAGTGTAATGCGGTTAAAGCAGTGCAGCAGTAGTTCAGTTTTTGTACGTTTTCTCGGTGTGCACCTATCAAAAGCAGCTGTATTTAAATTTTATGGCTGCCACACTGCATATTTACTGTATTTGTGTTGATTGACTTGAAATTGTTTGTGATGACTCACCTAATAAATTTGTGTCTCGGAATTGTTTTGTTTCAACATCTGAACTGCTCAACCTTAATGGGATTGTCGGGATGCCAGAGCCTATCCGGTCTGATTTCAACCTTAATTGCAGGGTACACCTCGATCAGGTCACCAGTCTGTGGCGGAGCCACGCACACACAATTATCTACACTCACAGACACACTCATTTCTAAGGGCAATTTCATAGTGGCCAATCAACCTAACATGCATGTTTTTGGAGGGTGGGATGAAACCAGAGTGCCTGGAGAAAACCCACAAGTACACAAGGAGAACATGCAAACTACACACAGTAAGACCAGTGATTCAAGCCTCGCACCCACTCCAGAACTGGGCCAATGGATTTTGCCAATCATACAGAAGGGATTGGCTGAGGTTTTCAATTTTCCACACTTTATTAGAACATACTTTTTTTATTTTCAGTGCACCTATTTATAAGCATGAATCAAACCAGAGAAATCAGATTAAAGTCATTTAGGAAAAAAAACTAATGTATAAAGATCTTCCATACCCTCTTAAGTCTTGAGATGCTTTCGTTCTCTCCATGATATAGACCTGTAAGCTACCTTAAATCTGCCAGCAAACCACATGATAGATACACAATCACTCACATTTTACTCTAAAGGGTGAGTAGTGATAAACCCTGACAAAACGGAGAAATTGTGAAAAAAAAAAGTTCACATTGACAAGGAGAACATGCAAACTCCTGACAGCATTTGCATGACAGAGTACAGCACTGCTGTAAAAACACTGGATCCAAGTCTTCTTATCTTTGCCTTTGTTACCTAGAAAAGTAATGTTCAATTAATCAGCCCACATTGGACTCCCTTCAAAATACCAACACATATAAAAAGTATGTCAGAATGTCTGTGCAGAAATAATCAAAAACTGTAACACCCTGCTCTGGAATCTTAGCTCTTTTCACGCGAGCGTCAGGACGTCTTGTATCATATCAGATTTTTCTTCCTTTGAAGTCAAAAGTTTTAAACGCCTACATTTCAAAAGGTTGTTTTTTTTTCTCCACTAACAACAATTTGGCCATGCTTCTCTTCCTCTCATAAGGACACTTTCTCAGTCCCACATATGACAACAGTCCATGTTTACCTACAGACGTCCATTCCTCGCATCCTGTTTGCGGTGGCATCTCCCATTGTTCCCATTTCTAAATACCTGAGCAGATATGAACACTTTTTCCACTCTGGCTGCTGTGGAGAAGTGCAATGATACAGTAAAAAGAAATCTTTGCTTCTGTGCTATTGTTCTGTTATCAAAGTTCGCCTGCTTTAGAAAGATGAAAAAAGAAGTGGGAGGATGCAGAAAAACAGCTGATAAATGTACAACACAATGACAGGCAATACAAAGAGACATTTATACCAACACAAAGCTGGTAAATAGTCTTTTTTTCTGTTTTTATGTTACAGTGGGTAAGTTGGAGAGCCTAAGTTCCACGGTCGGAAAAGGGGCACTTTTCGGAGAAGCACCCCAGCTGATGTCACAATGAAGGAAGCCCTTTGAAGGAGATAGGGGCAGAGGAACATCCAGGCACGACAATATCTTGTTTGTCAGTATAATTGCGAGAAAATGACGCTATGCCTATGGGCTTCACAATGCACTGTATATTTGCTATAATGTGATCATCAGCATGAGGGGCCTTAGTAGTGCACCATCAAAGTGATGGAGGTGTTTGTGCAATATGAGAGGAGCAAATAAATGTGTTGGCCTGTTATTGCAATACTTGCAATATTGCAATACTTCTAAATAAATGCAAAACTTCTAAATAAAATTGGGATTGTGTGTGATATGCAGCATGTGCTTAAAGTGTAAATTTCCAATAATGTCTTATACAAAAAACCTCATAACTAAGAAGCAGAATAGCAGTGCCCTCTGGTGTTTCGGAATAAGACTTTTCAGTTCTAGATGTAAAAACTCATAAACCTGAAAGAGAAACTGATCTTACCTTAATCACCTTATCTTCTGTGTGTGACAGAGACTCCCACAGGTGCACATCCTTCCCGGTATTCCCTTTGAACCCCAAGCTCTGAGATAGCAACAGATATCCCTCATAAAAGGACCTCCACATTTGTGATAGACAGTGAAGAGAGGCAGTAAAAGTGAATAGTCTCATTTGTCTCCTCTTGTGATGAGGGCTCGCTCATTCCCTCGTTTATTTCTTATCAGATCATTGACATTGAGAACAAGTGGCTCATTCGTTCCAGTTAGAGAAGAATCTGCTCAGGTGGAAAGGACACAAATACTTACCCCCTGAGTCACAGAGGTTGTTTGGCTGCTGGAATCTGCTGGGTTTAGATTTACAGAGATGTTAGGAAGTTGTTAAAGTTCATCTCGTATAATATTACCTGAGGATATTTCAATCTTAATGGTTATTAATGATATAAATGGATCAAAACTACAGCAAAGTTGCCTTCAATTTAAAAGTGAATTACTGTCAAACACATGGAAGTGAGAGGATGAGGTATGTGGATTTCTGAGAGGAAAATTACAGTCAGATGTTTACGATCATTCATATGATGATCAGATGTGTTTACCCTGACAGTGAGCTCATTTGTTTAGGCCTGTTTGTCATTAAAATCCATACGTTCCCTGACAAATACATATTTACTATACGGTCATACATAATGAATAGGGCATGAAAGTTTTAGAGCAAACTAATAAAAGCATTTCTGTGTAAATATAAATCCTACCATGTTTTGGGTTTTTTTTTTTTCTTTTTTTTATTTCAGTCACATTGTGAATTTACATTAAAGAAATTTACATTTTTCCTGGACTTGTATTAACAAAATGACCAAAAAGGTATCGGCTGAAATGGGATGTATAACCTATATGCATTTTTATTGTAAAAACTGCTTTTTTTTTTTTGGTTGATTTGGAAAAAAAAGAAGGCGTAACCTGCTCTCTGAATCTGAGACAATAAGGATTAGTTATTTTGTTCTCAATGTTGTACCATGCTAACCTTTAATTAAACCTAGTTTAGATTTAGGTGAAAAAAAGGCATTGTTTAGACTCATTAAGCTAAAAAAAAAAAATTGGCAAAAAAAATAATTTCTCTGAAGTTTGAAAAACATCTGGAGTTAACCAGCTTGTGTACACATGGAGGTAGTTTAAAACTCCCCTTAGAGTGGCCAAGCAAATAAAAGTATTTCTCCAAGAGCAACATGTCAACAGCGAGCAAGGTCCTGCAGGACTTCAGTTATACTTCTGAGGTGCTGAAGGCCACATTATTTATGCTGATGACCATACGTTTTCTAAATGACAAATGAAGATATTTTCTCCAGATTAGATTGTAGATCATATAGAACTCCTATGGTCACATAATTGGCTTTTTGCATTCATTAAACCAGCTGTTAGATGGCTGTGGAGATCACGATCCTGCTGCACAGGTTCTGAATAAAACCAGGATCAGATTTGTTCTGTCTTCAGGTTTTTTCAACAAGTTTCTGTTCCTCGTTGACTTGAGACCAAAGTTAATCTCTGACATGTTTGTTCTGTATTAATCTTCTGGAAGTCTGAGAACAAAATCAGGACTAAACTCAGAGAAGCAACTAAAATGTAGACTAGTCTTCCTTGTAATGTGAGACAGACCTCTGCACTGACATTTAGACTGGACCGTTCGTCATGTACAGTACATAGTACGTGAAAGTATACCACTTATCCAAAAGGGGTTGAAGAGGTTCACACAGAAAGGCCAGTGTTTCAAGCCCACTTCGCAACTCGAACCCTAACCTTTTTGCTGTAAAGCCAATGTACTAGCCAACGTTCCCTCTAAACTGCTGAGGGAATCTGCTTGCAGATTAACAGCCCACTAGAAAACCTGAAACGGCGCACAAAATAATACTCAATTTGAACTAAAGATGGGGAATTGAGACAGAGCTCCGGAGCATGTCCCTGCTTTCTTTCTGAAACAAATCGCTTCAAACCACTGCTTTGGAGCTTGTCTTGTCGCTGCTGCTGATGTCATAAACATTTTTGCTCCACCCCCTTTTGCTCAGGAAGTTTGTGTGTTTGCTCAGACACATAAAAACTTTTTTAACTCAACATCTTTGTTTTTCCCTGGTCTTTTTCTGTTAATACACTCCAAACACAATTTGATTACCACCCAAACCTAACTCACTGAAACTTATAAAAAGCATGTTTAAATGGAGAAATCCCATAGACACACTTGAAGGGCAAGCTTTGTGCACATCCTACCACAAGTTTTGTGAAACAGTTGAGAGTAACATCCCAATACCCAAAATGCAAGTTTTCATTTATGATTGGATTTTTGTTTTGTTTTTTGTTTTTTTTTATAAAACTTCATCAAAATTGTTGGCACCGTGGCCTCACAGCAAGAAGGTTGGTAGTTCGAGTTATGGATTTGGGATGAGGCTGGAAACACTAACCTTTTTGTATAGAGTTTGCATGTTCTCCCCGTGTATGTGTGGGTTTTCTCTGGGTACTCCGGTTCGCTCCCTCCAAAAACATGCATGTTAGGTTAATTGGCCACTATGAAATTGCCCCTAGAAATGTGTGATTTTGTGTGGATGGTTGTGTGTGTGTGTATGTGTGGCCTCTTGCCTGAAATTTGCCGTGATATGCAGCTGTACACCCCTACTACCCTATTAGGAATAAGCGGTTCAGAAGACAAAACTTCATCAAAATCAACTTTCCAAGAGACATCAAGACTCAACACTAACCCATTTAAATGAAAGTGTTCGGACAGTCAAAAAAAAGAAAATCAGAAGAAAAGCTGTTAATTTCAAGAAATTAACAAAAAACTTTTATTTTAAGTTTCAAAAAAACTTTTCAAACAGCAAACCATGCACCCATGGTATTTTATACTGCTATTTTCACAACCTTCTGGTGATAATGAAGGTCATTTAAATCCTGATGTTCTACATTTTACACAGAAGAATCATCAAGTGATTTTTGTGTTTTTCTTGTGTTTTTCAGGCGGAAAACACTGAGTCAATTGTGATGAGACTGATTTTAGTTTAGTTTTGTTGTTTTGTTTTTTTTTTTGTCACATAAAAGTTTTTGGGACAGCTGATGGTAATAAGTGGTTGTAAGTGGATAGTGATGTGTCCTGTAAATGCAGGCTTGTCAACACAGGCCTAATTCTTCACCTTTCACACACAAAAAACTGAAACGTATAAATTTGTTGGATTGAGTGGAAAGAAATCTAAAAATGACACAATTAATTTTACACACATATTTTGTGGCTGAAACTCACCACTTTAATCAATGTCCATTAACTTTATAAAGCGTTTTTAGACCCCGATAGGTCTACAGAAATACAAAGTAATAACCATTTTAAATGCTCATTGTTTCCAAAATTTAAAAAAGAAACTTAACTCAGGTATAAAAACCTCATGACATGAATATTTTTTTCTGTTCTTCCTTCTTTTAGCTATTTTTTGGATGGATGTGACAAAAGTGACCAAAAAAAGGGGGTTTTGATCAAAGGACCTCCTGGAGCTTTTGTGATACAGGCAAATAAGTAGTGCTACTGTTTATGTCCACAGGGGGGAGACATTTATCTACTTTAAGTGAACCTTCATGTTTTCTTACTTTTTTTCTTAAAAAAATGACAGTGATTTACAGTCAAAGTAAAAATATATCAGTGCATACAGTAGATGTATAACTAATAGGATACTAAAATACATCTCATCCTGTTTGTTGTTTAATGCTGAGATGGCTTTTTTTCTTATGATTACTAGTATTTGATGTATTTGTTCAGTTAATATAAACAATAATGTGCAAGGGTTTTTTTCTTAATTGCTTTAGTCACTTAGTACAAACATGCAAAATAAACATAAGACTGAAAAATACATTTTGGACTTGAAACAAACCAAAGCAGATCAAGATTTTTTTTTTAAATCTGCACAAGCTTCAGATAGATGGAAAAAAATCACTTGATAATGCACTCATCATGTGTTATTACTCTTCAGATGAACTTAGAGCAAGCACAGACATTTCCCCCTGTCTGTTAGGGCTTGAATGAATAAGATTAAAACCAGATGTTCATTGGAAAGCTGTTGCAGGGAGGAGGGTTTGCTGGTCTTTGGGAGGAGCTTGGTCTTTACTCTATACCCCCAATTTATTCTCACAGGTAGTTCAAAACTGAGCAGGTCAGAGGGAGCAACAGTGAAGCAGACACAGAAGCTTTAGTAAGAGGAGGATTTTATTATTATTATTATTTTGCACTCCCTAAGATGCTGAGCAGGAAAGGCTCCTGTGTGGGGATGATGAGCTGTGCAGCAGCAGGAGTGGATCGCAGCAGGGTTGCAGAGAGGCTGCAAGCTGCACTGGCTGGGCTGCAAGAGCTGCATTTGCTGAAGGACAGACAGGGAGACATGGTGAGCTGGGCTCTGAAGATGGACCAAGAAGAACCGGTTTCATCTCTCCATGCAGATCTGGAAGCTGCGAGAATGATGGGGTCTGAAGAGCAGCGTCTGGAGGAGACTCTCTCTGCACTGAAGCAACAGCTGGTAGGACTCGGATTTAGTTAAAAGTCATTAAAAACAAATGTTTGTCCTTTTGCATGCATGCATATAAAACTTTTTATTAGATGTAACTACACAGTTATTACTAATAAGTTGTTTATTTGTTCTCATGGTAAAAATCAGCTGATCCTTAACTCTGCAATTATTACCAGACAAGTTTTAATGCTCTCAGCAGGGGGTAGGAAGTCAGATAGGTGTCATAAATCAAGGTTCACTACCATGCCCAGAGGAGGTTTTTTCCAAAGGTTTCAGGGGGGCAAACCTCAATCATTAACCACTAAATGCCAGGAAATAAAAACAAAGGTGAATTTTGCTGTGAATGAGAGTCTCATCCCAGAGAGGCCCCTGTGAGATCTACAGACAGCTGGATCTGTTAAGAGTTTCCATGACAAGGTTTTTCCATGTATACTGCTGTTTAAAATCCTCCAGAGGAAATCCAGAAATTAATGTGCAATGCTTACCATGGATAGCAGAAACTGGGCACAATCATCAAAGGATGCTCTATAAAGTTTTCAGACCACATATGGTATAAATTATATGCTAGACATTTATGGATAATGAAGCCTTTGCAGATTCACATCCCTTACAAAGAGTTTTTTAGGAACTGATCCCCAGATATTCCGATACATAAATTGTGCCTTTTGGACTCAATGACAGCTAGATTTGTTGGTAAGAACAACTGTAGTAATAAATATGCTCGTGCTGTAAAGCAAGCAGGCTTCTATCCCCACCCCCAGCTCTCTTACATGTAGTAGTTTACACAATGGCCAGGCCTTCTCTGTGGGGGAGAAATGAGTTACCCACCACTGCCTCGTCCATGCTCCCCCATGTCCTGCTGGGGTTAATCATCAGCTATATCTGAGCTGCTTTTGTTTTCCTGATGACTGTATATTAGAGCTACTTTTATCTAAATAACATCCTTTTTTTTATGAAATCACAACATTACTGACATGTGGTTTTATGTTTGTGCACAATAGAGACTCTCCATGTGTTCTTTTAGCATGCACTACTCAACTCCCCTGCTTGAACTTTCTGGTCTTTGACACTCTGAAACATTAAAACTTTATTGTGGGATTCTTTTTAGGACTTTAGTGACCAAATTGAATGTGTTGTTTGGTTCACAGTCTCGTCTTCGGAAACAGGATGTAGGTTTAAAAACTCATTTGCAACAGCTGGACCAACAAATCAACGACCTGAAGCTTGATGTGAACAAGGCCTCTGCAGAGCAGTTGGAGAGTGACAGCAGACCTAGTTCAGGTGTGAAACATTTAAGTACTAAAGCAAATTATACATTACTTTGGGGGGGGGAAAACTAAAATGATTTCTGTTTTCTCCAGGTTTCTATGAGCTCAGTGATGGTGGTTCTTGTTCACGTTCCAACTCCTGCACTTCCGTCTACAGTGAGTCTCTGTCTTCATCCCAGACAAGCCTCATTCCCATGAGTCCTGCTAATTGTCACATTAGCCCTCCGCCACAAGTTGATGTATGCCGCAGGCGTTCTGCCGATGAGAGCCCAACTCCGCCAAATCCTCCACGAGCCACAGGCCTCCATCTTGGCAGCAGCAGGATCCGGGCTAATGCGACATGCCCTGAACAGACACGGCCGAGACCTGTGTCAACAGGTAATGAGGGTGCTCAATCTCTTATTCAATCCAGCTTCTGCTGTAGTAATGAAAACCATGCATCATCATTGGTTTAATAAGTAACTCAACATGTAGTTTACTACCTAATAACATGTAATCTATGAGTGGATGTGAAAGCTAATGACTGTTTATTGTGTATTTCAGGAGACCTTGACAAAATGATGGCGCAAGGATTGGGCCATTTAAAAAACATGGAAGCCAAAAAACCACCAGTGAGCATAAACCTTAAAACCTCCCTCATGGACCCCAAGTTCCAGCGTAATCTGGAATCCCACAGAGGATCAGAGGTGTATCATTATCCCAGCCCCTTACATGCTGTGGCTCTCCAGAGTCCAATCTTTTTCTGTGGGGGTGAAGCCGACACAGTCGGAATCTTAGAGGGACAAGGGGCAATTGGTAATGATCCCCAAGGAGCTCAAATGGGTTATGAATCCAAAAATCTTGGTTACATTGATAAAGTCCTTCAGCGCAATGTGAGTAAAATCCAATGTGGCACAATTATTGAAGCAAAAGAGTCACAAGGCGGTCATTACAGAAAGCCCAGTGAGAATGTCAACACCTGCATACAGCAGACACTTTCAGTGAAAACTAAAAACACTGTCCAACAAGACAGTGACCAGAAGAGAGAGTCCATGACATCCTCTAGCCAAGGGCCAACTGACAACACAAGTCACAAAGAACCAGTTAAATATCCAGATATTCCCTACTTGTACTCCCATCCTGCTGCCATGAAGGAGTACAGCTCTGATGAGGTCACCTGCTCTTCTTTAAGAAAGAATAGCCAACCTTCAAGAGAAGATTCAAAGTTAGCAAAGAAGCATTCAGATAAAAAACATGGAAATAATCCAGAGTCTAGAACACAAGAAAGGAAGAATCACAAGCAGAGATCAGTGATGGTTCATAGTACCGAGGAAGGTCAGGGATTTGAGATTCACTGTAGACATGTCAACTCACCTGAATTTGTCCATGCAAAGTTTTTTCCTGCTGGATCTCAAAAGGTTAAGGTTAGACAGGCAGATCGTAAAACCAAAAATGTGAAATTGAAAAGAAAAAGTAATGAAAAGCCAAGAACAGTGAGGCAACACAACGTCTCCTACGGGGAGAGAATCAGGGAGGCCAATGTTGAGTCAAAGGAAGAACAGAGAAGATTAGCCAAAGGAAGAGCATCCGAACGAGTTAACGTGGGTCAAACAGAGGAGCACAGACACTGTGAGACATGCCTCAACAATCCAGGATTCACAGCCACCCATAAGGTCCACCCAAAACCACAGCCCACCCATGCTGGTGCAAAGTTCAGCAAAGGCCGTAGGCTGCAAGTTTTGGACTATGATCAACATGTGGAGCAGAGGAAGAGGAAGCAGATGACTAGCAAACGAACATTTGAAGCTGACATGTTCCAGGTCCCGTGGACCCAGCACCATTGGTCAAAGGTGCACCATGCTCCAACAGCAGGAAACATGCAGATGGTTTCTTCTAACAGCGCCAATTCAGGCCAGTGGATGGGACCTTCACGTCCTTTTCAGGCCTCCATGTCCACCAACTCTTTCTTCCACAGCCTTAATGCAAGATATCCACCAGCCCCCTTCAACATGTCCTGCCACTACCCCTCCAGATGTGAGTCTGAGTATTCAGCCGAATGTGCCTCATTGTTTCATTCAACCATTGCTGAAAGCAGCGAAGGAGAAATGAGCGACAATACCACCAATCGTTTTGGAGACAGTGAGTCCAGCCAGAGCTTCCAGTCCCTCTCAGACTCTGACAGCAGCTTGTCTCTTGATGAAGGCGACCAGCTGGACATCAATGAGGAGGATATAGGTATGGTTTGGGCCGAGGCCGCTCTGGGACCTACTGCTGCTGGACAACCGCTGAAGCAGCTCCAACCTCGCCCGGAGCCCCCAGCGTGCCGTATCAAAGCTTCCAGAGCTTTGAAGAAGAAGATTCGACGGTTTCAACCAGCCTCTCTGAAGGTCATGACCCTTGTGTAGATAGTTTCCCTGCAGGCAAAATGAAACTGATGGGAAAGCCCTGCCAAGCTGTGGGAACTGCTTCCAAACACTTTAGATAGATCTCAGGAGAACACGTCGAATTTGTGCACTGTTGTGTTTCTACAATAAAAAGGCAGAAAAACACAAGTAAACTTTATCTAACATGTAATTTCAGATATATATTTACACTTTAGCTCTTTCTCATAATTCTTATCTTGCTGTAATTTTTTTATTCTTCAACTGGATGATTTCATTTAAAACTCTTGTCTTTATTTCTTAACATGTCTTGTTGCACATAGCTGTTCATTTTGATTTTTTCTTTCATTATCTGTAAAAATTCATTATTGACTTACTAAAATAAACTCATATTTAATGCATATTAAAATGGTGTCTGCATAGTTTGTAACAAATCCTACTCGCCTCATGTTTGAACAGCTCGTCTCCATCTCTGGTTTTGTTAGAAATACCATCGACGCCTTTCTCACCAGTGAGTAAACACTGTTGAAATTGTCTTGTCTGGTAACTTCTTTTTTCCCCTGCTGACTTTCTTATCTGTCATGCTGGAAGAATCTCCAGTTAATCCTCAAAAATGTCCTCCTGAGGTTGGGTACTTGAGCTCAAATAGTTCTCACAGCTCTTATCTTTTTTCCTGACTCAGCCCAGCTGTTAGCGTAATGGTTTGCAGCTTCACAACCAGCCTGTTGTGTTTAATTAGAAAACTCATTTCCCTCTAAGCAATAAGTTATTAAAGCACACATTTATGTAGTTTAGAAAACAAACTTTAAAGCAACGACAAAAGTTCAAGTTAAGAAGAGGTCAAGTAGAGATCAAATCGGGGATGAATAGAAAGAGCTGCACAACACTGAAAAATAATAAAAAAAGTTTAAGACAGCAGCTGCACAGTAGTCCAATAATCTTTTTTGTAAAATCTGCCAACATATTTTTGTGTTAAAATTCTCAAATGAAAGCTGGGGGAAAGTGCACTTGTGATGGTAAAAACGACGAAGACCAAACTCTGAAATGCCAAACTTGTCGTAGTAATGTTTTTCCCATCAGGAAGCTGCCGTGACCTCAATGCTCCCAACTAAGAGGCTTATTGGACTGACAAACAGTTTTAACATTTCAATTTTTTACTTTGAAGTTATGTACTCCTGCAGATCTAATCACTGCATACACCATTAATTTTACGACTCGTGAATCATTCATTTATCAAGTCTCCAGCTCTCCTTTAACTGGAAATGATCACAAAGTAATCCTCTCTAAAGAGAAGCAAAGAATCTCCTCTCTCTTCATGTAACACAAGCCAGGTTGAAAGGCTAAATGAGAAAAAAACTTGCAGATCAAAGATACCATTTTAAGTTCAGAAAGTTGCACCATTGAAACAGCTTATTAGGATTTGTACATCCAGCTGACCTCTGTCCTCTTCGTAAGAGAGCCAGCGAGTGGTCGGTAGGATTAGTGCTGTTGTTTCATCCAGCTCAGAAAGAAAAGGACAGCCGCTGGACTTGTCTTTGATGTTGAGCAAAGAGCGACCATGTCAGCTTGACTTTTTGTGCTAGCTGACCTTTCTAGTTGTAGAGAAGGCTCATCTCTCGGAGAACAGCTCCTCACAATACAGAGGCCAGGGGGATTGTTGAACACTCACTATCTCTTGGCTTTTTTCTTTTTGTGATTCACCATGTTCAGCAATTACTTTTCTTTGACTCTTTGTTTGAGTCTATCTTAAGAAGTTAATACCTCCTGTCTACTGCCCAGCTCTGATGCTAAAGATTTTACTTTTGAAATAAAAGCTAAGTTAAACAAAGCCTGATCTATAGGCACAGGTGCACATCTGCAAGCTGCACATGCCAGTGATATTTCATTCAGGTCGAGCGCTGAGAAGAACGAATTACTCCCAGCACTTATTTTGTGCTGCTTAAAAATATATAGATTTTGAAAAACGTATCATTTCAAACAACTTTTTTGTGTTTGATTAAAAATTTTTTCTATCAGCAGTGACTGATTTGAATGCATGTTATCTTTGGCTATGCAAGTAAAATAACTTCTCTCTCTAACAAAGAAAATAAATCATGCTGCAGTTTCTTTGATGGCATCACAATAAATGTCTCAATTTGATCACTTGTAACAGTCTTAATCAATGGAATAACTTGCATTTAAGTTGTTCAAACTAGTGGGATCAGATCAACAGATTCCCTTTCCCACGTCTAATTCTGTCCAGCAGCACATGCTTGTAAATGTCCATGAGCTAAAATAGCAACAAGTGTACAGCACAGCTATTCTTAATACCTGTGCAGGTAAATAGTGAGGCTTGAAACAGAAAGTGTGTGTCATTGTCTGTAATCTTATGATACCCTAGGCTGCACCTAAACAGTATTTTATTTCAATGGTGCGTCATTTCTTTTTAATAAGCTTAGACAAATAGGAACATCAAACAACTAATAAAATAAAAATGCAGGATTTCTATTACCCTTTTGTCCATAGGAAAATACTAACATTGGTAAAAAGACAAAGAAAAAGGGTGTGCTGAAGACAAATACTCATTAAATCCAGTTTGGTTTACAGGGATGGAGGAGGGGCACTTTCCCTACATGAAGATGAGGTAATCCCATAACCCAGGACAATTCTACTCTCCACTGGCTGCAGGCACTAAACATCCAATATTCCCATCAAACTGGACATTTTACATCTTCACCATTACTCCAACATCCCTCCAAGTCAGCCCTGTACATTTTGTGTGTTTGTGTTACTCTTTCCCCATTCTGTTACTTATCTTTGTATTTTTGCCCAAACATTGGCTTCTGGTTGTTTGTGAGACGGTGTTGATTCCCTGATGTGAAAACTGGAGAGAAGGTGTTGGTCTTCAGATGTAAGATGTGGATTTACTAGACTGACAAGCATGAGCTCAGAAACTCATTACCACCCTGTTGAGAGGAGCGGTTGCCTCCCACCCAAAGTGCAAACCTGCAGGCGGAATGGGAGAGGTCAGACTGTGTCAAGGTCTTATAAAAGAAGAATGATCTTCTGTGTTGTAAAGCTTCTGTGGGAGATCGTTTAATGTCTTTATGTCTCACTTTTATCTCAGATCAACTTATGAAAGCTCAAAGACTTCAAGTCAGATGCAACAGAAAGTGTGAGTGTGTTTTTAATGAATACATTCTACTGTAGATTTTCTAACACCAGGCGTACACAATGTAAAAATAAGGTGCAAAACCAGCAAAAATTTAAATATTGAGTTTCAGAAATGGCAAAAAAGAAGGTTTTGATAAAGCCAGCTGATATCAAATGAATATAATTATAAATGAATAATGACAGTGAATTTTAAAAAGGCTCAAACGGTATTCATAAAATACCCAAAAGATGTATGTATTTCTTTTGCCAATTTGACTTTGGATAAAACGTTATACCACCTGACATTCTATCATTTAGTAAACACAAGGGGTGTTGTGCGCTCATGGTGTAATAATTCTCATTTCATTGCACGTACAGTACAGATAAATATGGTGAATTTTTTGAGCTCAGAAATGCAATATTTGTTATAAAAGAGCAACCGTAAGATCAGTTGTAGAATGTCCGTCATTGTACTGGGAGAAGTCGGTTCGATTCCCACTGGGCCCATGCCTTAGTGTCCCTGGAGAAGACACCTAACCCCTATTTGCTCCCCCCATTGGTGCCGTCATGGCTGCCTGCTGTGGTGCAATGCAGCAATGAGGTATGAATTTAGTATGTTTTCAAAAAAATGCTTATAAATAAATCTATTTGAGTTTTCTTCTATTTTTGACATCTAGAATTCTACCAAGCAGCAAGTTCCACCTCTGTTCCACCAAGCGGCTGTTCCAGTGCCAACTCATCCAACTCAGCACCACTTAGCAGCTGTTCTGAAGCTGGTTTGGAGCTCTCTTTTGGACTACTTGGAGCACTACCGGACACAGGCATATTATAGAAATGAATAAAGTATACTGAATCTAAAAACATTTTTACTTTGAAGCATTTACATTGAAATGGCACTGCATATTGTGGCTGAGCTTAAGCACGGGCGTATATACTGCAAAAACACTTCCTGCTTGTGTTAGAATGTAGGCGTGGAGGATAGCAAAAGGCAAAGAATACTTGGTGTTCAAACAGTATCCGAATACTGGTTGGGAGAGCTTGCAAATTACCCAAACATGTAAGCATCATTCTTTTATATGTAGGAAAAACTTTCAAAAATCCTGATAGAATCCTCCAAAAAGTTTATTTAGCATTCAACCTCCCCTTTAAACTAACTATGCTTTAACTTTCCAATTAAATTGAAAATGCTTCATTAATCCCGAAGGGAAATTTGAGTGATGCAGTGCAAACAGAAGAATCAAAAGAAGAACACACAAGAAGAAAAGAACAACAATCAAAAACGTATTGACATACTGTATGTACAATGGAAAACTGTTGCAAATATATGCAATGGCGGTTACAGCCTGGAGGATGAAAGGCTAAAAAGTCTGATGGAGGACGACAGGAATGATTTTCTGTACTGTTCCTTTGAGCAGCGGGGTTGCAGGAGCCTGATATTGAAGCTGCTCGTCTGTTGGTCCAGAGAGTCATGAAGGGGGTGGAATGGGTTCAGCAAAAATGACAACAATTTTGCCGTCATTCTGTCTCTCGACCCCTCCTCCATACAGGCGATGGGTGAGCCAACCACAGTCCCAACTTTTTAAATTAGTTTGTTGCTGTCCTTTGTTTTTATTTTTTTTTTTTTTTGTTTATTTTGAATTACTCTATTCATCCCTCACCGGGGAAATTTGTTTGCTGCACTCCTTACACCGCAGCAGGCTGCCCTTCAACGGCGCCAATGGTGGGAGAAGTGGGGGTTAGGTGTCTTCTCCAAGGACCCTAGACGTGCTCTCCGTGGGACGCGAACCCGCGACCTTCCGGTCCGCGGGCGAACGCGCTAACCACGCGGCCACCGTCTCCACACCACCTATTTTATAGCAGCTCTCTGGCAGACCACAGCCAAGAACAGGACACTCTCCATGATGGACTTGTAGAAGTGATCTATGGATTACACAGCCTGCAACTCAACCCAAATCAACTCAAATTTTGCTATAGTTTTTGTGTATGCGTGTGAGGACCAACTGTTATGAAACCATCTCTGGCTGCAGTGCCATGTTCTTTACGTAGCAAAAGCAGAAACTTCTAGCTTTAACATTTTAACTGATCTCTCTAACAGTGCTTGTTGCATGTTTACAGCATCTTTAGGTCATGCACACAAATGGGAGATTTCTGATCATTTCCTAGTTTAACTACATGATAATGTGTTGCTAATTGTTTTCAGAGTACTGCCAGTTTTGTTTTTTTGTTGAGGATAGATTTGAATTTGCAAAGTCTTCTGAGTGTTGCCCCCTTTGCTTTAAGTGAAACTAGATTCATTCCACATTTCTACATGGGGGATGGGTTCTGTTGCGTGTGAGATGTCTTTTGTCTCTTTGCTTACTGTACATATGAATAGGCTGAACCGGAATGTCCAATCTCATGCATGTCAATTGTCTGAGGCTTGAGTTAAGGAGCAGACTCCTCTGCTTGTGTGGATGTGGACAATGGAGCCAGAGAACACAGAGAGGATGTGAAAGAAGAGCAATGCAATGATCAGGAAGAGATGAGCTATCCCTAACATGGTAGTGTGAAAGACTCAAAGCGAGAGAGACAGGGCATGAAGATGACAAAAACGAGGGGGAAAAGACACACAAATTAGAATAAATACCATGATATTCCATTTCTGAGACTAATCCAAACCTTCTTCAACCACCACCTGCTCTTCCCTAAGCACATCCTGTCATTTAATGCCTAATCTCTTCATTCAAAGTACTGTGTTTGCTAACCATTGTCTCAGCTCGCTTCAAGCTGTGGTCAAGAGGTGGTCAAAAGTTCGCAGAGTATGTAAAGAACCGGGGACATGGTGTGTGAACTCGCCCCACCAAGAAGCTGTCTGTCAAGAAGAGCGAGCTAGACGCAAAAGTTAACTTAACAACTTCTGCAATGAACGGGAAGAATATGAAAAGCAAGACAATCATCTCAGAAAAATGGTGTCAAATTTAAAAGAAACAGTTACAAAAAAAGATGTTTTGAAAAGTTGTAAAGACAAACAGCATCACGAACATGATGACTATGACTCCACCAAATTAATGGTGTTAATTAGGACGTACGTCACTATTACATGTAACTATGACTTCATTTGCTAATTGTTTGTTAACAGAAAACAGCAAAGGCTGCCCAGAGAATCATTTTTTTTCTCATGTATATTAATAAAAATCAATCAGATGATTCCCAACATCTGTTTTTTTCAGATGTGTATGTGTTCTCTCCCATGACTGAACTAAATGCTCTCTAATTGAAAGCTAAATGGGTTCATGGGAGATGAAAACCATCAAAAAAGCAGACTGCATGACACCAACTGACTCTCAATCAAAACAGCCTGAAGACTAGCTTATACAAACAAGAGATCTGACAAAATCTGAAGCGGTAATCCTTAAAAAAAGTGTTAGTTCATTCTTAAACTAGAAGATCAATCCAGGCTTCTGAATAAGCTCATGTGCATGAGTAGTCAAAGATAATTGCACTGCAGAGGCGATGAGGGCGTGGGCAATTTTCAAATGAACTCAGAAGGTCATGAGGAAAGACATGGTGGGTGTAATGTAAAGATGTTTCAGGTGAGCACTGTTGCTTCTCCTTTATCATTCCCTGTGAGGATGTCCTGGCAGTTTTATGAGCAGGATGTCCTGTGTCAGCTCAGGGGAATGATTTTCCTTTTTCAGGCCTCAGGCTTTAAACTGCTAAACTGCCCCACATATCCTCAAGGAGATTGGGCTAACTTGCTTTATGTTGTATTTTTTTTTTTTCCCATATTGGCATTTGTTAACTGACTCACTAACAAAGCCACTAATTCTCATTATAGACAAAAACAAGCTTTAATTCTTCAGAAGTGGTGTGTTAGAGCTCTGAAGTAGGACATCAAAAGAGCGGTGAGAGTGACAGCTGGTCCTCCTCTCGGTCAGGCCCCCTGATAAGATCAGAGTGACAGGAGGACATAGAACCCAACAGGTATCTCTCTCCCACCACAGCAGCCTCCGTGCTGCTTCCATATGGCCTCTAGAAAAACCCACACCTACTTGCATATCAATCCTGTTTCTTCTCAGAGACACATCTCTGTCTGTGCCAATTATTTCTTTTAACATGCTGAAGTCCATCTTCAGAGCCAAAACCCATAAAAGGACTTTATCTTCATTTTTCACTGTTGTTATCTCTCTGTCTTCTACTTGTCTGTTCTTTACATGTTATCACTCTATTTCCACAAATGGCCACAAACCCACAGGGAAGGTTCACAATAAACATCTGAAACAGCAGCTTCAGACTCTAAATAAAAAGTACCAACTATTTTTTTAATTAAAAAATCCTTTGGTTTTTTTCTGATAATTTGTTAGTTTATTTGGGTAAATGTTTTGTTCTGATCTCCCTGTTTAACGGCTGCTTGTAATCGAGGTTTTTCCATTTTAAATTATTTTTGTGAAAACAATGATAAATTTTCCAAAGCATGGGAAGACGGTCCAATTAGACATGATTCAGTGGGGGGAAGGAGCTTGTTACACGGGCGACTGCAGCATTTCCTTGGGGTCACTGGCTTGCTGTTTGGTGTGTTTGTCTCTGTCTCACAGGTATAGTTGTGGTTAGCTTGCACAGTCTCATCTGAGACAGGTCCAAGCTTGCAAGTGCAGCGGAAAAACCTAAGTGAGACAAACTGCAAGTGATTAAAAAATGTTCTTCACTTTTTTATTTAAACGTTTAACAAAGTCTCTCTGCTCACTTTTCTAGATGTTTTTCAAAGCCAAAACCAAACAAATCCCAATAAGTTTAGCAGACAAATGTAATTTCAGCTGGCTCCTCTAATACATTGCAGAACACCCCGAGGTCTTGGCTCTGAGCTAGTTTGGACAGGACGGCCCCTCTCTCATCGCAGGGGTCAGGGGTTATGAAAGGAACAGGCTTATCCTTCATGCAGTATCAAGTCACTCCAGCTAAAGGATACACAATGACGACAGACTGCTTAAAACAGCTTTCACCAGCAAGATATGCACAATCCCTCCAGTTTAGCAGCTAATATAAACATAGCATATACTTTGCCCAAAAATGATCCAACCAATGAAACTTAATATCAGCATGTTTGTTGTGCTGATCCAGGAAGAACTCATATGTATATATAAACACAAATATGCCTTCATAAAGCATGAAGGCAACAAAAATATACAGCAAACTGTCTGAATATTTACTTTTATAATTCTGAAATCAAGTAATGTTTTTGAAGAAAGACAAGGACAATTTACAGTGTGACACGCACACACAAACACACACACATATACAAAATGTACCTCTCGGGCCAAAATGATTCAGTACAAATATCCTTACATATCTGTATTTGTCTTCTGAATTACCTATTTCCGATGGGATTACAGGGGGTGCCAGAGCCTATCCAAGCTGATTTGAGGCAAGAGGCAGGGTACACTTCGAACAGGTCACCAGTTTGTCGCCGGGCCACACACACACAACCATCCACACACACTCATTCCTTGGAGTAATTTTCTAGCAGCCAATCAACCTGAAATATATATTTTTGGAGGGTGGGAGGAAACTGCTGTACCCCAAGAAAACCCATGCATACAAGGGGAGAATATGCAAAGTTCACACAGAAAGGCCAGTGTTCCAAGCCTCGTCTCCACTCTGGGACTCGAACCTCAACATTCTTGCTGTGAGGCCACTGTGCTAACCACTGCACCACTGTGCCGATACTATGGATATATATACATAATTATATACAGTACATAAATGTACATATATGATTCATCTATATCAACATAAATATGTCCAAAGTTCTATTTGTGTGTGGCACTGTTTAACTTGTGTTAAATTCAGTATTCAGACACTGCTGTAAGCCCAGCATCTTTTTAGGGATACCGGGCGAGCCATAAGCCACCCAGTAGAAATACTGGTTGTCAAAACCAGGAAGTGATCGACAGACTGAGGGCCAGTTGTTTTTGCTCACCATTCAAAAGTGATTGGCTGAGGTTTTCAATGTCCTACAGACTGCTCAGTTTATTAGCGCATGCCTTTTTTTTAAATTTTATCTCATCTGTCTATAACCACGAGTCCAACTAATGAAGGCAGATTTGAGTGTTATTACAAAAATTGAATTTATAAAGTTCTTCCATACCGCCTGACCATAAGTAGTCTAAGATTCTATTCAATTCTATTCGTACAGATCAATGTCACAAAAATAGTCTCAACAGGCTTCACATTGTAAAGTGATAACAAAGAACTATAAAAAGGGGCATACACAAATACACAAAAAATAACTAAACAATTTTATGGCATTCCTGCCGTAGGTATATTTGATCTCAAGCTGAGCAGGTCAAAAATTGGCGATGAGGTTTGATATTGCTGTTTGTCAATAAAACCCAAATAAATTAATGTTTGAAGCCTAATGCAAAATGTCTTAACAAAGCAAATTGTGTCTGTATCTGCCAAGATTAGAACATATGCAACAGATGTCATAAATTGGTTTAACATAGACAGATGATTCCAGATGCTATTATTTGATTAATTATGTTGATTTGAAATCTTTAGACAGTTCCTTTTCACAATGAACCTAAAAGCTAACATATGGCAAACTACTCTTTATCTTTCCCCGCTGTTAGCACCTCTGTTTCCTGGTATAAATATGTTAAAAGGGTGGCAACTTAACTTCCCTTTATGGCTCTTAAGATAAACATTAACACCTGATGGTGAGTGTGTTTTTAGATAAACTGAGTTGATCATTTAGAGTTTCTCTTTTTCAAATAAAAAGATGTTTTTAAGAATAAACACTATCATAAATTAGCATTTGCTAATGTATCATGATGATAACAGCAAAGAGGTAGATGGATCTTTGAAATCTGAACTGCGTCTTAACAAAAGTCTATTCGATGACATGTGGACGATATGTTTATATGGGGTGTGTGCTGAGGCTGTAAATCACCACGGGCCTGCAGTAAGGGAAGGTGACAGTCTATCAGGGGCCCCATGTGTTTTTAGAGTGAAAGGGGGCTATTTGTGGGGGGTAAATTCTGTCACTTGGGGAGAGGTTGACCAGGCAGGCTTGACCCCAGAGTTTCTTTGAACAAGATGACACCGGTGACACTTGGGGCTGGTTTGCTGAGAGATTTCCACATCAAGTACACTACAAAAGATTTGCTACTGAGATGTAATACAATGATTAAAATTTTGAAAAGCCATTAAAATTTTTTAACCAAACTCAACCACATTATCAGGTTACAGTGAACACTCAGCAGCTGGGTCTTTTTTTCACCAAAGAAAAACGCACATATGGTTTTCCTATAAGGAGTCTGGACGAATGTTAAAACCCAACAAACTTTTGCTAACACTTAGCAAGAGAGACTGGCTGACTTAGAAAAACTCCACACGTTTATTAGAACTACTTTAGAGTATTAGAAGTCTATGCTTCTCTGGGGTAGAGGTAATGAAGTACTCCAAATTCAAAACAACAATTACTAGGTTTTTCTTGGGAGCTCTGCACAATGTGACCTCAGTTAGGATTACGCAGGCACGCTAGCTCATGGCGCCACTTAACAATTGCTATAATCATTAAATAAATAAGGCACAAGATTTCCAGATAGGATGACGAAGGACTCCGCTGGCTCCTGTTGGGCTGCTCTTTAGCCAGCGTTCAACCTTATATGATACCCCCACTATTATGGGTCCCTTGAAGATCTATTTTATTGATCATAGTTGCTGGAGCTGTAGTTGGATCAATGCCCATCCTCTTTCACTGTTACAACCGGTGCCAGCTTCACATCCTTTAAGAACATGATTTATGTCAGAGAAAGGCCCCCTCCATGGAGTGCAGATTTGGATTTCCTCCTTTCTTGTCAGGAGGGCTATAAACTAAAACTAAAAAGGAAAAAAGAAAAAAAAAGGTGAGGAAGAAGCAGGAAGAGACAGTCCAGCTCTGTGGTGATCTGGTGTCCAGCTGACCTGTGCTTACAGAGAAGATTAGCCTTGACAGTTGTTTCTGGAGTGAAAGGGTGTAATCTAAAGCTGCCTGGAAATCCTCAGTGAGCAACATAAAAGCCGGAGCAGGAACTCTGTGTAAAAAAACACCCCACACCCCAGATTATTTGGCCAAGTGTCAAAGCTGCAGAGCAAAGATTCCCCGGGCAGATTTAATGGTTTACATTCAAGTTTTTATCTTCAGATTCCTTCTGATTTATGTATGCCTTTTAGCTAAGAGTGGATTCTTCTCTACACGAATCTGTCCATGTTGTGAGAAGCAGCTTGTTGTGGTGATGTGAGAGACATTGGCACATAATGAGCCAAAGCTGGCCCCCCTCAGACAGAAGACCACCACGTGGACATCTCTCTGTGTGTATCCGTCTAACAAACATGCTGGCTCTTGGGGAAATTCACTTTATGTTGTCATGGCAGTCGTCCAAACACAGTGGGGATGTATTTAGAAGCTTAGTATTTCCTCTGTTTACCAAGTGTCCTGGCAGTTCTGCAGAGATGCTGGTCTCCACAACAGCATCACTGACTGTATGGACTAAACCCACAAGATAACAAGAAAAGCTAATCTGAAATGACAATATTGTGCAAGGTCTGAGCCACTGTGTCACCTTTTCAACACAGAGCTTGGAATGTTCCCGACAGACAGCTCATGATCAGGTCTTAGCTTAGGCATCACTTCAGTCTATGGAGCTCAACATTTCGCACCTTCTAATTCAGATAAGACACCTCTGTGTCATAAGTGGATTTGTCAACCAGGAAACGGGGCTGTATTTATAGAGGGATCTTAGGAAGGGACAGATCTAACCTGTTTTAGACTGGCATCATCTAATAATACATCAAACTGAAACTGGGTTGGAAGTCTAATACCCTCTGTCTGCTCACCTACTTCCTCCCTGATTATGCTGTCAAAATTGAGTTGGGTTTTTTTTAACAAATAGTGAGAACCTAATTTGTCAGCATTACATAAGAGTCCTGGACTTTAAAAGCACACTTAAGAACAAGATTAAGTTTTTTATTTTTCAGCTAATAAGTGAAATAAATGTCACTGTGCTTGTTGTTACTGTCTGACGTAGTACCGGAGCTGTATGGCCTCATGCAGTTTGAGACAATAGTCTGCGATTGGGTTGTCCATTTTATTAAACCACAATTTATGGTCCACTAAATATGCAAAGCAAGTAGATTAAGTTAGTGAATAAATTATGTGTGAGATGCTCCAAATGCAAATGCTCTGCTCTGAATTGTATAAAATATGTGCAAGCCATTTTGTACCTTTCTTAAGCTATTTTGTAGCATTAACATAGAAAAATCATTTAACTTGTGATTAAAACAGAGAGATCATTGGTCAGACGTACTGTATGTGGTCAATTTCTTTAACATTTTAATTAACTGACATATATAATTTTCTGTCACCCTCACTGTGTTTATATACTGATACAATTTACATTTTGAATTGAAAAAAAAACTAATGCAAAAACTTATCTGATGCAACCTTGTTACAATCTTACATTGGTTAGAGTTTCAACAACATATTCCATTTTAAACTGCATGATTGGGTTGTATCAGAGAAGCTTTTAATTGCTTTTTTAATAGAAAGTTTAAATAAGTTTTTCTTAGTCTTTAAGAACATTTCTCATGGCTATCAAAAAGGTTAATGTGCATATCTAACAAGGCGTGGTTGCATAAAAATAGATAACAATTATAGGCGAGTGAAAGCAAATTTACTTTAGCTGAGAACAAAGCAAGAAAAAAAGAAGCAACTTTTTATTCTAGAAAAATACAAAAAAGAATATACCTTGCAAGATTTTTACAGTGTGATTGTGTAATTTTAGTGAGAGTTGAGGAATATGTTTGTGGCAAGAATGCCCCCGCCACGAAAATCACAACGCCACCTTGGGACCCGCACCCAAGGACTCCCAAAATTGCACAGGTTCAAACATTCACTGGAGTCTGAGACAAGGTTCCACAAAATCAAATTTATTTAAAAACAAGGGAATGCGCAACTCCACATAATCTGGAAACCTAAAAACAGATAAATAAAGTAACGCTTACCAGTGGGGATTATTTCGAGGGGGGGGGGGATCCCCGGCACACGTGGAGAAAACACAGCACAGCAAAAAAACACACGTGAATTGAATACATGCAACATGCAAAGAACACAAGGGGGATCCACCCAGTAAAACCACAACCCCACTGGAACGTTTTCAACTAAAAGTCAAACAGGTTAAAACGGTTAAAATACACAAAAAGAAAGAAAACTTGTTAAAACAGGTTAAAACAGTTTAAGATGAATAAAAACATTTCCATCGCTACTCTTAAAAGAGCAGCTGTAAAGCAAAGCAGCAGCACGTCCACCTGCGTCCTGCAGCGCCGAGCCCCTTATTCAGTCCTTAATTCAGTCCTAAAAGCAATATAGAAAAGGATTAAAAATATTGATATATATTTTTAATTCTAAATACTGACCTGTAAGAACATCTGAAAGGCAGCTTGGACGTCTCAACTTTGTCAGTGGGTCGGTCGCACTTTACTATGGGAGGACATTATTAGCAGCCGGCCAATCCACCACCAAACTAAGATGTTTTGTTTACTTACCGGCCACCCTTTTACAGAAACCATGCCACGACAGATCTACCTTCCTTCCCGGAAGTCGTGCCTCTAAGGGTGTGCCGGAAGTCCGCCCTTAAATAGTATCCTACTACCCGTGGATTGGCCAGCTGCTCCCAAGCAATAATGTCCTATTGCCACAATCTACCCCTCCTTTTAAATCGTCGCCCCGACGATGAGAGACAACTCCTTATTTCCAAGGCCTAAAGATTGATGTTCCAGCAAAAGTACTGGAACTAACAGCCCTGTTGTCTACCTGTCCCTTCACTGACCTGGGAAAATGATGCACATTCGAGTGGTGGCCAGCTGTTGATCTAGAAGATCTTCTAAGCTCTATCTCACTCACCTCAGCCGGGTGAGACAGACAACTTACAGCTGGACTCTCGGGAAGTCTGACTTGGGACCCAGAGGGCACCCTAAGCAAAGTAGGCTGGATCATGGTTACACCTGCAGTGGCCTCAGAAGTTGGTCTTAGGGCAAATAAATCATATTCCCCATCGTCTTCATCTGCTATAGGCTGCTCCGACGGGGGTGGATTAACTACCAGAGTTTCAGTTGGCAAACTTTCTCTGACCCAGGCAGAGGTGTCAAGTAACGAAGTAAGAATACTTCGTTACCTTACTCAAGTAGAAAATCTCGTTATCTCTACTTTAACGAAGTAATTATTTTTTTGTCTACTTTTTACTTTTACTCGCTACATTTTTATACAATTATCTGTACTTTTACTTCGTTTTTTTTTCAAAAAGTAGTCGCTACTATCGCCATTTTGTCACTGTTAAAAATAAAGAAAAAGTCAGTAAAACCAATCGGATCATTCGCGCCATTCAGTTTGAATGTGATTGGATGAGCCTAGTCAACGCAATCTCAACGCAACTTCCTGTTGCTCCATCTCCGACATGAGACACACAGGACCACACAACGAAGAAGGACGGGACTCCTAAAGCAAAAATGAGCCAGCCATCGACGAGCGCGGATACCCGGGATCGGGACAATAAACAAGAGGATGAGACCCAAAAGGAAACTGGTTTAGCCCACCCATGGCCTTATTTGAAAGAGATTTTTGACTTTGTTGAGCGAAAAAACGATTCATACAAAATGCTTTGCAAACTCTGCCTTCCAAAGAAACACAAGCTCATGGCGTTCAAAACTTCGCCTTCAAATTTGAGGAAACATGTCGAGGTAAGCTGAAAACATATTACTAACCTAATAATGATCAACCTAGTTAAATCGTAGTACGCCATGCGTACGGATTTCGCCTTGCTAGCTATGGCGAGCTGCATGCTAACACTTTGTCTTTACTTCCTGGTTCTATTTTATTTCGTAACCATTGAACTGTGTTTGATTAGCTCTCTGTTAAATTATTGTTTAGAGTTTTGATTGTAAGATGTTGTGTGATTTAATATTGTTGTTTTGTGTAATACTGTTTTAATATTAAGTGGACCGACTGCTTTAACAATGAGATAGAAATGCATGCAACACTCAGTAACAACTGAGAGCAGGAACTTTAGATGTGTTCGAGATGATTTGCGCATTTCATGGATTTCAGATAAGACCAAGCATTGCAAGGATCGGGGAAAAGCCCCTGGAAGTCTATGAGAAAACAGTTTCTTCTTATTTTAGAAAAACAAGATCAGAAAGTTAACATTTACATACATCCGCTTTAAAATTTTTACACAATAAATTTACTAATTTGTTGAAGAAGCGCAACAAGTCAATACGTGTTCAAGTTAATTTCAGTTTTTGTTTTTAGACTTCATTAAACAAAAACACAGACAGTAAATTATTTACACCGTTCATTAAAAGTTACAATCAATTTTATTGTAATGATTTACTTGCATAACTTTGAAACAATTATTTAATAAAATTGAGATAAAATTTCAAACCTCATTCTTAATATTGAGCAGTTTTTAGCTCTTTAAAATATTAACAAATCTACCATTTTTTCTTATTTCCTGATTTGCGAAGCTGTAATGTAAACATTAAATGGAAGATTTTCTTTATTATTATTATTGTTGATTCAATTATATACTAGTTTAGTTACTGATGCAATGAATGAGTTTTAAATCCTAGAGATCCAGCAGATTTCAGTGTGTGAAATCGCTTAAGAAACAGACACATTTTTACATTAAAGGGCCCATCTCATGCAAAAGTGACTTTCCAGAGTTTTCTAGCTTGTAAGAGTGATGTCCGGGCCTTGTATATGTCACCAAAGGGCTTTCTAGATTGATTTAGCCCGTTTTTCTGTGGATTTCTGGTACGCTCAGACAAAACAACCAATGAGCAGATGTCTAAAGTATGACGCATTTTGACGTAGCCCGGACGGACTTCGCACACGCCCCCCTCCTCACCACCCGCCCTCCTCACCCGCCTCCACTCCGGCCTTACGCCCTCACAAACTCACTTTCAACGTCCGATATACAGGCTGGTTCGCTGCTCTGCCTCTTTTTTATTTTCTTGCTTGAACACGCTTTTTAGATTAATCGACATGATAAAATCTTATTTCAGACGCTACCAAACCGCTACGCACGGGTTTACGCCCGCCTTCCCCCTCCCGCTCAGAGATGGGCGGAGGAATAGCGGCTCAGTGAGAGCAGAGGGCGGAGCTTGTACTTTCTCAGGATGGGCGGAGGGATGAGCAGACCCGGCCTTTCATAGTTCCGGGTCTGTGACTGCGCTCCACCAAATCGATATATTTTCATAACTATGATGTAATGCATGTTGCAAACCCCACATTTTGCGTGTGTATGTGCAGAGGATACAATGTGGAAAGAGTTGTTTTGCATGAGATGGGACCGTTAATGTATGCTTTATTAATTTAATAACATTCACACAGAATGATACTGTGAAGGTTTTGTAAAAACACAACTGCATCATATATGTTGGTCTGATATTTATTAACATGTAACATAATTCTTATGAAACACAGTCTTATGATTGTATAATTATTAGTATCCTAACTCAAATCACATTTTCTCACATATAACCAAGCTCACCTACTCCACATCTTGTTTTGGCTTGTGGTTCTTGAAGTAATGTCAAGATAGTAGCATAGACCAGTGGAACCAATCCCTAACTGGTGGGTTTACTTTCATCCATAAACTTCAAGCATGACATTACTACCACAGTACAAGATAATCTGAGTTTGTGATTCCAGAGAAATGACACAACTCTCAATATGCCTTTACTTTCTCCACAGAAGAAACACCCCACAAAGCTGGAAAAGTACATCCAACTAACCCAAAAAAGGAGATCATCCACACAAGATTTGTTGGCTCCGCCCATAAAGCAATCAAAGTTGTGGGAGAATCAAAGAGTCTCCCAGGAAAGTGTAGACAAGGCAGTCCTGAAGTTTGTGGTCTAAGGCTTGCACCCACCCCACATTGTCCAGCAACCATGTTTTATTGATCTTGTTCAGCAACTTCAGCCGAATGTGAATGTTATGACACGCAACACTCTTGTGAATAAAGTTGCAAAAGCCTCAGCGGAGATGAAGATAAAAGTCAAAGCGGTTCTCGGTGAAGCTGAGTATATCGCAACTACTGCAGATTGCTGGACCACACCGCCGCAGCTTTATTGGGGTCACTGCCCATTGGTTTTGCTCACAAACAATGCAAAGATTCTGTGCTGCCCTTGCCTGCAAACAACTAAAAGGATCTCATAATTTCTCAACCCTGGCTGGAGCCCTAAATGACATTTACACAGAATACAATATAAGAGAAAAGATTGTACGAACAACAACTGATAATGGGTCAAACTTTTTGAAGGCCTTCAGAGTGTACGGGCAGACAGAAGAGAACGATATTCAGTTTGATGGAGACGGTGAGGAAGGAAATGGTGGTGGCCAAAATGATGAATGTGATGAAGAGGAAACCACAGAGGGTGAATTCATTGACACTGGAGCACTTTTGGATGAAGATGATTTCGTAGAATTCCAGTTACCCAAACACCACAGATGTGCATGCCATCTCCTCAATCTAGTCTCCACAGTTGATGCCTCAAAGGCAGAGGACAGTCCAGTGTACAAGAAAATATCAAGGTCCACATTTGGTAAATCTGCTAGTCTGTGGAAGTTAAGCTCAAGATCAACAACTGCAGCTGAAGTAATCGAAGACTACTGCAAACTGCAACTTGTAAGGCCAGTTCCTACAAGATGGAATTCATTCTTCTCAGCCGTTGAAAGACTAGTGAGAATAATAAAAGAAAGGGGTGAAGTGGCACTTGCAGCTGTCTGTAGTAAACTAAACATACCCCAGTAAGTGTTTTATTTGCCTTTTAATTAACGTGATTCAACAATTTTCTACTTTTGTACATTAACTAAAGTGTTGCTCTTAAAATGTCTATTAAAAAGACAGAAAATTATCAAAACTGTTATCAGAACTGTGAAAAACAAACACAAATTTAATTTTAGCAGGCTGAAAGTTTAGTTTGATAAATTGCAATACATACCTAATTAAAACACCACAGTAAAACCCAAGTTACTTGTCAAGTCTTTTTTAATAAATTTAGAAAACAAAGTAATTTATCTGAATAATTTATTTTTCAAACTTTTTGAGAAAAGTTCTTTCACCCTAGCAGCAGAACTATGTAAGAGCACAGAGGGAATTAATGTGTTTAAAATGATTGTAAACTAAAAGTTTTTCATTTTGTTCTTCCCTACTTGTTTTCACACTGAAAAGTATCAATAAGAATACCGACGAAATATCAAATACAAAGCGGTATGAGGAAGAGTAGAAGTATTGATAAAATGGCACCAATCCCTAGTGAACAATCTTTTTTTCTGAGATTGAAGTTGTATCAACTCGGATGAATCTTTTATATTATTTTATTTTCCTTTTTGTATTTGTGCAGGTTTACACCAGCAGAACTTGCATTTCTCTCAGAATATGCAAAAACAATGAGTCCAGTTGCTAAGGCACTTGATGTTCTTCAAAGTGAAACCAGCGTGTAGATGGGATGGTTGGTCCCTACCATAACTCTGCTGAAGAATAAACTACAGCATTTATGTGGATCTACCAAGTTCTGTGAGCCTTTGATTGCTGCCCTTCTTTTAGGCCTTGATAAACGGTTTGGAGAGATGCTTGCTGACCCAGAGCTGATAGCCTCTGCCATTCTTGTTCCTAAGTTTAAGACCTGCTGGACAAGTGATCAAAATGTCCTGAAACTTGGTAAGTGCTCAACTGTCCTGTAATTCTTTGAATTTCTTTGGAGCCGCTGGAATGAGGCTGACATTTTATTTATTGGCACACACAAGCACACATAATAGCCATTGCACATTACAGTAATTTTACAATAGTCTTATATTATTTCATCTGCACTAACTTTTTGTATTATAATTTATTCTGCAGGCCTTGATTATATTAGAACACACTTGAAGGTTCAGGTCGGGAATCTCGCCAGCGAGAGCTCTGTTTCATCTGAGGAAGACGACTTGTTTTCCTCTTTAAAAAAGACTAACCCTCTTGAAATGACACATCAACTGGATGCATACCTTGGGTGCCCAGGAGACACATCAGAAGTCTTAAAATGTTTTCCTGCTGTATTCCAGCTGTCACGCAGGCTGAATGTGGCACTCCCAGCCTCAGCAGCCTGTAAAAGACTGTTCAGTGTTGCCGGACTCGTCTTCTGCCCGAGAAGAGCACGAACTGTCTCAAAGAACTTTGAGAACCAGCTGCTTTTGAGGCTTAACAAAGCCTTTTGGTAATTTTTTTTTTTGGCAGTGATGCAGAGTGAAATTTGGTAGCTGCAGGAATGTTGCTTTTTGCCCTATTTGTGTTAATAAACATTTGAGTGTGTTCATTAATTTCCAATAAAGGTTGTTAAGAAAAAAATGTTTCTGATTCATAAAGTTTCACACCACAACACTGAATCATTTAGTTATTATATTCTGCTCCTTGAAGCATGTGATAATGGTTAAAAACATGTTAACATGCTTTTGTTAACAATATTCCATTTTTTCTGAAAATTACTTTTACTTTTTTTACTTTAAGTAGTTTTAAAATAGGTAACTTTTTACTTTTACTTAAGTAGAAAACTTGAGTTGATACTTCTACTTTTACTAAAGTTGTTTTTTAACTCGGTATTTATACTTCTACTTGAGTAGAAAATGTTAGTACTTTTGACACCTCTGGACCCAGGCCTTTAAAAGGGAACGATGCACATGTCGGACTTTCTCCTTATCAGTTAAGGGTGCAACAGTATACACTGACCCACCTTCTCTTGGTGGTTTCACAATTTGATGCACCACTGGGCTCCACAGGTCGTGGATCTTATGTCGCCCTCTAATTCCCAGGTCCCGCACCAACACTAACTGACCTTCATTCAAAGGGGCACCCCGTACATGCTGGTCATGATTACGTTTTCGACGGTCCGCAGCTAGTCGCAAACGTTCCTTAGCCCCTTCAAATGCTAATTCTAGGCGAGTCTGATGTTCCACGATCCACTCACTGACGCTGCCTCTAACGGGGTCCCGAACCCTCCCCAACAAAAATCAATGGGTAATCGGGGCTCTTGGCCAAACATGAGGAAGAAAGGTGACTCACCAGTGGTTTGATGGGGGGTGGTATTATAACAATACAACACCTGTGGTAAACAGGCACTCCAGTCTCTCTTATGTGATGTAGGTAGGGTCCGCAGCAAGTTATGGAGGGTCCTATTAAATCGCTCTGCCTGACCATTGCCAGCAGGGTGGTATGGTGTGGTACGCGATTTCTCAATTCCATACAAGCTGCATAGCTGTTGGATGAGAGAACCCTCAAAACTGCGGCCCTGGTCCGAATGAATACGAGCTGGAACGCCAAATTTGGAAAACCACTCCTGAACCAGCACGTGTGCCACTGTAATGGCCCTTTGGTCACGAGTGGGAATGGCCAAGGTGTACTTGCTAAAAACGTCGGTCAGCACTAGCACATTCTCCAGACCATTGCGCGCTGGTTCAAGGACAGTAAAATCCATGGCCAGAATCTCATTCGGCCGTGCTGCTGTTAGATGACCCATAGGGCTACGGCCTGCTACTCCGGTGTCTTTGGCAGTTTGGCACCTTTCGCACGCCTGACACCATGTCTGCAGAGAGCCACCTCTGCAGACATACCTGGCCAGTAGCAACGTGTCCGAAGCAGTGCTAATGTCCTTTCTATCCCCTGGTGACCATGTTCCTGATGCATCTGGGTGAGAACTTCCTTTTTCAAAACACTCGGCAACAACAACTGCAACACTAGCTCTGCACCATCAGGACGGTATGTTCTACGGTACCATAACCCATCCTCCTCAATTAGGCGGTCCCATTGTTGCAGTAATGCTAAGGCCGGGGGAGACAACCTTCTCCGCTGCTCAGAGGTTGGCCGCTGCCCTTGCTTCCGAAATGGCAGCACCTCACTCATTACAGGGTCAGCCTGCTGAAGGACTGACAACTCAGTCGGTGTACGCCATGACAATGCAGTCACCGAACCCTGAGTGACACTGTCCGTTTTCGGATGTAAAACCTGCTGCAGCTGTTTGGGAAGGGCAACACCAGGCACCAATATCTCAACGTCTGGTCTGCCTGGTAAGTGCTGGCGAGAAAGTGCATCAGCATTTTTATTACTCTTCCCAGACCTATATTTGATTTCAACATCAAATGAAGCAAGTTGAGCTGCCCAGCGCTGTTCTGTGGCACCCAACTTTGCAGTGGACAAATGACTTAGAGGGTTATTGTCTGTGTAGACTACACACTTATGACCCAATAAGTATTCCCTGAACTTCTCAGTCATGGCCCACTTGAGTGCCACAAATTCCAACTTCATTATACTATAATTTGACATGTTTCGCTCGGTGGGCTTCAGCCCACGACTAGCATAAGCTATTGGCCGGACCTTGCCCTCTTGTTCTTGAGACAAGACTGCCCCAAGACCACCATAGCTTGCATCCACCTCTAAAATAAAAGGCAGAGAGAAGTCAGCATAGGCCAAGACTGGTGAAGAAACAAGGCGTGTTTTTAATGCCTTAAAAGATTCCTCACACTCCGCCGTCCACCTGTCTGTAACTGACATCTCTCCCTTTCTGCGAGACTTCGTAGCCCCACACTCTGCTACCAGCCGATGCAGCGGTGCAGCCAACTTAGCAAACCCTTCCACGAACCGGCGGTAATAACTAGCAAACCCCAAAAATGAGCGTAGCTCAGAAACAGTTTTTGGAGGTTTCCATGCCGCCACTGCTTCCACTTTGTCTGGGTCTGTAGATACTCCCTGATCGGAGATAACATGCCCCAGGTATCGCACCTTTGGTTGGAAAAAACAGCATTTACTTAGCTTCACCTTCAGCCCCTCCTTTTGAAGTCGCCCCAGCACCATATCCAACCTCTCCAGGTGCTGCTGAAGGGTGGAAGAGAAAACAACAATATCATCAAGGTACAGCAATAATGACTGACACTGCTGGTCCCCAAAGATACGCTGCATCAACCTTTGGAAGGTACTGGGGGCATTACAGAGCCCAAAGGGCATCCGGTTCCACTCAAATAACCCAAAGGGGGTGCAGAAGGCAGTCTTTGGTTTGTCTGCTTCAGTGACAGGAACCTGGTTATAGCCACTTGCTAGATCGATGGTGGAAAACCACCTAGCACCTGTCAATGCATCCAAAGACTCCTCAATGCGTGGCAGCGGGAAGGCATCCTTACGGGTCTTACTGTTAAGTGGCCGATAATCGACACACATTCTCAAACTGCCGTCCTTCTTTTTCACTAGTACAATGGGTGAGGCGTAGGGACTACTGCTCTCCCGGATCACTTTCCCTTGAAGCAACTGGTTAATGTGGTCCTTCACCAATTCATACTCTGAGGGTGGAATGCGTCTATAGCGCTGCTTAACAGGGACATCATCCACAAGAGGGATGTCATGGGTGATGAGGTTGGTACAACCCAAATCCCCATCATGAGCTGAAAACACGGAGGTGTAACTTTTCAGGAAGGACCGCACCTGATCTCGCTTATCCTCAGATAGTTGAGACAGTCCCATTGCGTCAATCTGGTCCTGCACTGCAGGACCAGCAGTCTGTGTACCCACACTGGCGGTTTGAGTTGGGACTGCAGTGACACCTGCTGGCAAGTTGATGATATGCACCAGGTTCAGGGTCCCAACAGAAGTGCGGGGATATAGCAACACATCTGTGGAGCCAACGTTAATGACAGGGATATATGCCGTGCCTCTGGTGACTCTAACCAAAGACGGTGAAGCCAGCAGCCCAGCTGGGAGGCCAGAGTCTAAGGGTTCAAACAATACAGTGTTTCCTCCAAAATGCTCTGAGCATGTGGCTATCACAATCTTCACAGTGCCACCAGGAACACGGCAGGGTCTCTTACCCCTTACTCTTGCTACTCCTGCAGCCTCTGATGGGGGTAGCACTTCTGCCTGATGACATTTCTGCAGCCCCTGTAACACAGAAGCTGGAGCCCCAGACACCATTGTAGAGTCAAAAAGTCCCTCCCCATGCTGGCCAAATAACTCCCTGTAGCACTTCCGAATGATATTCATACCTAGAACACCAGGCACCTGAGGTAGCTTAGCTTCCGTATGATCTCGAACCACAAGGATACCGCAGTGGGGCATCAATTTTCCACACAGCTGTACACTTAACTCCAGATAGCCCACATATGGAATAGACAAGCCATTAGCTGCTTTTAACTGAAGCCAATTACAAGTTTGGAGTCTGTCTTGACCCCACGACTGAAAGTGTTCCTGAAAAAAACTTTCTGTGATGGTCGACACCATAGACCCAGTATCCACTAAACAGGGCACCTGTACTCCACCTATTTCTACCTCCATGTGCGGGCAAGAAGAAATCAGTTTCTCAGTGACATTGGAATTGTACACTGTCTCTAGTGAGCCGGTAGACGCCCCACCCAAACTATGGCTCTGTAATTTGGTGGGCACTAGTTTTCCGACTGGAAATGATTTGCTGGTAGTACGAGGGGTGGGCCGAGAATGTGGCACCCGGACCCCATCACAGTCTTTAGCATAATGACCAGGTTTCTCACAGCGCCTACAGACCACCATTTGACCCCGAGGAGAACGGCTACGTACATTTACGCCCCGTAACCGAGTAATGCTCTGAGTAAGCTGGTTAAGTTGTTCTTGCTGGCATTTGAGCATCTCCCTCAATTCCCCCATTTCAGACACTTGAGCAATATCGGCCCGCTGTAAGTTGCCCTGCACGCCATACTGGGTGCCTATGGTTGGTACGACTGACCTATTATGGCCTCTGGGAAAGCCTTCTTGCTCCCATCTTATGGCTTCTCCTCTGACATCCAACAAGGTGGCTGCCGGGTATGTACGAACCCATCGCTTTAGTTCTCTGCGGAGTGCACAGTCAGACACTTGCTCTACAAACTGATCTCTCAGCAGAAGCTCAGTGTTCATGGTCTGACGTGGTGAACGGGATTTTACTTTCTCCATTAGACCCAGCAAAGCCAAAGAAAACTCAAGCAATGTTTCTCCCTCCTGTTGTTTTCGAGAGAAAAAGGCTTCTTGCAAGGTTACATAGGAGTCTGAACAGCCATATATTTCTTGCAACACTGCAATTATCTTATCTGGGTCCTCTCTCTCTGCTTGAGTCCGGTACTTAATTTCTTCTCGGGCATCCCCCTCGAGGTGATCAAAAAGATAAAATGCTTGGTCAGTAGCTGATAATCTTTGTGCCCTCATACATGCTTGGGCCTCCTCAAGCCACTCATTTAAATCCAAGCCCCGACTTCCCCTAAACATGGGGCACTTCTTTTCCCTAGGCACAAAAATAAGTCTAGGTTCAACTGGGGCACTAGTAGGAGGAGCAGTTTGTGACGTACCTGAAGCCGACCCACCAGCTGCCTGTTCTTGGCCTGCCAACTGCTCTTGGCGGAGCAGAGCATTATCATTCTTTAGTTGCAACTAATTCCCGCAGGGTCCTCAACTCCTCTTCCATTATTACAACCCGAGAAAGGGCGGGAGAAAAGAAAAAAAATAATTAATCACCAAAAATCGTGCTACTGCTTTGCTTTTACACAATCTTTCTCTAAAAACCGTTTACATGCAGCTAAAATCACAGTTTAAGAAAGCAACAAAAAAAAATGGATATACCTTTTTCTTTAAAAAGATAAAAAAAAAAAAAAAAAATGAACACTTGTCTCAGACTACTTAAAAAAAACAGTGAATCCTATCGACAACGCCAGTTTGTGGCAAGAGGGCTAGGGAATGCCCCCGCCACGAAAATCACAACGCCACTTTGGGACCCGCACCCAAGGACTCCCAAAATTGCACAGGTTCAAACATTCACTGGAGTCTGAGACAAGGTTCCACAAAATCAAATTTATTTAAAAACAAGGGAATGCGCAACTCCACATAATCTGGAAACCTAAAAACAGATAAATAAAGTAACGCTTACCAGTGGGGATTATTTCGAGGGGGGGGAGGGGGGGGATCCCCGGCACACGTGGAGAAAACACAGCACAGCAAAAAAACACACGTGAATTGAATACGTGCAACATGCAAAGAACACAAGGGGGATCCACCCAGTAAAACCACAACCCCACTGGAACGTTTTCAACTAAAAGTCAAACAGGTTAAAACGGTTAAAATACACAAAAAGAAAGAAAACTTGTTAAAACAGGTTAAAACAGTTTAAGATGAATAAAAACATTTCCATCGCTACTCTTAAAAGAGCAGCTGTAAAGCAAAGCAGCAGCACGTCCACCTGCGTCCTGCAGCGCCGAGCCCCTTAATTCAGTCCTTAATTCAGTCCTAAAAGCAATATAGAAAAGGATTAAAAATATTGATATATATTTTTAATTCTAAATACTGACCTGTAAGAACATCTGAAAGGCAGCTTGGACGTCTCAACTTTGTCAGTGGGTCGGTCGCACTTTACTATGGGAGGACATTATTAGCAGCCGGCCAATCCACCACCAAACTAAGATGTTTTGTTTACTTACCGGCCACCCTTTTACAGAAACCATGCCACGACAGATCTACCTTCCTTCCCGGAAGTCGTGCCTCTAAGGGTGTGCCGGAAGTCCGTCCTTAAATAGTATCCTACTACCCGTGGATTGGCCAGCTGCTCCCAAGCAATAATGTCCTATTGCCACATATAGATTTTTTTTTCCTGGTACTAACTCCATTCAAACTTCATGATAACAATGTTTGAATATTTTGTAGTGTCATTATTAATTGACTAATTTAGCACAAGTTCACGTTTTTACTGCATTTGAAAACTTTGTTCAAATCATAGTAAAATAAATTGAAGTGAAAGACATTCTCAGACACTGACAGATGTTTTAAATTGATGCATTTGTAACTTTATTTCACATTCACTAATTGCAAATGAAACAAAGAAACATCTTAGTGAATTTTTTTAAAAATAATATCTTGATGAAGGAGCTAATTTGACATTTTGCTGAGTGACATTTTAAGTGGAAAACTTTTAGAAAATTCTATTCTCTAATGTGATCGTTTGACATGCAAATAAAATATTGATGAAAACCAGACATAGTACATGGCTGCAGAGCTAATCCTTATTTGTCTTATTAAATACCTTTTTATGTCTTACAAACTCCAGCATCCACTTAAGTAATGAGTAATCGCATATGGCATCTGTAATGCATACAAAGACGGATTGTAAAACCAAAGAGTTGCAGAGATTGTTAAACAATCTGCAGAAAAATAACAAGTAACAGTAACCATATTGCAATATTCTACTGATTTATGCACTTTTTTTCTCTATTCTATGAAAACAGGAAAGCAAAATTAAACTCAAAAGGCTATTTACAATTCATTCAGTCATTGCCTCTTTTGGCTGCCAGACTGAGTCTTCACATATACAGTATGTCAGTAGATTGCAATATAATTTGTATTTTCTTCTAACATAAGAGAAAACCAGTTTTAAGTGTTTATTTTTGCTTATAGATATATTTTTAGAAGAAATTAATTGCTATTTTTCCACAGGTAGACCTAACTTATACCAACAGGCCAGTCACACTAATATGTGCCAGTCACAGATGTGAATCCTAAACAGGAAGCAGCTAAAGCCCTGGTTGGGGAATAATCCATTAATCATCCATTGTTAACATTAGCTCAGCTATAAAGGGAACTGGTTTGCTTTTGAGCATAATGAAAAGTGCATATGCTGTGATGAAAAGATGTTTATTATTAAGGTCAATAAAATCAGCCCATTTATGAGTCAATATGATGGAGCGCTGATGCCTCGCTTTAGAAAGTAAATGTTTATTTTTAGTGAGTTATCCACCAAACCATTACAGTGATTGTATCATGCAAAACTAAATTTTGTATGATTGTCATCTTTTGGTTTGGTCTTACAACTTTTTGTCATCGTACTGTATACTTTTCTAGTGCGTCTGCTAATTAAATTTAGACACAAGTTGGGGGGGTTTGCAGCTACGCTGTCATTTCTGCATCAGCCACAACAATGGAAATATAGGCAAAACCCACAGAGATAGCATCCCACACACTTTTGCTGTCAATAAGTGATCTTTGCCCTATTTGGCTGTGGTTTTTTTATTTATTTATTTTAAGGGACTTAAAACGAGCAAATTGACCAAAGAAAAAAATAGAAACATGTGAACTCAAGAAGATATTTACTCGTGTGTAAATTGGTCATGAACTCATCAGTGATCCTGTTTGGTCTCTTTTTCTGAAAAGCAAAAAGTTATTGTGGCATTGGTCATGTTCGAACCTCTGAATCAAAATTACAGCAATCAATGTTGTTAATTTTGTATTTAAAGCTCCACAAAACCGAAAGATGTTGCTGCAGGCAACATCAATAATATGGATTTTGTGCTTCATTATACACAACAAAGATGAGAGAGTGAAAACCCAAAGATTTTGGAGAGACGTAGTCTCTGGTCGGCATGGTAATGTTATGTTTCCAGTAAGTAAAATCACAGTCAAGACCGGTCCTTTGAGAAAATTTTTTCTAATGACTCAAAGTGATTTCAATCCAATTTCAGCAACAATAACATCTTCAACATCATTTTTTACTTCAAACTGAGACCCCACCCAACAGGAAAGAAATTCATTCCCTGCAGATCTGGGTTTTTTGTATCCCTCTATTGTGTAAATGACTCACTTTCCAAATACATCTTGAAATGGTTTTGTATTTGTATGGCATGAAAAAAAAAGATGAAAGCTTATGAAGAGGAGTGAAAATAAAAGAGTGTTTATGTAAGAGAATAAAACCAGTTTAATCAGTGGTCAGCTGATTTCAAGCAAGCGTAATGACATCTCCATAAAGTTGTTTTGACATTGCAGCACCCTGCCGTGCTCTGTCCCAACAGCTCTAGAGGACTTTCTTGTCCAATGAGGGGGTTTCATTCCAACTGATTACATCTCCACCATCCAGGGTGTTTCTTCCATTCTCACTGCTCTATAACTTTTTCATTAAAAGGAAAAGCTATGATATGAAATAACAGGTTATTCTTTGCTTCAATCAGCAGCACAGGCTCTCATTTAGTTATAAATGTTAGAAAATGAACATTTGAAGCTTTTCATTATGTTTTTGAAGTTTATAAAAATTACAGTTTTTCTTAAACAAACTCTGACTTGTGTTTTTGGGGGGTTTCAGTTGTCACAATTATCACAAAGACTAATGTACTTAACCTATTTTGGGGAAAAATACAGTAATCCCAAAATCACAAGTTATTGACATAATTATGTCTATTATGCTGTCGAAACAGTAAAAAGAAGCAAATTTTTTCAAATGTGACATTCAAACACACACAAAAATAGAAAAAGTTAACAAAGTAACTGTGGATCAGCTGAATTTTTTTTCTTTCTTTTAACATGTTTATTGGTTCTTTTTACATCATAAATAGCATCACCTTTAAAACATTGCTCTTGTACTAAAATCTTTTTAAATTTACTGTAAAAACCATTTCTATGTTTGTAAAAACGGAAATACGAGTAAAAACCTACAAAAACAGAATGTTTAAAAACAGGTAATACTATTTAAGAAACCTACATGTACTAAAAAAAAGAAGGATTACAGTCTTTAAAATCAAGTAAAATGAAGAACAGTTTCTGCAGGAGCGGGAGGGCGTGTCCTCTAAAGATGAACCTCTCCGCTCCTCCAAGCATTCGGTCTCTCAGGAACCCGTCCGGTGCTCAGAGGGGATTCCTCCTTCTTGCTCCTTCCCACCGTCCGCACCCGGAGAGCCAGGTCGCCGCTGCCTCGACCTTTCTCGTGTAACACCGGCTCCCACGTCCGACGAGGTACAGACGATTCTTCTTTGCAGCTGTGTCCTAGGCCTGCTGCCGGCAGAGATGATGGTGTTCATGTTGTCTGCGGCCATTCGGAGCACAGCTGCGGGGGGGATCTGCCTGTACCTCCTTACCAGCAAGTCTCTGGAGGTCCACATGGCGTCTTTAATGGCAGCCAGGGCGAGCCACTGCCTCCCAAACTCTTCCTTACTTAGATTGTGGCCCACCCCGAACAGCACCAGCTGTGCTGATAGGACCCCCCTTGCTGGCAAGTTCGGGAATTTCTGGGAGCCGGCCAATGCCCACAGGTCGACGGCAGCGCTGCACTCCCAGAGCAGGTGCCTCACCGACTCGGGCGCGCCACAACCAGGTCGGGGGCACGTTGAGATCGCTGACATGCCCCGGGAGTGCATGACGTCCCTGACCGAGAGGATCCCATGAGCCACCATCCACGACAGGTCCCGGAGTCTGTTTGGAAGAACGGAGTGGTTCACGTTGTGCCAAACGGTTGCGGACTCACCTAGTGTGAGCCCGCGCACTCGACTCACCGGTTCCCGCTCCTGCACAACAGAAATCATAAAACGATGATTAGTAAAAACATGCAATCCTTCTTCCTCAAGTTTAAAATCTTTTAAAAACTTCTCTATAAAAGCGTAAGACGGGGGCAGATTAAAAGACACTGGAACTCTAAGATCAGTTTTAAACAGCTTCTTCTTTCTTAAAAAGGAGCCCATCCAGAACCTTGTAAAGGCTGCTGACTTTGGGTTTCTGGATGGGTCCGTTATCTGATTAAAACTAAGAGCCACGTACCTACTTCCTAAAAACAAGAGGAGATCAGGAACTCCTTTACCTCCTTTATCTTTAGTCTTTTTCAGTTCCTGTCTCCTCAGTCGTTCCCACTTGGACGACCAAATGAAGTTAAAAATGGCTCTTTCCAGGTCTAAAATTACCCTCCGTGGCGGCATAAAAACAGAACTGACTAATAAAAGCAAAGGTAAAATCACTGCCTTGATGATTAAAACCTTACCTTCTATTGTCAGTCCTCTAAGTCCCCAGAATCCTAGTCTCTGTCTGACTTTCCCTGTAAGGTCAGCCCAGTTCGTACTTCCTCCCCCGTCTTTGTCAAAAGTGACCCCCAGTATCTTTTGGTCGGTCTGGGTCACGGTCAGTGGGAGTCCCGTCGTGTCCGTCTCTCCCCAGGGGCCGTAGAACTGGGCTTTGGTCTTGTCTCGGTTAAGTTTGGAGCCGGAGGCGCGTCCAAACCAGTCGGTGAGGTCCAAGGTCCTGTGGATTGCTAAAATGTCGGTACATAAAATGTTAAAATCGTCCATGTATAAAATCACCTTAGTCTGTAGTCCGCTGCTCCCTGGTATGCCCACTCCTTGGATTCGTTGATCCCTTCTCAAGACCTGTGCCAGAGGTTCGATGCATGCCACGTACAGGAGGGCAGATAAAGGACACCCCTGACGGACACCGCAGCTGATATCCACTGCTTTTGTCAGGAACCCGTTAACCACAAATTTGCTGCTGATATCCCGGTAGAGCAGCCCCACCCACGCAATAAATTTGTCCGGGAATCCCATTTTTTGCAGCACTTTGAAAAGGTACTGGTGCGAGACCCGATCGAAAGCTTTCTCAAAGTCTAGATTTAACACTACCAGCCGAATATTTCTGTCTCTCGCATAACAGATGGTGTCTCTGATCAGTACGAGGCTGTCTGTGATCTTCCTCCCTGGCACGGCACAGGCTTGATCCGGGTGAATCAAGTTCTCTAAAACCGTCGTCATACGTGTTGCTAAAAGTTTGCTAAAAAGTTTGCAGTCCACGTTTAAAAGAGTGATGGGTCTCCAGTTTTTCAGGTCGGTCCTGTCTTTGTCCTTGTGGAGCAGCGTCACTATCCCTACTCTAAAACTTGCTGGCAGTCTGTCCAAGGTCTCAAATTCTTTAAAAACAGCAAGTAGGTCAGGTGCTAAAATGTCCCAGAAGGTCAGGTAAAATTCCAAGGGAAGTCCATCCTGTCCAGGGGACTTCCCTTTCTTAAAAGATAAAAGACACTTGTTGAGCTCTAAAACAGTAAAATCTTGGGTTAAAAGAACACTTTTTGTGACTTTTTTGTCAATAAAATCCAAGATTTCCGTCATAATTGTCTGGTCAACTGTTTTTTCTTTATATAGATCGTCATAAAAGAGTTCAACAGTTTTTAAAATGTCTTCAGTCTTTTCAGATAAAATCCCGTCCTCCCTTCTTAAACATGTAAAACCACCCCCCTTGCTTAAAATTTTCTTAAAAAAGTACCTTGAACATTTTTCTCCTTCTTCTAAGTCTCTTTCTTTACTTCGTAAAATAATTCCTTTGCTTTGGATTTCTGCCAGTTTTTGCATTTCTTTTTTGACTTCTTTAATTTCTTTATTAAAATCAAGTCCGTATTCATTTAATTTAAAATATCGTTGTAAGCGTTTTTGCAGCCCCATCATGCGTCGTTGTTCTAAAACCTTTTTCTTCTTACCTATCCTCTTAAAAAAGGTCTGGGTCCGTCCCTTCACCATCTCCCACCACTGTGAGCGTGTACGGTATAGGTCCTGGAGGGTCTGCCAGTCCTGATACCGCTCCCTGTACTGGTCGACGATGTTCTGGTCCTCCAGCAGGGAGCAGTTCAGTTTCCACAGACCCCCACCGTGAGTCACACCTGAAGAAAGTGACAGGGTGCAAGACAGCATGAGGTGATCAGAGAAGAAAACAGGGGTTAATCTAGCATCGGTTGGCGAGCAGTCCCGTGTAAAAACATAGTCTATTCGAGAGGCTCTGGTGCCGTCATCACTGAACCAGGTGAAGCCCTCCTCTCTGGGATGCATGGTTTTAAAACAGTCAGTCAGTTTAAAATCCCTCACCATGCTCTGCAGTAAAACCGATGTCTTATCAATTTTAACATCATCCCTCGCTCTTCTCTTATCTTTTCTTGATAAAATACAATTAAAATCACCTCCTAAAATCAACGGGGTTCGACCCAGCATGTGGGGCTGCAGGCTTTCTAAAAGGTCGTACCGTTCATGTTTATCAGTAAAACCATAAATATTTAAAAGTTTAAAATCCCGTCCCATAAAAGTCAGATGCGTTAAAAGTGCCCGCCCCTCCTTCACCACAGTGCTGCCCTTCACCAAAATCTGGGGATTCTTGATTAAAATGGCCACTCCATCATTTTTATTTCGATTGGAGCCACTCCACAGTGAGGTGTGGGGCCACTTTTTCTCCCACTGGGTATAATTTTTTAAAAAGGGTAAACCACACTCTTGTAATAAAAACACATCCGACTTAAAAGACAGTAAAAAATTAAAAACACTCTGGGCTCTAACTCTCGACTTCACACTTCTGACATTGATGGTCGAGAAGGTGAGAGCCATGAGTACGGTTAAAAAAAGGTACGCCATTTAAAAGATGCTTACAACTTAAAAAATGAATACAAACCTGGTTCACACGATCAGCTGAATTAGCCCAATCCTTAGTGGAGGGTAGTAAAAATGAGTTCCTCTTTATACACAAACACAACACGTCTGAATGAGTTTTGGTGTTGGGGCCCTACCTCATGGTGTGAGGAGCTTTATACATCTCACACCCTTTCACCAAATGTCTACTAGCAAATAAGCTCAGCCCACCCCCCAATAAAGACCCTGATTAGTCTAGCCATTCTCTTTATACAATCGGGATGGCAAGTGAATGCTAAAGACGGGCAAATAAAGAATTATAAACCTGTAAAAGGCTGCCACCTTAACACAATAAAGATAATTTAAACACACATCCCGGTAGCACATGTCATGTACGTGGATAAGCAAGGTACGTTTTCACAACTGTCTTAGTTAAGATTTGCCTTTTGAACAAAAAATGGTGACTTTGAAAAGTCTGAAATGTTATCTGGTAGTCACATCTTGAAGACAAGCAAACAAGGGGGAGAAGACGTGTAAACATGAGTACTGGAAATATACCAGAGCACAAAGGGTCATCACCTCCGACAAGATGACTCAAGAAATTTCTCTTGAAAATCCTGTGTACTTGGACTGCATTGCTTCACAAGCTTTTCAAACTAACTCCTCTGCTTTTCAGCTGCCGTTGTCGTGGTGTGGTCAGTAACAATGACATGGGCGTGTGTGTATAAGTAAGTTGTCTACAACCCCACGCTTCCTTGGTTTTTGTTTTGCTATCGTGACATGCCTGAACAACACACCCCACATCAAATGTTCTCTCAGCGAAGGTAGGAGTATGAGAAGCTGAGGAAATCACAACATCCACAACGCTTCGTTGCCAAAGGACAATTTTATCTAAACACCAACCATATGGCATACATCATTTATGACAGCTTACTGACAAATATTTTTTATTTATCCGTGTGATGAGATGATAAGGAAGTTTCCGTAGAGACTAAATCATAAAACCAAATAAAACAACAGCAGACTTTATTTTAATTCGATTTTACTTTAAGAATTTACTTATCTGCTGGTTTATATTCAGCTCCCCAACATATAATGACCCAATTATCTTTTTTCATCGTGTCCAGCTAGTCACCGGGTTCAACCCCACAGGTGTCCAGAGAGCGAGTGCAGAGACATCAAAGGAAATCTTTTATGACCATTTTTATGCTCCGCTTGATTTGCCTGATCTGTTTACCAAAGATGTCTCTCAGTGCCCAATGAACTATCTTCTAAGAACTTTGTGAATGTGCAGCTGCATGAAGAAAACATTTGCTAACGCATTAAGCTGTAAAGTAATTTTTGATAAATGTGCTAAATAAAGGATTGATACAAACACCGGCTTTTCTGACTTATTCAAAAGAGAAGATATTGTTATTTTGTGGGGTTAAAATTCTTCTCTCATTGCGTTTATAGATAAATGTAACACCTTTTTGTTAGCATTTGTTAGGACAGAAAGGCAATATTGGACATTTTTGACATAGTGAATCCCACCTCCTCTCGCTCCCCACTTAGTCTTGGGACCTGAGCGCATGCACAACACGGTGTAATTCTCATCTGCCGCTGCAAAAAAGTATAAAGTGCATTAAAAGAGTAGTGTATATCCTTACTTTGGTGAATTTAAAAAAAAAACAAAAAAACTGGTGCTCGCCGTTATTGAAAAACAAAATCCATGGGCAAGAACATGTTGTCATTTGAATGAGATTCAGATATTGGAAAGGAGAACTTGCAAATTGCTCAAACATGCGTGAATAAAAAGAAAACAACTAGGAATATTTTGATTTGGAAACAAATGTTCAAACATGGTAAAAACATCCAAAAAGTCATCAGTCTGGGAGTTAAAATACCAATGCTACTGTCACGGAATGGAAAAATGATCGAGAGTAGAGCACAAAATGTTCAACCAAACGACTGGAACAGAAAGAACAACATGGATTGAATTGACACCACCTAATGTTCAAACCTCAACCTAATTGAAACTCTGAGGTGAAGTTTGAAAAAAAAAAGCTTTGTGCACAAACATGTATTTTAACCTCAAGTAGGCCCAAAATTATTGCACAACAACATTAAGGATTGTTAACAGTGCAGACAAGATGTTTTTTTGAGTTAATGGCTTTGAAAATGTTTTTGACAAGTGTTTAAACAATGTCAACAAGGAGGTAGCTTCTGTATTAAGCAATTTCAAATGTAAATGAAAATAAAAATGCAAAAAATGATATATTTATCATGCAACTTTGACCTGCATGATAAAGTCCAGAATCTTCACTGATTCTGGAGTGAAGAAAACCAGAGAATTTGTATTTAAGTATGTCAAGAAATATCAAGTTTTAAAATCGTATGTATTTTTTTATTGTGTCTAAGGTCATAGTTTTAGGTCAGAAGGCGTTTGAATGCTTAATTTTTTCCCCCCTTAGCGTGACACCAGGTGCATTATGGCTACTAATGGGTGCTCTAATGAGGGCTGGAGAGAAAAACTGCAGACCTATGGCCTTACTCGACATATGGCTGCTCCTCCACAATAATGAATAGCCACTTAAATAGACAGAGTGGGCCTATCAACTCGCATAGTGCACAGTCTAACTTTTACAGGATCTTATTCCTGTCATAGTTGTACTGTCCATCCTATATCTGTAACCACAGTCCATCTGCAGACAGAAGAGACTACCCCTCCCCTGCCATGTCCACTCTTTAAGCTGTGTTCCTGGAAAACCACCGAGAAGTAATCAATGAGTCATGTGCCCTGATTACAACCAGTTCCCTATGGAGCTTCTTCAAAGAGCTGAAGAGGAGATGGGGAGAAGAAGAAGCATTGCTCTCCATGGGGTAATTACACATAGAGGCTCTGTGGTTTCTATCCCCCTTTCAGTGGACGGTCATCCTTACAGACGGACCAGTTAACCATTCATGTAGTCCTGTTAGCGCAGTAGGAGACACCTCATCACCAGCCAAAGGAGTCTGCCATCCAAAACGTTATCATCCCTCCTCAAGCACGTGTAAAAAAAGATTGTTTCCTGGGTGAGATTAACAGATGATGTGGACTTACAGATGGGGAGGATGACAGTCAGATTTGGTGCAGCTGAGTATACGCCTAAGTATCCCAGGAAAACAATCCAAGTGTGTGAGAGTTAAAAGGGCCATAAAAGTAGACAAACACACTCCAGCACTGTCTAGCAGTGCTAAACCCTTATGTTTCCACCTCTCCCTGTCTAACAATGTTTAAACACACGCTGTTTTCTTTAGATAACTGACACCCAGACTCTTAGTGATTCAAATATTTGTTTATATGAAGTAAAAACACTTTTTTTCCCCATTAAACAATTTATTTAGTTTATTTTGTGATGACGATTGCTCGGCATGTTATCACAAAGTTAAGACATCAATCATAACCAAAAAATATTTTCAGTATTCTACATTATTTTTACTGCTTGGAACTCGTTAATCGGTGTGCAAAATGATGGCAGCTAAGAAAGTAAATCAGCAGTGGGAGCATGGAGACAGTGGAGCTGATGATGTCTTTAGGTTAAGACCTAAGTAAACCCTGTCTGCTTTGTGGAGAACAGAAAGCCAAAGAGGGGTGATCAGAACAAAACAGTCATTATCATTTTAGTTTCCTGTAACAGAACAACAAGTCTGTTTGTGTAATTTCATTTGTGCGTGTGAGTACTAAATTTGAAATGTTTATCAGGAAATTCCCATGCCTTAGAGGCTAATGAATAAAAATCCCTTCATTTTTTTTTCCATTTCTTTGTTCCTAAACTACACAAAATAATTGAATACAATCACTTTGTGTGCACACTTGGTGTGAGCAGACTTTTTTAATGGATTTTTGAATAAATGTTTGTATTTTATTGTCTGTAATTGATCATTTCATTGGTAAATAAGGTTTAAAATCATTTAACGTAATAAGATAATGAATGGTGTGACCACAAACAATGACTTTTTAGTCCAAATCAATTAAATGTGAAAAATTGTGCTACACAATGCTGCCCTCACGTGGACACACTTTGGATAGCTGCTGCAATGGATCGCATTGATCACATTTTAAACAGTTCAGAACAATTTTTTTGTTATAACTATGTAATGCATCAAATGTGCTTTTATTATAGCAATAATAAATTTGATTGTGCAAATATTTTCAAATCATTTAAATCATGGTAAAGATCGAAAGAATGCAATATTTTGCAATAAATTTTTGCATTTCTTCAGATACCCATTGATATATGTATCAAATATGTACTGTGATTATCGCTATATATTAAGTGGGCCTGATTTTAAATCACACTCCTAATAATTTGGTGTATGCCTTTTAAAGTTTAATTGTGCGTTTTTATGTACGCCACAAAAGTACTCACGATTACAAATTTAAAAAGAGAAAAACTAAAGCTACTCTTTCTTTCTGTCATGTGCATATCATCCACACGAACATGGATCAGACTGGACAGGTGCACGACCAATTGCACAAATATTTGCTGTCCCATTTGCAGCACAATTTTATTTTAGAAGTGAGGTGAAACAGGATGGATAAGCTCAACAAATGATCCACCAACTGAAAAGCAAAAGGCATATACAGTTTAAAATGTATATTATTTTAGTCTGAGGAGTTCCACATTTCAAAGGGGGTGAATGAGAATACATTTATAAACCACCAAGTAACCATTATTTTGAAATTAACAACTTTCACTTCTTCTTCTTTAGGCATTTCCCTTCAGGGGTCACCACAGCAAGTCAGTTTCTTCCATCTAACCCTATCTTCTTTGCTCACGTCAACTATCTTCATTTCTTCCTTCACTGTATCCATGAACCTCCTCTTTGGTCTTCCTTTAGGCTTCTTTCCTGGCGGTGCCAAACCCTGCATCCCTCTGCCGATGTACTCTCTCCTCCGCACATGTCCAAACCATCTCAGTCTGGCCTCTCTGACTTTGTCTCCAAACCTCTAACATGTGCTGTTCCCCTGTTACTGTCCATCCTGGTCACTCCCAGAGATATCCTCAGCATCTGAATTAATTATTTCACTGAAGATTGAATTAACAAGCAAACCGCCCAAACTTCTGAATCTGTTCATAACCGTTCATTAAACAGAGAAATTTTGGGTATCCCATGAAACAGACTAGTCAATATCACCATTTAATCAAAGTTCATCTTTGCACCCAACCTGTTCATGAATATTTCAGAGAATCCAAACCAAGCACAAAGTATTCCTTGAACAATTTTCTTTAAATTAATGTGACTACAAACAATATCTTGACTGTTTACAATCCGCAGTTTGTGTTAGAACAAACAAACAAATGTTTCTCATCATGTTAATCTTTCATTGAACCTTTTTCTAATGTGTTCTTTCCACAATCGGGTGGGTGTTGTTGTTTTTTTTCTGTCATTGTTTTCCAAAAAATTTGAACTGCAACTTTAGAAAATAGAGTGAATATGGGGAAGATGAACTTTGTTATTAAGATTAAAAAGAACATAAAGTGCTGACTGAGTCATTTTTCTCTTACCCATTGTGAAATGTGTGTGTGTTTCAGTGCTGAGTGGTTGGACTGGTGTCTACACAGGCAAAGCCTGCTGGGAGATTTACCACCTAAAACATCCAGCCAGATGGGCAGATGCCTTCAGCCAGGACTATAAACAAGGAATAAGATAATTCATTTGACATCTTCTTCAGTGAGAAGAAAAAAAACACATCCTCAGAGCAGTTTGTATGGACTTTAGAGCCTGCTGTCAATGGTTACACTAATAATTATAAATAAACTTCACTTCACTGCCTATAAATTAAGTGTCAGCAGATGCAATAAATTGAACTTTTTTTTTTTCCTGAAGAAGAGGGTGAAGTGTTCCACCAGCTGTTACACGCTAAGCAGCTCACGCTGACAAGAAGGATGGTGCCAAAAGCTACGTTCATGATTATTATTCATCCGGTAGAGAGATTATCAAACTGATTTTCAACAGAATTCTCTGGTAGTTAATTTGAGTAAAAATTATTATGTTTGTCTTTGATGAACTCCCTAATGGGACTCAACTAATAAGATTTCCATCTGTTTTCAGACTGTGCTAGACAGGCCCTGCAGGCTTCATTGTTTTCCAGATATTTGAAAGCTTTGATCAAGACACTGGAAATGAGTTTCACATTTCTGCTGATGCAGCAGCTTTCTGTCCAGTCATGGTTGACATTAAGCGATCTACATCTGTTATGATGATACCAACATTTAAACGTCAGTAATAAGCTGCAATGGGATGGTAGTATGTCTCTGTCATATCTGTTGAGATGGCTCACCATGCCCAGCTTTCTGTGACTGATATAAACGTCTGCTTGGGTCTGGTCCTACTATAAATGTGTCATTTTAACGCTGAGGTGATGTCTGTCTTAGTCACTGAAGCTATTGGAACTACTCAAACAAAGCACACTATCACGTTAGTGGAATCGTGTGAGCATGAACAACTAGACATCTGTTTTTAGTACCTGCTGAAGACATGGCTGGAGTCTGGGGAAATCTCTGGATACCAAGCAACATGACATCACAGCACAAAAAAACCTGGGCTTGGCTTAATCCAAACTTTAAGCTCATGGTCAAGTTGCCTTCAAGCTCTGGCATGTTATGTGGGTGAGGGTGAATGTACAAAAGATACAAAGGTCTCTGGGCTCTAAGAAGACATGACAACTCTCCGCTCAAAAACCCTAGACACCAGAGATCTTTCGTTCCCTACGTGGTCAGGCTCTACCACGTGAAATAGCTACAGGACACTGGCCCTGCCTTCAGGCCTGGAGTTGGACACCCTTGATGTAGTGGTAATTCTTGATAAAACTGGGGGCGAAGCTATGGGAAATGAGTATCGAAAGAGAAGTGAACAAAAACCACTTTTTCTCTTGTCTTTCATTTATCCGGAGCCAGGTCGCAGGGGCAACAGTGTCAGACAGGAAACCCAGGCTGTCTCACCCTGGCTGCATCCTCCAGCTCATCCTGGAGGATGCAGGGTGAACTATTCCCTAGCCAGTTGTGATAGTCTTTCCAGCGGGTCTGAGGTCTGCCTCTCGGTCTCTTCCCAGTGAAACGTGCCCAAAACACCTCACCAGGAGGTGGTTAGATGATCATTGGTTAGATGCTCAAACCAATCTGCTTCTGTTGACCCGAAGAAGTGAGAAAAAAAAATTGTATTCTATTCAAATAAATGTTTGCATACACAGGTGCATTGCCACTTTTGAATATTTTGCCAGTTTCTTCTAACTGAGCCACATCTTATTTCACTATGATTACCGCCACAAATTTTGTTAGATTCATGTGCTTTTAATGGCCTTTCCTCTCTTGTGGATCATTTTTAGTTCTGAACAACATTTTCCTACGAAATCAAGACAAACATTTAAGGATGATTATGTAGACATGGACTTATTTGTACCTCTTTCTAGAAAAAGTCTGGACTTGAGTGGTGTTCACTGAAAAACTAATCACAATCAAATAAAATGACAAGAGGGTCTGACTGGTAATTATTCACAGATCAGGCCCTGTCTCCAAACTGGGTTTCCATACAGATCTGATATCTAAATGATAATGATGACAACATTTAAAAAGGAGATGGCATGCATCTCGTTTGCCTAAACTGTCATAAACCAAATAAATGCATCTAAAGCCAAATCCTAGTTCATGTTTGGACCATAACCTTTTACAGACACTGCTAGTCAGATTTAGGGCTTATATCCAGCACAAGCCGAGACTGAGAGGATTTTTCCACCAGTCAACAGCTCTTGAGGGATTTGAGGCCCCCTGCCCCCTCACTGCTAATCTGATCATTACTAACTAGAACCACACGGGGAAGCTGTTGTGCTTCTATCAAACAATTTCTGCAATGAAACTTTGGAACTTGTTCTATTTCTGGATTAGATTTTCTTTTATTAGAGTGAAATAAAAAAACTTTTACACATATTTCAGGGACACTAAACTGATTGAAATTGTTCCGAATGCATTGCATCTTTTAGCCTGGGTCATGGATATCTATGCTTTAACTGTCAATAAAGTACATATTTTGGGCTGTCACTAAATAAAATAAATCAGTGTTTTACATGATATGTAAATGCATCTTTGTTCGTTATGCAAAGCAAACATGCATGCAAGGATAAATTGATATTTTATTTTGAGCACCCTTCCATGCATGGGGAAGATGACATGTTTACCTGCAGGTAATTAGAGAAGACAGTGATTGAGTTTTATGTTATTAAAGTAAAACAGGTGTTCTTGTGTGTCTGAGCAGCTAAAATATATTATAAGTCTGTATGCAACAAAGGAATACCTGACATATCTATTGTTTGGATATATTAACAAATTTTACAGCTATTTTTAAGTAATTAGTTAGAAATATTGATTTTGAGGTATGACTTTATTTTGATTCAGTGACAAGTTGAACCTCAAAATCTCCTTTAAAAATCTAGTGGTGCTAAATGAGATGTCACAGTGCATACCTAACCTTTTCAAGTCTAGGTTTAATTTGCAATTCAGTAACTAATTTCTATAACTCTTTCACAAGTTGCAACAGAAATATTAAACATATTTATTTCAAATAACTGCCAAAAAAAGAGTCATCTCAATATCTTTCCTTTGCAACGTCTACAATTTGTTAAATAAATATGTCTGGGTTAGTTTTAATGTAATTTTTGTTTTTTTTTTATGTGGATTCCCATGAGTTTGGAGTTTTTCCTCACCATGATGGAGGATCTAAGGCTGTGAAAGGAATACCCTTTCTTTTTTGTACTCTTTTCAATCCACAATAAGAAGCTCATTGAGACTATTGTTTTGTGCTATAAAATAGAATTGAATTATTGGCAAAAAAAATTGTTCTTGTTTATAAATTCACTTTTGATACAACACAATGTATTTTTTTATTCATCCCCTGGTGCAAAATTCAAATATGACATTTTGGTCCATCATCACGTGGAAGAACTGAAGAAAAATTTCGTGTACGGTAATGTATCAGGGCAGCATAAACACAAATTAGATCGTATTTTAATTTATACAGAACTCTCTTTTCATGCATGTAAACATATTTCTTTCATGAAGCATTTGTGGCTTTTTAGATTTTTGATAGATTAATAAAACTTTATTAATCTCCTGCAGAAGTTTTGGTGTCCAGCAGCAACAAATCACACAGGCCGTACATAAAAATGAATAAAACGATGTGCAATAATAAAAGTTACCGTTAATAAGATACTCATTTGGACTCAATTCCTTTCAACATCTGTTAAATTAAACTGCCTGAGTCCTGAGAGGAACCTGTATACTTCAGCCACTCTTCTGAGTTGTGACCACAGGGTGACGGGAATTACTCAGGATGCCCTGCATTAGAGCGCTCATCCTCCTTACCAAAACAACTCCCACAGAGTCCACATTTCTTCCCACCACAGATGTACGTTTCCATAGCAGTCTGCCCGCCGATTGTTGTCCCTTGCAAATATTCCAAATGGTTAAAAGATTATCTTCTGCATCAGTGCTTCTTGAATATATGTGGAATATACTGTATGAATATATTAACAAGTATTAAATAACGCTGGTTATGGAGTTGGTATTTTCCGACGGTCCCCGAAGGCAGCATCACACCCTAATTTTTCCCGAACATCCGGGAACTTGAGCGCTAACAAGCGTGTGGAAACTGGGTAAAGAGGACAGTGCAGAGTGGAGGAAAGAAAGGAGAACTGATGACAGCTGTCACTGCACAAAAACAACAACAATTTAACTACACTAATCGCATGGCTTCTCCTTAAACTATAGGAAAATAAGGAACTGCACGGTTGCTGTTTGGAGAGTTTTTCTTTAAAGGTGTCGCGAAGGTAATGTTTGGATTTTTTATGGGAATTTCACCGCAAGGATTAGTCTGAGCTAGCTATGCTAACTAGCTACCCTGCTAAATTTGCTTCCACAGATTGTTTTTGGTGCTATTTGAAGGACATGTCCTAGTATTTGTGGTTTTTGTAGGTGTTAAAATTCGTTGGGACAAATTAAAAGTCAAACTGGATCGTATTCATGTTGAAAATCCGGCGTAAAGAGTGATTAGCGGTTCCAGTTAGCATGGCTAGCCATAGTAACCTGTAATGCAAGTACACCCAGCTAGTTTACACTTAAATACATTTTATTAATCTAATTCTATCTTAATAGTGTTTTTTTCTGTATTTTAAAGAAGATATCTGAATTATTCAGATAGAATAATCAGATAGCTTATAGATCGATTGAATCCAAGTCTTAAACTAATAGAAATGTTTGACACTATAAATTCCTTGGCTTTATTTTGTATATTAACACTATAGTTAACATCATCCTTATACTTCTAGTTGGTGATCTAGATGGTTGATCTCTTTTATATTCAAATGATGTCTGCTTGACTTACTCATGTTTAACCTGGAGCTTTTGACTCAGACGGATCTTAAGGCGTTTTCTCTCATAGATCTGCACCAACATGCCACATTGAAACATCTCATCAACACTAACTTTAATGTTAATGTGGATTAAATTATTATACATAGACACCAAGTGCTGTATAGACAGTTTACAATAAGTTATTTGCTCTAGATTTCATGTAAAACGTTTATCTTTTATATCAAATCTATTTTTAAACTTGCTGCTATGTGTGTAGCATGCCAGATTAAAGCTGGTTTATGTCAGACACAACTGTTTATCAAAGCCCTAATGGGGCCCATACAAGAGTGGCTGTTTTTACTATGAATGTGGAAAAGTCTACACTGGAATGTTGTTTTTGCTAGTGTTTAAAAGAAAAGTGAAAAAAATCCTATTAAAATCATTTATTGCTTGTGGATTTTTGACACTATGGTATTGAGTTGTGTGTACACCCCTATGAAGAAACTTATCTTTTCTGTCTTCTTTTTTTCCCCACAAGGTATTTACTTAAATTCTTGTTTACTTTCCAGCCCACAGAATTTGCTGAAGGTATCAACGCAGTGACAGCATGGGGACACAAGGCAATGGGAGAAAGCGTGCACCGCTGAAAGACCGGTTTTCAGCTGAAGATGAGGCATTAAGCAGCATCGCTCGGGAGGTGAGGATATAACCCACTTGATGGATCTACTATTTGTTTTTTATTTAAATGCACTGCCTATTTAAAGTTATTTAGTGCAGATATTAGTTGAACTTTTTATGAAAGTTTGGGCTCCGCGACAGACTGGCGACCTGTTCGAGGTTTACCCCGCCTTTTACCTGAAATCTGCCCATATAGGCTCCGGCATCCCCTGCGACTCCAGTGGGGATAAGTGGGTCAGAAGACAAAATGAAACTAAATAAAAGTTTGTTTTTTATCACTTTTATTTGAAAAAAAAAAAGCATCATGTAATGTGAAAAGGTTACCACATTTTTTTTTCTTTGAGGATTTTTTAGGTAACTGCACAATTCTTTTTAAACAAACAGCACCATGAGGTCAAAGTTTAAACCATTACTAACAATAATTCAACTGGAATGTTGCCCCCAGCAGTTAAAAAACTCATTCACCCTAATAAAAGAAAAAAAAATCCCAAAACTGAAATAATACTTCATATAATCCTCTATTTAGGATATTTGCATATCTTGAACTTTGTGTTCATTTCTTTTTCGACACTGATTTGTTGATTTGAGTGGTATAGGTTAAAATAAATCTCCTTGTGAATCTCCAGGTTAGTTGGTTAACTTAGTTTAGGACTAAATAAGTTGTGATAGCTGCTTTTGACTGCAGAAAGGCTAAAATTAAATGTTTTTTGTTTGGAGTATAGTGACTGCCTGACCTGTAAAGACATGCCCTCGGATTATTCCACTTTGTTCCACAGCAAGCTTTCCATTCCTTTGCCCTTTTCCCCCCCAAATAGTTTTAAAAACCCCACAAAATGCAAATTTGACTTTTATTAGTTTATTTGAACATTTTCCAATTTTATATTTAAAAAAAAAAATGAGCTAAGAGAAATTTTTCTCTGACAGAGTTGAGTCAATTGATTCCTTGCTATTTAAAGCCGGCTAAACCAGCTAGTCATAAATATTTGTCTTGGCTCTTTTGTACAAGTGTGATCTATGCCGTTTGAAAGTTTTGCAGCACTTCATTCTTCAGCAGCAGGCGCAAGACTCCATTTGCTCTCTTAATAGTCACGCAGGCTGATCATAGACACATGAGTCATTCGACCCACCCAGTCAGGTCCTAAATCTGAATCTCTTTGTGGAGCAAATCAAAGATAAAATCTACTGTGTTGAGAGTTCAAGGGGTCACAATCTAACCTGCATATCATCAGCTCTATAAAATTGTGTCTTCGTAGCACTGCCTTTTCTTTTACCTTGTGGTTAGAAGTTTTAATGGCTTGCCCGGCTGTGTTTGGCATGTGTTGCCGGTGAGAATGACTGTGAATTTGAGCCTGGATCGTCACCAGCCGAGCTCAGATGTCCCCTTATACTTCTGGCTTCTTTGAATACAACAGCTTTCTTATAAACTCAGCCAAGACTTAAAATCAGATCATCTCAGACCTTTTGTCTCTGATTACAAAATTATTGACCTAATCACGCTTGTAGAAAGGGTATACCTCTTCACCTTTCTCAGTCGCAAAATGGGCGTGCCTTTATTCAGATGATTGGGTTTAAAGTCTAAATGATTGTCTTTGTGATATCCACATTCCACTGCCACAAAGTAAAGTGTCATAATTTTGCTTTTTATTTATCAATGCGGACACTTTGGGCGACTGAGAACAAAGCCCATACTGTAGTCTTTGTCAGTAAACTGATAGATGCCAGTGTCACAGCTGGATCATACAAATGGACCGTGAGACTGAACTATCTCTTCCAACAAGAAAGATCTGTACTTCTTTAATATAAAAGTTGTCCCTTTTAACTCAGTTTGTTAAAATAGAATTCAGATACAGTATGTTTTCTGAATTGGAGAATCAGAGTCTTATGGATAATTTGGAACAATTTGATGTAAGTAATTTATTTTTACTTATTGGAATTACTTTATTGATCCCACTCGTGGGAAATTTGTGTGTTACAGCAGCACAGTAACCATGAAAGAAAGAAATAGACAGTATATATACCTTGTATCTACCAATTACGTGGAAGTGAAACGACTTGTTCACTGGTAAACGTTTGTTGGGGTTTTTTTTTTTTTGCAAACACTTTACACTGTTGTGATTATGTTGCTTAAATGATGAACAATGAATTACTTCTCTAACAAGTTTTATCATTTATTATTTAATAAGTTTGAATGCTGAGCTCTTCTCACCCGTGCTGTTGCAGGTGTGTTAAATAGTGAATCTGCACTGCTCAGGTTACCACCTCAGGCCTGTGACGTGGCTGTCATGGAGTAGAGCATGGATGGGCCGGTGGTCTATAGATAGGACAGAGAGCTCAGCTGCGCTGGTGTGCAGTGCAGGTCATACTGTCAGACCGCTCGACAGGTGCAAAGCTCACACACTTCTCTCTCTTGCTTTCTCATTCAGACCCACTCCTCCTGGGATTAAAACTGAATTTCCTCTTTTCAACTAGTAAAAAGCATCAGATTTGCATCAGATATATAAGGGATTATTTTTTTCTTTGTTTACAACTGTTCCTTCAGAAACAAACTATTTTCTTCACTAAAAAAAGATCTCATCCCCTTTTGTTGCTTAACTTATCGTAGATCATACCCTAGATTGACACACCCATTTTTTAAGATCATTATCAGATTGTTGTGCGTTGCTTATATTGTTTATCAAGTCACTAAATAAATGTTTCATTCCAAAAATATGTCTGTAAATGGTTGAGAATGCAATTGAATGCTAATTGGGATAGGTGGTATTGAAGATAACTGACTGATTATGGTTTGTGGATCAATAATTGTGCGTGTATTCTTATTTTTGCTGATTCTTCAGACATTACCCAAATTCGATTATGATATTATGTGCAGTTTCTATGTTACTTAATTTAATATCTAGCATAATTTGTAAGAGTTAAGTCTGTCATTTTGAACTTTGAGTGAGATATTTAGCACCAGCTCACATTGTGAGCTGTTTCCTCATTACTTTACTCCCTGAACCTTTCTAATAAGGAAGGAATGAGAACACCAGAGTCGTTTACTGTCATCACTCTGAGTTTGCTAACCCAGCTGAGAAGATGAGATCACTCAATCCATTTTCACATTCACACTCTGTTTTCTTTTTTTAAACCTTCTGTGCATTCCTAGAGCATAAAGCTCTTCAATGAGTCCGGAACAGCAGTATTAGCATGATCTATGAAGGACAATAAGAGTTACATGTCTTTTGTTGATGCTGATATTGAGCCATTAAACTCTCCTCTGACAGACACCAGAACGTGATTTAGCTGAGGGCATCATTCCTTCCCTCTGTTTGTTGTCATGTCACCATGAAACAAGTTGTTGGGCCTTGTTGATCACTTCAGGTTGTTATTGAAATAGGAATAGTTCTACTCCCAGACCTCCTGCTGGTGTAGATAAGAAGTTACTGGAATGCTGACAGTGTTTGTCTGCACTGTGATACTGTACGCACCGGCCCCGGTATTTATGGACTGTCTTTTAGTTTGAGATAAAGGCTTGCAGTTCCACCAGCTTGTGTGCCTTTGTTTGCTGATCGAATGTTCTGTTTTGAAAGAATATGTGGTATGTAATTATTAATACAGATGCAACGTTACCATCTGTAAAGGTTGCATAACTTCTGCTGAGGTTTTTGCTAAAATTATCTTCTTGTGTTGTAACTAAGTTTGGTTAAAATTACCTTCTTTTTTTCTAGGATTGATGTTATTAAGTTTAGTAAAACTTTAGACAATGTGCTTTTATGGTCATCCAGTTGGATTTTGTGACACCATCTTTTTGTTTACAGCCTGAGAAGAAACATGTTTTATCCGTTGGCATCTCCCCACGGGGGCTTTAAATCTGGCCTCCTGACGTTGATGGTTCGCACATGTTGCATCGAATGAAGCAATCTTAGTGCTCAGTAGACCATAGTGCTGTGGCTAACAGATCAACCTGATCTGCTGAGTTCTATACAGCATTTATCTGATAAGTTTTATATTTTTAAAACACTCCTGACCGTGTTGCTTCTTGAATTATTAGCTTTATATCGAATAACAATAATACATTTGATTTAAAGTGTTTTTGTGGTGACCCAAGGACACGTTACAGTTGAAAACATCAATTAAAAGGCAGACGTGTATTTAGTAGGAATTTGCCTTTGACCTTCAAAGTGCTCATAAATAGATCTACCGCAAAAAAAAAATAAAGATTACAATTTTTGGACTTTGAAAACTTCAGCCAATCATTTTTTTTTTTGGAAACCAAAACTGTTGGCCTACAGTTTGTCAATCAATTCAACTTTGTGGATTCAACAACTAAGTATTTTTAATGGTTGGAGATGCAACCTTAGAAGAAGCCACTAAAGACTAAAGTGGGTTTTACTAAGAAAAATACACTTAATTGCTAAAAAAAACTCCTCTATGATAAAAGATTCCCCATCTAATCCATCTAGGCATCATTGGTCTCTGGAATTTTGTCTTGAAGATAATAAAGTTAGATCACTGCTGAAAGCTTCCATATGAAAGGATGCTTACTGAAGCAGTTTTTAAAAAGTGAGCTCCATTAGTCCCAATGTTCATGTCTTAGATAATGATGATTCCAAGTAGAGAAGATGGAAGAACTTACAGACAATATATTCACTGCCATTCTGGACCGACTCTAACCTCAGATCACTGCGGTGTTGGATTAGACAGTGATCTCTGAGCATTGTGGTTATATCACTTCATTTGCCTCTCTTACACTGATGCGTTCATCGCTCTGGGACATGGTTGAATATGATCTGATCAGAGAACACGGTTGCTTTCTACTTCTATAAAGTCCAATCTTCACACATTCCTCCAGCGAGCTGAAGCTTTTCCACTGGCTAGCTGCACTAATTGGTTGTACTTTTCTTTACAGCTGCTTGGTATCAATTCTTTGAGTTTTGCTCATGTGTGAAGTACAGATGCAACAATTACTATCTAATTTTTATCCGTAAATACAAAATGCAGTTCTATTGTTTTCTTTAATTTAATGCTATCAAACAAGTAGGTGATTGGTGATAACAGGTCATTTTCAGACACGACTCCCCACTATTCTTCCAGTTTTGGACAATTTTCGTCCGAATTTAATAGTTTTTGCTTGTTCATAGATTTTCTACTTTATGTGAACAGTTTGAGTCTTCTTTTAAAAAAACAAACATTGTTTATGACTAGAGGGTGTGCCTTAACATGATTGAGTAAAACCTACTTATTGCATTAGTTAGGATTAAGTAATTTGTTAACTAGGAAAGGTTGCCATGTTGTAATAATCCTCAAACTGCTTGTTTAGTTACGTTTAGGTTTGGACTATTTCTGGAAAGTTGACAAAAATGAAGCGAAACGAGTTTAGGTTTTGAGCAAAATTAATGCAAACTGTTTTCCAAATTGAATAATCGATGATAACAATAACTGCAATGTTTTATAGCACTAAATAAAGTTCACTCAATTGAGATCTCTTTGCTTTGTTTGAAATGTTTTTTTCTTGGCTGTAACAGTCATAGGTGAATTCTTTCTGTTTCACTCCAGAACTTGTGCACTAGGGGTGGGCGGATCGATCCTAATATCGATAATATCGATTCCAACGCTAGTATTGATATTGATCGATACTCCAACTACAATATCGATACTTTGGTTGAAATTTCCCCCCTCGCACTTTGCTTCTGTTTTTTTTTTTTTTTCAAAAAGTTAACCTAACTTATTTGTCTGTAAAATATGTGTAAATGCTGTGTGTAGCCCCTGTATGCCAAAGCGAGGCGGCCCCTCCCCCTCCCTCCTCTCTTTCGCTTTGACTTGTCACATGACTCAGCGACTCGGGGCCAAGAAGCAAAAAAAAAAAAAAAACGCAAGTCGGTAAAAGTAGAGAGAGATGTAAAAAAGAGAAGTAGCGTGTGGCTGTACTTTGAGGCATCATGTGCAGAAAGTCTGTTAAATATAGGGGTGAAACTACAATTTAAAGAATCACCCCAAAGAAAAACTTCAGAAACGGAGGAGAAAACCCTGACCCCTTCTGTTTCCCAGAGGCAGCGCTCATTGGTGAACGGACATTTCAGCCACGGATATTTCAGCCACGGACATTTGAGCCAAAAAACTGCAAGCTAGGATATTTGAGCCACGGTGACTCGGACATTTCAGCCACGGACATTTGAAGAACTGCAACCTGGGCGCAACTGTTCATTTAAACTGGGCGCAACTGTTCATTTAAAAAAAGATAAAAGCAACTGTTTATTTAAAAAATATTTTAAAAAAGATAAAAAGCAACTGTTTATTTAAAAAAAGATTAAAAAAAATTAAATGACTAAAAGCACAATAAAAATTTTTGCATGATAAAAATTTTTAAGACTAAAAGCAATTTTTCTGTAGTGCAACTGTTTATTTACGATAAAATTTTTACATAAAATATCAGAATTTTTACATAAAATATCAATTTTTTTAAAAAATATCAGAATTTTTTATATGAGCCATGGGATAAAAATGACTAAAACCAATTATTTTCTGTAGTGCAACTGTTTATTTACAATAAATTTTTTACATATTTTACATAATACACAATAACAATTTTACACAATATTTTACAAGTTTAGTTGTCCTCCACGAATTGTGAAACTGCAACTAGGCTATTTACAAAATATCACTATGTTTTACATAAAATATCACAATTTTCTACATAAAATAGGTTTTTGGCCCAAATGTCCGTGGCTGAAATGTCCTAAACTAGGGGGCGCACATGGCTCAAATATCCTAGCTTGCAGTTTTTTGGCTCAAATGTCCGTGGCTGAAATATCCGTGGCTGAAATGTCCTAGAACCGCGATCATTAACAGAGATGTGAAAGTACAACATAATCATCTTTAACATTAGTTAACATTTGTTTGTAACTGGTCACTTCTATGGATCTACCTACCAACCTGTGTTTATACATATACTTGGTCATACTTTATATATGACCCAAACACTTGATGCAAAAATAGTCATTTAAAAAATTCAAATATCGGTATCGGTATCGGCGATATTGGTCTGTGTTTACTTGGTATCGGATCGATACCAAAACTTGCAGTATCGCACACCCCTATTGTGCACCAAGTTTTTCTTCTTTCTGTGCTTTTCCTCAAATTGAGCATCTCATGCCAGTTTTTAAAACTGAAACAATTTACAGGTTTTTTTATTTTCAGTTAGTTTGACAACTTTAGAGAACAAACATGAATTCAGTTTTAATCTTGTTGGTTGCTATATTTCTTCATCATCAGGAAAAGATTTGAAAAAAATATTCATACAGAAATGTAGATGTTATTAGAAAACAACCTACAAGTGTATATCTAACTCTACAATTGAAGATTTAAAAAAAAAAAAAATTCCCTTCACTTCATTCATATAAATAATCTTCATTATCTTCTTCTGCTTATCTGGGGTTGTTTCGCAGCAGCAGCAACCTTAACAGAGAACCCAGACTTCATTCATCCCAGCCACACAGTCCAGTTCATCCAAGAGGATTCCCAAGGTTTTCCCTAGCTAGCTGTGAGACATAGTCCTTCCAGCAGGTCTTGAATCTCCTTCAAATGGGATGTGTCTGGAACACCTCACCAGCCAGGCATCCAGGAGGCATCCTAACCAGATGCCTGAACCACCTCATCAGGCTGCTTTCAATCCAGAGGCGCAACAGCTCTATCCAAGCCTCTCATCAATGAGTGAGAGGCCTTCTGAGCTGACTCTTCACTATGATTGGCCAATTTAGTCTCCTAATTATTGTAGATGCTGCTCTGCCTGTTAATTTGCCGCTCCGTCCTTCCCTCACTTGTAAAAAAAGAGACCCTAATAAAGTCATCCTACCTGAAGCCAAGTCCTATTCCTGACTTGCAAAGGGCACTACGCCATAGTTTTAGATTCAGAAGTGCTGGTTGCCAGCCCAATGCATCAAACTATTTCTTTCACTCCATGATTACAGTCTGACCTTGCACCATTGCCATTGGTTGAGAGGATATACGAGGTGCTGTCAGCCTGGCAGGCTGATTCCCTTGTACAGTATATATACGTATTTGTGTGTAAAAGTACATTTTTACTTCACTTTTTTTCTCACCGTTATCCTCAGCGTATATGGGTTTGTTGTATTCTATGTAAACATGTACACGTATGCATGTGTTTCCATTCAACATTAGGTAATAAACACAATGATTATGACTTACATGATTTTAATAATGTATGTAGGAGGCGGAGGATGGATGACTGGGATCTTGAAAATGCCCGGATGCATCGTATTTTGTCTCCATGGAAACAAAATATTAGTGTCTTAAAGTTGTATTTTTCACCTTTAAATAAAATACTGGTAGTTTATTTTTTCTTCCACTTTTTTTACTCCATGTAAATTCAGTTGTTTGACCTTCATTCATCAGTTTTACTGGTGCTTTTTCTCTGTTTATTCTTTCAATTCATTGGGTGTGACTACAGAGTTTCCATTCATGGCTGACAGGTATGTCCACATTGTGTTTCCCAGGCAGAGGCGAGGCTGGCAGCAAAAAGGGCGGCTCGGGCAGAAGCCAGGGACATCCGAATGAGGGAACTTGAACGTCAGCAGAAAGAGGTAAATAACAAAAAATGGAAGCACTTTTCACCTCATGTAGAAACTTAATGTGAAGCCCAACAAATATTCCTCTCATCGTCTTCACAGATGAAACCAAAAGTTCTATTTCTGACACAAATGTCACCCAACTTTTTTGTGTTTCAGCATTTCTAAAAGATGATTGTATGTTTTTCTTGGCTTTTCCTTCATGTATGCAGCTTTCTTACCACTCATCCAGCAGTAGCAGCAAAAAATGGGGTCAGATCCACCAGTGGATGGTAGGAGAGAGGAGTGGTGCTGCCTTTTTTTCCACTAACACATGCTTTCGTATGGGACTGAGCCCAAGTCAACCCTGACCACTTAGTTGCACTTGACTTTCAGACTGTGTTGTACCTCACTGTGGAAATATGCGTTTGCAGTGTGTTTGCTTTGGAGACACCAAAACGAATTATATATATTTTTGACAAGCGGGTTTTGGGGGTTGTATCTCAAAGCAAAGAAGGTTTTAACAGTAGACCTCAAAGTTGCCACTTTTTAATGCTGAGAATTTGTCATTATGTAGGTTTTATCTTTACAGTAAAGTGTTTTAGTGTGATACTAAAATGCCTGCTGTTCCATGCCATTAATCCTGCTCTGGTTTTGACAGGAAGACAACCCTAGAGTAATATGTAGATGTTGCTGTTGTTTGGTTTGAGCTTTATATGATCATGGAAAGCATCACGGGACCACCCGCTCTACTCTTTTTGTGCATTTCTTGTAAACTCCTCATCCTGATTTCAGGCTGAAACAGAAAAGGCCAGAGCTTCTAGTAGTAGTAGAGCCAGCAGCCGTCACCAGCGGGTCTGTATCTCCCTCATATTTCCTTTTTGTCTTTTATTTCCTCCCATCCTTCCTGTTTTTTTATATTTTACTCCTATCTCTCTGTCACTCTGTTTCTTTGTTGTGACTGTTTCCACGGTAACAGGGACTGGATGATGATGTCATATCTGTCCGCAGCTACAGGGTGAGACACCATCAAACTTTAGGAAAGTTTTTGTTCATTAATGTTTTAGGGGCAATTACTGTCTAATGCAAGTAATAATTTATATTTCTAAAATATTATTGTTTCTAATCATTTTTACCCCTCCATTTCGAAGTCAACTTCTTCCTCCTCAGTTCGGGACTTGGGGTCTAGCAAGAGTCGGTCCAGTTCGCGTAGAAGAGACACTCTGGTCCGTTATTGATATTTGTGTCGATGTATTGCTGTTGGATTGCATGTTGTTGGCCTAATTAGTCAACTAATTACAAGTTTGTGATGTTCATTAACAAAGTAATATCTGATTTGGTTGTTTAAGTTCTGTTTCTTACAAAAAGTTAAAACCCCATTAGAGGATGAATGAGCTTCACATCTTAAACTCTGTTGGGTTGACACTGTGCCGCGGTAGCAAAACTACAGCTTTCTTGAGTTTGAGTAAAGCTGAACATAACAAAAAGCCTGTCTTTTCAAAAGTAGTTTTTGAATCAAAACTAAAAAAGAATTTTTTGAGTTCTTTTTTTATTCTTCATTATTCATTTTCATTATTATTTTATTCCAGTCACAAAATACTATTTTTAACAGTCAATAATTTGTTGCAGTGGAATATTTATTTGTACAGATTAAAGTTTCCTGTCAGTGCGTCGACACATTTTTCAGCACGCTTCCCAGTTTTTGACAGAAAAAATGTCAAACTTGAGCTTTTCAGAAAAACATTTTTTGCCACATTCAGACCTTCGTAAATCTCAACTTGGTAGTTTTTTGTCCTTATATAGTAACATTTTTTTCTGAAATGTGAACATTTTTCAAGTATCATATTTATAGTTTTTCTTCATCATCATTAATCTAGAGTTTAGACAGCAGTTATCACTCGGCAAAACTGACTCATTGTGTCAGTTTGGCCTAAACATTGTGGTTTCTTAACTTTTTTTTTTTTTTTGTCTTCTTAATCGAACTGTCATGACAGTTTTTTTTCTGGACATAGTGCAAAGTTATTCAAATTTTGAACATTTTAAATAATTTGTACATCGCTTTCATCTTTTAGCAATAATTATGATAAGTAGTAATAATTCTACTCTTTGGAAAGCATGTTCATTAAATGATCATCTCATTAAAATGAGAAAATATTCATTAATCATCACTAATTTCTGCTTTTGTGTATATTTGCAAACAGCAGAGTGAAGAGACTAAAAAAAAGCTTTGTAAATGCCTAGAGTTTTAAGTTAGTAAAAACATTACTAATGTGTGCGCAGAAATGTAGGAGGCATTTCTGATGGCTTTCTTTATTCTTATTAAGAGTTTTGTATGAATTTTGTAAACACTGTTTTAAAGCATGGCATGCACAAACAAAATTTTGGAACTCAAGATGATTTTAGTTTTTTTTTCTTCTTTTTCAAAAATCAAACTCTGTCTCACTCCTCATCTCTCTTCAGTCTGACGGCCGCTCCTCTAGCAGCTCTATCCTCAAGAGTTCTCGCTCCACTGTATGTAGTTTCATGTTTGTCGTTATTATTACCTTTCATGTCATTTACAATTTTTTTTTCTCATGTTCATTCATGTTGTTCTTATATTTGTTTGGGGATGAACAGAGTTCTGTGTATAATGACCTGCACAGCCATAAAAAGGCTTCATCCAGCTCCTCGAAGAAAGACCTGCTGGTCAGTGCATCACTTTGTGCGGTTGTCTTTGCAGTGAACACAACAGTTTGAAGGAAGAGTAGACTGATACACGCTTCCTCTTATCACTTGCTGTTGATTAGCTTAAACTATCTAATAGTAAAGACTCATTACATATGAAAGGAAGGATTAAATGATCAAAAATATAAACTGTATTAGGCTTGGATGGTATCAAAGGTATTGAGGTATACAGTAATTATTACCTCAATTTTAGATGACTTGTGCCTTCATTGTTCAAAAACTGAATACTGAAACAAATTAGACACCAAATAATAGATTAAATGAATGAGCTCATTTACTAGTTCTCCTTTCCCATTTGTTTGGAACCCAAAATTCTTTCATACTCCAGAATTGTTTCTCTTTTGATAAATGGATGCCATTTACAGTATATCATGTTCTTCTACCTGCGATAATTCTTCACAATGTACCTCACATTCACACCTTATGGTGGAATCTGGCGCTAAGCACAACCCATCTGGATATATTCAGTGTCTAGCTCAAGCACATCTTGACTTGAGTTACAGGCAGGGGTTTAAACACGCAACCCTCTGGTTTTAAAGTGGCCTCTATCTGCTGAGCCATGTAGCTTCATCTTTCTCCCTCTCTTTTCATGGGAGGGTCAGTCCCTTCTACACTGTCACATGGGGACAATCATAACCTTTTTGGGACACTTCCAAAAGTACCAGGGGCTGAAGTACGTCAACTATTAAAGTAAAATGGAAAATTTGATCATGCAAAAGTGCTATTTAAACACAGAATCAGTTACAGGCATTAAATAACTTTTATTTTAAATTTAATCCTTACATCCTTTATTGTCTTTTTTTTAGTGGCGGAATTGTAACTAGTATAGTGATACCAGTTTGCAGTGTTACCCTAATACCACCCAAGCCTAAACTGTACATATTTATAGTAACATTTAATGCTTAAGATGTTGATGTGTTGCTACTCTTGTAGACTGGATTGTACCATGATCAAAGGAACTACACAAGCCTTACGAAGACTAAAGCACCACCTCTGCCCTCCACTTCCACTTACCAGCCACGGGTTGGTCCTCCTGTCAGTATAATGTAGAGTTGGTTGTTATAACCTTCTTGTGTCACAAACAAACAAGACAAACTTTGTTGTTCATATTTCACAAAAATTCAGTTTGACTTCAGTTTCTATTTGTTGTAAAACATTTAACATTTACAGTCAGTTACTGATGAAATGGTCTCCACCCTCTAGAACTTTTCTCTCAACACTTCTTGTTAAATGTTCAGGGTTAGCAAAGCATTCATCCGGTTTTTATCCCGATTCATTAATCTCTCACCACCTTATATTTTCACTTCACCATCCCACCAAGTCACATTTTCCATTGCTCCCTTCCTCTCCGACAGGCCACCACATCCTCGTCCTCCACCCCCGGCACAGGCCTGTCCCGCAGCTACAGCATGGTCAGTCTCACATTGCATGCATCCTCTTATGGTAGGGCTGTTTATGTTTAGCTGAATGTTTCACTGAGATTCGTACGTCAGTGTGATGAGTTCAGATTTTTGTAAAAGAGCACAGAAACAAGCAGCCTTTTTAAATTACAAGGGAATAGACAGTGTTTCTTTTTAGTGCACGGCCCACAGGAAGTCATTGTCCTCAACCTACTTAGCTATTGCGTAAAAGATTTCTTCTCTCTGTCGTGTTTTGCTGAGTCCTGCGTTGTCTCCCACATATGCCCCCAGGCCTCTATTTATGACGACGCTGGTCTTTACGGCTCAGGCTTGAGTTCAAAAGCTGTAAGTCTCCTGGATAAATCCCAAACACTCACAAACGTTTGCTGTGGTAACTGCAGCCTCCTCCTCCTCCCGTCCACAGCCCTCTGAATACAGCTGGTACTCCAGCTCCACTCGCAGCAGCCCTGCGGTGAGCACCTTAACCCACAACCACGCATGACTGACCACACAAACACAATTAACAGACACTAGCAATGTGCGCTAGGAGCCTTGCTAACCACTCAAGTACAGAAAACTTGATCACTGATGGACAAGTGTGTGGAAGTTTTGACTATTTTACAGTTTTTAGATTGAGATTATTCCCAGTGACATAATTAGTTTGTTTTAATCGCATGAGATCATTTGTAATCTCAAACAAAACGTGCATGCAGGGTGATGCAGTCATTTTACAATAACTTTGGGATCTCATCCTGTGTGTTTTATGTGTGCGCGTACCCCTAGCACTCTTCTTCAGATGATGACACAGTGAGCAGTGTGTCACAGGAACACTTCAACCGAGGCCGGAGGGACAGTGCGGTGAGCTGCTGCAGCCGGACCCCCGTTGTCATTCATTTGCTCCATCATTTTAAAAATTTCAATGTTATCATCCATCTTTCCGTTATCCTTCTGACCTCTTTCACATTTTTTGTTCTTCCTGTGTTTGTGTGTCGGGTAGTCTTCTGACTTCTCGGACATTAGTGAGTCAGCTGCTGATTATTTCAGCCGCTCCAACCGGAGGGGCAGCATTGTGTCTGACCTGGATGACCTGAGCATCCCAGATTTGGATGCTGTAAGTGCCTGAACTGGGCAAACGCCACTGCGTGCTCGGGAATGCGGTGCAGAAGGAATTTAATGCCTGAAAATAAACAAAGCATGTTCAGAAATAACTCGTTTGATGTTCTACAAACTGTTTCTCACTTGATGGTTGTTTAAAAAATGAATAGATGGATCTGGGGTGCAGGATGCATCAGTAAAGTTGTCCCATTCAATAGTGTGGGTGTAAATCCTTTTATTGTGTTTGGTGTTTGTTTGATTGTGAACGCGCAGCACCAGACAGACTCATTTTTAATATGTGAACTAACTCACAGGTTTACAGGTAATACGGCCCGAAGCATGACCATGAGCATAGAAGATTCAATTTCTTATATTTTATCCATTTTTTAAAATATTTGTCTTCTTTTTTGCAGCTGGATGAAAAATGTGACAAGCAATACTCAGATTACAGCCGGGTAAGTAGATCATTCAATTCTAATTTAGATCTTTTAAAAAAAAAAAACTTTAGGTTCATTTGAAATGTTTTGTAAACATATATGCTTACAATTGTTTTTACTGGACGTCTCTGTTTCACTCTATCAGAATACTATTTTTCTGTTCGATATCATGAAACTGATTTGATATTTTTTAAGAAAGATTCTAATTAATATGCCTTCCATGTTTGAACAGTCACACTGTAAAGATGTGTATTTGATACAATAATTAGTCTCGATTTTAGGCCATATTGTTAACATTTTAAATATTTTTGTTTGTAGGCGTAAGTAGTGCCGTCTTCAGGAATATCATAAGTTTGAAATTGAGTTATAATAATAATAATAAATTTTATTTATAACGCACTTTATATTTCCAGTGGAGATCTCAAAGTGCTACAATGGGTTAGGGTTAAACTATGATTCATGTTATAAATAATCCAGTGTTCATATTTTTTGTCTTTTATTTCATGTTATAATGTATTTTGAGAGTGACATCTATTTATTGGTCACATTAATGAATAGATTAATATTAGTTTTTACAGTCGTTTTGAGATGTACTTATAATTTAATTCTGTTACACCTAAAAAAAAATATATATATATATATATATACATATTCCTGCGTAGCTCAAAACCTTGTCTCTCTCGTAGTCAAAAAATTGGTTTTGTTCGCAGCTGTTTACCTAAAACAGCACATTCTTCTCATGAATGGAATATTTAAATAAAATAAAACAAAACAATCATTGCATTTGAACAATAAAGACGGCTTTGTACTTCAAAGCTGTCTCTTTATTATGCAGAACTGACATTCTGCTTCTTATTGTTTTAAAAACTTCATACAACATTGACTAGCAGCAGGAACCACTTCCTGTTCTAAATTATCTAAAAATAATAATACCTTTTAATTATATAGTGCTTTAAAAGGGTGGATCACCTGATCCGGCCTCCTGAACCCGCTATGACAAATCTGATTGTTATCCCAGAATGGTCTGACAAATCGGTTTTCTGCTCAGAGATGCTGTTTTGGGTGAGACGCTGTAAACTGGTAAAGATAAAGCAAACACTAAAAATAAAATTGGGACTTTTTGTGACTTGTTACTTTCAGATTTTAATGCAATATAAATTTAATTTTATTATATCGAGCTGCTCTAATCAGTAATAAGGAAAGAATGGAATGTGATGTAAATATCTTTCTTTTATCTTTTATTTCGGTCAAATTGTACATTTACAAATAAATAAATTTACTTTTTTTTTTCTGAACTTATATATACCAAAAGGACCGAAAAGATACTTGTTACACCGACCCTTTTGAAGACAAATCATTACGTATCATTACTATCATTATGAAAACAAAATGATATAAATACATAACAGAAATCCACTATGATACATAAAATGTATCATAATGAATAGATTAATGAATAGATTAATATTAGTTTTTACAGTCGTTTTGAGATGTACTTGTAATTTAATTCCTATACATAAAATGTATCATAGTGTGATAAAAATATTAAAGTGTAAAACATTAATAGTCCATATAGTGGTAAATATTGAGAATCTACATAGATACATCTTTTTAGATGAGAGGTTATTAACTGTCTCCAGGTGCACTGCAGCACGTGTCACCTAAGAGCTGCAGGGTATCAGGTGATGGTTTGGAATAACACACTGGAGTTGTGTTGCGTCGTGTTTTGCTGGTGATTTTTTTTTTTCTGACACGGTGTTTGTTGTTTCCGCAGCCGTCCTCCCGCTGTGCCACCCCGGGTCTCTCAGCAGCCACCCTGGCATCGCTGGGTGGTACGTCCTCACGACGGGGGAGCGCAGACACTGGTAGCGTTTACGATCCTGACACCAATCTGAGCGAACTTAGGGTAAGGTCTACACATTGTGTTTAAAGTTTTTTTTTAAGTTTTAAATCTGGAATAATTAAACCAGCTATTTTATGATTGAACCATATGTCTGAACACATGTTCCACCTACGTTTGAAGCTCCCTCAGCGATGCCTCTGTATCTCTCAACCCCCTTTCTGCTGTTCATGGTGTCTGCTTTAACCGTTTTTCCTCCTCCAATGCACGGGAGGACTGGATCTGACGTGTCCTCTAAAACTGTCTCTTATGTATCAGTACTGATGTGCCTGCTGGATTGTCCTCAGATGGCCGCACGGGTGCTTTTATCTTCCCCTATACAAACCCTTTTTTCTCTGTCTGATGCCCAAGTTCATCCCAACCATTCCCTCCATCTGCTCTACAGGATATCTATGAACTAAAGGACCAGATTCAGGATGTAGAAGGGCGGTACATGCAAGGGCTTAAAGAGCTGAAGGTAGAGGGGCTTGAGCTCACAGCATGCCTTCTTCTGTCCTCTGGGAGCGATATGACATCCCTCTCTTCCTCTCTCACCCCTCCTATGCCTGCTCCTGGTCTACGTTCTGTATTTACTCCTCTTCTTCTGCATGAATTTTTTCACTTCCTGTTTTAATCTGAAATGAAAAGATTTCAACAATGCTGCTAGGTTTTTTTAGGAAGAGAAGCAGGCTCTTCCTGTGTGCTCACTGACATCTCCTGGCACTTGTTTTTATTATCTTCTTGTTCTGAAAGGTTGCACATTTCTGTCCTGATAGTTCACTAACAGTTTTGGAACCGCTGCACTGTGTTCGTGTTTCCACTCGTAGTTCTCTTTTTCAGATCCCATTTTCACTCTCGGCATGTTTCACTCTTTGAAAGTGATGCAACAATGTGTAACTACAGCGTGATCAGTGTCTTCACTGCCACTTCACATGCCAAGCTCACGTTTTATATCAAACTATTTATAGCACTTTCACTGAATTGCATTGTTTTTTGGGATTTATTTTTGTGAATGTGTTAAAAAGAAAAACTATTTCCAATCAACAGCTCATTTGTTGCATGTCTGTGAGCTGGAGAGGATATTTTTTTGTTACTGTGTTAATATGGTTCTCACTTTATCAGGAGTCACTGGCAGAAGTGGAGGAAAAGTATAAGAAAGCAATGGTTTCCAACGCACAACTGGACAACGACAAAGCCAACCTCATTTACCATGTAGACACTCTGAAAGATGTAATAGAGGAGATGGAGGAGCAGATGGCGGAGATGAGGAGAGAGCTGGAGGATAAATCCAAGGTTAGAAAACTTCTGTTTTATATTTGTGTCTTTAAAATAAAAAAAAATGTGACTTAACTCATTTGTTTCTGGTTTCAGGAGCTAGAAAGACAAAAGCACACGTGTACGGTGTTGCAGCATAAACAGGAAGAACTGAAAGAAGGAATTCGCCAAAGAGACGAGTTGATTGAGGTAAGAACTGTTTCTATCAGAGTGATGCACTCACCTATCTGGACTTTTAAAGTTGTTGCTGTAGACTTTTTTTTTTCCAGGAAATGTGATAAGAAAGCCTTTTCTCTCACTGGCCTCTTCCTCCACTACTGTGTGTCCCTTTCTCTTTATGTGGACCAAACATATCTTCCTTTCATTGCTGAATCTGCTAAACCAGGAGTCTCAAACTCAATCTATCAAGGTGCTCATTAGAGAGAACTCTCTGCCTGTTAAACTCCTCTGAAATTCCACTCTCAGGAGTCCCGACCTGATTGGCTTGTTCGTTCGCTGTATAGTGTTCTTATCAAACTTGTGGGCCGCAGTCATTTTAATATTGCAAATTATTCTTTTGAGTGTCGACTTTGAGACCCCTGCTGTAAACCGTTTCCTCTCTCACCTTCACTGTTTCTTATCTGTATGTGATAATGATCATTCTCACTTCTTTGCATTCATTTTTTTTCTCTCCTCCTCCACGGCACCATCTGCCGCTCACTGCCGCTCCAGGAGAGCCAGCGAATGCAGACTAAGTTAGATGCCCTCACCAGAGAGGTGTTTGATCTGCAGGAAACGATAAACTGGAAGGACAAAAAGATTGGGGTAGGAGGTCCCACGTCAGACAGACGATGAGAGACAGAAAGAAGTTTCTGCTATTTGAAGCTCTTCTGCCTCTCGTATGCTGTCTCTGCATGATGGAGACCAATAGGTTTTTAGCACAGAGTGGATCTAGTCACACACACACACACAGTTTTGGTTTTTGCATGTCAGACTTGATAATCCGGATCCTGCTAACAGACAGATACTGCTGTTAACTAAAAAATTATTTAATCTAGCATGACATGCATGCACCACTTCTGGATTAGTTTATTGGGATTTTTCTTTTTTTTTTTTTAGATTTAGATGTATTTTTAGTTTTTTGGGTTTTTTGTGATTTTTTTTTTTCTTTATTTTGCTGTCAGAAAAAAATTAGAACCCATTACAAGCGTTTAACCTCTCCTCTTTAAAATGATATCAGGTCCTTCCTCATATTTTCAATCTCTCTGTCTCACTTTCTCTCCATTCCTGTCAGCCTGCAGTGCACAGTGCATGTTTGTGCATGCAGCGTGTGATGCTGTGTAGCATGTAGCGTTGGTTATGTGTCTGTCCAGAGTCTTTCCAACTTCTTCTCCTCTCATGTCTTCTCTCATGTGTGGCCAGGCCCTAGAGAGGCAGAAAGAATACTTTGATTGCATTAGGAATGAAAGAGACGAGCTCAGAGATGAGCTCGCTGACATCAAGGGGAAGTCCAAACCAGGAGAGGTAGGTCTGCAGAGAAAGTTACAGGAAAGCCAAACTCGAAATGATCTTTTGTTTGTTTTTCTTTGAGTTTCAGATACTTTTTATCTACTTCTCTATGTTTGTGAGTCTGCTGTTAATTCTAGTTACCTGATGAAAAGATTAGATCAGGAGGGTCGGCTCAGAGCCACAAACAATCTCATCTCTAGTTGATCAGTTTAATTTAAGAAATAACCTTTATTCAACTCCAATTTTTAGTTTTGTTATTTTCATAGTCTTCACACACTATTTATCAAGACATTAAGTTCATAATGTTCTGAGCTGCATTCTTCAGCATGTTTGTTAGAGTGAAATGACCGAGGGGTAAAAAGTTACACTGATTCAGACTTTTCTCTGAGTTTACAAAAATTGTCTATTTTTCCTTTTTTTTTTTTTTTTTTTTTTTTTTTTTTTTTTTTAATTTGCTGCAAAAAATCTTCTTTCATTTGTATTTCATCTTGAATTTTGTGGTGCTAAGTTTTTTTCTTGTCAATAATGAAGTAAGATGCCCAATCCTAGAATCGGACTGTCTGGTTCAGATCTGGGATGTTGATGGAAAATTTTGATAATTTTATTTCCCGCTTTGTCGTCTTTTTCCACAAAACTCCATTTGCACATCACAGTTTTTTATCAAAAACTTTCAAGTCTCCAAATGAATGACCTGTAAGTTTTTGTGTTAAAACCCTTAGGCTTTTTTTACTGCATATTTGGGGCCAGATGCAGCTCTTGTACGACCTTATGTTTGACATCCCAGAGTTAGAGAGGATCGTGCTCCAACTACACATGGAAAGAAACAATTACACACAGAAAACAGACAACAATAGCTGTTATTGTGCTTTTAAAAGGAGCACTAGAAGCAGGATGACAGTGGAAATTCTTTATATGCAGATGGAAAGGATTTTTTTTTTTAATTCGTCGTTTATGATTTCATCCTGTATACGTGTTTCCAAATGTTGAACATGACTGAAGGGTTAAGTCTTTTTGTTCAGAATGACATGTTTTCTTAATATTTCCATTGATCGTGCTTTTCTCTTAAATAAAAAACATGCAGCAACACAAGATGTTTTGTGGAAAAAGTGACATCTGTGTTGGGTTTTTTTTTCTATTACAGAAACACGGGCTGGTCATCATCCCAGACAGCACACCAAACGGAGACATAGACCATGAACCTATCTCCCCAGGGATCACCTTAGTGTCTCAGGAGGCCGCCCAGGTGCTGGAGTCTGCAGGAGAAGGCCCTCTAGGTGAGTCCCACATGTTCATACAAGTCTCCATAGTAACTGGAGGTTTAATGGCTTTTTTTTTCTCTGCTTCAAAGACGTCAGGCTACGGAAGTTGGCGGAGGAGAAAGATGAACTGCTGGCTCAGATTAGGAAGTTGAAGAATCAGTTGGAGGAGGAAAGACAGAAGCACTCTAAGGTGGACAGCACGTACACAGACGGAGAGAGGATGGAGAACGGTACAGACCTGCACTTTATAGAGATGCAGAGTAAGTCTACGTGCAAAGAGTAAAACAAATGTGAACAGTGGGCTTGAGAGATGCATGTAAAAAACACTTATTTCTTGTGACATGTATTGTAAAAGGTTGCATTCAACAACCACTTACAAAAAATAGCGTTTGACAACTCGTATGTAAGACCAACTTTTCAGTTAATTAAAAACTTTCTGTAATCGCCCACATAAAAAAACGATGAGTCCGCGATGCTTCGATTTGGAAAAAATGGGCGAATTCGAGCGCAGCTCAGGCGTCAATCTCACTCATCAAGTGCCATTCGCCTTAATTTTTGGCCTTTTGCAACAAATCACGTCATTATTATTCTGACTTAAAATTTGCGACCGTCACTGCAATTTTTACTCCAAGTTGGAAAGTTGTAACTGTCAGCTGATAACCTACAGATGAGCACTAAACAAACAACTGACCATCGGTCAATTTAATAACAAGAAGGTGGTTACATTTATCAAAGGAACGTCGTGTAATAATCTGTAGACGTCCGGTAAAAAATAAGCCTTTAATTGACCGATTTTTAGGTGATCACAGAAACGACATCGTCTTGTCAGCAATGTGTCAATAAATTGCAGATGAGTATGACAGTCACACAATTGTCGGGAGACAATCAACTCAGAGAATGGAGTAGCACTTTCAGTCCTTTTTTAGGTTATATGACCATGTATCCCTTGTTTAGGCATCTTGCGAGTCATGTTGTAACTCAGGTGCTCCACCGCTAGCAGTTACAAGTGTTCACCTGAGTTCTAACATCTGCTAATAACACTGAGTGAAACTTTTTTTTATGTTCTTCCTGTAGGAGACGCTAACCGGCAGATTAGTGAATATAAATTCAAACTTTCAAAAGCGGAGCAAGAAATTGGCACAATGGAGCAAAATGTAAGTTTCAGAATAAAGTTTAAATTAATTTCTGTTCAGTCATCATAAAATTATGAAGTCATTTTTTTTCTTTTCCCATCTTGCAGATTAACAGACTTGAAGGACAGGTGTCCAGGTACAAAGCAGCAGCAGATAACTCTGAAAAAATAGAAGATGAACTTAAAGCAGAAAAACGTAAACTTCAGAGAGAGGTAACGACACAAATAACATTGAATATAAATTCAGATTTACTTTAACACCTGTTCTTAACACATTTGTTTTTCCTCTCTGCAGCTGCGTACGGCTTTAGATAAGATAGAAGAGATGGAGATGACCAACAACCATCTAGTGAAGCGTTTGGAGAAGATGAAGGCCAACAGGAACGCTCTGCTGTCCCAGCAGTGAGGCCAGGCATCATCACCTCACACTTCTGACTGCCGGGAGCTCACTTCCATCTGACACACTTTGGGATTTGTAGCTAACTTAAAACTAAAAAAAAAAAAAAAAATGAAAAAACACTTAAAGTTGTAGCACATGTTAAAAATGAACTGCACCCTGTTTATTTTTTGTTGTTTTTTTTTTTTTTTTTCTCACCGGATACGTTTGTTTTCTCTGGAGTTTTTTGGGAGGAACGGCACAGACGCAAGAGTTTAAGACACTATTAAAAAGTTGGGAGGCTTCGATTGTCACTACCAGGATTCTGCATCATGTTCTCAAGGAGACTCGTACTTCCTCTGACCGGGTGCTTGGCTATATTTTTCTTTTTTTATATATATAAATATATAAGTTGCATGAATGGATATAAAGATGCTTTTAATCTTTTAAGCTTCTGGCTGCTCTGAGCCCTGCACCCATTGGTTCCCCCCTCACACACACATACACAGTGAAGTGCCTTTTCACAGCAGGAGACTGGGAGTCCGCACCACTCACCAAACCAGGAAATGTTTTAACAGGTACAAACAAAATGTATTTTAAAAAAGAAAAAAAAAAGTGCAGTCATTGTTTTGGAAATGAGAGAAAACCAACTGTGTCTGCTTCAGCTTCATTCAAAATTTTCAAGTATTTAAAGTATTTCTTGGGAAATAAATGTGTAATTTACAGAAATGTGAAATAAATTTTTTCCTGATTTTATTCAGTGTTGATTCTGATATAAAAAAAACACTATGAAATATTACAGATTAAGCTGTTGTGGCATAAAGAAATAAATCTGTTATTAGATAACTGACTTCATCGTTGGTGCCATCCTGTGGACAAGTAACCATGTTAGTCACAAATGTATGTGCGTAAAATGAAGTAACACTGAGATTCTTTGAGGAGTAACACATTTTGTATGAGTGATCAAATTTGTTTGTGTGGAGGGCTTATTGGGATTTTTGTTTTTAAAGGAGTATTATCTCCACGTCTCAGGCTGATGTGAAGAATGCAGAAGTAATAAAAGTCAAGCTGATGAGCCGGTTCATTTTGGGTATCGTTAAGGGACTCGTGACCCAGTTCCATTTTTTCTGGCTGCGTGTCCTTGGTTTTACTTTTAGAAACCATGTTGAAAAGAGGCCAATCAGAGCAGAGCTGCTTTTTCACACCAGAAATTTTTAATAGAAATAATGTTATTTACAGCATTAACACATGGAAAAACTAATCTAGCATCTCTCAAATACTTTATAAAGATCAGGAAGGTTAGCGATTTGTAGCACCGTGCCATCTTCACTGATGATCTTTGGTGGGCTGAATAAATTTCTAAAAGCTTTGAAGATGATGTGTTCCACTTTCCATCGCCAGGAAGTTCCCTCACCTTCCTGCAACACAGACGTAATCCACATTAAAACCACCTTTGCAGCATTATGTTGGTAATAAATTTTGCTCACCGGTTCCTCTCCTGGCTGAGTTTCCAGGATGTACTCCTTCCTGATGGAGTAAAACATGCTGCACTCTTTACTGAAATCTCTGAAGCATTCCTTCTCATCGTCCCAGTTCACCTGCTCAAGCAAAAATCTATGAAGTTTTCTGTTTTAATAATCTTAATACGGATGAGACTAATCCCACCTCTGTGGCGAGACGCAAAATGAACATGGGGAGACCCTCCATGATGGGCGTGTACTTATCCAAGAGGAGAGGTAGTCCTGTGAGATTTCCTTCCTGTGGTGGATGGAAAGTTTAAGTAGAAACAAGTTCATCTTAAAAGTGATCAATAATCCCATCCAAACCTACCTGATCAATCTCCATAGAAAAATAATCATTTAACATTTCAGCTTTGTTCTTCAGGAAGTCCACGATGTACTGGGCCAGGCCTTCTTTAGGACCGTCCTCTTCGGTCCAGCCGCTGTCGTCTGAGTCCAAAGCCAGCATGGCGAGTTCATACAGAGGCGCTGGTGTCTGGAAAGATAGCTAACCTTTAAAATCAGAGCTCTTCCAAAAAAAAAAATCACAGAAGAGCATCTACTTACAGATAATTTGAGGACGCCAAAGTTCCCAAAGTCATAAATGAGGATCTGGTAGAAAAGTTCCTGACTGGAGGGAATAATTAAACAGATTAAAATCTAATTAGATTAAAAAAAAAAAAAAGTAAAGTGTCCAACCTGAGTTTGGTGATGTTGAGCAGGTAGAGTTTAGTGTGATGTTGGATTAAAGTCCACTGAGGATTCACACAGCCCACAAACGAGTGATTCTGCAGCATCTCTTGGAGACCTGGAGCAAGAAAAAGACGACCCAATCTCATGGAATTAAACTTCCAAAAACTAAATCAGTGGTTTAGATTTTGTATTGAAATATGACTGAGATTTCCAAATAAAATTATCTGTCTTAAATCAACAAGTCTGATTCCAAAAGAAAATTATCTTACATCACATACAAATTCTGTGTGGAGTTTGTATGTTCTCCCTGTGTATGTGTGGGTTTTCTACAGGTGCTCCTGTTTCCTCCCATCCTCTAACTACATGCATATTAGGTGGATTGGCCAATATGAAATTGCCCGTAGGAATGAGTGTGTGGCCCCATGACAGACTGGCAACCTGTTCGTGATGTACCCTGCCTTTTGCCTTAAATCAGCCGGGATAGGTTCCGGCACGCGGCGCACACCCAAAAAAGGGTGAATGGTTCAGAAGACGAAACTAAACCATTTTAATCCACATTAACCAATCAGTCGTAAGAACAATCATTTTTAAAGAATTCCAACTAAACATGAGACTGAGAAACACACACTTTGTGCATAAAAAATGAAACTATTTTTTCTTTTTTTTTTTGGATTCATATTTTTTTCTAATTTAATATTTGCTGGCTTTACCAAAAAAAAAAAACACTTCTTGAAAACAAACTGAGGTACTTATTACTAATTATTTAAAATGTTCAGTTTTGTCGAAATGTTAAGAAATCCACGTAAAAAAAAAGTCTAATTGGTTTATATCAAAATGACTTCAAATGAAATATTTTTCATGACACCGTAAAATATGAATTTAAAATTTAAATAAACTTGCTACAGAAAATTACTCCCAATTAAAAAAAAATTAAAATTTACTTTTTGTTTCTATTGGAATCTGGAATTTCTGTCTTTTTGTTTTACATCATACTAATTATTCTTATTTTTCCAATTGTTTATATTTCTCGTCACCTTCTTTTATGATAGTTATCTAAGATGTTTTAGAAAAAAATAAATTTTTTCTGTAGATATTTTAGGTCTTTTAAAAATAAAAGGTTGCGAAACTTTTTTTTTTATGTCTTGAATTGGATTGTTTGTTTGTCTGAGTAATGTTGGCATGGCAACAGCATGACAGTACGTCAGTAGATGACACAGTGGAATAAGTTTACGCACGTTGGATAGATTTATTTTAAACTCCGGTGTGATTTTACGAACAAACCTTGGTGTGTTTTCTCTGAGATTTCATCTCTCAGCTCTTTGATGCTGGTCAGTTTAATGACTCTTCTCTTAGGTGTGGCAGCGGCCGTCAGGTCCTTGTCTGCTTCCTCATTCTGCTCTGTCCTTGCTCGCTTTCTGCCAAACACACAGGGTTACATACCTCAGAACACACACCAATCCTGCTTTTCTACAGAAAAACTCTTGTTAATACCACTGTCTGCCACAAGAGGGCAGAAAAACTCCATATTTAATCATTTCAAAACAAGCACTTATTAACTTATTTACAGCATGTTTATGAACTAAAACATGAAAGATTTAATATTTCTAAACTGTATTTAAACTGAAACCGTTCAGTCATAAAATCTGTCACTTTGTTTATTTCCAAACCATAAATTTACTAAATAGAGAACCAGTTAGAAGGTATGTATCAGTGATTGACCTGAGGGCTGATGATGCAACGTATACAGGGTGAAAATAGGTTAAGATAGAGGTTCCCGCTCGCTTACTCAATCCATGCATAGCAGATTAATGTTCAGACTTGTTCCAGCAGAATTTCACACACAGTAACAATCTGCACAATAGATTAGTCACGGTGACGTAGACGATCTTATTAAAAACCACAGAAATGCATCATAAAATACTCAAACTTAACAGAGTGATTTATGAAGGTTGTTTGCTGGATTTCTATTAAACTTAATCTCATTTAGAGTGCCTGGATTTCTAAAGTTAGAAAGCTAAAATACTTTTTGATTTTTGTTTTAATCAGCTAATTTTCCACTTCTCTGTCTGGGTTGGTGAACTCAGAGAAGTTCAGACTTTTCTCTCTTTCTTTGCACATTTTTAAGCTGGTGTGGAAAAACACTGAGGTATTTACAGCCCATCAAGGAGTCGTGGTTCCTCTGGTTTGTGTGGGTTTTTTTTTCCTCAGGGAACATGCTGACCTCACAGATAAGGTGTCCGAACATTTTCTTTCTGTGTTTTCATTCATCTAAACTGCAGCTGGACAGAAACGCTGACTTATCAGATTACCTTTGAGCATCCGGAGGACTTTTACATCCGGCATCTTTAGATGTTTGTGCTTCCTGTGCATCCTGTGCCTTCAGTTGTTCACCATCAACAGTGTCCATTTCTGTGTCTTCCATCTGTTTGCTCTCCGTCTTCCTGCTGCTTGGACCAGCCACGTCAGGCTCAGGTACAGTAGGTGGTCTTTCTTTTGGCTGCAGGAAAGCGTCCAGCTTCTGGCTGCGGGAGTCCGTTCTCACCATTTGGTGTGCATAGAGGCGCTCAGTGGAGTCACCTGAAGATCCAGAGGCCTTCACCTCCGTCCCACCTGAGACGGAGAATCCAGGAAGCATCGTCTGGAAATAATTAAAAATAAAAAAATATACACAAATTGCGTGGATCACACTGACATATTTGAAAAGAAAAGTTTTCATGAGGCAGATACAACTCATCCAAAATGCAGCTAACTTTAACAAGAACGATTCACACATTAGTCCTGTGCTCAGGCCTTTGCACTGGCCTGTTGCCCAAAGAATATCATTTGAAGCAATGCGTCTGGATAAGGTCTGGCACCACAGTTTAGATCCGACACACTGATACCCTGCAGACCATCGCTTTATAGCAGTGCATAATTTTTATACTCCTTCAACTGTTGGTGCACAAAAGCACTTGGCACGTTTGATTAACACCCCACCAGTAACGTGCATCTTTTATTATCATTACCTGAGTGAAATACGTGCGTGATGAGTTGGAGCCCAGAAGTTTACTTTCAATGTGTTTCTGAACACACTCGATGATGCTGTCCTCGTGGAGGAAATGGACCTCGTGCTTCGTTGGGTGAACATTGACATCGACATTCTGAGGTGCGATTTCCAAACTGGTAAAAACACACATTAAATCATTCAGAGGAGAACCCACAGAAGGAAACACACATAGATCTCCTGTAAGATACCTGAGGTAAAGAAAAGGGTGTGTGTTCTTTGGAAGGTAAGCAGCATAAACCGTTTCAGCTGCTTTCTTCAAAGCGGTCGACTCCACCAGCCGATCTGAAACATATCAGATAAGAATCTCAATAGTGACGCAAAGCAACACTTGGTGGTTAGGATTAGTTCCTTACGGTTAATGAACAGGATCAGGATGCACTTTTTCACGGAGTAGTTTGCGTTTGTGATGTATCCTTTCATCTTAAAAGCCAACTTCTGATCTTCACAGCCAACTTCCAGCAGTTCTCTGTGAACGTACCAGAAAGCTGCTTAAGCACAGTTTTTATCGGGACATTTGAAACAAAGATTAAATGAGTTTACCACCATCTGAAAGTTTATTTCTATAGCCGTTTTCCACTTATTCCATTTTTTTCATTCAAATTTTTCTCCCTGTGACCTGAATTGTCTCCCTCTTCTTCACACATTTACTCGGTCTCACTGCAGCTAACCTTTACTCCTCTCCTTTCAAAGACAAACCTCCACCTCTCCAGCTTTTCCCCCACCTGTTCACAAAGTCTGCTTGAACAGATGCTTTTAAACTGAAGACGTTTAGCCAATATTTTACTATAAGAAGATAAAACTAAGCCTGCACTTGGGGTTCAGCACCAAAGAGGTGATGGTACGGCTTTGTTCTGCAGACTTGGACACTTTACAGACGCTGTCTAGACACTGAAATATTTGAGAGAAATTTATGAGCCGTTTAATTTTTAGGGAGCGGTCTAAGCTAATACAGCAAACATCAACAAACAGAAATGAAAGCGTAACTAAAATGTGTTATTTTAGATAAACAGCTGATTGATGCCTTGCAGCCGCCTAAATTATGCTGAAATACTAAGAAAAAAAAAAAAAAGATTGGAAATGGACTACAAACTTTATCATGCCTAGCACCCTTGCGCGCATGCGCAGAGTGGAGCTCTAATCCGCAGACTTAATGAGTTCAAAGTCACCCCAACTAAAAATAAAACAAACACAGCCCCTCTGTGGCATACACATGCAACCTTTTTTAAGCACTACTGTATTTTTTGGACACACACACAGTAGCACATACTCCGGATTACTGTGAAGGTGTTTTGTTCTCACACTTTGCTTTGAAATTTTGTTCATTAATTAATAAAACAGTAATAATTTGACCGTCTAAAATGTCATAAAATGAGTTGTGTGTTTAATTGAATCTTTGTGGAACAGGATTACCTGCTGACAGCGTTCCCAAACACACTCCGGACGTTGTCTACAACCGATGCATTGGGCAGGGTCCTCACGTCGGCCACAGTTTCTCCTTGCTGGAATAAATACACACATTACATACTTAGAACACACACAAATAAAGTGTAAAAAGGGTAATTACAACTAATTCCGTCATTTATCAAACCTTTTTCACAGAGAAGCTTTTTCCTGAGTTGTGAATGGCGTATCTTTAAAAAAAACAAAACATTCGAATTAGACAATAGACTCTTTTAAAAACTCAGACAGATCAAGGGTTAAATCTCAGACCTGCTGACTACATCCACAATCCTGGAATACTCCTCACTCGAGCTTTTCAAAGCTTTCCTCCTTGTGGACACGTTATAAAATAGATCCTCCACCTGCAGTGATCAATAGACTTATTTTCCTCCATCTTTAAACTTCAACTGTTTGGTTTGTGGTTCACTAGAGAAACTCACCAAAATCTGTGTGCCCTGGTTGCCAGCACATGGTTTAGGAGGGCTTTTTAATTTGCCATCACTGTAGCAGGCTCTACTCAGCAAAGAAAAAAACCCACAAGATTAGACTTCCTGGTTCTTTCACCTACTATAATTAACTGAATCTGAAGATGATACCTGAAGGCACATTTGGCATCGGTTGTCTTGGTAGTTATGGTTACGTGGGCTACGTGGCTTATACTTGCAAGAGCCTGCATGAGAGAAAAGACAGCGGAATGTGATGTGGAGTAAGATTCAAAAGTACATGCATGTTTAGAACAATGTGAGACAATGGCTTTTAAACAACCAAAAAACATTTATGTTTATTTAACTAATTTTATTTCACATTCTTTTTTGCTTTTTTAAATTTTATTGTATCACTATAAAGTATTTATTTTTCGGATGACTGACGAGGGGCATCAGATGAAAAAAATAACTATTTGGTCTGTCTCTATCAAATCGACTTATTAACAGTACAATAAAAATCTCCACCTCTCCTCTGAATCCATATGTTGCAATAGCTGAGAGATCCTCAAAAGTCTGGAGTTTGCTGGTGGTGAACCGTTCACACACTATCTCCATGTCTTCTCTCTGCAGGAAAGAGAAAAAGTGAAACAAGAACACATCTGTTTGTGAATAATTAGAAAGTCAGATGCTTTGGTTTTCCTGCCAGGTTTCATGTTTGAGGTTTGATGATTATTGTGGGAAGAATGAACGGCATCAACCTCAATCAGAGGAAATTTAATTCAATTAAATCACAGGAAAAGCATTCTTAACTTAATCCTGTTATACTGGTAAAAAAAAAAATCACACAATCACATTCCACTCAACTTTAACCATGATTTAAAAACTTCTTCAAAGGGAATTTTCCAATGAAAATCCAAACATTAGAAAATTAATTTGGAAAGTGTACAAAACTGTGGTGAGACCGGCCATGCTGTTTGGTCTAGAAACAGTGGCACTGAGGAAAAGACCGGAAACAGAGATGGAGACAGCAGAGATGAAGATGCTGAGGAGCTCTCTGGGAGTGACCAGGATGGACAGGATCAAAGGGTTTTGGAGGATTTGTTAGAGGTTTTGGAGATAAAGTCAGAGAGGCCAGACTGAGATTGCGAAAGCAATCACAATCAATTACTCTTAGCGAGTAATTGTGATTAATAACATACTGAATTTACATGGAATAAAAAACTTGTAAATTTACTAACTTTATTTTAAATAACCTCTCCTTACATTACTGTGAGAATGTGCACAGCTAACAAAACTTTATCTCCAAAACCTCTAACATGTGCTGATCGTCTGATCCTGTCCATCCTGGGCCTCCCCACAGAAATCCTCAGCATCTTCATCTCTGCTACCTCCGTCTCTGTTTCCTGTCTTTCCTCAGTGACGCTGTCTCTAGACCAAACAACACTTTCCCTTTTATTTTAGCTGAAACTCTTCTATCACCCCTGATTCTTTTCCCCTATACGGTCCAACCTGCCTGCACACGCTTCTTCACCTCTTTTCCACACTCTCTATTGATCGTTAGTACTTAAAATCCTCCACCTTATTTATCTCTTCTCACTATAACCTCACACCTTCATAGAAATTAATAAAGATTATTAATAAATATCAGTCATGTTTTAGGTTGAATCAGCTGGGTTTGAGCAGAAAAACATTGAAAACTCTCAGGATTTATTTTGATCAGTTGTCTCACACAAGTGGACAAACACAAACACACACACCTGAACCTACCCTAATACCAGTCCCATTGTCTTGAATCTGGAGCATCTTCAGTCCTCCATCTTTAGCTGTCACTTGGATATTGGTTGACTTTGCATCCAAACTGTAACAAAGTAAGATTTTTTTTTTTTTAAACTAACTGTCGCAACAGTCTGACCTCCTAATACATCCATGTGCTGGCAATCAACAAGTAGAATTGGTCTGATGTAAACATTGACTTTTAATTCATCAGTTTATCAAATAAACTATTCATTTATAACAAGCCAACAGTATTTAAAAACTCAGATCATTTTATTTAATTCTCACCAGTTTTCAATCATTTCTTTAACAGCATTAGCAGGACGTTGGATCACTTCTCCTGCTGCAATCCGATTGACAACAGTCTCATCAAGCCTCCTGATAACTCCTGCCATGATTCTAGTCGTCTTTGTGAGGTGATAAACCTCTCAACTGCATCTACAGAGTGTAATTGTGATGCGATATGTGGAAAAAATAATATAATGATATAATGACACTAAAAAATACAGTTAATCACAAGCAAAGTTAAAGATAGAAAATGAAACAAACACATGATGTCTCACTCATTAAAAAAATTATAAACTTTGTGTGAGCTACAGTTAATTTAGCTCATATTTTCTGTTTAACCACTAATATTACCTATTTATTTTATTTTTAATGAAATTTATAATTACAACTCTTGAATTTTAATGATAGTTTATGAAGTTGTTTGACCTTAATTAATAACATTAACACATCTTCATTAAATAGACGATCTTTGCTACAGCGCGGGTGAGCAGAAAAAACTAAACGGGCGTGATGACGTCATTACGCAATTGATGAATTCTTCTTTGTTGGTGAATATTCTGTTAACATAGAACAATAGCGCCAAAAAAAAAGTTTTAAAAGTTGAAATACATTTTGCCATGCAATCATCAATTATATACAAATTACATTTAAATTCATCAATAGTTCCAGATCCATATGTAGATTTAACATGGGTCTTTTTTTTTCTTTAGATATCTACATAGAGACAGAGTTTAGATTTTTCTTTCAGTGTTTGACAGTGTTTTTTCTAAAATAATCCATTCTTATTTTAACCTTAAGGTAAAAAAATAACGCAACTCTCCAAAAGATAGAAAATTGTAATCTTAAAGAAATTTTCTACCTTTATGTGTGGTGTTCGTTTTAGCTAAAATTATGTGTAAATACACAATGAATACAACTCAATTGGCAATGGTCTTTTATTTTTACTTTCTGATTTAAATCATACAAAACAATTATAAGACTATAATTATATCTTGATCCTCCTCCCTTCAGTGACATTTTGTCACTCCAAATCTGGCCCTCTGTCTGGTGCCCCCTCTACGTTCTTCAGACGGCACATGCCTATGTAACTTCTCTGACCCTTGCTTTTCTGCAATAAACTTGTTCAAACTGGCTATCCATCTGGGTCCTACATTTCCACCTTCACCGCCTCATGACAAATTGTTTGTAATTTTACATATTTGAAAAAAATAAAAACATATTCACTTTTAAATAAATTAGTAGCTAGTATATTCCATAATTTCTCCACCAAGCTTTGACAAGAAAAAAGATTTTAAAAAATTCTTTTCCGCAACCAAAAAGATTGTTTTTAAATCTCCAATTGTTTGCATAGCTGGCCAGCTCACATGAAGTTCTGGCCTACATTCCACAGTGAGGCACAGGCCTTTTGAGGGAAAGTTTTATCAGCATTTACGTAATAGCACATGTAATCTCTAAGATCTATTTTAAGGTTTGTTCTTCTGAGTTTTTATTGCTTTGATTTAAACCAAATCCTGAAAGATTTTTAGGCAACATCTTTGAGAAGAACAGAAAAAAAGCTGCAAGTCAGAAAAAAGACTGCTTTTCAGGTTTTTAAATTGAAGATTTTCTGTTAATTGTATAGAAACTAGTTTTGTACACGCCTAAAGCCGCCAAGAAAGAAAAAAACCCACCTCCCGTTAAATGTATGACACTTCTTACAGTCTGTGCCAAAACTATATTTCTTGTTCACTACATTTTGTCCTCAGGGAGGATGACCTCAGATAAACAGTATGCAATGTGTTTAGGCTGCCCAAGGAGTGGCGCTGTTTGGATTCAATGACCAGACAGTGTGTCACAATCTGTGGCAACCTAAAATTAGTCCTGATTTGTAGAAATTTGTCGGAGGAAAGCAATATCTTCAAAGGCGTGTAGGTAGCAACCAGTTCTGGGCACTTCATAAACACACACCTTGTACATGCTTACATATTTTATGAGGTATGTGTGAGGTATTTTGTGTGCACCCAGCACTACATTGCACAATTCCATGGTCCCATTTAATATTTTACAATCTACAGACATTTTATGAATCCCATCAACTGCTAGTAAAGCATTTAGACCAGGGTGTTACTAAGTAAACACCATCATTTCAAAAAATATACCACCTCAAAAAGCTGATAGTTAACTTCTGCAGCTTCTTATTATGCTACTTGCTGAGCCGAAACCTGTGAGACTTTAGAGCCATAAAACAGTCATTTAAAGGCAAACACAGGTCACAAAAGAAGACTGCACAACCTGAAAGGTCACTGGAAGTATGAAAGGAAGCCAGTTTAGCAATGAATAACAATGAAAACATGTACCTTGATTGTAGTCACCGTTCCATTCATCAAGAGGCCAGAAGCCCCTGGCATCCAAGTTTTAATTAATAACATAGTTTTATGTGTGTAGACTATTAAACTTAAAAAAAACATCTTGTGTAAGTTGAATACCACATGCCTAAAGCAGCAGGAAATGCTATTGTTGAATCTTTACATCAATGATGCTCTGACAGGACACAAGCTCCTGACTCACTTCCATGGTGTAATTCAGCTGCAGGACGAATGACAGGATACAATACAATAACTGGAAATAACTTGCACGTAAACACAACTGTTGCTCCTAGTTTGTTTGTTCTTTACCATCAGACTAAACTAATGATGTCAGTGCTAGAAATGTGCCAACAAGGCTATCCTATTTTACATTTTTGATAAGGACTTTAAACCACTTGTCATGAACTGAACTAACCAACACAAGTCCAGGTAGGGCAAGAACAGGTTGTGCATCTCTCTTGTTTTTTCTTTACTTGTTTCCTTCTGTGTGGTTTTTAAAGGAGATCACAGTTGCTGACTGAGCCGTTCTAATCAGCTGCCACTCCTGTGTGATGGTAGATGCGCAGGCATGTGCACACAAGCACACACCTGAGTAAAAATAAAAAATGCAATCCAACTAAAGTAAATTTGATATACAGTATGTGTGGGAAAAGAATACTTGTGAGGATGGGTTCAAATCATCTTTGACAACAATGGCTTCTCATATCACACCCATTTTAGATTTCACTTTCATTACAAAGCCAGTTCAATATTTGTGCTGATTTTTATCAGTTCAAGTTCCAAAATATGTCCTCAGACTGACATGCTGGCCTCAAACATACATTTGAGCTTGGTCTTTTAACAGACAATACCTCCTGGAGTTAAACACAAAGACACATTCAGAAGGTAAAAGCAATCCCAGCTCTGGTGTTTTACCATTAACAGTCAAATTAGATGCACATTTCAAGTCCAGATGAAAATGTGCATCTAGAGTCCAGCTGGACATTTCCAGTCCAGCTACATATCTGCATCATTCACATTTAAGTCCACCAATTACTCATCTTTAAAAAGATGTGTGTTTGGACATCCAAAATAAACAGAGCATGCTGTTTCTTCTGGTGTGTTTTTAGTCTCACCCATGTGTTTATGTTTCCTCCTTTCTCCACCAGAGAAGTGATGATCTGTGGCTAGACGCTATTAACTTCTACCGACAGACCTGTAGAGTGATCTTTGCTGTCGGGCAAGTTGGCAGATGCTTGAAAGAAATACCATATCTCCTGGAGACACAAAGTGTTGTGAGAATGCAAACAAGTGAGGAATTTGCCATGGCCTTTCCAAGTGACAAATATAGATAAGCTTTTCTTTCTTCTAATGATGAGAGACAATGACTATTCATCAAAACGCAAAAGTTTTACTGCAGCTCGTTTCGACAATGATAAATTAATAGATTGCTGTATCAAACTGGGACATTAAGCACTTGTAAATGATATCCTCTTTCAACAACTTAGTCTAAATTGTATTAATCATTTGTCTTCAACCTTCTCTTTGGGGAAACATTATGTCACCATCATGAGAACTGCTAGTCTTCCTAAACTCCTCCATCATCCATCACTTACTTTTTCCTTTGTTTTTGTCTGTGTTCTTCCTGTGCTGTGACTATCTTCCTCTTCCTGTTCTTTCTTTATCTACAGGATTACAGCCTTGAGAAAAGTCGTGCACTAAATTTTAACACATACGCACATATGTTCCTAAAGAGAACAAAAACACCAACATGAAGCAGCTACAGTTTACTTAGAGAAACTAAATTTTCATTGTCTATCCTAATGGTTTTAACAGAAAAATAAGCCAAGGGGGCCCCCTCGCTTGATATACCATCCCATCCCCATCAGGATTAGCCCATCTACTCATCTTCGTCCTGAGCGTCGCCAGGCCGAGGAGGCCTCCATGGTTTAGCTACCATCCCGTTTCAATCAAGATGAAGAACATCTACTGACTTCTTCAGATATCAAGCTTTAGAGTAGAATAGGATAATATTCAAACAATAGTCTTAGAAATATTGGATGCTCGTCCCGGGGCAGGGATCTCTCTTTTTTGTGAATCCCCATGAGGTTTCTATTTTTTTCTTCACTGATGGGTTTTTAGGAGTTTTTCCTCCCCGTCAAGGAGAGCCTTAGGGCAGGAATGTCCTGATTTGGTTTGGATAGCATTAGTTAGCTTTTAGCTGTTTATTTGTGTTTATACATTCTTCTTTTTTTTCTTGTTTTTGTTCTTTTTAAATCTGCAATGTGAAGCCCATTGAGTCAAATTTTTTGGGCTATACTAATAAAATTAAACTGAATAGCTCAGGTCAGCTTCTATCATACTACTGTATATTTAGATGAACATTCATGATGCTCATTTTCAGGACGCAAACTGCTGTGCTGGCAATTGATCAAAAATGCCAGCACAGTAACTTTTTTTATTAGCATGATTGAAAGCATGGCAGAGAAAGAAAGAGGTGTCTTAGTTTACTGGCAACAAATGAAACATTAGGGAATCTACAAAGCTGAAATTAGCTTTCCGTTCATCCTCAATGGGAAAGTAGATCTATTATATGATAAGATGCTAAGGGAAAAAGGGAGTCAGAGGATATCCAGTCCTCTTAAATATTTTCAGCAACATGAGTTTTATATCCTGCATGACATTATTCTTTTTACCCCTTAGAAACTATGATAGTCAAAGAGACTCTTTAGTCAGTCAGTCAGTCAGTCAGTCAGTCAGTCAGTCAGTCAGTCAGTCAGTCACCTTCTTTTTCGTCTATCCCTTATGGGAAAAACATTTCATTTACGGTAATCATCTTCTCATTTTCTTCTTCTCCTTTTGGCATTTCCCTTCAGGGGTTGCCACAGCAAGCCAGTTTCTTCCATCTAATCTTGTCTCCCGCATCCTCTTTGGTTACGCCAACTACAGTATCTTCATGTCTTCCTTCACTGTATCCATGAACCTCCTCTTTGTTCTTCCTTTCGCCCTCTTTCCTGGTGGTTCCATCCAAACTCAGCATCCTTCTTCCGATGTACTCTCTCTCTCTCCTCTACACATGTCCAAACCATCTCAGTCTGGCCTCTCTGACTTTAACTCCAAAACCTCTAACATGTGCTGTTCCTCTGATATATTTATTTCTAATCCTGGTCACTCCCAGAGAGATCTTCAGCTTCTTAATCTCTACCACCTCCATCAATTATTCATTTAAAATGTTTAGGAAAGACTATGTCTTTCTCAAACATCCAAGTATTTCTGATACATCTGATCTGTTAGAAGTTCCTGACATTTGCCACAAAAGTTGAATCCTCTCAAAACACAATTAACCTTCTGTGACCCAGCATCCATTGTATGTGGACAATACATTTTGTATTCAGATCAGGACAGTAAAAAATGAAAAAAATTGTTCAAAGGAGATTGAATATTGTCCTTTGGAAAATGTCAGTCATACAAAGCAAAGCTGATTTGTTTAATCTAATTTCCCCTGGTCTCTCATTGTGTTATCACTAAAACTCCTCGAGCCACAGCCTGTTTTACCTTTCTGGACTATTACTGTTTTCATCCAGCAAGAAACAATTGGGCAAACCCTATGTTTTTTTTGTGCCCAACTTTACCTGTCAATCACAGACAAAAGGACCAGGTTGCAGAGTGTATTTTTTTGATTTGTGTGAGTTAAACAAGCACAACTGTGAGTGCTTCATCTTGGTATGTTGTGTAGCAACTTTCTATGAACTAAGTGAACGTGAAATTTGACGTGTTATTTCCCATTCCTGCATTATGGGCCGTAGGAGGTGCGTGAAGGGAACAATGAAAGATTGTATTCAGGTTTGTTCTTGAGCTCTTTTGTTTCATCATATTTTATTTTGACATGGACATGTTATCCTGAAGTTAAGCGAGATCTTTTAAAAAAAAAAAAAAAACACTGTTCTGACCTTTTAATCACTATTTTTTATAGTTTAAACAACATGAATGTTTGACTGGTTTGAATCAAATATCTTAGCTGGCTTTGTAAGCACTTTCGCTTGCCAACAACTTCAAGATGTGTTAAATCCAGGTCAAGTGTAGCAATAAGATTTTACTCCACTGAATAATAGCCAGCAAAGATATTTTTCTTTTGCCCTTTAACTGTGCAAAGCAAACTACATACTGCAGTTATCACTTACTTATTCTGTTTGTGTCATCAGCAAGATGAAGATATTTTATTTGTTATGAAGTTATCTTACTGGTTCATCCACAGTTTGTTTACTGAGGTTAAAGCAGCATTTTAGAGGCGTCTTCTTTGGTATTATTTGTGTAACCAGATAACATCCTGGAGCCTTTAAAGATTATTATAGTTATGTTAAAATATTGCATAATTATGTAATGTAATTTATGACACGTTTAATTGTCAATACATACGTGCATAATAGACAAATCAATGTACACATGAGAAAGCATACCGACATATACACGTTCATCTTTACACTCTGTACATATACAGCATGCACATTGTGCTATTTCTGGATATTTTTCTGCATTACACTTGTTACAGCACTTTGAGCTTGTTGTACTTTGTTTTACTGTCATTGAGACATTACTCAGACTATTGTTCACGTCAATACAGGTTCACCTTTTGAACGCGGGTTAGATCACAGACAATTGCAGGGTTCAATTTCTCCTTCAGAACAACAAACATACTGACTGACGAACAACTCAGAAGAAATCTTTGGTCTGTTAGTAAATAAAAAAAAGATCAAACATAATAAGTGAACTATTTAAATTATTACATGGTCATAGAGACACAGTGATTTGGTAGATGTTTTGCTTTATATTTATAAAAAAGTGGGACTTTAGCCATCTCTCATCTGGGGTTCAGAGGGATTAGAGTGAAGGTAATTGAAAATGTTGATAATAAAGATGTTAAACTGATTCAAGTTCTGAACTTGTGATTTTGTCACTATGGTAGCCTCTGAGACTACAAGCTCAGCTTGACATCCTCAAACAGACTAGGAAGCTTGAGGATTCCCCACAACTTTGCTGTTCCTAGGATTGTGCTCCTCTCAACCAGATGTCTGTCTCTCCGGTGATCTCCCAGAGCCAGTCCTCCGGTTTGGGTTTACTGTCCTAACTTTCATTATCATGATTAACACTGCTGTCCTTAACTTCTAGGCTTTCTCCAGCTCTTGCATGAGTCCTTGAAACTGTACTTCTCCAGCTTCTTTTTCTGATCTTAGCATCACTTGGTGTTGCCACATCCACCACTACAGCTTCTTTGCCGTTATCGTTCAATCAGTCTGGAGCTGGAATTCTCTCAGGATTTTAATGGCAGTAACAGCTTTGCTACCATGTTTGGTCCATACTACTATTCCCGCCATTTGGTTATGACGTTCTATGTGTGCTTTTCCGGCAAGCGTTTTACAACTTGTACGTATGTGCTGGTTTGTCTTGGTGGTCTCCTTGCACAATCTACACCTTCGATTTTGTCTGGTGTGGTTGTTCTGGGCCTCTATGGATTTGGTGCTCATTGCATACTCCTGTGCAGCCAGGATGAAAGCCTCTGTGCTGTCCTGATGCCCAGCCATCTCAAGACACCTCCTTCAGCACTTCATCTTATGTTCCCCACTGTCTGAGACATTCATTGAGCATGTTTTCTGTTGGAACTTTGGTCTTGGCATAGTTGTGGGTTTTGAGTGTTTCCTCCTGTATTTTAGAGTTCATGCTCACTAATCTTTGGTCTTTCGTTAGGTTAGTATATACACAATATATATCGGTATACATATTTGTGTTATTAGTTTGATATAAATTTTTATATAAGTTTTATATTCATTTATCTATATACTGCTTTATCTAACGTTGTGGGGTTGATAGAACCTATCCTTGATGGTACAAGGTGAAAAGCCCAGGTGACATTAGAGTCAAAGATTAACTAATAAGATTTGATTGGTTTAATGCAGCAGGTCTTCTAAGTCAGGAACACCTGTAAAGTTGTAAAGTAAGTTAGATTTTAATAGTTAAATATGACATTGAAAGAATCCGGGGTTTTTTCTTTTAAACTATCTTTTGATTAAATCCAATATTCACTTAAACTATCATTCATTAATTAATAATCTCGCCACCCGGTCTTTCTTGCGTGTGCAGACTGAAGAGCGAAGGCTGGTGATCATACTACAAAATACCTAAATATTAAAGCATACCAAGCATTTCAAAAACTACCAGGATTCAACAAGTTTCCCAATTTCAATATTTATTCCTCAACATAAAATCTAAAACAGATGCATCTGGGTTTTATTGTCCTCACAGAGCACACCTATGTCTCTCTGTGAGGCTTCAACAAAGACAAAGAAAAATCTCAGGTTGTCATTTTTTATACCAAAGTACAGTTCATGAATATTAAGACTTTTTTCTGTCTTCTCATTGGTCCTTCTGCGTCCTCCTCCCATCTTGTTGTCTTGCATAGAGTCTTCTTCTTATCACCCAAATTAAAGACAGTTCCACACCCACATGCTCCACAGGAACCACCCTCAGGATGTACCACCCTCTGTTTCACACTGGCTTATCCGGTCACCTATACAATGTCGGTGCCAATGTCTGACCGGTTTCTATTCAAACAGTCTCCTAGAACACAACAGGAGGCATTTATTCAAATAACTGCATTAGCAAAATAAAACACTCAAAAACAATGGAAAAGTAAAACAGGCACTCCCAAACTATCTCTATCGAGTAACAAGTTAAATGATAAACTTCTTAAAATGTAAAAAGATAAAAATAAAATATCAACTTCCTTCATTCCCCCTTCTGAGATCTCCTTTGAGATCTCACCAAATCACATGACCAGGAAAAGATACTGATATTGCCCCCTTCTGACAGATCCTACAGGGGTGTGTCCTCGTTCTCCTCTGCTGGGTTTGCAGCTGCTTTAAGGAGAGCATCCATCTGCTCGGGAGAAAGATCAGTAGATGGATAATTAACCTGCCCCACCTGAATGTTGCGCATAGACACAGATCTCTGTATGAACATGCCAACAGACAGTCTTGACACGGATCTAGAAATCAATTTTATCACACATGGCAAAACACATCCAAAAATACTAATAAAAAGCAATCAATGAGGATACAAATCCTTTGGAGTACCGTAATCCAGCTTCCAGGGAAACTCTGTGCCGGTTTGTCATACATGCTACAGCCTCAAGCTCTGAATTATCAGCCAATTGTGATGTAATGTCATAGAGGATGAGCGGTGTACAGAGTGATGTGGTTAAAAAGAGTAGTGATATTTGTAATGTTGGCCGTATATTATGCTAGTTTCACCCTCATGGTGTTCGTATTGTATTACAGCTCGCTGGTGTCTGGATGGTAGGATGGACTCCTCCGGATCTGCTTCCAGTGTATTAAACCATAGGCCTCCTAAAAATACAGGCAAAAATATTAAAAGAATAAAAAGAGCAAACAACACAAGATGTTACTTGTCACTGTCCCCATCTCCCCCTTCAGTGGGAACGGAGGTCCCACTCTCCTCAGTAGGCGTCTGCTACGAGATTTAGTGTAGACAAGCTCTCAGTAATGCATGAAGTTCTGAAAATTGTGCTAAACAGTTCTAAGTCCAATTACTTCTGTTTCTGTGGTGCTTCCCAAATTTATTTATTTTTCTTATAGGATTAAAACATCTGTTTAACATCAGTTTGTCATTCTACAGGCAATCTACAGTTTAGATTCCAAACATCTTCTCTTTAAGCACCTCCTTTTATGTAATCTTTCAGAAATAAAGTAATCTACAGAGAGTAAAAAAGGCATTATCTTTGTAATGGAAATGATATATTAAACAGTAATATCTTGCAAACATTAGCAGTTGATTGTTAAAATCTGAACATTTTAGTTTTTCATCATAGTGTAACAATGATCCTGTGTTCTGCTGGGATTTTCTATTATGAGTAGGAACAGACTGGTACCATCCCCCGGTGTCTTATCTGACTCCAATGCTAATATGACTTTAAACTTTAGTTGTGGGGGAGGTTAAACCTTTAAAGGTGGTATGGCCAGAAACTTAGGGAGAAATTTCTCCAGCTATTCACATATACACGTTTGATCTATAAAATAAACTTGTAAAGAAATCAGTTGACTTTTTCTTCCACCGAGGCTGTTTTCCACTGCAACCTATCACAACTTATCACAGCAAGCTTATTCTAAAAACACAAAAGAGTTTTAATAAAACCACTGCTAATCTAAAAATTAAGTATGTACACTTTTAAAGCAAAAAATTAGTAGTCACGTCTGATTCACAATAAACACTTATCCGCAGATTTAAACAAAACAAAATATTTTCTCAAGAAAAAATATTATTCATCCTGTACAATTCTCACATGTGACCATATCTAAACTACTATACTGAAATATGGGGTTCCAATTACAAAAATCAACTCTGATAATTATTCGATTAGAGAAAAACATAAGAGTTGCTAAGGCTGGAGTCTTGGATCAAACTAATGCTCTGATCTCTAAAGATAGAATTTAAAATTGTTCAAATTATGTTTCAAGTTCATCAAAAAGCATCTGTCTCAGTATCCAACAACATTTTATCTACCACCACAGTAATCTCAGAGGCAGCAATACTAACTTCCCTTCACCAGGAGCATAGATAAAGGGTTCTAAAATCTTGTGTGAAATTATGGACAAACCTGAGTTCAAAACTAACACAATGCTCCAATCTGATGATGTTTATAAAGAATTGATCTTCACTAAATATAAAGACAATTAATGTTAATCTGTTTCTCTCCTTTTTTTTTTTTTTTTTTTTTTTTTTTTTATCCAAGACAAACAAACAAACTGCAGAACAATCATCTCACGTCACACAGAAACACACTCCCGCACAGGTTTACACACTTACACACACGTTTACACACGCTCCCAACTGCAGCGGAACAGAGACACACAAAGATCCATCTTTTTCACAATCACAAACTTTAGTGAAAAACTAGCATTTTTTGATGATGTAATAATTTTACAAACTTTTTTTTTTTTTTTTTGATCTCAAAAACTGGCATCATAAACCGGCTTTCTGAGTCCCAAAAATTAACCTGGCCAGGGTCAATTTTATAAACACTGTGGACAGTCATTCAGCGAGATGATGTGCCAGTCTTACAGATCTCTTTTTTCCCTTACTTTATCCCTTCTTTCTGTAACCTCACTTCTCCATTCGGATCCCTCTCTCTCACAAACACGTACTCTGTCTTCCTCTGACTAATCTTTTTTCCTATTCTTCCTAGTGCAAACCTCCAGCTCTCCAGCTTTTCATCCACGTCTTACCTCCTCTCACTACAGATCACACTGTCAGGTTGAGTGCGAAGCATACCCCCCTGCGTGTTTGCGTGATCGTTACCTGTTTTGGTGAATGAACCAACCTTGGAGTGTCCCGCCACCTTTACCACAGCCACAGCTTGCGGAACCATCAGAAGCTCGACAATTTCCCTGCAAACAGTCTTAAGTGCCACAGGCTCACCTTTAACAGTCAGGAAGCCAGATTTCTGCCAAGCCGCCAGCTCTCATACCTGTTTCACGAATTCTATGAGAGTGTCCATCAGTAAAAAGATGTAATGAGTCTGGGAGTGGTGTTTTCAATAGGTTACCTCTGAGTGTCAGTGTCCTATCCGCTTCAGCGCAAATGTTCGTGACTGAATGTAAGCAATGATACTATGTGATGTATGAATCACTAGCTGGTGGCCCATGACAACATGAGCACACTTAGTTCAGTCAATGCTGATTCTACACCTAGCTTCTGCTCGGTCGGCCTAAATGGTCATTGTGGAACCCAGATCCTAGCTCCTTCCACTACTTCTAGTGTAACAGGTTCCACATGGAGACAATGTCCTATGTCAGAGGGTCCTTTTGACCACAATTGTTGTGGGAATACTGTCAACATCGTCTCTGCATGGTCATAGTCAGTTTGTTCTCTATCGTGTGTTCTAGAAATGTGTTGTGATTCTAGAATGATGTCATCTTTGGTGTCTGTAAGTAAAATTTTTAAGCTTCTTGTGATGCACTAAAATGTAGATTAGGTGTAGGGGTTACCTCCCAATCAGAAATCTCATTGAGCAGTCCACAGAGTGGTCCAAGCTCTCAGGCCTCAAAGACAGAGATATGTGTGGTGCAGTACAGGTATCACGTCTGAAAAACTCAAGCACAGGTTCAGGTAAATTCACAGATGCAACAACACCTTTTTCATGTACATATATGCAGTTTGTAAGTATCATGTAAATTTTCCCCATATGTTATTCAAATATTAACTCATAGTGTGTGTCATGGTCCCTGTCATAATTTAAGGTGACGTGATAGGGATCAGAGGGAGAGGAGTTAGGATATACAGTGGTAAATTACGGTTTCCATAGTAACGTCTGTGACAACAGTCCAGTGTCAATGGCAGCTGCAGGTTGCAAAAGTCCGCAGTATATGGTGGCAAAGTCCAAAAATTCAGTGTCTGTCACCCCTGCCAGCCAACACCCTCCATATGTTCATTTCACAATATGTCCATTTGACAAGTGCACCTCAATGCCATCTGGGTTGCATTATGGTGGCTCTTGTTGCAATCAATAAATCTCTGCTTAACAGATTCACAGGTGTTTTTGGTGAACACACCAGTGATGCTTGGAGTTTCTGTCCCGCCAGCTTAACAGGTAGCATTTTAGTCTTTTGTAGAGGTGTGAGTTTTCCCGTGAGACCTGTCATGCAGACTTTTTCTGGACTTAAATTTGATATCTTTGTGCCCCTGATAGTTGAAAGTGAGGCACCTGTGTCCACAAGCATAGAATAAGTCTTTCCAGCCACCTCTACATCCACCAGGGGCTCCGGGCTGGGATCAGGACTCACTGGGCACCCCTACGGGCAGGAATTGTCGCAGCCATCACACGGGAGGCAGCCAGCTCCACCGTAATACTGGCCATGCCAGGGTGCCGGGCCTGGTCCTTCTGCATGTCTGCTGCGATCACCTCGGCCTCTGCAGGATAGTGTAGGAGGTCCCACTGGTATTCCGTTCTGAACATGTCGGCAATCCCTGGCCTAGTGGCTGGGGTCTCCACAGTTAAAACAGCATTGAAAGTTCGTTGGTCCAACTGATGACCCTCGTCCTCTGCCTCTGATACCCCCCGCGCTATAAATCTTCCCTCATGAAATCCCCTCACGTTTCCCCGATTACCCTGTCCCCAGCTAGGCCTCTGTTGCTGCTAATATACGTTGTGTCATGTATAGGGGAGGTGTCGCGTATAATACGCTTGCGGGTGATGGGCCAAGTGCTGGTGTCTGAGTCTGTGGTGCAGCTGTGAACACAGCAACTAAGTCACCTGGTGTGTTGCTTCTGTCTTTACCTTCTTTCCTGTTTTGCCTGGCTGGTGTAGCTTTCTCTCGGACCTCGTTCAATTGCAATCTAACCAGCTTTGTTTGAAGTTCAATAATTTTTTGAGCCTCTTCTACATGTTTCTTGTTAAAAATTTCAAGGTGGTGTTTCAGGTAAATTCCAAATTGTGTATGATCATTTGTAATACCAGGTATGGCCTCTAAGGCCTGTTTTACTGGTATTGGTAGTTTATCTAAGACTGTCTGCAGAAACAAAGTGATTGTAGGAGGTGTTTTAAATGAGTGTGCATGCATGACTTCTGAATATGTATCAATGCATGAGTCCATGTAATCAGTCACAGTCTGTCCTCGTTTATACTGAGACAATGTTGGGTTAGTCGGGTTTGGTCGTAGAAACATTTCCGTCAGTACCAGTAAAAATCTACCTGTGTATGCCTCAAAAGGTTCGTCATTTAACAGTCGTCTAAGTCCAGTTCTTCTCATAAAAGTCTCATATCTATCTAACATGTTGGATGCCGCCACTAATCCTCTAATATCACCTGCGGTACCGTAAAACTTCTAAAACCGGTGCGCCTGCGTGCAAAGCTGTGGCGCACATTAAAACAACAGCTTGCTGGTGAGAGGTATCTCTCTGTATGTATGTGTGTGTGTGTGTGTGTGTGTGTGCGCAGACCCTTTGTCTCCTCCTCCTTGGGTCTGGTCAAAAATTCTTGTTTTCTCTAACCCAGATGGAGTTAGCTGCTGTCCGAATAGGACGTAACAACTCCATCCTGTGCTTAGTCTCTTTCACATCTCTCTTAGTGGTTGCTTTTCTCACTTTTCTTACTTTCTTTGTCCTCCATTACCTGTTTATACAACTCCAACCTCATCTCTGCTGTCCTTATTCCATCATCCAATGCTTTCACCACTGCGTGTATCATACAAACTTTACTCGTTGCCACACCCAATTCACTCATCACACTGAAAAACATGCTTTGTCTCTCTTTCAACTTCTTTTACTTTCTGTAACATTTTCAATCAATAAACTCCACCATTCACTCAACAGCATTTTCTCCGATGCACTCATGCTGTAAGATTTCTCAGGTCTAAAAATAAAATAAAAATGGTTTGTCCTCTGTGTCCAGTAATTTCCCTATTCTAAAAATTTTTGGAATTTCGTCGCGCTGCGACGGGGACTCTAACCCGGGTATTTCTTTTTCGAAACCACGCAGAGGCTAATTATACCCATAACCTTTTAAGGGTTTTAGTCAGGCCCTCAGTCTGACAACGGCCCCCCAGTAACGCTTTTGTTTGTTTCGGACGTCTCCTACCGCAAGGGAGTCCCACCTAGATAGCCGAGAATACGACTTTTACGGGCTACTTTTTGCCCACCTGTGGTCTCTATCTTTTTCTTTTAAAATTTTTTGGAATTTCGTCGCGCTGCGACGGGGACTCTAACCCGGGTATTTCTTTTTCGAAACCACGCAGAGGCTAATTATACCCATAACCTTTTAAGGGTTTTAGTCAGGCCCTCAGTCTGACAACGGCCCCCCAGTAACGCTTTTGTTTGTTTCGGACGTCTCCTACCGCAAGGGAGTCCCACCTAGATAGCCGAGAATACGACTTTTACGGGCTACTTTTTGCCCACCTGTGGTCTCTATCTTTTTCTTTTAAAAATTTTTGGAATTTCGTCGCGCTGCGACGGGGACTCTAACCCGGGTATTTCTTTTTCGAAACCACGCAGAGGCTAATTATACCCATAACCTTTTAAGGGTTTTAGTCAGGCCCTCAGTCTGACAACGGCCCCCCAGTAACGCTTTTGTTTGTTTCGGACGTCTCCTACCGCAAGGGAGTCCCACCTAGATAGCCGAGAATACGACTTTTACGGGCTACTTTTTGCCCACCTGTGGTCTCTATCTTTTTCTTTTAATATCTCTTTATTTCAATTCTTTTTCATTATTTCTCTTATCTTATCTCTTATTTCTCTATTATTTCTCTTGTTTTATCTCTTATTTCATCTCTTTTCTTTTTCCTATCCTGGATTTCTAAATTTGGACTCTATGACTTGTCAGCCTTTAAATGTGTTTAAGACACCTAATCTATGGAACAGAGGACTTTTAAAACGCGGTGTCCCTAACATCCTGATTCCACCATCAATTTTCAGATTTTCAACAAAACGTGTTTCTCCAAAATTTAGATTATTCAATGGAACATCCTTCGACCTTTTCTTAAAGGTAACAGGCGATGTTCTTACCTTTTAGTCATGAAGGCGCCTTCAGAAGATTCACGATCCGTTGTTGGAACCAGGAAACTTGGTATGATAATCGCGAACGGTTTAAAGGATCACCATCACATTCCCTCCTCCTTCAGGCACGTCGGGGTCTCCATTTGAAAGAATCCGGGGTTTTTTCTTCTTAAACTATCTTTTGATTAAATCCAATATTCACTTAAACTATCATTCATTAATTAATAATCTCGCCACCCGGTCTTTCTTGCGTGTGCAGACTGAAGAGCGAAGGCTGGTGATCATACTACAAAATACCTAAATATTAAAGCATACCAAGCATTTCAAAAACTACCAGGATTCAACAAGTTTCCCAATTTCAATATTTATTCCTCAACATAAAATCTAAAACAGATGCATCTGGGTTTTATTGTCCTCACAGAGCACACCTATGTCTCTCTGTGAGGCTTCAACAAAGACAAAGAAAAATCTCAGGTTGTCATTTTTTATACCAAAGTACAGTTCATGAATATTAAGACTTTTTTCTGTCTTCTCATTGGTCCTTCTGCGTCCTCCTCCCATCTTGTTGTCTTGCATAGAGTCTTCTTCTTATCACCCAAATTAAAGACAGTTCCACACCCACATGCTCCACAGGAACCACCCTCAGGATGTACCACCCTCTGTTTCACACTGGCTTATCCGGTCACCTATACAATGTCGGTGCCAATGTCTGACCGGTTTCTATTCAAACAGTCTCCTAGAACACAACAGGAGGCATTTATTCAAATAACTGCATTAGCAAAATAAAACACTCAAAAACAATGGAAAAGTAAAACAGGCACTCCCAAACTATCTCTATCGAGTAACAAGTTAAATGATAAACTTCTTAAAATGTAAAAAGATAAAAATAAAATATCAACTTCCTTCAACATCTGTTGTACTGCATTTTTATCTGTGTTGTCTTTTCGGTGACTCCTATTTCTGTGTCCAGGAATGGCCCACCAGCAAAAAGAGGGGAAGTTTGGAAGAATACTTTTATTATTTAAGTGTATTATTGATATTGATCAGAAGTGGTTTATTGAGGTCTGTTTTTGTATATGTAAACATCTATTTTATAGAGAGTTGGGAAACTTTAAATTTAAATATTTAAATTTTTTGTAAATAGTTTTATATGGTTAACCTGGCATCTTGGTATCTTCCAGAGGAGAAATCCCATATAAAGGTGTGAGTTTTAGCCATTCAGTGCTCAGATGATAGGAAAAGGATGGTAGTAAATTATGAATTGTAAATTTATAATAAAGATTTAAATGAAACCAAAGACCTCAAGACTAGTTGTGCTTTTACCCTTGAGACTGTTGACTCAGTATGACAGTTCTGAAAGTACAGGACAGCCAATCATGCACACCATCATTCCAAAAGCCAATTTCCTTCTGACCAATGCATGCTTTTGGCCGGTTGGCTGAAACCACGCATACATGGACATGCAAACTCCACACCAAAAAGACCAGTGTCTCAATCCTTATCCGCTAGCGATTCGAACCAACGACCTGCAATTTCAGTTGTTTTTGCTGTACTAAGCTCGTAACAAATCAAATTTAAGCACACAAGTTTCTCCATCAATATTGTTTTCTGCCATGTTAGCCTTTTCTCTAAACATCTCTAATGACTCCTACCTGAACCATAAAACACAGAGAGAAAAAGCTGAGATTTGATCTGGCTTTAATATGGTAGCAAGGAAGATAGAAATAAAAAGTAGTAACTTTATAGAGACATCTTGATATTAGAGATTTATGGACTGTGCTTGATGAAGAGTTAATTAGCCACTGGGGCTGCTGATAGCAGCAATAGTTTACTCAACAGGGAGATAACAGGCGTGCAGAGTTCATACACTCACTCACACACACAAACACACACACACACACAGAGTGAGAAAAATCTGAGGCGGGGCAAAGAGAAACAGTCAACAGCAGCTTCTCTTCGTTGTATGATCTCCGTCTCAAACCCGTAAACAGGTTTATCTGGGTGTTGGGGGAGAAAGACGATCATGTAACCCACACACACACACTGTTCCACACCTGGACACCACTGCTGGGAGGTGAAAACACGACACACACGAGAAGATGATCGCTGAAAAGTTTAACCAAAGCGAATCTTGACGATCAAACACCAGCAGGGTGAGTTTTTTTCCACTTTGATCGCTTGGAAATGAATGTTGTTACTGTTTTTTTTTAGAAAATATGGATGAACTTAGTGGTTGTTGTGACGTTTCTGACTTCTTCACAAAGAGCAACATGTTTCCGAAAATGTTTTTCAACTTGATCTTGTTCATTTTCCTCCCCCCAAAAGTTCATTTTTTGTATTTAAATGAGACAAAATGTGTGTTTTCGAGGCTTTTCTGAGGCTTAACGCTTGAGTTAAAGTTAGAAACGGAGAGTTTTGGGTGAAAAGGAGGAGCCCCACCCAGGAGCATTTATCATCTGGTTAGATTCCAAGTTCCTCTTTTTTTAACTCACATTCAATTACATCTTTTAAAAAAAAGACATTTTAAATAGAAAAACATCTTCCTAGAAACCCATGGTGTGTTTGTTAAGTACTAATTTGTTCAATGAGTTTATCTTTTTCTTTGGTTAAACACTATGTTGGATTTTGGCAGCAGATTTGAGGGGTTTTCATAGCAGATCTCCTCCTACTGTAATGTAAAACACCTTTTAAATAGAACATAGAACATGTTATAACTTAGTCATAACTTTTTAGTTCATTTTAGACATAAAAATAAACACAATTTGTAATGTACATTACTACTGTAATGTAAAATAGCACATCTAACATGTTATAACTTAGTCATAACTTTTTACTTCATTTTAGACCTAAAAATAAACTAATCTAAATGTAGAAAGAAAGTCGTTCATGATTAAAAACATAAAATAAAAAGTTTCTTGATGATAACTAAATGTTAGAGATGGTTATCGATACTATCTCATCGATACTAGTGCTCTTATCGATACCATGTATCAATCCAGTATCTTATCGATGCTCTTATCGATTCATTTTTAGGTTAAAAACAAGTAGAGGAAGACAAAGAAACAATGTGAATGCAATCAAACAATGTTAAACAAATTAAAAGTATTGATGTAAAGGAGGCACGCAGTGGTTAGCAGTGGCCTTATAGCAAGAAGGTCGGAGTTCGAATTCCGGGGGGGATGATGTTTGGAACATTGACCTTTCTCTGTGGAGTTTGCATGTTCTACCTGAGTATGAGTGGTTTTCTCCATGTACTCCAGTTTCCTCCCACTCTCCAAAAACATGCATGTTAGGTTGTTTGGCCTACTACAAAATTGTCCCTAGGAATGAGTGTGTGCGTGTGAATGGTTGTGTGTGTGACCCCACGACAGACTGGCGACCGGTTCAGGGTGTACCCTGCCTCTCAACTTAAATCAGCCAGGATAGCGTCCGGCAAACCTGCCCCCCATTAGGAAAAAAGCACTTTAGAAGATGAATGAATGATGTAAAGGAAGTTAAGTTGATATATTGTTTCAAAATAAAAGCTTTGGTTGCATCCCCACAGTTTGTTTGTATTCCTCTACTTAATTTTACGCTAAAAAAAGTATTAATAAGATGCCAGATCGATAAGCGGTATCGATAAGAGTAGTAGTATGGATAAGATGGTATCGGTAACAATCCCTACTAAATACTTTTTTTTTTTTTTACAATTTTTTAAATGTATTGTATGTTTGGATGTTGTTGTGCAAAAATGCACTTTAGTCCTCTAACTATTGTCTTTTGTTTCCTGTCTTTTCCTGAACCAGCAGAATGGCACGTCGCTCACAGTGTTCCTCTGCTGGGGATAACCCCCTTGACCCTAACTACCTCCCTCCTCACTATCGGGAGGAATACCGCTTGGCTATTGACGTCCTTGTGGAAGAAAACTTGGAAGGATATTATAAGTTCCTCCAAAATGCAAATGTTGTGGACTTTCTGTCCACGTCTGAAATCCAGTACATCCAGAGCACTGTTCAGGCCCCCAGGCACATCGGCGAGTCTGAGCAGCATTTTCTGGACACGGATATTGACGGTTCTTCTGGTACTTACTGGCCTATTCACTCTGACTTGGATGTCCCTGGTTTGCACCTCGGCTGGCCCCAGATGAATCCTTTCCATGAACCCACAGAGGTCACCACTCTGATTAACCCACCTGAACCGGATATGCCGAGCATCAAGGAACAGGCACGCCGACTCATCAAAAACGCTCAACAAGTTGGTATCTCTCTTTTAATTGACATATTTAATGCTTGTGAAAGTTTTGTTTGACTTTTGTGCATTTTTTTGCCTTCCTTTCCAGGTTGTTGCCATAGTGATGGACATGTTTACTGATGTTGATATATTTGCGGACGTTCTAAATGCTGCCATGAGAAATGTTGCTGTCTACATTCTGCTGGATGAGCAGAATGCACATCATTTTATGAACATGGTGTCTAATTGTAGAGTGGATCTACAAAGTATCCAGGTGAGTTTTACCTCTGGCAGTGCTAATACAACACTGCCACCTAGCATGGTCAGCAGTTTGATTACTGTTTTTTTTTTTTTTTGTGTGTGTTTTTCAGTGTTTATGTGTGAGAACTGTGTCTGGCAGTACATATCAATGCCGCTCAGGAAAATCCTTAAAAGGTCAGGTGATGGATCGTTTCCTCCTGACTGACTGCAGGGCTGTACTGAGTGGAAATTACAGGTGTGGAATGTCTAAATCTTTCAAAAATTTCCTTTTTATTGTTTCTTCATGTATGAAAACTGACACTTTCCATTTGTTTTGTCCTTTGTCTAGCTTCATGTGGTCTTTTGAGAAGCTGCACCGGTGCATGGCACACCTGTTCCTCGGGCAGCTTGTGACAACATTTGATGAAGAGTTTCGGATTCTGTTTGCTCAATCCCAGCCACTGATGGTGGATAATATGCTCAATCCCATGGATGATGAAAGTCTTTTATACACAGGGCAGTACCCAAATAAAAGATCTTTCCTGTACAGAGAGCCTACAAAGTTTCGACCCATGAACGCTGGACATTCTGATGAGTGGGTGAGGCATTCGGTTGATGAAAGAATGGAACCTGATTGGAGAATGATTGCTCTGAAAAGGCAAGAATCTCTACAAGGTTCTACAGAGATGTATGGTCGATTCGTTCCTCAACAATCACGGTTGGACATGTATCAGGACCAGGGCCCCTCCCGAATGCCCATGCTAGATAATCTAGCCCATAAACGCCACTCTTATGCTGAAGGTGGTCATGGTAGATTTTCTCTCCCTTTCATGTCATCACAACAGGAAATGCCAAACCCCGAGCTTCATGGAAAGCATATCCAAAGAGGCCAGCAACCTTTTCCAGGACAAGGACCTGAAGGAGATTATGGTGCCTACAACAAGTTCTGGGGTCAGGATTGTTACTCAGGAGACCCTTACTCAGAGCCGGGTTTACCACACAATGTGCAACCAGCTTCTAACTTTGACCCTGTGCTAAACTATTTATCATCTACAAGAAATCTGGACTTTCATCAAAGTGCAGAGAAGCTTCAGCCTGTTGCAGATCTACCATTTAGTTCATCTTTCCCCAGGAGACTGAGTCTAGGACAGCCCCACACCGGTCAGACCTCTCCCACTCCTTCAAGTTCAGCAGAGCAGAAACAGTTTTTCTTAGATCCTCCCACAGATCGCAAAGATCCAATAGTCAAACGTGGACTGAGAGACTGGAGGATCAGCTCCTACCTCAGTGCCTGTGAGGAACCTGCAGAAGATCCACTGGCTGTGGCACCACCTCAAGCACCAGATTATTATGAAGATTCTTTAAATCCCATGCAGCAAATAACACCAGCTGTAGATTATTATACTCCTAAAATACCCAATGTGCAAGAGTTTAAGGTTCCTGCAGTCCCGAGGGGAAGCCAAATCCCAAGTTATGGCAAACCTACTAATCTGGAGCAGGCAACGAAATTATATGACGAACCATTAGCTCCTTTAGAAATTAAACCAACTCAAAGACCTTCTGATGCACTTCTTGTTGAGGAAAAGATGGAAGAAGCAACACCAAGAGAACCAAAAACCAGTGTACTTCGAAGAGAGGACTCCTTCAAAAGGAACTACAATGCTGCTGCACTGCGGAGCTCCAGGTTGAGATCTTCCCTGATATTCAGCTCTCTGGATCAACAGCAAAATCCCCAGGAAACGTCTACCACCGACCCAATCGATGAGCAAAGTGAGAAAAATGAAACCGAACCGAAGAAACCTTCATTGGTCTCTCAGGTTTTGGGGCACATGAGATCTACCCCAAGAGAACCGTTTGAATGGAGTCAAGTTATCAAAACAACAGCTCCTGATAAGTCATCAACAGAAACATCCCAAGAAACATCAAAGGAGGAACTTTCAAAGAGCCCTCAAGAAAGCCCTGAAGCACAAGAGTCAATAAAACAGGTTGATGCAAAACTAAATGATCCTTCTCTATTAACCGTTGAGTCTAAGGTCTCTAAAGCTGAGTTACCCAAATCTGATCAACCAGTACAACCATTTAAACCTGCACTGACAAACCCTCTTTTTGTAGATATGAACGATCCAGATCAGAGGTTCTTGTTTTTTAAGGAGTTAGCTGCAAAACGCAAAGCTGCCAAAGCTGCAGAAGCTGAGAAAAAAAATGAAAAAGCCCCCATGAAACCTCCACCAGAACTTATACAACATGCTTCCCAGCAGGAAAAACCAGCTCCAGATAAGAACTCAGAAAGCTTAACTTCAGTTTTAGAAGTTTCTACATCCACAGAGGTCAAAGAGTCTGTAAATTTGTCTTCTGATACAAACAGTGGCACAGACATGAAGAACACCGTTGTCCCTGGAGATTCCAAAACTTCCCAAAGCTGTAGTGAGCAAGAAGTCAAAGATCCAACAGATTTAGAGAAGAAAGAGATAGACAGTGAGTCATCAGCAAAGCTTCCTGTATCTGCAGAACGAAAAGCATCTTGGAGCAACTCAGCAGAAGAAACAGAGTTGCCTTTGACTTCTATAAAAGAGATAAATAATCCCAATCCGCCTGCACCAGTAGATATTACTTCAAGTACAGGGGTAGACGAAAACCCAAGTCTTCCTTGTTTTTCTAATGAGTCTGCTTCAGTCATTTCATGTTCAGTAGAGGTTCCACCATCTGTAACGTTAGATGTTAACCTTCAACCAGATCAAAACTCCTACACTCCTCCAATACCACCAGAACCAGTTGATGGACACGGATTGAGGGCTACTCCATTTGATCACTCTTTCTCACATTCAGACACACAGATGAGTCTCCCTGCCACATCAGAGGGTTTGGTCTCTATCTCAGAAAGCTCCAGCTTGACCCCAATAGTCCCTGTCATCAAAGATCAGGATTCAGAGCAAGAGTCAGTTTCAGCTGAAAAAGCTCCACAAAAATCTGACAATCTGACAAGTCTGGATTATTTTCCCCAGTGGACGGCCTGTGAGGACCCATCAGCTGGTGACTCATCCCCTACGACAGAGATCACACCTTCTGCAGATGTTTCTGACTTAGCAGAGAGTGAAACTCTCAAACCATTTAAGGAATCTAAAGATGATAGCACTTCTTCTGAGTTTGAACTTGATCCAGTAAGCTCCACAGCTGCTTTACAGGTGGATGGGGCTAATTTAACTTACCAAGAAGAAAAATCAGGAAGAGATGGATCTCCTCGGGACACAGAAAGTCAAGCTGTTCCAACACAGCATTTCCACCTGACAGACTCTATTGAACCTGCTGAAACAGCCTCAGTGTCTCTGACTGAATCAGACCAATCACTTTTGACACCTGAAACACAGGAGAAAACGACAGACATTTCTTCTGTAGGTGATCTTTTTATTGCCAGTGAAAATGAGGAAGAAATAGAAGAGTCTGATGAAGTTATTCCATCACCAGGCAGCCCATCTACCTCAAAACCTCTGGCAGAGCCTGATTTGCCATGCAAAACACTCTCATCTGAGGTGCATGCACCTGAAGCACCAGGCCTAACAGGAAGTAGTTCCACAGAGTCTGAGTCAGTGCTCACTACTGAGAAGAAATCAGATGATTTAGAGGAAACAAATAAGAAAAATAAACATGTTGAGGAATATGTGAACAATGAAAAAAACAATGATCAGGTGAAGGAAAGTAACATCTCTGAGCAGACAGAGGTAACATCTAAGCAGCCTAAATCAAACCAGTCTCGTTACCACTCCTCTACGGCCAACGTCCTCTCATGCAGTAACCTCCGAGATGATACCAAGCTGCTTCTGGAGCAAATTTCTGCTAACTGCCAAAACAGGAATGAGGCCACTAAGGAGTCCCCCGTCACCGATGATGAGAAAGAAGATGAAGCTGATAAAAATGCCAAGAAAGAGAAAGACAGAAGTTTCCGAACACTCAGAGGGCCGCCAAAGTCTCCACAGGAACGTGAAAAGCTGCTGGAGAAGATACAATGTATGAGGAAGGAGAGAAAAGTTTACAGCCGATTTGAGGTAAAAAACAAAATACAGCACCTGTTGTTTTAATTTGAACACGTTTTAACAGAATTTAGTCCATGCAGTGAATGTTATGTGTCTAATTTCAACAGATGGCACCTTAAGACGGGATTCAGAGACACAGAATGGGAAATACCAGCGGCTGAAGAGGACGTTTTCTCACACAGACTCGTTCTTCTCGGAAATGACTTTGCTGAACTTTACAAGATGAAAGCACAAGCAGTAAAAAAAAAGAAAAGGTGCATTGCTGAGCATGGACAAACAGGTTTTACTGACTCTTATGGGTGAAGTGCAATGAGCTCAGCGGGTTTTTAAAACATCTTTGACCACATTATTTGTGGTTACAAGAGGACAGAGAAGAGGTTTACAGATTTTAAATACACTAGATTCCTTTTATATTAAAGATGCGATGCCGATATTAACGTTTTATATCTGTAACATGTAGGTGTTAGAATGAACACTCACACTTTTCATTTTGTAACCGTACAAATATTTTTTAAAGAAAGAAACTTGAAATTAAAACAAGATACTGACCTGTAATTGGTAATTGTTAATTATTCTAAATAAACAATATATGAATTTATTAAGAAAACTTGGAACATTATTGTTCATAATTTTGCAACGTAAAAGTTTCCTAAGGTTTTTAATTTGTTTTCTGTACTTTCCTATTCTTGTACATTTTTACATTCAACTCTTGGAAGCAAGTGAAACTGAATAAATTCAAACATGGAGAAAAAAATCTATTGTAAATAGAATGTTTTACAGATTTATCATAACTTTCTTTGTAAGTACATGTGATCTGTAAATAAACTTTTATGAGTTTATAACTGGTAGTGTTAAATGGCTCCTGATTTTCACCCAAAGAGGAAATTCTAGGCATCCTTCTGTCTCTAGAGACCATGGATTCCGCACCTGAATATCTGTTTGTGCAGCGTTGGAAGTGTCTGAATAAGCTGATGCGGGAGCTGCAGCTCTTACTACACTTAGTGCTAATGTGATACATGTATGTGGTATGAGCCATGGGGGGAGCAGTGGCACACCAATTTTTTTTGCTGTTTCCGATCTTTGTGTCCTCGCATTGGATTTCCTTGGCATGCTTGATACCGATTTTGATAGTTGCACGCCACCTATAGCGGTCCGAGGTCATTGACTCGAGATTCCATGATTACAGAAAACTCAACCAGTGTTTACTTTATGTCACATTTAATAAATGATCTTCAGTAAACTTCAACTTATTGTGGCAAAATGATTATTACTTTAAGATGACTATATGTTTTTAGATTGTTCCATCAATTTAAATGATCAATTAAGGAGACATTTGGATTCTAATTATTGAATGCCTTGCATATAAAATGAATGAAGCTAAATAATAATAAAAAAGAAATTTATTCCTAATTTAATATGTGCATTCCTAAAGTGTGTTTTTTATACCTAAAACTTTTTTTTTCTGCAGATTGAACATACCCATATTGGATAGATCTAAGAAGACACCAGAGAAAAGTTGCTACTCTAGCACCACTTTCAGCCCAAACATCATACTGCAAGAATATTTTTTTTTTAGAATTCATCACTGGTTATGTAAAATTATACAGCTACATTTATGTAAAAAAAAAAAAAGTGAATAGAAAAGTTGATAATATCTGCTCATTTTAAATAAAAACAAAATATTCCAAAAGTGTGACCGGGAAGGATGGCGCGGGAGATCAACAGGCGGATTGGTGCGGCGTCAGCAATAACTAGGACGCTGCATCGGTCCGCCATGGTAAAGAAAGAACTGAGCCGAAAAGCAAAGCTTTTGATTTACAAGTCAATCTACGTTCCGACCCTCACCTATGGTCACCAGCAGTGGGTGGTGACCGAAAGAATGAGATTGCGGATACAAGCGGCCGAAATGAGCTTCATCTACAGGGTGGCTGGGCTCTGGCTCAGAGATCAGGTGAGTAGCTCTGCCATCTGGGAAGAGCTCAGTGTCAAGCTGCTCCTCCTCCAGGTTAAGAAAAGCCAGATGGGGTGGTTAAGGCATCTGGTCAGGATGCCCCCGAATCGCCTCGCTGGTGAGGTGTCTTGGGCACGTTCCACCGGGAGGAGACCAAAAGGCAGACTCCAGACCCACTGGAAAGACTATGTGTCACAGCTGGCTGGGAAACAACTCAGGATTCTTCCAGTTGAGCCGGAGGATGCAGCTGGAATGAGAGAAGCCTGGGCTTCCCGTCTGAGGCTGTTGCCCCTGCGACCCGGCCCCATGGATAAGTGGAAGACGACGGAACAGAACGGAATGGAACAAAATAATCAAAAGGTTAATCCAGCTAAGTGACTCATGATTTGTTCCTTTTATATTTTTGTTGTACTGTATATCACTTTTACTTAAGTTTTTCTACTTGCTCAAACTATGGTTATGAGTATTTCTGATTGAATGATTAATTCATAAAGTTACAGTTTGATAGTTAGCTTAAGAGACTAATTAAACCAATAAATGAAGACACACTGACAGTGACCCCATTGAGTTTGATATCTGTGTGGTAAATTTACTTTAAGATATGAACTCAATGACTCCTAACTTTTCTTACTAAACACCATGAAACTGATGAAATTAACTGTGAATTAATTCTCCACTCAGTCACACGTGATGGTTATGAAAGAAGATCTCCCTGGTTTCATAAGAAACAGTGGGCCTCTTGTCCAAAAATGTCACTTTCCCTCCACTGCTTACAAAAACCTTAATAAGCTTGTACTGAATCACTAATCTTTAAAGAGCTGTTCTGCACAACCAGCTCACATCTCAAGGTAAAACTGGAGCTCCGTTTGAAAGATTTTCTCTTCTGAGTTGAATATTTTATTGTTCAAATATGGCTTCAACCTTTGCAATAGTTTATCACATCTCTGCGTTTAGTTGGTACGCTTTTATTGTTCAATCTCTTGCTGCAAAGGATGGACAGGAATTACCTGCTGGGATATTTGTCTATGGTGGACCGTGGAAATACCTCACTTTTCTGAACTTGGTGAGCACATTGCAGGAGGAAATAGTGATTTAATGTTGTGTTCTTTATTATAGAATTAAATAAATGCTGATAGTTGTAATATTTCAGCTTCTTCAGATGGTCTTCTTTGGACTAGCTGCTGTAAATGATCTCCAAACAGAAAAAAAGGTCGAAAGTTCTCTGAATAAATGCAAAGATCTGCTCTTTTCTGTTTTTGGATTTCCTGTTGGCATGGTGAGCGACAAATTAAGCAACAATTTTACTCATTAAATTGTAAAATTTCATCACCCTTTTCTGTATTTTTAATTTCTCATCTTCTTTTAGTTTGTTGTTGTACTTTTCTGGTCCATCTTTACCTATGACAGAGAATTAGTCTATCCAGCCAGTATTGATGCCTTTTTTCCTCCCTGGATCAACCACGCAATGGTCTGTATTAGACATTTTTTATATTTTAAGCTAACTTTACCTTCATAAAATTTGATGTTTCTTGTTGTTTCAGCATACGTTTGTCTTCCCTATTTTAATTGGAGAAATGTTAGTGGAGCCTCACACCTATCCACAGACCAAACATGCCATGGCAGCATTAGGAGTAGTAGGCTTGAGTTATCTGTCCTGGTAAGTAAATGTTCCCTTATGCAAACGGAACTTCTGCAGAAAAAAATAACACTAACCAGATATTGTTAAATGTATATTTTAAAAAAAGCAGACTGGTAATTGTTATTTCACATTTTATTGTGCTAAAATGTGCCGCATGGTGTACAGTAATATGTTCATATACAGTATGCGTCTGTAACAAGTTCAGACTTGTCTCATAAGGTTAACAAATTGCACATAGTTTCATGTCATAGTTCACATGCTCCGTTAAAACCAAAAAATTCCAAACATGTAAAATATTGCTGATCAGATTTTCTGGAGGTTTAAAACAAGACTAAAATGGCTCCAATTTGATCTGTAACTCCTCTTTTTGTTTCGTCTCTGGACGTCTTCTCTGCAGGATTATTTGGGTGTATTTGTCAGTAGGAGTTTGGGTGTATCCTCTTCTCAATCACTTCAGCACTACTGGCTTGATTGGGTTTTTCTTTTTCAACATGACTGTGGTGACCTTGCTCTATCTGCTCGGGGAAAAGTTAAATTCCCACATCTGGAGTAAGAACAACTTTTATCTGAATACATCAGAAGATAACATGTTCCCGACATTATCTGATCATCTACTTATTATTTTCTCTTTCTGTTTTTGTGCATATTTTACATCTAGGAAAGAAAAAAAGCAAAGGAGTCACATCGCTCTCCCGCTAACCCAGCCACATTGGGGACATTTTGAGACAATTTACCAACAGCTACTGCTTTTTTTTGCAGCGTAAGAATGGAGTATTTATTTTTATTTGCTGTATCAAACATGTCAATGCATGCATGATTAGACATTTTCTACAAAAGCCAGCTAAACTGTTTCTTTTGTTCAATTCTGAGAAGAATTTTTGTCACATTCTTGGTCATTTTTTGCACAAATTGGCAAATATTAAACTAGAAAAAGACCTCTTTTTGCTTCTATGTACAAAGTTAATGACACCAGTGTCCATTGGAACAAGCTGGTGTTTGTATTTGTACAACAAAATAAAGTTTTTCTCTGTTGGTTGTGCAATTTCTGACAGAATTGCAGCTTGTAGTAAAAAAAAAAAGGGTGTAATGTCAGGTTTGACAAAACAGGACGTCTCCAAAAAGAGACGTCCTGCCCTTCAGCTCCACATGAGAACATAATTCCTCTTCTTTTCCAAAAGAATCAACTCCCACTCAAATCTCTGTAGCCTTTCAGATGCTGGAGGTAGTTTGGGTCTGCGTCCACTAACCCAACTGAGAGAATCTTTGCCAGTAAATGCAGATCTTCTTCACTCAGATCATTCTTTTAAAGACATGAACAAATAATTGTCAAAAAAATGACCTGATTGGTCAGAATGATCTCATAGTTAAATCAGAGGATACTCACTTTCTTCATATTTGCAGAGGACTCGGGAGGCAGATTTTTTGGTGGTTTCTTGCTCTGCGAGAAGCAATAATCATGTCAATACAATTCTTAACATTCTGTGCACAGTAGATGCCATTTATAGTTATCTGTGTCTGTGTAATATATAATTATCTTTATATCTAAACTCATAAATAAAACATTTACAAAGATAAAGATACATATTTAAATTAAATAGAAATTGTAAAATCTTACATACCTCTTTGAGACCTTTTGAAAAGCAAATGATAATGAAGAGAAGTCCACCAACAACCTGGAGAGAAAAACATCCCAAAAACAAAGAAATTAATAGTGCTCTATGAAAACAATCTTCAAAAAAAGTGTAAAATAAGTACAACATTTAAAAGTTCTTACTCACTCCTAATAAATGCAACATGTTTACTCTTCTTGGGTTTGTCCTGCTTTTACTCCTCATCAGACTCCTCATCAGAGCTTTATAAGTTTGTCTTGTTCTTTGAACATGAAGTCATTTAAGATTCAAGGAAGAAACTCCCCAAAAGAACCAGTTCTACAGGATAGGACACATTTTCAAAGAAGCACTAACCTCCCAAACATAAACAGTTAAGAATCAGTCAGGTGTTCTTTTGCGCAAACGTCTACGTTAAAACGGGTCATAGGTGGAGAGATAATTTGAGTGTTAACGTAGGGTTTTGAATACATAAAAAAATACTAGACACTCATTAAAGATGCACTTGCACCTTCAGTTCAACATTTAAAAATAAACCACAGAAAGCACCACCCTGATTATCTGTGTCTCCCAAATACGTCCTAACATATTTTAAGATTTTGGTAATGACATCAGAGGACATCTATTCTCATTTTTGTAGATGTTTTGGAGGATAACGATAAAGTTGGTTGTCAGGGTAACATCTGACAATGTGATGTCCTGTTTGAGCCTTACAAGATAACACTTGTCATGATGGTAGATTTAAAAAGGTCTTCCCTTCAAGATATAATAAAATCTTTCACATCTAACAAGTTCTGTTACAGTACATTTATGGGGTTTCCTATGATTAAAGATTAACACAAAGGGTTTCTTTGTTGTTTGGATCAGGAAAAGAAAAAAAAACTTTTTTATATCACATTTCCTCCAATAAAAATGTGTTAGAGTATGGTTGGGGTTATACAAAGAAACATTTGAGGCTAAATTTGTGATTAGTAGTGTGTAAAGTCTGAAACTATGGCAGTTTTGCAGTGAACTAAATAGGTTGTATTTTTCTATATATAGATTCTTTGGTCTGTGGATGTGGTCAGGGTAGATTTAGACTGAATTTAAAAAACAAATAAATAACAATAAAGCTGGATGTAACTCTGGAATCATTATTCATCGATAGGAATCTGACGAAGACAGTCAGGAGCTTTTAGATTGAGACTAAATTTGTTTGCTGAAGATTAATGTTAGATTTAGTGTTCCAGATGACAAGGTCTGATAAATTGTCTCTGCTGGTTGGAGCAAGTTCACACAAACAGACTGGATATTAAAACTGGACTGTAGCAATCCCTGTAACTGTTTGAACCTGAGTAAACATGATGTTGATGAGACAACATATGCAGTAAATATACACATGGGGCTGAACGATGGGGGGCCTGCATGCGAGTGCAGTGGTTAGCACAGCAGCTTTAAAGCAAGAAGGTCAGGGTTCGAGTCCAAGGTGGGACAAGGCTTGGAACACTGTCCTTTCTGTGTGGAATTTGCATGTTCTCCCCATGTATGTGTAGGTTTCCTCCAAAGACATGCATGTTAGCTTGATTGGCCGCTACGGAATTGTCCCTCAGAATGAGTGTGTGTGAATGGTTGTGTGTGAGAGGCCCTGCAACAGACTGGCGACTTATTTGGGATGTAACCAACTACTCGCTGTAAATCAGCCGAGATTAGGGATGGATGGTTCAGAAGATGAAATTAAAACATATGTGTGTATGTATAGGTTTAAAAAATTTTATGTAGTAAAAAATATAAAAACTAGAATGTTACAGTAAAAATATCTCAATTGCACAATCAGACATCAGCTACTATTGGACAGAGAGAGTCCCAAACTACATCATGTGGTATAAAATCTCGTCATTCTGGTTTGTCATTTTTCCTCATTAACCATACCTTTTGAAATAGCCTATGTTTCAACGACTTCCTCTGTTTCAACAAACTGTTTTGACCTGAGCCCCTTGCGCAATGATGGAAACCTCCAGAAGATCCAGATGACAACGATCTGGGAAGCACTCAACTTTACTAGTAGTTTTCCTCCACCGTTTACCAGAAAGCAACAAAAATCTAAGTCTTTAAAAGAAAAATAAAGTAAAATTAAATATTTTTTAAAACAATAATGAACTTACTATTGCACCCATAGAGGGGTTCACAAAACTTATTTTGGGTTTCAGCATCTTTCACACACATTATTGCAGTATGAGTCTGGTTTCACTGTGTAACACGTGTATACGACACAGAGTGACACACCTCTTAAAAGTGTTTCAATGTCCCCTTAACGGTTTCATATTCAAATTGAACTCATAGATTTTCACAATGAAATCTACTCAATCTATCCTCTATCCTCAGTCAGGTGATATGGTGTGACATTTTTTGTTGTCATCAAATAAAGTGAAAGATCAAACTGTCCTTGTATAACACTCATCTGGAACTTTTAGAGCTTGTTTTTCCACTTTATAGATATGTCTTTGTCTTCTGAATCACTTATTCTCTAACAGGGTCGCAGGAGGTGCCAAAGCATATTATGATATTCACCTACAAATCTTAAGGAAGAAGTTCATAATAAACCTAATAATAAACCTTTAATAAGGTTTATTATTAAACCTTATTAAAGGTTTAATAATAAACCTGCCTTTAAACCCTGCCTGATTAAAGGCAGGGTACACCCCAAACAGGTCATCACACACAAACAACCATCCATATACACAGTCATTCCTACAGGCAGTTTCATAGCGGCCAATCAACCGTAAACCCTTGTTTTTGAAGGGTGGGAGGAAACCTGAAAGAAACCCAGATTTATGAGTTATTTATAAGTGCTAAAGTTGATGTGATCATAGTATGTATTGCATCATATGAACAAATTTGTCCCAATCAAGTCACTAATTAATGACAGTATGTCACATCAGGCGTTCTACTTTTAACTATGTAAACTATGCAAGAAAAATTATGTCAAAGGTTAAATCTTCAAAGAATCCCATTTCTAAATGGAACAACTTAACGTCACATGCTCAGGTAATTTTATCCCACCCATCTGAGCATGGGAGAATCAGTCATAAGGTCCAACATGGAACACAATGACATAATCATAGAGGAGAAAAAACGTTATAAAAGTTACCATTTTCATTTATCCAAATTAATTTTGTATTTTCATGCTTTTCTTTTTTTCAAATGTGTAGTTAAAAATGTATCCCCCTGGCCAGGCTTTTGGCAAGCTGCCTGGCTTGGAAGGACCCAGAAGACGTGGTGGGGAGAACAGCAGGACACCAGATGTTCTGACACCAGAGAGATTGGGGTTAAATAACAAGAGGAAGACGAGACAGAGGTGGAGACACCAGGGAGAGGCAATTGGGACCCTGTTTGCAAAATTTGGGCAGAGGAGCAGATTTGGAATGAGGAAATGTTCCAGAAGAGAGGAGGATCATGACAAATGCATACATTGTTTTAAAAGTGTTTTCAAGTGTTGCATAAATCTAAATTGGACATTTTCAAATTAAGTCAAATAAGATGTTTGAGATCTTTAAACAAAAAATTAAGACATATTTTCTATTGTGGACAAGTGATCTTATAAATTTCTTCAGGAACTTTCTGCAGGGGGATTTTTTTTTCTCACAGTTTATCTTTCACCATTCCACTAGAGGGAGCTAGATTTTTTTACGTTTTTTTCTTACTGACTCATCAGGTTTTACAAAACACATACACTGACTGCAGATAAAACCCACGTGGGGATTCTTCTAGAAAAATCTTTCTTACACAAAGAGAATAAAAGTTTTCTTTGATTATGATTTAACTTGTTTACGTATTTCTCTTATATCACACCCTTTTTGCCTGTACATAAATGAAATTTAAACATATTTTTCAGAATTTCAGCCAACAAAAATAACTTTTGAAATATTTGATCATGATATTTTTGTGTATTTTTTTATTGTTATTTTTGCCAGGAAATCTGCACACATTTTTATTTGTATGTACTCATATTTCTCCTCAAGTTGTGATTTTTTTATGCGACACTAATGATATTATGATTTTACTATAGATATAGATTACTGTTATATGTTATTATAAGTTAGATTATTGTTGTTATGATAAGTCTAAAAAGTAATACATAATAAGTTATAAACCTGCTTTCTCTTAATAGCAACTAATTAGCACTACGCATGCGCGCGCTTTCTAGAACATGTTGGAGTTCTTCTTTGACATCAAGTAAAAAATTTAAACAATGTTTTTCCGGTTTTAGATTTCAAAATAAAGCCGATTATTCGCGCCTCTTCAAGTTATTTGACTTAATACAACTATTAATTTGTATCAAATTTAAGATCTAAAATGCAGTTTTAATGTTATGAATATACGAAAATCATTTGGGTTTTGTTTTCTGCAACAAACTACTCTCCAACTAAAGTAACACTTTTATTTTTAAAATTTAACCAGAAGTGAGGAGTTGGTACAGATTAAACACTTGCTAGCCTTACACATTCGTTTAGCAGTTGTTGACTGAGTTTTAAGGTGGAAGAAATGTGTCGCTTTAATCCAATAAAAAGATAAGATCCCGCTTCTAACAATGAAAATAGGAAATCATTTGGAGTGTGATTAGTGTTTAGCTTTAAACGGGATCTAAAGGAAACCCTACTGGAAGCTGTGAGCTGTTTTAGACACTCATCTGTTTGGTAAGATCTTCTTTCCTTTAACGGCAACCAGTTCTGAAATCCGATCTCAAACTGTTTATACACATTATTTTGGGGAATTCAAAATATATTTTGCAGGCTTATTGCATAGTTGTTTAAATTATGTCTTTAAATACAAGTTATCTTTAGACGTAAGAGTATGCTAACCGCGGTAATGATAGAAGAATTACTATTATCCTGGTCATGTCTACTACTAATGGTCATTTGACATGTCTGGAGGTTCTCATGTGTAACAAAATTATTCTAATAAAACTCTAACTACTGTCAGATCTTAGATGTAACCATTTAAGCTGATATTGTTGGCAATACCATGTAGGCGCCATGCTAAACGTACATGCTAGCTGTCTTTTTACACCACATTTAAAAACACTTTCCTGTAAGGATAAAAAAAATCTGATCAGTATTTTTGTAACGTTTCTATTACATAACTTGAAATTTACATAATTTTATTCACACACTAATGTTGGGATAATTCTAGAAAATCTTGTCCTGTCAGTATTTCCTTTCAGGGTCGCCACAGCAAGTCAGTTTCTTCCATCTAACCCTATCTGCTGCATCCTCTTCGGTCACACCAACTATCTTCATGTCTTCCTTCACTGTATCCATGAACCTCCTCTTTGGTCTTCCTCAAGGCCTCCTACCTGGCAGGTCTAAACCCAGCATCATTCTGCTAATGTACTCTCTCTCCTCTGCACTGGTCTCTCTGTTCCCCTGATTCTGTCCATCCTGGTCACTCCCAGAGAGATCCTCAGCATCTTCATCTCTGCTACAAACATCTGTCCTTTCCTCAGTGCCACTGTCTCTAAATCAGTAGTGTCAAACTCCAGTCCTGAAGGTTTTCCATGTGTTCTTGCATCTAAACCAGAGAACCCCAACCTTTTCTGCGCCAAGGACCGGTTTATATTTTTTAAATATACTTTATTCATCCCTCACCAGGAAATTTCTGTGCTGCTTTACACCGCAGCAAGCTGCCACCTATGACGGCGCCAATGGCTGGAAAAACGGTGGCTTAGGTGTTATCTGCAAGAACTCTAGATGTGAACTCGGTGGGATCCGAACCCACAAACTTCTGGTTCACAGGCGAACGCTCTAACCACTGAGCCACCGTCTTCCCCCGGATTAGTGTCTGACAATATCTTAACAGACCGGTCCAAAGGTGTCACAAAAAATATGAATAAGCCCAGCCTGAGAAACTGTCTTTTTTTAATCAATAATAATAATATTAATAAACTTAATTGTCAGAAACTAAACCGGTTTTGTTTCTGACAATATTTTCCTGCACCAGTCTAAAGGTGTAGCAGAAAATATAAATAAGACCAGCCTAAAAAACTGTCTGTTTAAATCAATAATAATAATAATAATATTAAACTCAAATCCACTTTCACAAAATTTATAAACAGCATCATTTTAACATGGAAACATTCTCCCTGCCCTAAAGCACTCTGGTTGCTATGGTAATGGTAAAACATATCCTCAAAATATAAGTTATCACCAAAATAAAGTTAATAAAAGTACCAGTTAGGCTCCTCACAGTAAGACGAGATTAATCTGAGTTATTAGTTTGTTTTGCTGCAACCACACAGTCCTATCTTGGCCTGAAATCTAAAGAGTTTTCTAATGTTCAGTCTGCTTCATAACTCTGTAACTCTCCTTAGCAAAGAAGCTTCCAGTAGATGTTTGCCTTTTACTCATTTTGCTAATATACAGTAGGGGTTTAAATTTAACGGGATGATGCATCAGAGGTGAATCATTGACAGATGTAAGAAAGACAATCTGGCGACTTTTCAAATTAAATTATGGCTTGAATAACAAACCAAATAGAAATAATGAAAGTTATTTCTTTTTTCAGTGCGGCTCGATACCACATGACCCACGGACCAGTAACAGTCTGCGGCCTGATGTTTGCGAACCACTGACCTAAATGCCTGATCCAGGTTAAAGAGTCATTGTGCCAAATTTTATTGACTGTTGATTTTACTTTTTGTGCATCAGCTGTATTAAACCAAGAACACAATGAAAACCTTGAGTATACTGGCCCTCCAGGACCGGATCTTTACACCCCTGCCCTAGACCAAATAGCATGTCTGGTCTCACCAATATTTTGTCCATTTTTCCTTTCATTTTAGCTGAAACTCTTCTATTACACATCACACTTGATATTTTTCTCCATCTGTTCCAGCCTGAATGTACACACTTCTTCACCTCTTTTTCACACTCTCCATTGATCCTAAAATCCTCTACCTTCTTCATCTCTTCTCCCTGTATCCTTACTACGCCCATTCACACTCATGAACTCTGTCTTACTCTGGCTAATCTTCATTCCTCTTCTTTCTGGCAATGCTAATTCTAGCAGATAATCCTGGTTAATTGGTTTACATTTTACCCATGGGAAGTTTTGTCTGATTATTTTAAGATGGTCAAATTTGGAATACAAATCTCTTTTTTTTTTTTTTCTTGACTTGTGAAAGATATTATTCAATGTAATATCCAAATAATTCATCCAAACACAAGTAAATGACTTTAAAAATACTAAAGATAACTTACTGTGACAGGTAGAAAACAAAATGTAGTTATTCACAAATCTCATCAACTTATTCTAATCATAGTTGAATTTAGCAATGATAACTAAATGATCTGTGTATTTTTTTTTATTTATATGGCAGCAAATGTGTTTTGACAAGATGAAGACAGGCAGCAAAATACTGGAAACATGTTCTATACAAAATTATATATTTTCATTTTAAAAGTTTGTTTCATCTCCTTTAGAAATTTTCCGTCAGCGGTTGCCACAGCAAGTCTGTTTCTTCCATCTAACCCTATCTTGCATCTTCTTCGGTCCTGCCAACTATCTTCATGTCTTCCTTTACTGTATCCATGTTTAGATTGCATAATTTGCATCGCATATTTAAAAAAAATGAAAATTAGGAGCATTTGTGCACTTGAGAAAAGAACAAAGTTTCAATTCGTATTCTTAAAGCACTCAAAACATCTTTACAAATCAATGTTAAAGAAAAAGCCACATGACTTTTTTTTTTTTAAATCATAAAAAAAATCCTTTGCAGCAATTTCAGTAATACACCTGATCTGTTTATACATCCCCGTTACATCAATAAATTGCCCTGAAAATGGATGAATTCTCTGTTCATCAAAGCATTTTTTTTTAGAATTTTAAAACCTATTTAGAGAGGTTTTAAAATTTTTGAATCTTGTTGAACTTTCAGTTCCCTCTATCAAATTCCCAATGAGCTTTTTCTTTGATGTGGAATGTCTATATTTGAGCGTTTATATAGTTGGTCTCATGGATTTAATTAATTTAATCTAAAAAAAATAAAAAGCTACGTGTGTGTTTTTTACAGAAGTTGGAATCCTGGTCGTAAGTGCTACTATGTTGTGCTGGGGAAATGCTTCTTTCGGACAGCTAGGCTTAGGTGGAATCGATGAAGAAATTGTGGTTGAGCCTCGAAAATGCGAATTTTTTCATGGGAAGAAAGTGACCGACGTTGGGTGTGGCCACAGGCATACCACTTTTCTACTGGAGGATGGAACAGTGTACACATGTGGCTGCAATGACTTAGGTCAGCTGGGACACGATAAATCCAGAAAGAAACCAGGTTCGAGAACTTCACCGTCTAGTCTAACTACAACTTTTGGTGATATTTAACACAGCTTATTTTTTTTGTGGTTTATCAGAACAGGTAGTGGCCTTGGATGCTCAAGTCATTGTGTCTGTGTCATGTGGGGAGGCCCACACGGTGGCCCTAAATGACAAAGGACAGGTTTTCGCATGGGGATTGAATTCAGATGGACAACTGGGGTTACAAAACTTCGAGGAATTTATTCGTGTGCCTAGGTATGTCAGCAAATTGTTTTCCTGAGACGTTTTTTACTATGTACTATTTTATTTTTTAAAAACAAAGATACATTTCATCCATATTTGAGCTAATTTCTCATTTAAATGACCCTATTTGGTAAAATGTGTTGTTCATAATTGCATTTTAATTTTTTTCTTATTTTTTCCTGAAATGCCAGAAACATAAAAAGTTTATCAAATTTACAAATAGCTCAGGTATCTTGTGGAAGTCGGCACTGCCTTGCACTTTCAAAAGGTAACGAGGATTTCTTTTTATCTCACTTTAGTAACACATTTAGTCACATTTTTAATCTTGTGACTCTACTTGTGCATGTGCCATTAAACAGGCAGCCAAGTGTTCTCCTGGGGTCAGAATCGTAATGGTCAACTCGGCATTGGGCAAACAGAACTGAGCATTCCCACGCCTCAGAACATTCAGTCTTTGCAGGGGATTCCTTTTGCCCAAATCTCAGCTGGTGGCTCCCACAGCTTTGTCCTCACAGTCTCAGGAGCTGTGTTTGGGTGGGGCTGCAACAAGTTTGGCCAGCTGGGTGTCAATGACACCACCGGTTAGTGGTCAGAGCTCCTACATTTCTCCTAAATATGAAAGTTTGATCACTAGTTGATCCTCAGGATGTCTTCTTTAGATCGGTTCTACCCAGCACTCCTGAAGTCTCTGAGAACGCAGAGAGTGATTCACATCTCCTGTGGAGAGGACCACACCGCGGCACTTACTAAGGTAAGTTGACATTAAAAATGTAATAAACTTAGAGGTTTGCCTGCAGATTTAAATATGATTTGACTTTCAAATAAAAATTTATAAATTAATTTAAAACAATGTAATCTTTTACAAGTAAACTAGATTTTTTTCTGTTTAGTTTAACCCTCCTTTCCACACACGTCATAGTTTACAGAAAAATAGACATATTCTCTTTGTTCAAATTTTATATGTCTAAATCCAAAATCTAGAAATTGTAAACTTGTGGTTCAGGTGCTCCTTTTTTTAAAACACTACTGTTTTATTAGTTTATGGCTCTTTCTTGGTTTTTTCACTTTGGAATTTCGGTAGCGAAAATAAATTTCTTTATGTTACAAATAAAAGCAAATTTGTACAAACATGAGTGAGAGAAAAGAGTTGTAATTTATATTACTTATTAATAACTATTTTTAATGTTTCATCATTTATTTAATCTAATCTCATTTTCATTCTTGACATTACAGGAAGGGGGTGTGTTTACATTCGGAGCAGGAGGATACGGACAACTCGGTCACAACAGCACAAACCATGAAATCAATCCAAGGAAGGTCTTTGAGCTTATGGGAAACGCAGTCACACAGATTGCATGTGGAAGGTAAATTATTGACATACAATGTAACAAGATGAAGCTCAAACATAATCATTCTTTATGTATAATGGCTGTGGGTTGAAAGGATTTGAAAAAGTTGACTGAATACCAAATTAAAATTTCAAAATAAGTATTCTGGATCAGCCTCAACAAGTTCGAACTCTTGGTTTTATTCCAATGTTCCTGCAAGACCAACAAAAAAGAATTTTTTTAAAAATTCTTTTGTGCTCTCCTGAATTAAGTTCTTAAATCAGTACCTATTGTTTTACATTTTTTTAAACCGGATCGGTCTGATTTAATGCACTTTTGTTCTTTGGGGTTTTTTATTTATGCAATTTATTTTCTATGATGTAATAACTTGTCTGGGATGCTGTAAACTTATTGCCTTCTGGGATTTATGGTGTTTTTTTCTGATTCTAAAACGGATGTCATCAACAGACAGCACACGTTGGCTTACACACCTGCTTCTGATAAGATGGATGCATTTGGTCTTGGAGGCAACGGACAGCTTGGTACACGCTCCACGTCCAACAGAAAAAGCCCAGCTCCTGTGAAAGGGCCCTGGATGGATTCGTTTGATCTAGCAAGCATGAGTAAGACTCCGAAAGCAGAACAAAGTCATAATTGTATTAGTTATGTAAAACATGTGCTTGTTGAAAAATTTGAATAACTTGTTCTGTTTCATATTCATACAGATATGGAGCAAAAGTGTACAATCAAGCAGATTTATGCTGGTGGAGACCAGAGCTTTGCTCACTATTACACTGGTGATGTGAGTGTGTCTTAAACAAGTGCTGCTATTTGCACCCTTCTCGCTATTTTTCCAGGCAAAAACTTTGCGTAAACAGGACTAGACATTCTCATTTCACAAGTACTGTATGTTCTCCTACTTTTGTCAAGCTGTCTAGTTGTTCTGTTCCGTCGTCTTCTGCTTATCCGGGGCCGGGTCGCAAGGGCAACAGAGAAGAGCCGCTCCTCCAGGTCAAGAGGTGAAGCCCAGGCTTCTTTCACCCCTGCTGTATCCTCCAGCGCAACCGGAAGGATCCCGAGTTGTTCCCCGGCCAGCTGTGAGGCACAGTCTCTCCAGTGGGCCCAGGTCTCCCCCTTGGCCTCCTCCTGGTGGAACGTGCCCGAAACACCTCACCAGTGAGGCGCTTGGGAGGCAGCCTGACCAGATGCCTGAACCAACTCATCTGGCTCCTCTCGACCTGGAGGAGCGGCTCTTCTCCGAGATCCTCCCAGATGGCAGAACGCTATCTCTGAGTGAGAGTCCAGCCACCCTGTCGAGGAAGCTCCTTTTGGCCGCTTGTATCAGTGATCTCATTCTTTCAGTCACCACCCCCACAGCGGGTGACCATAGGTGAGGGTAGGAACGTAGATCGACTTGTAAATTGAAAGCTTTGCTTTTCGGCTCAGCTCTTTCGTTACCACGATAGATAAGTGCAGCGTCCGAGTTATTGCTGACGTTCCACCAATCCGTCTATTGATCTCCCGCTCCATCCATTCCCCACTCGTGAACAAGACCCCGAGATACTTAAACTCATACCTCCCCAGAGGAGGAGTTTAAGTATTTGTTTAGTTGCATTTGTTGCAAAATGTTAAAACTTTTCAACTGAGAGCTCTGCTTCAGTTTAATAAATGAATCAAAATTAGTCTAATATAGTGTTTTGATGCATTACTTTCACCTCTATGTGTATGTTGAATTAACTTTTCTTTATTATTATCTTTTGTAGAGTCCTCAGAATGCACAAGAAGAGACCTTACGAGATCTTAAAAGAAAGATTAGCTGCCTGAATGATGAAACTGTAGAAAACTGGTTACGCTACTCACCAGGAAGACTACCCCTCGACGTCTCAAAGTAAGGTCCTTTCAGCAAAAAACAGTACCCTGTTCTAATCCTGCTATTGCTCAAATGAGTGGCTTGCACTGTTATTTCTTGTTAGTTTAATGGTTTTTGACTTTTTTTTTGTTTTGTTTTTACATAAACTTGGGGTTTTATCATTTCTTTCATGACAAATGCTTGATAAACTTTGTTACATCACTAATCTATTTTTTTGTAATTGTTCTAGTGAGATTGACCTCATATTCTCCTCAGCAGGCTGCCTCAACGGATCTTTCCTTTTGACAAGGTAAAACTGTTTTATAGTGTAGTCAGTCTGCATTCATTCTTTCTGTAATAGCAGCTGTAATAGCTTTTTACCATTTTTTTTTCTGTAGATTGCATGAGGCTTAGCTTTGCTTTAATTTTTTGACATCAGAGTTGCGTCTTGTTTTTTAAGTCAAACAGATCACCACATCACCAGCGGCAAATTTCCAGAAGTGGACATGAAGTTAGCTCGCGAACTACTTTGCAAAGTTGCGCAGCAAGAGCACCCTGAGATCGCTCAGCAGGTCAGACGTCAAATGATTTCTGAAAACATATTTTATTTGATGCAGTGTCTTCTCTATTGACAATCAAGAGATGAGCATAATTTTATCAGATGCTCCATAAACTAATCACATAGGAAAAAAAATTGCAAAATTGGTATACAATGATTTGCTGGAAATTCTTTATATGAGATCTAAAGATAGATTCACATTTTATTGGAGTAAAAAAGTCAGGGAGTTGGGAACAACCTAAAATTTATTTTGTTGTATAATATATTGATGGTTTAGCCCTAAAAAGAGAAATCTCACTAGAAATAAAGATTCAGATTTGAATTAGTTCTTAGTCCATTTTAAGAAAAAAAACACAAACAACTCTAGATAGTTATGGTCTTATTTAGATGGTGGCTGCAGAAAGAAAACACTGTGAATCTCTCATTCGCTGCTTATTTAGATGAGTTTATATTAAAATATTCTGAACATTTTGGCATTTTTTTTCTACTTGTCACTGTGATATTGTTTCTATATTATAGAAATTGCCCAACATTTTTTACACAACCATGGGTTCACTAGTGATAATAATTAAGATTAGATAACTAATGGCAGATAATTAAATATCAGTAAACATTATTTTGTCTAAATATTTACATTTATTTTTATGTAATCTGAACTGAGCCTGATTGTTGGCTTTATTCAAGTAAATCAATTGATGACTCGAGGTCTGATTTAGACTTTTTTTTTTTTTTTATTCCTTTGTGCTTTAGGTTGCTGCCAGTGTTGAGAAGAACTTAATTCCTAAGTTATCCAACTCTCCACCAGACATCGAAGCTCTGAGACTATATCTCACACTCCCAGAATGCCCTCTCTTTCATGACAAAAGCAATTATGTGACCATCACCATCCCATTTGCAAAATCCATCGTCAGTCTGAAAGAGGCTCCAATTAAAGTTCTAGGTCAGATATAGTGTTATTTTTAAAATTTCAAACTGCTTTCATATAATCAGCAGAGGTTTGTTACAAAATGTTTTGTTTTGGTTTTTCATCAGGCAACTGGTGGTCCACGGTTGAGCCCCCAGTCTTCCAGCGGTTGGTGGATTTGTATAAGAACGTGGTGCTGTTTTTGCTCCAGATGCAGAAGATGGGCATTCCAGATACAGAACTGAGAATTTTCATCTGCTTTCTGGACATGTCTTTTAAAGTACTGGAAATCTTACACAAGGTAACGAACAGTTTGCAACAGTTTTCAAGTTTCAACTATTTATTGATGCTTTTAATCATTGACCGATTATATTCTTCACATTTCGTCAGGTAAACGAGAAAGCAGGACAGATCATTCAGTATGATCAGTTCTACATTCATGAGCTGGATGAGTTGGTGGACATAAGAAATGACTATATCATCTGGATTCAGAGGCAGATGTACCCTTTTGTGAGTCCTTTGCTGGCATCTCATCCTGAGCTGCTATAATGATGTTTTCTTTTAAAGTTTTTTGGCCAATGTTTTTTTCTTTTGATTCCCAGCACCACGATGGGCATGTTACTTTGTGCAAGTACCCATTTGTATTCGATGCGCAGGCAAAAACGACTCTACTCCAAACAGACGCTGTCATCCAGATGCAGGTAACTTACACTCGTTGTTGAAATGTTCTTTTGGTGGTGTTTTTTTGTGATTTTTGTGACAATTAAACTATTATATGCAGATGGCTGTTGATCAGGCTCAGATCCAAAACTTCAACTCCATGTTCACGCCAACAGTGGTATCTGTCAATCCATGTCTCATCCTTGTCGTGCGGAGGGACAATATTGTCGGAGACACAATGGAAGTTCTCAGAAAATCCCACAATGTGGACTACAAGAAACCACTCAAGGTAAACGTTGACAAAATAATTAAATTTTTGTAGATCAAGGAACTCCTATCGAAGCCATTTATAAGTGTATAACTACAATGGTATATTTTTAGCCAAAAGAAATTGGGTTCACATAATTTAAGTGGGTTTTTCTTTAACTGCCATATTTACCGTAATTGACACTGGATTACATGGTGCCGTTTCAACTATACGTACTTTTCTATATTAAGCACATACAAAAGGCACATCAGGCTTCAGGGAGTGTGTACGTTAAAACACAGTAGTAAAACATGCATGTTAAAGTGTGTTTTTATATAATATAATTATGAATACACAGCACGTCAATTACGTAATACATAGTGATGTTTTTGTTCTGCACATGCACGGAAAGCTGTGGTAAGAAAATTTTTAATTAGAAAATTAAAGTGAGATTCAGAATTCGTAAAACTTGTCATTGTAAAAGGATATAACACTGTTTAACTTTTTTTGCGTTTACCGTGTTTAATAGAAAGCACTAATTCTTTTAATTGTACAAACTGTTCAATGTGCTTCATAAATAAATTTGACTCGCCTCTTATTCAATTCAGGACTTGTTAGACAAACAATCTGCTCCTCGGTCACTTCTTGTGTGCCTGTGTAAATTCTATGCCTGCTTTTTTTTTTCTTTGTGATCTAGTTTGGGGTGATTCATATTATTTTTGGCACAAGCTGTGTTTTCTTTTTAAGCGCAACAAGTTTTTTTAAATGCCTTGGATGTTGTTGAATCATGTCATTCACTGCTTTGCACCATTTCTTGCAGGTGATCTTTGTGGGAGAAGAGGCAGTAGATGCGGGAGGTTTGAGAAAGGAGTTCTTCCTCTTGATTATGAAAGAGTTGCTGGATCCAAAGTACGGCATGTTTCGTTACTATGAGGAGTCCAGGCTGATCTGGTTTTCAAACAAGGTATGAACATTGTGCATTAAAAAGGGCACACAGAGATGTCACTGATGTCAGTAGTACATTTAACAATAGCTGTATGTTTTTTGCAGACATTGGAGGACATTGACTTGTTTAACCTCATTGGAGTCATCTGTGGCTTGGCCATCTACAATATGACCATAGTAGAACTCAACTTTCCTTTGGCTCTTTACAAAAAGCTTCTAAAGCAGAAGCCGACTTTAGATGATGTGAAAGAACTCATGCCAGATGTGGGCAGGTCCGTTTTGATTTTTTTTTTTTTTTATTGAGTACTTATTGACATTATAGTTAACCAAAAGACTGGTGTATTATTCTATCAACTAGGAGTCTGCAGCAGTTACTAGACTATACAGATGATGACTTTGAAGAAACCTTCGACTTGAACTTTACCGTAAGATTTTCTGTCAGGAATGAATAATAACAAAAATTCTGTCATCAAAACTGAATCGATGTAATTTTGTTTTTTAGGTCACAGAGGAAAACTACGGTGCTGTTGAGGTCTTGGAACTAGTACCAAATGGTGAAAGCATCATAGTCAATAAATCAAACAGGTCCACATCTGCCTTGTCCTGTTCCAGCCAAGCAATGCTGCTGTTACAATTTTACCAACAGAAAATAAGGCTGTTTCCTATGTTTTTAACTTCTGTTTCTTCTTTCAGGCAGGAGTTTGTGGATGCCTATGTGAACTATATTTTCAACTCATCTATAGCGCCACTGTTTGAGTGCTTCTTCGCGGGTTTCCACAAAGTGTGCGGTGGAAAAGTTTTGGAGCTTTTCCAGCCAAGCGAACTACAAGCCATGGTGATCGGCAACACCAACTACGACTGGGAGGAGCTCGAAAAGGTCTTTACTCAAATTGTGCACCACCCTCTTCTTCCAAATGTTCAAAGTGAGCTCACGGAGCAGCAGCCTTCATCCAAATCCAGACTTCCCTACCCCAGCCACATTTTACAGCCATTCCAGATGTTTCCAGGCCAGCTGTGAAACATAGTCCCTCCAGCGGGTCATGGATCTCCTAGTACGGCATGTCTGTTACACCTCACCAGCGAAGAATCCGAGAGGCAGTCAAACCAGATGTCTGAATCACCTCATTTAGCTCTTCTCTAAAATTTTGATTCAAATTTTGACTCCATAAAATCTGAAATTTTAAGAAAAAGTATTCTCTTGTATGAAAGTTGTGTAAACATTTTGGTTTGCTCCTCAGGGAACAGAATACAGAGGAGATTACAGGGCGGACCATCCAACCATCAAACTCTTCTGGGAAGTCTTCCACGATCTTCCATTAGAGAAGAAGAAAAAGTTTCTCTGTAAGCTTTTTCTAACATATACATCTGATGTGTGTGAATACAATATTAGTATTTTGGCTACATTCATATCTTGTGTCATCTCTACAGTGTTCCTGACGGGGAGCGATCGCATACCAATTTTGGGCATGAAAAGCCTGAAACTGGCGATTCAACCAACTGGTGGGGGGGAGCATTACCTACCGGTGGCCCACACCTGCTTCAACCTTCTGGATCTACCCATTTACACAAACATTGACACGCTCCGTGAGAAGCTTCTGCAAGCAATAGACCAAAATCAGGGCTTTAATCTCGTTTGATATAAGTGATATCTCTTGTCTTTTCGGTTGGGTAGCTAACACATTCCCAAAAGTTTGGTTTTCTTTCAGTTGGGCTAATGGGACGGGACGCTTGACTTGTCAGAGGGATCCATAGGATATTATAAAGGATTCATTTGAATGTTCATAAAAAGAAAAAAATACCTTTCAATTTTCAGCTTTTTCCTTTGCCATTACAGTATATGAAGCCGCACTGCGAGTTGATTCACATTGATATTGCTTATGTAGATATGCTTTTATCCATGTTTGGACATGAGTATGATAAAGCAGACTACTGTTGTATTCAGCGCAGGGATTGTACACAAAATATAACTATTAAAATTAATATTTACGTGATCAAGTATAAAAATCCATTTGGTTTCAAACACAAGGTCTTTGTGAGATATGGAAGTCTCACAAATGACTACAATTGTTTAATTTTGTTGCAGAAATAAAACATATCAAGCTGTCCTCTGGATCAGTATCTCCATGGCAACTGCTATCAATCACTTTTTTAATAAGTCCTCTTTGATTCTGGTAGATGTTAGGAATCTAAACAATGTCATCAAACTTACTATTTCTAACAAACACTAGTGTAAAAGTTTATTGAAAGCAGTGTGAGACTTTAGCTCTGGATATTATTGGCTGTGTGCATAAAACAATCCACAACGGGTTGCCATAGAAATAAATGCTTGTTTGGGGTGAAGACATTGTCTTTTGAGTCTTTACAACCACTATGTTCTGAAAGGTTAACTTGATGTCACACTTGAAATGCTAACTCTTTTCTTTCACTTGGTAGTTCATTAGAAGACTAAAAAAAAATTCTGATGAATGTTTCTGACCTTTTTTTTTTTTTTTATCTACACAGAAATTATCCACACTGTTACCGTGACTATGTTTAGTGTAACAGCATCGCACCTCATGCCAACAACACAATGACCAAATTCACCAGTGGTTGATTCTTCTAAAGAAATCAAGACTTCAGAGTAGATGCCACATCAGGGTTGAGCAACTCTGGTCCTGAGGGTTTTCCATGTGTTCCTGCATCTACACCTGATCCAAGTTATTGGGTCAATGTGCCAAATTTTATATACAATCGATTTTACTTTATGTGCATCAGCTGTACTGAATGAAAACCTTCAGGACACCAGAACCGGAGTTGCCCATCCCTGAACGAGATGCACAAGTCCTGTATTAGTTCTCACTAAATGTATCAATGTTTAGTTTGTAACAAGTCAATCTTGCTATATACAGTTTTAAATCTTTCTAAAACACCTATTTATTCACTTATGAGTGCAAGTCCATTAAAAAAAAAAACTATTTTTGAATTTTAAATGGCACTGTTTGACCACGTTAACCCTTAAATTCAGATTCAACTACTTCCTAACAATGGCTTCTTTAATCTACAGGAAGCAGTAATTTAACCCTAGTTTTTTTTTTCTCCAGCACCTTTTTTCTGATAGAACTTTACATTTTCATTCATGTTTTTAGTTTGATAACTTTGCCACTAAGTCAACCTATGACTCCTTATTCACTTGAGCTTCCTCCACAGGGTGCCTGGGCTCTCACTCACAGAGTGAGGGACTCTGGGTAGAGTCATTGCTCTTTCAGGTTGAGAGAAGCCAGATGGGGTGGTTCAGGCATTTGTTTATGATGCCCCACAAACGCCTTGCCGGTGAGGTGTTTCGGGCCTGTACCACCGGTAGAAGATCCAGAAGCTGACTCTGAACCCACTGGAGAGACTATGTCTCACAGCTGGCCGGGGAACGCCTCGGGATCTTCCCAGGTGTGCTAGAGGATGTAGCTGGTGTTAGAGAAGCCTGGGTTTTCCGTCTGAGGCTATTGCTCCTGTGACCCGGCCCCGGATAAACAGAAGACAACAGAACTGAAGCATCAAACTTGATTTGGTTTATATTTTTCGTAAAACCACAAAAGTGAGAAACGAATAATATTTTTGACCCTATAAATAATTGAAGAGTGTGTTTGGTCAAATTATGTATGAGCATGTCTAATTGAACTTTTAACAGGTATGTTTTCACTTTTTTTGGTTCTAAAAATCCCAGAACAAACAGGCACATAGACAGACCTGTTTAATCTGTATTTTAATAATAATCTGTACATGTTCATGATGTGCACACATTGCAACGTAAAGGCCTTAAAGGAAGAGATATCTCTGTATGGTTACATTGGAGAGACTGATTTAGTGAGGCAAATCATGGTGGACCAGCTTATAGTGAGCTCCACAAGAAGGACAACGCTGAGGGTTTCCCTCATGAAGCCAGAACCACACGATAGCTGTGTTGTCCTCTTCACCTGAAGGAAATTCAACCAAAAAAAAAAAACGTGATTTGGTTTTTCCCACAAAAAGAAGACTGAATGGCATCCATTTGAGTGTGACTTACAAAGACAGCCCACCATCCTCTTGGTTCCAATGCTTGGGACAATGTGGGGGTCTTCTTTGGTCCCAGCATAGTGCTGGGGCTTCAGGATGCTGTAGGGATCCTAGAAAGAAACGTAAGATCATCTACACATGTTCACTTTAATTGCATAATAAATCCATAGCAGCTCACCTTCCCTTGCTTGAGAGCCTCCAGGGTTCGTCTCTCCAGTCCTGTGGCTTGTTCTTCATCTGTTGGGATTCCTGAAAGACACCACATGCACATCAATTCCAGCAGATGTCATGGTTGTAACCGGAGTAATAGAAAAAGGTCTGCACTTAGTCACCATGCACCTCCCACATAGATACTGGCATTAAACCAACTAAGGCTGATTAAGAGGTGGACCCATGAGTTAAAGTCCAAATGACCTTCATGCAATCTGTCACAAATATGATATTAACAGGAAATCAAAAAGGCTTTGTAAAAAGACAAGTATTTTTTTAATAGTTGGTGAGCAAACTGATGAATAAACTTACTAAAAAAAAAAACAACAACAACTCAGTAACTAAAAATAGCCAATCCAGTTACTTTTAAGTTAGACATTCCTTTGAAAAATTTCTATTCCCTCTGTTTCAAACTTAATTCTTACCTCCTGCAGAGGCCATGGCACGTTGCAAGGGTTTGGCAAACACATTTCCTCTCAGTTGGAGTGTTGTTGTTAAAGATCGGAGCAGTAAACGTCCCGCCATGACGCTAAAAGAACCGAGAATGACCTGATTTTAAGATCAGCGGACTGAAGTGAACCTGCCAGGGCAATAACTGACAGGTCTTTGGACCAATCAGAATTGAGGAAACTCTGCTTAAGCCCGCCCAGTTAAATGCGAAGCATGTTATTTATAAATTTATTTTTAAAATATGACAAATCGGTCATCGTGCAAATAAATAAGCATATCAAAAATATTTATAAAAATGTATAGTGTGGGACATTAAAATCTGAGCCAATTATTTTTGTATGGAGAGCAAAAACAATTCAGTTGCCAGGCAATTGTAATGTCTTGTGTTTTGCACTTCCTGTTTTATTTTGTAAACGAACTTTCCTCTTGTTTCATGTTTTGTTACTTCCTGCCTAGTGTGTTTCCCACAGCTGTGTATGTCTAGTTGTCCCTCATTGTTTCCACCTGAGATCCCCTTCCTTCTGTGTTAAATAGTCCTTGTCTCCCCTTGTCCTGTGTCAGAGTGTTTTGGATTATGTTCATGATCTTCCTGTTGGATTAAACCTTTGTAAAGATCTCTGCATCTGAGTCCTACTTATTGTTGGTTCCTGACATTACACTCTGACCACCATGGACTCAGCAGAGAACAAGCAACTGGCTGCTGTTTTGCAAAACCTGGAAGCCCGCCTTGCGCAGCAGGAGGATTACCAGAAGAACCTGGCATCCCATATGGTCCAGATTTCCTCTCACGTCCAGAATCTTCCTTCAGGTCAGCTATGGAATCCCATTCCACCGGGTCTCTCCTCAGCAGCACCAGCTCATCCTCTCACCATGTCTACCAGGAATGTTGAGGATAAGATCGCTCCTCCTGTGAGCTACTCTGGAGAGCCGGGATCTTGCCAGGAGTTCTTAACAGCTTGTTCAATACATTTTGAACACTCTCCTCACGGCCTGGGATCTGCCAGAGCCAAGATTGCCTTCATGATCTCCTACCTATCAGGAAGAGCTCGTTCTTGGGCCATGACGGAGTGGGCTCGCGATTCTCCACTCTGCTCATCACTTGCTGCTTTCAAAACCGCCCTGCAGAACACCTTTGATCCGGTGTCCACCAGCCGGGAGAAGGGTCGAGAAATCACCGGGATAAGACAAGGCAAGGAAACTGTTTGTGATTACGCCATTCGTTTCCGCACGTTGGCGGCGGAGAGCGGATGGGGTCCCACTGCCTTGTATGATACCTTCCTGAAGGGACTGGCTCGGCACATTCAGGAGCTGTTGGTGCCGCTGGATCTACCACCGGACCTGGATTCTCTCATCGCACTCGCGATACGTACAGATAACCGGGGACGCCAGCTGTCTCGCCAACAGCATTATAGATCTACTGATGTGGGGTTGTCTCACACCTCAGCTGAACAAGGAGTCCACCATTCTCAAGTCAACCCACATCGTCATTCACCCAGGGAGGATGAAACTGAACCCATGCAGGTGGGTCGGGCGCGACTGTTCACTGAGGAACGGAGATTGCGCCGGCGGGAAGGTCGGTGTTACTACTGTGGGGAGTGGAATCACCTTGTGTCCTCCTGTCCGATGAAGAAATCTACAACGGTGAGTCAGTTTTCCACTACTGCTCATTCCACACGGAGCTTAACGTCTGTAGAGATAACTCACCACGACAACACCATAGAATTACCAGCACTCATAGATTCTGGCGCTGATGAGAGTTTGATGTCTTGGGAGTTAGCTAACAGTTTGGGACTGTGTACAAAACTGCTAAGAAAACCCATCCAGGCCAGAGCTCTCGATGGGAAAGGACTGTTTAACATAACTCACGTCTCTGAACCTCTTCTGGTTTCCATTGAGAAACACAAAGAATTGATGAACTTTTACTTGTTCAGATGTCCGTCTAAGACGCTGATTCTGGGATACCCGTGGTTGTGCAAGCATAATCCCCAGATAGACTGGAATACAGGAATGGTTTTGAGATGGGGGCCAGATTGTGAGAAACAGCATAATTGCCTCACTAACCTGAAACAATGCATTACTGTTAGTAATCCAGTCTCTGCTCATCCCACCTCAGGTCCAAGAACCGCAGACCTGAGTACGGTGCCAGTCTGCTACCACCATCTGGGAGAAGTTTTTAGTAAGTCCAAAGCTCTAAGTCTTCAACCTCATCGCCCATATGACTGTTCTATAGATCTGGTTCCAGGTTCCACCATTCCAAAGGGGCGTCTTTTCTTAATCTCCGCTCCTGAACGAGACGCGCTGAACGATTACATCGACACATCTCTCGCAGCGGGTCTTATACGTCCGTCCTCCTCTGCAGCAGGAGCGGGATTTTTCTTCGTGGGGAAAAAGGATGGATCTCTCAGACCCTGCGTTGATTACAGTGCTCTCAATAAAATTACAATAAAGAATCGATATCCCCTTCCTCTCATGTCATCTGTCTTTGACCAGCTCCAGCAGGCCAAGGTGTTTACCAAGCTTGACCTACGCAATGCATACCACCTGGTCAGGATTAGGGAAGGGGATGAGTGGAAAACCGGATTTAATACCCCTAGGGGTCACTATGAATATCTGGTCATGCCTTTTGGCCTCACAAACGCTCCTGCAGTGTTTCAAGCGATGATCAACGATGTCCTAAGAGACTTCTTGGATCACTTTGTTTATGTTTACCTGGATGACATTCTCATTTATTCCCCTGACTTGGAGTCTCACAAAATCCATGTCACTAAGGTCTTTCAGCGTCTCTTGGAAAATGACCTCTACGTCAAGGCTGAGAAAAGCGAGTTTCATGCCACGACAATCTCCTTCCTCGGCTTTATAGTGTCAGCCGGTAAGTTAGAGATGGATCCTGCCAAAGTGAGTGCTGTGATGGATTGGCCAACGCCTGTGAGCCGCAAGAAACTACAACAGTTTTTAGGCTTTGCTAACTTCTACAGACGGTTTATCAGAGGTTTCAGCGCCGTGGCCGCTCCGCTCCATGCTCTCACGTCTCGTCAAGCGTTGTTCAGATGGACACCTGATGTTGAGACAGCATTTCAGACTCTTAAGCAACGCTTCTCTTCGGCTCCAGTGCTCACACTTCCAGATCCTCGCCGCCAATTCGTGGTTGAAGTGAATGCCTCTAACGAGGGGATTGGTGCGATCCTTTCCCAGCGTTCAGAAATCGACAGCAAAATCCACCCCTGTGCTTTCCTGTCTCGGCGACTGTCTAAGGCTGAACGTAACTATGATGTTGGCAACCGGGAGTTGCTGGCAATTAAGGTGGCTCTGGAGGAGTGGCGGCATTGGCTGGAGGGAGCGGCCCATCCCTTCATTGTCTGGACGGACCATAAGAACCTTGAGTATATCCGCAATGCAAAGAGACTTAATTCTCGCCAGGCCAGGTGGATGTTATTTTTTAACCGCTTTTCTTTCTCTTTATCTTACAGGCCGGGGTCCAAGAACATCAAGCCTGATGCCCTGTCTCGTCTATACGACCCCGAGCCTGTTGCCAAGGAACCAGAGCCTATCCTTCCACGAACCTGTGTGGTTGGAGCGGTGACTTGGCAGATAGAGAATGAGGTCAAGCAGGCCAACAGTGGGACGCCTTTGCCTACTGGATGTCCGGACAATCGTCTATTTGTTCCTCCGGCGTTGCGCTCAAGGGTGATTCATTGGGCCCACGCCTCACTACTTTTTTGTCATCCAGGCGTCCGGCGGACTATGTACAGCATCTCGAGGAGATTCTGGTGGCCGTGCATGGAGAAGGAGGTCCGGGAGTACGTGGCAGCATGTTCAGTCTGTGCCAGAAACAAAACCTCATCCAGGGCCCGCATGGGACTGCTTCAACCACTTCCCATTCCCTCTCGCCCATGGGCTGAGATATCCACGGACTTTGTCACAGGGCTTCCGGTTTCTCAAGGTAACAACACTGTACTAACTGTTGTTGACAGGTTTTCAAAGATGGTCAGGTTTATTCCCCTGTCCAGACTGGCTTCGGCCAAAAAGACGGCTGAGATAATGATGAACCACGTCTTCCGATATCATGATTTCCCTAAGGACATTGTTTCTGACCGGGGGCCTCAGTTTGTGTCCCGGTTCTGGAGGGAGTTTTGCCGACTCATCGACGCCAGGGTCAGCTTGACCTCTGGTTATCATCTGGAATCCAACGGCCAGACTGAACGCCTCAACCAACAGCTGGAAACTGGTCTCCGATGTTTGGTCTCCCAGAACCCCTCAACATGGAGCAAGAACCTGGTCTGGGTGGAGTATGCCCACAATTCCTTGATTACCACAGCCACGGGTATGTCTCCATTCAAGTGTGTTTTTGGTTATGACCCTCCCCTTTTTGCAGACCTGGAGCCGGAGGTCTCTGTTCCATCGGCCCACGCCCTAGTTCGGCGCTGTCGCAGCATTTGGGCTGCCGCCCGCCAAGTTCTGCTTCGCCAACGAGATCGTGTTAAGAAGGCGGCCGATCGTAGGCGTTGTCCTGCCCCAATCTATCGACCCGGACAGCGGGTGTGGCTCTCCACCAAGGATCTCAACCTACAAGTGCCCTGTAGAAAGCTGGCTCCACGGTTTGTGGGTCCATTTCCCGTTACCAAGGTTGTTGGTCTGGCTGCTGTTCGCCTTCGTCTGCCTCGGTCCCTTCGTGTTCATCCTACCTTCCACGTTAGCGAGGTGAAGCTAGTGGTGGATAGTCCACTTGTCCCTCCAACTGTGCCCCCACCACCGCCCAGAATGATCGGGGGTGGCCCAGTGTACACTGTGCGGGAGATCCTGGATGTCCGTCGCAGGGGTCGGGGGCGTCAGTTTCTGGTGGACTGGGAGGGGTATGGTCCTGAGGAGCGGGAGTGGATTCCAGAGCGGTTCATCTTGGACAAATCTCTCCTAAAGGACTTCTACAAGTCTCGTGGTCCTGGACCGTCCAGTGCCGGTCTTTGAGGGGGGGATACTGTAATGTCTTGTGTTTTGCACTTCCTGTTTTATTTTGTAAACGAACTTTCCTCTTGTTTCATGTTTTGTTACTTCCTGCCTAGTGTGTTTCCCACAGCTGTGTATGTCTAATTGTCCCTCATTGTTTCCACCTGAGATCCCCTTCCTTCTGTGTTAAATAGTCCTTGTCTCCCCTTGTCCTGTGTCAGAGTGTTTTGGATTATGTTCATGATCTTCCTGTTGGATTAAACCTTTGTAAAGATCTCTGCATCTGAGTCCTACTTATTGTTGGTTCCTGACAGCAATAAGATCAATAATACATTTTATTTTAGCTGTTTATTCTGATAATCTCATTTAATCCATATATTTATTTATATTGATGCAAATGACAGTAAAAAAACACACTCAATTCAAATGTAATTTGTTAAAAAAAAAATCTAAAAGTTGAACTATTTTTTTATACAGTAGATAACATAAAAAAGTTATATAAATACTGCAAGTTTAATTAAAAAAGGCAATTGTGAGATATGTCTTCTTTTTTTTTGCATATTCAAGTTGCTTCTGTGGTTGTTAGGTAGAAACTGTAAATCTTAATCTACTTCTTTTGTTACTTTTTTTTTATTCTTATCATTCAAAAGTGTATTTTGTTTAATATGAAACCCAGCTCTGTCACACAGAGTATTTGTTCCCCACTACTATGTAAAACCCATAACAGTATAACTTTATCTCCATTACAATGTAAAAAACTCACCTTTTTCTTTTACCCTTCTCTACCCTTATTACTCTGTAAGAACACTGCCCTTGTCGGACAGTTATTTGTTCCCCACTACTATGCAAAACCATAACAGCATAATTTTATCTCCATTAACCCCAATACTCTGTAAGAACACACCTCTTGTCAGACTGGTGTTTGTTCTCCACAACTATGTAAAACCCATAACAGTATAACCTTTGTCTCCATTAACCCCACTACTCTGTAAGAACTGTGGTAGAAAATTTAAGATTAAGTAAGGTTAATGTTCACTTTGAAAACATCTTAATGACAATAGGTGTCTTTACTGAACTTGATGTGCTGAAACAAGACATCTATCTAACAACTATGGTGTGAGAATCTTGTTCCAGCCTGTTCGCACCAACTCCAAGCTGCTCAAGGACAAAGATACATTTTACAAACTCTATCCAAATAAGGCAGCTTCTGTCCGGCAAGAATGCAGGTGTAGATAAAGAAGTTTAGTTTGCTGAGCCCAGTAATAAATATTAATAAATTATCAACCTATCAAACATAATGTTCAGCCCAACCAAAGTTGCATAGCCTAACAGAATGAGACATTTTACCTAGCAATGAAAAAGCCCACCCTGACAACAGGGATCCTTAAAAATTTGTGTGTGGGGGAAGTTTGTTGAACTTCTGCTGATCAAACTTTGGTTTGCATGAACTTCCAATGCTGCAGCATTTCATCTCTTTTACTTTGTTAAATTCTATTTTTCTCTTCTCATTTGTGTGACATCTTATTAAGAAAATTCAACAACATAACACACTGCTTGTCAGACATTTGTTTGTTCCCCTCTACTATGTAAAACCTATAACAGTATAACCTTTGTCTCCATTATCCCCACTATTCTGTAAGAACCCACCTCTTGTCAGACAGTTGTTTGTTCCGCATTACTATGTAAAACCCATACGGTGTAGCCTTTGTCTCCATTAACCACACTACTCTGTAAGAACACACCTCTTGTCAGACAGTTGTTCTCTCCCCAATACTATGTAAAACCCATAACAGGATAACTTTGTCTCCATCAACCCCAATACTCTGTCAGAACACAACACTTGTCAGACAGTTGTTCTTTCCCCACTATTATGTAAAACCCATAATAGTACAACTTTGTCTCCATTAACCCCACTACACTGTAAGAAAACACCTCTTTCCCACTACTATGTAAAACCCATAAGAGTATAACCTTTGTCTCCATTATAAAGTAAAAACAATATTTTTTTGTTTTACCTTTTTTTTTAACCCCCACTACTATCTATTGTTGTGTCTGTCCTTGTTCAATAAATACTGTAAAACAGTCTCTCGTTTTGTTCTCCTTTCAGCAAAGCTTTGGGATAAAGATTAATAACTTTCCCCTGAAATAGTGGTAAACGGGCACATGCAGCATATTTTTACTTACAGGTGAACAAAACCTATGCATGTATTTAATTTCAAACTCAACCCTTTTATTTCACTTCAAAATTGCAAAACTGCATGTAAAGATACTTGATTTTATGATACATCCAATGCTAATGTAAAAAAAAGCCCAATCTCTATAGGGCACATTGTAGCAGAGAACTTGTGTCATTAGTTAATGTGGATCTAACAGTTGATCATATTATGAGCAAACATAATTAATTTCATGCTCGCCATTACAGTAATTCGTTGTATATCACATAATGTCTTAATTTGATTTATTTGTCAACAGGGATGTTGTTAAAGTGACTTTTTATTACTGAGATTTCACACAGTTGTTACAGCTTTTCAGAGATCTTTGAAACATTTTTAATTTATAAGAACAAATTCATATCTGTACTTACCAGATATAGAAAAAGACTTCTGATTTCCCTCAGTGACCACCACAAGTCAGTTTCCTCCGTCTGATCATGTCACAGAAAAAACAAGATTATACAAAAAAAAAAAAAGACGAACAATAAGAAAAAAAATCTGAAAAAGCAACCTCCAGAAAAGATCCCCCACAAGAATTCCTAGTAAATTTTTAAATCTTGGATGTATAGCTTCTGTTTTTGAAAGTCTTGTTTTAGCATGCCTTAGTTTCCGCTTTAAAGTCAGTTATTTTTTATTTGAAAAAAATTAACTGAACATGTTACCTCTAACAGTGCAACAGTGGGGGTTTTCTTTTTTTTAAATTTTATCCATCCGCGCATCTAATTTTACTTGTGCAACGGGCATCATCACGTTTTCGGGACGTAAAAACTTTGTCTAATGGGATATAATCCAAATTAATACCACTGTAAAGTTCTTCAGTGAGAAATGAGTTGTTATACCTCGTCTTGGCCAGAGGTAGGTGCTGTATTTAATCTTTCTTTTACCAATCTGTGCATCTAATTTTACTTATGCAACGAAAATCAATACCGGTTTTCGGGACGTAAAATCTCTCCTATATTAAAATAATCCAATTTAGTACCAGTGTAAGCTTTTCAGAAGTGTTTTAAAGAATAAAAACATGAAAATCAAACAGAAAGTTATTCAGTGAGAAACAAGTTGTAATAGCTACTCTTGGCCAGTAGTAGTTGCTGAAGAGGCAAGAATCAGCCATAGTTTTCAATGGAAAAGAGAAATTATTGATGAAAAAAAAAACGTTTAAAAACACTTTTATTCTCTGTTTTGTTCATTTAAAATGAACCTTGTGTTCAATAAGATGATAAAAAGACTGGGTCCCGTCGTATTACTCAGGCTGCACTACAGTGTCTATTCACAGGCGCGAACCCACTACTGAGCGGCACGGGGGCTTTGACCTGCTCCGTTTCCGACCTGGGCCGGTGCACCCCTCCTTAGACGACCTGGTGGTCCCGAGCTCCCCCAGGAGCACCATATCGATACCGAACTTAGTGCGGACACCCGATCGGCATAGTCCACTGCAGCTCAGAACTCCTGAGCTCAAACGATCCGCCAGCCTCAGCCTCCCAGTAGCTTGGATTACAGGCGCGCGCCACCGCACCCGGCGATAGAAAGTAGTGCTCATAGTGCTTATAACTTTTAGCAAGATTACGTCACTACTACTGTTTTATTGCTGGGGCTCGAATAAGAGTCTTTTTAGGCTAGATTTACTATATTAACTATCCACAGAGGATGGACAAATAAATTTTAAGACAAAAAAAAGTCCCTTTTAAAATGGAATTGTTTGACTGATGGTGCATTTGTTACAAATTTCCACTCTGACTTTTACAATGAGGAAAATACTAAAAAATTTGTCACACTAAAAAATTTACTTGAACTCTATTAAACATCATCTAATGAGAGAAAAATGTTTACTTTTGTACTTTTTTAAATCTACAATGTAACGCCAGTCTGCCACACATTTTATTGATAATTTTCCTCCCTCCAAATCTGTCCCTCTGCTCTAATTCAGCACACCTGGGCCCAATTGGCTTTTCCTGATGCCTGCACATGTGTCTCATCATCCCCCTTGTTATTTAACTGTCCGTCACTCCAGTGTTAGATCATTTGCTGTCCTGATGTGCTGGACTCCTGCGGCAGCCAAGATAGTGAGCATCCATGTCTGCTCCCCTCTGGTCCTGCCAAGGTTGCCAAAATCTACCCAAGATATACATGCCTTCCCAGGTTGGCTTCCAGCCTGCACTCGCCAATTCCTCTTCGGGAGTGACCATCAACAGAAGACTGAGCTGGAGGAGCAACAGTACTGGTATGTACAAGAAGACTTGCAGCCGACTTTACTTCCTAAGGAAGCTGAGGTCCTGAAGACCTTCTACCAGTCTGTGGTGGCCAGCTCCTTGTTCTTCTCTGTTATCTGCTGGGGCAGCAGCATTGCAGCCAGTGACGCCAACAGACTGAATAAACTAATCAGACTAGCTGGCTCTGTCATTGGCAGCAAACAGGACTCACTTGAGGCAGTGGTAGAGAGGAGGTCACTGAACAAACTTTTGTCCATCATGGACAATCATGACCATCCTCTGTACCCACTCCTGGACGAACCGGTGAGCTCCTTCTCCAAGAGGCTCAGACAGCTCCGCTCGAGAACATCTCGTTTCCGGAGGTCTTTCTTCCCGTACATGATCGTGCTCTACAAGGACACACTTAGCAGATAGGAAGTTGTTGCTGTGACACACAAATTTCCCATGTGTGGGATGATTAAAGTATACTCTGATTCTAACTGCAGATTACCTGCAATAAACTGGCAGACTGCACATGCCTTGTTTTCTATGTTGCTTATCCTACCTCTCTTCTTTAACCTCTGGTCATCTTCAATAGACTGGTTAAAACCAGCTATGCATCTGGGTGCCGCATCTCCACCTTCATCAGCATCATGACTCATTGAATCATGTACATGTAACGAAATGTATAATAATCATGTTCTGTAATTTGAAAAAACAAAACTTTTTCTCTATTTTTACAAATTTAAAACATACCCTAATTAGTAAAATTGCTAAAATCAAGCAAAATTGATTCGTATGCACAGATCTCTGTAAAAGCACACTAAGTTTTTAAGAATGTGCTTTTCTAAATCAAATTTAACCTGAACTAGATGGTTTTACAAGAGTTTAAGTTCACATGGCTTCAAGAAATTTTATGTTTTCTTTGAAAATCTTGTGTGAGAAATGTTTTTTTTAACAGATATGAAAAACACATGCATTTTAAATCAAATTTATTGTGTCAGTCAGATACATAGTTAAAGAAAGACAAAGAAAATAATTATTTCATATTCACGAATTATTTACAGAAATGGAACATACATACAGTACACGTAATGAAAAAATTAAACACACAAGAAATATACCAATAGATCCAGACAGTGTGACAACACATAATTTTGGTTAACACAAGATTTTTCACTCACACCGAGCACACTTAGTTCATAAATTTTTATATTCAGCAAGACACAAAGTACGCTGAAGAGACTATGTCTCACAGCTGGACAGGGGACACTGCGGGATTCTCCCAGGTGAGCTGGGGGATGTAGCCAGGGTGAGAGAAACCTGAGTTTCCCATCTGAGGCAGTTGCCCCCCCACCAACCCGGTCCTTGATAAACGGAAGACAACAGAATGGAACGTGTATAATTGTGTGTACAATATACCACCACAATTTACAGAATTCAAATCATCACAGATTAGTGAAACATAAAAACACTGGACTGTAATTAAGCAGGAGTTATAATTATATTTCATAATTTCTGAACTTTTGCAGCAGTAAAGATGGAGACTCAGCAGCCCACCGGAAGCGGAGATGGCAGTAATCATCTAAGAAAGAAAAAAAAGTCCAGATTTAAAAAGGCATTCATAAAAACAATAAAACATGAAGGTCATATTTACAAAATGAGTAAAATGCAATATGTACTGTTATTTTTACAAAGAAGTTGCACAGATGTTAATTATCTATCTTTGTTAATTTATCTATCGATGCAAAAACAGACACAATAATAGACATACAATGCAAAGTGTTAAAAGAGTTTTTGTGGGTTAAGAACTTGTTTGTTCATCTTTAATTTTGAGTAACAACACTTACTACACCTTAAAATCAGAATTCAACTCTGAAAGTTTTCCAAAGGCCTTATTTTGCTTTTTAATTTCACTTTATTGTTCAAGTTTCAAACAAAACTATGTGAGACAGCTTCTCTAAAAGAAGATAAAAGATTATTTTATGCTATAAGAGCATTCTCTTTGTAGACATAGGGCACTTCTTATGATTGCTTGAGTTCCTAAAAGCAGAAAATGCTTAGGAACTGCAATCAGTCTCAACTTATTATTCACTTTTAAATATTTTGCTAATAAGTGACTGCCTCAGAATTGTGTATTCTCCTAGTGATGACACTTTTAGGTGTTTAACTATCGGACTTTGTTTCCTGTTACAGGTTGCAAGTTGTTGACGAAAGACGTTTGATTTGATTTGAGTTTGGAATGGACAAATGCTAAATCTTGGAGAACTGAGACTAACAGCTTTGTAATATAAAGAGCTTTGAGTTTAACAGCAATTTTTGCATCAATTTTGACCACTTTGAAAGACAAAGTGATTCTGAACCTTTGGATATTTTTGTATTTTGCAATCCACTTACTTGATGAAGGCTCGGCTTCATCGTCTGATGACTCCTTATGACAGGGCTGGTTTTCTTTTTGGGAACTTTCCGGCTCTTCTGCTTTGGAATCTTCCAACATCGGCTCCTTTTTGGTTTTCACAGCCCAATGCATTGACTGCAGAGACAATAAGCTCATTTCAGTCTTAGTGTACAGAGCTTTAAAACAAATATGCCACTTGTATCACATACAGTTTTTACTGAATCATTCCAGGATTGCCACTCGTGAAATGGAATAGTGATGCCGCTTCTTTTCCAAAGGTCGTAGTTTTTTCTTTTAGCTTCGTTGCATAAAGTTTCTTTGGCTTCCTGCAACTTTTGGAAATCTGCAACTAAGAACAGAAACAACCGGAAGTCATACACGGCATCAAGTTAAACAAATTGCCACTTTTTTTTTTACTTATAATTGTAAATGATCGTTTCATCTTCTGAATCTCACATCTCTAATGGGATTGCAAGGTTGACGATGATCTGCAAGAATTTTTTTTACCCTGCCAGAAAATCATACACCATGTTCACGCCCCGAAAACGTCAAAACACGTCACGCAAATGGGAATGAATATCTGGCAGAACACTGGAGCCTATTCTGGCTGATTTTATGCGAGAGGCAGGGTACACCCTGTGCAGGTCACCAATCTGTTGCGGGCCACACATACAGATAACCATACAAACACACACATTCATTCCTAGGGGCAATTTAATAGCGGCCAATCAATCTAACATGCAAGTATTCGGAGGGTGGGAGGAAAACGGAGGACCCAGACAAAACCCACACACAGACAGGGAGAACATGCAAACTCCACATAGAAACCCCAGGTGTTTCAAGCCTCTTCGTCACCCAAGACTAGAACGTAAATGATTATAAACTTATATAATTAGTTTAACCCACCTGCTTTGGGGTTATCCAGATGTTTGTCAGGGTGGCATTCTAGAGCTCTGATCTTATATTCATTTAGAATCTGCTCAGTCTGAAAATCAGATTTTGTATTAATGATTTAAACAATTCATCCTTTTGAAATAATGATGAAGAAAATGAACATTTCTCAATATCAGATACCATCTGCCTTTCTTCACTTTTTAATCCTACTTATCATATTTTTTTTCTTTTCTATTTATAATTCATTTAACATGATCAGTTATGTATCAAATCTGACATTTTATTGCTTTGATTGTGGAGTGTGTTCTTTGATTATGAATATGCATCAGTGCCACCTACACACAGGTTGCTGACGCACGACTAGTTTTATCTTCTGATCAGGCATCAACAGGTATTTAGTGATGCTCAATTTCACACAAGAAGCACAGAAAGATCTCGATTGCTTTGACAGATTGACTCACAAATTTTCTCCACATGCCAAGCAATAAATTTACATGTTCAACTTAAAGATGATTTATGTAGTTTTGCAATATGTTTTTTATAGTTCAAATAACAGATCCACGAGATCAACAGCCCCAACTCACCGTCGAGAGCTCATCACATCCCAATAACCCATAATAATCCTCCAGATCCTCAGATTTGTAGCTCAGAACAGCCTCCATGTGATCTGTCAGTGGTTTGGTAAAAAGAAAAAATGTGATGATGCCACTCCAAATAACAGCTGGTATAAAACAATCACAGTTGATCCATGTACCTTCTAACGCAGATTAACCTACTTTGATTGTTTACTGCTCTATCAGAAAGACTATGTTTAAGAAAAATTGTTTTTATGTAGTTCTGAAAGCTTTTAAAAATCTTTTCTTGGTGAAGATTTTTTTCTAGTCTTCTTTTAACTACATGTGACGCACGATGCGTTCAAAGTGCGTCCGGACAAAAAATACTTTACAGTAGAAATGACTCATTCACTCTGCTTCTGTATTGTAACCAAACAAATTTCAATTGTAAAAATGCGAAGGATGGTTAAAAAATGAACAAATAGTTTTAGTAATTATTATTTGAGTTACGTTAAATTTAGTTGATTCATAATCTTAAAGCGTTGTTTTTTATGTTAAAAATAAATAAAAACTTGTAATTCCGACGACAATTGAAGTCATTAAATTTGTTGCGCTCCTTTGACGCACATTTTACGTAATACGTATGCAAATGAGCCAGCTGTCTCTGAGGAAGATGGCGGACGCAGAGAAGAGTCACGAAGCGGCCTTGTCAGGCTCATCCGAGATGGACGAACCTGCCGCGAAAAAATCGAAAATGAATCCAATGATTAATTTTGGATTCAAATCCTCCGTAGCAGACCAGTTCTCGATTGTCTCCGCGAGCACAGAGAGCTGGGAAGCGGCGGTAAATGGTGCGCAGCTAGCAGAGGAAAAGCCGGTGATGGCGGTGGAACAGGCCCAGGCAGAGCCAGGGGGAGACAACAATGGATTCCTGCTCTCTGAGCTACCCAATCCAGATGGAAAACTAAGCGACATCTCTGTCTTTGGTGGAACTCAGGAAACTGAAGGTTTGAAGACATTTCATTTCAAGTTAAATGTAGTTTTTCTGCTTTAACAGTGGGGGCGGTGCTGCTTTCACAGTCAGCCGGCTAGTTAGCACAGAAACACAAGTTGAGGAAAATACTATAAAATATAGATTTTAAGACATATTTAACTTATCCTTAGCCGTCTCTATTTGCTTATATTAAAGATCATTTACAACAAAAGAGCTTGTGTTCGTTTAACATCAGCATTTGAGTGGAATTAAAGTTTGTTTAGAAACTTTAGCTGAGTTAGCTGGTGCGTTCAGGGACCAGAACACAAAAACACTTTGAGTTTGTAAAGTTGAATTTAATGCACTGGAAATAGAACTAACTTCTATACACACATAGGAGCAAATGGCATTTACATTGTTACAAAGTTACTAAATCTAATCCTATCTGGTGGTTATACCAACAGATTTGATTGAGGCAATTATTACAATGAGGCAAAAAAATAATAAAGTGAACTACATATGTTACACATCTGGTTGAATTTGAATGCATTATCATAAAATAATCTGTAAAATAACTGATCTGGACTTTGAATTGCTGCACACCAAACTATCAACTCTAGACATTAAACCTAGTAGGAAGCCCCACATCAAATATACACAAAACAAGGTTGAAAAAAATATTAGTCTTTACATAGACTAAAAAACTCCCAGACGTCACCCCATAGTCTTTTGTATTTAACTTACTGGATTGAGATCTGGGAGAATAATAACGATTCTACGTGAAACTCTCTCTCACTGCAAAAGCAGACAATTCACAAAGTTAGTCTGCATGTGCATTGTGCGTTAAGCGGTCCAATGTTAAACAAAATAACTCAAACAATTAGATGATATTGTTCTCGTGTTCATTTTCCAGATTTTCCCAGACATGGAGATCACTCTTCCAATGGACTCGCTGTGACTCCTGAACACATTGAGGAAGATGACAGATCCTCACATGCAAGTTCTAGTGACTGGACTCCTCAACCACAAATAGGTAGCTGGAAAAAAAACCTCATTATTTTTCTTAAATTTTTCTGTTTCAATGTGTTTTTGTTTTTAGTTACACTGTTGTTTCTATTTTTTACATGATCTCTATTGTGTTCATGCATAGGTTCCTACAGTTTTCTGCAGCACCACATCAGAGAGGCTGATCCCAGAGCCATTCTTAGGGATCTGCTTCCTGAGACGATACTCCCTCCTGATTTAGATGACATGACATTGTGGCAAATCATTATCAACATTTCCGAGCCCCCTAAAAGGAAAAAGCGGAAAGACATCAACACCATAGAAGATGTTGTCCGGCTACTCGGTGAAAGCAGAAGGATCCTCGTGTTGACTGGTGCCGGCGTACGTATTTATAGTTCTACTGAAAGTGTTCAGAAGAGTCATGCACATAATTTGACAAGCTATTATTTTTTTTCTTGCTTGTAGGTTTCGGTTTCCTGTGGGATACCTGATTTCCGGTCTAGAGATGGAATTTATGCACGACTCGCTGTCGATTTTCCTGATCTTCCAGATCCCCAATCTATGTTTGACATTGATTACTTCAGACGGGATCCCAGACCATTTTTCAAGTTTGCAAAGGTTAGTTTGGATTTTAGAGATGATAAAAACAGGTGGGAAAGCATTTATAAGAATGATATAATGTCCATGTTATAGAACTTTTTTGGATTACGTTTTTGGATAATACTTAAGCTTTAGTATGTTCAAAACTTAAGTTTTGATTGTAGTTTCTAATAGTTTAGCTTTTTTTATATGTATATATATATATATATATATATATACACACATTGGTTAAATTTATCTTAAAATCTATTGACATCAAAAGTTTCTGGTTGTAAAATTTTGAAAGACCTCTCCTGTCTTTTTTTACTTCAATGTGAAATATTAAACTTATTTTTCACCTAGCAATGCTAATCTGTTTTGTTTTTTACAGGAGATTTACCCCGGTCAGTTCCAACCCTCACCCTGTCACAGGTTCATATCCACACTGGATAAGAAAGGGAAACTGCTACGCAACTACACACAAAACATTGACACCTTAGAGCAGGTGGCTGGAGTTCAGCGAATCATCCAGTGCCATGGTAACAGACACAACTAATTTAATCTGTGTAAGTGTCGTGTGTACACAACCATAATTATCTTCTTTACTGTCTTACAGGATCGTTTGCAACAGCTTCCTGTCTCACTTGTAAACATAAAGTGGATTGTGATGCCATAAGGGAAGACATCTTTAACCAGGTATTTATCCCAAAATAATCCAGCTAAAGCTATTTGTAGACATTTGTTGAGTTTGTCTTCAAAATAATGATGCAGGTATTGAAAAATATACCTACCTGGAACAACTGGGATCTTTGCTACCAAATTGAACAACTTGTGATTTCAGTTGGTGAAGTTTTGTCATAGTCTGGTCTGTGTTTAGATATTTGTTTTTCACAGAGTTGCTGACTTAACCTCCAAATTTGTTTCCCTTTTCATTAGATGTCGGTTAAAAAAATCTTTATCTGTAGAAAATGCTGTAAGATAAAGACATTAAAAAATTACTCAACCCTTCATTTACCCCTTTAAAATATTTGTCGTACATTTCAGAGGTCTTTAAAATTTCTTAAGGGTGTTTTTTTTTTTTTTTTTAAAGTTTGTGAATTGGGTTGCCACCATGTGAAGATCCACTTGTCTCATGTTTGCTCAGACCTGCTGCACTTTTAAAATTAAACTAAAAAAACTGAACTGATCTGCAGGTTGTCCCTCGCTGTCCTCGGTGTCCAGATATTCCTCTGGCAATCATGAAGCCCGACATTGTATTTTTTGGGGAGAATCTTCCAGAATTGTTCCACAGAGCCATGAAGCAGGATAAAGATGAGGTGGACCTTTTGATTGTTATCGGCTCGTCGCTCAAGGTCCGACCGGTTGCTCTCATTCCAAGTATGTTTCGGTTACGCAGTTTTTTTCCCCCTATTAAAATCTTTGTTAGTTTTCCTTTGATCATAAACAGGGAATAAAATCTTTTCCTTTTGTTTTCATCCAGATTCCATCCCCCATGAAGTGCCTCAGGTTCTGATCAACAGGGAGCCGCTGCCTCATTTAAACTTCGATGTGGAGCTACTTGGGGATTGTGATGGCATTATAAATGAGCTCTGCCATCGATTGGGCGGAGACTTTGAACAGCTCTGCTACAACACTTTAAGACTCACTGAGATCACAGAGAAACCTCCTCGGTTACCAGAACAGCCACCAAACGAGGCCTTGTCTGCTTCTGTCGACGTGGGTCCAGAGACACAGCAGCAAAACCAAACAGACTCCATAGACAAGACTTCAGGAGACACTGAAAGTACGAATGTCACAGAGACTGCTGAGATTAATTTAACACCACCGTTGAAGCCTTGTCCAACCGAGGAAACGGTCGAGTCTCCAGCAGAGGACTCGCCGAAAGACGAGACGTCTGAATTTATAAGCCAAACATCCAACTTTGAGCTTCGTAAGCGATGCTGGTTAAGTCGCGTCAACCGAAGTCCAATCAGCAAACGGCTTGAAGGTAAACTTCAGATTGTAGCTTTCTCTTGTGCTCTAAAGATGAAGTGATTGTTTTTATTTTTTTAAGTGTTTGTTTTCTTCCAAGCTGGGAAATTTAGTACTGCCCTGTCTAGACAGTCCGGGCCCTCAGTGATTCAGAAATGACCTCAGGCGTTACTGGTTTTATCAGTTCATTTGCACTGACAAATCTCAGAATTGTACTATTTTCCCACCAGATTTGACATCACACCTGTGCATCATCCCAACAAAGAGAAAATCACAAAACTGTCTTCCATTTTTATAGTGTGTCCTTCTTCATCCAGGACGACCACAAAACCTGTATACTACACTTTCTTAAGTGCAGGCCATCCTCTGCCTTTCATGAGGACGGCCTGCAATATGCTCTTAAGTTACATCTTTACCGGAACGCAACCAATCCCAAATAAAAACAAACTTTATCAAACCATAAAGTTGTCAATTTATCCATGAAAAAAGACACAAGTAGATTATTAAAATCCTCAAAACAGTTTATGAGAGCAATGGAAAAATAATTGCTATCAAAAACCCATACCAAAGACACAGAGATTCTAATGAAATTAATATGACCAGAGGACCTTTAAAAATGTGGTAAATTCTCACAAAATAGAAAAAATTAGTTAAATCTGTGAAAATAGGATTTTTAAAAACTTTTTTATACTGTTTGCTCACTTGGATCTCTACACATATTAAAACTTGTGCTTCAATTAATGGTTTTGTTTTCTCCAGCAGGCCAGTACCTTTTCCAAGCGCCAAATCGATACATCTTCCACGGGGCTGAGGTTTACTCCGATTCTGAAGATGAGACGTCGAGCTCCTGCGAGAGCGACAGCGAGGAGTCTGAATGTAGTGCCGAAGGTGCGGAAGACGAGAGCGAGCCAGAAGATGTTGCCACAGCAGCAGACGGAGAAACAGCCCCCACAGACACTTTACAAAACTTAGTCACTGAGACAGCATCCAATGTGCAGATGGACACTCAAGAAAAAACTCAGAACACCACAAACCTTTAGATATAGACACAGCCTGTTTGGAAAAAGCACTAATTGTCTTTTTTTTTATATGTTTCATATATTTTTGACTTGTCATATTTGTTATTTTTTCATACAGTTGAGATTGTGACAACTTTGTGTGTATATGCAGCAGGTTTTCTCTTTTTGTTTACTTTTTTAAATCGTTCAGACCTGAAACTACAGACTTTGTTCATTCAGGCAGTTTTATAATAAGTTCCTTCCATGTTGTCTCGAGCTGGCACGGATCTGCTGTGGAGAGAATAGAAATACTTCACTGTCTAAGAATTACTTCTCAAATTATAATTTCATTCAGCAACTTGGTGGATGTTTATCTTTGTGATGTCAGATTTGGTCTGTGTATTCATAATATGTCCCACTTGCCGAGGAGCGGGTCAGACCTGTTTCAGACACAAGCACGTTCAGCCAATTTACTTGAATGCATCGTTCAGCCTGCAATACAAAACTTGGCTTCTATTTTATATGATGTAAATGATCAAAAGGAACAGTACGATTTTATTTCAGACCAAAGAACACTTTAACATGCTCCCACGTTGTCCTGGATTTTCTGTATTGAACTTATCTAAACCTCGAAACACAAATACGACTCGAACTTAATGTTCCTCCTGACGTGGCAGCTATTTTTCTGGTCAACTCTTATTTTTATACTCTGATGTAAGACAATACTCTTTGAAGAGTAGATCAGACTTTATTTGTATATGTTTTTTTTTTTTTTTCCAGAGACACAGCAGGTGGTTATGGACTGTGGTTACAATGCAGTTGGATCATTAATTGTTAAAGTACTCAGATTAAAAATAGCACTTATTTCCCTACGTTTTTTTTTTTTGTTATTATGAATCAAAGTGATGGAATTCTGTCTATGCTGTTATAATTTACAAGCCATCAACATTTTTAAGTTTTTTTTTTCAGATGGGGTTTCAGTTTTAAAAAAAAGACACTGTTCAGTTGTTTTTGTTATTTCAAACCTGCTGAGTGTTCACATAAAATCATTATTGATCATAAAAATGTCATTCTTGATTTTTTTCTTCATTTACCAGTCCTTTTTTCCCCTGCAGAACAGGTTAGTGTGTGTGTTTAATTCATGCAGGTCATTCTCAAAGGGATAAAACATTTGGACAGGACTTTTGAGTTGTTCACGCCTGGCAAGTTTTTAGACGGGATGTTTCTAAGTTGTCATGAATATTTATTTTCGGACCGTCAATCAGAAAACACTAAATTTTTACCTATCGACGCCTCTATGGTCTCCAAGTTCAGGGTTTGAAACACAGGCCTTTCTGTGTGGAGTTTGCATGTTGAGAGGATGCTGACGTTAGAAGAGTAGCAGATTACTCTTATTGTGAGAAATATACATTTGAAGAGGTGGTGGAGAAGTGGAGGTTTGCACTAGAAAGAAGAGGAATGAAGATTAGTCAGAGTAAGACAGAGTACATGTGTGTGAATGAGAGAGATCCAAATCGTTACAGGGAGAAGCGATGAAGAAGGCGGAAGATTTTAAGTACTTGGGATCAACAGTCCAGAGCAATGGAGAGTGTGAAAAAGAGGTGAAGAAGCATGTGCAGGCAGGCTGGAACAGGTGGAGAAAAGCATCAGGTGTGATTGAAGAGTTTCAGCTAAAATGATAAGGAAACAGCCATGCTGTTTAGTCTAGCGACAGGAAATAGAGATGGAGGTAGCAGAGATGAAGATGCTGAGGATCTCTTTGGGAGTGACCAGAATGGACAGGATTAAAAATGAGTATATCAGCGGAACAGCACATGTTAGAGATGGTTTGAACATCGGAAGAAGGATGCTGAGTTTGGGACCACCAGGAAAGAGGCCTAGAGGAAGACCAAAGATGAGGTTCATGGATACAGTGAAGGAAGACATGACGATAGTTTGTGTGACTGAAGAAGATGCAGCAGATAGGGTTAGATGGAAGAAACTGACTTGCTATGGCGACCTCTGAAGGGAAATGCTGAATCAAGTTCACACACACATCACAGTCATGAAGGAAGGATCGTTAAGCTTTGGAGGGTCAACCATATTTTAGTTTATGAAATCCAACTGGTGTAGAAAAAAAAAATAAAACTGTAAATTGTAGGTCTTTACTTTTTTTAAAACATGAATTGATCACAAAGTAGTTTATCATCAGTTATGCCATTAGTAAAATATATCAGTTCGATCATTTTTCCACAATGAAACACGTATATTTTCAAAAAGTAAAAAAAATTCCCCACAGATCAACACAACAAATTAAATACTAACATATATATTTTAATATCGTTTCGGTTTTGCGTTTGAACTACAACCACTAAATAAAACTACATTTCCCAAAATGCGTCCTGCCATATAGCTTTACGACGTGTCGTGAAAAAAATAGTTGAGAGAAGAACCAGTGCAATACCATCTCATCTAACTGGTGATATTTTCGCCTTTATTTTAATCGATTTAATCAAAATGCTTATGAGTTTTCCTTAAGTTTCGTCCTGCTGTAGAAGTAGTGTAAATGGAGGACATGGAAGACGATAGTCTGGCTGTTAAAGACGATCATAATCACAACTACTGTGAGAGTAACGACAGGAAAGTCCGGCCGTTTACTAGCAGCCAGTTGGCTGATGGAACTTCTGTTCTGGAGACTGTTTCTGCTTCAACATCTACAAGAGAGCAAGGATCGGGGCTTTGGGTTGCTGGTTCGAACTTTATGGACTCTGACACAGGCAGTGAAAGCAGTGAATTGAGTGAAACAGACTGTACGGCTGCTAATGGAGAAGCAAAATTCACTCTGCAATCTACTTCCAAGTTCCGTAAGTTCACCCGAAGCTTCCATTAAAACATCTAGTTTTACTACTGATCCACAAACATAAAAATCTCTCTCTTTTTGTATCCAGTTCACAATTCAACGGCAGTAGATGATTACAGGAACAACCACTGGCCCAATCTGGAGAAGGCGATTGATCGATTGCTCATCCAGAACTCTAGTGATCAAATCTCTGTGTCCTACGCTCAGATTTACGGGTAAGACAAGTCAGTGACCAGGTATCTCTACAGGTATGATTGTTAGTGGTGTGCATCTATTTCACAGGTATCGTAGAAAAGTTTTCAAAGTTGTCTTTTTTTTTGGATAATCGAGATGATCAATCAAGACAAATTAAACCTGAGAGCTTGTTCTATATATAGACTACCTTGAGTTAGCCCAACCCATGGGGAGGAGCTAATATGTATTCACCCAATCCAAAAACACAGGTTTGAGGTTTGTTCACAAGTTTGGGAAGGATGAAGCACGAGATCAACAGACTGATCGGTGTGGTGTCCTCAATAATCAGGACACTGCATTAGTCGTCATGGTGAAGAAAGAGCTGAGCCGAAAAACAAAGCTTTCAATTTACCGGTCCGTCTACATTCCTACTCTCACCTGTGGTCACCGGCTGTGGGTGGTGACGGAAAGAACGAGATCATGGATACAAACGGCCGAAATGAGCTTCCTCCGCAGGGTAGGTGGGCTCTCACTCAGAGATAGAGCGAGGAGCTCTGCTATTTGGGAGGAGTTCGGAGCCGTTGCTCTTTCAAGTCGAGAGAAACCAGATGGAGTGGTTTGGACGTCTGGTTAGGATGTCTCCCGAATGCCTTGCTGGCAAGGTGTTTTGGGGACGGCCAACCAAGAGGAGACCAATCGGTAGATCCTGGACACGCAGGAGAGACTATGTCTCACAGCTAGCCAAGGAACGCCTTGATATCCCTCTGGGTGAACTGGAAGATGCAGCCGGGGTGAGAGAAGCCCATCTGAGGCTGTTGCCCCCGCAACCCAGCCCAGGATAAGCGGAAGACGACGGAACAGGGTTTTACTGGGACTGTCCTTGCTCACTCAGAAGTACGTGAGAAGACAGGAACAACTTGTGAATTGCACCGCACTGACTTGAGATATATAAATAGATTTACAAAAGGATTGAATAGCATCTGATAAAATTAGATAATGATGTCCCAGTGCACCATACTTCCCCCAGCTTTGAGCCTGTCAGCAACTATTAAGCTAGCTTTGTTTCTAGCTGACCTGGTCATGAGCTTTTGTAGTCTAACTGAATTTACTTTGTTCGTTTTTAGCTACGTCTACAAGTGTGTTTGCCAGCAGCACTCTGAGCTGCTTTACACCGATCTCACATCTAAAATAACAAATCACCTGCAGCAAGTTTCCACCCAGCTACAGGTGAGAAAAAAACACATTGACAAAACTGACATGTAAACATGACTGATATGTCAGACAGTTCACTATCACCTGCTTTTTGATTTGAAGACAAGTCCACTTGAGGACCTCATTGAGAACTTCAACGTGGCTCTGATGAACTACACTGCTTCTCTTCAGTGTATAGTCCCGGTGTTCATCTACCTAGTATGTTTTTTTTTAATTATCTTTGTCATATTCTTCTTGCAGCAAAAAATAGAAAGAAATACTCAATTTCTTAAACTTTAAATCTATATGTAACATTTTCAGAACAAATTCTACATTGAGTCAAAACTGAATAGAGACCTAAATGAGGATCTGATGAAGCTGTTTGCTGACCATGTAGCAGAAAAGCGTTTGGACACATTGATGCGTAAACATATCTCATAATATTCACTTAAAATTTGAAAAACAAGATTTATATTATATTATTTTTGCATTTTTTATAATAACTTTCTAAACGTTTCATACTTTCCAGCTCTGCTCATCAAAGCTCACTCCAGGCCTTTCCATGTGCAGCCATCAACAATGGCCAGTGTGGTTAAAGGACTCTATACCCTACGACCAGGTGCTTTATGCTACTAAAAATACAAGGATTACCGTATTTTTACGACAATAAGGCACACATAAAAGTCTTAGATTTTCTTCAAAATTTGCGGCGCACCCTGTGAGTATGTGTGCGTCGTTGTAAGGCAGATGAAGTAGAGATTACTATGAGGACGTTAAGAGAGAAAGTGGGCGTGGATTGTATATACAATAAGCATTTCTTCTACTTCATCTCCTCTAACCAGGGTCCAGCAGCTGAGAGTAAGCGTGCATTAGAAGTTGTTGCTATGGCAACAAACACATTGACATGGCCACACATAAGTGTGTGATTATATTTGTGGAGAGAGACAAGGAGGACTCTGACGCCATTACAGAAACATTTTAGAAAGGTTGAGTGAGATAATATTGAAGAGATACCATGAAGAGAGTAAGAAAATTGCTGTATGAATAAAGTATGCCATGTTTTCTAGATAAGTCTTGAAAGTTCTGGTTAACATATTGGAATATAGCCAATTTATAACAAGGACATTTTTGAAGCAGCAGCGCAAAATGCAGAAAAAAAAGTAGGCTATTGACAAATTAGTTCATTTTACTTTGATGTTTGCTTTTTTATTTTAGGTTTTAAGAATATTTAACATTTTATCATTATTATTACTTTAAACATTGTGCGGTGTTTAGAATGCAGCGGTCTTACTGTTAAGTACAGTATATACAGTGGTGGTCAAAAGTTTACATACACTTGTAAAGAACATAATGTCACGGCTGTCTTGAGTTTCCAGTTATTTCAACAACTCTGATTTTTCTCTGATATAGTGATTGGAACAGATCCTTCTTTGTCACAAAAAACATTCATGAAGTTTGATTCTTTTATGACTTTATTATGGGTAAACTGAAAATGTGACAAAATCAGCTGGGTCAAAAATATACATACAGCAACATGAATGAGCAATTTTGGAGACTTAGAAAGTTGTTTCAATGACATGAGCTTCATAGCATGACCTCTTAACTTCTTGTGAGTGATTATGAGTGACTACAGCTGGTGACTTCTCTGAGGCCATTTAAAAAGGGCTCATTGGATAAAAACACCCACAAACGCTACAATGGGAAAGTCAAAGGAGCTCAGCACAGATTTGAAAAAGAGAATCATTGACTTGAACAAGTCAGGAAAGTCACTTGGACCCATTTCAAAGCAGCTGCAGGTTCCAAGAGCAAAAGTGCAAACAATTGTTTGTAAGTATAAAGTGCATGGCACTGTTTTGTCACTGCCACAATCAGGAAGAAAACGCAAGCTGTCACCTGCTGCTGGGAGAAAACTGGTCAGGAGGGTGAAGAGTCAACCCAGGAGCACCAAAAAGCAGATCTGCCAAGAATTAGAAGCTGCTGGAACACAGGTGTCAGTGTCCACAGTCAAGCGTGTTTTGCATCGCCATGGACTGAGAGGTTGCCGTGCAAGAAGGAAGCCCTTGCTCCAAAAGCGGCACCTTAAGGCTCGACTAAAGTTTGCTGCTGATCACATGGACAAAGATAAGACCTTCTGGAGGAAAGTTCTGTGGTCAGATGAAACAAAAATTGAGCTGTTTGGCCACAATGCCCAGCAATATGTTTGGAGGAGAAAAGGTGAGGCCTTTAACCCCAAGAACACCATGCCTACCATCAAGCACGGTGGTGGTAGTATTATGCTGTGGGCCTGTTTTGCTGCCAATGGAACTGGTGCTTTACAGAGAGTCAATGGGACAATGAATTCTTCAAGAAAACCTGAAGTCATCAGCCCGAAGGTTGGGTCTTGGGCGCAGTTGGGTGTTCCAACAGGACAATGACCCCAAACACACATCAAAAGTGGTAATGGAATGGCTAAATTAGGCTAGAATTAAGGTTTTAGAATGGCCTTCCCAAAGTCCTGACTTAAATCCCATTGAGAACATGTGGATAATGCTGAAGAAACAAGTCCATGTCAGAAAGCCAACAAATTTAACTGAACTGCACCAATTCTGTCAAGAGGAGTGGTCAAAGATTCAACCAGAAACTTGCCAGAAGCTTGTGGATGGCTACCAAAAGCGCCTAATTGAAGTAAAAATGGCCAAAGGACATGTAACCAAATATTAGCATTGCTGTATGTATATTTTTGACCCAGCTGATTTCGTCACATTTTCAGTTTACCCATAATAAAGTCATAAAAGAATCAAACTTCATGAATGTTTTTTGTGACAAAGAAGGATCTGTTCCAATCACTATATCAGAGAAAAATCAGAGTTGTTGAAATAACTGGAAACTCAAGACAGCCATGACATTATGTTCTTTACAAGTGTATGTAAACTTTTGACTACCACTGTATAACTGAGACTGTGCCTTTTAGCACTGTGGCCCTTAAGGTCGTAAAAATACAGTAGTCAAATGTTCTGCTTTGTTTAAAAAGTTCCTGTTCATAAAAATCTTGTTTGTTTTTTTCCCTCAGAGTGGGCCCAACTTGCTCCGGACCTTTTTTCCAGCTTCATTCCACAAATCCACCCTCCTGCTGTGGAGTCCCAGCTGCCTAACTACGCAGCTCATGACCAGAAGCTGCAGATGGAGCTTTCTATGAATGGTTTCCCTCGGTCAGTTTTAGTTTTTGAAGGTTCAATCAGACAAAGCTGCAGAAAAAAGTTCTCATTACTGAACTGTGCTTGTCTTTCAGAGGAGATCAATCCCGGAAACGGGCCAGCGAGGACTCCTGATAGCAAGACCAACATTTCCTGACTTCTCACTGTGCCTCCTCACTGGTTTTGACATTTGGTACCAAGTGAACGCATCGCATTGGCTTAATTATTCTTGATTTGTGAACTGAAGAAAAAAGACCGCTGGACTTTTGAGCGAAACACTCAACCTCAATGAACTTAAAAAAAGAAAGGACCTGGATGAAAAGTGTTTTTATTTTTAAAGAGATTCCTCCAACTGACTGAAACCCTTCATGTTTTACCTTCTGAAAATGGCCTTAATGCGGATGTCCCGAGGAGGGACAGCATGGTGTATTCCTCATTCCTGACTCTTAACCCCAAAGTGTTGTTTTGCTGTTTTTTTAAACATAAATCAGACTAACAAACTCCTTCTATTGCTGCTAATATGTGTAAATTTAACACATCTCTTGGTTTCTTAAACGAGGAAATCAATTCTGAGAGTCAACACAGACAAATGTGGAAAAAAAAATCAGATGACTTCATGTTGCCTTCACTGTGTTGGTAAACCAGATTGTTTCCTAGTTATGCCAAAGAGGATGTTGGTCTACTTGTTTATATGCCTGTTTGATTTTAATGCTTAATTATTTGTTTATTATTCTGAGCCATTTTGTCACATTTTACCCAAATTTGCTCCTTTTGAAGATTTTCTGATTTTTTTTTTTCCTTTTATTTCTGCATGCCAGGAAGTGCCACACACCTGAAGATGATGTATAATGTCGGTTAATGTCACTGTTACCTTTTAAAACGTAAAAATAATTAATTTGATAAATGATATTCTTGTCTTTGTTCCTCACAACCTGTTGATGTAGATGACGTGCCTCTTCTTCTTTCGTCATTTCCCTTCAGGGGTCGCCACATCAAGTCAGTTTCTTCCATCTAACCCTATCTGCTGCATCTTCTTCAGTCACACCAACTATCTTCATGTCTTTCTTCACTGCGTCCATGAACCTCCTCTTTGGTCTTCCTCTTGTCCACTTTCCTCGTGGTTCCATACCCAGCATCTTTCTGCCGATGTACTCTCTCTCTCTCTTCTCTGCACATGTCCAAACCATCTCAGTCTGGCCTCTCGGACTTCATCCCCAAAACCTCTAACATGTACTGTTCCCCTAATGTTTTCATTTCTAATCCTGTCCATCCTGGTCACTCCCAGAGAGATCCTCAGCATCTTCATCTCTGCTACCTCCATCTCTGTTTCCTGTCTTTTTCTCAGTGCCACTGTTTCTAGACCAAACAGCATGGCCGGTCTCACCACGGTTTTGTACACTTTCCCTTTCATTTTAGCTGAAACTCTTTTGTCACACATCACACCTGATACTTTTTGAATTAGATGACGTGCCTGGACGGTGATTTGTTTCTCTCCTTCATCACAGGTGGATTTTTATTCAATATCTTATTGAACAAATGTATTTAATGCAACATTTAACACTGTTTTAAGTGTAACTAAATGCTCAGGCTTTCTTTGTTTAATCATTGCTGAGTTTTCTTTAAAATAAATAGAAAATCAGAAGCCTGATGATTTGAAAAACACAGATGGTTCAGTTTTATTTGGAAAAACGATCACGTTGACAGTGAATAACTATTGGTATTAGTGAAGGATTGACATTCACTAAGTTACTCCTTGATGTGGCAAAACTTTTCAAACTGTGAATAAATTCCTCCCTGAAGCAAAATCTTTTTTTCAAATATACGTTCTTGTCAAAAATTTGCATTGAAATGAATGTTTAATTTTTCTTCATCAACAGTGTGTAATATATCTTGACGGTTCGATCCTCCTGGGTGGAGGTCCGTGACGGACCTCAGGACGATGGAGCCTCTTCAGCACGCCCCCTCCGGCCAATGAGGTGGGACACCACCCAGACACATGGGTCAGGCAGACTCAAAATAACCTGCTAGCACCCTGCTGACAAATGTTGCTACTTTTACTGGTGACAGGTTACCGTAGCTACTCGGCCCCACATTTTCCTGTTAAATTCAAGGTTAACTTGGTGGGAGAGAGTCTGGACAGACCGAGGCAGCTGCCTGGGTTCAAGATTTTCCCAGGTGGCAGGAACCGGAAGACGGGAATCCTCCTATATTTCTGCACAGGTGCACTCCTGTTCTTCAAGGAGGGTCTGCAGGGTTTACACTAAAGGTAACGATCCACTGTCCTGGTGACTAACTCGTAACCTCTTATTGCATGTGATGCATCAGAAATAATCCAAACTTTGAGTCTCAGACCCTCTGTGCTTTATTTTTAGCTCACTGTTTGGCTCCCTTGTAATCAAATAATCTAAACTTGTCAGATGATGTGGTCTGTGTTTAGTCAGGGGGTCTCTACATCTCATCATCCTATTTCTTAGAAATATGTTAGTTTATTAAATTAATATATGACAAGAAAAATTTAAATCTGCACCACATGGGAAGACACACAACTCTTTGTGTGTGTGTGTGTGTGTGTGTGTGTGTGTGTGTATGTGTTGATTCTTCATGTAAGCTGACCTCTTGCTATTATTAGATGTGACTTGGTGGGCGAGGAGCCTGTTTGCAGAGTATTAATGTACACAACAGCTGCAGCTCCAGGTCTGTTAGAAGGGCATCGCTACGTCTCTTAATTGCTCTGATTTGAGTGTCAGCAGCATATGTCCGTCCTATCTCATGTCTGTATTCAATAACTTGCTCATGCCTTGTGTCAGAACCTGTGCAAAGTCTAAACGTCATATAAGTGTTAGTCAGAGGTGGACAAGGGGGTAAAAAAGCCTGCCTGCCTGTTGACCCATCTGATCTGGTGTCAGCATATGAACCCAATACCCCGTCATGGCCTGAAGGCAGCATTTAGGCCAAAATAAAAATCTATTTTCGTTCCATCTCCTCCTTTTATTTCACAAGAGATTGTAGCCACGTAACGTAATGCCCATTAAGCAACCATAAATATTTGGTGGCAAAGAAACGGGATGGGCTGTGAAGTTGTGTTAAATTAGTTCAAATGATTAAGATTGCTGATTGTGAAAACTTAGTATATAATTCTAACTTTAAAAATCCACATATTCAAACCCTAGTCTGTTCTTGTTTTGGGTTTTTAGACTTTTTAATCTAATTTTGTTCCTCCAGCTTTGATTTCGATCATAAATCAGTTTAAATTTGAAGTTTGTGACATTTGAAAAAAAAAGAAGATCCAGCTTGTTTTTACTATTCTTCTTTAAATAGTCCTAAATTTTTAAAAACAAACATTTTTATCCATGTTTTGCATCATTATTATTTAATATTATTAAGTCTATAAATTAACATCTGATCACATGCAGGATTTGAATGTGGTTTGGTATTGGTATGGAAAGTATGGAAGCCCAGGCTTCATCCTCCAGTTCACCTGGAAGGGTGCTGAATCGTTCCCCAGCCAGCTGTGAGACATAGTCTCTCCAGTGGGTCCGGGGTCTACCTCTTGGTCTCCTCCCGGTGGGATGTGCCTGAAACACCTCACTATTGAGGTGCTGGGGGGGCATCCTGACCAAATGCCCGAACCACCCCATCTGGCTCCTCTCGACCTGGAGGAGGAGCGGCTCGATTTTTGCATAAGATGAGTTTTTCTAAGCATTCCAAAAACACATAACCCCATTGTGGTTTTTCATTCAAATGGCAAAAATGTCTTGGTTTTTTTTCTGAGAAAAATAAAATGGGAATTTCAAAAAACCAAAAATTTTAATGAAGTAATCTATCATTTCTGGTAATTAAAAAAAATGCTTTTCCATGTAGTAAAAAAAATAATAAAATCCCATCTTTAATTAATCAGACTGGCTATGTTTTTACTATACCCAATATGATCATTTAAAATGTGCATTAAAATCATTAGAAATATTTTAATAAGCAATCATAATAAACAGTTTAGCTGTGAAATAAATTTTGCATAGTTAAAACATTATGCAAATTTTTGGGTTTTCTCAAAAAAGACAATGAGCCAAACAAAGAGTCACAGATTGCTGGTCATTTTTATACTTGCTTTATAACAGAGGTGTCCAACTCAGGTCCTGGATGGCCGGTGTTCTGAAGGTTTTACATGTGTTGTTACATCTACACACCTGATCCAGCTTATTGAGTCAATGTGCTAAATTGTATTGACTGTTGGTTTTACTTTATGTGCATCAGTTCTATTGAACGAGGAACACAATGAAAACCGTGAGGACACCGATCCTTCAGGACCGGATCATGACACCCCCTGCTTTACTATAGCATACACATCATATTTTAAATGTTCTTGTTCTTTGATTGCCTCCACAAAAATCTACAAATGATTACAAACTGGAAGCTGACATAACCCAACAATATGAAATTAAACACATTCAAACTAAACAAGATTGTCATTTGTCTGCTTCTTTCTTATAGAAATGTTTGTGTTTTTCCAGGATCATGCAGGAGAACAACGTAGACCAGCCTCCGTCTCTGTCTCAGCTCCTAAGGGAAAGCTACCTGGCAGAAGCCCGAGCCCAGCAACGCCACAGCGAGATGAGTCGTTCAGACGCCTCCTCCTCACGCCTCCAGATTTACAAAGCCCTCAAAGGGAAGGGTGAGGACACCGTGGGTCATAATGACACCCAATTCCCCGACCTGTCAGCGTTCCTCAGCCAGGAGGAGCTCGATAAGAGCGTGAATCTGGCCCGCCAAGCCATCGGACATGAGACGCAGGATGAGAAGGCTGAGGTCAAATCACCAGGAACAACATCAACCACCTCTAGCGTCTCCTCAGTTTCTTTATCCACCCTCCCCTCTGTTTCCTTCTCCAGTCCTTCACCTGCAACTTTTGTTGCCCCTTCTACTGTCACCCAGTCAGTTCCTGAAGTTAAAAAAACAGCAGTCCATACACTCCCATCTGACAGAAAGATTCACAAAGCCTCTTCACGGCAGGAGAACCTACTGAGGAACAGTAAGGACTCCTCTGAAGGTTTAGAGGATTACAGCCGGCCTGGAAAAAATGCTCCTTATGGACTTGAAACTCAGTCTAAGAAGGAGTTTCTCAACAAGGCGGCAGACTTCATTGAAGAACTTTCTTCTCTCTTCAAAGCCAACAGCTCAAAGCGCGTACGGCCAAGAACTTGCAAAGCCCACAGGAGTAGAAACCCCAACAAAAGCCAGAGTGATGAGGCTGTGTACCCGCTCAGCTCTGAAACCAGAGAACGTGCTGTCATCCCAGTGGAGGTGGAGAGACCCACTCCTGCTGTTTGTCACCATCCTGTAGTCCAGCAAGAACCTGAGAGGGAACTTAATGAGTTTCAGGACTTTAAAAATACCGAAGAGGAACAGTTTGATTTTGTATCTGAGGAGGAGAAAGAAAACCAAACAGAAGGGCTTACTTCATCAGAAACTTCGTATCCTACAGAACCCATCAGCGAGCCTCCTCAATTCATCCAGAAACTGAAAAGCAGGGAAGTTGCAGAAGGTAGCAAGGTCCAGTTAGACTGCATTGTAAGAGGATGTCCTGCCCCTGAAGTCCGGTAAGAAACCCACTTCTGAACTTTGAATTGGTTTGGTGTTTTTGCAACTGATAAGAACATCTACAAATGCACCTGCGCTCTACTCGACTCTGTTGTCTTCTGAACCTTGTAGGATTATTTTAGAGATAAGGAGGTGTTAATACTCTGCTGCTGAGCATATTATACATTCATCTATAAAGAATCAGAGATACACATCAAGAGGTTTAGATATTTTAAAGAGATGTAATTCATCAGGAGAAATCAGATTATCTTTTACTTGAAGATTTCATTTCTAGGAGGCACCGGCTGTTAAAGGACTTATTTTATCTTGGTCCTATTTTTACAAAAAATGATTTAATCTGTAATAATATTTTAAGGAGTTGTTCGTTCGTCTTCAAAACTGCTTATCCCTAATGAGTCACAGGCATGTGCCAGAGCCTATCCCGGCTGATTTCAGGCAAGAAGCAGGGTACACCCTGAACAGGTCGCCAGTCTGTTTTGGGGCCACACACACAGACAAACATCCACAAGCACACTCATTCTTAGGTGAAATTTCACAGCAGCCAATCAGACTAACATGCATGTTTTTGGAGAGTTGGAGGAAACATGGGGAGAACATGCAAACTCCACACAGAAAGGACAATATTTCAAGCCTTGCCCCCAACTTCAGGACTCACACCCTGACCTTCTTGTTGTAAGGCCACTGTCCCTAATGAGTCGTTCATGTTGTTAAATGGTAGTGATGTGGTTAAAACAGTTCATTGTAGAACTAGCAGGTTGCTGGTTCATGTCTAGTTCATGCTTGTTCTCATATTTATGGGTTCACTCAATGGTCTTCAATTTCTTTCCACTCTTTAAAAAACATGTGATTGATCAGCATTTGATCAGCCTGTGTGAGTGAGAATGCAGTTGTTTAAATTTCTTTGTGGTAGATTGGTGACCTATTCAGGGTGTACCCCACCTCTCACCTAATACAAATTCACCACGGATAGAGTTGATTAATAGATTTGGTAGATATGCCCAGATCTTGGGGAAACTGACTTGCTGTGGCGACCCCTGAAGGGAAATGCCGAAAGGAGAAGAAGATATGCCCAGATCTTCACTTTTTAATGTGAAAAACTTCTTCTTAAAGCACTCTAGATGTTTAAAAATTCTCTATACCAGCTTTTTTTAACCATCGTTCACACTACTGTGGCGTGAGAGATCGTCAGGTGTGCCGTAGAAAATAGGTCGATCGCAATCTACCGGTAGCTCCAAATGATTGTATTGGTCGATCTCGTGGTGTATCTTTCTCAGTATGATATCTATTTTTTTTTATTTACAAACAGGCAGCCTGTCCTGCTATAGGTTGTTTACTGTAACCATAGTAACCCACTTCAACATTTTTGCTAGTGGTGTGCCTCCAAATTTGTTTTGATAAAAAATGTACAGAAAAAAACAAAATCGTTGAAACTGCTTCAACCTTAAAAGTAAATCAGATAATGAAGGTGGATATTTGATCAAATGAAGACTTCTGTTACTTAACGGTTGTGTCATGAAGTGTTGACATGTCTCTGATATTCTGATTTAAACCAAAAAATACATTGATTACAATGTTAAAAACTCCAATAGTGACGTTTTCTCTCTGTTTAGATCAATTTGATGAAGCCAAAAACTTGAATACCATCTTTCTGATGAAAGTTCAACTACGGTATTGAGATGATTTGTGATTGTTGGTAATTTAATCCTGAATACAGAGAAAGCAGATGCAGATGAGGTAGTGGAAGTTTGAAAGGATGATGATGTGTTTTCTCGGGCTATGCTGACTGAAGTGACATGTGATGATAGCCAACAGGTGATTTGGAGTGGTGTGTACACGGTGGTGAAATCACAACATCGTCACAGCATTAAGATTTCTATTCATCAAACACTCTTTCGTATCAACATTTAAACATAAAAGAAAAAAATAATTGGTTGAATTTGATATTTTTATGTTTGATGTTTAAGAAAATCAATTATTCCTCTTTGTTGATCCTCAACGACTTCTTCTTCTTTTAATGACTCATTTGTGAAACCTTTAACGCAGAAGGTTTTTTTCAAATTCCCTCCCGAGTCAGCGTAAATGGAGCATTCAGGGTGTCAGACTATAGGGGGCATGGGCTTGTTAGTCCTCCTGAACATTGTTGAGCCACTAACTTCTACTTGTCCGGAGAGAATGTTGCTCTCTGCCATTTTTAGACCGGACTGGCAACGCGAGCTGTTCTCTGTGTCTGATAATGGAAGCGACGGAGCTCTCAGAGGAAGCATGAGGAGTTTGGTGAGATGATTTAGATACTTTTTAATCAGTTAAAAGCTTATTATCATTTTCTCTGACTTTAGTGCACAAAAAAGCCTGCATTTCTGATCTGAGTTTTACTTTAAATTGTTTGAATCATCATCAAAATATGTGGTCCTGTTATGTTTGCTGTCTACGTGAAGAACAATGCTTAATCAATTTGACTTTAATAATGGATTATTTATAATGAAATATCCTTTCTCTGGAGTGTCATTGTGCAGCATTGTGTGTGCACCACGTCTATGTTTAGCTCGGTGCGTAAGGTTGGGTCAGTCAATCACAGATATAGGCTCCAAAGGGAATCTCCTCTGGTTCTGATTTCCAGAGGGAAAATAGCCTGAACAGGTGCAAAGAGCATAGTCACCTCCACTGCTCCTCACACTTGCATGTTAGACCCTTACTCAGGAGAGGTGACACAGCTTGGCTGGGACAGGTCACCAGCAGCCACCACTCTTTCTATTCATTTACTTTGACAACTCAGAGTAGGAATACCATAACAGCTCCTTGATCATCTCAGATTAAGGAACTAACTTAATGAAGAAAAACAGCACCATAATCATCAGCCTTTGGCTTATTGGTTGAAATTTTAAACCATCAATGCCTCATTTTCCCAAAATAGATGCACAGTGACATAGAAGATACAGACATGTTGCTGGTCAGGATGAGGATGATGTCTGATCTCTATTAGTATCTCTATACGTGAAAGAAATCATCTGATACCAGAAATACGTCCGCAATACATCTCCTCTACAACACGATTCTTTTGAGAGATAAATCATGGGTTCTGTCTTTTTTTGCCATTTTTTTTTATAGGTTCATGCATTTATCTTTATTCCTGGTTTGATGCAAATTTTGTGCTTTTTTTTTTCTGATAAACTAGAAATACAACTAACCAAATAACCAGTCTGTAGTATGGTAGGCTATTTCTTCTTATCTTACAGGGAAAGAGATGAGTGATCCCATCAAAATGATTTATAAGATGTCATCAAAAAAGAAACATACCTCGAGGACTAGTGACAACGCTGAATAGTATTCACCTTATTGAAACATACATTATTTAGAGGAGGAAAAAGAATAAATAACAGATTAAAGTACCATGCTTTCTTCTGGCACTTTATCCGGGGTCGAGTCGTGAGCAGGGAAACACAGTTTCTTCGTTAAAGCCACATCTTCTATCTCATATGTTCTCTGTCCAGCTGTGAGACATAGTACTGCCAATGAATCTTGGGATTCCTGTGGGATCTGCTCCCAGTGGGAGGTGCCCAGGACACCTGAACAGTGAACATCGTTTAGCAAGTTACTCTAAAACTGTTACACATTATCCCTGGGGTGGCCCTTCAGGACATCGGTCCTGAAGGGCCGATGTCCAAAGGTTTTCCATGTGTTTCTGATTCAATACAACTGGTGCACATATTGTAAGATCAGCAGCCAATAAAATTTGGCACATTGACTCAATAACCTGGATCAGGTTTGTAAAGGCAAACACGCATGGAAAACCTTCAGGACACCAGACTTTCAGGGCCAGAGTTTAACACCCCTGCATTGCACAGTTTCGGCATGAGTTGCAGTGATAAAAATGTAGTACATTTGTATTGTACAGCAGTGCAAACATTCAACAGTTGCAAAACAGAGCTGAAACATAAATCTTCTCAATGAATAAAACTGTTAAGCCCAAGTGGGTAACCGAAAATACATCATTTCAATATCAATGCCACTAATTTCCCACATGTGGGATCAATAAAGTAATTCTAATTCTAACGCAAATATGCATGATTTTGTACAAAGTAATCTTATTTTTTGTAATGCTTTTTATTACTGTATTGCTGAAAAAAAGGAATATTTTTAGGTAACATTACATTTATAGTGTTTTACTCTGAATACTCAAGAGGGACCTGAACTACCCCATCAAACTCCTCTCTATGCAGAGGAGGAGAGGCTCTTCTTCAAATGTTTTGGCAGAAGAACTGCAAAGTTCAGGTTGATAAAATGGAGAAAAGCACACACACATACACATAAATTTCTTTAAAATTTTAAATACATTTATTCACAAATATGTTTGGTTAAAAAAATTAAACAAAATGATAGGTGAGCTACAACTGGTGCAAGTCGCTGGTTTGAGCCTGGTTAGGTCGAGGTTTGAAACGTGTGTCTTCCTTTCCAAGAATTTTTCTAGAAATATTAGGTTGAAGTAATAAAGTCATTCATGTTAATTGTCTTCTCAGAAAGGTATGAGTTTAATGCAAACGAAAACATGTGCAGGAGAAACAAAACTGTAAAACGGACTGATTGGGAAATAGAAAATGATCACAATGAAAGTGTCTGTGCAGATCTTCACCAGACCGCTGACCTGTACTAGGTATAAGCTCTCAGCTGGTACAAGCTGGAACAAATTGGGACAGGATACCCATGGATGCAAAGAGTTTTAAGATGTCCAACACACTTTTGTTTGGAAGAGAAACCAGCTTAAATGTGTGTGTTTTTTTTCAGGTGGTTTTGTGAGGGTAAGGAGCTGGAGAACAGCCCCGACATTCAGATCATAACCAACGGCGAGCTCAATTCTCTGATTATCACTGAGGCGTTTGAGGAAGACACCGGTCGCTATTCCTGTTTTGCCTCTAATTTCTACGGTTCAGACTCCACATCAGCTGAGATTTACGTTGAAGGTAATTCTATCTAATCTATCTAATTTGTATTCCCGCACCCTTGAGTGGCTAATCATACACATTTATTCCATCTTACAGGTGCTTCTTCTTCAGATTCGGAGGGCGAACGTCATTTTGAACATGTAATCCAGTGAGTTTTTAACCTATTATGATTGATCATTTCTGCCACAAGAACCATATGTGGAGCATTTTCTCTTTTATTTTTGAAGTTTGCAGAAGAAGCGATCTGTACCTCCCACGTCTTTACCTAAATCAATCCAAGCTCCACCTGCAGAAGAAGACGCCTCAGAGTCGTCTCAGCCTGAGGAGGCCACACAAGAACCAGTTGAGGAGATTTCATCTCCAACAACAAGTCCAGTTGTCCCTGAGCCTCATCCACCGATCCAGGCTTCTACCACTTTCCTCCCAGTTCCAGAAATCTCCACAGTGTCCATATCTAATCCAGCTCAGAAAGAGTCACCTGTTTTTTCTTCTACTTTACAACCTAAAGAAGCAGAGGTGGTGTCAGTAACTATCTCGGAAACACCGACAGAGGAGACAGTGACATGTCTCCCTGAACTCCCAGTTACATCCCAAACACACCAACTCCAGGTACAACAAGTCCAACTCCTTCAAATACAAGTTTAAACTACACCTTCCTTTTTTTTTTCTTTTTCAATTAAAGAATCAAACTTCCAATCACGTCTATTCACAAGCACAACCGGTCATGGCAGCGCCTGTCTTTACAAAGGTAGGCATTTTTTTCAAATAAAAGCGTATTATTGGTATCTAAATCCTAGAGAAGAAAAGCATGCTATCTGTGGTGTCTGTCCAGAGTCTGCAGGACCTCAGTGCTTCAGAGGGCCAGCTGGTGGTGCTGGAGTGTCGTGTGAAAGGGGTGCCATCACCACAAGTGGATTGGTACAGGGAAGGAAAAATCATCCAGGATTCTCCTGATTTTAGGATTTTACAGAAAAGTAAGTTTTGATGATGTTTGTTGTCATCATTTTGTTGTCGCTTTAGAAGCTTGAAGGACCAAGAGGTGAATTAATAAGTGTAATCATCATGTAAAACGGCTCTGTAATTGTTTACTATCCTTTTTACCCGACAGAACGTCAATAGCTTTTACTTTAAATTTCCTAAATAATTTAATTCAATTGAGGCGGCGCAGTGGGTAGCACAGTGGCCTAACAGCAAGAAGGTCGCGGGTTCGAGTCCTTGGTGGAGACGGAGGCTTGGGAACACATGCCTTTCTGTGTGCAGTTTGCATGTTTCCCCCCATGTATGCATGGGTGTTCTCCGGGTACTCCATTTTCCTCCCACCCTCTAAAAACGAGGAATGAGTATGTGCATGGGCCCTTTTACAGACTGGTCCCGTGACAGACTGGCGACCTGTTCGGGGTGTACCCGGCCGATTGCCCGGCACCCCCCGAAACCTCGTATGGGATGGACAGTTAAGAAGGTGACTGACTGATTCAATTGAGATGGTGCATTGAGGGTGGAAAAATGGTACACTGGTTAGCACAGTGGCCTCACACCAAGAAGGTTGGAGGTTCAAGTCGTGGGTGGGGCGAGGTTTCAAACACTGGGCTTTCTGTGTGGAGTTTTCATGTTCTCCCTGTGTATGCATGGGTTTTCTCCAGGTACTCTGGTTTCCTCCCACCCTCCAAAAACATGCATGTTAGGTTGATTGCCCGCTATGAAATTGCCCCCTAGGAATGAGTGTTTGTGTGGATGGTTTGGCGACCCTGCCTCTCGCCTTAAATCAGACATGATAGGCTCTGGCACCCCCTGCAACCTTGTTAAGGATAAGCGGTAAGGATGATGAAACAAATCCAAATCACAACAAGGTTTTTCAATGGTCTTCACACAGTTAATCAAAATCGTTTCGTTCCGTTCTGTCGTCTTCTGCTCATCCGGGGCCGGGCTAAGCAGAGCCAACAAAGTAAGAAAAAATAAAATCCTTTTTTTGTCTGTTACTTAAAAGTGACAAAAGATTTTCTTCAAAATGACTAATAAGGTAAGGACAGATTTTACAAATATATTAAAATTCATAAAATAGTTAAAATATATCATCAATGTCATTAATATGAACCATTTGTAAAAACAGTGATTGTAAAAAATTGAAATTAAAAAATAATTGTGTAGAGTAAAAAATAAGCAAGGACGTAGAAAATCCTTGAATACAAAAGATAATAAGTAGATGAACTTGGAGGGGAGAGACAGTGCACCATATGTCCCACAAATTCAAGGTGGGGGAAAATATGTTTTAAACAATATCAATATAGTATAAATAGTTAATAAATCTACCAAAATATGAGATAAAAAACTTTCTGCTAAGGTTAGTCGATTCTCATTTGGCTTTTACTCCGTTTGTGATTCGACGTAGTGACAAAACTACTATTAAAAATAACTTTATTAAAGTCAATTATTTACAGAAGTTTACTTAAAGAAATGGTATTTTCTTGTTTTTCTGATCGAAAAAAGCTTGTAAATACATTTATTCAGTTTAATCTCCAGGTTTGACACAATGAATGCCTCCTCTACTCGCTTCCTGATGAGTCCAGCCCCCTAACATAACACAAATCTTGTTTAAGAATGCAAATAGAGTGTTAAATGCATCAATTTAGCAAAGCTAGCAATTTTTTTTGGTGCATTTACTTAAAAATGTGAGGGGAGGGAGAGCAGCACCTCAAGGGAGCTATTGACCATGAGCTGAGCAAATGCACTGACTGCTGCAAAAACTATTCTTGCTGATGTTAGAATGTGGGTGTGGCAGAGAACAAAATCTGTGGTCAAGAACAATGTGGCATTCAAATGTTATCTGAATAACTGACAGAGACCTTGCAAACTGCTAAAACTTTTATGAATAAATAGAAAACCACTTCAGGTGTCATTTGGAATTAAATTCAAACATGACAGACATATTCAAAGAATTTCCAATCTGTCGTCTTCCGCTTATCCGGGGCTGGGTCGTGAAGCAACAGCCCCAGACGGGAAGCCCAGGCTTCTCTCACCCCAGCTGCATCCTCCAGTTCACCCAGAAGGATCCTGAGTCGTTTCCCGGCCAGCTGTGAGACATAGCCTCTCCAGCGAGTCCAGGGATACCTCTTGGTCTCCTCTCGGTGGGACGTGCACAAAACACCTCACTAGCGAGGCGCTCGTTGGTGAGGTCTTGACCAGATGCCCGAACCACCCCATCTGGCTTCTCTCGAACTGTAGGAGGAGCGGCTTGACACCGAGCTCCTCCCGGATGGCAGAGCTCCTCACATGATCTCTGAGTGGGAGCCCAGCCACCCTGCGGAGGAAGCTCATTTCGGCCGCTTGTATCCGCGATCTCATTCTTCCGGTCACCACCCACAACTGGTGACCATAGGTGAGGGTGGGAACGTAGATCGACTTGTAAATCAAGAGCTTTGCTTTTGGCTCAGCTCTTTCTTTACCATGATGGACCGATACAGTGTCCTAGTTATTGCTGACACTGCACCGATCCGTTTTTCAAAGAGTTTACTGTTCATAATTCCTCTTTCCGTTTTAATCTATCTTCTGCTTTTGTTTCAGAGCCCAGATCTCTGGCTGAATCAGGTACATATTTTTTTCCATCTTCCTGTGTTGTTATTACCAAAAGCACGAGAGCCTGCAGTGTGCACACTGTTCTGATCCAGTGTTTATAGTCCTTGGCCAAAGCTTCTGCTCCTCTTTTGTACTTAAGCCAAAGCTACTTTTCCCTGACTGAACCATATAAGGCATCCTCCTTTCTTCTGTCAAACAGCTAATGTAGATCGATCCAACCTGCACCAGCTGCACACACACAGCCTCAGGGATTCAAAGAAAGCTTGTTCAAGAATGACTTAACATGGATGTATGATATTAGATTGTCTTAGGATCATTTCTTCTATACTTGTAGAGGAAATATGCACCCTGGTGATCGCTGAGGTCTTCTCTGAGGATTCGGGGATGTTCACCTGCACTGCAAATAACAATTACGGGACGGTGTCAAGTTCTGCTGCTCTTAAAGTTAAAGGTAAAACTTCTCTTTGACCTAATTTTTCTTTTCTTAGATTCAGTTTTTTTTTTTTTCTGCTTTTCTAAAGGTAATGGTAGCAGTGGCCATGTGAGGCATCTCACTGGCTCACATGTGGAGTCCAGTTGGATCCAAAGGCATCCCCCATCAGCTCCTCCTCAGCCTGAGGTTCCTGTGACCAGCAGCATCAAACCCCATTCCAGCACCATCCGCCTTGATCCACTCATCTCCAGCACCTTACGTCTAGAACCAGTGAACACCAGCACTCTGAGACTGGAGCCCCACACTTCCAGCATGCTGCGTCCAGACACCTTTCGAACCAGCCTGCCAAACCTGGAGCCCTCCAGCCTGATCAGCACCAACAGCACATCCAATTTAGATCCACTCTCTCTCCACCAAGATCCACGTGGATCCACCAGTGGACATCTTGAATCACAGCCGAACCCAAGACAGATCTTCTCATATCCCAAACCTATCATTGCTTCTTCAGCTGGAGCTACAACCGCACATGAAGTTGCCAAACCTTTAAAAACATCAACTGAGACTCCCCCAAAAGTAAAGACAACTCCTAATCACCAGAACGGGACACCTGTGGTAGTACCCCTTCCTGACCCTCCTCCTAACTCCTGCCTAAAAACGGGTACGCAGACAAACCACAAGGATTCACGCTCCAGCTGCAGAGTCGGTCTACGTGTTCACTTCAAACTTCCAGAGGAGGAAGAGGATGAACAGGTGGAAGCTTCTGGTTATTCTGATGAAGATCTCAGCCTGGGCTCAGTCCTGAAAGAACCGCCACCAGTGCGTGCCAAACCCAAACTGTGAGTAAAAACATTCTCCCACATAGGGTTCAAAAAGCAGTTTAGATGGAGATTACTCAGTGATCCCACCTTTGACCTGGTTTAATGTTTACGGGATGTGTTTCGGATAAGAACAGAGGAGGTGGGCGTTTCATCTTGCCCTCCCTCAGACAGCTGCAGCTTTTATTTCAGCTCATCTTTGAATGTACACAGACTTAAAATGTGGCTCTTCCGTCTTTCTAAAACAAGGGATGGCGTTTTTTATCTGTAAGTTTGCTTCTATTTTCTACAAAGTTCTTATAAAATCAGATTTAATAGTTGATGATCTTTGTAACCTCTAATTTGATGCCTATTCATTTTAAATCTAACTATATGCTAAACTAAATTGATATTGCGTTTGAAATAAAGCGTCTAGATGAATTTATATCTTCGTCAGAAGAGAGATTAGAAGTTTAATCGTCCGTATGGGGGAAAGTAAGTGTGTTTAAAGCCTGGATATAAATGTTTGGAGATGACTTTATGTGATCCATAAAAGGACAGGTTGTCCTCGGCTCATTCCTGCGAGGCTTTACTTCATGAGCTGGATTTATTAGAGCGGTCCACTGAGTCTCTAAAATCCTCTCTTCATAGTTTCATACTCCCTTTTTTTTCTCTCTTTGATTGGCAGTGACCCAGCTCAGCTCCAGCTGCTGCACAACCAGGTCCTGATGGAGCAACAGCAGGAGGTCGAACCCCCAACCCCACCCCACCCTCAGCCTAAACCCTCATTCCAGATCCAAAGCCAGCCTGAAGTCCAGAGCTCTCAGGAGAGTTCTCTGTGGTCTCCCAGAACGCACCGTGAACCCCAAACACAGCTTTTCCAATCGCACCTGAATGCAACATCAGCCCCCGCTCCACCAGCTCCCACAGCTCCATCCCTCACCTCTGCTACCACCTTCTCACCTTTTCCCAAGACCTCTGTTGCTCCTCCATCCCTCAGCTCTCCTCCTTCTGCTCCTCAGATTAAAACCTCTTCTCTAGTTACCTCTCCTCCACCCCCACCCCGGCTGAACACGCTTCCTGCTCTAAGCGCAACTCCTGTCAGCCACACAAACACCATTCATGCCTCCCACCTGAACCTCTCCCCTCTGGCCAGAACTGCTCCTAACCCCCAGTATTCCTCCCCCGCTGTGCCGAAGTTCAGCACGGCCCCTGCAGATCCCACCCCCTCATTCCAGCAGATCATATCTCCAACTCCTCTGCTGAGGAGCACTCACGCCTCCCTCATGAACCTCACCTCCATCTCACACACGTTCAACTACACCCGGCCGAAAGAGTTCATAGCAGCTCAGACCTTCTCTCCGGCCAGGAGTCCGTCTCCGACAGAATCTCCGGTTCCTCTGCTCCAAGAACTGGCAGCTGAGCTCAACTCTTCAACAGCCAGCTCCCCTACCCTCCCACCATTTTCTCCTCCTCCAAGTTTCTCCCCTACGAGGATGCTGAGGTCCCCCACCGGCCCCTCGTCTCATGTATCCTCACCAACCCCAGGGTCAGCATCATTCCTGAACAGCATGTTTAACCTGCGAGCCCAATCGCCTCCACAAGCATCTTCCCCCACCTCCAGCAGCTCCTCACCCAGCCCCATTCAAAACCCAGTGGCCTTCCTCAGCTCTGTCCTGCCTTCCCTCACTCCAAGCCACCCCACCAACTCTATGGGTCTCCCAAGAGGAGCTCCATTAGGGTACGCCTCATGTTGGGAGATGTTTTGTCATCATGAGGTGATAGAATTCATGTTTATCTCCTGTGTCTGTAGGGCTCAGAAAAAGGTATCGAAAACACGCATCCCATCAGCTGAGAACATTCGAGAAAGTAAAGAACTTCTCCTCCAAGATATTGAGAAAAAGCTTCAGCTCAGAGATGATGCTCCAAAGTTTTTGCATCAGCAGGTATGAGGAAACTTCTGCAGATCTGATTCAAGTCTGTTTGTCTGCATTCGGTGCAGGAATGTAGATCTTCTAAATCTAACAACAAAAAAAAGAACTTTCATTGACACAAGATTTGTTTCTGAAGACAGATCTAGTGGATAGAAACATTTTTTATACCGTCATCACATTCCTGCGCACTTCCACAGTGGATGCATGTGTGGTTGTTAAATTTGTGCCACTAGTATGAGATGGTGGTCCAATTTTTTTTCAAGTATATCTAACTTGCTGACAGTTTAAAGAAATAAATTAGTTTTATTGTGTTCACTGAGATGTGAATGTGCATGCAGGCACAAACAACCACTGGATAAACTGATGATGCAAAAAAATGCAAAACAGTTAAACCCCATAATGACGATATAGCTACAACAAAATTCTCATTTCAATCATCTGTCACAAAAAATGAGAAAATCTATTTAAATTGAACTTTTCAGAAAATTACAGAATTTTTTTTTTTTCTTCCATCTTGACTTCTACTTATCCGAAGTCGGGTTGCAGGGGGAAACAGCCTCAGACGGAAAATCCAGGCTTCTCTCACCCAGACTTCATCCTCCAGTTCACCCGGGAGCTGACCCAGATGCAGACCCGGGCCCGTTGGAGAGACTGTGTCTCACAGCTGGCCGGGAAAAATCTCAGGATCCTCCCGAGTGAGCTGTAGGATGTACCCGGAACACCTCACCAGTTGAGGCGCTCGGGAGGCATCCTAACCAGATGCCTGAACAAATCACCCCATCTGCCTTCTCTCGACTTGTAGGAACAACAGCTCTACTCCGAGCTCCACCCAGATTGCAGAGCTCCTTGTTTATCTCTGAGTGAGAGCACAGACACCCTGCAGAGGAAGCTCTTTTTGTCCGCTTCTAGCCGCAATCCCAAGACTGGGTCTGGGACTAAAATGAGGGAAACAGAGACAAAATATGGGCCAAATCAAGTTAAGTTTATTATGAAATAAAGACACAATCATCATAAATTCAAACTCAACATTGAAGAAACTGAAAAACCAAATGCATACCTGACCTGCAGATGATAAAACAGAGAGAAAACAATTAGTGCAGGCATCTCCTTCCAAATGAGCCCAGTTGGCTCCACTCAGATGGCCCTCCCCCTGCCTGCAGGAGGCTCTGGCCCTGCCAGGCAAGGGAGGGGCCGTTACAATATGGTGAAACATATTTCACTCCGATTTGCAAAAATTTTCAGTTGAAACTTTATTACATAATTTTGAATGTTTTTTTTTTATAATAAAACAAAAAAAAACTAAAAAGAACTTACAGCAAAATTCAAATATTAACACAATTTTTAGAAGATGTGTGAACATTTTAAAGTCTAATCTAACTGATCTTTTTACTAAGTTTAGTTGGATTTTTTTTTTTTTTTATAAAAGTCTATTTTTTTATGATTGTTTGGTCTTTAAATTCTAACATAATTCTTAAATTGTGTGTAATTTGCTTTTAAAACTTAAACGTGATGATGAACTTGCTTTATGACCATCGCTCCATTCATGCTCTATCATCAGTGTGTGTCCAGCATAACAACACAACATGCATGTAAACCACACGCTGTGTGTGTCTAACCCCATCATTTCAGCCTGTATGTACAGTTTGTGTGTCTCTGTTCATCATCCATCCCTATCCTCTCGTAGAAGCTGAGTAGTAAGGGGAAAACAGCGAGCACGCTTCTTGGACCAAACATTCCTGCTACTGTCATTAACTATGACGAGGTACAAGGATCTGCTTTGCTCAAGCCTGAATAAGTTCTTTTAATGTGCTGTAAAAAAAGTCAAACACAGTGGTTTAGTAATATTTCTAATCAAGCATTCAAGGTTTTTGATAACTAATTTATAACTTGCACGATCAATTTAAGTGATTAAAATATTAAACTAATCAAATGAAAGACTTGGTAAGTAATGTTATATTTTAATTTTAAAATATTTTAGTTACAATCTGTTAAAAGAATCAAATGATCCTTCTGAATTTAATTTAAAACTGGTAAGTAATTCCATTTTATTTGAATTGTGAAGATGTAAAATTGTTTACTTTTTTAAATTATTATTTGTCTCGTATATCAAGCCAAGTTTTTTTGTTGGTAAAACGGATCCATATGCAGCGGGGACCAATCTGAATGTGTATTAATTGTTCTCTGTTTTACCCTGAGTTTAATACAGTTTGCTTGGATGAACTGTACAGATGGTGCACGAGGATTATCATCCAGTGGTTTACAACTCAACAGAGAATTTGATCACAGCAGTAAAATAAATCGAAATGAAATGATTTGCAAATTATTTACATTTTAGCATTAGAGTTCAGCGTGTTGCTTCACAACGAGAAGGTTGGGATTTGAGTCCCTGAGTGGGGATGCAGCTTGACACACTGGCTTTTCCATGTGGATTTTACATGTTCTCCTCATGTATGCGTGGGTTGTCTTCAGGTACTCTGGTATTCTCCCACCGTCCAAAAGCATGGGAGTTCAGTTGATTGGCCGCTATGAAATTGCCCTTAAGAATGTGTGTGTGTGTGTGTGTGTGTGTGTGTGTGTGTGTGTGTGTGTGTGTGTGTGTGTGTGTGTGTGTGTGTGTGTGTGGATGGTTGTCTGTATGTGTGGCCCTGCAACAAACTGGCAACCTGTTCTTGGTGTACCCCACTTTGCGCCTGAAAGCAGCCAGGATAAGCTATGACACCCTGTGGGACACTATTAGGGATAAGAAGACGAACAAACAACAAAAAATGTCTTTAGTTATAGTTTTAAAATGATTATACATTAATTTTAAATTGAGATGTAATTTTAAATGTCAAGCATGAACTAGTGGTGGAATGGGGAGGTGCAGGATTGTATCAAAAGAAAGAGGCTTGCTAAGAAGAAATGAGACACTGAGAGGACTGAAGAGAATAGGCAAGAGTACAGGGACATACAGCGCAAGGTTAAAGTAGAGGTGGCAAAAGCAAAACAAGTAGCCTATGATGACCTACGTATATGCTAGGCTGAACAGCAAGGAGGGAGAGATGGACCTATACAGGTTGGCAAGACAGAAAGACAAAGATGGGAAGGATGTGTAGCAAGTTAGGGTGATTAAAAACAGGAATGGATGCCTTTCGACAGATGCCAGTAATGTGATGTAAAGAGTATTTTGAAGAGTTGATGAATGAAGAAAATGAAAGAGAACAAAGAGTAGAAGGTGTTACCATAGTGGAGCGGAAATTAGGTAGGATTAGTAAGGTAGAAATAGAGTGCACTGAAGAGGATGAAGAGTGGAAAGGATCTCTGTCCTGATAATGTTCCTGTAGAAGTTTGGAAGTGTTTAGGTGAAGTGGCAGTAGTGTGGACATCCTGTTAGATTCTCATTAATATGTGACATTTTAATAGTTTGTTTTACAAGCTTAAACCATCCCCATCTCCATCTTTATTTATCTTAAATTAGTTTAACGTGGCTTTTTATTTTCCTCTGTTAGGGTCACTAAACTATTTTCTGTTCCAGTGACAGAATGAGGACTTGTAAAGGGTGGATCCTGCTTGGAGACCGGTGACTCAGTAATGGATTAAGTTAAAAAAAAAGATAGCTTGATTGATTGAATGAAGCCCATTGTTGTTTTACATAATGGTTTACATGGCATATATTGGAATTTGAGCTTTAGATCTTCATCATAAAAGACGACATATCAAATTGTCAAATTGTCGACATGTCAGTTATTAATAAGATGTTGGTTTTCGTTCCTGTATTTAAACTTTAAGAAAATAATTTCTAGGCTGAAATTGAGGAGACTTTCTTAAATGAAATCCAAAATTTCAATAATTTGCAAATGAGCTCAATTGTCCCTCATTTAATTTAAAATCACATTGTAAAGAGCATCTCATCAAGTTTGGGTTGTAAAAACACTACAATGTTTAGTTTACAAATTAGTAAATGAGTTCTTTTTGTTCTTTGGAGAAGAGATGCATGTCGCCTCATGTTTCTGATGACCTGCATGCAGTTTTTTCTGGACTGCAGGCAGATTTACTGCATGCAGAAACATCAGCGTTACAATTCCTTTAATGTACAAGTTTTTTTTTTCCTCCAGGAGTACAAAGTGTCCAATTTTGAGCAAAGACTGATGAGTGAGATTGAGTTCCGTTTGGAGCGAACACCAGTGGAAGAGTCTGATGATGAAGTCCAGCATGATGACGTCCCCTCTGGGAAATGCATCGCACCTATATTTGACAAAAAACTGAAGAACTTCAAGGCGATTGAAGGCGTTCCCGTGACTTTCTCATGTAAAGTAGTAGGAATCCCTCCTCCAAAGGTGAGATTTGTACAGGTTATCTTTATAATGATTAAATCTTCATCTGATTACTTCATTTTATCTACAAACAGGTTTACTGGTTCAAAGATGGTAAGCAGATCTTGAGGAAAAACATTCATTATAAGAAGATAAGAGAGGGGGATGGGACCTGCGCTTTGCACATAGAGTCCACAACAAGTGACGATGATGGCAACTACACCATCATGGTGGCTAATCCACAGGTATTTCTTCAGCATCGGTTTCTGTACAAGCTGTCAACACTGTCTTTCTGCAGCTGAATTATGATTTGCTCTCACCAGGGACGAATCAGCTGCTCTGGTCATTTGATAGTTCAAACTGGACCTCCACGAAGCAGAATGACACCGGTTCACTCCCAGAGGTGAGCAGTCCTGACCGGGGATTGGCAAAGGTGACAAGTTTGTTTAAAACTGCTGTATGTAAGGATAGTTAATCCAACTGTTCCTTCATTGATCAGAGTGCGAACCCGCATTCAGGAAGTTGAAGGCGAGCAAACTCAGGAACGTTTCTTTCGGCCCCACTTCCTCCAGGCTCCAGGGGACATGATGGCTCATGAAGGAAAACTTTGCAGACTAGACTGTAAAGTAAGTGAAAAAACACTAACAGAAAAAATAAAATACATTTTTCTACTTTATCAGTAGCTTAAATAAACTGATGATATCATGCAAAATCAACTTTTTTTTTTTTTTTAAAACATGTTAAAGAAAATCCCACAAGCTTATAAATACAAAATCTTTGTCCTGTTGCGAGCATATCACAACACCCTCTCTTTAAACATTCCTTCAGGTGAGTGGTCTACCCAACCCAGAGCTGATGTGGTTGGTGAATGGAAGACCAATCTATCCAGATCTTTGCCATAAAATGCTGGTGCGGGAGAACGGCATCCATTCCTTGGTCATCGACCCGCTGATTCAGAACGATGCAGGAACCTACACCTGTATCGCGAGCAACAAGGCGGGACAAAGCTCCTTCAGTCTGGAACTGAGTGTTGTGGGTGAGGATGGTTGATATTACAAGTACCTAAAAAGGAATTGGTTTATTGTTTGAAACATAATCTTAAATGTGGTTTTTCCTTTTTAGAAAAAGAGATGAAGCACCCACCCAGTTTTGTGGAGAAGCTGCAGAACATGGGCATCCCTGAGGGGTCTCCGGTAAGACTGGAGTGTCGGGTGGTTGGAATGCCCCCTCCACTCATCTTCTGGAAAAAAGACAATGAAACTATTTCCAAAATCAAAGATAGGATCAGGTTAGACACATGTTTCAGTTTCTTACTTTCTGCTCATTTTCTGCCTTCAAAATAAAACTCGATCTCTTTGTTTCAGCATGTCCCAGGACTCCACAGGATACGTGTGTCTCCTCATCCAGCCAACAAGAAAAGATGATGCTGGCTGGTATACAGTGTCAGCAAAAAATGATGCTGGAGTAGTGTCTTGCACCTGCAGACTTGATATTTATGGTAAATACTGTGTTTAGTGAGCTGGTTTTCAGCTTTATTAGCAAATACTTTTTCATCTCGTATAGTAATGTCAGCTTACTGCTGCGTCTTCAGCACAGTGGCATCAAAGTGTCCCAGCACCCATGAGGAAAGCTCCACGAGCAGGCAGCCGGTACGCCGCTCTGACAGGCCAGGGGCTCGATATTAAGTCGGCTTTCCTCACGCCAGACACCAGCCCCTTCCTGTTTGCCAGCTCCCCTCCTGAGGCCACGCTGGAGAGTGAGGAGTTGTGAGCAGGCTGCAGCGTACCAGCACTTTCTGTGACCTCCTGAAGGTTAAAACTGTGGCGGGCTGGGCATGTAACAGAGCAGATTTTGTGTGGTGCATTTGAAGTGTTACATTCAGATTAGAACAGCAAGGATTTCTGAGAGTTGGTTTGTCACCATTCCTATTTATTCTGCTCACATAACGAGTGTTTTATAAAATAGAATCAACATTGAAAAGTCTTAGCTCATGAGCCACAGGTGGAGATGGATGATGTTTTCTCTCATGCTTTTGGAACCAGATGTAATGATGCTGCTGAACATTGGTGAGAATATTTCATCTTAACTTGTAGTACTGTTCTAGTCGTGGTTACAGCAACACTAATAACAATGCTCTCTGCATTTAAACTTTTTTTTTTATTTATTGATCAGCAGAAGTTTAGAACGTGCTAAAAAAAAAACTTATCGGACACTTATCGGACAAATTTTCTACATACAGACAAACAAAACCAAATTTTAGAGGTGTTTTTTTTTTTTTTTTTTTTTTTTTTATCCAAATGTTAAAAATTCAAATGGGACTTTATTATAGGCTTGAATTAACTTGTTGCAAAATAATCATATTTTTATTTAATCAATTTCTCATTCAATAACTTCCGTTCGGTTCCGTCGTCTTCTGCTTATCAGGGCCGGGTCGAGGGTCAACAGCTTCAGACAGGAAGCCCAGGCTTCTCTCAGCTCAGCTGTACTCTTCAGCTCAAGGTTCACAAGGTGTTCCTTGTCCAGCTGTGAGACAGTCTCTCCAGCAGGTCCGGGGTCTGCCTATGGGTCTCTTCCCAGTAGGACATGCCCAAAACACCTCACCAGCAAGTCTTTCGGGGGCGTCCGAACCAGATGCCCGAACCACTCCATCTGGCTTCTCTCGACCTGCATGAGCAAAGGCTCTGATCTGAGCTCCTCTCGTATGGCAGAGCTTCTTACTCTATCTCTGAGTGAGAGCTTAGCAATCCTGCAGAAAAAGTTCATTTCAGCCGCTTGTATTCGCGATCTCATTCTTTTGGTCACCAGATGAAGTTTAATTTTTTTGCTCCAATATGCTCTTTTTTACCCTTCCATCTTAAACAGTCCTTTCATTGCCCCATGACGACAAGTCTGAGCATTCAGTGTAGATGCATTCTGTGCACACTAGTAAGATTCTATATTGTTTGATTTTTTTTTTTTTTTTTAATAACACCTAATGTGGTTTTTATTTATGCAAAAAGGAATAACATAGTCTAAATAAAAAAAAAAAAAACATGGCTAATAGGGTTATACACCAACCATTAAAAGCTTTCTTTGACTTTTTTTTTGGTGAAACATTAAAGACGCCTTAAAACAAATGTTCATTCAAACAAATTGACACTAATTTTTTTGTATGGTATTAATTGTGAACGCTAATTTACTAGTTTTTTTTCAATATTTATGTTATTATCAATCTTAATTTATTTAAAGAAATCAGTTTGAATAAATTTTCTTTTTTTTTCCTGTACTCGTCCAAACCACTTGATGCTTTAGTAATTATTATAAAAAATTAAGAAATCATGAATACAGAAAAATTATGTGTAAAAACTACTAATTAAAATAAAATAATAAGTGAAAAACAATTCATGTAAATTAAGTGTAATTTAAAACACATAATATGAAAAAAAAGTCAAAAGTTATTTTTATGCATTTCTATTGATTCTTATAAAAAAAAAATATGTAAAAATCTGGTTTTGTTTGTCTTCTAATTTATTTAAATTAGTTTTTATTTAACGAAAAAAATCTTTTTAGTGTCTGAAAACCTTTCAGTCAGTTTTTTAACCCAACATTTTAACAGATTAAAAGAAATTTAAATATGAAATCTATATATTTCTATTCAAACAACTCCAACGAGGTGAAATGCTTTCTTCATTTAACCAAAATAATTTCTTGAGGTTTGTTGATTGGCTCACCATTTTCACACCATGTTTTCATCTGCATGCTGTGGTCAATTTTAGATGTCACAGTGAAACCCCACACAGCGCTGTCACGGACGTTTATCTGTAGGTTTATAATGAAAAAATGGTATTTGTCTTGTTTTCTTTCCTTTTAATCTATATTTTAAATCATACGTATCTTTATGAGGACATGTGGGGGAAATGTATCACAGTCAAATTAGACTGAAAAGTTGTGAAAAACTCTGTGCGTCTGTGACACAGAAGTTCTAATCAACATCTGATCTGATTGAATGGATTCAAATGGGTTTTAAAAGCAACCAACTGTTAAAAATATATTTTGTCCTGATGTAAAGTTGCACACTGTATAATAGTTTTATTTGTCTCAGAATAAAGTTATATTTATTCAATTTATGAAGCAATCCTTTATTTATTTATTTTTAACAAATGGTTTTAAAATTCTGCTCAGATTATCCTGCATGATTTTTAATGATCGGTTGTTGGATTTGGAAAATATTCCCTATAATTTTTATGTACATGTTTTTCGAACAGTTACAACCTGCAGATAAATAGATTCTAATTTTATACCGAATGGCAAAGCTAAAAGGCCAATTACACATTGTTAATCAGTCCAATTAGAGTGAATAAAAGTTCAAATAGGCATAAAATCACATCCACCTTACTTGACCTAATTACACTCAGTCTCATCTGACCAGCTGCCAGACATGCTGAGAGCGCTATGTGTGTGTGTGTGTGTGTGTGTGTGTATGTGCTGTAAAAGTGTGAGCTTATTTAATTTTTTATTAGTTGCAAATAATTATTTTCCTAAATACTTTACAATCACTTTGAAAATTAAATATTAATTTTTGCAGTGTCAGCATTTGAAAGAGGGGGAAAAAAGTTGTAAAAGTTTTTTCCTTTTAATTTTAAGCACATTTTTCTAATTTGGTTTAATAAATAAATCCATTCTTGTACTTTCTCTTCAACATACGCTTTGTGGCTTAATCTCTAATTCTCCATACGGAGAAGTAGATTTACAAGCATACATGTTTGTTTCTGAACAGATCGGTCACTCTCCAACTGTGACATATGGCCTTCCACAGAAAGCATTGCTCAGCCATCACTGCTCAGATCAGCCAATCATATCAGGGTGTGGAAAAAAAAAAGACGTAAGGGTCCTCAGACAAGACAAGCAGCAGCTGGCAAACTACATCAATCTGTAATAAATGAACCAACTGGTAGATGGGATTATATGCCTAAATGCACAGCCAACCAGTCAATCCCAGAATGACCAGACAGCATCAGCTTGTATGCATGACCCAGTAGCAGAGATGGGCATTATACTGGGCCTCTGCTGGTGATTAATCATTCATAACTTGCCTCCACAGCAAAGCTTGGAGTCTGTGAATGCACATGGACATGAACTACACATCCTCCTGCAAACTAAGAACATAAATGAAGAGCAAAAAAATTTATTGTATTAGAACAAAAAAAAAATTACATTTAAGTGGCAATGCTCCTGAACTTTAAAAAAAACATGCAAAAGATGCAACAAAGGCTAAAAAAATGGTCAAACACGACTTTTTAAAATATATATAATACACAGTTATAATGCATACGTTGCAAGTGCGGCTAAGCAGGATTTCGATCCAGGAACAATTCAACTTCAAACTTTCAATTCAATTTCATTTGTATAGCCCGAAATCACAGACTTCAGTGATCAGTGGGCTTCACATGAAAGATTCAAGAGGAAAAAAAAAAACAAGAAAAAGAGGAACGTATTGACACAAATACACAGCAAGATAACCAACTAACAAATGCTAACTAAACAAGACTAGCACATTTATACCCTTACACTCTCCTTCACAGTGAGAAAAAACTCCTTAAAAACCCATTAGTGGGAAAAAAAAATAAGAAACATTATGGGGATCCACACAAAAGAGAGATCCCTCCCCCGGGACGAGCATCCAATGTGTCTAAGATTATTGTTTAAATATTAGCTTATTCTATTCTACAGCTAAATATCTAAAGAAGTCAATAGATGTTCTTCATCCTGATGGAAACACGGGGGACTCCTTAGCCCGGAGACGTCCAGGAAGGGGATGAGATGTTCTTCATCCTGATGGAAACACAGGGGACTCCTCAGCCCGGAGATGTCCAGGGCAGGGATGAGAAGATGTTCTTCATCCTGTTGGAAACACGGGGGACTCCTCAGCCTGGCGATGTCCAGGATGGGGATGAGAAGATGTTCTTCATCCTGATGGAGCGGGGATGATGAAGCGCAGAGGTTTCCTCGGTCTGGTCATGCCCTGGACAGGAACGTAGAGTATCCATCAGGAATCTGAAACGAAGCTCTCCCCCAGAGAGGAGGGAGAGAGAAGTGGACAGCATGTGAATTGTACTGTACCAACTAGCAGTGTAAATCTAAATGAACAGACAATAGAGAACAATGAATGAGATAGAAAGCCAGGTATCTGCCAAGGGCGATGTGATCGTAATCAAACAAATTTTTGGTTTTTCTATAAATGACATAAACTTTATCTAAAGTTAAAAAATTGTGAGCAAAAAAACCCTCAACCTTTATTTACATTTGAACAAGAGGTTGCATGTCCAAATTCCTTCCTATCCCATTCACTGATTATAATAAAAGGTCTAACGTCGGAACCAAATGCTTCTTTGATTATCTTAACAACATTTAGAATGTCCTGCTGGAGCTCCAGCTCTTTGGACGCTTGTCTTTTTGGTTCAAATATGAATAAAAATTGAGAAATATTTTTTACAAGAAACTATCTCTTGTGCAATGTCTTGTAAGAAGAATGTGTCACTTCCTTTAAAAAAAACATTTTGGAGAATTAAATGTAACCTTAAGACAAAATCTGACAATCATATGAATAATTAGAAATAGTACTGTATAAATATTTAATCTACACATTTAATTTAAAACTTATTCATTTAATTTATGAATATATATTAAATTGCGTGTGTGTTTCTTGCTGAGTTACTGAACTCGGTGTTGGCAGATGGGCTGGACAGACAGACAAATTTCATCTCGGCTGACTTAACAGATCAATTATTTATTTCACAACAAGGTCCCGAGTACACGAGGAACCCTGACACATCCTGTGGAGAGTGAGTCATCCTGAATGCAGCTCTGACAAACAAACTTGAAGAGGATGTTAAGTCTAATTAGATTTTTTTCTGTAACCCAACGCCTTAGATGCAATAATCTTCACACCATCTTGGTCCATATTGTCTGAAAGGCATAATCCCCGGATGTGCTAGTAAAATCCCTCAGGTTACAGGCCTCACTTACACTTCTGTTGCCTCAGGCTAATCTCAGATTATAACTATCATGACATGGAGGGAGACATCACGACCAGTGAAAAAGGACTTTCTCTGTGACTTATGTAACTTTGTAAAACCTAATTTCTATTTTAAGTCACATCTTCAACTTTTTTGGATATCCATTCATAAATTAGTTGCAGAGAGATCTAGTTGTGACAAATGAGAAAATGTGAAATTAAAATGTTTAAAACAGGTGAAAAAAAACATCCAAATATCAGAATTAAATCTGATAAATTTGTATAGTTTTAAAACTTCATTATATAACGTTAAAAAATCTGTACAAGAGAAATGGTTCTATATTTCTTACATGCTCACAATTTTAAACCTGTAAATGTTTGTTGTCTGCATCAGCTGTGATGAGCTGAGCTACCAGATGGTAGATCTTTGGTGTTTGGACACATGGCTGTGGGTGAAGCCATGGCCGTCCAGCCCAGCCTGAGATAATTGGAATTTCATTAAGGTTTTGTCTGTGTGTGTGGATGTGTACAGAGAGTGGGTGTGGGTGTTTATGAGTCTGCATGGGTGTGTTTCTCTAAGGGGCAATAGTGAAGACACAGTAAGGGTGGGTGTGGGGACTCCACCTGCTGCCACCTGTTCATCTTCTCCGTCTTATAAAAGCAGCTCCTTGCAGACTCCAGCATCACAGGCACCTTGGGCTCCTCAGATCATCTTCTATTTGGAGTTAGAAGGACTGAGGACACTCATCTTGGGCATCATCTGTACACTTTGGAACTAAAACTTGGAACTTGGATTCTTCACACCCAAAGAACTATGAAGTCTCGTCGCCCCAGCTGCACCGACTCCGGATCCGAATCCTCAGAGTCAGACTCCAAAAGCCCTGAGAAGTACCAGACTGCCACAAGGAGACGGATGGCAGCCAATGCCCGAGAGAGAAAGAGGATGCAAGGCCTCAACACAGCTTTTGATTGCTTACGTAAAGTGGTGCCCCAATGGGGTCAGGACAAAAAGCTCTCCAAGTATGAGACCCTCCAAATGGCCCTCAGCTACATCATGGCACTCAACCGGATCCTCACAGATGCCAGGAGGCACGCCCCTCCTCACAGGCAGTGGCTGGACCTGCAGTTTGATGTGGAACAGCCTGAAAACTACTCTTGCTTCATGAGGTACGATCATCCTCCTGCTCAGGACTACGTGGACTCATCGTTCACCTATCAATACGACAGCTACCAGGTCCACACATAAACTGTTGCAGGACGGACGATCCGTCTTGTTGGGTGACAATCGGTGACAATTATTGTCACCCTTTTTTTTTGTTTTTGACAAATTGGGTGACAATTTTTACTCCAATCATGGAGACAGTAAATACATTTGTATTGCTTTATTTTCCTGTTTATTTATTTATTTAGACTTTAAATGAAAATCAGCAACTTCTGATCAAGTTTAATTTGTTTTTACTAGAAAAACCTGCCGATGTAGAGCATATTTTTGTTCAGAGTATTGCAACTCCAGACTCGTAGTGTCATTCCAATGACTTTTAGATTGCACTGAAAAATACAGGCAATGATGTACTTTTATCAGTTTTTATGATACGGCCAGAAAAAAACGTGCAATGCTCAATGATTTCTGAGAAAAAAACAAAATGTTTCTTAGTTTCAAGATGCAAATGAAATGTAATGTAGATGGTAGAGATGATAAATCAGATGGTATTATCTGACTTCTATTTTGTTTACTGATAGTTTTTCATCAGAATAAAATTATTTTGTATGAACTGTTGTCTTGTGTTTTTCTCATTTCATCGTAAAATCAGAGAAAATGCAACACTTTCCACATATTTTGGAACATAAAATAAATTTATAAGGCTTTTTTTTGAAGAGGAAATGATCGACTTCTGTTAGGTTGTTGTTAAAAATAACTTTTTTTTTAAAAAAAAAAGGGGAATTAAGGCAACCTTTTTGCTTTGTGTAGGTTAAGTTTTGACCACAGCCTCGCCCTGTCTCCGAGGAACAAATCATTCTTTTGTCCAGCGATTCTGCTCTTTGAGATAAGACACTTTTACGTCACTGATGGGACAAAAATATCCTTTTAATTTAAAACAGATTATTTTTGGATGAACCCTTTCAGCTGAGTGGGGTTTTTTTGTGCATACTTGGAGTAATAAAATAAAAAACAAGCAGATTTCAACTAGAATGACCTCCGATGAGAGCTAAGGCGTGCAGCAACTTGTCTAAATGGCCACACTAAAGTGACAACTACAGATTTGAGTAAGTTTGAAAGGTGGCACAAGCCGCAGCAGATTAAGGAAACCTTTGTGCCAGATCCCAGCATGGCTTCAGCAAGAGAGCAGAAATGAAACTCTATTGTGTTCTGATGGCTGGGTGTAATCGCTCTGTTTGGAGCAGATCAAGCATGAAACACAAACTTGAAACTGAAAAATACAAAAAAGTATCGACACTTAAACTAAAATGCACATTTTATATCATCATTCAAGTAATTTGACAGGATTAAATCAATTAAATGAATGATCTAGATTATTTTCTTTAATAAAACACAAAGGCACATCCAACTACTTGGTATTTAACAATAAACTTGTAGCAAAATTTACAACTTTGAATTTTAAAAAGATCCTAAATCTTTATTTTGTTGAACAAATTAGTGATTTTTACCCCAAAACATTTTATAATGATTGTGTTGCATAAGAGCGGTGACTAATGGGCACCATTACAGATGGTCATAATGGTTCATAAACCACATTAAGTGCTTGTAAACGCAATAAACACTCTGACAGTTGGCATGCCAGAAAGAAAATAGATGACCATGTCAAAAGTGCGTGGTGGTAATGAAGCGGAGACAGTAAGTGACACCCCGTTTACACTCCTCATTAATTCACTCACAAGTGAACAGTTGGTGACGAAGAATATAATCGACCTGCAATTAATTGATTTCACTAATAGGGTCATGTTATTGTTGTTAGTTGCTAATCAATAGTGACAACACAATGCCCGGCATGGGCGTAATGAAGAGGGTCGAACTAACTAGCATGTCTTTAAATAAGATGATTACTAGGTCATAAAGAGGTTTCCAAACAAATTTAAAGGAGAAAATGATAGATGCAGAACTTAAAATTTAGAATGCAACACATTTGCTTTAGAAATATGAATGAAAATAGAACATTAACATAATTATTTTTACATATTTAAAAATGAGGCCTTATTATGACGTGTTGTTGTATCAGATCTTGTTTTGGCCTCAGGCTTCATAAATAACCATACAGAAAAGAGAGCTCCTCCCTCAGCAAAGCTGAGGTCATCCTCCTTTATAAACATCTCCAAAACAGGTGCACAAAAGCTGCAGATCCTGCTCAGATCCACATTCATCCCTGATTCAAGCAGAGACCATGAAGTGTTTGAACAACCGGGCTGAGAGCCACCTGACAGGGCCAATTGGGGTGGACGGCATAGAGAAAGGAGGTTGGGTGAACCATGGTTACTGTGAGTCTCCTCCACCTTTACCCCAGGCTGTCAGTACCATCTACACCCCTGAGCCTCTTTTCCAAGGTTCTATGGACAGCATCTATAAACTGGACACTCCAGATCGGTTCTCAGAAGAACCATCCCCTCCAGATCCAAAACTGATCAGCAAGAGACGAGGCTGCTGTTCTTTCATCAAAGGTAAGAGAACTTTTATCGTTTTCTGATCAACATAAACTCCACAAATAGAGACACAGCTCTAATACAATGATTATTTTTCTTTTTGACTGAACGAAATGCTTATTTCTGCCACATGTTGATGTTCTCTGCAGGTTTGTGGGGTACGGCATTGACTGAAAACACTTCAAACAACAGGGAGAAGTTTATCCGAACCACCATCAGAGAGTTACTTGTCTATGTGGTGTTCCTGGTGGACATTTGTCTTTGTAAGTATTCTTTAAATCTACAATAATAACTTCAAAATAGAACTTTCAAGACATCTTTTAGTCTTCAGACAAAATACTCTGAAGTACATTTGTTGTGGGGGGGAAAAGCCTTTTTTGTGAACAACATGTTGAAGGAAGAACCTCATTACTTTGCTGTTACGGTTTTTAAAAAAAAAAAAAAAACTTTTTCTGAGTCAAAAGAAAAGTGCTTTGTGTGACAAGTCACTTAATTAATTTGCATATAAATAAAAAATGTCATTTCAGTCGTCTTTTTACTGAACTTTTTGTCCAACATTTGGTTGCAGGTATGTCAAAATTTACCTGGGCTAGTAACAAGCAAGAGGCAGGGCACACCCTGAATAGATCACCAGTCTGTTACAGGGCTACACAAATTACACACTCTTATTTATATGGACAATTTGGCGCAACACATTGGTGTGTGGGCTACCTGGTGAGGACTCACTTAAACACAGGGAGAACATACAAATCCACCCAGAAAAGTCAGTGTTCTGAGCCTCAGCTGGGTTAGGGTAGATTTTGTAAAGTATTCAGATGGGCTGAGTAAAGACTGTACAAAAAAAAATCTCACAACATTTTCTGTAATATTTGACCTTTTGTGTAATTAAAATTTGTGCAAGTAAGTGACTTCACAGCAAGAAAGTTAGGGGTTTGAGTCCTGGAGTGAGGATTTGCTTTTCTAGTATGTGGAGTTTGCATGTTTTTGATGTGTAATGGTGAGTTTCCTCCAAGTTCTCTGGTTTCTTTCCACTCTCTCAAAAAAAAAAAAAAAAAACATGTTACGTTCATTGACTGCTGAAATTACTGCTGAAAATACTGCTGAAATTGCTCTTAGGAATGAGTGTGTGTGGACAGTTGTCTGTGTGTGGCCCTGCAACAAACTGGCAACATGTTTGGGGTGTATCCTGCCTGTCGCCTGAAATCAGCTGGGATGGACTCTGGCATTCCCCGTAAGCCTCGATTGGGATGAGCGGTTCAGACGATGAATGAATGTATAACTTTTTTAAATGCCCCGACATTCAAACAAAATTATTTACCATAGATTTGTTTCTTTATTATTTATTTATTTAAACTCCTCAGTAACTGTGTTTATATTTTTGATTTCCAATTTTCCAGCAGACATGAATATGACAGTGGCTGAAATTATTTACAGAACAATGTTATCTTCCGGTTACAACGTTCTCTGATGGCATGGTGGCGTAGTGGGTAGCACAGCACAGTGGCCGCACAGCAAGAAGACGACCTTCTTAAACACTGGGTTTGAGTCCCAGGTGGGGACGAGGCTTGGAACACTGGCCTTTCTGTGTAGAGTTTGCATGTTCTTCCCATGTATGCGTGGGTTTTCTCCCACCCTCCAAAAACATGCATGTTAGGTTGATTGGCCACTGTGTGATTACCCCAAGCAGTGAATGTGTGTGTGTATGTGTATGGTTGTATGTGTGTGGCCTTGCGACAGACTGGCGACTTGTTCGGGATGTACCCTACCTCTCGCCTTGAATTAGCCGGGTTGGGTTGCGACGGGTGCCATCCCTATCATAAGGTTTAGATGGTTAAGAAGGTGACTGACTGACTGTTATCTTCCCTCACAGAGAAGCTGTTAATATACATCAGTGACACCTAACATTAAAATATTTACGTTAATTTGAATTTTTAATTTAAACCTTAAATAAATCGGTTATATAGCACAAGGTGTGCACAGTCTGCATGGTTGAAACTTTCCCTTTTGCTTCATTGTTCAAAACAAATGCACCTCTCATCTCCTGGAGGCCATTGTCCTGCTGAGCATTAGGACTGAAAGGGACATGAGCACTGTTCCTTTGGCTTTTAGTGATAAGAGCTTTTAGGCAGATCTTTTGTTGCTTTGTCAGGGTTAGATTTACATTGTTTGATGAGACTCTGCGTCAGACCAGCTCGCTCTCTCTTCAAACAAATGACAGCCTCCCTTCCAAATCTGGACCCATTTGACTTCAGCAGAGGTCCAAACAAAGCCATGCGTGTCTGCTGGACAGGTTGTCTTATCTTGGACCTCTGAATGGAGCAACATCTAAAGTTGCAACTGAGCAAAGCCAGATAGGCATTGACAATGTGATTACGTGTCTGTGCTTTCAGTGACATACGGCATGACCAGCTCCAGTACCTACTATTTCACCAAAGCCATGACAGACCTGTTTGTGAACACAGCCGATGAAAATGGGGTTAAGTTTCAGTCCATTAGCACTATGGCTGACTTCTGGACTGTGAGTTCCTCTCAATATTTGCTCAACATCTAAAAACAGAATGAAACTAAAAAAAGATGAAAATAAAACTGTTTCTTGTCTTTGTGTTTGATCAGTATGCCGAAGGCCCTCTACTCGATGGTCTCTACTGGACCAGATGGTACAACAATCAGTCCCTCGAGAGTGGAGACAAGTCCTTCATCTATTATGAGAACATGCTGCTGGGTGTTCCCAGGATGAGGCAGATCAAGATGAAGAACAACTCCTGCAAGGTTCACACAGACTTCAAAGATGAGATCATTGGATGTTTTGATGTTTATGATGAAAAGAAGGAAGAAGACCTCAACTTTGGTCTCATTAATGGCACAGCGTAAGTTACATTGGTTTTAAAGATCTTTGGTTCCCACATATTTTCTAATTGATCTCTTCTTACTCAAGCTGGACTTACCACACAGAGAAGGAGATTCAAGGTTCTTCGTACTGGGGTTTGCTGACTACCTACAGTGGAGCTGGATATTATCAGGACCTTAGTCGTACCAAAGAGGAGAGTGCTGACATCCTGAAGCAGTTGGAGGAAAACCTTTGGCTGGACCGGGGAACCAGAGCTGCCTTCATAGATTTTTCCACCTACAATGCAAACATCAACATGTTCTGTGTGATCAGGTGAGGAGCATCACTGATGGTAGAACCCATCTTTCCAGGCTAGGTGGTTCTCACACATTATTCGATCTGCCCATTATAGGTTGGTAGTTGAATTCCCAGCCACCGGTGGTGCAATCCCTTCCTACCAGATCAGAACAGTCAAACTAATTCGCTACATCACCTACTGGGACTACTTCATTCTTGGCTGTGAGCTGGTCTTCTGTGTGTTCATCCTCTACTACATAGTGGAGGAGATACTTGAAATCCGGATTCACAAGTTTGCTTATTTAAAAAGCATCTGGAACATTCTGGATATTGTAGTCATATTGGTAAGGAATCTTCTCTTTTGAAGGATTGGGATGCGTTTTGAAGAGGTAACATAATTTTATTTTCCAGTTGGCCATTGTCGCCATCATCTTCAATGTTTTTCGAACTCTGAAAGTGGACAACTTGCTGGGGAAACTTCTGGAACAACCAGACATCTACGCTGACTTTGAGTTTCTGGCTTTTTGGCAAATGCAGTATAACAACATGAATGCAGTGAATTTGTTCTTTGCCTGGATCAAGGTACAAAGTCCACATATCCACCATTCTTGTAGTCCAATTTGAAGAAGCAATCTTAATCTCCCTTTATTTTTCATTCACAGATCTTTAAGTATATCAGTTTTAATAAGACCATGTCGCAGCTGTCCACCACACTGGGTCGATGTGCCAAAGATATCCTGGGATTCGCCATCATGTTTTTTATTGTCTTCTTTGCTTATGCTCAGCTTGGATACTTACTGTTCGGCACAGAGGTGGAGTCATTCAGCACCTTTGTAAAGTGCATGTAAGCAAATAAAATAGAAGATCTTCATTTGAGTTAAACACCTTTTAAAGACAGTATAGGCCTCACAATCAATTAAGGGCGGCATGGTGGCACAGTGGTTACCATGGTGGCCTCACAGCAAGAAGGTCGGAGTTTGAGGCTTGAAACTCTAGCCTTTCGTGCGGAGTTTGCATGTTCTCCTTGTGTATGTGTGGGTTTTCCCCAGGTACTCCTGTTTGCTCCCACCCTCCAAAAACATGCATGTTAGGTTGATTAGCCACTATGAAAATGCCCCTAAGAATGAGTGTGAGTGAATGCTTGTCTGTGTTTGTGGCTCTGCAACAGACTGGCGACCTGTCAGGGGTGCCCTGCCTTTCATCTTAAATCAACCATTATAGGCTCCGCCATTTTCCGAGACCCTCTTAGGGATGGGTGGCTCAGAAGGCAAAGAAGTCTTTATGAATACTGGTCAAGTGTAAGACTTAACTTATTCTTCTCTGTTTTTTTCTGAGTTTGTGTCAACAACCAATAGAAATACTTGTTTGTCTCCAAAATTAGAAAGTTGGAATGATTGTCAGTCTGGCCAATAATTTTCGCCCACCATACAAAACTGATTGGCTGAAGTTTTCAATGTTCTACAGAATCCACTGTTTAATAATATATTTATTTAAACAATTTTATGCAAATCTATTTATCAGCACAAGTCCAATCAGTGAAAGCAGATTTAAGTATTGCAAAAAAATTATTTATAAAAAATTTCAGTATAATCTTTAACTTTTATCTTTGTTTTGTTTTTGTTTTTTTATGCAGCTTCACACAGTTTAGGATCATCCTCGGAGACTTTGACTATGACGCCATTGATCGTGCTAACAGGGTTCTTGGACCAATCTACTTTGTCACTTATGTCTTTTTTGTCTTCTTTGTTTTACTTGTAAGTCAGTTAGTAAAACGCAGTAATAAAAGAAACACACAACAACTTCAATGCTTCTTTCCCCCTTCAGAACATGTTTTTGGCCATCATAAATGACACGTATTCAGAGGTGAAGGAAGAACTGTCATCTCAAAAAGATGAACTTCAGCTCACAGACATTATCAAACAGGTAAAGATCAATCAACAGAAAAAAGTTGACTCATTTGTGAACTTGTAATATTATGAAAGATTTACTTTCTAATGCAGAGCTACACGAAGACCTTCATGAGGTTGAAACTTAAAAAGGAGAAAATCTCAGATGTTCAGAAGGCCCTGCAGTCTGGATCGGGAGAAATTGAATTCAAGGACTTCAGAGAAACACTCAAAGAGTAAGAAACATGGTATCAAAAAGAAGAATATCCAAAAACTTGATAATAAAACATCACCTATGTTGGTTTTGTAGGATGGGACATGCTGACCATGAAATATCAGCGGCCTTCTCAAAGTTTGATCGTGATGGGAATCAAATTCTAGACACAGATGAGCAAGAACGAATGAAGATGGAGCTGGATGAAAAGAGGGTCAGTCCTCCAATTTCAGAACTCTTTAAAACAAATGAAACATTGTTTTCATTTAGAGTAGCGCTTTAAGATTGTTTCTGTATCTTTTCTGTCGTTATCAGGATGCTCTGAATGCTGAACTTAACAATCTTGGTAAAAATTATGGGAAAGAGTTACCAGAGAGGTCGACTGTCACATCAAACGAGAAGAATCACCAAAATTATGTGGATAAAGAACAGTTTTTAAGGTGGACAAAGATTTTATATTTCTTTTAAAGAGGGGGTGTTCTACTTTTATGGGGTAATAATTTGTATCTCATAGCATGAACAGATAGGATGGTATTTTTGTTTGTGATATCTGCCCAAAAAACCTGTTTCTATCTCTAACACACACACACATACACAGCCATTTTCCATGTACACGCAGTGCTTTGTGAGCGGGAGGGGCCACAGTTGGGAACAGACTTAACAATGTGCTTTCATGTCGCAACCTACAAAAATATCTGATAACATTAGAAAAAGCTACCAGATTGATGCTTTTTTTTTTTTTTAAAGAAAAAAAAGACCAGCAGTCAAAGGGTCTGAATACTCGCTAAATATAGTGTCAAAGTCACTGAGTTGACAATACTGACTTCATTTCATATTTTTTCTCTAACACACCTGGCGGTCAACTTGAAATCCATCCACAGGTTATCAATAGACCGCGATCAACTGGTTGGGAACTCCTGCACTAAAAGAATTCCTGCTTACATTAGATTATGGACACAGCAGAGAACAAAAACCATGGCCAAGAACAACCTGGCTGGAAAATTACTTTCATAAATCAAATAGAAAACCACTTCAGGAATGTTTTTGATGTGGGAAGAATATTAAAAAAATTTTTAATTTTGAATAACACTCCTTTTAAAATGCAAAAAATATAAATAGCATTGATCTTTACATTTTCTCTCTCCACAAAAGGCTTTCCCAACAAGTTCTCCACATTGAAAGATCTGTGGCAGACATAACAGGCAGGATGGAGTTGATTATTGACAAACTGGGATCACTGGGAAAAACTAAAGGAAAAGAAACAGCAGAGAAACGCTCTGGAATCAATAATGATGTGAGTAGAGGAATGAGTCTGATATGGTGTGTATCAAATAATCTGGGAAGAAACCTGATTGGAAACCTATCACACGTTTGATGTCAACTTGTGCAGTTCTCTGAATACAGCATAAAGAAATAAGTTATTAAAGATTTTGCACTTCACTCTTATTTTTCTTACATTTATGTGTATTAACAGATTATATGTGTATAGATACATAAACTCTCACATACAGTAATATATACAAACTTTGTGATTCTTTTCAGGGTGCGAAATCTGCATCCAATGGCTCTGTTTTTGTTCATGTTGACCAGGAAAAGAAGACTGAGGTGCCATCCAGAAAGCCTGGGGTTGGCATCAACCCATACCTGTGATCAGTTTTTAAGAAACACACTGAGTTTGATTAAAACCATTCAGAGGTTGCCAGCACAACTATTAAAACCAGCTTAAGGGATCCAGCACCATCCAGTCACAATTTTCTCCCAGAAATACATATAAATGATGTATAAATGTGTTGGTGTTCTTTTTATTTGCTTCCTGGCTGCACTATGGTGAATCTAACATAGACATTTAGGCTGTGAGGTCCTACTGTGTATCTATGTATGATTAGCTTTGTAAAATACATATACAGTTTATTCAAAGTAGAAGCAAAATGATTAAATTAAAAAGGATACAGTTGCTGATCGGAGATGATTTTTGTCACAGTTTAACATGTGTTTGATTTTGAAGTTTGATGTTTAATGAATTAGTTCAGGTGTAATTTATCAAGATGTAAACCACCCACTGGATCTGATTATTAAAAAATGCAAAGCTTCAGTCAGTGTTGTGAAAAAAAAAAACTTTGGATTTTCTCTCAGTTTTGACAAAAAAAATGTAGTTTTTATTATGATTTTATTGTATTGTGTTTGTATTTAACTGCAGTTATTGGTCACTTTATTGCAGTATACTTTTTTCCAATATAATTTATGTACTTTAAGCTGTTAAATGTTGGCAAAATAAAGTTGAATCAACCTTTAATCATTAAACAAAAATACTGGTTATCAGTATGATTTTTTTATCCCTCAAAAGGCCTTGTTCTTTCTATGAATACAGGGAGAAGAGATAAAGAAGGTGGAAGATTTTAAGTACTTAGGATCAACAGTCCAGAGCAATGGAGAGTGTGGAAAAGAGGTGAAGAAGTGTGTGCAGGCAGGCTGGAATGGTTGGAGAAAAGTATCAAGTGTGATGTGTGACAGAAGAGTGGTTTCAGCTAAATGAAAGGGAGAGTGTACAAAACCGTGAGGAGACCGACCATGCTGTTTAGTCTAAAAACAGTAGCACTGAGAAAAAAACAGGAAACAGAGATGGAGGTAGCAGTGATGACGATGCTGAGGATCTCTCTGGGAGTGACCAGGATGGACAGGATTAGAAATGAGTATATCAGAGGAACAGCACATGTTAGAGGTTTTGGAGATAAAGTCAGAGGTCAGACTGAGATGGTTTGGACATGTGCAGAGGAGAGAGAGTACGTACATCGGAAGAAGAATGCTGGATTTGGAACCACCAGGAAATAGGATTCGACGAAGGCCAAAGAGGAGGTTCATGGATACAGTGAAGGAAGAGATGAAGTGAAGGAAGAGATGAAGATAGTTGGTGTGACCGAAGAAGATGCAGCTGATAGGGTTAGATGGAAGAACTGACTTGCTGTGGCGACCCCTGAAGGGAAATGCTGAAAGAAGTTCTTTCTATGAATACTGCTGTATCACAACATACAAAAATCATTAAGATTTAAAAGGTATTTTTTTAAAAAGAAAATGTTGGGAAAATTTGATTAAAATATAACAACCAAGATTTTTAGAGTGAAATTTTGTGGTTACCATGGAGACCTCAATGAAAGAAGGGTGGGGATTCGAGTCCTGGATCACTGGCCTTTCTGTGTGGAGTTTGCATGTTCTCCCAGTGAATACGTGGGTTTTCTCTAAGTATTCGAGTTCCCTTCCCCCTTCAAAACCATGCATGTTAGGTTGATTGGCTGCTATGAAATTGCCACTAGGAATGGGTATAGCCCTGAAACGGACTGGTGAGCTGTTTAGGGTGTACACTACCTCTCACCTGAAATCAGCCAGGAAAGGCTCTGTCACCTTCAATCCCCATTAGAGATAAGTGGTTTGGAAGCTGAAACTAAGGTAAAACTCATGTTTTTATGTCTCTAAAATGACTATGCTTTCTAGCAATAGTAAAAATTGTTTCATAGTAAAAAATGTTTCAAAACTGATAGTTTCTTGTGCAGCAAGCTTAACAAAGTTTGAAAACCCTTTAAATGATTATTTAGTGTATCTGGTACATAATGTCTAAATGTGAATAAAAATAATAATAAAAAAAAAACTGAACAACATGGTAAAAATGTTTTTTTTATTTGAAGTGAAATGCTTTTTTTTTCCAGGAAACGGAAAAGTGATTTCATAATTTAAAGGAAACATCACTTCTGTTGTTCAACTTATTGACATAAAAGCAAATTGCAGTTACATTCAATATATTAAGCAACACGTCATCAGCGTGCAGGTTGAGCCGATGCTTTCTGGCCACACCCTGAAAAATGGCACAAACATAAAAAGAGGGGGAAAATGCAGCTGAAAACAAAAAAAACCCTCAGATTAAAAATGGAGTTTCTTTATATTCAAACGTTTGAAGTTTTACCAAGAAATCAATTAAGGCTTATTTATAAATTATATTGCTAAATTCAATGTTGGAGTTTCCGTTCTTTCCATCTACGGTATTTACAGGAACTAAGCTTCATGGAGGATCATGATCAAGGTTTATATTTACACTCTACGTAACCATGATCCTGTTTGTTTCTAAAACACTCCACACTCATATGAACAAACCAAGCACAACTTAGAGAAACCAAAAGCAGAACGATTGTCCGAGATGTGTAATAATAACACTGTACAGAATGGCACATACACACATCAAGCCCAAACTACATTTCTTCAGTCAATCTGTGGTGAATATCTTTAATTGATCTACTTGGGATACAAAGAAATGCATTGATAAATAAAATATGGGCTGGAAACATATCTGCCATCTCACAAAATTGGTAACAATCCAGTAAATTGGTGGGAAATAAACTTGCTTTAAATGAATATTTTCTCGGTTCAAATTCTAATTGAGAAGTTGAAGTAAAATTGCCTGAGTCACTGGAAGAAGAAAATGTGTTTCTGCTTGCTGAGGTGCCCTCCGTCCTTTTTTGTGTTTTCTTTGCTTGGATTAAGAACAAAACAGTTCCGTCTCCAAACTGTGGTTCAGTGTAAATCAAAATATATTAAAACCTGTCAATGACATGCGTATCACTGAGATACAAAACATGAAAATTCTATTTTTTTTTTCTTTTTTTAATTTTTCTTTTCACTCTAATGGAAGTGTTGGTAAAATGTTTTTGTACACAAACGATCTGGGAGATTTCACATTCCAGTTAAGTCTCCCTTTAAAGCCACATTCATTTATACAAATAGCCTTTTCATGTATGCTGGAAAAGTAAATCCTTTTCCGAGGCCTTTATTCACAGAACCTTTTTTTAGTCCTATTATTTAGACACAATTCCTCTGAGTGATGACGCAAAGCTTCACGTTGACCTTTGCAGGATCATTTGTGTAGCTCAGTGCAATTTGTGTAAATGCTGGAAACTATTATGATGGATTTATAAATTAATCTAAGATTCGAAAAAAAATAAAATTGACCGTAAAATGAACATAATATAAAGGCTTTGTGAACACGGCCTTGTTGTTACCACAGCTGCTGTCCTGATGGAAACAAAATTAAAAAAAAAAAAAAAAAAGCTGTGTTTTCTCCACATTATGATCATATCAGCGCGTCACTGCGTTTGGTAGCCTGCCATGCTGAAATTTCCCATGTTGGACATGACTGTACCAGGAGCAGCTGCAGCCTGACCAGATGGAGATCCAAAGTTTCCCATCCAGGTTGTTGACTGAGACTGCCTGCAAAAAATCCAACAAAAAACACATTTAGTCATTGCATTTCTGTTTTATTGGAAGCTTCTAGAAGATTAGAACTATTGACAGACAGGTTTTTAGCTGTTTATTTTGGTCCCCTCACTAACATTTAAAAAAATAACTGAAAAAAAATGTCGACTAACTCCAAGACTTGATACACCAACACTGACTTTCCTCTATTTTAAAAACATCACATCAACCTAAAAAAACTAAACAAAGCTATCTTCAAAATTATTTCATTATGATAACAAAAAACTTCAAATAATTATTTTAGTTTAACACATTTTTTTAAACTGAAATATAAGTTGTGCTTTTAAATGATCAGATTGTGTGTTCTATAGGTTGATTCCTTGCACAGACAAATTGTTTTTTAATCATATCTTCACCTTGTAAATCATAATTTTATATCAAACTACCTTCATATAAATTGTCGTACAAATTATTTTTTAACTTTGAACATTAAAAAGTTTATTAACAAAATGCACAGTTAAGAATAGTAAATAAAATTTGAGGGTTTTAATCCGGGGCTGATTTTTTTTCCCCCTAGATTAATTATATTGAGTGATTTAAAATTCTAAGCGTTTTTTTTTTTTTTTTTAAGATGTTTTTTTAGTTTTTTGTGACTGGATAAAATATATTTTGTTTTACTTACATTTAAAGACATTTTTTTTTACATTAGAATAACAATAAAAACCCATCAGTTCTCAGTTACTGGGCATGTACTCACTCTACTCCAAATCCTTGCTGGTTCCATGTCTGGCCATACATGTTGTAAGACGGAACTTGCCAACCGTTTGTCACATACTGGCCGTACTGCTGCTGTGGATTCCCATAAACCTGGTTCCACTGACCCCACTGGTTGTACTCAAACTAATAAAAAAAAAGGGGATTTATATTTTAGTTATTTAAACTTAGATACTTTGTTAAATCAGAAGCAAAAAAAAAAAAAAATCACATTATTAGACTTTAGACCAGATAATTATCAAATAAAATCAAAGTTTGTATTTCTACAAGTTTCATTACATTAAAACTAAATGTGTTCACTTCTATCGGTGGCATGTTTTTTTTTTTACCTGCTGTGGATTTTTTGTCATATCAGGGGACTCTTTGCCCCAGTAGCACTTCACCATGTGTCCCTCGATGCTGGTGCCGTTTACTGACACGATGGCGTGTGCGGCACTGTCGTGGGAAGAAAACCTTGAACGAATCACAAACAGAATTTCAGTCAAGACTTCTCGGAAAACACAGGAGCTAAAAATGAGATTGGCGATGATCTTCCTGAGCATATGGCAAAGATATCAGCTGCCGTATGAAGCTGTCTGATGTGTGTGTGTGTGTTGACATCTAGAGGTGGGATGATGCAAAAGAGTATCTGTACCTGATGAAAGAGTATCCTTTTTCTGGAAAAACCCTGACTTCCATTATTTGGCCAAATGGTGTAAAGGTCTGTCGCATTAGATGTTCTGAAAGAGTCAAAAGAGGAAACCAAAGGGTAAAAATAGTTGTGTTAGAAGCAGTGAAAATGCTTCTTTTTAAAGGGAGACGATGGTGGAAAATGACACATACCTGACAGTCCTGACTGGATCCCACCGCAGTACACCGTGCAGTTCTGAGGACTTGACTGAGTCACAACATCATCAAACCTCAGCTGCTTTGATCCGTCTGACACACAAAAAAACCCAAAAATTTAATTATTAAGCAACTTATGACACTATTCAATTTGTTTAAATTTAATTTACGATAAGCTAATGATTGAATATCTGCTGCTTTAATACTCACTGTCCTGAGCGCTTTTAGGAGCGGGAGGTTTACGCGTTGCCCAGTTAGTCCTGATCTGACGCCCGCCGAGCCACTGCCCGGCCATGTGAACAATGGCATTTTCTGCATCCTGTAAATAAAATTGATCTCAGTCACTCAATAGAAATTAAACTAATGTTGCACCCGTGTTTAGCACAAGCATTACAATCTGTTACTCTGAATATTGGGGTTTCTCACAGATAAACATATGTTGGTGTTCGTTGTTTGTGCCATCTTTCCCTAAAGCCAAAATATCTCACTAAGCTAATTAAAAAAAATCCAGAGGTTTTTTTTTTTTTGTAGATTCGGTACACGAGCAGAAACAAGGATTAAATTAACTTCTCTCTTTGAGGTGGAATGAATTTATAATTTTTTGAGACGCGACTGAACCGAATTATTCTCAATACTCAGGCATGCGCACTGATGGGGTGCGAGTCTATCGATAAGCTATTTACAAAAAAAATCTGCAGGACAAAAAATTTTGGGGCTCAGTACGGTAACAGTACCAGCAAAAGATGCCCATGCATGGCTATGTGCTATTTAAAAGGATTTAAAAGGACATGGGTTTGATTTCTATGAAACACGTCAGATTCCCTTTTTTTGTTCATTGTTTTTCTGACATTTTCTGGGTAACCAAAACCAGTCTGTTCTGCACTACACTACACTTCTATACTATTTGGTGGTGTGTCTTCTTTAACACCCGCACTTCCTTCTTTAACGTTGTTAACTGTTACTTCTGTTAAGATTGATTGTTGATGTTTGTAAAGATCTTTCAGACAACTTTGTTAGAATACTGGGTAACATATAATCCACATCTAAGACAACGCAAACTAGCAAGTTTTGTACTTTTCTTTTTTACTGGTCATTTCTCAGGCAATTGTTTGTTCATAGAAGGCTGTTCTTCTGAACAATGTCTGGCGAAATTTATCGTTAATTTTCTGGACTAAATTGTAAATGCGACATCATGTATTAGCTCCATCCTTTAAATGTGGCTAAAACTTTAATCACATTATGTCACTTTTGCACAACTACACCAAGCAATAAGTGATTTGTTGTGTTAAAATAAAATTTCTAGCAAAAAAAGAAGCATAATTTATATATGTCTTTGTGTGTGTGTTGAATGCATTTAAAGAAGAGTAAAGAAATAAACATAACCTTCAGTCTACGTTCTTGCTCTGTAGCCTTACCAGTTTGTTGTAGAAGGACACAAATCCATACCCCTTTGATTTACCGGTCGTCATGTCCTTCACAACACGAGCATCTCTGAAGGGAAGAATTTAAAAAAAAAGAAAGAACAACTTTAGCGTGTTTGATTTCTCAAGGCTTCAAACTAAAAAAGGAACCACGCAAAACACACTGAACTGTGAATCCTGAACTCTGGCCTTCATTCAGGTAGATTAGCTGTTGTGGCCTTGTACTGAGCACTGACTCAATATTTTTTAATTGAAAGCAACACTTGAAAATAAAAATTTATGAAAAAACAACAACTACAAATACATGCAGTCTAAAATACCATTCAAACTTTTTATGTGTATAAATGGATCTTTACTTCTAGAGCACCTTATTTTGCTCAACCCTCACAACAGTAAGGCAAGAGATTAAAATTAAAAAAGGAACAGATAGGGATTACCATGCATTCTTAAAATCTGCTGTGGGTGCTCTTCCTACAGATAGAAATATATAGAAAATATTAGAAGAGGAAAAAAAGGAATTAAATGGCATACATGGCCTGTTAAAAGATTTCTTTATTTTTCCTGGTCAATTCTTTACCACCAATATGGAGTATGGAGTTTGGGGAGCTGTGAATTTTGAGAAATTGACATTTTTAGAAATGTTGCTAAAGGATCAAAGTACTACAAACAACACTATGCAAATTAAAAAGAAACACTTTTAAAAACACAGTTTTAGAAGAACACGCTGAATATTGAAATCTGCTCATGGAGTCTATGACTGTTCATTTAAACAAAGACAGAAAAATAAAAATAAAGATTTTCCGAGTCTCCAGAGTGCACAGTTCCTTGTTGCCCAATCCTATGGATATTTCTGCAAAAATAATTTAAGTGCTGTTAATTCACTGAGATGAACTACTGTCGGTCTTTCAGGTTCATAAACCAGATTTTACTGGCAAACAATTTACTTACCACACCTCCTATCTGCATACATAAAGCATAAAACTAATACCTTCGTAGTCATAGAACATAAAACACAAGTTAACTTCTAAAAAAAAATACACACAATGATTTCCACTTTTTTCTTGAAGAACTTGCTTTCATCTGATCATCTGTAGATCTATCAAAATCAAAATTTAGAGCATACTAGTAACAAAAATTTAATCAAAGTATTTGTCAATTCCCATAGTCCAATTCTTTAATGGTTTGGTTTTAATGCCCAATCACACTTTTGCAGTTTCCTGATTCTGAAGTGTTTTGAATCCACATAATTCACATTAGGGCCTGATTGATTTAAAGACCAATTTTTCACTCTTACAATACAAAAGTAGGGGTGGAATGTTACCGATTGGTACCAATGGATTTTTGTCTGAAAGCCTGTTCACCAAACACTATAAAATGTACAGTTTTTGTCATAACACCATGTGACACCGCCTATATGATCCAGAACTGACTCTACTCCAACACGATGAAGAAAGCAGAAACAGACCTTTTTCACTTTGTTCTGTGTGCATTGCATAAATAAGTTTTGTTATTATATTGCATGAATATTAGATCATCAACGTTTATATTGGAATAATTGTAAATATTAAACAAAGCTCTACGTTAACTAAGACTTAGCATTGTTGCTAAATTTAAATTAAGTTTTATATTCATAAAATATGCTGTGATTTTGATGTGCAGTGAAATTTTAAAAGTTATGATACTTTTTTTTCAGGCAAATTAGACACATGAATTAATTGGGTAATGTTATGGTTATAAATTAAATGGTTGACTTAATTTTATTAACAATTTGTACTCTAATAAAAATTTTCTCTAAACTAAATAAGTTTGTAGTCTGTAAATGGGTTAATCACGACAGACGACGTCAATTTGGACAAACTAAAAAATTGAATAATGGTTTCATCATGGGTAACATGCTCCTCTCGACCTGGGGTGGTTCGGGCATCTGGTCAGGATGCCCCCCGTGCACCTCGCAGGCGAGGTGTTTTGGGCACGTCCCACCAGGAGGAGACCAAGGGGCAAACCCCAGACCCAGCTGGCCAGGGCGCGACTTGGGATCCCTCCAGGTGAGCTGGAGGATGCAGCCTGGGTCAGAGAGGCCTGGGCTACCCGGTTGAGGCTGTTGCCCCCACGACCCGACCCCGGAACAAGCGGAAGATGACGGAACGGTTTCATCATTCTTGAACATAAAAATAAATAAATACCCAGTTGATTCATTGGCATTTCGCCATTCTTAAACCTTTTAAAACTGATATTGGAGTCAGTCTGGAAAAGAAAAATAATAAGTAATTGGGCCCTGGTCCAAATTGCCCATTGTAATACATATTTACGTTTTCACATAGAGTTTTAATTTATTTCACAATACAGTAGTACATTTTGTTCTGTGTTCCTTTGTCTCGCTTTCTCATCCATCAGAGTTTTGTGTTGTCAACATCTTATATTTTGGACACCAAGTTGAAACATTTGTTTCTATAATAGATGTGTTAAGATGTGTTAAATGTTGTTTTTATTGAGGAACTGTAACAAGAAGTATTGATGTGCAGCCTAAAATGACCGATTGTGAACAGCTGGCGATTTTGCATAAAAAAATGTAGATGCAACTGTAAGAAGTTGAAGAATGTTGGTTTAAATTTCACCACTTTGTTCAAGCTCATTTCAAAAGCAACACATTCTTAGCTTTTGGACTTCATGTTTTCATTCAGGACTTTAATTTGCAATGTGAAAATACCCAAGATGAACCACTGATAGGATCACTAATATTTTTAGTAAGGGTCAGTGAAAATAAAAAGCATAATCTAATAATTCTAACTTGAGTTTTTTCCAATTACAATACCTTCTGTAACTTAAAGATATGCATAAATAAACAACGTCAACAATGGCTTTTTCAGCCACACAGTGTTCATTGTACTTAAATATCTCAAAGTTAACAATTAATCACATTAATCAATGAAAATGTTCTATTTCAAAGGCGAACTTTTCTGTGAAAACTTACGAGATTTTTCCAAAAGGAGCAAAAGCAGCTCTGACGTCTTCTGTGGAGATTTCAGGGTTCAAGTCACCCACAAACACATGGAAGTGATCTAAAATTATACAAAAAAACAGAATAAAGACAATATAAATATTCATACTTTATTTTTAGTCAATTGAACTTAGTAAATTAAACATTACTAATTAGTCATGCTAAAATTCTTACCGCTAATTTAATGTTACTAAATTCTAATAACCGTTACTGAAATATAAAAAAGACAAATTTCCGCATCCATAGTGCACAACAACTTAAAAAAATTAAAAAATATATAATTTATAGCAGCAATAAACAAAACTACAAAATAAGCCAAGATTTTTTTTTTTACATTTATTGAATGTAAAATAATTGTTATGCTAAATTCAAAAGCAACCTGTTTGCTTTTAGTTTGTTACTGTTAAATGATGTGGATTCCAATTCTGCCTGATTTTTTTAAGACTTTACTTTGTTAAACACTTTGTGTAACTTCTACTTCATAAAGTTTGATTTGATTTGAAATGGCGTGCAATAACTGCCACTACAGCAGAAAAAATTCAAACAAAACCTTATTGTTAGTAACATCTCACTTGCCAGTTTAATTCATCTGCTGAACTGCTTATCCCAGTTGAGGGTCGTGGAGGAGCCTAAACTGGCTGATTATAGGCGAAACACAGGGTACACCCCTAAACAGGTTGCCAATTCGTTGTCGGGTTACACGCAAACAACCATCCACACACTCAGACCTACAGGCAATTTCTCAGCGGCCAATCAACCTAAGATGCATGTTTTTGTAGGGTGGGTGGAAACTGGAAAACCCATAGAAAACCCATGCATACAAGGGGAGAACATGCAAACTCCACACAGCAAACCCAATGATTCAAGCTCCCCCCACAGCCGGGACCCAAACCTCCGATATTGTGACTGTTAAGTCACCATGCTAACAACTGCATAGACTGTTTTGTATATATTCAAAGAGAAATCCTGAACAATATCAAATCCATAGATGTTGAGGTATCAAATTTCCAATGTAGACACATTCATCCCAAAAAAACCATCACTTACTGGATGTGTCTTTCTTCTGGCTACTTGGTGTTGTGGCCCAATTAACTTTAACCTCCTGCAAAAAGCAGAGAAAGATCAATTTCTTTACATCGTTCAAGGACGAACACAAATAAATAATAATTCCCTTACATTCTGAAATGAGTAATGAATAACTTACCTTTCCCATTATTTTCCTGCCATTCATAGCTGCAAGAGCCGAAGCAGCATCTCTATGTTCGAAGAACTCGACAAAGCAATATGGATCATTGCTGGTATGCTGCACAGTGGAAGAAAAAGGTTCATATCAGTCTGAAGAAAACCAAAGTGTGGACTGATACGTCCATCAGTGTGTTATTAAATGTTGTGATCGATCTGATTGAATATCAGATTAATAACAGATTAATCTAACAGTATTGGATGCTTACCTCTGTGATCATTTTGCAGCTTTTACAAGGTCCTATTTGTGTGAAAAGTTGTAAAATCAAAATCTCTGTCACGTCCCTGGAGAGGTTTCCCACGTATCTGAACGAGATCAACATATTTTCAGTTATTATTTTGGCAAACAGTTCATTTTAACAAGAAAACACAACATTTAAACATCACCCAGTTATTTTTTCCACAGTTACTAAAGCTAGACTTACTATTGTGGCCTTGTCTTAACAAAAGGCTAGCGACATACAATTTGATCATCCGCGCATGTAAACCACAAACTTTCATCATTTTTCACTCTTTACCTTCGAATAAATCCGGTTATTCTTTAGTTGACAATAATCGAACATTTAAGCGTGATGTGTGTTGTTTTTCTTCATCTGTTTCTAACGTTAAGGAGCTAAGCTAGCAACCAGATCTGACCGTTAGCTAAACTGACGGTACTATCGCAACGACTGATTAGATTTAAAACAACTTACAGGGTTCTGGGGTGGGTTTCGTCGTCCATAGTTGATGTTGATCGTCACTTCGTCAGAAAACGTCAGCTACTATACAGTTAGCTTACGTTAACTGACAATGTTACGCTGAGAACAACAACTAGCTAAGTAGCTAAACAAGCTAGCTAACCGGGCAACTGCTCTGACGTCACTTTCTGACCGCGCACGCGTGCACAGAGTCTGACGGAACTTAACGAATATAATAAAATGAGAAAAAAAAATCATATTTCCTTCCCAACATTTTTATTTACGTTTTTTAAGATCTATTTATGTATATTTAAAAAATAACGTTTTTAAGGGTGCGATTTTTTCAGTTATCGGTTAGAAAATGCTCGGGTGTTCTCGAGCCTTATGGAAATTTCTAGAAACATCAAGAAGGTTTTTCTTTTATCTTTTATTTCGGTCAAATTTGGTTCGGTAAAAATTGTACATTTACAAATAAATAAATTTACATTTTTTTCTGAACTTATATATACCAAAAGGGCCGAAAAGGTATCGGTTAGATACCTTTTCGGTTAGATATCGTTAGAGTTTTTTTTTTAAATAAAGGTTAAGAAGACATATGTCACTAAGTTTATTTTTTATATTTTATTATACATGTTCATTTTTTAAGGCCTATTCATTCTCAGTCAATGCCAGAAATGATTAATTATAAACTGGTTAAAAAGAAAAGTTCATTTTGATAAATCAATATTGGGAAGATGTGTTTTCCAGCAATCAATAAAATAAAAAGTTTTTTGATAATCACCAAAATATACACACATTTTTTTCAAACATATTCTACAAGCATTTATTACACACTATATATTTTAATTTTGTTGTAATTTTACATTTCTTAAAAAAATCTATGGAATTTATTTGTTTGATCAGTAGAAATTGATTGATTCTAATCTCTGTAAAGAGTGTCTACATGTTTTTTGAAATATGTTCTTGTAGTGATCAATACTTATAGCTTTATTTTTACAGCACTTTTCGGGCTAATAAAGACCATTCCAAAGCTTTAGTGGTGTTTCAAAGTGTCTGAGACAGATTTAGAGCAGATCTAAAATGTTGATAGAGGTGTCATTGTGGATTTTCTACTGCATCACTCCATGTGTTACATAACTAATTGTGTATTTAAACCACAGCAGATTGAGATCAAATGACTGGATCTTTATTTTTAAACGTGGGAGTCAATTTGGAGATTTCTTTTTACTGATAAAGAGGAAAAAAAGCTTTAGGATTCTGCCAAGAAAATGACACACAAAAGTAACAACAGATTTTATTTGATCACATAATAAACAATAGATTAATTTTTTTTTTTTTGTTCTCCACATAAGAATAACGGTTCAGATGGAGTATAATGTAGATCTGTTGTGATCCATCATAGATCCTCCATCCCCAACATTAACCCTGCTATTTCCAGAAACTTCCAGCCCACTTCCACACGTCACTTGGAGGAATCCTTAAAGCGTCCATCCCCCGTATAAAATGTCTCAGTGATCGTCAGACAGCAACATGAACACAGTGAAGATCCAGTCACCTCTGATGATGATGATGGCAAACAACGACAACGATCCTCTCCCTCTCGGTTGGGAAGTTAAAATTGACCCTCATACTGGATGGCCTTTTTTTGTGGATCATAACAACCGCACTACAACCTGGAATGACCCGAGACATGATCAGAAAAAGGTAAGAAAAGCAACCGGATTAAGTTGATTTGGTAGAATTAGCCATTAAAGGCTATTTATGAAGTGAATTGTTTAAATTGATTCGATAAACCTTGGTGGGAAAAAAAAAACCTTGCGGCGCCACATTCATGTTACATATTAATTTCTATAGGCCTTGTTTGGTACGATCACCTCCCCCTCATGAACAGCTCATCAGCCTATTATAACGGTTGATCAAGACTATTTTATTCCCATGTCATGATCTAATACTATTATTATTACTCGATGAGTCACCATGCAGGTTTCTTTAACAGGGTTTTCTTTTATGGTGGGAAACACAGCCACGTCTAGCTCTGAATAAACTTTTTCCCTTACAAGGATTTGAGGCAGACATTGCCCCCTCGCCCTGTAGACTATGGACTTGCTAAGACTAGCTTGCTTTTCTGATTTTACTGCAAATGTATAGATGTATTGCAAATGTATAGATCTGCAGAGAATAAGAAAAAAAAAATCCGTGGGTTGAAGTGAGATTCACAGCTTGCCAGCTGGTAATCTTTCCTCTCAGGGACAGATACTGTTTTCCAAAGTTGGTGTCCAGAGGAATCTGCTAGAAAGACACAGCTGTTGGGGGATAAAATTGGTGCATTGGTGCTGGCAGCATGTAGTGTCCCACACAGGCAGAGGGCAAAGGGTCGTTCACAGCTACTTCATAACTTTTCTATAAAGAAAAAATTAAACTGTGATCATTTTCTAGTTTATACTAAAGTAGATTGAGAGATCAGACCTGTTGCTTACCGTTCTGATTACTTCAAGTTCATATTTATTGAATTTGAAGACATTATTTTGGATTCTTCTTTTTTTTTTAACTGATAAATGGACTCTTATTTTTACAGCACTTTTCTACCTGTGTTGGTACTCAAACCGCTTTACATTGTAGCTCACATCCACCCATTCACACACTCCATGCAAAGTGCAAACCACCATCAGGAGTAATTGAAGGTTCAGTGTCTTGATCAGGACACCTCAGCATAAATTCTGGACATGGGATCGAACCCCTTCCAGTTACAGAATGCTCACCCTATCCACTGAGTCATCATGCCCCCAAAACCAACAAGGTGTGGTCATGTAAAAAAAAAAGAAAACACCTCAAACTGCTAAACACAATTTTGCACAAATGCTGTGCCTTCATCTTGAAATGCCTCAATGATTAGACTTAAGCATTTTTTTCTCTGTGACATAAGGGTTGTCAATGTTAAAGGGTGTGTCGGACAATTGTGGGGAAGTTTTTCTGGGTGATGTCACCCGAGTTGTGAAGCAGAATATCCACAAGGAATGTCTCAGTGGAAATGCAGTTATGTTGGTCGGAGTCTTATTAATCCAATGTTGTTTGCTTTTATCAGACAGGGCAGTGATACTTTTAGCACCTCTCTGCAGATATGTGGCACCTGAACTTATAACCTTTGTTGTTATCTTCGGAATTTTATTTCTCAAAATAATTCGGCTACAAAATATTTCAGTGTTTTGTGTTATGAAGTTGCAAACAAATTCTTGAATACTAGTTAGAAAAACAACGTTAAAACTTTATAATGATTTTAAACTAATCTTTCTACTCATTGGTTGTGTTTCAGAATCGAGAAGTATCTGCTAATGGACCTAATATACCACCAGAACCAAGTCCTCAAGAAACCCAGAAGACATTTGTGAGGGAAATGAAGCACCCTATTCTTCGCCCAGGTTACGTTCCGATCCCTGTGTTTCATGAAGGCGCTGAACTGAGGCAGCAGCAACCACAGCATCCTTGTTACTCTTACATCCAGCCAACTACAGCACAAAATATTCGTACTGAGGGGCATACGCCATCCCAGACATCGGGGCTTTATGGGAGGCCTAGATCACCTTTACATGGACCCTCGGACAGCTGCTCCCCTGAGCCTGCAAAGGCCAACTCACCTGTTACACAAACAACAGAGGTAAGCATTAAATTGTGTCTCTGAGAACTGCATAAATAGAAATTCATTTTGAATTCAAAATGTAAATGTCTAAATTTTTGCATCTGTTTTGCAAGGTTTACACAATTCCCCATCATCAATCTTCCCGGCCAAGCAGCAGTGGTCTCCAGCCAGGGTATATTCCGATCCCAGTGATCCACGAAGGTGTGGGGAGCCAAATTCAGCCTCAGTTAAATCCTTCAGTGTACTCCCAGCGTGTCCCTTATCCAGAGCATCAACAGCCCTTCCATCGTCTTCAAACAGATGAGTGGCCCGGCTACTCTGCTGCCATGCACCCTTCCAGAGAAAGGGCTTCTCCAACTATCTTTCCTCAACATCGTGATTCTGCTTCTATTCACCTTCAACCTCACATGAGAAGCCAGTCACCGACTGTGACACAAGTGTTGGGAGACAGACCACAGGTAAATTACACATAAGTTTAAAATGTATGACCATTAATGTTACTAAAATGTATTTTTTTAGGTGAAAATAACCATTTCCCTCTATTTTAAACTTTTAAGGTTCAGCAGCATGTCCTCACAAGAGACTTTCCTGATAGATTGGAGCAGGAACAACAGAGCATGCAGCACAAACAGGAGCAAACGCCACTTCCTGAACCAATGCACACAGAACCTGAGGTTCAAAAGCTTCACCAATTCCAACAGGTACCCCCTCAAACACAACCTCAGCAACCTGAGCAGCCACCTCAGCAGCCTCAAAAGCCAGAACCTCCACAACATCATGTTGCAGACATCACAGTTCAAATACCTCCCAAACCAGAGGCCCAGGACATGAAAACTCCTCCTCCTGAGGTTCCACCTGGAAAGGTTGAGGCAGATGAAGCTGCTCAGTGTGTGGTCCATCCGGGCCTAACTAAGGTACAACAGATTATTGAACGGGTCTCTAAACTGGAGCAGGAGGTGAAAGGCTTCAGTGGAAAGAAAAACGATAAGAAATATTTGTTATTGGAAGAGCTTTTAACCAAAGAGCTCTTAGCACTGGACTCAGTGGACCCTGAAGGTCGTGCGGATGTGCGGCAGGCAAGACGGGACGGAGTCAGACGAGTGCAGACCATACTGGAAGAACTGGAGCAACTGGAGGACCAGCCGAGCAGGTCTGCGAGTGAAACTGCGACGCAGGGGGAGAACATGACGCAGAAAGGAGAGCCCAGCATGATTACCAATGAAAATGTTGGAATGTCGAAGGAGATCTCATAGTGACTGTTCACTTTATATTTGAAGAGGAGAAAAGGGAGTTACCTGCTGTATATTTGACAGTGAAAGAATGTGCTCTGGCTAACTCTACCATACCTCTAACTACATTTGTGGAAGTTGCATGTACTGATTAACTGTGTTGGTTGTTCCATTCAGCACATAACTGATGGTATGTCACTCCAATAATGTCGTTCAAGACATTGTTGAAATGTATTGCTTATGTCTTCGTAATGACTGGAGTCATAAGCAAGATGTTGACAGGGCAGATTGAAATAAGAATTAGAGGCCTTTATTAGTAAAATGAATAAAAATACAAGTATTTTCTTAACAAATGTTATAATTGGTTGCCTTTTGTCTCATTTAAAGATTGTATGAAGCTTTTTTTAAAAATCCATTTAAGACATTCATTTTTGCAAATCCACACTCGTTGAGGCTTTAATACTCACCTCACAATTTTTTTTTCTGTTTTACTCTCACATCAAAGCTGCTTTGTCACCCATCATAGTAGACAGTACTAGAAAATGCTGCTTTTCTAGATTTTGCTTTATGCACTCACTGTCAGTGAAATATGTCTCACTGCAAACCAGCAAGACTTTGGAAGTTTCATCATTTTAAACCTTTTTGATTGATGTGTTTGAGTGATTGTAGATTTGGTTCGTCTTGTTTGAAATGATAATTTCAGTATTTATATCAAAGTATTTTGGTACAATTATGAATGTGTCATAAGAAATGGAAGACAGATGTGAATCTTTACCGACAATCAGCTCCTGCTGCTAACAGAAGTTGCGTTTTAAGACTGTCAGAATGTCCTCATGCCTACCAAAGCCACAATCTGTAATGCATATGAACACAGTCATGATCTCAATGCCTTAAAAAGTGCCAACAGTTTAAAATTTCCCCATTAATGGACACTTTCACATGACTGAAAATAAGGGTCCAAATTGACTGTAATAATTACCCAACATCATACCCGCAGTGTTTGTTTAGTAATGTGTCACAAAAGAGATTAAAAGCCATGATAATGGTTACGTCAGAGCCTTAGGCACATTTTTGCAAATTATGGATGGTGGCTTCCAGCTGATTGTGGTTTATTAGTAACTCTCTGATTCACTGCTAAATGAAAGTCACACTGGTGTTGTTACAAATGAATTGTATAAATTATATTTGTTCCCAAAGATTACGAACATTTTTGAGTTTTATTTGTATTTAACCTTCTCTGTCTTTAACTTGTTTTTTACTTCCATTGAAAATACATCCCAGACCAAATTGATCAGACGCTACATCCATTTCTAAACGTTCTAAAGCGTCTTGAATGTTTAAAAAAATTGTTGCTCCCCACCTAAGCTCATCTTCCAGAGTTAAGATTAAGAACACTTAAGTTCTTTTTTGCCTGTGTTGTGGGGATGAGTAATCAACACATTTTGGAACTCTTCCACACTGACAAAAATAAATAGATTCATCTACTTGGCAAGCTCTGCACAGTGACATGTTAATTTGAGTCAGTGTGTTGTAGCACTGAACAGCAATGTTCCAAGAAGGTCTGGATTTAGTTGGATATTTTTTTTATTCAATTAATATTTTTACCTTGTGGAACAGTGGTTAGCACAATAGTCTCACAACAAGAAGCCCAATCGGAGGTCCCTGGGTGGGGACGAGGCTTGAAACACTGGCCTTTCTGTGTGGAGTTTGTTTGTTCTCCCCGTGTATGCCGGGATTTTGCGCCGGGTAGTCCGGTTTTCTACCACTCTCCAAAAACATGCATGATAGGTTGATTGACCTCTATAAACAAATTATCCCTAGGAATGAGTGTGTGTGGATAGTTGTGTGTATAAGCCCCTGCGAGAGAGTGGCGACCTGTTCGGGGCGTACCCTGCCTCTCGCTTTGAATAAGCCGGGATAGATTCCGGCACCCCCGCAAACCCGTTAAGAATGAACGGCTTAGAAGATGAATGAATGGTTTTACCTATTTGTACTTTATCGTCACCTTCTGCTTAAACAAAGTCAGGATGCTGCAGCCTAAGCAGAGAAGACCAGATCACCCTCATTGCAGCCACATCTTCCAGTTTTTCAGATAGACTCCTGAGGCAATTTTACGGCGGGAATGACTGTCGACTGTGTGGACAGACTCAGAATGAGACTTCCAGGAGCCGTTCTTGCCAGATGCCTGAAGCACCCCATCTGGCTCCTCTTAATGCAGTGAAGTAGCAACTCTGCTCCAAACCCTCTCAAATAGCAAAGTTTATCTTTACAGAGCATTATTATTCAGATTTTTTTTTTAAATGTAAATTTATTATTATCAACTTCTGCAACAGACTGAGTGACAACATGTTAGGGGTGTGTTCCGCTTCTGGCCTGTAACAATACAACAAAAGGACAAAAAATACACACGTATAGACAAAAAAATGGTTTTAAGATAAACAATAGCTACCTGTTAACATAGTTTATTCACAAACAAATAAAACAAACTCAGATTATTCCTGTCCTTAGACCTCAGGGAGGAAAACTACCGAAATATGGCCACCTGTGGCCAGCTAGAGCATTTAATCAAGCTTGTCAAACTTGAATGTATTACACCAAAAAATGCTTAAAAGTTGTTGCTTTTGCTTTTTTTTTTTTGCAATTTTGGCATTTCAAACAGGAAGCTTATTGTTATTGACTTTAATTTTTCTGACACCATACATGTGGTGACGATTAGAATCAGAATCAGAATATACTTTATTGATCCCACACAGGGGAAATTTGTGTGTCACAGCAACAACTTCCTATCTGCTAAGTGAGTCGTTGTAGAGCCCGATCACGTACGGAAAGAAAGACCTCCGGTAACGAGATGTTCTCGAGCGGAGCTGTCTGAGCCTCTTGGAGAAGGAGCTCCGTTGTTCGTCCAGGAGTGGGTAGAGAGGATGGTCATGGTTTTCCATGATGGACAAAAGTTTGTTCAGTGACCTCCTCTCTACCACTGCCTCAAGTGAGTCCTGTTTGCTGCCAATGACAGAGCCAGCCAGTCTGATTAGTTTATTCAGTCTGTTGGTGTCACTGGCTGCGATGCTGCTCCCCCAGCAGATGACAGAGAAGAACAAGGTGCCAGCCACCACAGACTGGTAGAAGGTCTCCAGGATCTTGCCGCACACATTGAAGGACCTCAGCTTCCTTAGAAAGTAAAGTCGGCTGCAGGTCTTCTTGTACACAGCAGTACTGTTGCTCCTCCAGCTCAGTCTACTGTCGATGGTCACTCCAAGGTATTTGTACTCCTCAACCACCTCCACATCTCTACCCAGAATGCAGAGCGGCTGCAAAGCAGTCCTCCTCCTCTTCCGGAAGTCAATCACCATCTCCCTGGTCTTGTCCACATTGAGGAGCAGGTGATTCTCTCCCGCCCACACCACAAATCCATCCACCACCCTCCTGTACTCCTCCTCCTGCCCACCACTTATACACCCTACAACTGCAGAGTCATCAGAGAATTTCTGTAGGTGGCATGAATCGGAGTTGTGCTGGAAGTCTGAAGTGTACAATGTGAAGAGGAATGGAGAGAGCACCGTGCCCTGTGGGGCTCCCACACCACTTAAAACCACATCAGACCGGACTTTCCCCAGCCGGACGAACTGTGGCCTGTCCGTCAGGTAATCAGTGATCCAGGAGACGGCGGACGCACCAGCACCCATCAGCCGCAGCTTATCACCCAGTAATGAGGGCTGGATGGTGTTAAAGGCACTAGAGAAATCAAAGAAGGTGATTCTCACCATGCCTCCACCGCCATCCAGATGTGAATGAGCTCGCTGCAGCAGATGGATGACAGCGTCGTCAACACCCAGTTGTGGCTGGTAGGCAAACTGCAGGGGGTCCAGAGAGGAATTCACCAGCGGTCTCATGTGGGCTAAGACCAGCCTCTCCAGCACTTTCATCACATGAGATGTGAGGGCAACTGGACGGAAATCCTTGAGGTCAGATGAAGATGGTTTCTTGGGTACAGGGACCAGGCACGATGTCTTCCAGAGAAGCGGAACCCTCTCCAGCCTGAGGCTCAGGTTGAAGAGGTGCTGGAGAACCCCACACAGCTGGAGCGCACAGGTCCTCAGGGTATGGGGGTTGATGCCATCTGGGCCGGCTGCTTTGTGCTGGTTTAGCTTCTCCAGCTGTTTCTTCACCTGAAAGGTGGTCACAGTCAAACGGTTGGGTGGGGGGGGTTCAGGCACTAGTCCATTGAATCGCTGAGAAGGAGCAGACGCTGGTAGCAGGTGTGGTGGAGGTAGGGAAGAAGAGGTAGTGGTGGTGGCATTTGTAGAGCTAAACCTGTTGAAGAAGGTATTAAAGTCATTAGCTCTATCTTTGCCACCACTAGTGGGTCTGCTTCTTCCCCCATATCCAGTGATCTTTTTCATTCCGGACCACACCGCCCTCATGTTGTCCTGCTGCAGTTTGGATTCCAGCTTCCTCCTGTATGCATCTTTTCCCTTCCTCAGCTGGTCTCGGAGTTGATGCTGCACCATCTTCTGCTCCTCCCGGTCTCCAGACCTGAAGGCTGCTTTCTTCCGGTTAAGGAGCGTCTTCAGGTCACAGGTGATCCAGGGATTAAGTTTTGGATTTAAAATCAAAATGAAATCGCATTTATGCACATTAGGTTTTCACTTTTGGAATAGTTTAATATAGCGTAAATTTATTTCCGGTAGGGCCCATTGAATTGAAAATACTCCACATCAGATCTAACAATAGAGACTGAAGACTGTTGGGACCCCCTCCTGCTGAATTCCACCACTATCCCCTTTGTTTTGGTCACGTTCAAGTGCATATGGTTCTCCCCACACCACCAGACAAAGTACTCCACAATGTCCCTATAGTCATCCTCCCCTTTGTTCTTCACACCCCCAATGATGATTGAGTCATCTGTGTACTTCTGAAGATGACAAGGCCCAGAACAGTACTGGATGTCTGCTGTGTAGGTGGTAAAAATGAAGGTGGACCGGACAGTTCCTTGTGTAGCACCAGTATCACTGGTCAGAAGGTCAGCGATACCGTTCTTCAACCTTACAAACTCTGGTCAACCGGTCAAATAGTCCTCGGTTCATAAGGCCTGGGGAGCGTCAATCTCCATTATCGCCAACATCTCCCTCATTAGTATTGGTAGGATGATGTTGAAGGCCTAGAAGTCGAACATGATGTGTACTGAAAAACTCTGATTACTATGTTATAGATATATACGATATGTATAATATATATATATATTTGTTGGGTCTGTCCAGAGAGAAGTATGCCTTCTACAACAGGAATAGAACTTCTTCATCGACGCCCAGTTTGGGCTGATATGCAAACTGCAGAGGATCTTAGAAAGGTCTCAACATAGAGTCACAAAGCAAATGTGAAAAAAATCTTGATTAAATTTTAAAACCTGTTGTGGACCATGAATTCAAAAGTTTGTCTCACCTGCCTTATACCCTCCTTCTCAGTGAAGAAGAAAAAAAGAAAAAGAAACCCCTTAGAGATCCAGATGAATCCAGAGGATCCGAAGACCATGATGCCTACTGAGGTGTTGGGTGTCTCACCATGGGTCACAAAGCAAGTGTGGAAAAAAAAATCTTGGCTAAATTTAATATTGTGGGCCATGTGTTCAAAGTTTATCCCTGTTTTAGACTATATTTCTAAAAAAAAAAAAAAAAGAAGAAACCTCATGGAGATCCAGATGACGGGAGATTCCATTGTTGAATGAATTAATTTATGGATTAATTTTCAATGTCCTTCTTTTGGTGTGAGAATAAAGTAGTTACGTTTTTATATAGTATTATGGATAATTTGACTGTTTGAGATATATTCTAACCATGGCATGAATGATATTTTCAGACTACTGTACCTGCACATCGGTGACGTGGTGTCACGTGTCATTGTTTAGAACAGGAAACGTTGGTTACGTTCTGACAGCGACACAACGGCTCCTGTGTGGGACGCTTTCTCACACACTTTGCTTTATTACTCAGCCTTGATTGGCTTAGAAAATGCAGAGTCTTTCAAAATAGAGAGACTTCGGGCATGAAAATGCGTGGAAGTGGGATAAATAAATGGAACACGCAGGCAGATGCTCGTAGCAGGCGAGGCGGCTAGCCGCCATACAGCTCTTCATCCAGTTCGTGGGAAAGAAGAGCTAATAGTGGCTAAGCTAGCGACGATTAACCTCCTGGACGTGGAACCCAAATTGATACTTGTTCATTTAATTTTTTAACGTGAAAACGAGATAAAATGGAACTATTTCAGGTGAAGAAACACTATATTCTTCAGCGAGGGGAGACTGCTCTGTGGTGCAGCCGAACAGATGGATCCATTACAATCAAAGATGGTATGTAGCTTTCTGGATCATGTCTGCTCTTTACACCCTATCTATACCTAATCAAATGAACGATTATTAGTATAAAGATTTATTATAAAATATATGATCTATATGTACTGTCTGATTCCTGATGTGATTCCTGATCTCATCCAGATCTCTTCGAAACTTGATTTTATTGTAGTAATCTGTTAGATTAAAATCAGATTGTCTGGAAGAAGGTAGAAAGATCATTTTTTTATCTCACTTTTTTTTTCTAGATGAGCCACTCCTTTGTAGATTTCATACCAAGAATGCCAACACCCTTACACATACCTTCAAGTTACTTTGCTTCTCATCTTACAAACTGTGTTATTCTTGATTCATGCAGTACTCTTAGAATCAAACTGAAATCAAAGACATTGTTTTCAATATAATGTGTTAAAAATAATAATGAATTAGCTTTGATTTGATTTATTTGTTTTGTAAAGTGCAACATTAGCTTATAGATTACATGAAATTAATATATGAAGAGTTAAATATTCCCAGTGAGGTCAAACTAAGCAAATGAGGTCAAACTAAATTTAGATTAAAATCATCATAAGATTGTGTTTGTTACCATCTATGTTAGCTGAAGATGTGTGGCTGTGCAGCCATCCTGAACAGGTTTTTAGTTGCATGCTCTTTCATTATTTAATTGGAAAAAGGGTTTCCACTCCTCAGTGTGTTTCCATTCTACTCTTTAACAGACAGTTCAAGCATTTCAGAGACATGACACACTTTTTGGGTGAAGTTGAAGTTGTAGTTTTCTTTCTGAGTTAGTCAGACTTTCCCTTCCAGGCCTCCTGAACCGGTTCGTCTGCACATGTAGTTCTCATGCATGTGGAACAGGAAGAGTCATTGTGTACCAGTGGTTGGATAATGTTCTCCACCCTTTTCTTGATGTGTCACATTTTTCCGATTTCCCACTGTGTAATTTTTAATCCGTAAACAAGACTGTTAAAAGTTTACATAAGTGTGTAATTTACAAATCAGATTATTCTTTCTTTAGCTTTTCTTTTTGTGTTTTCGCTGTTAATAGTATCTCATACCACGTATAAATAAAACAGCCACAGTCGTGACACAGATCTGGTGGATTCTGCTATGTACAGACTGTGCTCACGGATCTTCTAAGGTTTGCAAGTGTTTGATTACTGAATGTGCAGGAAATCACCTAACTGTGACTGTCTTCAATTACTTTCGGTTTGGTTTAACTTTGGCTAAGCTTCTGGGACAGTTCAGCTGTTTTTGACAGATGAGGTTTAGAAACTCATACCTTTTGTGGACGTGACTCTTCATCAGCTTAAAAACATGTCACATAATAACTTTCTGATACTTATTTGTTTCAGCGACAGAGCTGGTGAATGCCCGGAATCCAGTTTGTTTGGGTTTGGTGGAAGGTGTTATTGGAAAAATACAACTTCATTCAGGTAGGTGGACAATAAGAAACATTTAGGTATCATGTTGATTTGTTTTAGGATTTTGCAATGAACCAACAGCTTGTTTTTTAATCTGTATACGGCATTTTTCAGCAACAAAGTTAGCCAGAGCTTTACTGTATGTACACACACAAAAAAAGTGTCAATAAATGTGTGAAGCAAAGTAAGCTGATGATTCGGTTTATGCCTGGTGTGACTGCGTGGGCTTCCATTTCGACCTTTTGAGATCATACAAAAAGCATCAAAAGAAACTGCATTGATAAAACTGCCCTTACATATCAGACACATTAACATCATATAAATATTCATTTACCAGATGTCATGTACAGCTTTGGTGCGTCTTCACACCTTTTCCAAATAAGAGGATTTCTGCACGATTGATGCAACATTTAGTCTTTTTTCTCTTCTTTGCAGACCTACCAGTTGGCCTTGTTTTAATCCGTCAGAAAGCACTTGTAGGGACTTTACCTGGCAACCACAAAGTTTACAAGATTACCAAGATAGCTGTTATTCCCTTGTCTGATGAAGAGCCCCAGGAGCTCGATTTGGAGGTATGCAAACTTTACATCTTGACTATCAAGTACAGGAGTATCTGTAATTATTCCATTTTAGTATCCTAGAGGCATGGTACTTGTATGCCCATGCATACTGTTTTTTTTAGTCAATGAATGATTCATTCATTAAGATTAGCTGAAAGAGGCTGTCTGGAACAAAATGCAGATGTGAAAGTGTTACCATGAATTACAGAGGAAGTTGCTAAGCTTTCAGTTTTTCAGGAAGGCCTCATGGATGATGAGACAGAATATTTTCAAGTGAGTAATCGAGGAGGTTTGTTTAAAAAGTAGGCTTTTAGTTCTCTTCTCCGTGCTGCAGAATGACGTTGACTCCTTTTAGTTAGTAGGAATTCGCTGTATCCTAGTAGACTGTTGAAAAAGTAGAAGTGTATAGTACTGTATGTTGTAGTATGATTAATGTTTGTTTGCCTAATACCCTCTTTACTGAGAATGGTTGTGTGTATTTTGGTTTTAGCTTTGCCATAAGCATCACTTTGGAATTGAGAAACCAGAAAAAACAATCATATCCCCTGATGAGTCAAAGTTGATGAGAACTTTCAGTCAACTAAAATCTAATGTGGGCGTGCCCATGAAGAAGAAGGTACTGCTTTATCACATGTGCCCTCTTCTTTAAATTGCTTTTCTTTTTAACTTTCTGGGACTTTGAGGGTCTTTGTCTGCTTTCTAAGCTTCTGTTATTTTTTTCTTTCCACCTGGGAAAACCCAGTGTTCACCTGCATTCCAGGTCAAAGAAAACAAAGAGAAGGAACGTCTGGAGAGGCGTCTACTGGAAGAACTCTACAAGATATTCGTGGACTCAGACTTCTTCTACTACAGCTTGACCTATGACTTGACAAACAGTGTGCAACGTCAGGGAAATTCTAAGAAGACTAGCTTACCTCTTTGGAAGCAGGTTAGGAGGAAAATATTACTGTTTATCTGAAGTAGCTTAAAACTCTCCTGGGTGTTCATAAATTTTTGCTTTTGTCTTTAAAAGGTGGATGAGCGTTTTTTCTGGAACAAACACATGATCAAAGAGCTAATTGATCTTAAGGTAATGTATTTAGCTATTTTGAAAAAAAAAAAAAAAAACCCATGCAGTTTGTTTTGCCGTAATACCATAACAGGTTCAATCTTAGCGGTTAATACAGAAGGTCGTCAAAATTACTAGAAAAGTGTGAAAATTCTCACTGTATGAAAGAGGAATTGTGTGATCCATGTAACTTTTATCTTTTCCTGCTACTGAGTTGATGCAAAATACTTTCCAACCTCAATCTTTTTTCATCTCGTTTTGCTCTTGTCATTTCTCAGGTGCAAGAAGCAGATGACTGGATTTTACCAATCATTCAGGGTTTTGTGGAGGTGGAGGAACTGGTGGTGAACTACAATGAGAGTTCGGACGAAGATCGGAACAGCCTCGATTCCCCTGTATTTAACAGCTTATGTGTGGATGACATTCATCCGTCCTTCACTGTCGCCCTGATCTCAAGACGCAGTCGCCACCGTGCAGGTAGAACACACTCCAGTTCACATTCCTTAAGATTTTCAGACCTGAACTTTGGTTTACGGGTTGTGGAAGCAGGTCTTGTCAGATGATTGTTTACTCTTATATATGATATAAATAATATTTGCTCTGACGACTTTTTTTTTATTAAAGGAATGCGTTACAAACGAAGAGGAGTGAACATAAACGGCCATGTTGCTAATTATGTGGAGACAGAACAGTTGATCCACGTACACAGCCACACTTTGTCCTTTGTTCTGACTCGGGGATCTGTGCCGGTCTTCTGGAGTCAAGTGGGTTATCGTTACAATCCACGACCACGACTGGACAAAGGTAAGTTTATGTCCATGAATTTATATAACAAAAAAAAAAAATCACATTTAAATACATTGAACTACTGCGATTATGACTTTCCTGAATCTGGAATTTAGGAGTCACATTTAAGATGTAATGCTGTAAAACATGTTTTTTATTTAGTTGTTTAAGTAATTGTTACACAACTTTGTTTGGATCTGAAAATAGAAACTTAATGGTTAAACTATGAAAAATGTTTGATTTTTGCAGGAGAGGTGGAGACACTGCCCTACTTTGCTGCTCATATTAAACAAGAACTTGAGCTTTACAAGAAACAGGTGTGTTCATTTTGCCAGATTAACAGAAATTAGTTTAATTCATCAATTGTATGACGGCACCATTAATTTAAACATAGCGTATCTTCATGTTACTTTGATTTAAGTTTTATTTTCTGAAACTAGTGACGGATCACATGCCAATGTATCAATCTCGGTGGCCAAATTTGGCTATCAGTTTAGAATCTCTTCAAATAAAAGCTGAAAGAATTTTGGATCTTCTACGTTACTATAACATCACAGTTTGTATGTATATACTAACTAGGATGAAAAAAAACCCTAAAACAATTTGATGATTATGATTCCTTCAGGTCATCATTAATTTAGTGGATCAAGCTGGACGAGAGAAGCTAATCGGCGACGCTTTTTTGAAGCAAGTTTTGCTTCACAACAACCCCAAGCTGACTTATATTTCATTCGACTTCCACGAGCATTGGTAAGACGTTGTCTTTTGCAGAGATTATTGACTTTCACATTGTAATGCATTTATTTTCTATGCATACATTTCATTTCCTATTTCTCAGCCGTGGCATGAAGTTTGAGAACGTGCAGACACTGACGGATGCTATTCAGGAAATTATCACAGACATGAAGTGGACCTGGTAAGTGTCATGCATGCTTGTGCTCGTATCTGTCGTTTTTAAAGAAGTCTGATAACAAGAGAAGCACAAAGACAAGGAGGGTAGTGCTGGGTAAAATTAAAAAAAATATAATGCAATATGGATTATTTTACATTGGTGATTATGTCAAATATCAAGTATACCGCAATTTAAGCCTGCTTACAGTTATTTGCTGTGTGAGGTGTTTCGGGTACGTCCCACAAGGAGGAAACTCAGAGGTAGGCCCCGGACCCACTGGAGAGACTATATCTCACAGCTGGCTGGGGAACGCCTCAGGAAATGAATGATACACTTTCTGTAATAATTGTTTAGAGTACAAACAATAGAAGAGAAGTGTCATGATAGATGCTTTTCCATCGACCAGACGATACGTATCGTCATGTCGCCTAGCAGTAGTACAGGGTTTAGTTAGAATTTCCTAATGTATTAGTCATGACCTACTTCGAATGTGTTTCTTAGGGTTGACCAAGCTGGAGTCATCTGCCAGCAGGACGGCATCTTCAGGGTCAACTGTATGGACTGTCTAGACAGGACCAATGTGGTTCAAGCTGCTATCGCTCGGGTGGTGATGGAACAGCAGGTGAGACCGCTCATGGATCTATTTTTTACTTTAGTGTACTGTAGGGGTGCCAACATTTTTCGTCCTCTCTCTCAAATACACACACAAATTCCTCTCTCTCAAACACACACACAAACAATTTCCCCTCTCTCTCTGTCTCGCTCTAGTTCTCTCTCTCTTTCTCTTAAACACACACAGATACAGTATTTTCTGCACGCACCTTAGAAAGGAGGGACCACAGCAGCAGCAGGCGCTGCTTATTGAGAACAGGTTTAACAATGTAATTTGACCGCTTTTCTTCTTGCAGCTGAAGAAACTGGGCATAATGCCTCCTGAAGAACTTCTGCCTAACAAATGTTACAGAATTTATCAGACCATGTGGGCTAACAATGGCGACACGATCAGCAGGCAGTATGCTGGCACAGCAGCTCTCAAGGTAACAAAAATCAATCAGAAAGAGTTTCGGATAGCAGCCGCTACCAAGTTGCACGATTTATTAAAACAAACGGAAACGGTTCAGATGGTTCAGGTGGCTGGAAACTAGGTTTTACCAAGAGTTCATGTAACAGTTACCATATCCCATTTAGGAGATTTTAAAGTTTCTCTTTTGAAAGTAAAAAAGTCATGTAAAATATTTATTCATCCCAGGGAGACTTTACACGGACAGGTGAGCGAAAACTAACCGGTGTGATGAAAGACGGTGTGAATTCTGCAAATCGCTACTACCTAAACCGCTTCCGAGATGCCTACAGACAAGCAATTATAGGTATGGAAAAGACCAATTTTACAGCTTTCAATGCAACTTTTCGCTACATTTAAACTAAGAAATCTGCCTTTGTCCGATTATTCTGAGTAATCTGGGTTCTCCTGCAGATCTTATGTTGGGGCTTCCAGTGACGGAGGATCTTTACTCCATCTTTAGTAAAGAAAAAGAGCATGAGGAGAAGGAGAAAGAGAGCCAAAGGGGAGCTCAGGAGCAGGTCGGTCTGCTGATACAAACCTACATGCGGCTACTGCTACCAGATGATGAAAAGTTTCAAGGAGGTTGGGCCCTCATCAATTGTGACATGAGGTGAGTGGCAAGACGCACTGCCTAAAAATATCAGAAATTTCCCATCTGCTCATATTTTTTAACTCTTCTTTTATCCAATCAGCGTTATTGATGCAAACAAAGATGTGGATGTGCTCCTTCTTCTCTCAGACAAAGCCTACTACATTGCGTAGTGAGTCAGACTTCACAAACTGACTTCGTTGGTCCTTTTTATGTTTTAATTCACTTCTCTCTGTTTTTTATAGCTATGACGAAGAAGCAGATAAAGTCAACCAATACCAACGCCTCAATTTGAAGGGTTTAGAAAAGATTGAAATCGGTATGTAAGTTCTATTTTAAACCTGATGAGTTATGTGACTTTCTAAAAACACTTTCTTATAATTCATGTGGAAATGATGTTTAAGTGTGTTATCTCTGACAGGTCCAGAGCCAACTCTGTTTGGAAAGCCAAAGTTCTGCTGTATGCGTCTGTATTACAACAACGAAGGAACAAGTGGTTATTTTCACACGCTTAGAGTACTATCCCGAAACCCAGAGGACGATGGAAAAGGTGGGTTTTAAGTTGTTTTTTTAAAAAATCTCTTTTTAACTGAGAAATCTGCTGAAACTTTTCTAATTCTGCGGCATATTTCAGACACACTCCAATGCATTGCTGAGATGCTTCGGATCACTAAACAGTCTTTAGGGCTGGATCTTCCGGTGCTTGAGAAGAAGCTAGAAAGGTGAGCAGCAAGTTGAGAACATTTTTATTACAAGCATTTTCTTTCTATTTTCTGTGAGATCTCAACATAATTTAAAAGTTTCCAGTTATGCTTTAGTAATATTCTGGTTATATGCATGTTTGTGTTCTAGGTTACAAAGCAAACCGCATGAGGACTTACAAAAAAAATTCTCTGACCCGGCTCAGAGTACCTCAGGCCTCACACAAGGCAAAAATTTCCTCCTCAATAAATTCTCTTCTTTCAATATGAAAGTGAAGCAGAGCAAGACAAACATGAACACCAGCCCCTTCAAGTTGGGAAATGTATCCAAACCTGACTTGAGTGTAAATTTTCTTCAGCCGACCAGGCATGGCAACCAATGGAAGTCTGAAGGCGAGCTACAGGATTCGGAGAGTGCACCTATAAAGAGAGTTTCAAAGGAGAGCGACGAGGATTTTGCGGAATCCTCGGACTCAGATTCGTACAACTCGGATGAGGAAACTCCACGCCCCAGTACTCGAAATAAAGTGGACTATGTGCTGCCCAGCTGTGGCATTGTAGCATCCAACGTACGAGTTGGCAGCCGCCCTCAGTCCGCGAGCACATTAGAGAAAACTATTCCGACTGTAGTCTGGGTCACTGGCTGCAAGGACATCAAAGAAGACCGGCCCCCTCAAGGAAATGTTGATAAGTCCCCAGGAGATGCCTCATTGGCTGAAGAAGCCATTCTAATAGACTTTGGTACTCCCATCGATGCCTACTGCCACCAGTTCGTCCAGGATGCACAAACCAAACCTGTTGAGGTGTTTGGAGAGCAGCCATCAACTGCTTTACTGACGCCTAATCCCACAGTTCCTGTGCAGAATCACAACCCAGCAGACAAGCAGCCAAACTCAGGAGTGCAAAAACAACCCATGGATCCCCAACCCTCCAGACCATCCCAGCTGGATGTTCACACCTCTACCTCCAATTCCAACTTTCTTTGTGTGCATAAAGGCACCTCTGCCACGTCAGTTGACTCAATAAGGAGTGTGTCTTCGGTGAACGAGGGATCCCTCAATGCTTCATCTGCTGAGAGCAACGGCAGTCGAGCTGCCTCTCCATTCGCCAAGATCAAGAGTTCGATGGTTCAGGTGGCTAGCCTCACCCAGGCAGGCCTGACCCAAGGCCTCAACTACGCTGTTGCAAAAGTTCAGAAGAGTCCAGAACCAGAGGCCGACCAAGAGGTCAACGAGGACGAGCTGAGGGCAATGTTTGTGCAGTGCCGGACCAGGATCATTCAGATCTAATACTTTCTTCATAGCATAACCTCTTAGCTGTGAGTCATCGGGTAACTTCTTATGCGGTAGCAGCATCTAGAGCTTCACTATTTGGCCATGGAGCACATGTCTAGAGTCTGCCTTTTTGTTAAATGTCCCAGTGTTCTAAAGAATTAACAAATATAGTCTCTTAAGTTCAACATGCGGCAATTCCATTTATTATTTATTCCCTTTATTTTTCTAAATGCACTGATACTTTTTGTCTTGCGTTGTTGCACATTAATAGATGTGTTTTAACACAAAGCCTCTCTATGGTCTAACTAATTTGTCCCTCCCCTGGAAACTGATATTTGGTGTAAATGGAGTCTTCTATGATCTAAACATACCAGTGTGCAATGACTTTAGTAACATATGGTTAACCCTTAGTCATTCCAATGTGTCGGTGGAATTTCTTATACCTGCACACTTCTTTTACTTTCTAAATCAATCTAGAAATATAAGTACTCTGAATAGAAGCAGATCACTCCATGGCTGCAGATCCAAACTCATCATCATGCAAAGAAAAAAACTACAAAGTTTATGTTAAAAAGATCTGTTCATTCAAATGAGTGTGTATGATATACCTGGTTATTGAACGTGTTGCTGTCTTTAGTCTCGAGTTTAATAACTTAGTGCTAGACTCTTATTGGTAAATGACTAACATCAACCAGATGTAGAGAACAAGACTTTGCGTACTATATGGACAGGTCAATCATAATGTCGACCTTTTCTCCTTTAGTTTGTTGTAGAAATGAACCAAATATCCTTTTTGTGAATCCCAAAAGAGAGTTCAGTGTAGAATCTTACCCTTCCTGAGCTGTCATCAGAGGACAAACTGTACGTAGTTAATCTTGTCATTCAGTGTTGTCAAGTGTAACTTGGACAATATAGCGTAATAGAACTAATAATAAGTACATTAGACTTTAGATTATCCTGGATGTCAATATGTACAGTGAGTAAAGTTTATTTGTTCCTAAGCAGAATTTTTTCTCAAGCTTTTTTTTTCCCATTCATGGTGGGGGTGGTAGCATCTTTCATTTATATAGAAATATATATTTGGAAAGGTTTGTTTGGATTGAATCCTTGGCTTTGTACATTGACGTTGCATGTTTTTATCGGAGTGTAGCATATCGTGAGTTTATATGCAGTTACAACCATTCATTCGTAGAGAATCACTGACGCTTTATGCACTCCCCGGACTTGAAGCATATTTGCCTTAATTACAAATGAAAGTGGGATTGTGTTTATCAGGTATTTATGGCAAAATCTACCTTTTTAAGTCCATTCTTATGTTACATTCGGTGCACTGTATAAAATATCCAGGGTTACAATGCTTTATCTTGGGATATTTTTACATAGAAACAGAGTTAACTGTAAAAAATGTTGGATTTCTCTTTAATATATGTAAATTTATCAGAGCATTCTTCTGTTTAATCCAGATAGTATTTAGATGCTTTAAATGTGTAAATCTTTTTAAAGACAACCTCACGCAATCATGATTCCTTCAGTCCTCCAATCAGCAGTATATTTGCTGATGTTCCAAATCCTCCATAGGATTTAGTTTTAGAGAAGCGATGTATGTCAGGAATGGATTGTAATGCTGAAATATCCCAAGATCAAGACATGCATGTTTCTTTTTTTGTATTCTCCACTCCGCTTGCTCACCAGCAGGTAAAATGTGAGTGTGGTATGTATTTATGTGGTTCGGTTTAAAGACTATTCATATATAGTCTTGGCTATTTTTGTGTGTGCTGCTGATTAGTATGTGGCGCTGCCAAAGCTTTATGGAACGCAAAGTTTTTCTGACAAGGGTAAAAAGGTGGGTTTTTTTGGACTTTAGTTCTGCTTTGCAAACACTGGAGTTGTTCTCAAGCGGGACATTTCACACATTCAGTCCTAAACTGGTTATGTTTAGCTCAAAACTCTTTAACATTCCTGATAAACCACGGTGAAAAGTTTTATATGCAAAAGCTGGCAGTTTTATTTGAGCTTCTTTCTGCTGGGTGAGATTATTTTCCTCTCTCTGTTTCTCTCCGTTCATTTTCACAGCAGGTGCATTTGCATACGCCTCATTTGTTGTGGTCTTTCTTTTATTTCAACAGGACCCCAAATGATGACACATTGTGCATAGAGGTTTCCAAGCATTTGATTTGCACTGTTAAAGCACATTCTGCTTAGCACTGACATCGAGCTGGTGTCTGTAGGCTAATCTATCCTTTTACTGACTGTTGTCATTGTTTTTCACGGTGTACTGAGATTCTATTGTATATTAAAGTATCCTATTTATTATCTTCTCTAGTAGTGTGACTTTATTACAAAAGTATCATAAAGGCAAGAATGAGATCAAGGATACAAGCGGCCAAAATAAGCTTTCTTTGCAGGATGGCTGGGCTCTTACTCAGAAATTACACTACTCCAAGCTCTGCCATCCGGGAGGAGCTCGGAGTAGAGCTGTTGCTCCTCCAAGTCAAGAGAAGCCAGATGGGGTGGTTTGGGCATCTAGTTAGGATGTCTCCCAATCAACCCGCTAGTGAGGTGTTTTGGGCACGTCCCACCAGGAGGAGACTCAAAGACCTGCTGAAGATACTGTCTCACAGCTGGACAGGGAATATCTTGGGATCCTCTCGGGTCAGTTGGAGGATGTAGCTGAGGTGAGAGAAGCCTGGGCTTCCCATCTGAGGCCTTTGTCCCTGCAACCCGGTGTCGACACGAGATCTACGACTTTGCGCCTGCCCAGAATGCTCCCCCTCTCTTCCAGATGATCTAACCATCAAGATTTGCGACTTGCCATACTTCTATTGGAATTAGCGCTAGTTTTCGGAACTCTGATCTATCGATGAGGCCGCAGTTCTTGATAGAACAAGCAGATGACAATGGAACCTTAAAGGTAGCATGGAAGATCTACTAGTAACTTTGTGAATACTGGGCTAGTTTTGGGACTTACCTTTGTCTTTCTCTGGTTTCTTCAAGGTTTATCTTTTCAACCAATCGAAATATTTCCTTGTCACTAAAACCAGGAAGTGAGAATAATTGAGATGCTGTGGTCCAATGGTTTTCGTTCACCATTCAAAACTGATTAGCCACGATTTTTTAAATGTTCCAGAGTCTGCAGTTGATAAATTTAAATACTGTTACACTTTTATTAAGTGAATATAGATTTTAGTAGTGCTGCAGAAATACATTTAAAAAGATCTTCCATGCCTCCTTAATACCTGAATAATAAAGATGTGTCTAAACAGTTCAACTATAGTGTTTGCTGAAAACAAAAATCTATATCGCATAAAACACAATTAACAGACACTTTCTTCTTTTAAAAAGATGTATTTTTTATTTTTAAAGGGAAGTTTGACATCTCAGCTAACTGAAACATGAAAAAAAATCATTATAAACTTTTTAAACGTATCAAAAAAAAAATCTCTGAAACCGCCTAACTAGTTTCTAGGATTTAAGGCTCGTTGCCGTTGACGCTTCGGTGCTGCTCCATTCGGCTTTTCCGCTGCATTTCGATGTGTTTGGTTCTAAGCCAGCAGTCTCTAGATAGAGAAGTCTGGCCTAAACTGAGAGACAGGTGCCTGCAAACAAAATGTTGCTTAGAAGCACAGAAAGTAACCGAAATATATCAAATGATACAGTTTATTCCAAAAAAACAATCTGCTGAAAGCTGAACTCTCACCTTGCCACTACCAGCATCCAGAGCAGGTCATCAGAAGAAACACTCTGTGGGTCATCCTTCCTCATATCTACAAAATCATCCTCAATAGACTGAACATATCAACTCCAATTAGATGCAGATATTAAAACACCTCCAAAATAGATCATATGGAAACTGTTTATCACCTTAGATACTTCATCTGAGATAGTGTAGTCAAGCAGACGAGCCACGCTCAGGAAGATCCTGAACTTATTGAGCTGTGAGGAGGCTAGTGGGTGGATGTGGACGCCGCTCAGATACTCCTGCATGTGGGAAGGAGCCACCTGTGGCTGCAGGTGGACTCGACAGTCAGACTGGGGAGAGAAAGAAAAACATTCAGACTTTTGATATTAATATATGGACATTTTGGAGCATCTGATGGTGCTGTTGGCATCCAGGTACTTCTAACCAGCCGTGGGAGTTGTTTACAGTTCATTCTACCCTTCACTCTGGGACTTAATACATTTCCGAGGCAGACGCCTTTCGCAGGATTGTTCCTCAGGCACACAGCTGCCGCCATGGCAACTCATTAGGGCAACATACAGGAATAGCACATGGCGCATTCCTCGGGCTGTTCGCAACAGAGCGAGAGCCTGGCCAAAGCCTCTCGCTGCTCAACCAATCGTAGCTCAGGTGACCTTGGTGACGCTGGTTGGAAACAACCTACAGTGGGTTTATCTCATAGAAACCTAAACCTGGTTGTGCTTTTGTGTGTGTGTGTGGGAGGTAGAGTGTACACTGCCTTGTCCCTCTTTGTCCTCACCGGCAGCAGTGAGCGGCCCTCTGACGTGATGAGCACGTTAATATTGCATGGGAATTCCATCTGGTGGTAGTTAAAGTCATAATCAACCTTCTGCCATGAGATCAGGTTCCCCAGGGCCGTAACGTTACGCACACCTACGACACAAAACCACAGACATGCTGCTTAGTGGCTGCAGTGTCAAACTGCAGGAGGTGAGGGGGTATACATTCCCCTCTGTCCTCTCAGTGTCGCACTCTTGTGGCCTCTCTGAGCCTCACCGTTGTCATCCAGCTGTCCAGGCTCCAGCTGGGTCTCATCCAAGAAGAGGGATGTATTTCTAGCCAGCTGCAAGACTCCGCTCACCAACCGGTTTGCAACGTAGTCCTTCTTAGGCACCAAATTAATCTGGTTCATGTTCTGCAGGCTCATGCCCAGATAGTGCGACTACAAGACAAAATAATTCCACATAAAGAAATTATAATACATAAATAATCATTACGTATGCAGCACTTTATAAAGAATGGAAGCATTAAAACAGAAGCAAACATTAGAAAAAAAAAACAACACAGTTTACAGTAAATGAAAATGAGTTTTAAGAAGAAATTGTACTTAAAAGATGGTTGTAATGATGCGAGCTTTGTGTACTCATGCAGCTTGTCCCAGTCAAAACTCAGCCCAAAAACGCCTGCTCACCCTAAGACCTGAGCCTCTGCCTTGAAACAGCTAACATGAACCTGTCTGAGGATCTCAAGCTGTGATATGAAATGTAATCAATAAAATCTTTAGATTTTAACTCACAGATGGCACCAACTGCTGGATGATCTGATAGAGTTGCTCTGTGTAGGAGGTCGCCACAGGACAGCCGCTCAGGTTTAAAGAGAATTTTCCCAAAGGGAGAACGTCTCGTCTGCTGTACCTGCAAACGAAAACAAGTCTCCTGTAGAAAATATAGAACAACACAAGCACAATACCCCCTCGTTAAAAAGTTGCTTAAAAATGCAGCTTACACATTCGAGATGAGATGAAAGAGGAGGTACTCTGCAGCAAGCGCGTCGCCCAGAAGGATATGGGTGAGGTAAGAGAGCAGCTCCGTCCTGACGGAGGGCATCTCACTCAGAGTAGATGATAAAACTGAGAAAACAAAAATATAGCAGTTTCCATGGTTACTACATTGATGCCCATTCTTTGAAAGCTTAGCAGATAAATCAAACTATTTTTGTTTGGTATATTTCAAACGCAGTTACCTTATTAGTTCTTTACACGTCAATTAAAGGCAAAAATTCAAATCTAGGTCATTAAAGAGTCAAAAGCAAATTTAAAGAAGCCTTTCACACAAACACAAATGCATGACACGCCGAACTCATACATCAACTAGTAGTCCGTCCTGTTTTCGCTCAAATATAAAATAACAAAACCTCCATTCTTTACTTTATGCAAATAACTCTTCTTCCTCTTCGAGTGCACCGTGCCATTTCAACCTGCCAATCTCTAACCTGTGTGAGTTTAACCAGGGATGGATGTAAAGGAGCTCAGGTCTTTTTCTAGAACTGTAATTAGTCTTTTAATAAAGCTTCACTAATGAAATATTGATCTAGAAAGTGTAAATTAGTTTCTGAAGAGAAACACTGATCGAATGTTCTTTAAAACAGAGACAATTAGCAAAAACTTTTCAAAAAAACGAAAAATTCGAGATGCCAGCAGAGACATGCTCACAGTTACAACAAAAAATGTCTGTTTTTTGTTTTCTTCTTGGTTTTAACAAAAGGTGATGAACTCACGTCTCAATCAGCAAAACACATCCAGTTAGTTTTACTTTTTTCTCTAAACACCAAGGGAGTTTTTTTTTTTGCACCAGCAGTTTTGCAGACAACTATTGATTTTCTCCGGCTGAAGCTCAAGCTAACAGCATGAGTTTAATAAAAGATTTACTCAGCTTCTAGGAACTTTCCTCAAAATGTAATGTTTTTTTGGTTTTGTTTGAAGTGTTTCTACTTGACTCATCTACTGTCAAACATGTGGAGGATTATTTTATGTCTGGCGTTGCTGCACAAATGGAGGACAACAGCAGACAGAATTCTATTTTAACTAGCATCTAAGTTTATTCTGTATTTGGCTCATAAAAAAAATCATAAATTTGTGGGAATATGATATCACAATGAAAACAATTTAATTCTATATATGAAAATTGATTGATGATTGATTTTGCAGTCAAATGCTAAAAAATTATCAGTGTTTTATCATAATTGATCAGACTCAAATGCTTTACTCTACAGATCACAAAACCTCAACGTGCATCAATGTGACAGTTGAATCATCAACTAGGAGGTAGTTCAAAAGTTTTTCATACTTGACAGATAAAAAAAAAAAAAAAAAAAATGAAGCCCCCATTTTTAACATTGTCGAAAAGGCTTAAAAGTTGTCTTTTGGAAACGTCCGGTTGCTCGCTTAAGGAACTGGAGGCATACACCCAGACCCAGCGAAATACAGAGAGGCCAGTTTGGTGTTCTTCACTGCGGCCAGGCTTTGTGACCCATTCCGGACTCCAGCTTTTGAGTGGCCAGGTTGGACACAGTGGGACTGAACTGGGACGCTGGTGTATAGGGGCAAAGGGGCATCCAGGTGTTTGCACTGCAGCACTTAAATTTCCCTCTGAGGATAAATAAAGTATATTCAATTCAATTCTGGACAGTGTATTTGATGATCAAGATGTTTAGACTTCCATCCAAAAATCATTTTCAATTTCTCATTTTCCAGATGGAAGTCGAAACATCTCAATCCTCAAATCCACAGTCCAGAAGACAACTTTCAAACCTTTTCTATGATGGATCACCCCTGGATGAATGAGGGATTAGACAGACTTCATCTTTAATATCCATAAAAACCCATTTGATGAATATTTTTGCCAAGATTTTCTAGTTTTCTATTAGTCTCTACCCCTCCAAGCACACATATCGATGTTTAATGGTGGAATATTTCTACTCCTCTGTGTCTGCTCACATGCACTGTTATCTTGTAAGCTTAAGCAGGGCAGCAGCGGATTGTTGTGCGACAGCGGCTTGGCGTAAAGCATGTGTAATCGAGGAACGAGTGAAGCCGGCGGTCTGTGGACCCTCTGCTCTTCTGCAGTCTCCATGCTCTCAGTAGGATCCAGAAACGGTGAAGAGGTGTCTCTGGAAAATCCAAAAACAAAGGATAAATAACAAAAACAAAGTGTGAAGTTACACTGAGGTGTGTTACTTACTTCTCATCAGCCAGGACGCTGAGAGCAGGACTAACAGAGAGGACCCCATAGACCTCCAAGGTGTCGTTCACTTTAAAGCTCTCCCAGTCCTCATACACCTGATAACAGCACACACCATGTCGCAAAAGCCTGATACTTGAAAATCCAGCAACAAATCCTGACCAACACAATTTGTGTACCTTAACCAAGCAGGATGGACCTTTCTCTCCTGGCAGCGGGAAGTTAAGATCGAGATGAGAAGCAGATGCCACCTGTGTGGAAGGGGCTTCTGTTTCCTGACGTTTACAGTCACCACTACCATGTTCAGACGGACTCTGAGGACCTGTGAGAATACACGCACAAAAAAAAGTCTTGAGATTGAATTTTGTGTGAGACATTTTCATTGAGGACTGGACCAATTTACTGCCGAGTGTGAACCGACTGGGATGGGAATCAGCGCCTCCAAATCCAAGACGATGGGTCTTGCCCAAAAAAGGGTGGAATGCCCGTCCAGGTCAAGGACAGCATCTTGCCCCAAGCAGAGGAGTTCAACTATCTCGGGGTCTTGTTCCCGAGTGGGGAAAGGTTGGAGCGGGAGATTGACAGACTGATCGATACGGCGTCTGCAATAATCAGAACGCTGCATCTGTCCGTTGTGGTGAAGAAAGAGCTGAGCTAAAACGCAAAGCTCTCATTTTACCAGTCGATCTACATTCCTAACTTCACCTACCTGGTGACTGAAAGAAGGAGATCGTGGATATAAGCGGACAAAATGAGCTTCCTATGCAGGATGGCTGGGCTCTCACTCAGAGATAGAGGGAGGAGCCTGAAATAAAGCAGTTGCTTTTCCAAATTGAGAGAAGCCAAATGGGGTGATTCAGGCATCTGGTTAGGCTGCCCCCCAAACACCTCGCTGGTGAGGCGTTTCGGGCATGTCCCACCAGGAGGAGAACCAGAGGAAGACCCCAGATCTGATGGAGAGACTATGTCACACAGCTAGACAGGGAACACCTTGGGATCCTCCCAGGTAAGCTGGAAGATGCAGCAAGGGTGGGAGAAGCCTGGGTTTCCCATTTAAGGTTGTTGTACCCACGACCCGGTTCTAGATAAGCAGAAGGTAACGGAACATTTTTATTGAATACACATACCTGCATGCTTCTGTGGTTGAGTATCCATGTCATCGTCATCATCTTCATAGCTTCGCTTCTGTCTGCTCGGCACATATGAGGTAGAGGGAACGTCTCTAGCTTGGTTAACACTGGCATACTTGTGCGGTGGAATTAAAGAAGTCCACTAGTAAACAATAGTATAACAATGATGCACATAAAATTATGTTAAGTTTAGTTAAGTTTAAGCACCCAGCCATATTTCAATGATAAGGATATCTCTTTGACCCATTTATTTTCGCCTGGGATTGGCACACAGTAAAAAGTCTGTCTCTCTGCAGTCACACTGTTCCCAGAATTAAAATTCACCTAACGGTAAATGTAGAAAAAGATCATTTTGGTTAAATTTATAGACATTTTTTCATTAGCTGAACATAAATTGACACACAGTGCTCACCACGTATTCTGTCACATCTTTGTATTTTCCACAGTGCAGCATCTAGAGGGTAAAGAAAAGGCAATGAATTTGAGAGATTTTCATATGCAAAGCAGCAGGTACAAAGCAAGGCTGTGCACAAGGAAATAGTTTTCTAGGAAGTACACACTTTTGCCTGAGTTGACGGATCGACTGTCTCATAAACTCCCATGAAGAACTCTGGATCATACATGTCTTGGATTAGACAGCGAAACTTCACCAAGCTGTTGGGTTTAAGGTAATGGAGAGGAACGTCGTTCAGAGAGGGAACCTGCATCCACAAAAAGAGAAAATGACCAAAGAGCTTATTGTGACAATAGAGATTGTTTTATTAATAATAAAGTTGACTTACCATGCTCTGAGCATCACTATCCTTCAGCTGATCCTTAAAAAAAGTAGTCATTTTCACCTCCCAGTTAGAGTTAGGATTATTTTGGGAAGCGGCTAGAAAGGAGAAACATTAAATTTAACAAAAAGAAAAGATACTGATGTATCAATAAGTACTAATACTGAAAGATCTGCTGACAAACTCTTCAGGTGACTGGAATTCAAATGCAATCTGTATTTATTTTGATACATAATGAGCATAAACTTGGATTATGCAATGAGCAATCTTTTAATATTTTTCTAGAGAAACCAGACACTACAAAACAAACTACAGATTGTAAAATAAAATCAAACAAATACAATCCATACAAAAACAGCACCAGATTCTATTTATTTTTTAATTACTTGATGCACTGATTTTGTTTTGAAGTTTTGTTTAGATTTTATTTCACTAAGGAATAATACAGAAGATGACACTATGTTTGCATGTAGTGTAATTTTTTTAAATTAATGACCATCTGAAGAGATCTTGAACAGTGACACTAAATCAACCCATTCATGTTAATGTAAAATATACCTGATTGACCCATTCAGACTGATTAAATTGATCGTTGACTTAAAAAGAATAAAAATCCCATTGATTGTCTTTATGTTATTGAATAGTGACATTACTGAATAATGATGTTTCAAGCTGATTAATTGAAATTAGAAATCTTGCATATAAAGTTGTATAAAAGCTTATCCTTTGGCGATTTTAATTAGTTTCCTCATTAAATATATATGATCGTTTGTAATTATTATCAACGGAAATTACCTTTGATTGCTGATCATTAAACAGAAACTACAATTGAAAAACAGTCCAGTCGCCTCTTCTTAACAGTTTAATTTTTTTTTTTTTAAAGAAAAGTCCAGATCGTATCATTTTAAGATCAATTTAGTCCATTTTTTCAGTGTTTTTAGTCAAACATATACTGGATCTGACAGAAAAATGACTTTTAAAGAGTTTAAATCCCACATGTGATGAAGCTGGTAGCTTTTTGCTAACTAGCTACTTTTACACGTTTAACGTTAAGCGGTACCGGTCTTTCTTACCGAACATCCCATCAATAACTCCCAAAGGATCGTTAATCCAATTTTGTGTGGAAGGCATCGTTGACCTCTGGCCAAAACAGAAAGAGTGAAAAACAGTAGATTACAGAAAAAAACTGAGAAGACCCACTATTTACTACTTTCTCCTTCATACAGGATCGCAGAAGTGAGGGCGGGAAAATGACGTCACTACTAGCGGTGGATGGTCGGTTTGTTTTTATCACGGGGATGTCCCGGATCAACTGCTCAAAATAAAAAAAAATAAAAAACTATAAAGTATTCTGCTATTATTTTATGTAACATTATCAGCACATAAAAAATACTATGTGAATTATTTTTCTCTTAATCTATAAAAAGTTAGGAAATAATTTTTTCAAGCAATTTGGTTTAAAAGCCTGTAGGTGGGGGTATTGAAAAAGAGCGCTTCTGTTTCAGGAAACTGCGTGTTTTGTGTAGATCTATAAAAAAATGTGATCAATCTTTCCACTGTTCAAAAGATGTGTAGATTTTCTATAGATCTTTAAATTTGACATGCGCAGTGACATCTCGGTGTTGAGACAGCTGAACGTGCCTACGTCATCTAGCTCCGGTTTTGCTACGTGTAATTTTAGGAGAAAATGGCAGATAGGAGAAATAATAATGTTCCCAATAGCGGTGCTAATTTATTGTTTAGCGACGCCCCGGAGTTTAATTTCAATTTGCCTTTCATGCCAGTGAGTCAGGCCTCTGGTCCGGCTGTGTTGTCAGGCGGTGAGTAGAAATAAAAACCTTTATAATGTGTTAAACATCAGTGAGGTCGTTAGCATGCTAAGCTAACAGTTAGCATCTGCTGCTGTCAGCTGTTATTGAGAATAATACAAGAAAAAAACAATACATTTAAACTATTTAAACTATTTTATTTAAACATCAATCATCTGGGTGGAGATATGCCTGGTCTAAATGAAACTTTTAAAGGCTCTGATTGATTACTCTGTGTCTGAAAGTAACTTAGATTAAACAATGATTACATTGTGTTTCTCCATAACTTCATTTTTCTTTCTCTGTTTAACAATTTCATGATCTTATTCATTTAAATGATCAATTATTTTACCATAGTTATGTAAATTGAATTACAAATAAAAATTCCAATCACAACAAGATTCAAACATATACCAGAATATAGACCAGGTTTGATAAGGTTTCTGGTAAAATTAATCATATGGGTCAAGGGAATAAAAATCAAATATGACCAAATGAAAATGACTGTTTTTAAATTGAGCAGGAGCTATTACATCTAAAAGCTCCACATAATGGACTAATGAGCATAACAAACATGTAGAGTTGGACTTGAGTCTGAGCATCATTGTAAAACAGCTGTAAAAGCAGCCTTTGACATTTAAAGATTAAATATCCAGACAGCTTCTGGAAAAATATCTCAACGCAATTATTGGTTTGAAAACTTAGAATGAGGTGCTCTGTCATCCGGAAGGAGTTTGGAGTAGAGCTTTTACCGCTCCGGGTTGAGAGAAGTCAGATGGGGTGGTTCAGGCATCTGGTTAGGACGCTTCCGAAAAGCCTCGCTGGGAGGAGACCCAGAGGCAGATCCCGTACTCACTGGGTAGACTATGTCTCACAGCTGCACAGGAAAGACTTACGGACCCCCCCCCTCCCCCTCCCGGGTTAGCTGGAGAATGCATTCGAATGGAGAGAAGCCTAGGTTTATTGTCAGAGGCTGTTGCCCCTGCAACCCGGCCCGGATAAGAGGAAGACAACGGAACGGTTTAAAAATTTTCATATTGATTAATTTTATTGTTAATTTTTCAGATGATTCCACTGATGTTGGAGAAGAGGACAGTTTTCTTGGTCAAACTTCTGGAGATGGACCTGCTGTTTCTTCCACATTTAGTTACTTTTCCAGCTCTGCAACCACCTCGGATCCATTTGCATCAATAGGTCAGTCGTCATGCCCACCACCAACATTCACTGGGGGCCCAACTACCACAGGATCTGCTTCTGTTCCCAGCAGCATCAGTATGTCTGCCCCACCAGCATCTACAGCCGCACATATGAATCCTGCTTCTTCAATGTATGGCAATGCAGTATACCAAAGTCCCATTGGACGTTACACTCCTCCACCAACCACAATGACGCCACCACCACCTCCTCAAACACAGATGCAGAGTCATAATCCATACCGACACACCCCGACCAGCAGCAGAGCCAGTCCGTACATTCCAGCTCCTGAAGTCTTGCCGTCAACACACACACCTCAGCAGAATCCTTATCCTTTCAGCTCCCCCTCACCAATGTTCCCTCCATCAGGCCCTACGTTTACAAAGGTAGGTAAACCTAGTTTTGAAATCTCTATTAGATTTATCAATCTTCACCAAAAAAAAAAGCAAAGAAAAAAAAAAAGCAAATGTATTTTTATATTTTTCTAGCCTCCTCCCACTCATGTTCAAGGGCCTCCACCTCAACCTCCAAATGCTGGAGCCATTGTTCCTGCAGGTCCCATGATGCCAATTAACTTCAATGTCTACGAACCAGTTCAGCATCACTGGTTTTGCTGTAAACAAGTGGAGTCAAAGAACGTCTGGCTTCCTTTCAGTATCATCGACTCCATTCAGCTTGAAGAAACGTTCAATTCAGGTATGGTAATGTTTGTTCAAAAATTGAAAAGCACACATACCTGTGTTTGTTTAAATTTATTTTTTCATTCTTTGTAGTCCAGCCAGATCCAGAGAATGTGATTGTCCGCACAGACGGGGGGCGGTATGATGTGCAACTCTATGACCGTGTGCGCACTGCAGTGTACTGGGAAGAGGAGCCTACTGAAGTACGCCGTTGCTCCTGGTTCTACAAAGGAGACACAGATAGTCGCTTCGTTCCATACTCTGAGGAGTTTAGTGACAAACTAGAGGTTGGTTCTGTCAAAGAGAGTTGCCTCTTATGCCCATGAAATCTTTGTCCGTTTAAGACAATCTAAATACATAATGCTGTAGTAACACTGTAAATGTACCAATCCCAGGCAGAGTACAAGAAAGCTGTCTCCACCAACCAGTGGCATCGCAGACTTGAATTCCCATCAGGAGAAACTATTGTCATGCACAATCCAAAAGTAAGCTGAGGTCTCACAAATAATCTGTTCATTAGAAAAAAATAGCAGCTTTCCTCTAGTTTATTAGAGGTTAAAATTGTTCTGTGTGCTTGTTTAGGTCATAGTGCAGTTTCAGCCCTCCTCAATGCCAGATGAGTGGGGCACAACCCAGGATGGGCAGACCAGACCCAGGGTGGTGAAAAGAGGGATCGATGATGACCATGATGAAGTGCCAGATGGTAGTGGATTCTTTCTTTGTCAACATGCCGTATTATTCCAAATAGAAGCATGCTTTCTAATAGAAGCACACCTCTGCTTTATCCTGAATCTTGAATACAGCAAAGCTTAGTCCGATAAAAATAGGATTTCCATATGCAACTTTAGCTCAAGTCTGACATGTCCGTGTTCTTTGAAATCGTTTTAAATAGGTCATGCTGCTCTCACAGGAAGTGCTACCAGGCATGTGCAGCTTGTGCTGGTACCAGTACCATACTGAGCCAAATTTTTTTGTCCCGCAGATTTTCTTTTTTTTGCAAATAACTTATTTATAGATAGAGAAATAAAAGTTTATTAATCTCCCGCAGGAGAAATTCCAGTGTCCAGCAGCAACAGAAATCACACAAACTGTACATACAAAATAAATAGACGAGCAACCCATCAGTGTGGCTGTGCATCCGTGTGTATTGGGAATAATACGGTATTTTTTTCCAAAAATACCTTTGGCTTTTAACTGGTTCAGTCCTGATTGTAATGTGTATGTTTAATGTTAAATTTGATCATGTTTTTATGTGATTGTAGGTGAGCTTGCCACTGTGGATCATCTTGTATTTATGGTCCATGGGATCGGTCCCGTTTGCGACTTGAGATTTAGAAGCATGATTGAATGTGGTGAGTAATACAGATTTTTCTTTGAGGGCTGTTATCATGAAAGCGGGAGTATAAAGAAAATGTTTTGTGCTTTCAGTGGATGACTTCCGTAACGTGTCTCTGAAGCTGCTGCACAGTCACTTTAGGAAATCGCTAGATGAGCAAGCCATCAGCAGGGTTGAGTTTCTGCCAGTTCAGTGGCATACAGCTTTACATGGAGATGCCACAGGAGTGGACAGGTAAGGGCATTTAGTAACTCAAGTTTAGTCCCTAAAATACACTCACATTGCAAGGATGGTAAAAAAAAAAAAAAACCCACCAAAATGCAAGCTTATCAAATACTATTCGCTCAAAGTATTAATGAAAGCTGTTAAAGGAAAAAAAAAACACCAATGGTTTTATAGTTTGTCTTGTATGTCAAAAGACTATGTAATTTTGGAAATAAAACCGAACTTAACTTTGTATTTTATGTAGTTAAAAAATCCTGGAGATAGTAAAACTAAAAACACACCTACTGCTTATGTCTAGATCTCAGTGATTAGTTGGAGCAAACTTTTGTTTTGAGTCTATTTCTGGAAGGATAACAACATCTGTGTTTCACCGCGGTGACTAAAGCAGCCCCGTGTGTGTGATCCAGGCCAAAATAAACTTTAGTCAGAGATTCTCGTAAAATGAAGTGAATCATCACTCAGACTTTGTCTCAGGAATGTCTGTGGGGGATTCTATTTATGTTGAAACTGCATCAACTACTATAAAAATCCAAAGAGGCTGAAGAAACAACAGTTGATTTCTTCACCTTAAATAAATGAAAGAAGAGTTACAGAGGTTGTTAAAATGTCTTGAAAAATAATTAAAAATAAAGTTCTGGTTGTTTTAATTCAAATAGTTAGTCGTAATTGTATCCATTATTATTTTGTCTTTGTTTTTATATCAAGAAAAGAAAGTCGCTCCATTTTCTGCACAAATGCAGTGTGATGGGATTGGACTAACTGTTTCACTTTTTAGAATGAAAACAAAACAAAAATGAGACTAAAACAGAAAAAGAAGAGATGTAATTGTGCAAGAAAGACTTTTTGGTGGTGCAGTAGTTGGCACGGTGGCCTCACAGCAAGAAGCACAGGGTTCTAGACCCGGAGTAGGATGAGGCTTTAAACACTGGTCTTTCTGTGTGGAGTTAGCGTGTTCTCCCTGTGTCTGCGTGGGTTTTCTCCGGATACCCCTGTTCCAAAAGCAGGAGTTTTAATCTAATTGGCCACTATCAAATTGCCCCGAGAAATGAGTGTGTGTGTGTGTGGCCCCGCAACATACTGGCAATCTTTTTGGGGTGTATCTTGCCTCTCGCTTGAGCCGGAATAGGCTTTTACATCCCTTTGTCTTTCTTTGAAATCTTTTTCTTAAACCATTTACTGAAAAATTAGACAAAAAATAGCCATTCATCAGACTTTTTTTTTAAATTCCTGATACTTTGAGCTCATTTGTAATGATCCAGTCATATAATCTCAATATTGATTTTTCTACTATACTCATCTTCTCATTGCTGTGTGTACATTAATCTTTCACCGTAAAAAAATGTCTTGGCTCCTTTTCCTGCACACATAAGGAAATGCCTGTTTACAGCTGAAGTATCAAATATGAGAGTTGTGAAACGATCCGGTCAATCTGCCGCTGGTGTCAGCAATAATCCAGACTTATTTGTTTGTGGTTTCCTTTCAGGAGGATAAAGAAGATCACTTTACCCAGCACTGGACGTTTGCGTCACTTTACAAATGAGACCCTGTTGGATGTGCTTTTCTACAACAGTCCAACATACTGCCAGACCATCATGGACACGGTCGCTTTGGAGATGAACAGACTTTATGCTTTATTTATGAAAAGAAACCCAGATTACAGAGGAGGCGTGTCAGTAGCTGGACACAGCTTGGGTATAAAACATGTTTATTAACTACAAAAGTACTCATTTATTTTATTGTTTTTATTCCTAATTGTTTCTTTTTTTATTCACTCACAGGCTCACTGATTCTTTTCGATCTGCTTTCCAACCAGAAGACTGTCTCTCCGGCACTCGTCATACCAACCATACCCACTGCTAATGGAAATGGCCAACAGGTCACGCAGAAGCTAATTAGAAATTACTTAAATACACCGTCATAATTAACTCGCCGTCAGCTACCAAATAAATACACAGCTTAATTTAATTAAATAAAGATGGAGGATTTAATTTCCCAATAAGTATGTGTTTATTGTGTTAACTGACACAATAGACTAGCAAAAAAAATACTACGTCTGACTAATTGAATCACTTTGAAAAGCAGTGAAATATTGTAGTGTTTTTGATGGAGAAAATAATTAATCCAATCTTTGTAATTTTTCTCTTTCAGGCTTCCATCCCTGTCACACAGGGGAACCACACAGTAACTCCTCCACCTATGGAGGAGCAACCAACAGAGGAGGATGAGGAGTTAGAGGATCTCTCTGCTGTTCTGCAACATTTAGGCCTGTCAGAGTACAAGAGCACATTTGATGAAGAAAAAATTGACAATGAGTCTTTTGTACGAATAATAATGAATCCTTTTCTGTAGAATTTCTTTTTTCTAAATGTACAAATCTATAAAATGTGTTTTATTTTCACACTTATTTCCAGCTGATGTGCACCATGGAGGATCTGAAGGAGATGGGAATCCCACTGGGTCCCAGAAAAAAGATCAGCAAGTTTGTTAAAGAGCGAGTCAACCGACAGGTAAGTTTTTCTCTTTCATCACTCCTTATTCACCATTCCTTTTATTTATTCTGGGATGTTTCTATATGTGAAGGCTGCACGTCAGGCTGCTAAGGAAAAGAAAAGCCAAGTGAAAGAGGAGAGTCAGGTTGTGGCTCCTGTTGCAGCTGAAGTTGTTGCTGATGCCACCACAAAGCTTCCAGCTGGAAACACCATCTCATCGGTTCATGTTGACTACAACTGCTTTGAAGTTGGAACCGGACAGGTACAAAGAACTGATGGAAACACATAAGCTAAAAAAAATGGCATAAAATAACTTGCGCACATGAACGCTGTACTGCACATTAATTCTTTAGAGTGTAGCGTCCAAAAGTGGTCGCACTAGTTGTCGGGCAAAACCTCCGAAAGCATCCGTAGGAACTCGCGTTAGAAAATCAGATTGTGCAAAATCATCCATTTTTCTGTTTGTTTGAAAGCACCTGTTCAGAGTAAAAAAGGTAAAAAATGTGTGCCCGTTAAAGGGCTAAACACGTTGAAGTACTCATGCTACCAATGGAGTCATCTTTAAAATGGCAAAAGGGTGCAAAAAAGGCATTTATCAAATCTGAAATTACTGTGTTGTTTCGTCTTCTGAACCACTTATCCCTAACGGGGGTCACAGGCTGTTTTTTCACAATTTTTTTTTTTTTTTTTATAAAAAGTGGCATTTAAAAGAAATGCATAAGAAATGTGTTAAACAACATACAACAGTGTAAAAAGTGGCATTTAATGACTGCAGTAAAAAGAAAAAGCATTTAGTCTCTTCTGCATGCACAATATTTAGAAAACAAACTTGCATTTAAGAACAGTTGAAATATTAATATATTGTCAGTTAAAATAAAATCTTTCCATTTTAAGGACCTCAGGTCGTTTGTAAAAAAACTCTAGTAATTAAGTTACCGTATTTTCCGCCCTATAAGGCGCACTGCATTATAAGGCGCACCTTCAATAAATGACTATTTTTAAAACTTTTTCCATATATAAGACGCACCGCATTATAAGGCGCTACAGTAAAGGCTGTTCAACTTTGTCCTCTAACTGTGGCCATCTCGCTGTGTTCCACGGAAACTCTGTTTAGTCTTGTTTATTTGGCGCAGCGCATCCTCTTGCTTCCTCCACTTCCTCACCGTTGATTCATTGATGTTAAACTCTGTCGCTGCGGCCAGGGGTACGATCTTAAGCCCGACCCAAAATTCGGGTCGGATCGGGCCTAAAAATGTCAATCATTACGTCGGGTCGGGCTTCTCTCTCGCTGACTTTTTTTCTTTTTTTAAATAAATATATGCTTATAAAATGTAAACTAAAACGAGGTGTGGGTACTAAACTAAGGAATACTTGTTATAAAATTAATAATTTGGATAAAACAGAGAAGTAATGTTTAACTACTAAACAGGATCCGCAGAGCCAGCTCATGCTCTGCGCACGTGAACGCCTCCTCTTAATTTGATAATCCTCCCCTGCGCACGTCTTTATTTTATTTATTTTGAACTGATATCCCCATATGAAGGAGTAAGAAGTTAAGGATAAACTGAAGGCAGGAGAACTGAAAAGACAAACACGCAGCGGTAAGAGCGCGGTGTGCAAACAGCTTCAATTTTATTATTCAAAATGCTACAGAAACTTGCGTTGGCTTCGCTGGATGTAGTCAATGTGGCGCATTGCTTTCATACGACACCAAAAAGACTGGCACCTCGACGCTGAGCAGGTATTTAAACAGCTGAACTGGCAAAAGGGATGATCGCTATTTTATCATGTTTCAAAGACCGTCTCTCTTCTTCGCGCTAAGCAGGCCATCACAGACAAGTGTGTTAGGGGTCTGATAGAGGGATTTTTTTTTTTTTTATTAAAAAAGCGTGTTCTTGAAAATGTTCCAATTTATACATTTTTATAAATAATATAATTTTTTTTACCGCGAGCCCACGGGCCCTTTACGCAAACACACAAATGGAAATGAGATGCCCTTTCATGTATCCCATTATGCACCGCGCACCACTTCTTCTACGGGGGAAATGGAGTCCGGGGCTGCTCACCGCTGTTGCAACACCTGTTGTAGCCCAATATTAATCCATATATAAGGCGCTCCGGGTTAAAAGGCGCACCGTGGACTTTAGAGAAAATTTAAGGTTTTTAGGTGCGCCTTATAGTGCGGAAAATACGGTACTTTTTGCCGCATTTTAGTCACTGTTGGGAGAGTGTTGAAATGAGAATAGAGTTTAGATGTAATTTGAAAAGTAACTATTAGAGTATTATATTATTATAGTACATCAAACTATGGCTTAGGATTCCTTGTAAAATGAATGATAAACTAGTAAAGTGTGGCACTTATTACAGGTATAATACTATATCAGATAACTGCTCTGTGTAAGAATCTTTAAACAAAGCAGTTCAATTTGGTTTCAAACTTAAAGCATTTCAGTTTGCAATGAGATCAAACTCACCTCGAGAGCAAAATATTTCTTTTGTAGGGCCTGCTGTTTGAAAAGACCCATTGTATATAAAACATGACCATTGAGTCTGTTATGAGGTCAAACCCACCCCTAGATCAGACATTCATTTTTTATATTATGATTATAATAAATATTCTATTAATTCATCTTCAATTGAATAAATGCTACAAGTTATTCAATCATTTATTGCTTCCTTAGCCATCCAAAAAATGATGTGCACCCTGTTTCGAAATGAGATCTGGTTATTTAGATTGTGCATTGCTCCACAGGTATCAGTGGTTTACCACTCTCTGGACTTTGAACCGGTGAATTTCTTTGCCCTGGGTTCTCCTATTGGGATGTTTCTGACCGTCAGAGGACTGGAGAAGATTGAAGAGACGTACCAGCTGCCCACATGCAAAGGATTCTTCAACATCTACCATCCAGTATGCAGCCCCTTGTTAAACTTTGAATTCCCAGAAACCAGTCTGTAGGTTATGACTTTTGACCTGTTTAAATGAATTGTGATGAGGCTGTTTGTGTGTTTTTAGTTGGACCCGGTGGCGTACAGGATTGAGCCAATGATTATGCCAGATTTGGACCTCAAGCCAGTTTTAATCCCGCATTACAAAGGAAGGAAAAGGCTTCACCTTGGTATGATACAGATTATCTTTTATAAGAGGACTAGGTTATTGTTTTAAATATAAATGAGGAGGAAATTAAGCTTTAAAAGTACTGATAAGAAAAATTAAGTCTTTTTGGGGAAATCCTAAATTAAATATCTTAAGTACTGACAATCACAAAGCTCTGGATCACCTCCAGGCTTTAATCAGAATTCTTGATTAAATCTCAATATGACCTGAACAACAAATACAAGTAAGCTTCTTTTGTAGCCATTTTACCTTTTTGTTACCAGAGTTGTGTCACACTGTATGAAAAAGCAGCTTACTTTCTTTGTGTTTCAGAGCTGAAAGAGAGTCTCTCTCGGATGGGCTCTGACCTGAAGCAGGGTTTCATCAGCTCCCTGAGGAGTGCTTGGCAGACGCTCAATGAGTTTGCTCGGGCTCACACCTCATCTGCTCTTCAGGCTGAGTTGGCCATTGTAGCCAATCAGATAGAAGAGGAAGAAAAGCAGGTCCAGCAAGGTGAGTTTGCCTGAGCTGACATCCGTTTGGTCGTCATGGTAACCAATACTTTGCTGCTGTTGTTGCAGGCCATAAAATCCCAGAAAGCCCTGAGCCGCAGAGGGAAGAAGAGCCGCAAGTCAAGATCGGGATGCTGAATGGAGGGAATCGGATCGACTACGTTCTGCAGGAGAAGCCGATCGAGAGTTTTAATGAATATTTGTTTGCTCTCCAGAGTCATCTCTGTTACTGGTACATAAGCTTTGGTGACATTTTCAGTCGGAGCCGGTCAACAGTCAGCCTTTTTATTAACAAAACAAAGAACTTGTTAATAACAAGTTTCAGTTCAGTGCTCTAAAAACCAGAAGTGTTATTTATATTTTAGTTTATGGGTCATGTTTAGTTTCGACTGGATAAAACCAGCTAAGTAACTCTTCAATGAGTTGATAAATTTAGAAATTTTTGCATTACTCTTACAAATTTAGTACAAGTATTTTTACTTGAAACATTCAGGCAAGTCAAATTTCTTGGGCATAAAAAAAAAGAACAATTTTAATCATTTGTATCTGACAAAGTTATCAACATTTGTTTCATTACAGTAAATAAATATACCTGAAAATATTACATTTAAATATTTTGATTAAATTAAGAAATCTTGTGTATTGAGACATATTTTTATAGAACATACTTTAACGTACATTTTAGTTTATTATTTTATTTTTTAAAGTAATAGTAATACAGATGGTCGTGTCCAGATAAAATAATAAGTGGAGCAGTACAGACATTTTAAAAAGCATCAGGATGTTTTCCGTGTCGGTTGCCAATTTTATTTAAATTGCATAAACTTTACTTCATAATCAAACGTCACACTGTTAAAGCGGAAAAATCAATTATAAAATGAAATGTTTATGGTGTAATATATGGTGTGATTTATATTGGGTCGTTCATTTTTGCTGACTTTGACTTCTGTTTCTCAGGCAATCTGAAGATACGACTCTGCTGATTTTGAAAGAAATCTACAAGAATTCAGGAATTCATCCTGAACAAGTGGCTCATTAAAACACTGAACACAGGCCTGTCTGAATCTTTCTTACTTGGTTTATTTTACATCTGTTATCAAACTTTTATTTTGATTTTTCTATCATTTTCCTTTTATTTTTATTGTAGATTAATGTATACAAATATTTGCTCCATTTGTCTTATACATCAATGAATTAGATTAAGAAGCACTCGATGTTTGAGACAATTTTATAGCATAAATCATAGAAACGATTTAGTTTCTGAAATGTGTGACCTCATCCACGGCTGGAATAAAACGGGAACAAACAGTTCTGTACGGTTTATTTTATGGGCAAAATGTCACAATAAATCACCACCATGTTTGAGTTGGTTTGGCTTTTTCAGGTGAACATGTGTGTATTGCTGAGAGGAAGACACGTTTCTTCAAAGACTATCTACAAAAAGCCAGAGTGTTAGCAAAAACATTGATTATAAAAGACTGACTGTATAAGATGTAATGCAGGAAGTGAAGAGGAATAAATCACCTGCTTTATTGATGCATGTTGGAACCTTTTCCCCTCCGAACTGTGAAGAATATGTAACATCTGCTTCCACCAGTTTTCACAAACACCTCAAACATTTACAAAAATGATGTAACACAGTAATCCATCCCTCAAAAAAATATATCCAACTCTGATTAAACAAAGATATATTTATAAGTATTTACACGACTGACGTAACATTATTTCAGTCTGAAATTTGTTTTCCTTAAACACTGTAAACCCACCATGAGTACAAGCTTTTCAAACACTAGAAACCAAAACTCAAAAATACTGAAAATGGTCCCTTTTTTTTTCTCGCCTAACTTTGCAGCCAGTTTAAAGCCAGATCACCCAATTTATAAACCACGAAATGAATTAATCTAAGGACGTTCAATCAATTCAGAGTGTGGAATTTCTGACTGTTACAGATTTCCTCCCACCCTCCAAAAACATGCATGTTAAGTTGACTGGCCGCTACAAAATTGCCTGTAGGAATGGGTGTGTGTCACCCTGCAACAGGCTGGCAACCTGTTCGGGGTATACCCCGTCTCTCGCCTAAAATCAGCTGAAATAGGCTCTAGATACGCAGTTCAGAAGAGGAAACAAAACATTTAAGAGGCTTTTCTGTTTTTTTGTAACACTTTCCTAAATACTGCACTTAATTTGGGTCGGGTCCACTGGCTGAGTTCACATTCAGATTAGTGAGTGAGTTTCCAAAGAGGTCCGTTTTTCACATGTTAGTAACTACATGCTTTTATAATCAGATGTAAAAATGTAGCATAAATACCAACCTCACTGCTGTTACACGTTAGATATTGCTAGTTTGACCATTTGGACTGTAAATTTCTCCCATCCCTCAATGTTCATTTTTGTACATTCATTTGTCTGCATCTGTGCAGTGAAACGCAGAAGAATAAGAGTAAACGCATCTTTTACTGAAATGTCTCGACATGACCACCTCTCAGTGTTCCTTCAGGAATGACTTTGTTCAATCTGCTGGTTTGCTCTGAGTCTTAAAGGCCTGTTTACGTAGGTGAGTCTCAATCTCTTCCCTGAAGACAAGCATGCCTAAGTAAGGGTGGGAGGCCTCGTTCATGGCTTTGGACTGGATGCACATGCGGTACTGATCAGGCGCCAGCTCATCTGCACATTGCTTCTCATGCCAAAGGTGGAAGAGACCAGACACAGGAGTCCGAATCACAATCATCTCACTTCGAAGATACTTCCTGTAGAGGTGAACGTCTTCCCCGCCCCATCCTTTCACTTCAAGATCAAAACCACCTGATGGTTAAACAAGAAAACATTAAAAGGATGTTAAATCATTCATTTATTTTGTATTTTTATAATGACATAGTGAAGGATTTATTTAAAATTTGCACTTATAGTCCTCCAAAGTTTAAAAGATAATAATCCGAGGTGTTCAATGCTCACCGATGTTCAGGAAATCCGAGCGATACTGACACGTCATCCCAAATCCAAAATCCCTCCAGAATCCTGTGTCCTTTTTATGAATCTGTTAATCATTCAAATTTAGCTCTGGATTGTTTATCAACAATTTAAAGTCTATATTACATAATGATGTTTGATTTTTTTTTTTTAAATGTCTCAAATTTCTTACCAGCTGTTGTTCGATAGATGGAGCCAGCTCCATGTTTCCATAAACTATGGCAGGATTGTACAGACTGAAGACCACCGGGTAGAAGACTTTCTTATCTTTAAAAAGAATAAAACATTAAATATCAGATTATGATTGAACTCTGTCTGAAATCAGAATCTCATTATAAAACCTAAAGTGTGAGACATACTGGGAGCAGAGTGGAGACGGCAGGTGTTGAGGAAGTCCAGTGTAAAATGAATGTCCACATCACAGAAAAACATCAAAACGTTGCCTTTTTTCCATGCGTGGGCTCCGATGTCCAGACCTCGGCCACGGGAGAACTCCTCTTCTACCGGGATCAGAGTGTAATTGGAGAAGTTCTCCTCCCTGCAATACATTACATCTGGGTCAATAAATTTAAAAGTGAGAAAAAATTTGAATGGGTAGAGACAAAAGAGGACAAACCGAGACATTTTCTCTAAAGAGGTCTCCACTTCCTGTAGACCTTCCTGTCCAAAGTAAACCACTGTGAGATAAACTTGTTTGTCCTGCTTTATGCACACTTCCCTATAAAAGATAGAGGGATTTAATTAGTATCTTCTAACTCAATCATAACAGAAACTGGAAAATCTGGAAGGAGCGTGCCGGGTCGTGTTTTGGACGTCCTCACCTGAAGTTTTGTAAGAACTGTGAGAAAGTGTCGACTCTGCCCGCCAGCGGAACGATGATATTGATTATCATTCCTGATGTCTCCACAGATGTGCTCCTGACTTTCATTATAGGACCAAAAGGTCTGAAGAGTGTGACGTGGCGGAAGCTACTGGACTCCTCTTTGGCAAAGAAGAGTTCATAAAGTGTCCCTTTGTCTCGCTCTGTCCGGTACAGCCCTGCCGAGGAGAGAATAGTCAGTGAGTGTGGAGAAGCTTCTGAAATGATGGGTTTGTGGTGTGAAGATGTGTGTCAAACCTTCTGTGAAATGGACTTCTGTGTAGCTTTGTCTCTGCATAGGAGTGTCATCCTCCACACCGTCCTCTTCATCAGGGTTGTTGATGATATCCAGAGCAGCTTCAAGAACCTCCACCAGCTCATCTCTGCGGTCTTTTCGGACTGGCTTCTCTTCGGGGTGCCGCGTTAAGCCCATCTCCAGCTGGTACACTTTAGATGAGGTGAAACTCTCAAAAGGTACGAGAGCGTACTCGTTTGGCAGCCGAGCTCCGGTGTTGACCTCAGCTTTATCGATTTGAGAGTGCAGGTATTCCAAAAGATCTCCAGGCTCTTGATCTTTGTTATCTCCCAGACCCTGAACACCTGGAGGCTCCTTCTTGTCCTGCAGGAGCTTTAGCTTTTCGCTCATTTCCTGGAGCTCCTGCTTGAGCTGGGCAATCTGCCGTTTTAGACTGGAAGCCCGGTTCAGGTGTCTCTCCTCCTGTTCCTGCAGCAGAGCCTGGTAGTATTCCTTCCCATAGGTCTCTCCCGCAAGGCCAGGCAGTACCATGCTGACGTCTGCTGGAGGTGTGCATTCCAGCAGATAAGCAAACAGCAGCAACACCAGCAGCAAGAAGAGCCCCAGGAAGAGCCAACGGACCCGACCCTGGAATGGCAACCCCCGCCTGGGCATCCCGTCCTTATAAAACCTAATGCTGGCAAGTCTACATTTCCATTTTCCTCCGCTTACAACACATGTCTGTAGACATTTTTTCCATGTCTTTATCTGCTTTAAGTCATTTTTAAAGACAGGATTTCCCTTTTGGCTCCAGCCAGTTCATAAGATGCCTTTGTTCTTGTTCTTGTCCATGCAGGGATCACCTGGACAAAAGAAAATAATTTCAATAATAAAAAGCCATACATGTGTTAAAAAACACACTTTACATACAGTATAACTACAAACACAGAAAAAACTCGTCAGGATTTTATTTTAACACAATAAAATTGTAATGTCTTGTGAGTAACAAACCTCTCATTTCCAGTTTTATTTTCTTGTCATCATGCACAAATTTAATACCAACCTTTACAGGATACTGATCATTTAAAGCTTTAGTTTATAAATAAAATTTAGCAATGCTTGGTGAGCTAGCACATCGTGGTTTTGGTATTAAACAACAGCACAGATGAAACCTGCATGAGCTTTTATTTTGAATCATTTACAGTCAACTTCCGGTCCTCGTGCCTCACCTTTCAGAATAAATTTTTTTATCAACAGTAGACACACTCAAAATTTAAGTTTTTTTTTTCTATACCTGTTTTAAGGAGGTCTTCACTTTTTTTAGACTAATTATGTTTATGGTCACCAGCTGTGGGTGGTCACAGAAAGAATGAGGTTGCAGATACAAGTGGCCAAAATGAGCTTCCTCCACAGGATGGCTGGGCTCTCACTCAAAGATAGAGTGAGAAGCTCTGTCCTCCGGGAGGAACTCAGAGTAGAGCTGTTGCTTTTCTGGGTTGTGAGAAATCAAATGGGGTGGTTCGGGCATCTGGTTAGGATACCCCACTGAACACCTCGCCTCACTGGTCAGGTATTTCGGACACGTCCCACCAAAAGAAGACCCAGAAGTAGACCTCGGACCTGCTGGACAGACTATGTCTCACAGCTAGACAGGAAACACCTCGGGATCCTCCAGGGTGAGCTGGAGTATGCAGTCGGGGAAAGAGAAGCCTGGGCTTCCCATCTTAGGCTTTTGCCCCTTGACCCGGCCCTGGATAAGCGGAAGACGACGGAACATCCACCAGAGCACTACTGATGGTTGGGTGGATGTTAGGAGGTTTTAAGCTGTCAACCAATAGATTAAGTCATTATTAAACTAAACTTTATCTGTAAAACCCAATATTACAACACCGCTGTCGCAACATAATTCACATATGAAATTTGAACAAAAATATATATATTAAAAAATAGAGCTGTCTAAACTAAACATACTCAGGGCATTCCTGCCTTTGGATCCTCATCAGAAATGAAAAACTTTTTTTAAAATTCTACCACCATCTCTAGTTTAATTTTCACTATTAATTTGATATAATCAAAGTCAATAATATGTGCTTTTTTTTTTCAATTTAACATGAAAGTTAGTGATAAGAGAATTTGTGATTTTACAGCTTAAAGAAAAATAATAAAATTTTATTTTGAAAATTCAAACCCGGAAGTTTTGTATTTCCATTGTTAGGTTGTCTCTCCACTAGGTTTTGCTCTGCTTATTTGTAGCAGATAAAGGTTTATTAAAATATAAGAAAACTTTAAAACGATCTTACTCACCTTTTATTATTATGTTTCATTCTTGTGTCGGTTGACAGTTAAAGAATTCACATAAAGACAGCACCAGTAAGACAGCTTCGGCAACTAAACGCCACGGAGCAGCAGAGAGAAAAGAGGAGGCAGACTGCTTCCGGTGAAAAAGTAACCAATCAGAGCTTTATTTCAGAGTGACGTAGATGTTTCAGATTCACACAGACTGGAGGTAGTTTTTTTTTTTTTTTTTTTTTTACAATAAAATAAAATAAAAGACCTTGCAAACGAAGGAGAATATTTTTTCATCTCTGAAGAGAAAGAAAAACTGAAAAAAAAAAAAAAACAATTCTAAAGTAGCCAATCATAATTCATGCTTTAAAGTTTAAAGTTCCAAACTTTAATGCATACATTTTATATAAAAACTTTAATATAAAGTGTGATATACTTTACATAAAAATAATGCAAGCATAAATTCATGCATTAATTAATCCATAAATTAATTTTACATAAAGTACTTAAATATAAAGTTTAACGAATTAATGCACGCATCATTTTTATATAAATGCATAAATTAACTAAACATAATAAATACAAAACCCTTATATAAAAGTTGTATATTCTTCTATATAAAATCAGCATAATTTTCTAAATCAAGCTAAATGCTATACTAATAACTAATACAGAATTTTACTTTACGTCTTATATAGTAAAATAACTATAAAATGTATATTTTTTTCAATTTGTTATTTTATTGAATGAATTAAGATAATTTTTTTTGGTAAAATAAATGGTTGCATTTAGTGATGTAAATAAAAGTAAGGCCTGGCTGGGATGAATTGCATAAATCAAACTTCTCATCTGTTATTTTTCTCAGTAAATCAGGAAATGTGTTCCAGTCGCTCTATTTTTAGTCACATTTTTAACCATTTATTTATATTTATTCCTTTTAAATGTGATAGGTATCTGGATGATATCCCAACAAACATCCTCTGATTCATCACTGTGGTTTCATAATAAGGTACATCATTTAGAAAATGTTTTTCTTTAAACTCTGAGTCAAATAATGTTCTTTTATCCCAGCAAAGTGTGTCCTGAGTTAAAAAGAGAAAGTGTGTCACAGTAGAAATCAGATCGAAGACATATGTTCAGGTTGTTTTCAGACGAATAAGTAAACGCATTCTCTTTTTGTCAAGTATTAAAATTAGGTAAGCATAAGTTTTTGATTTTTTTCCATTGTAAGTATTATGCTATTGTAAAAATTTCAGAAGGAAAGTGTAAAACAAACGCAAACTGATCCAAACTTTTAATTTCCAGTGTTATGTTTTTAATCTGTTGCATCATTTTGGAAAAACTTTAGTGAGTTATTGTTTGGATCATCTCTTTAAAATTCCCCTGAGTTCAGATCAGTGTGAGGTCTGAACTTTCATTAAATTCCTCTGTGGTCTCAACTGCGTTCTGCTTGGCAATTTTGTTGTGAATTTGCAGATGTTGCTTGGATACCAGTGTTCTGATCCAAATGTAGCTTAACTGCTTCCTATTTCATAACTTTTAGAATACTTGGTACTTAATTCTTGGAGAACAGAGAGATCCAGCAGGAGGCCACAAAGAAACAGCGAAAAACTCAGTCTGCCACTGCTCCCCCCATGACTCATAGCACCTACTGCATCTCATTTGCAGCAAGTGTGGTAGGAGCTGCAGCTCCTACTTATCCTACAGATAAGTAGTCAGGTGAAGACTCCATTGTCTCTAGAGACAGAAGGATACCAACGGGGTACTAAAAAACCTGGTAGTTTGAAGCTGGAAAACCTTTAAAAACCTGCTGGACAGCTCATTAGAACTAACATCTCTGTTTTAGAGAAAGTGTTTCCTGGCATACAACATTACCAACTCAACAGACCTTTGAAAAATTCAAACTGCCTTTTAGTTTTACTGTACTATATTTATCCCTCAATGGGGAAATTATTTTTTGCTGCATTGTACTGCAGCAGACAACCACGACAGCACCAATGGTAGGAGCAACTAGGGGGTTAGGTGTCTGCTCTAGGGACACTTAGGCATGGGCCTAGTGGGAATCAAATTGGCTTCTCCTGACACATTCTACCACTGATTCAACGCCTCCTCCTTATTTGCCCTAGCCACACATGTGAAGAATGAGAAAAAAACAGAAAGAAAAAAATATACCAAACGATATGACAGTAGTTAAGATCAGTCTCATTTGTAATAGCAGGAACGGCTGTAAAAAAAAAAAAAAAATCTTGGTCAAACTGGAAATTGATTCATCCTGACTTGGACTACAACAAACCAGAGCTCTGCTATATTTTTTTTATCCATGTGATTGTGATCGACAGTTAACATAAAATATTAAATATAATTAGTTAATTCCGCTGTCGTTAAAACATAAAAAAATGGTAACTTGTGGTCGTCATCTACAGATAAATGGATGAGAGTTCTAAATAAACAGCCAATCTACACATTTTTAATGTTTATTATTAATTGCAACATAATAAAAAAAAACAACTTAACAGCAGTAACACTTACTGGTTTACATAATAATTACAGTGAATGGAAATGTGAACTGTCGTCTGACATGTCGACAAAATGACATCAACCTTCATGTCGTCTTGGAGGAACTCTAGATGATATTCATAAAAAACAAAAAGAAATACAAAGGAGAGCAAAAATAAGAAAATAGCTTGTGGAACATGTTTGCATTTCTTTGGCAGCTTAGTAACATCTTGTGGGAGAAACACAAAAAGGATTTTTAACATTTTTTTCGTAGAAACTTTACATTTTCTGAACCGGTTCACCGTTTCACTTTTCTCCACTCAATCCCAACTTTCTAGTAGTGATGGTAAAGACGTTCCCTTTAATTCCTGGGTTGGAAAAACATCTTCAGCGTTGGACACTGACATTTGGAGGCTATTGTGGAAGCAGCACAGGCACTTAAAAGACATTGACACTGACATACAATCTGGTACAATAGTCATGCAGTGATACAACTCGGCCAACATGACCCGTGAGGTAATTATTAACTTAGTAAAGAGCAGAACGAAGCAAGCTCTTTGTTGATCCAGACAGTTTTGTAGCAAAATCACCCCAGTTGAAAAGGTTGAATACCCGTGCAACAGAAATTAAAAGGGAACCAGCTTTAGCATCAGATTTACTTCCGTTCAGTCTTACAGAAATATATACATCTATCATCTAGTCGTGTTTTCTACAGTGTTGCTTTGTCTTTAACTATCAAGCTTGTCCACAGCTTTTGCAGGTGAGGGCAAAGCCATCCAGTTTGCATAAACACTATCATTGGCATATCTTGTAAAGACTGGATTAGTGGCATCATGTCTGTTGAGCGGTAGAGGGCTCGTCTCGGGCCAGTTCGGGTATGACATGCCTAAAAATGAGAACAAATCATTTTTCTGCACTCAGTGAAATGTAAACAGCGTGCAGACAGTAAGGCTCTCAAATCAAACTCAGTGGGATCTCTATGTGAAATTAGCCCTGATTAGACTCTCAGAGGTAGAAACTTATGGCTTTCTGTGATGTTATTATTCACTTTTTTCAAAAAAATATTATGGCTATAATTGCATTTATGGCTTTACATTTTGTCTGGTGACGGTTTGCGTATGCAAAAAAACAACTTCAAAATAATCTTTACTGCCAGTCAATGTCACCTGAGAGTTGCCTTTAAAAGCCTTACTGTTTCTCTGATCAGCATTGTGTCATCAGAGGACATAAATTACTAGTAAACATGAAAAAAGTCAGGACATTTAAGACGATCTGGATTTCAAACCACAATGAGTGATTGAATCAGTGAGGACCTGTTTCAAATGTTACAAACTGTTCCCTCCACGACAAACAAATAACCAAATCATGGCAACTGAAATGTGATGTCGGAAAACAAGCTACACACAAATCAAGATGCAGATGAAGCATGAGAGTGAGTTATGTAATATAAATAAGAATGAAGGAATTATAATCAATATTTACAAATGTTGTTCTTTTTTTTCCCTTTTTGGTCAGCTTTTATGTACATTAGAAGCAGGTCCAAAGAAAACAAAGAAAACGTCAAGACACAGGATCTTTTTTTTCACTGAACCTCTCATTTACAATGAAATGGGAGATATGTCAGCATCAAACAGCAAAAGGCATGCCTAGATCACAGTCACACACACTTGACTACGGAAAAGCCAATCACAGCTTGCCAAAAAAGAGAGCTTGTGTAGTGTGTCCTGTTTCTAAAAGCGAGTAAATGCATGGGAGATTCTACCATAGAGCTTGTTTTCAATCCATGTGGAGGGGAGGGTTCGAGGGAGAGGGGCGTTATTACAGTCCACAAGTGGTGTGTCCTCTTCGGAGAGGGCGTCGTCGTACAGCAGAGCATCAGCTGGCGTGGACGCCGCCAGGTCCAGGTAATCCTGGTGAGAGCAGATGAGTGCTGATTAGCCAGATTAGGGGTAGAGAAGTAAACACATGCTAAAGGTAACACTACCCAAGCTTATGAGCAGAAACACACACATAAAAAAAACACAGACTGAATGCTCTACCCTGCAGACACCAGGCAGAAAAAGGATAATTTATTACATTATGTGACTTTCCTACTCTGTTTGATCACATTACAGGATGGACCACGGCATGCATTCCTTTCTCCTCTATTTTTATCCCTACTTTAACAGCAAAAGCGTGACTGCTGTGGTCTGTGATTACACCACACAAGGTCACTTTTAAAGTGCTCTTCTGAACTTAATTATAGTGTTTGAAGTGTTTGGGATAAGTGAATGCTCACCCGGCAGAGCACAGCTGAAAAACCCAAAAGAAGACTAAACTCATTGGTCTTAGTCATGCATAAATAATATTTGCCATAGTCATTCCAACAATGTGTCTATGCTTCGCTGAAAAGTGCAATTGATATATCATAAAGTATCTCAAACTCATACCCGACTTTTCACCATCATTTTTTCCAGTTCTTTGCTAATGTCTGCAAACACTGGCCTCTTGTCTGACTCTTGTTTCCAACATCGAAGCATGAGGTTATACCTAGGAAGAAAAAAGTTTCATAGTGGCTTGTATTCGTTTCTTTGGCTGACTGTTTTTAGGTGCAAGAGAATCGCTCGAACACTAAACAGAAATGAGGTGAAACCGTAATTGAGAATAAAAACTTACATTTCCTCAGAGCAGTTCTCTGGTCTCTCCATCCTGTAACCAGTCTTGAGGAGGTTGAACAAGCGTTCAGGAGCGATACCAGGATATGGATTCCCTCCCAGTGTCACTATCTCCCACAGCAGCACCCCAAAGGACCAGCTGTACAAAAAAACATGAGAACAGAAGAAGAGTGATGTGTTACAAGTTCCGTTTTGTCATCTGAACTGTTCATCCCTAAAAAGGTTGTGGGAAATGCCGGTGTGTATCTTGGCTTATTTAAGGCGAGAGGCAAGGTACACACCGAACAAGCCAGTCTGTTGCGGGGCCATCCACACACACTCATTTCTAGGGGCAATTTCACAGTGGCCAATCAACCTAACATGTATAAATACCACTAAGTCATGCCCATTTTTGTTAAAAAATATTTTATACATTTTAAAATTGAAGGAATTTCTTTTAAGAAAATTCTGAAAAACATTATTTGGATGTCAAGGTAAACTTTAGATAAACATCATCATATCAAACCAAAGTTAGAGTTGCATGGTGTGTTGGCTGCTCAAAGACTTTGCTAAAGGTGGTCAATTGTTTCTTTGTTTTGCTTTTGGTCCAATAGACTTTCACCTGACTCCAGGCCTCATGTTTGGATTGCAATCCATGTAAAAACTCCAACACATTTAGCTACTTCTTTTAAATGACAAATTTATACTCACACATCACTTTGTGTTGTGTAAATATGATCGAACAAGGACTCTATTGCCATCCATTTGACAGGTATACGGCCCTGGAAAGCAGAGAGGAAACCTTTTAGATTTTATTCCCAAATGCCATCATTGGTTTGGCAGAAAAAGTGCCTCCTCTACCTTGCTTCTCTTAACGTATGAATCCTCCTCATAAACATCTCTTGAAAGGCCAAAGTCAGAAATCTTCATCTTTCGTCCTTCAGCTACCAAAACATTACGTGCAGCGAGATCTCTGTGAACAAGCTGTTAGACCAGAAAATTCATTTAGAGCTCTCGGAAAGGAGTTTTTTGTATTTAAAGTACACTGAAGAGAGTACATTTCAGGTCTTGTGTCATTATGTTATCCTCTAAGTTAACTCTTTTTCCTAATGTTATAAAAGAATCTGGTAAATACCTTCATTTCAGCCAGGTATTGCATTCCTCTGGAAATCTGCCATGCAAAAGAGATCAGGTCTCCCATGGTCAGTGCCCTATCATCTGGGTTCTCCAGGTAGCTCGAGTTCCTGTTTGCATCTCTGCCCATGTAGCTTGGACCAACTTTCCGACTCTCACGCAGGAAATTACGGAGCGACCCATACTTGGCATACTCGACGATGAGATACAAAGGACCTATTGAGGGAAATGAAGCAGACAGACTAAGTGTGCAAGTTACATGGCGTTGCAGAAGGTGGCAGAAGAGCTGAGGTCTCACCGTCTTGGCTGCATGCTCCATACATCTTTATGACATGTGGGTGATTAACCTGCTTGAGCAGAGTGAACTCAGACAGTAGATCCCTGAGCTCACTGTGGGAAGCATTCTCTGTTACAAAAGAGAGCAGAAGAATATTATGATGAAGCATCTCCTCATTCATCACATTTTCTTCCAGGATTGTGTTTGTTTTGGAAAGCTAGTTTTACCTTTGAGCATTTTTACAGCCACAGTGGTATAACCAGCTTTTCCTTTCAGCCTGAAGGCCGTCGCCTTGACAACTTTCCCAAACTCTCCTTCTCCTAAAGTCTTGCCAAGAACAAGGTTCTTACGAGGAAACTCCCACTTCGGATCTTCCTGTTGAAACAACATATTGACATTTGTCGTTTTAATGATCTATGTCATCATATTGACATGAAGAGATAACTGTTCTAGACGAGCTTACAGGTATTTTGAAGGTGTCCGTCTCGATGGATTCCTGAGAGCCTCGGCGGAGGTTGTTAGCGGGAAAGCTGATGGGATAGGCCTGAGCTGGCCGGCGGAACGTCATCTCAGCAGACGCTATCGGCGCTTTGGGTGAGTTTTTGTGGTACCGATGGATAAAGTATGATGAAAGGAGAATGGAGACAATGAAGGAGAGCAGCAGGGCAGTAGCGATGATGGTCTTACACATGTCGTCACATATCGCTTCTGAGGATGAAACATGGACTAATTGGTATTTCAGGTAAAGTGACCAAAATAGAAGCATATAATTTTCTATGTCATCTCACCCTCTGCAATGTTGTTTTCACATGAGCATTTATCATCAAAGCAGTAGCAGGTACCATGGCAGGCCCTAATGCCACGCCCACTCAAACCTCGCTCATACCCGCCTACAACAGGTTCCGCTGAAAAATACAAATGAGGTAAACATTATTCATCAGGAATCCAACATCACATCACAACACTACAATCCTTCAACAACTACACTAGAAATATCTTTAAAGTCCTCCTTACCACTTTACCACTCCTTACCACTCCCTGCCCTCCTCCACACCTCTATTCCCTCCTGCTCTTTCCGCTCCTCTTCCTCTCTCCAGCTCTTTACCCCATCTGCCCATCTTGTCACCATTTCAGTCCTCTGCCCCCTAACTTGTGCAAAATAGTCTTTTCAACTGTGACTCATATCCAACCTGTTCAGACAATCACACACTAATGAACTACTTATTCTATCAAATTTGCATTGGCTTTTTTCTGTTTTTGATGTGTATATTTTTATGTTTTTAACGGTCATACAGTGTCATTTAGTATCCAAAAAGGCACTATTAGTTCAAATTCACTATATGTGTATAATTATTTAGCCCATCCACATTAAATATTGATATAAAAGGTCATTTCTGTGTCTGTTCTGCTTACTCGTGCAGTCTTGGGGGCATATTAATGGATCTCTCCTTTCGACTGCATCACAAAAGCTATCCGGACACGTCCTCAGGTCTGGAGAGCATGTGGAGTAATTTTCAGATATCCCTGAAAGAAAACAGAAAAGCCTGAGCAGATGTGTTAAAAAGGGACCGTTGAAGGCATTTAATAGAAACCAATGTAATTAATCAGTGTAAGAAAAAGAACCGGTGGCGTTTTTTATTTTTCTTTTCTGGAATAACAGGATGTTGTTTAAATTCATTTCCTTACTAATAGAGAACAGATTTCCTCCTGATTCTTGTTGGTTATGTTTCTTCCATTACAGCGGGAGGGAAACTTGATGTCATTTGGATTTTGTGGTTTCGTTTGACTTATGTCAAGTTTAAACTCAAGTTTGAATTTTTCAGGAAATGTACCTTTCCCAGGGCCCTGCCTCCATTGACATCTTCCTGTGGTCGCCCCCACGCCAGGAGAAGATTCACACTCTCCTCGTTGTTTGTTCTCTGCACAGGTCAGTAACTTCCGACTCTTTTCACTGGCCTTGTATGCTGCACAAAACAGACCCACAGAAACTAAATGTAGATGACGCTGCACAAATTCAAAGCATCTGCACATGTGATTTATGGCAATTTGTTAGGAAACAAAAGAAGAAATAATTTGTCCACCAGCAGCATGAAATTTACCGAGACAGATCACATTATTGTGGTAGGAAGTGTGCAATCTCAATTTTAAATCAAGCCAGCTTACGTTCTCCTTCAAGTACAATGTGGATTTGAGTGGTAGCCTCCAGCTGGGTGTGTCCTTCCTGAGCAACAACAAGGTACTGCAGGTCCTGGCACTCAGACTTGCGCAGTGCTTCAGAGTTGTTCACATATAGCAGACCCCACATCCCATCTGGGGCCTGGGTGATGCTAATGGCGGTGTAGCAGGATAACGAGTCAGCAGAAATGTTTTTGTCTGGCAGCTCCAGCTGATACGTGACACTGAAGCCATCAAACTGCAGGCAGTTTTCCACACAGATCCTGCCAACCTGAAAGAGTACAGACAGAAATGTGACTAATTAAAGTGCAAAAATCTATGAAATGAAAATGTCTTTTGACAAATTCCGGTCATTGTTTTTTGTGTCGGATATTATTGTAAACAAAGTTGTTTCTGGATGGATCCAAACAAAAAAATACCACATATTTCAAAAATTAAATAGATTCAACAGACTCTAGATTTAAAACATTTTTTTTCTCTTGGCTAATTTTATTAAATAAAAACAGCCTTTATTCTGCACTTGGTTGGGAAGACGGATTTGTAGATGGATGCTGGTGTGTTCGATATTTGTCTAATTAGCTTCTAAAAAAGTTAACCATCAGTCACTTACACTCATTATCTCTCCAAGTCTCATCAAACAGATCTTTCACAGTCATTAGATTACACTAAGTCATCACATTATCATTAAAAAAAACTACTGATAAGACACAAACATGCTTTTGAGGGCAACATTTGTGAGGAGAGAAAGGTTTTGATTTTTGTCTTCATAAATCATTAATGTGGTTTTGCTTAACAACATCAGCATGAAACATGTTTCCATAACACTGCTAAGAGCCACACCTTAAATAAAGAATGAGCAGATGCCTGGCACCATGCCATCTGACAACCAGTAAGAGCAGATGATCATTTTCAATCCGTATTTTAAGTTTGAAGGTGCCAAAACAGTATTCTTTTCTTCTTTCATCATTTCCCTTCAGGGATCTCCACAGCAAGTCAGTTTTTTCCATCTAACCGTATCTGCTGCATTTTCTTCCGTCACACCAACTATCTTAATGTCTTCCTTCACTGTATCCATGAACCTCCTCTTTGGTCTTCCTCTAGTCCTCTTTCCTGGTGGTTCCAAATGCAGCATCCTTCTGCCGATATACTACTCTCTCTCTCTCTCTCCTTTGCACATGTCCAAACCATCTCAGTCTGGCCTCTCTGACTCCAAAAACTCTAATATGTGCTGTTCCCCTGATATACTCATTTCTAATCCTGTCCATTCTGGTCACTCCCAGAGAGATCCTCAGCATCTTCATCTCTGCTACCTCTATCTCTGTTTCCTGTCTTTTCCTCAGTGCTACTGTCTCTAGACCAAACAGCATGGCCGGTGTCACCACGGTTTTGTATATTTTTCCTTTCATTTCAGCTGGAATTCTTCAATCACACATCACACCTGATACTTTTCTCCACCCATTGCAGCCTGCCTGCACACGCTTCATCACCTCTTTTCCACACTTTCCTTTGCTAGACTGTTGATCTTAAGTACTTAAAATCTTCCACCTTCTTTATTTCTTCTCCCTGTAACCTCACTTTTCCATTTGGATCCCTCTCATTCACACACATGTACTCTGTCTTACTCTGACTAATCTCCATTCCTCTTTTTTCTATTCTCTCAATATGTCAACTATACACCACCCACCAGCATTATAAAAAGTTTTGCTTTGTCCAAACATTTTGTACTTTTAATGAACTAAAATTTGACCATTTGAAGGGTCTGATTTGATTAAAAAGTTGAATTATTTAAGATCTTGATTGAGATAAAAAAGTACGTATTCGCTGTCAAATATGTGAGCTTATAAATGCAGCTTTAAGTGATTAAAATGAACTAAGTCAATAGAAATAATCAATGCTTATTGTGGTAAAAAAAATGCACAAAATTATAATACTGAAAATATGCGTTTCAATTTGAATACATTTTTGGCAGCAACAACGGGCTCCAGTCACACTTAGGCATGGACCCAGTGGGAATCGAACCAAGTTGACATTCTTTTAATTAGAAAGTAGACTTCTTATTTCTTTCAACACTCATCATCTTCTTTATCATTGGTCAGACAGATTAAACCAATCAGAAGTTTTAGAGGTTTATAAGGTAAGGAATAGTGTGTGTGGATTACCTGTGCATAGACCGATGCTCTGCGTGAAAGAGAGAATATTTGCGTGATGTTGGCAAAGTGAATCTGGACCGGTAAGATCGTCACATTGAAGTGTAGCAACACAGTTGTTTCCAAGCCAGGATAGGTGGTGTCATTGACCAGGTAATCAATAAACACGCTCCGATTTTCTGTCACATACAGGTTCCTCCGCAAGACAAGTTCTGAAATCACAAAAAGGATCATGAGCTAACAAGTTCAGAGCAAGATTTATTTTCTGTGTTTCTGGAGCACATACTGTAGTTGTGGACAGATTCTCGGATGCCTCCCTGAGCGGCTCTCCTTTCATTAAAGGTGCCTTTAATGTCAAACGTTTCCTTTATCCAGGGGTCCGTGTTGAGCAGAGTCTCCACGTACCTATTGTGACTCTGTTCCTTTGGAAAGATGGTTGTTAAATCCCTGTCAAAGACGAAAAGTGTCCCAAATGTTGCACCCTGTAAAACAAATCAACACAAGACATTTAGGTTTTAAAGAAAAAAACATTTAGTAACAAATGAAATCAGAATTCTCCTAACCTTCGTCCGATTGAAGCTGATGATGATATCTGCAGTGTTGGTTCCATTAACATACGGTCCGTTATCATCTTCATCGTCTACAAAAATATCCAGTGAGGTTTCCACCTTGGTGATACGGGTTTCTGTTCGAACTGTGCAAACTGTGATGAGTCTGTAGCATTCGCTTTCCTCTCGGTCAAGTTGTGCAGTCACCACCAGCTCGGTAGTGTTCTCATTCACAGCAAAAGGTGCAGGACCATCTAGAGATAATGAGAAGCAAACAGAGTCCTGAGTAACCATATGGTTTGTATGACAGCTCTAATCCAACACAAGCTCAGAGTATGTTTTTCATTTTGATAGTCTTGAACATTTTACTTTTAAAAAGAACTCATCTTGACTTTAATGATGAAAACACATCACATCACAGTTATGGCAGTTTTGTTTACAACTGTCGGAAAAGTTTAGTCAGTGGCAGACTTCAGACGTCTGTTGAACTTTTTGAAATGGCGTATTACCACAATCTTCTTTGAGATTTCTAGCCAGTTAATCCTGATTCTTAATTTATATTGGTGCTTTTATCATGAAGCACCAAATGTTCATAATTGGTGACAAGCTCTGACTTAAGGCAGATTATCGTCAATGCCATTTATCCGCAGAGCCTTGCCGCTGTAATTGATGCAGCATGTAGTTCAGCATGAACATGCTGACTTCCTCTAACAACAACAAAAAAATCCAGATGAAAGAGTTAGTTACACTAATGATGCCTCTCCAGATGTGCGGGTTGCCATTTTTATAGGTAAAGTCATATGGTATCATATCTACCATATGAGAGTATGGTAGATATGATACCATACTCGTATATACCATATATGGGTATATGGTATATATGTGTATATATGTGTAGGCCGAGGAGAACAGAAAGAGCCAGCGCGAGGCCACAAAGTCCTGGACACAACAACAAAAATTAGTGTGCCACTGCTTCCTTCATGACTCATACCACCTATCACATTAGTACTTAAGTAGTAGGAGCAGCAGCTCCCGGATTGGCTTATTCAGCTACAGCTGACGCTGCACAAAAAGATAGGTGTCCAGGTGCAGACGTTATTATCTCTAGAGACAGAAGTATGCTAACTAAATTCTTGTCCTTTCAGATTTTTGTCCAAATATTTGAATTTTTCTAAATAGGTTCACAAATAATTTTTAACTGGTAATTTCTGAAAAAAATCTTCACATGCTGCTCTCATCAGATTTAAAATGAGCTCATTGTCATATGAGACACTCAGGCATCTTAAGTTTACATTTTGGTATTTGATATAGCCCAACTTTTGAGCATCATCGTTGTGTGAGAAGGTTTATCAGGTTACTTCCTCAATCATAAGATGAAACTGTGTCTTACCCGACTCGACACTGTAGGAGATGGTGTAGTTGGGGCAGACATGAAGTCGTGTCAGTCGTCGTAGTTGCCGGACGGCCCCTGGGAACCTGTTTTCTGTGATGTGAGGATTGGAAGTGTCTCTGTGTGGAAAACAAAGCTCCTTCATGTCCGTCTGAGCACATTGTGGTATTGTAGCATTGACAAAGTTCAAAGCGATGTGAACAGGTTTGTCCATGATGCACTGGGTCTTCTTAGAGAGGTTGTTTAAAACCATGGCTTGAAGGGACAGCTTCTTCACAGACCATATATTCTGATCTAATAAAGTCCAAAACAAAAGCAGGAGGCATTTTAATTTCAAACTGTTCTTTCTGATGACTTAGCTCTTCCTTGAGTGTGTGCAATTACATTATCTGGCTGAAGACTGAGACCTGAACAGAGCCAAGGCATTATTAGTATGCAAAGAGCATAAACATCATAAAAACAGGACCTGGCACTGAAATGAGATTGCATTAGCAACAAAAAGCTCAAACCCAACTCACACAATGAGGCAAATTCTGTCTCCTCCAGGGTTTTGTTCAAGAAAAGGACTCCAGTGTTGATGTCCATGTGGAACCAGGAGCTGTAGATCTGACGTCTACCACACAGGTAGAAATGTGCCCGCTCTGAGGGACTGTCCAGCATGGCATGGACCTGGAGGATGGGTGTTCCTGCTGGCTGGCCAATGTATACAGTCTCAGTGTACTCTTTCTGAGGGAAGTACAAGCCTGTCACACCTATGGAAATTGAAAATACTTTATTAATCCACAAAGGAAAATTTGAGTACAAACAGAAGAACCAACAGAAGAACTCACAGGAAAATGAAACCAACAGTCGAAAACATATTTACATATGTATGTACATAGACCAGAAATGACCAGATATGACCAACTAAACAATTCATTTAACATTGTTTCATTTGAAACATACCTGATGTGACAGCTGTGGTCTCATCTCATGCAAAAATCTCCCTCACAGAGCTTTCTACCTTCTAATAGTAACATGTGGATCCTATATTAGTCACCAAATGGTTTTTTTTTTTTTTAGAAGGATTCAGAATTTTTTTTGAAAAATTATTAGTATTCTACCTCTCCCTAGGTGACAATAAGTCCTTCCTAGATTAATGAAACATGCCAAATTACAGGATCGGAGCTTGTGATTTCTCAGGATGGGACGGTGATGAGCAATAATGAGGCTTTAAAACTTCCTGTTCTGTGACAAATCTCTATAAATTAGTAAGTTTTATTGTATAATGGATGTTTTAAAAATGAATTGTGTTAGTTTATGCGTATAAGATAAAATAAGAACAGCGTTATTTTGCATGAGATAGAATCTTCAATCCAAAGTTAACCAGTAGTTGGTCTTCCTGTGGATTACTAACTCTGTGATAGCCGTGGACAATGCTGTCTGGACACCGGATGAAAATGAATACATACATTGAATATGACAGGTCTAATTTTTCCCGGCCCCAGCACATCTTTTATCTGTCTTGTTAGCGGAAATTGAAAGAAGGGCTCAAATGACACTTAATGCAGCTTTTAAAATGAATTTCTCATGTGGTCAATAACATGTGGTTTCCGTTTCTCCTTCTGTTCACCTTGAGATGTTTAATTACAGGGATAACATGATAGGGCTGAGAAATGAATCATTACCTGCCAGAAACGCTCTGTGTGTGTGTGTGTTGGGCTAATCCATAAAACACTGTGGCACACTGTGTGTTTTACAGGAAAATGGAGATGCGTTTCTCCTGTAATTATATCCTTGTTATGCTTCTCTTTGACGACGGTAGGCGACCATTTAGGGAACGCACTAATGTCATTAGCAGACAGCAAAACTAGATTTTCTATTTCTGTTGGTGCAGTTGAAGCCTTGGCTCTGGTTTCAGGCATTGATTTAATTTGGCCAGGCTTAGATGACAGGAGGCTGAGCTGATGGATAAAATGTGGCCGCCCTTCCTGAAGGATGGAGATAGGCTCAATGAGGATGCAAACGTTTTTATTAAAAGGGTTCTGGGACAAACACGAACAACAGGAGAGCGTAGGAGTCCATGTCATCACAGCTAATAACTTTGGCCTTCTTTAAATGACTTTTTCAGTTAACTCTGTTCATTATGATAATTAAAAGATTCCTTCAGCACAGATCACAGTTTTATAAGATGTCATTTGAGTTTTTTTTCTTGAAATAAATATGACACTTATTAGAAAACCTGCATCACAAATATGGTTCTTATTTTCTTACAAATGGAAATAAAATACTAATTAGTTGACTGTGTTTGCATCTACAAATTTTTCATAGCAGATCTATAACTCAAATGGGGTCATTTGAAGTTAGCAGGCGGAATCAAGCCGTCAGAGGGAGCTATCCTCATGCTGACACAGGCTCAAAATCATGAACACAATCACAAGCATACCCCTCTTTCAGGGTTTGCTTGAAAAAAGTATATATCTCTACAACTTTAAGTGCTTTTATTTAACAAAATCTATTAAATTTGCAGAAATATTAAACTCCATTAAGCCATTAATCTGTGCAGCAGTTGACAGCAGCTCCACTAATAAAGCCGGAGGGTCCAAACGTGTCAACTGCTTTGAGCTGAACTCATTTGTAAAGGCAGGTCTTTGGCTTTGAGCCACATCGGCTGGACCCCCTGCAACACAATTTGTTTATATCATTCAAAATTCAATTTCTTTCCAGGACAGAAGCCAAAACAGAGCTCGCAGTTTATATCAAAACTAATTAATTGGATGGATCCAGCAGGCCTTCCTTCCTTCACAAATGGCATCTCGAGGATGTGAAGCCATGATGATGATTTTTCAAAACGTGACTCATTACCTTCCCGTAGTGATTAAAAAAGACTTAAACCCATACAATAATGACACCTCACATACGAACACATTTTAAAAAACAACTTAGAAAAAAACAAAGTGTAGAGGTTTAGTAACAGCGTCACGCATCAGACACGGAACAGAGACCTATTCTGATTTTGATTTAAACAGCGGCTTTCTTTCAGCATTGAAGCAATCTAAAATCACAGTGTGTAAATGTTGCCCTCATAAACAGGACTTTTATGGCTTTAAATTGCCCGTAAAACCGATGCAGAACTTCTACATAGAACATCCTTTCCTCAAAAGCAAGATTAGGTGAATTTGCAAACAAAGCCAGTGTTTGAACAGGAGAACTCTTGTAGCAATCTGTGTTTACAATAGAAATCATAAACTGCTGAGAGAATAGCAAGATTGGACTTTGAAAACATTAAAAAAAACACAGTGGAAAACCTGTGTGAGTGCTCCGTATTTGTGTGTTTTCATCACCGCTCTAATGGTTGTGTTTTCTGGAGTAGAGTGTTTGAATATGTGTGTGTGTGTGTGTGTGTTTGTCTCCTTGTTTTAACCTTGCTAGAACAAAAAGGGTAAGAGCACACATAGAGTTGTCTCAGTCGTGCACAGAGCCACATTGTGTCTCGGATGAGTCCGAACTGATAGGGTGGGATGCCCTCTCCATCGTCCCAGACAAAGACAGGAACTCAATTACCTCAATGCGTCCCTCCGCTGATAGATTTACCAGCTATGAGCTCATGTGCAGAGGAACCCACACAAGCCTACTAATGTACCTCCGGATGTGTCTCAGTAAACACAACATTGATCAGACATCCTCATCTGCATCATCATCATCATCAACAACAAGGCAGATCAGCAAAATGGACACAAAACAATAGTCTGGATTACATGCTTTTCATTCATTCCCTCAATAATCTTGTTCACATATAAGAGCCCAAGGTCAGCACGTGCTGCTCAATCTGTCTCTGGTAACAAGTGATTGGAAAGGCCATGTATCTGGCAGCCAACCGATCAATAACAGGACTAATCAACAATGATGCTGATTGTTTTCCACTGATGAGACAAACCGGGACAGAAGCTGATGGCTGCAAATGTGTCATCATCTGCTCATAAAATCCATTTGTTTGTGTATTTATTCCACAAATTGCTAGAAAAATGTTTTTCTTTTCTTTTTAAATTTGATTTCATGGATGAATTTGCAAATAATTCATCCATGATGATTCTTTTTCAGAAAAGAGTAGTAACATCATGGTGGAGAGAGTGTAAAAAATATTATAATCAGTATGTGATGTACCTTGACGCCCCTCACCTTGATTCAGCCAGGATGGGCTCTGGCACCCCCACAACCCACATAAGGGATGAATTGTTAAGGAGGTCAATTAATGTACCTTAACTTTGCTTCCACAATCATGGGAAAGGCCCCTCTTTAGATTTAATTAATAAAAAAGTTGCATATTCAACTATAATTTTAAGTCTTCAAGGAAATATTGATAAAAAATGTTTAGAAATCTCACCTTGGATTCAGAACCTTAACTTATAGACGTTGTTGTCTTGTTTTCAATCTTAAAACAAGAAAATGTAATAACCAGAAAGTCATTTCCTGTCATAACGGCAGTCATCCAACTTTTCATCAGTCTAATAAGATATTTGATCTGAGTCTGTCAGAGGAAGTCCAGGTAGATCACTCAGTTTACCACCATGCATACCAGAACATAATGATCAATTACCCCATAATGTAATCTAATTAGCCATTAAAGACTACAAGAGCCGAGATCCAATGACCCATGTTCATCAGTCATCAAGAAATCTAATGAAACGTCTCCCTAAGGGTTTGTGCTGTAAGTATAAATTCAGTTTAGGGAATCCTCTAGGGCTGAGTGTGGCATCAAAATGGAACATGTAGAACATTATGGAGCTCCAAAGTGAGTTTGAGGCAGCCTCGTTTGGACTGCTTTGATCAAACTATCTGTCCTCGTCTCTGGGGGAATAAAACTACCACACACATCCACATTGAAGGACCTACAAGTCTTTCAGAAAGTTCAGATCATTTATTTTTGTACTGTAAGACAACTTTTTTAAAAAGTGACTTGAATAGGTTGTACCCTACCTCTCACATGCTAACTTGGCATGGTGGGCTCTGGTTTGACCCAGCAGTGGACAAAGCAGTTTGAAAAGGACTTTTTGTCACTTTCACCTTTAAATTCAGTTAATTTGTGCCATCATCAAAGCGATCCAAGAAATACTTCACCTCTTAAAACCAATATAAACACTGTTACAATAAAAGCTTTGCTAGATTTAATCAACATATAATATTAACTCTGCCAACTTGGCCCCAAAAAATAGAAAAACTAACAGACCAAATGTCAATAAAGTCTCTTTTCACAACTTTTCGAGACAAAATATCAAGACACTCAATCTAAATGCAACCAAGTAGACGAATGACAGGACAAAATGATAGCGCTGCTACAAAAGAAGGATGGTTTAGTCAGTAGAGTGAAAACCCTGTAAGTGGAGGGTTGTAGGTTTGATCCCCTGCCCAGAGCTGATTACAAAGTTTCTATAAGCAAGACACTGAATTTTTAATTGCTCTTGATGGGTTGTGACCAGCACCTTGTTTGGCAGCTTCCGCCATCATTTGGGAATGTGTTTGGATGTGAGCTACACTGAAGCGTGTTGAGTGCCGACGCAGGTGGAAAAGTGCTATATAAGTATAGTCCATTTAGTTAGACCACTAAAAAGAACAAGCACAGCTACTTTAACAGCATTTTAATGTCCTAATTATCTCAGAGCACCTTAAGTAAGGACAAGTAATTAGTGAAAGAATCAGGAAGCTGTTTTTTTTTATTATTAATTTCTGTTTTTATCTGTACAAATGAAGGAGTAGCAATTTTAAAAAGTACAACGATGTGACTAAAAAATGATATGAAATCAACAAACTGGTTTTCAAATGAAATCTATAAGAGATGTCCGTCAAATATCAGTGTGTTCTTATGTGTTTGAAGGCAAACTAATCTTCTTAGATGGCTCTTTATTTGCTTTATTGTTGTAAAGGAAAGGTCGAACACAGCGTGCACCGCTGGGCGACTGGGAAATAACTTGTCAAAGCCCATGTGAAACCAGGGGCACTAAATGCCCACAGGGTGAAATTTCAATCAATGTCTCCTTGTCCTTTCACCACAGCAAATTAGATTGCATCCATGCATGAGAGGGAAGTGTGACCCTGAACTGACTAGAGGATCAGGCGCTGAGCTTTGACAGGTACGAGCGGAAACGCAAAGAAGAAAAAAAGCAGACAACAAAGCTACAAGCTGGAGATCTTTAAAATACGATATAACAAAACCATGAAGCTAGATTATGAGAATAAGACAGTATTTATGATAAAAAAAAGTAACACCAAGGTAATAAAAAGTCAACTATGTATATACATATTACTCAGATTACAGTTTGCAAGTCTCAGCCTCGCTCATCAAACAAGTCTTTATGTTTAATTTCATAATATTTTCCAATTTAAAAAGAAAAAAAAATCAACAACTCAGCAGAAAAATTTGAAAATAGATTGATTCTACATCCATGAGTAAAACAGGGCAAAAGTTTTAGTAAATTTTATGATCTACTAAATCAAAAGGCAGGTATTAAATGAGATTTATTAGTCTGGTTCCTTTCAAAAGCTGAAGATGCTGATGAAAGTGATGGTTCTAAACCAGGAAGGAGGAGCATCTGAAGAGGGTCCCGTGCGGTGGTGGAGGTCATCACTTAGGGCTGCCTTTTGATTCAGGGGTCAGAGGGCGAGACCAGGTCAAAGATCCACGAGCAAGGTCAGAAAAGAAGATAAACGGATCGATGCTTTTCTGTAAAAACATCTGTGACTCCGCTTGTTGAATGAATGGATTAGATTGTTTTTTTTTTAAATATTTTCTTCTTTAAAAGCTTAAGAACAAAATTTAATAGAAATCTTCCCAAAAAAAGAAAGAAAAAGTTTTAAAAAAAAATTTGATCAACTCTAAGACATCTGATTCATCTTCATAGTTCAACTTCAATGTCCTTTAGATTCTATCAAAAACATTAAAAATCACAAGCATGAGAAAAGTTCATTCACTAATCATCTGAACCTTTTGTCCTAAACGAGCTCACAATGGGTGCTGGAGCCCATCCCAGCTCATTTCAGAGGCAGGGTACACCCCAAACAAGTCACCAGTCCGTTGTAGGCTCACACACAGACAGCCATCCACGCATACACATACTCCTAAATATAATTTTGTAGCAGCCAATTAAGCAAAAAACAAAAAATCACATAAAATCTCCTGAAAACATGCAAAAAGTCCACCGGAAAGCATCAGATGTACTCCAGCTCCAAATCAAGAAAGTCTTTTTTAGTCTCACAATGGGGAAATTGCAATTCCATCATGTGTCTGGAAATTCTTTACATCTACAGCACAGCCATGTTTAGAGATAGTGATTTTTCTAATTGTTTTTCCTGATAGCCAATTTCCTTTGTTTGATGACCTCAGCAAGAAAAACCAAACTATCTGCAACCTGGAACCTGAAACGGTGATGATGTAAGTTCCCAGCACAAACCACTTCTATGCTGGTAAAAACACCGCGGGGGGCAACGGGATAGAAGAACTGAGTATGCATGCTTAAAACAAGTTTATTAATGATGCTATTATTCAATTTACTATAAATTTGGTTCAAATTCATCACATAATGACCTGCTTGTGGATGTGTGATTTTGGGGCGGCTACATTCGCAGGTTCATGTGCAGTTGGGTTTTTTTCCAAAGAAAACAAACAGGCAATGTTTGCCTAGAGATAGGAGCAGCTGCTGCACACCTGCCTGAAACTCATCTCCTCTCCAAGCAAGTTTGGGTCTTTTGTAGTAACAATCAGGCAGGTGATGGGTGCTGGAGTGAGGTTGGGTTGAAATTTTCACCACCTTTTAATCACTATCATACTCATGATATCCAACAGGAGAGATGATGCTTGTAGGTTTAAAAAAATGCATTAGTGTGGATGCAATGATTTAAATGATAAGATTTATGAGAGGAGCTCATCCACTCCATGGGTGTGATGGCACATCAATTTACAGGCGAAGACCACAGCATCTACCTTCATAAAAAATAATCAGACCATCTTAAAAATTTCATTAATCATTTTAACTACCTCAGAAACCGCTCCCCAGAGGCGATTACGTAGGACACTAGTTCCTTACTAACCTTCCTTTATGCAGACAGAAACCAGCACTAACTCACCGATGGCACATCTTTTTCATCATATTTCAGCACCACTAAAGCAAAATGATAGTCATCGGTTTTATTCCCAAACACTCATGGTGTTCTAACCCTTATGAAAAACAGGTTAGGACATAAAACACACAGTTCCCCAACACAATGGCCTATATTAGTCCAAGCCACAGATTGGACATGCTTTCTGACCAGAGTTTTACTCACTCCTTTGCTATGAGAAATGCTTTAAATATAGACTACACGGGAGGTCAATGTTCCTACAGTTGATCTGCAGGATTGGGAATAGGATTATAATATTATGATATATGACTATATTCATTTGGTCAAAGCCATACCATGCATAACAACCAGTGCACAATTCCAGTATCACTTTATGCTGTGTCAATCAGATTGTGTTCATGCTATTGGAGGTACTTCTCAGAAGAGAGGATTAGAAATCACTCAACTTGCAAAATGCATTACAAAAAAGTGGCTTTGCAAGAAAAATAATTGCATATTTCAGGAGTTTCATTGTGATCAGAGATGCAAATTTTGTTTTGATAAATATATAATAGGAATACACTGTTTTCAGTTGAAAATAGTCATTGCAGACTTAATCTGGAATAATAATAATAATAAAAAAAAACACAAGAATTTCTTTTTGTCATTTCTTGACTCTATTACGCACATTTTTACGCAATTTTTGATAGAATTTATAATTATTTAAACATAAAGATCCAAATGATCTTTGTTCTAAAAGTTATAATAAAGATAATTCAGATAAAATATTGATGAAATATTGATGACTTACCTCCAATCAGAACACAGAGCGTTAACCAAACCACGTTTCCACCAGAGAAACCACAACTTAACCCCATGTTTGCGAACCATAAGGGAAAAGTTTCTCAATATAGACACGATCAAAAAAATAGCTTCCTCAGATCAGTAAATCTTTTTAAAAAGATAATCAAATAATAACCCGTAAAAAGAGTAAAAAACCCGGTGCGTGCGCCGCTCCGCGCAGTGGATGATGTCCTCAGTGTCCCATAGACGGACTGCTGTGTGGGGCTGGGTGGCTGGGTGGGGGAGCAGGGTGGAGGTGGGTAGGTGGGGGTGAAAGAAGAGAAGGAGGAGGGTTACTCCTTCACTGATCCTGGTTTATCAAGTTGTAAAAGTATTTTTATTATCTAATCAAAGTCTTTCATGAACTTTAAACCCAGTATTCCAACAGCTGGTTTGCAGAGTTGAGCAAATCTTCCCCTCAAACTGACTCATCCATCCCACCATGACTCCACGTTCAGTCTGATCCCTCTCTGTAGGACCTGTGTGTTCTCAGATGTGGGTTTGTAGGACACCAGCGTGAGTTGTTAATGTGTAATAATGAAGACTTTCTGCTGCTTCTCCAATCCTGGACACCAGTCTTCTCACAGCACTGACTTTCTAATCAGTGTCTCAGCATGGCATTAAAACTCCAGCTCACTGGGTTGAAGAGAGGAAGTCAGGGCTTCTCGATTAAATCCACTGTAATTAGCTCGTTGTTTTAGTGTGTGATGATTAACTGATCTGTGCCTGTTTGGAATAAGTCAATACATTAAGTAAGTGAAGCAAAAGTTAAAGATTAACATGTTTTTAGCATGTGATTTATCTGCTTTGCTCTAATTTGACACATCATTACAGTAAAGCTGAGTAGATCTATTATCTTTAGTCCCAGCAAGAATACACAAGGAAGCATGCCAGTTCGAACATGTTGATTTCTGGACACAAAACACGTTTTATAGATATTTTCTGATGGTCCAATTAGATTTGAAAAGTGTTGCGTACATTCAGCAGAATTTAATCTGGGAAATATGAGCAGACACTTGGTCTCTACAGTCTTTCCATTTTTATCTGGAGCCTGTTCGTCTTCATTAAAGTCTGCTTGTGTTTGCAGATTTAACGTAATCTCAACACAGGTAATGACACAGGACGGCATCAACACATGCAAACGCACGGTTTTCTTAGAACTCTGCGGTGAGTTTGTATTGATTTCATTTTCCTCTGGTGAAGTATCAGTTATGTATTTCCATTACCGGCAAAGCCGTTTGGAAAAGCAATTACAGATCTGAGTCTTGCTCAAGAGGGGAGGAACCCACTGGGATTCAAAGAGGATTTTCAACTCGGGAGACAAAATCACATCATCATGATGATAATATATTATGGGGTGTCACACCTGAGTTGGAGTTGATGTAGCTTCGCTCAGGATAAAGAACTTTTTATGGTTTTATTTATTAATGTGGATGCTAATTACATGTACGTATCAGACAGGATACACAAACCAGTCAAATCTTCACCACATGAGTTAATGTGGACCAATCGAGTGTATTCCAGATTTTGAGTCTTAACATGCAAAATGGTAAAATGTTAATGTGATGAAACTCATCTGATGAATTGGATCTGAGTAATTTCCCTGATTTACTCCCAGAACGAGCATAGGAAGCGCCAGTCCTATTAACGTCCTTCTTTGTGAGCCGTGCATCTTGACCCCTGTTAAACCACCGTGGCTTGAACAGCAGATGGCACACACAGAAGAGGAGTGGCCATGGCAACAAATTCATGATAATTGCTTTGGTTGTACTGGAATCACTTGGCCTAATTTGTTGAGTACCACCTCAATATATTTAATTTAATCCGTTTATTCTGTGTGCAAAACAAGTGGTATTGAATAAATCACAAGCTGCCCACGCTGACAGCTTAGTGGACGTCTTCTTAAAGAACACCACAGACTTTATGACTGGAAATTTTTTTAGTATTTTTCCACCATGCTGCAGCTCATTTTGAATGCAGACTTTGAGAACTTCCTCTGAACTGTTTGATTTACGAGCTGAACCAGACAAAATGTAAAAGGATTCTTTCAGACAAACTGTTTATTATCAGCAGGTAAGTTGAGACAGCCAAAAACAATAAGCCAAAATTCCCAGCTGTTAGAAGCATCTCGATGACTCACAACCTTATTTTTCAAAGTTTCTATTACAGTTAAGAAACATAAACACATACAAGCCAGTACACATCAATCTGCTCATATTTTAAGAAAAAAATTCTTCCTGTACAGTAAGTAAGCAATCAGCACCCACAGAGTTGTTCCCCACACGTTCTGAAGGAGAAACTCCCAGTGGCTCTCCTGGAAGCGAATTTCCCAGCTGAAAGGGAAGTAAAACCCAAGCAAAGAGTGGCCAACATACACAAAGATGGAGTTCATCCCTGCAAAAGGAAATATAAAGAGAATTTAAAGATTTTTCTACTTTAAAGTGAAATGTTTAATGCTTCATTTTCAGAACTAAAAATCAAGCTTGTGGAGGAAAAAACACAAAATAATTGAATTACACTCTTTTCAACATCCACGTGAAACCTTATTTCTATTTATTTTAGATGTGACTAGCATGGCCTGAGGATGAAGAGAGTTTTACATCCTCATCGCTAACTTTTTTTACTGTTAAAGCTGGTCATTATTTGTGTCTTTGTGCATCATTAGTTGAAAACAGTCATTGAATTTTATGATTTCCTCCATAAAAGGTTTCCACGACAACATGTTATTACTTTGTCCTCTTATGATGGCTAAAACCACCATTGTATAGTTTAGATTATAGAGGTTCTTTTTTAACATTTTATTTCAAAACTGTTTTTATATTAATTAGCTGTAAGGCTCATGATTTTGTTGTTGAAGTTGAAAATTTAAAAAAATCAAAAGAAAACATCTTTTTGTGTCTTTTTTAAATTTCATCCAAAAAAAGCCTCAGGATCGGATCTCTGCTTTTTGCGATGATGTGGTCCTGTTGGCTTCATCGGGCCGTGATCTCCAAGCTCTCACTGGATTGATGTGCTGCCGAGTGTGAAGCGGCCGGGATGGGAATTAGCACCTCCGAATCAGAGACCATGGTCCTCGCCCGGAAAAGGGTGGAATGCCCCCTGCAGGTCAGGGACGGGTCCTGCCCCAAGTGCAGGAGTTTAAGTATCTTGGGGTCCTTTTCATGGGTGGAGGAAGGATGGAGCAGGAGATCGACAGGCGGATCGGTGCGGCGTCAGCAGTAACTAGGATGCTTCATCGGTCCATCGTGGTGAAGAAAGAGCTGAGCCGAAAAGCAAAGCTCTTGATTTACAAGTCGATCTACGTTCCCACCCTCACCTATGTTCCTCACCTAAAAGAATGAGATCGCAGATACAAGTGGTCGAAATGAGCTTCCTCTGCAGGGTGGCTAGGCTCTCACTCAGAGATAGGGTGAGGAGCTTTGCCATCCGGAAGGAGCTCGGTGTCGAGCCACTCCTCTTCCAGGTCGAGATAAGCCAGATGGGGTGGTTCGGGCATCTGGTCAGGATGCCCCTTTGGGCACGTTCCACCGGGAAGAGACCAAGAAGCAGACCCTGGACCCGCTGGAGAGACTTATTCTCATACCTGGCCGGGGAACGACTTGGGATCCTTCCGGGTGAGCTGGAGGACGCAGCTGGGGTGAGAGAAGCCTGGGCTTCTCATCTGAGCCTGTTGCCCCTGCGACCTGGCCCCAGATAAGCGGAAGACGATGGAACGGGTCATGGTTTTGTTGTTGAAGTTTAAAGTTTGGAAAATCAAAAGAAAACATCTCTTTGTGTTTTTTTTTTATTTCATCCAAACAAAGCCTATCACCTGGAAACCTTTAGTGTCAGCTGAGTGGCAGGGTACACACTGAACAGGGGATAAGGCACCCAAACAACATGTAAAAGTTACCTGGGTAAATGAAGGGTTGTCCCCCCCACCAGCTTTTGACGTCACAGATGAAGTACATGGCTCCAAACAACAGGAAAGAGAAACAGCCCATACACAGCACATAAGACAAAGACCTGCAGAAACACATCAACATTCATCCACCACTAGCCTTTTACTTGCTCCATGTGGCCATTGCTTACCTTTTCACAGTTTTGTGTGAACAAGTGTGTAAACACATTCAGTCAATCAATCCTCAGCTGCAGATATATAACACCCAGGGGTCTCAGGCCAATCCAGCAAACTGTTGGATAGTTTGCTCTGAGGCATCTCTGGCACGTGCCCGGTGGACGTGTGCCAGTGAGCCGTGTCCCTGTCTGTTCCTAAGTGCTAGAATGTTTGATGAAATATCATCTAATGTAAAATGGCTTCTTTACGTTTCTTTACAGTGAGTTTTTCCCTTTTTTTTCTTCTTTTATCTCAGCTGAAGTGGGGCCAAAAAAGGACTCTTGGCTTGGAGTTAATTACTTCTAGACATCCAGGCAGTGACTTGTACTCAAGAGCTCAATAACCTGTGCATGATGAACTGCCTATAAAAGCTGTGCAGGTACAGTAATAGCAAAGGATGAGTGTGGTGTTAGTGCGAGCCCCTGAGGAGCATCATGAGAAATTTGCTTACACATCACAGATGTAATGGCATTCTTCCTGTTGCAACGCTAAAACGATTCACATCGTTTTAAGGGGTAAACAGGAATGAATGGATCATCAGAAAGTGATCCACATCAGGGATAAAAATATCATTTTTTTCAATTTTACTGTACAGTATATCATTCTAAGTATTTATCAAGAAGTTTTTTCTTGTTAGCCAAAACTGTTTTGTGGTTATACAATTACCTTTTCTAAATTTGAGTCCTCGTAAAGCTCGTAAAAGGGGTTTCTGAGGTGAGAAGGAACCCTGATTCACTATTTTTGCCAGGAGAGTGATCATATTAGGTGTATAGATAACCACTCCATCTCACACTCTAGACTTGTTGGGTGATTATTTACAGTCATAAAGGCCGCTAGAGGTAAGTAAACGTGTGTTTTAGCAGCCTTGATTTGTGCCCACTGGAAGACCATCCTTTTCTTTTGTGAGGAAAAGTGGCTGGATTTAGAGGGTCAGGAAGCACTTACCAAAGGTTTTTATTGACAGGTATAAATCCTCCGTCTCGCGTGCACTTAGAAAGGATGGCTGCAGAGATTCCCTGAGGGTGGAAATGAAACAGATTTCAAATCGATGGAGGGCGATAAAGCAATCTGTGTTTGGCTACAAAAACGTGAGGCAACAGATAGAAAGTCCAGCAGATTAACCGATTATCTGAGGATCAGATGAGAAAAAAGTGCATCTAGCGGCACATCAAATGGTGGTAAAGGCTAATTTAGACATCTAAACATCCAGCTACAAAATAACATGATACGAACAGTTGGATTTGGGTTTAATTTCACCAACATATTCATAATCTAATATCACTTACTGTTTTATTTATATGTGATTTAGATGGTGAAGGAACATTTTGTTCCAAAGAGAGCAAAAAACTCAGCGTAGTCTATCAAACTCCAAACACGCTCGTTAGGTGGATATCCATCATGTGTATAGATGACAGAATCGATGGTGTGGAAATAGCCTAGCTGGGTCTGGATTGAGTCTCCAGGCTATCCAGGCAGCAGGATGTGGGATTGGGCTGGTATGTGGGGCAATCGCTCAATTTCAATCTCACACGTCTGGAGCCTGATCGTTCGACTTTAATTAACTGGGATGTAGTTTATTGTTGTGGGAAATGCACGACTGGCCCGGTATCTGTAGGACGAGGATGTTAAGATCGAAGAGGACCCACAAACCTACTACTTTGTATATGGTATCACTCTTTCTTGTACTTTTTAGTTACAGAATGTTCCCATGTGGTCCTTTCCTCTTTATGGAGACCTGTTAATGTTAAGAACACATGTCTAAAACCACAGGCTTTGCTTCTGGAGTGTATGAGCCTTGATGAATAGGCTTGTTGACGTGAAGCACAGGCCTATCACTGGGACTAATTTTATTTTCCATGTTATCAGGAAAAAAAACACATTTAAACTACTTTTTGTGCAGTAGTGAAGCAATAAGGCATGTGAGGAGCACAGGGATGAGCATGAGCAGCATTCCTTCTTTGTTCTCACTCTGGATCTATTCATAGATCAATAAAAATGGTCTGATCTCTCTTTCAACCGTCGCAACGTGAGAAAATCTATTTTATTGTGATTTTCTATTTCAGTTTACTGGGATTTTATGTCCTCATATTGATCTTTCATATAACTCTGTATAATTCTAAAGATGTCACCTCTAACATCATAATCCTGATCACCACACGTCCTATCCGTGTTAACTGATACAAATAAGATGCAGAGAAGAAAAAAAAAAAGCCTCATATTTATTCATTTCGTAGCGAGTCGCTTTATCACTTAGTGCCTCTGGGAAAAAAACAAATAGACCTAATTTATTTCACCTCACTCCTCACCGCACAATGATGGTCAATAAGATTCAACAGCAGGAGACATAATGGAGGATATTTGTCATTTAAGAATTCAGGTTAACGTCCTTTATTTCACACAGTTGAATTTTATCTGATCCATCCACGTATGAGAAGGATTTTGTTCCTATTTACAAACAGAGCTGCTCATTTTTGCCCCGTAGGAAGCTCATATCGCACATGAATAAATTATTAATGGAATACATGGAGGGTTTTTGGATGTAATGAGACGAAACCTGAAGATAGGGGTGTCAGTTGAAAGGTTTAAATTGGTGGAAACGGATTCACTGCGAAGGCCAGGGGTTTGAGTCCAGGGTGGGGACAATGCTTGGAACACTGGCCTTTCTGTGTGGAGTTTGCATGTTCTCCACAAAGAAAGGCCAGTTTCATAGGTTTTCTCCGGGTTCTCCGGTTTCCTCCCACCCTCCAAAACAAGCATTTTAGGTTGATTGGCCACTAGAAAATTGCCCTTAGGAATGAGTGTGTGTTTAGATAAGGAGTGCCCTTTATGTCTATCGTGATCGACTGGTTGATCGCAAAGGCATTATGGGTAGATTGCACGGCATTGAAAAAAGTAAAAAAAAAAACTTTCCAAAAAAGTGTTGATCTAGCAGCTATTCCGCTGTTACTGGAGATTTTTGGAGTCTGTGACGTGAAAACACGTTTTTAAACCTGTAATCAATAAGCAGCCCGCAGTGCTGCGGTGGCTCCTCCCCCTCGCAAAGCGCTGTGAGTGTGTGGTTGTGCAGATGTAACAAATCGTGTTGTAGGGGTAGTTACAGCAGGCTGGAAACAATCTGTTAGGGTTTGCGATGGTAACATGGGACTGGTAGATCTCAGGAAGTTTGATATTTGTAAAGTAGATCTTGGGACAAAAAAGGTTGGGCACCCCTGGTTTAGATAGTTGTGTGTGTGGCTCCATGTCAGACTGGCAAACTGTTCAGGGTGTACCACGCCTCTCACCTTAATTCAGCCAGGATAGGCTCTGGCAACCTCTTTGTTAGGGGTAGACGGATTAGAGAATGAACGATTAACTGTGATTATCGCTGGAAAAACCACTCAAATTTAAAGAGGAAGAAGTTTAAAAACAAGTTTTGCCTCAGTAAATTTTCTTTTGTGCTGCTCATCTCTTTAACTCCATGTATCTAATAAAAACTATTGAACCCTTTCAGGAGAGTTGAGCGATATAGTTACAAACACTTCAACTTTCCTAGTAAGGGATCTACAAAAGAGATGTTGTCGCAGTTTCATATGGAACAACTTTATGACCCGTGGGTATGCTTTGTCGGGCATTTTAAAGTGGGAAAGAGAGAAACGTTCATAAAACAGACTGCCTAAATCAACAGCATTTGTTTCTTTTTGGTTTTTGTCTTGTTCAGCTCAGGAGCAGAGAGAGTGGTACTCTGTTCGGTTAGGACAGAGTTGATTTTTAAAAAACAGAGTTCCACATTTTTTTCTCTACTTTATTTAATGTTGAAAACACTAGAAAATTTTCATCAGCGCAAATTTATTCAAAGAATTTTAGAATTTTTTTTTTCCTCTTCTCTGTTTGTGTAGTGTGACAATGACACCCTCTGTTTTTCAGTTTCTTTAATTAGTCTCAGCTGCTGGACGCTGGTGGCTGCTCATTGGAGGACTGGCCTGATGAGGTCATCCACTTGCATTTGTATTATTTAAGACAAATGCTCAGCTCAAGACTTTGTCAGTTCTTCAGTGATAATCTTTGTGGTGATACTATCATTATTCCAACGAACTGTATCCTCGTTGGAATAGCTTGTCCAACGAGTTTGTCCTCGTTGGACAAGCCCACAAACTAGCCCAGTGCTCTTGAGTTCATCTGGCACCCAGTCCTACCTGATTCATCTCGACTTCCATGTGGACACCTTTAGTTATTAAATAAATTTGTATTTTTGTGATCACCGACCTGCGTCTGGATCTCTTTCCTCCCCTGATCCAAAAAATTTTGTGCACCAAATTTATTATGGCTGCATCTGGAAAGTTTGAAATGCCTCAGAAATGACCAGACAGAGAAAATGTCCAAATTCATTCATTTTTTAAATAATTTTTTGTTCTAAAATTCTTCATTTTGCTTTGTTCTTGGAGCATTTTTGTGGGATTTTCTGTTTTGGATTATAATAGATGGCGGATCATCGCTCAGTGGTTATATAAGCGAAGAGTGGCTGGTCCGAATCCTGCTGAGCTCATGCCGAGGTGTTGCTGGACAAGACACCTCACCCCTAGTTTCTTCCACCATCGACTGCCTGCTGTGGTGCAAAGCAGCACAGGGATTTCCCCATGGGGGATTGTTACAGTATGATTATTAGATAGTTTTAAATAAAGTACACATGTCTAATCTGTTATGTGTGGTCATGTTTGGAGGCCAAATACTTTTCATCAGCTGTGTAAAATCAGGTAAAAATGACCAAAATTCTGTAATGATGTTATAAATCTGTGATATATCATTCTAAGATTAAGAAGTCAAGTTTAATTGGATTTATGAAAAGTAAAAATCAATTAATTTATTTATTACTACTGTTAAATTCCAACATTTGATTTAGTTTGCTGGTCATGGCATCACGGCTAAATCAGGCAGTTGACTGTATTTCCGTACCAAAAAAAAAAACAAAAACTCATTCCTCAATCAAACTCACACTAATAGTCAGTAAAATACAACTTGCAGAAAAAGAAATGTGAATCTAATGGGGAAATTTTTAAAGTGCCAAATAGTCTCAGCATTGTTTCCGATCATCTGAGTATTTTATAGAAGAAGGCATCCAGTAAAACAATTATTATCTGTGATCTGTTAGCAAATAGTAAATTTTGTCAGATAAAACTCCCTCCAGTCTGGTTCCAGTAACACTAAATAAAATGATTAATATCTAAAAATTTATGTAAACACAGTAACACAGAGAACAAACAGCTCCAATCGTTCTCTGAGTCTGCTCTTGTTTTCATCCTGCAGTTTTTTTTCAGACTGTGTTAAGAGGGACAGCTCCTCCAGCTCCATCATCGCTCCAGGTCACAGAGCTTCTGGTTCAGGATTTTTCCCTCCACAGAAAAAAAAAACTCCTCCTAAAACCGTTTCACACACAACAACATCCCCGCATTACAGTAAACATGCAGAGTTCTGCAACATTTGCCTTTTTTGCTATAATTTCCTTCTTATCTTGTTCGAATCAACGAACAGCCTCTCATGGCAGCTTTAGAAATGCACAACACAACATCTCCTGTAACACTTGCCCTCTCCCTGAGGGACGCAAACCCCCTCCAAATGAAACAAGAGTCCATCTTGCCTCTTCTTGTGTTTTTCAGACCACCCAGAACCAGATAAAACTTTAAAAGCTTCATCCATATAGATTTTATTTATCATTCTGTATATGTGTGAACTTTTTTTTATCTTATCAAAACTTGCATGTGTTTGATCTATTTTGAGACCATTTCTTGCTTACTGGTATCTGACCAGATCATCCTCCCCTGTAAATAATACACGGAAGTTTTATAATCCAAAACCACATGTGAGGCACACAGAGACTGCACTATCCCCCTGAGGAGCCGGATACCCATGTCTTCCTGGAAAACATAGCCCCACATGGATGTTGTTTAATTGTGCGGAGATTGTGGACATGATCTCTGCAAAGCCCTGCAGATGAATGAATGTTTTCATTTAAAAGAGGATGCAAAGCACTGAGCTGCGTCTTTACCTGCAAGCTGGACTAAAACTGTACAGTTGGAGTTGTAGAGGGAAGAAAATGTGATTTGTTGCCTTGGATTTCAAATATTGATCGACTTTTATTACCACATGGTGTAACATACCAGAATGATGGCCCACACAAGGTATCGGCACAGGATGTGGGAATTCTTCCGCTTGTAGTAAATAATAATTTTCCCTGCCTGTGGAAAAACAAGAATGGATTATCACAGATATGATAACTACATTTTCTCATTCCCTTAATGAGAAATACCACATAAACACCAACACCCAGTGTGCCCAGACATTTGGCCTTGGGTAACCAAATAGTCCTGGGATGCAGCGGCTGATGGCGTGTCTCTGATGTTGTGGTCACATTTCTCTCAGTCCATGCAGCCAGATGTGGCATGTGAGTCATCTGTGGACTCTGATTAATTTGGTGGTGATGAATGTTTTTCAGCTGACAACATTAGAATGGAGCAAACTCAGAGGAGGGCAGCGGACACCTGGTGTCGTCTTAGACCTGCTGACTGAGGGTTTACAGCTAACTGCCCATTGGGAGTTGAAAAATCTGGCTCCTTCTCTATGAAAGCTTCTCACAATCAAAACGGTTAGAAACTATGCTGTCGCCATCAGAGATTCTGGTCGAAAGTGTTTTGGTCACTTTAACACACACACACAAATAAAAAACAGCTGGACAAGTTACTTTAAAAGAAACAAAAAAATTAAAGCTTTTCGTGCAAAAATGAACTTGATGTAAAATTATTCCCATATTTTAAACAAGCCCGCATTGTTTTTTTATTTAATTCATGCACGTCTGAATAATTTGCAATTGTCCAGTTTTTGGACAATATTCAAATGCTAGATTGTTCTTGACCAGCCTTTGTTTAGCACAACACCCACATTCTAATGGAAGCCGGAAGGGTTTTAATGCACATGCTCTGCGTGAGCTTAGTCCTTCCTCTTAACAAGGTGAATTTTTGTATATAAATGTTCCATTTCGTTCCGTCATCTTATGCTCATCCGGGGTCGGGTCGCAGGGGCAACAGCCTCAGATGGGAAGCCCAGGCTTCTCTCACCCCGGGTGCATCCTCCAGCTCACCCGGAAGGATCCCGAGTCGTTCCCCAGCCAGGTGTGAGACATAGTCTCTCCAGTTGGACTGGGTCTGCCTCTATGTCTCTTCCCAGTGGGACGTGCCCAAAACACCTCACCAGCGAGGCACTCGGGGGGCATCCTGACCAGATGCCCGAACCACCCCATCTGGCACCTCTCAACCTGGAGGAGGAGCGGCTCGACACGGAGCTCCTCCCGCATGGCAGAGCTCCTCACCCGATCTCTGAGTGAGAGCCCAGCCACCCTGCAGAGGAAGCTCATTTCGGCCGCTTGAACCCACGATCTCATTCTTTCTCAGCTGGTGACCATAGGTGAGGGTAGGAACGTGGATCGACTTGTAAACCGAGAGGTTTGCTTTTCGGCTCAGCTCTTTCTTTACCACAACGGACCGATGCAGCGTCCTAGTTATTGCTGATGCCGCACCGATCCACCTGTTGATCTCCCGCTCCATCCTTCCCCCACTCGTGAACAAGACCCCAAGATACTTAAACTCCTCCACTTGGGGCAGAACCCTGTCCCTGATCCGCAGGAGGCGTTCTACCCCTTTCCGGGCGAGGACCATACAAATATAAATAAATATATAAATGCACCAAAAAAAAACAACAACACATAAAACAATATGCACAAGCTTTGCAAACTGGATCTGTTTTACATTCTATTTCCAGCTTCAAACAAGACCAAAGGGAAGAGACAAAGCAGTCGGTAAGGGGTGAGGGAGCTTTGAAAGTAAAACGGAAACATTCTTATTTTTCCATTTCAGTCATTCAAATATAATTGCTGTTGTGTTTGGGATTTTTATTTTGTGGCATGCAAATCATGCCCCTCCCACAGACATGAATCCGTCAGTGTTATTTACAGGTTTGTTTGTTTTTTAATTTTCTGCTGCATAATCAAATCTTTCTACTTTAATTTTGTCTGTGAAAAGAACATTTATTCAGAAAGTCTATTGAATTGTATGAACATCCTCCGAACCTAAACTACAACGAGGTTTTCTCTTTCATTTGAGCTTGCTGAGACTTCTATAGAGAAGATTATTAACTGTAACCAATTTTGTCCCCACTTCTACTTTTTTTATGAAGCCCTTCAAGTTACATACGTAAAAGAAACAGATATTTTTATGGATTTTGGTATGTGTCATCAAGAAAATGAAGTTGTGGTTATGTATCATTAACTACCTTTCCAATTACATTCTACTGTTTGGATTTCACACTGTTCAGCTTCAGAATACTTGTGACAATTTTTCTTGGATTGTGACAAATCTTTTGAATTAATTCAAAATTTTGAAACGAATGAATCATGTTTTTTGCAGCTGTACAAGATTTCTTTAGAAATGGTTTGAATAACTTTTCCAAAATAAGTATTAGTCATTGCGCTTGTAAATTTTCAGGCTCCCTTTATTTTAGAATTTGGATCAATAAACTCATATTCTTTCGACCAGCAACGTCCTAGATCCTTTTACACCCTTTGGTGGTTATTTAAGTATGTCTCATCTGCCACGTTGGCTCCGATGCACTTTATTACTTTTTGAGAAAAATGCAGGCAAGAATGTATTTTTTCACTCACTTATGCAAGACCAAATCAGTGACATGTGCAACACAATTGTTAATTGAAGTCGTTCCATTTAATTTAACGAGCTGGGTCACATGGCTGCAATAGCTAAAAAGCAATGAAATGGAAAAAAAAAATGTGGGGGTTTTTTTTGGGCTGAATTTCTTAAAAAAAAATTTAACAGTCAAAATGAAATGCTAGCATGCACATACGTATAGTTTCCAAGTATTGTGGCGAAAACTCATCAATCCAACTGTTTTAATAATAGAAATGATAGATGTAAATGTAAATTATGCCTGTAAAGTCCATAAATCATGATTTAAAATATACATTGCCACCTGGATTTTACATAGGAAATAAATGATCCAACTTACCTGCATTCCCAGAAACCCCATCACAATGGAATTGATGGTACCCAAAATCCCTTCAGGGTCAAAGGGCTGCTCAGTGAGATACAGTTCCTGGAGAAAAAAAAGACAAAATAACTTCATCTAGTGCATCATTTCATTTTAAAAGACGGTTTACTATGTAAATGCATACTTTACATGTGGGGTATCTGTACATATTATCTCCAAACATCCATCTATCGATGTACCCCGCCGCCCCACCGGTACAGTTTGGATGAACACCGTCATCACCAATTCCACCAGGTCCCAGATACCCTCTGACAACAAATGTTAGTACTACATGTCAAACATAACTAGAACAGGAAGAATACAGAGAATATAAAACCCATTTTATCAAAAAAAAAAAAAAAAATTTAGCCTACCAGTAAAAAAAGATCACCAAAAAACTCTCACTTTGTGAGCAAACATGTTTTATTCATCACTAACTTAATGCTATGTGGAGATGCAGAACAGGTAAGAAAAAAAAGACGGACAAAAAGCGGAAGAGACAGAGCAAAGAAGATTGATCCTCTGCCTCGCCTCCTCTTATTGCAGATGACAAGCTGAGATTGGCTAATTATCCCGTCTGAAGTACCCACTACAGGGCCATAAATCACTGTGGTTCATAACCACCTGCAACACAAGACCCAAAGCAACACCTCTGCATGAACAAAAATTCTCTCAGCATGCAGAGGCTGAAGATACATGTCATTTTTAACATGCAAAACCGAGCGGACTGTGAAACGTGAGAGTTTATTAGACTTACGTGGGACAGTTAGTTACGGGCATGAGGAAAGTAATGCAAAGCCACAAAACCTCCAGCAAGATGATAACCAACCATTGTGGCCAATAAAGAAGGATGTCCTGGACAGGATTCCACCAGTGATGCTGCAGACATTTAAATTTACAAGACAGTTTTACAACTTTATTTTAGCTTGAGTATGGGTTTTTTGTTTTGCTATCAGCGTTGATCTCTCTGATGCATTTAAGTTTCAAAGTATCAGTGAAAGAGTTCGTAGCGTCGCCTCAAATTATTGGTCCAGTCTGGTCTGATGTGCTGCCCCATGTTTGTCCCCTTGTAATGTCTTTTTGTGTGTAATGTCTGATGAAAGTGAGCTTGACAGAGGAGCTCACCGCTCTCTCTGGGATTTCTTTCTGGCCCCAGAAAGTCTGCAGCAGAGACAGAATAAAGTAGGTGAAGCCCAGACGCTGCAGCACCCCAGGGATCCTCAACCAGGACAAAGACACTGGAACACAGTTAACATCATGCAAAATAAACAACACGCCCACTTGAGCACTTGTGAAGTTTTACACCAGTAATTTAAGCTAACTCGACCTGCTATCTTAGTGAAGAGCTGCGTTTGCATTTTTTGTAACCTCTATAAGGTCTTCTAATTTTATAGTGAAGGTGTTGGACCTTCGTGGAGCTAATCAAAGATTCCCAGTTATCTCTTTGTCTGTTTAAATTTGGGTGGATAAGACGGGCTGATATTTGACAGATTGATGGTAATCTACACATTAGTTAATTGAAAACCTCTTTGTCACACAAAGTGCCGTAGAAACAATACGATCCTGATCATTGATCCGGTCAAATCAAATAAGAGGCGGAAATGTCTCCATTCACAGGAAAAGAGGAAGCTTTTACTAATGACACTTTAGGTAAATCTGGAGGTTACACACCCACGAGGAGAATTTATTGTTCTGCCCAATCATGAGTTTGTCTATAAGCTACGAATACATAACAGACACAACAACCTTGAGATTTTTTGTTAGACATTTAAATTATCTAACACGAGGTGAAAACATGGTTGTCTTTTCATTTAGAGTGGGAATTTGTGATAGTTGGAAGTCATTGTAGGAAGGACAAACGCAGAGAAATGAATTTTAACTGCCATTGGGTTTTTTTTGCCTTTTTTCCAAACTAATAGTGGTTAAACTAAAACTCAGCATCAGAAAGAACAAAAATGCTACTCATGATAATCATATAAACTTTCAAACACATTAAGTTTTTTAAAGTTTTGTTTCATCTTCTGAGATGCTTATCCCTAATGATGAGGTTACGTGGGGTGCCGAAGCCTATCCCGGCTCATTTCAGGCGAGAGGCAGGACATACCCCAGTCTGCTGCAGGACCATACACACATACACTAATCGCTAGGGGCAATTACGTAGCAGCCAATCAACCTAAAACACATGTTTTTGGAGAGTGGGCGGAATTCGCAGAAAACCCACGCATACCTGTACACTGGGGGAACAAGCAAACTCCACACAGAAATGACAACATTTCAAGCCTCGCCCCCACTCCGGGTCTCGAACCTCAACCCTCTTATTGTGAAGCCACCGTGCAGCCTTTATATGAAAGTCTTCCTCCTCATAATTAACACATTAAATTAGCTAGTTCTCTAGATTTAAAGGGATTCATAAAAGCGTCAAAGGTTAACACATTTTTTTTTCTCTCAGCTGACATTGAAAGTGTTTGAGCAAATCAAGCTGATGTGACTCCATTCTTTTATTAGATCAACCCGGGTAGACAGAGGGCATCCTTGGAGACTGAGGGCAAACCTGCAGTTTATGGTAAAAATCCCATAATGATCAACTCCAGCAGCAGCTGCTGCATGGAACCTGAAGTGTGTAACTCTATCTGTTTGTAATTGTCCATTACTGGACTGGTTGTTTTTGCACAATCTTTTAAACGTCCCCTGGTGCTGGATTTTGAGACTGCACACACAACAACAATATTTCTGTTAACCCAGTTATACAGACATCTACCCAGTAAAGTCCATTAGCACCAGCGCTGGGGAATGTGTGAAGGCCGCTTTGTGTATCCCAAGTGGATGCCAAAACAAAGATTTTTAGCTTCAGTTTCCTTTGTTAACTTTGGCTTGTATCACAAATATGGAGGTGGGTTTTTTTCGATAAAAATATGCATGTTAGGCTGATTGGCCACTGTGAAATGCCCTTAGGGATGATTGTGTAAGTGTGGACCATCAACAGACTGGTGACCTGTTCAGGGTGTACCCTGCCTCTCGCCTGAAATCGTCCGTGATAGGCTTCCGGCGCCCCCATAGCCCCATTAGGGATAAATGGTTAGGTAGAGAAACGAAATCAAATAACAAAATCAAATTCTAGGTTTTACACTTTGACACACTAACCTCTGAACTAATTGGAAGAGTTAACTGAAAATTTTTTGCAAAGAAAATATGTCTGATTTTTCTAAAAATGTCAGAAAAATCTTCATAACCCATTCCATTCATCCTGATTCTACATTTAGTATGTTTTGAGTACACAGTGTGAAGCCAGTTAATGTGTTTGTTCCATTTCCTGCATGTTTCACACATACGTGGTCCATCTCTCGGAGAGTAATTTAGAAAGCAGAAGCCGAGCATCACAAGCACGACTGTTCTCCAGGTGATTTTTCTCAGCAGCTGTAGGCGACCGACTCCCCTCCTCTGCATGGAGTTGAAAGCCAAAACCACTGAAGTCCCAATTATGAACACGAACCTGCCAGACATAACACGATTTCATTATTTACACTACACACTACGACATGCAGCATATGTCATGAAACAGAAACTAATAAATAGCTTTCTCACATTGTACCCACCATGGCATGACAAGATCTGCAACGGTTAGACCTGCAATGAAACAAAAAAACACATTAAATACATTTTAGAAAATGACTGATATATCAATTTTGATTTTCTAATTTGAAGTTAAGGTTAGTGTTCTGTCACATTTCTGGCAGCTTGAACAACTTCAGATTAATTAAAGATGTTTTTTTAAAGTGTTGTTTTGATCGGATAACTAACAATCAGAGCTCCTCTGGTATGTGACAGTTAAGAGTAAAAACAGGATGAACGAATTCATCACTGAAATCACATGTGTCAAACAGCCTATTCAAATTTTTGTGATGAGTGAATCAATGAACATTATCACGCATTTTGAAAATTATATTGATATTGGTTCCAAACCCAGCATCCTTCTTCTGATGTACTCTTTCTCTCTCTCCTCTACACATGTCCAAACCATCTCAGTCTGGCCTCTCTGACTTTAACTCCAAAACCTCTGACATGTGCTGTTCACCTGATATACTCATTTCTAATTCTGTCCATTCTGGTCACAACCAGAAAGATCCTCAGCATCTTCATCTCTGCTACCTCCATCTCTGTTTCCTGTCTTTTTCTCAGTGGCACTGTCTCTAGACCAAACAGCATGGGTGGTCTCACCACGGTTTTGTACACTTTTTCTTTCATCTTAGCTGAAATTCTTCTGTCACACATCACACCTGATACTTTTCTCCACCCGTTCCCGCCTGCCTGCATACGCTTCTTCACCTCTTTTCCACACTCTCAATTGCTTTGGACTGTTGATCCCAAGTAATTAAAATCTTCCACCTTCTTTATCTCTTCTTCCTGTAACCTCACTTAAAAAGATTATTTATGTTTATTACAATCACTAAGCAAAGGTGATTGGATTGAGAGCTCCTAGACACAATCCACATCTGAGCCTCCTCCCATCTTGCTCTAGATGTTGAACAGACTCTCATTCATCGCTTCCTTCCAATCATACACAACAAAACACAGTCAAACCATTTTGATTTGAATGACGCGTGCCATGAGGTTTGTGTGGTCATGGATTAACAGCTATGGTCTGAATGCAGGACACAGACTGTACTGTACAGGCTTTAAGGAAATCTTTTATTTTTGTACTTAACCGTTCCAAGGTGCATGTTGAAAGAACCAATAGCCTCCTCCACCGTAGTTCACGAACACCATCACTGTGAGGGAAAACCTTCAGAGAATTTACAAGCGTGAGTACAGAATGTAATCCAGTCTTATTAGTGAGTAAAGCCTAATTTTACTCAAATTATTTTCATCCATTTGTTCATTTGCTAGACCCCTTAAATCAAAACTAACGAATTGAACCTTTTCACGGGAGGTGGGGTACACTCTCACCAGGTCACCATCATGTAATGACATTGAACCACATGTGTGTAAATGAGAGGGATCCAAATGGAAAAGTGAGGTTACAGGGAGAAGAGATAAAGGTGGAAGATTTTAAGTACTTAGGATCAACAGTCCAGAGCAATGACGAGTGTGGAAAAGAAGTGAAGAAGCATGTGCAGGCAGGCTGGAACGGGTGGAGAAAAGTATCAGGCGTGATGTGTGATAGAAGTTTCAGCTAAAATGAAAGGGAACATGTACAAAACCGTGGTAAGACCGGCCATGCTGTTTGGTCTAGAAGCAGTAGCACTGAAGAAAAGACAGGAAGCAGAGATGGAGGTAGCAGAGATGAAGATGCTGAGGATCTCTCTGGGAGTGACCAGGATGGACAGGATTAGAAATGAGTACATCAGGGGAACAGCCCATGTTAGAGGTTTTGGGGATAAAGTTCGAGAGGCAAGACTGAGATGGTTTGGACATGTGCAGAGGAGAGAGAGAGAGTACATCGGAAGAAGGATGCCGAGTTTGGAACCACCAGGAAAGAGGTCTAGAGGAAGACCAAAGGGGAGGTTCATTGATACACTGAAGGAAGACATGAAGATTGTTGGTGTGACCGAAGAGGATGCAGCAGATAGGGTTAGATGGAAGAAACAGACTTGCTGTGGTGACCCCTGAAGGGAAAAGTCGAAAGAAGAAGAAGAGTGCATTTACAGCAACTGATTAACCTTTTGGAGTTAATGTGAACCAGATTACCTGTTGGGGAAACATGCAAATTCATCAAAGAACAACCTGTGACTTAAGCTACCCTCCAGTCAGAGCTTTAACCAGCAACCATCTTGGTTTAAAACTACAAGCCTAACCACAGCATGCCTAGGCGCGTCCCAGATTATCGACAAAAATTCAAAACGGAAATAACTTTTTGGCACTGTTTGTTCTAGTGAAAGAAGAAAATGTGAAGAATACTGCCAAAAAAACCCTCTTCAACAAAGTTTTCACAGTTATAATTATAGTACCCCAACTTTTCTGTCTGCTCAGCTGTATTAAACTGATTACAACTTAATGCAAACTTCGGAATTAAAGTAAGAGATGTTTTATTTTATTTTATTTATTGTGTCACAACTCCAAAAGCAGGGTAATGCAACCTAAGCATTATGAATCACTCAGGAAATGAACACTTGTCCTCTGGATCTCCTCAAGCAGCTTTGCTGACTAAAGACTTTACGCCTAATATATGAAACACTTTATACTTTAGCACTGGCCAACGCTGATGAAACACAGCATGCGTGATGGTTTAGCTCTTGGTGGGTGTGTTTGTGCTGCCTGCCTGTCAGAAAAATGGCCTGGAACAAATATAGAGCACAAACTTGTGTTAAAATGCAACGCCGTGCGAATGCAGTTGTGTTGTCTGTCAACAACTTCAACATGAATTTATGTTTTCACGTTCGATTTAATTAATCACAAAAAGAGCTTTTTTAATAATTGGGTTAGAACAGCCTCCAAGAATGAGACCACATGATAAAGTGAAGTGTATCTACCTCTGCCTCCTCTTGTTTTTCTGCCTGGATTCAATTAAAAGGTGCACCAAAACCATTACTGCTCTTCCAGCCCCAACCTGCTGATACAAGATTTTAATCAGTCACTATCATATCAAATGGGGCTATTAAAGCAAAGTAAACCCTGTGCACGTGTTCTGTCTCTCGCACATTTGGGCACAATGTGCGATCGTTGAGTTTTAGCAAATATATCCATTAGTTGCCATGGTAACACAGACAAAGGTTAAATCCTGAGCTGGATCAGATTTGATGAAGATTACAGTCCCCTCACAGTTTATTGGCTCATCCTGTCTGGTCTTGAAAAGCTTTATAAGAGCATGGCGTTTCATAAAAATCTTAATTATGATTGGGCCTAACTTGATCCAATTCAGTTTAATTTTTCTAGCTCATGATGCATATTTTTTATATTTAACATATTAACACAATCATAACTTAACTATGGGTGGCACAGTGGTTAGCTCAGTGGCCTCACAGCAAAAAGGTTGGGGTTCAAATCCTGGGTGGGGTTGAGGCCTGAATCACTGGCATTTCTGTGTGAAGTTTGCATGTTCTCCCCTGTGCATGCATGGGTTTTCTACAGATACAACAGTTTACTCTCACCATCCAAAGACATGCATGTTAAGTTTGATTGGCTGATATCAAGTTGCACCTAGGAATGAGTGTGTGTATAGCACCGCAACAGACTTGTGACCTGTTCAGGGTCTACCCTGCCTCTCACCTTCAATCAGCCAGGATAGGCTTCAGCAACCCCCGCAATGCTGTTAGGAAATAAGCGGTACAGAAGACAAAACAACATAACTATGGTCCTTAGACCCTCGTATTCCAGTCGCAAAAAACAAAAAAACTTCATAAAGATCCAAATTGGACGAGAGAACAGGACTGGTGCAGCATCCTAATTATTGCGGACGCTGCACTGTCTTCTCATGGTGAAGAGAGAGCCAAACCAAAAAATGGAGCACTCCATTTACAAGTAAATCTACAGTCTCTAACAGTCCTTACTTAATTTGATCCAAACTAAAGTGCTGAATGTACTTTTTTGGGGTTTCTAATTAAGCTTAAGTTGTTCAGCTCCCTGCCAAACTTTTCATTCAACATTTTTCTGTCTACCAATAGATCTAATTCATGTCTGGAAAACAGTATTTATGATTCATAAAAAACAGATTACACAAAAAGGTCTTTATGCTGCCAACGCAGCTGCTTTTGGACACTTCTGATCTTCTTTGAATTGAATCGACATACGTGCATCACTAATGAGGAGATCAAGCTGAAACGTTACGTCTCTGCTAATTGAAAAATTACAGAGACTCCATAGTTGTGTACTTTCTTGTGGTCAAACATTAGAGCACTTTATCGAGAAGAACTTGGATACAAGTCAAAATAAGGCACAGAATGATTTGGCCACCTTATATTAAAAGCATCTCACAGTCCTGGTTTTGCTGTAATGGTTGTTCCGTGTGCTGCACGGCACCGCTAACAACAGGCAGTAGGATTTTCAACAGTGGCAAAGCTGGCGTAAGGCTTTTAGCTGTGCTTCACAAGATTAAAATTCAAATCCTTTTAGAAAAATTAATGGGCAACTGTACCCCACTGTTCCTGTATATCATGTCAGTGGAGCCTGAGCAATGATCAGAAAAGCCTTTCAGCTGGGGAGGAAAGCATTTTGCCTTCAGAAATGCCTCACCGTTTATGGCATATGACTGATGTGTCTGTTTTTTGTCGAAAGTTGTTGCTTATCAGAGGAATAGATCATAAGTCATGGAGACGTGGAAGAACCTGCAGTGTTAATCTTGCCTGCTGAGTCACAGTTTGATTAAGCGTGTTGCAAGGCAAGACCATTTCCAGTTTTACCAAACAGGACATTAATAGACGACAAGTATGTGGAACTAACGAGTCACATTTCAGATATAAATTGAGCAAGACTGCGGCAAGAACAGGAAGTCAGAAAAGTTTAGATGGAAATATATTTGTACTATTTCTTCACTCTAAGAAAGCCTCCAAATAAAATGAATATGAGTTGTTTTGAAAGCATCCCATGTGTTTAGTGGTTACAGGTGTTTTTCCTTTCATTAGAAAGAATGCCAGTCATCTTCATCATGGTGTTTTTGTTCTGCTGGATTTCCTCTTTCTCTCCGCCTTGACCGGAGATCAGTGGCCATGAGGATGTGTGCTGATATTTTATGGTATTATTACATCAATTATTTGGCAAGAGGAGGTTAAGGCCACACCAGCTTCCTGTTTCCAGTGAGGCGTGTTTTGTGTCTACCCCCCAGGCCCTAATTAAGGCTCCCAGGGAGCACGGATTCAATCACATACATCACTCCAGGCCAACAGAAACGCTCTGTTCCAACCCCAAGACGGACTGATATCAGAAATCATGCCCAAAGCTACACCGCTTGATAAAAGCTTGGGGGAGCATGTGGCCAGACTGTGACCCCGCTATAATTATTCATTACATTGGCCTGTAGATCTTCATCATGTCACACACAGCTCTAAAAGGAATTATCATGTGAACAAGCAGCATGTGGTGATAGACCGATAAACAAGATTGTTGTTGATGATGCACATACCCTCGGAAAGTGTCCAGGGAGAGCAGACGAGATGATTTAGCTTTACCAGGATCGGGTGTGTTTACACAAGCATCTTCCTGCAGAAACATTGGAGAGTAAAAGAAAAATCAGTTTTATAAAAGGCTGTTTTCAATTATTTTCATCTTAACATCTTGATTACAGTCCATGCAGTCCAATTTTTAATTATACAAATACAAAATACCCATTGCAACAAAAATTCCAGAATTGTTTATTTTTATTAATTTGAGTAAATCCTTTTATGGACAGAATGTCTGGGCGTAGCAGAGTTGGTGGGGCGGATTTGGTTTAGTGATCTCAGGATTCTTATTTTTAAAAATGATGTGTTCTTGCTGGTTTCAACTGGTCGTGATCTCCTACTCTCACTAAACCCATTCAGAGCATATTGTGATGGGGTAAGAATGAACATCTACACCTGCAAGAATAATGGAATAGTTTAAACTACTGTATCTTGGCATGCAGCAGAAATGGGTGGATGGATCAGTGCAGCGTCTACAGTGATTAGGATGCTACATAAATCAAATCAAACTTTAATTTGATTTGCACTGTGTCTTTGTAGATCTAGAGAAAGCGGATGACAGGGTACCCAGAGAAGAACTATGGTATTGTATAAGGAAGTCTGGTGAGACAGAGAAGTATGTTAGAGTGGTCCAGGACATGTATGAGGACTATAAGACAGTGGTGAGGTGTGCTGTAGGTGTGACAGAGGAGTTCAGTGTGGGGGTGGGACTGCATCAGGGATCTTCTCTGAGCTCTTTGCTGTTTGCTATGGTGATGGACAGGCTGACAGACGAGGTCAGACAGGAATCTCCATGGACAATGATGTTTGCAGATGACATTGTGATCTGTAGTGAGAGGAGGGAAGAGGTGGAGGAAAAGTTGGAGAAATGGAGGTTTGCGCTAGAAAGAAGAGGAATGAAGATTAGTCAGAGTAAGACAGAGTACATGTGTGTGAACGAGAGGGATCCAAATAAAAAAGAGGTGAAGAAGCATCTGCATGCAGGCTGGAATGGGTGGAGAAAAGTATCAGGTGTGATGTGTGATAGAAGAGTTTCAGCTCAAATTTAAAGGAAAAGTGTACAAAACCGTGATGAGACCGGCCATGCTGTTTGGTCTAGAGACAGTGGTACTGAGAAAAAGACAGAAAGCAGAGATGGAGGTAGCAGAGATGGAGGTAGCAGAGATAAAGTTGCGGAGAGACCAGGATGGACAGGATCAGTGGAACAGCACATGTTGGAGGTTTTGGAGATAAAGTTAGAGAGGCCAGACTGAGTTGTTTGGACATGTGCAGAGGAGAGAGAGAGAGTACATCAGAAGAAAGATGCTGGATTTGAAACCACCAGAAAAGAGGCCTAGAAGAAGACCTAAGAGGAGGTTCATGGATACAGCGAAGGAAGACATGAAGATAGTTGGCGTGACCGAAGAAGATGCTTGAGACAGGATTAGATAGAAGAAACTGACTTGCTGTGGCGACCCCTGAAGGGAAATGCCGAAAGAAGAAGAAATCAAATCAAACTTTATTTATAAAGTGCTTTTCATACATTAGATAAACACTTCAGGGGTCGCCACAGCAAGTCAGTTTCTTCCATCTAACCCTATCTGCTGCATCCTCTTCAGTCACACCAACTATCTTCATGTCTTTCTTGGTCATTTTAAATTCTCTATTTGTGTCTGCATGATTGTGTATAAAAAATCTTTCTCCAACTAGCTGGGACTGACTTCACATTAATGGATCAAATAGTTTGGAAAATGAAGTGAAATGAAAATAAGAAAAATTTTAATGGAACGAGCCAAAATTCTATCAAAACATTTAATCCACAAATGAGCTCATGCAGGATCAGTTGTTCTTAATATTTGGCACATAACTTGTTTGTCATGGTTTTGGTTGTTTTTTATGTATTATTAAAAAAATAGCCAACAAATATTTCTTTGTAGGTGAGTTATTTGGACGACAGATATGCTAGATCAGTTCGGGATAATGACCCTTTTAAATAGGTACAGATGTTCCTCTAAAACTATTACCGTGTAAACTTTTTAGAATTGTTAGATTTCTTCAGGACATTTGTTCTCATACTTCAGTGTCATTGATATTGTTGATAATAACACAAAGAGTTAGGAGGTCTTAATGTCTGTGATTACCAACTCGAATGTCCCATTTAGGTTGGTCCGAAACAGTAGATTTTAAATGTGCCCACAAGACACAATAAAACTTCTGGACCATGCAACGGTGTGGCTTCACTTTTACATGGTGGAGCTTTAATTTGTATATGCAGAAGACAAGATGGAGTGTTTCTGGAAGTATTCCAGTATTTTCTGGAAGTATTCCTGGATTTGCTTTATGAGGTCAGAGATTTTTTGATGAGTGATGTGGTGTTGTTTGAGGACTGGTAGACCGCAAGCAACTAGCAAAGATCACAGGTCTTGTCGATTTTAGACAAAACTTCCCTTGTTTCTCTGAATATTTTTGTAACATTACAAACCAGAACTAATGAGCTGAATAGTTGTTGAAGTTTGACTTTGCAGAAATTGTTCTTTGTAAGTAATAATCAAACTTTTATTCAGTTATTCAGAGGTTAGAGAGGTTGTAAAACAGTCATGTGATTGTAAATTTTGTCTCAGTTCTGGCTTGTCTGCTTTAGAGGCGCCACAACAAATCTGTTTCATCCATCTCGCCCTGTCTTCTATATCCTCTTAGTTGTCACTAACTTCTTTCATATTCTCTTCTTCTACACTCCAAAACCTCCCTTTTTGGCCTTCCACACCTAATGCCTGGTAGTTTTAAAACTCATACCCAATAGTTTCTCTGTTCAACCTATTTCTGTGTCCTCAGGGTTTCTTTCAGCATCATTGTGACGTGTCATGTTGAGCTGAGTAGAAGTGACTTATGTATCACAAAACAGATGAAATAATGAATCAAATTATTGTGGCAACTTTGTCTTCTGAACCGCTTAGGTCGCTGTGGGTGCTGGAGCCTATCCTGGCTGATTGAAGGAAAAACGCAGGGTATGCACCAAACAAGTCACCAGTCTGTCGCAGGGCCGTACGCACACAAAAATAAACACTCATTTATTTCTACGGGCTATTTCATTGTGGCCAATCAATCTAACATGCATGTTTTTGGAGGGTGGGAGGAAAACAGAGTACCCAGTGGAAAGCCACGCATACACTGGGAGAACATGCAAAGTCTCCACAGAAAGATCAGAGTTCCAAGCCGCATCTCCCCGGGACTTAAACCCTGACCTACTGGCTGGGAGGCCACTGCAAACCACTGCCCCGTGGTAACTAATTCGAAATTTTATATTTATTCTTGAGTCTCTAGAATCTGAGTAACTTTATCAATTTATTATTGATTTATTCTGAAATGTAGTTCATATTCAACAAAAATTTTGCCGCTTTTCTGGATCTGAAAGATTGTGAAAGTACCTCTACAAAGAAGTTTATGGTTAAATTTGGTCCCTGAATGTGGAAAAGATGTGCAAATTGTTGTTAAACATAAAATGACCCTTCTTTGAGGGATTGATTGATTATAATGATAATTAAAGAGGCAGTGGTGTTTCAAGTTTTTTGTGTACCGTTTGCTTGTAATCATGTACTTGCTAAACACTTATTTGAGTGTTGAAATAGTGACAACTTTATTGTGAAATTGTTGTTTGAACTGAAATGAAAAAGATCAAAAAAGGATTTTGTGTCCCCATTCCTCCTCTTTCGATGACAGTATTATGATGATTCTGGTCTTTTGCCTCCTCTGTTGGATTAGCCTGACTTTCTGGCCTCTGGGAAGCAGTTTAAAGCACCAGAGCAGGAAGACACCATTGCTAATAAGTCATGATGGATCTGTGTGCCACCCAGACTGCATATGGAAGCCAGAGACACATTGGTTAGAAGAATAAGAGGAGCTATTCATGTCCACCAAAAATACACAGCAGGTCTTTCTGGCACAGAGATGATTGAATGGATGTGATGTTGTATCATTTCCATGTAAGTCTGCTACACAACTGGCTCTGCTAACATTTGTATCAATCATTCCATTAGTGTCTCCCAAACGTCTTCACGACTGGAGTCTCAGAGCAAGTTTGGCTCTGATCTCTGCTTTACAGACCAGTGAAAATAAAACAAGACACTTTTTGATGGAAAGGGGAAAAACAAACACCTCTCTTTTTGTTGCATAAAATGATTCAGAAATAAATCATTAAGTGAAATGAATGTTTGAAATAGAAAGTCATTTATGTATGTTTTTGATGTGGGAATAAACATGTTTAAATCTTCAAACAGTTCATTTTGGATGAGCCCCCACCCATTTAATCCAGTTAGTTTATTAGAAGAACTACGTTACTCACATGTTCCAAACTGTATTTTTGTTCTCGGCAGCAAATCGTTTTTATACATTTTGATGTAAAGCGCTTTCTGTTAAAAAGTGGATGAAAAATCAGTGAAAGAAGCCATTTATCAAAACATTTTAAATGAAATGTGTGTTTACCTGTAGATTAATGGTACCACGAGACACAGGAGAGCAATGAACACCAGCAACAGAGCCACGACCAGAAGAGCTGAAACAAACAAAATAAAACATTTCCAAATGTGAAATGAATCTTCAGCCCTCTTTGACTTGTCACATCTATATTTAGTACATTCAGCTCAAGAACAAAGCACAGATTTCAGTCTAAACTTTCTGATTCACTGCTTCTTTACTTTCCTGTGACTTTGTGTCAGTCAACTTGTGTCAAAACGAATCCCTGAAAAAGAGCCTAATGGGAAAAATAATCCTGGTCTGATCCATCAAAGAGCAATCGGTACACGTAATCTAAGGGTAAAGAAAACCAGAGGGAGATGTAAGGTCATAACAGAAAAAGTACAACAAAGAGAACATGTTGGGAGCAGAATGAGAGTCAGGATCAGTGTTAATAGTGCAGGAGGATTCCATGTGTTCTGATGACTGAAAACTTTCTTCCAACCCAGAGAACATCTCGTCAGGAAGAAGTGAAATGATAAAAAAAATATACCTATGTATTTATTTCTGGATGTCTCATCACTAACAGCAGCGAGGAAGCAGAGAATCAGTTTACAGCCTGGCTTTTAGTTGTAAAACAATAATAATACAAGAAGTCATCTGAACCTCGTCTTTGTGTCAGAGCACCAGCAACATGAGACCAGAGCACACCGTATTTGTCTTTAGTGGAAAAACAAACAGAAAGAAGCCATTTTTAAACAGCTGAATCCACACCGGTACATCCACTCCGAACAAAGACATTTAATGGAAAAGTCCTATCAGACATCCATTCATAAGCTCCGTAAAGCTCTCAGAGCTTAAAGTGCATGCTCCACCTGCAAATGGAAGCTTTTTAAAATAACTACATTAAGCTTTGTATGTATGAATGTAAATTTAAACATCATATATTAATAGTGTGGGTTTGGGAGTCTGAATTAAGAGGCTCAGCAGGTGACTTGTGGTGTGTGTTACAAAGTAGAATACAGTACTAACTAGATTAAAGGGTCCATCTGATAGCAGCTGAAACACTTGCTTGAAGAACCAAGTGAAAGGCCAAACAAAGCTCTGCAGACGATCAATCTGAACCACCAGAGCAAGGACTGAAATTCCCCAGCAGGGCATCTCTTACCTGTCTTTTGAGCTGCTGACCAGACCATTACTTAAGTTCAGCAAGTCCTGTGGGGAGTTTGTATAATCACCAGTCTGTGGAGCTAATGGAAGCTCATCATACTGTGAGAGGTGCAGTCACACTGACCATAACAGATAATGGCTACTTGGCCCTAAAAGTCTGATCTACAACATAATCTGCAATATTGTTAAGTAGAGTGTACATTATGGAGAGAGACGCTTTCAAAATCCCATTATGCCCTAATCCTTCCACACTCCCTAATGGATTAGCAGCATCCCTCGACACACAGAACCAGACCTTCAAAACAAGCAGAAAAGCTTTTCTTTTATCCCTTTTTAAGAAAGCAAGGCTTATCTGATCAATACACATCATGTCCCATGAGATGGATGAGAATTACAGCTCAGTGGATGAGGGAAAGGATGCTCCACTGTGTGGCTCGGATGGACCAAAAGGCATAAGCTTAGTCTCAAAAAGGTCTATGTCCATATATGTTCACACACATATACCTTCTACTTACGAATGTGTGGATTGTTTGGGCTTTTATCCACAGAGAAATTGCAAACTGGATCATTGAAGGCCACTGGTGTGATCCAAATGGAATAATGACCTCCCTCTGTGTATGTCTGGCTCCACCTGCACAGACAGGAATTATGTATTCAGACACGTTACTCTTGGAAAAACCATTTCATCCTCTATTCCCATAGAAGCATGAGGCTGTTTTTCTCATAACCTAAGTTAGTGTTAAAAAAAAAAAAAAAAGAAATTTTCTTTTTTTTTGCTGTGAAGTTCAGGACCACCATCTAGTGGCAGCAGACTAAAACGAAATGCTCTTCTTCTCATAGTCTCCAGTTTCAGGCCCAAAAAACATGCATTACACGCACATATTGATCTAGAGTTGGGATGACATACTAGCTATCACTCTGAGTGTTTTTTTCAAAGAGCAAAAGGAAATCAATACCTGCACAGCCTGGTTAGAGACCTCATTATTGATCTAAAAGGACAAAGACTTATCCTCTGAGAGGGCAAAGAAAGCAACAGAATCTTGTCATGTTGCAGCTAAATCACAAACGCCACATGTACAGGTGACTGCAAAAAAAAAAAAAAAGTAAAGATCTGGTTTTTGACATCTTAATACTCAGAAGAATTGAAACCATCACTTTCTGTGATGTTTCCGGAGGGCATAGATCTCAAGTTTTAATGAGGCCTTCTCATCAATATCAGAATGTCAGGTCTTATTAACCCCAAAAAGGATCCTGATCGATACCCAGCGAGGTGGTTTAAGGGAGGGCATCACTCAGGTCGAGAAAGCAGGTCATCACGACTCTCCCAGGCCTGTAAATAATCTCATAGACTGCTGATGCAACAATCAGATGCCATCACACTATATTATGTCTAAAGTCGAGACATCCTTTTAATCAGACTGTTTTAGGCAAATCTGATGGGTTTTTTTCACATCTGGTTTGAGAATTAAACACATTACCTGCAAAAAGTTTTGTTCATGGTTTGTTTTTCCACTTGGATGCTCAGAGTGAATTTTGTGCTGATTTTTACTGATGCATTATTGTTGGGATTCACAAAGACCAGAGGCTGGTACACACACTGAAAACACACACAAAAAAATCCACAACTTAGATTTTATAACAAAAAAAAATCAAACTTTTGGGTTTTATTAATATTTTGAGAAAAATACATAAAACATTCATATCAAATGTGCTTTTTGGAGATTTTGAATGATTACCATCAAACTTTTCTTATTTTAAATTAATATTCAACTGTTAAATGAATCATTGATCAACAAAAAATATGTAATAAAACATAAATATTACTTGAGCAAGAAAAACACATTTTAGAGTTTAAAAAAAAGGGGAAAAGGGATGGTCCAAATTAAACTTTTAACTTTTGAAAAAGCTATCATTTGCTATGGTTTGTGTGGAAATTTATGAAAGGAAGTATCAATTTTACTGTTTGAAAGAGATTTAAAAAAAACTTCTTAAAACTTATACAGACACCACCAGTTGCCAAAAGTCATTAAAGGGTGTGTGATGCCAGTAAAGCACTTTAAACTTTTTTGTGTTTCAGAAAATAAGTTTCAGGAATAGTTTGATCAGAACTGTCTGTTTGACATTTAAATAAAGGTTTAAACAAGAATAAAAGTTATTAGATGCTCTTACTCATATAGTCACACATCCATCAGGACAATTTTATGCTTAAAAAAACAAGAATAAAATATTCTTAGCAAAACATTTTGATATAATATGATTGAATTAGGGGCTGCACAGTGGTGCAGCGGTTAACACATTGGTCTCACAGCAGGAAGGTTGGGGTTTGAATCCCTGGTGGGGATGAGGCTTGGAACATTGGCTTATCTATGTGGAGTTTATGTTTTCTCCCCGTGTATGTGTGTTTTTTTTTCCAGGTATTCTGGTTTCCTCCCACTCTCCCAAAACATGCATGTTAGGTTAATTGGTCCTTTCATATCATAATTGTATGACAGCTTGACTTCTCACTTGTGTGATAATAATTAAAATTCCAAAACATTCGTTCATTACCTCAAATAACATTAAGAAGAAAAACTCAGACTTATTTGAAGGCCTTGACCTAGTCAAAAAAATTTAATGTGACTTTTTCTGCTTTCGACATTTTCCTTCAGGGGTTGCCGCAGCATGTCAGTTTCTTCCATTTAGCCCTATCTGCTGCATCTTCTTCGGTCACGCCAACTATCTTCATGTCTTCCTTCACTGTATTCATGAACCTCCTCTTTGGTCTTCCTCTAGTCCTCTTTCCTGGTGGTTCCAAACCCAGCATCCTTCTTCCGATGTACTCTCTCTCCTCTGCACATGTCCAAGCCATCTCAGTCTGGCCTCTCTGACTTTATTCCCAAAACTTCTAACATATGCTGTTTCTCTGATATATTCATTTCTAATCCTGTTCATCCTGGTCAATCCCAGAGAGATCCTCTGCATTGTCATCTCTGCTACCTCCATCTCTGTTTCTTGTCTTTTTCTCAGTGTTACTGTTTCTAGACCAATCAGCATGGCCGGTCTCACCACGGTTTTGTTCACTTTCCCTTTCATTTTAGCTGAAACTCTTCTATCACACGTCACACCTGATACTTTTCTCCACCCTTTTCAGCCTACCTGCAGACGCTTCTTCACAAAAAATTAATGTGAGCTTTTGGGTTTGCAAATTTAAGTAAAATGAATTTAGAACTAAAAAGGGTTAAGAAAATTTGAAAATAAATGAATGAGTGTCTGTATTTTTTTAAAAAATGTGATTGTAGAAATATTGTATAATTTCTGTTTTATTTACAATCATGTGGTGATCAAGATGTTTGTTTTTTTTAAACTTTTCTGTGTACATATTTTGTTCATTTGAACTAAAACCTAATGGGATTTTATTTTGTGAGTTAAGTGTTTTAAACTCATCTTACCTTGTAACAGAAATCTGATGTGTACCGAACCAACACTTCCTCAGTAAGTTGGTTATGAAATGTGAGCAAAGCTTGATCCATTTTCAGAGGGATCGCTGCAAAAATCCCAAACACTCCTGATTTACGACAGGTACACAAATCTTCTTGTACATCATAAAAACATGATAGCAGAAGGGTGTAACAGATGACTATCAACATCAAGATTAGAACACACACTCGATATTATTGACTGAGTTGATGCTTATGCTCTGGAAAAGCTTTTTCCCGTTGATAAAGGACCTGCCAAGCGTTTAAAAAAGTGTGATTATTGATTTTTTTTTCATTGACATGTTATGATAGTGACGTGATAATGGAAATTGTGTTTTTCTTTTGATGCTTGCATCAAATTCTCCACATTGATAATCACTTTTACTGAAAAATAGAAGTTAATCTTACCATTTTTTGAATGTTTTCCATCCCCGCTGGTGAAAAGAATAAAAATAAGAACAGTTTTATACAGAAGACTTTTTATTTCCATGTTGCTTCTCAAAAGCAGCCTCTCCGACTGCTCATCTTTATAACTCATGCTGATATAAAAAGTGGTCAAAGGTCACTTTTTTCTCATAAGTGGTTCCTTTTAGCCGGTTTGTGATGAATACATTAGGGCCAAACATGATAAAGAATCAGCATAACTCACACAAGAGACAAGACTTTAGATTAGTTTAATAAACTCAAACGATGTGCTTTTAGAGGTCAAACATGTAACTTATTAACTTTATTCTAACGGCTTACGTTCTAAATGACAGATTTCCTCCCTGTCTGGAGTATTGCTTTCATTTTCACATCCAGTGGGCTGTTAAATACTGATCACTTGACGCCCCCTCTTCCTACATTCATTTCATTAACGTGCTCATTTCCCTGAGCGCTCATTGTGACAGATGAAATCACCCAGGCAATCTCAGGGGGCAGCTCATTAACCTTTGACATGAACTCTAGCAGGCCGGCCTTTTATTTCTGCTCATAGGTCATTATCTGGATGCACAGCTACTCTGGTTTTAATGCTTAATGCGTGTGTGAGTGAACAGATTGTTTCAAATGATGCACGAGGGGTAGTATACTCCTTTCATTACACAGCAAACATGTCCTTTGTGCACCAGAGCTGTCCTCCTGCATGCCTTGTGCAGCAGATGTCTGTTTATGATTAAACTTTGCTGACTAGCAGCTGCAGAGCTTTTCAACAGGAAGGATTTCTGCACAGGCTTCTGTGGGGACTGCTATGAGCAGGACCCTAAGGCACATGTGTTGAATGGATTAATTCAGCTGCACTCACTGCCCATCACATCATTTTTACCTCTGGACGGCAGGGAGCAGAACCTCACCAAACTCTCAGCAGACATGGTGAGTACACAATCTGACATCATACATCAAACCTAGCTGGTTTCATGCTCATAGTTGTTGTTCTTTACTCTAATGCACAAAGATTTTATTGCAAACTGGTAACTAAATCTATATCTATATATAGATACACTGTATATATATATCTGCAAAGATAATTATAGATGAATGCATTGTGTACATTTTGAAATAAACACCTTTTGCTTGCGTATTTGTGGGTTTATGTAGCTGGTTTGTTTGGTAGGAATTGTTTTTTGTGCTGCTCATCATCAGATTGAGGAGATTAGAGCGTTGCTAAGATACCTGTTGATGTCACTGCTCGGCTCTAGGCTGTAGTGGAGACGTGTTTGCTTTGCTGTGAGGACAAGAACCTTCACATGTGGCCTCGGATTGTGAAATAGCAAACAGTTTAGGTTTTAAAGACAGCAGAAAGACCTACTCGTACATCCATGTGACTCTACATCATGTGTCCAGATTAGTGTGTGACCAAAGGAAAACACAACACACATCCCCCCACTCCTATAGTCTTCCCACCTTTATCACATGTCCAAACCAGCAAATTTTTAAACCAGGAATGTTGCTTCTCATTGTTTCCAGATGGAATTCTGTTCAACCAATCACAGTTTGTATTTGTGAAACTGCCCCTCTGCTGTTCTGTCCGCTGCAGGCTGGCAAAATCCAGATTCTGACGGAGGAGGAAAGGGCCCATCTGATACCTTTACTACGTAACGCTCAATGGGTGGAAGTGGTGGGGAGGGATGCCATCTACAAAGAGTTTCTCTTTAAAGACTTCAATCAGGTAGAGAGATGAAAATTTTTGTCTTCTGAACTACTTATTCCCTAACGGGGTCTTGAGGTTGCCGGAGCCTAGAGCTGCTTCAAGACAAGAGACGGGATACACCCCGAACAGGGCGCCAGTCTGTCGTGGGGCCACACACACACCCATCCACACACATACTCACTCCTAGGGGTAATTTCATAGCTGCCAATCAACCTAACATGCATGTTTTTGGAGGGTGGGAGGAAACCAGAGTAGCCAGAGAAAACCCACGCATACGCAGAGCGAATATACAAACTCCACACAGAAAGGCCAGTGTTCCAAGCCTCGACTTGAACCCTGACCTTCTTGCTGTGAGGCCACTGTGCTAATGACTGCACGATCGTGCCGGCGTGAGATGAAACTGTCCACATCCACATGATTCATAAATTTTTTTTTTTTTCAACAGGCATTTGGTTTCATGACCAGAGTGGCTCTACAAGCAGAGAAAATGGACCATCATCCTGAATGGTTCAATGTCTATAACAAGGTAAAACCCTACCATACCAAAAAAGAAGAAACCTCAACATCTGGATTTGGTCTGTAGGAGTTTAAATTAGTTGTAATTATGAAACAGTTTCTTTGTATTTCTTTTACGTTGGCTGTTTTTATTCACACTTCCACCTTCATTTCTAGTTAAAAAAAGCCTTTTCAATTAATATTAATGATTCTGTCTTGTTAAAAGTACAAAAGAAAAAAAAGCGTGCGGCAAATTAAATTTAACTGAATTTTCATCAGATGTGAACCAGAGTATAAAACCCACGAAAGACGTGTTTATTTTTTTTAAAAAAAGAACTATAAGAACCTTGTACATAATTTTTTTTATAACAAACTTATATCAATAAAATTATAAAATCTTTTGACAAGTTTTTCCCACTCGGTGGGATCTTATTTCATTTATAATTTTTTAAAAATAAAGAAACATTGATAATATTATAATCAGCATATAAAATCAGTCAGTTTCTTTAAATCCTATTTATAACTAACACTAATGGAAAGCATGGAAGTCTATTCCAAGTGTAACAAAATAACCGATGGTCATTTGATATCCATTGAATTTTATCAGCTAAAATCGAAACTCATGTTTTCACTTATCAATCGGTAATATGAAATATTATTTTCATAAGGCCTCACTGATCAGTCAAACGATGAAGCTATGGGAAAAAGTTGTCGAAGTTAGGCTAAGGTCTGAAGTAAGAATTTGTAAGCAGCAGTATGGTTTTGTGCCTAAAAAGCGCACTACAGATGCAGTATTTGCCTTGAGGATGCTGATACAGAAGTACAGAGAAGGTCAGAAGTTGCTGCACAGTGTCTTCGTAGATCTAGAGAAAGCGTATGACAGGGTACCTACCTAGAGAAGAACTATGGTATTGTATGAGGAAGTCTGACGTGACAGAGAAGCATGTTAGAGTGGTGAAGAACATGTGTGAGGACTAAGACAGTGGTGAGGTGCGCTGTAGGTGAGACAGAGGAGTTCAGTGTGGGGGTGGGACTGCACCAAGAATCTGCTTTGAGTCTTTTGCTGTTTGCTATGGTGATGGGCAGGCTGACAGACGAGGGCTGACAGACGAGGTCAGACAGGAATCCCCATGGACAATGATGTTTGCAGATGACATTGTGATCTGCAGTGAGATGAGGGAAGAGGTGGAGGAAAAGCTGGAGAGGTGGAGGTTTGCACTAGAAAAAAAAGGGATTGAAGAATAATCAGAGTAAAACAGAGTACGTGTGTGAATGAGAGGGATCCAAATGGAAAAGTGAGGTTACAGGGAGAAGAGATAAACAAGGTGGAAGATTTTAAGTACTTTGGATCAACAGTCCAGAGAAATGGAGAGTGTGGAAAAGAGGTGAATAAGTGTCTGCATGCAGGCTGGAACGGGTTGAGAAAAGTATCGGGTGTGATGTGTGATAGAGTTTCAGCTAAAATAAAAGGAAAAGTGTACAAAACCGTGGTGAGACCGGCCATGCTGTTTGGTCTAGAAACAGTAGCACTGAGAAAAAGACAGGAAATGGAGATGGAAGTAGCAGAGATGAAGATGCTGAGGATCTCTCTGGGAGTGACCAGGATGGACAGGATTAGAAATGAGTATATCAGAGGAACAGCACGTTAGGGGTTTTGGAGATAAAGTCAGGGAGGCCAGACTGAGATGGTTTGGACATGTGCAGAGGAGAGAGAGAGAGTACATCGGCAGAAGGATGCTGATTTTGGAACCACCAGGAAAGTAGCCTAGAGGTAGACCAAAGAGGAGGTTCATTGATACAGTGAAGGAAGACATGAAGATAGTTGATGTGACTGAAGAAGATGCAGCAGACAGGGTTAGATGGAAGAAACTGACGTGCTGTGGTGACCCCTGAAGGGAAATGCCGGAAGAAGAAGCTCATTAGCCAGTCAGTGGAGCTGACTAATTACATCACACAGTTTATTTTTTATCAGTAGAAACTTTTAATAAAGATCAAATTTATGGAGCTTTCTACAATATTTGAGTATTATTCCCACATCAAAAACATACCTGTGTTGGTTTTCTATTTCATTCATGCCTATTTGAGTCATTTGCAAACCCTGCTGCTTTTTGTCATTTTAAAGAATTTTATAGCCAATAAATTAACTTTTTTCGTTAAAAAAAATGGAAAAATATGCAATTGTGGAAATAATTTTTGTTGCTAACAAATCTACACTTTTTGCATTAAGTATCTCACAGTTTCTGTTTTTTTTTTTCTTTAGGTGCAGATCACCCTGAGCACACATGATTGTGGAGGACTTTCTCAGAGAGACATCACATTGGCTACTTTTATTGACCAGGCTTCTCTGGTGTGAGAGTTCTGCTTCCAGCTGTTCCAGATGCAGAAAGTTTTAGGTCCTCTCCAACCTAATTACTTCTTAAAAATCCTAATCATATAAACCAGTTAGTGTGGATGGATTGCAGATTTTCTTTTTTATCTAGTGAGAATTGTCAAATGATTAGCTGATTTTAGACTTAAAGAGATGGAGCTTTTATAGCAACCATTCCAGCTGGTTTCAGATACTGCTTTTTTTCTATACCACTTTGTGTCTTATGTTCCAGATGCTTTTGTATTCTAATAAAGTGAAGTTTTCTGTGTCAAACGCTTCTTTTAGATAAAAAATGACCAAATCCAAATGACTCATAAGCTTCAGGTAGTTCTGGTGATGATGTAAGAAAAGAACTTATCAGATGTGTCCTAACTTACTACAGTCAAGTTCTTTCCATATGACCCATCTAGAACCAGGACATGGACAAGCCAGGTCAAACATAAATGTAACCTGAGGGCGGGGGGGCTTGAATTCAATCTGCAATGTGTTGTCGCTCAAAAAAGAATTATAAAGCAGTTTGATAACTACTAAATATTTGTAAGGATTTTATTTTGCAGTCTTAACAAAATCTCACAAAGGCTTCTGTCTTGTTAAATAAAGTACAAAAAAAAACTACACATGATCAAAATAGGATCCAATTGAACTATTTGTTGGATGTGGATTATTCACCCTTGAACCAGGAGTTAGCCGGTTCAAATCCTAGTGAGCTCATCTCTAGGTGTCCTTGGGGAAGATACCCAAGCCCTCATTTCTCCCACCATTCGCACGGCCGTGGCAGCCTGCTGCGGTGTAATGCAGCACACAAATTTCCCCGTTGAGGGATGAATAAAGTATATCTTCTTGTTGTTAGTCTTTGTGTAGGACTGTTACAAAGTGGTGACCCTTGCCTTGGTACCCTGCAGGATAGGTTCCACCACTCCCCAGAAAAACACTTTCTACAGCAATGAGTAGTCAGTAATTAAACCAGGTAGTGGCTAAAGAAATGTGACACATTTATATTCAAACCTGAACTGAGTAAAAATGATTGCCGGCTGCACGTTGATGCAGTGGTTAGCACAATGGCCTCAGAAGATCAGCGTTTCGAGTCCAGGCTTGGACCACTGGCCTTTCTGTGTGGGGTTTGCATGTTCTTCCAGTGTATGTGGGATTTTCTCAGGTTTCCTCCCACCCTCCAAAAAGATGAATGCATAGACACATGTTCATTGCTGCTATGAAAATTGTCCTATGAATGAGTGTGTGGCCACGGTACAACACACCTGCCGCAAACCTGCGACAGACCGGCGACCTGTTCGGGTTGTACCCTGGCTCTCGCCTTGAATCAGCTGATTTAAGTTCCAGCACCCTCTGCGACCCTGATGGGATGGATGGTTTGGAATGCCAACAAACATTAAATTAAATAAAAGGATGGAATAAGTTATTTGTGGATTCCGATAGCTGATGTAAAAATTAGACTGAGTCGTTAAGCATCCCTCTTTATTTCACTCCTTCAAACATTTATTGCACAAACAAGAGAACAATTTTCTTTTTAGTAGGAACCCCAGTCATTTCGGTGTTACAGTATACATACCTATCGCCATATCCTTCTGAGAGAACGTTAACTAGAAAATAATTTGTATGTAGAAAGTTCGTCATGTTTAACAAAACAAAAAACTTCTATCCATCTTTAAATGAACAACCTCAGTTTGCGTTTTAGAGAATGATTTTAGACTTTAGCTCTCCGACATAAAGCTGATATTAGATGTGGAAATCGGCACAAATGTTATGTGAACGAGTAAATGTTACTTGCATCGAGTAGAAACTGAGGTAGATTGAATGAGATAAATGATTGAAAATAAAACATACTGAATTCTTGATTCTAATGTTAAACCAAAAGAATAGAGATTTTAGTCCATTCAGTTAAGATTAATAATTTTATTAATCTATTATAAATTTTAGGGGAGGTCGATTAAATAATTGAACGCTTAATCTCACCTGTTTTAATAAAAAACAAACAAACTGGTGTGTATGGACATTTCCAATTATTTTCTCCCACAAACTAAATTCACATATATCGACCAAGCATGAAATAAAGTTCTGTTTCAAGTGATTTTCAGACTTGCCTGATATGTTTGCCAGGTTGTTGCAGTGCTTTAGCAGATAATAGAAAATAAATGCTGTTTTTTTGTTTGCTTTGGGAGAAGTGCTGCAGGGTGCTGGAAGCAGAAACATGTGGTCTGTGTAGTGCAGTACACCATCTGACCTGCTAGAGGTCAGCCTGGTTCTCAGTGGTTTGTGTGTTTACGTCTTCACATCAGACAGTGATTTCTTTCAACTGAAATGATTGAACATAGAAAAGAAATAATTCTACATTTTTTGCAAGAGATCAAGTTAAGGTATTAAAAAGTTAAGGTATCAATTGAAATAACTACATTAAAATAACACGCACACTCAAAAAAACACGCATACGACATGATTAATTTGCAGTAAATAATTGAAACTCGTTTGGACCCAGTCACTTCCTCTCTGCCTTGCAGGCACAGTTGGTGGAAACAAATTCCCTCTGGGCTGATTGATGATGGCTTGTGCTTTTAATAGCTTTGCAGATGTTTTCTGTACAGTGTGTGCGATAAGGCAACCATGGAGCGAGTAACTCAGAGAGGCAGCGAGGGTGTTTCCCTGCAGGGGGGGGTTAACAGAGGTCAGGTCCCTTTTTTAGTGGGCTTTGCCGTTGCTGTTCATATGGCTGGTGTCAGACTTGGACACCTCTGTGCTGTAGAGACAGTCCAGGAAACCTCGAGAGATCTCCGTCACCATGGATCTGTCCGGGATGGACTGGGCCATGCCGTAAATCGCTCCCTAAAATACAGGAAGATGTAAGTATACACTGTCAAGCATGAAATTATTCACACATAATATAACTCAAAGCTACTTTTAATCCCAGAGAATGTCACTTTCAGTCCCAAACAATCGCAGTCGTCTTCAAAATGATAATACGACATTACAAAAAAGATTGTCCTGTTTCGTTGTCTTCCGCTTATCTGGGGCCGGAGTCGAGGAGGCAACAGCCTCAGACAGGAAACCCAGGCTTCTCTCAACCTGCCTGCATCCTTCAGCTCACCTGGCAGGATCGCGAGGCGTTCCCCGGCCAGCTGTGGGACATAGTCTCTCCAGCGGGTCCTGGGTCTCCTCCTGGTGGGAGGGCCCCGAAACACCTCACCAGCAAGGCGTTCGAGGGACATCCTAACCCAATGCCCGAACCACCCCATCTGGCTTCTCTTGACCCAGAGGAGCAACAGCTCTACTCCAAGCTTCCCCTAAATGGCGAAGCTCCTCATCCCATGAGATCCCAGCCACCCTGCGGCTAATTAAAATAAAGATTGTATTGTTTAAAAAACAATTCTCAACTGAACCAAAGTGACACCTTTAATAAGCTGGAACCTATTGCTTAAAAAATAAAATTGCAAAAATACCAGTAAGATATGCAAAAAGTTGGACAGAAATAATAAGAAAATATTGTCAGAAAATTTGGAAGGTGAATAAGTAATTTTGAGCTTTACCTAAAAGTAAAAAAGCGGTAAAACATATTGGTATTTTTTCAAAAAAATTTTTTTTTTTTTTTTTTTAAATCAACGAGCAACGTCTGTTGTTAAATCATTAACTCTTCCAATTGAAGCTGAACAGAAAGGAAACAACTGAGGGCAATGTGCACAAAGTGGAGTAAATGTCAATAATGTAGATCTTGATACGCCAAGCATAAACTACGAACGTGGCAGGAAATGAAACCTTTCGACAAGAAAAAAATAAACAGATTTCAATCATTAATATTAATTCTAATTTCTATTTTTTTTTAAACCTTTTCTGTATCCTGGATTACACCAGATCTGTAGTTTTATTTTTATGCACCTCAACTTTATTATCCATTAGCAAATCAAAACTCTGAAAACTCCTTGTGCTGTCTGTGAGTGTATGTATGTGAGCGTGTGTGTGTGTGTGTGTGTGTGTCTTTGAGAGAGAACAGAAAATGGTACAAATGTGAAGGAGAAATTAAAACAGCTCCATCACCATAATAAATTGAAATATTTTTCACCAGTAGTGGGTCGTCAAGGCTTTCAAGATTAACTTTGCAGGTACAAAAAAAAAATCCAAAAATGATAGACTGAAGTTACTTATATTTGTTATTCAATATTAACTAAATAATTCCCAAATAATCTGTTCATTTTGTACTTTTTTTCTCGAGGATTTTGCTGCGTCCAGATGTGGATTATCGGACCAGCATGTTAAAAAAAAAATCTGTGCTCTCCAAGCACTTCAATAGTTATTCAATTGATTAACCTATAAAGACTAATACGTTTTATAACCTCGTTTAACCCACATAGATAAAGACGTTATGGTTCAATAACTTCCTCCTAAAAGTACAAACAGATCCATGTTTAGACTGCTTTAAAATTACACAAGAGTTAAAACCACGAGACAGTCTGAGTAATTATTATGATTTTTGCATTGAAAAGAGGAAACTTAGAAGCTGAGGTGGTGCTTTTGCAATCAGCCGTTTGTCTTACTAAATGTCACCTCGCATTTATTTTGATGTTTTGCAACGCTGCATTACAAGCCTCATCAAATCTGCTCACCATTCCTGTTGTCTTTTCTTTGGGATTCTTCATGATGATGTCAACCTCCTCTTTGACTTCACTAATGAAGCGATCGGCGACGCCTTCCTGAGTGTGCAAAACCGTGCAACAAATGTGAATGCTGTGAAGAGAAATTGAAATGGTTGGAAATACCAGGGATTCCGATCGATCCGTCAAGTTGAGTTACACTTTCTAACACGCACCTTGAAGGATACTGGAGACTGTTCAGATTCCAGCCTCTTGATGTTAGTGCATTTGAAAGGCGGAAAATATCAAAATCGTTTGAGCCGATTGCTACGACTGATACTTCTGGATCACCGAACACAAACACTCCTTCTATTTGGCGGAGTCTGCGGAGAACAGGAAAGTTATTAGAGCTAAAACAAACAGTTGTCGTGGTGTTCTCACATGTGTTTTGGTTCTTACTCTGTTTTGATCTTGTGCGCAGTTTCAATGATCTTCCTGGTTGCATCAACGTATCCGTCCTGTCCCATGTGCATCATGGTCGCCCAGCATGCTGCGATGATTCCCCCTGGTCTGGAACCTGCTACAGAGGGTGACGCATAGATACCCCCTTGCCAGTCGGGAGCAACAAAGTACTGGTACTGTCGGTACTTTTTATCACTGTAGAGGACGACGGAAGAACCTTTGGGGGCGTAGCCATACTGGAAGAAAATATTACATTAGTAACAACACAATAAAAAGCTTTGCCACACAGAAGGTCAAAGAAATACCACCTTTTGTTGTACATATTATGAAATAAAGTTGCATTTTTAAACATGTTTTGTCACTTTGGATAAAAAAAAGTAAGAATTTTGTTAGAAAATAAGTGATTTTTTACCTTGTGAGTGTCTGCAGAAATACTAGTGACACCCTTCACTCTGAAGTCAAACGGTGCTAGTGTGTAACCGGCTTCAGCCATAAAAACAATGAGAAAACCCCCGAGACAGGCGTCCACATGCAGAGGAAGGTTGTACCTCACAGCCAGCTGCAAAACAGTGAAACAAAGTCAAATCCTTCACATTCTTGTTGTTGGATTATATTCTGGGTTTATTTTACCTCCGCCACTTCCTCTATGGGATCCATGACGCCGTGTGGAAACTGAGGTGCTGAGCAGACGAGCATTGCTGTGTTCCTGTTGATTGCTTTCTTCATCGCCTTTACGCAACAAACACATCAGGTGTTATTAGGATGAATGTCTTATAACGGTGGCTAATCTCACAAAACTTTTCTTTTTACCTTCACGTCCACTTTCATGGTTTTGTTGTTGAGAGGAATGTGAACAAGCTTCATTCCGAAGTAATGCGCGGCTTTGTCGAAAGCAGCGTGGACGCTGATAGGTGCGAGACTGTGGAAGATTTTAATTTAAAAAAATAAAATATTTAATATTCAGCAATCCAGTTTAAATCCAGTGTGAATTGTTTGTTTGTGATCTCACATTTCAGGCGTTTTGACACCTCGTTCATACGCCATGTCTCTGTAGGCTTTGCAGGCCATCAGTATGCTCTCAGTTCCACCTGAAGTGACCTGGACAAAGTAAACAAGCACAAACCAAATTCAGTAAGCCTTCTTCTATCTCAGAGTTAGACATCCAAACTCTGAGTCACTCACTGTCCCGCAGGAGTTGGGTCCACCGTTGAAAAGTGAACAAGACATTCTCACTACTTCAGCCTCCATCTTTCGAACCCCAGGAAAAATATCTGGGTGAAGAGGGTTGCTCCATGCAAAATCTCCGTATACCTTCAAGACAAAAAAAAGTGATTAAATTTAATACCTAACGATACTAGGCAATGAGTGTGTGTGTGTGGCGATGCTGCAGACTGGCTCCGGCACCCCACACAACCCCATTTGGGATAAGTGGTTCAGAATACGAAACGAAACAAAATTAGGCTGGGCTCTCACTCAGAGATAGAATGAGGAGCTCTGCCATCCGGGAGGAGCTCGGAGTAAAGCCATTGCTCCTCCAGGTTGAGAGAAGCTAGATGGGGTGGTTTGGACATCTGGTTAGGATGCCTCTGAGGCTGTTGCCCCCGCATCCCAGCCCGTTCATTATTTCAGCTATTTTTGTTGTTAGTGTGCATACCTTCACCAGTAGTTTGGTCAGTGTCTCATCACCCCAGTACACTGCACCAGAAACACATCCTTTCTCCCACTGCACCTCATCTGTTAATGATAAGAATTTCTTCAGAAATCACCAACTTTACGTTCAGCCAATGACTCATCAATTAAAAAAAAAAAAAACCCAATGAAGCTTGGGCGTGATAGTTGCTTACTCAGCGTCTGGTATTCTTTAATTTTTTCCATCACTTCGCTCTGGGAGAAACCCTTAGAGGGTAGTACTTTAGTGTAGGTCATCCCCTCCTTCAGAGTACACAGACTGACAGACATATCATCCAGAGCCTTGTTGAGTTGCGTTTGGATCTGATTTACAGAAACACACACAATAAATTAAACCGCAAAGTCAGTCAAATAATATTCACTTGTCATGATCTTAAATAATCAGCATGTGAAACTAGACACAAGTAACTGCGTTATCACAGGCACATGATGAAGTATGTCAAAGGTTTTATCCTGTGTCTCCACCCACTATGAACTCAGACAGGAGTGATTCACAGGAGAGCCAGAAGGGACATGTTCACCACTAATACTTACACTTGCGCCGATGAAAGGGATTTTTCTGATGAGTCGAAAGCACTGCTTCTTCATTCGGGATATGAGGCCTAGCAACCAGACAGACGAGGCAAAAGCTTGTGGTTAAATTGGTTGAAAAACTCAACCATGACTAATTTCTGCCAAGCATTAATCACATGTCAAATTCAAAAAGCAATCACAAGACTTTATTTACTGACTATAAAGATATAAATGTTTAATCAAGAGATTTACTACTTGAGTTTTAGGGCTGATTTCTGCTGCTGAAAAATTCCCGATAGATGGTTACTGTAGATCTAAAATATCTTGAATCAAACAAGAATTGCAAGCAGTACACCTTTAGTATCTCACTGTGAAATAGCTTGTAATAGGAATGCTGGATGATTGTTGGTGAGATATCATCCAGTAGGTACCAAGGTTTAAAAGTTATGTAACAAACTCATTCAATCCAGCCAAAAAAGACAAAAAGAAAAATAAATTCAAATATACCAAATAGAGTTGATGATACACTCTTATGAAAACAAAACTTATTTATTCTATTACTTGTACGTTCTGTGAATTTTATACTTGTGCATAATGAGAGACCTGCTTACTTTCTTGCTGGAAGAAGAAGCCTTTGACCCAGATAACAACCAGTGTGATGATGACGGACGCTCCGATGATCTGCCATGGCTCAAAGTCAGCGCAGCGTGTGTTGACCTGCAGCCGAGCTTCTTCCAGGTACAGCAGCAGCATCTCCTTATACACCTCCAAGGCACTCTACACACACAAAGACGTCAAAATAAAGGATTTCAAAATCAATCAAAATTCAATAACAAATCTGTTCCTTTGTTTTACTACTAAATTTATCTGACTGATTGAACAGATTTAGAAGTTTAAGTACTCACATCAGAAGTCATTGTTACACCTACGAGTATCTTTTCCCAGTCAAACCACCACAAGTTGAACACTTTTCCAGGTGTTGAGCTCTTAGGAAATGTCTACACTAGTAGGATGTTAAAATACAAACTCCGCCCACCACTTCAAACGCCAACAATGCATCAACTTGCTAAAAGGATGTGTTGCAATCAAAAGCTATCATAAAAAACAGGAGGAACATAAGTAGACCAACAAAAAAATAAAGTAATCAAACTATACATGAGCTGAAATAATGATAATTGAGGATACCTATCTGAATTAACATTTTCTGCTCATCTTGAGTGGATCTGCTGTGAAATCCTTGTCCCTATAATTGCATAAGTGAAAGAAAATTATCTTTTCATTATCTTTACAACCCTAATAACTAGAAGTTAGATAGTGAGAAGCCTCCACCTCAGCTGCAATCAGATGGAGAAAGCTTAAGGTTCAAAAGATTCTATCTTGAGAAGTTGTAATCTGGAATAAACATCACATAATAGTACAAAGATACACGTCCCAATCGTACATCAAATAAAGCAGCCAAACCTTCTTAGTGAGGCAGAAAATAATTTTCAAAAAATTGGCCTTAATGTCCAAAGGAAAGTTTGATTAGAAAAGTTGTTTCCTGGACAAACTGGTGTTGTAACCTATAAGAACCACATGTCACCTTTCAGGTTTAACAAGACACATAATCTGGTTTTAGATTTCAAACAAAACCCAGTTATGTGATCCAAGTTTAGATCTAAAAGTTATTATTAGATGCCACTGTAAACAACCGAGAAACCCTTCAGAAACAATCACTTTAAGGTTATTTCTCCCATTTTCTGCCTGCATTTTACTCTGTTCCACCTACTTTTTTCAACCCATTCATAGCTATCTTTAACCCAGGAAAACTTCAACTTTGTCCAACACAAAGACTCTTCCAGCAGCATTGTTTCACTCATTGCTGAATAGTGGACGCCCATTCCTCTTAGTTAAACATCTGTGATCAACTAACAGTACTGGATTCTCATGAGAAATCATGTTCTCATGGAAAAGTGATTAAGATACTTTAGAGACCATCAAGAAAACAAATTTACACAGCAGACATTTAGCACAGATGGATTTTAAAGGTAGATCATGATCAGAATCAGAAGTACTTTATTGATCCAACATGTGGGAAACTTGTGTGTGACAGCAACACCGTGATCATTAAAAAAATAGTGGTTACCAACTGTATTTTACAAAAATTCCTACAAAGATTATACTGATGTGAACAAATTTCCTCTCTCTTTGTATTGATCTGAAGGAGATCAGCAGAAAAGTTGCTCTGACAGCAGATCTTTGGGAAACAAACAGTCAGTCCTCTGGTGCTGAGGCTTTGTCTACATGATCTTATACAAAGAAAGAAAAGTTGTCTGGGCACTTGTAACAGAAAAAGACATGCGATCAAGTTTTATGAAGCATTGTTTAAACTTTCTGCTGTTTCTTCTTGGAGATGACCTCCTGTTATAATCTTGATTTTAAATATAAATCATATTTTAAACCTCAAAAAGAAGAAATATGCCATCAAAACAATCATAAATAAGTTAATCAAAGCCCTTTTAGAAGTAATTTCAGGCATACAATGACTATAAATATCTTTTAGTACCTTTTATAGACACATTCAAAACATAATCTGGATGTTTTTAGCATCCATAGGAACAAAAACAAGGTTCATCAGCTCAATGTTAACTGATAAACAAGTCTTTAACACACTTTATAAAGAATCTGACACAAAGACAAGAAGATAAAAGACACCTACCCTGTAATCCATGTTCTCACGGTGTATAAAAGCCACCAAAATTAACCCTTTTTTTGTTTCCCCCCTTGATAATTGTCCTTTCTCTGAGCGCTTGGTGTCTCCAGCTCACATTTACATGCTACTATAAAACAAGCTAACCCTGAATCAGGAAGTAAAAGACGGTCCGACACAGATGCACGTCTTCTGCGCATGTGTAGATCTGTATACACTCTGATTGAACGTGATGACTGTAAAAGAAGCGTACTGGTGATTTGTAGATCTACTAAATTGGAGCGCTGTTTTACACTCACAACTAGTCCAAAAGTTCACTCATGTGTTCACTTATTTTCACCTTTATTCTCCATATATTCATATGTACTGATTTCAGGGTGGTTTATTTATCAGATTGTTTTGTCTTTTTATGTATAAATGTGCTGATTGCTAAATGTACTGATGGTTCTTGTCTTGTGTCGAACATTTGTTAAACACGTGTAACAAATGGTATATTCATGTTTATCAGAGCTTGTTTTGTTGTTTATTTGGTGGTAAATTGTTCAAATTTGAGTATTTACTGAAATTAAGTTACAAAACCAGTTTATTTTGTTCTGTGAAACAGCACCTTCTGCTGGTTGAACACTGAAACTGAAATAACAAAATAGTGAAAGAAGATTTTGTTTTGTCACTACAAAGATCCAACAGAATAAATCTAAAAATCTATCTGATGAACTAAAAATGTAACAAATCATTGGGAGATCGAAGAAGGAAGAAATCAGCTAAGATACCCTTTGACTACCCACATAACAAAAAATGAAGTTCTTTTCAGTCATTTTTTTAAACTATAAAAACCTGGCAAGTGAAACTCAAGACCTTATGATAAAAGGTTTGCTTCTGAAAATCTGTGTCATTTCAGAGATAATCTGTGACTCTGTCCATCATTCTGGGAAAAGTTACAAAATCATTTCAGAGTCCATTGTTGTGCAGCAATAAAGACTGCCTTCAACTGGAAACCATTGAAAATATTTGTTAGACTTCCCAGGAATGACATTCTTTCAGATGGTTGCCAGAACAACACCACTGTGCTCCAAAAATGAACAAACATAAAAGAAAAACGTGTGAAACTGCTTGCGGGAAGAAAAGAGGAATGAAGCAGAGTAAAAGTTATTCAAATTGATTAGTTATGTTGGCATTTTATTGGATAAAACAGCAGATTAGAAACAAGTGATGAGACTGTGAATAATTTAATGGTGGCGATGAGCAGAAGTGGGAACAGACCCATCACATCAACTCTGAAATGTAAATAATGACAGAAACTCCACACAAATTAGACTTGGAATCATGACATCATAAAATTATTGGCTACTCTTTGATGTTAGATCATTTCCACTTCGGAAAACATCATCACCCATATCCACAGCTTTACGACTGGGTTTCTTCTTCTTCTTTATACATTTCCCTTCAAGGGTCGCCACAGCAAGTCAGTCTCTTCCATCTAATTCAATCTCCTGCATCCTCTCCAGTTCATGTCTTCCTTCACTGTATCCATAAACCTCCTCTTTGGTCTTCCTCTAGGCCTCTTTCCTGGTGGTTCCAAATCAGGCTTCTTTCTTCCGATGTACTCTCTCCTCTGCACATGTCTAAACCATCTCAGTCTGGCCTTTCTGACCTTCTCTGCCAAACCTCCAACATGTGCTGCTGTTTCTCTGATCCTATCCATCCTGGTCACTCCCAGAGAGATCCTCAGCATCTTCATCCCTGCCATAAACATCCTGGGTTTGAAGGCTGAAATTTTTGTCAATGCAACAAACCTGTTCCCATTATTAACACTAAACTTAGTGTATTTTTTAATAGGCATTTTCAAAGTTTGGTTATGAGAAATGTGTTTACTTTATAATTGATCTTTTTGTTGTTGTTTTGTTATTATAAAAGTCCTATAAAGTAAATCTAAAAACCTTTTGATGAACCACAGATGTGACAGGATCATAAAATATGACAACAAGAATATTGTCATGTCGTTGTCTTATAGTATTGTCTTATGTATGTATTGTCTAAATGTGTGTGTATTTGTTCTTGTTGTTATTTTGAACTATTATTGTATTGTTCATATGTACTGTATAATGTACGGTGACAATGAATACCCGGAGAGGCATCTTAGAAATAAAATGTACTATTTTAGGTCAATTCTATTGGGTAACCTTGAACAAAATATCTGAAAAAAATTTATAAATTAAATTATTTCAGCCCTTTTCTTCTTCATTTTTCTCCTCTTTTTGTTGACGTTGTGCAAGTCAAGATAGGCTTAAGATGAAGACCTGATGATGTCACTATTATTAAAAGTCATTATTCCAGACCTAAAATCTAAAATACAAAAAATGTACTTCTTATTTTGTAAATAGTGACACAATGGAATTGGATTGGATGCAAAATAAGGGGAAAAAAAAAAATCAATGTTTTTTTCTTAATGAAACTTCTCTCTCTGAACTTAAAGTTTAGTAAAAAATTATTTTGGCTGTAATTTATTTATTCCTGATTTCATTTTGCCATCTGTCATTTTAAAAAATGAAAATAAAGAGGCAAATTGGTCATAAAAAAGTAAAAAAAAAGAGGAAAAAACTGGATAAAGAGACAGTTAAAAGTACCAAATGAAAAAAAACAAACAAACAAACAAAAAAACACTATCAAACTTTTAGTGTTAAAAGATCCAAAAAAAAAAAATATTCCAAAACAATTCAATCATCACTTATTTTCTAATCAAAAATTGATTGGTAAAGATATAGTTATACCAAATTAAAAAAAAAAACGCAAAAATAAAATTATGGTATAGTTATAGTGCTAAAAGATCTTAAAAATTAATTAAATCATCACTTATTTGACTAAATAACTACAAATTCTCTATCTTTTCTCTTTTAATTGTTTGATTTTCCAAATGAGCTTTCCATGTTCATTAAAATGTCATTTTGAAGAGAGTCTTTTCATTCTAAAGAAGTGATTAAAAGTACTTTCAGAGCTAAAAAAAAGATCTTTTAAAAATGTAAATAATCTTTTATTTGACTAAATAAATACAAATGATCCATCTTTTCTTTTTAAATTGGTTGATTTTCCAGATGAGCTTTCCCAGTGTCATTATAAAGGGAGTTTTTTCATCCTAAATAACTGATTAAAAGCTAATAAAAAGACATTTAAGGGTGAAAAGAAACGACTTGGACTATTTATTCCTGAAACCTTGCAGCTTTACAAAAAGACAAGGGGTCTCCAAAGGCCTGCCATCCCACTGTAATTGGTGTAGACTTTCTTTAAAGGATGGGGTGAGAGCTACAATGCATGGCCTGTGAAAAGAAACTCCAAAGCACATTAAAAGTGAATTAGTTGTTGTGTAAAAAGTGTTCAGGGTCAAGCTGGTCACGATGCGCACACCTCTCCAAAGACGCACATGTCTCCAAAGACGCACTCCATAGTCACATTGTTGGGGGGTCTCACAAGAGGTGTACATATGGCATCCGGGTTGCAATTAAATGTTTTTAAGATGTTTTTCCTTTCCTGAAGAAGTTTCCCTTTTCTTTATTCAGACAGAACAAGAGGAGGGAGTGCATTGAAAGGATCTGCTGTTAGTTTGGGATGACAACAATCTGGTCAGCGAGTTGTCGGACTTTGATTGTCCCCCTCAAAACCTCCTTCAAACAAAAAGCTGAGGACTAAAATAAAGCCCCACCTGGTTCTTCTGTTTGCTAAAGTAATAATACATAGATTTGGTTTCATAAATAAGTAAAAGAGACTGTAAAGTGAAGGAGTGGATGAAGTATTAATAAGGAGCATTGCGCAGATTTCACCTGCTCTGCACATTTATTGTTAAATATTGTTAAATCACTATTAGGATCAGGTTTGCTCTCATATCTAACATTTCCACAGCAACTGTCTGCTTCTGTTTACCCACACTTTGCATAATAAGTCTGCTGATAAAAATCAAGAGGAGTCTGACAACTTCAAACCCACCTGCCCACCTATTCCAACATCAATTTGGCTGGATGGTTATTTGTAAAGTGGTTATTATCCAGTTTACTTTAGACTTTTCCATCCCCTTCTTTTTATAACAGCAAGCCACCATCTCCTATCTAGGATTGTATTTGTCCAGTTTATGGAAAGCATCTGGTTATCACATTGCTTCCAAAACACATATTTAGACAGAAAGTTAAGGAGAGGTTTTTGTGAGTAATTGTAAATCATGTTTGAGCTCCCTTCTGCTTTCATCAAAGCCAAATGAGTCTGAGTCATGTTGATTTAATTTAACAATCATTAACCCTTTAAAAGTCAAGGTATGGTATTAAAATGTCATGCGTAACAGAGTTGCGGTGATTGTGGACAGGTTTTGGAGATGTCATAACGCACAAGGATTTATTAAATTTAAATTAAAAAATGAACAATTTAATGATGTAAAACATAAAAGAAGCTTTTGAACTTTAACCTCAAACAGGCAGTTTGATCTTATCAACTCTTTCTTTTCAGAAAACTTCATGCGTAATTGTCTTGTTCCATTTAATTGATTTTTGCGCTTTAACGCAGAAACTAAACTATTGTTCAAATGTTTTTCTTATGCATAGCATTAAAGATACTATGCATAAATCAAAATTTGAGAGTGAAACAGCAAGTAAAACAAAAAATGCATGACTTTCTACATGTCAGCACATTATTTAGTCCTAAATTTAGATGATTTAGGATGCGCCCTGTCACCAGTACGCACAAATATCCACAAGAACACAGAATCTGAAATTACCAAAAATAGTTTTTTAATCTGGACTTTAAAAGTTTAACTTACTTTTGGGTTAACGGGTTTATTCTCTGTGCTTAAATAGAATTACCCACATATAAAGTGGGTTTTGTCTTGATCATTATCTGTGCGTAAATGTGCCAAACATCTTAAAGTTTTACAAATCTGATCATATTTGTAAAAAATTAAATGTCAAGTTCTCAAAATATCTTTCTGAAAATGGTGATAAATTTAATCTAACATTAAATGATCTAATTGAAAGTAAATCAATGTATTTTATTCAAAGCTTTTCATCCATTAAACTGTTTTAAATGTGATCATTAAAATTTGAGCTCTTAGATGTTTATGCAAGTCACAATTTTGCACAATTTAGATTTTCCAGATGGAAAATTTGACCTGTTTATCATGATTTCATCTTGTAAAAGTTCACTTTTTTTTTCCAAGTAGTGCTTCATGCTGATTTTATTTTAAAAAAAATCTCATCAACCTAATTAAAACATCATTATTAGGATCCTGAGTTCCACCTGTGCTTTTTTCATCATACAAACTTGGTTGAGCATCACAAAGCTCAGTGAAGAATGATCCAGAAGCAAGAAGTGGGGAGACAGGCTGCTGGAAGCTGATTGGCCACTTGACAGTCTCTGTTGATTCAGGAGCCCAAGAGATAAGATAAAGAGCTTATAAAATGACAGAGACGGACCATCCTCACTGTCAGCTGCACCTTCACTCCACCAGCTGCTTCCAGACAGGAAAACACTCTGCTCCTCATCCTCATCACCTATACAAGTAAGTGCAAATAAAGCCATTCAGCTGCATCTCTGGTCTGTTATCAGATTCTTTTGCATCAATATTTTTTATTTACATAATATAAAATTAATTTTCCCAATTTGGAAATAATTGAGTGTTTTGTTTATGCCTAAAAATGATCTAAAATTTGCTTTATTCAAAATGTGTCTTTCCATAAACTGTGGAATGTCTTTGATTTTACTTGAACACAGCTTTTATCTTAAAAAAAATTATACCAGCAAATATAATGAGTTTGATTGAACTCTACAAACATTTAGGTTTGATAGGAAAGAATAAGTGGTCAAAACAAATAGAAAATATTCAAGGTTCAATTTTTGTAATATGCTATAAGAAGAAACCTACTTTATTTTTTACTAATAGTTTAATTCAGTTGAATATCAATAGCAATCAAATTGAAATTAAAAATGAGGAATGAGTGGGTATGCATGTTTTTGCATTTCTATGTGGTAGTTTATATAAATTTATCTCAAATAAATTGCATGCATCATCTTTTTTTCTTGCAGATTTGTCTTTAATGGTAGAAAATAAACTCTATTGGTATTAAAGAAAAAATTAGAAATCAATTACAGAGTTCTTTGGTTTTGCATGTGAAAAGTTTTTCATCAAGATTAAAAAGTTCCGTATTCAGTAGAAATTTAATCTCTACCTGCAGTTTGTTCTATTTGTTTGCGGAATAACAGCTAAAATCTGCATCTTCGTGTTCAATCTAGATCAGGCACGAGCAAACCACATGCGGGTTAAACATTTTAATCCGGCCCACCGTACTTGAAAAAATTAAATATATAAGCCTTGTTAATGTTTTATTTTTTCTGCAATGCTAATGTTTTCTCACTAGATGGCGCACTCTATGATATGGAAAGCCTTCGGGGCCAATGCACGCACGTAAACAAGCGTGTCAGATGTTAAAAACAAGCAAAATGTTTCATCAAGGACTTAGATTTCAAACCTAGCGCCACTAAATGTATGTTTTTAAGCGCTATCACACGAGATTTCAGACCTAGCGCGTTAGATTTGAAATTTAATGCTCTTGATGTAACATTTAGCGCTTGTTTAAAATCTTGCGCGTCATTCTATCGAACTAATCTGGCGGTTACGAAAGCATACCATCTATCTGCTCCTGTTCTGGCCCTCTGGTCAAATGTTAGAACTCAATGTGGCCCGCGAACCAAAAATTTTGCTCACCCATGTTCTAGACTGATCTGGACCAAAATACTTGAGTCTGTGGGTTTAGTTTGACTTTTTTTTTAAACATATTACAGATATATTCAAGGGAGAAAACATTCTGTGATTTATAGACAATTATCACGGGTTTAAAAATGTATTCAACCGGGAGCCGGTGAAGCCTAAAAGACTGGACAGATGTCTTAGGATTTCTTGACCAACTGCACTGTTTTGGTTGATTTTAAGAAAAAAAAGTGGATTGTCTACCTATTTTTGCAACCATATAATAAACTTTTTTCATTCATCTGCTTAGCATGTCCCCCAAAGGAGGATGTACACCGACCGACTCTCAGACTTTTTCTCCAACGCTGAGCCACACTGCCACAGCAGAAAAAGTAACTTCCAGGGATTTCAGTCCTAATCTCCACAAAAAGCCCCCACACATCAGTGGTGTATGTGGACTGCGTGGAAAGCGCAGAATGAAGGCGAACGATAGAGAGCGCCACCGGATGCACAATCTAAACTCTGCTCTGGACCTGCTGAGGAGCATCCTGCCCAGACTACCAGAGGATGCAAAGCTGACCAAGATAGAGACACTTCGGTTTGCCTGTAATTACATTTGGGCTTTAACGGAGACACTACGCATGGACACTTCTGAGAAATCCCTCAGCAGCCCGGGGAGCTCATCATCATCATCCACTGAGTGGGACTCATCACCATCAGGGTCTTTTTGTGGGAACTCTTCTTACTTTTCTGTAAATGAAATGAGTTTGAAAGCTTTCAGCAGAAATGAACCTTGTGAATTTCCCTTTAGTTTTTATTTCAGATCCTCTCCAGATGGAGAAGACATGAACTACTGGTAACATTAAAACTATTAGTTTGAAAGAGATGATGCTCTTGATGCTACAGTAGGTGGAAACACCAGAAGTCATGCGAAATGGGATTTTTTTTTTAGCGACTTCAACACTACAGAAGCATTTTATTTCATTAGTTTTGATTCTGAAGCACTTAAAGAATAAAAACCGTCCCCATAAAAACAAGAGAAATAGTTCAACGTCAAAATATTTATTTGCCAATGACATAGTGAGCTTGTTTGTGTAATTTGCTGTATAAAAATTGTATTTATTTAATAAAAAGGTAAAAAACATAGTTGAGTTCTCTTAATTGGTTCAAAGAACTTGATTTCATCATTTCCATTTAAAGACATGATTTGCTAAAACAGACAAAAATACTTTTTTCCTAATCACAGCTTTTTGTGCAAATGAACATTTTTATGTGAGCGTCTCGTTCCTCTGCTGCTTACTGGTGGCAGTTCGGCTTCATGTGGAAAGAATCGTTCTAAATGTTGAGCTAAATATTGTGAGCACTCTACTTTGGGAAGACTGTCACCACGTCGTAGCCATCAGGTGGTGTCATTCTCTCTCGTGCGTGTTTCTCACAATAAATTTGCTCTTCAACAAAGAAATGTCCCTTTTGTTTCAGGTTTATGTCGCAGTCTGTACAGGTGTAGCACTCAGGGTGACGAAATTTGTCCCTCAGCTTCACAATCATCCCCCTGAAACATAAACATCCCAGTAAAACAGCAGAAAGGTGCAAACTTCATTGTTACAATCCTTTTTTTTCTTATGGTGGCAACTTCATTCAGCCACAAGGAGGCGACTGCTACAACCAGAAAAGTTTTTAATAAGTTTGATCACATTCAGTGTTTAGTTTCAGAACAAGTGGTTAAAAAAACATGTCTTGATCTTTATTTTAAAAATCAAGAAAATGACTTTTTAAAATTAAACTAAAACCGTAAAAGTCATGACTTGAAAATGCAAAATACTCACACAATCCCTGATCCACATTTGTCACATGTGGGTAATTTATCCGTGTTCCCGACTGATGATCCTATCTTTGTGGTGGGTGCTTTCACACTCCTGAAGCCTGATGGTTTATCTGAATCACCTACAAGATAAAAAACATAAAAGAACCTGGTAAGATCTGGAGTTTTTCTTCCCAACTATAACCTAAAGTGAGAAACTAAGTTGTGTAAAAAATGAATACGAACCCGTCTCGAGAATTTCCTGAAGCACCTTGAACGATGCAGACTGTCTCGGCGGCTCGTCAGATTCCTGGTTCTCCTGCAGCATCTTGTAAACTTCTGAATCTGCTGCTACAGGCGGCCGCTTTGCCGCAGCTGAAGGATCTGATGGAGCTCTGCGAGGACAGTGTTGGTTTGTCATGATGAAAATATTATCACCCCATCCCGTATTCATATATTATTCGAATGCCAGGTTGTTCTTGGCCAAGCATTCTGTACTCTGCCACGGCCACATCCTTACTCAAGCAGAAAAATGCTACAGCAGTGCGCCCACTCTGATCACACTCAGTCCCTCCCCTCAGCTAATGCTCTCACTCGCGACACATTTTTTTTTTTGTAAGTGCACAAAAATATACATGTAAAAGAATATAAAGCACTAGCCTAAATATCTTCATTCTGAGCAAACAAAAACTACAATCTATATTTGCGATAGGAGTTTTCACCCCACAAATACACAACAACTATTTTTTAAATGTCTCCCCTGTATTCAATTTAGGGGATGCGACTTCGTAAAACATCCCCACGTAAAGGATAAAATAAGACAAAGAACTACACGTAAACTGCTTAGAAAGAAATACACACCCTCCTAGTGCAGCTGTCTTTTTTTCTTGCTTGCATCACTAAAAACTTTTATAATCTCTTTTAAACTCAAAGCATCAACGTGTCTAAACAGAGGCTTAAAAAGGTCTAATTAGTTCATGTTGTGAATGCCTGGGGTTGTCACAGAGGTTTTGTTTAGTCTTCTGAACTGTTTATCCCCAACAAGGTTGCAGGGGGTGCCGGAGCCAATCCCAGCTAATTTAAGGCAAGAGGATGGGTACAACCCGAACAGGTCGCCAGTCAGTTCTGGCGACCAAACACACGCATGCATGCACGCACTCCTATGGGCTATTTCATAGCAGCCAATCAACCTAACATGTATGTATTTGGAGGAGAAAAATGACGATTACTCGGGGAGAACATGCAAACTCCACACAGAAAAGCCAGTGTTACAAGCCTCACCTCCACTCCGGTACTTAAACTAAGCTAACCACTGCACCACCGTGTAACCTTCTGTCAAAGGTATTCTATTTTTTTTCTGCTGTCCAAACACATCCAAGTCAAGTCAGGTGAGTGCTCCTAGGAATCAGTGCGAGAGGAGGTCGGTCCTCTATGTGGCCATGCAACAGACTGATAACCAGCTCAGGGTATGGAGGATAAGTTCAGACATTTCTCAAACCAGTGTTGGACGAAGCAGTTAGAAAATGAACCAACTAGTTTTTAAGATGCCGTGTAGAAATGATTCAATGCTACTCTGCTTCCTATAGAAGCTAGGATGGCTCCATCTACAGTATGGGTGTCAAACTCAGGTCGAGGGACGTAATCCAGAAGGTATTCTATGTGTTCTTGAATTTACACCCCTGATCCAGGTTATTCACTCAATGTGAAAATTGGCTGTTGATTTCACTTTATGTGCATCAGCTGTATTGAACCAGGAACACATGGAAAACCTTCAGGACACCGGCCCTTGAGGACTGGACTTTGACACCCCTGATCTAGAGCCACTCCAAGGTTCGAGTGCACAGATTAACTTTGTTTGCTTGTTTTATCAGTTTTCGTTATAGGGTTTTTAAAAAAATGGTATTATGCAAAAAATGGTCAGGATGCCCCTGGAGCGCCTTGCTGGTGAGGTGGCACGTCTCACTGGGAGGAGACCAAGAGGGAGACCACGGACCCGCTGGAGATACTACGTATATCTCACAGAGGGCCGGGAAACGACTCAGGATCCTTCCAGGTGAGCTGGAAGATGCAGCTGGGGTAAGAGAAGACTGAGCTTCCCGTCTGAGGTTGCTGCCCGCGCAACACAGCCCCGGAAAAGCGGAAGAAGACGGAATGGAACATATTATGCAAAAATTCTCATTTTCACAATGTCTGAACATTATTCATTAGGAGAAGCAGGGTACACCTTTGCCAGTCTGTTGCAGGAGCCACATGAAGACAGACCATCACTCGTGTGCACAAACAACCCATAGAGCAATTTATGCTTAGTATTAATCCTAACACACATCTACAAACCAGTGTGATTTAAACACTATTGTACTTAACTAGTGTTTATTTACTAGTGTCAACGTGACCTGGATTTTTTAAAGTGTCATTTAGATCAACTTACATGTTGTTGGGCTCATTCACTGCAGCCCCGGTTTTAACTTCATCCACAGCCGAGTTGAATTCCTTAATGTTCTTTGAGGAGTACAGACCAGACGGGCTGTTGTACTGGTTTGTGACTACTTTAGAGCCGGTGGGACTGAAAGGCAAGGCGCTCCTGTTGTGTGTAGAGCCGATGGGTTTAACTTCCTAAGAAAAAAAATAGGCAAATCTGGTGAATTTATGTGCATTTAATCAAAACTTTAAGTCATGTAAAGTGTTTGTAGAATTTGATCAAAACCATGCAACACATTTGATGCATTATGTTTTTAATTTACACACACAAGCATGCATAAAAACACAGATTCTTAGTTTTCTTTGGAAGAGTTTTCGTCCAAAAGAATTTAAAGTTTAACACACACATAGATAAAAATACTTTCATACAAAAAGTGAAAATAATTTATTATATTCCAAATTCTTTCTTAATTACATCCCTTAGAAAGCTTTAAATACAAGTATGTAACGACTTTGACATGCCATCAAACTGGGCACATAATTTCCATCGTTTCAAGCTCATGCTTCACTCTGGGAACATAAAAATGCTTCCAAATATAGCTCGGGCTTCAAGCATTTGACATGTAGAATGCAGAACTTTAAAAGTTACTGCAGCCATGTTTTCTTACATAAAAGGAAATCGTTACGAGACGAGTAAAGGTTAAAATATATTAATATTAGACAATTGCTTGAAACATGTGCTCGTAAGTGTGTGAGATAAATGCATGACGTGTGACCTGAGAAGCACGACACACACAAAGTCTAAAACATCTTTTCCTACATAGTTCACACTTTGGCCTCAACTTTCCCCTCAGCGGGCAGGAACTGAGGCTTGCGTCAGAACTTGGCTGATAAAATACCGTCTCCTAGGAAACCTCCTGTTGGGAAACAAACAATGACTTCATGGCTGGCTGAAATAATGAAAAAAATCCCAGAAGCCATTGCAAACACAGAACCAATTATTTAGGCTCATAAAAACTTTGCGACCTGTGCACGAGTTTTCTTGATCCCGATTAAAATGACAGGAGAAAGATTTTAAAAGATAAATGTTTAACACACACCCGCGGCTCTGATGCAAGATTCATCTTGTATGGATGAGCCTTTCCTTCCTCAGATGAAAGAGGTGACCACAGCTTGGCTTCAGATCTACAAAGAGCAAAACAGGTAGAAAAAAAACTTAAAGGAAGCAACTTAAAATCTTCAAAACAATATTTAACACAAGAGGAAAAGTAAGCTTTTATTTCTTATAAACCAAGCACTCAGAAACACTGTTTTTTGCCCCCATAGAGTGCTTTTGTGAGTCACATGAATGTTGCAAAGACAAGTCTACTATCAGAAATGTATGATGTAACACAGCAGGAGTCAGAATTGCAACACAGCTCAAAAGACAAAAAAGAGAAATCCACTCTTTACAAACCCTGAGCAAGCATAACATCACTCACTGAACACCTGGATTATGACTGAGCCCGCTCATATTACTCGCAGCTTTTTAGGCCTGCGGCTGTGCCGTTCAGACCGACACGTGTTTACACAGCTTACCTGTCTATAGAGAGAACCATTTCCTCCACACATCCCTTGATTTTATTCTGTGCTTCCAGGTGAGTCATGTTTTCTGTCGGTTCACCATCGATGGCCAGGATTATGTCCCCAATGCACAAGTTAGCTTGGGCTGCCTTGCTGCCAGGGTTAACCTACAACACAAAAGACGATCAGAAGATTCAATCAGGCTGCACAGTGGTGGGCATAGTGGCCTCACAGCAAGAAGGTTAGGGGATTGAGCCCCAGATTGGGGTTGAGGCTTAAAACACCAGCCTTTCAGTGTGGAGTTTGCATGTTCTCCTTGTGTACGTGTGATTTTTCTCCAGTTTTCTCCCACTTTCTATAAACATGTGTGTTAGGTTAACTGTCCACTATGAAATTGCTCCTACGAATGAGTGTGTGTATGGGTGTGTCTGTGTGGCCCTGCAACAGACTGGTGACCTGTTTGGGGTGTACCCTGCCTCTACCTTGCAATCAGACGGAATAGAAGACCCCTAATACCTCATTAGAAATAATCTGCTCAGAAAACAAAAGATTGAATTAAAACATATTTTTAGCAGAGATCTCAAAGTGTTGAGGAACATCTTCATGGTTAAACCTGTCAAAATAAAAATAACCATCTTACACACATTTTCTTGTTTACAGAAAACAAGAGAGAAGAAAGCCACTTGCAGAGGGTTTCCAGTCAGCAGGCCGGAAGGCAGATCATCTATCAAGATAAATAGCTGAAGTAGAGGAAAAATAGAGTCCAGGAATTCCTAATCACATTTCTATGGGTGGAGTGTTTACATCAAAAACAGTAGCCTGCAGACTGAATAATCTGATCCTACCATATGCTTTGGAAAAGTTAATCAAATAGACCCAAAAATGACAGGTATTCAGCAAAAAATGCTAACAAGCAGAGATTGGGATCAGATCCAATCCAAACAAACTTTTTAATGAGGAAATGTGGCCATATGTTAGACTTTTGTTACCATGGCAATAAGAATAACTCTAACAAATGTAATAAATTGATACAAACTCATTCCAACTGGTAAAGATCAGTCATTATTAAACTGTAAAAATGATTTAATCCATGAAATATAGACTGATTTGGATTATTTGAATTGATTATGTGTGCTTAAATCGAATTAAATAGTGTTGCTAAAGTTGGAGGAAGCTAACATTAGCCACCCTGCTGTGATTCCTATTAACTGACCATTAGATGACTTTTTAGTAAATAAAATCAAAAGGTGACAATGAGATAAAATGAAATCATCCCAGGTGGAATGAGCTTTAACATGGTAACGTGTCCAATAAACTTACCCTGGAAATAGCCAGAGGCTGTTCGAAGTCTTTCCCACCGACCAGTCTGAATCCCCAGGGCCCTGGTCCCTCGATCACCACCCGGACAGGCATGATGAAAGTGTTTGAAACACAGCAGATCTCAGGGAAATCGCGTTAAAAGTTGTTCTTCTCCTCCACCGGTTCAGCTCCTAAAGCATCTGGCATGTGTCCTAGTAGAGCTGAAATCATTAGAGAGAGGGAGAGAGAGGGGAGGACCTTCAGAATGAAGATGGACGAATCCTTTTTAAAGTTTCCTCGCTGATAAACTGAGAGAGTTCAGATCGTCTATGAAGAAGATGAATGACTACAAGCACAACTTGCAGATCCAAAAAAATAAATCATATTTATTTTCTTTTTCTTCCACAAATTGATAATTCCAGATATGGATAACAGCTATTTTGTTTTGAAAAACTTTTTTTTTTTTTTAAACTTACTCTTTATTTTGTAGTTTCTCACAATGATTTATTTAACCAAAAATAGATTTTATTCTTCATATTATTTATAATTTCTTTATACTTCATTCATCCATTTGGAGGAGCAACAGGTGCACAACAAGGACACACAAGGACAAAAATAATGTCCACATTGTACTGAGTACTTGAAACCATTTGCTCAGCCATTTTGAAAATCACGAAAGATTGCGCATACGCAGACACGTGAGAATGCGGCAGACTGACGTAACGAGAGGTGACCAGTCTAGCTCTGACTGCACTGTAACAATGGCTGCCTGGGGTGTATTATAATCAGCTTGAAACCAACTCATTTCGTATGCGTTTAATATATGAGCGTCACAAAACTACAACAACAAACAAAAAAACAAAAACAAAACAAAACAAAAAAAAAAACAAGGAAAGCAAAATAATAAAAAATAGATCAAAACTAATTTCATCCCTATCAAGGCATTCCTTCTGCCTCCAGTATTGGAGAGGTTGTAATACCTTACTGAGAACATAAAAACTGAATTCACCGGTCATTTTGAAAATAACAAAAGATTAAGCATGCAATTTAGAATGCGCCTGAGTGACCTATGCAGAAGTAACCTGTCTAGCTTTGACTGCGCTGTAACAATGGCAGCCTGTCGTGTACCACAAATCAGCTTGAAAGTGAGCCATTTCGTTGGCGTTTAAATGTTTAACATGCGTTGACAAAAACTCCTGTAAATATAGGGTTTTTTTAGCTTTTTTTTTGTATAGCGATGACAAAAATCTCTATATTTGCTAAATTACATTTTTCTGCATTAAAAACCTTTGAAACTGTATGACTTCCCAGGTATTTATTGAACAAATGATATCTATCTATATATTTATACAGTTTTTTTCACAATACAAATATAAAGTTCAACCATTTATTGAACTACATACTACCTTGTTAAAAAATACCAACTTTTTGAACACGTTTTTTAAAAGAGATAAAAAAACTTTCCTAAATTGAGTCAGAGTGGTCTGTCTGTATTTTTTTCTTGTCTCTGCTGAGCCACTATTTGCTATAAGGATGTCTGTATGCTTTGCGTCACCGCATTATGTGCAAGCTTACCATTTATGGTAGAGTTAAATCCCAGGATGTGGAATGTGCCGCTCCCAAAACTTGAATTCCTGGCAGGAGCTTTCTACTCAAAGTAGAAAGAAATAGAAGAAAAGTCTGACCACACTCCCTCAAAGAAACACTCCCACTCTAGAGGGATTTACTTGCATCTTGCCAAATCCCAGTATGAGTCTGCAGCTCCTCCAGTGAATGAGAGCAACTATAGTAGTAAATAAAAGTGTTTCTGCTTATCAGCAAAAACATCTTCAAACATCATCATTCCTTTGGGACTTAAACCATCTGGATGAGCAGGTTCTTGCTGTATGGTATAGTTCCTCCTGTACACTAATGTACTTTTTATTCTTTACAAAACAAAGACTTCCCTTTAACCCACAGTAATCAAAGATTGAAAAGTTAATTATTATTATAATTAATGGCTGTAAGTTCTCATAGGGTTGGCACAGTGGCCTCACAGCAAGAAAGTCAGGGTTTCAGTTCTGCAGTTGGCATGAGGCTTGAAACACTGGCCTTTCTGTGTGGAGTTTGCATGTTCTCCCAGTGTATATGTGGTTTTTTTTTAGGGTACTCCGGTTTCTTCCCATCCTCCAAAAACATGCATGTTAGGTTGATTGAGCACTACAAAATTGTCCCTAGAAATGAGGGTGTGTATGGATGATTTTAAGTGTGTGGCCCCCGGCAGACTGGCGACCTATACAGGGTGTACCCCGCCTGAAATCATCCAGAATAGGCCCCAGCATCCCTGCGACCCAATTAGGGATAAAAGGTTTAGAAGATTAAACAAAAAGAAGATTCAACACTATTTTCTTTCCTGCACAAATAGAAACGAGTGACACACAAAATGCTTTGAATTGTTTATTAAATATTGCATAATAGTCACATCAGTGTATAGTAACTTTATTTTAATATTGTCAATGTAACAGCACTGCAAATAGAAGCAAACAAACCAAACCTGTTGCAGGTTGTGCGTTTCATCAAATTAATTCATTCTTCTGATTATTAATAATGAAGCTCTGTGACACACTCTTAGATACTTGTACAGGATAAGACAAGTTTTTAGTAAATTTGCTCCCAGCAGGGAGACCAGGGCGAATCAGGAAACCATGGTAACGTTAAATAGACATTACTATATCTTAGTGATAACCCCAGAAACAAAAACAAGAAATAAACAGTCAATGAGGCACAATTTTGAATCAAACTTAAGGCATTATGATCCTCACACATGGCAGCATAATTTTCATACGTTTCCATCTTTCTGTGCTTTGCTAAATAAAAACCCTTCAGGCAAATAAACAACTGGAAGTGACGGAGATGCTCCCCTCACTCACAGCTTATTTTCTATTTTACATATTTACAATCTTTTCTGTCTTTCATTCATAACAAAAGAATTTTTTACAGATGAGCCAACACTGCCTGCGAGACAATTTGTTACATTCGCACATTTCCTACTGCTTTAAGGAGCACATAAAAATATAATTTGCAGTGAGTTAGTGTTTAGATCTGTTTTGGATTTTGTTATGGGAAAAAATCATCCCAACCCAATCAACACATTCATGAAAAGTTAGGGCGGAGCAAACTGTTTTTGCCAAAGCTGGAGGTTTTAATAAACAAAACACATATACATAATTCTCAGTGCTTCCAGGCAAAGTCACACTGCAGCGAGAAAATATTTCGCCTGCTTATGTTGAACAAGATGAAAAATCCTGATTTCACAGCAAGGAAGCTCAGAGGATGAAACACAGATTGTTCTGAATTTGAATGAAAGTACCACATCGATTGTTAAACTTCATAAACGACTTGTCTTCATCAGATCAACAATGATCTTTACTTCATTATGCACACATTTGCTTCTGGATCTAGTGATAAACCTACACGGTCCTAATATTGATTTATTACACTTCAAAGCTAAGATCAGAAGTCACAGTGGAGCCATTGATAGTCCGCTACTTGATTCAAATTAAAAAAACAATGAGGATCTTTCATTTGAGTTTGTATGAAAAAAATCTGACTCGATAAGGAATTGCTCCACAATCTCCATTTGTGTGCAACTCTGAACAGGTCGTAACAAGCGCAACACAACAGATCCGCATGTAAAAAACGAGCACTGCACAAAAAAAAAATCTGATGACAAGGAATTTTACGAAGAGAAAAAAAGGCAAAAGAATAAATATCTTTTGTGAGTGTGTATCTCTGCCAGATAGTCCACTCCTGCATGTGGTATTTGTATGTGGATATTTTGGAGCTTTTTTTATTAGCTTGCAGCAAGACATCTGATGCTTTGAAAGCAGGATTTAAAGTAGCCTAATATTTGATGTAAACTTGTGTTTGGTTGCTTTAAGCTAAAAGGTGCAAATACTGAAAAGGTTTAAATGGGGTTTCATGCTCCAGTTTCATTAGTCTGTCTCACTGGTTTTACAGCGCATGCCGACCTTGCACTTGCAATCTTTACATATGAAAATACATGGCCTCCTGGTATGGCCTCATAAAGTTTTCTGTTGGCATTTACATGTGTATGTACAATCTTGTCTGTGAGGGCATGTTTAAAATGTCATTATAGTAAGTCTAAAATGAGGTTTTGATCATATTTTGGGAAATCTTGTTAGTTTTTATGTGGTCATCTTGAATTAAACTGCTTTTGTCTTGTCAGGTGGAATCTCCCTAAAATGACCAAACAGGAAGTTAAGTGCTACCACGCCTGTCTTATGGTTACACTGGAGTTGGGTGTTTACCATCAACTACCTTAACACAATTCACTCATGTTTTAAGAAAACATGTAAAAGGAAATGACTTCATTTCAAAAGGAAAAGGATGTGCACAATTATGACAAAAAAAAGAGAAGTCAAGGATATAAACCAACGTATAGATAGATACATGTGATGCTGAAATATGAATATGTAATGTCTGAGATGTCTGATTTCTATTGATGCATGAGAGGTGATGATAATTAAAAGCAGACAGCACTGAATTTTGGATTTTTAAAATATAGTAAAAAAGCAAAGCAGCTATGTCTGATTGATTTCTCAAGAGAGTTTTTTTGACATATGGCTGAATGTATTTAATGAGCCTCAAAAGACTACGAGAACTTTTTTATATCTTAAACGTGGGAGATGATCTGTTGGACAGATGAAAAGGATGAAATTTTTAAAAAATGGAGTTAAACACATGGGTGATTTTTCTAGTTGTGAAAGGTAGCTCATGATAAACAGCTTTAGCTCCATCATCATATCAAATTCAGTTTGCCTCTATTAAAGTTCACTTCAGGTTATAAGATCCTCTCTCTGATCCATATTCTGCTCTGTTGCCTGCCTCTGGACCAAGGTGCTGCGTAAACACTCGTATTTGGTTGAATTCGGTTGAAAGCTATAAGCTAGTTTTGTGCAACACAAGCTACTTTATGGGACGTTGTCACGGAAAAACAAATTCTGTCAAAAAAAAAAAAAAGTGAGTAAAACGTGATCACAATGCACACCCTGCTGAGGTTTGGCCAGTGAGCTGTCCCCGTCTTCTCCTCGTGCAGTTTGACATACCCCAGGCTGAGCTGATCACTTTCTCAAACAAGTTCTATTGGCCGGGCTTTTAAACGACTATCCTAACCAACAGCCATGCGCGGTAGTAATGACTTCCCAAGCTTGGCAGGCAACCACGTGTTACAGCTGTTTCAGACATTTTTACAGTTTTACTTCTTTCACGTAATTCCCAGGAAAAGTTCCAAATTGCTTTGTCCTCTTCGATGTGCCTACAGAGAGAAAGAAAGAGAAACAAGAAATGAAAATGTCTCTAAGCTAACATGACCTCAATTTTAGACAAAAATAGCTGGCATGGCTTATGCATGCATGTCGCCCTCTATACTCTGCTGTCACTCCTTTGAAACCCTATATGGAGGGATGTGACTGTGCGGATGGTTCTAAATCTCTTAGTATGCACATTGCATGCGTGCAGACCTTTGCTGTCATTCTACAGAAACACTATATGGATTAATGTGGAACAGTGAGTGTAAAGGAATCTCTGAGGAGTCTGTCCAACGTACCGACAAACCAGCCATCGTCACACTTCTCCATGACACTGACGAGATCTCCCTCTTGCAGCTCCAGCTCGTCATCGTTTTGCGGCACATAACTGTATAAAGCCTGGAAACTGCAGAAATGTAGAGCAAAAAAAAAGTCAGCAAGTGTGCAATGAAAATCTGGGTTGCATCATTCATAATTTTTAAAGGGAGTGTTTGAATAAAATATAAAAATTGAAGAAAAATTGGTCCTAAACTTATACAGATTTCACTTACATTCCACAGCTGAGACGGCTTGGCTCCGGGCTGCTGCTGTGGGACTGGGGTTGCTGGGAAATGATGAGAGATTGTTTACTGGGGTGGGGGTGCAGTCTATGGACAGAGTCATTATGGAGGTGGGACAGCGTGCTGCAGTACCTCACCGAGGTCTCAGCTATATTTAAGATTTCATTACACACTGCCTCCTAGTAGCAGTAAAAGGACAGACAGAGGTCCACAACGAGTTCCAGGTGAGACCAAGATGATGTTGTGAATGAGTTGAGGAGTTAGAGAAGGAATCAGGGGGAGGCAAGACAAGAAGGCAGGTCCAATAAGTAGTAAAGTAGAAAAGGAAGTGGTCCGTTAGAAGCCAGGATAAAATGTAGAGATGTTGGTGGATCCCAGGAGAGGAGGAATGAAAAGGCAGCAGGCCAAAGGGGAAGCATGAAGACAGGAAATATGAAATATTAGTCCACTTTTACAAAATATTAGTCAGAATGAGCATGCAACATTAGAGGGAAAACAACAAAGAAAACATAAATACAACTTGAGATAACTAATATTCTTGCATTGATAACATTTTTGTACATAAAGGCTTAATTTTGAACCACGTTTAGCTACTCAATTAATGCTCGATGCTCCTTCTAAACGATGGTTATTGAACATAAGAATTAGTTTTGATAAGTAGTGAAATGTTTTATTATTTTTAAACAGTATATATTATTTTTTTCCATCAGAACTGTGCTATGGTCACCAGCTGTGGGTGATGACGAAAGAAGGAGAATGTGGATACGAGCAGCTGAAATGAGCTTTCTCTGAAGGGTGGCTGGACTCTCACTCAGAAATAGAGTGAGGAGCTCTGCCATCCAGGAGGAGCTCAAAGTAGAGCCGTTGCTCCTCTGGGTCAAGAGCAGCCAGATGGGGTGGTTTTGGCATCTGGTTAGGATGCCTCCCAAGTGCCTTGCTGGTTAGGGCACTTCCGGTATGAGAGAAGCCTGGGCTTCCTGTCTGAGGCTGCTACCTCCGCAACCCAGCCCCCAGATAAGAAGAAAACAATGGAACAGAATGGAAGAACTGTATTGGTTAGCATTTTTTTTATTTGCAAAACTCAACTGCAAAGTTACTTGATTCACTGAAAAAGAATTGAAAGAGATGTACATAATTTTTCTTAAGAAAGAAAGCTAATTTTGATTTGGTGGTTTTGTCGTCACTGGCACAAACTTGTTAGTACAAGATAAACCTAGCAGGTTTATGATTTGATATTAATGTTAATGTAAATAGTGATGTTACATGAATCCTTTAGCATTAAAAAGTTTAATATGTTAAGCAAACAATAATGGTTCTTTGGAATGTATATCTTTTTTTTTGTTTAGTAAATGCTAACTCTCATCCGTCTTACCGCAAATGAGTTTACATTGTTGTTATCATGAATATCAAATAGCATCACAGGACTTCTGGAGCTCCGTCCATGATGGTCAGCTTCATTCTTTACAAACTGCAACATAAAAATTACAACAAAGATGGAGAAATATCAGCTGAGACCATTTCATTTAAACATTACCTTATAGAAAGACGTCTATACCCCACAGCAGCTCTTGTAACTTCTATGAGCTAATTATACTTACTAATAAACATAAAGACGTCACCGTCCTAAATACAAGGCCAGCTATGAATGGCATCTGAGCCATCACAGTTTTGCATAAGACATCATGCAACCATAAGAGAAAAATAATTTGAGATTTCTAAGCAACTCTACAAAAGCAAAAAAAAAAAAAAAAAACCCAAAACAACACACTGGTGATACTTTTTGTGAAGAATTATGCAAAAATCATCATGGTCAGGACAATACATCCAGCATATACATGTTATAATCTCTGGGAATATTCATAGCTGTTGTCATTGGATCGGTTACATAATCTTTAAGGTAATCTTAAATTGCTCAACAACTTTAACCATGGCCCGTTAGGGTTTATTAGGCCCAGGCTTTAAATGTACAAGCTATAACGAGTTTTATGTGTTTCTGTTTCATGTTACTAAGCAATCCCTGTTTGACTCTAATTTGAATATTTGGCGTAAGGTAGGGTTCGTTGTAACATTTCTAGATAATCCTAATGCATATAACTGTAAAAAACAACCAGTAACAGGTATTCCGTCCTTGTTGACATTAGTCAATTAAATTTGTAACACAGTTATCTTGATGAGCTTCACATAGTAAATTAAACAAAATTCCCCACAAAACAGTTGTTTTAACAAAAACAATAGATCCTTTTTTAGCTAAACTGAACTGAACCAGCACATTCCTGCCCTATGACCATTGTTCACGTGGAGGAAAGATGTCTTAGAAAGTAAGATCTTCTTCTTTCGGCATTTCCCGTCAGGGGTCGCCACAAACAAGTCAGTTTCTTCTATCTAACCCTATCTGCTGCATCCTCTTCAGTCACTCCAACTAATTTTATGTCTTCCTTCATTGTATCCATGAACCTCCCCTTTGCTCTTCCTCTAGGCGTCTTTCCCGGTGGTTCCAAACCCAGCATCCTTCTACCGATGTACTCTTTCTCTCTGCTCTGCACATGTCCAAACCTTCTCAGTCTGGCCTCTCTGACTTTATCTCCAAAATCTCCAACATGTGCTGTTCCTCTGATATACTCTTTTCTAAACCTGTCCATCCTGGTCACTCCCAGAGAGATCCTCAGCATCTTCATCTCTGCTTCCTCCATCTCTGTTTCCTGTTTTTTTCTCGAAGGATACTTGTGGGGGAACAAAAATAAGAAAGCTTATGGAGATGCGCATGAAGAGATCTCCCCCTAAGCTGGAGAGGCAATTTATCTAGGACCATTTCAGCAGAAGGGTTTCATCCAGGTGGAAATGAACGGTTGTTATTAAACCAAAAGGTAATCTTAGCTTTAAATGACTGAAGTTTAAAGATGTTTATTGCCAGGAATCATAAATGATCAATTTGACCCTCCTAGGTATAATGTTCTAGTTTTGGTGGTGTGAATTATAATGAGTTAATCTGAACCTGATAAACACAACAACTTTAAAACTGTTCCATGTTAGTAGTGCACACAACCACATGCAGCAGTGAGAATCCAGAGCAATTTTCAAAAACCAACTTCAGGTCGAGTTTCATGTTAATTCTACACATGAAGAATCACTCCACTACTTCAGATCAACTACTCCAGAAAACCACGCAGTGACCAAAAGTCATCGATCCAAAGTGAGACTGAGATGCAACACTACACACACCATGCAGAAGATACCTCTGCAGGGCTATTCTGCCTGCTGCCCAGGGCTGCTCGGCCCCTCTCCCCTTCAGCACTTTCCCCCTCTGTCAGCTCCTTCTCCCCCCTCAGCCAGCCCTCCAGCACCGGCCCGCTACTTGGGCTCACACTGCGTGACAAATGTGGGGACGGAGGGGAAAGGAGGAAATCTTCCCCCTGAGGTGGGGTGAACGTCAGAAAAGGGGTTGCAGAGTTAGGTCTAGGTGGGTAAGGAGGGGGCAGAGGAGAGGCAGATGGTGAAGCCATGGGGGAGACGCAGTATGGGCTGCCGGTGATGGGAGGAACGGGGCTGACGGAGAATGGTGGAGGCAGGTACTCGCCACAACGGTAGGATACAGTGGGCAGCGGTGGCAATGGAGGGGTGGGTGCAGCAGGTGGACTCCCACCTCCCACTGTGAGGGAGATCCACTCAGAGGAGACAGCATGGACCTCGGGGGACACCGAGCGGCGGGGGCAGCGAGGGAGAGGCAGGGGGGAGGTGGTCAGACGATTACGGTACAGCTTTTTATTGTGACGTGATGATGAAGGCAGAGAGAGGAGGAAGAGATAAAAGAAAAGTGGAAATGAAATATGAAACAAACTTTCCAAATGAAACCATTTCTATCAAACAGAAAAGAGACTAAATGAAAGAACTTCTGACTGATTTGGAAAACCTTCGTTAAGTTTACCTGAGGAGAAGCGTTGGTGCTACGCTGTGGTGACTGGCTCATGGGAGGATCTGGGTAGTCCACACCATTTTTAACACGAGGCCGTTTGTGCACTTCTACATAGGTTACCGGGAAGATGCCTTGCCGATTGGTGCCTGAGATTTTGCCTTCATACCAGTTTTCATCAACCCTACGGATCAGTGTGATCCTCTCCCCCTGCAATAATTTGGGAAAAGGTGTTGTGACAAGAGTTGCAAATAAGCACGTTTTAAAAAGACTTCTTAATTTTTATCTTGAGATCTGCTCTCTACCTTTTTGAAGGACATTTCCACAACTGTGTCTCCTGTGAAGTTGAAGCGAGCCACTGCTTCACCATATTCCAGAACCTGGACTGGGGCACTTTTCTTTGGCTGAGCTTTTTCTGTTGGTGGAAGCAGCTGTGAAACAAACACATAATAAATCAGTGTGACAAAACGATCATTTAGGATCCAGTGAAATCAGGACTTACCTCCACATAACTTCTGGGGAAAATCCCAACTCTTCCATGATGTTCACCCTCATACCAGTTTTGATCTACTTGTCGTAGGATGTAGACAATGTCTCCCTTCTGAAATGGTAATTCCCTGAGACATTTGAACAAAAGAGATCATTTATTTGTTAGATGTTGCTAATTTGATCAATATTTAAAAAGGTGTTATTACGCCAAGTAAAATATTTGAAAATCGAGTTAAGGTCGTATTCCCAAATCATTCCAAACCATACCGGAAACAGTTTTTACTTCCTTCTTTCAAGTATTTTGCAAGATCTCTCGTCCAGCATTTGGATAGTATTTGAACACCAGTTTGTTCTTGGTCACAGTTTTGTTCTCCAGCACACGCACAATCAAATGTAAGTCGGAAGTGTTTTAGTGCACATACTCTGCTCACGCTTGGTCCTTCCCCTACACATGGAGTGCCATTTTTTAATAATTGCACCAATTTAAGAATGCAAAAAAATATTCACTTGCTTTGCTCACTTAATGCACTTCACACTGTTTTTGGGCCTCAAATGAGATTTAAGCTGTGTCATGGACATGACTGGCAGGTAGAACAAAGACGGGACCGAGAGGAGAGAGGAATTCACAAAGTCAAAAAGGAAGATAAATTGAATAAATGTATTCATAAACTTTTTTTTTTTTTTTTTTGCCAAAATTTCCATTTCTGAGCTATCTATGTAACAAGAGAAGAATTATAACGCAATAAAAACACAAAAGTTGAAAGATGGGGTGGTTCGAGCATCTGGTTAGGAACCCTTCCAAACATCCTAACCACGCTGGTGAGGTGTTTCAGGCACGTCCCACCGGAAGGAGACCCAGGGGAAAAACCCTTTACCCACTGGAGAGACTGTCTCACAGCTGAGCTGGAAACACCTCGGGAGGATGCAGACAGATAGAGAGAAGCCTGGGCTTCCCGTCTTAGGCTGTTACCCCCGGATCCGGGCAAGGATATGCAGAAGACAACGGAACGGAAAGCACAACACCCACTCTTCCATGCACAAACCAAAGTGAATTCCTGTAAGATCGTTTGTGTTTTTATTTCTCTTCATATTGACTCATTATTTCTACTTACTTCAGGGTTTCTGCTCTGAAGTCAAACCGAGCCATCGCTGGAGTTTTCTGTGCAAATATAAACACAAATTCAGTTAATTTTTATCCATGTCTGCAGCTACAAATGATATACAAACTACACAAAATAGCTGTATTTAAAAATAATTCATCTGATTCTATTGTGTCGTCTCTTTTCTTTGTCATTTCCTGCACATAAAGCAGTAAATCTCTTGTCTGAGTTGCCCTTCCAGTGTCCATGAACAGAAATGTTCTAGCAATGACAGGAATGATGTGCTTGTGACTGACAGGATTATTTCCCCCTAGAGCATTCTCAGTGATGAGCCATCATGAGTTGTTTACAAGTGTTTTGGCTAAATGAGCCAGTAATGCTAGAGAAAACCAGAAGGGTGCAGAATGATAGCAGCAACACCTCTTCTACAGCAGTGTGTGAGTTTAAGCAGCATGCATATTCAGAGACAGACTGAGCTCCTGTTTTGCATTCTGTCCCCAACTCTCACCCATTTTAGACTTAGAGGGGAGAGCCATCTGTGTGTGCAGAAAAGCCTGCTGACAAGTGTGGCACTCCTCCCACCCTCGACCTCAGCCTGACACACAAACTGACAATGCATCCCTCTTCCTGCTTACACAACGATAACACATTGTACCTCCACGCCCGATTTCCTTTTCTCTGTATTATCTGTGATGTTGAGTAAGTCTCCAAAGCGTTCATTGGTGATGAACTGATGGTGCGTTGGAACAATGCCTGTGTGTCTTCTGGACGCTGTGTCAGCCTCTTCCTGTTCTCTCTTCAGCCGTCGCTGCTCCTCCAGGATTTTCTGCAAGGAAACCACTCAAAATAAATGTATCCTCCATCTACCCTTTATTCATTATTGTTTAAAATACGTCAGAAAAAGCTATAATTATCGTTCATTGTTTTCCCTTTGGAAATATGTTTGTGTAATCTGAGGATAAATTACCTCTTTGTCACCATGACGCCTTCTTAATACTTCATCTTGGCTCTCCCCATGAGCCGGGGAGGAATCTAGTGGAGAAACAGAGATATTATACTGGACAGGTTTGGTTGATATCTCCATGGAAAACTCAAAAATAAAGAAACAAAAATGTACAAACAATAAAATGAGGACATTTCAATCTACTTCTCAAGTCAAGAAACCAAAAAAAAAAGTTAAAATAAAATATCAGGCATGCTTTAAACACCAGCACAACTAAAGAAAAACCCACAACAAAAAGGCCAAATGCCTACTGGCATGCATGTCGGTATGAACCAAATGACCAAACAAGTGTTTATGAAAGGGTAAAATGCGGGAGAGAAATGTTGAAATCTACTGTAGAAAATAAAAGAAAAATGAATGAATAATGTCGATGGACCAACCTGCAGTAAAGTGCTCACAAAGCTTTCTCTTTGCTATCCCAATATACTGTACATCCCACATTAGAGGTCCCAAAAGTAGCAAATAAAGTTATAGGTTTGTCGCTGCATTTTAAATAAAAAGCCAGAAGTAGGAAGCTTTTTGCTTCCATGATGATGATGATGATAGAAGCATCACAAAAAAAATAAATAAATCAAAAACACAATAAGACATCAGGTTGAGAAAGTGTATGAACTTCTACAGCCCTGTTTTACAAGTTGGTTCTAGAAATAAATTTATACGCATTCATGTAAATATTTTAAAGTTATTCCCTGAGGGACACATGATGTTTTCAATTGTAGAAGTTTGCATGTATTAATGCAAACTCTCACTATTCATACATACGACTGAAATCTGAGGTCAAAGATTAAATACGTTACCAAAAACTTCCTGAACTTCCTACAGTCCCTGCAGTGTTTTGATGACTTTTTGGGGGGCATGCTCATTCAGAATGAAATGGAGGAGCACCAGACAGCATTCTCAGAATGACAGGAGGAGTCCCTGCCACTTAAACACAGCACGCAAACTGGAAATGGAAGGCGAGGACATTGCTTTGGTGGAGAAAAGGGACAAGAAGTGAAAACAGGGTCGAGATAAATGAGTGACCACAAAGGGAAGGAGTGATAACGGGATGGAGATAGCCACCTCTACAGTGAGCTGCCGGCAGCTGCAGGAGGTTCCCGTTGGCGTCCAGAGCCTGCCCGTTACTCAGCTGCTCAGTGTCGCCGTCCTCCTCGTTACTGAGCCTCTCCAGAATCTCCAGGGACGAGAGGCGCTGAGGGATATGGGGTCTCTGCTCAGGAGAGAAGCTGCGGGGTATCAAGGTGTTCACTGGCACCCTGGTGGCTAAAAGTGTCCTTCGAGTTTGAGTGGACTGAAGGTTCTTTCGTAGCCTGAAAGGAGTGGGGGACATAAGGAAGAGGTTCCCAGGTAGAGTGGTCTTCCTCTCTGTAGGAGGTGGTCTCTCCTGTTGGGTGGTGGCCTGCTGCCTCTCATGTCTGAGGATGGTGGTGAAGCGGGTGTACGAGGCAGGGCAGGAACCTTTGCATTTGCTGGGTTTGTGGAGGAGTTGGTGGTTCAGGTGGTGTAGCAGATGGTGGTGGTGATGGAGAAAGTTTTGTTGAGGGGAGGACTTAGTAAATTGTGCTGATGGACTTTTGGATTCATTAAAATTTTGGTTGGATAATTCCTGAGCAGTCTTACTGAGGATCTGCTCCACTTCTGCCTCTGTATTAGAGGGGGACTCAGTTCTGATGTACCCATCCTCAGAGGGATTTTCCTTCAAAGTCACACTGTCAGGAGAAGGTGTCTCCTCTTCTCTTTTGCCCGGTGCCTCCACCAGGGCCTGAAGTTCAGCCTGTGCTGTGTCACCCATTAAAAGAGACTCGGCTGACACTGCAGATGGCATGCACACATGAGCAGGACTGTGGCTAGGACTGTGGCTGGAGTGCAGAGTGGGCAGGGATGAGGAGCGGCTGGGAGCTGAACTGGACCTCTGAATGATCATTTCAAAAGCATTGACCCGTGATGATACACTATCACGTGGAATGCCGCCCCCTCCATCCGTTTCCAACTTGTCCTCTGCCTTTGATTTCTCAAAAAGAGAGGTCAGACTCCGGACACTTCCATGAGGGCTGCAGCCAACTGAGTTAGGCCTCTGAATGTGGTGCATGCTTCGGTAAAGGCTGGAAAACTCAGAAGCACTCTTCCTACTTGCAGGAGAAACATTGCAGAGGCCGTCAGAGAAGTCACCACCACAGCTTGATTTATCGTTTTCCTCCACTCCAATGCAATACGTATCACATGGACCTGTGTAGAGGTCCCCACAGCTGTGGGCTTTAGGGTATCTAGAAGTTTTAGTCCTGCTTTCCTGGTTGTTACCACTAGGGGTCATTAGCTTAGGCTTGAACTTAGAGGGTAGGATTTGGGGTATGCAGGCTTTGGCAGCAGATAGAGGCTTCTTACTCTTACACTGGTCACCTATTGCATTACTGGCAAGAACCGATCGACTATTTACAGAGGAGCAGGGTGAAATTATATAGCCATTCCCACCTTTATAATCCACTGGCAAGCATGCAGGACAACAGAATAAACAACATATTAGATTACAATGATCACAAGTTTACACACACACACTAAAACAGTCAAGCACATCTCTAAGAAACAAAACTAATCTCCATCAAAAATAGATGAGAAGAAGAAGCAAACTTGATGCAATTTGCATCAAGTAAATAGATGATTGTTGCACTGAATAATGTTAAATAGGGATGGAACCAGGGAGAATGAAAATATAAGGAATACACAATTATTGAAGAGCAATTTTACAATGAAATGTCATGTGATGCTGAAAGTTACAGCAAAAACAAAACTAATCTTTTTTTTTATGAGAAAAGTTCACACATTTCTGTCTAGAGCAATAACTTCCCCAACTAATCTCCCCTACTTTTAGCCATTGGGGTGAGGGGATGTTGTTAAAATAAGCCCCTCCTTCATGGTTGTAAACCAAAAATGTTTCCTGAGCCAACCGGCCTGTTAAAATATGTCTGTCAGAAACCTCGAGGAAAAAAACTCTTGTCAGTTCCTGGCGAGCGTCTGCTCGCGATAGCACTGCAGATGGTGCTGGGGAATGACACTTTCACATGCTGTGAAGCGTCTCTGTGGAGCGAATGACCAATCTGTCACAATCATATCAGCCAGGAAAACAAACTGAGGAAGCAAGATATTTTACTCATTTTGCAAGTTAAGAGTTTATTTACGAAGAAAAAACCTGCAGGAGGCTTATTTTTCTTAAAAACGGTTCTAAAAGAGTTTTTTTTTATTTCTTAAGCACATGACAGAAATACAAGTGTTCAGTTTATCTGGTTTGGTTGTTTCTTTGGGCTCATCTACATTTAAACCTTCTCAGTTCTGAACAGATAGTGACTCTGATGATGAAGGTGGTGCCCCAGGCATGAGCTCAGTAAGGGAGTGTGGAAGTCAGTTGACTGGAAAGTTGGACTCATTTCCTGCTTTCAAAACACAAGAAACTACTAAAGCAAATGAATATTTCCTCCTCTCCAGTGCTTTTATTTAGACAGAATTAGAGTTATTGTTGGAACACAAATGTGAGATCTGTTTTGTGTCTTCTTGATGGTATATAATGTTAAGGGTCACAGTGTCCCTTCCTTCTTTGCATCTCTTCTCCTCTCTACCCCCTGTGTTTCTCCCTGGCCATGTGCACAGACATTCCAGCCCCTGACCTCACACTGACAGCTGACTTCCTCATGCCTGCCCACCCTCTGTGGCCCTCCTGTTTCTCTCAACCTCGTCTGGCTGTGTTGTGAAGAGTTCTGTTTATCTCGCTCGTATCTTCTCGTCCATGCCCTCTCTGGCGCTAAAACACTTTGGAGTCTTGCCCTAAGCCTGCCTAGCGACTGGCAACTCACAATTGGAGCAAGAGGGGGGAAAATCCCCAAGGTTAACTTCCGTCGACTTAACAAGACAACCTCCCTCCCTCTATGAGTTTTCCAAGGCAGATGGTCTTTACATGTTTGATGAGAAGATCTATGGCGTCAAGAACAAATAAAAAGTGTCATTGGAGGGGAGGGATGGATGCTGTGAGGCCAGGAGCAAATCAAAGTGTGAATTCCAAAAAAAAAAAGATAAATAAAAACACATGTGTCCCTGTCTGAAACTTTCCACGACCCAACACCCATGTCTGCGTCTCATTGAATTTGTCTCAGGATTAAAAGTCGTTCCCGGACTGCTTTGAAGTCTATTTCACCCACAAACGTCCACACACATCATGAGCTGCTTAGACTAAGTTGTTAATGTCTCACCTTTAGAAGATGAAGAGCTCCCATGGCGCTTGTTTAAAGCCCGTAGACCCTGCAAGGGAATGTCGCCGCCCTCTAGGACACTCTTGTAAACATGTCGGTCGCATTCTGGAGCCGCAGGCTCACTTGTGGATGATCCACTGTCCTTCTCCACCTCGCTGTGTCCAGACTTGCTCGAGGAGCTAGACCACAAACGAGACAAGCCAGGCCAGCTAATTAAATACAGCCAGACCAGTTTGCTAGAGGTTTTTATGTAAACAGAGGCACACAAATTAGGTAATGAGCTGTCATGTGGTTCTGATTTAGCTTTTCCCGAGGTCATCCCTGTCTTTGGGAAATGAATTGATTAGTCAGAAAAAGCAGTGAAGAAACACGAAGAATGAGGAGGCTAATGTTGGAAGACGTGAGCAGATATCTTGGCATTCCAGAGGGGCCAACAAGTAGAGATTTCTATAAATATTCTCTGAGCATTCCCACATGTTGCATCAGCCGCTGCCCATGCACCTGTACACCTCCTTACTCTCTTTCACATGCCGTGCTACTGTGTCAAACTCAGGCAGAGGTTCCAGTAACTTCTAGGGAAAGTAGAACCCCACGCAAATCATTTTTACTGGGGTCAGGAAAGAGAGGAACAGATTTTCCAAAATGTCATAAACATCTGCTGAAAACCTGAGTCAGTTTTACAAATTTCTATGGAAACATTTCCCTTCTCACTTTTCTAAAAGAACAAGAGGCTCTTTTATATCTGGTGGAGAAAAACATATCCTCTGGTAGTTGTTAAGACCCATTAAAATAAAGTTAGCTCTAGGTTCTCTTACGGAATTCATATAAATGCTCTGCAGGGAATATAGATGGCAGGAGTCACGCAAGATTAAAATAATCCCAGGGGAGGGTTCTAGTAAAATCTAATGGCAGTGTGATACCTGACAGAGAGGAACTGACAGCACTCCGACTTAAAAGCAAATGTTTGTATGTCAGGGATGACAAAAACATTACTTCTTACATCACGCTGACAGATTTTTATATACAATATGCATGTATGGATATATTTTAATATATATATACATGTGTTTGTGTGTGTGTGTGAGTCTTGTGACCGCTTAAAGTGCATAAAAAGTACTAATTTTTCCAATATTTTTTCAATTTAGAAGACAAAAGGATCATTATTTACTCAGAAATTCTTCACAAACACATTTCTAATCTAACCCACTCCGTCCAAAGATGTCTTTTTAAGACGTCCACAGACTGTGGCATGAAAAACAACAACATCCATCTATAAACATGTGCCTTAGAGGGAAGTAAGTTTATGACCAGAGGTTTCCTTTGAAAAACTTCAGGGCGAGTGAGCCTCCACCAGTCTTTAATCACAGACTTTTCTCTTTCAAATTAAAAGCAAATTAATGGATTAAGAAGCCAGTTTGGGAAGTTCTTTCTGAAATCCATGTCAGTGATGACATAATGAGCGTAGCAGATGGAAAGCAAAGACGAATGGGGAAGTTTATTTTCACTGGACTGTAAGCGTGAGACATTTACCATCGCTCACTCTTAAATTCTTCACATTTTATTACACAGGCTAAAATAGACGCTGTCAGTCTCATCGGATAGAAACAAAAAGATCAAGAGATGAATGAGTTGGTTAGGTTTGTTGAATTTGTGCGTGCATCAGCTTTAACCAGCTGGTTAGGGGTGGTTGTGGATCTGCACGCTCACATTCAGCAGGAGATAACGGTTTTTGAGTTATGCAGCAGCTGGGTGAGTTCCCTCTATCCCACTGACATCCAGGTTCCTGTCTTTAAATATATCCCCACATAGCAGTCATGTCGTCCCTCTACAAACACCCACCCCCTGACAAAAAAACTGAAATGCAGGACGGAGGACACTTTGTTCTGTTAGCTTTTTATGCCTCATTGACAGGATCTCCTCAGGAAACAGGAGGCGGGTGATGATGTCTCTCACTGACATTTATTCCCATAACTGACCTGAAATAATCATCAACACGCATGGAGGATGACAATAAATGTGATGGATAAGCATTGCAATGGGAAGGAGAAGCAAAGACTTACTACTGCTGCAGGTCGGAGGCTGTTTCCAAGGGGCTGAAGGAGGGGGCACTCTGCAACAAACCAAACAAAGAAGTCATTGATAGATCCACAGGAAGGTCTCCTCCAGCTAGAACTGAGGCAGCAGCATTAGTTAATGCCAGATTCTCTCTCCTTTTCCTCTCTATCCTTCACTTGCTTTAAAAGTCTCTGTGCCTGGCTTCTCGGATAAGCGTGTGTTTTGGCCTGCATGCAAGTTGGAGAAAACAAGTGGCTGTAAAGAGAGTGGAAGAGAGTAAAGGGGGAGAGAAGGAGTAGGGTGGGCGTGCATCGGTCAGGGGGGCTCCCATCCGGGGAGGGGGCTGTCACAGGCGTAGCCAATCAGCTGCTGTCTCTCAGTGAAGCCATCTCTTTTGTCTTGGTATTGAGTCACTCTTATTACCACTGAACCAGACCGGGTGACAATCCACCAGCTGGTTGGTACAAGGAGGCCAAATTACACACTTACACACATATAGACGCACATAAAAACGAATAAATTAAAGTACACGTTAAAGATGGCAAACTTTAAACAGTTGATTATGACAATGTTATTACGACAATGAGAAATTACATGATTCAATTGTGAGGCAAAGGATGTTTAAAAAAGGCTTTGAAAACATAAATGTTGGTTATGAAGTAGAAAAAAGCCTTAAGTGGGGGTGGGGGGGCTGGTGGTGGGTGCCATTCATTCAGCACCCACCAGCATTTTGAATGGTTTAAAGATGACTAATTTTAGCCCACTGTTTCTGTTGCTTTCCTCTTTTCGGACGTCACAGCAGGTAAAAATAACAGACGTGACACGGTCTCTATGAATAAGAGCACAAGTGTTGTTTGCAAATACGATTGCACAATCCCCACCTCAGCCAGCCTGGCCCTTCTGCTAATACCACATCCACTTCCTCACGGCACGGCCAAGCTTCCCACGCCAAAGACCTGACAGGGAATATGCTCAGCAGATCATTTGCCACAACATGCCTTTCCACTTAGTTGCCGGGGCAGAATGATCATTAATAACCTTTTAGGATAAGTGCCTATCTTTGTTGGAGCAGAACACCAGGCTGGCAGGTCTATAGTCGGATCTATTTATAAAGCCAAATGTTCCATGGCGACTGGGAGAAGACACCAGAGTCACTGAATAATCTGCTGCTCTTTCTTGCTCCGCCACATCTTCTATCACCTTTTAAATTTCTTATCAGGGGAAGAGATACTGTCCTCCAACACCCCTGGGTTATTGGGCTTACACACAGACAGCAGTAGTGGAAAGTAAACAGGAAACAATCATGGATGGCTTATCTGGAGTAAAAGGATGGAATCTTAATCTGGTTATTTCCAAGATGCCTGATAAGCCTTGGTCCATAAAACTTTTTTCTACCTAATAATCAAAGGAAACTATTCAGACAACATTTGAATTTTACATCACCTTTCTTTGAGATATAAAGAACATTTTCAATCATTTTCTGAGCTATAAAGCAGAATAGATTCAAGGCTTGACAACAGAGATGTGATAACACGTTTGACGTATGAGGTGTGCAGAGGATGAAACCAGTGCTTAAAGCTAAGTGAGAGATCTGGAGCTGTTTATGGACATGATGTGAAGGTCTTCACAGAGCCTCGATGACAACGTTTCTGCAGAATTTTATGCGCATGTTTCCTAACAGGTGTTTGCGGCCACACCGAGCTCAGACTCTTGAATGCCACTTTCATAGTCAAAATAGCGATCATGAGTGAGTCATGGTAACATGAATCCCATTCTTTCCAGAAACTTATTTGTGTTGATATGTTCTTATAAAAACAAACTGCTCCCAGCAGTGTGAGGGGCCTACGGTGCACCCCCTCATCTTCCCTGCGCTAAATGCTTAAAGGTAAAGGTTAAGTGTATAACAGAGGTTAAATATGAGAGCACAATGAGCTGGCAGGCTTACAGCGTTACCCCCTTTAGACCTGATCAGGTGCTAGGAGGGGGGCTCTCTGTGTAACTCGGGGCTGAGACAGAATGGCAGCAGCCCCCCACGTCAGCATGTGCTGGCCAGATGGAGTCACTCTGTCGGTCTGCAGGGGGCCGAAAGCTCTTCCTGACCAGAAATATGTGAGGAACTCCAGCCCCGGCTTGCTATGTATATCAATGAGCAAGCGTTTGACTGGAACTGTCATTGGAAGTGTTTTCTGACTCATAAGTTGTTGAATAAGCGGTGTTATGCGAAATTAACTTTGTTGAGGTTTCTACCATGTTTGATCGTTCTTCCCAAATCAAAAACATACCTGAAGTGGTTTTCTATTTTCTTCATGCATGTTTGCAGGAATTTGCAGCTATTTGGCCTGGTTGCTCCTGGCCATGGATTTTGTTTTCTGTAGCACACATATTCTACTGTCAACAGGAAATATTTTTGCAGAAGAAGTGCATGTGCTCTCCTCACGCTGATTTATTTCCTTCACATTTTACATGAAACGCACCAAAATATAAATATAAAAAATATGTTACGCTAATTTGATTTGCTTTAAACTGTTTTTGGGCCCTCGAATGAGATTTATGCTGTGTCGTGCACATGCCCAAGGAACAAGACCAAAGAGAGGGGGTAGTTAGAGTGTCAAAAACAGAAATGAAACCTATTAAATTTATCTATAAGCTCTTTTTATAAAGATTGCATTTCAGCGCTGACAAAAATAAACACATTCATCCATCCAGTAATAATTGAGTAGTAACTAATAATTGATCTGTGAAGTGCTATTTTTTTTTGTTTGTTTCTAAGTCTCGTTTGTACTGAAGCACTTTGAAATCCAATACGATGAAAAGTGTGTTATAGATTAAATCTATCATGATTATTATAAGATGAGAATCATTACCCCATGAAAGCACAATACCCTCTATTTAACATTCATGATGGAGGTTTAGGATGAGAAGATGTGGCAAAGATTGTGTGGGGTAGGGGGTAGTGGGGGGATGGCTCAGTCTTATAGGTTTAAATAACCTGTGGACAAGACTGAAAGACATGAAGATCCAATGTGCTTTTGATTGTCCACAGCAACATTGAAGACATCATGCTCCGATTGAATCAAGTCCAAACAGCTTCTCATGCATTTACCCTCAACACTTTTTTTTTCTGCAGACTTCCAGACAGATTACGCTCTTCTAAAACCCACTGAGTGCTGCTGATATGTCAATCAAACTCCAATGAGCCACTGTGTCTGGCTGAGCCTTAAGGGCAAATGCTGCACATACCAGGTGCAGCTTTAGAAGTGACTTTGACATTAAACAGGAGCCAGTCATCAAACCCAGCTCATCTGGCAAACATCCAGGCTGCCATGAAACAGAATCAACCCCACTATAGGACTAAACATCCTCCACACATATGCTAACCTGCTTCTGGTTTGGACAGATGCTGGGATGTGATCTCGTGCTGTGATGCCACACCATATATATCCAGAGTGAACATCAGTCTGTGCCAGCGTCTTGCTCCTATGTGCACTATGTGGTTATAGTAGTAAGTGTAACTGATAGTATGACCAAATTATTATTTGATGTGTCTGGGATCATCTCGGAGCCTGATGCTCAGTCTTTACCGATGAGGAAAGATGAATTCTTTGATTAAAACCTGCAGCTTATGAAACACATTTAGATGCACATCAGAATGAAAGAGACAAAGTATTTCTCTTGGACATGGAGAGGTGCCCTGATGCATGTTTAAGAAATACAAAGATGACGTTCATTTGGTGTGATTATCTTTGAGGTAATCCAGGAAATCACAGCTAATACTGCTTTTAAATAAATCTGCAGCTGCCTGCCTCAGGCTTGTAGATGAAATAAAATGCTGAGAAATGATGTTTTTGACAGGTGTAAACACAGTCCTGCTGAGTAATTTCAACACAAAGAATTACATTGTTTTCTCTGTGATGTGATGATGCAGAAAGACAGAATGCTGTGCAGCATCCTTTAAAATGGGACATGATTCTGTGCAAAAATCTTACTCCAATCCTGATTATTTTTACATATTTTGTTGTCCTAAAGCAATGCAGAAAAAGTTACAAGTAATGCCATTAAACTTTTCTTTGAACATGTAGAATTTATTTTCAATTTTTTTGTGACAAACTTTTACTTTATTTTTCTTAATTAAAAAAATTATAGAACCTGACTCAGCAATTTGTGATCAAATTTGACAACTGACGATAAAGTTTAATTTTTAAAATTCTATATTGACCTTTTTTTGGCACAAGCTTACTGTATAACAAGACAATACTTTACATTACATTCATTTAGAATTACAAAAATACCACTATGCTAAAGCAGGAAGGTAAAACTAAATCAGTGGGTAAAAAAGTATACTATAATAAGAAAGACATTAAACAGATAAATTGTTTCTAAAACCAGACATGAGGCTTAAGTAATAAATTCAACAAATCCATGATAGTTAAGCTGAGCCTCATCAGAAGAGCTTTCCATCTATTATTAACAATTTCTGGGCATTTTAATGACTTTAATAAAGACTAATTGAGCAAAAATGGGGAAAGATTTGACTAAAATCAGTGGAAAAAACAAATTAGTGTGGCGTCCACAATAATTAGGATGCTACATTGGTCTGTCTAGCTGAAAAAGAGCTGAGCCAAAAAGCAAACCTCTCAATTTTCCAGTCTATCGCCATATCTACCCTCAACTATGGTCACTAGCTGCGGGTGGTGACCGAAAGAATGAGATCACGGATACAAGCAGCTGAAATGAGCTTCCTCTGCAGTGTGGCTGGGATCTCACTCAGAGATAAAGTGAGGAACTCTGCCATCCAAGAGAAGCCCAGACTAGAGCCGTTGCTCTGCCTGGGTTGAGAGAAGCCAAATGGGGTGGTTTGGGCATCTGGTTAGGATGCCTCCCCAACACCTCACTGGTGAGGTGTTTTGGGCACGTCCCACCAGGAGGATAACTAGAGGCAGACCTGCTGGATAGACTATGTCTCACAGCTGGCCCTGGAATGCTTGGGGATCCTCCCAGATGAGCTGGCGGAAGCAGCCGGGGTGAGAAAAGCCAAAGCTTCCCATCCAAGGCTGTTGCCTCAAAACCCGGCCCCGGATAAGCGGAAGATGATGGAACGGTAGAAATAAGTTCAGGATAAATCCCCAGAGTCTGGTTCCTAATAGCGATTAAGTGATGCGGGATAGTCTAATCAAAAAGCAACAAACGGCAGCTGGGATATGAACAGAGCTGCAGAAAGTACCTTTTATTAAATTTGGAGTGCAAATCCTGAAAAATTCTTGAAGACATTGTAAAATCAACACATTTATCAGGCCAAATTTGATCTTTGGAACCACTTATGGGGGAGTGCCAAAGCCTACTCCCACTGATTTCAGGCGAGAGGTGGGATACATCCCAAACAGGTCACCAATTTGTTGCAGGGCCGTTTTTTTTAGTCTATCTTTATACATTTATGCATAAGTTTGACAAAAGTAATGAAGGATTCTGAAGACCTTTGCACTTTTTTATGCTTTAAAAATGAAGACGAAGCTTTGCAAGCATTTATCTCAATGTGTTGCAGATGGGATTAAAAAAAGTTTTAAATGCAAGATCAAACAAAAATTTAACATGGGAATAAAATGAATGACGGGAGGGGCAAAGAAACTGAAGAATCCTCAGAGACACACATTTTGTTTAGACATATTTTCAACAAGGATGTTACGACATGCAATAAACGACAAGATGCTGTCAGACAGAGGACAGCGATCACTTACCGGTTTGTCAAACTCCATCTCTGAAAAGAACTTATACCAAGGCTCATTCTCTAAATCTACATCTTCTGGACTTAAATCCTGAGTCTAGGGGGCATGGCAACAAGAAGAGGAAAAGAAAGAGAAAAAGAAAGACAGTTCAGACAGCGAAGCAAAAACAGGGTTGAACTGAATCAGTGCTGAGTCAGTGCATTTTTCTGCCAAACAACCACAAAAGATCTTCTATACCGCAGGTGGTCTCAATGAAGAGGATAAACACAGATGGGGAGCTTTATAAAATAATAGTATTCGTTTTTTTAAACAATATTATTTATTAAAGATGCCTATTTTTGCTTAGGTCCCCAGAAAGATATGAGAGGACGGGTATCACAGCCAATATCAGATTACCGGCTTAGTGTGAAGACTGGAAAACTGGTTCTTTCCAAAAGCAACAAAATATGCTTCCAAGTCCCTCTTGAGCTCACTAATTAATAAATAATATCTCATTTGTGTGGTTGCTAGGCAACCAATTGAGACTCCAGGAAGTCTGCTCCCAGCAAACACGTAACTCAGATAATAAATGTAATTTCTCATCTTGTCACGACAGTTTTATGTCAGTTGGGATTTTAAACATTCCTAATCCTTAAACTATGATAATCTAACATGTTCTACTTGCCATTCAGAGAGAGTGATGTCATCAGTTTATAAATTAATTAAGATAATAATAAAAATAAGAAGTTCAGTAACAAGTATTTGCCCCATCGGAGAATGGCTCAGTGGGTAAGGCGATTGTCCTGTAACCAGACAGTCTGATCGCCCATCCGGAGTTCATACTGAGGTGTGCCTGATCAAGACACTGAACCCCCAATTGCTCCTGATGGTGGTCTGCACCATCAGGTATGAATGTGTTTGTGAATGGGTGAATGTGAGCTACAATGTAAAGTGCTTTGAGTCCCAAAGCAGGTAGAAAAGTGCTGTATAAGCAGAGTCCATTTTTTAGCCATATTTCATTTGGACACTAAAGTACACTTTTGATTTGAATTGCTTCTGTTTTTTAACCAAATATGTGCTGGAAAAAAAAAGTGAGTTAGCATTTATTCTTTCATTTAGGTCTAAATTTCTTCAAATATATTGACTTTTATGATCAACAAACACATACAAAGCAATTATATATGGATTGTGTGGTCGTCATGTAGTCGTTCAGAGAAGTAAAATGAGATTTATTGGGATTTTAAACTGCTCTCAGGGAGAAAAAAATAGCATGAAGTGTTCTCCTCGTTGACAACCGAGCTTGTAAATGAGAAATAAGAGTTCATTATTTTAAATCAGTCCAACGTTAAACTGGGGCGAACACTAATGAGCAGAGCTGGGATTGAGCCAGCTCACTGGAAGCTGTCGAAATGACGCAATTCGACATTAAACAATTAGAAATGATGTAACACCAGATTCACTTCATCAAAACAATCAATTGAGTCCTATTTTCTATAAAATAGCACATTCAATTTGAAGTAGAAATGTGGGGAAAAAAAGCCGTCAAGGACACATAGTTATTGATCATTATTTACTGCACGGCGTGCTGTCTGGTCAGGAGATGTGACTGGGATGGAGAGCATCCCACTCTAACATACAGTGTGTGTGCTGAGAGACCTGAACCAGCCCAATAACCTTACACTGAAGACAATGGCTATCCTTGTAAATGATACTCCCCCCACATGGATCATCTGTCCCTGCTACAGGACACCCTGCAGGAATGTGGTGGCGGAACACACATCGTCCTCCGAGCTGTTAGTGATGCAGCCGCCAGGAGCAGACACACAGAGGTGGAGGGAAGGATGGATGATGATGATGGGTGCACACACAGACACAGGGAGACAGAGGGAGACAGAGGGGGAGGCAAGCGTACCGTTCTCTCCAGTTTCAGCACCGATGATTTCCCCGGCTCGTACTCGAAGATGCTCCTGGGCTCCGCGCGGTACTTCCTGGTGTCTACCTTTTTATCCGGGGGCTCCCACTCGTTCCTGTTTAGAGGCGGTTTCAGGGAAAGGGAGGGGGGTTATTGAAGAGAACCAATCCTTATCAAGTTGTCTCCATAGCAACCAGCTGGGGCTAAGACAATTTTTTTTATCCTTTCATTCAAACATAACATTTGCATTCTTTATGCCATCCCCCTTTCTCTACATGTCTGTCTCCTCCTCTAATGATGATGAGACAGAAAATCCAATTTGAGCTCAGAGTTCAGACATAATTTGATCATGAAAACAAATGGGACTTGATGACAAAAAGCAGAACGGAACGTTTCCTGAGTAGATCTTTTTAAAAACTGCTGAAGTTTAAACTCATTGCCATCAAATAAAACAGAAACTACTGTATTTTCTTTACTCACATCCATGGATGCACAAACAGTGCATTTTTTGGTACAGAACTCAGAGGAGCATCTATAAATGTTACTTGGTGCTCATTGACAATCCAAGATGTAATCAGATTTTAAGGATAACTAAACAATAGATGAAGTGTTGAATAAGATCATTAGATGGCCATCAGTTGTGGGTGGTGACCGAAAGTACGAGATTGCAGATACAAGCAGCCGAAATGAGCTTCCCGGTAGATTGGCTGGGCCCTCCCATATAGCCAATTGCTCTCCACATAGCTCTATAGTCACACAGCCGCTTGTGGTCGGAAGGAGTTCGGAGAAAGCTGCAGCTCCTCCGGTCGAGAGAAGCCAGCCGGGGTGGTTCAGGCATCTGGTTAGGATGCCTCCCGAACGCCTCGCTGGTGAGGTGTTTTGGGCACGTCTCACCGTGAGGACACCCAGAGGCAGAGCTGGGACTAGCTGTAGAGACTATGTGTCACAGCTGGACAGGGAACATGTCGGGATCCTCTCGGGTGAGCTGGAGGATACAGCCAGGGTGAGAGAAGCCTGGGTTTCATGTCTGAGGTTGTTGACTCCCGACGCGGCCCCGGATAAGCCGAAGACAACGTAACGGAAAGAACCTTAGTAAAAAAATGTCACTTTTGTTTTTATCCCTTTTGTCCTGATGAGCAATATCAATAGAGTTTTGGTATCCATAGAGACCCAACACTCTTTGCTGTGGTGCTGTGGTTTACATTTTGACAAGACATGGGCAGTAGTTCTGTGCATCTTTGGTAATGACCCAGGAAATGTTACTAATGAAAATCAAGCTTAAATTTTATGGAAGTCAAGAGAAGAACCAATCATCTAGAGGTTTTATAACAATTTCTTCCTTTGCACCTGTTGGTCTTCATCACGCCACCTTTTCCCCTTGTGTATACGGTCAGACTAAACGCACCATTGTGAGTGGAAGCTGGATGATACAGTGGGGAAGGCTCCTGGCAAAATAGTGTCAGATTCAAGATTTTATTTATTTATTTGACATGCTATGTGACTTTACAAGATGCAACATTGAAAGATGGGGATCCAAACTTCTATTAAAACAGGCATGAGCCATTAGTGCAGGGGTGTCTAAATCTGGTCCTCGAGGGCTGGTGTTCTGAAGGTTTTCCTTTTGTTCTTGAATCTACATACCTGATCCAGTTAATTGAGTCATTGTGCCAAATTCTATCGGCTGTTGATTTCACTTTCTTCGCATCAGCTGTATTGAACCAGGATCATGTTGAAAACCATCAGGACACCGGCCCTCAAGGATGGGCTTCGGACACCCCTGCATTAGTGCCTCCATAAATTTTTTTAAAAATGATTTCAAATGAGGACTGCACAGTCGAGCAGCAGGTAGCCCATGGCTTCACAGCACTAAGGTCAGGGGTTCAAGTCCTGAAGTGGGGGAGAGGCTTGAAACACTGGCCATTCTGTGTGGAGTTTGCATGTTCATCACATGTATGCGTGGGTTTTCCGGTTTCCACCCACCCTCCAAAAACATGCATGTTAGGTTAATTTGCTGCTACAAAAACTGCCGCTGGGAATGTGTGTGCGGATGGTTGTCTGCATGTGGCCCTTCAACAGACTGGCGACCTGTTTGGGGTGTATCCTGCCACTTGCCTGAAATTAGCCAGGATAGACAACTGCACCCTTGTAACCCTATTAGGGATAAGTGGTTCAGAAGGAGACACAAACTACTGTTTTTCAAATGGTCTGTCTGTGGTCTGTGCTTGTTTCACATGTTTATTTTCATGTCAAAGGAGCCAAATGTTTACCAGCTGGGTATTAAAATATCTATTATGAGAATGTTTAGAAGTTCAAGAAGGATACAGACCTTTTAGCCGAGGGTTTAAGGGAAGACGAACGCGTTGGCACCGGCATGGACTTGCCCCGTGAGTCCACCTCATTGTTACTCTTCGAGCGTGGGACGGCAGCTCTGACTGCGAAAATAAAACACAATCACAATAAATTAGATGAAACTAAGCTTCATTTTAAACGAGAGGTTCAGAAAATTTGACTTTTGCTCACCATCTTCCAGATAACCGAACGGAGAGGGAGCATTTTCTGAAAACCAGGATTAAAAATATTAAAAAAAAGTTCAAAAATGATCCTTTTTGTATCTTTAAATATTTGCAGTAAACTACTAGATAATTCACAAGGTGATAAAATCCCAGGCTTCTCTTCATAGAATCTCACACCTTCCATTAGGCTGAGTGTTACACATTCAAACAGAATCACAGTGTCAAATCAAAGCTTTTACAGGAAGCATTACTGAGCTAAAAAAAGGAGCATCAAGGCTGGACGGAATAATGGCCTCTCCAACCAGAGATAATGCTGCATTCAGAACAGAGATTTAAATGATCATATCATTCACGTATCATTCACACGTGCACACTGAAAATGATACATTCACATTGGTCTTAAAATTAGGGGATCAGCGTATAATCGCAAATTAATACGTAAAAAAAAAGTTTCAGCTCAAAAGTAGGCGTCAAAGGCTGGAAGAAGCAAAGCAGCCATGAAAGCAGCCATGTGGCTAACGGACTATTAGATGATAAGAGGGTAGTTTGATCTGTTTGTGATTTATTTGACATCGATTGTAAGAAATTGGTTACACTTGACATGAAATTACACACATAAAGAAACAAAATCAAAAGCAGAACTGGCTCCGTTGTCTTCCCCTTAATTGGGGCAGAGTCACGGGGCAACAGCCTAAGATGGAAAATCCAGGCTTCTCTCACTTCGGCTGCTTCCTCCAGCTCACACGGGAAGATCTCGAGGCGTTCCTCTTCCAGGTACGAGACATGGTCTGTCCAGTGAGTTTGGGGTCTGCCCCTGGGTCTCCTCTCTAACATGGCCTTCGGGAGGCATCCTAACCAATTGCCCGAACCACCCCATCTGGCTTCTCTAGAACCGGAGGAGCAATGGCTCTACTCCGAGCTCCTCCCGGATGGCTCCTCACTCTATCTCTGAGTGAGATTCCAACCACCCCGCGGAGGAAGCTTATTTTGACCACTTGTATTCACAATCTCGTTCTTTCAGTCACCACGCACAGCTGGTGACCATGGGTGATGGTAGGAAAGCAGCTCGACTGGTTAATCAAGAGCTTTGCTTTTCGGCTCAGCTCTTTCTTCACCATGACGTACCAATGCAGGGTCCTAATTATTACGGACGCTGCACTGTGCCGTCTGTCAATCTTCAGCTCCATCCTTCCCCCACTCGTGAACAAGACCCGGAGATACTTAAACCCCTCCATGTGGAGTAGAACCCAAACAAAACAAAATCCCAACCCTAAAAAAAGAGAAACAACTAAAACAATTTTCAGATGTTGGTTTGCATTTCCAAAATCTGATCAATCTGCTTAACATTTCATTCAAATTTTTGTGGAAAAAGAAAACGCAACCTGCCATTTTTTCTCCGTGTGTATAATTTTACGTACACAGTCCTAGTTAAATTTTTTTTTGAACATTTTTAAAATACCACTCATTTTTTTTGCAGCAAGTTCTCCCTTCTATTTACACTGCATTACAGCACCACCTGGCGGACATAGTTACACATTGCAGGCCTCATGTCTTGTTAGAAGATTAAGAAACTCATCGATTATGAAGCAAATTATTAGAATAAGAAAGCAATCTGAAGCCGTTTTAATCAGATGGTCAAATAGAAGGAGAAAGATGAGTCAAAGAAATGAAGCAGTTAAATTAAATGCAATTAAATGTTAAGAGAGAAACTTTGCTATGTAAATGTTTCTTTCCTATTATAGAACCTTTTATATTAACGGGTCACGCTTTGCATTTTAATACCATTCTTATGAGCTCACATGTTCATGTCCTACAAGTTTTATAGGCCTCAGAGGCAAAACTGCAGTCATGGGTCTGTGTGACGTAACTGATGCAAAGTCCACATTTCTGTGGACAAACGACTAGATAACAAATTATCTGAAAGGGAAGGTTTGTTTAGGACTTCAGAAGGATGTCCGCTGATAATACCAAAGACAAAAAGATATCTTGAAGTAAAAAAGATGTCCTAAACATGATGGCTATACGAAGGATAAAAAAAAAAAAAAAAGTAATTTTCCACAACAATCTTTTTCAGTTTCGAAAGTGATGACACAGAATAAATTTAGCAACTTGTCCTTGTTGGATTTTTCTTTTGAGAACAAAGTACTAAAATATGTTGAATAAATCTGTAACAAACTCCAGTGTAACATATTATTAATGATTATGAATATGTTATTTGTGATTTATTTCTATTCAGAAGTCAAAATCTAGAAAAACATGTGATGCATCCGATGTGTTGATTGGATACCAGAGGCTGTAAAGATCTGCAGGGTTTTAGAATTAAAGATGGCCATTGATTAGTAAAGCCGACGAGAACGAGGTTACCGCCATCAGATACCTTTGGATTTCATGTGAGAGTCAAAGTTCTCAGGAAAAATGTAGGTGGGGCGGTACGGGTTTTCCTCAATAGGCTCTGGACGGTGATGAGAGACAGAGGACAGCGTGACATCAGGGACACACACACACATACACACACATGCACTACATGTAAAATATTTTTATAAAAACTCACCAGGTAGTTTGTGAATCTGTTTGAACATCGTCTTGTACCAGTCTTTTGACTTTTCAATGCTCTGTAATAGAAAAAAAAAAGGTTTTCAAAGAGAATAAAAGATGTTCTTCCAGCTTGGTTTCCTATTGGAGGACAGAGCAAACATGGGAGCTTTGTGCTGAGAAGATCAATCATGACTGGACAGCTGGTTGTGTGACTTATCCGTACAGGCACAATGGGCTTGTTGAGAGGACTGTGGAGCGGGGAGTGCAGTGATAGTCGCAGCCTCTTCCCGTCCATATCAGAGACCGGACTCACCAAATCTCTCCCGGGGTCAGGGTTTTTGTCTCTCTCCGGGGTTGGATCTGCAAGGCACAGTAGAGATAAATAACTCAGAGCAGGATCAAGGTGATGCTGATGGATGGATTTTAATCTAGGTCGGGTTTCATGCAGTAAACACACGTCAGAAATCCTGCTTTTTACACCATGTAAAAGCCAGAAAAAGAAGGTAAAAATGCGGCTTTAGCGATTTTCTGACATGATTCCATAAAAAAAGATAATGATTAACTTTCATTCTGCTTAACACAGCAAATCAACACAGCAGCAACAAGTCGTTTAAAGAAGATGTGGTCATTTCCTTAAAAAAAGAGGATATTGTCATTTTGTGGTGTAACAGTTCTTATCAAAACACTGGTCTTTCTGTGTGTAGTTTGCATGTTCTCCCTGTGTATTTGTGGGTTTCCATAGGGTTCACCATTTTCCTCCCACTCTCCAAAAACATGCATGTTAGGTTGATTGGTCACTATGAAATTGCCCCTAGGAATGAGTATGTGTGGATGGTTGTCTGTGTGTGGCCCTGCAGCAGACTGGTGACCTGTTTGGGTAGTACCCTGCCTCGTGTATATCCTCGCCTGAAATCATTCAGATAGATTCCCACGTAACCCGATAAGAACTAAGCAGGTTAGAAGACGAAATGCAACAATTCTTCTCTTCTAGAATTCATAGATCAATATTTTAACTCAAAAATGCAATATTCGCCAAAAAATTTATAAACACATTTATTCAATTTTACTGTTCTTTTTGACACTTTTAATCCCCCTCCTCCCACACCCCGTTAAGTATCTCCCCCTGATTGTGTGCATGACAACATAAGTTGTCATGACCGCAAATACAAGGATGTAAAATGTTGGTGCAAAATCCCTTCCTGCTTATGGTAAAATGTGTATAACCAAAACAGAACAAGCAGAACAAAATCCATGGCCAAGAACAACCTGGTGTTGAAATAGTTTGATTCAATTAAAGGGATTTATTTCAACATGCAAAAAAAGGAGAATGCAACTGAACACAATAATCACAAGAAAACACTTATTCATGTCCAAAAGAAATGAGAAGAAGGTAAAGCTTCTACCAAATCATAACCTTTAGGAGGTGAACACGTGGAGGGAAATACTTAGCCACCTCGTCATTATGAAGGGTGGGATATGTCGACATATTTATGTTTCATATGTATGTGAAATACCGCATTTTTACGTCAGTCTATTTTGGTGAAGAAAGAGCTGAGCCGTAAAGCAAGGCTCTCGATTTACCAGTCGAGAAATATTGCGAATACAAGCAGCCAAAAATGAGTTTCCTCTGCAGGGTGGCTTGACTCTCACGCAGAGATACGCTGAGTAGCTCTGGCATATGGGAGTTACTCGGAGTAGAGCCATTGCTCCTACAGGTAGAGAGAAGCCAGATGGGGCGGTTCGGGCATTGGATGTCATGGCGAAGAAAGAGCTGAGCCAAAAAGCAAAACTTTCAATTTACCAGTCCATCTACGTAAATACTCTCACCTATGGTCACCAGCTGTGGGTGATGACCCAAAGAACAAGATCATGGATGCAAGCGGCCGAAAAGAGCTTCCTCGGAAGGGTAGGTGGGCTCTCACTCAGATATAAAGTGAGGAGCTCTGCTATTCGGGGGGAGTTTGGAGTAGAGCTGTTGCTCCTCCAGGTAGAGAGAAGCCAGATGGGGTGGTATGGGCATCTGGCTAAGATGCCTCCCAAACGACTTGGTTTTGGATAGGTCTTATTTGGAGGAGACCCAGAGGTAGACCCCAGACCTGCTGGAGAGACTATGCCTCACAGCTGGACAGGGAACACCTCGGGATCCTCTCGGGTGAGCTGAGGCTGAGGCTGTTGGCCCTGTGACTCGGCCCCAGATAAGCAGAAGATGACCCGATCTTAGAGATCGGGTAAGGAGCTCTGCCATCTGGGAGGAGCTTTGTGTCGAGCAGCTCCTCCGCCAGGTCAAGAGGAGCCAGATAGGGTGGTTCGGGCATCTGGTCAGGATGCCCCCGAGCGCCTCGCTGGTGAGGTGTTTCGAGCACGTTCCACAGAGAGGAGACAGAGAGGCAGACCCCGGACCCGCTGGAGAGACTATGTCTCACAGCTGGCTGGGGAACGACTCGGGATCCGTCCGGGTGAGCTGGAAGATGCAGCTGGGGTGAGAGATCCTGGGTTTCATGTCTGAGACTGTTGCCCCCGTGACCCAGCCCCGGATAAGCAGAAGACGATGGAACGGAATTTAGTTTAGTTTAAGTGGTTTAAATTTGAAGGGAAACAAAAATCAAAGGATAACGTACTGTATGTTTCATGTCAACCAATAAATGACGAGACTTCCATCCAAATCAATAAATGAAGCAGATAAATGTAAACGATCATGTTTGTATTATAATATGAGTTTAACACTCAAGAAATAATTGATCCTACATTTAGTTAAATAAAATGTAATCAGCGTCACTTCAGAACCAGAATTCATACCTTCTGATTGAGAAAGATTCTTCTGCTGCTCTATTGTGAGAAAAAGACAAACACATGATAAAATGTGACCAAGCAATAAAGCAAAGCAGTGAAAGCTTTAGTGACGGGTTGTGCAGAGCAGACATGCACGTAATTATCTCCCAGAAACAGACATTAGGTAGTAAAATATCACACATGCAGGTTAATGACAGAATGAAGCTGCGTTTGGAAGATCTGTTCGGTATGTACCACCCACTGGACACATACCTCTGTTATGCTGGAGCAGGACGATGGTCGGGTTCACAGTGCTGGTGGAGGGATAACCAGAGCCGGGGGAAGATGGGATGCAATTCTGAGTCTCAAAAGAGGACGGAGCTTTTAATTCTGTTCTGCTTCTTGGAAAATTGATCTAAAAAAAAAAAGAGAGATAAAATTACAGTAAAAGATTTGAAAGCATAAAGCTGTTGTGGACTTACCTGGCACTGGGTGTTGTTATAAGGAGGTAGATGAGCTGTGTTGTTATTCCCTCCTTCAGCCACCTCTGGGTTATAGCTGTCTCCATTAATCTGGTCTGTCCAGCCACCTGAAAAGAGCCAAGAACTTTTCAAATTTGGCAGGAGGTGGAGTTTTTTCAGGAAGTCAGAACAGCAAACCACATCAGACAGCAGCAATGCAAATAATCCTCCATCCCATTCAGCAGGCTTTCTCTGGGTGGTTTCATGCACAGGGCTGTTAATATCCCGAGAAAAGAGGAAAAAAAACAAGGTTCTCCCACAATCTCTGAACTTTGCCAGGAGAACAACAAGCCCATTCAGAGAGCTGCAAAGATGGTTTGTTCCAATGGCCTTTTATTCTGCAACAATTAAAGCATCTCTCCAGCAGTCTTGGCTGGCCTCCAGTACGGTTCCAAAGTGCTCTGCGTAGCAAACAAGCCCACAGTTTGGCCTCCTGCTCCATAGGGCAGCGTGGGCAGGTCATGACAAAGAAGCTTTTTGACATTTACATGAAAATATGAGCAATCACTCGTTGTCATGACTCCAACATATTTACACATGCTTCTTCACATGTGAGAGGATTTAATCCCCCCAACAGGCACACAATCACGTGATGTAATTAATTTTAAACTAGAGCAACATTTACAACATCAGAATCTGTAATTTTTACTGCTTTCTAAATGTTTTGTCAGAAGAGGAACATGGTCTGACTGACTTGGGGATGTGATGATGGTTTGATCTTCACTGATGCTGTCCTCATCATCAATCTGGACCAGCGTTGCCCTCAGAGTCACAACTCCTTTCCCTTTGCACACCTTGCTTGGATCCAAATCTGAGAATAAAAATCACACTTTTGTTTCCTCTGCAGTGAATTTAAGCTCATATTTTAGTTTCTTGTGTTTGTGATTTCAGTTGTTGGAGGTTATTGCTTCCCGATGGCCCAAATGACTGAAATAGAACTGTGACATCAAAACTAGTTCATGAAATAAAATAATAGCGTCTGTAGAACTAGTTATTATCATCACCATGCTGTCATGAGGTGAAAGTGGAGCATCTGAAAATTCTCTCTCAGGGATTAAGTTTCTTTTATTTTTCTTAGAGGAGTCTTGCAGTTGGAGGTGCTGAAAAATTGATGGTGGCTGGAAACCTTACCTGCACTGGGAATTAGGTCAGGAGAGCCTTTCATGGTTTTTAGAGGTGTGATCTTAACAGCACAAACGGCCCGAGGACCTGACACGAGACAAGTAATAAACACAAACAGACAAAATGTAACTAATGCCCTCTGATCGTGCAATAAAAACAGCTTATATTCCAGCAGGATCTACAAATATATTAACTATAGGTGCAGTGTTGAAGTGTTTTGTATCACTTTAAAACACTTCAAACATGCAAACTAAATTTAAACATAGTTTGCATGTTTAAATTGACTGAATTAATTAATTAACTCTGAATGTAAACTCACTGCAGATAGTTTTTAGTCCTACGCCGCCCTCTGCTGGAGAGCTCTGGAAAAGAAACACATGCAAATTAATATCAAGACAGTTTAGTTATAAAATAATAACAAAAAGTGCACAAAATATCTATGTCTGCTTTTTTAAATGATTAAAAAGTACAATGAATACCTATTAATTATAATTGCTGCCAATTTAGACATGTGTCTAGGTGGTTTCTAGGTGCCTTATAGAAAACCACATAGTGGCACATAGTGGCACCATCTGCAGATACAGTATGTCTGATGATTTCTCGTTGGTGTTTGCTCCAGTACATCATATTATAAAAAAGCTTTTGCATAATTTTTGCACACTTTACACTCATTACAATTTAAATAACCCCACCCCGCCCCGCCAAGCAGGCTGCAAAGTAAAGATGACAGAAAAAGAGTTAATGCAACATAATGATTGCAGCAGTATCTTATCATACTGACTCCTTTTAAAAATGGGAACTATTTGCAAAGTAAGAACAATTATTTTTATTTCAAATCAATAATGCAAAAACACGACAGTGACTATTTTCTACTCAAGAAATAAAAGGAAAGGTCAGGAATAGAATAAAGATGTAAATCTAAGCTGCATCAGCTGAGCATGCACATCCAGCTCCAAGGCCACCAGGAAAGTTGCTGTGAAACTTTTCATTCCTCAGCCGGACCCCCCATTATGCTCAGCCAGCACGGCTGATTTAGGAGACGTCTTCATTTAAATGCCAAGAAACAAGCCAATCGAGTCAAGATGCAAACACACTCAATACACTTGTGCAACCGCTGGTGCATTACACACACAAACCACACATAATGGTTGTTCTTTAATTTTTAAACTGGACGAAGAGCGTGAAAAAGAGAATTTATTGGATTTGTAATTTCATTAAACCTTTTTCCTCTTTAACATTTACGCTTGCTTGTCCCAACTCGGGAGTTTGTACATGGTTGTGTCTTTATAATGTTTACGAACGGCAGTAAATAAGCCAACCTGCGACACAGACCGGGGAGTAATGTTCCAGCTGGAGGCCTACACAAATAGACCAAAATGGTTGAGGGGAAAATGGGAACAATACCAAACAAGTCTCAAGGGTACCCTGAGGAAAAAGCTTTTAAACTTTCTCTCTCATCCCTATATTCTCCTTTAAACATCAGAGAAAGTGTATTTATTAGAATTTTCCCTCCTTTCTAATAAATACTCAGCCTGCTGACCTTGCTGTGCATCCATTATCTCATTGTATCAAACCATTAACTATCCATTTCTTGAAGGGTGAGTCTGATGTCATCTTTGTTGTGTCCTTAGATGAACTACATAATGGTTAATTTAATCCAGAAGAAGCACCACATAAGAGCGTGAAGGTCTCTGATACAATAATTAAAAAGAAGCTGACAGCAAGTAGTGTTCAGTTCACTAAACACAGCAGCCGAGATCCATTCACGCCTTTTTAGGAAGAGATCCATCTAGGCAGAGCCGGGTGAAGAACTCATCCATCCTACTTGTTAAAAGAAGGAGAACGGTGATGAGTAACATTGGACAACAGTATGATATCTATTAAATGCCCCAAACCTGTTAGACAAACTAATTTCATTTTGAGCTAAAATTGGCACATTTTTGTGGAAAAAAACAAATAAAATGATTAAATTTAACCTTAAAAGGATTATTTTTTAAAACTACTTTTAAGTAAACGATTAAAATGTTTGTTAAATGTTCCAAAAGATAAAAAAATTTAGAAAATAAAATGAAGAAATTTCAGTCAAAAGCAACTTAAGTAGAGATAAAACTTTTAAAAAACATTTTGGATATTTTTACACTAACTTGTAATTGAAGTCAGACATTTACTAAGTATGTGATAATCAAAAAATAGGTGAGATAATCGAATGAGAACATCTCAGTCCTCACTAAATAGCACTCACAGATAAATAATCCTCCTCCTCAACTGGCCTTTCTAAAATATCTCTCCAAAACAAATAAATCCCAAAAGGCTTCGACCATCAACAAGTTCCATCACACATGCTGAGTGATGTATTACCTACGAGATGATGAGCACAGAGTCCAAAGTCCACATAAAGCCGGTCTCTCTGAAGCCCTGTGAGCTCTCTGACCAGACTTTGAAGGTTTTGCCTAATCGTGACGCCTCCCCCCCCACCTCCCCACACTGACCTTGACCCTTACAATCTAGGGGGTCTGTTTGTTTTTGTCAGCAGGCGCTTGCAGATGAACCTGTCACCACATGCCACCTGGGAATGTGGTACCCACTCGACAACTGTGCAGACCAACGTATAAAAATCCTCCCACCCTTAATATGCTCACGTATGACAGGAGATGAGAAACAGACCAGGAGATGGTTTGGAATTTGTTATTGACAGACTGATAACTAAAAACTTGATTGCGAGCTGTGTTTGGTGAACACTCCATTGTTTTTAAGGTAAAGAGCGATGGGTGTCTCACTCAGACGGTCAAACACAGTGCAAGTTTTGGTTAAAATATGTTGCATTTCCTCAAAATGTTTGGACAGGTTACCGGAGTTACCAGCCTTGGAAGGCCTGTTTCTTTTTACATTTGAGACAGAGGGTGCTGTCTGCATCTATTTTCCAATTTGAACATTTTATTAGGATATTATATATCAGGGATTATAGACAGACAGACGAGGTCAGACAGGAATCTCCATGGACAATGATGTTTGCAGATGACATTGTGATCTGTGGGGAGAGGAGGGAAGAGGTGGAGGAAAAGCTGGAGAGGTGGAGGTTTGCACTAGAAAGAAGAGGAATGAAGATTAGTCAGAGTAAGACAGAGTACATGTGTGTGAATGAGAGGGATCCAGATGGAAAAGTGAGGTTACAGGGAGAAGAGATAAAGAAGGTTTTAAGTATCTAGGGTCAACAGTACAGAGCAATGGAGAGTGTGGAAAAGAGGTGAAGAGGCTTGTTCAGGCAGGCTGGAAAGGGTGGAGGAAAGTATCAGGTGTGATGTGCGACAGAAGAGTTTCAGCTAGAATGAAAGGGAAAGTGTACAAAACCGTGGTGAGACCGGCCACGCTGTTTGGTCTAGAGACAGTGGCACTGAGAAAAAGACAGGACACAAAGATGGAGGTAGCAGAGATGAAGATGCTGAGGATCTCTCTGGGAGCGACCAGGATGGACAGGATTAGAAGAACAGCACGTTAGAGGTTTTGGAGATAAAGTCCGAGAGGCCAGACTGAGATGGTTTAGATATGTGCCGAGGAGAGAGAGAGAGTACATCGGAAGAAGGATGCTGGGTTTGGAACCACCAGGAAAGAGGCCTAGAGGAAGACCAAAGAGGATGTTCATGGTGAAGGAATACATGAAGATATTTGGCATGACCGAAGAGGATGCAGCAGATAGGGTTAGATGGGAGAAACTGACTTGCTGTGGCGACCACTGAAGGGAAATGCCGAAAGAAGAAGATTATATAAGGGATTATTTCTATAATTGTAAAATGCCTGTTTATTCTTGACATTTTTTCTTTGTATTGCTGCCTTTCTCGGATCCAGTCAGCACATCTTTTAAAAGAAAACAATGTTTCGAAGGATTATTCTCCTGAATAAATAAAGATCAAAAATGAATAAATGCTCATGGTCGCTCTGCCATTGTTGTGCATTAGAGTTAGCGAGCATGAGCAGCCCCCGCCCCATGCAGTGCAGCAGGAAAGCAAGTAGGGAAATATGGCTCTTGAAGGAAAATCAAAACAGTGTTACCAAGCTGCTCGGCTGATAGAGTTTAAAATACTGTAAACATTGAAACTTATCAGTCTGGTAAAAATTGATGTACCAGTACCTACAACATTATTTTTGACATTCCATCCCCAGTTGAAGACCACTAACATCATCTAATCTACTGATAAAAACAACATTTCTAAACGTATTAACTGACAGCATGGATGTACATTTGTAGAACAAGCTTTTACAATATGAGCGGTTCACTCGCAACAGACAATGGTATAGTAATACAGTATGTTTGCATTTAACTTGTGAGGATGTGGTCAAATTGTTAGCGAGTCAGTCACTATGTGTAGATGGAGGTTCCATTTGAAACATACTGAAATTGTACAAGCTTATAAACTATTTCTTGTGGACTAAGTGTTAGAGAAAAGGCCTCTGCTGTGAAGGCCAACGTTAGTGTGCTGCCAAACTTACTGCTTTGGAAGCTAATAGCAAATCTTACAGAGAAGAAACTGTTGCTGGGAGGTTTGCTGATGCTAGAAATCATCTTTGTGCTTTCATTCAATAGAGAATATATATATATCTTAAGAAAAAGTACCTTTAAAACATTAAAAACTTTTAAAACATTGATTTAAACTGCTCGGCCTTGATAAAACTACTTTCAACCTAACTGTCAACCTAAATAAGCCTTTTAAAAAATGTCAATCCAAGTGAGATTTTCATTATACCTAAGTTTTATATGCTTTCGTTTCGTCTTCTGAACCGCTTATGGAATCACAAGGGGTAGAGGAGCCTATCTCGGCTGCTTTCAGGTGACAGGTGGGGTACACCCCTAATAGGTTGCCAATCTATTGTGGGGCTATTGTGGTGATACAAAAACATCCACACATACATACTCATTCCTAGGGGCAATTTCATAGCAGCCAATCAACCTAACATGCATGTTTTTGGAGAGTGTGAGGAAACTGGAGAAAACCCACGCATACACAAGGAGAATATGTAAACTCTACAAAGATTTCCAAGCCTTGTCCCACCCGGGACTGAAACCCTGACCTTGTTGCAGTGAGGTCACATGGCTAACCTCTGCACCACCATGCAGCCCTAAGTTTTATATGTACTTTTTTCACTCTAAAAGAAAGAAATATGTGAAGGTATTTGAAACCAACTCCTTTTCGGCAACATTACTTGGAGAAGAAACTGTTTTGCTTTAACAATGGATTTTAAGAATAGAGGAACCCAAACAATACTTTAACACGAATGTATATGTAAATCAAACATAGCTGCACATCATTCAGTCTAAAAATGAAAGGTCATTAAAGCTACCTTGTTAACAAAGTAACTTTAGTCCTGATGAAAAGAAATAAAAGCACTTTTTTTCTTAGTTGTTCTATTTTTTTTTTGTTTTTGTTGGTAGCTGTGAGTCGGTCTTTTTCTAATTCATTCTACAAATTTCGCTCCGTATGCCAGTTCTGAAAGCCAAACAAAAGCAGGCTGGTACTAAGTTGAACTATGGTGTGTGTCATGCAGGGGGTCTCTGTGAAACATTCAGACTCTGCCTTGACGCGGGCAATGTCAACACAAAGAGCTCTCATCACACACTCAGCTGTACTATGGACAGAGAGAATGGACTATTACGTAAAAGCGTTTGACTTCTGCTTTGTCAACAAATGGCAGAGAGGAGAGAAGCTATCCAGTGCCGTGCGCAGATCCCACCAAACAGCTCCAAACATGGCTCGAAAGGGCCACTCCAGAGCTGCAGCTTATCCCCACTAATTGAGACCCTCCCAGCTCTCTTCCATAAACAGCTTCCATGCTGGACAGCAGCCTGGGATTCTACACATTCCTGGAGTGGAGCTATTTGAAGTTCATTTCAAACAACCGCAGCATAAAAGGAAATGCACGTACCTTACACATTACAGTCATTACTGGCCTCTGAAAGGGATTATGACAAATTCATGCTTATGATGAAATTGAGCTAATCCTGAGCTTTATGATGTCTACTTTTTGAAATCCTCGAAGCTTAGTTAATGAAAGCTAACCCTTACATAGACAGAGGAGTACTGAGGTAATATTACAGTTCATAAACAACTACAGGTATAAAAAAAAAAAACTAAAAAAAAAAAAAAAATCCCATAATGCAGGCAAAGCATCGAACCAGCCAGTGACTTGGTGAGAAACCCAGACCTTGTATACATGGGATTATGGGCAGGTACTCAGTGTGAGGAACACTTGACTTGTGCGTGTGAAGGTCCTCATGAGGTCTGGCTGAACCAAACAGTCTGCAGATACGGAGTTAGGAAGGCGGGGTGAGTAGCATCCCAGCTAGGCTTTTCGAGTCTGTGTTAAAAGAATGCCAGTACGCTGACAGTTTACCCACGATGATGGATCATTGTAGCAAATGCTCCAAGCCACACGTCAAGAACCAAGCACAACGGGTAAACATTCAATATGGAAGAAGCTCTGTTGTAACTCACTATTACATTTATAGTGAAGTGAAAAGTAAGCAGTGTAATTTAAACAAATGAATAAATTATTTCAGGTGCGGTTTAGACAAATGAATCAGAGGAACACATGGTGTTTATAGTGTGTCATAGTTCAGCTGTGGACATCAGATTCCTCCAAGCTTAAACGTGGGACATTATGTGAGCGACAATGATAATTCAAATGATTGTCTAAGAGAGTGCTGAAAGTGTTTCCTCATCTCGGCTCGATGTTTTGACTCCAACTTAGATTGGAAGCTCTGAGTGTGTTCCCTAATATAACCCTGCGTGACAGCCCTACTTGATAATTGAGTCATAGGATATGGCGGCTAAACGTGAATATAAACAGCGATGTGATAATCCTGCAATTTTAAGTGCCATGGAGGTATCCTCGTGTGAAATGAGCGTGCTGGAAGACTCCAGAGAGTCTCCATCATTTGTTTATTTCAGGAATGTGGGTGTAGTCTGAGTGACCTCTCGACACTTGGAGACACACAGCCCGCCTTAATAGGTGGCAGAAAAAACATCCCAGTTTTAGAAATGTTTCATTTTCTGTTAAGTACAATTTATGAGATACAGTAATGAGTCAAATACGGGGATTTCTTTTGGAATGGGGCAGCATGGTGACGCAGTGGTTAACACAGTGGCCTCACAGCAAGAAGGTTGGGGTTCAAGTCTTGGGTGGAGCGAGGCTTGATACACTGGCATTACTGTGTGGAGTTTGCATGTTCTCCCTATGTATGTGTGGGTTTTCTCCAGGTACTCAGGTTTCCTCCCACCCTCCAAAAATATGCATGTTAGGTTGCCTGGCCACGAGGAAATTTCCCTAAGGAACGAATGTGTGTGTCGACGATTGTGTAGCCCTGTGGCAGACTGGTGACATGTTTGGGGTGTACCCTGCCCCTCGAATTATCTGAAATGGGTTCTGGCACACTCCGCAATCCCATAAGGGATAGATGGTTAAGAAGGTGACTGACTGACTAAGCTAAATATGGGAATTTATTTTGGAACAGGCCTACATGGTGGTTAATAGAGTGGCCTCACAGCAAGAAGGTTGGGGTTCGAGTCTCGGGTGGGACGAAGCTTTAAACACTGGTCTTTTTGTGTAGAGGTTGCATGTTCTCCCCATGTATGTGTGGGTTTTCTCCAGGTACTCAGGTTTTCTCCTACCCTCCAAAAACCTCCATGTTAGGTTGACTGGTCGCTATGAAATTGCCCCTAGGAATGAATGTGTGTCAATGGTTGTGTCGCCCCGTGGCAGTCTGGTGACCTGTTTGGGGTGTATCTTGCCTCTTGCCTGAAATTAGCCTGGATAGGCTCCGGCACCCCCTGCAATCTCGTTATGGATACACGGTTCAGAAAACAAAACTTTTGGAATATCTGCAAAACCTGCTTTGATATATTTTATCATTTTTGCAAAGGTAAATAAAAGCGGACATGTACAATCACTAAATCCTTTCTTGTGTTTTTTTTATTGGCTTGTTGACATACAAACAGATTATCTTCCTGACATGGTCCTCAAAAACACTTCAGTTCAACCAATAGGAGACCACAACACCTGCAAGGCCACATTGCTAAGCAACCTATTGTAACATTAACAAGGAGTGAAAACAGAAACCTTGTGTCTGGTTAAAACATCCGGACTAGACGGATCCGGAGTCAGTGGTTGTTCACTTTGAGGATGGTTGTTCACTTCTAGAAACACTTGGATGTTTTGATTGATTCATTTTATGCAAAATATTCAGCTTTGTTAAGCAGGTGCGTACATTATACCTCCAGCAAAAACTATATCAAATTATTTTAGAATTTTATCCAGTCTGGTTGACAAACTTTGTTCCCGTTTGTGCCTCTGAAACAAATCAAGACTCATTCCTTACTAATTTAATCAAATTTGAGGAAAGGTTTCCATGCTTTGTCTTTTGAACAGTTTATCCCTAATGGGACCACAGGTACTGTACTGGCTGATTTCAGGTGAGAGGCAAGATACACCCTGAACAGGTCGCCAGTCTGTAGCTAGACTGCACACCCACAACCATCCACACACATACTCATTAATCTGGGCAATTTTGTCGTGGCCAATCAACCTAACATGCATGTTTTTGGAGGGTGAAAGGAAACCTGAGTACCTGGAGAAAACCCACATGGTCACAGGGAGAACATAAAAACTCCACACAGAAAGGCCAGTAATTCAAGCCTCTTCCCACCTGAGACTTGAACTCTGACATTGTGGTGTGAGTTTCAATGTATACTTTTAAAGTGATCGGACAAACTTGCCAAGTTTCAGAGAAAAGTTGTGTTAAAAATAAAAGCATACAATCTTTAGATCTGCAGCATTTACTAAATCATTGAAATTCAAGTTTCAGGATTTATCTCTGTGCTGTGATCCTGGTAAATCTAGGGGAGGTGTGTAATGTGACTCTGAAAAACTTTCATAAAATATTAACATCCGCTCTAGGTTCATGCCAACAGGTTGGATAGTCATTCTGCTGGGTCTAGTTTCTGTTCACCAAACTAAAAAAAGCCACAAAACAAACTTTATCTTTATTGGTGAGACTGACAGATTCAAAATGTTGTAGGTTTAATAAACATCTGTTCCATTTTGCGCATAGTATTTAAATAAAATGACGATAAAAATCCAACCTTAAAAGTTCTACGTGACCTATTTCATGTTTTATTGTATCTAATATGTATGCAAAATTGGTAAAGTATGCTTCCTCACAACTAGATGGAGATTAAATCATCTCAACCTCTAATAAAATGTTACAGTTTCTTTAAACTCCAACATTTGTTTAAGATTGTTGTCTTAACTGTTCTTTAACAGAACAAATAGTTCACAGTTGAGCTGTTGAACATAAAAAGCATGGCTGATAAAAGCAAATGCATAGCCATGAACATCTCCAAACATTTGCAAAAAGGCCTTATTACAATAAGGCATGCTCTTGCATGAGGATTCCCGCAGATACCCTTTACTTTCCCTCTAATTTCTAAACACACATACAGTATCTGCACACGCTGTGTGTACAATGTGATGAACTTAACAGTATAAACTGTGACAATCAAGATGCACAACAACACTCAAATCAAACTCGTTTTCCTCTGCCTTTCAGACCGTTTGATGAATTATTTGCGTGCAGGTTAATTTTTCATTAAGCTCATTTAGTATTGTGTTACGTAAAGACCATGTAGTAAAATTATGAATGAAAACAGTCTCAAGAATGGGCATCTGTTCAGCCTCATAACACTCTGAGAGAGGATAGACTAAATTAAGAAAACAAGCGATTAATAACCTTTTACTGCAGAAATTCAATTCATAAAGTGAATCAAATATTTAAGCTGATCAGATAAACTTTTCTTTCATTTTACAAGTCATTTACACAGTGAAACTATTTAAATGTCACATGCTATTTTATATAAATCCAGGCGGACCTGTTTGTCTGACTTGTGTGCTTATAGTTACACATTGACATCCCTGTGCCAACAGTAGCAGAGAATGTGTCATTTTTCAACAACACAACTACTTAGATGATCATGTTCCTTGGATTATCATAGAAATAGGACATTTCCTCTACATGTCCTACCAAATCAACTTTTTAATTTGAAAACCACAGAGAAAGAGGAACAATAGATTGTTAATTACTATCCTCATCATGTCCATGCCGCATAATGTGCATGCATGCCATCAGGAGCATGAACTTGATGTTGCATGCTCACTTTAGGCTCTTTTTAAAAGCCAATATAAGCTTTAGAGCCTGGTGATGTTTAAAAAAAAGCATTTGAAGATCTTGTATTTGTGTGTAGAGGTGGTATTGTTAGGATCAGTGCGGTACATTCCTATAGAATAATAGATTGTGTACTGCAGCAGCTGTCCCAAAGCCAGAGAGAGAAACGGATCTGAGCAATGGGATGTAAAAATTTATCATCCATCATAAAAAAGCACTTTGAATACAGAAAGCAGGCCAAATAAAACATAAAGTAGACCTAATTCTTTTTCAAATTTTCTTTTTTTTCTTTTTTTTTACATACGTGTAAGCGGTTTTTCATCCTTTCCAAAAATCAAAATCTAGCTGTTAAAAAGTGATCGCAGAAAAGTGGAAATAGATTTAAAAAGAAGAAGAAGATCGGAATAAAAGATCCGCAGGCTTTGAGAGGAAATGCTTACCTCTGTGTGTTGGTAATCCAGCGTGGGGTTTTTCTGCTGCAGACACACACACGCACACACTTCACTGATCTCTCCACAGCGTCCCATCAGAGGATGTGCTGCGTAACCAGGGAGGGAGGGGGTGAGAGGGGAACACAGCCAATACCATAATATTCATTTAAAAAAACCTTCGACTTTCATTCAGTTACAGTAAACCTGACGATTAAAATTCAGTCATATAGCCCAGTATTACAAATATTCTCTTAAAGAGCTTCATTCACATGGTAGACTGAAAAAAGGACAAAACAAGCAAAGAATAAAACATTTATATTAATACACAGTTACACAAAACTAAGCAGTTTCAGCACATTTCTACCCCTTATATCCTCCTTCTTAGTGAGAAAAAAATAAAATAATAATAAAAAAAAAAAATAGCAGAAAGGGGAAAAAAGAAACCTCATGGGGATCCATGTGAAGAAGGGATCCCTCACCCAGGCCAAATTTAGCAATGTATCTCTCTGTATTTTAGCAATGTCCGCATCTCTCTTCTTCTTCCTTTAGGAGAGAGTTTTGATTCAGATTTCTGATGGATCATCTGTGTTCCTGTCCTGGGCAGTCCTCCAGACTGAGGAGGTCTCTGTGTTTGATGTCCCATCCATTTCCATCGAGATGACACCCATCTATTGACTTCCTCTATGTTCACCAAAAACAATACTGGCAATAAAGCATTCAGATCGCTACTAGCGGCTTTCAGATGCACAGCTGCAGCAGCAGGAGGTGCCATGTGCTTAGCCTCATTAGACTTAATCATGTTCATGGAATGTACATTCTTAGCCTCACAAAAATTTTATTGGCCTTGGCGGCTGAGCGTGAAATACTGTATGTCCTAATTGCGGGTGTCTCCCGCCCAATGCGGGAGACTTGGCATGCCTGCAAATAGTCTATCATTTGTGTTCTGGATCTGTAAACCTCATCTCTAGTTCGTTACACTCGTGCCCTCAACTATCACTCATTTCTAAGCCACAGTTGCTTTCATCGAAGTTGTATTTGTAGAGTTAAAAGAGCTAATCTTTAATGATGAGTCATCGGTACAGTTTGCTGGTGAGTTCTAGAAGATGAGCTCCCTTTAATTTGGGTCTCCATGAGGTTTCTTAATCTTTTCCCTCCACTGGCTTTTTAAAGTTTGTTTTTTTTTAGGATTTTTTTTTGTCACCAAGAAGCAGGGTCTAACGACTGAAATGTCCTGGATTATTTTTAGTTTCGCAGTTAGCTATTATTTATCTCTATACTGATTTTGCATTGTGTTTTTTATGAAACTTTGTTGTGATACTAGGGTACATGAATAAGATTGAATTGATGATCCTGTGATGGTCTATTGGATTTATTCGGCTGTTCTCATTGGAAGAAATGTCCACACAGAAGCTGAGATAGACCATACTCAGTGGTGGAACTGATATAATCTATAAGTAAATCACAAAGGACATTCTAGTAAGTTGTCATATCTCCAGGTCAGGGTCCACCGGAACACAAAAGATCATTAGAGAGAACTTACATAGTTCAGTAAGACTGTATGAAACCCATTTTTGGCTACAAAGGAAGTCAAACTACAGATCAGATGTTTCCATAAACATTTGGAGCATCATGACAAAAAAATTTCATGAAATTCCAGAACTCGTCGGACAACAAGAAACTTTCAACAAAACAGAAAGAGATGACATTCATCTCTTAAAACCAGAGAAACGTGTCTCTATTTTTTTCTAGTTTAAAATGCGGAATGAAGAGATGACTGCGCAAATAATAATCATCTACTTTACAAGAATCACTATCCTGAAAAACAAACATGTATTTTGCATCAATTGTCTTTAAGAATGGAAAAAAAATCGAACAGTAAAACCAAACTAAAAATTGTAATTTTTGCGAGATAAAGAAGTGGAAATGGAAGTTTTAATCCTCGTGTGTATGTATTTATATGCCATTCTCTTTTTTACACTGATTGTGTGATCTTTGGACACTGATGTGTTTTTACTGTTATCACTCGCTTGTTGTTATGATTCCCTCACCCACCACCAGAGAGAGCTCGAGACCTTCCCTCTTCTGCCTGATTTGAGACACCTGATGGTGTTTGAGCAGCTGCGTTTAAAAAGGTAGTCTGTCTTCCCTTAAGTGTTGGGTGATTCTGGGATTGGAGGCAATGAGTGGGTGCATGTGGTGGTGAAGAGGGCAGCGTATCGAGAATTGGTGAAGAGGGTCGTGGCTCTGTCACGAGGGAAGGCGAAGGCGTTGGTCTCGAAGGGCATAGTGCAGCTGTGGTAGTTGGAGTGGGAGTCGGAGGTGTGGGCGGCAGTTGTATGCTATACAGACGATGGTGGGAGTGAGTGACACCGATGGATGGTGGGAGGAGGGGGCAGGTGGTTTTAAGCAGGTTAAGAATTGGGCACACGGGTTTGAATGACACACTTAGGGTTATGGGTAAGCTTTTGGATGGGAGCTGTGATTTCTGTGGGGAGATGGAGGTAGTTGAACACGTGTTGTTGAATTGTGCCAAATATGAGGAGGAATGAAAGGCTAAGCTGGGGGTGCTGTGGAGTGTTTGGTTGAGACAGGATTGTTTGAGAGAAGTGTTTCTGTTTGGTCGTCAGGGGTGGGTTTTTGAGCCTTATACTCTTTCCTGAAGTGTACAGGGTTGTTGAGAAGGATTTAAACTACTTGGGAATCAGTAGACAGCGGTAATGCATCTATATAGGGGCTTTGCGCCCCTATACGGAAGGAAAAAAATAAAAGAAATCATCCATTCCAGCCAGGTCTTCCTCGCTGCCTGACCATTATGGTTGGACATGTGGCAACCTGGAAGACGATGTGACGTACACCCACGTGTGGAGGGACACCATCATGGCTACAACAGGAAATGGACTGCAGCACATCTGACAACGAAGTAAGGAACACCTGGGATTAAATAACCAGGGGGAAGATGAGACACAGGTGGAGATAACAGGGAACGGCATTTGGGACCAGGGTTAGGGCAGAGGGTCAGATTTGGAGCGAGAAAATGTTCCAGATGAAAAGAGAATCATAAAATTTTTTAAGTCTTTTAATTTTTTGTTACTACTGTTACACTTCTGCTACACAGACGTCCCTGCAATCAAATTCAAAATAAGCCGAATATGTTTTATTATGAGTTATTATGAATCCTATGAGGTTCTGAATGTAATTTTGTGAGTTTTAATTTAGATTTTATGCTGCTTCACCTCAACTTATCTTAAACTGGGTTTATGAACAGCTTTATGGTTCTTCTTTAATAATTGCCATGAACTATATGAATAAGAAGTTACATTCGAGGTATAAACGAGAATATCCCACTAGTAAACTATCATCATAAACATCAGCAAGATTCAACTTGTTAATCAGTCTTTTGTTTTCAGGTTGGTTTCACCAGGAAGTTATTTGCACATTGATTTGAAGATAACCAGCCACACACACAGTGTGATGAACACAAATAGTTTCCATCACATGCAGAAAATATTCAAATTATTTGCACTTAGAGTTAATTGTATAAAACAAAAGCTAAATCTAAAGAAAATAGAAGTGAAGAGTGCCATCAAGTGTTCAGATAGTAAAATAACTTCAACATCAGATGAAGCTTTATGAAAAACTCATACAGGTTTAAATTCATTCTCCTAAATCTATAAATCCCTCATGTGTAATTCAGAAATTTTAACAAATCTAATGCGTAATTGTTTTCCTGGAAAGAAATATAAAATCTATAAACAACACAAGTAAAGAAAAAACAGCGGATTACATCCGGCCACTGAAGGTCAAGTTGTGATGTTCATGAGCGTAATCTGGGTTGTTTTGGCAGCCATATAACTTGATGGACGCTCATTCCTGTTAAGCCATTCACATATTTGTTTTAAGGTATTGTTGACACAAAGCTACTAGCTCACTGCAGGACACGTGTTAAATAATGCCAATGGGCCCATCACTTACGAGGTCATCATATATTCTTTGCTGCCAGTGAAGGGACACCACAGATACACTATGGCAGGCCTTAGGGATATCACCTGGGTATATATGGACCTCTATGTGCACCCCTAGGTTTCCTATCCTCAGTGGATGGCCACAACCGCTGCTTTGACTCTATTATCTATGACTATGAACACAAAGAGAGATGTGTAGACGACACCACGCACTATGACAATGATCTTTGAGCAGCACTGGTGGAGGATCAATGATTTCCTTTAAGCGTGAATCAATAGGCATTGCACCAAGTCCTGACAAATTTTTGTTTGCAGAGAGAACTGCAGGATGCTTAAGTCCTTTGTGCCATCTTGTGGTCTCACCTTACGCAGGAGACGTTGGTGAATTGAATGCTTCGCTCACTTACTGCACCTGATTGAGCCTGAACAAAAGATCTGGGATCCTGCCTAGATGGACTTGTCTCGGGTCATGCTCAAGTCCTTGGTGCCATCTTCTGGCCTCACCTTAAGCAGGAGATGGTGGTGAATTGCAAGCTTTGCTCACTTGCTGCACCTGATTGAGCATGGATGAGAGATCAGGGATCCTGCCTAGATGGACTTGTCTCGGATCTATGAGTCGATCTACTCGCAGCATTGCATCCTCCCATACGCCGACCAGGTTGTGGTTTCTTAATCCCTTTGCTCTCAGGTTCTTTGCCACCTTTATTCTTCCCACAAAAGAGTCTTTATGATGGAGGAATGGGTGTTTGCTATCATGTACTGTCCTGGCATATCGTCAGACATTTTTGCGCCAAGGAAAAGCAACACTAACTGTAACCGTAACGCCCTTATATCAGACGGCTACACCACCCCTAACTTCCGTGGCTCTATTCACAGCATTTGAGGCTGTGTTTGCTGACTTTTTTGACTATGGAGGCTGCCACTATCTGGTTGTGACCATATGTCAGACAGGGTTGATGGTCTCAGCCGAGCCTCATCGGAATGGAACTGATAATGCCTGTGAGTCTGCTTTGGATACCTCCCAGCTGGCACCTGGCAAGTGGTTCACGATCACTCTGTTCACATTGCTACAGCTCCCTCTGCGCCCTGTCGAATTGGTTGTTCAAGAAGGCCTCGTAGAAATTATGAACCTGGGACTGACCGTTGTGTTCAGGTTTGAGATGGTTTTGGACTGGAAGGATGCAAAGTTTACCTCCGGCCACTAGAGGTTGGGTCATTATTGTGGTTATCAAGACTGTAATAGCTCACCATTTTTACGTTTGCTTTGGATCTGGTGAAAATTGACTGCTTAAACAGCTTTTCGATATTTTCAGGGCTTCTTTATCATCATCAGTAAAGCTTTAAGTGAACATTTAGAAGTGTGTTTCTTCAAAAACAGTTTTATTTATTTGATTATTAATTATCATAAAGATCAAGTATTATTTCAAACTTTAAAAAATAGCATTAAAACCACTGACACTGATAATCACATTCATGCAATCCTACACCCACACAGACACGCACTCATACACACACGGTCATTAAGAGGAAATATAGCTTGTGGGTGTCTGCTAATGACAAAATTTCCTGACACTTTAAAAACTGAAAAGGATCATAAGAATATACATTACAGATATTTTCCACCACTATTACAAAAATAATTTTTAAAGACTAAGTGAAATCAAAAGTGTAGATGCGTGGGCATCACCGAAGGCGGCGGGGGATCGGAGGAGCCACGTCTGCTTGTCTTTGTGAGGGTCTTTTAGGAAGTGCTCTTGTGGGGCAGGATATGTAACGCTCATTCTGCACCTCTGGCACTCTGCAAAAAAGCATGGTGGTGACAAAAGCAAAAAGAACACAAACATAAGTTTTTAGAAGCAGTCGTGATATTGCTTTCACACCACAAAAAACGTGCAGTCTAAAAGATCGAGTGCAAACTTTAGAAAAAAAAAAAAACAACTTAAATTTCTATGGAGAACAATTAATAGATGCGCAACATATTGTCTATATAATTTGCAAAGTTATCTAGATTTTGTTTAAAAAATTGATTAGGTAAACAATAAAAAGTCCTCAGTTATAAAAAAAAAAATTCTGTGATTCCTCTTAAAGCTCGTTAGTTTGTTTTCATCTTTAACCAGATCAGGTCAGTAAACCTTCTGACATGTTCAAGTTACTTAAATCTTTATTTGCATAAAGCAGGAATTGAACCTCCAAATGTCCAAGTAATAGATCTACCCTAATACGTTAGTTACTTGGGCATATATGGTAGTGAAAAATGAGGAGCAACTGAAAGCAGGAAGGAAATAAACCACAGGAAGGTATAGTGTCTACGTAGTGAAACAGGGAACAATTATTAGAGCACAGTGTTCATTTACCATCAGAAAGTTGTCAAACAGGACCATGTTTATGTCAGAATGTGAAGCGAGACGTGCATGTTATTGATCTTTTTTTTATTTTTTAATATACCTCTGAGTCAGGAAACAGTGATCAAACAGAAACTCAGTTAACACTAGAACTACCAAAGCCGTCAATTTGATGGCTGTCAGAAGTTGACGCCTAATTACTGTAGTTATGTTGATCTTTGACGTTCATGGGTTTTTTACTTTTTCTACATTTTTGTTATATTGTTGTAATTTAAGTGAAATAAAATACTAAAAACAAGTTCTGAGTAATTCTTCCTCTAACTCCCACACCAGTAATTTTGACGCCTCTATTGTATAGATTGTAACTTTTCCCCGCGCCTGACCGTAGCGCGGGTACTGTTGTCTAGTAACCATTGTGGTGCCACTCGGGTGAAATGTTGGGTGAAACGTCATCGCCATAGCACTCATCGTTAAATTGGCGGCTGTGGGAGTTCTAGTCGTTCTAGAATTCTCATAGTCCTAGTGTTAAACAGTGGGACTTTTTCTTTAAATTAAACAGAAACACAGAGGTTCATAGCATTGTTTCATTAAACACTACTCCATGACATCTGAGCTGATTACATTCTGTGTCCTGTTTCACAGTGATGTGTATTCTTGTCATACACACAATTAAAAATAGAATGTGTCAATTATTTATTGAGTAATTTACCAGGTAAAATATTTCTAATTATTATATTAATTATTTAATATATTAATATATTTTTTCTTTCATCCATTTAGTTATACATGGATCTGTCGTTGAATGTCCATCTATCCATGATACTGGAAAAGATTGTTTTTTAGCTTGAATTAATGCTGATGCTATATTTAAACCAATTTTTGCATTCGTTAGTCTTTTCACACTCTTTCCGGTTTAGACATTCTATGTAAATTTAGCAAGTTACTCATTTAAAAAGAAGTTTACTCATTATGTTCCTCTTTAGTTTCAGGGAAACCAGATTCTTGTTCAACATGATATCATTCAAAAGGAAAGATTACAAAAATACTAAATAAATAAAATGTGTTTAAACTTTGACACACTGACCCTTTGATATACTGATCACACCATCGATGTATGCTAGCTGGCAGTGTGTAACGACATCAGTGTTTTGTAAATGTTGCGTGTATTGTAACACTGGAAGAAAAGTTCTATTTAAATACAGTTTCTTAACACTTGCTTGACTTCACAGACAAAAGATAATTCTTGATCTTATCTAACGTCTCATAAATGTAACAAACATTAAAGCGAAAAAGATTCTAACTTTGCGGCCGCTCATGCAGCTGGTTCATTGAACCTTGTCGAGGGGATTTTTGTCATACCTGATGCCAGCAATGTGCAACTTCATCAAGCTTCTACATCTCACTGGTTTCAAACAACGTGTGAAAAATTTAGAGAATAGATTCATATCAGTGGGTGTGATCAGTTAAAAATATAATTACATGTCTGATCATCGCTCTAAAGATAGTTCTCCCTGTAAAAATGATTCCAAGCTAAATCCTTTAAACACTAGATTTGATCTGCTGCTTTTTAATAGGTAAAATGTGATCATGTTTGACTGAATCACAAAACATACACCTCCATAGAATATATAAGTGTATGTAGATCACCCCGGTTTTATTTTATCTTTGTGGTTTCCTCTATGTCGCACAGAGCTGCACGTTCACTGCGGAAAGAAAACTTCCTCTTAATTCTAACACAATTGTTGCATAAAGAATTCTTTAAATAGACCGTCTGATCTTAGTGTGTCTCTTATGGTAAAGAGTGGAGTATTTGGTCTGACCTTTCAGGGATCCGGGGAGGAATTCTGGGAGGACGAGAGGCTGGGATGGGGTCGGATGGTCGGGGAGGGCGAGGTGGTAGGGGTAAAGTTTCAACAGCGTCCTGAAACAGAAAGCAAAAGATCCAAACAAAACTTTAGAGAACAGCTAAACTTTTTATTAAACACTATATTTCGAATCTTTTCCCAAAACAGTTTGTTTAAGTTAGTTTTCAGGCATCGATGATGCCATGTGTTTTTTTTTTTTTTTAATTTAGGTTTAAAGTAATATTTCAAAGGCTTGACAAAAAGTCTCAATTTCCCTTTCACATTGTGTTTCGATCTTAAGAGCTGAAAACAATCAGGAGGCTTTTTTGTGCTTTAAAAAAAAAGCTAAACTAGTTATCAATGAAAAGATTCCAAACTTTTTCCAACAACTCAACTATGTTTACTGATGCTGTTAATATCAGATTAGATTAGAGGAGATGGTGGCTCAGTGGGTAGAGCGTTCGCCCGCAAACCAGAAGCTCGCAGGTTCGCATCCCACTGAGGGCACATCTAGGGTCCTTGGAGAAGACCCTAACCCCTCGTTTCTCCCACCATTGGCGCCGTCATACGTAGGTGGCAGCCTGCTGCGGTGAAATGCAGCACAATAATTTCCCATGAGGGATTAATAAAGTATTAAAAAAAAAAAACTTTATTAGTTCAAACGGAGCAATTTAGTTAGTAGCTGTCAGTTAGAAATGATCTAAAGCACATTCACACAGATTACCTTGCAAGTATTCGTTACACTATTTATTTCAATTCAGGTTCAAAATGTTAGACAAAGGTTTAGGAAAATGTTCTGATTTCACTTTCAAATGGTGTTTCTGCCTTTAAAAAGTTGAAAGACATTCTGAAGCCTTTTTTGTGTTTTATTTTAGGAAATGAGAAGCTGAAGTAAGTTAAGCTTTGAAAATAGAATCAAACTTCAAATTTTATTTCTGCTTTTACAAAACTGAAAAACAATATGGGGCTGTTTTGTGCTTTAAAATTCTGCTCAACGTTTTGATAATAACTAAATTGCCTGCTGCGGTGTAATGCAGCATAGAAATGTCCCCATTGAGGGATGACTATGGTACGTTAAAAAAAAAAAAAAAATAGATATACTTTGTTTGCTAAAGTCATGGTATATTGAATTTTAAAAGTTTGAAACACTACTAAAATAATACAAAAACAGAATTAGATGCATTCATATAGATAACTTTTGGCTCAAGACAGTAATCAGTATGAAATTAAAACCCCACAACAACAAGGATCCAATCTGTACATTGAAAATGCATGTTATACTGTAGAATTATTTACTTGAATTTAACATATTTTTACTGCTAATGGGCGCACTTAAAAGTCTCACATTTTCTTTAAAATCTGTTCAGGATGCCCCCCGAGTGCCTTGCTGGTGAGGGGTCTCGGGCACGTCCCACTGGGAGGAAACCAAGAGGCAGAATCCGGACCCGCTGGAGAGACTATGTCTCACAGCTGGCCGGGGAACGACTGGGGATCCTCCTGGGTGAGATGGAGGATTCAGCCAGGGTGAGAGAAGCCTGGGGTTCCCATCTGAGGCTGTTGAAACGAAGACCTGGCTCCAGATAAACGGAAGGCGACGGAACGGAACGAAATTTACGAAGGACAATGGGGTGTTCCCAATGTGTTGTTGTGAGAATAACCGGGTTGTACCTTGTAGAGTGCCATAGGATTCAAGGGGAGGTGTTAGCTCAGTGTTAGAATGTTCGTCCTTTCTAGTTTTATGGTTTCTTACCATGGTAAGAAGCCAGTTTGATTCCCACTGAGCCCATGCCTAAGTGTCCCTGGATAACCCCCAGTTCCTCCCACCATTGGCACTGTCATGGCTTCCTGCTGCAGACAGTGCAATGCAACAAAAGTAATTTCCTATGAGGGATAGATATAGTGCAATAAAATTAAATAATCTGTGCACCCAATGGTTCTAAAAATACAGTAGGTTAAAAATAATAAGAGAAAATTTTCTGATTTCACTTTCGAACTTTATTTCTGCCTGAAAGAGAATCTGGTGTCGTTTTTGTGTTTTATTTAAGGAAATGAGAAGCTGAAGTGAGCCTTGGAAATAGATTCAAACTGAACTCTGCCTCTACTGTTGACCTCTCAGTCACCGTGAGAAAAAGTGAACTATTAAAAAAATTTATGTAAGTGGTTTGGAGTGAAATGCAGTAAAAACATAAAAGTTCAGTAAACTTTCTGTGCAAGTGCCCACCTCGTATTCAGGTTCGGTGCCGCTGCTGGTGCTGAATGTGCTGTGAGTGCTCAGTCTGTTGCTTTCAGTGCCTGATTAAAAAAAAAAAAGCAAAAAAGTGAGTTAAATTATGTGAAAAGTAAAATAGTTCTACTTTTTTAGGTTAATCTTTGTGACAAGTTATGGAGTAAAAGCGTTTGATAGACGGTGGGGAAGAATTTCTGGCAACATGTCTAAAGATAAACAAAAGAGAGAACCGATACCTTTGAAGTAATTTTTTGATAGTTGTCATCAGCTTCTTTCTGTTATATGTTACTTTTAGATATCGGTAAGCTTTCGGGAAAATTTAACATCTCATACTTTTAATAGTAGAGAAAACTATATGTCTGACATGTCAAAAGAAATTTTGCTGGCGAGAGCCCAGTCACCCTGCGGAGGAAGCTCATTTGGGCCACTTGTATCCGAGATCTTGTTCCTTCGGTCACCACAGACAGCTGGTGACCATAGGTGAGGGTAGGCCACCATAGATTGACTGGTAAATCAAATGCTTTACTTTTCAGCTCAGCTTTTCTTTTACCAGTGATGCCCGATGCAGTATCCTAATTATTTGTAGATACTGTGCAATCCCGCTCCATTCTTCCCCGACTTGTGAATAACACCCTGAAATTTAAACATCCCCACCTGGGGCAGGACCCTGTCTCTGACCTGCAGGATCCACTACACCATTTTCTGGGATAAAGAAGCCAGATGGGGTGGTTCGGGCATCTGGTTAGGATGCCTCCCGAATGCCTCGCTGGTGAGGTGTTTCTGGCATGTCCCACTGGGAGGAGAACCACAGGCGAAACCTGGACCTGCTGGAGAGACTATGTCTCACAGCTGGACAGGGAACACCTCGGGATCCTCCTGGGTGAGCTGCAGGATGCAGCCAGGGTGAGAGAGCCTGGGTTTTCTGTCAGAGGCTGTTGCCCCACAACCCGGCCCTGGATAAATGGAAGCCACCGAAATGGATTGGAAAAAAAAAGAAAAAGATTTTGCATGTATCAATGATGTTTAACGTACTAAGAAACTAAAGCGATTGCATGCGTCATTTGGAAAACCTAAAAAAATGACTAAGTGACGCTAAAGTGTCGCAGAGATGACAAAAATACTTGATGCCGTTAGAAGAAAAGGCAGCATTTTTTATGCTTGTAGCATAAAAACTACAAAAACTTTACTTGTGTGGTATTTTTTATTGATAAAACAAAAACATTTTAGTTGTATTAAATAGTGTTATGTTTAATGCTGATCTATTGGGGTTTACGTTTGGTTGTAATCGAATGAGGACTAAGAAAGCTAAACCAAAATTTATTAAATTTTGTTTAGTTTAATTTGAGTATAATATGACAGGAAAGAAGGTTAATGTTATCAATAAAAAAATATTGACCCAGAAAATAACAGACTTTATCTAAAAAATATTCAGTGCTCTTTTTGAATGTAGGTGTGTGAAGTTGTGTTATTAGTCAGAGTTTTACTTTCACTGTTGCTGCTCTGTTTCTCTGCAGAGTTGCTGCACTAATGAAAACATTTGGTAGACCTTTAAATTTGACTTGAACAAAATAGCTTCTTTTTAAATATTTATTCAAAATTTGATCATAGCTGGACTCCCAGTTCCACAAGGTCAGAAAGGAAGTACAAAAATGGATCATTTGTCCTGAAATAGAATCTTCTTCTTCTTTCGGCATTTCCCTTCAGGAGTCACCACAGCAAGTCAGTTTCTTCCGTCTGACCCTATCTGCTCCATCCTCTTCAGTCACACCTACTATCTTCATGTCTTCCTTCACTGTATCCATGAACCTCCTCTTTGGTCTTCCTCTAGCCCTCTTTCCTGGATGTTCCAAATCCAGCATCCTGCGGATGTACTCTCTGTCTCTCCTTTGCACAGAGAGACAGATCAAATGCTTTACTTTTCAAAACCATCGCAGTCTGGCCTCTCTGACTTTATCTCCAAAACCTCTAACATGTGCTGTTCCCCTGATATACTCATTTCTGATCCTGTCCATCCTGGTCACTCCCAGAGAGATCCTCAGCATCTTCATTTCTGCTGCTACCTCAATCTCTGTTTCCTGTCTTTTTCTCAGTGCCACTGTCTCTAGACCAAACTGCATGGCCAGTCTCACCACGGTTTTGTACACTTTCCCTTTCATGTTAGCTGAAACTCTTCTATCACACGGCACACCTGATACTTTTCTCCACCCGTTCCAGCCTGCCTGCACATGCTTCTTCACCTCTTTTTCAATACATATATGATAAACAAATAAAGCCTCATAAAGACTCAGTCTGATATTTAAAATTAACTTATCACAAGCATTTAAAAGAGCAAGTTAGAAAGTACTTGATGTGCTAGATGTACTGCCTGTTTTCCAGTTGCCTCTCTGGATAGCCTGAACCGGTGCAGGTGGAGTAGTCATCATCCTGGGTGTGGCTTCATATACGGCACACTCTACTGTCACGGAGGAACCCCAGTAAATGTTCCTCTCCATTGGAGCTGTTATTTCATAATCTGAAACAGGAAAGACGGCATTAAAAAAAGAGATTATTTGTTATGTCACTGATGAACAAAAAACAGCTCCAAAGAACAGAATATTTAGTCTTAATCTGAAATTTACCAAGCTCTTTTCCAAACTTTTCTCTCTCTTTGTGACGCCGGGTGATGCTATCCCTCAATTTCTTCAGATTATCCTTAATGTAAAAACACAAATTAACAAGCAGCAGAAATATACTTGAGAAATGACAATAATGACTATGTTTACCAACCTGTTGATAGCGTAACGAGTTCGCCCTTCTGTCGTGATCAAACTGCCAAGCCTTAAACTCCTGAACGGCCTCGTCCACCGTTATTTCCCCCACTTTAACTCTCTCCTGCAGACATATGAGCTGTCTCTGCCCAGGTGTTTTCATCCCAGAGTATGGATCGTACATGGAGACGGGAGGTTCAAATGCAGGCCTTGCTGTTTAATGTTTAAAAAACTAAATCAGTTACTAAATTCAGGCTTGAATCATGTATCGTATCGCTAGAAACTGAACTTTAATATGTATCTACATAAAATATTCAAAAACTAATAATTTGATCAAGGTTTTATCACACATATTAGTAGATAATGGGTTAAAATAAAAAAAAAACAATAATTTACAAAGGAGTTCTGTATCTAAAAATATTTAGATCATATGGTTAGAGTTTTATGTTATACTACAATATGAAACTATGTCACTGATGTATCCATAAAAAATGCCATTTACTACAAATCAAATCATCTGAATCATTTTATTTAGAAACTTTAATTCCAGTTGTCCACATTTTTCTTCTAATTTTATCAACACTTCAGAAAAAAGAGGCTACATTCCATTAATCTAGATTATTAAATCAATATTTTGTTTTTCAATCAAGTTGATATACCTTCTCAACAAGTCGTTAGCGAACCTATCAATGCACCTTTCACTACATCAACATATCTTTAACAAAGAAAACATAAAAATATACGCAAGACAAGAATGTTTGAGGAGTATTTCTATTTTTTTATATTACATCCCTAATGGGAAAATTATTTTTGCAGCATTTCACTGCAGTAGGCAGCCACGATGGCGCCACTGGTGCGAATAACTTGGGGATTAGGTGTCTGCTTCAGAAACAGCCAGGCATGGGCCCAGTGGGAATCGAACCAGCTTCTCCCAGTACAAAAACAAACATTCTACTACTAAGTCAACACCTCCTCCGTAAATACTGGGTACTGATTAAAAGTTACTTGAACAATCTAACATTTTAAGTTATGAAGTAACAATACAGTACTTATTCTTTTTTTCCCTTTTTGGTCTAGTTTTAACTAAGAAGAGTAGGATTAAACGGTTTTAATGTGCACTTGTATTTTGTGACAGAGAGAACATCTCTGATTACCTCTCCACCAGACCAGGTGATGTTTTTTTTCCACAATAATCCAAACAGCGGAGCCACCATCAGGACTCAAAGCTGTGCTTTTTTTCTCTAATTAAGCAGTCATTCGATGCGTTACATCACTGATTATTAATGCCACTAAATGTTAGATAGATATGCTTAAACAGAATGATGTAAGTTGTTTGTTTTCCAGTTGTGTGCAAAAAGTAACAAGCAAAAGAACTGTTAAAATGGTCTCTGCATTCGTTCACAAACTTGATGGCTAAAATGATTTAAACAATTTTTATGTGGCACAAGTATTTTTTCCTATAAATGATGTTTTACCTGCAGGGCATCCTGTTTCTGGAGTCTTATTTTTTTCCGTAAATACTGTAAGAAAACAAACACATTTCAATTAAATTTAAATTTTAAACACAAAAAGTCAATTAGAGTCCAATGAAATTGCAATACCTCTTGAAATGTAGGTCATGTTCCTTTCTGGTATTGGCTCAGTCTCACACCTGGGCATAGGAGCTGGTGGGCGGTTCAGGATTGCTGGGTTATAGGTGCTGTTTGCATCTACAGTATGGTAGATATCTTCTGGACAAAGATTGTAAGGATCTTCCTCTTCTATGTCATCCAACAGGCACTCATCCTGCTTTTCTTCATTTTCAGAGTTTACATTGTCCAACTTGTTGGTGGAATTTAGTTTTACTGGTAAATAAAAAAAAAACACAGAAGAAACAGTCATCCTCTGCTTGTCTTAACGTGAGGCTATCAGGTAGCACTTTTGAAGAAAAACACACACTTTCCCGACAACTTCTTAGAGCTCATCTCAACCAACCTAAGGTCTGATCAACTTCTCAACATAAGTTTCCTGCTGTTGAAAGGTGTCTCAAAAACCTCAAGTCACAATGCAGTTTTACAGAGATGACTGAGCCCCTTAATCTGACTCTGCTTGATATAGAGGATCAGTTTTTTGCCTCCAAGTCCTTCTTGATTCTGTCTCTAAGAGAAAGTCTCATTTCAAAACTCATTTTGGCCACAGTTTGTTTTTTTTTGTGTGTCTCTGCCACACCTCTAGATAAAAACTGACTCTAAGAATGTAGATGAACATCAGCATCTATAAACCAAAAAAAGATCCAATCTTGAGGCTGGTACTCCGTAATTCCAAAGCAACAACCATCCCTCCCAAAAAAGGAATCACAAGTTACTCTATCATCCTCAAATCCACGTATCAGGCTAACTCTCATGCCCTATCAAAACCAAGGAGAGCATTTAAAACTGATCCCTTGTTTTAGTAGTAGTGGGTTTTTTGGTGTAAAGAGACTGATTTCCATTGAAAAGTTTTAATTTAACTTCACAATAAACCATCATTGTAGCTGTTTGAGAAATTTATGGGGGACTTTTACGCAAAATCAACTTTTTTGTGCATTATTCCCACATCAAAAACATACCTGAAGTGGTTCCATATTCATGCTATGAGACAGGAATTATGACCCCATGAAAGCACAATACCCCCTCTTTAAAGAATAAAAGCAAACTTTTATAACATTTTTTTGAAGTTTTCAAATCTCTCCTTTCTATTTTGGGAATCTACCTTGGAAGAACTCCCTGAGCATCACTTCTCTAGAGTTTTCATCATTTTGCATCACTTCATCTGGAAAAAAGAAAAACAGTCTGAATTTAAGTTGAAGGCTTCTTTTTTTTAAATTAAAACTAAAACTACTTTGACCAGATCTTACATAAGTTCTTTGCACACTGTGCGTCTATGTCCAGCATTGGCTGATAAACGTCTTCATCCTTTGTCAAGATGTCTTGAGAATAAGGTGACATTAATTCATAAACCTCCCCATCATTTTCTGTATTGACAGCATCTTTCAGTTTGGACGAGTCCATGTCAGCCATCTTGTAAAGAAATTAGAATGATCAAATATCAGAAATTTTTTTTTTTTTTTTTTACATTTTTTTAACTTCATCAGGAATTTGCATAAACACAACATTCCTTGTTGGACTTACAACAAAATCATCCATAAATTCCCGGAGTGTCAAGAAGCCGCTCTTCTCTGCCAGTGTGTTTGGGTAGTCTCCATACTTGTTCATCACACTGTAAGCTTGAAATGCCCCAGGACACTTTAGGAGAAGTTTCGTGAGCTTCTGCAAGCCATACTTAGCAGCAAAGTGAAGCAAAGTGGGAAACTCCTCATCCCGTTGATCTGGAAACAGAGACTCTTTTGTATGACTACATACTAATTTCTTCAATGGTATCAAAAAAAGATTAAAGACATTATAAAACAAGGAACAATCTAGTTTTTTAAAGAGCTCTCTTTACATCCAACCAATAAAAATTAAGTAGAAACAAATTATTTAGAGGTTAAAAACTCACAAGCAGTCATGTTATTCTTCTCTATCTGCCTCACACCAAACAACTGAAGACCATCTGCAGGCATCTTGGATTTTAATGAGTCGCTTAGCAAATTGTCCAGACTCTCTGTTGCATTTGAAGTCAATTTAAATGCCTGAAAAGAAATAAACTTATTCAGAAAAGCTAAAATATTGAAAAGAAAAACAGTTATCAGAAAGAGAAAAAGTACAAACCTGGCAGATAAAATCCAAAGGATTAGAAGCTTCTTCTAGATGACGACTGACTTCTCCCATTCTGGTGTAAAATGTGACTGAACCTAAACTTACAGATGAGTGCTGAGTGTGCAGACTCAGTGAAATCAAACCAGCAGGCAAATCTAAACCCAAGAAATAAAATTAATACAGACTGTAGTGTAACAGAATTTGACAATTTGAATATTTTAGCAACTCATTTAAAAACATGTCTTACCTATTCTGCACAATGACAAGTGAAAACTTGCTAATCTGTGGTTTAGTTCCACTACAAATACTCACCTGGTGTGATAACACTTATTGTGTATTCATTCTCCAAAGTGCACGACACTCTTTTTGCCTCCACGCCTTCAAATGAAAACTCCACCTCTAGTAAGGACTCGTAATCCACTTTGGTTGTGAAAATAATAAAAAGATTCTCCTGTTTCTGAAAACAGCAAAATAAGACAAACCAATGTGTCAATTCAATTAGAAAACTTTAGCTGTTGCTGTGGTTACAGTGATGGAGAGCTTCTCGTCTTACCCCACACAGAACTCTGTTTGGTTGGATGGTGAGACAGGTGAGCTCCACACATGAAGTAATACCCTCATTTTTTAAATTGCACATATTTACTGGCTGCTCATCCTTTTCAACACTTTTGTTTTTCTCTTTTGGTACCACATCCTCTGTTTTATAACAGGTGGTATTTCCAGTTGAATGAGCAGCCATGTTGCACTGCTGCTCTGCGGCCGTCTTCATGTCACGCATGACTTCCATTTCTTTGCCTTTAAAAAAAAAAAAATTAGCATCAAGAGCAAGTTACCACTGTAAAAAACTCTTAATTGTTTTTCAATAGATCAAATATCTAGAACAAGGTGTAACACGGCTTCCGACTCTTCTCCTGAATAAGATTTTTAAAATGAAATAATATTAAGATAATATATCTTCTGCAAAAATTATAAATTTGCCAAAGAAAGCTTATGAAGAGCTTCTTCCGAAGAGTGGCTGGGCTCACAGAGATAGAGTGAGGAGCTCTGCCATCCGTGACGAGCTTAGAGTCAAGCCATTGCTCCTCTGGCTCGAGAGAAGCCAGATGGGGTAGTTAGGATGCCTCCTGAAGGCCTTGCTGGTGAGGTGTTTTGTGCACATGGAAGGAAACTCAGAGGCAGGCCCCGGACTCACTGGAGAGACTATCTCTCACAGCTAGACAGCGAACACCCAGGATCCTCCCAGGTGAGCTGGAGGATGCAGCTGCGGTGAGAGAAGTCTGAGTTTTCTGTCTGAGGTTGTTGCGCCCAGGACCCGGCTCCGAATAAGCGGAAGACGACAGAACAGAGCTTCTGAATACATTTATTTATCTTCACTTCTGTTTTAGAAACTGTGAATTCCCACCTATTCCCTACTTCATCTCACCCTGTATTGCGTGCACAACAGTTTAAATTTGGTTGAGACCGAAAAAAAAAGTGCAAAGCACTTCAAGTTAGCAAATCTAACATATTTTGCTTTGTATTTTTATTTTGCAAAAAGAAGAACTCCTTCTTTAGGGATCAGGCATGATAAGAATGCTTGCACTAAAACACACTTAAGTTAAAATGTGGGCGTGGTAATAATAATAATGCATTGAACTTATATAGCGCTTTTCTAGGCACTCAAAGACGCTTTACATATAGTATATATGCATTATTCATTCACTCCGTACAATCATTCACACACACAACATTCATTCCTGATGATGGGAGCTACCATGCAAGGCGCAGACCACTATCATCAGAAGCAACTGGGGGTTCGGTGTCTTGCTCAAGGACACCTCGGCATGGACTCTGGGCGGGGGATCGAACCTGCGACCTTCCGGTTACGGAGCGGTCGCCCTACCCACTGAGCCAACAGTTATTTTTGGAAAAATAACTGTTGAAGAAACTAATTCAGCGCTAATTGGATCAAATTCAACCTGTAATAAATGTAAGTAAAGATGTCATACTGTCAGTGACTGCTTCCAAAATAGTGGAAATGTAAACAGCAGGCTCATCATCAGCAGTGAGTTTTCTCCAGCTCGGCCAGTCTCCAAAACACTCAGCTAATATGTCATCCTCTGGCACCCCGCATAAGAAAGGCACCACTCTGTGTGGAGGATAAAGGAGTCTCAGTAACGCTCCCCGCAGTTCATGGTCACAGAGGAAGTCCAGGAATACACTTGTGAGGAGAAGCACGATGCAGCTGCAGCTTTGAAAATCTTCAAAGTTATATCCATGAAGCTGATCAGCGGTGCTCACTGCGTACAGTAAGATGGACCTTCTGCAGAAACTTTGAGAAGATTGTAAGATCTGCTTCAGATAAGTGGCCCATTCTTGTCCCTCAGCAGTGTGCAGAATCAGCAGATCATATGTTTGGTTAGGTCTTGAACAAGCTGCAAAACAGAATATATTAGTGATGGTGTGTATAATGCACGTATTCAAACACCATCATCATTTTCTTCTAAACACCTCCGACAAAAATTACACTAAAAGGCATGACAGTGGGGATATTATATGCTGGTTTCCATGTTGTGTTTTTTGTGGAAGCTTTACACAGGAAAGCATCTGTCTGCCTCCAGAAACGTCAAGGTGACTGTGGTTGCTGAATGAATGTCTGACCTGTTTGATATTTCAGCACAGATCCAACAAGGAGCTGTGCAAACACAGCAGTGTGTCAACACTGGTCAGAGTAATTTTGTTTGACTCATTACAGTGTTTAATCAGGTCAAGTTCACCTCTGTACACGCTCACCGGGGGAGAAACCTAACACGAGTGTTCACCTTCATCTCGGCTCCCACTAATAGCAGGGCATATGTGTGTGAGAGGAGCTGGAACATAACCGCTTCACATTTACATGTGTGAGAGATTTTTTACTTACAGACACATAAATTAATAGACACAGGATGCTAAAACACTGGTTCCTCTTTTTGGGAGGAAAAAAATTCTCAATGAAAGCTCAGTCACATATCAATTCACTCAAAAACCCAAATAAAACACCAATTTAATACATTCAAAATAGTCATTTATACTCCATAGCTGCCAACATTGAGGTAAAGTATACTTATCAATAATATAAGAAATTTAACCCCAAACAGCCAAAATAAATTTGTGATATTTACCTGCTCCAGTTGAGACAGCTTCCTCCATGGTTCAAATCTCCAAAATACTCAGAGATCACCTCAAAAAGACCATTCTTCGTCCAATTATTTGCATTCGCTTTGTTGAATTTACCGAAGCGTCTCCTCTCGTGAACTGAGACCACACAGACGTTTCACCAGTTACATGTATAGCTCTTTGCTTCGTTGTATAAATAGCAACACTTAGTTTCCTGATTTTGGTGGCTCTGCCCAACTTCCTGAAACAGAAGAACAAGTAAGAAAACGCACTTCGACCGTGTGATAATGTTCAACTCAACCATTTCAGTTTCGTTCCATCTTTCAGCTTGTTATCACAAACTGGCAACAATATTGATTACAATGGAGACAAAAACTATATTGTTTAACAAAAAGAAGGCAGATAGTTAATTAGTTACATTTTAAACATGCAGACAGAGCTCTACTCTTATCTGTAGGATGTACACTTTGTCTTTTGTAATTAAAAAGTTTATAAATGGACAAATGGACCAATCCACCTGTTCTGTGCTCCTTCCTTGTTTCACTTCCTGAACAAGGTGCAGGAAAATTTATGGTCCCACTTTAAGATTATACAAAAGTTAAAAATGATAAACAGGGTTTTCACTCAAACATTAACAGGATGACAGTGTTCCTGGTAAATAAAAGATTAACATGACGGACGTACAGATGATAGAGTTTGAGGTTCAACTTTAAATCTAGACAAAACTTTTTAAAGTAACAAACAAAATGTGTATAAAGGTTTTGTGGCTTCAGCAGAAAGGCATAAACGTTTGTGATGATGTGTCAAACACTCAGAACATGGTGCAATGCTTAGTCAAATGACAAAAAAGATATCGTCATGATTAAGTCATTTGTCTTAGTCATCAGGTTTCTGGTATACGCTGTTCCTTATTCCCACAACTTCACAAAGTTTCAGTGAATTCTCTTATAACAAAAAAAAAAGAAGAAAAAAAAAAGAAGACTGTTAGAGTGAGTATTTACATCAGTGTATTCGATTTAGCTCAATGGTGATTTGTTTTGGCTTGTTTTGCCTTCTGAACCACTTGACCCTTAAGGGATAACCTATCCCGACTGATTTCAGGTGAGAGGCAGGTTACATCCCGAACAGGTCGCCAGTTGATTGCAGAGCCACACTCATATAACCGTTCACACACACACTCATACTTAGGGGCAATTTCTTACCGGCGAATCAACTTTTTAGAGGATGGGAGGAAACCGGGGTACCTGGAGAAAACTCACACATACACAGGGAAAACTTGCAAACTACACACAGAAAGGCCAGTATTTCAAGCCTCGCCCTACTTTGGGACTCGAATCCCAAGCTTCTTTCTGTGAAGCCACCGTCCTAACCACTACACCACCGCGCAGCCCTGTTTTGCTTGTTTCTCTCCCAAAATATATTTTAAAAAAATAATTTCTTACAATTCTTCTAAACTATCTCACCGTTTCTTCAAAGTGACATTAAAACTTGCATTTGATCTTGTTTTTTTTTAATATGCAGATATGCTCAAAAACCAAAACATCAAAAAAATATACATGTCATTTTAACCTCCAAATGTTGATATATTATATGTTGGACATTTAGGCCCAAAATACTGGCACATAACTTTTGAAACCACTAGAGGTCAGTAAAGTCTCACTAACCCCAACAATGCAGGAAACAAGAATAAAGTCAATACAATACAGAAAATATGGGGTAAACTAATCAGACATTATTATTTAACTATATAAAATAAATATGTGAACTATTCCAACTTTTTTAATAGTCTTCACAAAAAATTGCATTTCAAACACAATTTTATTTTTAAAGTAAATCCACTTTATTTTGCAGATCATTTTCAGTTAAAAATAATTTTTTCAGATAATATTTAAACTACAAAGATTAATTTTTTTTCTTATGTAACTGTAAAGTTTTGTTTGTAACAGGTTGGAAAAGTAGTTAAAAAAAAACCCCAACATTTTTACATACTTATTAAAAAAATGCGTGAAACTTTATCAGTAAAAAAAAGTGTTTTGCGTACAAAAGGAGATCACTTCACCTGACAGATTAAAGAGCTTTACTTTCCCCCCTCCAACATGTTTAAGCAGTTAGTCATGCAAATACCATCCATCTGTTCTTTATACCCACTTGATCCCGTAGAAGGTCATTGTGAGGCTGGAGCATAACCCAGCTGTCAGCAAGGTAACTTCTGGACAGGTCAACGGTCCATCAAAAAGAGAGCACAGTGACAAAACAGACAAATCTACTCACACAAATACACCTAAACACTCATTAACCCACCAAGTGTGTGTTTTTTTTCTGTGTGGGTTGTGGGAGGAAGCTATAGAACCCAAAGAGAAATCATGCAAAAAAAAAACCCAGACATTTTATTCTAATGTAACTGTACAAACCACCAGACAGCTGTGCAGGCCTTTAAGCAAATAAGATGTCTTAGATGCTTTTTTTACCACTTGAACTAAAACGAAACCAAGTTAATTGTCGGTAAATGTAAAATAATAAGAATCACAATCAACCGAGTGAAGTTCTCACCTGAAACTATTAAGAAAGAACTTTGGAACAAATATTCTTCTCTGTGGTTTTGAAAACTAAAAGTTTTTCTTTGTGTTTTTTTCTTTTCGGCCTTCGGTGGACAAAAACTCCCAAGATTTCATCCACCTGCCTGAAAAATTCAGCCACGAAATCAATTTACACATCTTTGCCTACTTTCAATAACATGACTGCTTTAACTTCTATCCACGACGCAAAGCTTGTAATGGCTGCAACAAAAGTTCACATTCTGACTTCAGAAGCTGCCTGTGAAGAGCCGGGTGATCCATGACCTGCGTTTAAGTACAATTTCCTGTAGAAAAAGAATCCCCTAATTTCTTCTAAATCTGCCATTAGCTACCATAAGCATGACCGGCCCGTTACCTTTTGTTTGGGCTCCCTTGAAACCACTATCTATTAGGTGGCTCAAGTTAAATCCCTGCAGCCTGAGTTTAATAAGGGAATATTTTTGCTCTCATATTTTAACCTTGTTATCCAATATCCTGTCTTTTTGGTCCTCTGTATTTCAGCACACAGAGACTTTGCTAGTGAGAGTGCATCGGCATCATGAAGCCTAAAGTTCAGACATTGACTAACAGATTTGGGTTATCATGTATTACTGGATCTGGTTTAGTCCCTTTTAGTTTACCACTGACTAGAAATCCACTGGTTTTATTTTTAGTCAGTCTGATTCAAGTCGATCTAGCCTGTCAGTGTTGCACAGTTTGTCGACACAATTTTGACTTTCCTAATGTTTTCCCAGCATAACAATTTATACCTCGGCTAAAACTACTTTTGCACTTTAAGTTAAGTTATTACTGAGTTTTAAAGTGTCTTTTGTAACACAGAGATATTTTAATTGCTGCAATGCAAGCGAGCAAATGGATTCGTACCAATTTAGCGAACCGCATTTGATTCCAGTAACATCTCCATGCCTCCTGGGTGGAAACTTTGCATCTACATGAAGGTAATTTTTAACAGTAACTGTGATGGCAATGCATTTTTACACTTTGAAACTAGTTCATGAGCTCCTGAAATTTGCTGTGCACATAGAGGAAAGTATAATTACAAAAAATATGGAAAAAAAATTAAATGGAGAACTCCAGGACAGGAAGCTGTAATGGGAAGGTGGAAGCAGAGTAAAATATCTAACTCGATGGTCACGTTACCGTCTCGTTTACTGTACTTCTCCGCTTCTGCGAAAGCTCTACCTCATATCTGTACTACCTCTGACGTTGTTTGGAAGACTTTAAGAAAAAAAAAAAAACGGAGGAAGCCCGAAACAAAAGCATGATCCGAGGAGAATCTTGAAATGGAAAACTGAAATGGGGAATGGGGCTGAAATGTTATTTGGATGATAGCCCACATAAGAAAAGGAAGTGTGTTTGGTTTCTCATTGAGAGTCACCAGCAGGGCTCATTGTGATAAGAAAATAAGTCTACTGTTACCTGATCTGGTATAATGTGGACCAATTACCACTCCATTGCACTTCATTACAGGACTGTAATAGGGCCGGGGGTCACTGCTTGAGATGGAGTGGCAGAGGAAAATTGAGTCGTCATTGATAATATGATAAAAACTGACAGTGAGAGGCCTTTCCAACAAATTATTGAAATTTACAGTTGATAGGGAAACACTATAACCTCATTTAGTAAGCAGCTGGCAAGCACTTAGTACAAAGCAGCTCCTCCAGCACAATGAAAGGCTTATGAAGGAAGAGAAATCCAAAACTATTGCAGATACTGTCCACCAGAGTGGACAGTTATTTTCTCTTAAAAAGCCTGAGACTGTGTGGAGTGACCTGACCCGCTTTCTATATGCAACAAAAAATAATGTGCTGACAAAGAAATCCTCTTAAACAAACACATCCAACCCAGCGGAATTTCCATTTTTCTAAACAGGGGAATAGAGAAGTGCAGAGGCTAACAAAATAGAAAAATCTCAGTTTCTGTAAACCTCCGCGCTCCGGGGAAAGATATGGAACCGGTTTGTTTGCCTCAGTTTAAGTCCCTCTATTTGAGGTCCCTTGAATAAATAAATCAAATAAACCACAGTCAGACATACATTTTCAATCCATCAAGGTAATCAGATTGTGTTTACCTGAACAGGAACTATTCTAAAATGTTATTAAAAACTTAAATGGAGTTTAGTTGTGGAATAACCAGGCAAAGGAAATGATGAGCAAACAGCAGGATAAGATTCCAATTACTATTAAACAAGCATTGCATTGACTAGTAAAGAGGGAAATAGCTTTGACATTTTCCTCAGCAGAAACTCTCACCTGAGAAGCTTTTGTCATGGGAGAGAACAGTAAATTCAATTCGTAGGTTTTTATACACAAGCTGGAGTGTTTTTTTCTGATCTTTTTTCACGAAGGCTTATTTTCAATTATTTGATGAGTGGTCAAAAAACAAATTCACATTTTAATGTGAACAGGACATACAGTAAGTGTTTAAAGTTTGGACGGTGCATCTTAAAATACAATAAGGAATATGACATTTTATGCTGGGTAAAACTAAGAAAAAAATTAAGCTATAAATAATAAGCATTTACAAAACATAATTTAGCAATGAAGAATTAAGAAAGAAAAAAGGGGAAATCAATTCAAATATTTGTCTTAAACCTATTGTTAAAAGTTTGGATGAGACTTTTTTACTTGATGGATTAAACTACAAGAACAATTATAAATCTAAAAGACATGTATCTATATTCAATTATGAGTATTGTAATGTAAACACACAGCTTCACATATAATGGTACACATAACATTATTGTGGCAGTAAAAATAATCATTTTTAATGTGCCTATTAATGCTTGTGGGAAACAATGAGAGTGTAATTAACAATGCTAAATATAGAACGATGAGGAAAAAAGTGTACAAATGTAATTAATAAAATAAGGGTATTTTTTTTTTAAAGAAACTCAGTAACAATAGTTGCATGGAAAAAACAAGTGTGAATTCCACTTCCTATGTCAAGTACAATCTGTCCAAATCCAGAAATGAAAACTAATTTAAATAATTAACACACTACAGTAAAAAATTATATGTAACAATAAAGAATAAAGAAAGAGAAAGATTTGAATATTTGTCTAAAAAGTCATTTCTCTTGATGTTTTCATGCTGCAGTTTTACTAAGATGAATTAAAATATTAGACAATATTGAGTGGAAAAATATGTAAATGTAAATAATCTATGCACATAACAAGGTAAAAATAATTTTTCCAGCTCTGTAAAGTGTTTTTGAATCATATTGAACACGTTAGAACCCACAAAGCCCAAGAAGTCATTATCTCTTAACGTCTTTGTGAACAATTTAAAGACCAATAAAGTTTATCTATTGCATCTAAATAGGAACAATATCAGAATGCATGCTTCGTTGATCAAAACTGCTGTGGAGCATTTTATCATTAACTAGTATTTAAAGATCATTTTACTTTCATCTTTAGTTTCTGCACTGCTGGAATCACTTCAACATGATAAGACAGTCAATTTGGATGTCAGCTCTGGCTGTAGTAATCACGCTGCCCACTAGATAACTGTGACTTTATTTATTTAGATTGAGCCCTGTGCGTGTCTAGTTGGAGATAATAGTTTCATTTTTCTAGAGGAAGTTTGCCAGCTCTGCTCATTGTGAAATAAATGTGACAGATTGCTGCTTCATTAGGATTCATCATGCTGACAAAGATGAAGTCATGAGATGAATGAAGAAGGCAAGTGTGATCCCTCCCATCCTAGATCTTTTCATTTTCCTCTTAGTGACTTTAGTGACTTCAACAGTAAAATTTGAAACACACAGTTTCAAACATTTAGACACCAAAAAAACTCACATTTTTATATTGTTATAACATAATATTTTGTTGCATAAAACTTCTTTAGAAGCGATAAAAAGAAATTATACCATATTTCAGTGATTCCTTCCTTATTCCTTTTGTTTATACCACGAGTACTATAAAGTAATTTTACAAATCAATGGAACTTGATCTTTTTCTTACAAAACATTATCCTGCATGCAATTTATCTACTCATATTTTACTTTTAAAGACCAATTATGCATTAAAGAAGCACTTAAATAAGAAAAACTGTGGGTGTAATGTGAGACAGTGTAGTAACAATGTGTATATATCATGGTAAACATGACACTATGGATCATCCAAACCACCATGGCTCATCGCTTCGCATTGATCATCGTTTAACTAGATAAGGTTAATCAAATTACTTCAAGCAAAACCTTGCACAATAACACTACACAATTTTTTTTCTGTGAAAAGGCAAATACTAACTTAGATTGTTTGCCTTAGAAATTAAACAATTTACCTAAAGGTTGGTCATGCTGCTCGTTCTATTGTTGTATGTGACAGGGGGTGATGTCGTATTGTTAGAGGATTAAGGAACATTAGGCATATTTGATGACATTTCTGCTTTTACCGTGCGCAGTGAAGGGTGACAGGAATGATGAGACAGTTGCGGATGTCAGGCAGCAAAGGTCATGAACCATGTGAAAGAATAGAACCAGAGGGCAACAGTAGACATACATTAATTAAATGCAAATGGGATGATGACATGACTGACATCGGGTTTGGTCCATTACAGACTATTGCAGCAACTCAGGTTAAAAAGTCCTGGAATAAACCATCTCACTGTCATGGTCTCACACATTTTTACTGTGACCAGCCCATAAATGGGTCCTTGCGGATCATTTCCTTAGGCTTTTCAAAAAATATCCTCAAACCTAAACCAGGGTTATTGAAGAGGGTTTTCTGGAAACCAGCTGAGATGCTCATAAAGTTCAACATGAAGGAAATGTGAAATATGCCTCAGAGAGTGATGAATAGAAAAAAATAAAGTGCATACTTAGAAAGATATTTTACTCAAGAGCTTGTTATTACCAACCGTGTTAGTGTGGTACAAAGATTTTGCACTTTCATAAGATGACACTAGAGGACAGAGTTTAACTACAAATCCTTTTTTTTTGCGTCTAAAAGCTGTTGTATGCCAGACATGTAGGAGTCATCGTTATCATGAAGGCCAGTGCCTGAAAGATTTCTGCAGAAATAAGTTTGCCTAAAACATCATTACAAATCCAATTAATACTGTCATTAAACTAGATGAAAAGGGTGACAACATTGTAGGGAGAGAAATTCTTTGAAATTACAAAAAGCTTATAGTGAAGCAGGTGGTAATGTAATATCTCAGTGATGGTAAAATGTAGATGCTATCATCGAAGGTGCTGCTGTGGGCTGCAAAGTAACTACTCGGCTGATTTCTTTTTAAAAAAAGACTTGATAATTTGTTTAGCTGCAGAGAATTGAGTTGGAGAGAATAGTGATAAAAATACAATATTCATTCACTTATAATCTCACAGATAAAGTTAAACCTCATATGGTACAGTATATTTATCTGCTGTATGAAGCCTTTGTCTACACTTCATGATGTGAATGAAAACCACGTAAAACAGCGTTCTTAAGGCATACACAGACAACACAGCATCATTCATTCCACAGGGAGATTAACCGAATACTGTAGAGGAAGTTCACTGGAAATCACCAGCTGATGATGGAAATACTGTTTATAAAAGACACATTTTTATTTCCATTGCAGTAAAATTGTATGTAATAAAATATTCTATTTAAAATAGTGGAAAAAAAACATTGCTATGGTTTAAACAGTTTAAAAATAACCACTTTTTAAATGCACACGAATAATTTACAAGTTTAAATTTTAAATGCATTTGATGGTTTAAAAAAAGTGTCAGAATTCAGTTTGTACTGTTTTAATAACCAATAAACCCAATAATTAAAAAAAGTGTTTTTTTTTAAGTTAAATTGAGTTACTTTTTTTTAATTGAAAAAAAAACAAAACAAATAGTTTGAACACAGTTACAGTAGTAGAGTTGTACTTTCTGTGCTGGAAGAATAGCCAAATAAAAAAAATTAAGATAAAATTATAAACTTAATTTAAAGACTTAATTTTTAACAAAAGCTAGAAAAATTTAGAGTGAAAAATTTCAAAATATGAATTCAAATCTTTGTTAAAAAGTTACTTTGCTTGGTTAAAAATGTCTAAAACTGGTTATTTGATCAGAAAACTTCCACTACACAAAACATCCTAGTTCTTTGTGTGTATTTTTTTTACACAACAAAGCACTCGGGAAATGATGGTCATGCATCAAACTAGAACGACATGCTAAATTGCATTATGGCTTTTTTGTTTGATGACATTTTGTCTCGTTGTTTCATAAAAAAGTGTCTGATGCACTGACTGCTGCAGTGCTGGACTAAATAAATCCTCACAGGGAAGTAGCATTAGCATGTAAAGGATTGTTGTTAATCTGTTGTTCAGAAAACATCTTGTGTCTGACACGGCGTCCGTATGTCCTCCTCTACGTTTAAAAGAGTTACTCGGAGAGGATTAGGAGGTAAAATCAATAAACATCAAAGCTCCATGAATGAGCTCAGGTCTCACTAAACTGATAGTTGCACATCTATTCACCTGAAATAGCTATCAAGGGTGAGATTTCCAAAGCTCTTTGTAGCAGTGAGGATAAAATGCCACCATTATGCTGATAAAAAACAACTTAACTTCTCTACAGTTTGAATTTGCATCATGTCAAACCATCAGAATAGGAGTTTCGGCTTCATTTTAAAAGATGAATGTTTCATTTTAAATAATCACATGCATAATTATGAGGCTCTTTGCTGATACAACCATGAAGGAAAAGTCTTAACACAACATTTTTTTTATTATTTCCAAAAACTTTGTTTCGATTTTAAAAGGAAAAATAGATCTCTAACTTTCAGCAAATAGCACAGGACAAGAAGAGGCGAGTCTGCCGACCAGACAGACGAGCGTTCCACTCCCCGGCTTTTAACAAGCATAGTAATACATCAGTCAAAAGCAATAATTTTACTATTAATGAAATTCCAATTTGCCTTCAGTGCATTTCACGTTGACATTTTCCACATTGCAACAGTGCTTTGATAAAGTTTTTAAAATGCAAAAACGCATCTAAGAGGCTAAAGACCAGCCCGGGTGTCAGTGTGCCTGGCAGAGGACTATGGTACTTAATTTTTATCGCCATATGCCCGGGGCACTGGAAGCCTGAATGTTAACATTGGCTCCATTTTCATTATCATCATATGATTATGGATTTTACTGCATTTAGCTGATAATACAACTAGCAGCTCACCTTAAAAGAAGTTGCTGGAAGGTTTCATTTCTGCCCAAATGAAATTTTCATTTGACAAACAAGTATAATTAGGCTGCACTTCTTGTTCAGTGTCAGTCTGTTTTCTGATTGAACTTAGACCAATTTGCTGGCGCTAAATGAGTTTGAATAATTTCCATTCTGAATGTCTCGGGGACATTAGCTTTAGGAGTGCTAAGTGGCAGCATGCTTTTTGAAGTTGCTGATTATTTGATGCCACCCCTGTCTACCTATACGTTTTTGAGCTTACTTCAAAGTTAACAAGGGGGTGGAAAAAGCTCGACGTAGCCTACCTCGGAGTACAATGACAATTTTAAAAGTGTTTTTGGCCAGGTCTGGGAGGCAAAGTGAAAATTACTTTAATAAGTGTGTAATACACTTCGTTAGCTTCAATGCACTTTACTTCTTCACTTTATTTCTTTCATGTGGCAACATTTATTGTCCTGAATGAGCAGATTTGTTTCTGTTGAAACCGTACAACTAATAACTAATACTGTTGTATCGGCTTCATTAAACCTTGTAAGTACAAATTAATTTATTATAAATCATAAAAATTACTACAGTTCAGCTTGCATACCAAACAAGTGCTCTGTAGTTATGACATATACATCATCGTTATTAAAACGGATTATTTCTTAACAAAATGTTTGCAGATTTTTGTGGTGTAAGTACGTAAAAGTCTTGCAACCAGATGAGAGAATGCAGGCCACTGTGGATGGCAGAAAAAAATTGGGTTATTTGTTTATTTCTTCCTAATGGATTTGGCGGATGACCTAAAATGTGAATAACAGCTATTTCAGAAAGGGTAATCCAGTCATCCTCTAAATAAATAAACAGCAATCTGAAGCACAACTGAATGAGAGAAATGAAGAGAGGGCAAAAGACAGAGCGGATTGAAAATAAAGCTCAGTGTGGGATTGATGAGGAGAAATGGGGATTTTGACAATGTGATTAAGTAATGGTTTCAAAATATGGATGTAAGGGTGAAAAAGGGAATAATTTACTGAGCACAAGAGCGCTGCATGTCAGTAAAGGATGGAATTATATTTCATTATCATAAATAAGGAAAAGCAAACTGAAGCTTATGAAGAGTTGTTGGGTGAAGACATAACCTCTTATCATTTAGAAGAGCTCAAATTCTCTTCTTGTCATAGAAAATGTTATTTTAGGTAGTTTCACACAGTGTAAAAATGTCAGTGGATTTTATAGTAAGAAACTGTAAACCACAACAGTAAAAATCTGTAAACAGACTCCCTCACCAAAAAAAAAAAAAAACCTTTAACAACAAAAATGTTTAATCCTTTTTCCCAAACTGTGAATAAATTTATTTAGTTTGAATGTAATATTTACATGTTTTTCTAAAAATAGTAACTTTGTGTAGAGTTTTGTTTCAAAGTTTCTTTAACAGTAAGAGTATCACTACATTGGGGCGACGGTGGCTCAGTGGTTAGAGCATTCCCCCGCGGACTGGAAGCTAACCGGAAGTTTGTGGGTTCGCACTCCACTGAGTTCACGTCTAGGGTCCTTGGATAAGACACCTACTATCCTGTAAAAGAATTGTTTTTACGGTAAAATATCAGCAGCAGAGGTTGAAAAAACGCCACCATAGAAGAACAGTCCGGAAACTTTTTCATCTTTACTGTAAAAGAAATGTATAAACAAGAATGAATTTAATGTCAAACTGTCTGTATTTTTATATAGTGTTTGATATTTGCACATTTGAAGATGCAGGCGAGGTTCTGTAAAAAATTTAGAGTGTCTGTCAACCGGCAAAGGAATGGAAAGTATGGCTTAATGGGTAGGGCAAGCACCTTGTAACCAAAGCGTTTGACCCCACAGCTCATGCTGAGGTGTGCCTGTGCAAGACACCGAACCCCCAAATGCTCCTGATGGTGGTTTGCACCGAGCATGGCAGCTTTCATCATCAGGCATGAATGCATGTGTGAATGTGAGCCACACTGTAAAGCACTTTGAGTGCCAACACAGGTAGAAAAGTCCTGTAAAAGTAAAGTTGATTTACTATTTGCCTGAATATGAAATTAGAAAAACTCGGTTGGTAAGTCTCAGGACTTGGAAGTGGAAAACTCAAGTTCAATTTCTACTGTTGGCATCAAAATGTAACGGTTCTTTGGGTGAGGATCCTATAAGCTATTGTCTGCTTCTGACCATATGAGAAAAAAATGGTATGATATACTTGTATAACCTCAAATGCGACACTAAAATGCTTTTCTTTTTTTACTCACTCTATTCACCAGGGAAATTTGTGTGCTGCACTCTTACACCACAGCAGGCTGCCAAGGACAGCGCCAATGGTGGGTCAGGTGTCTTCTTCAAGGACCCTAGACGAGCACTCAGTGGGATGCAAACTCGCACACTTCCGGTGAATTTTTGGTGAGGAAACTAATTCTGTGCTAATAGTGCAATGAAAATAATTAGAAGGATATGCTGGATTTGGGGAAGAGATCTTGTTGTAAAAACCGTATTTTCTGTTTAACAATGATTATACACAAGAACAAATTTAAAACAAAACAGATTGACTCTGTTTCTATGACGTGACTTTGCTAACCCAAGGACTAGTTACTTAGTTACCAGTTTCATTTAGATCTATAAAATGTACTTGTACGCAAAATAATAACTAAAATATCTAAACTTAATTATCCAATGAAGCCGTATTGCTACAAAAAAGATAAAAGGTGCATATAGTGCAATTTTTATTTCTACAACTCCAGAATAAATGTTCATTTAAACTGAGATTTATTTTGCAGTCAGAGTTGAAAAAAAGCTATACAAGAAACCTTTTTGCACTACAATACCTGGGAACACACTAATTTTAATTGACACAGTGAAATTTTATGCAAACATCTGTCTGGTGTAATTCTATGCTGGTAAGTGTCGACTTTCCATCTGCCATAATGATTATTAAGAACTCCGGTACATCATGGAAAAGGGGCACTGATGCTCTTCTCCACCTGGTGTTGAGATGTTAAGAGTTTTGTGCCAAAATTTGAAAAACACTCACTTTGGGACACTAAGTATGTCTCAGATAGATCCAGCAAAGACCACCGCTCTTTACGACATTAGGTCTCATCATTTGGAGAGAAATTAGTCACACTGACATTTTGATGTGTCACATGTGGCAGCTCTGAGTTTCCATGTGTATTAGACACCATGTTTTCATATATGACTTACATTTATTGAATCTAGTGAGAAAAAGAAAGATAATGGGTAAAATGTGAGGCCTTTTTTTTTTTTTTGGATCAAAACCAGAACAAACAACCCCAAAGAACATGTAATACGTTGCAGAGGTCTGTGGAAACATACACTGTAAAAAAGTTTTTGGTTTTTGACAAAATGCTGGCCGCTGATGTTCCAAAAAATCATCACCGGAAGAAATATCATAAGAACAGTATTTAAATATAACAGGCTGTCTCTTTGGTGACACACACCAACAAAAAACACTAATGTCATTTTTGTTTTTGCTGTCAACAGATTTTTTTTGTTGTGATTTACAATATTTTGTTGCAAAATGTACCATCGCGTGAAAGTGCTCATTATAACCTTTTAAACTACTCAAAATAATAGAATAGCAACAATACTAACCATGTAGTGTTTCTTAAACTGTAATTAAAAACTCATGCGGTGCAGCACAAAAACATTGTACTACTCTCCCTGTCTAACTCTGATGCAAACAAAAAGTTCTAATAACCATTAGGAATGAGAGAAAGATGATTTGTTGTCTCCCTCGGTGATTATTTCTAAAGATTAAATCTCAAAAACAAATGGCAATAAAGCCAAAAATCAGATTTTGGTATCTACAGCTTGCAGAATGAATCCCTATCCATAAGAAAGCCGCTTAGCTTTAGCAGCTAGTGCACATGTGAACTGCTCCAGTGAGAAAAAAAGAAAAAAAACATCTGAATGAAGTCTTAACTGAGCTTTTTATGAGCACCATCACTAAATAGGAGGAAACAATGACAATCATTCACAGCTACAATTACTGAACGTCCTAAGATCCATCGCTTTAAGAAGGCTTTTCATCATTATTAGTAAAGATTTGATTCTCTTGCTGGTGGGAGTTTATTTAGACTCAATAAATATAGAAATTTTCTTTCTTTTCAGATGTGTGGTTTAATCCCAGGTGAGTGACAGGTGCCAGCTACAGGGCTGTTAGGAGGAAGCGTTTGTTGATATAAGCGTGTTTTCCTCTCTTTGAGCGACTGATCTGCAAAGGTACACATAAAGGCCCTCCTTCAGCAATGTACACACAGCACTTCGAAAAGGAGTACATAAAAATGCCTCCCCCCCTCTTCTGTCACATTAAACAGTGTGGAGGTTGGGTGGGTGCAGCAGGAGACACAGGGTTGGAGTGGGGGGGCCTCAAACAAACGGAGAGTGGCAAGTTTGCATTTGCCCATACCAACAAGCTCCTATCTCATTAACAAACCGCTGAAATAAAAGAGTGCTTTTTTGGCTCACAGCTATAAAAAAAATTATCATAGTGATGATGTTCCTCAGCCGTCAACAGAGCTGTGATAACGTTGTTTGATGATGACTTTCCCATGAATGTTAAGCAGCCGCGGCGGCAGAGGAAAGGAGCTTATCAGCGCCTAATGCCCATCTCTAATTCCTGCCCTTCTTGAACTAGCCATTTTCTAACAGCGTTAACTGTCAAATTTACATCCCGTCTTAATGCCACTAAAGAGTACGGGGGATGAAGAGTAAATGACAGCAGTGTAATGAGGAAGGCAAGGCATTCCTTGTACTTTCTCTCACTCTCTCTTTCTCCAAGGAGGATATTTCCACAATATGAGGCCTTTTATCCTCTCTGTACCTTAGTGTCATGATGGAGATGTTACCTGTGAACTTACTGTAAGGTGGTATGAGCCTAATTAGATATAGGCTATTTGTGAAAGCGGACAAACAGATTACTTTTTGTACTCAAACGAGACTACACTAAATAATTGGGAAGTGAAATGGTCTTTTTAAAGGTTAAATTGAAGGCGAAAGGGACACAATTGCTGTTATAGTCTAATCATTTTAATTATAAATGAAGGACAATAGAGTCTATTTATTAAAAAATTATGACAAGCAATTTAATTGTGTTTGCCTTTCAGAAAAACTAAAACCATATTTTTCTCAGCAAATTTTTCCACATCTTGCTTATTTATCAATTAATCAGGAGATAAACTGACTTTCAAGCTGTTTTACCAGATGAACAGTGTTTTAATCATCATTATATTGCTCTATTGTTCGATCAAACCCAACCTCCTTTACATGAACTGACTTCATTTTGCACACAATGAAACAAAACAATAAAGTGTATTAATTTTTATATTGAGTAGATTTGACCACCTTCGTTATCTAGGAAGTGACCACATTTAATTTCTTTTGGGTTTTTTTTAAATTGACATTTTGTGTAATAAGTCAATTAAAAATACGGAAGCGCACAAGGAGACAATCACCTCTGGCAGTCCAACAAAATAATGAGAAAATGACTGTTGTGTCTGTGTGAAATCACATTTTCACTTCAAGATTAACGTGTGCATGTCTGTGCATTCATATTTATAGATCTGTGCAAGAATGCACACACCCCAAAACACATGCAAACTATTTGATTCATAGTACAAATAAATATACTATTTAACTTAGCTTTGTTTAATTGATGAGTAATTTGTTAGTATAAATGAGCAAGTTTTTTATTCAGTTTAAGATGTGAACGCTTTAGGTCTATTGAGAGTTCTGCTCTTTTAATGCGAATGAGAAAAAGTATAAAGTTTTCTGCATTCAATTTAAGATGGCATTTACACCTATTACCCTAGATGTTATCACAGCAATTAACGCATCAAGAATTTTTTCATTGTACCATTATTTCTTAGTTTAAGCTATGAATAGTTATGAGTCACAGAAACTCTAAAATGCCACAGTGTTTAAGCAGATGTGACAGAAAGAATAAGTAATATGTGAGAGTTTAATGAAAAGTGGGTTAAATATTGATGGTGTGCCTAGAAAAAACCAACACCCATGATTTTTTCCTAGTATGACCATGATCAGTGAGAGACTTTGTGTTTAAAATTCAATCTTTCCTTCACACAACAACAAAATTGGATCAAGAAAAACAGAGGAAAAGGTTGCGCTTCTATAATCAGCCATGCAAGTGAACCTATGAATATGTAGTCCATTTCATCGGAGGGGTCGCACTCTGCTAGGGCAGGCCAGCTAAGATAAAATCTCAGCTCATCTGATTGGACCAAATAAATGTTCAAACTGAGCTAATTTCATGCCGTTTTGGTTGCCTCCAGTGAAACTATCCAGAAGCCAAGGGGCTATAATGATTCGGAAAGGAACAGACAACAGATAAATGGTGAAATTAAGTTGAAGGGCCTTCTTACCTTTGAGTAAAAAAATTTCAATTTAAATGTATCATTTTTATCAGGGTAAGGTTCTCCAGCATTGCGGCACATAGATTACACCAATTAGATACCAAACATGGAAAACTAAGTGAGAATGCACAAATGTCTTGTATGCTTCTGTTTGGCATAAATGTGGTTACAACAATATTTAGATCTGATAGACTTTTATACCAGAATGATAGTGTTTATAGAGGGATCATTTCAGATTGAAATTATTAAATTAATTAAACTAATGCTAGTCTTTAAAAAAAACAGTAAGAAAATAAATTTTATTTCTGTTATTGGACAGTTTCTAAATTTACAAGCTGAAATTTTTATAAAGTAAAATATACACGGTTTGCAAATTATGAAAAAAAGTGTAAAAATGTCTTTGATTTATTTATATAAATGAGCAAGTTGTATTAAATTAAAAGAAACAGCTTTTCACTATCAGGGTATTTAGTATTCGTAAGAGGATATACCGGGTCGTATGATGGTCTGGTGGTTAGAACACTTGTCACACAGTAAGAAACTGTGGGTTCAAACCCACACTGCTCTTTCTGTGTGGAGGTTGCATATCTTTCTGTATACATGTGGTTATCTACATGTACTTTGGCTTCCTCCCACTGGCCAGAAACATGCAGGTTAGGTTAATTGGTCTCTCTAAATTCCCCCCAGGAGTGAATGTGATTGGTTTTCTATCTCTGTTTGTACCTGTGACAGACTAAGAGCCTGTTATGTGTGTACCCCGCCTTTCATCTTTAGCAGAGGTGGGGTAGACATTAGTTTTATAACCTTGGAATGGTACAAAAAGTGAATGAATGGTCAAATAGTGAGGAGTTTGTTATAAAAATGTAGATTAGACTGGTTACCAGGGATGCTTAAAAGACCAATAAACTATTTACAAGCAAGTCTTTCATTTTTTTCAAACAATTTAAAACACTAAATGTTAATTTTACACCTTGTGACAGTTTAATGATGTCACTGCCTTTAAAAGTTATGTTTTTATTATGTAGCTTGAAACAAAAGAACACAATCTGCATCAAGTTTGAAAAAATATTTCCAGACTTTGACATTTTTGCTCACTGTGCTATTCTTGTGCACCAGAATAAGAGAGTGTGAGCAGCCTATCCCCTTAGCAGTGCAGCAGGTATAGTAAGCAAAGAGGGATAGAGATGGCGTGCAGAAAGATACCCAACTTCATTCATAAAGGTTACCGGTAATTCTCTATGACTCATTTGATTTTAAAAAAGACTATAGTTTAATATACACACCATTGCTGAATAAAAAAGAGAAATAATAGATAAAGAACAATCACATACTGTTTGAATCATAAGGAATATGAGCTTTTTTATGGGAAGCTTTAGCCCATAAAAAACTCTTGAATAACTACCAAGCAAAAAAAAAAATAGTGGATCACAACAAAATCTATCCAAACACAACTTAAAATACATAACTTTCTTTTTGCAGTCTAATGCATCCACACTTGTCCTCTAAAGGTTAAAGGACAAATCAACACAAGACTTAAGATTAAATTTTCCTGGCTCCAAGATTGCAAGGCACCCTGCGTGCAAATCAGAAGGCATGCCTCCAACATGTCCCCTTGGTCTACAGAGTGCAGCATTTAAGCTCTGTCTGTGGGCTCAATAGATTTGACACAAGAGTGCTGATGAATCTCATCAGTTTAATGTGTTTATGCTCGCTAAGCCCTGAAAGCTTATTGCTGTTCAATGGAGTGCTACAAAGTTACCTAATTTCCCCGTGGCTGTCTCTTTGGGTCTGCTGGCAACGCAGACCCCCAACAACACGATGTGCTCTGCAACCTGTGGAAGACAGAGGCCACGGCATGTCTCAGTGATTTGTGTTATCACGAAGAGAATGGGCTTTGACAGAAATACAGTGTGCACAGATATTACTATGTATTCCTTTCCACCTTAAATTCAACCCATGACTGTCTCTCTACCTCCACATTGATCCCTTTTCCCCGTAAGTGCTTTAGTCTTATCTCCGCTGCCCCCACCTCGTCTGTCTCATATTCTAACCAAGAGGCTGGCTGCCTATATGACAGCTAACACCCAGTATTAATTAAAATGTCATGCCTCCAAATCAATATAGTAAAACAGTTCAAACACAACTCATTGCCACTGCTGTGATAAGTGCTTTTGGGTGACAGGTAAGTCCAGAGGAAGCAATGTGAGAGAATGGTGTGACGGATTTATCCAGGGAGAGCATGTAACATTAACATTTATAACCCCCCTCTCTATGTGTTACTTCATTGCTTACAATTGAAAATTATCCACACTGTCATGAAGTGTGCTGCACTAAACTGACAGATCCATAAGTCAGCAGCAACAGGCCAGGAGGTTTGATGCAAGAACTCTTTAGTGCGTCTGACTGCGATGGTTAAAACTGACTAATGCACTCTCATTTGGAAAGTAGTCTGTCAAGGGAGGGAGGATTTATCAGCGAGACGGAAATAGCAGCAATGCATCTGATTATATTCATTTTAAAAGCTCTATTTGGACATGAAATCATGCAGGTTATTACAAAAATTTTTTCAGTAGAGTAGTGTGACTCAAAGTTTAGGCTTGAACTGCTAAATTTTTATAAGAAACACAGGAACTACTGTCTTCTTTGTTGCGATATTTAAACTACCAGGAGTGACATATAGGGTTGTTTAAAACTTTGAGTAATACGTGTCCACACATGCTCATTTGAGAGACAATGTTAAAAGCAATGCTCAGGATATGGATAGAATGTGACAAATTCTGTTGGAGTAAATATGGTTTAATAAATGAATTAGCTTCATAAATAATGGCTGTAATGACATTTTAGGGGACAATAAGCCTCAGCGTTGTCAGGAAATAGTTGATGTATGAGTTTCATGCCTCAGCGGTTCCTCAAAATGAATAGGCTTGGGAAGATAGCAGGGGTCTGCAACCAGCCTATTTCCTCGAATTATCTACTTGTTGTCAATTTGCACAGTGGAATTACACATGCAAATTGAACTGCCTGCACAAACACCACTTGGAGATGATAAAAACAAATTAACAAAGGCTATAGAAGGAGGATTTATTTCACTGGCTAACCCAGGTCAAGCAATACATGTATTTTACGATTGTGTGTACCCAATTTTGGTGTAATTATATCAGCAAATTATTCTTTGTAATCTTATTATTTTCCCCCCCTCAACCTTCTCCTTACACACATAATTAACTTCCCTCATATCCTCACAAAACCCAGCTCGGCTTTGCGACAGTTTAATCTGATTTGCAGTTCATTTTTTTTGTCACCTCTCTGGAGCGGAAACTCAAAAAAAGGTGAAAGGTCAACAGTTTAGTGACAATATTTGGTGTAACTGCTTGGAAACGAAGCGGACAAATCTACATAGTGGAAGCCGCAATGTTAGAATGTATATAATCACCTCTTAACATCATCCCTTATACTAGGGAGGAAATTAAGAGTCCCCAGACCTCCACGTTTGCTATTAGATATCTCATTTACTTTGTACACACAGTGCTAATCTCCACTAATGAATTCTGCCACACCAAGCCAGATCGAGATGACTTAAAATTATTACCACTTCCACAGATATGCCTTTCCTCATTTGAGGCTCAATTTGGCTGGCTCGCAAAAACAGTCTGTCACAGTAAGATACTAATAATTAGGGTTTTAAGATGATTAGTTTATCTCTGTGCTCTTCCAGTCCTGCCTCTTATCCACCATGGCCAAAACTTAATAAGAGGCTCTAAGTTTTAAACAGCCAACTCCAAATTACCAAGAAATGACAGAAATAATGAACTGGAGCATTTGCCAAAGAAAGAGAGAGAGAGAAAGACACAGGGAGAAGAGAAAAGACAGAGACGTCGCTGGTGAGAAAGCTGAGACATTAATTCAAGTGTGAAATAGAACACAAAGCCTGGTAATCAATAAGAAAATGATTCAGACCTTCAGGACCAAAATTGTTTAGCATTATAGGGACTTTGTGACTCTCATTTACGTTTAGGCGCTGATGTGCTTATAAACTTGTCACACATGTAATTGAAGTCACAATAATGCTGAGTGAGTGAAAGCAGTTAATAGTTGCATATTTCACAGCAGGAGTTATATTACATGTTCAAGATGACGTGCAATATAACATAAGCTTGATAAGCCAACTTTATTAGAAGCTGCATTTTGACCTCGATCGCACAAAACACAGAATTAATTTCTGATATTAGGCTACAGGAAGGTCAAAGAAAGAATATGGTCCTTGGATTACCTTCATTTGATACAACCGTGAGTAGACAGGATTAAGAGTAGAATTTGATTTACTGGATGACTATTACATGTTTATGTAGCAAACATTTGCTTCAACTTTATTAACTAAAACAACAAACTTTGCTCTGTCTTATTGTATAAAAATATTTTAATAAACTTTAAGGGCTTTTACTATAAATTTTTTATATTTTCATTTTGTTTTCTGAACCGCTTAGCCCTAATGGAGTCACGGCGGGGTTGGGGGGAGCCTATACCAGCTAATTTCAGGAGAGAGACAGGCTACACCCCGAACAGGTCCCCAGTCTGGTTTGGGGCCAAACACACAAACAGCTATCCACAGACACTCATTCCTAGGGGCAATTTTATCACGACCAGTTTATCTAACTTACATGTTTTTTGAAGGTGAGATGAAACCGAAATACCAGGAGAAAAAAACATGTATACATGGAGAGAACACGTAAACTCCACACAGAAAGGCCAGTGTTTCAAGCTTCGCCACATTCAGGGACACAAACCCCTGACCTTCTTGCTGTGAGGCCACCGTGCTAACCACTGCACTCCCATGCAACCTTATTACAAATGTTCAGTTTCGTTGTCTTCTGCTTATCCGGGCTGGGTCGGGGGGCAACAACCTCAGAGGGAAAACCCAGGTTTCTCTCACCATCCTTCAGATAACCCAGGAGGATCCCGAGATGTTCCCGGTCCAGCTTTGAGACATAGTCTCTTCAGCAGGTCTAGAGTCTGCGTCTCCTCCTGGTAGAGGAGCGAGGCACCTCACCAGCGAGGCACTTAGGAGGAATCCTAACCAGATACCCTAACCACCCCGTGTGGCTTCTCTCAACCTGGAGGATCAATGCTCTTCTCTGATCTCCACCCACGTGGCAGAGCTCCTCACTCGATCTCTGAGTGAGAGCTCAGCCACCCTACAGAGGAAGCTCGTTTCGTCCGCTAGTAATAAAAAATAAATTACAAATGTAATGCATTTGTATTTTGTAATGTAATGTAAATCTTCTGGCTCATTTAAAAGGTAGTATATTTTGATCGAAGTCCAGGATTATTTTTTAAATCTTACATATAATATAGCTGCATTGACATTGTAGCCTGTCAAAGAAGCTTTTAGTGTAAACTTTACTTTTATAGGATCCACTCTTATGCTACATTCATACAAAATACATGCTATAATTTATGTATATTATGGGCACTGCAAAAAAGATGCAACCAAAAGAGTGCTTAATGGGAATGACTGTGAAAGAGCAATTTAAGGCTAGATGCCTGTGCCAGTGCTAAAGGCTATACAAGATTTGCATGCTAATCATTCTAATAATAATAATGTAATGCCCTGAGCATTTTCAGCAAATTGCGAACTACTGGCCATAGAGGGAAGCTTATCTCCCCCAGAACATGACACAAAATATAGGTTAACATTTGAATGATTCCCGGTAATTCAGGGACCTGTTAGAAGCTGGCTCACCTCAATTAGAAACGCTCCACCATAGTTTTCTCTCCACTTTTCTTAAGTTAACATCAAGCTTTTTCATTTCATTAAAATTTAGACTGCTCAATTCTAGCCAATCAGAACCATTCTACCGCTTGCGTCATAATGTTTACCCGGAAGTAAGAACTCAAACTGACATGTTTGAAAAAGAGCAGTATTTTTAAGTCTTTTTTTTTTTTTTTTTTTAAATCTTCTTTATTAATAAATGCAAACATAATCCGTACGCTGTCTCGATATGTACAGCGGGCTTCTGCCAGTAGGTGTAAGTGAAGACGAGCTTAGTCCCGACGATGAAGAGGGAGAAGAGCAGAAAGATGATGAGCAGGAAGACAATAAAGAAAAATGTTGCTCCAATATTTTAAACAGTGAAGCTGCAAACTCTGATTTTGTGGTTGAGAGACAATCTTCTAACACTACTGTTGATTCCCAAACGACCAGTTTACCTGGTGTTTCTCAGGAGATGCTGCAGGTATGTTTTTGTATTCAGAAAATAGAAATGAAAAAAACACCCTGTCAGACCAAAAATTTGACTTAACTATGTAAATATGCTTTTTAAACATGTGAATAAATCTTCACATCTCGTTAGCATGTGTAGCATTGTGTTGATTTCTTCATTCCCTCTAGATTTCTATTTTTATTAACTGACTATTTTCAGAAATTTGAAGAACTACGAAAGAAAAAAGCTGAAGTTATGAAAATGAAGTACCCTGAAAAAAGAAGAAGAAGAAGACGACACAAGAAAGGTTTTTAAATTCGAAACTCTAACAGAAGCTTTACTATTATTTCCGCTTCTTATTAGCTGATATAATATTATAATTATTTGATCAAATGTGAATGATACATTCCTTATTTTACAGGATCAAAAGATGAGAAACCAGCAGAAACAAGGTACCAATTGATTGTAGCAACTGTCTAACATTTTGAAACATCTTTTTCTTTGACGTAAATGAAAAATGTATCAAATTAATTTGGCTTTTAAGGGAAAAAGTGTTGCTAATAGCAGTAGTGAAACAAATAGGGTGGCAAAGACTATGTAACAACTATTGTGGCACAATTCATACATAAGGCAATTCAACATGCTTTACAAGACAGAAAAAAATCCATTAAAATCACAAAACAGAATAAAATAAAAAATAGAAAAAAGGATCTTCAGTTAAATGCATGATCAAACAGAACTGTTTCAAAGCTACAGTAGCTTTAAACATTGTGAAATTAAGGAGGCGATAGCTCAGTGGTAGAACGTTCGCCCTTGGACCGGAATTTCTCCGGAAGTTCGCAGGATCGAATCCCACTGAGCTCACGTCCAGGTGTCCTTGGGGAAGAAACCTAACCCACCGTTTCTCCCATCGAGGCAGCCTGCTGCGGCGTAATGCAGCACACAAATTTTCCCATTGAGTGATGAATAATATTTAATATAATTTCATTAGAGGCCTGTCTCACAGCCTCAGGAAGTTTGTTCTCCATGATTAATCCTGACTTCAGACACCAGTAGGAGGTCGGTCCAAGAGATCTTCAGAGTTCCAGATCATTCATAAGACACTAACATTTCACACTTAAACAGAAGCAGAGCAGCTCTTAACTCTATTCTTTGAGCCTCAGGAAGGAAGTGCAGTCTTGAGGACAGGACTAATGTCATCATATCATCCGGCTCTTGTTAGGACATGAGCAACAGCAACCCAAAGGATTTGCCAGTTGTTACAAACTATTCCAACTCCATTTAGGATTCCTAAAGCAATTGACTTTTTTAGATGGTGGATTGTGTAAGATTTGGTCATTTTATTTTGAATGACAAATCTAGTTTCCATCTAATACTGATGTTATTTTCAACATGAGTTTGGAGTCACAGTAAAACACCAATAACATAATAAAAAGCATGTAACTTCTCACTTCTTAGAGACATAAATACAGTAAAACAAAGGAGAAGAACTACAAAGTGTTTGCCTGACTGCAGTGCTTTTTCACACCTTGTGAATATTACACATGTTTTGTTGTTGTCAGAAAGCATCAAGAGAAACGAGAGAAGCACTGGAATGAGCTTAAGCAGTATTTTGGTGAACATGATCGATTTCACCCGCCTGTATGCTCCAAATCTTCTACAAAGGTAACAAAGACTTCCATCCAACTTATCTGAGGTTGGATTCTGCGTCTGTCGTAGCTGTTAGTAACACATCTACATTCTTTGTGTCTCAGCTTCACTGTATCATCTCATTGTTTTACGCGATATGACATCCGGATTATGAGAACCTTTGTAGTACGTCAACCTGACAGCGAGAAGAATATTAGGGATTATGCTCAGCTATGAGTAGTGATAAGATTAGGATGAATTTCCTTTCTGGGTTGGTTAAGATTAAGCTGAAATGTAGGTTTCCCCTTAGAAAATACATTATAGAAATTGAGATGTTGCTCTACAAAAGATCAGTGTTAGACTTGCTCTCCTTCTGAGACGGAGGCTAAAACATTCATAGAGTAGATAGATATATGCAACTACTTTGGTGAGATTTGTAATTAAAAAACTCAAAGCTGAACTTTCTTTTATTAGAAAACACTTTTGGACTCACGAAGAAACTAACATTTTTGCAATGGCTTGCAAATTGTTCAAAAGTAAAACATTTGCGAGCATGAAGAACATTACAACTGATCCCGTGAATGGGAGCTACTCATTTCAATTTGCAATCCCTTTAATGGATATTTTGTAGTATTTTGTAGTTAATTTATCTCAAAGCAGCATAAAATTGAGTTTTTGCTGATTTTGCGTCGTTGTGAATAGAGGAACTATGAGGGAATAAAAGAAATGATTAAGCAGAATGAAACAGAACTTGTCAAATCAACATAATGACGGACTCATTCATTCCTCAAATGCAGATCCTTATAATTATTTTAATTTTAATACTTCAGCTCTTTCAGAGAAAACTATAAATATATCAAAGCTACCATTAGCCCAATGTCATAATTCCACTGGCATCTGCTTTTCATTTCATGGCTAAAACCAATTTCTGGTCAAATGAAGCAATAATTTGTCAGCTTAAGTTTTGTTTTTGGCTTACAGGGGGAATCATTTTCTAATTTGTCTAATTTAAAGCTTGTGGTGTTGTTTCTGTTGCTTGTACAGAGTCTTATAAATGCATTAAAGGGGACAAATGAATAATTACAGCCTCTTTTTGGTGTATTTTTTTATCCTGATGAAAATTTTGGGGGGTTGGAGAAATGTGTTTCTCGGTTCTCTCCGATGGGCTCATCACTGCAGAACTAGCTTGCCATCAGTTACCGGGGGGGCTTCTTCACAGCCTCCTCCTCTCCGCTTGGATCCCGGAATGGAAATGTGTAATTAAAGTAGCACATTTATGTTTGGTAATCTCCTGTAGCATTTCTAAGATTTTCTCACTAATATCCAATCAAAAAGGTTTTCATTTGTGAAGCGAGATCTACATATTTGTGGTAATGGCAATCACATAAAAAAAAGCCCTTGGGACTTTTGAAGTTACTCTTTGATTTTTCTCTCTCGCTCTTCTTCCTCTCTCTCTTAGTCTCTCTCTCTTGCTACTCTCTATTTCAAATAAAAATAATAATAATTTTTTTTCCCTTTTTTCTCCCCCTCCTCCTCTTCAGTCCGGCCTAGAAGAGAGCATGGAGAGGGCCATTGCTGAAGGGGACATTGCAAAGGCGGAGGAGATGAGCGACAGACTCGCCACTCGAGAGGTACGTAGAGCTGATAAGAGATCTTTGGGGTGCTCCTGCTGTGACAAATCAGGCTAATGGATCCGTGGCCATTTCTGCAGCAAAGACATTGAGGAACAAAAACACATGCAGACATCCACCATTCAGTCCCGCAGCTCTTTTCCATTCAGTTAATGGAAAGTCCTCCCCTTAGTTTTGAAGTGCTGCAGTGTCTAAAGGACTTTTGGCTCTGCTTTTTAATGAAGGGTACATTGCTTTCAAGCCAACTGTTAAATCACTCTGCAGGTAAGAGTTTTATACCTTTGAAGTGTACATGTCCCTAAATGCACCGCCTGAAGTTTTGTAACTAACCGCCTTGGCAGGCATCAAGGATCAAGTGGTTTGAAACTAATTTACCATAAAATGTAGCCCACACATATATAACCGGTTTAAAGACACACGACTGCAGTTTGTCTTTTTTTTTTTTCCCCCACCGAGGGAATAGTTACACTTTGAAAATCAAAGTTAAACTTCTTTGTTTTATGATGTATTTTGCTCACAGCATATTAGCGTTTACACATTTTAATGGTGCAAACTCAGGCTTTACTGCGGGCTGTGATTTCAGTAGAGTTGCAAATTGGGAGGGCCGATCCGTTCAGAAAATGTTGTCATTGTGTCTTTTCCTTTAATATTAGCGCCAATATTTTTTAACATACAACACACACACGTACATATATGCAATATGATCGGAATTATCCACCCACAAAAGCACAATACTAAAATAAACTCCTCTCCCTTATTTTGTATCATTCTTCCACCTGATGTAAAAGGAAACAAGACTATGTATCAATAAGTAAACTAGGTATAGTTTTACTTGAATTGTCAGGTTAGGTATTCCTTAAGGACATCCAGTACATTGTCCAGGTTGGACGATCTTAAACATTACAATTTAAAATCTCGTGCTTACCTTTATACTGTTTTGGTTAAATTTTTTTCTGAATGGAATTGGAGAAATCTGAAAAATACTAGAAAAGCTTCTCAAGAAGTTTTGCAGAAAATATTAAACAAAAACCTTACTTTGCATGACTGTCTGTTTTTATGCTTTTAAGGCTGGTGGCACCTTGTATTAGAAGAACAATGTAGCATGTACACCGATGTTTTATAAAAGAAAATAACTGATTTGGAGTTGGTGTCCAGATAGTTTTGTGATTTGTGTTATGATGGAGAATAATTTGGATCAGTTAATAGTAAAGACAATGATCTTTTTGTGGCACTTTCTACTTAATTTGCACTTGATAATACGGTGATACATCGGACAGTATCAAAAAACTTTTTGACATAACAACAGAATATCAGGACAACCTAGAGACAGAATTGACTTTTTATTCCTTTTTTTTGTACTGTTAGAAAAACCTTTCTTTAAAATCTTGAATTGCCTTCAGGACTTCCAAAAACACTATTTAAGTCTATTCTAAAAAAAAAAAAAAAAAAAAAAAACTTCACTAAACTGGCATTACAAACACAATATGTGATATTAGTCTGAATCTCTGAAGTTTTGTTCATATTTACATCTTAACTCCAGATTGATCCAATATGGAGGGGTTAATAGAAGCTCTTGTGAGTGGCACCTGGGCTGTACTTTCAGAAAGCCTCTTACTGCACTGGTGGATTGGTTTTAGCCTGAGCTGAGGTTCTCGCCTCGCCGGCACCTGGCTTGTGTCTTGCCAAAACCTTGATGGGATGTGACAGCAGTTTGGCAGCTGTGATTCATTGTTGAGCAGCGGTAACTTCATGCTTACTTTTGTGCATAAAGAAAGGGAGGTCTCACGTTCAACAAAACATGTTTGTAATAGTGATTATCTCACACGTCGCAGCAAGATGACAAAATATTTACAGGATCAATAATTTCCAATTTGGCCAGAATCAATTTCAGGGTTGTAATAGAGTGGCTCATTTAGTTTAAAATGGCTCAGATGTTTAATTTGTTTATGGTCGTAACAGCAAGACATGATCATGGCAGGCTTTTCACTGAAAGAATAGGAGCAGGTTTCATTTTTAGAAAACATGCAAAAGCAATTTGACAGCTATGAAGAAGTAAAGAGGTCTGTTTGTCCCTGCAGGCATTGTTCTGGAAAGAAAACCCGACAATGTTTCAATGTATTTACATCCTCAATCTAACGTTTTCCACTTATCTCCTCAAAGCAAAGAGAAATAAAAAGGAGTCTTAAAGCTCTTTGTTAGAATACCCTTTTATAAGAGAAAAATGATTTGCTCTGTTCTTTTCTGCTCTTGCAAATCAATTAATGATTTCCATTTACCCTACTTTTATTTTTTCTTGTTTCATTTTTCTAAATCTCAGTGGTAAAATAGTTTGATTTGAAGCTTGTTTTGAAGCCTTTGCTCTTTTATCCTGCAAACTACTTAGGGTTTTCGCTTTGAGAGTGCAGTTTAAACATTTTTTTGTTGCTCTTTCTGTTACTCATTTTCCAATTACTTTCTTTTAGATTATTTTCTGACATCATCTTCAGTTTTAATGCCTCCTAAGATGCTCCACAAAAATGCTGTTATTTTTAACCTGATAAAATATTAGAGTTATCTCCATTGGTTTGAGAAAATACTTTTAATTACTTTCTGTATGATAAAGGTATTTTCTCTTAATCCACAACAGGTTTAGATTTACTTTAAAAAACTTTAGATGAAACACATTTAAAAGAAGTTGCATTCTTTTGAACAATTTGCAATTGATGGGGAATCTGCATATTGTACTATTAGGAACATTTTGTTTTAATTTATTTACAAATGGACAAATTAGTTTAGTAATTAGTACAACATAAAGAAACAAAAAAAGTGTTCAATCTATTAGACAAGCTGAAAACATGTTCCGCTTTTAGATTTAGGCCAAATTTCTTGTTGCTACTTTAAATGTACATCTGCAATAGGCCTATTACTTAAACTTCAATGCCTTGCAAAGGTTTGTTATTTCTTTTAAAATAGGTGAATGAATAGATAAATGATTAAAAAGGGATGGTGGTCTTATGCTAAATAAACTTTATGATGGTTTCTACATGAAGTAGAAACATGCATAAGTTATTTCATTCATGCATGTTCGCAAGTTCTTACTTTCAGTATTCGGATACTATTTGAACGCTAGATTATTCCTAATCATGGATTTTGTTTTCTGTCACGCTCACATTCTAACATAAGCAGGAAGTCTTTTTTTTTTTAGAGCAGGTGCTCTGCTCAAGCTTGGTCCACCCCCATCAAGGGTTGTCATTTGTATGTAAAATACACGTTTTGGTGCATTTTAAATACAAAATGCACCAATCTGCGAAAAAAAACTACATTTTTTTGCAAGTTATTTAAATTTTTAGCTCACTTTTAGCTCACTTTTATTCTTTTACATATTTGTAAAAGAATATGCGCTAGCTGTGTTTACATTATCTGTTTTAGATTGTATTTGTGGCTTCAAAGAAGATTTACATTGCGCCATCAGCATACTAAGTGAAACCTGATACATGTATTTACAAGCTTTTTTGTCGATTATCGCATTTATGAGCTAACAAAGTTACCATGGTTACCTCATTTCATATGAAATGAGGTAAGAATTGTTACCCCACAAAAGCACATCACCTCCCTCTTTAATAAGCTTCAAACTTCTTTTAATCTCTTATATAAAGCAATGAAAATATTCATGAGGTGGCTAAAAATCTTAAAGATGAGACAAGAACTATCTAATGTTTAAACTGTAAGGATTGTCCAGGAAGAAATGATTTCTGAATGATAGTAATCCCCGAAATATAGAGAAATCAATTTGTAGAAAACAGCAAACGACCTGGGACTTTTTTTCTAGAGTGAAACGTAAGGTAATGCCGATGCAGAAAATATAAAGTAAGCTTAAAGGGTTTGGACTAAATGGCAGAAGTCAAATAAAAAAATACTAATCATTTAGTACAGCATCAAGCTTAGACCCTGCAGTGATGAAAACCATACCAGGTAGTCTGATAAATCAAGATTGGCCCTATCCACAGTTATGAGGGCATCAGTTATCAGATGAATTGATGCACTCATCATGCCTACTGCCTGCTGTTCACACCTTTGGGGGGAGAATTATGGTCTGGGGTTGCTGCCATTGGTCAGGTATAAGTTCATTAACAATATAATCCTGAATGAATTAGACACCTAAAACTTAATATGCAGGTTATTCCACAAAGTGAAAGCATTTACTGAAATATTTTTGGCCACATGGCATGGACATATTGTCAACAGACAACATCTATCCGATTGTTTAAGAGTAGATCAGGAATTAAGGGACTTATTTTTCACCCATAAGTTGATCACCTCATTAGCTAATCTCTGAGATCGCTCAATGAGTTTCAGAGAAAGCTTTTGTCCAGTAGTTTAACATCCTTCATCATCAGCATACGATCTGGATGGAAACTACAGTAATGTAGTTGTGACATTTCAGAAGCTTACAGAAACAAAGCCATGAACAAAAGTTGCTGCAATCAAAGCTAAAAGCAGCCAATCATATCTCAAAATGTGACTTTTTATTGTAGTAAGGACTACTTTCATTGGCCAGTCGGCGTATCAAACTGGCAGCTTTATTCATGAGAAGTGTCTGGACCTTCACGGTTGGACCTTTCCGTCGACTGATTTATCCACGATTAACCTGATTAATCAGGGTATTTAAAAATGGGCACCTCCTAATAGACTGTACAACAATTAACCACATGAATATGTAATAACTGAAGTTATTTCTGTGGCTTTTGAACATGCGGATGGTTATATTATCCCTCATTATGTCGGAGCTCATATTTCAATAGAAGCAGCAGCTGAAAGGAAAAGCCCCACTGTCCTTGAAATTTACCCTTTGGAAAGCCTCGTTTAAACGCTGTGAAACAAAGGTGGTGCGGCATTTTGTCAGAGGAGACATGGTGGCTTAGTTGAAACAAAGAGCTGAACTAAGAAGGTTTCATGATATTTAGGTTATTTAACACCTTTTTTTCTTTTTTTTCTTCTCGCCACCTTCCCGTTGCCGTGCCCCTGTGTTTGTAATGGAAAAATTAATGAGCAGAGCTTTTGTGAAAAGTGTTTTTTATCAGATTGTGACTTTCCCCGCCCCACGTCGAAGCAGGAGTCTGACTCCAACCCCTCCCCCAGGCCACCTTGCAGAGAGTTTAGGGAAACTCTCATCTTTGTTTCATTCTTTTTCTTTCTTTCAGCTTAAGCAATTTATCACTGAATGAACTTTTATTATATCTCCGGATGACTCACATTAAATGTTCGCCCATTAATTTTGAAATGGGTACTAAGCTTTTATCAAATGCCTGGGAATCTCATTTGGATTATTGTATTCCATTAATTACTCGATAGACAAAGCATACTTTTCAATGTAGATTTGTGTGCTGTTTAATTAATTAGCATGTTTTCTCTTTTAATTAAAGCCATTTTTTAAAATTAAAGCCCACAGCAAAACACATATATAATTTGTTTGTAATTAGGCCTTAATTGGTGGTAGTGGAAGCTTAGCACCCTCAGTTTCCTTTTTCATGATTGCCATTTTATTGCCAGTCACTCATTAATTAAACTGTTTTTTCTAATTAGGTTATAAAACTGTTGATGGCATATTATTGTAAGTGTGAGTTCAAAGCTTGCTAATAAGCCTACCCTGCTCAGAAGAGGCAAGATAATGGAGTGTGCACAAAGCAGGCGAACTTTCAGAGATTTCTTTTTTAATTCAGTGTGTGTGTGTGTGTGTGTCTGCTCCCTGAAGATGACACGACATGTGTATCTAGCATCAGATTACCACAAAGGAAAGCTGAGCCATGGCTGTTCTTCCCTGGAGTGGCTTTCTTTTCTACTCACTATGTGATTCTGTTTGTCAAAGTGGAGGCCAGATCACTAAAAGCTCTTATGGGGTCCCCACGCTCTCCACACACACATCTAGACAACTGATAAACTTTTAGGAGATGCCTGTTGCACAGCTTGCCGTTAACTTGGAGTTTTTATTCTTAATTTTTAGCTGAAAGTCTGATTTGCTGGATTAGTTTTGAATATAATTTTAGAGTTTCTTTTTTTTTTTAAATATACTTTATTAATCCCTGACCTAGAAGTTCGTGTGCTGCACTACACCGCAGCAGGCTGCCATCTGTGATGGTGCCAATGGTGGGAGAAACGGGGGGTTTGGTGTCTTCTCCAAGGACCCTAGACATGAACTCAGTGGGATGCGAACTTGCAACTTTCCGGTTAACTTCCAGGCCGCGGGCGAACGCTCTAATCACTGAGCCACCGTCATTGTTGTTCCATTTTCTTCCGCTTATCCGGTGCCGCATCGCGGGTGCAACGGCCTCCGATGGGAAGTCTGTGCCTCCCTCTCCCCGGCTGCATCTTACATCTCACCTGTGAGGATAGTAAGGCATTCTCTGTCCAGCTGTGAGACATAGTCTCTCAGGGTGTCCGGGATCTGCCTCTTGGTCTCCTCCCGGTTAGACATACCCGAAACACCTCTCCAGCGGGAAGCAATCAGGAGGCCAGATGCCTGAGCTACCCCATCTGGCTTCTCTCGACCTAGAGGAGCAACGGCTCTACTCCGAGCTCCTTTCGGATGCCAGAGCTCCTTACCCTGTCTATGATTGAGAGTGCAGCCACTCTGTAGAGGAAGCTCATTTCGGCCATTTCTATCTGCGATCTTGTTCTTTTGATGAGTGTTTGAACATCAGGTGAGGGTACGAACGTAGATCAACTGGTAAATCAAGAGCTTTACTTTTTGGTTTAGCTCTTAGTATTTTTTATATGCCAGATTGTTTCATACCAATTATATCAATGAAATGGTATTTCTCTTTGACAAAGTGACTTATTGATGTGCGACTCAAAAATATCTGAAAGAAAAGGATGTTAATTCATGCCAGTCGGTCTTTAATGAACTTGAATTGTTTATGTATTTAAGCTTAAGCTATATCAGTTGTAAAAACATCTTTTAAAAAAAAAATTAATTGCACAGGGTTGTGTGAAAATAATCATTTATTTAATTTGATGTGTTTATTGTTCATTCATATCATTTCAATTATGTTAAGCATTCGTTATAACATTTTACTTGATATTTTCTTTGAAAACAGAATCGGTCTCTATTTTAATCTCTGTGTCATACTTTAAGAAAGTTAGTGTCAGATATGTTAAATTTATTTATTGTCAATATTAGTTCTTTATAGTATTTAGAATATTGGAGACATTAGTCTAGTTGGCATTGTCTGGGAGAAAACAATTCAATAAAAACCCTGATCTATTACTTTATGTTAAAGGTTTCAAATAGACTAACTGAGCAAACTTTGTGCTTGTTCTTTGGTTGATACGATCCGGGTGGTATTGATTGACCCCTTGGTTCTTTGACCCTCCTGGTGATCCCGCATCATTGAGGCTTTCCCGCTGGAGACGCGTTTTTCTCTCCCTTCTGCCTCACTCCAAAGAAATTATGCTGAAATAACACACAAGCTGCCTAATCTGATATTCATTCCTTTCTTATATAGCCCTGCTTTCCAAAGTTGACTAAGGCCACATTATTTAGGCATTAAGGTAGTGTGATAAAGGAATTAGGCTGGTCATTAATCGTTTACACGTCAAATGCAGCAGAGCAGCTCGGGGAGGTGATTTAGCGAGGCAAAGCCATATAGCCCTTGTTAATCCACCTCTCACATGTTTTAATTGGAAGAAGCTTCCTGGATAGGAAATTTATGAATGGGTTTAAGGCCATTTCTTCCTTAAAGCCATCATTTATTTCATATTGTTAATAGGAGCTTTACCACTTTATCCACATAGAGACGCATTTTTCTCCTGTTTCATTCAGCCATTGTCTTTTCCACGTTAATTGCTGCCCTCCTTTTGTGATTCCCAATGCTACTCATTTATCAGCCGCCCCGGTAATGATGCAAAAAGACACACGCACGGATAGAAAAAGTGTGAAAATGTTTTATAAATGGACTTATCCCGTCTTAGGCCTAGTTTGCACAGCGGCTCTGAATTATTTTTTTCTTTTTCTAGTCGTGGCTTCATGTTTGGGTCTCCACTTGAATCTCCTTGACGACCCAAACATGAATGAACAGAAAACGGTACTATTGACTTAACCCCCTCCCCGTGGCTCTAAGCCGATGCTGCTGCAGTGCCAGCAATGTGCAGGATAATTTTTTTTTTTTTTGCTTTTGAATCTTCCAAAGGTCAGAGAATTAATCCTCTGAATAAACCTTGTTTTTAGCTGCACAGGGGCCACACAAGAGAGAGGAATACTACTCAAAAATACACCCCTGATGGACACTTAATTGTACATTAATTTGTAGTGGAGTGGGAAGAAATGCTTTTTAGGTGCCACATAAACAAAGAAAGCACAGGGTTTTCTGTCTCTTCTCTTTATTCCTGCTTTGTACTCCCATTCTTATTTCCCACCAGCCTCTGATGTGAAAGGATTTGGCACTAAGATGCATGCAAAAGAGGAGAGAGAAAGAACGGGGAGGGGGGAGTGAGGAAATCCTGAAAAGTGGATCAAAAAAGTAAATGAAAAATAATGTCATATTACTGAAAATATGAGAGGCTAATTTGTGCCGACTTTTTGCTAATTTTGTTCTCGCTACAGAAAGAGAAGCCGTCACCTGCTCGGCGCCACAGCGCTGACAGTGCCAGTGATCCATGAAATAAGCTGCCGCTGGCTTTGTTCAGATAAGAATGAACAAATCTGCACAATGTACTGCTCTCCGAATCTCATTTTCATACTTGCATGCAGGCTAAAAGAAATAAGCTGTTTGCAGGCTTGATTAATCAGACATTTGAGGCTTTTTTTTTGTCTCTTTGATCTGTTTTGTCTCCTAGGTAACTTGGTTGACATTAATGTTGAGCATCAGTAAAGACAATTGGAGAATAAACTAAACAGTTAAAGACTTTTATACATTAAATACTATAAAAGGTTACGTTCTAAATGTGGAAAAAGTAGATTGGTAAAAGTGGGTTTTAGTTTGCTGCATTTTCAGATCCATCCCAACAGGAGAGCTGGTTAATGTGGATAATCCGGGTGTAAGAAAAAAGAAAAAGCTCTGTCAGTAAATCTCCAAAATGAAACCATTTAGCATCACGCAGTTTCGTTTGGTTTCCTCCCAGAGTGAGATGCTTTTTTTTTTTTTTTTTGCGCAAATGCAAAAAGCAGGAGCCGTTTGAGGATTTGTCAACAAATTCAATAACTCGTGCTTAATAATCTCAACGCGCATCGAAGACGCTCAAAAGCCTTTGGCACCCACACCGCTCAAACAAGGAGCAGGGAACACCCAGAAGGGCTTTTATCATCCTGCAAATCTACTGCAAATGTTTGAGCAATCAAGCTCCTTTAAAAAAATATTTAAGAGGAAAAAGCATGATTTGAAGCATTTAAAACCTATAAAATGTTAAAGAACTGGGGGAACTGCCATAGCATGTATGCCTCAGGTTATTCAGACGCTTTCACAAATCTTCCAGTGACTGTATAGATGAATGCCTTGAGGGCCCAGCCGGAGCCCAGCACTAGCAGCCAGCCGGAGCCCTTATCTTAAATCCAAGCAAAGTACCATTAATCTTTTTGAAAGACCTTTATGGCTTTTAATGTATCCCAAATTAGAACATTTTACACCCTTGGTTCCTGAAATATGGTGATAAAAAGCCTTTAGAGTTTAATTTTTCCTGCCTGCTCGCTCTGACCTGCTTAATCCCAGCATGCATTAGGAGATATTTTAGTTTCAGTCTTTCTAATAAAGTTTATCCCACTTAATTATAATTGAAACATTTTTTTCCAGTAGGTCTTTTTCCTTTCTTTTTTTTTTCTTCTTCAAGTGGCGCAGTGGTGGCACATTTCTTCATTACCTTAAGACTCTCCCCTCATCATCCCAGATTGTATTCTGTATGTTACAGAGAATTACCCCAAGGTTTGGTGAAATTGTTCCAAGTTGTTTATCAAAGTTCGCCTTTGCTTGAATAATAAACCTATCTCAGGAGTGAAAGAAGTGGCAGGATTTTTCCTTTTGTTTCCAGAGCTGACTGGGGTTACTGGGATTATTCTGCTTCACAATACGCACGTCTGCCCTGGGATTTGAATGTTTGCCTCTTGCAGTCACGGTCATTCTCTTCACTCCTGATTTCAGGGACTGTCTGCGTTACTGCAAACAGAAAAGTCTCTCATACGCAAGCAAAAATGCTATTTGATATTTTTAGCTGTTTTCTTTGTTTTTATCTCAGACATTAAGTGAAACGAAATTAAAAGAAACGATGTGTAGGAGTTTAAAGTCCATCTTCAATGACCCGGATGAACCTATTTGGTTGTTTTTTTTTCTCATAAAACATTTCTATGGCGTTGAGCTGCACCTACAGCATGAAAATATCTCATTTTGTTTTTGCTCGAATTTGACCCCTCCTCGCCCCCAACCCACTAAATTTAGTCATTAATAACATGACTAATGGTCGATTTACAAATCGACAATTGACAAATATGCAGTTTACTGATGAACGTTTACGTAGACTTGTTATATTTTACACATGCACACAAAACTAGTTATTTTTTCCATTCAACACAAGTAAAGATTGTTTCAATTTTGACTGGAATAAAAAACAAACAAACACTGGAATAAAACTTGAATTTCATACTTAAATGAACTCAATTTTACACAATAAAAAATAGTTGTATTAGAGGTTTTTAACATGTTTGAACATTATTTCCACATCGAAAACTTACTTGAAATGGTTTTCTATTTTATTCATGCATGTTTGAAAAATTTTCAAGCCTTCTTGTCCAGTATTAAGATTATATTTGAATATCGGGTTGTTTTTGGTCATGGATTTTGTTTTCTGCCATGCCCACTTTCTAACACAGGTAGCATATGTTTTTGTGGCAGGATCTGATTTGTGTTTGATGGAGGATTCTGCATGTAAGGTTAGGTACGAGCAATGTTCCCTCTAATTTTTTATGTGTCTGAGCAAATACACAAGCTTCCTGAGCAGAAAGGGGCGGAGCAAAAACATTTACTCTTTTGTGACGTCAGCAGCAGTGACGAGCCAAACTCCAAAGCAGCGATTTGAAGCTATTTGTTTCAGAAAGAAAGAGGAAAGAAATATGTTCCAGAGCTTTGTCTCATTTTGCCATCTTTAGTTTAAATTGAGTTTTGTTTTGTGCGCTGCATAGGTTTTCTTGTGCGCTATCAATCTGCGAGCAGTGCGCAATTGCGCAGGCTCGCAGCTTAGAGGGAACATTGGGTACGAGTGCTGTTTATATGTAGATGCACCATCGTAACAATGTAAACGTCGTTGCACACAACTCTTTTGGTCCACCACTCAGATCAGCACTTGGAGATATTGCTTGGTGCTCATAGAGCATCTGAATTGCATCCTTCTGCCTTGCATAGAGACAAAAACAAAAAAGTTTATTCTGTTGAAGATAAATAGACAAAATATTTCTTGTAATTATAATTTTTAAAAACAACTTTCCGATTAGGTTTGACCTCGTGGCAGTGACTTTTATGGTCGTGTTTTATATTCTTAAGCTTGTTCAACACTGATCATTACCGATATAATAAGTTATTACTTATTTATGTAGTTAAAGTATTGCTTTGCCAAAATAAGTTTTTTTCCCCTCTGATAACAGCATTTTTCATTATTTAGTTTTGTTTGTTGGCATCCTTGTGTCTCTAGAGACAATGAAGTCTGCATTGCTCTGTTTGAGCAGTGTCGGCTGCGGCTGAATAAGCCAATGCAGGAGCTGCAGCCCCTACCACATTTGGTACAAATGTGATAGGCGGTATGAGTAACGGGGAACAGTGGCAGACTGACTTTTCTGCTGTTTCAGGGTCTTTGTGGCTTCGTGCTGGATCTCTCTGTTCTCCTCGGGCTGCTTGAAACCAATTTTGACAGTTATACACATAGCGGTGGCGTTTAATTTAGTAACAAATGTCAAACCACAAAAAAAAAATCACAGGAAGCTTAAATTAAACTCATGAAATTCCACTAAAAGAACGATGGATTCTTTGTTGTCTGAAAACTGAACAGAATTACAAGGTTACACATGGACTTTCTGCTGCTTTGATTTAAATGACCTTCCGATCTTCTGAGAGTAGAGAAGTAAAACTTTTTAACTGACCATCAGTAGCGTAGTAGCGTTAGAGACAATGTTATGCTGCCCCCAGTGGAAGCTATGATAACTATGTACCTTTATTCATGAGTTTTCACGTTTACGAGGAATCCTTTTTAAGCACATCACTATCAACCTAAATGTTGTGTGTGCTCATGCTGGAGTGAGTTAGTAAACTGTGTCATAGTCCTGCTTTTATGTTCTCTTGTTATCCCAAAGGCAGCACTTGATCAGATTTAGTTTTTTTTTCTACGATAGATGTTGATTTTTTTTTAACGTTCTTTTCTCTTTCTCTACAAAAAGATGGCGGTAAAAATCGCCCAGGCTGCTGATTCCCGTGACTTTGTGAAGCACAAACAAACAGAGGATGCTGTGAGGGCGCAACGGAAAAGAAATAAGCAACTAGCTTGGGGGTGAGACGTCTATCTCTTGTCACATTTGTTCATAACTCCATTACTTTTTTGTATTTGTATTCAGTTTAGACAGAGGGGAAATGCTGCATGTTGTAATCTAAGCATTTCTTAGGGTAGATGTCTAAACTACATTCAGAGTTTTTCATGCTTTTATTTAAATTTATTGTGTTTTGTGTTCCAGGTTTGAGGCAAAGCGACGATGGGAAACCAAAAGCAACATGGGATTCATGTGATAAACATAGACGAGAGACAGCAAACATTTTATTTGGTTGTAATTTAATTAAAAATGTTATTTTCTAACACAAAATTTGTTTGCTTTCTTTTTTTAAAATTTTTATTATTTATATATATTTTTTAAGAATTTTCAGCCCAAGCATGAGGCAGAAATCAGAAAAACCCAATCCTGAATGTAAAAAAAAATAAGAATAAGAAATGTTTGAGCATTCAAATTAATTCCTAAGGCGCCCATTGGTGTCCACATTGTGTTATTTTTCATTACATTTCAGTGATTTGAGCGCTCGGGCTCCTTTTTTCCCTTCAAATTAAATCTGGTGTACATTACTGGATGATGCGTTTATTTATTGCTGTAAAGTGGGTTAATCATAGAGGCGCTCCATTCTTCTGAAGATGAAGAGAAAGGACAGATTAGAGCTCTAATGCAATGTACAGGATAATATGCGATAGGATTTGGGAGGAGAAAATGAAATTTGGCTGCTGGAAAGTGTTGTATGCGGGAAGTTTGAAACGGAGGCTTTACTGCTGGCCCTCACCCATGCTGGAAGACATGCTATTGTTTCTCCTGCTGAACAAGAGGCGCGCGCTGTTTCTTCAAGCCTACACTCGCCTCTCATTGTGCTGAGCATCTGTAAACTCGCCTAAAAACCACAGATTTCACTTCCTTTTGCTTTGATCTTTTCAGATCTGCAGCGTCTGCCTCTGCAGACGATGAAACGCTCATTCACATGCCAAGAATTCTTAATTACAAAAACATGAGAAAGATAATTACTTTATTTGCAATGCTTTCCCCAAACTATGGAAAATTATTACTTTGCTTCCAGGTAATGAGAATGAAACTGAATCAAAGTTGTTTTTCTTGACAATATTTGAGTAATTGGTGAGCAGTTAAAAATAAAAATAACTACCAACGTCAGTGGAAAAGTTAGTAAAAAATACCAAGTTAAGCAATTTAAATTAAAATGAAACATGCACCGAATCACCAGCGTTATATCATGTCTGGATAGCTGGTACTTGGTAAGAATTGCTGCTAATTAAACTATTAATTATCTCTGTAATGAGTTAAAGTTCTGCTAAGCACATCAAAGTACAACATGGGATTCCTTCACTTTGATGGCTACTACAAGAAAATGTTATTTTGACTGCGAAGGGAGGAAGCGATGGAGACCAAAAAAAAACTTGGAAAGGCCATGAAAAGTTTCTGACTATTAGGCACAAGAAGAAGTTATTTTTTGTTTGTAGATTGCACCATTAAGAGTCTAAGGTTGAATGTATCTTTCTAGCTAATTTTACTGCACATATAAAGAAAATAAAAAATCCTTTTTACCCGTATTTTAAACCCATGTCGTCACTATTCAAGCTAAAGATGTCAGCAGAGACAATCCACAAGGCACCACCACTGCGTATCAATACCATCTTATTTTATTAATCTCTTTGAACACTGGATAATGCCCTAAGCAGAGATGATTCTGCTTTTAAGCTTTAAAATCCACTTTTCCTTCACGTCATGTTGAGGAGCCGGTTTCAGCAGTCTGTTGCTGGAGGCCAGTCTTACCCTCCCTGACCTGGGATGATTTGTTGTGAAACTCGGAGACAAATTCCTTGGGCACAAGTCGAAGCTCTTCTAGGAAATGTATTTGTTGTGTTAAGCGGGTTTTAAAAAGCAACAACAACAATCCCATTAGGCGGCTAGATGGCTGCTGTTGTGTGAAAGGGAACATGTGTCGGTGGTGAGGAGACATTGCTGCTATCGCTCGCTCTTATCACCGGTGAGAAAAGGATTAGGGGAGAGAAGAGATCTTTGAGATGCTGAGCCTGATAAAAGCCGGGCGATGCTTAAAATGTCTCCTACCTACAGCTTCAGTGGGGCTATAAGGAGAGTTTGGGTCCAAATATTGTCAAAATACTTCCTTTTTCGGCATTTCCCTTCAAGGGAAGCCACAGCAAGTCATTTTCTTCCATCTAACCACATGTAATGCACCTACTATCTTCATGTCTTCTTCGCCAACTATCTTCATGTCTTCCTTCACTGTATCCATGAACCTTCTCTTTGGTGCTCCTCTAGGCCTTTTTCCTGGTGGTTCCAAATCCAGCCATGAGTCACTGCCATGAGGTTTAACCCTTCTGACGATGTACTCTCTCCTCTGCACATGTCCAAACCATCTCAGTCTGGCCTCTCTGACTTTATCTCCAAAACCTCTAACATATGCTGTCCCTCTAATATACTCATTTCTAATCATGTCCATCCTGGTCACTCCCAGAGACATCCTCAGCATCTTCATCTCTGCTACCTCCATCTCTGTTTCCTGTCTTTTCCTCAGTGCCACTGTCTCTAGACCAAACAGCATGGCCGGTCTCACCACGGTTTTGAACACTTTCCCTTTCATTTTAGCTGAAACTCTTTTGTCACACATCACACCTGATACTTTTCTCCGCCCGTTCCAATCAGCCTGTACACGCTTCTTCACCTCTTTTCCACACTCTCCATTGCTCTGGACTGTTTTTTTAAAAAACATTGTCAAAATACTATAACACACTAACACGAATCCCAAAATTTTTGATTTGATTCTTCTTTGCTTTTCAGGAGGGTACACAGCAAATCAGTTTTCCTCATCTAGCCCTGTCTCCTGCAGCCTCTTTTCTTTCACCAGCTACCTTTATGTCCTTCTTTCCTACAACCATAAAACTCTTTAGTCTTCCTCAAGGTCTTCAGGCTGCCGTTCTAACTCACCATCTTTCTGCCGAAAAATATATTTCCTCTCTCTGCTCTGCACATGTCTGGCCTCTCTGACTTTATCTCCAAAACCTAGAACATGTGCTGTTCCTCAAATTTCCTCCTTCGTCATCCTGTCAATCCTTGTTACTCTTAAATTGAACCTCACTGTCTTCCTGTCTGCTACCTCCAATTTTGCAACATCTTTTCCTTGGAGTCACAGTCTTTTGACCAGAGGAATTAAACTCACCACCTTGAGGGCAGAGGTCCTGAAGATGGTCCATGTGCTCCTGCATCATTTCATCTTCTGAGCCGCTTATCCCTGACGGGGTTGTGGGAGGTGCTGGAGCCTATTCTGGCTAATTTAAGGCGAGAGGCAGGGTGCAGCCCAAAGAGGTTGCCAGTCTGTCACAAGGCCGCCACACGCTCACAACCCTTTCTTTGGGACAATTTTATAGTGGCCAATCAACCTGACATGCATGTTTTTGGAGGGTGCGAGGAAACCAGAGTACCTGGAGAAAACCCACGCATACACGGGGAGATCATGCAAGCTCCATACAGAAAGGACAACGCTCCAAGCCTCTTCCCCTCCCTGAATTCGAACCCTGACCTTCTTGCTGTGAGCCCACTGTGCCAACCACTGCACCACCGTGCAGTCTGCTCCTCCATCAAAACACACACATTTTAGTGGTGATTCACTTCATTTGAGTCAGGTTTGTTGAACAAGAAACACCACCTTTGAAATGTAGATCAAGTGTCCTACTCAGGACACTGGAGTCTAGATCAAACACCGTCCTCTTAAGGTAGGAAACACTCGGATCGGCAGGCAGAGCGCGTATGAACATATTTCTTGGCAGATTAACGACCTGTTTAATTCTAAATTATCTTTAGCTCCTCAGATGTTTAGCCATTTTAATTAGTGTAATCGTTATTGTTGAAAAAGGCCACCAGGTTGTTTAATGGGTCACGTTTGTCTAGATGCAGTAAATTAGAACACAAAAGACATGTCATTTATTGAGAACTGCCGACTCCGAGTCATCGTGGGTGTCACAATTGACAATTAGAGGAGGCATTGATTCACGTGAGAGACAAAATGAAGCTCTGTGGTGTGAAGAAATTAGTTTGACAGTGTTTACGCTGCAGTGTAAGAACATGTCAACACATTGAGGAGATCGAGAACAACTGGATAGAATAAAAAACTCTGAAAAGATAACTTGTAGGCTGAAAAGGACAAAGTGCTAAGGAGCGGGAATTAGGTCAAACTAATCCTTATCAAAAATAAAACCAGTCGAAATGGTCCGGCTTAGTCATTAATAATGAACTCTAAATTTTAAACTGCTTCGAAAGCATTCATTTTATCATTTAGCACCACTTGATTGGGGAAAAAAATTCAATAAAATTCCTATTCAATTTTCTTCTTTTACTATCATTATATAGAAACATTTTCATGCATAAATATGCTGAATATGCACCCAATTTTTATTCATCTTCATTTCAAAAACCCCATATTTCATTTTATCTGCATGAATTATTAAACAAGTTAATTAATTTTTTTTTTTTATGGAGTCATTTAACAGTCCGAGGAGAGGTAACAATAACTAAACCAGGTCAAGAATCTAGAAGAACGGAATCACTATGGTGAGTTTAGATTACAAATTAAGATTACACCTTTCACAGAACTGTTTTATTTCCACAAAAAACAGACCAGAAATCTATTTTTTTTTTTGGTACAATAAATGAACACAGGATGATCGACAGCAGCCGGAGGGGATTTGCTCAAAGAAAACAAATTTATTCTTGTAATTACCACAGCCTTGATTTGTCCCAGGAAGGCCTTCAGTGAGCCCATTGTGTAGTAATTTACTGCTGGGTGACTAAATAAAGAACACCCACCTACTGTACAGCAGGTAATTACAGACACCGGCTTGATTAGAAGGAAGAAAAGGCTGCGCCACAGTTGTTATTGATCAATTAATACTAATACAGCAATTACAGAGCAACTAGACACAAGCAAGGCAGTGAATTAACCCACAGATGTACTTGTATGAGAATATATCCTAAAGTGGATGAAACATGACCCGCACTATCATTTACTTCTGTTCTTGAAGGGACTCTTTTTATTTAGATTAATTTCATGTGTTTTCTAATGTGTTTTAATACTTTTAAGATTTCATTATGAGAAAAATATACGTACAGAAAAAACCTTGTCATGCAAGTTCAGTTTAAAAAAGTCAGTGGTTGTGCAGCAGCAAAGGATTTTGAACACAACCAAAACAGTTTTGTTTTGTTTTTTTGAACCGCTTAACCCTAGTGGAGTCACGGGGGATGCCGCAGCCCATCCCGGCTGATTTCAGATGAGAGGCAGGGTACATCCTGAACAGGTCGCCAGTCTACACTCACAACCATCAGCACACACTCTCATTCCTAGGTGCAATTTTATATTGGCCAATCCACCTAACATGCATGTATTTGGAGGGTGGTACCCAGAGAAAACCCGCGTATACACGTGGAGAACATGCAAAATGCACACAGAAAAGCCAGTGTTTCAAGCCCTGCCCTACTCCAAGACTTGAAACCCCAGACCTTGTTGCTGTGAGGCTACTGTGCTAACCTCTGCACCACCATGAAGGCCAAAAAAAAACAGTCAGTCCGTCAGTCACCTTCTTAACTGTCTATTCCTTAAGGGATTGCGGGGGTGCCGGAGACCATCCTGGCTGATTCAAAGTGAGGGGCAGGGTCCACCCCGAACAGGTTGCCAGAACAAAAACAGTATGTGTATAAAAATATAGATGAACAGGCGTTTTATACTCCAGAACCGTTCAATTATTTTTTTTTATTGATGTGGGGCTGAATGTGATACACTGCACAAAAGATGAATTTAAAACTCGCAGGCAGGAGTCCATGAGGAAGACCATCGAGAAGATTTGAGGATGTAGAGAAAGTAATATAACTGATTTACTATGGCAACCACTGAGGGGAAAATCCAAAATGAAAAAAGAGGAAGAGACACATCTGGTTTTACATTGAAGTTAGCATGAAATAAACTTTGAGAAGGAAGAACCAAAGTGGGATGTTAATTCTACATCCTATTCTTGTTCTTTATTGCCTCTCCAGTGCAGGGTTGTGTGGATGCGGATGTCAACAAGTTTCGAGCAGCGAAACAATTCACATCCAAACCCAAAGGAATGTCAAACTCTCCAGATTAATTCCCTCCATTCTCACAACTTTAAACCCTGTCGCTACAGAAACAATAGCGTGGTGCTTTGTAAAAGTATTTTTTCAAACCTCTGCCAAGCTTAATTTATCATTTGGATGACAATAGAGCACTTAGTGGTGCTTAAATGATTGCTTTGCTGCTGTTTGGATGTCTCAGGGCAGATGATCACAGAGTTCATATGGTGTTGTTTTATCTCCAGTTTGGTCCTTTGAGTTTGCTTCAGATAAAAACTGTTCAGCCATGATAGCAACTTTTTCTTTGTAAGTAACTTTGTATGGGTTTAAGTCTACGATACCATATTTGATTTAGTGACACGTCTCAATTTTAGGAAAAATTACCCATGTTAAAATACAGTATAGTGTGGATTAAAATGTTGTTAATCCGGTTATATTTTAAGTCGATGGACTGGAAAAGAAATTCTAATGTCACAACAACATCAGTACACAATTACACATAACATATTCTTCACAATGATTGACTATTTTGCCTGGTGTTAACAGCAGCGGTGGCAGATGGAACAAAACTTTTGTTGAAGTATGCTTGCATGCATCTCTGTTCTGTATCTAAGGCCTGATGGTGGCAGAAAAAAGTCCCCCAAAATTATCTCAACAAAACATGACGCTAACAGTATCAAAAAAAGTCAACAAAAGTTAGGTCACGATCGACACTTGATCGTAGCACAGTTTCCACTGCTTTATTTATCTTTCCATTTTCAATGTTACAATACAAGAAAGGCTGCACGGTGGTGCAGTGGTCAGCACAGTGGCTTCACAGTAACAAGGTTGGGAGTTTGAGTCATATGTACGTATATACGTAGTATGTGGGTTTCCTCAAAGTACTCCGGTTTCCTCACACCCTCACCAAAAAAATATTCATGTGCCAGGTCGATTAGCCGCTACAAAATTGACCCTAGGAATGTGTGTGTGGCCCGCAACAGATCGGCAACTTGTTTGGGGTGTACCCTGCCTCTCGCCTGAAATCAGCTGGAATAAACTCCAGCACCCTCCGCCACTGCATTAGGGATAAGCAGTTTAGACGAAGAACAAACAATACAATAAAGTTTATTTAAATATTTATAGAATTGATATTTGTAGATTTTTATAAAAAAGTTATATTTGACTTTAATCATTGTTATACTGAGTTTGTTGTACTGGTTTTCATTTTAACTGCCAGTGATAACCCAGCTGCATTAAGGACTAAAATGATCCTTTTAGACAGCAACATGTTTGCAATGATGATACCAATAAATTTTGTAAATCAGCTTGATAAAGGTTTATTGTAATTTATGTTATTGCATTTATGGAGGTAGCAGAGATGAAGATGCTGAGGATCTCTCTGGGAGTGACCAGGATGGACAGGATCAGAGGAACAGCACATGTTAGAGGTTTTGGAGTTAAAGTCAGAGAGGCCAGACTGAGATGGTTTGGACATGTGCTGAGGAGAGAGTATATTGGCAGAAGGATGCTGGGTTTGGAACCACCAGCAACGATTCCTTTTACTCAATACTGTAGAAAGCTGAGGTTTTGCCATGCAATGTTTAAGCAAGTAGATATTAGGGTTGCGTCACATCTACGGCTCTTTAGACGACCAAATTCTAAATTATATTGGTTGTATGATTGTTTAAAAGATGATTTTAATCAGGTGGTGTTAAGTTGGAATTTTGATGAAGAAGTCTTCCTGACTCAAACGGCAAAACACTAACAATTGACCAAACAAAATATCAAGAGGAAAGACAATAATACAACTGCACTGCACAATCAGTTTTATTCATTTCTTGTATTCATATAATTCCTTTACATTTTAGGAAGTTATAGGACGTTTATAATGCTTTATATCCACAATTTTAATGTCCAACATTTTGCTTGCACACCAGACCTCATTTTGCAAAGATTTGTTATGGACGTTATTTCAAAACGTGACAAAAGAAAAGGTTGCAGAGATACAGTTGTTATCTTCAGACTGGTTTCTCTTTAGTGGAGAGCACAAAATGCAAACCGAATGCAAAGTGGATGCAGAAAAAACTTGAACAGAGGTCACCAAAGTTTTAAAAGAACTAAACATCCAAGTGAATAACCCAAAAGCAAATAATGACTAATTTCTTTGGCTACTCTTAGTTATAGTAAGCGTTCTAACAATGTATAATATGGAAACATCAGACAGGTGCTTGGTGAAAAAAAATTCAGGCATTGCATGCAATGCATGTGGATTAGCAGAGCACCTTATCTTAAAAAGTGTGAGCTTGAATTAAAAAAAAAAAATCAAACACATGTTGAATAAAAATGTACTTGTTTAAATATTTAGACTTTCATGCAAATTAACTTTTTTCCTATTTAATCTTAAGCACATCAAACAACCATATATATATATTTTTTGTTTAACATACTGTATTCATCCCTCAAATGGGTAAGTTTCTGTGCTGCTTTGCACCGCAGGAGGCTGCCACAACGGTGCCAATGGTAGGAGAAATGAGCGGTTAGGCATCTTTCCAGGGACACTTAGGCATGGGGCCGGTGGAAACTGAACCGGTCCCAGGGCAGACAGATGTTCTACCTCTGAGCTATTGCCACCTCCAAATGAATTGGAACATCCATTACTTATAAAATCTTACTGATTCATAGAACTTTATCACAGATGAGAAAGTGTGAAAGTCTGACTGTTACTTATCCCTCCGTTCATCCTGAAAAAACAAAGGCTTTGCTTCCAAAATTTGGGACAGGTCCTGGGTGAAATGCTTATGCTTCATCCAACTCATGGGAGGGGGCATGTGAAATGCTTCCTGCTCTGTAAAAAGCAGATGGTGGTTAGAGTGTTTAGAGTGCTCGCCTGAGGACCGGAAATCAACCGGAAGTTTGCGGGTTTGCATCCCACTGAGTGCACGTCTAGGGTCCTTGGAGAAGACACCTAAGCCCCCGTTTCTCCCACCACTGGCGCCGTCGTGGGCAGCCTGCAGCGGTGTAGGAGTGCAGCACACAAATTTCCCCGGTGAGGGATGAATAAAGTGAGTAAAAATGAAAAAATAATAATAAATAAATTAAAAGGCAAATTTATCACCAAGAAGTAGGTAGTTTAGAACCACCTGCTGACTATCTGTGGAAGCCATTTTTAATATATCTATATAAACTTTGTACTGTTGTGATGAAACTGGACCCTGCATTTAGCATCAATTCAAAGCAATTTTTCCCCAATGAAAAAACATAAAGTGTGATTTCTTCTCATAATCAGGTGCAGAATTCCTTCATAGTGCGTCTCTTGACACATCTTGTGTCTTCCTTTCTACGCGGTGATAAATGCCATAATGAGATTTGCCATTAAACAAGAGAAGAATGAAAACGACCCCGGACATCTGTATGGCTCATCGTGGTAAAAGGCTGAATGCTATCAAGCTTGAATTCAATCACAGTATTAGAGGCTCTTTGTGTGCGTCGCACCACTAAGTAACTCACACAATTTTCATCTTTAAAAAGAGAAAGACCTCAATTTAATTAGATCTCAAATGTTGAAAAATTCATGAATTTGTCTTCAATTGGTGCTGCCATTGTTGGGAGTGTCTTTAGCAGTGGTGTCAGGCTCTCAGGCGGTTTGGAAGGAAAAATTGCCCCCCCATAAAAAAGAAACAACTGTTTATGTAAATAGACACTGCGTGTTTACTTGGTGGAAGAAAGAGAAGGCCCTGAACAGAGTGCTAAGCTTAGCGTGGTTCTGCCAAAGGGGACCTCTCACCATCAACTTCAGTCTTATTAAACTGATTACCAACTCCGGCTAATTAATCAGAGACAGTGCCCTTTCTTGTTATGCAGGGAGGGAGCTGCGTGCATCTCAGAGTTCCTCTCCCCCTCCCATCTGCTCGCCTCTGTTCCCCCTTTCTCCCTTTTCTTTCCCCTGCTTTGATTGAAGTAGGGGAATGGTAATTTTCATGCATCATCTGGGCCGACAGGATGGGAGGACAAGTAGTAATTACGTTAAACAAACAAGACCAAGATTGCCTGAGAAGCTACCTCTTTATTTAAGCTTGTGGAATCAGAAAACAGGCTGTGAGCAAAGTGGTTTCAAAACACATTTTACAGCCCATTTTGATCGTTTTTACTTAGAGAAACAGTTTTAATGATTTATCTAAAAAAACAAAAGTCAAATGAAAACAATTAGTCACCAAACAAACCAAAACTTTTCGTTATCAGAAAGAGACCCCATCGTTTGCGGGCTGTGCAAATTTCCCCACAGGGAAAAGTTTTCTGTTCTCGAGGAGTGGAATTTGATCATTAGAAATGTCAAAACATTTACAGATTTATTTCACTCTTTCAAACGTATGGTGGTCACACTAGTGAGAGGGTGGGTATCGTCGGGTATTATATTCATAATTCCTTTTAATCATTATTGGGGATCTTATTATTTATTAGGAATTATTAATTTACCACGATACCACAGTTTAGGTACACAATTTCTTAACCTATATCCTTTACCTAGTTGAACATGACTTTATAATAATATGCTGTAATTAATTAATACTTTTAAATTATTTTGTGTGATTATTATTAGTTTTAGTATTAATTCATTAAAAGCTATTTTCATCATTTTTAGTTGACATAAAAGTGGGATTTAAAAATATCTACTTTTTCCTTCCCAAGTTTATTATCTATTGAATTTGTGTCTATTTTTGCTCTTGCTTGAAATAAAAACATCATCTTATTGATGGAAAAAAAAAATCCGAGACCATCCTTTTATTTCAAAGTACGGTAGTTTTAAACATAAGCTCCTTAATTTAGTTGGGATACATTTCTCTCAAACCTCCGTTTAGTATCTGTTACAGATCAATTCAAAAGTTGAAAAAAAAGGAACAAACTACTGCCTCTGTAATTAAAGGGAGACAAATAAGGGTTTTATTTTGCTTGAGAGCCCACACTGTCAAACTGGTGCATTCTGGCTTTGTTTTTGTTAGCAGTGCAACTCAAACAAACCTTAATTGGACATTCATTAAGTGAGTCCATGCATGTAGACACAGCCAAGGTGTTTAGCCCCTGCTTTGCACTAAGCCTTTCTCCCTGAGCGCTATTCCTTCCCAGCTAAACCCATCAGAGTTCAAGTCTCATCCGGTTACTTCTGAGCTCTTTCCACAATAGTTCACATGCTTTAAAAATGGGACACCTTCATTACTCCTACTAGAAATTTGCAGGTTAATCCACCAGGAAGTCTCATTTGGTGATTTTAGATGGTCTATCCAGCTTTTTGTTTCATCATAATTGTCCAACAAGAACTATTTTGGCACATGTAGTCAATTATAACAAGTTAAATGAAATTATTGTTAGAATATATTCTTTCCAGGGTGTTTTTTTTTTGCCTGAAGATGGAGTGCTTTGAGTGAAAATGGGGCATAAGAAGCTCCAATCCTCATTTTAGCAACTCAAACATCCTGCTGTTCGGTCAGATTGTGCCGTCTTTGTTTTAGCTCGATGTGTTCGCCTCCTCCTCTAGAGAGTCTAATGCAGGCCTCTTTTTTCCCCTCCAATCTCACCAAATGCCAAGTGTAACTGGTGCCCTATTGCTCCTAATTAATGCGTGATTAAAGAGTGAAATATGGGATTCTACCAGCGATTTGTTTTTTTTTCTAAGGAGGGAGAAATTAATCCCCTTTGGATCTTGCAGAATCATTTAAGGATTCTCCTTGTTCTGTTTATCAAATAAACCAAGTAATTAGAGACTTTAGATAAGTAGGCTAAATTGATGCCCGCCCTATGTCTTCCCAAGCTAGTGTTCGTAGATAGAAACAGCTGTGTTGCTCTGCTAATGTGCAGCATTATACTTGTTCAATAACAATACCCTTTGTGTTTGGTGCTGGTGTAATTACGCTGGGGAGCCTTCCTGACCTTGGTAAGCACATCTATCTGACTGCTGGATCAGTGTATTTCATTTCTTAACCTACAAAGATACATCACGGGGGAGTTTACTGACATGAGCGTGAATGTAATTCAGACTACAGACCACATTACTGCCAATGCATGATTGTGTGGTGCGCAATAGTGCAGTTATCCAGGCTGATGATACAATTGCAGCCTCTGGCTATTTAACAGCGTAATCCTCTGCTAACTTATTGTATCTGAAGAAGCAGCAGAGGGATTTTTTAATACTTTCACCTGGGTACCCAGGGGAGGTGTCTTATCTCACCACTTGGTTTTATGCAGTTTAGTTTTGAAAGGTCTTCAAATATTGGAGATTTGAATTTGTGCTTGGCCACGCGGACGCGGTAGGTGATTTTTTTTTTTTCACCCCCTCCTCCCTCCACACACACACACACACACACACACACACACACACACACACACACACACACACCCAATCCCTCTCGTATGGAACGAGGCGGAACATTTCTGCTGTTGCATCAGTGTTTCCTACACTGCACCTGCAGCATGTGTCCAGTCTGAAACCTCAAACAGACACTTTGAAGCTGAGCAGGACCCAGGCTTTTTAAATGACTTCATCTTGTCCAGATGAAAGGCAAAACGTTAAGTTTCACAAACAGGGATTAGGCACGTGCCTTACATTCCTCCCTGTCACAGTTTGGTTTTTATTTAGAGTTTTTGCCAGTTGAGTAATGTCTCATGGAGTCCCGAAGGAGCGGAGGAAAGCATGCATGTACTGTTTATATATATTTTTTTACTGGAACAGAAATGAAAAAGCAAAAACATTGCGTGTATGGAAGTATATATATAACTTAATCCCATATACTCATATATGATTGGGGTTTAATATGATTTGATTAACATAAAAACTTCAATGATTTCAAAAACATCAGTAATACATCTTTTTGCAGAAATCCAACACACATGAAATTGTGTTTAAAATATCTTCAGTAGAGTTCTGATTAGAGTCCACAAAACAGAGAAACACACATGTTCTGCCATTTACCATAGATTGTTTTTGTCCCAAAACACCCAGATAAAATCTTTGCATAAACTACATCTGTCATTGAAGGAACAGCCACTGGCTGGAATGAGCCAATGAAATGTATCAATGAAGCTGTACCAGTGGCAAATCATCTTAGAAACCTTTTTTCTTCATCTGTGGTCGTATCAAAAGAGTTCCGTGCATATGTTCAAAAACTTTGTCTCATGAGATTTGGGCCAAAAAAACGCTGCTATGAAAGCTATTTTTGAGTTTAAGAGTTCAGCAAGAAAGAGCCCAAATTATTTTCTTTTCATGAGTTTGTCATGCGCCACACCCCAAAGAAACACTCAGTTTCAACATGCATGCAACTAAAAAATGACAAAGTAAAAAAAATGCAACAATAAAACAAAGTAAAATATTTCTATTTAAACATTACATGTGCCAAATGTGTCATATGTTGCAGATGGTATTTCAATTATAATATTTCTTGCTTGAATTGAGGTTATTTTACAATTGAATTAATTGTAAGTATTCAGTCCATATTGAACGTGTTATTTTTGGCAATATCGAGCATTTTGAAAAACTAGACCTTAATAGATATATATCTTTTTCTATCTAAATAAAAAGCAAGCACTTTTATGAGGATTTACCCAGGGTCCTACTTAAAGAAAAATTTCTTCTCACTTTAGAAATGAGAAGTTTGAGTGCAAATAATGGGACCTACAACTTTTTGGACAACTTTCATTTTCTCTGATTGTTGCAAAAGTTTGTATAACTATGAGCCACTTGTTCTACGTGACTTTTCTTTTTAGGCAAGTAAGTGCACCCGAAAGAGAAGCAGGGGTTAAAAAAAAACAAAAAAACAGCAGAGTTGTTACAATTGCAGAAAATAAGCAAATTGCAAACTTTTTCGCGCATAATTTTCTACTGAGAAAAATTGTCTTTTTTTTTCTAAACCCTACTGAGATTTACTAAAACTTTCCTTGGACACTGCAGATAAAATGTTTTCTAAATTTGAGGAGCTTTTCTGCTATATTTTTTATTTATTTATTTGATAGAAGCAAAGAAAGGTGCTTTTGAGATCAACAATTCGAGAACCCCTGCAAGGTTTTTTTTTTAATCTCATGAAACTTTATTCTATAATCTGTAATCATGTATAAATGTTTTCAAGAGTTTACACTCATAATTACAGTTCAATCTTGATGTGTTCACAAAAAGAACACACACAAATATTTTTAATCTTGAAAAGGGATCCCTCCCCGGAATGCTTGTCCCGGGGGAGGGATTGCTCTTTCGTGTGGATCCCCATGAGGTTTCTTATTTTTTTCCTACTGATGGGTCTTTTAGGAGTTTTTTTTCACCGCAAAGGAGAGTCCAAGGGCAGGAATGTGCTAATATTGTTTAGCTAGCACTTGTTAGTTGGCTTTCTTGCTGTGTATTTGTGTTTATACGTTCCTCTTTTTTCTTGTTTTTCTTCTTTCCGAATCTGCAATGTGAAGCCCATTGAGACAGAAATTCTGTGATTTTGGGTTATACAAATAAAATTGAATTGAACAGGTCTTCACATATCGTGTCCATTTCTAGGGTACCAGTTGTTTAGAAAAAAATTCTAAGATGTTGATGTCCAACATTTTATTTCCAAAGTTCCTTTAAAAGTTTTTTTTTTTTTTTACATTTTCAATACGAATGGTTTTGTTATCTGAATTATCTTCAGCATTGTGTTACACCAGATAACTCGCACCATATTTCTATAACTAATGTTAAAATAGAACAATTATTAGTACTAATACGATGAAATGTTGTCTTATTTGATTGTTTTGGACTCATTCCTTTTTTGGAATTATAAATACGATAAAAGCCTTTAGTAGGGTTTTTTGTATATGTCACACTTGTACATTCAGTAATAGTCTTTAATCAGTCCATGTTGGTTACTTTTTACATTTTCTTCTCCTTTCTCTTCACTTTTACCACTGATTTCAAATATCCTCACTTTTACTGGAAACACAATGTCTTTGTGTTGGCTAACCTAACCCTGAGCTTTCCTCCAATTAGATCAGGATTTATGGTGTGGATTCAGTGATGTTCTTCTAACCATGGTGGCTATTTGAAAGTAATGTGTCTAATTCCTTTTCCCCACCCGCTTGTCTTGCTTTGCATTATAACACAGAAGCAGGAATAGTGACAAACACTGTTAATCTCCTGTTTGCTGGCAGGCCGTTACAAAGAGGTACAGTGGGGATTTTTTTTCCTGTGTTGTAAACACTCAAAATTCAGCATTGTCCATTAGCTCTTAAACACACATGATAACAAGCATCATTAATTAAACTGTGGGAGTAAGTGGGGTTACATAAATTGAAATTAATATTCGGGCGCAAACAGAAATAGTAAAAACGTTCCTGAATCGTTTCTTCACAAACTACTAAAAAAAAGCAGCGTAGATTAAAAAAAAAAATTGGCTCTTCGTTTTGTTTGTGATGTCTCCACCAATCAAAGAACAAGGTTTAGTCATGGAGTACTTCTTTCATTTGTTTGCAACATTCTCTCTTTTTTTAAAAAAGAAAAATGATCAAGTAGGCATTTAATTACTTTAAGAAAAAAAAATCACTTCTACTTGCTGATGTTTTGCTGCCAAATCTATTGCGCATAAGCTACTAAGAACATAATACACTACCCATGGAGCCAATAATTAACATTGTTACAATGAGTTGACACAATCAGGGTGAGAAGAAGGTGGACAGGAGAGAGATAAAACTCAATTTGAAAAGTGGCATAATATGCTATTCCCACATATGTCATAACAGCTGGATTCCTGTGCAATCACAGAACATTATTAAAACCAAATGCAAAGCAAGGCTAGCACGATGGGGTTTGTGCTGAGATTACACGAAACACCAGCAAACTCTCTGAGGACTTTAGCATGCCTGACTGGAGATGCAGCAGCCTGCAGTTCAGTTGTCAAGGAGAATCAAGCACTGACATGCCCATCGACATCTGACATCAGGCACACGGGAACTCCTCTTCATTAACTCAAATATAATGAGTTTAATTGACAATATGCACATAATCATTGACAAAGTCTTCAATGTCTGACCAGTAGAAAAGTCAAAGCTCCTCATGCTGTAATAACAACCACAGTGGACAGTGTTTTTACTTCTGGGAAAGAGCAACTCTACTGATGAGGCCTGATAATCAAAATCTGACAGTAATCTTCAAAACTCCCAGAAGGCGACATCGTATCCCTCATGTGCCAAATTGAGCGATGGGTTGGACAAACATCTGTCAAAAGTCCATATGGCTGGGATCTAATTGGCAAGTGCAGGTCCAGGCTTGACATGATCATGGATACATCGGTGGGCAAAGGTGGCAGCAGCCCCCCTCACACCATATTACTTGTACAATTTCACCCCTGCTCATGATGGAGAGATTACCAATGTTACTTCCTGTGAACGGCATGTTTATTGCTTCATTAACGCAGATGACCTCAGACTCTATTGCCCATTTCCTTCTTGCAAAACAAATGCAAGATGATGAACATGTTGGAAGTTTGACAACATGAAGATGAGGATTTTATTGTTTAATTTTAGTCACTAATCTAACAAAACACAAATAATTCGAGATCTTAGTGGGTTCATCAGGTTGATTAAATTTGTATATTAAAGGTTTTCAAGTGCCACCTCCCTTTTTCCCTCTCTCTTAGGTCCTTCCCACGTTGGAGAGGCTTGATTCATTAGGACAGCAGGTCTCTGGAGGGAAATCTCAAGGGTCTTCTAACCATATGAGTGACTGGGATGGAACAGAAAACACTCACAGCGAGGAAAAAAAAAAACTCCTGAACTGGAGCTGACATCATTTGCATGTGTTTTTTCCCCCTCCATCTTCTCCCATTCATTCAAAACAAATGAGAGGTCCCCGTCAACAAATTGCCATAAGCACCCCGCCCCTCTAACCCCCTCCCGCCAAAGCCATGGGAATTTCCATTAAAAGCGTTTGAGGCAGATTCGGCGTACAAATAAATGACGAGCTCCTGGGAAATCACAGCAACAAGCAGATACATGTTAAAACTCAGGAGAGGCTTCTCATTGGCGCTGGAGAGGGCTTCCCAAAATCCAGATGTGGTGGTTGGGCAGACCAGGGTACGGGGTGGGGTGTGTGGGTTTGAAGGGGGGTCTCAGGCCTCCTCAGCAGTAATGAAGCAATTAGATAGACAATTATGAACACCTGCGATGCTGATTGGCACCATTCGCTTTCACACTGAATGTTGCAAAAGTTAACCTCTAACGAGGCCGGTAATGACGACAAGGTCCAAACACACACATGTTTGAATATACACACTCACAGGAGGTTCACATTAGTAGGAATGGGCTCATCCCACACAGCCCCTTACGTCATGTATTATTGAAACCATGCTCTTGTATAAACACGACTCCAATTTATTGAGGTCCCAATTTTTCTGATTCATTAAGGTTAATGCAGTTTTAATTAGTGCTTGATTTGAAGCCTATTAGAGGCAATTTATACGTCTTTTTTTCTTTGGGAACCTACAAAATGACGTGTGGGATTAATATGATAAAAGGCACAAGTTGGAAATGTGGGTTGTAGCACACAGTCAGAGAATCCTCCTTTCTCTGATTGTTTATTTATGAATCTGCTTTAGATCACGTTAATACAATCTAAAGAACAGAGAACCTTGTCCTCACAAATTGCTTCATTCATTGGTTGGGGGGAAAAATGTGGTTAGATTATACCTTGATGAGAAAAATGTCCAGGAAATAGATGGAATGAGCAAATGACACACAAGAAAACATGACTTCTGACATGATTTTAGCGACGAGAGCAACTTTAACATTCCTACATGGCTGATGAAATCAATTTCCAGCATGATGGGGGCTCATAGCAAACCTGACATGACTGGACAGAGTCGGAATAAAAGATTTTTATCATAGTTTAGTTTTATTCCATTATCTGTTTCCTCATTATTGAAACAAAGGTTTCCACACAGAAAAGCTCCGATCTGTTTAAAGTCAAATAGTAGTCCTTCATTAACAAATTCCGTTCCGTTGTCTTCTGCTTATCCGGGGCTGGGTCACGGGGGCAACAGCCTCAGACGGGATGGCCAGGCTTCTCTCACCTCAGCTGCATCCTCCAGGTCACCCAAAAAGGATCTCGAGTTGTTCCCCAGACTTGTGAACTGTTTTTGATATAAATAATATTGTACAAATAAATTTTATTTTTGCAACAAAAAGGGAGAAAAATAAGCTCTCCTTAAAAACTCTGAGGAATCCAAACTGGACTTTTCGCAAAAACATAAGGTTCAAGTTAGAAGATTACAATTTTCAACTTAGTTACTAATATAATAAAAATAAAATCTATTGTTCTCACGGGCAGTTTTGCTGAAGAAAAAACTTTTTTAACATAGATTAATATATGATAATTTTAAATTTTATCTCACATGAAAGCTAACGTTTAAAAGAATTACATTTCTCATCGACAAATTTATTATGATCAATTTCTTTTTACATCATATTTATATAAACATCTATTCCTTTAATTCTTTTTACAACTAAGTCATATTTCAAATGCAATTTTTTAGCAAATGACCGAAATCCATAATATCATGAATTTAATTTTTAAAGCATGATACAGGTGTTAAAATGTAGATTATGTGAAATAGATCAGATATTTTTTACATGTTTTTTTTCATATTCTATGTGACTCAACACTTGTCTGATATTTGTATCATGTACAGTAAACACGTTAGTCATCATAATCATACCTGCAACAAGCCTCACAAGTCTGATCACTAATTTTTCACTTCCTTAAACTTATTAGATTTTATAGAAATAAGCTTGTCATAAATCATTATTTCCTGCGCAAAGAAAATTGGTTTATAGTAAAATAACACAAACCACTTAGAAAGTTGAGTAGAAGTATTATTATAAAATTACATCTTTGCTCAAATCTTATTTTTATGGTTCGTATATCTTTGTACTTAAATACAGGTTTGAGTTGGGGTTTTTCTCCCCCACACAACTAACAAACCTCCCAAGTGATTGTAGCACCCTGTCTGATTCAACAGCAGAATCTATAATTCTGTTGGGCCACACAGGTGTTTAGAAAGCACCTCTCTTTGCTCCTATCTATTAAAAAACCAACAAAAACCCCATCAAAACCAGTGAACATTTACCAGCTCTTAAAGCTCCGGCATGAGTGATAGTGAGCAGCCTTTTGAAATGCTGTGAGTTCTGTGGAGATGGCTGGAAATTACAGGAAGAGGGAGCAGAGCTGAACTGCTGACAGCAGGAGCCACAATACATTAGCAGATCCTCTGACTGGCTGCTATTTCTGCAAAGCATCCCTTTACTCCAGGATGAATTGTTAACACACATTGTTTGACAATGTCACTGCCACTTTTTTTTTGCTGTGGGAATTGTGCTCCTATGAGGTTATGAAGCAGGTGGAGCTCCTGCTTCTGGCTCACAAGTTGTCCTGGAAAGCTCTTAGGTTTGCATGTTTGTAAATTGCCACCAGAAGTGAATAAAATGGTCCCATCTGTAAACTCCAGCTCTATGGAACACACTTTGGAGACCTGAGATCAATTTTGTTGCATTTATTCTCTGAGAGAGGCACACAATGGGAGTTTGCTGAAGATCAGTTTTCAATTGGATAATAGAGGGAATGTAGAGGGCATTACTTTCACACATTCTTATGGTCTTAAATCTGTAATACGAGCTGTGTACCGCCTCAATCTAAACACCTTTTTTATTTCTTTAATCAAATTCAATTTGCACAAACAGAACTGTTTCTTCTGCTCCTTAATGACACTGTCCAACACACAATCAGATTTAATCAAATTAAATCTGTTTTCTTTTCATTTTACCATCATAAACATACAAAGTGGAGTTCTTATCAAAGCTAAATGTTTTTCTATCCATCTATAAACTGTAATAAAGGCAAGTCAGACATCCTGGCTCTTTATCCCACTGCAGCCACTAGATGGTGTATGATAACCACAGAGAGGGTCTCCCTGTGGGACACTGGTGGGCACCCCAGCAGAGGTGAAGAGAGGAAATTGTCTGCTGGCCTTATCACAAATTCCCATCAGCTTTTCATTTGTGTTTACAGTGTCTTTACTACCCAGACACAGTTTATTAGAAAGTCACTATAAAAGTCAAGTTCGGTTCAGTTTTGCACATAATATTATACTAATAACTTTGTAATCTGGGCTTCATCTAGTGTTTTGTTACTACTAGAGGTGATAATATTCCATAATAAGGTCATAATAAATTTTAAAGATATATAACTCAGTTTTTCGGGAGGATATAAGCATAAAATTAGTTTAAATTTACATGTATATTTAATTTGTATTCAACTAGTAGAATGTGTATCAGCTCATTCAAGCTAGTAGAACTTGGAAGCTAAAACATTTTAAGTAGTAATTCAGAGATGAGTCTTTATGGCAACACTCAGTCCTGTGGTAAAGTCTTACAAAATAATAATAAAAAAAAAAACGTTTTTAAACTTTTATTATTTAAGTTTTAGACCAAGTCAGACACTAAGAAATACGGAAGAAATGCTACATTATTGTAAATCAAATACTGAATTAGACTTGCTTAAATAAAAACATTACTTCTAATACTATCATTTCAGGAATTGCACTAATTTTTTATTATTACTTTTGCAGCCATTAGGCTCATTATAATTAACACAAGTCTAAGTTTTTTTCTTTTTTAGGCTAATGGTTTAAAACTATTTTTTTTAAATATTTGAAGTAGCTAAATTTGAGTTGATAAACCAGTAAACTTTTTTTTTTCTTTAAAGAAAAGGAAAGTTAATTAGTAAAGTTTACTGACCAGAAGTTTGTTTGGTCTTTAAAAAGTTTAAGGTAATCATAAACAGGATTTTTTTTTTTTTTTTTTAGTCTTTTCTCCGACAATGCAGAATCTAAAATATAAAACTAAACATTTGACTTTTAAAAAATAGGAATAGCGACATATTTACATGATTCTTATAGTTCGTCTTGATAAATTATATGCATTTAAATATGATTTATATAGCACCTTTCATAGACATGGGTCACATGGTGTTTTACAATTTAAGACAAGTAAAAATACATTTCAAATAAAAATAAAATAAAATCCAGGTTACTGGATGAAGTATATCCAAACATAAAATAATGACATCAAACTTAAATTGATCACATCAAAACCCCCCAAAAAATTTTCAATGAAAGCATACTAGTGCAAATTAATATGAAAGAATTCTCAAAAATCCTTCCATATAGATTTACTTACAGTATTATTGAAACAAACAAAAAAAATACTTGATGTAAATACAATCTGCTCGGGATTCAAAAATCAAAAAGATTTTTATCCATATAGTTTGGTTGAAGCACTTTTATTAAGATAAATAAGCATGTGAATAAATAGGGTTTTGTATAAACATTTTTCTTTAGGTTGTGACCCGTTCCAAGGGATTCTGTGTTATGTGTAACAGAAAGTGTATATGTGTGTGTGTTTGACAGAAGAGGTGTGAATGACCTCTGAAAAAAAACCAAAACAGCTTTTTAAATAATTTCAGACAAATTGAAAATATAATTTTACTCTCAGGAGAATAAATTTTTACTCTATCTTCATTTCTATCTGGACATAAATGACAGGAGTTTATTCAGCCGAGCAAACAGTAACAATAACTCCGTGGCAACAGTGGAGATGTTTTTATGCTTTGAGCAAAAAAAAAAAGTGCTGTGCTTTTATCTGCTTTTAATGCTTCACATGATTCAGAGAGACTTCATTCACATCAATGGCCAAAACAGATTTATTTTACTAGGGGCACCTATGTCAAGAGTAGTTACAAGAATTACTCCGGATGCAATCCCATTATAGGATGTCAAATATTTTGATGCCATCAGTAAATGGCAGCTCTGTGTGGAGAACAACAACTGAATGGCAATTTTACATTTTCCAGCTCAGAAAAAAACAGATTATTTATATATTTATATAGCTTGCCTGCTCACCTTTGCAATCTCAGGGTTTCACCCCAGCCAGCAATGTAATACTGAACAATGAATTTTAAATAAAGTCAAACATTTGCTTCATGCTCTTCTACAGTTTAAACAAGACATTTCAGATGGAAACGTGTGGATTTATTGTAAGTAAGAGATATAAGAGATAACTTAATCCCCAATTGGATTGTAAACCCCACCTCCACTTCACATGGCTCCTCCCTGCCACTGCCGCTTTCTTGACCTTTTGTCTCATTTCTCAGTGGGTAATGAATGCTTTCAGACTATTTCAGAGGGAAAAAGATCTTGCACATAGTCCGGAGCATTGGAATGTCATATCAGAAAAATCACCCAATCAGCATGCTGGTGGAGAGAGCAAACAGAGAGCGAGGCAGCCTCGCACGCCGAACACCGGTGGACTGGGTCGTCTGGATGTCAATATAATAGACTGGCTTATGATGTGTAAATAACACACCACTTAATGGTCCGATCCCACTCTGCCAGAGCGTTTTGAATCACAGGGAGGGCAGCCTTTTATTCTCTCCAGGAATCTTGTCATTCAATGGAATAAAACAATAAGAGATTATTGTGTGAGATTACTGTATCTCATAATAACTGTAGAAGTAGTTGATGAGCTTTAAAAAATGTTCACAATTTAATTCTTTAATACTGTAAATACCAGTTATTAAGTGCAATTTAAATATAAGTTGTGAAAACAATCATTGTCCCAAACTGTGCCGGCTCCTAAGCACTTTTACTTTTTTGTTTTTATTACGTTCCTATTTCATTTTGATCTATTTCAGGATTGAGAGGTATTTGTGTGTGTAAAGGGGGTCACTTGAAATTTTCTTTGCGATTGATAGTGTTCATAGATAGTGTACAAAACTCAAATAAAAATACACTTTTCATTAAGATCAGACAATTAAATCCTATTCTATGACAAAGCCTGAAATATAATTTGTAAAAAAAATACTTTTAAGAGAACTTTATACTTGTTTTTTTTTTCCATTTCAACAAAATTAATTAAGACAATCAACATATTCTTTGAAATATCTCAATCCCAATATCAATAATTTAAAAAAAAAATTAACTGTAAAATTATTTTCAAATAATACAAAACAAGTTTTGCAAATTCTATATTTAAGCTGTTTGATTTTTTCGTGCACAGATACTCAAACTATTTGGGGTGTTGCTATAACTGTATATAAATCCTCCCACAATTTTTATTGTTCTCATCTTGTTTGCAATTTAAGTATTTTATTTGTTGTTTTGAGAAGAATAGATAAAACGTAAAGAAAGTCTGACCCTAAGAAATATAAGCATTAAGTAAATGTCATAATTAATTCCACCAGATATGCATGAAAAGAAAAAAGCTTAAGAACTACAAAACAAAAATGCCCTGAAGACATGTTTTTGTATACAGGGTAATATTTTTGTGATTATATAATTAAAATATGACTTTTTTTGTGAGTGTTTGATGTTGTGTGTCCATACAATGGTGCCACAAACCATGACATTTATTACAATAAGCTTGAAATTACGAGCTTATGTCCATGACACAGTCTATGTTCTGTCTTTATATGTTTGGAAATTTGAACAATTTTCCGAGAAATAAATACAAAGCTTTCTTTGCTAATTTCATACCTCAAACTTTACTTTGTTGGAAGTTAGAGGAGAACGTACCGAAATAAGAAAAAAAAAAAAACAACCCACAACTACAAGTGTTTCTCCACGCATCCGACAAAAACACGAGAATGAACAGACACTCAGGTAAATATGTCTGTAAGTTCGCTGGGTACGCTGTAGACACTTAGATAATAACCGTGAAGATGACAAGTCATCCACACCTGCTGATGACATACATCAGGTGTCATTAAATTCCTGTTTTTAATCACTGAGCCAGTGTGCATGTGACACTCAGAAATAAATAACTGTGACCTCGGTGAACAAATCACTCATGAGCCGTCTTTGATTTGGTCACTATTTCCGTCGGACCCAAGAGACAGAGGCAGTTCCCACATCCACTGACCTTGGAGGCTCTTTAGAGCTCTTTGGCGAGCTGCCGCTCAAGGTTGCGTCCAATCTATGTGTTGTTCTTGTACATTAACAAAACCCCGGCCCTCCTTCACCCCTATTGAAAACTAACACCTGAGCATAAAAGGCCACGGTGAGAGGTTGCGTGAGATTGCAGGTTCAGGCGGGTCAGATAAGGGTGATCGAAAACAAAGCACAAGGATATAAAATATAATTTTACCTCCCCCATAATCCCAGGCTTCCAAAAATGACCTTTGATCTTGCAGCATGTGTGGTATGCTGAGCCGCCTGCTCGTGCTGCATGCCGCTCTGATCCTGGGAAGCAATCACGGAGCACTGCTGCTATCAGACAGGCTGCTGGGGAAACACTCTAAGCCCGAGTCTGGAGGTGAGCGCCGAGCAAAAAGCAAATGTGCAGGGATGAAAAAAAAAATAACCAAGTGCAGCCAAGCACACAGAAACCTGATGGGCCAGAGAAGCGCACGATAAAAGTAAAGCAGATACTGTATCTTCAACACAACCCGAAGAGGACGGTGATTTAACAGCAAACAAATAGAAAACAATCATAAGTCATGAAATCGGTCTCACTGAAAAGATTGAACTACTTGCTTCAATTAAAAGCAGGTATAGTGGGCATGTGTGCACAAAAACATGGCAACAATGTGACTATTTCCTACTTTAACAGTTAAATTTTGACCTGCTTTTATATTCATTCATACAATATATAGATGTATAGAGATATATTTACCGTATATAAAACAGTCTGTATGTGTTTATAATCTATATTTTGTTCAATTTCAAAGGTGTCAACTCGAGCCAGGAAATCCAAACTATCGCCATCTCCAGCTCCGCGGTCACGCCGCGGGCATAACGAATTCCCTGCATGCGTGTTTATTTGATCGTTTAAGAGCGATTTCCGGAAACCAAGTTTTTTGGACGGGCCAGGAGCTGCCTTGTAACAATTATGGGGTTAAATGGCAGTTGGCCACACAGGAGGGCATTTGCCTGCTGGCAACCCCTTCCTGCTTTGCTGGGGTCAGAGTTCACAGACTTTTCAGGAAAAGTCCATTTCTCAAGCACCCTGAAACAGGTGGAGGCCCGGACATCTTGTTTACTAAAACAGCACAAGGAAAATGGGAAACATAGATGCAGCACACAGGCTTAGTGGGAAAAAACACACTGAGTAGCCATTTTTATTTTTTAATGCTTTTAAAATGACTCATTGACGAGCCAAGTTATCTTACAGTAATTAAAATAGTTTAATTTGAACTCATTTGGATGAGCTTAGTGGAATAAATTAAGCATCTAAGAAGGAATACTGTAACTTTGTTGATGCGATAAGAACAATTTGTTTTTTAACTATGATTAGATTTTTAATCTGAGGGAGTGAGGTAATAAAGTAAATCAACAGAGTAAAAAAGGACAAAAAGAAACCTGGCCAAAACCGACCCCTCAGTGCTCTCGCTATTTGGGTTGTCTAAATCGCCGAGACCCGAAGCTGAACCCATCAGGAAGGGCTTAAGTGTTTAGGATTAGGGATCTAAAAGGCATTTGGAGGCCCAGAACCAAACCGGCATCACCGAAGCGGAGGAGACGTTTGGCCGGCGCTGCAATCAGACAGGACCTCAGCACACCTGCAGGAAAAGCCCACAGCAAGAGAAGAAAGGTCCCGGCCAGACAGGGGCTTTTTCTGTGGCTGCAGAGTGACAACAGCTGGGCTGGTGTACGATGCTGTGGCCCAAGGGCAAGGTCAGCCCCTACGTACCAGGGAGGGGAAACAGCAAGCGGATTGTTTTCGCTCCACCAGAGAAAACAGCAACCGTGGAGATCCTGAATGTGCCAGCTGTGGTTGTGGATTTCTGCTCCACAGCCTGACCTCATATTAACACTATAAAAGGAAGCTGGATTGCTAATGACCAGCGCCCTCTGGCCCCACCAGGGCACCTTGTCTTTGGACATACTGTGAGTTTACAGAACTTATTTCTCATATGATTTATTTCTATATACAAATGAGCTACTTTGTAAATGTTTAAACATTTTAAACCAAATTAACGTAATAATTTATTAACTTCTAAACGTTACATCCACAATTAATCATTAAATAAAATAGGTTATTAAAAAAAATGGCAGAAAAAGTGAGTTAATTTAGACAAATTTAGGAAATAGGTAGGTATGTAACTGCTGCTCAGTCGTCATGGACTCATCCATGAAAGTGTCGGGATTCACACATGTCCTTGGGCTTAATTGGGCCGGACAGTTAACATCAAAGAAACTGGTTTTATATGTAATCTGTTCGCTTTTCTACCGCTTTCTCATGCCTGCGCCTTTTTCTTTTTTTTTTAATATGTTCAAACATTGTAATGAAGGTCATTCTTCATCAGTTCACTTTGATCTATAATGACAAAAATTTTGCATTTTAATAAAAAAAAAAAAAAAAAATGCGCCTCAATCGCTCTCAGCGCTCAGTTTGCTGCTGTCTTACACATATTTTACCTCATTTTCTTATTTTCTTGTCCTTTTTCTCCAGCTTCTGCTCTTTTGTGGTGTCTAAAAACTGCCACGAGAGGTAGATAAGACCATTTTTTGGAGGGGGGTAGGTAGCAAAATAATAATAAAAAAAAAGAGAGAACAATAAAAACAGCAGGTCTCGTAATCAGGCCTCTGACATGCCCTAACACCTGCAGCCCATGTTTAATAAGCCTGTGCGAAACTAGCACACTTTATAATGATGAGCCACTTTTATAGTCGGCACAGACTTAATTATGTGCAAAGTAAAATAGGATTCATCACAGTGGAAATTCCCTCATAGCAGACTAAAGATTATCATTTCACCTCCTAAATTGAAGGGAACTTGGCAGACTGTTTATGGCCAATTGGATCTAAAAACAGTGGAAAAGTGACTGGTGGAATTCTCCGGATAAGACGGAGGCAACCTGGCATGCTCAGACACCATCTCCTGCAGCTGTGTGTTTCTATCAGCCTTATAATGAGAAATCAACTGTCTGCAGATCAGCTGCTGAAATGCTGTAACGAACCATGAGCGCTAATACTTGAGGATCAGTTGCACTGGATGAGGCGGCTTTATCCAGTTATTAGGGTAATGTAATGGAGTCTCCTAATCCAAACCCACCAAACCCTTCCACCATAGGGGGCACAATGGTTAGGCAACACGTTATTCCAGCACAAAGCTGACTTCCCCACTAATATAGCAGGACACAGAGGCTCACGGCCTGTTCAAACAAGTCCTTCACAGTATCTCCCCTAAAATGATTTTCTCCCTCTTTCTCTCTTTTCCTTCCCCCCTCTTCCATTTACTCGCTAACTGCCTCCAACAAATGCTCCACTAGCAAAGCATATTCTCTGCTCTTTAATACCAAATTATAGCCATACTATAACATTTTAAATGAGAAAAGGCCAAAGAAAGTGCAAGACAATCTTGATTAGGGTTTAAAAGAAGGAGGGGAGAGAAGAAGAGCATAAATTAAACCATATTAAAAACATAGAATGTTATATTAATGTCGTCTGCCACAATTGGTGCTAATTGGCAGATAATCCAGAAGCTTTGGGCCGGCTAATGCCGAGTTGGTTAGAGGAAGAAACCAGGCCTCTTGTCCTCTCCCACCACGGAGTGCTGAAAGCCACGGGATGGGGTCAGAGCACGCTAGTGGAGGAGGAGGGATTAGCGCTGGCATTGTTGGCTCTTTCTACTGGAACATGACCTTGACGAGAGTTTGGTTCACCCCCACCACCATCTCGTCCTTCACTCCCACTCTTTCTTCTTCCCAATATTCCACTAACATGAAGTTTAATAGAAGCATAATTGGCTGTTTCTGAATGCCAAGAGAAACACACAAAACAGGGAGACACCCCAAATAAAACCTGACATTCCAACACCTTTGAATTTAAACACAACTTTGAGAAAACCTTTCCTATTTTAACAAGAGAGTATTAATCATTTAAACAAAAACTCAATATCTAATTTAGAAAGAAACATTTTTTTCTAAATGGAAAGTAAAGTGTTTACTCTGGATGGTTGGAGTCTTACAAAAACAGTCTCACAAAGATTTGGGCTTTGAAACAGCTGCTCAGACTACGATAATAGAAAAATGTTTAAGTGTCCTGATGCTGTGGGAAAGTCTTTAAATGTTATCTGTTTTGAAAATAATTCTGATATTTTGTATCCTAGTCCCTTAATTGGGAGTCAATGTAAACTCCTGTGAATACACAAAGCTGGCAACTGGAGGGAAATCAAGACGCAGAGGTTCATGTCCATCTGAGCGATGAGCGCGCTTTTCACTAACTTTGAGGAGGCTTTCAAACAAGTCCTTGGCTGTGAAAGTTCCCATGTTAAAAGCACTACCTATTAAGGTACATCGGAAAGAGATGTATTTCCACACGGTGTTTGAAGATTTCTCATTTGCATGAGAAAAAGAACTCCGCAAAAACTGTAACTTGTGAACTGATCAAAAGCCAAAGGCCATTCTTGAGTTGAATGGTTTTCTCCCTTTGACACGAAAGTGGCTCTCTTGAGGCGCCTTTGCGGCGGTGGCCTTGGAGGTTAGGAAAATGTAGCCCCTCAGACCATACGGGACTATTCTCTAGAGTCTGGACGGCACTTGAGTCTGGAGCAGAAGAAAAGGAGCTGGTTCGCCGCTATGGATCAGTACTTCAACAAGCCTCACTAACATTCCAGAAGAGGGCTTTTACTTCTCCTCACGAATGGCCTTTCATGTTGAGAAGAGCGTGTGTGTATTTGTGTGTGAAAAGCCTTTAATATGACCGTCTATTCCAGACTGTGTTGTTTTTAATAATTTAAATATTTTCTAATAATTTCAATAAATCCGAAACTTTTAAATTTGATTAAAGTGGTTAATATTGAGCTTTTAAAAACATGCATATAAGACACGGAACAGTCAAACAGATGCAAAGACAAATAAATATCCTAATAGGCTTTTCTCAAGTTGCACTCACAAACTGTTTGGTATGAAGTTAATTCTTTCCTACAAACATCTACAAAGTGGAATAAGAAGCTGAAGCATTTATTATTTTTGCTGAATCTACTGATTGTGTTTTGATTAGATGGTTTGCTTGGAAGAAAAGCTGTTTGGCTGCAGAGTTCTTTAGAAGATGGTAGAAGACCGTACCATTAAAGAGTCCACCGAGCACCAAAAGCCTGCACCTCAAGGTTGATACGCATGTGTCTCAGTCGCAATATTAAGGCCTTTCTTAGTCCCTTCCATCTTTCTCCCACTCTGTGACTCAGCTGGTTTCACTTAGAGAACATGGAAAGAGAGGGTCACAGGGTCATACCATGACCTCATCAAATTAGCCCCAACTGAGTGAGGTGTTTAGCACGAGTTAAAACAAGTAATCTGAAGGGCATTAAATGCAAATGCGACGGCCATATGCCCACTTCAAACACGATGGCTCCTATCCCTCCATGCCCCCACCCTCATCTTGCCCTCTCACACACACACAGCGGAACCATTCACAGGGTCCAAAATGGTGGGGGGCTGTTAAGATGACAATGAGTTTCTGTCAAGCCGACCAGGTGCAAAACATTTGGACTGATGGCCAAACTTGAAGCTGTTTGATATCTGTAAGAAGAACACTCGCAACAAAATGTCAGAGTGACTCTTTAGCCTTTGAAAACAGATATCTCCTCCATGTTCACATAATCTGTATCACAATCATACTGACCTTAAACTTGGAATATGGAAATAAAGAAGGTGATGCTCACAAAGGTTATCCTGGAGTTCGCAGAAGAGTAGGAGGGGAGAAAACGCAATGGGGCAGGGTGATGTTGCTCTGCTTCATAAACGCTACACCATGTGCCCCTGTTAGTGAGAGTGAGGGTCTGGTCAGGCTGTGGAGATTATGGGTGAAGACTGATTTTGCCCCCTCGGGCGATGGCCAGGCTGAGAACATGTGGCAGCTCATATGTGCTAATAAGCACCTGTGGAGAAGGAAGCAGAAAAGCCCTGCAGGGCTCCACAGCCGTGCCACCTGCACAGACCTCCACAGGCCTCTGACTCAGTGTGGGAGAGCCAACAAACAAAACTAGCAGACACCAACACTGCAAACCTGGAAAGTAAAGGTTCTCCTGTTGTTATTGTGGTATTTGACAATCAATAAAAAAGCAGACATCTATCCGGGGGATTTTAGAGACAGACGTGTTACGGTAACAAGAAACCTAAAAATTTCACTTCATGTGTGGATCACAAAGAAATACAAAAATAGTGGAAAAAAAATATGAGTCATTTAAAAACTCAAGTTTGAGTTTAAAACTTTTAATGATGCAAAATGCCTTCGGTGAATCTGATAATTTAGAACATTTAGACCCACAGAAACTTAAGCATAAAAGTTTTGATTGTTTCAAGTCGATCGTGTGTGTGAGTGTGTGTGCGGCTTTCCAGCCTTCATCGCATTGAAAACGCTGCACAGCTGCTTAGGAGGAATGTGAGAGCAAAAAGAAGACATTGTGGGAGAGCACTCTCCTGTCACTCAAAAGAAGTCTTATTAAATTTGTTTAAGCTGTGAAAGCATTTAAAGAAAAAAAGAAACAATGTTTTTATGTGTTCCTACTGACCACCAGATTTCTACACGTCTGATCCCTTTTTCTTTTAATAGTATAATTTTCCCATTATTTTTATTTCAAACTGTACACTCTTATTTGCATGAATAGATCCTTTCTTTCTTTGACAGCTTCGAAAAAGATATCAGCAAGTGGAGGAGTTATGTCTTTTAAGTTCTTTTAAGAAGGACAACAAATGACTTCTTCACATGCTCTGTCAGTAATGTATCTCAGCAGCACATGTTTGTATGTGTGAAGAACAGGCAAATACCTACATGTCGACTTAAAGAATCGGCCGCCGGTGTCTCCGCTTTATGAGTCTTGCTTCTTCACTCTCCCATGTGCACGCTTTGTAAACCACATTAAAAGCTGCCACTATTTAGAAAATATGCATCGCTGTAATCTTTAGAAATCTGCTTTGAGCCATGAGTGATGTACTTATGCATTTTTCAACGGCCAAACGTAGAGAGTTAATCAGCCTCCGGTGATTCATGGGATTTCATATTTTGCACATCTGGAGTGCATTTAAAAAGGAATATTTAAGACAATACTTTACTTCTCTCTGCATACCTCATTGACAATCAGACTGTATCACCACAAATATTCCTCTCGTAATGATCTGATGTTCAGTCAGCATCTGTCCAGCTGAGGAGGTAACACTCACCAACGTGGAGCAATAACTTAACATCACCCTAACACACTGGGAATGGAGCTCCTCAGGCAATTTCAAAAGCTCAGTGCCGCAAATGAAAACGATTTATATTAATTCTCATTCAATATTTGAAGCATATTTAGACTTTTATCCAAAAACTATAACCTTCTTAATCAAAACGATTCTTCAAATAGCTGCTCCAGTTCTTCTTCTACAAGTTTGTAGGAACGTTGTTAATAAAAAAAAATTCCAATTGGAATTTTAATTGAAAACAAGTGCATCTGAGAATGAAGCCGATCTTCATTTTCTACACAGTTAAGGATGTTTGAGGAAATTAGCCTGTGTCAGCACAAGAGTTATCAAGCACATTATAAGATACCGTACATTTCATTCAATGTTTCCCAGCTCTTAACTTTCAAAGTTCAATGTATAAACCTTACAAATACGCACATATATGCACACACACAAACCATAGATGAACAAATTCACCTCATCAGCAAATTACACACTTTAGTTCTTGGGCGTTATGCTTCAGCAAAACCATAAACTTCACAATCTATTAAATAATTTTCACTCCCTCCTTCACATTTTTGTAATTTTCTCATTTTCTGGCTGACTTTTTGAAAATAAACTGTTAATGTTGCTCAAAGAGAAAACTCCTTTTCATTCTGCACCTGCGAGATACGAATGCTATTAACTTTATGAACAACTTTGACCCGTTAGCAGGCGTGATGACACAACATCACGTTTACTGGGAAACTTTCTCTTCTGATATTCTGATGGAAAATTTGGAGGAGAAATAAACATTGGCAGAACGTCTGGTAAATAAACGATGTGATGAAGCAATGCTGTGAAAAATCACCGGACATGGTGTTTGTGTTGCAGAGGAGCTAAACATATCTCTTCAAAGTTGAAACCCCAATAATGATAAAGTGTTAAGCTGTGATATTACACTAATTGAAAAGTTTATGTTCTAAGCCACCACTAATAATAGCATTTAACTTTCCCTTCGAGACATTGCTCTCTAACTACATCCACATCTCTTAGTTCAGTAACAAAGGCACACAATCCCTGTTTACATGATGTGGTTGTATTCCTGTGAGAACTACAACGTTAATGCTGTGATTTCTATTTGTAGTTAGTTCTTTTAAAATAAAAACAAGCCCAGCACATCTTAAATCCCTTCCAAGAGACCCTGTGAGCTTTGATTATCAGGAACATGTTTTAGGCTGGTGAACTCCCCCATCACCTTTTACTAAACTTCTAATAAACAGCTTCAAACACGAGGGATCCTGATCAGCTCTTTGAGTAAAAGAAGCATTGCAAGAGCATGAGATCAACCCCTGGATTATTCTTCCCCTTGCTGAAAAGCAGCCCTCTCCGGCTCTTGGCCTGGGGTATAATACCCCTCGTTTGCCACAAGGAACACTATTCGGATTAAGTGGTGCCCCTTTCATATAAGCAACAAGTGACAAAGGGGGAGATTGGGCAACTAACCTGCTGTTTAGATAAATAAAGGTACTCTATCAGCTCTAATAATTGCTAACCCGCTCTCTTCTTGTCCCATTGTCCACTGACGAGTGCTGCTTGGCCTCCTTCTAATTGCTGACAGATTTGATTTTTCAGCAACAGCAGGAGCTCTGTTTGTGGCCTTTACATCAAGTAATTACTCACCCTGTCTCCCCACTGCCACCTATTCTATCCTGTCCTTCTGCTAAATCCTCCTTTTGCTTCGCTTCTTTCTGAAGCTACATGTCTTCCTTTCATGTGAATGGATTTTGGTTACGTTTAAAGACTTTTTCAATAAGTGATTGTAATAATCAAGCATGTATAACGCACATAAAAGATCTTTTTTTCTTTTGTAGTGAAAAAAGAAAGTGTGAAAGGTAACTTTTATCAAAGAGAACTTTGATATTAAACAGCAAATGTGAATATCTTACATAAAAATCTTCATTTAACATCCTGACACCCACAATTTGCTCATGTTTCAAGTCAATTATTATTAAAAAAAAATGAGGTGACACAAAAAAATTGTAGTATTTGTATCCTTTTAAGTGAGTAACGTGTTTGAAATTACTTTCAAATCAGACATAATTTCCATATTATCTTATAAGTAATTATTTATTTACATATACTATTAAACTCAAAGCGGTAAAAGTGTGAAAATGAATGCATGCGTAAAACAGGAAACTGAATGGAGTGTTTCCTAGTAACAACTCTGATTAAGTTTCAACTTTTTTTTCAACCTTAACCTTTAGCTTTAGCCAGAGCAACACTTTTTTTATGCAGCAGGAGCTGTTGCTGAGGTCTCCTAACAAGTGTTTCCTTCCCTTCTTTCCTCCGGCCTGCAGGCTGCATGTAATGAGGGCTGCTACCCCATGGGAGAGCTAGAGGGCTCACTCGAAAAAGCAGCGGAACCCAGGAGAGCCCGCACAATCGCCCTCACAACATTTAAAAGCTAATTATCCCAGGAACAAAAGTGCACTTCATTTTCACTTAACACAATTAGTCATAAACTGCGTTTCTGAGTTCTAAATCTACACAGGCTCCTTTTCTCTACCAATTATTCATACTTTCATGTTTGTATCACATTCAGAGTTTCAAAGCAAACATATTTTCAGTGTTGGTGTCTGTGTTAATCATCCCACCCACACATTTCATGGATTAATCATTCACATTGCATGAAATATGAACCAGAGTGCAGCTCTGCCAACTATATGCACACATATTATCCTGAATATTTCTATTGGGGAGTTGACAGGGTTAGGTAGTCACTATATATACACGGAGAGAGAGAATCATTGATTTTCTAATCCACTCAACAAGCGGCTGAGATAATTATGCATTTCACAAATGATTAGCAAAATACAGGAATATATAATCCCCTTTTGCATTGATGTTCTTTAAGCAGTGCTTAGGTACAGCGGGGCACATGATGAGCATCAAATTGGCCTTTCTGTTGGAAAATAGCATATTTGTGGCAAAAGCCATATTTGAATGTGACCTTTTTTGAAGCATTAGAGAGGTTTTAGACAAATTCATAATTGAAAATGGGGGACTATTTGCGAACAGATGAAAGAGCTCGGGGTTGCACGGTGTCACTAACAGAATCAATAACGCATAAAGCGATTACCATTTGTGGATTGAGTTTGTTTTGCATATTGTCAAGAATAGATCAAAACCATATTTTTTTATGTACGTTGCCGTTGATACTAGCACTGATTTTCTTTACCTATAGAAACTTTCTTTAACTCGCAATAGCTCTGTTTGAAAACAGGAGAGAAAATCCCTCTTTAACACCTCTACTAGCTGGAATTGAGAAGCCATACCTTCCAATAAATAAAGACATCTAATAAAACCAATCATTGTAATGTCAAGAAATCCCAGTATAGTACTGAACATATACATCATGAAAGGTCAGGAGCATCAAATTGCCAATCAGAGATGTCGGCTCTGCTTAATGTCATCTGAGTAACCTTTTGTGGTTGATGTGACACAAAAATGAGACAATACTTCAGCATCTCTCCATCATGGACCTCGACCTTTGTTGTCACATTGACAATGTAACAATTATCAATATGTCATCAAGTTGGCGAAGTGTGAGGACTGAGATAAAATTACATATGTTGTATTTCTCTGCCATTTACTTAGCAACTACAACTACTACATGAAGTAGAAAAGGTGGGGGAGTTGTGAAAGGTTCCAAAAACATCTGGATGGTGCCATCAGAAGATATATGAAGTGGAGATAACAAATTGTCAGTGGTGTGTCCTGGAGAAGAGTAACGGCAAGAGAGATGATGGCGGTGCAGAAGAGTCTGACCTGAGCAAAGAAGCACACCAGGGAACGCTGACCAGATCCTTCTTGACTACAGCACACGCCGTCGAAACACCCTGTTTCTGCTGACAACATAAAATCACAATGAACAAAATACAAGTGCTGCTTAAAATTAGCAATACCTCTGGGAAATTTTGACCCAGTTACTTTTAATCTCCAAAACTGATTTTTGTTTGGATTGGAAGTGACATTGACTTCATCCAAACAATAACACATTGCAGAAAAAAATGTATTGTGTTAAAAAAAATATTCTTCAACTTTTATTCATATTTGAACCAGTGGGACATGAACTTGAAGAAATGGAGCTCATTACTAAAAATAAATGAATCCAATAACAGATGGACATACAAAAAGTTGGCCCTCAATTTTATTAAGAAATAACTAGGAGCAACATCTTACGAGCATCTCTAACTTACATCTATGAGCAGTGTTCACAGTTGCAATGATTTAGAGGGGAAAAAAAAGCCATTTGTGTCATTAAGCTGACTTTTGACAGCTTTAATCTAATCTAATCTGCCATAGAAACTCGTAGTTCCTTGGCCTTTGAAACACTGAAGACAAAGGTTATCTTTTCTGGCCTTTATTTTCTTCTAAATGGAAAAAAATTAGCATTTCATTCATGACCTCCTTGACATTTTTCTGTCAAAGCTAAATTCAGGGCTATCATTTTTTTTAAAGCATCACAATTAACCACTGATAACTTTTGAGTCAACATTTGTTTCCAGGTGGTCCAGTGGGCTAATAAACACAATTCATCAGCATGTGAGAATGGCTGCGATTGGATTTAAATTTACTGCCGACAAAAACTCATTTAAATAGAAGTGCAATTTACTAGACAGAAATCAGACAGCCAATTGTTTTGTACATTTAGCAAAGCTGACTCACACTCATCGACACACTGCCTGACATTAACCATTAATTTCTTATACTGTTGAAACAAAACACAAAATCACTGCTCATTCATTTTGGGTCAAATGGTGTTTTATTCACCAATAAAAAAGAAATGACATTGGACTGCTAACGATGTAGATGTTTGACTCTCTAGTGCACGGGTGGGCAAACTTTTTGACTCGCAGGCCACATTGAGTTCTAACATTTGACAAGCGGCCGGAACAGGAGCAGATGGATTTTGGTAACTGCAAGATTAGACCAATAGAAGGATGCAATGGATTTTAAACAAGCGAGCTATATGTTACATCAAGAGTGTTAAATTTCAAATTTAGCGTACTAGGTCTGTAATCTCGTGCAATAGCGCTTAAAAATGCGCATTTAGCGGCACTAGGTTTGAAATCTAAGCGCTTAATGTAACATTTTGCTTGTTTTAACATCTAACACGCTTGCTTACGTGTGTGTATTGGGCCCGATGGCTTTCCATATCTGTGCATACTTTTTATTTTGATAGTGAGCGCATCATAGAGACACACATTTTAATGGGAGCAGTGTTGTTGTTTTCTTGACAGAGCCAATATGTCCAGAGTGCGCCATCTAGTGAGGAAACATTAGAATTGCAGGGTAAATAAAACATTAACTAGGTTTATTTATTTAATTTTTGTCAACTTCGGGGGGTTGGATAAAAATGTTCAACAGGCCGCATGTGGCCCGAGGGCTGTAGTTTGCCCAAGCCTGCTCTAGTGTATGACACATTAAATAAGAATAACTTATTTGTAAAGAAAACTGAACAAAACCCCAGTGAGAATACACTGATTTTTTGCTTTTTGACCTGCAATTATTTTAGCTTTAATAATTTCAAATAAAAATTAAACACACTTCAGCAATGATGTATTATTATTGTTGTTGCTATTATCATTATTATTAGGATATCATTACTACTTCAATATGGTTGTTAGGAAGTTATGCAACAACATCAGAGTAACTACAATGACCATGATGCTTTGAGCTGCTGTTTAGTCAATTGGAACCCATGTTGCAAGTAACACCCCCTAAACACACACACAAATAAAGTGTATAAAAATGGTGTTACGTTGTTATAAAGATCAGTGAACATGAGAATATGATTTTGAGATCTTCCATAATATTGTGAGCCTACCCATGATATAATAATGAATATTGTATTGTGAAGTTAATATAACGATAAAATTGCAATATGATATTTGCATTTCATTATATCCTGTACCTTTTATTAGGAAACTTTACTGCTATAGGAAATTAAATATACTTAATTCATCCCTCAATGGGGAAAATTTGTGTGCTGCATTACACCGCAGCAGGCTGCCATGACGGCGCCAGTGGTGGGAAAAATGGAGGGTTAGGTGTCTTCCCCAAGGACAAGTAGAGATGAGGTCAGTGGGATTCGATCCCGGGAACTTCCGGTCCAAGGGTGAATGTTTGATATGACTCAACGTATTTTCACAAAATTTCTCTATAAATCAATGTCTACGTGTGTCCCTTTAGAATGCATTTGATTAATTTATTACACTAGATCCCATGCTAAAAATTGAATATAAACACATCTGCTGTTTTAAAAAGGCTCATTCAGTAAACACATAGCAGCATTTTTAAAAATGTGAGAGAGTGTGTGTGTAGGAGTCATCATCCATTGGTCAGAGTTCAAGCTAAGGACGAAAAGTAATATCAATGTTGGATAAGCCTTTTTAGGAAAGTATCTGCATAATTCAATAACATTTATTTAAAGAAAGTGCAAGACTTAAAACCGTTAGGGGAAACAGCGACCATATTTAAAATCAGCTCACTGCTTGTCTCTTTCAGTTCATGTGAAACATTTACGGAAGTTTTAATCCGTTTTCAGGTCTGAATATGTATGTTGCATTATAAGCATGCTGAAATGTGGAGAAAAAAAATGTTATTTGCAACCTAATATAGGAAAATTGCAACACAACTGTGCAGACTGAGTGACTGTGTGGGATGTTTATCCTTGTAGAAACTGGTAATAAGATGATTGCATTCTGCTGCGAGCTCTGCAGACTGGTGAACGTAATGATACAACCCACTCATTTTCTCTGGAGAGCTTAAGTAATACTCCACTAGATTTTTGCGCTATTGAATACACTTTCTGTTCAATGTGCTTTTTTATATAGAGTGAATCTATCACAGTTACATTGAAGGCAATGCAAATCACAGTTTATTATACATTCTGCCTTCATGGAAAAAGAGGGTAATTTGTAAAGACTTCTTATTTATTACTTTAAATTACGTTAAACCATTCCACTGTAAAATGCTGTTGCTTTTTATTTTTGGCAATGAAAAATTGTCTGGCAGCTGGTTTTAGCAAAATACATTTGTCTATATTTGCATGTTTTGAACTGGGGATCTTAGAGCGAATGGAAATGTGAAACAGTCTTAGCCTGCATTTTCAAGAGCTATAAAAGCATAACAGAATGTACGCACCACGTGCTACAAAACAACCAATTTTCTTTCAGACATTTGCAAGTCCTCTTCACGGATTAAACAAAGATATACGGAGTTTGCGGTGGCCTAACCTCTGTTCTGCCATTCCCAATTCATTCAGAGCTGACAGGTTCCCTTTTCTCTGCAAACATGCTCTTGTCATTAGCATGCCTCTGAACTTTGCCTCACAATGTCTCCGCTGCACTGTTCTGATGAATTATTTCATCCTGTACAGAGTTGACTGCAGGGCATACATATGTAGGTGCTTCCTCTGGTCTGGGTAGAGTCTTTTCATAATGGTGCAGGGTCGACACCTGTTCCCCCTGCTCTGTAAAGCCCCGACCCCAAACTGAGCTGCTGACATTAAACTGTGCATGTTAAAATGTACTGAGGCCCGCAGAGTTGCGGTATAGCTATGATCCTTTTTGCATTTCTTAAAAAAAATGAGACAAACCACCACACAAGCTTATTTTACTGCTCAAAATTTGCATATGTAGAAAAAAATGTTTAAAAAAAAAGTCATGATAGTGACTATTAAAATAGCTACAGAAACAAAAGTTGAGCATAAACTAAAACTCTTGCAGTAAATATCAGTGGCTGAAAATAAAGGATCCAAATGGGGTGCTTAGTTTCTTTATTTCTTGCCGTGTTTCATTCACATTAGTAACAAAAGAGTTACTGTGACTGCTTTTAAGGTTTTGGCATCTTAAAATGTTGTCAACTTTGACACAAAAACTCTAAAATGGAAATTTTTTCCAAAATTGCTCAACTTGTTTTGGCGTAAAACGTTCTTAAGTTCCAAGCTGAATCACTGCAGAGTGTAAAAAACTACATGTAAAAAAAAAAAAAGCAATAATTCTCAAAAAACCCATGTCAACAAATGTTTTTGTGTTAGTTCTGATCTAATTAATATCTCATTTTAAAACAAAGGTGTTGTTTTAAATATTGCATTGTTATCTGATTTTCTGTTAAAACAGAAACATGAAAAGCCCTCAAACATCATGTGCAGAAGCTTTGAACTTTTTTGGCAATTTTTTATTTGAAAAAAGAGGATAAAAGACAGTCAACAACTTGACTAAACATGAGTGAAGGTTTTGTTTTGCATATTAACTCCACTGACCCTTCATGAGGTTATGAGGTAGATATCAAGAACTTTAGGGAGTCACCAGGCTGACATGTTGCCCCATCTTAGCGGCCCCTTTTAGCTCTGCTCGTCATGCAGCAGTCGCACATCTGCACCTATATATCAAAGCCATGCACAAAAACATTCCTGAGAGCAAAGCAGAGGTGATTTGTGTGCCTTTCTCCTTCTTTTTTGATTAAAATTCATCTGTGATCTAACTTTTCTCTCAGCTAAAAGCTATACCTTTTAAATCAGTCATCCGTCCAGCGCTTAGACCTGCACCACATTAAGACCTGCACTAACATCACAAGTGTTTCCACTCTCCCTGCCGTGCCTCATGCTTTTCCATATACTTTTTCTTGTCCTCAACAGATGGACAACCTTACAGCCAGAGACTTTAAGTGTTTAATAAATGTAATACAACCAATATAGTGTTGAAGAAAGGAGTTTAAACCAGAACCATGTGCAAGGGGGAATGGCGGCAGTTCGGGGTCAAGGCTGATGTGATTCAATATGTGGCTCCGGCCATACAGGACGGTTCACTCACATGCCGGACAGTTTACGACCTCAAGAACACTTTCCTCCGAAAGCAGAAAGCATTTGTCTGTTACACTTGCTAGTTTATGACGAGATCTTTTGGTTTTAGTGCCTTCATAGGGTATTCTACATGTGTGAAAACCAATAAAAGAATACAGGTGATCCTGGAATGCAAACTTTCCAGTTTTTATCTTACAGGACAAGATCTGTGGTGTTATATTCTTGCAAAGGATAATATATGATCATGTTTGACGGATTGTCAAATTAAGGAAGAGTGTCATGACCCATGTTGTTTATCTGCATGCCTCTACTTGTTATTTCATTCAACTCAACCTGACACTGCTAACCACAACAGATCATAAAATATTTCTGAAAAGGAATGTGAGTAGTGATGGGACTGGATAAATCATCAACACTTGGAAGCCGACCAGCAGCTGTATGGTGTGAATACGCTGACTGAAGTCTTATCAGATCTCATCTTCAGCTGTCAAAAAAAAGTTCAGTGGACTTCCAGTGATCTCAGGGGCTCAGTTTTTTGTTAGAGGTCTGACCCTTGAACGAGGTAAGGGGAGGTTTTGAGGCATCCCAAAAACTTCAATGGCAAATTTGAATTTTAACATGTTTTCATTAGATTTTAGTGGTTTGAAAAACTTGTAAACATCGCTTCACAATTTTTTTAAATTGCAGAATAATACTATATTGGTACACAACAGTTTAAAAACATCCAAAACATCCTCTACAGCTTAATACTCTATTTGTCCTGCTGACATTGCTTCTGTTAACATATGGCTAGGTAAAAACGTCAAACTGATTTATAGATTATCACACACAAAAATGGCTACAAGGTGTCTTGAATTAAATGGAGTAGCCATAAACATTCAATACCTTAGATCTGAACACTGTAACTGTGTTAATGGAGCTCAATGACAAGTGGTAACAAGATCACTGAGCACACATGTTGTCCTGAATGTGGAAAAAGATTTAATCTAGAGCTGCACAGTGGCACAGTGGTTAGCAGTGTCCTCACAGTTAGGTTTTAGTCACGGAGTTGGGACGAGGCTTGAAACACTGACCTTTCTGTGATGAGTTTGCATGTTCTCCCTGTGTATGCATGGGTATTTTCTGAGAACTCTGGTTTCCTCCTACCCTCTGAAGACATGCATGTTAGGTAAATTGACCACAAAAAATTTACCCAAGGAATGAGTGTGTGTATGGACCGGAAGTTCATGGGATCAAATCCCACTGAGCTCATGTCTAGGTGTTCTGGGGGAAGACACCTAACCCCGTGTTTCTCCCGCCATTGGTGCCGACGTGGCAGCCTGCTGTGGTGTAATGCAGCGCACAAATTTCCCTGCTGAGGGTTGAATAAAGTACATTTCTTTCTTCTTTATGTAAATGGTTGTCTGTGTGTGTGGCCCTACAATGGACTGGCGACCTGTTCAGGATGTACCCTGCCTCTTGCCTGAAATCACCCAGGATAGACTCCAGCGACCCCATTAGGGATATGTGGTTCAGAAGACAAAATATTTAATCTAAAAACATGCCACATGAGTAAATTCCTTTTAACTGAAGTTTCTAAGACTAATTAGGATATATGAACCTTACTTTTGCACATTAATGTCTTTTATAGCTTGTAACAAAATGACATTGTAGTTTGATACCTACCTAATGTAAGAGTTAATGTAAAACATGAGGTTAGAGCTCCACGAATGCATTAAATCCTATCAGACAGATTTTTGTGCAGTCTAATATAACACTAAGCCTTTGCATTTCATTCAAAGATGTACTCTAGATAAGAGCTATAATCTCAGTTTGATGGATGGCCCAGGCTGAGCCTGAGGCCAGCAGTGTGTACATACTGCAGAACGATAAAACCAACACAGGCAGGTGTGTTTGGTTAAGATGCACTTGTCAAGTGGGGTGACAAGCATGTATGTGTTCATTCAAGTGAACCCCTTATCTGCACCTCCATGTCCCACTCATGAGACAAAAGCACTTCCCCATGTTTGTATGATTCACCACTCTCAAGCTAGTGCACATGCAGACAGACACAAGCAAAAAAAAAAAAATACAGAAAAGAGTGCTACAATAAAACATAACTTGACATTACTACTCACATATTGGGGTGTCACAACTCAAAAAGTCATTGTTTCTTTTTTATGTATCTCTTCATTCAATTATGCATCAAATTGTATTTACATTTAACTTATTAATAATTTTTTTACATTTATGACTTCAAATAAGACATGAGAGCATTATTTAAATAAAAATAATAAAATAAATAACACGACCAATTACTCTACGTCACGCTTGACCTTTCCGGAGTTAACAGGAAGTGACGTCAAATGAGGAAATGATGCTTGCTGCTGTCCAGTGTGGTTTAGCAATGGACTCCTGCAACATCAGCGATAAATAACAATAACTGACCATTAGGCGTCAGAAATGACCACATGGATGAATTTTCTGGTGTAGTTTCTGCGGAGTGCTGAATATTTATTAATTTTGTGCCAAAATGAGACCGAGGTAAGCTGGAGAATGTGAGATATGCTGTGCAGCTAGCACCACAATGCTAACGGAATGCACATATTTAAATACATTCTAGCAAAACATCATGTAAATCATGTCATTTACTGATGAAAAGCTGGTGTTTGATTTTATCTGATATTTGGTGTCATTTGGAGTAAGACCTTTTTTAGACATTTGTATGGAAATGACACATTTCTTTTCCTCCTAATGAATGACAGAGGTATTTAATTAGAAATCTTAATGTTTACAGAAGGTTGTAAATACAAACCAGTTTTATTCAGGTGTTTTTATTTTGACTCATTTTAAACTACTTTAATCATCATCCCTCTACTGACTTGGATATTTTGAAACGACATGTTGTTGGAAGTGATTTCTTTGTTATTATTATTCATTGTGGAAAAAGTAATTAACTCTTATTTTTAATTCTCTGTGTGCTCATGAGTCATGTTTTAGTTCTGGGAAAAGACACTGATGTTCTTCTCTTTTCTTTCTGTGTGTATCCAGATGACTCATCAGTGGCTTGGACATCTGATTTGCCAGAAGATGAGGCTTGCTCAGTTTGTTAGACTTGCTTGTAACCATAGCAACTGGTGTCACTTAAACCACCCTGGCAAAGAAACCAAACTCTAATAAATCATGGTTTTGTTTTTTACATAACACACGAGTTAAATAAAAACCAATAACCACGTACAATTAAGCTGCATGCGAATGGATTTCCAATACAATTGAATATGTCACTGGGTGAGCAGTCTCAGAAGTGGTTCCCAACCCATGTCCAAGCCACTGTACTTCAAGCAACCAGTTTACAGCCGAAGGGCAAACATGGCACCAATGATGCCTATACCATTATCCAGCTGGGAAAGGAAAAATACTCCACATCAGTAGCTGAGAAGACTGTAAACCCGGTATGGAGAGAAGAAGCCTCGTTTGAATTACCTGGTCTACTTCTGGAGGGCAATCCTGAAGTGTATGAGCTCTGCCTGATTGTAATGCATCGGTCTTTGGTCGGCATGGACAAATTCCTTGGTCAGAAGTCTATCAACTTAAATGAAATCTTTGATAACAAAGAGAGAAAGAAAACTGAGTAAGTATCAGATTTTCTTTTGTATCAGAAAACTTATTGAAGTACTGTGTCACTGTGCAACAACCCTAGCATGGTTACATGTTCAAGTTGATAATTGTTCTTTCTTGTTGGAAAAGCAGCTTTACATTTCATTGTAGAAACAATCTGAAAAAAAAGTTGAGTGAAACATGATGTTAATATTACCCTTTTTCAGCAGTGTGCTCTAAACTGATAGTCATATATTTAGTTTACGTGCAGATAGTTAATGTGCAGATGATTGTTGTACTAAGAAAATGATTTGTTTGATTTACTAAAAGGAGTTACAAATTGGTCATTATAGATTTGTTCGTCTCACATTGTAAGTCATCAGCCTCACATGTTGTGTTTTGGTGTTTGAACCTCAATACATGATGCTCTGCTTGTAGAGGTACACATTTAGGAGGATAGGAAAAAAATATTCACACAACTTCTTTATAGCACCAGTGGATCAAAGCCAAACTAAATCAGAAGCTTTGTTTTTTTTGTTTTTTTTAAACACATGTTGCTTTAATAAACCACACAAGAATGCTTTGCGTGTTAGACTCTACATTCTATTCTTAATTTTCTATCCCAGCTGTTATTTAAATTCCACCACATTCTCTTTTATTGTCTACTTGTCTTGTTTTACAAATTAGTTTTATTTGGCCCATCTGTCAAATTTTCTCTCTGTTTTAAGTAAAGCTGTTACACATTAGATACATCATTTTTGCTTCTTGAATGACGGCACACTGATTTAACTTGCATTTTTCCATTTTACTCACATTGTATTGTTTGAGGTTTAGCCATAAATTGGCCTACATTGCTGAGAGATTACATTTAGCCTATTCACTGACATGGTTTGGACCAGGCAGTCTCATTGGAACAAGCGTAGCTGGCTGAACATGTCGTGTTAGTCATTCCTTTGTTAGAAGTGTTAAATGAATTCTTAGCAGCCTGATTTTGATCATCGGACTTGTTTTTGAAGAGTTTCATTGTTCTCTTTTAAATTGCTAAAGGATCACTAAGGGAGTCAACCCTGTTCCATTAATGTGAAAATGTGTTTGTGGTTGTGTTTTTTATCAATTCATATTTCTAAGGACCCCGAAAGGTTCAACAGCGGTACTTTTTAACCCTAAATAAGAGTAAGGAGAACTGGCGTTGGGAAAGATTTCCCATTTTGATTAAATCTTAAAGGTACAGGCAAATTATTTGCAAACAAGTATGTCTGATTTGACCAAATGAGGTCAAGTCTACTAAAGACCCTAACAAAGCATTCTATTTGACATTGTTGCACAGAATACTTGCTTTTAATTAAATTACATTTAAATTTAAGAACAATATGTCACTATTGAAAGATTGCTAATAACATAATGCTTTTGTTTTTTTAGGTGTTAGATGTTTAACATTTTTTACTGTCTGTAGATTATTTTTACTCGGAAGCTTTATTAGTGGCCATTAGTATGCCAAAACCGAATAGCCCAGTTTCTTTGTGCCCATTACTTGTGGGGGCTCGAAAATGTTATAATCAGCATTCATAGGTTTTTATTTATTCATGCGTCTGAACTGATGCACCTTGAGGCAGTGCACCTTTCTCAGGAGAGCTTCTGTAATGGATATAGTCATGTTCCTTGGTTCTCTTATCCCACACCACTTCCAAGCTTGACAATGATGCCGTGTCCACAGTGGGTCTGTGTTCACCACTATCGACGGTGTTTTTCTACTGACATACTGAGGAGGAAAACCCGTCGTGATATCTGAGCAGCCAGCCCATAATTATCGCACACCTGTGTTTGTTGATTATGAGGAGGTTCCCAGCGGTCCGGGCCCGAGTGGGAGAATTGTGGTTCCAAGGATGAAGGTTTATCTTGGCCTTGAGACACACATGAATTGCAGCCTTGGCCTCACAGCACCCGCTTGGTCAATAGCACACAGCCTGGGAATCAGACCCACAAAGGCCTTTCATAACTGAGATTTTAGGTCAAAGCTTTAGGTCAGCTTTACCATTGAGCTGCATTTTTTAGGAAACCAACAATCGGATGAGCTAATTGCTTCATTTAATAATTAAAGGAACACCCTGTATTGTTATTTTACAACCGGATTCCAAAAAAGTTGGGACACTTTAGAAATTGTGAATAAAAACTGAATGCAATGATGTGGAGGTGCCAACTTCTAATATTTTATTCAGAATACAACATAAATCACAGGTCAATAGTTTAAACTGAGAAATTGTATGATATTAAGGAAAAATATGCTCATTCAAAATTTCATGGTGTCAACAAATCCCAAAAAAGTTGGGACAAGAACCTATTAGAGGCTGGAAAAAGTCATTTGAGCATACAACAAACACCTGGAAGACCAATCAGCACTAATCAGGTCAATTGGCAATATGATGGGTATAAAAAGTGCTTCTCAGATTGGCAGTGTCTCTCAGAAGCCAAGATGGGTAGAGGATCACCAACTCCCACAATGTTGCGTAAAAAGATAGTGGAACAGTATCAGAGAGGTGTTACCCAGCGAAAAATTGCAAAGAGTTTGCAGTTGTCATCATCAACTGTGAATAATATCATCAGAAGATTCAGAGAATCTGGAAAAATCTCTGTGCGTAAAGGTCAAGGCCGGAGAACCATACTGAATGCCCGTGATCTCCGGGCCCTTAAACGACACTGCATCAAAAACAGGAGTGCTACTGTGAAGGAAATCACAGCATGGGCTCAGGAGTACTTCCAGAAACCATTGTCAGTGAACACAATCCACCGTGCCATCCGCCGTTGCCAGCTGAAACTCTATTCTGCAAAGAAGAAGCCATTTCTAACAAAGATCCACAAGCGAAGACGTTTTCACTGGGCCAGGAGTCATTTAAAATGGAGTGTGGCAAAATGGAAGACTGTTCTGTGGTCAGACGAATCACGTTTTGAGGTTCTTTTTGGAAATCTGGGGCGCCATGTCATCAGGACCAAAGAGGACAGTGACAACCCAAGTTGCTATCAACGCTCTGTTCAGAAGCCTGCATCTCTGATGGTATGGGGTTGCATGAATGCGTGTGGCATGGGCAGCTTGCACATCTGGAAAGGCACCATCAATGCAGAAAAATATATTCAGGTTCTAGAGCAACATATGCTCCCATCCAAACGTCGTCTCTTTCATGGAAGACCCTGCATTTTTCAACAAGATAATGCCAGACCACATTCTGCATCAATCACAACATCATGGCTGCGTGGGAGAAGGATTCGGGTACTGACCTGGCCAGCCAACAGTCCAGATCTTTCACCTATAGAAAACATTTGGCGCATCATTAAGAGGAAGGTCAGACAAAGAAGACCCAAGACGATTGAACACTTAGAGGCCTGTATTAGACAAGAATGGGAGAACATTCCTATGTCTACACTTGAGAAGCTGGTCTCCTCAATGCCCAGACGTCTGTTGAGTGTTCTAAGAAGAAGGGGGGGTGTCACACAGTGGTGAAAATGGCAAATGGCAAATCCCAACTTTTTTGGGATTTGTTGACACCATGAAATTTTGAATGAGTATATTTTTCCTTAATATCATACAATTTCTCAGTTTAAACTATTGACCTGTGATTTATGTTGTATTCTGAATAAAATATTAGAAGTTGGCACCTCCACATCATTGCATTCAGTTTTTATTCACAATTTCTAAAGTGTCCCAACTTTTTCGGAATCCGGTTTGTAGTTTAAAACAGATTAGTTGCTTTAGTTGATTTAAAGCAGTTTTGCAAACACATGCCAGGTCAGAGTAAATGACAAGCTGAAAAAAGCCTCACTAAGATTGAAGTAGAGTATGCTCTCTGATTCCTGTAATGTAAAAAATGTAGATGAGAAACATGTCTAAACACTTCTTCTCTGCTAATGGACACAGTCGCCAGCTCTCCAACACAGAGGATATGTCTCATTAGCATGTATGAACCCTTGTGTGGCCCTGTGATGTGGCTTTGCGGTTTCCCACTAGCTTGTCGTTTCATTTCTGAACAAAAGCCAGATTTGTGCAAACGGCACTTTATTTAGCTCAGAGCGAAGGCATAAATCCCATTACTTTTATTTGGCAAGGCAGGGAGGTCAAACAAATAGGAGCTAAAGGCAGCCTGAAATGGCCTTTTATTATTCTCCAGGAGGATATTTCCTATGTTCAGTTTTTAAAGAATAATGTTTATCCTTTGAATTATAAATGATGTCCTCAATTATGTTTAAATAAAGTTTAAATGGCTTTTGGATTAGTCTGCTCAAATCTGCCTTTTAAGCCGTGTCCATAGAGAAGGTACAACACATTAGAAAAAGATTGGCTTTTTTCTCCTCTTCTATTTGTAATACTTTTGGTTGAAAAAAAGACTTTAGTACACTCGTGTCCCTCAGAATTATGATGAATTATACAAAAAGGATTTGTTGTTGGAGCAAAACTTTACTAATCCACTTCTTATGTAGATATTGTCATGGAATTTTCTAATTTTCTGTTGCAGCTGGTACTCCTTAGAGTCCAAACCAGGAAAGAAGAGGAAAGAACGAGGTCGCATCCAAGTCAGCATTCAGTTCATGAGGAACAACATGACAGCCAGCATGTTTGACCTCTCGATGAAGGAAAAGCCCCGCTCGCCTTTCTCCAAGCTTAAAGACAAAATGAAAGGTCGCAAACACGATAGTAGCTTCAGCGACACATCTTCGGCCATCTTGCCTCACTCTGTGCAATGTCAGTCTGAGCCCCGGCGCCAGTCTGTTCCTCCGGAATTGGAGCAGAAGTACCAACCAGAAAAGAAGGTCAAGAGACCACTGCTGTCTGGAGTACAGAAACTCTCTGCTGCCCACTCCATGTCAGATCTCATTGGGAGCCCTATCCGGCCAAAACTGGATTCTATGAACTCCATAGACGAAAGCGGTGAGGATCGTAGTTTAAATGACTGATCAAGTTACCTCTTTACATCAGATGTTGTTTTATTTTGAACCACAAAGGGAGCTCATTCCTAAATCCCCATTTTTATCTTTCTACTGAGTGAACAGTGATGTAGGTAGATAACAAAGATTGAGGCTTCCTTCTCAATCATTAATGTAACTCAGTGGTGGGCCTAACAATGTTAACTTTGTCAGAAAGATCAAGTAAATGGGAATTGAGTTGGTTATATTTTTGATGCTCAATTTAACTTTTCACATTACTGCAGTTGATACAAAACTTGTTTTATGTAGCATACATCAATAGAGGCCAATAAAAATGAGAGATTTATCCGTCATATTTATGAAGATATCTGCTTTGTACCTAAACGATATCTTTAATCTTTAACGTTCAGTAATTTACGCCTTGTGTTTTTAATCATTTTTTTCTTTATTTATCCCGAAAAAAAACACCGAAATCTTGTCTTTAAGAGTGGCAGGATAAAGAGACAACATAACCAAAAGGTTTTTTTTTTTTTTTTTTTTAAATATTCTGGTTAGCAGAAATCCAATACAACTAAGTTACTATCAAACATCACGTAAATAAATACAGCTCAAGCCAAAAATAGCAAAGTAGTGTGAAATATTTCTACCTCCGTTGTACGGAAACTTGTTTTAATTGCTGATTTAGCAAACTAACAAATAGTTCCAGGGACACCATATTCCCACATGTCACTTTTTATTGAAGTTGGATTGAGTTTGAGTGTTTAGGTTTCTGTGGAAAAGATGAAAATAATTAACTGGTTTGGTCATGAATTAAATTTCAAAAGCTAAATAAGAGTTTTCTTTTTCCCAATTAAAAAAAAATCAGATCAGCAGAACTGTAAAATGTGAGAAGTTGAAGTAAGACTTGCTTCTGTGAGTTGCCTTTGAGTGGTCTGCTACACCAAAGATGTCACAGCTGAGTCGCGCTGTGGGAAGAGTTTGATCTGGCCTCTTAATGGGGTGGCTTTTTGACCCAGTATGCACTAATGGAAGCAGATTTAGGCCATTCAACAAAATACGTTCACTGTTGAGAGCTGTGTGAAACTTTCTTAAGTGAAAGTAAGTACAGCAGGATTCAATGCACAAGGGTTCAGAGGTAAAGGTGAATTTATAAGATTATTTTACAGCAAGATAACACAAGATCTCATAGAAGCACCTTAAACTTGGTTTATTCTTATTGAGGGAATGTTGGGAAAACCATGCAAAAACAGCTCTTGGGGGGTTTATACCATATTTGAACATTATTACCACATCAAAACACACTTGAAGTGGTTTTCTGTTTTATTCATACATGTTTGAGCAATTTAAAAGTTTCCCCATCCAATTTTTTAGATACCATTTGAATGCCAAGTGTTTCTTGGCCACAGATTTTCCATTTCTGTTTGCCCGCATTCTAAAGTGAACAGCAAGTGTTTTTGCGGCCGCAGTGCATGAACTCTGCTCACGCTAATCCTTTCTTTACATTTTAGTGTAAATGCACCAAAATGAGTATGTATGGAATATGCACTCAAATGCACCCCATACAGGATTTATGCTGTGTTGTGTACAAGCCCAAGGAAGTGGGGCTAAGCGAGGAACAAAAGGATGGAGAGATTCAGTGTTAAAAATTGAATTGGAACTAAATAATTGATTTTTATATATTTTTGTAGCATGTAGGGAGTTTTTGAGTTATCAATAAGTACCGTGTTTATCAAAACATGCTATGAGATGTAAAAAAAAAAAAAAAATTATATCCCATAAAAGCACAATATCTCCTCGTTAAAGAGGACTTTATATACATAGTTGTCCTTAAAAGTTATTACCTTGCATGATCTCACATGCAAGGTACTGACCACAATCCTTCAGGAGCACTTAAAAGTTAGGTTTCCAGCTTAAGGACACAATGACATGAACTCGTTGGTGCAGGGATCAAACCTGCAACCTTCTGGTGGGAAGACTGCCGCTATACTCACAGCGCCATTCCTCCGTCTTATCATAGTTTGTGAATTAGTCTTTTCTCCTCACTTTCAGAAATTAATCAAGTTTTATTTAAAGAGTGCTATTAATACACAACACAAATTGGTTTCCATTAAAAGAAAACAATTGTCCACCTATAAAAGAATATGCGCTTTGGTAACTTTAAAACAAAAATAACCCATCTCTTTTTTCTCTTTCTGTTCTCTTAAGTGACTAAACTGTTAGGAACCTCTCATACATTTAGACCAGTAAAAAATTTCTGAGATTTAAACACACAAACACGCTTTAGGGACTATTAAAATTAATGACTGCTACCAAAGCAAATCCTAGTCACAGTTTTATTAGTACAAGACACATGTAAAGCTGTTTTAATAGCTTTTTTAAAATAAAACTCTTATTAAATCCAGATGGCCGGTCCGTTTCACTGAATTAAAATGAAAGTGCTAAAATATTCTGTAGTCTGTCAAATAGTAATTTTAAGTCGTATCGATGCCTACTTTTTTGCTTATTAAATTAATTAGTTTAATTTTTATCTGATGAGTGATTTAATCACAACATGTGAAGACAATCTGGACATTGGGATGGATGTTTTAGGAACATTTAGGGGAATGGAAATTTTTAAATGTTAGGAGATATGAAGGTTGTTTAGTTATATAAAGTTTTTTTTTTTTTTTAATATTCATGTCTTTGTCACAATGCTGCCCCCATCTATTCTTAAATGGGTCATGGTGCCTTCATGAACACCTTAACATGCATCATTTCTAACACAACAGACTCTTTCACACAAAGACTCTGTTTAATAATCAAATTTATTTGTTTTATTATGATGAGTGAAGTTAACATCCCGTTTTTAAAACTTCTTTATTTTACTTTCAGTAAATGCAGGTGTCCCTCACAGGCGTTCCCAGAGCGAGGTGCCAGGATACCAGGACGACGAAGCACACAGTGACCCTTTCACTGATATCAGTGACACCCTGCCACAGAAGTATGCCACGCTCCCACGCAACCGCAACCCATTTGAGGGGGAGCACGGGCAGCTGTGGGACCGGAGGGAGAAAAAGGAGAAGGTCAGCCTACTGGAACGCGTGACAGGAAAGAAGGAAGGTCGCAGGTCCAGCACCGGTGGACGTTCGGGGAGCTCTGGAGACCTGCGCTCCCCAAATCCTTTTAGTGACTCACAAGCAGACACAAACCCGTTCATCTCCAACTTCAAGACCAGGTAGAACCAATATTTACTCAGCTACAGAGCTGCTAATAATTATTCATGCCACCGTATCCTGACTTGAAATTATTTGTAAACAGGAGGTGTTAGGCTAAATTAACTTTTTTTTTTTTTTAGGTCTCTACCAGTTCTGAATGTTATGCCCAGATGTAATTTTTAAGCTCTCTTGTCCAATATTTGGATAATACACTAATGCCAGGTAGTTCTTGGCCAGGGTTTTTCTTTCCCACCACGCCCACATTCTAACATGTGCAGGATTGTTTTTGTACTAGCAGTACATGCGCTTTGCTAACATTTGGACTCCTCCCTCAGGTCCTAGTCTCCCTTCCCTCTCATTTATATATAAATGTACCAAAATGAAATTATACAAGAACATGCATTAGCTTTGCTAGCTGTAAAACAAGACCTAAACTCTGTCTTTCAAAGAAAAATGTGAAATTGAACAACTTAATTTAAACAGGAAAAACCCTTCAGTTAACTCCGGAATGGTAGACAATGACTTTAATTTTATTGTTATTGTCCACTTTATAACTTACAAACCTTTTTATTAGAACTTGTTCATCTTTTAAACCTAGAGATTTTTTTTAGATGTCCGATGTCGAATGTTGGCTTGGCTAGATTTTTTTATTAAAATCAAAATCAGAATACTTTTATTGCCATGGTCAATGAAGAATATCACAGACTAGGAACTTGCTATGGTGCAAAAAAAAAAAGAAAATATATATATATGTATATATATATACATATGTACATCTAAAGCATGGGAAAGAAGACGGCAAAAGTTATAACTGGTGTAAAATTCAATTTTTGTAAAATGATGAGCAATGATGCTTTTGTTTGTCAGTGTCATATAAGCCCATGAGGGCTGGGCACTTGTGTGCGTGACACTTTAATTATATCAAATCGAAATCATTGTAGTTGCTGAGCAACCTTTTGAATGTTCTACGGCTATTTTACTTCTTTCTCATTAGCAATGAGCTCCAGCTTTTCAAATACATGCCAGTTTGGTTCAAATGTAAATAAGAGTTGAAAATATATTTTTTTATATGAATAACTCTAGGTTGGACAGGCATGAGCAGCTCTCATGTATGTGGAATCCAACTTCACACCTAGTCAAGAATGATGGTTTCTAAGTGCTCTTAAATATGTCTAACCTTCCTAGATATGTCATTCAGGTCTAATTCATCCATGATTCAGAGGTTAGCTTCTGTCCATCTTCTCAAATCTTTTTAAAGTGCTTATTTTTCTTATTTGGTAAATCTGTTCTCATCATTTCCTCTTAAAGTGTGATCTTGTCATCTCATTAGACAGCTGAATCTTCTGTCATAATTTTGTCCAGTGTTGTTGTTCCAACATTCCCACTGAGCCGCTAACATCTATTTTGCGTGTCCCACAAAGAGTTGATGTACGCTGTGGCTAAGTTCTGGTTTATCTGAGTGGAAGGTGTCATTAGTGGCTCTTTAGAGTGCCTGGGCTTGATAACAAGGCCCTCTGAGCTGCGGTAATGAGATCCTCCGCTGAGATAGACCACCCAATTAACTACTTATCTCTGTAGGCACGGCTCCATCATCTTCACTGCTCCCTCCATCACACACCAGTACGGTGGTCATTTTTTTCTTTCACGTGCAAAAGATTTGGTCTCAGGCTTGTTTTTCACTGATGTAACAGATCATGATTTCTTCTAACTTGACTTTTCTAAATGAGTGAAATATGCTAAAGTGTTTGTGTGTGAGTGCTCATTTTTTTTCTGATTGTCCCACAGTGATAAGAAGCAGACAGGAAACAACTTCACCTTTGGCCAGAAGAAGGACATTTACGGAAAGAAAAAAGTAAGACTACAATGCTTTTAGTTGAATCAAAGGATGCAACATAATTTTTTTGTGTTATTTCTTGTCAATCTTAGAGAAAATCAGTTGTTTTGCAATAGATACATGCAGGGATGTTTTCAGCAATATCTAAAGTCATCATCCTAACATCAAAGTGCACTTTTTTAATTAGGAACTCCTTAACTTTGGTGACGTGGCAGCTGGTGACATCGATCCGTGTGTCCTTCAGCTAATTAGCAGCTGCACACGTCGCTCATCATGTCTGATCTGATCATAATTTGAAGCGGTGTTAAATTTCCGCCTGTAAGGTCATTCGTGACGGCGCATAGCTCCCATCCTGTAATTACATTATTTTGCTTGGGAAAACCAACAAAATGTTGTTTTTTAAAAAAGATTTCTCACTTTATTTGCACTTCACAGTTGGACCATTTTTGAAGGGATGTTTTTTGGTTTTAAAATGTTTCTAATTTGAGTAAAAAGGAAAAAATAATGGACTATTACACAGCAAAAGGAGTATGTATCATCAAGCAAAGGGTGTAGGGGGGAGCAGAATGAGAAAGAGAATGCTGATAATGGCTTTCCTCACCTTTCTTGGAGGGTGTTGAGGGCTGTCGGTATCCACACATGTGCCCCCGTTCATACCGCCGTGCCTCGCAGAAATGGCGGCTCCCATTTCCTCTGCTCTAAGGCCCTAATTAACCACACGCAAAGGGGGGGAGCGAGAAATTTCAAAGGCCTGAGCTTTTAGATTCTCAATGCTGAGCTCATTAGAAACTGTAATGACACAACTGGAGAATGCCAAGTGTGCGCCTTATCTTCTCCTCACTACTGATCGCAGAAAAATGGTCATCATTACTTTGCCAGTTCATGGTCGTTTCCAGGCCTTTGTCAGCAGCTACTAAAGCTCCTGATTATTACTCTGTGTGTGTTTGTGCATGTGTGTGTGTGAGAGAGAGGGTATCTTTGTATGGGAAAGCAACATACACTTTCTCATGGCTGTCTGTTCTTCTGTTCCATCTCAGGTGGCTTAAGTGAAGTATCGCTCAGTGAAATGCCTGTGTTTGTGTGTGCGTGCAGAGTCAGTTACTGAGCTCTGCTTCTGAAACCCTTCGTACATTGGACATTTAATCTCTGAGGCAAATATTTCATTTTGGTTCATGTCACCCCTACGGTAGCCTCTATACTGTTAGAGGCGATAAGATACCTGCTCCAGCTCTACAGCATTGTCTTTTTCTAGCAGTGCAGACTTTGAATGGCAAACGGGAGTGGAAGCTGATAAGTGTGGTATTTTAAACAGGGTGAAGGCTTTGCCGCTCTATCTGTTCAAGGGAGGATGGCCAGCACTGAAGCGATAAAGTGGTCCCTCATTAAAAACGATTACAGCTTCTCTCGTACCCGCGCAATCCGATCCGCGCATACCGTACCACACCGCTCCCGTTCAGGCCAGACACGGCTTCGGTTGCATCCTTATTTTAGTTTTTTATTAGTTTGACCTCTAATTGTTGGAATATGCGACCTGGCATTTACCTTTGAAACAAAGACGGATTTGAGAGAGAAGAAAATTATTCCAAGATTGAATTTTTTAACAGATTTGTCTTAAAGTGCTTCACGCACAGTTAATTAAACAGAATCAAATTTAACACAACTAGTAACTAAACTAAACACAGTGAGGACATCCCTGCCCCTAAACCCTCCTTCTCAGGGTGGAAAAAATCTTTAAAAAGTAGATTACAAGTTTAAAAAAACTAAACCTGATGGAAACCCAGTTCAAAGAGAAATCTGGACAGGTAGGAAATGTCTAGACCTGTCAAAAATGATAAATTAGTTAAACTAAATGTACATTAAGAGTTCACACTTGCAGGATGTATTACATTGGTTTAATCCAAACAGTTAAATGGAATAAAAATACAAATTTATATTAAATGAGAATAAACAATTTCAGGTCAAGACAGGAGCCCAGATGGTATCAGCTAAAAACCTAGAGACGATTAGGATATTCAACAATCTAATATGTGAGTTGTGTCGTATTAACAAGAGGTACAGACAAATATATTCAATGAAGAGCAAGGAGTTTAAAAGAAGTAGATTGAACCAGATTACAGAGATCCAGCATACCCACTTCCTCAAGTTTCTTGCAGCCTGCTAGCAGCTATTAAACTATCTCTTTTTTTCTAGATGGTCTAGTAATAATCTTTTCTAAAGAAGAACATTTAAGCCTAACTTTAGATGGAGCGAATTTGTTAGTGTCTCTCACATGTACTGTAGAACTCAAAGTGGACTCTCAGGACATCAGGCCTCATTATAAAATGATTTATTCCCATAACCTCTGAACACATCGTGCAAAAGCAGAATAAAAGTCAAGTTTCGTCAACAAGCCTGTTCTCAAGAGCCATACAAATCATTAAACTGGGTGCCACAAATAACAACTTGAGGGGCACAAAAGGCCAGCAGACCACAGGTTTGACATCACATCTTTGTGATTGATTTGTTTTCAAGTAGTTCAGCTAGTTTACTAAATTCTCTCATGTGTTGCTGGTTATAAAACTTTTGCTGCGGTTGATGTTGTTGTTTTCCATTTTTAGGAGGTAAGCCGGGAAAGCATAGCCGCCTACAGCAACCTAACTTTTGAAGAAGTCGTACAAGAACTGATCAAGCAGAAAGAAGTGGTGAAAAAGAAGGATGCCCACATCAGGGAGCTGGAAGATTACATCGATAACCTGCTTGTTCGTGTCATGGAAGAAACACCGAGTATTCTCCGGACACCTTATGAGCCGAAAAAGAAGGCGGGTAAACTTTCTAAAAAATAAAAAAATGTGGTGGAGGTTTAACAAGGGGTTAAAAACAAAATTACTTTCAGATTTTATTGAGTTGTAGTTTTTATAGATTCTTCTGATTAATTTTAGTGAATCTCTCACAACTCATTCTGAAGTACACAAACAAGACAAGGAAATAATTCTGTTGTTCCAAGTCCAGTCAAAAAAGTGTTTATTTTTAAATCTAACAGAATAAAAATAATGTTGTACTGCGCACAGTTTCCGTTAGAGAAAAAAAAAACAGATTTGTGTTTACCAGATGCTTTCCTTCTATTTGTTCAAAGATGGTCAATATTTTTTTTAAAATAATGACGGTGTTTTTTCAGTGTTTACTATAAAATATATGACTTACGGCCTCTGAAAACTTGTGGAACTACAAAACAGTTTAGCAGAGGAAGCTTCAACCCAACGTCTCTCAACACTGCATAAACCAATGTATTTAAAGGTGTTTTTTGAATAACTGGAACAGATTTTTTTTTTTTTTTTTTTTTTTTACAGACAAACTTTGGTCATGGCTTTGCATAGAAAAAAATCTGCATTTTTATTTCTTAGTCTTTGGGTTCAACAACAGATCTAGTCAAGAAATAATTTCCAAGAAGCAGGTTTTACCGCATGTATTTATTGTTTAATTTTTATGGAACCAGGGTCACAGTTTTTCACTGGACGTGATAACTTCACTAACTAGAAGTGCAATATAATCATTATTCAAAGGTGTTGCTTTAAACCCAGCTGGTTATGTTCTTGTTTACACTTTAATCATATTTTTTAAACTCTCTTTGGTAGAAAAGGAGTTTTTATTTAACCAAACTTTATATCTTTCAGTTGATGCTAATGATTGTACTGACCAGTACGTATCTACAAATGCTGCACAGTTAGTATTTATCAATATTTCATAGCTCATATGAAAAAGATGTGATTGTGGTACTTTTGAAATACTGCTGTATTCTTTTCTTTCAACGTGTACAAATGGGAATAACTCCTTCATACTTGAGAAGGTGTTTTTGCTAACTTAATCTTCCTTAAACCTGACTTTTATCTGAGTAATCGACAGAGGTGGTTTTGTTACGTAACATAATGTTACATGCTTCCGTTGTGAATCTCTGTCGGTAGTGAGGGATGCTGTTGGCTGAGGCTTAAAGATTTCAGCTCAGAACTGTTTTCCCTGGTGCGTCTGGACCTACGAGGTGAACTCGGTGCTCATGCATGTGTCATGTCTGCACTCTGCCTCTGTATTTTTAGCATTTCCCTTTTTTTTCTTCCCAAAAACATTCCAGACAGACTTAAAGTCAACTAAGATTCAAGTCTGAGTATTTCTTCCCTTCCAAGTATATATTTTTTTTTACTATTGAAGTATTTTTCTTCTGTGATGGTACACGGTAATACACTTTATTTTAGACTCATTACTTGTGACTTTCTGATGAACAAATGTGTAAAACTGCAATAAAAGCAGTTTTTAAATCTTAGAGATGACATCAAACTAATCTGATCTCTCTGAAGCATTACATATTCATCTTCTTATGATGGCCCTTCGTATCATTTTTACATGTTGGGTTTACAGGTGTGGTTTTTTTTCTGCTCACTGTGCAGCAGTTTTATTCAGTGTTAAATTTGCTTTGTATTTTCTTTATTTATCCCTTTTTGGTAAGGACCCGCTTTGTCTCCGTATGTTTAATTGTACTTCACTGCTGTAATAATGTTTGACCTTTGAACTGTTTGATGCCAAATCACAGGTGAGACAGCCAATCAAAAATATACCTGCGGAATGTCAACCATTAAAAGTGCATCAGCATTTCGTTGTTTCTTAGAAGCAGCTTCAGAAATACTTTGATCATCATGTTTTCTGTTGTTTAATAGTAATTATTTGTTTAGACGTATCTCTTTTTGGACAAAAATTTTAAGTTTTTACTGAATGTATTCAATATTGAATTGAAATGAGTGAAATTTGACACACATCCTCACTTGCCTTCAAAGTATTTGATTTATCCAAAGAGATCGTTTGATTTTTCTTCCTACTTCTTACAATTTCCTTCTTGTGGAAATTCAGACCCCTTTAGTGATGGGTGAACTACTGTTGAAGTTTTGTATTTTTTATGCCAAAAACCTTTAGATCACATGATAAAGTAGTTTTGCACTGACTTGCCTTCCCTCACTAGTAGATTTAGTGTCATATTTTAGCATCAAACACCGGCTTTTACTAGTGTTTAGTAGTGATCTACATGGTAACGAGCCTTTCTATGCTCTTGATACTTCCTTTGTACATAATGTAAAGGTTTTTTTAGTGAGTTTCATGATTTAATCTGGATGAAATTAAAACGTATCACTACAGTTACATTTCAGAGGTGAATGGTAAACTGAAACTCATTTAAAACTGAGTGTAATTTATTAGTCAGATTAAATTAAAGGTAAACCAAACACTAAGCAGATGATTCATCATCTGTTACACAACATCTCCTTGAGCTCAAACGTCAATGAACAGAAAGTCTGACAACATTTTAATGTGGGATAAATCACTACCCTGTGGTTATTTAGTTGAAATTAAACGTCTCGGGTGGGGGGGGAGTAGTTCAAATGAATTCATTTTGCTTGTCATTTTTGTCTTATAGATTGATTAATTCTGCTGTATGCTTCAAGATAATTTGCTGCTTAGGTAGATGTCACACTGAAACACAAATCTATATGAAAAGCGTTCACTCACTAGCACCATACTCAAAAAAAAAAAAAAAATCATTTTTTGTATTCATCACTATGTAAAACTGTTACTGAATATGCAAAAAAAAAAAAAGCTTTGAGAGAAGTTTTCTCGTAAAGCTCATCTCGTGCCATAAAAGCAGTTTGCATCAAAGTGTTGTAGGTTACACACTGGCTCCGTTCCAAGAAACAGTGCAAATCCATGGATGTTTTTATTTGCCTTCTTCCTTCAGAAAGCATGCGCTGAAGCTTTTGATGAAAGAATCTAAAGTCAGATGTTCCAATCCCACCCTGGCTCTTTTTTACTTGATTATATGATGCTGCTCACCAGAGGCCACGTTCAGTTTCCAGACACTAAGGCTTAAGCTGCGGTTAAATCCTTTGGTACTAGTAATATGGTACAGAACTTTGAAAGAAATGACTATGTTTATAAAAGATTTTACCATTTGGCGGAGCTTCAGTGAGTTAAATAGAGGCTGTTGCACTCAAGAAAAAAGAATGAATTTAGTTTTGTCTCCCACAGTGGAGGGGAAGATGCCTGATGCATTTTCAACCTTCTACTGAGTTGCACTCATAAAAATCTTCATGGTTTCACAATTCATTCCTACACAAGCCTTCTTAAATCCTTTCAGTTTTCTACGTAATCCACAACTGTAGATTTTATTACTTCAAACCAGCCTAATGTTGTGGTTAATTCAGATCTAGAAGCTTGTAATTTTATAGATTGGGTTTAAATTTTTAAAAACAAATCAAACCGCACCAACTGGTTGTTAATGTACAAAGTTTGTAAATCACTTTTTCCTCTTTAATATTTCCACACATTAGTAAATATGCAAGACTAGATGTTCGAGGACAAGAATGTATGTTTTTACTGGTTGTTTTTAACAAATTGGGATGTTGGAAATACCTGTAACAGAAAACATGCTGTTATTGTGAGAATTTGCATAAAATTAAATGATGTATTTCTGGTCACACATGTGATGCAGTTTATACTGATTTTTTTTTTTTTACCTTTTCACCAACATTAGAAGTAAATTTCTATGGTTCACTGGATGTAGCTTGAAAGGCACGGGCAAGATTGTATTGTCATTTTCAATAAAGTAATTCTAAATTTATTTTCAGACTTTCTCCTTCTTTCTCCTTCAGGGGTCACCACTGAAAGTCAGTTTTTTTTTCATTTAACCCTATCTCTTGCATCCTCTACGGTCACACCAACTATCTTCATGTCTTCCTTCACTGTATCCATGAACCTCCTGTTTGGTCTTCCTCTGGGCCTCTTTCCTGGTGGTTCCAAACCCAGCATCCTTCTGCTGATGTACTCTCTCTCTCCTCTGCACATGTCCAAACCATCTCAGTCTGGCCTCTCACTTTATCTCCAAAACCTCTGACATGTGCTTTTCATTTGATCCTGTCCATCCTGGTCACTCCCAGAGAGATCCTCAGCATCTTCATCTCTGCTACCTCCATCTCTGTTTCCTGTCTTTTCATCAGTGTCATTGTCTCTAGACCAAACAGCATGGCTGGTCTCACTACGGTTTTGTACACTTTCCCTTTCATTTTAGCTGAAACTCTTCTATCACACTTGATACTTTTCTCCACCCATTCGAGCCTACCTGAACACACTTCTTCACCTCTTTTCCACACTCTCCAGTGCTCTGGACTTTCTTGTTTTGGGAAAAGAACACAATTTAAAAATTAAGGTTTTGTTAAAAGGTGTCAACAAGCTCTGAAGGTTTTTTTTTTTTTTTTGCTTTTAGTTGTTTAAGAATATCTATTTTTAAAAATATATATTTTTTTATAACAAAATAAGTATTTTATAAAAAATATGTCTGATCAGATAATTATTAATTGTTTGACTTTGTGATCTTTAAAAAAGTTTTTTTTTTTTTTATTGAACTTCACTAGCTGGAATATATACATTTTTTATATTCTAAATGCCAATAATTGTTGAATAGTAACATTTAAAAAAAGTTACATACCTGAATAATTAGATTTTTATCAAAGCTTTTGGAAGAAAAAATTATTCCGATAACTCATATCTAGACATAATTTGCCCTCGATTAGAAATTTGTTCAGGCTTGAATATGAAGAAATTTGCCTTTTGAAGGAGCAGTCTGAGAAAATAGAGGTAAAACATTGCAGTGCATTATATTTGTCATTTTAATTTTTTAAATGATTTCAACCAGATTTTAATAAATTCAGTTGAAATATGAAAAACTCACATTGTGTTAATCCTAATATTAGAAAATGAAAGCGCATCTTGTTCGAAGTATGAGACTTTTTTTTTTTATTCCTGATTTCTTTGACTACTTCTGAATTAAGATATCTTCTCGTTGAACCAGTCTCTCCATCAGCTAAACCCCAACAAGTTTCCAGTTGTATTATTCTAAGTTTTGTTTTCTTTCTCTCTAAAAAGATTTTTCGTTCATTCCTTTGAAAAAAAATTATCAGACTTCTTTAGTTTAAAAAAAAGGAGTAGCATCTTTTAACTATTTTTTCCACTCAATTGGCCACCATAAAATTGCCCCTAGAAATGAGTGTGTCTGTATGGTTGAGAGTGTCTGGCCCCTCAACAGACTGGCGACCTGTTCAGGGTGTACCCCACCTCTCTCCTGAAAGGAGCCGGGACGGGCTCCGGCACCCCACACAACCTCTTTAGAGATAAGTGGTTCAGAAGACAAAAGCTTTACCTCTGAGCGTAGTAAGATTGTGCTAAAAAGGAATATTATTGCAGTGTTAAGCAGGTGCTTTTCTTGAGAGCTTTGGACCTCCATGTCCCTGTGATGTAACAGGTTAAAACATGATCGCTTCCCTTGTCATTTCAATCCCTAAAGAGATGCAGCAGCTGTTGGAGCCACCTCAGTACAATATTACAACATTTAACCATGTATAGAGGAAATGTTCTTCAAATATGTTGAACAGAACAGAAGACACTATTCTTTAGATCCATAGAGACTGTTAGAGGCAATCTGAGAAGCTGGCATACTCGTATATTTAATTTTAAAAGAGAGAAATAGTCTTTTTTTTACCATTTTAATCATCCTTCAGCTTGGCCTATAGTGAGGCCTCGACAGACACTGAATACAAATAAGCATGTAATTGGGGCTTTATATGGGTGTCACCTGTTGTATTCATAAGTTAATTGGCATGCTCATTGTCACCTTTACACATTCATCAACAGATTGAATTTCCCAGATCCCATCTTCTGTGCGGCGGTGGCACGTGTCATACGAAGTCCTTCTGGATTAGTGCCCATTAGCTGCTTCTGCATTATATCATATTGCTGTAATTTGAGGAAATATTAGACAAACGTCATGTGTCAGATCTTGTAGGTGTAGGGATAACCCAAGCGTGCCGGAAAAGTGCCATCCACAAGTCATCTGCACAGCCCTTTAAATATGGATGGGCGTCAAAGCAGGGATCAGTGTCACCCTGCACGCGTCTCTGAATGGGGGTGCCTCAGGCAATCATGAAGAAAGTCATGTGTCTAGTAAATTCAGCAGATGGATGAGGTGTTTTTAGGGAGAAAACCAGACGTATTTGGGCAGCTGGTCTGAACTTGCTGGTTGATCGGGGGCCAGATGTCAAAGTTAACCTTTTCATCTCCCAAGAGTATGGGACTCCACCCACTGTCCTGAATGAGGAAAGACTCTTTAGCTTGTTAACTAATCTGAATAGGTGCTTGAGTTAAATCAGGTGTCAAACGTGCTGGGCTTCCCTGCGTTGTGCATTGTATGGATGGTATTGTCTTCCACTGATAGCCGCCACGCGTCTGGCATCAGGTGAACAAAGCCACAGGACAACTGGAAGAAAGAGATAATCTGTTGACATAGAAAAGCAAACAAGGGTGAAGGATGCACACGATAACTCTCACAACCACAAGATGGATCAAGTTGATTTAAATAAGACTGACCATCATAAAGTAGAAACTAATGAAACTTTTGTACATCTTTAAAAGCAATAAAAAAAAAAGATGTGCTGATAAGTTTGTAATTAACATGACATTTATCTTTGTCCGCAATAATTAAAACACTATATCGATCCGTCATGGTCATCAGCTTTGGGTGGTTAAAAGATCAAGATCACAGATACAAGCAGCCGAAATGACCATCGTCTGCATGGTGGTTGGGCTCTCACTCAAAAAATAGAGGGAGGAGCTCAGAGTAGAGCTGTTGCTCCTCCAGGTGGAGATAAGCCAAATGGGGTGGTATGGGCATCTTGTTAGGATGCCTCTCGCTGGTAAGGTGTTCCAGGCCACCGGGAGGAGACACGGAGGCAGATTGTGATCCAGCTGGAGAGATTATGTATAACAGTTGACCAGGCAACACCTCAAGATTCTCCCGGGTGAGCTGGAGGATGCAGCCGGGATGAGAGAAGCTTGGGTTTCTAGTCTGAGGTTGTTGCCCCCACAACCCAATCCTGGATAGGATGAAGACAACAGAACAGAATGGGACCTTTTTTTACCGTTCAAAAAACTTTATGCGACATTCATAGCAAATTATAAGCAGTTTAAAGAGGGGGTATCATGCTAAATCAATTATTTGAGTATTACTCATGTTTTAACAGTTTTTTCCCCATCATAAACTCACCTCCAGTGGATTTCTATTTCATCTATGCATGCTTAAGCAACTTGTAAGTTCCCTCGTCTTGTATTCAAACACTCTTCGAAAGCAAGGTATTTTCTTGGCCATGGATTTTGTTCTTCGCCACAACTGCATTCTAACCTGAGCAGGATATGCATTAGTGCCATTTTTATGTAAATGCACCAAAATAAGAATATAAAAGAATATGCACTGGCGTTGCTAAAATGATGCAATTTACACTATATTCGCAGCTTCAAATAAAATTTACACTGTGTTGTGCATGTGCACACGTGGCCAAAACTAATTAGAACCATTGGTTGCATTTTATTCCTGTTATTCAAATTTTATTGAAAGAAAATTTTTGCTTAAAATGAGATCATAAAACATTTCTCAAACAAAACACTAAACTTAAAATACAAAATCATTTAACCAGTACTTCTTGTTGATTTATCAACATGAGATCATTTCTACAAGTCAAATGGACTGAAAATATAATTCTGAAATATTTGGAGGCTAAGAGTTTTACCTTCAGCAACCGCAGTCCTATAGAGATTACAATAATCTCTTTTAGATTTATGAGTAGTAAAATACGTATTAGTTTTTCCAAAACTATAATCAACTTAATATTATATTCATTAATTATTTAAAAAAAAAAAAATTCCACATGGAAATTGGAAAATTTGTTGAAATTGATCTCAACACATACAAAAATGTTTTGTTTTGGTTTTTTTTACAATTATTGATAATTTGGTTTTATATTTCCTCATTGTGGGATTGATTAACATTTTCTTGATTTTTGATTTCTTGACTTGGTACTGAAACGATTTGTTTGATGATTTGTAGACTTATTCACAAAACTTTGATTTATTTTTTCTTCTTAAAAAAAGATATTTCACAGCATTTAAACTTTTCTATAAACTTAGTAATCTTGGTTAAACTTAGTAATCTAGTAATCTTGTGAATTCATAAACAAAAATATTTTGTACATGATTGTGTTTAATAGGAGGCTTTTTTACTTATAAAATAAAGAAGATGGGCTGCACAGTGGCCTCACAGCAAGAAAGTCAGGGTTCTAATTCTGAGTGGGGTCCAGGTTTTACACACTGGCCTTTCCGTGTGTAGTTTGCATGTTCTCCCTGTGTACGTATAGGTTTCCTCTGGGTCACTAGCCACTGCAAAATTGCCCCTGGAAATGCATGTGGATGTAAATGGTTGTGTTTGTAAGGGCCCGCAGTAAACTGGCGACCTGTTCGGAGTGTACCCTGCCTCTCGCCTTGTATCAGCCGGGATAGGCTCCGACACCCCCGCACCCCTGTGAGGCAAAAACGGTTTAGAAAATGAATGAATAGAGAAAATCTCATTTGCCTAAATAAAAATAAATTGACCAAATATGATACTTGATTAAAAAAATCTGTACAAATCTGAAGAATAATGTGTCAAAATTTTTAATCTTTCTATCAAATTCAAACATAAACATGTTCTAGTCATTTTTAAGTTTTGAGCTATAACTATTTAAAAATGACTATTATGACTAATGGTTGTCTGAGAGATGTCATCATCAGAGTAAACACTCTGAGGTGGCACATCGATGTGGTACATTGTGTGCTCTTGTTTATACAGCAAGTTTTATAATGACTCAGAGAAATTAAAATACTCTTTCAAAAGCATTAACTTTCTAAACTAATCAACTAAAATGATTAAATTCATCATTCATTCATCATCATTCTCTGATGACTGCAGTTGTGGGGTGTAGAAGAAGTGGTCAGGAGTAGGAGTACAGGAGGGTGTTGGATGGATTGGTGGAGTGGGCTGGAGAGACTCACCTGCTGCTCAATGTGGACGAGACCAGGGAGATGGTAATTGAATTCCAAAAGAAAGGGACTGCCTTGCGGCCCTCCTGCATTCTGGGTATAGATGTGGAAGTGGTGGAAGAGTACAGATACCTGGGAGTGACCATCAAAAGCAGACTGAGCTGGAGGAGCAACAGTACTGCTGTGTACAAGAAAACCTGCAGCTGACTTTACTCCCTAAGGAAACTGAGGTCCTTCAATGTGTGCAGCAAGATCCTGGAGATCTGATAAGAAAGGCTGGCTCTGTCATTGGCCGCAATCAGGACACACTTGAAGCAGTGGCAGAAAGGTCACTGAACAAACTTTTATCCATCATGGAAAACCCTGACCATCCTCTCTACTCACTTCTGGACAAACAGCGGAGCTCCTTCTCGAAGAGGCTCAGTCAGCTCTGCTCAAAACCAGCCAAGTACCCGAAATCTTTCTTTCTACACAATAAACTCTTCAATAACTCAGAAAATTAACAGATAACTGGTTGCAGTAACACACACATTTCCCATGTGTTAGATCAATAAAGTATTTCTGATTCTAAAACACTGACATTGCAAATAAAATCAAGTAAGTAGCTGTGAGAGTTTGTGTACTAATCTTACCCTCTGTCAGATTTAGTTTATTGCTTTTGTTAACGTTGATGTTTTTCCATGTAAATGGTTTGTTGGATTCACATGAGGCGAACCCTGTGGAGTCCATGGTTGTTTACTAGAAAAATTATATTAGAACTTTCCTTCTCCAGCTCAATAAAGCCACACTAAAACTGGAGTAATGCAATCAATCAATCAGTCATCTCCTGACTTCACAGCAGAGAATAACTCTGCTGGAACGCTGCTAAGCTGCAGATGTACCAGCCAAATTACTCCAGTGGGGAATTACCAAGCCATAAATCCAGATGTCAGGAGGATGCCTGCAGCCTATTTCATGGTTTAGATTTTAAAAAGAAAAAAACAAACAAACTTTGTGCTACTCATTTTTCACAGCTTCATAACGAACGTCCAACTAAACATGCTTCCAACTAAATATGCAAAGCTGAAGTTACGAATTTGCTGCTGAGGTGGAGCCACTGGTCTGTTAAACTGGAAAATTTATCACCTTATCACAAATCAATACCAACTAATGAGCCTTTTTTTGTGCTCATCAATTGTGTTTTAGATAGTTTAAAAAAATAAATATGAAGATCTATTGCCGTGTGAGACACATTCTAATCAACACAACAGCACCACTGGCACTGAATTGTTGGCAGAGCCTCAGAATCATTATGACTAATTAAGATGTATAAATATGCTGTCTGGCACTTTACTTGTCATTTGCAATGGGCCACTTTCACCATCAAACTCAAAAAGAGCCAAGACAGACAAGGTTAGGGTACCAGTGCTGGTTGGGGATGCTGCTGTGTGTGTGGGCACACTTCAGCTGAGCTGGCAAACATCAGACTCGTGCCTTTGAGTGCCAGCAGCTAGCAGGCCCAGGTTTGCGGGTAGTATTGTATGTTTTGGGCTAAGTTAAGCAAACTCTGCCAGCATCTCTGAGTGTCTCGTGCAGAGTTTCTCGTGCTGTATTCAGTGGTTGTAGGAGACCAGGGAATATTTTTTTAATTTCCTGAAACTAAACTGAAACGAACATTTTTAAAGAGCAAGTATTATGAAAAATAAACTCAGAGATTTCTAGCATGTTTTAATCTTACTCACACATCACAAACACATTTAATGTAGTTTTCTGTTTCATTCATTAATGTAATTTATGTAATTTACGAGTTTTTCCGTTCAAGGTTTGAATACACCTTGAGCGTCAGGTTGTTTTTGGCCATAGAGTTTGTTCTCAACCCCGGCCACATTCTAGTATAACCAAGGAGAATTTTTGCAACATGTACATACTCTGCTCATGCACAGACCTTACAGGGATATCCATATTTACCTAAATGGACCAAAAAAAGAATATAAGTTAGCTTTACTGACTTGATGTTTGAAGTTTTACACTGTGTCGTGCATGTGCTGAGGGTTGAACTAAGTGAGAGGGTGGGTTTAGTTGAATTTACAGGATCAAAAATGGAAGTAAAACTGAATAAATACATGAGCTTTATTCATCAAACATCTCATTTGTATTCTAACGGGGCAAAAGACAGGGTACACCCCGAACAGGTCGCCAGACTGTTTCAGGTCCACACACTTATTCCTCGGGGCAATTTCTCAGCGGCCAATCAAGCTGACATGAATGTTTTTGGAGGGTGGGAGGAAACCGGAGTAACAGAAGAAAACCAACGCATATACAGGGAGAAAATGCAAACTCCACACAGAAAGGACAGTGTTTCAAGCCTCACCCTCACTCTGGGACACGAACCCCATTCTTCTTGCTGTGAGGCCACTGTGCAGCCCTATTTTAAACATCCCTCTTGTTATTTTCTTCTTTCTCACCATGTTAAATATGTTTTAGTTGTGTAGTCACTAAACACGGACATATTTAAATGGTAGAACCAGTTGAGTAATGGGAACGATTAAATGAAAAACAATTTACTGTAAAATTTACAACATATTTCAAGATATGTGATCTGAACAAATGATATATTTTTATCTTTGAATAGGAACAAAAAAGACAAAACAACTCACAACAGAGTCAGAGGGGAGCAAAAGGTTCAGCAAAGACCTAATCTAGAACCATGAAGGTGCGTCTGGTCCTTCAGTTGATCCATCTGCTTTCCACTTAAGTCTCATCAGAATTGATAAATGTAAAAAAGTGATTCTTCAGAAAGGGAAATGAAAAAAAAGATGTCTGCCAAATACTACAATAACTGGCCTGAAAAGCGGAGAGAACAGTTCTTATGAAGTGATGAATTCTCTCCAAAGACCAGATCTTGGTATTAGCGAGGCGATGTAGCATCATTTTGACAGAAAACAGAACAGAAGGCAGCCAACATCTTAAAGGAGAGTTTTAAAATTTCTTTCTTGGAACTCGGAGAAGTCTTCAGGGAAAAAACTATTTCAGGAAAACTTTTCTGACAAAGATTGGATTGTGTTTTAGAAAGGAAATGATCAAACCAAAAACCAAATGCTTTATGGCTTTACCTTCCATGTTTTTATACACCCGATTAATAACTTCCAACCCCAACTGACATGTTCTCAATGCTTCTGAAATAATGAGTGACTATTTCTGTCCAATCTTCCGTATTTCTCTTGGCCCAAAATTTTCTGTCTTGGTGAAGACAGTCTGCTATGTCCTACGTACAGATGAGCTAATATGTCATTCTCAGTCCTGGGTACATTCTTCTTGTCCATTCTGGAGAGGGATCTCTCCTCCAATACGGTCTCCATGAGATTTCTTGTTTAGGGGATATTTTTGAGAGTTTTTCCATCCCCAAAAAGCAGGCTCCAAGGTCAGACATGTCCAGATTCTGTGTGGGTTAGTATGTGCTTGAATAAACTGTGCAATCTTTCACTGTGTGATATGAAGTCGTATAAATAAAATTGTGTTGTAATGGTAGCCCTACTGCAAACAGGTGACCAATTCAGGGTGTATCCTGCCTGTATCAGACAAGAAGCTGAGATAGGCTCTGACACCCGTGACCTAGCATTAGGTTAAACAGGTCAGAAAACAATTGGATGGGTTGTGTAATTGAAATTTTTCTTTTTATTAAAACTTTGTTTACATGCATTTTGGCAAAAATGGACTAAAAGGGCTTTTAGCAACATTTTAAAAATATATAAAAAGTAATACATATGGATAATTAAAAAATATATCTTCTTTTCCTTTCTGTATTTCCCTTCAGGGGTCGCCACAGCAAGTCAGTTTCTTCCATCTAACCCTATCTGCTGCATCCTCTTTGGTCATGTCAACTATCTTCATGTCTTCCACTGTATCCATGAACCTCCTCTTTGGTCTTTCTGTAGACCTCTTTCCTAGTGGTTCCAAACCCAGCATCCTTCTGCTCTCTCTCCTCTTTGGTCTTCCTGTAGACCTCTTTCCTAGTGGTTCCAAACCCAGCATCCTTCTGCTCTCTCTCCTCTGCACAAGTCCAAACCAACTCAGTCTGGCCTCTCTGACTTTATCTCCAAAACCTCTAACATGTGTTTTTCCCCTGATATACTTATTTCTAATCCTGTCCACCCTGGTCACTCCCAGAGAGATCCTCAGCATCTTCATCTCTGCTACCTCCATCTCTGTTTCCTGTCCTTTTCTCAGTGCCACTCAGACCAAACAGCAGGCCAATCTCACCATGATTCTGTACACTTTCTCTTTCGTTTTAGCTGAAACTCTTCAGTCACAAAATACACCTGATACTTTTCTCCACCCATTCCAGTCTGCCTGCACATGCTTCTTCACCTCTAATCCAAACTCTCCATTGCTCTGGACTGTTGATCCTAAGTACTTAAACATTGAAAATTGACTTAGTTCAATATGGAGTAAGATCACTGACTAAAAGGTGTACGTATGTATGATTTTAACACGTGTTTCTGTGGCGAAATCTGTGTGGGTATAAATCTAAAGTAACGGCGGGGGTGGGGGGCTAAGGTCATGGACAAAGCCAGTATGAGGGTGGATCGGCGGGGGGCATTCCCCCCTCCAGAACATTTTGAAAAAAGTTTTACGTTCAATGAACTAATCTGATGCTAATGATAGAAAGAGATCGGGTGAGGAGCTCTGCCATCCGGGAGGAGCTCGGTGTCGAGCCGCTCCTCCTCCAGGTCAAGAGGAGCCAGGTGGGGTGGTTCGGGCATCTGGTCAAGATGCCCCCCGAGTGCCTCGCGAGGCGAGGTGTTTTGGGCACATCCCACCGGAAGGAGACCAAGGGACAGACCCCGGATCTGCTGGAGAGACTATGTCTCACAGCTGGCCGGGGAACGGCTTGGGATCCTTCCGGGTGAGCTGGAGGATGCAGCCGCGGTGAGAGAAGCCTGGGCTGCCCGTTTGAGGCTGTTGTCCCCGCGACCCGACCCCGAAACAAGCGAAAGATGAAGGAACGGAACGGAATGATAGAAATGATGATGACCAGTGTGGGGTCCAACTTTCCCTTCAGGTCAGGATCATGATGCATTGTTTCTATTTATCTCCAAACTGAACCAAATCATGTGGATTTTTGCATGCATGTGTGTGTTTGACAAGCACATTACTGTAAATGAGGGTCATTAAAAAGCCCCTAATTATCCAGCAATAACTAATTAAGAAAATGAACAATGAGCCAAATGACCAATTAATGACAATCCTTTTAATCTGAAGAATAGCGATCAGGAAGAGCGATTTGTTTATGTTTCTTTGCTGTGAAAAGAGAAGCTTCATGGATGTTCTGCTCCAAACGAGATTTAAAAGATGTTTAATTAAATTCATCTGAGATGGATATTGGGTTATGCTTTTATAAAATGACTCATGAGGTAATTACAATATAAATAAATACAAAGTAATAAGTTGTGATGAACAGAATTGAGATGTCTTGTCTGATGTCAGCCTACCAGCTGGCTTTTATTTTGGTCTTCATCTTCTAATGTTCTTTTTGTGCGCTGATCACACCCACAGTATTTTAGGTCAAAGATTTCATTTTGGTTACAATGTGGCCAATTGCTTATTTTAGTTTAAACAAGCTTGTTAGAGTGGGAAATGAGGAAAATGGTAGGGGAGAAAGGGTTGATTAAAAAAAAAATTCTGCCCTGGAAAAAAAAAGAAAGGATCCAAGACTATTTGTTTTGTGATTTGTTTTTATTTATCATGGCATGTCCCCAAAGCATTTCAGTCTATTGGCCTTCATTGGAAGGACAGAAATAGGGTCACAATTTTTATTTTCAACTTTTGCTGAATACACTCATTCAAAATTGATAGATTTTTTGTTACTTTCGTTAAATGGACTCTACTTAGACGGCCCTTTTCTACCTGCGTTGGTACTCAAAGTGCTTTACATTGTAGCTCACATTCACTCATACATTCACACCTGATGGTGGAAGCTGCCATTCAAGGTGCAAACCAACCATTACGAGCAATCGGAGGTCCACTATCTTGCTCAAGGACATCTCAGCATAAACTCCGGGCTGGTGATTGAACCAGTAACTCTCAAGTTACAGGACAATTAATTAAAAAAAAAAAGTGTTGTATTTCAGTCTATGAGCTGAAGTTTGTTAACAACCTTTTGTTAATGTAGAGCACAAACTATGGAAAATTCAAAATTGGGCCTGAAATGAATCACTAACACACGGCCTTAACACACACTTTTTGCAGAAACGTTTTGCACCTCCTCTTAAGGTTTGCTATTCTTAATAGTTTCACAGTGGGTAGGTTTAAGATAGATTTTGATTCATTTTACCTGCTTACAAAACAATTTTCTTCATAGAAGTCATTTAGTCACCATCTTAACTGTCTTTCCCTTTCATGGTTGCAGCGGGGGCCGGAGTCTATCCCTTCTGATTCGAGGCGAGGGGCAGGGTACACCCCGAACAGGTCACCAGTCTGTCACGGGGCCACACACATACAACCATACACACACATTCCTGGAGGCAGTCATGTAGTGGCCGATCACTCTAACATGCATGTTTTTGGTGGGTCGGAGGAAACCGAAGTACCTGTAGAAAACCTGCGCTTACATGGGGAGAACATACAAACTCCACACAGAAAGGTCAGTGTTTCAAGCCTCGTCCCCTCACGGGATTTGAACCCACGGCCCTCTTGCTGTGAGGTCACTGCACCACCCTACAGCCCTTCTCATAGAAGTTTTCACACAAATTCAAACTTATGTCACACTGACATTTTTTTAATTACAGTCTGATGTTTATAGCTGATTATTTCACATTTTATACTCAAGGTTGTGTCACAGAAACACAAGCTGGGTGACAAGAAAAGTACATCTCAAAAGTTGGATACAAAAGATTGAAAATAACAGCCATAATTTTCTGGTTAATGTGGGATGCCAGAGAAAAAAATGTGATTACAAGCACATCTTAAATTTTTTTTATTTTTTTATTTCAAGCAGATATCTGCTCCTTAGGTGTGCAGCCAAATTATTTTCAGATGCTGCTAATGAAGTAATTAGGCACACAACGTCCTGAACGTGTGTTTTTTTTTAAAAGAACAAAATTTATGATGCAGAAAATTAAATTATTTAATGAAGCATCTCATTTATAGCTTTTTTTTAAAAGTATTTTTGTGAGTTTGGAAAGAGTTTCTAATATTGCTGTCGTCAGATTTTCAGCCTCAAACCGTTGAGTCTTCCCTGTTTTAAAAGTAGCATTTGGTCATCTGATGATACATCAAACCTGGGCTTGAATGGTGCAGTTGAGTCTCTGTAGACCCCTCTATGGAGATGTGGGGGTTATAATAGTTGTAATCTGCATGTAAGATAAGGTGTACACTTTCTGAGATGTGCAAGTAGCTCAATTTGTCTTTTTGTTTGGATATGACTGAAATCTGGTGAAGTTCTGGCAAAGCCGTACAAGTATTTAGCACAAGGAGTGCTGCAATTTAGTACACCTCATCCAAGTTCTGACACACATGGCATTAGGCTGTCACTCCCTCAGAAAGATGATGCTGATGTCTTCATTCTTTAAGCGTAATTGCTGGTTGCCATTTACGACCATAAAAAAAAAGAACTGATTAAACTCTGAACAGACTCCCATAAAGTCCTGGTTCTTTCGCCATCAGACATAAAGTAACAGCTTGGTTTTATATAAAAGGGCGGAAGTTTTCACAATTTTATGGGAGCAGTGAGAATTAAGACATTATTGTAATAATATGACACTTTTTAAAAAAAAATGCAAAGTGTGTTAATTAGTAGAGCAAGTTTTTATGATATTTTTCTTTTTTGTCTGCCCTGTCTGGCATTCGGACAAGCAGAATGATGATCTGCATTCTGCGGGAGATTTGCTTGCTATAGATTTTAACTTTTTTTTTAACTCACTCTATTCATCCATCACCAGGGAAATTTGTGTGCTGCACTCCTACTCCACAGCAGGCTGCCACGACGGCGCCAATGGTGGAAGAAACAAGCGGTTATGGTGTCTTCTCCAAGGACCCCAGAAGTGCACTCAGTGGGATGCAAACCCACAAACTTCCGTATGACTTCCGGTTCGTGGGCGAACGCTCTAACCACTGAGCCACCGTCTCCCCTAATGAATTTAAATAAATTTTTTATCAACTTATTTTAAACAGTAAAGGATGAAATACAATGAATAATGAATAAAAAATGCAGCTGAAAGTCTTTAAATTGTCACATGCATGATCATAAAAACCAGTTTGAATCCAGGATTTGAGCATTTGTCAGATCATAGGTCTGTCACACATTGTTAGAAAACTGGTCCAGATTTCGGCAGCTTCACCCATTTTTGCCCTGACTCTGGAAATCAGTAAAAACAACAACTGTTCATGAGGTTCTAAGAGTCCAAGATGGTTCATATGGAACCAACATGTCAGAAATGTTCTTTGATCCCAAACCATGGACAGGCCAGGACAAAAGCAGAGCCTCTTTTAAAGTTTAAGATACAGGAAGTCGGTACAAGGACGTGAGGACAAGACAAAAATTATTTGTTTTTCTGGTTCTGGTAAGGGCTCAAACAACAGGTTCTGGATGTTCTGCAGATGTGTAACAGCTGGTTAAGTGAGTAAAAAAAAAAAGCAGGCAGACACAGTAGTCTAAACTACAGAAGATAAAAGGTCTAGTTTAGACATTCTTCCTCAAAGGGGTGTCACATAAAATCCCCTTTCACATAAAGTGTCCTTTGGAGGAGATACCTAACCCCACCGTTTCTCCCACCATTGGCGCTGCCGTGGCAGCCTGCTGTGGTGTGATGCAGCACACAAATTTTCCCCGGTGAGGGATAATAAAGTATACATCATTAATATGAAAAAAATATGTGATTGGAAAGCCGCACAAAGTGAAGCATGTTACTCCGAGGAACCACAATTGAGCAGGTATATTTAAACTTAGCTCATTTTAATTGTAAGAAATTAATTGTTAGAAATAATAAAAAGCAGCAGCTTTTCTGTGAAATTCTCATTTATTTGAATTCTTCAAGTACCTTCGCAACGTCCATCGGACTATTTAGCACGAACAGAATGAATAGGTGGTGTTTTGAGGAGACAGCCGTCATTTAGAAGTTGTTAAATTAGGTGGTGGTACGTTTGGGGTATGAGTTTGGAACATGAAGTCCCCTCTCTTCGAGCAATGAACCAGAACCAAGTGGAGTGAGGCTGACGGGCCACAAGCGCGCCATTGTTCTTCACATTAATCAAACTGAGGAAGGGCAGGTAGCATTTCCCCAGCCCACCCTACATGTAAGCCCTGCCAGCCTCCATGAATGGACTGCTTTTTTAGCTGGCAGCGATTGGCCATCGGAGCTCCGAGAGGATGTGTGTCTGTTTAATTAGTGTGATGAGCTCAGCGGAGTTTATGTGCAGTGTCGGACACCAGGTATTAACCCCTCTAGTTTGACCCCGTGAGGGGGGCGGACGACCTCAATCTTGACATCTCCTTCTTTCCACTGTTCTCACTTTCCTTCTCTTCATTAGAAAAAGGCAGATTAGACAGGGGGAAAGCAGAGGAGAGGAGGGGGAGTCTGGCCTCAACCTCAGCCCTCATTTTTCACAATCTGCTCTTGGTGGACTTGCCCACAGATGAAGGAAATAATTACTGCTATGATACTTCCATTGATGCCGCCACCAGGATGCTGGATTGTGGTCTCCTGCAAAGCTGTTTCTTGCTAACTTTGAACACACACAGCTTTCCATCATTTTTAAAGATTATCTCTCCATTGGTATCACATGTGGCAACGCGAACATATGCTCGACATAGTGATCTCGTTCGTGAGGTTGAAGTGAAGCAACTGTTGCAAGCGTGACTTGAATCATCTATAAATGACTGGAATAATCCCTTGAGACAATGGTATTCTCAATGTGCTGTCCTCACGACACGTGACTGTGTGCAGCTAGACAGCCAGCTAACTCTTCCAATGAAAAAAGAGACTCCCACACAAGGCTTGCTTTTCTTGTTTATGTAGACTCTTTTCTTCACAGGATTATACATATATGTACGTATATATATGTACGTGGTAATAGTAACTGAAACAAAACAAACAAAAGAAGTGCATTATAAGCTGTACAAAACGCTGAGTCTCTATGATCAAACACACGTTAGCTTAGCTTGAAACATGCGCGCGTTAGCTTAGCTTGAAACATGCGCGCCCACATCCTAAGTGGCTTACTACATAAGACGCGATTCACCCGTTATCAAATGAAATACAATCTTGAGCATGCAAACAAAGCACATAAACACAAAAAATACTTACAAAGACTAAAGTTATCCCAGGTTTTAACAAGTTTTGAGCGCAGTCTACTTCCGTCTTTTCAATTTCAGACTCGTGCTAGATCTACTATTTTCGAGACCTCTCACTCTGCTGTTAGTTTAACAAATTATAAAAGATCTTTAGAAGAGACAGACGTCTCACTCTGACATACACTCCGATCAAAGACATAACACTCCCCGCTTGATATAAACATATTATATCACCACATATCGAAACATAAAATTTACATAGATAATATCTTACTCCGAAAGCAAAACAACAGTCTCTGAGACTGGTCTCAAAAACACCTTTGGAGTTCCATCTTTGATGATCCGTAGCTCCACTTTACGAACCTTCTTGTCACTACTGGGTAGAGTCTTAACTATCAGTCCCATAGGCCATTCATTCCTGTGGGCTAGAGGATCTTTTAACAACACAATGTCTCCTTCTTTGACATTTGGTTGGTTTTCAGTCCACTTTGTGCGCTTCTGTAGTGTAGACAGATATTCGCCTTTCCATCTCTTCCAAAACGTGTCTGCTAGCAACTGTACCTGTTTCCATTGTTTTCCAAACAACTGCCCAGAAGAAAAGTTCCCCGATGGAGCAGACACCGTGCTTGATTTTTGTGTTAGTAGCATTGCTGGAGTTAAGATTGTCGGACAGTCTGGATCTGTAGATATTGGGACAAGAGGTCTCGCATTCATAATAGCCATTACCTCGGCCATAAACGTACTCAAAACCTCATGTGTCAGACATATTTGAGAGTTCTGAAGTAACATCGCATCAAGGATACGCCTAGCTACTCCTATGAGACGTTCCCAGGACCCACCCATATGGGAAGCATGTGGGGGGTTAAATGTCCATTGTTATGTCTTTGATCGGAGTGTATGTCAGAGTGAGACGTCTGTCTCTTCTAAAGATCTTTTATAATTTGTTAAACTAACAGCAGAGTGAGAGGTCTCGAAAATAGTAGATCTAGCATGAGTCTGAAATTGAAAAGACGGAAGTAGACTGCGCTCAAAACTTGTTAAAACCTGGGATAACTTTAGTCTTTGTAAGTATTTTTTGTGTTTATGTGCTTTGTTTGCATGCTCAAGATTGTATTTCATTTGATAACGGGTGAATCGCGTCTTATGTAGTAAGCCACTTAGGATGTGGGCGCGCATGTTTCAAGCTAAGCTAACGCGCGCATGTTTCAAGCTAAGCTAACGTGTGTTTGATCATAGAGACTCAGCGTTTTGTACAGCTTATAATGCACTTCTTTTGTTTGTTTTGTTTCAGTTACTATTACCACGTACATATATATACGTACATATATGTATAATCCTGTGAAGAAAAGAGTCTACATAAACAAGAAAAGCAAGCCTTGTGTGGGAGTCTCTTTTTTCATTGGAAGAGTTAGCTGGCTGTCTAGCTGCACACAGTCACGTGTCGTGAGGACAGCACAGTAAAAAGACTTAAATAGAAGAAAAAAGACTTCTATACGGCGGGTTAAACAACACTGAGCTACACAGTCAACATGAGTCTACGCTCAGGTAAGACTTACTTGAGAGATTATGAATCGCAGTTCGAGCCAGAGGCAAACTCAGAGCAGCAAGCTGATGACCAGGCTGCTACCAATCACCCGGTTCCTGCAGACCAGCTGTCGCCTGAGAGGCAGCCGTCAGAGAGGCCGCAGCATTCACCTCCACACAGCGTCAGGTCCAGAGCCACCAGCAGACGGTCGCACACCACAGCAGCTTCAAGTGTGTCAGCCACAAAAGCATACGCCAAAGCCCAAGCAGCAAAGGCCCAGCTCCGTTTCGCAGAAAAAGAAGCTAGTCTGATGAGACAAAAGGCAGATTCGGCGAGACAACAGGCAGATTTGGAGGCCAGTCTCCATGTTTTGAAGTGTGAAAAGGAAATAGCAGCAGCTGAGGCAGAAGCTGCAGCCGATGAAGAATTAGAAAGTCAGAGCGGGGAGTCAGACTCAGAACTTCCTATTACAGGTGAGACGTTAAATGCAGTACAACGCACAAGTGATTATGTGGAACAACAATGTAAGCGAAAGGCGCTACCTAGTGCTACACATGATAGCACAAAATTTCAAATGCCAAGTCGATCAATAATAACAAAAGAAACTCATGTCCAGTCCCCAATGAAAAACGATGTTAAACATGAGGACATACCAGAAGCTGTTCCAACCAGCACATTCTCACTCAAACCCCAAGCTCACACCTTTTTGCCTACAAGTCACAACCAAATAGAGCAAAACAGCGTACAAGATTTTGCAAAATATCTCATCCGCAAAGAAATAGTTAGCACTGGCTTACTCCAATATGATGACAGACCCGAAAACTATTGGGCATGGAAAGTCTCATTCACGAGTGTTACTAAAGACTTGAATCTGTCCCCTAGAGAAGAGCTAGACTTGCTCACAAAATGGTTAGGGCCAAAATCTTCAGAGCAAGCAAAAAGGCTTCGCGCAGTACACACCCTCAATCCCGCTGCAGGTGTAAAAGTGGTATGGGAGCGTCTAGAGGAATGTTATGGCTCCTCAGAAGTCATTGAGGATGCACTGTTAAAAAAGTTGGAGGAGTTTCCAAGGCTGACAAACAAAGAGAGTGGCAAATTAAGGGAGCTGGGTGACATCTTGTTGGAGTTGCAGTGTGCTAAGTCTGATGGTACACTGCCAGGTCTTGCATATCTAGACACGGCTCGAGGGGTTAGACAAATAGTTGAAAAACTCCCCTTTAACATGCAGGAGAGGTGGACCACTGTAGGTACAAAGTATAAAGAAGTCAATAGAGTGTCATTTCCACCTTTTTCTGTCTTTGTGCAATTTGTACAGCAACAAGCAAAAATGAAAAATGATCCAAGTTTTTCCCCATCCAGCTGCAGCAACCAAGTTACCACACGCACTGAAAAGTCCATTCCATATAATCGAAAAGCTACTGTTGCAGTACACAGAACGGAAATTGAGGAAAGAAAACAAGGGAGTTTTGAACAGAAGAAAATCGAAGAACCAGATCGTCTGTGTCCAATTCATAAGAAGCCACACCCTCTGAAAAAATGCAAGTTATTCAGAGACAAATCAATTGAGGAACGACAGGCTTTTCTGAGAGAGCATCGTATATGCTACAGGTGTTGTGGGTCTGTGCAACATATAGCCAAAGATTGTAAAGTAGCAGTAAAGTGTGTTGAGTGTGACAGTCCAAAACACTTGTCAGCACTCCATCCGGGTCCCACACCTGTCCCAAAAGATGACACCTCAAAGAATGTAGATGCTAAGGAGGACTCAGAAGACCATCCTGCAGTAGTCTCCAAGTGCACAGAGGTATGTGGACAAAGTGACAGCCCACGCTCATGTTCAAAGATCTGTTTGGTGAAAGCATATCCAGAAGGTCAAAAGGACAGAGCTATAAAAATGTATGCAGTGATTGACGAACAGAGCAATAGGTCCCTGGCTAGGACGGACTTTTTCAACCTGTTTGGAATAAAAAGTGCACCTGTGCCATACACGCTGAAAACATGCTTAGGAAAAGCTGAAACTGCAGGTAGGAGAGCAGAACATTTTGTAGTAGAGTCCATGGATGGAAAAACAAATGTCAAACTGCCTCCTTTAATCGAGTGTGATTCAGTGCCGGACGAAAGATCTGAAATTCCTTCACCTGAGATTGCTAAGCACCATCCACACCTTCTCCCTATTGCAAGCAAAATCCAACCGGTCGATCATCATGCTCCTATTCTCCTTTTGCTGGGAAGGGACCTCCTCAGCATTCATAAAGTAAGAGAACAGATCAATGGACCAAATAACGCACCATACGCCCAAAGGTTAGACTTGGGGTGGGTTGTGATAGGGGAAGTGTGCTTGGGCAAAACTCACAACACAACAGAAGTCAACGTGTACAGAACACACATGCTAGACAACGGACGGACTACTCATTTTGAACCATGTCCAAACGTCTTTACAGTGAAAGAGGACTATGTCAAGCAGCCCCAGCAAAGCACACCTTTAATCTCAAATAGTGTGGACATTAAAGGCAACACACACAAGCTAGGTCAGTCTGTGTTTGAACGTACAGAGTCAGATGACAAGGTGGCACTGTCTATAGATGACAAAAACTTTCTAACAATAATGGACAAGGCGGTCCAACAAAACAAAGAAAACACCTGGGTCGCTCCATTGCCCTTTCGCTCTCCAAGGAGGAGACTCCCAAGCAACAGAGTTCAAGCCTCAAAACGTCTATACTCACTCAAAAAGACGTTAGAAAAGAAACCAAAAATGAAAGATCACTACATCCGATTTATGCAGAAAATGTTGGATAACGATCAAGCTGAACTCGCTCCACCTCTGCCCGAAGGTAAAGAACACTGGTATCTGCCAACGTTTGGTGTATACCACCCGCAAAAGCCAGATCAAATACGTGTTGTTTTTGATTCTAGTGCAGAGTGTGAAGGAACATCCCTGAACCAAGTGCTACTCAGTGGACCTGATCTGAATAATTCTCTGTTAGGAGTGCTGTTACGGTTCAGAAAAGAGCCAATAGCCCTGACAGCTGATGTTCAACAAATGTTTTATTGTTTTGAGGTGTGTGAAGATCACAGAGATTATCTGCGCTATCTCTGGTTTGAGGACAATGACGTCACAAAAAATGTGGTCGAATATCGGATGAAAGTGCATGTTTTTGGGAATAGCCCATCACCCGCTGTTGCCATTTACTGCATGCGGCGGGCAGCAAGCGAAGGTGAGCTGGAACATGGCTCAGATGCCAGACGGTTTGTTGAAAGACAATTTTATGTAGATGACGGGCTCACTTCAGTCGCCACACCTGAACAAGCAGTTGACCTGTTAACGAGAACACAAAACATGTTAGCAGAGTCCAATTTGCGACTACACAAAGTTGCCTCCAACTGCAGCCTCGTTATGGAAGCATTCCCTGCAGACGATCTAGCAAAGGACTTGAAAGAATTAGATCTTGGTGTAGATCCACTTCCTGTTCAAAGGAGCTTAGGACTATGTTGGAACCTGCAAACTGACAGCTTTACTTACCTTGTATCCAATGAGACAAAACCATTCACACGTAGGGGAGTACTGTCAACTGTCAATAGCTTGTATGATCCGTTGGGTTTTGCAGCTCCTATAATCGTGCAAGGCAAAGCGCTACTCAGAGAACTTTCAACTGAGGAGAGCGACTGGGACGCACCTCTTTCCCCAGAAAAAGAGGACGCATGGATCTCATGGAGAAACTCACTGAAAACTCTAGAAGATCTCCAAATCAAAAGGTGTTACAGTTCAGGTTCTTTAGGTGAAATGAAAACTAATGAACTCTGTATTTTCTCAGATGCGTCTACTGTAGCTATAGGTGCGGTAGCTTACCTGCGCTCTTTAGACACTCAAGGCAAGTATCACGTAGGTTTTGTGATGGGGAAGTCAAAACTAGCACCCCGACCTGCACACACCGTACCACGGTTAGAACTTTGTGCTGCCGTGCTGGCAGTAGAAATGTATGACTTAATCAAAGACGAGTTAGACCTCAAAATTGACAGTGTCAAGTTTTTCACTGACAGTCGCATTGTGTTAGGTTACATACACAACTCCTCAAAAAGATTCTACATGTATGTAGCTAACCGCGTCACACGAATCAGGTCATCCACTCAACCTGACCAGTGGCATTACGTTTCAACAGATGTGAATCCAGCCGACCTAGCAACTAGATTTATTCCAGCCGTTGAATTCAAAAACAGTAATTGGGTTACAGGCCCAAGCTTTCTGTGTTCAGAAAAACTCAATGAATCTCAAAAAGACTATTCATTCTCACTGGTAGAGCCTGAGAATGACAAAGAAATACGAGCTCATGTAAAAACACTTGCAACTACCGTCACAACAACTCAGTTAGGTGCAAAACGTTTCGAAAGATTTTCAAGTTGGACAACGGCATGCAGAGCAGTAGCCAAACTTATTCATGTTATGGTTTCTTTGAAACAAAAGACAAATAAACAAGCAGGATGGAGAAGTCTGAAAGAGAATGTAAACACAAATGAACTCACTCAAGCCAAAAATGTCATCATTCGTTCGGTGCAAGAAGATGCTTACAAAGAGACACTGAAAATGTTAAAAGAAAGAAAGAAGATTAACACAAAAAATGACACACTCAAAAAGCTAAATCCGGTCGTGGACGAAGATGGACTATAACGCGTCGGTGGACGTCTCTCATCTGCTGACTACAGAAGCGCACAAAGTGGACTGAAAACCAACCAAATGTCAAAGAAGGAGACATTGTGTTGTTAAAAGATCCTCTAGCCCACAGGAATGAATGGCCTATGGGACTGATAGTTAAGACTCTACCCAGTAGTGACAAGAAGGTTCGTAAAGTGGAGCTACGGATCATCAAAGATGGAACTCCAAAGGTGTTTTTGAGACCAGTCTCAGAGACTGTTGTTTTGCTTTCGGAGTAAGATATTATCTATGTAAATTTTATGTTTCGATATGTGGTGATATAATATGTTTATATCAAGCGGGGAGTGTTATGTCTTTGATCGGAGTGTATGTCAGAGTGAGACGTCTGTCTCTTCTAAAGATCTTTTATAATTTGTTAAACTAACAGCAGAGTGAGAGGTCTCGAAAATAGTAGATCTAGCATGAGTCTGAAATTGAAAAGACGGAAGTAGACTGCGCTCAAAACTTGTTAAAACCTGGGATAACTTTAGTCTTTGTAAGTATTTTTTGTGTTTATGTGCTTTGTTTGCATGCTCAAGATTGTATTTCATTTGATAACGGGTGAATCGCGTCTTATGTAGTAAGCCACTTAGGATGTGGGCGCGCATGTTTCAAGCTAAGCTAACGCGCGCATGTTTCAAGCTAAGCTAACGTGTGTTTGATCATAGAGACTCAGCGTTTTGTACAGCTTATAATGCACTTCTTTTGTTTGTTTTGTTTCAGTTACTATTACCACGTACATATATATACGTACATATATGTATAATCCTGTGAAGAAAAGAGTCTACATAAACAAGAAAAGCAAGCCTTGTGTGGGAGTCTCTTTTTTCATTGGAAGAGTTAGCTGGCTGTCTAGCTGCACACAGTCACGTGTCGTGAGGACAGCACATCCATGAACAACCCTTTTCTTGAAGGTATTTTCCCACTGCGGATTTGTCGGTGTCTAAACCTAGTTCCTTACAAGCTCCCACAAAATTTGTGCCTCTATCTGAGCGCAAGAGCTTGGCTGGGCCTCGAATAGAGAAAAATCTCCTCAGTGCATTTATAAAGCTGTCTGTAGACATGGTTTCAATAAGCTCGATATGTACAGCTCTTGATGTCATGCATGAAAAAATGACAGCCCACCGTTTGTTCAGAGCACTGCCACCTCTAGTGCGACGTGTGACTACAGTCCACGGCCCGAACACATCTAAACCTACTGTTGTGAAAGGAGGTTCGGGAGTCACACGATCTGCTGGTAAGTCTGCCATTTTCTGGACCTGCATTTTACCTCTCAACTTACGGCAGATGACACAGTTATGGATGACAGAAGATACAAGTCGTTTACCTCCCACTATCCAAAAACCAGCACTACGGAGAGCTCCTTCTGTTATATGTCGTCCTTGATGCGCTGACCGGATGTGAAAGTGTCTGACGAGAAGTGTGGCCACATAACTGGATGAAGGGACGATTATAGGGTGTTTTTCGCCTTCTGTAAAGTCAGCAGATGAGAGACGTCCACCGACGCGTAATAGTCCATCTTCGTCCACGACCGGATTTAGCTTTTTGAGTGTGTCATTTTTTGTGTTAATCTTCTTTCTTTCTTTTAACATTTCCAGTGTCTCTTTGTAAGCATCTTCTTGCACCGAACGAATGATGACATTTTTGGCTTGAGTGAGTTCATTTGTGTTTACATTCTCTTTCAGACTTCTCCATCCTGCTTGTTTATTTGTCTTTTGTTTCAAAGAAACCATAACATGAATAAGTTTGGCTACTGCTCTGCATGCCGTTGTCCAACTTGAAAATCTTTCGAAACGTTTTGCACCTAACTGAGTTGTTGTGACGGTAGTTGCAAGTGTTTTTACATGAGCTCGTATTTCTTTGTCATTCTCAGGCTCTACCAGTGAGAATGAATAGTCTTTTTGAGATTCATTGAGTTTTTCTGAACACAGAAAGCTTGGGCCTGTAACCCAATTACTGTTTTTGAATTCAACGGCTGGAATAAATCTAGTTGCTAGGTCGGCTGGATTCACATCTGTTGAAACGTAATGCCACTGGTCAGGTTGAGTGGATGACCTGATTCGTGTGACGCGGTTAGCTACATACATGTAGAATCTTTTTGAGGAGTTGTGTATGTAACCTAACACAATGCGACTGTCAGTGAAAAACTTGACACTGTCAATTTTGAGGTCTAACTCGTCTTTGATTAAGTCATACATTTCTACTGCCAGCACGGCAGCACAAAGTTCTAACCGTGGTACGGTGTGTGCAGGTCGGGTGCTAGTTTTGACTTCCCCATCACAAAACCTACGTGATACTTGCCTTGAGTGTCTAAAGAGCGCAGGTAAGCTACCGCACCTATAGCTACAGTAGACGCATCTGAGAAAATACAGAGTTCATTAGTTTTCATTTCACCTAAAGAACCTGAACTGTAACACCTTTTGATTTGGAGATCTTCTAGAGTTTTCAGTGAGTTTCTCCATGAGATCCATGCGTCCTCTTTTTCTGGGGAAAGAGGTGCGTCCCAGACGCTCTCCTCAGTTGAAAGTTCTCTGAGTAGCGCTTTGCCTTGCACGATTATAGGAGCTGCAAAACCCAACGGATCATACAAGCTATTGACAGTTGACAGTACTCCCCTACGTGTGAATGGTTTTGTCTCATTGGATACAAGGTAAGTAAAGCTGTCAGTTTGCAGGTTCCAACATAGTCCTAAGCTCCTTTGAACAGGAAGTGGATCTACACCAAGATCTAATTCTTTCAAGTCCTTTGCTAGATCGTCTGCAGGGAATGCTTCCATAACGAGGCTGCAGTTGGAGGCAACTTTGTGTAGTCGCAAATTGGACTCTGCTAACATGTTTTGTGTTCTCGTTAACAGGTCAACTGCTTGTTCAGGTGTGGCGACTGAAGTGAGCCCGTCATCTACATAAAATTGTCTTTCAACAAACCGTCTGGCATCTGAGCCATGTTCCAGCTCACCTTCGCTTGCTGCCCGCCGCATGCAGTAAATGGCAACAGCGGGTGATGGGCTATTCCCAAAAACATGCACTTTCATCCGATATTCGACCACATTTTTTGTGACGTCATTGTCCTCAAACCAGAGATAGCGCAGATAATCTCTGTGATCTTCACACACCTCAAAACAATAAAACATTTGTTGAACATCAGCTGTCAGGGCTATTGGCTCTTTTCTGAACCGTAACAGCACTCCTAACAGAGAATTATTCAGATCAGGTCCACTGAGTAGCACTTGGTTCAGGGATGTTCCTTCACACTCTGCACTAGAATCAAAAACAACACGTATTTGATCTGGCTTTTGCGGGTGGTATACACCAAACGTTGGCAGATACCAGTGTTCTTTACCTTCGGGCAGAGGTGGAGCGAGTTCAGCTTGATCGTTATCCAACATTTTCTGCATAAATCGGATGTAGTGATCTTTCATTTTTGGTTTCTTTTCTAACGTCTTTTTGAGTGAGTATAGACGTTTTGAGGCTTGAACTCTGTTGCTTGGGAGTCTCCTCCTTGGAGAGCGAAAGGGCAATGGAGCGACCCAGGTGTTTTCTTTGTTTTGTTGGACCGCCTTGTCCATTATTGTTAGAAAGTTTTTGTCATCTATAGACAGTGCCACCTTGTCATCTGACTCTGTACGTTCAAACACAGACTGACCTAGCTTGTGTGTGTTGCCTTTAATGTCCACACTATTTGAGATTAAAGGTGTGCTTTGCTGGGGCTGCTTGACATAGTCCTCTTTCACTGTAAAGACGTTTGGACATGGTTCAAAATGAGTAGTCCGTCCGTTGTCTAGCATGTGTGTTCTGTACACGTTGACTTCTGTTGTGTTGTGAGTTTTGCCCAAGCACACTTCCCCTATCACAACCCACCCCAAGTCTAACCTTTGGGCGTATGGTGCGTTATTTGGTCCATTGATCTGTTCTCTTACTTTATGAATGCTGAGGAGGTCCCTTCCCAGCAAAAGGAGAATAGGAGCATGATGATCGACCGGTTGGATTTTGCTTGCAATAGGGAGAAGGTGAGGATGGTGCTTAGCAATCTCAGGTGAAGGAATTTCAGATCTTTCGTCCGGCACTGAATCACACTCGATTAAAGGAGGCAGTTTGACATTTGTTTTTCCATCCATGGACTCTACTACAAAATGTTCTGCTCTCCTACCTGCAGTTTCAGCTTTTCCTAAGCATGTTTTCAGCGTGTATGGCACAGGTGCACTTTTTATTCCAAACAGGTTGAAAAAGTCCGTCCTAGCCAGGGACCTATTGCTCTGTTCGTCAATCACTGCATACATTTTTATAGCTCTGTCCTTTTGACCTTCTGGATATGCTTTCACCAAACAGATCTTTGAACATGAGCGTGGGCTGTCACTTTGTCCACATACCTCTGTGCACTTGGAGACTACTGCAGGATGGTCTTCTGAGTCCTCCTTAGCATCTACATTCTTTGAGGTGTCATCTTTTGGGACAGGTGTGGGACCCGGATGGAGTGCTGACAAGTGTTTTGGACTGTCACACTCAACACACTTTACTGCTACTTTACAATCTTTGGCTATATGTTGCACAGACCCACAACACCTGTAGCATATACGATGCTCTCTCAGAAAAGCCTGTCGTTCCTCAATTGATTTGTCTCTGAATAACTTGCATTTTTTCAGAGGGTGTGGCTTCTTATGAATTGGACACAGACGATCTGGTTCTTCGATTTTCTTCTGTTCAAAACTCCCTTGTTTTCTTTCCTCAATTTCCGTTCTGTGTACTGCAACAGTAGCTTTTCGATTATATGGAATGGACTTTTCAGTGCGTGTGGTAACTTGGTTGCTGCAGCTGGATGGGGAAAAACTTGGATCATTTTTCATTTTTGCTTGTTGCTGTACAAATTGCACAAAGACAGAAAAAGGTGGAAATGACACTCTATTGACTTCTTTATACTTTGTACCTACAGTGGTCCACCTCTCCTGCATGTTAAAGGGGAGTTTTTCAACTATTTGTCTAACCCCTCGAGCCGTGTCTAGATATGCAAGACCTGGCAGTGTACCATCAGACTTAGCACACTGCAACTCCAACAAGATGTCACCCAGCTCCCTTAATTTGCCACTCTCTTTGTTTGTCAGCCTTGGAAACTCCTCCAACTTTTTTAACAGTGCATCCTCAATGACTTCTGAGGAGCCATAACATTCCTCTAGACGCTCCCATACCACTTTTACACCTGCAGCGGGATTGAGGGTGTGTACTGCGCGAAGCCTTTTTGCTTGCTCTGAAGATTTTGGCCCTAACCATTTTGTGAGCAAGTCTAGCTCTTCTCTAGGGGACAGATTCAAGTCTTTAGTAACACTCGTGAATGAGACTTTCCATGCCCAATAGTTTTCGGGTCTGTCATCATATTGGAGTAAGCCAGTGCTAACTATTTCTTTGCGGATGAGATATTTTGCAAAATCTTGTACGCTGTTTTGCTCTATTTGGTTGTGACTTGTAGGCAAAAAGGTGTGAGCTTGGGGTTTGAGTGAGAATGTGCTGGTTGGAACAGCTTCTGGTATGTCCTCATGTTTAACATCGTTTTTCATTGGGGACTGGACATGAGTTTCTTTTGTTATTATTGATCGACTTGGCATTTGAAATTTTGTGCTATCATGTGTAGCACTAGGTAGCGCCTTTAGCTTACATTGTTGTTCCACATAATCACTTGTGCGTTGTACTGCATTTAACGTCTCACCTGTAATAGGAAGTTCTGAGTCTGACTCCCCGCTCTGACTTTCTAATTCTTCATAGGCTGCAGCTTCTGCCTCAGCTGCTGCTATTTCCTTTTCACACTTCAAAACATGGAGACTGGCCTCCAAATCTGCCTGTTGTCTCGCCGAATCTGCCTTTTGTCTCATCAGACTAGCTTCTTTTTCTGCGAAACGGAGCTGGGCCTTTGCTGCTTGGGCTTTGGCGTATGCTTTTGTGGCTGACACACTTGAAGCTGCTGTGGTGTGCGACCGTCTGCTGGTGGCTCTGGACCTGACGCTGTGTGGAGGTGAATGCTGCGGCCTCTCTGACGGCTGCCTCTCAGGCGACAGCTGGTCTGCAGGAACCGGGTGATTGGTAGCAGCCTGGTCATCAGCTTGCTGCTCTGAGTTTGCCTCTGGCTCGAACTGCGATTCATAATCTCTCAAGTAAGTCTTACCTGAGCGTAGACTCATGTTGACTGTGTAGCTCAGTGTTGTTTAACCCGCCGTATAGAAGTCTTTTTTCTTCTATTTAAGTCTTTTTACTGTGCTGTCCTCACGACACGTGACTGTGTGCAGCTAGACAGCCAGCTAACTCTTCCAATGAAAAAAGAGACTCCCACACAAGGCTTGCTTTTCTTGTTTATGTAGACTCTTTTCTTCACAGGATTATACATATATGTACGTATATATATGTACGTGGTAATAGTAACTGAAACAAAACAAACAAAAGAAGTGCATTATAAGCTGTACAAAACGCTGAGTCTCTATGATCAAACACACGTTAGCTTAGCTTGAAACATGCGCGCGTTAGCTTAGCTTGAAACATGCGCGCCCACATCCTAAGTGGCTTACTACATAAGACGCGATTCACCCGTTATCAAATGAAATACAATCTTGAGCATGCAAACAAAGCACATAAACACAAAAAATACTTACAAAGACTAAAGTTATCCCAGGTTTTAACAAGTTTTGAGCGCAGTCTACTTCCGTCTTTTCAATTTCAGACTCGTGCTAGATCTACTATTTTCGAGACCTCTCACTCTGCTGTTAGTTTAACAAATTATAAAAGATCTTTAGAAGAGACAGACGTCTCACTCTGACATACACTCCGATCAAAGACATAACACTCAAGATAGTGAAAGGCACTTTCAAACCATAATTAGACCTTCACTCTGTACCACAAACAGCCATAGAAACATAAGACGTACAGTAGATCCTTCAATAGCTGCTGCCTCTCAGACGCGCTTACATCACCCAGGGGCAACGTTTTATGATTCATTTAACCACAGCAGTGTTTTCCTAACAGCTTCAGCTGGCAATTAAAAACCATGAAAAGATATGAAAATATTCTTACCATGCCAGACGCACTTTCCACAAAGGTAAAACAACCACTTCAGGCGCAATCAAAGCTTAGGATATGATTCTTTATCGGATTATGCACTTTATTAGTTCAGTGGAACAAACACAATCACTTGAGGGGTATCTACTCTGAGATTATGATGCCTTTCCAAGCACACAGATGGTAAGTTTATTCGGGGGCAATTAATTAGTAAAAATGTTTTTCTTCCTTTCTTATATTTTGGTTAATGATTGGAAGAAAGTGGCATGGTCAATGCAGAAGCACACATCCAAAAAGTTAAAGGGTACTTGGAGGGTACTTCTACTGATGAGTTATGGTAATGATTTAGAAAACTAGTTGGAATTAATTCCACAAATGGCTAATTTGTTAAACCATCTGGCAATCATTTAAAAGCTTTTAGCTCATGTGGCCCCGTACAGCTTAGGGTTTTCACTGGATTAAGACATGAGGACATCCCATAAACACATTATGCATGCAAGGGCACATGTGCATAAAAAAGAAGCATATTCAGTGGTTCCTTACAATAACACGCTTCACCTTTTTCATAAAGGGCCAGTTTTGCTCTATCGCAAATTATTTTTGTGCAATTTTGCGGCTTTGTTTTTTAATAGTACTGAGTTTTCTGCATCCCCATTAAAATATTGTTATATTTACTGTTTAGGTGTGCTATATGCTTGAAATTATGGTCATATTCTGGCCTGGAGAAAAAATTATGGTGGAAATGTCTTCTATGTTTTGGAGAAAATGCAACAAAACTAGATAAATAGTTGCTAATTCTTTATTTTGGTAACGTGTCAAACAAGAAACTTGTACTATAGTTTTGTAATACCCGTTTTGTTTAATCATTAAAACACAAAGACACACACTTCATTCTAATGCAATTTAAACTGTCATTGTTTCAACTCCGTTTCATTGTTCTTTGAGGGTTTGAATTTTAAAACCCTCAAAGCAGGGTGCCCCCTGCTTTAAAGGGGTGCCCCTTTAAAGCAGGGGTGCCCAACCTTTTTTGTCCCAAGTTCTACTTTACAAATATCAAACCTCCCGAGATCTACCAGTCCCATGTTACCATCGCAAAACCCAATAGATAGTTTCCAGCCTGCTGTAACTACCCCTACAACACGATTTGTTACATACGCACACAGTAACAGTGTTTTGTGAGGGGGAGGGGCTACAGCAGCAGAGGATAATGATAGGCTGGCACCAACTTTTTTTTTGTTTGTTTTTACTTTTTTTCAATGCCATGCAATCTACCCATAATGCCTTTGCGATCGACCAATCGATCGCGGCCGACGCAATGGGCACCCCTGCTTTAAAGTGTGAAGTGAGGACGTTTACAGTCTTAGAACATAACAAAAAAGTTAACCACTTCATGGGATCTGACCTAATGCAATCAATTTTTAAAACATATCTCCTGCAAAAAACAAGAGAAATGCAAGGAAAATATGTACATTTAGTAAAAACTAACAAATGAATTATTTTTTAACTAAAGTGGTTCATCTATATTTCATTTAACCTAAATTAAATTTTCTTCCAGGGTGTTACTGAGGCTCTGGGTTGTGTTTATTAATATCACTCTTGCTACTGAAGGAGTGGGGAACAAAGAGCTGGAGTCACAGCATGTCAGCTCTGTAGAAGACAGTGTTTGCTGCACCCCCTCTGAAAACACTTTATTAATTGGATTTAGATATTTGCAAAATGATCTATTTAATGGGATTACCACTCGTATAATGATCTTATTTATGAGGGAAGCAATCCAAGCTTTGAGGCGGGCTGATAATGCATTTCCAGCTCTTTGGCGGTTAATGTTGTGTTACAAGGGGAGATAAAGTTGAAGTCCTGTTGGAAATGAATAGGTAAGTCAGCCCAGTGAAATGGAGCTGGTGTGGTGGCAGGTCAGATGGGCTTGAGTGGCCACACTTGCATTCCAGAGGCCTGTCTGGACCGTAAGCTCAGTCCTCGCTGAACTCCTTACAAGTTCAAGGCAGATGTAAAGAGCAAAGGAGGAGGGAATGGAGACAGTTAGAGCCCCCCCGTCTACCTAAACCCTTCAACATAATGGGCCTTTCTTACATCTTTATCCACTTCAATATCTTGCTGAAGCTTTTACAGACCCTGCTTCCACCAAAATACCTAAAGGTAAAGTCCTAGATGTCTTCTCTCCTGAACTCTACTTGTCAAGGAAATCGATTTGATATTTGAGACGACATGGGTCCTAAACGCATTAACAGAACAGTTTGAAATCATATACAAATATTCTGAATTTGTTAGACAGGATTTTATAAAGAAAACATTTGCTGTTGTTTATTGTAGCTTTGTAAATGGATGTTTCACGTCTGCCAAGACATTTAAGCTGTTGGATGATTTCCCTCATGGAGGTTTTAGCTCGGTTTTATACCTTTTCATGTACGGTACGACTGAGCCTCTAATGCAAAAAAAAAAGTCTATATGTAAATGCAGTTGTGTTCTGAAGAGCACACAGACTTTAAAACATTACCATTTCAATATAACATTTGATTTATATGTGCTTAAAAAATAGGTGCTAATCTTTCACTTTAAAAGGATATTTTCTCAAAATGAGATTATGTTAATAGACTCTAATTTGCATAAAACGGGTGGAAATATTAAACCAGATTAAAAATTCAGAATATTTAAGAGTTTTATCCATGCTGTTAGTCAACAAATATATTCATTTTGCTACTGAATATTAGAGTCTAAATGTGACACTGTGGAGAGACAAAAACAACAGTAGATGTGTTGGAGTAGCAACCGTTCCTCCTCTGAGTTGGCTCACTCAGTTGGTTAAAAATGTAACACGTAGGCAAACCTCAGTGAGATATAGTGTGTCTTTGTTTGTTTCATTTATGTGATTCCTGGTTCTTTTCAGCATTAATCTCAGATGAAGGCCGAGGCTAGAAACAAAGAGCACCCTCACGAAAACTATTCAACACATTAATCTGCAGACAAGTGTCTTTTATGTGTCAAAGAATTTTATCACCATCAGTTCAGTAAACAGATGGAAAGTAATTCTGGTTGTGCTCTCAGGTTCTACAGCTCGACAGCGTTTCTTTCTCATTAGACCACCTGGCCTTTTAGTTTTTATGCTTAAAAATCAAAAGAAAAAAAAGCGTCCTCCACATCTCCTGCTTCAAAACAGATTTTAAATGAATAATTAGACTTTGAAAAAAAATCAGTGGAATTTATCCAAAACTTTTAGATCAAGAAATTAAATACCAGCCTTTGTGCATGTGTTTAGCATACAAAATAGAAAAGGAGAAACTGTTTCAAATACCGTATGTATATATATTCTTTTTTCTTTTAATTTTTTTTAAACAGATTTTAAATCAGAGCGATGTCGGAGTCCATTCCAATGTGTTATCAGCCTGTACACTCTGTACATGTAAATCAGGAACAGACAGAGATACAGAAAACCAATCATGTGTTTACAGTATTTATACCTTTTTTGGCATTTGCAGCCTAATGATAAAACTACGGTGGCATGGTGGGCTAGCAGCAAGAAAGTTGTTGTTTGAATCCTGGTTGGGACGAGGTTTGAAACACTGACTTTTCTGTGCAGAGTTTGCATGTTCTCCCTGTGTATGTGTGGATTTTCTCTAGGTACTCCGGTTTCCTCCCAACCTCCTAAAATATGCATGTTAGGTTGATTGGCCACTCTAAAGTGATCCCTAGGGATGAGCGTGTGTGTCCCTGCAGAAAACTGGTGTACCCAGCCTTTCGCCTGGAATCAGTCGGGATACGCTCCGTACCCCTTGCAAACCCGCTAAGGATAAACAGTTTAGAGGACAAAATGAAATCATGTACATATATTTAAAATGCTCACTTAATTATATATCAATAAAAATAACACACTTACAGTAAAATATTTTTAAAGCGCATTCATCAACTTACAAAACACTAAATTCAATAAAAAAGAAATGCGTGTTTAAATTTTAGATTGAAATTGTGTCAAAACATATGGTAAAGTATTCACCATTAAGTCCTAACCCTACATCACCCCTCTACTGTATGAACCCCCCCGCTCTCCTACACACTGACACACATTCACTCTTTCTGTCATTCAGCACTGTACTTGTGAAAACTTAATTCCTGTTCTTTGAAACAATCTAATCAGTGAAATTAAAGAGCAGAGCCAGGCCGTCTGTTAAGTCAAATAAAAGCCATTCATTAGCAAGATATTAATTGGTCATTTGAAATATTCAGCTCTCCTCTCACTTCTTTTTAATGGTAGATGTAAAGTTAATGGCTGCATGGTGGTTAGCACAGTGTCCTCACAGCAAGAAGGTTGGTGGGGATGAGGCTTGGAACAATCGTTTTTCTACGTGGAGTTTGCATGTTCTCCCCATGTATGCGTGGCATGCACATTAGGTCAATTGGCCATTACGAAATTGTCCCTAGGAATGTGTGTTTGGATGGTTGTGTGTGTGTGGCCTCGCGACAGATTGATGACCTATTCAGGGTGTAACTTGCATCTCGCATTGAATCAGCCGGGATAGGCTCCGGCACCCCCTGCGATCCCATCAGGGAATACATGGTTTAGAAGACGAATGAATGAATGGAGACTTAATAGGTTACTATTTTGAATTTAAATGACTACTAGTCAGCGCTATATTATTATTTCTCACAATAACGTCCCGTTCATTAGTGGTTTATGGGCTAAACTACTGAAGACATACATATCATACATACATACAAGACATACATACTTATTATCATTATTTTAATATTTCATTATTTTTTATTTTCCTTCTTGTATATATAATGTCTATTTCTTTCTTGTTTGCTGCTGTAACACAAATTTCCCAAGTGTGGGATCAATAAAGAAATTCTAACCTAATCTAATATCCTGCATAAAGTTTTGCATGATTTTTTTTTATATCCCTCGTTAAAAAAAATTATGTCAAACTAACCATTTTTTTTCCAAACTAACCATCTACTCAGTGGATCCTCTGTGTACATATATTAAAGATAAAAATCAAAGCCAGAAATAGTTGATCACCACAACTGTGTCTATGAGCCCATCCTTACAGTGAATCATCTGCTCTGTACAACCCCTTATTTTTCATCTACTGCACACTGCCTCTTGTGGCGCTCCACAAACTCAGATTGAGATTGTAACTTGGCAGCAAGATACTCTCTTTGCCCTGAGGCTTACACATTTGTACACTCATTTATTTATTGGTTTATTTGAATAGCTTTGCTATTGTGAACTTTGGATAGGTTTTTATTTTCATTTTGTCTCGCTACAGTTCAGTCCGCAGTGATATTTCTTCCATCTGGCAAAAGCCATTGACGTGACAGCTTTCCTGTTTTATGGTTTGGAGTTGAAATTATCTTTACAATACGTTATGCAGAAGAATCTCTCTCATAATAGTCGGGTCAGAAGGACCGTGCATTAAATTAGTGTGAAAACCTGACATCCTTCTGCAGCCTCATTGTAAATTTGTGGGGGTTTAATTGACTGCAGATGTCTCCTTTTTGCTTATCAAGGGTTATTACTTTTTAAATAATTGCTCAACAGGTTAGTTTGAATGTATTTGTGATTCCTGCCTGTTTGACCTGCGCTCATTTTCTTTAATTGAAGCAAACACATTAGATGTATTTGTTATATTACGTGTGTTTTGATGTTCCCCGTTTTGTTGATATGGATTTATTACGTGTGAGTGGCTGAGGTCACAGGCCTATTAGGGATTTATGAAATGCCCACAAGGAACCATTATTCAAACTCAATAAATCATGCCAACCTTTTTTTAAATATACCAGAAGTTGCTCTGAATTAGTTCGAATGCATTGATGTGACATGCAGTTTTTCCCTCTTGTGATGATGCCAGGTCATCTGCCTCTGAGCTATCACCATATTTGTCAGAGTCACCATAATATTCATTTTTGGCTCAGCTTTTATTCTGCGTTTATGTTGCTGAAATCCAAAAGTCCCCTAATGATACAGCCAATGAGGTCTCGAAAGGCCTAAAAAACCTTGTTACTTGAAATGTAGCTAGAGGTTTGATTTATAGAAAAGCAGAAAGTTGTCCAACACCCTGCTCACAGTTTTTCTAGAGGACACAGCAGCCAAGCAGTCGCTTAATTCCTCATGGGAAAACAAAAAGAAGTGCTGCTTAAGTAGAGCTCTTGTTTGGACATGTGTTACAACATGGCTCTGGTTATCGTTTTAAGGTGATGGTGGTTGTAGATGAGAGGTGTAAAGGATGTGGATCGGCTTATAATGTAGGTTTCTTTCATTGGGAACGGTAGGCGTGAGTGTTGTGTTCTGGTGGGCAGAGACAGTTAATGTCCCAGATCTACTGTATGAATAAAGTCATATTGTGAAGTGTGTGGGCTGATATGCTTGGCAGTCAACCTTGACAAGTAGATTAGCTCTTTACTGGGCCACCTCTGAATGGCATGCACACGACTCAAGCGTTTCCAGTCACAGCACCACATATCAAACATCTAACGCCCAGCAATACACATGAAAGAACATTAGAATATAAAGAAAAAAAAAGGAGAGAAAATGAAAACCTGCTCTGTTATGTGGCTTCCCCACAGCTGCAGTGGTTAACAGGAGTCAAAATTTGGCATGTCTAAAAAAGTGGGATAATGATTATAAATGTGACAGGCTGAAAACTAATTACAATTGTCTCACAGTGTTTTTCGATAATGCCTCGAACATTTCTATAAAACTCATTTAAATCTTCCACAAGTCCAAAATTCAGTCTTGCTCTCAAGCCATTTGGCACATTTTTCTCCCGTTTACATTTAGAGAGGATTAGCTGAAGAGCTGAAAATAATCATGCCAGATGTCTGCGACAGCACGGGGAGACTGCCTCCCTGGTGGGCATTTGATTTTTATTGAGTTTTTATCAATCTTAAGCAAATAAAAACCACTCCGGGATCATCGTGGTCTACTGCTTTATGTTGTGAAGTCATGCGCAGAAACTGAATATCATGTCACATTTCACAATAAGAGTTAAAAAAAAAAAAAGAACAAATCAAATACACCCTCGTATGAATGTATGAGGAGGAGTTCAAACAGCTACTCTGTTTATAGCTGCGTTAAATAGACAGCACGTAGCTTAACTGGGCAGACTGGTGGAACAAACAGCATTATAAATGAGACCAGTTCAATGACAGGTCCAAACACTGAACCACATCTATGAAGTTAATAAAAAAACATGGTAAATGTCACCGTCTTTTACATATGTTGTGGTAATGAGTTGTCACTCAATGAGCAAATATTCAGGGTCGTTTAATTATGAGGATGTTTTCTTTTTTTTGCACGGTCGAGCAGAAAAGACCAAACAAAACGACAAAGTTATTGAAATCTGTCTTAATAAATGGAGTCATTGCCGGCATCGTTTTGCATGGCCTGTCGTTCATATTTCATAGCCTTCTTCTGAGACTCTGGCAGTGTTTGTTGGATTTGTTTTTTAGCTTTAATGAGCTCCACTGGAATGCAGTGTCTCCCACATGTCTCACAGAGGGTGGGGCTTTCTTATTGCTGCCACATGTTGGGCTCCTAGTGACTCTTCCAGGCTTGTGTGGTCAGCCAGTTCAAAGAGCCCGGGCTCATTTGTTATACAACTTTATGTAACAACAAGCTGATGCTTCAGTGTGTCTGAGGAGGCAACAAAGGAAAGCCGCCATTCTTTCTTTGTCCTAACTGGCTCTGCCCAGAGAGGCTTTCAGATCATCTGTTTCTCTAATTAGCATGCATGCTGGACAATATGGGCTATTGTATCAGGACGTGAAACAGAAATCCTTCATTTGAGCCTCGTTCTATGTTTGAACTCCTGACAGTAATGTTTGTTGGATGGTTGCGGTGAATGGGAGTAGTTGATCACTGTCACTGGCGGAGCGGTGCGCCGTGCCACATATGGCAACAATCTGACATGGTAGTCCAGTCAGGAGGTTATGACGGACTAGGTGTGAGCTCCCTGAACGAGGCAGTCTCTATCAATTCTGCTATTAGCCATTTCTACACAGTTGCAGATGCGCCGCTGGTGGCTGACAGGAATCTCAGCAGGAGCACCAACTTAGACCCCGCTAGAGTTCTTCCATACATTTGTTATGTATTTAAAAGTAATATTTCCTCTTGTTAAGTGAAAGAGAAGAAAGATGGCTGAGCGTTGGGCTTCATGTCAGCCCGGGTTCTTATTGCAATCTAACTCTTAAGTGTTGCCTCAGACTGCCTTTCAAATGCTTAGTCCTTAAACAAATGCTTGTTAATTTACTAAAGCAGGTTAAATTACAAAGAACCATGCCCACCCAAAACCCACACTTATTACAAATAACCTGTTTTTCTCTTTTTTACATATAAATTCCCTTGGGATGTTTTCAGCTTCACAGAGTCTTCAGGGACCAGGTCCAGTGCATGTGCTAGCTAGTAGGCCATTTGCAATAATCTCCTTTTTACCGTTTAGAGGCTAATTATGTAACATTACACCTGCCTCCCCGAGCCTTGGCTCTGGTGTAGTACAGAATGAGTTGCTTTTTTCCCCCACTACTCATACGGGTGGTTAGAGTTTCTTAATGAGATTAGCCCAAAGCTGAAATCTGCTTTGTGTCCCTCACTATATGGCAAGATAGTGGATCAGCAGAATCAAAGCTAAGAGGGGGAATCATTGGAAGATACAGGCAGCCGACCTCGTTTCTGCCTCCCCGGCAACCCCCCTGCGTGTGACTTGGACGGGATCCGCAGCTATCACACATGACATTGTGTGCAAGCTTTGCATAGAAAATATCTTTGTCTCCCTCTCATGTTTGCTTGCTTTACTGTTTTCGTGCATTTCCTTTATCTTACTGTCCAGTCCATATTTGTTGTCGGATCAAACTTTGCTATAGTTTTATTTTTGTGAAATGAGGACAGATGGGAAGGATATTGAACTAAATAAAAGGGGAGCTTTTCCACAAGTCTGGGACATAAACTTGTCTAGTTGCGGTTGCAGCGCTGCTGCCTTTTTTTCTTCTGCTGCCTATTAACAAACTTCTAAGGCAGAGCCTAAACTCAGATTTGTTTGTAACACAATAATGTGCAAGACAGAGCTATAAAAAGTAAGGACTGCACCACCCACAACAGCCCATCTTACAATGGGAGTCTTTCTTCTTTTAATTTATTGGGACATTAATGTGACTTCAACCGAGACAAAGGATGAAAAAGGAACACACTCTCTGCACACAAGTCAGCGAACAGCTTCATCCCAGAATTCCCAGAGTGAAAGCAAGTTCTCACCGAGTGCTGCGAGCGATAACATGTAAATATTTTGCCCACTTGCTCGGAATATGATGTTGATTAAGAGAGTAAAGGTTAAGGTTAGCGAAGGGGCAAGGATTAGTTGTGTGGACTGCGTCTAGGGTTACCATAACAGCCTGGCTGCTGGGACTAGTAATAACAACAGAAGTAATAATAATCACAGACTAATTGATTGAACCCCGTGGCTTCCTTGCAAGAGTCATATTTGTAAAGCTTAATGCCTCCTCTATAGAAGCTAAAGTAAGACATCAGTTACCAATGCTGCCTTCAAGAGAGTCCTGCTTATTTATTCAGTTACAGTTTTTTTTCTATAAAAAAGCAATTAAATATCTTGAATGTTTCTGACTTACGGATGTTTCTCCTTGCTATCGTTATATTTACTTATCTGCAATTTGGTAACAAACCTTATGGTTTCTATATGAGATCCTATCATTGTATTGTGGTTTGCTGAATTTACAAAGAGGCCTAGAAGCCCTGCAGCTACAGAGAGCTATTTGCTCTGCGTCAGCGGAGTATCCTGTCATGGAGAGAAAATCCCGTTTGAAGTATGGCCTCCGTCTTTCACACTGACGATAATGCTCCTGGCTTTATCGTGTCCTCCGTGCAAAGCCCATGTCTTCTCTTTTGTCCGGCTCCCTCTCCCCCACTCCTGCACACCCCCTGGCTCCCCTCTTTTGTGTCACTCTCTGTCACATTCACTGCGAGGAGAACCGGTCCAAACCTTATCCCCCTGAGGCACGCTGGGAAGTGTAGTCAAAGTCTGAAGATGTTGGTTCATTTCTTTTGGGTTCTTAAATGGTCTGGTTCATGCTAAAAACAAAAATCGATTTGTATTAAATAAAAAACAAAAATCCCACATCCTATAATTTTTTTTGTGTAAAAATGTGATTTAATTTATTTCCTACATTTTATGGATAAAAAAAATCAAAGGTAAATAAATACTTTGCATTTTAAATTAGATACATTATTAGTATTCATTCGGCTCTAGCTCTTCCTAAATCCACAGCTTAAATGCAAATGCACCGCACTCTTTTCCATCTATGGCTTTGTTGGCCTCTCAGAAACCTTAAGCTGGTTCCTTAAACAGGGGCCTCTCATGGCATATGCATGCGCAATACCTTATCGGCGAGTATCACAATCGTTCTCCAGAACATCAAATATTTAAACAGCCCATACAAACAAGGCACAGGAGAAAGGGCTTGGAAACAAACCTTTTTCTGTCTCGGTGTAGAAACAATAAATGTAAAAGCATTCTTTAATATTTTCCCACTCAGTGATGGGGTCTGATCCATCTGATCCCAACATAAAGTGGGTCTGTGAACCTTCTCTCTTAAACTGTAGCAGGCATATATTACCAGGCTTAGAGCTTGGCAAGCTTCATATCCCAAAATAGATTTCAACAATACTCTATGAGGATGCATTAAATAAATCTCTGCTCGGCTAATCCGTGGAACAGTTCACAATTTCGAGAGAGACACTCTGGTAGGACAAAAGCGCTGCTCTGCTCGCCGCGCCTTCATCTAGGGACAGACACACATAAAGAGAGATATTTAGAAAGAAGGGAGGGAATCGAGGGGGAAAAGAAATCCTCCACTAATGTGACAGAGAATTCTCCACAAAAAAAATAAAATATAAAACTGATCTTCATTGTGTCCTCTTGCACTGCAAAGCAGATTCTGTATCACTCTCTAATTTTCTTTCTTTTTTTTTCTTGAGGAAGTGCAATAACTTAATCTTAAAGGCAAAACGTGGACACGAGGGCCATTTGGAAACATGTTGTAGATAAATGTTAATCACATTAGCATTCCCAGACTTCCGTAAATCTCCATAAATAGCATGCTGAGGTTGATCCCTCTTTTTTGCCCATTGAGGCAAAATTATAGTTGATGAATTGCTTTTGCCATGCATGTAGGCTAATGGAAGCTTTGCTCCTGGGCCTTGCTTAACAAAGGCTCATAATTTCTCCACTTTCCACTAAAATAAGAACCTGTTCCACTTCTAATTAATAGTTTTACCCTCTCCTATTCACAACAGTATGCATAGTTTTAATTTAATTTTTTAGGTGAGCTTTGGTTATTAATACTGTAAAAACGTCTTTCTTTGTGTGAGAGTAACGGGGAGGTAATGTTAGCCTCCAGGTCTGTAAAGAATTTCCTCTCATGTCACCGAACTGCTTAACACAGCACATGACATTGCTATGAGACTGAAGCATCCCATGACAGGAGGCCATTTAACTTGAAGTCATCACATTTGTTCAGTGAGGTGCAGTGGAACCGAAGATACACCCACTTACTAGATGTACTTGGGATTAACCAGTAGGGATTTTTATATACATCTAAACTAGAGCCACAAGAACATGAAACAGACATTAATTCAACCTGGCTTCAGCTCTGCGTGTGTTCACCTCTTTTTTCTTCTAGCCAGCGTTATAAGTGGATGTTTTCTTTCTCTGCTGCCATTACCGTAGTTGCTTCTATTAATGAAAATATTAGGTTAATAAGAGTCAATTAGCGTGCATTAAGGTGCATGCCACACATAATGAGCGTTTGGGTATTATTGCTTAACATTTGAAAGACAAATTGCCTCTTTGAGCTATATGTGGACACATTGAAGTGTGTGTGCTGCCTTTGACATCAATCTCATCAGTATCCTCTCATGGCTGTTATTTACCGCTGGGATCATCAGCTGTCCCCTGTTTGAAGGCAGAATATTTCCTAGTATTATGAATCTATGAATATCAGGGCATATTGTGACATTCTGTCACTCCTCCACTTTCAGCTGCTTGTCTGAGATCCCAAACAGCAATCCTGTCAGTGTGTTTAAATCATTTTAGGTAAACGTATTCTGAATGAGTTCTTTTGCAGAGAATATCTGCAGCTTTTATGTGTTCCATGATAATGACAGCAAATAGCGCTTGTATTCTTTATCCCTGATAAGAAAGCCAAAAGCAAAAGAGAAGATTTCCTGGTTAAAATCCAGTCCTCTCTTTGTACCTGCGACTTAAGCTCAAAGGTGGGCGATCCATATGGCAATTTTGTGTTTGTATTTCCGTGCTGTCAGAAGGAATCGGGCCTGACATAGAGCAGATGCTGCAAACCAAAGCAGTAGCTCCACTCAAGTACTCTGGGTGATTTCATACCAATTAGTCCAAATCATGGAGTACTTAGGATTATTGCCTAGTGAGTTTAGCAACCGTTTGACACCTCCTGAAACTGACCCCTCTGAGGTTTATTTTAGACCACTTTGCGTAACGTAAAGGTTGTCCATCTAAGCCCAAACTTTACTTCCACCCACTTGAAAGGTATTTTTTATTAAAGAGAGTGTCGTGGAAAAAAAAAAAATCTCTTCACAGTGAATAATAATTAAATTTGGAAAATATTGTTTGCTCAGAAATGCAATATTTTTAAGAAATAATTCTATAAATACATTTATTGAGTTTCAGTTGTTTTTAACCCTGAATTTTCCCCTCCGCCCACTTCCTTAGGCGCATACAAGACACAGCGTAAATCTGGTTTGAGGTCGCAAATACAACATAAAGTGCATCAAGTTAGTAAAGCTTGCAAATATTCTTTTATAGTCTTTTTTTTAGTGCATTTGCATGAAAGTGACCGTTTCTGTTCTGCAGCCTTACGCAAACAATTCTCCAAAAAAGTGAAAAAAATTTCAATTAAAATGTGTCTAAAGGAAATAATACATTCTTAAAGGGAACCTTCTGGCTGGTACTAACATATAAACTGAGCATGTGTACTACAGCAAAAACAAATCCTGCCTACATTAGGATGTGGGCGTGGTCAAGAACAACTGGCATTTGAATACTATCCAAATATCGTTTGGAGACGCTCACAAATTGTTCAAACATTCATGAATTAAATAGAAAACCACTTCAAGTAGTTTTTTATGTTGGAATACCATTAGAATAAGGTAGAACCTCAAAAACATTGATTGTACACAATGCCCTCCCGCTCTTGAAGATCAAGGTAAACTCATTAAATCCAGTAAAGGCTGACTGGTCATGAGAGAAACTTCCAGTCCCACCCCTGTTTTTTTTTTCCTGCCCCCTCATCTTGGGGCTTTAGCAGAACTGCTCTGGCATGAAGCAGAAGCTGCCGTCTCCATGGTGACAAGCCACTCCAGCTCCACCAGCTTCACCCAGCATGATCAGCCTGTGAATTGACTGGCATTAAAAGAAATAAAAACATAAAACACACAGAGAAAATATACCGTTTTAGCCCCTGTTTGCATCACGGTGAAAAACAACCCCAACACGGCCTATTGGCTGCTCACATGAATAATGGCAGAAAAAAAATGGACTAAATAGCTGGTCTGCTTGTGAAAGCTAATGGAGGAAGTCTTGGCAGTGTATGTGGAGAGAGGCAGTCCCAGAGGTATGGATGGGGCTGCTGTGATAGTTGTGAACTCTTCCAGTGTTTATGTGTCAGCCAAAAGCCTTCGGAAAGAGACATTCTCCACACCATCTTCCAGACAAGAACTAGTTTCCTCAATTAAACGAGTTAATTTGAAACCATAAGCTTGTCCTTAATTAAGAAGAGCTTATAGACATCTCTTGAAATGAAATATCTGAAATGAGCTGTATTGACGATGTACTGTTCCCTTTTGTTCATTAGCGCAGAGGAACCATATGCCGAGCTGGGATAGCATGAATGCTAACAGGAAACCTGAGCAAAGTGTGCTTCCTTTAGGACGAAGTTTCACTTTCAAAGTGGAGTCATTGTGGACTCCTTCTCTGTCTTCTCTCATACTATATTCCCCATCTGACTCACTATGAGCATCCCTGGTGCTGGAGAGAGGGGGATGAGAAAAGACGAGAGAGGGAGAGAGATTGTGGCATTAAGTAAATAATTTGTATGATAATTCATTACAGCACACTCTTTTTCAACTTTAATTGGTCTAAATGAAGAGACATTTCACACCATTTAGATAAAAAAGAAAAAGGAGGCCAGCATAATGAAAAGGAGCCTGCCTATCGGACTTCAGAGGTTTGCTCTAAATGAAAATGTAATTGCAGGCGGAATGGTACAAGAGGAGAGACCCGCGCTGCAGATCCGGGGGTATCTTCAGACAGCCGAGCAAAAGCTAATGACTGAGCAATTTGGAACATTTACTCACCCCAAAGACTCTCATTAAGTCAATCACAGGCTTAGCCGAGACCCACTCGCAGCGTCAGAGCCGGCCCTGCATTTATTCCAACATCAATCAGGAGGGGCCGGCTTCTTCTTCTTTCAGAAGCCATGAAAAACGCCCAAGTAATTTATTCGGGATCTTTGAGAGGATAATGGCCAATTATTTGTTTATAACACTGGTTAAATTTTCATTAGGCAGATTAATGGAATATCATGTACTGTCAACAGTGGACTGAGGGGTGGTGTGTCAGAGATAAACGGCCAAACAGATGATGTCGCTCTGTTAGTAAATTGCTTTTTCTGCACCTCTTTTCCTCCATATAAAAATTTAAAGGTGGACAAGGCAAGCCGGGCTCATGCCAGAGTGACTGGCTGAAGAAGCTAAAGAAGATACTATGAAGAAGTAGGTCTAAAGTGAAAATGCAGCACTATATTTAAGTGGTTTAAACTCCAAATATTCAACCAGGTCTCACTATACATTCACATTTATTCCTTCATTTTACCCATTCCTTCAAATTACCCATCTTATCAATCAGACACAATCCGTAACCAATTTGTAGTAAGTATATTTAATTCATTATTTGAAATGATAATTCAAGTAAATTTAAAGTGGCTGAAAAACTGTTTTTTTTTTTTTTTTTTTATCAATGTCTAAGTGTGAGAGCTTAATCTGACATTATGCAGGCGACACCAGATACCTGTAAGTGACAGCAAGGAGTGAAAGGACAACTACAAGGGAGGCAGGTTGGTGATTTATTGACCCCATACGATGCTTCAAGTTGATAGAAAGCAGTTTGAACCTTGAGTTGGGCTTTTCACAGACCTCCACCTGAAAGCGGTCTGGGAATTGTCACTTTGAGCTTCGCATATTTCAGCTTCAAGAAACTTTCCCATTTCCCATAAAGGTTTGAGAAGTGAGATAAAATGTAGCATATCAAATCTTAATATGCACGCTTCAAGCAGTGGTGTGCAAATGATGGATTGTGGGTTCACAATCCCAGATTTATAAGGCTGGAATTTTAATGACAGTTTTTTCTTTTGTGAAAACAGTGTAAAAAAGAAACACGTGCGCGTTAAAAGCTCTAACAGCCTGGATCTCATTTCACTGTAGATCTGTAACATGGTTTTACTCACATTAAATTGTAATTACACATATTTGCCCATCATTTTCCTCCAAAAGTCCTGAATGTGAGTTAATTTGAGCTCCTGGATAGCAATCTGTCAACCTTATGGCACCAAAGTACCCACTAGGTTCTCTATCAAAACAATCATCAGCTGAAGGAGGTTATCGTTGGGCTGGGCTATCTGTCACCCGGCCACCGGCAGCCAGCGGGACACAAGGGCCATTTAATTAGGCCTACTGCTCCTCTCTGGTGTGAAAGACTCTCAGGCCCTTTTGATTCCCCACTGCTCTCCCAGCAGGAAGTGGTTGGTGATAATTGACACAGGATTTCCTTGTTAACCAGCGGCAGACTCTGTGGATTAAAGTGACAGAGATCTCCAGAAGAAAGTGGGGAACAGATAAGGGGGAGGGGAGGAGGTGCAGCTATTTACCGCTCTTGAGAAACCAGGGAGGAAATAGCAATATCAGACTGGTGCGCAGTCCTGCCGCGAGATGTAGCTCCCACTTATCTTAGCCATTTCAGCTTGGCTGATCAAAGATTGGCTTTCCTTAAAATAACCTGGGCCCAAGGTTGACTACATGCTTCCCTCCCTATTTTTCTTTTCGTTTTTTCTGTCTTTTTTTTTTTTTTGGCAAATTATTACTCTCCTCCAGCCACCCCCTGCTCCCCTGTGAAGCTGCATGGCTGTTTGTGGGGGACTAGAGCGATAATCTCATTTCATTTGTACAATTTTACACTATCATGGAATAAAAGCATATTTGCAAATGACGTAATTTCCCGCTTTGTACCAACTGGGTCACAAGCCTTGACAAAAGCATTATCATGCAGACAGGAGAGCTACCCAGTCGGCTGTAGGGCAAAGATGGAGCTTTCAGAGGACGTAATCCACTTTATTTATTTCTAGATTTCCTTTCTGCTTATCTAACTATACTACCCAGCTTACTGAATGTTCACTGGAAGCTTTTACATTGCTTTTAGAGATAAAGAGGAAGGGGCAACTCTACTCTTCACTTTAAATCCCCATCAACTGTTTCAACCAAGTCTACCAGCGCCAGCTTTTATAAACTCAGCTCTTCCTAAGTCAGGAGAAACTATGAGCACATGCTTGTATGACATATTTACTCATGCACCTGCGTAAACACTTCACTCCCTAAATACCCAACCTGCCTACAGTGACCCACTCGTGGTAAAACAGTCCACTGGTCACTTTTAAGTGCTTACTGATAACAGAATGAGGTGATGGTAAGATTCCAGCGGAGCGACCGGGTCAAAATCAGGTCCATCATATAAATCAAAAGAGAAATTCCATTCTCTTTATTCCCCAAGCCAATACATACAGGCAGCTGTGAATATGAGAGAGAAGAGTTATCGTTTTATCATGACAGTGACACCACGGAGAGTTATCTTTTGTTTTTATTAACAGTTTATGTGATGATGATGATGATTTGAGGGCGTTTAACATCAAGCATTTTAAATGGTTACGGTTCTTCAATCTGATGTATATTCAATAACAGTATTCAGTGAACATACAAGCCAGACAAAAGGAAGACAAGCGTGAGGACATCGTGACGACATAAATCAAAATAATAGTTAATAAATAGAACTATTAAAAACTCGTTCTGTGGTCTTAAAGACTTTTGTAACAAATATTTTAAAATGATTTTATTAAGATATTTTTTTTGGGGGGGTGAAATCATTAAAAAGACAGTTTGATGGATACAAATTGTTTTCAAATTTTGGGACAAAAACCCCCCGAAATGCCTAATTTCTGCAATAAGGTATATCATTTTAATATAAACTTTTGAAGAAGTCATAATTAAAATTGTTTCTGATTTTTTTTTTTTAAGTTTTATTAAAAACCAAACTCAGCTGGAAGTTGAAATTTGAAAAAAAAAAAAAAAAAAAAAAAAAGCAAAAGTATTGGTGTTATAAATAAAGTAAAACACATTCCAGATAGGCTTGACATGGGCCATTCTGTGGAGTTTGCATGTTCTCCCTGTGCATAAATGGGTTTTCTTCGGGTTCTCTGGTTTCCTCCCACCCTCCAAAAACATGCATGTTAAGAATTAAGAATACCTTTATTTGTCCCACAATGGGGAAATTCCAGGTTGATCGGTTACTATGAAATTGCCCCTAGGAGTGAATGTGTGGATGGTTGTCTGTGTGTGTGGCCCCACAACAGACTGGTGATCTGTTCGGGGTGTATCCTGCCTCTCGCCTATAAGCAGCTGGGATAGTCTCCTGTACTTCTCATGATCCCATTAAGAATAAGCGGCTCAGAAGATGAGACAAAATAAAAACATTCTACAGTAGATAATGCATCCTTGTATTTACTATTTTCTTCAGTTGTTCCATATTTTCTTTACTTTAATAAGGTGTGAGGAAATGTTTGCAAAAGTCCTGCTAATACATAAAACCTGCTTCCTAAGTAAGTTATAAAAATAATAAATCATAAAAGACCAAGACACCACATTCATAATCTTTTGGTAAAATTGAAGATCCTGAAATTCTTTTATTTTGTTCAGTTAAACTTTACTTTGACAATTGAAGATTACAAACAGATTGGTTCCAGACCACATTTGTAGGAGCTTAATTTGATTATGGATTTTAAAAATAGAAGAAAATTAGGAATGGAACTTTTGCACGCACCTCGTAAAGAAAAAAAGTTTTGTGTTCACTGGAATAAAAGTGTGGAATTCTTTCAACTTTGGCAGATAAAACTATAGCATTGTTGAGAAAAAGTAATATCTGAAAGTGACTTAACTTGTATAAAAATACAAGTTTTATGTAAAGATTAAACAAAGATTTAAAAAAAAAAAAAAGCATAAAACAATGTGATTTTCCTGGATGGGCAATTTTATGTGGTCTGTTTTGTCAAACGTGCATGTAAAATAAGACCTGCTAAACTAAAGACAATGAAATTTAAAGACAACGTTACATTTTTTTTGTTAGGAATTAATTGTAAATAGAAATTAGCACCACTAATTGTGTTAAGAGAATCTTTTTTCCCTGATCCACATAACCAGCTCAAAATCTGAATGGTTGAAGTAAAAGTTTCATCGCCATTGATTTTGTGGAGAGAGAGCCAGCAGTTCGGTCTCTGAAACGCTTAACGGAAGCGCTACTGATTTTAACCTACCTGGTAACAAATGCTGGCTGAAATGTGATTGAATGCTTCCTTTAATTTGGAACATTTGGAAGCAGCACAGCTATTGGTAAAGCTATAAAAACAAAAGACAAAAACTATGTTTTATAAAAATTAATGGCTGAACTGTAAGTACTACCAGTTTGTAAGTCAGATATTTCTCAGGCCAGCTGCATGGGCTTTGTACGCCACTGTATTCAGGTAACTATAACGTTAAAGCAACTGCATGATTATTAATCTATTTTAAAATAAAATCTCTTTTAAGCTGTAAAGGTAGTTAGAGTGAATTGAATATGTCTTTGGAATGTAAAGGCTCTGAAGTGGGTGGATCATGTTGATGAGACTGTTGTTGGTCCGGATCTGACAATTCCATTTACACTCCCCATTCATTCTAAAGTGATCCCTCAAAACTTTTAGAACACTTTCAAAACGGCCAAACAGGCCTTGTACAGGTGAATTAACTATTTGTGACGACTGTCAGGAGACATCCAGTTGTGGTATACCTTATTAAAATACACCTAAGCCTTGTGTTGTACTTCGATCCACACTCCGTCTAGTTCGATAGGTTTTAATCTTATATGCTTGTAAAAGGTTCATAAATTGCTGGATGAAAGCTAATTGTGTTCACAAATGTACAAACGGGGCTGTGGGTCTAGTGGTGCATAAAAGCTTTCCTTTGTTTAGCCTGAGCAGGGCTTGGCTCTGCTTCTGTCAGGGCCACATTGTCATGGGTCAGCATAGCTATCCCCTACCGGGAGGGATGCACCAGTAAAATACCTATTGTGTAGAACTCTCATGTGTAATTAGCCATTATCATTTTGTAGACATTCAAAGTGACAGATGATGCTGAATATGACCACAATAGAGCTAAAATCAAAATGATGCACATAAATATTAATTCAGGAAAAGCAGTTTGCTCAAATTTATTTCAGTCCTGAACTTTCCAAACATACTGGATAGCTGGAATCTCTGAAGTACTTTCCACAAAGCTCATAATCCAAAGCTGATTCTGGGATAAATATGCACATTACTGATTGGCAAAGTACAAGCCAGGTGCAAAGTCCAGAAATGAGTCACACCAACTTTAAAGTGTTTAGATGTAATTTTACACAAACATGCAGCACAGAAACTTCGCATCACTGTCCACACCTTCTTATCGGTCCTCCCTCACAGGTACTGTATCTTAACCGTGCTGTAAGACTTCAATATGTGAGCATTAACACGCTTCAAGGTCCTTGATTTCTCTTCAGGAATTACTGTGCTGCAACCAGAAGGAGAAGCAGGAGATTTGTTCCCTTCAGTCTAAAGTAAATAGGATAGACAGGAAAAGCAATCACATAACCAACACGTACTCTGCTATCAGAGAACACAGCACTCTAGATTAAGATTTTGTCGTAACCAAAATCATTGGTGTTTAATTTATTCTGCTGGCAGATAAACTCTTTAACCTTTTCCATCCACAGCAGATGCTAGAAAGATAAAGAAAAAGTTCAAGTTGAATCATGATTTGTTGAACATGAAATGGTTTGTTAAAAAGTGGTGTGTGGCAACAATAAAATATGTCCGAGTTAGGGAATGAGTTCTGTCTAGTGAAGTGGCACAGAAAATTGCCAAAGTGGTCACAGCATGAGACTTTTCAGACAGAAGATTTACTCAAAGAAAAAGTGAACCTCACAGCTAATCCACACTCACTGCCTCTATAGCAGGTGGTTTCACAGTCTTTGGATTTAACTACCTATCACTAATGATGTTTTCTGCCATGCTTAGGAGTTCTTGAGTTTTCTAGGAGTTGCCGAAATGTAAAAAAAACCAAAACAAATATGAAGTGTCTTCTGGCAGCTGGAGAACAAAGCTTTCTAAATATTAGATTGTTATTTGTGGCTTGTCTCTGATACTCTTTCAATAAGTGGTACAGATCAACATGCAAAGAACAAAACGCAGAGCATCGCCAATGAGGTGCTGACAAAATATTGTACCAAATTGTCTTGTGCAGTTTAATGGAGGGTTTGGTCATGGGGCAGAATCATACGCAGAGAAGATCAGGCTTTCCTCACCCTGGCCACATCCTCTAGCTTATACAGAAGGATCCCAAAACTTTCCCACTCCAGATGTGAAACAAAATTCTTGAGGAGTTCCTGGGTCTGCTTCTGCATATCTTCCCGGTGCCCAGAACCCCTCACAAGAGAGGTAAACCACTTCCTCTGGCTCCTCCTGACCCAAAGAAGCAGCGGCTCTTCAACAAGTTCCTTCTGGATGTCTAAACAAGAGTCTGTCCACCCTGAAATTAGTTTCGGCTGCATGTTGTCACATTCTTGTCATTTTGGTTGAGAGCATCAGTTTTTATCTAGATTGTGGATGCTGCACCAATCATCTTCTTTATCTCCATCTCTTAAAAACATAGAGATTTTTTTATTAGTTGAACTCCAGGGCTGCACGGTGGTGCAGTGATTAGCACAGTAGCCTCACAGCAAGAAGGTCATGGGTTTGAGTCCCGGGTGGGAACAAGGCTTGGAACACTGGTCTTTTTGTGTGGAGTTTGTATGTTCTCCCCGTGTATGCGTGGGTTTTCACCGGGTATTCCAGTTTCCTCCCACCCTCCAAAAACATGCACCCTAGATTGACTGGCCATGACTTGATTGCCCCCAAGAATGAGTGTGTATATGGTTGTGTGTGTCCCTCCAACAGACTGGCAACCTGTTCGGGGTGTACCCTGCCCCTCGCCTCGAATTAGCCAGGATGGGCTCCGGCACCCCCCGCAACACTGTAAGGGATAAACGGTTAAGAAGGTGAATTCCAACACAATCTCAGATTGACTTTTGTTGTGAAACAACTTGAACCTTGCTGGTTTGAATGTCAACTACCAACACCATAACAATAAGCATGATTTTTGTCATTCTTATTGGGTTGCCTGATTTTTTTCACTTTAATTGACAACATCTTTGCATCACACTTTTTTCTTCCCAGTTAGACCTTTGAGCTTTTGATTTGTTGCTTTCCTTCTGCTTTCCATTAAATTGTGATTTTATTGACTATATTTGTTCTTTTCTTTATTCTGGAAAGAACTCATTTTTTTGTGGGTGTCTAAAATGGAAGGAATCTGTTCAAAGTTTCCAATAGTTTCCTGCAGAACAAAGTTTAGGAGATGTTGTAGATTAATTTGAAGCATGTTTTTTGTATTGTCCATGATGATGTGATTCTATTTTCTGGCATGGGATTAACTGAAGAAGTGACCAGGGTACAACATTTATTAAAACACAAAAGCGTACAATTGTGTGCCTTGTTTTGTTTTTTAATGGTCTTCATCCTTCTTTTGGAAAAAGATTGAACACCAACCACAAGATAGCTTTGGGTCACACTCGTAATTTCCCAGATTTACCGTAATGTTTTCTAAATTGCTTCTCAGTGGGTTTGACAATGAAAGATTAAAGTTGATACATGAGCTGGCGTTGAAATTTTTCTGTGATCCTTAAACTTGATTTATTCATCAAAAGAATCATCACAAAAATTTTTCCAACCAACACTTTTGAACGTTCTTCTGCATGTCAGTCTATGTTCTCGAGTGACAACAGACTAATACGTCATAGTTTTTATTTTTTGCACCGAGTAGAAATAAGAAGAGGACAGCCAGAGAGATGAATAATTAAAGACATTTGATTATCTATAACAGAGATATTAAGCTGAAATGATCTTCCCCCGCAGAGTGGCTGGGCTCTCAGAGATACATAGAGTGAGGAGCTCTGCCATCCGGTAGGACTTCGGAGTAAAGCCGTTGCTCCTCCGGGTCGAGAAAAGCTAGATGGGGTGGTTCGAGCATCTGGTCAGGGTTTCTCCCGCGTGCCTTGCTGTTGAGGTGTTTTAGGCACGTCCCACCAGGAAGAAACCCAGAGGCAGACCCTGAACTTGCTAGAGAGACTGTGTCTTACAGTTGGACAGGGAATGCCATGGGATCCTCTCGGGTGAGCTGGAGGATGCAGCCGGGGTGAGGGAAGCCTGGGCTTCCTGTCTGAGGCTGGTACCCCTGTAACACGGCCCTGGACAAGCGGCAGAGAACAAAACTGAAAGTAAGGTGGACACACATGAGGAATTTTTTGGCTCACATTGCAACAAAAGTTTGAAGAATTTCTTTGATTCTGTATTTACACTATTTAAGAAAAAAAAATGTTAAAAAATTATTTTTTTATGATGTATTAACTAAGCGTATGATTAACATTAGAAACTTTGGGAATAATAAAAAAAGTTTTGGTAATAAAATTCAAATTTAGTTTGTGTCTTTTACTTTTTTCCAAATAATCACCAGATTTATTTTTGAGAGAAAAATAGTAAAATCTAAATAAAAATAAGATCCGAATGTCTTGCAGAAACTGTTTGAAAGTCAAAATCATATTTGACTGAAATAATTAAAATATCCCAAAATTTGGAAAAGATGGCTCACTTACAACCAATGTGTCTTATTTTATTGGCTTGGTTCTTGTTTTTTAAAACCTTTGACTTGAACTAAAAAATTACAATGTAAGTTAACTAAAACAGCTAGTAGAAAGAGAAAATAAATGTAAAAAACTCGATTATTATGGTCAGTCATCTTCTTAACCATCTATCTATCCCTTACGGGGTTGTGGGTGGTGTCGGAGCCCATCCCAGCTGGTTCAAGGCGAGAGGCAGAGTACACCCCAGACAGGTCGTCAGTCTGTCACAGCGACACACACAACCATCCACACACACACTCACTCCAAGGGGCAATCATGTAATGGCCAATCAACCTAACATGCATGTTTTTGGAGGGTGGGAGGAAATTGCAGTACCCTGAGAAAACCCCCACATACACAGGGAGAAGATGCAAACTCCACACAGAAAGGTCAGTGTTCCAAGCCTTCACCTGGGGCTTGAACCCATGACCTTCTTGCTGTGAGGCCACAGTGTTACCCACTGCACCACTGTGCAGCCTCTGTTTATAATTGTTTAAAGTTTCAAATAGTTTTGTGGGGTACATTGCATTGAATCTCTTGAATAGTGGTATTTAAATAAATTCGTTCTGTAAAACTGTGATTCACTACTAACAAATCTGAACCTTTGTCTGTCTTTGAGATCTTGGGATCTAGGTATTAGATTATTTTCTCCTTTTCTTTCTTTTATTGAAAAAAAACCTCTGCCAGTTTTTCTTTCAACTAGAAAAGAGATTATGACCATTTCACAGTTTAATGATCCTGAAATTATTACTTTACAATATTTATTTTTCCAATTACAATTCATCACCATCAAAGCTGTGAACTTTTGGCCTCAGCACTGGTTGGTTTGATCCGCCTCAATCAAATGGTTTGGCAAGTTAGATCCATTTTGTAACAGGGGGAGTTTTAGGGTTGATGATTATATTTAACGAGGTAGAGTTTTGTGTTTATTCCCGTTTAATCCACACATGCCAGAAACACGTGTGTAGGGATGTTACCAGTGAGCAACAATCAGACAGAAATCCTTGAAAGATCTGGGGAGGAGATGGTCTAAAGGGAGGAGAGAGGCTTGACCTTTCTTGGCCATGCCACCTTGGCCGAAGGATTAACAAAACAGCGACCACTGACAAACTCACAGGAAATCAGAAACACATGTCTGAAGGAGGCCATTCTGAGCAGCTTATTTATTTTTTGCCAAATTAATGAGAGCTAATTGATAATGTCATTACATCATGAGAGGGGCACAAAGAAGGGCAGGGGTAGAAATTGAGGAATGCTGCCCATCAATCCTCTTTAAATACCACAGATGCAGAACTCTGTCCATCTTAGAGATTAGGATCTGTGCCGCTAACCAGGAGCAGATCCGCTAAACTTCCTGCTTTATAACAAAACCAACCACACTTCTTTAACAAGCTGAGGTGTTTAGAAGACCCGTCATTTACCCCAAAATCTACCAGCTACAAACACCAAATTTAGTGATCAAAAGCAACAAGGAGTACTTTGTCTTGATTGTTCTTTAAGTGAGACACTTCGAACATTTGTAAATGTTCAAAGACGCCAGTGCTTATAGTCGGGCAAAGATCCACTCAAATAAAATGATAAAAAAAGAAGAAAGATGTGGAAAAAACTACCTAATGACAAACTTAAGGCTTCAAAATTCAGAAGAGAAAAATCTTTGAACAAGAAAATCCGTTTGAAATTTATGTTTAATAAATATTAGCTTAGATACTGGAAAGCAGAGTCTAAAAAACAGCTGTAAAACATTTAGATCTGGACATTTTCAGATTCAGGACGCACCAATCCAAGTGGGAAAATTTTACTATTGTACTAAAACTTTAGAGACCAAAACGTGATAGCATTTGACGTGTATTTATTGAGAAGTGCTGATGGAAAAGTCCTTTTTCTCTGGACTATTGCAAGATTGAAACGACAAATATTCCAAATCGACTAAGCTGAAAATTAGGCGTAATCTCCTCGTGGCCAATAATTCAGCAATGAGCAGACAGCAGGTCCGTATCTGTTTACAATCTACACCAGTCCGCTTCTCAGATCTACAGAGCAAGTGCAGCTGTGAGGGAGAAGATGGTGGCTCATGTGCTACACAAAGTGATTTAAGAGACAGCAAGGGGCTTTAGAGAAGGAAAACAAGTTCATTACACTTCCATACTTGCATATCACTCCCCAAAGACCTGTCAGTGAGGGCAGTGGAGAAATGAGCAGACCTAAAACTCTCCTCAAAAAGTTATTAGGAAAAGCCCCAGGGTGGACATGTCATTTACAATTCTTCTCCCAAGACCCTTGACCTCAAACTCTCTGGGGTCACTGCTTCATTTCAAACAGTTTGTGTTACTCTATAGCTCACTAAACACAAGTTTCATGCTTTTCTCGCAAACAGCTTAAGCCGGTTTTGTGCGTGTATGTGTGTAGGTTGCAGGGGTGGTGTGATGGCAAATGATTACAAATGTCTCCGTTCTAGCATAATTGGATCAGGGTGACTCACAGCTTACTGAACAAGATCTTGGTTGTTTCAGAGCAGATGGATTAACAATTAAATTTGTTTGCTAATTCCGTGGCATACACCTTGAACAGAAACTAAGACGCATTAATGTGAATAAATTAGATTCTGCCCACAGGGAATATAATTAGTGGAATTCTTTCTTATTGCCTCCCAAAAGACTTCGTCTGACTTTTCATCTTTTTGTGCAGCTAAATGTCTAGAACACGTCTTTTTCACAAGATCTTGTGTGTCATATTTGTTCAACTACCGTCAACAAAATACAACAAAAGACATTGAATTACATTCAAATTTATGACCATTTAAAGGTCAATGCTAAAACTTTGAAGACAGTAATTAACTTTTCCTCCTCAATCCCATAAACAAGTTGTAAATTTACATGAATCTCTCCAGTAAAACCTAATTGTTTTCCTGTTTGACATTAATGTAAACTCCATGTGGATTCAGAAGATCAGGTTTGAGTAGCTGTATTGGTTTAGGTTTAAATTTAAACTTGCATTAGCCCGTTTTGGTTTTCAAGCTTCCTCTGCTCCTCTTTTTCACACTGCTTTAAAACATCATTAATCACCTCTGTGTTTATGTTCCGTCTGCCGGGTTATTAGGAATAATGACAACAAATTATGACAAATTGTGAGATTTTGACACTCACAGAATTGTTGAACTTCCTTGGAAAAAGTAGTAAGAAAAAAAAAAGAAACTGCAGTTTTTACACGTTTAACTCTCCCATGACAAAATCTATTTCTTTTCTACCTGTTATTCAGAAACACATCTGTACAGTTATGTCACCAACCACTTTAATGTAATTTTAACTACCAATGTTCATGAAAGAAAGTGTAAAATATAGAAGAATTTAAATCAAAATGACTGTAAATCCATTTAAATCCTACTGAGTGCACGTCTAGGGGACCTTGGGGAACCTCTCGTTTCTCCCACCATTGGCGCCGACATAGGTGGCTGCCTGCTGCGGTGAAATGCAGCATATAAATTTCCCGGTGAGGGATTAATAAAGTGTAAAAAAAAATTTTTTAAAATGTTTAAACAAAATTAGTAGTTGATAAAAAAAAAAAAAAATGAAGAAACGGTTGGAATGAGCTTACTCCGCAGGGTGGCTGGGCTCTTACTCAGAGATAGACTGGGGAACTCTACCATCTGGGAGGACCTCGGAGTAGAGCTGTTGCTCCTCTAGGTCGAGAGAAAACAGATAGGGTGGTTCGGGCATGTGGTTAGGATGCATCCTAAACGCCTTGCTAGTGAGATTTTCCAGGCACGTCCCACCAGAAGGAGATCCAGAGGCAGACGCCGGACCTGCTAGAGAGACTATGTCTCACACCTGGACAGGGAACACGTCGGGATCCTCCCGGGTGAGTTCAGCCGGGATTTCCCATCTGATAAGACAGATATTCAGAAGACAACTCAACAGAAAGAAAATTATGATCTAAATACGTGTTTGTTTGTTTTTTGTAAAAATATAGTAGGTCATTTTGAGTTCATTGTAGATGGTTGAAAGTAAGGTTTTTCAGTTACTTTTTTTCCCAATAAATGTGTCAGTTTGTTGACATGATTCAACAGAATTATTAAAAATGATGCAATGTTCTGTTTGATAAAAGTGCACCAAAGTTTTTAATATTAACTTTAATACCGTCTCTAGAATAGAGACTTCTTGGGACTGTTTTAGTTGCAAACAGCTGTGATCATCTGAAATATTTCCAATTTTTCCTCTTTTGACATAAAAATACAACCTACTTCTTCTTAAAAAATAAGTAACACAGTTGTCAATATTACCAGTATGATGTTGAACAATCCACTTAGAAGAAAATCATTTTCCCACCATCTGTAACCTATTACGCATCATAACACAACGTAATGTCCATATCATCAAGCTTGGGATTGCTGTCAAAATAGTGTTTAAAAAAAGTAAACTAGAGATTTCTTTGTTGACTTTGCCAAGCTGATTATGGCTCATCTTGAAAGAGAAGCAAAACCTTCCGAGATCAGTTTCATTGCCAGACGGAAGGTTTGATGTTTTTGAGTTGTGAGGATCTGACAAATGTGTGTTCTGGATAAACTTGCGCACGAGAAGCACTTCTCACTTAAACATCACCTGGCAAGCCATTAAACTGGTGCACACCCTCCCAACGCCGCCTTGGCCTGCAACTCACCAACTGTACAAAGATAAGCTCCTGCTCTGCATAGCCAAAACCTGCAGTTAGGATATTAGCCTGACAGAGAAGATAATTTGTCAAAACCTCTTTTTAAAGCTCTATGAATGTCATCCTGTGTTGTGGCTGGTAATTGAAATTTAGTTTGCCAGGTAGGAGAACATATGAACGTGATTGCGTCATGTTTTCTGATGAAAGCAACCACGTTTGATTAATATTTATTCAGTGTACTTTAAAGTTTTTTTTTTATTTGTCCTTGTTAAAAAGATGTCTTAGTTCTTCCATCTTGCTATCTATAAACATCTATTTATCGGAATCGTACATTGATACATTAGTCCAGGAGTGCACATAATTGGTGTGCAAGTGCCCATGCATTGGTAAAAATTACTTCTGCATTGCACTTCAGATGCATTGAAGTGCATCTGTACACATAGATGGCAACCAAAGGAGTCAAACTTGACCCTGAAATGTCACGCTAGCGTGACAAAAAGGGAAATCCCAAAAAACTTGTGAAAAGTAGTGTTCAAGGAAACATGTAAAAACATTTTCTTGTGGTGCAAAATGTGGCTTTCAATGACCACCCATAAAAAATAGCTTTTCTTCCCACCTCGGTTCACACATTTAAAATTATTTTTTAAAATCAATGGAAATAAAATTAAAATTCCACTTAATTAAAAAGGGTTTGACTATTTTTAGTACCATAGTTTGTTCAGCAAAACTGGCTGTGGTCGTGCTGCTTATTTGTTTTTAATAGCATCAGTGGAGGAGTTGGCTCTGGAGTAGAATGTCCGTTCCTGGACCAGAAGAGAATAATTCGATTCCCACTTCACCCATGCCTAAGAGTCCCTGGAGCAGACACCTAACTCGTAGTTACTCCCACCCTTTGCACCATCATGGCTGCCTACTGCGGTGCAAAGCAGTAAAAGTAAATTTACTCATTTGGGGAATGACTACGATTAAAAAAGAAATTTTTGGTCACTGTTGGGACAGTTTTCAAATGAAAATATGGTTTACATGTCATTTAAAAAGTGGCTGGGAATAATACACAAGTTAGTATTGGGGAAGAAAAAAACATAAAGACTTAAAAATCTCATTTCAGATCCTGGTAAATACGTAAATGTCACTAGATCGGTATGGTTTCTCATCAGATGAAAACATTACTGCTTTGCGAAAGAATCCTTCATGACGGCTGATCTAAGGTATGTGGTTCTTAAACATGGAGCATTTGAATATGCACGAAGACAATCTCACTACAGGAGCAATACTATTGTTTCCAGTGTCGAACCAGCTTTGGATTAAGAACTGATTCAATGTGAGATCAAACAAATCACATGATGTTTTATATTATTTTCATTGTATATAATTTTTTAGTAAGTATCCTCAGCTTGAACAATTTTACCGTATTTTTCGCACTATAAGGCGCACCTAAAAACCTTAAATTTTCTCTAAAGTCCACGGTGCGCCTTATAACCCGGAGCGCCTTATATATGGATTAATATTGAGCTACAACAGGTGTCGCAACTGCGGTAAGCAGCCGCCGACTCCATTTCCCCCGTAGAAGAAGTAGTGCGCGGTGCATGCTGGGATACATGAAAGGGCGTCTCATTTCCATTTGTGTGTTTGTGTAAAGACCCGGAAATGGCGTCTACCAAGAGACACCGCAGAATTTAAACTCAAGGTGATCGGTCACGCAGTAGAACACGGGAATAGAGCCACAGCCAGTGGGGAGATCGGACTTAAAAAATCCAGCCCGACCCAAGCCCCGGATATTAAAACCGCGGGCTCGCGGTAAAAAAAAAATATTATTAATAAAAATTATAAATTGGAACATTTTCAAGAACACGCCTTTTTAATTTAAAAAAAAAAATCACACTATCGGACCCCTTACACACTTGTCTGTGATGGCCTGCTTAGCCCGAAGAGGAGGGACGGTCTTTAAAACAAATGATAAAATAGCGATCATCACTTTTACCAGTCCAGCTGTTTAAATGCCTGCTCAGCGTCGAGGTGCCAGTCTTTTTGGTGTCGTATGAAAGCAATTTAGTTTATCCCTAACTTCTTACTCCTTCATATGGGGATACCAGTTCAATATAAATAAAATAAAGACGTGCGCAGGAGAGGATTACCAAATTAAGAGACGTTCACGCGCGCAGAATATGAGCAGGCTCTGCGGATCCTGTTTAGTAGTTAAACATTACTTCTCTGTTTTATCCAAATTATTAATTTTTTTTTAACAAGTATTCCTTAGTTTAGTACACACACGTTGTTTTAGTTTACATTTTATAAAATATATTTATTAAAAAAAAAAAAAAGTCAGCGAGAGAGAAGCCCGACCAACGTAATGATGAACATTTTTAGGCCCGACCCGACCCGAATTTTGGGTCGGGCTCGGGCTTAAGAGCTTACCTCTGGCCGCAGCGAGAGAGTTTAACATCAATGAATCAATGATGAGGAAGTGGAGGAAACAAGAGGATGCGCTGCGCCCAGTAAACAAGACTAAACAGAGTTTCCGCGGAACAAAGCGAGATGGCTACAGTTAGAGGACAAAGTTGAACAGCCTTTACGGTAGCGCCTTATAGTGCGGTGCGCCTTATATGTGGAAAAAGTTTTAAAAATAGTCGTTTATTGAAGCTGCGCCTTATAATGCAGTGCGCCTTATAGGGCGGAAAATACGGTACATTAAAGGATACACAAATCCTTCTTAAAGTTACTTCTTCTCACCGTTTCCAATTTCTTTAGTTTATCCAGATCAGCTGCTGAAAGGTTGTCTCCGGTGGAAGCTATCCATCACTGTTTGTCTTTAAAGGCAAAGCGAGTTTTAAATCAGATGTGTGTTGGACATCAGATGTGATTTCAGGCATCATTTACTTAATTAAACATTTCATGTTAATGGTAAATAAAAATATGTTTAGCCTTGTCCAAAAAATTTGGTTTGCACAGGTAAAAAGCAATAATTTTTTGTTCTATCTTTTTGCCTTCAGAACTCAAATCAAATCTCCAAACTTTGTAAATTCTGCACAAAAAGAATGGATTAATACTATTAAAAGTGACACATCTATAAATCTATGTATGTCTTTACATCTGTACTTATGCATAAAATAAATATACTGTAAATTTATCCATTGAGTGGTGTTAGAGAGAGTTTAAGGAGCCGATTCCTACCATTTTGAAAAGTAACATTTAAATCAAACTTATGAATCATAATACCTCTTTGTTTTCCACTAAAAATTAGAACTGATATTAGTTCACCCTCCCCCGTTTTTTGAACCACAATCCCCTGCTCCTGAACCCACTTGTACATTTTAGGCCTCGATAATAAACCAACATCTGCAGAACTTACAAGTGCTTTACCAGAGTTAATTGAGTAAATTGAAGCAAGCTGCAGAGCAGTGCTGATCTATGATCCCCTGTTGAGGGCCCAGAAGGGAGACAACAGATTTACTGCGAGGACAGTGGGCGGCCTTTTGTTCAGGCCCTGGTTCATTGAAAGTTTGAGGTCAGACAGGATTAAAATATCTTTGAGAACAAATGGAGCAATTTGAGTGGAATATAAAAAGCACTTTGCCAGTTCTTACCAGGAATCCAGGTGTGATTTATTAGATTTTAAGCTTAATGTCCTGTTTATTTTTTTTATTGCTGTGCTCCAATTTGCCAATAAGATAAAAAATTTGCCATTTTTAACGTAATCTTTTTATGTTTACTCAAATTGATTCATGCACATTTCAATAAACAGTAAAAGAAACATTACTTTTACTGCATTAGTGAATTTATTCCAACTCGTAAATTTTACATCAACCACTATCACAGAGAGATAGATGTTTAAGTTTCAATCTGACTGAATTCTGTACAGTTCAAACGTATTTTACGTCTCCTGTCTTCTATTTTTCCTCATCTTAAAGTCTTGTCCAGCTCTGATCATCATTTAGGTGATATTAGCATTGCTACCAAGTTAGGTGTACCCTCCAATTCCACTAAATGAGCCTGGTGAGAGGTAAGGAAATGTGCCAACTAAGTATGCATATCAGATTCATTTGGAAAGCTGCATAACAATTTTGCTTATCAGACTCAAGAGATTGATCTTCCATCCTATTTTGCCCCAGAGCAGGAAAACCAGGTGGCTGAGGTGGTCTTTTTCAGATGATGATTGTGTTAAATTGAGCATTAAAGAGAACGACTCTAGGGTCCCAGTGAAATGTGGGTGAGAAGATGTGACTGACATTGATAGCATCATAAAGGACGATCCACTGCTAGTCAGCTATGTTGGCCGTAAACCCTAAAACCCTTCACAATTGGAATGATGTATGACTTTAAATTAAACACCCAAAACTTCTTGGTAATTATCTACATTTCTTTTTTCCTCCTGTTGATGTTTAGTTGTTAAAGAAATTCCAAACACTTTGTTTTGATCTTATGTTTGATAGTAGCTTTTACAATATGCGTGTAACTTTCCTTTTTTATAGTTTATTCCTGGTTTGTTGGAATGGCTAACAGGGGTATCAGACTGAAACCCACGTGACTTCAAAGAAGGAGAGAGTCTTTGAGATTTATTACACCCTCATGGCACGGAGGATGTCTGCAGTGTAACAAGAACTCTGTTCAGTTTGGCCTACATTTAGCGCCAAAAACATCTGCCGTTTGCTTGCTATTTTGCAGCTTAGTAAATGTTGCAAGTGTTTTGAGAGGACAAAATTAATTAGATTAGTGACTTTTCTTTTAAAAGGGAGGTTATGCTGTTATAGGGCAATAGTTTTTGTTTCATGCCACATTTAGATATGTTGTTTGTATCTTTTGTTTGCTCAGAAATTCGGAATTTGTGAAAAAAAAATCTAGTCAGGTTTACTTCTGTTTTTGACACTGAATTTCTTCCTTACTCTTGCACCTCGTAAGGTCCTGTTCTCTGGCTACATGCACAACACAGCGTAAGTCTGTTTTTACACAGCAAGTACAGTGGGAAGAGCATCAATGTAGCCAAGCTGATGCATAGTATTTCATATTCTTATTTTGGTTCATTTCCATAAAAATGGCACTTGCTGTTGAGGGGAAGGACCACGGATGTGCAGGGTGCATGCACAAAAACACTCCCTTCCTTATTATGTTGGAAAGTGGGCGTGGCAGAGAACAAAATCAATAGCCAACATCTGGAGTTGCATAGTATCCAAATACAGAACAGAAGAGTTCAGAAATTATTCAAAATTGCATGAAGGAAATTGAAAACCATGTCAGGTATGTTTTGATGTGGGTATTATGTTTAAACATGGTATAAGATATTCAAACATGGTAGATGGTAAGAAATGTGTCGGCTAATAAATGTCTGCATGCCTGTATGCATGTTTGCTCATTGTTTTTATTATTTTTCATTTACAAATTCACTGACCTTCTGTAATACTTGTGTGTTACTCATGCTTGTTGTTACTTAAATAAAGCAGATTATAGCTATAACTAGCAGTTATTCAAGAATTAGTCAACTGAATTTTTGTATCAGAATAATAAGTTGAGGACTGTCGTCCTATATACAGTAGCAGCTCATAATAAAGTTTCTGTCTGCCATTTTTTACATAGTGCTACAATCACAACGACACTCGAACACAACTCCTTGTAAACAAACTCCTTGTAACTACCTATTTACAAGTGAAACCTATTATCTTTCCCATGTCGTGAAGGAATTATATGTTTCTCTAGTTGCCCTACCTTTGGAGTTCTCTGGTTTGAATCCCACTGAGCTCATCTCTAGGTGTCATTGGGGAAGACACTTAACCCCCCGTTTCTCCTACCATTGACACCGCCCTGTCAGTCTGCTGCGGTGTAATGCAGCACAGAAATTTTCTCATTGAGGGATGAACTAAGTACATATTCTTCTTCTTCTACTGTGTGATGCTCTCTGCCTAATTGACTTCTCTTATACTAGAGTTTCCACATGCAAAATAGTTTAATAGATTTTATTTACTAGAAATCTTTACTAAAGTAGCCTGACCTTCTGTTGCTTCTATGAAGAGGTTGTGATAGCTCTAATTTGAGCAAATGAAGATATACTGTATGTATTTGTAAAAAGTGCTTGAAATGGAAATTCGTATGTAGCTCTACATAAAAAACAAAAAACGTGAAAGACCATTAATTTGAAACCTACTCAAGAAACAAGAACCACCATAGGGTTTGTTCTCAGCATGGATCGATTTAACCCCAGACTTTATTGACTTAAGTTATTCAATTGTTTTGACATTTCTCCCTGCATTAAAATTCAACCTCTGCATTGAAAACAAAATGATCTAATATCAAATTGAAAAAATACAAATACTAGTGTCACCGCATCACAGTTGGGCGATTTTTTTTTTTTTTTAATATACTTTATTAACCCCTGACCAAGAAATTTGTGTGCCGCACTACACTGCAGCACGCTGCCACCTTTGACGACACCAATGATGGGAGAAACAGTGGGTTGGGTGTCTTCTTTAAGGACCCTAGACATGAACTCAGTGGATTTTTCTGCTTTCTTTAGAAAACAATTAAAGGGAAACTTTATACTAGAATTCTTCTACTAAAAATCTATTAAATTTAAAAGTAATGGCCATTGTAGACAATGGTAGAATATTTCAATCTTTTATGAAATGTGCTGGTGGGAATCTTCCACATCCGACATTACTATAATGTCACAACGGCTTTTTTAGTATTGAACATACATTGAAAACAATATTTTAAAAGGCTTATTCTGACCACTGTAAAATTTTATTATTTTGTGTCTTCTTAACATGAATGAATCTATAAATACTTCCACCGCTGTGTAGCGGACATCTGCTGTTGGCCTATGTTTCCTGTCTGCAAAACATCTGCCTCACAGCCCCTCGGAGCAACGGTACAAATAGCTTTTTTAGCTCCTTAACAAATCACTGTCCAGTTTTGGTCTGTTTTTAATGTTTCTAATGCTGTTCTTTAAAGTTCAGTTGTGCACTCACAGGTGAGAAAATATTACCGACAAAGTATAATTGACCGGTGGAGCATTTTATGACTGTGTTCATCGAGCAGGCTTTTGCACGGTAACATGATTTACTCCAATCTTCTCAACCTGGTCTTCATTCAGTAATTCTCATTAAGGAATCATAATGTAAACAGCTTTTTGAATAGCAGAAAATATTCTCATTTCCTCGATCTCGGATAAGAAATATGAGTAAAGGCCAATGGATTTAATCTAATACATCATAATCAAATTACTGTTGTGACAGAATTACCCTAATTGCCTCTACACTGTTGAACAAACACTGCTCACATGTAGAAAGTCACATCTGTCTAATGAGGACATTTGGAAGCAAAAAAATGAAAGCAAATGCTATTAAAACTGAAAATGATTGAACATTAAGACCAAATCTGGCTTCATTCCAAACTCAAATTTTCAAACGGATCTTTTTCATGTTTCTTGTCTCATTATCTTGTCCAAAATATAAAGACTGAAGATATTTCCCATGCTGGTAATGTTCTCATGATTGGATGCAAAAAGATAATTAGTTATGTTGTATAAACGGGCTGCAAGCCACGACGTCTCTGTCAACCTTTCACACCCTGATGAAGCCAACAATTGACTCTGTGCCTCCCTCATTCATTCACAGTGGAGTCGGTGAGCAACTGAGGGAGGCTTTCACAATGGGAAGGGGAGGAAGTGACACACACAGGGCAGAACGGGCCGAAAGAGCAGGCGAGGGAGGAGAGCAGGGAGGAGGGTTAAGGAGGAAGAGAGAAATAGTGGGCCAAACTCGTTTTCCGCTTGATGGGTTAGCTGCAGAGAATGCGCCTTTACTAGGTAAATGATTAAGGAGGATGGGAGGGGGACCTGTGCTGCTCTGCTATTATGCACTTCAAAGGTCTCCAAAGGCAGGTTAAATGAAAAGCAAATGTGTTGCCCCGCTGCTCAAATACCTCAAATGTTTTAGCAGGTGCAAGCAATGAAGAGGTGGGCAGAGATGGCGGTGCTGCACCTTGCATGGGAAATGTGGATCCTCCTGTTTTAGAGGACCAATACAGACTCCAATCAACAAAAGAGGGAGCTTACAAGACCAGTGTCTGTTAGCATGAGGGAGGTCGAGCTCTGCTCAACGTTCTCACCACCCTAACCTTTATCTGACATGCAGGTGAAAAGGCAAGTGGGTGCGAGTGACGTAACTACTGCACACTGAGATCTTGTGATTTGCTTTGCAGATTTATGGTTCAGTGTATTAATGATGACATCACTGTGAAGTTGACCATGCCGGGATAAAACCACCATAGGAATGCTTAAAGCCTTTTATTGCTTAAAGTTTAATTTAAAAAATTATGTGCATAAATTTCGAAGAAAATACATAATAAAAAACCCCAGAAAACTTTACATTTGATTGTAAACTGGTGCAAGTACCCTATTCAGTCAGTTTAAACAGGGATACTATGCAAAATCAACTATTTTTTGGAGGCTTCTACTATGTCTGAGCATTGTCTCTACATCAATAGCATACTTGAAGTGTTTTTCTTTTCTTTTATTTATGAATGTTTCAGAAATTTGCAAACTTTTCTGTCCAGAATTTGATACTATTCAAACGTCATATTGTTCTTCAACACAGCTTTTGTTCTTCAGCATGCCCTCAAACATGTCCTTTGCCCAAGCAGGAAGTGTTTTTGCAGCACGTTCTGCTCTCAATCGGCCCAAACATGGAGTACCATTTTGATGTAAATGCACCAAAATAGGATTATAATGAATATGGGCTATTTTTGCTAACTTTATGTGTGTTACACTGTATTTGTTGCCCCATGCCTTGGTTGTGTGTCATCCACACAACCAAGGCATGGTGCTAAGTGAGGAGCAAAAAGAGGAGAGAATTTACTGTGTCAAAAATGAAAGTGAAACTTAATTTATAAGATACAACCTTTTTTTAATATCATACTTCTAAGGTAAAGAAAGTGTTCTGTTCCATTATCTTCCAGTTATCCAAGACCAGATCGTGGGTGCAACAGCCTCAGATGGTAAGCCCAGGATTCTCTCACCCCGGCTGCATCCTCCAGCTCACCTGTGAGAATCCCAAGGAGTTCCCCGGACAATTGTGAGACACTGTCTCTCCAGCAGGTCTGAGGTCTGCCTTTGTGTCTCCTCCCGGTGGGACGTGCTTGAAACACCTCACCAGCGAGGCCTTCAGGAAGCATCCTAACCAGATGCCCAAACCACTCCATCCGGCTTCTCTCGACTCAGAAGAGCAACAGCTCTACTGTGGGTCGTGGCATGTTTGTTTGTATCTGTCATGCGATAAGTATCGTTACCTAGCAAAAGCACAAAACCCCCTCTTTACAGGCAGAATGTAAGTTCTGCGAGCGATAACAGACCAACAACTTTGAATTCTGGGCAAGGATTAAGACCTCCTTTGGTCTTTTCTTTCTACTTCTGGGTTAGTGTCTCCAACCAATAGAATTACCCACTTGTTACCAAAACAAAGAAGTCGGAGTGATTGGCAGGCTATGAGCCAATGGTATTTGTTCACCATACAAAAATAATTAGCTGAAGTTTTTAATGTCTCGCAGCACAGAGTTCACAGTTTATTTACACATTTTTACATTTTCTGTAAACCTATTTATAAGAATGAGTCCTAGCAGTTGAGGCAGATTTTAATAACATAGCAAAATGAATTTATAAAGATCTGCCATACCGCCTTTAAGTTAAATGTAAAAAAATGCACAAATTACAAACAAATTTAACAAGAAGAATGGTATCATGAGCAAGCGCCAGATATACAGGCATCACATTAACTCCCATTGTGTGTATAACAGCACCAACAACACTGTGATCCTAACCCTCATGTACCATCTTTGTTGTGTTAATAGCATTCTAATCTTGATTCCTGCAAGCCAGTAAATTAAGTCCCCAATGTAGCTGCACCAAACACATTCAACTGTGTCTCAGTTCACCTGTTCCTCATCAGCAAGGTCTATTACATAATCACACAGCAGTGATTACAGGTCTCCGACCGGCAGAGCAATTACACAAGCTCGGTCATTATCACCTCATAACATCATCTAGTCTCTGCCTATCAGGACAGACAACAGGGCTTTAGATAGACTCAGTGTAAGTTTGCAAGTAGGCCATAAAAAGTCTGTCTATTAGAGTGAGATGAATATGAAAGATATGATAGCTATCGTTTATCAGTTTGGGAGTTACACTAAATACATTTCTGTTGAAGAATGAACAGATGTTGAAAAATTCAAACTAAATACCCCAAATTGTTATTCATCATCACATGGTTTAAAGAGGACTTCTCGGCCAGATCCTGTTTTATTTTCTGATTGGTTTGAGTGGAAAATTGCTGAGTTTGGAAAAAGGCTTACCACTTCAAAGTGATGCTACACCACTAATTTTATTCTATTGCAGTCTAAACGATGAACATCCAAGTCATCTGCACCACTTTTGCATTTGATTTTGAAGTAGACGTGATCTTGAAGGAACTTCAGTCTGATTGGCCTTCTTGAATTTCATCTGACTTTTACTTGTGGGATGTGAAAGGGAGTTAATTTTTCTGCTTTGGTGAAACATGTTCACACGGCATGCTGTACAAATCATCTCATCAGGCTTTCACATGTATTTTAAGAACGCCACTTTTAAATTATGTGAACACTCAAAAAAAAGTAATCAGCAATAGACTGGAATAGTTTTCATTCTTTAGTTATTTTTAAAGGTAGTTTTTTAACCTCTAAACTCTCCAGATGTTTACCTTGAATAGGTTCTATGGGCCGTAGACTTTTTCAAGGAAATTTTATTTATAATTTCTGTGTAACAGAAGTTATTTTGATGAAATATAGCAGGTCTGGAAAAAAAAAAAACCCTACTTTTTAAGCTGGTATTAATAAGAGGTTAATACCAGTTAATCTCATTGTAATATTATTGTCCTAGCCTAGCTAGAACAATGATTCTAGCTAGGCTTGTACACATCCATTCATCTGTTTTGTAACCACTTTGTCCAACATTTTCATGGAGTGTAGGATCAAGTAAGCAGGTGAAAGACAGGGTACATCCTGGACGGGTCACCAGTTTAATCGCAGAACCGACGATACCCATGAATCTCATATTATGAATGTGTCAAGCATTTTCAACAAAGGACGTTTGGTACCAAGTAGTTAGCTGAATTAATTAAACTAGATTTTATATATATATATTTTTATGTATACTATATTCATCTCTCCCTGGGGACATTTGTGCACTGCATTAAACCAGGCTGCCACGATGGCACCAATGGTGGGAGAACTGAAGGGTTAGGTGTCTTCGCTAAGGGCCTTAGACGTGAACTCAGTGGGAATCGAACCCGCAAATTCTGGTTAACTTCCGGTCCGCAGGCGAACGCTCTACCACTGAGTCACAGGCTCTCCTCTGTATATTTATACTTTTTATGGTAAATTTTCCACTTGTGCAAATTTTAAAATAAAAAAGAATAACCAACATTGAACCAAATCGATATTGATCTACAAGTTTATCTACATATGTTCCATCCCTCACCTATTGTAACCATCTGTGGGTGCATACCGAAAGAACGAGATCGCAGATACAAACAGCCAAAATGAGCTTCCTCTGCAGGGTGGCTGGGCTCTCACTAAGAGATAGAGGGAGGAGCTCTGCCTCTTGAGAGGAGCTCAGAGTAGTTCTATTGCTCTTCTGGGTCGAGAGAAACCAGATGGGGTGGTATGGGCATTTTGTAAGGATGCCTCCCGAACATCTCGTTGGTGAGGTGTTTCGGGCACGTCCCACTGGGAGGAGACCCAGAGGCAGACTCCGAACCTGCTGGAGAGACCATGTCTTTTCCGGCTAAATGAGCTAGGGGTGCAGCCAGGGTGAGAAAAGCCTGGGCTAGCCGTCTGAAGCTGTTGCCTCCGCAACCTGGCCCCGGATAAGTGGAAAACGACAGCATGGAATGAAACTAATTATTGCCAACAAATATTAAAACTCTCTTCTCCTAATCTCTTGTTTGTGTTGTCATGTTTTCTGCTTGTGAATGCTTTTGTTCCACAAATGTTTCTTCTTTTACTGCTTGTTCATTTTTAAATGACTGGGTCACTGCTAGATTTAGCTGTTTCTGCATTGCTATCCACAGCATCACATCTAAAACAAATACAAACTGATTGTAGTAATCATGTGATTGTGAGGTTTTTTCTTTGCTTAGTGCACCCTGTTTTTCTGCTTTCATTCATCCGTAAATCCACATCCTCAGACTACAGGTGTTGATTAATCCCCTCGACATTTTCCTCAGACATTCTTTCATTTCTATTGACATTCTTGCGTCCGCCTGATGAGTGTTGGGGAAATGAAAATGCTGCCATGGTATTTTAAAAACCCCTTAGAAGTCAGATTTACACGAGCTAGCTGCTGGGATGGACTACGTTATGGAGTTTAGGATCTGCTGGGGTCTGCCCCTTCAGGAAAATACCAGTCCCCAACAGGCGAAACACATGCTGGGCTTCTTATTTCAAAGGTAAAATCCTGCTCTCACTCTAAACACACATTTAATTAACAACCAAGCAGACGGATAATAAGGTTTGTCATAATCTCGGCGTAAAGGTATTCCACGTTCTTTGAAATTACACCAAAAGTTGACCTCAGCGTGGCTCAGTCAGTCAAACCACAACTCACCCACTTCTACATGAGAGCTTTTCCTGCTGCCCTACACTATGGAAAGTGGTGGTTTTATTGTGGTTATGATCCCCTAAAATAACAGTGATGAGTTGCTCTGCATTTCTCATACGGAAATGTGACACTATGCACAGCACGTAACATGACATAAGATGTAATAACTCAGCTGTGTCTTTGGGTTTCTAGGGGGGCTGCTCCCAAACTCATTTAAAAGTTCAATCACGTACCACGGTAGCACATTGTAGTTTGACAAACTCCTGGCACACCGGTGTAAGCAGCCCCAAAGTTCCATCAGATAAATGTGAGGATTTGTAGTTCAGTTTTAAGGTTAAAATACCGCAGCCCCTCCCACTCTCCGTGGCTGCACTGTTTTTAAATGATTTTGATTGATGCTTTTATCATCTCATGAATATAATGTGCACTACACAGATTGTATCTAAGGCCTGGAATATTATGCAAAAAAGCATCTCCAAGTTTTTCTTCTTTCTTTTTTACATCTTTTTGAGGGTCAGGTTGAGCACTGATGGAGCAGCATAGAGGAATCTTGGCTTGTGCACTTATCTGGTGTGTGGAGTGTGGGGTACTTTCCTCCCTCTTTCCTCCATTTCTTCTCTATCTCTGGCACCAAACTTATCAAAATAATGTGCAGTAAGATCATTTTTGGCTTTCGCCTGACAAACTGATATAAATTTCATTCTGACTCTGACAGAAGTTTTCATTTTGCCAAGAGTGCAAAAAGAGGTGTGTGTTTGTGCATATGTGTGTGTAAGTGTGCATCATGAACCGCCTTGGAAGCGTGGGTTAAATGTGACCACTTAAAGAGAAAAGCTTGCCAGAAAATGTTGTGTTTCTAAACAATGCTTTTTTTGCTCAAGTCAATTTTCAAACCACAAATTCTTTCACGTCTCACACGAGTTTCGAGCCAATAATCTGCCTGTTTTTCCCACAAGATAATCACTTTTGTAAGTTGATTACGATGCATCAGGGTCTTTATCTTGTTATAATCATCACCTGAAGAGCCTTTTCAGTGCAGCTGGAAACTTCTTGTACTGGTTGGAATTAGTGGAGCGTTGTAATGGGGACTGTTTAAAAAGCAGTGCCAAACTCTGAACGTCTTCAAAGTCTTCTTTGTTCGCCTAAAAAAAGAAATCTTAACCTGAATTGTTGTTAATGATATTTTGTGCATTAGTATTTATGAAATATTTCCAAATTGTCTGTCTGCTTTAATGTGCTGGTACTGGTTCCAAACTTGTGCTTTCCCATTAGAGCATTTGACCAGTCCCATTTCAGGATGCCGATGAAACTTACACGTCAGTGGCAGGCTAAGTGAATAGATATATTGTTTTGTTGCTGTAAACAACAAACAACTAAAGAGGGAGAACAAATTGATTTGGAAATTGGTCATTCAAGGTCATTTTTAAAACAAACCTTTAAAAAAAATAACAAAGTCAAGAAATCCGAGCAGCATGGGACGGGACAGGTGTGCACATCTGTAAGAAACTTCTGCAAAAATATAACGGAACGGAGTAGACTTTTAGCATTTGTGAAGGGAAGCCACAGTTATTTGCACGAGTGGCCTCACAGCTCTGTAGGTCAGGGGTTCAAGTACTGGGCAAGGTGAGGCTTTAAATACTGGCTTTTCTGTGTGGAGTTTGCATGTTTTCCCCGTGTATGTTTGGGTTTTCTCTGGGTTCTCTTGTTTCCTCCCATCCTCCAAAGACCAGGTTAATTGGCCACTGGGAAATTGGGATGAGTGTGTGTGTGAACGGTTGTCTGTGTGTGTGTTCCTGCAGCAGACTGGTTACCTGTTCGGGTGTACCCTGGCTCTTGCCTGTAATCAGCTGGGATAAGCTCGAGCACCATCTGCGATCCCATTAAGGATAAGCTATTCAGAAGATGAATGAATGAATAATCTACATACACAAGAGACTTTTTCCGTCTTGAACTGTTGTGCACGTAAACAGTTCCCAAATCATATTTTTGGTGTTATTTTAATGTAATAAGACAATTTTGTAAAAATAAAATAGTCATAGACGAGCTGATTGATTTAGATGGAGCACTACTAGAGACATTGGTGTGAAATGTACAGTCTGTCACTAGTAAAAAGAGAAAGGTGACGTCCCCGTGATGCACCACTGGCATGTTGATCCAGTTTGGCATCGGCTTCAGCAGCCGGAATCTTGCACCCTCATTACACCTCAGCCACTCTAATTACAACCTGTTCAAGAGCTGTTATCCTACACCTCACAGTGACAATGACAGCACCTCCTCTTAGAGACCTGGCCAGTTTTCTGAGCTGAAACCCAACACAACAGCCCTTGTAAATAGAAGAGGCTTCAACCCGTTACCAACTAAAACCTGCTATGTGGAGGCGAGCGTTTAACTTTGTTTTTTCAGGACAAAAACAGTGTTTCCTCTTGAATGTTCAAGAAGATGCCAAGGATCCTTTAATGCATTCAAGTAAACGATGATGAAACTGAGCGGCATTCTTTCCGGCCCCTCGCTCGGTTTCATGGGGGAGAAATCCATTTACACAACAGGCAGCGAATTCAGCTGTGAATGTGTTCCATGGTGTCCTATCAAACGCACATTATTGTTTGAGATCCTGTGTTATGCTGACAAATCCTCTTGTGGCAGCAATCACCTAAGCGTCTTCCATGAAAGGGATGTACATATTCCTCCACTTATTTCCGAATTTATTGTGTTCGTTGCTAATCCAAAGATGGGTTCCTCATGTAATACCCGCCATCTAATCATTCTTAGTACTCCAAGGGCTTGTTAGACAAGATCCAACAGACTGTAATTGTTTAGTCAATTGGTGTCATAATAAAAAAAAAGCAGGACACCAAAACATAATTTTCTCAACAAAATTTTTTAAACATACAACTTATTTCTTGAGGGATTTTCTACAACCTGGAAAAAATGGCACATTCAGCAGATCTAATGTGCATAATTATGAATACCTTGTTGATTCCTTTGAAATATGGTGCCTACATTGTTTTGATAACATGCCTGACCTTTGGATGCTGCGACAACAGGCGCTTATATGGCCTCTCTGAGCATAAACATATTACACAGCATAATGTTCTCATAAAAAGTCCATATTAGGACGCGCACATCTTAAAAGGTTTATGACGACCATTTAGCATCATGAGAGCAAAGCTTAACATGGCCATGTCAAGATAACATGCAAGCATGTGTGTTGTTTTCACTGGCTGTCAGCACAGATTTTACACCGGCTGTGGGGAAAAGGGGGTATATGCGCTTAAGATGCTCCTGCAAGCGCTGTCACTGCAGGGGAGCAGGGACAGGGAGGTGCAAAAATAGAACAAGAGAGACACAGAGACATCCTGTCCAAAAAGATGACAAGAAAGAATGGAGCAGAGTGGATAATTTGACTGGAGTAGGGGGATATTAAGGGAGCTGTATTTTATTTGAAGTGACAGATCTTCTATCACACAAGCCTCATTCAGTTGTCTGTGTTGCCTTTTGAAAAAAAAAAAAGCATGGGAAACTAGGTGGAGCTATTGCTTACATCTGCATCCACTGGCAGGAGACAGGACACTGCGGTGCAAGGCCGGGTCAAAGCCTGGAAGAACGTTAGAAGAAAAGTAGTATCACTATGAACTGTGCACCTGTCACACAGAATCTAGACTCTTCTACTTAAAGTGCAGCTTGTTTCTCCGCAGCAGAGTAAATTTATGTGAAAATGTCTGCGTGGTTCATCCTTTATCGAATCGGTGCTTCAGTGCACCCTTAAAGATGACACCCAACAGAAATTAATCTATAGGGAGATTGTGTTGCTGTAATGCTGAGTAGAAATTTGCAGACTAAATTACTCTTTGGCTCTATCTCCCCCATCACCCATGCATCATAAAAGCAGGGGTTTAGTGTGAGATGAATAATCTCGCTCCAGCATGCCTCTCTTCTGCTGCTCCCCCTCATGCCATAATCGTCAGAAGGCAAGCCAGCTTAGTCAACCCTGTGCTACGGGCCAGGATAATAATTGCTGTATTAATTGGTGTTGTCCAGGCTAGACAGAATATAAGAGATCCCACTGGGGCTAATAATTAATGTTTTTTACCCTCTATTTCTCTCCTTCTGCTTTAGCTCAACCACCACAACCCCTCACACACAGACATACACACACACACAGCCGTTTCCCACCTTTTCTGCAGTACCATTAAGCATCACTCTGAGAAGCAGGGTGATGACATCTTACAAGAACAGTCTTAGATAAGACTGTGGACAGCAGCCCGTTTGCATGTGCTAATTATGTTTATTGAGTACCTTTTTAATCTAAAACTGATATGGATGTCTTGAATTTCTGTGATTATGTTAAGACCTGATAGGAAATCTGGCCCTCTCTGTGTTTTCCAGTTCTAATACGAGCCGGATGGTTTCCAGGCTTGTGGAAACACTTGGAAGGTCATAAAACCCTGAAAGTAGGAGTAAGTTTAAGAGAAAAGGTGCAAAATCCATAAGGTAATGTGTAGGTGTGGCTTATTCACTTGTTCATCCGCTCTGTCCGTGCAGCTGTGGTGCAGCCCCTCCTGGTGTGAACCTGCTTCAGTTCCTTGTCAGAGGCCGGTGAGTCAGTCAGTCAGTGTAAGTGATTGCCAGAGAGAAGAAAAGCGTTTTATGAAAGGCACACAGAAGCTAGTGGCAGTTTTACACAACCCCTCCACCCTCAGGAAACAGATAATTACAGGCTGTATTGTGCGCTGTGGTATAATGTCAGAAAGTATAGTGGCTGCACAGGACTCGTGAATGCGCTATTACCACATGTGTTCCAATTGTAAAACGATGATTATACTCTATGATCCTTTTAATGACAGATATGGGGATTTTTTTTTTTGCTCAGCTGGTATTTAGCACATATCTCAGTGTGGTGCTGTTAAACACATCTCAGAATTTAAGTGGCAAACTAGCACACATTTTGGAGGTAGAATAGATATTAAATCCCAGCCAAACCACACACCAACATACTGATCCGCTACAGCTCTAATTTAGTGACCTCCTGTGGCGCACTTGTTCTTTTTTTCTCATTTTGTTTCATTCTTTACCTCCAACAAGTGATCAAGGAAGTGACACTTTCTGATTGAAGGCTAATACAAGTACCTGTGCTGTGGAGATTACGTGGCTTGGAATAAACAAGTTTATCAAGTCATTTCCACTTGTATCTGACTTCTTACAGAGGCCAACGTCCAAATGTCCTCTTTTGTAGTTCAGAACAAAATGTGTTGACTTCACACTCTTAATTATAAGTTAAGATTTAATCGGTTCCGAAGTGTTTAGACCAAGCTCGACGACAAGTGTAGCAATGCACAGCAAGTGTTAGCTGGAAAGCGGCTCTGTTTTAGGATCGTTGGCTCTGCTTTGTCAAGACTGGAAGTGTTGTTTGACCATCTGCTTTATTTATATATACATAAACTGGTATACTAACCATGCAAAGCTGCAAATTAGATTCCATTTACAAAGTCAGGGTATGCAACAAATCAAACTATGACAGCAAATCCCAGTTCTTGTGGTTTCATATTCAAGTACTGAGAAGTCAACATGTTGATATCTTGAATTCAATCGTGATTAATTATCTCATTTACTGCTGAAACCAGCTGCTCGACTTTCAAAAAGAAGTGTTGGGAAACTGCTTGGTACTGTGTTTCATGTGTACACACGTAGACGTAAAGACAGGACGCTGCCACCATGGTGGATGTTTCAAAGGCGAAGGTTTATGAAGCCCTCGGGGCAAATTAAACAGCTGCATTCCCGACATGCCTTGTTTTGCACCACGCTGGCAGGTAGATTAATAGGAACATGGCTTTTTGATTGAGGTTTAGGGAGAAACCCATCATTTTCTGTGATTTTATTCAAATTTGCTCAGACTCTTGAGTTAAAGTGAAAACTCATCCCGTAAAACTGACAATTTGTGCCCCATAATGCACCTATCAGGCCTTTTCCAACATCTGTCGCACCTCTGCAGAGGGCATGACACAGGGGGAAACCTACAGTATTACTTTTCACAGTTCACCTCTGACTCATAGGTATTACTGAAGTGAACTATCAACTAATCAACTTTCTACACGTATCTCGGCCATGTCGACAGCTTGATCGTAATTCTCTGTTTTTTGTGGACAAGGCGTAAAACAAGTGAACTCTGTGTCATCAAAATCAAGGAGTCATTAGCGGAGAAACAGATTGTCTTTTCTTCCAGGGTCTGTCCTTCAGATAAACAGGCCTGAGTGCCGACATACGATCCCTTCAACTAACACAGCCCATCCTGACCAGAAATGGCAATCAGAGAGAGTTCAATAACCACATGCCACATAATAAACTTAGGCTACAACTGCACAAAAATATATATTTTGCATATAAACAGAGATAAAATCTAAATAAGCAAGCATTTCTATTGTAACGACATCAAATCATCCATGAGGGTCCAGGTAATTCAATCTGGGATTTGCAATTGTTAATCTTCCAAGGTTGTCTAACAGAAAATTAATTTTAAAAAAAGAATCTCCCTGTTGGCGAACGGCTGTCTGTGGGATCTCCTCCAACAAGAACCTGGTATTCTATGAGCAGCCCAACCCAGGCAATAACTGTCATTAATTAGTCTGATAAATTACGTCCAAAACAATGACATGTTTAAATGGTCTAATTTAGCTCAAATTCAGAATGAGATATTACATCAAACGGCAGCCATTCCACTCCTTTTAACCCATTTAAAGAGGCATGCTGCCTTCCTGAAAGAATTTTAAAGGTTATGATTTACTCAGATGATAAAGCGGTACCTTTTAATGAAATTCTAATTAGTAATTTCATGGACTTTGTTACCAAGCGTATCTGATTAGTGCACATTTTCACAGCCTACTTTAATTAAGCACACTTACAGAACAGTTTCAAACATTCTCCACTTGAAGATGGAGCTCGACTCCTCAAAAAAAAAAAGAACTTTGTAAACACCAATGTTGCAATTTTCTCTTTCTAAATGAAATTAAATTAGAAGGATTGTGTGTGTTTTTATGGAAATGCATTTTTCCCCGGGTTTTTGTAGCACATACTTTTGAACATGAAAACTGTTCAGATGATAAGGTTCTCATTACGAGCAGAAATTTTGCTTAATATTTAAAATGATGGCGACACAGTTAGACCCCTGCAGGCTTTGTTTGTTTCTTTTTTTTAATAATTTTTTTAGGTGGGTTTCATTAAAAAGTTTTTCATTTTGTTCATTTCAAAAAGTAAAACAAAACTTTATTTGCAGCCGGCTTATGATTCTTATTTTGTAAGATGTGGTTAGGTGGAGTCACAGGTCAAAACATTTCCTAGTTTTTAAGCAATGTTTATGAGCACGTTCCACTTTTTCATAGCCAATTTTCTCTTTTTTTCCATCATATTTGTCACAGCCAATTACATATTGATGGCGCGCAGTTCAGCATGGAGACTAATGACGTGAAACACCCTAAGACATAATCTTATATTGTTCTGTTTTTTTAAATGTTTTTCCACCGTGAGATTTATTCTTGGTTTTACAATGTGAACTTTGATCTCAAATATCTGTAGTTGGTATTTAATGTTCATCAAAGCTCAATGTGTGAGTCTTCCCCTCACAGTGGAGTACTTTTGACACAGCCTTCACCCAGCCGCCCTAGCGTGGGCCCCAGTGGACTTTCTAAGGTCCCTAATCACACAAGTGTTTCCACGGTGGTGAACGGTTTCAGTCTGACTGACATCCCAGTGGTGAGGAACGTGGTTCTAAAGGAGCACAAAGCGTGACAGACCACCTTGGCCCTACCTCTTTGCCCCATCTCTCGTTTTAAACACGGAGTCCAACCTGTCAAGTCACATGCCGGAGCAGTAATTTGGACTAATAATTACCAGACATCACCACAATGAAACATCAGTGTCTGAACTTCTTTGGACCAAACTGAATTTTAATACATTTGGAAAAGGTTGGCCGGAGGCAGGAACCCTGCATACTGGGAAAGCCGGCGCACATGTGGAAGCACTTTGGGAAGTGATAAATGATTTGAAATCCACAGCGTCCCCGAAAATGGAAATTAGGCCGAACAGGTGTTAAATGGGAACCACTGGTGCATTTTGAAAAGATGGGGGAGTTCTGGGCTTTTCAGGGCCAGATGTGACAGGGTCCTAGACTGGGATGGGGAGGGCGTTGGTGAGTGGTCATGGCCTGAGGTGTGTGATGTGTGGAGGCCTCGTGTGACCTTTGAATCACTTGTGTCAGCTGTTCTGGGGGAGCTGCTCCCTACTCTTACCCTTTCCAATTGCCATGAATACACACCATCTCTGGAGAGCATGAATCGGAATATTATCAATTTTATCCAGTACAGCTTATAGATATAACACGTGTAAAGTTATTTCGGACTGTGGTGTGCTGTACATGTGTGGTATTTTGGTTACAGGGTGATTATAGCAGCTTCGCTTTGCACATTCTCATCACCTCTGGCATTATTTCTAAAACGTATGGGTGCTGTCGTTAACATGGATAATTGCCATAAATTGAAGCTTTATTCACAGTGGGTCATGAAATGGCCAACTGTAACAACCATCAAGTAGAAAAGAATTATTTTCCCTCCGGTCTGCCTCATAACCAAAGCTGGAAGTCCAAGCCAAAAGAACAGGACCATGACCTAAATGCCCATGATTTCATACACATCATGCCTAGCTTCTTTTTACCTCGGGGAGCTCGTTTAAATGTGATGAGTCATTTACATTGTCAGAGATAATGAATGAATAGCAAGATGGTGACAGTTTCTGGCGTTAAAGAAAATAACTCAAATAAATGGGAAAAAAACCTGAGACTGAGCTTCATTGTTGGAGCGACGGTGATTATTTGTGAGTTTTAGACTAGCTGAGCACTGATGTTCCTACCAGCTAAACACATACTCAATCCATGTCTAGTCAGCTTTCCTTCCTTTCCTTTTCGTGTCAGTCAAACTCTCTCGGCTGATTTTATAAAAATGTTCAGGGACTCGGTGAATTGTCCACTTGTTTTAGCTCTCGGATTGTTTTCCCCCCCAGCTGTCAAAACTTTAAGAGTTAGCATTACATGAGTCCGAAGCGTCTGTAGTGTAGTCTGTAGAATAAATTTGGTGTATCATAATGATTGGTGCTCAAGGAAGGAAGTTCCCAGCATGCATCAATCTGTAGAGAACTATTTGTTGAGAAAATAGAAAGCTGTTAAGTCTTTGTGGTATTTCGAGAGTATAGTCTTCCTACTAAGAGTGGCGTACTACACAGATTGGGGTGAGTGCTCCCCTCTCAATCCGGGCCTTGACTTCTGTCATCCCGTGGGCTCGCCTAGCGCCGTGGGGTATGGTTGCCGCGTTTGCCCCGAGGCCTGTGGGTCCTGGCATCGGGGAGGCCCGTGCCCCTTGGTGCTGGGGTGGCGCTGGCAGGGATTTCTCTTATGCGCCTTGCAGGGTGGGTGGGCGGCTCCTCGGCCCGGCCTCGGGGTCCAGGGATCTGGATGGGTGTGCGCCCGGGCTGCGTGTGTCTCTGCCTCCCTCGTTCCAATCTTTTGGGGCCGGTGAGGATCCGTTGGTCCTAATAAGCACATGGTTCACATCGGCAGCATGCTTGTACTTTCACTCGCACACTGTATCACACTGTTTACTGTCCGCTATGTTCCTTGCTCCCAACCAATATTATTATAGCTCTAGTAACATGTGTTTGTGTTGTACATCATTTGTTTTAGAAAGTTTTGTTATGTGTGTCAGCTTTATCACTGGTTTAAACTCTTGTTTGTACTTTTTTTTTTTTCCTTAGATAATCCAGCAGGTTGGTCGTGATGCTGAATACTGTAACTTCAGATTTTCTCTTTACTTTATCCCCCTTTCTTCTTCTTCTGTACCATATTCCTCCTCTTTTTCACCCCCCACCCACCACCCCGCACATGGTGCTGACCCTGGTAGAACAAAACTGTCCAGCAATACTTGACATACAGATCATCATTCTGGTTGTCACAACGCCGGATAGGACAGGTGAAAAAAAAAAAAAGAAGAGTTAGCATTACACGAGTCCGTAGCGTCTGTAGCGTAGTCTGTAGAATAAATTTGGTGTATCATTATGATGGGTGCTCAAGGAAGGAAGTTCCCAGCATGCATCAATCTGTAGAGAACTATTTGTTGAGAAAATAGAAAGCTGTTAAGTCTTTGTGGTATTTCGAGAGTATAGTCTTCCTACTAAGAGTGGCGTACAACACAGATGAATCCTAATCCCATCTATACATCAGCATAAGTTAACCATTTCATTAACCCCTGCATGCAAAGCAGCACTGTGGGTTCCCTGTGCAGCTGCATTGTTTGGCCATGACACCACTGTATGGGAGTTTAATAGGCTATTCCATTAATAACACAGACAAACTAATTTAGTAGAACCTGTCCTCTTTAAACCACGGGAACAAAGAGTAGGAGGGGGGAAATCAATCTCAGCTTTGTGCCTGAGCCACTGACCCGTTCATGCTTTGAAGATTGCTGCTGTAAAAAAAGAAAAAAAAAGCATCTGAGAAGTTATTTAACTACAAACAGAGCCTACCTTCCCCATTCCAGCTGCATAATCAGGCATAATAAGTGACTGCAAAGGTCCACTTAATGTATTTCTAACACTGGAGACCTGCTAATCCTGTCAGGGGGAATGAAATGGAGGGGGGAGGACGGGGCCGTGCTGAAGCCCAGCCATGGAGCTGAGCGTTTAACTCCATAACCATGCAGGCAAATGCCTGGGTGCCTTTCACACAAAAAGAGAAAGAGAGGGAGAATAAGCCTAGCTTCATATTTCAGCCCAAAGTGCGGAACCATTTTTCCGCTTTAGTGGCCATTGAGGAACAGCGGGAATAACAACAACAGCAGCCGGGGCAGTGAGCGCCTGCTCCTACCAGGCTGAGTCCTCATAAAGCCAGACCATTATCACCCTCTTTATGGGCAGTTAAATAAAGAGCCCTTCAGATCAGCCATGTGTGCTTGCTTACGTGAACTTCACCTCTCATCACTTTCCTGCCATTTGTAACGAGGTCTTTAATGCTTATTGGGATTGACCTCTTTGTCAAAGACGGTATTGAATTCATTTCTGACATTGTGCACAAAATTCCACAAGACGTGCATGTTTTAGTTCATTTATTCTATTTATTAGCATTGCATCTTCATGGTGGCATGGGACAGTTGGTTTTTAGAGGAGCAAATTTATACAACCAGAGAGGTAAATCAGGAGCCTTCCAGCTCTGTCGCCCTGTGAATAATGGAAGCATAAAAAGGGTAGAAAACAAACAAAAGCCTCCAAATCAACAAACACACTGCAGCTCATCAGATATGGTGTTTTTTCGCAGCTCTGTTTGTCAAAACACCTTTTATGATGGTCTTTGAAATTCAGGGGCCCCATTAACAGTTCAAGCATATAATCACATCGCCGTAATGAGGTATTAATTAAGCGAGGGGCATCTATTGGCACGCTAAACAGCCTCATAAACAATCGACAGGAGATTTGTGATTTTTGACTCCCTGACACCATTAAACAAATCAATATTGGGTTTTACAGACATGCTCTCCGGCTGGCTCTCTCTGGTCTTTGCCAATCAGCTCTGCTGAATACTAATGAGGGAATTAACCGCCTTGTATTTCGCATGTGTCCCATCAAACAGATCCTTATCAAGCCAGTCTCATTTGCATGGCAGAAGACTGCTTTGTAGGTAAAGATTTCACAATATGTCATTCATTATGCCAGCCTGCCCCACCCCAACTCAATTTCCTCCACTTGTCTCCTTTTTTCTGAACGACTTATAAACCTTTATGGTCGCTAACAAACACAATCACACAGTTGCAGCAGGATTTGTTTGGTTTAAATGCCTCACAAAATGAGAATAAAGATGTCACATTATAAACATCTGAAATTGAAGGCCTCTCAGATTTAGAGCTTTTCTTTCAAATAATTGGTTGTGGAGCTCCTTATAAGTTCATAAGCAATCATCATCAATAAAAATGTTCATTATTAAGATTTAGTGCCCAAACAACATTTATCATTTTTGCATTTTCGAGGTGGGAAAACATTTCCAGATGAGTTTTAATATACTTTGTTTGAATTTTAGCGGAAAAACAGAACAAAATAAGCTCATAAATCCTTAATCAAATTTTTGCTTGTATAATTACTGTATCGTAAAATTGGGAGTTGGAAACGAAAACATGATTACAGATGTATTTATTATTAAAAATAAAAATAACTAAGGAAACGACAGTGACAAACTCTGAGGAGAACTTTAGAACACATAATTACCGTATGAAATTAGCTATTCTTGACTCGACTTTTGGGAAATTAACAATAAATTTGGGCTTAAAAGAAATGTGTTTTATAACCCATCCAGATGTTGTGGAATCATTATTTCCAGTGGCTGTGATTCAATGGAGAAAACTCTGAAGAACATGGATCATTTTTATATTCAAAGGGGGAACAAAATGACAGAACAGACAAAAAAAGATACAAAAATTGTAAGAATTTTCTAAGAAAAAAATTAAAATAGTACCATGGTGTCTGCTGTGATGGAAATTTTTACATACTTTGATTTTTTATAATGCAGCCAGCAAAACAGTTAGCACTGCTAAAACAAATGAACATCAATTTCAATATTTGATGAAGTTACAAGTCAGAAAAAGAATGTTATTAGTTTACAAAATGCAAATATAGCAAAGCATTTTGTATTCAGATTTTTTTTTCTCCATTTCAAAATGTGATCAATTTAAAAAGGAGATAAAGTGCAAACTCAACTTTTTGGAGATCAACATCATGTTTGAACATTATTACCGCATCTAAACATACTGTACCTGGAGTGATTTTTTTTATGTTATTCATTTATGTTTAGAGATTTGAATGATGCAGAAGAGCAGCACATGTTAGAGGTTTTGGAGAGGCCAGATTGAGATGGTTTGGAGATGTGCAGACAAGAAAGAGGTAGTACACACTCTCACATTTCATATCTGGATTAAAAAGTTGTCTTTTTCAACTGGCTTGTTCCCTTTTTTTAAATCTGTGTTTTTATATATATTTTTCTACTGATAAATGTATAGTTAAATTTGTATGTATTCAATATTTTATGTTGTTTTTAACTATTACTGTATTTCTTTATATTTCTAAATGTGATGTACGGCGACCCTGAGTGCCTGGAAAGGTGCCTTAGAAATAAAATGAAATTTGCGTCAGGTTGTTTTTGCCCATGCCTTTTGTTCTCCATCACATTTTCCCCCTCGATAAACGATTAAAAAAGAACTTTTGTAAAAAAATAAAAATAAAAATACAAACACCAATTCTTCCGTTTATCAGTTTTTTTAGTTAAAAAAGATGTGTGTAAAAAATAATACATATGGTCAAAATAGTATTCAAGTTAAAAAAAAATCATAATATTAAAGTTAAAGCATTCCCATTTTAAAAATGTGAATTTTATAGCTTCAATTCTTGCTTTTCTAACATAAAAGGTTCGTAATAATTTTTTCCAGATTTTAAACAACAGACTTGATTTTTAATAAGCACATCAAGCATTATTCATATGTGGTTGAACAGCTTGATCTCTACGTTTTATTAACCAAGGTTTGATCTGCAATACCTCTGATGATCGAGATGTGAAGAATTCTTTGCAACACCACGTTAAAATGATCAAATATCAAACAGGGCTGGAGCTGCTATTCATTGCAGTTTCTTGCAGAGCTACATTCTCCAAGTTTAGGTTTCAGCAGGTGAACCCAGAAGGACAGAGCATCTAATTTAATCTGTGATGGAAGTGCTCAGCCCAGCAAAATGACTGACAGGGGATGGCCTGTTGTCTTTGTGCTGTGTGTGTGGTCGTGGGGCGCTGAGTTAATGCAGGAGATTGTCTCTTAATTGCAGAGGGGAACGCTCATTTTTTCTCATTAATGAGACGAAGCCTGAGCCTAGAGATCTTTCTTATTGCACACACACGCACACACAGACAGTCATCCATCGCTCAGGTTAAAGATAGTTTACATTTTTGGCACATGTGATTTTATTTTATTTTATTTGGACACCACGTCACTTATGGAGAACACAAAATGAGATGGGAAACTGGAGTTGGAGGGAGATGGTTGTGTGTGCACGTGTGTCAGTAATGGGGGGGTGTCTCTGAAGTGAAGCAGTCGCATGTGTGATAGGAGCCCAGAAGAGGCAGGGCTCAGTGTGAGAGGCTGCTGAAAACCTTTTCATACAAGCTAACAAGTCAGATGAGAAGACCATTTATGGGATCAGGTTTCATTTGCATTTTGTCCAACCTCCAGATCAAAAGAGATGGTTAATTTGAGACCCGCACCAATAGAAAGTGAGTGTTTCCCGATGGATACAGATGTTGTGGGTGAAGCAGAGCAGAGGCAGGAGAGGAGAGCTAGATCAGACCTGCCTGTCTGTCTGTCTGTGAGTCTGGAGGTGGAAGGGGGGGTTAACCTCCGCCTAGAGAACGACCACTGGCTCCCCATGATGCATAACCGTGGGGGATTAGGGAGCACAAAGCAGCAGACTGTTTGGTGGAGCACTAAAATGTGCTCCTCTGGGGCTCATTGAAAAATGATTGCCGATTAAGTGTTTGAAGTCTGCCAAAGACGAGCGTGCGTTTTCAGTGGGATGACGATGAAACTCTATCTTTCCTGCTTATGCAGGCAATTTTCCTCCTTTTTTCCACTAACTGTAGCATGATGTGTGTTCTCTTCTCGCGCTCAGAGTGGAGGTTGCCAAACTCATTTCACCTCTTGGACCCCAGCTTGACTGCAAGCCAGACAACCAAAAGTGATAAGAGTGAATTAAGCTGTTCCTCTCCAGCAGGAATGTTATTATACCGCCATAGAAGTGGCATTGATTTCCTTATGAGAACAACAGGTGAGCATGAAAAAACTTGGAATCAGTTTAAAAAAGGTATTGAAGATTCTTTAAAATAAAAATGACGTTCATAGAAACACAAAAGACACGACAACTCATTGATACGTCTTCGTTTTACTAGAGTATGAGAGTCATCATTTTTTTTTTTTAAGAAGAACTTTTCCAACATTTCTTTGTGTCTTTTAATAAAATTTTAAATGAAAGAAAAAAAGCACCAAAGTATAGTTGTGAGTGTGTGTGATGCTGAGGTCAGTCGGAGTCGCCCTGCAGAGGCATATGGAACTGTGCTTCCTTTGATTAATTGAACCCCTAAGAAGACTAATACTCTGAAGTGAACTGGAGGAAATAATTTGTGCAAGAGACAATGTCGAGAGTGATGACAAACATAGCTTAGTGTTTCCCTGGTTGCACCTCAATTCCCCTCAATGTCAGCTTTGAAACTGAGGCACTCCTCAATATATTATCATGTTACACTCATTTGTTTTCATTAATGCATCAAAGCAAATCTGGTCATGCAGCGGCCATTTTCTGCTGTACGGAGGCCTAGAGAACAAATGTGACTCTGGAGTCACTTTGGGGTTATACAAACAATGAGGAATCTGCAGTTTAATAAAGGGTTGGACTCACATTCTTATGTTACTACCTAAAGAAAGCAGCCACTGGACTTCAGGGTGAAATCAACTCACAATGTCGCCTCATTATAAGCCTCATTTTACAGATCTCATTTTTTTTTAACAGTACTATGACATAATTGTTGTGAGGGATTGCGTGAAAGTGATTGTCTTCTCCTCGGCAGTGATGGTAAACTATGGAGGAGTTTTGTTAAAGATCCGAGTATGTTAAGCAGTCCTTTTGGAGAAGCTGGAGGGTGAGGGGTAAAGGGAGATGCAGGCCCCAGTGGACAGGTGGAGGTAAACTGAGAGCCCTACCACCCAAGGGGAAGATGAACTTGAGACGTGTCCCTCACCGTCCTGTGAAGGTGGAGGTCAGCAGACAGCCACGTTGATCGGCCGAGATGCCCCGGTCAGCAGGAGGGACCGGACTTACTTCCCTCTGATGAAATGAAGCCACCAGCAGGCCAGGTCAGTCACAATTAGGACTCATAAAATATAATCAAAACCTCAGAAGCTGGGCTCGGGTGGTCGGGACAGAACAGAGAAGATCTTTGTACTCTGAGAGGTTTTATTCATGCATGAAACAGACACACCTTGTTCAGCAACTGAGATGTATCTTCTAATCAACTTGAGGATAACCACCCTAAAACTCTGCAATGCCTGCTTCTCTAAAAACAAAAGAACAAGTAAACTAATCACAAACCTCTTTAAAGGATCAATTTATCCATAAACGGTTGAGTTATACAACAAATCGAGCTTATCTGACCACCTCCCAAAGACTAATATATGATAATAATAATTTATAATCATAAATGGTTGTTTGCTTCCCACTACGATCTCTATCTAGGCCATTTCATTGTTTGTTTTTGAAAGCTGTTAATTAAGGCAGCTGCAAATTTGTATTTCTGTAGTCTGAGGCCCAAGGCTAGGATTAACAGCATTTAGCATTGTGCAGTTTACCCCACCCCCTTAAATAGGCTACATAAAAAAACAAGGAGAGATGAGTTTGTTGTGGTAATGCACTGAAAGAGAAAACATCTGACATCTTTATGTAAATGCTGAACATGAGTCAGTAATTATCATTACTAATCTTTCACACAGGAAGTTATATTAGGGCAAACAAGTGGAAATGTGATGATGCTGCCAGCATTTGAGGCACAGTGTGGTTTATTTTCACACAGACACATAACTATTACATTTAGAGCCTGTAATATGGAGGAAAAAACTATCACAATATTATACATACGAACATTTAGTCTTTCATCTTCTGAGCCATCCATCCATAACGAAGTTGCAGGGGATGGAACTATCCCTATCCTGGCTGATACAAAGCAAGAGGCAGGGTACACCCTGAACAGATTGTCAGTCTGTTGCAGGGCCACACACACAGACAAACATCCACACACAGATTCATTCCAAGGGATAATTTTAAAGTGGTCAATCAGCCTAACATGTATGTTTTTTGGGGTTGGGAGGAAACCAGAGTACCCAGAGGATACCCATGAATACACAGAGAGAACATGCAAACTCCACACAGAAAGACCAGTGTTCCAAACCTTGTCTTTACCCGGGACTCGAACGCCCCACTTTTTTGCTGTGAGGCCACCAAGCCGCCACGTATTAACATATACAAGAATTTAAACCTTTTTAAAGTTGTACTCAGACAAATTGGACAAAAAATATTGGTTGCTTTTGACCAAGTTTATTTTGAAGTGACATTTATCTTAACTGTCACAAATGAGAAACATACATTTATGTGTGATGATATAAATGTTGGTCTGCATAGTGGCGCAGGGATTATCTTGGTGGCTTCACAGCAAGAAGGTCAGGATTCGAGTCACAGGGTGGTGGTGAGGTTTGAAATACTGTCCTTTCTGTGTGGAGTTTGCATGTTCTTCCCATTTATGTGTGCGTGGATTTTCACCGGGTACTCCAGTTTCCGCCAATCCTCCAAAAACATGCATTTTATAATTGGCCACTATTAAATATCCCCTAGGAATGAGACTGTGTGGATGGTTGTGTGTGTGTATTCCCGTGACAGACTGGTGACTTGTTTGGGATGTACCCTGCATTTTGCCTGAAATCATCCAGGATAGGCTCAGGCACTTCTCACAAGTTCATTAGAGATAAGCGGTTCAGAAGACTAAACAAAATAATAACTAAGTTAAAAAGGTAGAAGCAAATTACAAATAAAAAATCAATAGTTCTATTTAATTGAAAAGAAGTTCAATGTTTAGTAAAAAAGTGTGAAGAGCGAAGAATCAATATTCAAAAGAATTTTTCTTGTTTTCTTTAGAGTACGTGCTCTTCTCTAATTAGTCAATCCTTCACGTACTTTCAGTTGATACAGAAACGGGTTGAAATGTGCTCACAAATGCCTGAACCTAAGAAAATATTCATCTTTGTAAGTATTTTTTGCATACGCATTATTCATCATTTTATGAGTGTATTTAATTGTTGATTTTATGTAGACCTTGTGAATAGATTCTTCTTTAGTTGGGTCACTGTTTAGCTTCCATTAAAATGTTTAACAAGGGCAGTGCCGCAGCTCTCACATATTTTTCATAATCATATAGTAATTCAAGCTGAATATACGTATTTTAAAATATTTTTGGTAAAACTGCTTCTTTTTCATCTGCCTATGCGGCTGTTTGCAGCCGAGAGTTCTATTTTAGATTCCTCATGGATCCTTTCTGTTCCTGTCCTGAGCATAACAAGACTGAGGTGGTGTCTGTGTTTGATGTACCATCCATTTCCATCAGGATGAACACCATCCAATGATTTCTTCAGATATAAAGCTGTAGAGAAGAATAAGTTATTATTTAATTAACAGTCACAGACATAAAGGCCGTTTGTCCCCTGGGAAGGATCTCTCTCTCATGTAGGTCCTCATGAAGTTCCTCCTTCTTTCCCCACTGCAGGGTTTATGTACTTTTTCCTCACCATGAAGGAGGGTCTAAGGGCAGGAATGTGCTGAAATTGTTTAGCTAGTTTTCGTTAGTTAGCTTTTAGCTGTCTATTTGTGTATCCACTTTTTTTTCTTTTTGTTCTTGTATTTTTTTGTTTTATCTTGTTCAAACATTTTTTTTTAATGTGAAGCCTGACAGGATCAATTGTTTTGTAATATGAGCTATGAAATTATAATTTACTTGACCTGTTTCCATGCATGAATCTTCAACCTACCGGACGTCCATCACTCAGCACTCCTGAGTTAAGTGACGTAAATTTTGCAAACGTGAGAATCAACGGCCATAATACCTGTGGTGCATGGTGTCCTAAAACTGCAAAATACTGTTACGTTTGCAAAAAAATCTATTAATTTCCATTTATATGAAATTACAATATGTATCTTGACAAAATAATAGGAATACAGTCACAGATGACAATTTAACAACACATTTGCTGTAATAAATGATCATAATTAGCGTGCAAACAATGAAAACAATAGATGAGAAATGTCATAATCGCCTCCTCTATTGTCAGTTCATCCGGTAAAACTAGTTTGGTACAAACTAGCTGACTTGGGAGAGTATTCCAAACTAGTGAGAGTATTCAGCTATAAAGAATACCCACACCTGCATTGTTTGCTTTGTGGTTTTACCTTCCAAACTTTCGTCTCGATGCTAAAAAGTATTGGAACGTCCACCGCTTTCTGACACTCATTACCGGCATATTACAAGAACACTTCAAGCATGAACATATTTTCCATTTCTGCAGTACAACTTGAACAAAGAGTTACATTATAGAAGAAATTCTTTGACGCTCATAAGGCATTTTTTGCCCCAAGCAGCACCCAAGGGTGACATCTCAACTCCCTACCTTATTATACCTGCCTGTCAAGCCATGCCTTTTCCCCTATTACAAACATGATTTGAGCTGCCACTTGGAATGACCTGCTGCACAGACTTGCTTACTGGGAGGAAGCTTTCTGTTCGCGACGGTACTTTTGAAAGTAGATCAAGATGATAAGACAGATTGAGAAGCTAATAAGTCATCTTAACAGATTCATTATTTAACTTGCTCTGACATCCTGATATCCACCCTGATAGTATCTGCTACAAATTATAGCCCAGAAGACGTTACAGGTTAACTGATGTGACAGGAAAAAAAATTTTGCTTGGATGACACTTTGGCTGAAACTTCACTTCAAACTGAGATTACAAAATCACACTTTTCTATTTTTAGTGAATGTTTCACACCCTGGACTTTATATCCTAGCAACGATGTTGTAAATAAAAGTCTGGTCATAGTTAGTCATGGATCCAGTTTTTAGGACTGATAAGATTTATTGTGAGTCTTTTTCCAATTTCTAAGTTTAATCACATATTTCTAAATGGCTAACTTCAACACTTTAGTTGTTAATATCTAACCGGTAAAATGTTCTAGTTGGGTTTAGTCAGTCGTTACTGACTAAAGTTAAAGAGTAAAAAGAATTTATATTTTTGGTCACTCTTGTTTTTGTATCTTTCTACGTTTAAAACAATTAAAACCATAGTTGTGCAACTTTTTGAAAAAAAAAAAAAAGTTTAAACAACCATTCAATATCAAAACAAAAGCTCGATCTTAGAGATGATGGAAAATAATTATATTGTATTTTTCTCAAAGCCAAGTTCCGTTCCGTTCCGTCATCTTCCGCTTATCCGGGGCCGGGTCGCAGGGGCAACAGTCTCAGATGTGAAGCCCAGGCTTCTCTCACCCCAGCTGCATCCTCCAGCTCACCCGGAAGAATCCCAAGTCGTTCCCCAGCCAGCTGTGAGACAAAGTCTCTCCAACGGGTCTAGGGTCTGCCTCTTGGTCTCCTCCCAGTGGGACGTGCCTGAAACACTTCACCAGCGAGGTGCTCGGGGGGCATTCTGACCAGATGCCCGAACCACTCCATCTGGCTTCTCCCAACCTAGAGGAGGAGAGGCTTGACACCTAGCTCCCTCCAGATGGCAGAGCTCCTCACCTGATCTCTGATTGAGAGCTCGGCCACCCTCATTTCGGCCACTTGTATCTGCAATCTCATTCTTTCGGTCACCACCCACAGATGGTGACCATAGGTGAGGGGTGGAAAGCCAAATTTTAATATCTTTTATTCAGAAAGGGACCTGTTCCTTGGATGTAGGAAATAATTCATTCTTTTTTGTGGTAAAATAAAAAAAAAATTGCTTTACAAAGAGTGCTGTAATGTTTAAACCTAAAAAAGTATTTTTATTAACATTTGAAAACCAATCGCAACTTTTAAATAAGACTTACAGTATGTCACATTTCTTACGATGCATGTTACTAAATCTACAAACGCAGTGAACGTGCAGTGGAGGAAAAGTTTATTTTTCCTCTTGCATTCCTCCACCTTGGCTTTGTCATAAGCTATTTTCTGCTCTGCTGCAAATCCTAATTGATCAAGTTCAATCTTAGCTTTACATTACATGGACAGATGACATCATTTGATACTGATATTCCACAGCGTTCTCCAAGCTAATGTTGTTTTGCCAGCTTTATAGCAACGCACGGTCGAGACAAAAGCAAATGTACACAGAAATAAAGTGTATAAATGTTTTGACAATCATTTTCATTTAAAAATGTTCAGGTTGACTTAGCTTAGGTGGATGGTGTCTGTCACTGTTAGATGATGACAGTAAGAATGTTATGCTCAGCGGTGCATTGGTTGTCCTGGAGCTTGTGTGTTTTAGGAGGTTAGGGAAGGGATGTTATGCTATTGTGAGGTATTAATTTTCGTCTCAAAGCATCTTTAAATTAATACCTTTTGTTAGCTTTTAAAAAATATCTACCACAAAAGGCAATTAGATAGATTTGTTTGGGTTCATCCAGGCTGATTGGTGCAGCGTCAGCAATAACTGGGACGCTGCATCGGCCCGACGTCGTGAGGAAAGAGCTGAGCTGAAAAGCAAAGCTCTCAATTTACAAGTCGATCTACGTTTCCACCCTCACCTATGGTCACCAGCTGTGGGTGGTGACCGAAAGAATGAGATTGTAGATACAAGCGGCCGAAATTAGCTTCTTCCGCAGGGTAGCTGGGCTCTCACTCAGAGATCGGGTGAGGAGCTCTGCCATCTGGGAGAAGCATGGTGTCGAGCCACTCCTCCTCCCAGTCGACAGGAGCCAGATGGGGTAGTTCGGGCATCTGTTCAGGATGCCCCCCGAGTGCCTGGCTGGTGAGGTGTTTCAGGCACGTCCCACCGGGAGGAGACCAAGAGGCAGACCCCGGACCTGCTGGAAAGACTGTGTCTCACAGCTGGCTGGGGAACGACTCGGGATTCCTCCGGGTGAGCTGGAGGATGCAACTGGGGTGAGAGAAGCCTGGGCTTCCCATTTGTGGCTGTTGCCTCCGCGACCCGGCCCCGGATAAGCGGAAGTTTTCAGTTTTCACTTAATTCCACCTCACAGCATGTGCACGACACAGTGTAAATCTTATTTGAGGCTGCAAATACAGTGCAAAGTGCATCAAATTTGCAAAACTAGAGCATACTTTTTCATATTATTTTTAGTGCATGTAGTACATTAAAAAGGACTCCATGATGGGACTGAGCAGGAGCAGAGGTATATACTGTACACTGCTGCTGCAAAAAAACTACCTGAATATGTTCAAATGTGGCCAGGACGGAGACCAAAATCTTTTGCCGGAGCAAACCAAATAATTATTTTAAGCAATATGACCATACCGCAGCTGGTTTAGTTGTCAATCCTGCTTTTATGAGCAACATGTTCTCTCGTTGTCCCTGTTTGTGAAATTAAGTAATGATTAAAGCAGATTCACACATGCTCGGCTCTGTTTTTCATATTTCCAATGTTTTCCACAAAAACAAATCTCTTCAGGGTTACGGTATGTATCTTTTTTCTATTGTCCAGAAAATTTAAAGTGACTGTGTTTTGTTCCTTCTTTCTAAATCGAAGTAGCTACAGTTTTTTTTTGTATTTTAATGTTATGATTAATCTACGTATATGATGTTTTATCTTAATAGTTAACCTTTCCGTTTTTTGCATTTCGTTTCTTTACGCATCATCCTCACTCTTTTTAACGAGACAATTAAGATGTTCTCAAACATCAGTCACTGCAAACTTTATTGGCATTCGTTTCTTCAGGGTAGGACAGCAGCCTCCCAGAGGGGCTGCTAAATCAACCTTAAGACCCTAAGACTAGCGCTTTAACCCCTCAACTACCTCTCTGAGACTCCTCCCCCTCCTCAAAGCTTGTCCTTTAGACATTTACTAATAAACAACAGGTCAGCACCTGCAATGGCAGGTGATTTATTTGACTCTGAACTGCCATGACGAGCAGGCGGTGAGCAAAGCTGTAGAGAGGGGGGTCAAGACCCTCACCAGAAAACCAGTACTCCAGCCCCAAGGGCCTGGAAGTCAACGCCCCCACTGTAAAGCACTTACTACTCACTTAGCTCTGTATCTAATCTCACTGTTTTCCTTATTCCACCAGTAAAAGATGGTGGAATAATTCCAGTTTATCACCAGAAAGCCTGGAGGGAAGGTGTTGCACTGCGTCCTCGGTGGAGGAGATCACAGAGCCTGACCATCCTCCAACTTCACATGCTGGTCACCGAGGGCCACCAAGTTTAAAAACCATTGATAAAGGATTAAAGTGTGTTTCCCAGCATCTGTCCTGAAGAGTGAACTGATCAGACAAGGTACAGTGCAGGATGTTGTCCAAGGACCTAACTAGAAGAGAATTATTGAGTAACAGGAAATTAAAAAATTCCTGCAATGCCGATTCACCACTCAAAGTAATTCTTTTGCAGTCTGGTCTGACCCCGGTCTGAACTCCAGCCTTTGGGTGGTGGGGGGGTGGACGGGGCTTTTCTTTTTTGTTCTTTTTGCAGCCAAAACAGCTGGAAATAAAAGCAGAGAAGAACAGCAAAAGTTACCTAATTCTCTTTCCTTTTCCTGCATTATTGCATCCAACACTCCACAAAGATAGTGTGTACTGACTCAACGAGACAAGCAGAACATCTGCCATGTTAATGAAAGTACAGGCAAGTTTAATGATTGCATTTAGTTATGATCCAGGTTGTCTGGTTCAGCCATTTGGAGTATTTACTTTTGTTTCCTTGCCAAACACAGACAGCTCTAGGTTGTTAATTCTCTGCACGATGCATAAACCATAAAGAATTAAATGTTCAACAGTTCCAAAACTTTTTCTGTAATTGCACTAAAGTATTTTATACACTCATGTTTCTTAGACAGTAATTGTATTTTCAGAAAACCTGGGAAAAGAACAAATAAAGTCAAACTTGTGGGAAAAATCTATTCATATAAATATATATGTGTGTGAAAATCTTTAAAACTCATTTCACTATAAAATTGTGTCTGAGTTTAAATGTGCGGAGTGTGTGTGTCGAGGCATTGTGAATAATGTGCATACACAACAGCTGTAACCTAAAGAAGACACATTTTGTAAATCTGTAAACAAGTGTTAATTGAAAACAGAGCATTAAAAAAGTGACTGCCGCCTTTAAACTCAGTGACACCATCCCAAAGTGTGCATGTGAAACATTGACAGTGAAGAAAATTTGATAGGGGCATTTATTTTAAATCACTGCAAAGCTGTCTCTTTCATTGATAAAAAGACCAAAATAGATTTTTTTTTTAACTTCAGCACATGTTACATGACTTTAACAGACTGCACAAGAACCTGGGGAATGTAAACTTCCTCTCAACCTAAAATGAACATTGACCAGCGGCTGGTAAGTCATATGTATGGAACATCTCACCAAGTGAACGATACATAAAACATCACAAAGTCATTTCTAAACTTACTTTTGTTAATGTTTCATCTCACTGACCTAAAAAAATGGGAAAAAAGTGAAACAATAACACCAGAATATTACTGTCACATATGATCTGGTTTAAAGTTTCATTTTAGATGTTATTACACAGTAACAATAGAAAATGTTTCTTTTTCTGGAAGTTTAATTGTTCTATAAATCTCACAACAGACATTTATAACACAAATAAAAAGATTACAAATTCTTTTCAAAACAATGTGCAAAGCTCCATCTTTTTATTTATTCTTTTTGAAGTGGTTGTGGGTTTTAGTTTTCCAAACCCTTCTTCTTCTTCTTTCAGCATTTCCCTTCAGGGGTCGCCACAGCAAGTCAGTTTCTTCTATCAAACCTATCTGCTGCATCTTCTTCAGTCACACCAACTATCCTTCTGTCTTCATTCACTCTATCATGAACTTCCTCTTTAGTCTTCCTCTAGACCTCTTTTCTGGTGGTTCCAAACCCAGCATCCTTCTGCCAATGTACTCTCTCTCTCTTCTCTGTGTCCAAACCATCTCAGTCTGATCTCTCTGACTTCATCTCCAAAACCTCTAACATGTGCTGTTCCTCTGATACACTAATTTCTAATGCTGTCCATCCTGGTCACTCCCAGAGAGATCCTCAGCATCTTCATCTCTGCTACCTCCGTCTCTGTTTCCTGTCTTTTTCTTCAGTGCCACTGTCTCTGGACCAAACAGCATGGCCGGTTTTGTACACTTTCTCTTTCATTTTTGCAGAAACTCTTCTATCACACCTGATACTTTTCTCCACCTGTTCCAGCCTGCCTACACATGCTTCAGATTAAATAATAAATAAATAAATTACTCTATTCATCCCTCACCAGGGAAATTTGTGTGCTGCACTCCTTACACCGCAGCAGGCTGCCCTTCGACAGCGCCAATGGTGGGAGAAGCAATGGTGTCTTCTCCAAGGACCCTAGACAGTGGTCTCAGTGGGAATTGAACCCGCGACCTTCCGGTCCACGGGCGAGCGCTCTAGCGCTGATCCACCGTCTCCCCAAAGATTAGATTAGATTAGAATTACTTTATTCATCACCTCTTTTCCACACTCTCCATTGCTCTGGACTGTTGATCCTACTTAAAATCTTCCACCTTTTTTATCTCCTCTCCCTGTAACCTCACTCATCTCATTCACTCACGTGTACTCTGTCTTACTCTGGCTGATCTTCATTCAGTTCTCCAGACCCGAAAGAAGGTTTTTTTTATTTTTTTGTCGAAGTTCACTAAATTTTTTAGTTTTTATTATAGCAGTCTTAGTGATATTGGTATTGTGTCATTTTACATAATCAATTTGAATTCTGAAGAAATATTATCTGAAAATATTTTTTTATGGTTTGAGAAATGTCCAAGAGTCATTTGTAAGGGAGCGTGTACATCATTTTTTTTTCTCATTATAAACTCTTCCAGGCACCAAAGGAAAGGATTTTGGGAGTTGAAAGAGAAAAACGAGGACAAAAATTTGATATAAGCCAAATGACACAATAACTGGACTGAAAACCAACAGCAACAGGTCTTATGGAACAAAGAATCTCCCCCAGAGCCTGGACCTCAGCATTATTGAAGTTGTGTGGGATCATCTTGACAGAAAACTGAGGAAAAGTCAGCCAACATTTGAAGAAGAGTTTTGGGAAAATCCTTAATGAACCCCAGAGAACTATTTAAAAAAACTATTGTAAAAAATTACGACTTCTCAAAGTGAGTTCAGGTTACATTATCCAAATTGGTTGAACTCCATACATCGTATTTTCTTTTCAGGTTTGAACATGTTTCGATAAATCTCTGCTCATATTTTCAGACAGTACATGACAACAAAAATTTCCTGAATGAAAAACACTCTTCAAAACACTGTAAAGAGGTCATATTTTAGATTGTGGGTTATTCAAAAGTGGTATTTTGGCTTCAGAGAAGCTGGAGAATAACAGTTGACACATCATACTTTGCAAATCTGCTCCTTTTAGTTGTGGCCACGGTGGTTCTCTCCAAGGCCTTCAAGATTTAGATGTTGGGGTTAATTGGTTTTATTCTATGTTAGCTGTGTTTATTCACATAAAAAAACAACAAGATAGCCAAAATCCAAGTAATACAACCATTTTCTGCAAGACAAAAACTTTTGTTGGAGAAATCTTTTGTAAAACATGTGAAAATGATCAAATTAAATTAAAATAATCCTTCAATATGGTCAGTGTTACGAGGATTACACAACAAACCAGATTCATCACTGGCAAGATACTAATAACTTCAAAGACTTTTCTGCTAGCTCAAAATAAATCTTTGAAAAACTTTGTGTTAATTTGTTTTGTGTGTTTATGAATTGAATAATTCCAAACTGGTGACCTGTTCCATGTGACCCCACCTCTCGCTTGTAATCAGCCGGGATAGGCTGCGGAACCTTCTGCGATTCTGTCAGGGATGAGCAGATCAGAAGATGAATGAATGAAGAAAATAATAACTCCGAATGGTCTGTCTGCTTTTTTCTGGAGATTGCACCACTTCAACGTTCCGTCACCTTCCGCTTGTTCCGGGGCCGGGTCGTGGGGGCAACAGCCTCAAACGGGAAGCCCAGGCTTCTCTCACCCCAGACGCATCCTCCAGCTCACCCAGAAAGATCCAAAGTCATTCCCTGGCCAGCTGTGAGTGCCCACCACTTCAACGTGTTAAAATTAAACCTTAAAACAAAATTTTTAATTATTTTTTTGTGTAAAATCAATGGAGCTTCCACAAAGTCCTTTAAATGTTTTTGTCCTAACCAGCGATAACACAAAATAAAAAGAAATTAACCTTTTGCTTTAACCAATCAGATTTTAAATTGTTTTCTAAGGGCCTTTGAGGAGTCCACATCACTGTGTTCAGATCCTTGATTGGACAGTCAGACAATGCATGGGCTAATGCTAGCAAAGAACATCTGCAGGAACTGAATGAATAAAAAGGTTCTGCTGGCAGTTTTACTCTTAAAGCTCTCCCCAATGCATTTAAAAAAAAAGTCAAACAAAGTGAAGAAATTTTGAGTAACATTGAACAGCTTTTTCCATCTGTGAAAAAAAGACTTTCAGCCTTAATGATGAGGGGAAAAGAGTCATTTTACCAACAAACAATCTCAATTTAGGTGAGTTTTATATCATAATTCTGAATAAAGCTGTGGTCTCTGAGGTCAGGATAAATGATTTTGTGTCTCATGGCTGTTGCTGCAGAAAAATTAGACTAGTTCAGCATTGTGTTTTTTTTTAAATTCAGTAGAAGTTATGGTGGAGTTTTATGTTTGAAGTGTGAGCTATTTTAAGCTGCTTTTTGGAATAGTAAGATCATTTTAAAACCACAAAATAGTTATATGTGATCTGACTGATTCAGAGGGAGCTCCACTCCACTCCATTCTAGACCCTCATGTGAAATGAACAGACCACCACTGGTTTATATCAATGCTTACTGGTGGTGTATTCACCACTCACACACAACAACAACTTTGGCTTATTTTCACTCAAAACCAATCAATCATTTAGATTTTTGCCAAAGAAAATCTTCCGTTCATGACTATAGCCACATAACACAGCTATTTTTCTACTTGTCAAAAACCGAAGGACCTGAATGGAACGTGAGTTGTCTTTGAATGGTGGTAAACCTGCTGAGGCTCTTTTATTTCCCCCCTCTTCATCGGCATGTGGGACGGTTCAAAGGGTGACTCTCTGACAGGGCATGTGATCGCTCTGCAGTCCTTTATCTGCCTCCGCACATTAGCACGTAAATGAGGCTGCACTTTGGGTTTTGGGAGCTGAAGCGTGCTCGGTGTAAACAGGAGTTATCATTGTTGGACAGATTTCTGACATCCGAACACCTTCAGTTCATTAACATTCAAAAGAGCTGAGACTTTGACACTGTCTCAGTTTATGCAGACTTTTAAATACTGAGCACTAATACTGTACATGTGGTAACTATTGTTAAATGAATCTTAGACTTCTGTATCATCGGGCACGTAGATGATCATAATAACCTCAAATCTGTTCACAGCTTTGGAGAAAATAGTTTAACTTTAAAGTTTATTTTGAAGGACAAAATAGACCATACATTTCACATCTTGCGTGGAATGGTGCATTACCAACATCAATCGGGTTCTCAGTTACTATTTCATGCTGATAGAAACATCTTACTACACTGAATTAGTATGGGAAAAAAATAGCTTGGAATCCACAGATGAAAAACTGTCCAATCAGCAGGTCTAAATTTGGTGATGTATCACAGCAAGAAGGCTTCAAGACGGTCCAGGGAAACCAACTCGGAATTTAATTGTCTCAAGCAAAAGTTTAACTGCTTTCAATTTGTGTTGAAAGAGCCAGCAGAACCAATTCTGAAGTCCTTCACCAAACATCCATTGATTTTAGTATATCTGGCAACAAATGCTGGCTAAAATGTTATTGGTCAATTCCTTTAATGGAAAACTAATATATGAAACTTAACACAAAACCGACAGACTATTTAGAAATGTTTTATAAATATTGATGGCTGAAACATAATTACCACCACTTTGTAATTTAGACATTTTTAAGCCAGTACAGAAAGAGATGATCAGGGTTTGTTGCTGAGAACAACAGACCTGTAGATCCAACATTGTCTAATTAGCCATATTGCTGTATTTAAATGTGGCTTGTGTGTTACTTGTGTGCTGGAGTGTGTTCTCAGGCCTACAGTGGAGCGACTGCAGGGTCCTAAAACTTCATTGTGATTCGTGCAGAGCTTATCGCATGGGAGAGAACTGGCAGCCTCTTAAAAGGTATTATATGTGCTCTCGTTCTCCTTCCTTCTGTCTGACAGGAGCCCTTGGGATGAAAGGGAAAAGCAGTGGAAAAAGAGACATCGGTTCCCGACATGGGGAAGTCTTTGTTTCTATTCTTTTCATCCCCAAGTCTCTCCAGGAATCCTAATTTCCACCATTCACCTACCTATCGGCAGATAAAAGCTGGTTGAAGGGGGGATTTCCTCAATTGAGACAGCTTGTAACTAGTCTGGATGAAGCTGCACAAAACTCTGGAGTGAGCGCAGATTTCAAATCGCTTTGAATTCAAACACATAGGCGGCTGAGTTGTTCTAAAGAACATTTTCACAGAAGCTGATTTGAAACTTGGCTGGGAATCTCAGAGCTGAAAGTTTGCATAAAACCAGCAACACACGATGTGAGAATCCCATCAAATCCAGTATATTCCTTGGGATGCTGACACAGCTTTGGTGAGCATTGTGGCTGTGTTTCTCCTCATGGTGCTTTCTCGGAAACACTGAGACTGAGGAATGACTTTTTTTTTTTTCTTAGGAGGTGTTGGTGATTAGATGGGGATGTCCAAGTTCAAGCAATGCCAGTCTTGGTTGCTGATGTCTTTAATTTGGCTACTTGGCATTAAAATGAGGGAGAATGTCCATGCTCTCTGGGGAGAGCGAGGTGTTAACTTCTAATGGCTTTCTCTGCCACAGCCCTGACATCTGCAGGGCTCCCAGCAAAAAAGAGTGAGGCCTTTTTGAAAAATTAATGGAGCTGAATGCATCTCACAGCAAGGAGAGGGCTGGATTAATCAGCACATTAAGGGCTAGCCTCGGATTGGAAATAATTATTGGAGCTGACAAGGTGCAGAGGTGCCCGTGCCAGCTCCTTTCAGGAATGCATTTTAAAAAGCAGTTTAAAAAGCCTTCAGATGTTGGCATTATCTTGCATGACCAAATTAGGAGCAAATGAGAAAAGTTTATCTGGCATTTTGGAGTATTGAAAGAGCTTAGGCTTTATAAATTATACAGTCAGCGTGTGTGAACCTGCACGCATGTGCACAGAAATGTTTTCTGCTAGTGGAGAGAGGGGGGAGATGTTGTGTGTAAATCCTTTTTTTCTTAAAGAAAACGACACCATAGGATTCAGATTAGAAGTGTGTTTTTCTTATGTTTTTTTTTCCAGATGGACTGCACAGAAGTTTAAGGGGGATTAATTTAAACGGGTGCTTGAAACTATCATTCTGTTTGTGCAAATGAAAAGTGGACGTCTTAACACCCTGAAAGAGCCAGACGGTAAACTGATTACTGTTGACCACCCATGAAAACCATGAAAAATAAAAAGGAAAGGGAGGGTTTGGGTAATTTAATAAGCACCATGTTTTTCTGCTTTCAAATAATAATCCTCTATAATTTTGTTGGTAAAGTGATTGAGTATGTGTAACTGCTATTATTAATATTCTTCAAGCATTATTTAATGAATATTATTGATTTTTTTAACTATTAAAATAACGATGGCAATGGCAAATTATAATAATGTGATCACATATTTGGTCAAAATATTTATTATGTAAAAATCTTGGATGTATCATCCTATAAAAAATTGAGGTAAGTCATTTGATCGGTCATTTTTTTCAAAACCAAAATCGCTCTTGTAAAGTTAATGGTAGTTAGCATTGCAGCCTGTACATTTTCTGTATGTTCTTTTAAAAACAATGTTATAAATGGTGGTTGATTCCATCTTTTCTTTTGGGTTATTCTGGATAAAATGGCCGTGACTCTACCCTGAAAGCAAACAGAATATGACCAAATGGATTAACAGTAATAATGTTTACATCTCCACGGTGGTATGAAGACAACACCTTTGAAGAGAGGCGGTCAGACATCAAAAGAAACTCTGTGAGGAATGCCAAATGTTTGCTTGGCTATTTGATCTTTAAAGCCCTTCGATCAGATATGCAACCTTGGATAGAGATCTCCATTATGGCTGTTATTCTCTTTTAACTGCAACGGCTCTCCAGGTAATGGGAAAGCACTCAGTAGCAAATTGGAGGGCCTGAGTGGCATCTATCATCTTCACAATCTCTGTTTCACAGCAATGAAAGAGCCACAAACTTCAGGAAGCCGAGGAAACTTTGACTCTGCGGATGAGCGATTACTTCAGCAAACATCGGTGTAATTCTGTTGTCTCCAACGTTGTCCCCATCCTGCGCCATGTAATTACACCAAGCATGACTAAAGTCAAACCCCAGAAAATAGGTGGATTTGCAGATGCAATCAGGTTTGGGTTGTAGCCAATTTGAGGGATGCAAATTTGATTTAACTATTTCCAGAGGTGATGGGCGGAAGAAGATTTTTTTTCACTGAAAAAGCACGTAAATTGAAAAAATAAATGGGAAAGAGATCATCTTAATTACCTTGAAATTAGACTCATATTCCACGGTGCTGATATCAGAACGTGACACAGGTTAGAGATTTTACTTGTTTATTTGTTGTGTTGCTGTATTGAGGAAATTGTTTCAAGCTTCAACAGATTGTTCAATTATCAAGTAGGGGGCAAACAACTTATTGCCTAAAATTAATTACAACACCTACATCTTACTTTGTGTGCATTTATTTTTACCTGGCCCTTTATTTTAGGGGGTTGTGTGTCTTTAAACCCCAAAATGTAGTTATTGATTTTCTATAGTTGTAAAATAAACTCATTTGTTCTTTTAGCAGGATTTGGTGGGGTTTTTTTTAAATAAATAAATAAAAAGCTTAAGATAAAAATATGCATAAATTTAATCAGTTATTTTTCAAAGTTTTTAATTCAAAACTTGTTGGAAGGAGCCTGGTTTTTATAGAAAGTCAGAGGCAGGGTACACCCTGCACAGGTTGCCACTTGTCACAGGCCAATGGAGAGACAGGCAACCAATCATGCTCAGTTTTAATCCACCAATCAGCGTAAAGTGGAGGTTGCTTTTGTCATTTGTCACAAATTTTCAGTGCCTAGTCATCAGACTGGCAACCTGTCCAGGGTACACCTGCCCCTCTCAATTGGGACACATTCTAAACTCTCCTCCGTTCAAACTGCTGATACTTCATAAAGTAACTTAGAAAATAAATAAATGTTTCCTAATTTTATTTCTTACAAAATGTCCTGATACACTTTAAAATCTTATTGTGTCAGAACACGTTTATGACACACTACTAATTTTATTATACTTTATAATAAAGGGAGTAAAGATAAGTATCAGGCTTTGACGTGCCTCACAGATTCTTGTGCTTTTCTGTATTCTTTCTTATTCAAGTGTGACTGGAAAAGAAACGTCCAACTCCCACCAAACAATAACCAACTTCCTCTATAATATCCGGCTAGTTTGATGGTTATAAATCAAACAATCAATTTAAACATGATTTCAATACTTTATGACCCTAATCTGATATTACACGTTAAATTACCAACAATCCATTGGCACTGTCCTGGCAGTCTGATGCAGTGTAATGCAGCACACAAAGTTCCCCGTTGAGGGATGAATAAAGTATTCATGATTATTATTATTAAATTGACTCATAAGAAATATAGACGTTCAAGATAAACTGAACTTTTCTAATAACCAGAAGGAACTTGTAAATGACAAAATATTGATGTTTTGTTGCTTTTCATGTGAATCAGCAAAAAAAAAAAAAAACTCCAACTTGAGCCTTTTTAGAGCTGATATATCTTCAATGATTTTAATGCAATACCATTTATATTGCCCAAGAAATATTAATATTCCAGGCTTGAATTTGACTTCCTGGTGTTACTTTTATGATCGCATTTGTTCATTTTACAGAAAAACATTACTTGCATTTTATCTTTTCAACAGCTATAGCCATATTTTTAGTTCTCAGAGTGATAAGTCTGAGATTTTATTGTGAAATATTTTAATTCCTCTTTTTCTCAATGTTCCTCTCGAAGGATCATCCAAATAAAATCATGCAGTTTTTAAACAGAAATAATGGCTTTTTTTATTTTTCTTCATTAAATGTTGTGTTGTTGTTTTTAATACAACAATTATGTAATTTGGTAATTTATCATTTGTCCACTAAAAATCTGTCTCATACTTTTTCTTCATCAAAGTGATGCACTTGAAGAAAAATGAACTCTTAACCTCCACAAAATAGAAAAATTCATCCACAGAATAATAAAAATGGTTTGTAGGAAGTTCTCCTTCTTCTTTCCACATTTCCCTTCAGCAGTGGCCACAGCAAGTCAATTTCTTCCATCTAACCCTATCTGGTCCATTTTCTTCGATCACGCCAACTATCTTCATTTCTTCCTTCACTGTGTCCATGAACCTCCTCTTTGGTCTTCCACTAGTCCTCTTTCCTGGTAGTTCAAAACCCAGCAACCTTCTTCCGATGTATTCTCTCTCTCCTCTGCACATGTCCAAACCATCTCAGTCTGGCCTCTCTGACTTTATCTCCAAAACCCCTAACATGTGCTGTTCCCTTGATATACTCATTTCTAATCCTGTCCATCCTGGTCACTCCCAGAGAGATCCTCAGCATCTTCATCTCTGCTACTTCCATCTCTGTTTCCTGTTTTTTCTCAGTGCTACTGTCTCTTGACCAAACAGCATGGCCGGTTTCACCACGGTTTTGTACACTGGAACATAGACGTGAAACTTCTTCTAGGAAAGTCATTTAACACCAGAATCATTTATAATGACAATTTGAATTTCCACAGAACACATTTTAAATTAGCCGGGATGGGCTCCGGCATCCCCCGCAACCCTGAAATAGATAGACGGATAAGAAGATGACTGACTGACATTTTCATGTCTTCATTTTTTTTCTATTCCATTGTTTCTTTATTTCATTTTCTTGAATTGAAAGAATATCTCATTTCACACTCAAATATAAAACGGTGCAGTATTTAATGCATCTAGATGATGTCTTTCAGAAATTTTGTTGACTTTCTCAACACAAAGCTAAAAATTGCCTAGTAGTAGTTATGAGGAAGTTGTACTAAACCCAACACTGCACGTTGTTGTTTTTATTGTTCACCCTGAGCTGGTAATATTAATTTGGAAAAAAAAATGGTTGTATCTTCCATGGTTTGAATCTAAAAAAGGTGTTCCATCTGCATCCAGCCTATTGCATTTTTAAGTGAGTGTGTATGTGTGTGTACATATATGAGGGCGTGTGCTCTATATGTATTTGTACATGTATGGTTGTGTGTGTGTGTGGGGGGGGGGGGGGGGTGCGGTGGGGCGTATGTGGGTTTTTTATCTGTGGGTGGCGGACTTGTGTTTATTTTGTTTTTGTGTTCTGAGGTTTTTAAACTTGTAAAGCACTGTTACATTTTATGTATGAAAAGCGCTTTATAAATAAAGTTTGATTTGATTTGATTTAAAAGTGTTGCAGGTTCTGGTTAAAAGGAAACCATATATTTCCCCCAGATCAGTGCCACATGTTGGACTGTAACAAAGGTGAAGGGTTTGTGGAGGCATGTGTTCATGAAGGTTCAATCCAAGCGCACCTCAGATGTGAACTGAATGAAAGGAAGACCACCTGAATTCAGTTTTAGTTTTCAGACATGCATCATGGGACCTGTCCCACCGGCCCAACCATCCAACCTCAACAACTGGATCTTTTGCTCTATTATAGCAGGACAATTCAGAGGACCTCTGCTAAATATTCCAATAGTGATGAGGGCTGCACTATCTCAGGCTGATCCCACACGTGTCCAGCTGCAAACACAGGCTCTGTTTATGGATGATGACATGCTCCACATAGTCCATTTAGCTCTCCTAAATCTAAAGATCTTATCTAAATTTGTGCTTTTTCATGACTAAAACCTTCTCTGAGGAGCTACATTTGTTAACTTGACCTTTTAATAAGCAGATTTATTTCTTCAATGTTTCAGTCCATTTTAACACTTTTTTTTTTCAATGTACAAGCACAAAAACATTTTAAGTATGTCATCAGTTCTAAATTGTCACAAATGTAATTGTTTATAGAAATAAATGTTCTGGTCAGAATATAGAAAGAAAGAGGGTTAACGCTTTCATTGATTTGTGTTCGTCTGTTTGATTTTTTTTTTCTCTGTTGTTTGTATTTCTGTCCTAAGTATTGCTAAGCCACTATTACTCTGTGACTAAATCATTGCTTATACCATGTCTTACAAAAAGTAAAAAAAATTATTTTACACACACCATCCAGACAGGGCAACGTGGGGGGTGAAGTGTCTTGCCCAGGGACACAATGGCAATTTGATCTCAACGGCCATCCCACTGTGGCACTGGGCTTTTCATTTTTGTGATTTACAAGACATGACTAAATTTGCTTCTGTCTTTTGTGAGTCCCATGAATCGTTTTCTTTATCAGCTTGAAATAAATTTTTAAAATATGAATTAAAATCAAATAAAAATGGTTAGAAATTTTCTTGATGAAGAAAGGTTTATGGAGATGAAGTGAGTCTGAAGATAATGAGAAACTTCACAATAAATGAAGTTTTCTGAATGATACGTCAAGCTTGTCGTTAATAAAACTGACGCCCATTTCTTTTTAACCTCCCTCTGTCTGTGGATTTTTATTCATGCCCTGTGGCCACCAGGCTCCATCGTGGCATTCTTGGTATTGTTTGAACACACCTTTTCCTCCTCTGTTCAAAAGCACCTTAGATCTTGGACTATTTATGTTTTTTTATCAAACTATTGTAATTTTAGCACATATTTAAACTGTTCAGTTGAAAAAAGTCATCACTTTTTGGGAATTTCACTCGCTTTCTTTCTAAAAAAAAAAATAAATAAATAAAAAATAAATCAACTCAAACCAACAAGGGAGGAAAAAAAAATCTGTTTTTAACAAGAGTCTGTAATTAAAGTTTCTTAAAGCCTCCAATGGAGAGGCCAAAGTGTCTCAGACTGTCAGTCTGTGCTACAAGGGTGCTGATGGTCCTGTGCAATGGTAGCGATAAAGGGCAGCTGCCGGGCGGTTTAATGAGCGAGCAGGAGATGTGGCCCCCCGCCGCAACTCATCGCCACTTAATGGCACCACTAATCCCTGCAGAGATGCTGCTGTACACACAATTGGTCTCCCCCCTCGTGTGGCGAAATATCCCAGCAACACTTTCTCACACCCAGTGCCACCAGTTAGCTGTTCACAATCACTTTGAAATGGTGCCTTTTATAAAAAAAAGATGAAGTTAAAGATGAGCTGCCTCTTACAGGTGATTCAGTCAAGGAAAGGCTTATTTCTTGCTAACACCATTACTCAATCCACCTTCTAACTGAAGACTTTGTTTGCAGGTGTAAAGGGCTAGAAGGTGTAAAGATGTGCCCATTATTTTTCACCACAAGCCTCCTCTGTTCGTAACTGCCACATGCTGCTAAACTGCAGGCCAATGACCACTCAGACTTCCACGGCTATGGTGCTAAAGGTGAAGACAGGTCCATAAGCTCATGATGTTATTTAAAGCAGTCTTAATTGGCCATGGTGTGAAATGTGATTTATGAGGTGCTGGTTCATTTGTGTTTCACATTATGCCATTATAAAGCTGACATACCCTAGTCTGGTAGCTTTTCCAGGGTTTCTGTCCAACATTTTTTCTCTCAGGTCTCATGTGCATGAACAAATCTGCTTATGCAAAATTAACTTTTTAGGAGGTTTCGACCACGTTTGAATGTTGTTCCCTCATTAAATATACATCTAAAGTGGTGTTCTATTTCAATCATCCATGTTTCAGTAATTATCTAGCGCTTCTGTTCAGTATTCGGATATCATTCGAACGCCTAGTTGTTCTTGGCCATGGATTTTGTTCTCCATTATGTTCACATTTTAACATAAGCAAGGAAGTGATCTGCAGCAGCAGTGCACAAAATCTGTTCACGTTAACCTATTGGCGGCACTAAGTGGGGAGCAAGAAAAGAGGCAAATTCACAGACTTAAAAGATGGAAATGCAACTGAACTGAAATTTTTTTGACAGATATATTTCTAACAAAAGATCCTGTGTTTATTTATATTTGCTACAAAACAATAGCACAAAAGCACAATAACTTCTTTTTATATTGACTTTTTTAAGTTTAGTTTGATCAAAAAAGCAGAAAGACTTTCGTTAATGGAGCTTTTTTACACAAACAGAAATCGCCCCCTAAGTCTGGGATGCACATCTGAACATATGGAAACTGAATTCTAAGTGAAATTCTAAAGCATGACAATCCCAACCGCACGCAACAAAAACATCCCACCCCTTGTTTCACGACGCAGAGCAGAAACCCTAATGCATCGGGCAGAAATGTCAAGGCACACATGAACTTGTAAAACATCTCAATATGCTAACATGAGTGCACGATTAGCATGAGTCATTGAAAATACACGCGTGTAGTACATAACCAGTTTTATTCCCAGCTGGGAGCTCGGGTTGTTTTCCATCGAGGCGATGCTAAATCCTCTGGTCTGTGTAATAATTTACAGATCTTCAGCACACAGAATACACCCTCTTTCTTTGACTCAAGTTGATACTTTAGTCTCAGTGGGAATCCAGGGCGGCGGAAACAAAACCTTTACGATGCTTTACCTCTCCATGTGTTTTTGTTTATAAGCAGGCACTTCTGCCGGGAATTCACCCTGTCATGTTGGAGCATGGAGTGTAGTTTTTTTCACAGTGCAGAGTGGATTACAATACATAAGGCACAGCCAACCTACCCGACATGTCTATTTATAGGAGTTACTCTCGCTACGTCCCATATCCAGATGTTTGCTGTTCTGGGCATGGTTTGAGCTGCAGGAATACTCCCCTGGCAAAGAGCAAACAGTCCAGATGCTAGAGGGAGAGGAGGGATTAATGCTCTCCTCCCTGCTCTTCCAGACACTCTGCATCCAGTAACACCGGCCTGTGATGCATTCTCAACCTGGATTGTCTCTGACTTTAATAAAGAACATTCTGGATGCCATTCTGATGCACCAGAATTTATCTTGCACCTGCCCTGACGTTTTGAACTCTGACACAGTTATTGATTCGCTCGTGTTCATCCTCATTTTTAAAATTGATGAAATTCTGCCTTAAATCTTTAGCAGTCTGTAAGTTATTGCCTATGATAATTGTTTATGAAGTTTGTGGAGATGGAGCTCTCTGCTCTGGATCTTCATGTTTTATGATGCAAAGAAAGAGAAAACACTTCATCATTCTGGCTTTAAAGGCTAATTGAAGGCTCCTGATGGCACAGATTCATCTTACGGTGAACAGGAGGAGCATCCAGGGCAAAGTCAATCAAACATAAAATAAAAGAAGTTTATTTAATTCCAATTAAAAGCCAGTTTTTCTGGAAATAAATTGACCAAGGTTTAGCTGTGAGAAGCTATTGGTCTGCACTGTAAACATTCAAAATAAAAAAAATTGGATTAACTTGTGAAAACTAAAAGTTTCAGACGGCACAGATTCATCTTTTAGATTCAAGACAGCACAACTTAAGAACTCACAGTAGATGAGGTACTTCCACAGTACCTGGTCATCTCATCAAATCTGAGAATTTGATAAACTTTTGACAAACTCAAATCTGTTGTAAGAAAAAAAACCTTTATAGTTGAATTATGAATTGTGTTTAAAATGTGCAGTAAATAAGCTACAAAGGGATAAAAACAGTTGCCTGACAGCAAGAATGTGTGAATCTAGAGGCAACCTTACAACAAGGAAGCGACCTGTTCAGGGTGTACCCCGCCTCTTGCCAAAACTAGCCGAGATGCACACATCCGCAACTCCCAGTCGATGAGTGACTAAAACTGAAATGGAGTTGTTCGTATTTAAATTTAAAATTGTTTAGTTACAACTGGAATTATTTAGTCAACTTTTTTTAGGTATGTACCACGTTTGAACACGGTTGTTCTTGGCCACTGATTTTGTTTCCCGCTGAACCCACATTCTGACATAAGCAAGAAGTGTTTGTGCACCAACATGCGAGACTGTGCACGTAAGCTTGAACAACAGGGAGTGTCATATTCAGTTAAATGCACCAATAAATATCCAAAAACGTAAACTAATATACCCTGGCTTTGCTAACTTGATCCACTTTAGACTTTGCATGCTGCTCAAACTAAATTTATAATGTGCTGTGCACATGCTCAGGACCCTTAGATCAGCACGGAGTGAGACAAAAAGGCCTTTACAGTGTCACATTTTATTTGAATTGAATACATAGTATGTATTTGTAAGCTTGTTTGGCAAATATTGCATTTTGAGTTTATAAAAAATGAACGTTTATCTGTATATTTAATGAAATAATAATTTTAACTCCAGAAAAACACAATAACACTTAATCATAAACTACAGTAACCTACAAAAAATGGTGAATGTCTAAATCAGTTGAGGTTGTTTTAATTCATCAATAGGTTTATGAGCATTTCTTTTTCAATTCTGGAAACTTTAAATGTAAGATTCATCAACTTAAAATAATTGAGGCAAATAAAAATGTAATTTATTGAGTCCAGCTAAGTTATCTGTGTTTACGGTGAGTGTCAGAGAGCACATAAGCCACTGGTGAAAACAGAAATGGACTGGAGTCCTCGCTGTTATTGCCCCTATCATCCCTGACAAATGGAGCAGCAGCAGAAGAGGCCTCTTTGAGTGAGTTGTAACTTTCAGCAGCCCCTCGCAGGTGTGGGTGATCTTTCATCCTCCCAGCACTCCTCCACCGCTTTGGCGTCTTATCTCTGGCCTCCATCAAAAGTGAACGTGCTGCCCCAGGTTCAGATTAACTCCACACTGACAGACCAAAGGCCTCCACACCCCTGCTCCTGCCCCTTCCACCTCGGCTCACACATCTCCTACAACAGGGGAAATTAGGGCTAGTTTAGCAGATCTTACAGCACCACTAAACGCTGCCTCAGATCGTCGGCTGATTGCTTGGCTCGGTCCATTGTGTCCCTCCCACCACTTCCACTCCCCTCCGCTTATCTGTGCCTGCGGCAAAAAGCAGTTTCTCTCCTCTGAACACACACTTACACAAAAAAACGCAATTCTACCTTTAGCTTGTGTTGAGAAAACATATAACTAACTTATTGTGAGCGATCTCTCAGCCGGGTCAATAGATAATATCAGTTAAAGTCTCTTGCTATGTCACAATGTTTGCTTTCTGGTTTTCCAGTAAAAAAAACACAAAGTTAATGTTTCTTTTAATTGTGGATTAAAACAAATAGTTTACTGCATTCATGAGAAACTGTAAGAGCTCCTTTTATTGGTTATTATCCCAGGTTTATCACAGATTGACTCCTGTGGTCACAGATTTACCTGAACCACAACTCAGTGGTGGACCATAAAACATCAGACAGACTGAAATGTGATCATTATTTAAGGAAAATGGTTTCATTTTTGGATCAAAACCTAAAAAACGTATGTCATTCCAAGAACGCTTTAAGTATTACCCTCACAGCAATTATAGATGATCAGGCTTTTTGGCAAACTGGTTAAACACCCATGTTTGGGTGAGACCTATCATTTGTCTCTCTTGTCAGTTTCCTGTTTTCCTGAGCAACTCCCTTGACCTGGCTGGCAGGCCTGCTCGCCCTGAAGAGCACTTTCCCTTTTCCTCATAGTAGGCAGGCCAGAAGAGGGGAGCAGGAAGGGAGGAGGTGGCGGTGGGGGTCTAACTTAATCTGACCCATTGCTCAGGTCAGTGAGCTGCTTACAGGGTCTATCCAAACATAGAAGCTTGTTTTGCTAAAGCCGTGGAAAGAAGAAGTACCCTCTTAAATCAATGCTTTACTCAGAGCCGTGCACATGCAAGGTTGTTATGCGTGAAACCACAGGAGGCAGCGCTGGCACACAACCAGCAGCATGCTCCTCTTCTTCATACTCCCTTCACCGAAGAATAAAGAAAACTGGTCTCTGTGCACGGCCAGAAACCTCTCACAAAGTGTTTTGCTGTTTCTTTTTTTTTAAAACCAGAAGTCTGTGAAATAATTTTGCCACGATTGCTTCGGAGTATTCAGATGTAACAGCGTTTTCATTTAGGCCTCACACTTCGTCCAATGACAAAGGGGAATTTCACTCTAAAACACATCCAGCTGTGTGTACTTATCTGTTTCTCTTGACATATTTTCACCAAAAAGTTCAGCCCTGATTTAATCACGAAGGTTCGTCAGCGCTGTTTGTGCATCGCAGACTGGAGCAGTTTCAGATTTGACTTGGTTGTTTGGGTATCATATGATCTAAAGAGGAATGTAGAAATAAGCCAGATTTATTGTTCCTGTGTGACTGAGCGTTCGCAAAAGGCAAAAAACGGAAATGTTTCCTCTCGCTGGAGGAGGCGTTTAAGGTATCTTTGAAGTAGTGCTGAGACTTCTGAGGGCACTCAACCCCTTTTTTCCAGACAAGACAAGATACATTGCACACACATTGCAAGTGAATTGTCATTGAGACAGAGTTTTTATGAGCACGTGAAGGTACCACCTCCTCACACAAATCCAAAGTTTTTCACCTTACTGTTTTTAAAGGTCATTTTTATGGTTTCCAACTTGAGTGAGATAAAACTTAAAGAGGGAATATTTTGCAAAATCAACTTTTTGGAGGTTTCTACCATGTTTGATAATCTTTCCTACATTCAAAATTTACCTGTGATGGTTTTCCATTTCCTTCATGCATGTTTGAGAAATTTGCAACACAGGATGGGAAGCTCTCCCATCTTGTGTTTGGATACTATTTGAACGTCAGGTGGTTCTTGGTCGCACCTTTTGGCCTCTTTCACACCCACATCGTAACATAACCAAGAGAGTTTTAGTGCATTTGCTCTGCTCACGCTCAGTCTGTCCCTTCTACAGGTAGCACCATTTTTATGTATATGCATAAAAGGACTATAAAAGAATATGTGCTAACTTCACTACCTTTACACTTCAAGAAGATTTATGCTGTGTTGTGCACTCAAACAAGTGGTGGGGACTATGTTGCATTTCAAAATAAGACACTGCATTACAAAGAGAACCAATGTTCCAATACAATATGGGCCATATAATAAGAATTGGTAGCCCATAAAAGCAAAATACCCCTCTTCAAAGGCAGGATAGCAGATCTTCAACTCAATTATATTAGTATAGCCAAATATCACAAAACAATTGTCTCAACATGCTTCATATTGTGGATTGAAAAAAGTACAAAAATTTATATACACAAAAATTAAATGAACAATATCAGTGCATTCCTGCTCTTCAGACCCTCCTTCTCAGTGTGGAAAAACTCCCCAAAAAAACAAAAAAAACAAAGCACTTGACAGCCCAGCAACTCTTTGTGAATACCGGGCAAGCATTAAGACCCACCTTAGTCCTTGCTGGCTCCTTTCAATCTCAAACCAATAGAATTACTTGCTTGCAACTGAAAAAAAGAAGTTACAGTGATCTACAGGCTGTGGGCAAATGATTTGTGCTCTCCATACAAAATGATTGGCTAAGGCTCCACAATGTACAGTTTATAAAAATAGATATTTTTTCAATTTCAGTAGATCTATTTATGAGTACAAATCCAACTAGTGAAAGCTTATTTAAATAGAATAGCAAAAAATAATAATGAAAAAAAATCTTCTACTCCGCCTTTAAACTTTAGTTATGAAGGCCCTCAAGAAAACATGGCCGCCAATAAAAGGCTCTTGCTGTGACTGTAAACAATGGCTCTAATTCACCATAATGGTTCTGTGGCTCTAAAGCTCTAAGAGATGCAATGGCCAGTCTCAGTGGCTTAATTATCTTTCTAATTTGTATTAGCACTTGCTATTCTCTCAGGGATAATTATGTATCTTGTGTGTGAGCAGGCTTAATGAGGTTAACTTGAGTCTTTATGCAGTATAGGAGTTCAGTCACCTCCGAGAAGGAGAAAAGCTGCTGATTGCTGTGTTTTTCTCTCATATGGATGATGACCATTAAGTCTTTTAATTCCCAGCGGAGTGCAAAGGAACGGAAGACTTTTTCCTCCCTGCCAGCAGCCGATGCAGAAGGTGGAAAGTTAAGTTTCCATCACTGGTTGAAAGGTAGCAGGAGCACCACGTGAGGGAGGGCTAAACCATGTTTATGCAGATTAAAATCAAAGAATGTTTTTATCAGATTAGAATCACCTTCACTTACAGTATCGCCTCTCTGTTTCCTCTTCTTTTATGGTGACATTTTCAGGAAAATTCAAGCACTTCCAGCAGCCAAAAGGCACTGAAGTGACTCATGTTTGCAGGTATTGATAAAACTGATAAGAGCTTTATCACAATCTGAGTTTCTAGTCCTGTGATCACACAGCACTTCCCTCTCAGTTAATACATGTGAGCGAAAACTACAATCTGCATTTTTTTTTTCCACAGCTAAGGAGTTCTCATTTATTTGTTGCACCCCTCCCTTTTTTCTTTTTGCTTGCTCAATACTTTGCTGTTTTTACTTCAGGTTAGAGAGAAAAACCATTTTATCTGTTACTAGCGGGATTTATTAGTGTGAAAAAGATAATTGCTATTCATAGGCCACTCGGGGCTGATTTACAACCACTAATATTTAGGATTCCTAGAGCTGTTTTTCGGTTGTTTTTTTATCTCCAGCCCTGCCTGCAGCACGAAGGGGAGAGAGGTCATGTTGGATGATGAGGGATGGGCTGGGCAAAGCCTCCACTCAGAGCAATTTGGCTGAAGACTAATGTGTGAGGAAGCAGCCAACATGAAAAGGTTTCATCCACGTAGGTCTGCCTGGAGCTGACAAACACCTGTTCTACTTAACCTGTAATGAGTCTGCAGCTCAGATCAGTCTCACCCTCTTTTGTCTCCGAGGGCAAGTCTAAGAAAACAAAACTTGTAATAATGTGAAAAACCACAACTGATAATAATTTATTGGGTCTGAACTGTGTAAAATCCACAAACCAGACATTGATCATGGTTGAAGTTCTTTATACTTTTGTGTTTTATTCACAAAACACTAAATCAAATGTCAGATTGTCCTGAAAAAGATTCTGCTGTGGTTCTGTTAGTCATCACCTAAAGTTTCCCCATTGTGGGACTAGATTTCTTGATTCTTGAAACAGGTAGCTTCTTTGTCTTTTTTTCTAAGTTTGTGAAGAGTTGGTTGCAAGCGAGACAGGAAATGAGGAGTTCTGGCCCTGTCTGTCCATGCTGATCCTCCAGTTGACCGGGAGGCAGTGGGGGCTTCATCAAGAGCACTCAGATGTGAGGTCACGAGTTCAAAGCCCAGGTGTAGTGCCTCACAGCAGGATACGTCACATTCTAAACTGTACAAATGGATTTGGAGAACTTTTTTGTCCTACATTTTTTCCACCATCTAACTTTGTTTTACAACCGGATTCCAAAAAAGTTGGGACACTTTAGAAATTGTGAATAAAAACTGAATGCAATGATGTGGAGGTGCCAACTTCTAATATTTTATTCAGAATACAACATAAATCACAGGTCAATAGTTTAAACTGAGAAATTGTATGATATTAAGGAAAAATATGCTCATTCAAAATTTCATGGTGTCAACAAATCCCAAAAAAGTTGGGACAAGAACCTATTAGAGGCTGGAAAAAGTCATTTGAGCATACAACAAACACCTGGAAGACCAATCAGCACTAATCAGGTCAATTGGCAATATGATGGGTATAAAAAGTGCTTCTCAGATTGGCAGTGTCTCTCAGAAGCCAAGATGGGTAGAGGATCACCAACTCCCACAATGTTGCGTAAAAAGATAGTGGAACAGTATCAGAGAGGTGTTACCCAGCGAAAAATTGCAAAGAGTTTGCAGTTGTCATCATCAACTGTGAATAATATCATCAGAAGATTCAGAGAATCTGGAAAAATCTCTGTGCGTAAAGGTCAAGGCCGGAGAACCATACTGAATGCCCGTGATCTCCGGGCCCTTAAACGACACTGCATCAAAAACAGGAGTGCTACTGTGAAGGAAATCACAGCATGGGCTCAGGAGTACTTCCAGAAACCATTGTCAGTGAACACAATCCACCGTGCCATCCGCCGTTGCCAGCTGAAACTCTATTCTGCAAAGAAGAAGCCATTTCTAACAAAGATCCACAAGCGAAGATGTTTTCACTGGGCCAGGAGTCATTTAAAATGGAGTGTGGCAAAATGGAAGACTGTTCTGTGGTCAGACGAATCACGTTTTGAGGTTCTTTTTGGAAATCTGGGGCGCCATGTCATCAGGACCAAAGAGGACAGTGACAACCCAAGTTGCTATCAACGCTCTGTTCAGAAGCCTGCATCTCTGATGGTATGGGGTTGCATGAATGCGTGTGGCATGGGCAGCTTGCACATCTGGAAAGGCACCATCAATGCAGAAAAATATATTCAGGTTCTAGAGCAACATATGCTCCCATCCAAACGTCGTCTCTTTCATGGAAGACCCTGCATTTTTCAACAAGATAATGCCAGACCACATTCTGCATCAATCACAACATCATGGCTGCGTGGGAGAAGGATTCGGGTACTGACCTGGCCAGCCAACAGTCCAGATCTTTCACCTATAGAAAACATTTGGCGCATCATTAAGAGGAAGGTCAGACAAAGAAGACCCAAGACGATTGAACACTTAGAGGCCTGTATTAGACAAGAATGGGAGAACATTCCTATGTCTACACTTGAGAAGCTGGTCTCCTCAATGCCCAGACGTCTGTTGAGTGTTCTAAGAAGAAGGGGGGGTGTCACACAGTGGTGAAAATGGCCTTGTCCCAACTTTTTTGGGATTTGTTGACACCATGAAATTTTGAATGAGTATATTTTTCCTTAATATCATACAATTTCTCAGTTTAAACTATTGACCTGTGATTTATGTTGTATTCTGAATAAAATATTAGAAGTTGGCACCTCCACATCATTGCATTCAGTTTTTATTCACAATTTCTAAAGTGTCCCAACTTTTTCGGAATCCGGTTTGTAGAATATCACCAGTGATAAAGTAACGCCTTAAAATGTAACGAGTTACTGCAACAAATTTCTTTTAATGCCTTATTGAGAAAAATGTTGACGATTTGTTATTTGTTACAATCCCAGTAAAGCAAGTTACATGAGTATTTAAATGAAGTGATTTGATATTGTGATACTCTGATGGAAAAACAGCTCTTAAAAAGTTTTGCATTAAAGCTCGACACAAAAGAAAAATTCCAGCATCAACTTTTTTCAGATTTGCAAATGTTAACATGCTGACACAAATGAACTCTTTGTTTTGTTTCGTCTTCTGAACTGCTTATCCGTAATGGGGTGACGGAGATTGCTGGAGCTGATTTAGGTGAGAGGCAGGGTACACCCCGAACAGATCGCCAGTCTGTCGCGGGGCCAAACACATACTCATTCCAAGGGGCAATTTCACAGCATCCACTTAACCTAACAAGCATGTTTTTGGAGGGTGGAGGAAACCGGAGTACCCACAGAAAGGTCAGTGTTTCAAACCTCGTCCCATTAATTGATTGATGGGACAATTGATACGTAGTCTTACGGGTTCTAATGCTGTTATGTGATCATTTTCAATCAATCGAATAGAAAAAAATCAAACTTTAATCTTTTAACTGTAATCTTCTAATATAGATGTACTAGCTACTTTCCTACTGTATAGCTATCACTGATGTAAATTTCAGGACTGAAATGATACTTACAATAAATTGAGTCATCGAATAAAGAAAATCCTTGATTTTTATTTATTTTTATTTTTTTGTGCTTTGAAGCCTCATTTTATGTTGATTAACTTTCGCTTTGTGATACTCGAGCGGAACCTTCGGTGCCAAGAACACGTTTCAGCACATTTTGAGCGCCATAGTTAGCATGTTAACTTAGTTTACTACTTGTTAGGTTGAGACAAACGTGTTGAAAGGTGGTTTAAGCAATAAAAAACAGTAGTAAAAGCGAAACTACGTAAACAAATCAACAAGTATGGTGTTATTTTAAATTTAAAAAAGCCAAAGCAACGTGGCGCAGTACGGAACTGTACCATTTAGCATGGCATGCTAAAAATTTGAACAGAAATCCTTTTTTTTTCTTTTTTACATATTTAAATTTGTTTATAAAGCAGAAACATTTTTCATGAAACTAATTTGTGAAATAAACTAAAAACTTTTAAAAGATTTTAAACAATGTTAAAGCAAAGCAAAGGTGTTTAATTTTTTTGTTTACATCAAAGACTACTGCAAAGTGCCTTTTACACGTTTTAAAATGTTCAAAATGAAATGTGATTAAAAAGTTTATCCACAAAGTATTCGTATTAAGTAATGGTTTAAAAACTCTATAAAGTTTGCATTATCCAATTAATCACTTGTCAAATTTGATAGATTCATCTGAAATAATCAATAACTGAAGTCTTGTTAAATTGTGTTATAGTTTCAGAATAACTTGTCCTACTTTGAATTTCACTACATTCAATATTCAATTTGTTTTCTAAATTACATTTAAATAAATGTCTGTTACCATAAAGTCCCAAGAACATGCAGCGCTTTTATTTTTATTCAATTTATCCTTCTTACAAGATGTCACTTTGTCTGGAAACGTATTCATCCTGCACATGTGACTCTTAATAATGCTAATCTTTTTGCCAGAGCAGAAATCTCATGGCGGGATAATCTGAGATAAATATAGTTAATTGAGGCCAGGTGAACTTTCTTTATCAGCAGCACAGTCAACCAATCTGAAGTAAATGTGATAATTAGAACGGAGATGTCTTCACCAAGAACAGAGCCTGGCCCTGTCCCGCAGCTATTCGCCTCAAATTATATCTGATTTCACGACACATCAGAAATCTGTAGCAAATTAGCCCGCTTAAAGATGTAAAGATGCTTCGTATGGACACATATAAATATAATCTGTAAGCAATGAGCAGGGAGGATGTCTACTTTCCCTCAACGACCATGTGGTTCTGATATTTAGCAACACTAAATCTTCTGCATAAATTTCTTCAAATAAAACAAAATGTACTTTTTCACTGAAAGCAAAGCTAATTCAAGCAGAAAATAACACACCCACCTCCTTTTCTTTCATTTCCCAGAGAAGTATAAAAGGTGCTCCTTTTGGCCATGAGCTCCGCTGAGCCTGACCACTTTTAACACCCCTGATAAACCTCATCCTAATTACTCATTCAGCCAGCGGAATCTCCTTAATTACAAACTTCATTAGCCTGCAGGACTTTGTTTTTATCCAGAAAAGGAGGGAACAGGTGACTGCTCAGCTTAAGGTGGTCATCCACCTTATCCTTCCTCGCCTTTTACTCCTTCACTGCTATTTTTTAAAAGATGTTAGTATTATTCTTTCACAAACATCCCTCTGTATATGATAATATTCCCCGGAAAAGGGTGCAATTTAAAAATGTATACAAACATTTTTCAAACTGGGAAAAAATGCCTTCGTTGGACCACCTAAAAAAGTTTAGCAACAGGACCATAGTACAAGCCTATGGACCAAAGCTCAGGAAATCTAAACTTGTAACCAATTTGTGCGCGACATGAACTCTTGCGATTCAAATTTGCACACCTATCAAAAGGAAAACTCTCCAAAATGTTCAAAGTTGTTGTTAAAATTCAAGAGAAGATGGTTACATTTCACTTCACATGGAATGTTTTATTTTTGAATACTTGGTAAAAATAAATTAAAAACTCCAATATGTGGGTATTTAAAATTTCTCTACCGTAAACTAGTTTTTTAAAGGAATTGCTTTGTATAAATGTTGAAAAATCCTTACTAAAATGTATTTAAGAAAATATGTTGAGACCTGAGTGCAAGATCTAATTAGATTCATGGTGAGAATCAGACACCTTTTAACTAGCCTCTGGAGTCCCTCTAAAAGGACAGCGAGATGCAGGCTAAGAGAGGCACAGAGAATTAAATTGACCTGCTGCTGCCTTTCATGTGTGAAGTGCTCTGATTCGCCATGTCCTCACCTCCAAACACAAAATACCCTGCAGCACTTACACACCCTGCGACCATTACCCCTCACTCATAAACACACAGAACAGGTTGTGGGGGACAAAAAACTACAGCACCATGTGCCGTTGGTTTTAGTTTTTTTTCTTGTAATTGCTCCTGGTAATTCATGCTGCATGTATCTTTGTCACAGCTCTACACCTGTTTATTTCTGCCGCATCCCAGAGAGGGGTGCACAGCATCACACATCCCATAGCTTCAAAGTCAACTGCCACTCATTTCCAGGGGTTACGTGCATTTAGAGTTCATATGTTCACGCCGCATGCAATTATATGGTGGAGCGATGAGTGTTAGCAGCAGTTAATGTCAGGTGAAGCACAGAGCACAGATGCATAATGGAAGTCCTGCATAAGTGGTGATATTGGACAGGTCCAAAACCTTGACTGGTCAGACTTCAAAGTCTGTTGGTTTGTCAGGAGGAGCTGCTACTTCTGGAGAAGTAATTATTTCACCTTAAGCTTGCAGACACCCCACCAAGAAGTGATGCTTGTTATTAATTAAAAGGCTCCACTTAAAAAATCCTTGAGATCTTTAGATGCTGTCAGCATCCTTTTTCTGAAATAATTAACAGTACAACGTTGAAAGGGACAACCAATGACAGTAGGAGTGGACCCAGTGAGTGTGACGTCATCCATAACCTTCAGCTCTATCAAAATTAAGTCAGTTCAGTCTCAATTCTCTGCCTTATGGTTGGTGCCATGTTGAATTTTTGGAGGAGGAAATATGTAGTAATTGGTCCAGTCTGTGTTCACGAGACAACCACTTTGCCTACTAGGAGCTGGCTTTTTGAAAGTACACGTCCCTTCTATTGGAACTCCTAACTGCAGCCAATCTGTCTGACTCATGGCCTGGCTTCCTGCTGTCATTAGCTATGTAAAGTCTGTCAATCAAATCTCTCAAATGCCCACTACAGTTTTTAATTGTTACATCTGGTTGGCGGGCTGCACTGTCGTGCAGTGGTTGGCACGGTGGCCTTACAGCAAGAAGGTCAGGGATTCAAGTCTTGGAGTTGGGCGAGGGTTGGAACACTGTCCTTTTTGTGTGTAGTTTGCATGTTTTCCTTGTGTATGCATGGGTTTTCTCCAAGTACTCCGGTTTCCTCCCACCCTTCAAAAACATGCATGTTAGGTTAATTGACCAATGTAATATTGTCCCTGGAGGATATGTGTGTGGATAGTTTTCTGTGTGTCTAGTCCCAGAACAGCCTGGTGACCTGTTCTGGGTGCATCCTGAAATCAGCGGGATAGGCTCCGGCACTCCCTGCGACCCCATTTGGGATAAGTCGTTCAGAAAACAAGCGAAATATTTGATTGGCCAGTTGTTAACTGGAATAACTTGTGCTACACGGGATATAACGACCAAAAATCCTAACCATGGAGAATGTGTTGTAAAAAAGGTAACAGAGTCAGAATTGTTATCGCAACAAAAATAGTGACTGAAGAGGAGTTGCCTATTTTTTCAACAGAAGTCTAAGGGTACTGGGGATTATTGGAGCAAGAAGTTACTTCCTCATATTGCTCACAGCCAGAAAGAAACCTGTTATAATAAGCTCTTATTGTAATTACATTTGTGTTCCTTCTTTCTTCGGTATGATAGTCTTATTTATCTATGTTTGTGGTCTTCTTATGTCCACTTGTTGCAAAACTGAAATTTCCCCACCATGGAACAAGTGAAGTATTTCTTATTCCTATGTCCTGTTCCTGCGCACAGTCATTGGAGAGAACATAATGAGTGAGCGATCAATGTAATTTGGGTTAACTTCTCTGTGGACGTGCTAAGTTGTTCATTTGCTCATAATAGATGTCACAACCCTGAATTACAGCCAGCAATCATTTACAAGCAGAGCTCCAGTTCTCCCATCATGTAACTGCATCCTTATATTTCTATTTTATTGAACATCTCAGACTCTTTTGTCTGTTTCAAACATCTTCCACCAGTGGAATATAAAAACAAACATAAACCTAGTTCTTTTTTAAACCATGTCCATGTCTTCTTACAGAATTGTGTTTAGTCTCATGTCTTTGCTGTAGATTTTAAACTGAAGAGAGAGAAAAAAAACGTCCCAGCGTGGATGTTTGTGCTCTTTGTGCAGTCTGTGTTTCTGGCCACAAGCGAGAACATCCAATTTTTCTGAGACAAGCCCACAAACTATTTTGTCCAACAGCATTTTTCCACTTGGAAGACCAAGAGAATGCAGAGATTCCCACCACCCACCCACAGAGGCATTAACACACTTAGAAGAGCTGCATCCACATTCCCACAGACACTAATGTTTGCAAATATTAGTCATGTTAAAATTATTTTCAAGAGCCACTAATGCTGGGGAGACGAGTTAGAAATATGACCAGAGAGCCACCACAGCTTTATTTGATACCATAAACATTTTTGGATGTTGATGAGAGTAACTGAGATTAGCACCCATAGGATCCCAGTCATTCTGCATATAAGAAAAGGAAAAACCTTTTTCTTGCAAAAAAAAAGAAACACAGATTCTACAAAAGGGAATTAAACTTTCTAAATTTAGAAATAAGTGTAAAAACTCTGAAATAAGACACTCATGAAATATGTTCCTAAGTGGAACCCGCTGCAAGAGTTTTGTGTTGCTCTGACCGAGAGCAGTGGAAAACTTCATGTTGTGGTACTTTGTAAAATATTAACCTCCTTTTTTCTCCATGAAAAATTCTTCCAAACTCCCAAGAATAAAATGCAGAGAGCACGAAAGCATTAAAAAGGGGTAACCAATGTTTAAAAATTGTAAATGTACTTGTATTCTAGATAAGTTATTTGAGAAGAACAAGGATCTAAAAGTGAGTTTTAACATCTGTCAAAACCTCAGCTGACTTTTGTGTAATGCAAGAAAAAGGAAAAGTGATGCACCACTTTGTTTGAGTGCACACACACTCATACATCCACACACAAATTGCTTCCAAATACAAGCTTTCAGCATTTCATGCTGCTTCACTTTTCCGCACGCTGAACATTCAGACTCAGCTCAAAGAAACCTGATATGTGATGTTTTTAGGGTCTAGCATTTTTCCTCCCGGGCCACCGTGAGGGGGAGACACTAAGCCGGGTGCAAAGGGAGGGCAAAGAGCAGGTGCCCATAGTTTCACCTGTCTGCTCAACACACACACATTGGAATTTTCTATTTTACATGTTTTATGTATCTAAAACTTAACAAAACTTATATAAAACTACATTTTTATTTAGATCTCTATGAGGTTTATTTTTTCCTCACACAACTACGTTTTCAGAATATTTTTCTCACTGAGGAGAGCAGCTTAGTTGAACAATTAGCCATTATCTAACTGACTTTTTGTGGATGTTTTGTACAGTATACTGCGTAAATCCTGTTGAGACAGCTGTGTTGTGGTATTGGCCTATACAAATAAAATTGAATTGATTAAAACTCCTGCTTTAGTTATGAGCGGCTGTCTGTCTGTCTGACAGTAAAAGGGTTGAGACAAAGATAGAAGCAGCTTTAGCAGGCCTGTCTGCTTAGCCTCCAGCTAACAGAGGCCATAAAACCTGCAGTTATTTCCAAAAGTACCTGCAAGTTGTGTCACGACACCGTCCGGCAACCAGATCGGTGGTGATGATGAGGGAGGGGACTCCCAGGTCAGAAGACACACAATAGCTCAGCAAGCACATGTGATATATTTAGTGAGGCCATTGTTTGTTTTATTTAGAGAGCGAATTGAGGATTTTCCAAACTGCAGGGCCCCTGAGGTATTTTATCAGGTGTACAGTCCACCATGTGTTAGACATTAGTGTGCAGAGGGGAATGCTGTGCAGATACAACGTATAAAATGTTTGGAGGTTGGAACTTCAGAGGACAGGGGGTCGACAATTGCTCTCCTCAGAGCAGGCTTTGTGGGAAACACTTATATGCAAATGAAACGAGAGGCAAATTACGGCCCAAATTACCCCTGCATCTTGAAAGAAAATAAACATAAGGAATGTGTTGGATTGAAGTAGGTCATAGGAATATTAATGCAGGGAAAATAAATGTTTACCATCACTTGAGGGGAGAAAACAGCTCGTAAAAGTTCAGAATTTCCTGAATCTCTACAAAAAGTATCAAAGATCAAGAAATTCGAAAGTTGTCAGGAAAGCCAGGCCAGATGAGGCCAAGAGAAAAGAGAAACTGAGAGAGGGAGTGAAAGGTAACGGTGCAGGTGGAAGAAGTTTGGCCTTCCTGATGAATATTTCATAGTGGATGTCTATTTGTCTCTGCAAGGTGTGAGACATCTCTTGATCATATGATGTCCGAGCCGTGACCTCAGTGAACACAGGCAATGGAGCACTAAAACCTGCAGAGTGAAACTCTGCATGGGTGTGACAAAGCAGCTTGTAATGTGCCTCTTGGCTTCTTTCATCCATTAACAATCACATGCTAGTGCCAGGCTGTGCATGTGCACGCTGCTCTACATTCACTCGTAAATTAAAAAAAAAAAATGTTTATAACAATTAGGTTTCATTTTAAATACTATTTGTTTCCATGAAATTGAGTAGATTTAAAAATTGAAGTCTTCTTTTACGTGTCTTTGAACGCATCAAGCTCCCTGTTTTGAAATGAGCACCTAAACGCCTCATCTCTTTTTAATCTAAATTGAAAATGTTTTAATCCTGCCCCAAAAAAAAAAGTAAAAAGAAATAAAAGAGATAGATTAATAACAGTTGCGTTCATGTCTGTAAAAATCCTGCGGACAAGTTAGACCCCAAACTGAAAATGCTGACTAAGCCTGATGGAGCTGGAAGCTGCTGCGTTTGGAAAACATAATCACTAAAACTCATCACAGTACCTCCTTCTTTATTAATAATAAAGAAAAGAAACGGAATCCTTGGCGGAGATGTTTAATTTATTATTATGTAAGCTATTTGGAGAGTGATTGTATGGTAATTGCTCATTAGTCTTGTATATTTATCGCTGCACCTTATGTCAGGGCCAGAGGAACAGTGTAGGCTTGATGCTCTCCTTTCAGGGATCCATTTCAGAAGCAATTTGTGAAACAGGACAGATCAAGTTAGTCCTGCCGTGCTTCTGAAGCAAGGCAGGTGCCACCCCGCAGACATTTCTGATGAAAACCAGCATGTTGACAAAGCCATCCTTTTCACAAGGACACTTCTCCCAACTTAAGAGATTTCAGCTCGATCAATTATTGACTTTGCACACAGTCGTCGTTCCCCCCTCCCTTCCCATCCACAATGTCAGGAGGCCTAATTATATCTACTAATTGCAGATTAGAGGTTTTGGGTCAGTGGGGTCACCTGATAGGGCCTACTACTCTTTTCTGTGATGGATAATCATTTCACCTTGCAGTCTAAATGTTTAATGCTGCCAACTTCAAGAAAGATCTAAAAGGAGAAGTTCGGCTTTGGATAAGAGGGTATGGGGTGTCACTAAAGCCTTCTGACCTCCTAAAATGATGAGGGTTGACTTTAGCTTATATCTCTCAGGCCAGTTTTATTCCTGTGACCTGATGGTCTCACATTGCGGCCTTTGGGTGCCAGGGTGCCAGCTGAGGAGTGCTTTGGTTGAACTCCAAAAAATCCACTGCTGGGTTTTTTTTGGAGTATTTCCTCACCATAAAGCAGGGTCTGAGGGCAGGACGGTGCTAAAATTGTTTAGCTAGATTTTGTTTAGTTTTTTTTTTATCGTGTAAATGTGGATTTACATTTTTTTCTTTTTCTGATCTTTGTATTTGTACTTTTTTTAAATCCATAGTTTGAAGCCCATAGAGACAATTGTTTTTGTGATATTATGGGCTATAGAAATAAAATAGAATTGAATTGTGTTTTTTTAAATGAGGAGAATAAAACTTCACATGAAGCAATAATAAATTTTTATTTTCCTCATTTAAAATAAAAATTCTATTCTGTTTTATTTGGATAGCAATAACTTTTAAACTGGCTTTAAATACAATTTATATTATCTTCTTTCTTTTTTTTCTTTTTTTATTCAATCTTCTTTTAAAAAAAAAAAATTATACTTCACATAAAAAAATAATCAGATTTTTTAAATGAAAATAAAGGTTTAAATTAACGTGATAATTATTTTTAAATCATACAAATCTAGAAATGCTTTTTGTCACATTTTAAAAATACATATATTTATACTTAAAATAAATAATTCATTTTCTATTTGCAGGTTGAATTGAATCAAACTGGTCCAGGCTGTAATGAGGAGCTCATCCTGTCTCATGAGGGTCCAAACAGACGCACATGATGATGTTAGTGCGCAGAGGGGGGATTGCGCCAAATTTGTTTTTTGCGTCGGATCAAGACTCACCGCCTCCACTGCACTTTCTTTATCTTAATTCCAACTTGAAAAGATATAATTATCTAGTTTGAACAGGACTGCTATCAAATCCTTCTTTGCAGAGCAGGAGTGGATTGTGGAGCTCTGAGATAGGAGTAATGAAGTTGTGGAGTCCAGAGATACAAAGGGCATTAACCTCATTAGCATGAAACCTTTTCTTCCAACTATTGTGGGACCCTTTCACTCCTCTAATCCCCCCCATTTCAAAGCTGGGTTTGTAATAAAGCTTTTAGATTTTTTCCCCCCTCTAAGCTAATGGTATTCTCTCTAGATTTTTATTGATGTTTATTCTCCAATAAGCATGCATAAAAATAAATTCAGTTTCTGATTTATTTAAACTAATAAATTCATTTTGATTTGACGCTTTAATTCAAATTGAGTTTACAAACTAGAAAAAAAAGTTTTGCAATTTTCTGCAAAAATGAGGAGAAGCATAAAAAGATGATTTGAAACAAAGATCCCACATTGCAACCTTCTCTTATCTCGTGGTGAGGGGTAGTCAGATTGTAGTAAATTATGTCCAAGCAAGCCCCTTTGGATGTGTGGATTAAGAGATTAAAGTGGACCACTGGGCAATGCATGCACCCCCTTACCCCCTCTCCACCTCCCGCCCCCCTCATATTACCCGCATGATAATTGCCCCAAACTGATTTGCACTTTTACAAAAGCTTGTGGAACCTCTTTGTGAGATGGAACAAATGAAGGAGCATGAGGACAAGAAATGACATGCTGAAACCTTATCCTTTCTGAAGAAAAAATAAAAGAAATCAAACTAAACTTAGATGTTTTAATGTCACCTCTGTGACGCACGGTGCGTCAAAGAGTCCAGAAAACTGACTCCTCAAAAAAAGGAAAGAGGGAAATTGTTTTTTAAAAACCTCTGAATTTTCTTTTTGATCAGAAAAATTAATCTTTCTACATATTGATAAAACTTTATTGACAAAATATTGACAATGACATACTTCTTGGAAGTATAGTTTTTGTTAAAATTGTAGCAAACTGAACACAAACACAAAAATTATTTACACTGTAAAAGAGGTTTGAACAGAAACATTACCTTTTAGTATTTCTGTACATTGAACACGATCAGTGCTTGAAGTTTTTCACCTTTTTTCAGTCAATTCTTGCTTTTTTTTTTTTTTGTCCTTCTTTGTGACTTTGACAGGAGGGCCAGATCCATGCAGGAGCTCTGAGGGCCTATTTATTGTAAAGCTTTTATATTGAAAGAAAATTCATTTTTAATCCTGGATTTGTCATCTGATTTATTTTTTATAAATGTTTAAATATTTTATCAAAATCCTTTTTTTTTTTTTGCTTTTCTTAAAAAAAAAAAAAAATGGGGAAAAAACACCAGAACGCATCACTGCTACTTCATATGGATTCACAATCACTTTTACACGAGAATCAGGGATTAAATCTGCACACTTTGTTTAAAAAAAAAAAAGATTGGAAATAAAATTATTCTTTTAAAAAAAATCCTTCTTGGTTTGATTTTTTTTTTTGTCAAATTAAAAACAACTAGCTGGGAAAAAAATAGCAGAACATGCAGTTCAAGTTTTACAGAAAGCAGTTTGCTGTTTTGGTTTCTTGGAGTGGAAACTTTCTCTTTTTCAAAAAAAAAAGGGTGTGAAGTGCAAAAGTCCAAAGAGAACTGGAGGAAAAAAGAAGGATGTGAAGAGCTTTCAGAAAGGTGGAATGGAACTGTCCTGCCAGGTGGAACAGAACTCTGCATCCTTTATCCACGTCCTCCTTCATTTAGATGCTAATATATATATATTTGTGTGTTTATGAGTGTGTAAAGTCTGTGTTTTAATCGTCCGAGGTGACATCTATTTCCTCTGGGCTCGCCTGTTTAGTTGCAAGTCTCCACCGGTTTATGTGATGCGATCCTTTTTTCTTCTGCTGAGACTCCGAACCTTCTTCCTCCAACTTCTGACGTTTAAACTTCGTCCTTCTGTTCTGAAACCAGACTTTTACCTGAGCAGAATCAAGAAGAAAAGACGGGGGAGGGATATAGTAAAAAAAAGAAAAAGAAAGGAAACCCGGATCAGTATCAGGAGATAATCCACTATTGGTCTGTGCGTAAAAGGAGCCGAATGGGAAGCGGGGGGGGAACACCATTACGCACAGACACAAAGAGAATAAAACAGTGTAAAAACACACTAAATGGACATGAAATCCTCATGAAGAGATATCATTTAATTATTTAGATGTGTTTAAAAACGAACGGGTGAATAAAAAAAATTGAGATTCATTTTATTAAATTAAATTCATAAGCAAAAAAAAAAATCCTTTATCTTTTAAAAGGAACGCCAACTGTTTCTAATAATTAAATAATAATTATATCTATTTATAACATTTAAAATGATCAATTAAATGGCACAAAAAGACGCACAGTTTCTGGAGAGTTTTTTATTTAAGTAAGAAAAATGTTCTTTTATTTCTTTTATTTAGTGACTGTTTCTTTGAGCTGTCAACCATCCTTCCAACAGGAAATCATCTAATCACCTAATCGATAAACGATCCGCTCCTGCTTTCTCACTTTGCGGCCCTTTGAGCGCTTAAATGCCAACTGAGGTGTGTTTAATCAGGCTTCAGAGGTCTAATTGGAGAAGGTGACGCTCCATTTCTCCCTTAGCTCCTCCAAAAAAAGAGACACGAGCAGTCAAACTGCATCTAAAATATGGTAGGGGGATTCTATGAAACCTCCTTATGCTTTGTGTCCCCCCCCGTCCCAGAAAATACTTCATTTAAAGTCCATTTTAAAGAGACATTCTCCCCCTCACACACACACACACACACATGCGCACACTCCCTCAAAACAAAGTAATTCAAGCCATCCTGAAATGAGGTTAGGCCTGCACAATGAAGGTGGATTTCATCCAGCTAAAAGACCCCCACCTCTCTTACTCCACCCCTCTCCACACACACACACACCTTGTTCCATACACACATGCATTTATGAGTCTTCTTTAATAAAATAAAAAGAAAGTTTGGGGGGAAATTGATCTAATTTTACGAAGAAACATCCGTTTTTTTAAAGGCCTTTGAAATGACACAGTAACACACTCCAGCATCCAGGAAGAAAAAAAAAACAGAGAAAGCAGCATGCAAACAAATAAGAGAGATGGAAAGAGAAGATCTGTGTTTTTAAAAGTCTTCTTACCTGAGTTTCTGTGAGGCTAAGGCTGTGAGCGAGCTGTTTTCTTTCTGCTCCAACCACATAATGGTTTTTCTCAAAAGCATGTTCAAGCCGAAGAAGCTGAGAAGGAGAAAAAGCTGTCCGGATTCTTTTGGGCTTTCTGGCCAAAGCATTGTGCAAAAGGAAGCTTTCTGGACTGGTTTCATTACCTGCAAACCAGCAGAAAATCAATCATTTTTAATCACTATAAGAAAAAAATATTTAGATGTAGATTTAAAATGAACAAAAAGTCTAGTTGAAGGTGTTTAAAATGGAACTAAATGATGTTTTATATGATTTAAATGACTTTGAAATATTTCTATCCTCATCTAACATCCACCTGTTTGTGCAAAAAGGCAATTAAAATCATTTTAATTTAACTAGATTTTATAATGGAAACAAATTTCAAACTAATTCAGAAATGTAGGAAAATAAATTCGCACAAAAAACAGCAGGATTTCAATTTATTTCTCTATAAATTTGAATAAGATTATTTACATCTAAACAGACACAAAATTATGGATAAATGATAAAAATAAAAAATAAGGTTTATGTTTATAAAATTATAGGTTACAAAATAAGAGTTACAAAATAAAAGTGTTTTTAAAATTATGTTTGAGTTTTTTTGCAAATGTTTTAAAAGTAGAAAAATAAGAATTAAAATGCAATTTAAAGAAATAAATGGCTTTTTTTAGTTTTTCTGCAAAAATAGCTTCTTTTAACTATATTTTGATTAAAAAAGAAGGTTTAAAAATGATAAAATGGGACAAAATTTTAAATCTAGTAAAAAAAACCCCAATAGGTTGAAAGTAATTTTTTTCAGATTTGATTAGTTAAAATTAAAACAAGTGCAAAAAGATATTTTTCTCCTTTTTTAAAAATCAGATTTTATTTAACACGCAAACAATAAAAACGCGTGTCAATAATAACATTTCATTTGTTTTTTAGCCTCTTTTTGGAAGTACAATTAAATAAAATAGAATAAAATAAATTAAAACAAGCAGTCTTGCGATTTTTTTGCGTAAAATAATTTTATGCGTAAAATTGGTTTTACGCATAAAATTATTTTACGCACTAAAATCATTTCTCACATTTTTTTTCCCTTTTTTTTTTTAAAAAGACCCACCTTGAAATCTGTGTCCCAGATATCTATATCTGTGTAATAACCAGGGGTAGAAAGAGGAAGGGTCTCTCTGCTGGCTGCTGAAAAGAGGATGAGGACTGTGTGAGGAGGAAAGCGGGTGCGCGGCCAGTGCGTGTGGAGGAGCCACCGGATGAACCGGGACAGCGGAGTTTGGAGGATGAGAGACCGCCTCAGCGAACACCAAGTCCGGGTTAGAGTAGACCCCACGGCCGGTGGAGTGGAAGCCGTTAAGGAAAGGATTCATCTGTCCGGAGTTGGCATAACTCAGAGCGGCGGGTCTGATGGGCTCCTCGGTACGGGACACCGGGACCGGATTATCCTTAGCCACTAAAGACTCTATAGTAAAACACCTCTTGGGTGTGGGTTGGAACATGGTCTGATGCTCCAGATTCCCCAGTTTAAAGTCAAACTTCTTCAAAAAAAAATACTCCTTCAGAAAAGAAAAGATGCAAAGTTTGAGCGAAGTTTTTGGAGAAAATGAAAAATCTTCTTTCTTTCTTTCTGTCTTCAGACTAATCCATGCATGTGATCGCTTTCCTCAGCAGGCAGATCTCTTAGTTCATGAGTGTAATTAGCGGTGCAGTTTGATTCCCAGCTTCCTGTGCCTTGCTGATTGGTCGCTGCCGCGCTGTTCGCCTCCAGATGCAGAAAGAAGACGCTTAAAACTGCGTCAATAGAAGCAGGAGCGCAGAGGCGGACTCCAGTCTGCGCAATATGGAAGGGAATCGTACCCTCACACACATACACACACCCTCCCTCCAAACACACACACCAATATTCACACACACACATATCTCCAGGACATTTCTTCATTCATATGAACCAGTGGTTGTTTCTAGAAGGCCTCTGATCAACACAAACTGGAATTATTCTTTTTTATTCCTAAATTAATCAGATTTTCACTCACAAAATGCATGTGAATGATTTTTTTTAAAATAATTCTGAATTTTTTCATTAAAACATCAGCAGAATTCTTCAATTTTTATTTATTGTTTTGTTTTCCTTCTTGATTTTTTATGCGTTCATAATAAGTGATTTTTAATTGAGTTAATCAGTTATTGTTTAGAAATGGGTTCAGGTTTTAGTGTGTGTGTGTCTGTGTGAGGAGGAGTGTGTCAGACCAGGTGTTCTTTCTACCTGCTTGTTTATAGTGTGTGTGCATCAGAAACAGAACAAAAGGCTTTTAGAATTAAAAACACACACTTTTAAAATGAAAATCAATTTATGAACATAGATTATTTATAAAATCACCACTAAAAGAATGAATTACAATGAGGTTGGGTTTAATTTTTATAACGGATTGTGAAGGATTTTTGTTTTTTTCTTTGAAAAATAGCATTTTTAATAATTTAATTCTATCAAAAACAAAAATATCACAACATATAATTATTATTAATAATGCATATATTAATCTAGTATTAAAATCTACGTTTAACGCATTGCTTTGTGCGGGATTTATTTTAAATGCTAAATGTTCTCCAAAATATTTAAATACTAGATCATACTTTTTAAAATAGAAAGTAATTGAATTGAATATTTTTACATTTTTTTCATTATTTAGATCAATTTTATTAATAAAATCATCTCCAGATGAGTTTATTTTTTAGAGTTATTGTGTCTTTTGTTAGTTATTAGATCTTAATCCCAAAAAATGTACTTGATCTTAATAAATATTAACTTATAAATAATAGAGTTTTAGTTTAAAGTAAATCAAGAAGAAAAGGATCAAAATAAAATAAATGGGTTTTTGTGTGTAAAATAAAATAGTTTTGTTTTTATTGCTACTTTTGTCCAAATGCTAATTTTTTACATAGAAAGAAATGTCTATGTATTTTTTTCCCATTGCTGTTTGAATTATTTGCATTTTTCTGTTTTTTTTTTTTTGGAGTTTTTTTTGCAGAAATGCGATTAGTCTGCGTGCACGTGCTGCCTCATGGTTCTTTACTGACCTCTACTGGTAGCATTAGGAAATGCAGACAAACTGTTTTTTACAGAAACTTTGAAAAAATGTAATGAAGTATCAATTTTATTACTTTTTTTTATTTATCAATAGAATATTTGCATTTTTTATTATTAAAATGAATTAAAAGTCTGTACATCTTTCTGATATGATCAATGCAGGGTGTTTAGGTAAAACTTTAACAAAAAAATATGACAAACATCTTTCAATGCTCTGCAAACTACTACAACTTAGTCTTTCTGGATGCAGCTAACCTCCTTTTAGGACTTATAAACTATCAAAAAAAGACCTAAAAAAATCTCATTATTCATTTGACGGGTCACATATGCATGGATTTTAGGCAAAACTGTCCAAATAACATACTTAAATTTCTAAGTTAGGATTCATATTAAAACTCATTGAAATCCCAATAAAGAAAAAAGTGTAATATTCCAAAAACATTGTGCATTTTTCTTCATTTTTTTTCCTAAATAAACAGTATTTTTTAATCTACATAAAATACTGGATTATAAATGACAGGAGAAAAAAATAATGAGCAGAGATCTTTATTAATAAAGCTTTCATCTGTGCACATGCAGCCTGGAGTAAAACCATCGGCTGCAAAACAGAAGCACCCACACACACCAGACACCAGGAGGTCATTTTAATACGCAGAGCATGCACATTAAAATAGAAATTCATCAAGTCGTTCCTGGTTAGAAGGCAAGGCCCAATGCATGAGGAGAGAAATCATTTGAAGGCATGAAATTTTCTCATAGTTGCTGTAGGAGTTGTAAATATAATGTAATATATCATCTGCGTAATGTCTGATAATTAAAAAAGCAACTTAGTCATACGTGAGTGTTTAAAATGAAACCAGTCTCATCCAAGGTTTTTAAAGTTTGAGTGTTTGCTAGCTTATTGGTTGTTGTTAAGATCTATTCAAAATGCAGCAACACAAAGTAAAAGAAAAACTAAAGTCTACAAAAAGAAAAATTATTCAGAGCGGATTATGTTCTGTTAGATATTTCTATTCTATTATAATAGCAACTTTTTTGTTTGTTCAACTGATTGATGTTCAGCGGCGAACGGTTGTCCAGCCGTCGTCATCTGTCTCATTTTTAGTACGACGGGGGTTTTCTTTGTCTGAACGCCAATTCTTCTCCCCTTCGGTCTCACGCTCTCTTTCTCGTTCTCTGGGGCGCTCCTTTTCCCGCTCCTCGCGCCTCTCGTCGCCTGCGCGACGCCACGAGCCACCTGAGAGGATCAAACAAACTGATCAGGACAGGAAGTAGAAACTTTCTGTAAACTAAAGCTCACATTAAACATGTTTATCTGCTGCTCGGAGCTGGAGGAGGTGTTCCTACAAAACAGATTAATAGCACCTCCTGCTGGTTGAGTTTGTCACTGCCAAATTAAACACATTGACCATCATTTCTCAAAGTCAGTGTAAATTTTAAGTGAACACAGAAATTACACCAGAGGGTGCATGCTATTTATGAAGAAAGACGAAAACAAGGCTGGAAAAAAAACCCACAATTATATTGGGATCAATACTTATTTTGCAACATGGAGGGACAGACGAAAATGAATTGTGACAATTTTATTCTAGGATATTTCGCTTTTATAAACTTATAGCTTTTTGGTGGAAAGTTAGGGATTAGTCTGTAAACACGTGTTGATTTGTCTGGTTTTTAACCCACAAACCTGCAATAAAATGATAATAGAATGAAGGTGTATTCCGTTCTGTTGTCATCCACTTATCTGGTGGCCAGGTAGTGGGGGAAACAACCTCGGATGGGAAACCCAGACTTCTCTCACCCTGGCTGCATCCTCCAGCTCACCCGAGATGTTCCCCGGTCAGCTGTGAGACTTGGTCTCTCTAGCGGGTGCTGGACCTGCCTCTTGGTCTCCTCCTGGTAGGACATGCCCAAAACACCTCACCAGGGAGGCATCCCAACCAGATGCCCAAACCACTCCAAGTGGCTTCTCTCGACCTGGAGGAGCAATGGCTCTACTCTCAGCTCCTCCTTGATTTTTGCTTCTGACAACCACTAAAATGTAAGTTCTGTTTAAACGTTATGGAGTAAATTTATTACATTTTTTGGCTTTGACTGTTCATGTCATATTTGACACTTTCAGTAACATTCCAGTTCTCTTTTGATTTTGGTGCATAATTTCCTCAGCAATTTGTCCACATCCTACACTCACATTGCTTTGATTCGCATGAATGCATAATTTTTTTTTTATACACCACAACTTTGATTAATGAGGGCCATTGTGTCTTTAAATCTTACCGTCTTCTTGATCTCTGGGAGGAGCTCTTTGTTCCCGATCATCTCGCCGCTCTCTGTCGCGACGCTCAATGCGACGGTCATCACGATCGCGGCGGTCGTCTCGATCCCGACGATCATCACGGCGATCGTCACGACGGTCGTCACGGTCAGCCTCCTCCCGACGGGAATCCCTCCAGCTGCTTCCTTCCTCTGTTCCTCCTCTTCTCCAGTTGTTTTCCTCTCTAATAAAATAAAATGTATGACAGAAAAAAACTTAAAAACATCACAACATATTTGTTTTATTCATAAAAATAGAAATTGAAATAGACTTAAAAAAAAAAAAAATTAGACAAGGATTAAGTACATTAACAGGAATGGCAAAAAGTTTGTGAACCGCAGGTTAAAGTTAGTTTTAATATGTATGAAGAAGACAAAAAAAATTATGGAAAAATTCTCCAAAGGGCATCAAATTACAGAGGTTTACAGAATTTATTTCTTGTCCCGTCTCATGTGGTGAGCATCACAACTTGGAAGATTTTTATAGCTTAAGTTTGTCATTTCTTAGTTGAGGTTTCTTCGTTCCATTCTTTCTGATTAAAGTCTCTCAGTTCTCATGGATTTCTAGACTGAGAGAATCCTGAGGATCAAACACTCTATCAGACTTACCTCTGTGGGCGACGCTCTCTGAATCGGTCACTTTGTCTTTCATCTCCTTCACCATCCTCGTCTTCGTCTCTGGCGCCACCGCGGGGGGGTCCCCAGCTTTCCTCTCGAGCCTTCTCGCGCTCCCGCCAACCGCCTGAAACAAGCAGTCAGTTATTTACCCTCCAACCTCGTGTTCACACATAAACCAGAAGGAGACTGACCAGGCCTGCCGAGAGGCTTCCAGGGTTTGGCATCATCTCCGCGACGCGGTCCTTCATCCATTCCTCTCCTGCCAACTCGTTCATCATCTCCTCCTCTCCTAGGACCCCAGTCATCATCTGCCCCACGTCGTGGACCTCTGGAATCGTCCATGCCTCTGCGAGGACCTCTGTCATCATCAAACCCGCGTCTAGGACCACGATCGTCATCGAAGCCTCGCCTCGGGCCACGGTCTTCATCTCCACCCCTTCGAGGCCCGCGGTCATCGTCAAAGCCTCTGCGGGGTCCGCGGTCATCATCCATCCCCCTACGTAGAGGGCGGTCATCATCGCCACCGCGGCGAGGACCTCGATCATCCTCAAACGCCCTACGGGGCGCTCGGTCATCTCCGACCCTGCGAGGACCGTCTCGCCGGAACGAACCTTCGCGGTCTTCTTTATCTTCATCGCGGGTCTCCTGCCTCCAGTCCCTGCAGGACAGTCGGGGTTGACTGGGCGCTCCAGATTTACAGACACAGCAAGTTTATGTTACACACCTGTCAGGAACCGGGCGACGCCACTCTGACTCTCCTCCTCCTGTTGTTGTTCCTCCTCCTGCCTCTGTCCTCCTCCTCCATCCTCCCTCCTCTTTGTCACCCTTTTCTCCCCAGTCCTAAAAAAACAAAATACCTTTGTTTAATTTTTTCCGGATGAAGAGAAATTCCTGTTTTTTTTTTCATCCTAAATATTTATTAAAATTTTCGTGATACATCTGCTTCAACGTTCTAAATGCTGATCTGTGATCAGATTGACACTAATCTAATTAATTATCTATTAAATCACTACTAAACTACCTTTGTTCTCTCCTCGGGTGCACTCCTCCTCTCTTCCTCACGCCTGCGCTCTCTCTCCTCGATCTCCTGCTGGCGAGCACGCTGTTTGCGTTCCTGCTCCTCCAGCTTGCGCAGGCGCTCCTGGTACTCCCGCTCCTCCTCTTCACGCTGCTCCTGCTCAATGCGTTCACGCTCTTCACGCTCTGTAACAAAAACAGCAATTAAACATCCACACCTGTTGCTTCATTTAAATATGTATACAGTGGTGGGCAAAATTGTTAGTAACCCTCAGTTCAAGAACCAAAGTACCCAATGCTCACTGAAAGGACATGCAAAAGTTCCGTGATCTTCTGCTTATCCGGGGCCGCGTCGCGGGGCAAGAGCCTCAGATGGGAAGCCCAGGTTTCTGTCACCCCGGCTGCATCCTCCAGCTCACCCGTGAGGATCCCGAGTCGTTCCCCGGCCAGCTGTGAGACATAGTCTCTCCAGCGGGTCCAGGGTTTACCTCTTGGTCTCCTCCAGGTGAGACTGGCCCGAAACACCTCACTAGTGGCGCTCAGGAGGCATCCGGACCCGAACCACCCCATCTGGCTCCTCTTGACCTGGAGGAGGAGCGATTCTACACTGAGCTCCTCCCAGATAACAGAACTCCTCACCCGATCTCTGAGTGAGAGGCCAGCCACCCGGCGGGGGAAGCTAATTTCGACCGCTTGTATCTGCAATCTCATTCTTTCGGTTACAACAACTGTAAATCGAGAGCTTTGCTTTTCGTCTCAGAAGTAACTGTAGTAATTAAATAATCAAAATCAGCCCTTATTTTTGAGTTGTTGATTAATAATTATTTTAAAAAAATAAACTATATTTTGTTGCACAACCTTTTGAAGCAATCACTGCAATAAAAGGATTTCTGTACAGTATTTGTCAAAGAACCTTCTGCACCGAATATACAGTATACAGTAACTGAGCCTCCTCCATGCCAAGCCTCTGACAGAACAAACCGCTGGCAAAACAACAATTGAAGTATTTAGTTTATCTTAACGAGGTTAAATCAAATTTTTTGAAGAAGTTCAAACTCCTGTGGAAACAATAAAGTCTAGGGATAGAGTAACAATACCGTTTGGCACCAGTGCCATGTAAGCATTTCTACCAGACCGAAAACTTTCAGCCTTAACAATATTCTTAATGGTATCTGAGAGGGCGGAGAGGGTGGGCAAGAGAGCAAACATGGCACGCATTGGTTATTTGTTACGTTTGACTTCCTCTACTTGTTTTGACACTGAAACAGTATTGATAAGATATTGGATCGATAAGCGGTATCGATAACCATCTCTAGTGACGTCCGGTTCAAGTACCAGAATTTGGGTCAGGCAATTTTAATGGATCCTTTAAAATATTACTGCGATCGCGATGACAAAAAAACTTTACAAACTCAGCTGGTTAGCATTCAAGCTGCCAGTTTCTGCTAATTAATTTTCTTCCAATACTGGACCGAAAACGTACCGAAACATGACGTCAAACCTGAGATATGTAAACAGTGACTTTTGTGAACATACATCTTTTATTTTTATATAAAAAGACTTCTCCAACTCCACTACACAGAGGGTTTTCGTATGACAGATGGCAAACCTATCAGACAAAAGGAAATAAAAACCTTTCTTGAGCTGCTCCTCATGGATGCGCTGTGCTTCCTCTTCCTTCTGCCGATAGAAAGCATTGCGCCTGTCCTCCTTCCGTTGCCGCTTCCTGTCTTCCAGACGCTTCTTTCTCTCCTCCACCAGACGTTCCTCAAATATTTTCAGTTTTTCCTTTTAAAAAAAATAATTGCAGGTAAAGCCTCGGCGGAAACAAATGTAAAAAGTTCAATTTTACCTCATAAATGAAGCTGCGAGCAGCTGTTATCCTAGATAGGAAGTTTTCTTTGTCCTCCATCATCCTGGACATGCGTTTCTTATGCTCCAGAGCTTTCTCTCTCTCAACTTTCATGTTGTTAATCTAAAGAAGAAACTGCGTGTTACATTTTGACCAGGGTTTTTTCCCCCCTACTTTTTCATATTTCTCAGACAAACCCGCTCCTCTTCTTGAAGCTCCCACAGTTCCATGTCTCTCACACGCTGCTCCTCGTAAGCTTTCTTGATGAGAGGAATTTCTTCCAGGCGCTTGGCTCTCTCAAAGTAGTCGATCTAAGTGGGAGAGAGGATGATGGTGATGTTTAAACTATTTGAATTTAAAGTTAATTGAACTTGTAATGTTTGATTACCTTCTTCTCCTGATTCTTCAGACGCTCCTGAAGTTCCTTCTTTTCCTTCTCCAGCTGCTCCACCTGCTTGGCCATGATGAAATCAGGATCCAGTTCCTCGAGGTCCTGCAGAAAAAATTGAACTTAGCACAGGAAAAAAAAGAACCACAAGTTTTTTCTCCTTCGGTTTACCTCGATATCGATGTCTTTGAAAGCTTTGGCACCAAGTTCCGTCTTCTTGATCTGCTCCAGTCGTTCACGAACGGTCTTTTTCTTGATCTGCTCGTGCTCCTGCATGATGCGCTCCTTCTCTCTTTCTTTAGCCTCCAGACGAAGACGCTCCTCCTCGGCTTTTCGGACTTTCTGCATCTCGGCTTCTCGCTGCTCGAGCTCCTCTTTCTCTCGCTGGATATTCAGGCTCTCCAGACGCTCTTTGCGCTCCTCGATGGTCTGTCTGCGTGCCAGGATGCGTTGGTGGTCTTTACGAGCATTTTTCAGGTAAGCGGCGATGGCCTGCTGGCTCTGCTCCTCACGCTCTTGCTAAAAAGTTCAAAAATGAGAATCTGTATCAGAGCTAATGTCTTTACGAAAATCAACATAAAGACGACAAAATAGGTGAAATATCTAATTTGACAACTAGTGTATTATGTCCAATAATCGAACGGCTTCATTACTGAGTGTCTATAAACAAACAATTTGCAAAAAAAAGAAGTAAAAATCTGCAGGGCAAAATAATTTGGATCAGTACGGTACTGATACCAGCACAAAGCTGCACATGTGAGAGCAGCAACTGGCATAAATCTGACCAGGTTAAACCTGGAATTTGCTTGCTGCATTTGGAGATATCGTATTTACAGAGAATTCCAGACTGAAACTCTAGGCAAAGTTTGCGCAACAGAAGGTGGTAACAGTCAGAATAAACGTGCAGTAGCTGTGTTAGTTGATGGAGGGACTAAAGTACTTTCTTTCTTCCTGAAGCGTGGTGGCACAGTCAGTGTATTAAAACAGCACAGACCTATTAAAATGGACAAAAACATGTCAGACTTGAACTTAAGTTGCATATGGAAGACTTATTTGTGTTGGACAGCTTTGTCGAATTCAAGTTTAAGAAAAAAATAGGTGTGCTTCTTTTGGGATTAATATGGCAAATGTGTGTTATTTTAATAAGCTGTTTATTTAAAAAAAAAAAACAATGTGGCGCTCTCACCAGGATGGAGGCAGGCTTGATGATCTGGATTGCTTTGGCCATGGAAGCTGACATGGCGGTCAGCTGGTTCCTGATCTGCTCTGATGGCATGTTCTGAAGGAACGGCCCGACAGGGGAGTCTTCTTTGGTTGAGTAATTCAGATCAGAACCAAAACTTAGAGTTCGAGAAGAATGATCAATGCGAACCTACAAAAGCAAAACAATCAGTCTGTGTTCCTTCTCAGGAGTAGATTAAACCATAGCGGACATATGAACACTGAAAAATTTGATAACACCCAGTGATTTTTCCCTTACTTGCAGATCGCAGTGACGCGCTGCATCCACGATGGAGCGCTCGAGCTGGAAGGCGTCAACAAATGGAACCAATGAAGCCAGACGGTTGAATTCTATACTTTGATAGATTTGGGCAACCTGATGAAAAAAATGATTAAAACCATAAAAAGGGTGATGGTCATTTAGAAAGGATTGAAAGGATTGATAATTACCTGCTGAAGGAGTCTGAGAATGGTGTTACTCTGCAGATGTGGAACGTACTGCTGCAGATCTGCTTCTTTTTCGGCCTGATCTCTCACCCAGTTTAAAACCTAAACATTGAAGAATGTTGCCTGTTTTAATCGGAATCATCTAAAACCAAAAACAGAAACCGGCTGTTTTTTTTTTTTTTTTTACCTTGGTCACTCTTCCACTCAGCTTCAGAGGATGAAAGTCCATCTCTAGCCAGTTGTATAGATCTTTCACTTCCGGTACGACGTACTGCAGCAAGTTAAATCTCACCTGCAGGAGGAGCAAAGAAAGACAACAAGGTGAAAAAGAAGAAAAAGAAAAAATTGCAGGTCTCCTTTTATGCACACCATGTCGTTGATGAGACTCTGGCGGGTTGGTGGGGACTGCAGACCGAGCAGAGTCGCCAGCCTACGGTGCTTCTCCACGATGATACCGTCCATATCTAGCAGCCGGGCGATGTCAGTGCGCTCGGGGGTTATGGGAATGGAAAGTGTAGCCAGGAGGACTCTAGTCGACATCCTAAGAAACAAAATAAAAAGCAAACTGGGTTAGATTGCATCCATTGCAAAGCATTACTGTATGTATAATAATAAAGATACCTCTGCATCTCATCTTGGGTTAAATTCTTGCGCATTTCCCTGGACAGGTGATAGAGCCGGTGGAGGGTGCAAGCGTGGAAGAGGGCATTGCCAGACTTCCAGAAGACAGTGGAGACTTTGTTATAGTAGTTGGCCATAAGCTGGGGTTTGGGAGGCTTCTTGGAAAGAGCAAAGAGGCCGTGGATGTCCTCTACAGCTTTAAATGCTTCCTGTAGGGACAAAAAAAAACTCTTACTTGAACAGACTGGGTTTTGTGCTGATTAGAATCTCTATGTTTGTTAAACCAGGAACCATTAAAGGAACAATTATATTTCCAAGCCGAGTGAACTAACCTGCCAGAGTTCCATGCTTATGGCACTGTCCAGCTGCACCAGACGTGTCTCCAGGTGCATAGACTGGCTCTCAGGGTTGTTCAGGTTGATGGCAGTGCTCTGGTTGTGGTGGCGCTGGATCTGACCCAGGTGCATGCGCAGATTGTCGCACAGCTTGCGAAATTCTGCTTTGCGGGTGTACTGAAGGCAGAACTTAAACGCTAGGGGAGAAAAAAAGGGGGACAACCAATAAATATTTAAGCGATACATCATTACTTTTAGAAGTCTAATGCAATTTTTATTTTGCAACGTGCAACAAAACCAATCAACTTTTGGCCTTGGCGGATAGCTAAATATTTAAATGTTGCTACCTTGCTGGGCGATATCATGGTACAGACGCTCCACCTTGGAGTTGTTCCTCAGCAGGTCGAGGCACTGTCGGTACGACTCCCACAGGAACTTCACCCACGGAGTGAGCAGCAGGCGATCAGTACGATCTTGGGTGTCTTCTCCACTCACAGCACTCAGCAGAACACTGGATGGGTCAGATATTATTACCGCATTTAATACAGTGCAACTCTTTTTTTTTTTTCACAAGTTGACTGTACTTATGACGTGTACTCCGGAGCAACTTATACATAAACAATTATTGATGATGTCTCACAGCAAATTATTAATTATGAACAGAGCTTGTTTCTTAAATGAATGTTCTCTGTCCAGCTGTGAGACATAGTCCCTCCAGTGGGTCAGGGGCCTGCTTCTGCGTCTCCTCCTGATGGGATGTCCCCGAAACACCTTACCATCAAGGTGTTCAGGAAGTATCCTAATGAGATCCCCAAACCACCCCATCAGGCTTCTCTCGACTCGGAGGAGCAACAGCTCTACTCCGAGCTCCTCCCGGACGTGTTAAAAATCTGACCAGAAAAAACATACGTTGCACTGAAGTGTACTTCAGTGCAACGTATGTTTTTGTATGTTTTTTCTACCTAATCGTGTATCACTGGCCAAGTCTGACGTATGATCTGGAGCAATTTATAGTTTGGAAACAACTATACTCCATCAGATTTTACAACAAGTTATTTAACAGTTTGCTCCATCCATCCTGAAATGATTTCAGTTTTTCTTTTTACCTCTCCGGGGTCTGGATGTTGTCCAGATCCTCAATGTCCAGAACCATCTGCTGAGACTCTTCTTTAGCAGTCTCAGTCTTCTCCTCTGCCAGCTTTAGGTAAGCCCTCACCACATCCTCCAAAGACTTGATATTCACCTGAGAGTAAAATCAAAACTACAACAGTTAAAAATGTACTTAACAATAACACAATGAATTCAAACAGTTGTATTCTCACAAACCTGCTGGCAGATGTTCTTATACTGGTAGAGACCTTCTTTAGCCAGGTGGCTCTTGCGGAGATCCACGCAGAGCTCCAGGTATTTGAGCATGATGGGCTCGTGGATCTTCTGCCATGTTCGATGTTTCTTACTCTTGATGACATCGTATAAAACATCCAAAGCAGGCTGCTTTTTACCAACCTCAAGAAACTCTGGGGAAAAAAAGACACACAATAGTGAGGTATTAACATTTAACAGACACACTTTTTTCACCTTTTTTTTTTTTTTGAACGGGTGCACACGCTATCAAACTTACAGGAAATCGGAATAATCTCGTTTTCTAACATTAGTTGACAAGGACACTTTTGGCCGTTTTGTCTGACAACTAGTGTGGCCGCTATACCCTATGAAAGGGTTAGGATGATAAAGCACTCAGAATAAAAAATTGATACAAATTAGGTGTCTGTGTGGGTTGGAACGGGTGGAGAAAGGTATCAAGGGGGTTAGAAGAGTTTCAGCTAAAAAGAAAGAGAAAGTGTTTGATCTAGAGCAGAGGTGGGCAAACTTTTTGGCAACATTGAGTTCTAACATTTGACAAATGGGCCGGAACAGGAGCAGATGGATGGCATGCTTTGGTAACCACTAGATTAGACCGATAGAATGAGGATTTTAAATAAGTGTTTAAATAAATGTTTCATCAAGAGCGTTAAATTTCAAATCTAGCACGCCAAGTCAAGAATTTAGTACAATAGCGCTGAAAAACCTGCATTTAGTGGCGCTAGGTTTGAAATCTAAGCGCTTGATGTAACATTTTGCTTGTTTTGACATCTAAAATGCTTGTTTAAGTGCGTGTACTGGGCCGATGGCTTTCCATATTTGTGCTCAGTGTTAATTTTGACAGCGTGTGCATCACATAGACACACACACATTGTAATGGGAGCAGTGTTGTTCTTTTCTCAACATAGCCAATATATCTAAAGTATACATCGGAATTGCAATGGAAAAAACATCATCAAGGTTTATCTAAATTTTTCAACTTCGGCGGCCAGATTAAACCATTTAACGGGCCGCATGTGGCCCACGGGCCGTTGTTTGCCCATGCCCAGCCTAGAGACAGTGAATGAAAGGATGGAAAAATAAATAGGAAGAAAAAGTATCTACACAGAGGTACAAAACCTAAAACGTGTAATGCTGTCTCCTCTATGTATGCAGTGATTTTTATAATATAGTATAATTTTATATTATTTTGGACCGATTTCATGTTGGCCACTAGAAATAAAATCATAGTCTGAATTTTTTCCATTGACATAAATATTTTGTAGATTCCTGCATTCATAACTGTTCTTAAGACGCTCCTTGGTGAGTTAAATCTCCAATCGCCAAAGAAAAGCCAATCCGTGGGCAATACTGAACTAAAACAAGCTTGAATGATAGCATATTAAAGAATTTTAATCCTAACAGACCAAAACCATGTTAGACAGCTGGGTTTTTTTCCACAAAGAAGGCCTTAATTTCTCCATCATTAGCTTCTAACGTGCTAACATGACAACAGCTAACAGGTTAGAGAATCGATTGGTTAGATATCGATGCTAAAGTAATCAATCAGAACATAAAAATAGCTATTTTGCAGGTTGATCTCCTAAATTTCAGCTTGAAGGTAGTTAGCCGTTAGCTTCCTAGCAGCAGCAGTGAGGAGGCTAAAGTCAGTTAGCTTCAAATCAACATGCGGTGTCACAAAGAGGCGGAAAAAACACATTTTTACTCACCGTTCGCTCGTTTCAGAGCATTTTCTGGGCGCTGAAAGTACGCCGGCATGTTGATCAATCTCTAATCGAATCCAAAACACTCTGAGTTGAATGAAAATTGAGGTAATTTCAAGATTCCATGAAAAGCACGCAGTGACTCAGAGACAGCAGCAGGCTGAAAGAGAGACGCGGCCTGAACAGGGTTGCCAGGTGCAGCAGCAAAATCACAAAAATTTTTTAAAAAATCACATTACTAGCAACTTTTAATCAATTACGAAAAATACGCAGATCTGAACTTATTATCTTATATTTGAATAATTCATAGTAATCGTAGGTAATTTATAAATCCCTTTTAAGTTTCTCACTCCAATCAGGCAGAAAAGGTTTTCCTATATTCAACTAAACGCGTGAAAAATGGCTTATTTACTCATGTATGTAATTTAAAAACAAAACAAAACATGAAGTTGTTTCATATTTTAAAATATCAATTTATATCAATTGATATAAATTTTCTTCTAATTAATTGAGATCTCTAAAAAAATACGTAGAAAAAAACCCTCAGATTTTTATATTCTATTTGGTCTCCATGGAAACATGTCTGATTTTATTGTCTGGCGTAATCATTTTAGTTTTTGTTCATTTTCTCATGAAAGGACTACAAATCTTTAAATTTTGAGGGTTTTTTTTATTTTTTGAAATTGTATTGAAAAACGTATCTAATTTCTATTTCTACTGAAATTTCTAAAATTAGACATACGTAAAATAACATTCATAACATGTTTGGGGAATTTTGTATTAACTGGCAACCCATATAGTCAAAAAATACCCGTATGTCCTTCTTTATGATGCATTCAACTTTACTCAAAACACTCGGAAATCTGTCAAATGGTTATAAACCGTATATGTGAAAGTAATTCAGTGATAGCTAAAATATGACTGTATATTTTTCCATTTAAATCTTTATGTTGATCAAATAGATTTCATCAGACAATCAGATTTTGATTCAGAGTTTTTAAAATAAAAAATAAATTCTGATGTGTTGTTGCCTTTAAACAAAAAATCAGTGATACTAAAGTTTCATAAACTGCTTCGGTAAAAATTCTACTATTGAATGTAAATTATTCAAAAATATTTTTAAAAAAATATTTAAGTGTTTCAAGCAGACATTAAAAGGCCGAATTAAAATTTTAAAGGAAAGTTTAAGGTCTCTGTCACTATTGAACGCACCATTCCAGTGCCTTATGGCGCTCTGTGATTGGATGTTGGCTTCCAGGCCCTGCCCCCTCAGTTCCCGGAAGTGTTTTTGCAGCGAAAAGAAAAGTGTTTCTCTTTTATTTTCTAAATATAAGCTCATAATCTTTATTTATTTTTATCTTATTTTTAAAATAAGTTTATTAAGTCTTTCATTTGGAATTTTTACGAGCTTCTGAGGTACTTCCGAGTTGTATCTGTGGAAGGAAAGATGGTGTGTGTTTTTCTGCAGGTCTGACTTCTTAAAAAAATGAGAAATGGCAACAACTGAGACACAACTTATGCTTAGTGTGGGGTTAATCGGTAAGTCTGAGAACATTTCTTCATCTCTGTGTGATTTTGCTGCCTCAAACTTCCATGAATGTAGAATTGAATCACATGAGATCAGTGTGATCCAGACATGTTTCTCTTTTCATAGTCTCCATAAATCATCATGTGATGGAAGCTGCTTTTCCAGACAGGTTGAATATTTACTGATAACGTTTTTGATCTTTCAGAAAAAGATGTGAATGGAGACACATTGTGGGTCTGGTGTTATCCATCAGTGAGTTCTGATCTGAGACAAATCCTGCTTAAAAAGTGCTGCCTGACACAAGAAGGTCAGGATTTCCATACATTTGTTTTTGGACAGTTTTGTCACACATGGTACTACATCTCTACAGTGGAGGTGCAGGAACCCACAGCACTGATTAAGGTAACAAACAAACAAACATCACACACAAATCTACTTTATTGATCCCTTTGTAATGATTTCTCTTTGTTTCTTCTTTTAAAGGTCACTCACTTTTCAATAGTTGTCACAGCAAAAGACTTCAATCCAGAGAAGTATGCAGCTCTGAGTAGGATTCTCTGCAGGTACATTAAGATGTGTACTGATTGGTGTTAAGTAGAAAATGTATATCTTTGTACACTTCTTTTGTTACTACTTCTTTTGTTTAAACTTCTTTTGTTAATACTTCTATTGTTACTACTTTTTTATACTACTTCTTTGTTACTATTTTTCTTACACTACTTCTTTTGTTACTACTTTTTGATACTGCTTCTTTTGTTACTACTTCCTTGTTACCACTTCTTTGTCACCACTTCTTTTGTTACCACTTCGTTGTTACTACTTCTTTTGTTTAAACTTCTTTTGTTAATACTTCTTTTGTTTTGTTTTTTTACCATAAAAAGTGCTACTTTTTTATACTACTTCTTTTGTTACTGCTTTTTTGTTACTACTTCATTTGTTACTGCTTTTTTGTTACTACGTCTTTAGTTACCACTTCTTTTGTTACTACTTTTTTTTGTTACTACTTCTTTGTTACTACTTCTTTGTTACTGCTTCTTTGTTACCACTTCTTTTGTTACTACTTTTTTTGTTACTTCCTTTATTTTTTATCATTTTTATCAAAAGTGTCTTCAATTTAATGTGATCCCCCAGCTGCAGGCAGTTCCGGACCTGCAGCTGTGTGACAGTCTTATGATACTTACTGCTCTTACCAGTTCTTACTGTTTGCGGGACAGCCCCTTATCTCTAAGTAGAGGTGTGGAACCTTCTTTCCCCGCACTTCTCTAAAAAAAACATTGTATAAATAAAGCAGACAATATGCATATTCCTTTGTAGACACTCTGGTAAAGTCTGCTGGGGTGTGCTACCCTTGTATGACAAGTACATTTTGGGAGTTTTGTTCTCTGGTCAGCACAGCTTTGGGAAAAAGATTAATAATTTTTCCACCAACAATTAGTATTTTGAATGTCTTTCTACAGCTTGTGTTTATCTTTCATACTTAGAATGTATGTCAAACATGGGAGTCCAGTGAAAATGATGGAAGCCTACATCACCGTTCTGACCAAAGGAATTTGCCAGAGTGATGAAAATGGATCGTTTCTAATCAGGGATTATGATGTTCGGAAAGCCTACCTGGCCGGATCAGTCAAAGGTAAGGAAGGTGCTGTGTTTGTGAGGAGAAACTAAGTACAGATAAACACAGATACTTTATTGATCCCCTTTGAGGGAATTTGTGTGTCTGGTAGCACTCCGGAGTCCAAACGAAAGCTCCAAATCGGCTTCAGAACAGCTGCTTGGTGTCGAGTTGGGTGGAACAGGAACAGCCACTTGGTGGAACACATGACAGTTGGTTCTACGCTAGGCAGAATGTGGGTTACCCTAACACTGTTTGAAACCTCCAGTGAATCATTAGAAGATCTTAAACTGTCATTAAAAGCTCTACATTTTGACAGAAACTCACATCTTTTACTGTGTTGGAACAGCATTATATGTTGTTCTCAAACACCACAATTCCCACAACCTGCACTTCTCCATGTTTCTGTCCTCACGTATCATAGCGAAGCCGGGTATGTTCAGACACGAATGACCTCTGATGTTGCTCAGCCAAGACTGTAAAACGGACTAAGCTGCACTCCACTGCTCGCCTTTTGCTTCACTCCAGCACAGAACATCTCAACACTTTCATTCTGACTCAACATGCCTTGCTTTTAGAATAGTTCGTAATGTTTGCAGGAAGTGATCCAGATTTTGAAAATGTACTTCCTCTCTTACAGATGTTGTTTCTCAGTTTGGTATGGAAACGATCATCTTGTACACCGCTCTGATGCTGAAGAAGAGGATTGTCGTTCATCATCCTCGGATTGAAGTTCTGTTGGAGTTTACAAGGTGAATTTAATTTTCCCTTTAACTTTATAAATAACAACTCTCACAAGTTTCCAACTCTTTACTTTACATTCCCTCCAGAGTTCTGCCAGCTCTAACGTGGCACAGGAAAGACTGGTCCATCCTGCACCCGTACGTGCACCTGGCGGATGATGAACTAGAGGATTTGAAGAAATGTCCCGGTGAGACTGCAAACCTTCTCCTCTCTCAGATCTGCCACTATCTACGCAGTTATCTAACACAGAGATCATGAATCATTTATGCAGCAATATGCTCCATTCCTCCACAGGATACGTTGCAGGATTCGTAGATCCGGAAGTGAGCAACAGAACGGACCTGTTTGATGTGTTTGTGAGCCTTCCAGACAGCTCCATCACCGTGTCTCAGAGCGCCAAAGGTACGCGGGCTTCAAAGAGAAAGAAACATGTTTCCGAGCGCTCTTTTATCCACTCACGCTGTGTTTGATCACAGAGGCCATGGCAATGGGAAAGTTACACAAGGACATCGGGCAGCTTATCATCCAGTCTGCAGAGGATCCCGAGAGGTCTGACGGTCAAGTCATAAAGGTGAGAAACAGAACAGAAATCCACCCACTCTGCTTTCATCTGGTGTGGGTATCATTTCATTTCTCACCTTCATTCACAGGACATTTCCCTGAAGACTAAAGAGGTTCTGACCAACCTGCTCGCTCTGGCTGCTCAGTGTGAGGATTCCAAAATCACACTGGAAGATTTGAAGCAGCATCATTTTCCAGCAGCCACAGAGAACTTTCTCTTTCATTTGGCAGCTGCCGAGCAACTTCTAAGAATTTAAACAAGCCGCCCGGAAATAAGATTTTATTGTAAACTGTTGTAACAAAAACGACTACGGACACATTTTTACCAACTTTAGTTTTAATACATTTTGTGTTTCACAGTTCAAAGTAACAGAGATGCCAAGTTTTTGGCTTCACAAAACAGGAGATTCGGGTCATGGAGGGTGGGATTTGAGGAGACGGGGCCAAAAAAGCGGGAGGAGGCAGGCATTGGAAAATGCACCATTTAATGTTTAAATTTTAATTGGACTTTTTTCCTATACTGAAATGGACTAATATTAATATCTAAAAAATTTTTCATAATGTAAGTATGGCAGTATGGAAGTCGGCATGACGTCACATCCGCCAATAGACAACACCCGTCATGACAGTTGGCATAAAACAAACCAAACCATTTGAAACATAAGAAAGCAGCTGGAAAATTGTGCGTTTTTAATGTGGTACCACCTAGTGTTACGTATCAGTACGAAAAGAAATTACCACCAGGAACACACCCCTGTACTGATTGTTCGCACTTTGTTTTGCGCACACGCAGATAAGCTGTCACATGATCAAAGTTCCCGTATGTCTGACTTCTTCCATATGTTTACCAAAACATACTGGCAATAGACCATACAAATCACTACTAGTGGATTTCAGATGCACAGCTGCTGCAGCAGGAGATGCCATGTGCTTAGCCTCATTATACCATATCATGTTCATGGAATGCGCACGTGTTCATCATGCAGGAGTTTTATTAACCTTGGCGGATGAGCATGAGATAGGTCCTAAATCCATGGAATGTGAGTGGAAATAAAATTAGACAGGACAGGTGTTAATCCACCTGAATAAGTAGTCACCACTGTGACATGGCTCTTATCTTGACAAAATCTTTGTTTACAAACTGTTTGCTGGATTTTTTCCCCCATCAACTAATGTCCACGGTATCTCACAATTGAGAGGCACGGTGCACCCTGAACAAGTCACCAGTCCGCAGTGGGACCAAATTACAAAATCAAAACTAAAATATTTTAGTTCAAAGACTTAAAGTAGTTTTCAATTTTTTCGCTCCGAGTACTTTGCAAGTTTTGACTACTATTTGAACGCCAAGTTGTTCTTAGATTTTGTTCTCCAACACGGCCACATTCTAACATAAGCAAGAAGAGTTTTTGTAATAGTGCACGCTCTGCTCATGCTTAGTTTCAACAGAAAGTGCCATTTTCAGGTTAATGCACCAAAATAAGATTTTTAAAAAATATGTGCCAGCTTTGCTAATTTTATTTGCAGCCTAAAATTTGATTTATGTTGATTTATGATTGAGCAAAGTTACGAGGGGGAATTCAGTGTTAAAAAAAAAAGGTTAAACAGAATAATGTACCTAAATACTACAAGACAGGCCGTGGTCTACTCAGGAGATTTATTGGAAATCATTTTAGCTTATTGTTATTTTTGACATGAACTCATATTTTTATGCAGAGCTGCTGTAAGAGACTCTGCTCAGAGAGGCAGTGGAAAACACGGGGACAAACTCTTATCAAGTTAGTTCAAATCCATTGAATTTGGTTATTCAATCACAGTTGCACAACTTGTTCTTTATCCTTGATTTTTGAACAAAGTTAGCTTTGTTTTTACTTGCACACCAGATTGATCCAACCAAGCTGAGTAATCTCGGTTGGGTTCCACTGATAAATGAGGAATGACACTTCAATTTGTAGATTTTATTGCATTATGAGTCAATCTGGTTTTAATTTGTGACATTTTTGGACAAGCAGTAAACATCTTGAACACAGTCACATACAGTTGCTGCCTCAGTATTTCAGGTCAGAGTGCAATGAATTTTAAAAAAATCATTTAATAACATGTATTTTAATGAATGAATGTTATAAATTTTATATAAATGAACATAATATCACAACTAAATAAAATGATTAAAATAAATCAATGTTAATTTTCTGAGTTTTATTTCGACTTCTGAACCTCTTATACCTAATGTGATTGCGATGGGGGCTGAAGCCTATGCTGGCTGATTAAAAAAAAGAGGCAGGGTACACCCTGAACAGGTCGCCAGTCTGTTGTGGAGCTATACCCTCATTCTTAGGGAGATTTTATAGCAGCCAATCAACCTAACATGCATGTTTTTGGAGGGTGGAATGAAACCGGACGACCTGGAGAAAACCCACATATTTTTACTTATTTTATTTTAATATACTTTATTAATCCTCACGGGAAATTTATGTGCTGCATTTCACCGCAGCAGGCAGCCACCTATGATGGCGTCAATGGTGGGAGAAACGAAGGGTTATGTGTCTTCTCCAAGGACCCTAGACGTCCACTCATTGGGATGCAAACCTGCAAACTTCGGTTGACTTCCAGTTCGCTGGCGAACGCTTTAACCACTGAGACACCATCTCCATATCCAGGGAGAACATACAAACTCCACACAGAAAGACCAGTGTTCCACGTCTCACCCCCCATTCCGGGTCTTAAACCCCAACCATATTGTTGTGAGGTCAGTGTGCTAATCACTACGTCACCGTGAGGCCTTGATTTTGACGTAAAAAAAAAAAATCTCCGACACATTATTTTCCAGCAAGTTTGTATCGTTTAGTATTTTTGTTCCCTAGCTGACGTCACAGTCCTCTGTTGTAAAATAAGTGGCTCCCCATTGTCCCGGCCTGCAGATCCACCTCCAGGCTTTCCTTTTTTATCTGTAAAAACAAGGTCAGATTCAATCGTGAGGACAAGCAGAGCCGAGGGGGCTTCAAACTCACCGTTCCCAGTTGTGGAAAGAGACTGAACGACACCGGAATCATCAGCCCGAACACCAGCGCTGTGGAGATGTGACGGACAGGTGCAACCAGGAGGGAGTTTCTCTGGAAAAGTCTGCTTCTATTCAAGAGACATGTTTGAGTAAACTTAACGGTGAAAGAGTTTCAGTCCTTGACTTTAAAAAACATTTACTGAATTTCAGTGGGATTTACCTCTGTAAGACTACAAGCAGCAGGTTGGGAAGAGCAGCAGCTGTACCAAACAGGGTTGCTCTGGACAACGCAGTTTCTCTCACTGCCTGAGCAAATCAAAAACAAATGAACTTTAATTATAGAAAACCCAGAGAATATTAAGTTTGTTTATGATCTTTACTTTCTCTCCTGCTGCTTTAGAAATACCAACAGGTTGTCCGTTGTAATCAAACACTTGAATCCCAGTTTCTGTCTCTTCATTTCTAACGGTGAACACACTGAAGAATGCCAAAAGAGCTGGAAAGAAGTCACATGCATCACACGTTCAGAAGGAGTCAAAACAGTACATGATTCCATCAAAAGCTGGACAGAGGATTTGATCCTGTATGAGAAAAACAGTGTGAATGTGTCAGAATTTGGTATTGAATTGATTCCACTTTCACAATTAAGGATGACCACTATGGAATAATCCTAAATGTGTAAATTATGCCCCTAAAGTTAATGTATCGTGATGATAATTTGGCTTTAAAAGACAACGGTCACTTCTGATTAGGAGTGACTGCAGAGCTCTCTGTTCCATCGTCTTCTGCTTATCCGGGGACGGGTCGTGGGGGCAACAGCCTCAGATGGGAAGCCCAGGCTTCTCTTGCCCAGCTGCATCCCCCAGCTCACCTGGAAGGATCCCAAGTCATTCCCCAGCCAGCTGTGAAATATAGTGGGTCCGGGGTCTGTCTTTTGGTCTCCTCCCAATGGGACGTGGCAGAAACACCTCACCAGCTAGGCGCTTGGGGGGCATCCTGAACAGGTGCCTGAGCCACCCCATCTGGCTTCTCTCGACCTGGAGGAGGAGCAGCTCGACACCGAGCTCCTCCCGGATGACAGAGCTCCTCCCGGATCTCAGAGTGAGAGCCCAGCCACCCTGCAGAGGGAGCTGGTGACCATAAGTGAGGTTGGGAACGTAGATCAACTTGTAAATCAAGAGCTTTGCTTTTCGGATCAGCTCTTTCTTTGCCACGATGGCATCCTAGTTATTGCTGACGCAGCACCGATCCGCCTGTTAATCTCCCGCTCCCATGTTTCCCCCAAGAGCTCTGTAGGGGAAAAAAACCACTACAGAGCTCTTTGATCTTCATTATAAAGTCTGTTTTAAAGAATCTAATCTAATTGCACCAGCGGTGGTTAGGATGGTGAATCAGTGGTGATTTTCTCAGAATGCTCAAGAGAAAATGATCTGGATTAAACTGCTGATGACTTTTTTTTAATGAGTCTTTTTGGAGGACAGAAATGACTGAAATAAAAATGGCCTGTAAGAGGCGATAAAACCTCAGACAATCTGCAGCACTCCTGCTCTGCTTGAAAGAAAAATCCAATACCTGATGTCTCTGTGGGTTAAGAATGATTATACACATCTACATTTCACTTCATGATGTTGACCTTTTTGTTATTAGTGTTAATCAGAATGACTTCTTAGGTATGGGCCAGATCACATCTATTGTGGTCAGAACAAGACATATTTTTAGATCCATTTTGGAGAAAACTAAAACTTTTCAAATGTATGAATCAAAGCAGTTCAGAAGATGAAAAGAAAAAGAAAATTAATTTTAAGTTCTTTGCAATTCAAAGAAACCTTGTTATCTGTTTGAAGTTTTCTCAGAAAAAAGAACAAAGAAACTTAACATTTCAATCTTCTTAGTATTTATGAGCGTAATTAAAAAAAATCAGCAAAACATTTGGAAACAAAAAGAAATGATCCTCCATAATTATTTTCAAGGTTAGGACGTAATACTATTTGATAATATATAATTGATTTATTATAATTTTAATAAATAAATATCTTACCTGAAAGTGGGATTGGTAAAACTGATCTGCAGAAATTTAACATCAAAGGACTTTTTACACTAAGTCTGTTGATAAAAATCTGCGGAAGAGCCTGAGAAACAACAGACAAAGAAAAGAGAGTAAAAAAAAAAAAAAAGACTTGATTTGATTTTCAGCACTGCGGATAAATTGTACGTACCCCTGCTAATGCTGTATAGGACGCTGTTCCGCCGATCAATAGAAGCTGCTTTAAAGATGTCTTTTCACCCTGAAATTAAGACAAGTTTAATTAAGTTTTACTTTCTACAAGGTCAGAGTGTTTCTTTCAATTTTCTGATCTTAGATGTTGGAGGACTTTACCTGCTCAGTGGAAGAATTTCTGTTTGCGTGGTTGAACCCAGCGTTATAACTTTGCAGTAAAAACTGAAAGCACACATTTAAACATTTTAATCACCATCACTGTTTTATTCAAATGAATGTTCAGCTTTGTTACCTGCCAAAACAAAGCAGGTTTGACTCCGCTGTGTGGTAAAAGTGAAGCAACAACCTGGAAAAGTAACGACATCTTTCAGTAACCATTCATAGAACTAATGAAGAGGAAAAATCAACGTCTCTCACAACATACCAGAGGTCCTGATATTGGTAACAATGCTGGAAAGACAAAAATACTGATCAACTTTTAATCATAAAATTATTTCTATGTGCAGATATTTTTTGTAGTTGTTTTCTTATATATGAGAACTAAAACGAGGTTCTTTTACTGAGATTCCTGTGAGACTACTTAAATTTACACTTATTTCCAAAACTAAAATAGGAAACAATCATACAGATTTGTGAGAAATTTGTTGACCGTCTTCTTACCTGGTGGACGGAAAACAAGAGGCAGGGCATCACTGGTGTCAGCGTGAACCGAAGACTGGAAAAATAAATATAATCAGAAAACATTGTATAAAAATCCGGATTTTATTTTTAAACCAAGGATTATTCGACTTATTCTATTCTGACTTTTTAAAACAACATAGTTGTTGAATATAATTCTTCTAGGCAGGACAAGGTAAGTTTATTTGGAGCCCAATTCATACACAAGACAATTCAAAGTGCCTTACATGAAAGAAAAAAAAAGATCACAAAACTTAGAATTTAAAAAAAAACTTAGAAAAATTTTTTTTTACAAGTGATAAGAACTAACCCAGGTGTGGGCAAACTACGGCCCGCGGGCAATGTGTAGCCTGTTAAAGATTTTAATCCTGCCCGCCAAACTTGAATAATTAAATGAATACCCTTGTTGAAGTTTTATTTTGCCTGCAATTTTGATGTTTTTTCACTAGATGGTCCACTCTAGATGTATTTGGCTTTGTTGAGAAAACAACACTGCTCCTATTTAAATGTGTGTCTTTATGATGCGCACATTGTCAAAATAAACAGTAAGCACAGATATGGAAAGTCATCGGGGAACATACACACATGTAAATAGGCACGTTAGATTTCAAAACCTAGCAAATTAAAGCACATGTTTTCTCCACTTCCCAAGATATGTATTTTTTTCTCCAATAAGATGAGGTTACTAAAGCATACCATTCATCTGCTCCTGTTCTGCCCCCTTTGTCAAATGTTAGAACTCAATGTGGCCCATGAACCAAAAAAGGTTTGCCTACCCTGAACTAGCGAGTGGCGACTATTGGTGCTTAATATTATTATCGCACAATGCTGCATCAGTCTGTTGTGATGAAGAAAGAGCTGAGACAAAAAGCAAAGCTCTTAATTTACCAGTCAATCTACGTTTCAACCCTCTCCTATGGTCACCAGATGTGGGTGGTGACCAAAAGAACAAGATTGTTGATACAGTTGGCCGAAATGAGCTTCCTCTACACGGGGGCTGGGCTCTCACGCAGAGATATAGTGAGGACCTCAGAGTAGTGCATTTGCTCCTCCTGGTCGAGAGAAGCCAGATGGGGTAGTTCGGGCATTTGGTTAGGATGTCTCCCAAACAACTTGCTGGTGAGGTGGTTCGTGCACTTTTCACAGGGAGGAGACATAGTGGCAGACCCTGGACACGCTGGAGTGACTATGTCTCACGGCTGGACAGGGAACACATCGAGATCCTCCCGGGTGAGCAGTATCCAGCCAGGGTGAGAGAAGTCAGCACTTGCTGTCTGAAGCTGGTGCCCCGTCGACCCCGGATAAGCAAGATGACAAAACGGAAAAGGTGATTCCTGAGCACAGGACTAATGTCATCATATGTTCTAGTTCTTGTTAGGACCTTATGAGGTTTCAAAGTCCAGATTAGATTTTCCATGTGTTGGAAAATGCTCTACATAATTCTAAATACAACATAAGGCCAAATAGAGAACACAAAGTATAATATTTTTTTTCCACTTTTTTTTAAATTGCAGTGTGACCAGGCCCAGGGGGAATCGGCCCAGGTTCTCCTGGTCGAAAGACGGCAACTCTGCCTCTGCCAACGCCCCCTGGGACCAAAACAAAAGTGTAATATTTTGTTGCAATACCAATATTTTATTTATAAAATGAGAGAGAGAGAAAATACATTTAATATTTAACATATTAAACCTCTTGAGGTCTTGATTAAATCATTTTCCAACTTAATGGAAAATTATTTATAATATAATTTTTATGATGCTTCTTACCAGTGAGAGGATCACTGCAGAATCATCCTGCAGGAATAGAAAAAAATAGTTTAAACGTTTTAATATCAACTGTTCTTTAACTAAAACTTTAATATTTTTAAGTAGATTGTGAACCTTTTCATCTAGTTTTTGTCCACTTCTAAGGAGAGAGTGAGCTTTTAGGATCTCTGCCTGAAAAAAGAACAAGCAGTCACACACACACACCCCCTGTGAACTGATCTACATAATCAAATCTCTGGATCATACTCACATCAGAGGACAGCAACAGGCTTGGATCCAGGAGATTACACCATAACTGTAATCTACCTAAGAAAGACTGCAATAATACAATGTTAGAGTTCATTGATCTTTGAAATAGATAATTATACATGTTAATATAATATAGATGATAATTACCTGCCCCTGTTTTTTCCACTGCAGAAGATTAGGATCCATCACCAAAACAGTGATTGGATTTAAACAAATTACAAATTAATCATGCAAACAATCAGACAAAAGAAACATGATCAATGTTTTTTTCTGCAAAAAGCATGTTAGTCTCATGCTTTTGAGGTCATGTCTTTTACTTCCGGAATACGTCATGTTGCGTTTAGATTCCTTGGATTTTTTAATCACTTTTTTTAACCGAACTATTTTGGACTGACATGTAAAAGTAGTTTGAAGTGAAATATATATGATATTGTTTTTGCATGTTAAACGCATTTAATTTAATCCTAATGATTACAATAGATGTATACTGGTTCAAGTACTTTTTTTTCTTACATATTAGGAACGTTTTATTGGACGCTAATAGCCCAAAAGAAAAAGATCCTGTCTTTCAGACGAGCTCTTGAATGTATCACAAATATTAATACGCCGTTTGTCCGGAAACAGTTTTTTAAAAATTATTTTATATATTTATAATTTATTCAAAGTGTTTTTGTGCTATTTTCTGACTTTATAAAAAGAATTTACTGTAAATATTACTTATTGAGACCGTCCTTCTTTCTGACATAATCCAAGATGGCAGCCACCGTTGGGAGATTACTCAGGACCTCTGTAAGTGCGACTTAACACTAATAACCTTTAAATACAACTTTAAAAGCCTATATTGAAGCCTTAAAAAAGCAGAGCTAATAGAGGATATTTGTTTCTTTGTTAAAAAGAGGTTGCATATCATAATTATTGCACCAATTTTCTAATATTGCTTCAAACTTCTGGTTCGAGGTCTGGTTTTTGAGCTCAATGAATCAATAAAGTTCAGTCACTTTGATCTAAAACATATGGTTCATCTGATTTACTGCACATTTACCTCACAATTTGGTCAGAATTCCCTCCTTAAAGATGTTAAATTTACATCATTTTGGTGCAAGGTCACTGTGAAGAAGTGTGTAAGATGATCCTGATTACTGTGTGGTTTTGTGGTTTAATGTGTCAAAGCACATGGTGGTTTCTATGGCAATATTGCTTTCACGTGACGTCACCAACCCGGAAGTATGCCATTTTGGCAGTATAGATTTGTATGAAACTGTCAACAAAGCAATATTTTTAAAAATTTATTTAATCATTTGGGGTTATTCAGAGGTGCAGTTAGTTTTCCTCGTCATTAGCAGAAAATCATCTGGTCTAAGAAGAAAATAGATCCATTTTTAGAAAAATTACAGTTTATTTTATTTTTTTATTTTTACTTACTCTATTCATCCCTCACCAGGGAAATTTGTGTGCTGCACTCTTACACCGCAGCAGGCTGCCACGGCGGTGTCAATTGAAGGAGAAATGGGGGGTTAGGTGTCTTCTCCTAGAACCCAAGACGTGAACTCAGTGGAAATCGAACCCACAAATCAGTTGATCTTGAAGTTTAACTTCCTTTCCGAAATCATTTTTAATTTGAATTTTGTTTTCAGCTATAGTTATTCAGATTGAAAATTATGACCGCATGAAAGTTGAAACATCTCAATCATTAAATAGAATGTCCAGAAGACAACTTTGAAACCTTGTGAAACAGGATATGAATTCAATTACATTTGTACAGCCCATAATATCACAATGCAATTGTCTCAACAGGCTTCACATTACAGATTAAAAAATGTACAAAAACAAAGAACAAAAAAAACCCAACAAATATAGATACACAAATACACAGCTAATGGTTGTGTGTTTGGCTGCAGCAGACTGGTGACCTATTCAGGGTGTATCCTACCTTTAGCCTGAAATCAGTTGGGATAGGCTATGGCACTCCTCGCTACCATGTTAGGGAAAGCGGTTTAGAAGACGAAACAAAAGCAAATAGACAGCTAAAAGCTAACTAAAAAAAGCTAGCTAAGTAATTTCAGCACATTCCTGCCCTTAGACCCTTCTTCAGGTTAGAAAAAACAAACACAAAAAAAGGAGAAACCTGATGGGGATCCACACGAAGGAGGAATCTCCCCCCCGAGATGCAGTGCTTATATGTCTAAGACTAGTAATTAAATATTAGCTTATTCTATTCTACAGCTATATATTTGAAGAAATCAGTAAATAGGTAGAAGTACTTTTTTTAAAAAGACCAAACATGTGAAAAGTGTATCACTAATTATTATTTATTTATTCCTCTATGATTTAGAGATTACATGTAAATGTGATTTGTTTGTTTTGCTTCTTTTAGAGTCAAATTAAACTGATTATAATGAATTCGATTTGTGTACAATCAAAAGTGAGTGAATATGTAACAGCGTCATTTGTATTATGCTGACAAATTTTCATCACAAAAGCTTTTAAATTCAACCTCATTGTTCGCCATCAGGAGTTCCGTTAATATTATTCTTAAATTAGACTTTTAAATGGAGCACGGCCATCTGTGCTGTGGATTTTTACCTGTGGAGAAGACGAGCGTTATTATTATCATTAGCAGCAGCTCTGTGTTTCCTCCTCTCGTTACGAGTTGAACCCTGAGAGATGTTAATCAGCATCTTTGTAAAAATTCACCAGGCTACTGCAAGCATCACTTCAGCTGTAAAATTGATTTTCTATTTTCTTCATTCCCTCAACATATACATCCCTATAATGAAAACTCTGATGAATTATTGTTACTGTAGTGTTTTCAGCGTCCCTTGTTGGAAACAGCAAGCAGTGTTTTCCCAGCAGGTCTTTAGTTCCTGGCAGCAGATGTGGAGCGCTCGCTGTGAGAGCTTTGGCAGGTTTAGAAACTCCTGGGGAGCAGCACAGCAGCAGTTTGCCTTTTAATGAGACCCATGTTAGAAGGTGCCTTTTGATACCTCAGCTTAACAAGTTTGCAGTGAGGATGTAGACTTGTCCTCAACTGATGCATGCATGCTAGAAATAAGGCCGAAAAAGTCAATGTGATCTTTAGGAAGAGCTGGTTTAATGAAGGATATCTGAAATGAATTGTATTTTTTCAGGTGCGGGTTGCAGCAGATGGGCTGAAGGTTCAAGCAGCTTGTAAACATGGTGTCTGTGGGACCACAAGGGTCCTCACTGCTCCTGGTCTTCAGAAATCCTGTTTTTCCACCAGTATGTATTGAACTGGAATTATTTTAATAAAATGTAAATGTTACCATTCTCTACATCACTTACCAAGATGCCTGTTGAATTCTTAGAAGAGAAAATGAGTTGTAAAGTGGATTTTATAGATGAAAGAATAATTTGGGCATTTCCATTTTAAATATGCATAAAAACTTTTCTATAAAATTGAACAGTTTTTTGTAAATGGCTTTTTAATGCTGCTGTAAACTTTTAAAATGCAAGTACTGTAAATGGCAAAAAAAAAAGTCACTTTACTTTTTATCTTGAAAGTTTAGCTTTTCCTTCAAAGTTCAATCAAATCCAAGGTTTTGTTAGTTCACAGCATGCTGGAAGGGTTCACCTTCCAGAAAGTTGGCAGTTTTTAATGCCCTCCTAAATTAATTATTCATCTCCAAATCATAAAATTCCCACCACCTGCTTTACAACTTGCATAGTAAAATTTGACTCATATTAAAAGTACTTCGCTACAATAGAATTTTGCTTCTTGTTAAACCAGATCTGCTCGTCTAGTTTTTCTAGTTTAACAAAACAGTTCAAATCAGCTTCGTCTTTAAGCCAACAGTCTGTAAAATTTGTAGCCCGTTTCAGACAAATCAGCATAAAAGAAGTACTGGTAGTTTTCTTTGAGTTTAAATTTTTAAAAACTTCCCACCACACCCTCAGGCTTTTATCTGAAGGTCTCAGACTGTTTAAACAACGGTTGGAAACATTCAAGATGTTAGTGATTACACTGCTCTCCATGGTGACATTAAACTACTTTTTGTCTTTTATTCCCTAATTACCTCTGCGTAGATAAAGGATGTGCTTATGTCATCATGTGACTGATCTGGTTTTGTTTTTGAATAATGAAAATGATTATGTAAATTAACATCTTGGTAAAGTGAAGAGTAACTTGTTCTTATTCTGCAGGTGCCACTCATTATTTTCTGTAGCTGATGTGAGATCATGTTCGGTACAGGCGTTGTATATGAACCGTTATGTTTGACTTAAAACTCACATTTGCAGGGCTTCATTTTGTAATAATTTGCCCATTTGATTGGAAACATGGAGGTAGTAATAAAACAAAACTGCATTTACATAAACAGATATATATCTATTCCGTTCCGTCGTCTTCCGCTTATCCAGCCGAGTCGCAGAGCAACAGCCTCAGATGTCAAGCACTGGCTTCTCTCATCCCGGCTGAATTCTCCAGCTCACCTGGGAGGATCCTGAGGCGTTCCTCGGCAGGTCCAGGGTCTGCCTCTGAGTCTCCTTCCAGTTCGACCACCGAAACACCCCACCAGTGAGTCGTTAAGGAAGCATCTTAACCTGGTGCCCAAACCACCCCATCTGGCCTCTCTCAAACCGGAGGAGCAATGGCTTTACTCAGAGCTCCTCCTGGATGGCAGAGCTTCTCACTCTATTTCTGATACCCCAGGCACCCTGCAGAATAAGCTCATTTTGTCGGCTTGTATCCACGATATAAAAACACACACACAGATACATGAATCCTGATTGGCTTTTTAGCATGTTTGTTCTAGTGTGTGTGTGTGTGTGTGTACACACCAAACACCTGACTTACCACTATGGGGTGACAAGATGACAACACTTAGAAAAATGAGCCACTTCATCTAATTTGTTTACAAAAACCAGACAATGACTTTAAACCTGTAGCATGTGCTCAGATTAGCATAATAAATGGATTTAAAGTATTTAACTTGTGTTTATCAGGCGCTTCCAGATGGGCCCCTGCTGTCACTCAGCCTGCTCCTGACTTTAAAGCCACAGCTGTCCGCAACGGGGAATTCCATGAGATGACTCTGGCTGATTTCAAGGGCAAATACCTGGTCCTCTTCTTTTACCCTCTGGACTTGTAAGTATTCAGGAGGAAAGTGATTTTCATGCAAAGACTTAGAACAAAAATCATTATACATTTCCAAAAACCTGCAGAAATTAATTCTAATCATCTTTAATTTTGTTTGCAGCACATTTGTGTGCCCGACTGAAATTATTTCATTCAGCGACAAGGCTAATGAGTTCCACGATATTAACTGTGAGGTGGTGGGAGTGTCTGTGGATTCACACTTCACCCACCTGGCGTGGATTAATACCCCGCGAAAGGTAGTCTCTTTCTCTCATGTGTTGCTAGAAAATGATCAAACTTTTCAGTTATAATACTAAGTTGTAAATTTGGTCTAACTGGCATCTATTTTTTCTCAGGCCGGAGGATTGGGAAACATCCACATCCCTTTACTATCAGACCTCAGCAAGCAGATCTCCAAGGACTACGGAGTTTTGCTGGAGAAGCCGGGGATCGCACTTAGGTGGGTTTATCAGGTGGTCTGCAGAAAATCTGTTCTCTCCCTTTTTATTTTATAACCAACGCTTTAACATCTATAAAATAAAATAGAACAATAATCTGGTAAAATTAAGCTTAATTTGATCCATAAACTCAATATTTTCAACACTGAAGGAAATGATGCAGTTTAATAGCGGAAAATTGGGATTAAATCTTCCATGGAATTATTTGTGTAAATCTTTCTATCTAACCCAAACTAATCTAGAGTTTTAGCCTAAATTTGCCTTTGGAGTGAATGTTAAAGTTTGCAAAGTTTCTAAGCTCCATCTGAGTGTGTGTTGGTCATACAGGTCTGTGTGACATTAATTAGAGCTAGTGTGTTTGTGTACTGTTCCTCAGGGGTCTGTTCATCATCGATCCAAACGGTGTAGTGAGGCACATGAGTGTGAACGATCTGCCGGTCGGCCGCTGTGTGGAGGAAACTCTCCGTTTGGTGAAAGCTTTCCAGTTTGTGGAGACTCATGGAGAAGTGTGTCCAGCCAGTTGGACCCCCAAGTCGCCAACAGTAAGAGCACCAGATATCTTAGTCATTTCAGCAGTAAAATTTGATACCATCTGGTTATAAGTAATAAAATAAAAAGCAGAATGAGTAATTTATTAGTTAGAAATCAATCAGTGAAATAACAAGCTTTTTTTTTTTTAAATCTTTCAATTTTATGCCCACGCCTGTCCTACATAACAAGCTAAAAGTTATTGAGTAACTGTGAGCAGTTGAAAACCTTGTTAATTTATCGACAGTTGATACCAAGTAACTGTTGGCAGTTTCATTAAAATCCCATCAGTGATTCAGTAAATACCGCATTCACAAAACTGTTAAAGAAAACCAGACAGGCCAGGATTTAAGTGACCAATTTGATCCAAAGACATTTACAAGTACCGGCAGTTCTTGCCAATGAAGCTTCTGATTGTAATTACAACACTATAATTGAGTACTTAGGTATTTTCAAATAATTATTTCTGTTTTCCAAAGCAATTTTGATGCATTTAGAGATTAAAATGAATCTTTTGTGTTCACTCTCAGACGAGACACTTACATAAACCAAATGGGTATGTGATTAAACTTTTGTCTGGTGCTGTTAATGTTTAGTCACATTATAATCAAACTGAGGAGAAAAGGTTTGACAAAATCAGGCTAAAACAAACTCTTTGTCAGACATTTTCTGCATTTTTCTGCACGTCTGAACACAGAATTATACAGAACAAAAAGCTGGAGGAGGAAAGTTCATATCTGAGCAGGTCCATGGAGGTTTACATAGTTTGCATAAAAACTGCAGCAGACAAAGGAAAACATTCATTGTCTTCACTGCGATGCAGATAGCAGTAGGCCGATGCTTAATCCAGCTGCTCAAAGGGAATTTAAAAAAAAAGAACTTCTCTTATTGAAGGGGATTGAACATCTTAATGAAAACCATCAACATTCAGTTCATCAAACTCAGAGCTGTTAAGATTATCTTGTCTGCTTTCTTTTCAGATCAAACCAACTCCAGAGGGATCCAAGGAGTACTTTGAAAAAGTCAATTGAAAAGTTCGACGGAAACGTTCAACTTTTAAAGATCTTCGTTCAGTTTGAAATTAAATAGGAGTTGAATAAAATTAAGAATCCATAAAAAAATAAAGTTTCCGTGTGGACTTTTCTTTCTAAATGTCAAGTTAAGAAAGGATCACCAGCAAATCAAGCATACACTTATTAACCCCTGTACATAAACATGTTTATTTTCTCTTTTTACAGCAAGTTAATATGCAGGTTCAAAATGTCTCAGACATTGGTACACAACATGAGGTGCCAAAATCAACTTCAGTGGGGGAGAACTGGAAATTTGAAAAAGGCATTGCCACTTCTCATACAAGTAAGATACATACTGTATTTACAGAAAATGTGGGAGAAAAGCATCTGAACACTGCAGTACTGCGTGTGGTTATGAAAACATCTAGTTTTACGTGTACAGAAAGTTCACTTTGTACAGTATGTTTGCAGAAACAAAGCGTCTGCCTCCTGACATTCAAAAAACGATGCTTCAGATTATGCAACAAAACACAAAAGGGGGGACAAAAAATGGCTTACCGGGAGATGCAGAGCCTTTTAAAGCTTTAAATAAGAACAAAAACTGACATAAAAAATAATGTATGTGAATCAAAATGCTGCTTTGAATTTTCAAAAGGAAAACGAAATGGGATTTGATCAGATGAATTGGTGAAAACCTTCATGCAATTTCAGGCAAGATGTAACAGTGCCACCAGCCCCGCCCCCAAAGCACCAAAAAAAAAAAAGTTTTAAACTAAGGATTTATTTTTAAAAAAACCAAAACAAAAACCCTGTAGTAAATCTGTACAACAAAAATACATTTGGGGTCTACATCTAAAGGTACATTATTAGGGTTATATACACTCCCTGCCCATCCATATATTATCTTTACAAGTAGACTTCATTCAAACCCAAACATTAAGAAAACAGGACTAAACTGGGAGGTGGGAATCACATCAAACATCCATTTAAAAACCCGCTCAACAGTCCCTCTGAACAGTAAACTACAGTAGGACTAAAATCTTGAGTAGATGGGCTGCTACCGTAACAAGGAACCAAGCGTGGTGGATGGAAGGGAATGATTATCAAGTGATGTTTTTTTTGTTGTTGTTTCATCTCTTTGCGGTGGAAGCAAATGGGAACAAACTACATTAACTGTGCAGGAACGATGACTTCAAGAATACAAAATAGAAACTCAAACGCTAACCCAGTTTCCCCAAATCCTCTGACAGGACAGAATGGCTTTCCACATGCTGCCGCCTCTTCACTGAAGAGAGCTAGACCACTCAGTCAGTATCCACCATGTTCTCTGGTTGGAAAATGGAAGTTAACCATTCGCCTCGACGGTTGTGAAAGCAAAAGATAAAAACAGAACCTTGCGCTTTGCCTCATCCGTGCGTTTCTTCTCGTTCGCTTTTTAGTTGCATTGTTGCAAATCATTTGAAGGTGGGGAAAAAATAAAAAAAAGGGGGGGGGGGAACTACATTGTACAAAGTGAGCTTCTCACAATCTCTTTGCAAGAAAGAAAACGTATTAAAGAATGACTTGTGCCCACCGTCTTTCAGTACACACGGAGGCAACTCCATTCACATCCCTGCTTTGCTGCTCCGCTTCTTAGTCGATTTTCACATTTGTGTAGATCTTCCTCACAAAGGCACTTGTTCCCATGTATCCGACGGCACCTGAAAGGTGATCAGTAATGTGTGAGTTTCACCTGAGGCTGAATTGCACTCTGCTCTCACTGTGAAGGTAAATCTATCACCGGATTGAAGCATTACTGCTCAGGGTGTCTAATAAAGGTGGAATCAGAGGGGAAACAAGCTCATTGTACATCTACACGATGAGCCGCCAGCAGCCCAGAAGGTGTCTACGGTTTATTACTCCTAAAAAAGAACAAGATGCAGCACTGGAGGGTGTGTTTTGGATTATTTGATGGAGGGGTTGTGTTCCCATTTGGTCTGCAGGAGACAGAATGATACTTTTATTTATAAGATATGAGTTATGGGATAAGGCAAAACCGAGGAGAGAAAAACTATCACAAAAACAAGTCAGGCTGGGTAAATTTTCACTTATGTAACCCTTACTCTACGATGACTTTATCAGACCTTTTGGAAGAAAACTGCAGGAACTTATATGAACTTATATTGAGACAAAGGTGTACGGCTGAATTTGGGTGTTGACAAAAATCATGAACCGATCCAGATTTGTATTAAGAACATGAGCATACTGTATGCACAAATCACATCAGTAGATTGGAAGGTAATTTAAACATCATTACAGAAACATAACAAATGCCAGGTAAGATTATAGATTATTTTCTGCAAGTGCAGATGAAGAGATTTGTTTGTGTTTTTTTAACCTGTCAAAGTGATCAACTGTACAAAAATAACTGCAGTATTTATTCGACTAGAACACACACGTGTATAACGCGCACCCCTAATTTTTAATTAAAAATCTTGTTCTACTTTTCTTTGTTTCAGACCAAACATTGTTTGTTACAAATGTTGAAAATGTGCGTCCATAATAAAAATTGACAATGTAAACTATGAAAACACCAAAATAAAATTAACAATATGTGTTTAAAATCCTTCAAAGGAAATGGTAATCAACGATGCATTTGATTGTTGAATACCACTTACTTAGATACGCCTCGCCTCTGCAGTGAGTATTTCACATCAGCCATCAAGAATTATTTATTTTGGATCATCCATGCAAGGGATTTGGATACTGTTATTAAAAATAGACCATAGATGTTTTGTGGGTCGAAAGATGTGGTTGCATTCAATGTTTAACGCACACTCAAACTGAGTTTTTAGTAGGTAGAAAATTTTGAGCTTTATCCTTGAATGAATACGGCAGATGCTATTTTAAATGATAGAACATCTGATCATACTTTTATGTTTCCATATAATGCTTAACATTCTTCCTTTCACATACTGGACATTCTCAAAGTGTTTCTGACCACATCTCTTTATAACTACTTGAAGGAAATAAGCTAATAAAAATATACTTGCCATCTGCTGTCCCTCCATGTCATAAAGTAAGGGTGTGACTGAGAATGAATGTGAATATATGTAGGCAAATTTAATATAAATATACTTTAGCTGCAACTTGCATACCCCTAAAAGAACAGGTACGCCTTGCTTCATAAATGCCACACACTCTCTGGTGTATTTTTTGCAAACACTTGGAATTTACATAATTTTGTGTAAAACTTTGGATTTGTACTCGTCCTGGTTTTACTTTACTGTCTTCTGTTGGACTATTCAGGGTAAAAGTTTAATATATGTGTTACGGTATCAGGATTGGCTAAGGAAATCTTGCAAACAGTGACAGATACACATTAGCCTCAAAACATCTGATTGTTCTTCTGTTTGTTAGTATTTAAAGCCTGCTTTACCTTCATGCCCAATCTATTGTATGTAATTACCAACTAGACCTAAGTTACAAATCCCATTATTTTAGGTTTTTTATTTTTACCAGAATGCTTTTTATACCAACTCTTTTGGTCATTTATAACAAAATCTGTTTTTTTATCTGATGTTTTAAAAATCTTGAAAAATCTTATTTTTGTATACACAAAAAATTTCAGTGATAAAAATTGATGCAAGTTACTTTAAAAAGATAAAACTCCTTGAATGAGCTGCCCTAGTTTTGAATAAAAAACACTAACATACCAGATAAGAATGTTTCACTTTAGAATAAATAGATCTGATATTTAGAAACTTTCAGTGACCTTGTTTCATGTTTGTTTTTTCGGTGGCCAATAAAGATGACCTAGAACTTACCGCACATAATTCCTAGTGCAGTGCTGAACACGGCCATGTAGCCAAAGTAGAAGGACGTTTGAAACAGTCCGTACATCCTGGGTAGAAAAAAAAAAGCACTACTTATTCCAAACATATTTTTTATGCACAGTGAGAAAAAAACATTAAGAAGTTGCAGATCTTACAGAATATTTGGATTTATTTCAGTGCTTTTACTGTGATGACAGAGACTTACTTAGTTTTGAAGAAGTAGTAGTAAAAGGAATACATGTAAACATAGACAGCGGTGGATGCAGCAGAGAGGAAGCTCGTCCACTGCCTGAAAAAATGGAATGAAAAAAAGGTTTAGCCAAATTATTTTTGCACAAATGAAAATGTGGAGCAGCAGTTTATTCATGGACTTTTTGAGCGACTCCCCTCGGGCAGGAGGCTCCGGTCCATTCGGACCAGAACGTCCCGCCACAAAAGCAGCTTCTTCTTTCTGCCGTTGGACTTATGAACTCTTTATAACCTGTATCCCCACATCTCTTAGTCACTTCCCTCTTGTCACTTTACTACCTTTATTATTTTCTATTGTTTTCTATGACATTGCACTACTTTTCTTTTTCTTCTGAGCACTCTTAGTTTTGTTAAAATTATTATCTTTATTTATTTTATTTTTTTTATTATTTTTATTTTATATTTTTGCACACCTGTATCAAAACAAGTTCCTAGTCTTTGATATTTTTCACTGATATGGCAATAAAAGCATTCTGATTCTGATAAAAAATTTCATCTGTCTGCTTACCATCTGTAGTCTTCGGCATTGAGTAGGAAGTATGTGCACACAATGGTGACACACACTGTCACGATGCAGAGGATGACCAGGACCAGCATCATGAAACCGTACACATAGTAGATTTTGTAGGCCCAAAAAGATGTAAAGATGAAGTACCTGACAAGATAGAAAAGAGATCAAATCAATACGCTCATTCAAAAACCCAGAATCACCTCCCGTCCAGCTGAGGACACACTTACATCTCAATAAAAATGGAACCGAATGGCAGAATTCCTCCGAGACACACAATGACAGCCGGCTCCATGAACCTGTAAGTGACAATCCAACGTGTTCATATGATCAGTTTCTGAATGTTCATGTCAGAATTCAAATGTAAAAGTGAGGAATACGTGACTTTTGTTTAAACAGAAGCATGAGGGGCAGACTAAAAGCTCAACCAAAGTCAGACAGAAGCCTAAAGTCACAATTACCTTTTTCATTTGACAGCAGTGACATTTTCTATAACCTTTTAAAGAGTTTGAGAGAACAACTAAAATATTTTATACCTCAAGCTTATTGTCTGACATTTAAAGGCTGATCCTGCACATTTAATTCCAGTACAACCAGTATATGTAAACATCTTTAAAAACTTAGTGGGTTCTAGTCTCAACAGCTCTTTTAGAGTGACTGTGTCTTAATGCCACAAAACATATTTCTGATATAACCGAGTCGTCTTGGAAACCAGAACGACGCTGCTGGCGTGAATTCAAACCCACCATTTTTTCTCAGGGATGGGCCGCGGCACCGCATTGACTCGGCAGGGGAAGTTTGGCTGTCCCGATAGATTCCTTCCCAAAATGGTTCCCACGAGGTTCAATGGAAGGATGACGAAAAAGCAGATGCAGCAGACTGCAACCTAGAAGGAAAATATTGTTTTTCTCATTCCGGGTGATTTTAATTAACAATCTAGGACATTGTTGTACATTTGTTTATTTCTCACAGCCATTGGAGATTATTTACTGTCATGTGACATGAATATTTTGGGTTGTATTAAAGCCAGTGACACAGGAAACATTTCCCAAGGATAACAATAAGTTGATTTTTTTTGTCTTCAGTTATTTAAAAAATGTAAATAATGGAAAGAAAATTTATAACATAGAAGAATGTTCAGATCTCACTTTCCATAACTACTTGATACACATGCATTTTTTATACGTAACCAGATGGATAAAACTAACCATGGTGCCAAACGGGATGGCTCTGGAGGCGTGGTAGTAGATCGCAATGAAGTTGATAAAGAATGCAGTTCCACACACCATGGCCGGGATCATAAAAGCCCCGATGAACATTTGTTTAATCCATTTCCTCCCTGTTTTAATTAAACAGGAAACACACAAAAGATTTGTACACTGAGAATAAAATCCAATAAAAAGGTTTTCTTGGGAAATGTGACATGTCTGTGCTTTGTTACCTCCTTGCTTTGCATACAAACTTCCACCAAAGTAACCATTGACGGGAGAAGTTGCTGCATACACGAAAATGGCTGTGCTCAACATGGATCCCCTCCTGCAGAGAAGAAAAAAAATAAATTGCTGCACTAACACTTCATCTATTAGTCTAACAGGTTTATACCTGTTCACTAACTTCATCCAGTATTCTTTTAGATTTACTCATGTTCTAACTATAAATACATATCAAGACAAATTTCATCCACATGAAGTGTCTCCAAATCTGGTCTTTAAGGGCAAAACCCAGCAAGTTCTCAGAATGCTCTGGCTCCAACATAACAAGACTCACAAATGATTCATTGTGTGGATTTTTACTAGTCCTTAATTCCACTTAAGTTTGCGGTATGTTGAAGCAAAAACCATCAGGACAGCAGCCCTCGCAGACCAACTAAGGAGAACCATAGTTACATAAACTTTAATTCCCGTTTCTCAATCAAACTCTCTTCCGATTACACCCGGAAGGTCAATTTGAAAGCTTTTTGGTTTGTAAAAGGAAAGTTCTCCATGAAGTTGAACTAAACTCTTTAACCAGATTCCCATTGTTTATAATATCTTCTGACCACCACTCACTCTGTATAAAGATCTTCAACCATTGCCACAATAATGACAATGAGGGAGACAGAGAATATCTGGCATCCAGAGCCGATGAGTGAAGAGAAGATCAGAGGATGGCTGGAAGGTCTGAACACATCTCCGTGAACTTGCTTCCACCCGTATTCATCTCCCAAGTCTCTGTCCTGCTCAACAAACAAAACTTAATTAAGAAAATTGGAGTTGGTTTGGTCCCGGGGAAGCTGAGGAGAAAGCGACTATCTGGAGGAGGCGCAGAGAAGGAGACGGTCTAGAGGAGGTGCTTCGGGCCCTGTGTTTTGTAGTTTCCATAGAAACGTCCGGTTGCTCGCTTGAGGAACTGGAGGCGCACACTCGGACCCAGTGAAATACAGAGAGACCAGTTTGGTCCACAAAGCTGCCTGGCTTTGCGGACTCATTCCGGACTCCCGGTTTTGGATTGCCAGGTTGGACACGGTGCGACCAGACTGGGGCACCACTGGTTAGGGGCAAAGGGCATCTAGGTGTTAAACACCTGGTGTTTGCACTGCAGCACTCAAATTTCCCTCTGGGGATAAGTGAAGTATATTCAATTCAAAAACCCAAACAAACTCACTAAAAAAGTTGTAGGGGAAAACAAAAGGACAAGGAGGTCAATTTGTCCACTGATTTTTTTTTAATTAAGAGTACTTTTAGGAGTCAAGTTTAATAACAAGTTACCATAGAAATCTCATCTTTGTTTAATCAAAAACTAGCCAACAGTCTTACTTTGAATGAGTCTAGATATGTTATACTCTGACCCATTGTGCAAATATTAAACAGTGTTTGTAAAAATCAGCGGCAGGCTATTTGACAAGAATTGTTTGTTCTTTTCCAATCAAATTAACATTGCATCAACAATTTAAATTTTTTTTACTTATGTCTTCATCAAAGGAACAAATGAATGAATGAAAAGAAACGTGGTTGTCGCCTGGGAAAGGGTGGAGTGCACCCTGCAGGTCATGGACAGAGTCCTGCCCCAAGTGGAGGAGTTTAAGTATCTCGGGGTCTTGTTCGCAAGTGGGGGAAGGACGGAGATTTACAGACTGATCGATGCGGCGTTCGCAATAATTGGGATACTGCATCGGCGCGTCGTGGTTAAGAAAGAGCTGAGCCGAAAAGCAAAGCTCTCGATTTACAAGCCGATCTACGTATGCACCTTCAACTATGGCCACCAGCTGTCGGTAGCTGGTGGCCATAGTTGGCCATAGTCATAAGAATCATAGAAACCAGACCCACCAGGAAAATCACCATCAACGACTGTGTCAACGAGTAAAACTGCAACCTTGTTGCCGTCTGGTTTGTCTACTACAAACACGAGATCACAGATACAAGCAGCGGAAATGAGCCTCCTCCACAGCGTGGCTGGGCTCTCATTCACAGATAGAGGAGCTCTGCCATCCGGAAGGAGCTCAGAGTAGCTGCTTCACCGGGTTGAGAGAAGCCTGATGGGATCATTTGGGCATCTGATTAGGATGCCTTCCGAACACCTTACAGCCGCGGTGTTCTGGGCACGTCCAACCGGAAGGTGCACAGAGGTAGACCCCGGACGGGCTGTAGAGACTATGTCTCACAGCTGGCCAGGGAACGCCTAGGAATCCGCCTGGGTGAGTTATACCTGGGCTTCCCAACTGGGACTGTTGCCCCTACGACCGGCCCTGGAAACATTTTCAGGTTGATGAAACTCACCATGTCGTCCATTTCTTCCTCTTTGCTGTATCTGGCGTAATCCTTTCTGAGTGTCCTCATAAGAATCATAGAAACCAGACCCACCAGAAAAATCACCATCATAAATGAGTTGAAGATGGAAAACCAATGAATCTAAAAAGGAACATACCACAGTTGACTGATTAATTTCTTCTAGAGTTTTTACTACAAAAGAATAACACATTAAATACTCATTTTCTTTATGAAAATGTTTTTCAATAAAAGATTTTAAGGTTCTATTTCATTCCAAATAAGTTTTCTCTTTGTCGTTTAAACAACCACAAATTGGGTTTTGGAACAGCCAAAAACAATAGTTATAAAATATTTCTGATGCACAGAAAAAAACACCTCTGAAAAGTTGACATTGCGTAAGATGGGTCTTATGAGTTACTTTTGGATCTGCTTTTATTCTCCCCATTATCTGCTCACAGGAAATCCCTCGTATCAACTTCACTGCACATGTTAGAACACATAAAACATAATATTCCCTCTTTGATGTGCCAGATTTCTTTAAAAAAAATAAGTGTGCTGCTGGTTGTTCTGCCACAAAACCAGGAGGAGTAAAAGTCAGCTGAAGGTTAATGGGCAGATCAGCAGCATCAAGCTGAAAATACCAGCATGCAAAGATCAATTTGCACAGTTAGATAGCATGCTGTACTCATGTAGAGGTAGCTGTCTGGGTCAACATGAAGAAACAGGCTAAAAACTTGTATCAGACCTACCCTGTGTTGAAAGAAGGATGGATCCAGGTATTTATCAAATCTATCCTCAAACTTTACGTCAGACTTCTTCCACTTCACCTGTGAGAAAAGGTTCATATCAGCATATTCATTCATGCAAAATTAGTTTACACACCTGATAAACAACCCAGACAGTGTACTTACGGAGTAAGACATGGCGATTTTTGTGTTGGGCATTAGTTTGACTTTCCCTTCGCTGGTTAGATTTACATCAACAATTCTATTGCCGTTAAAGCCGATCTCTAGTTTCTTATACGTCCACAGATAATGATCGTCTCCGTTTTCGTCTGCCTCGCCAACAATACCTTCAAAACAAAAGAAATAACAGGAACTGCATGGGATTGCACATCTCCATTAATAAATATTTAATGCATATGACAAAAAAAAAAACGTTCAGGAGAGGAGAAGCTCTTTGGAAAGTTTTTGTAGCATCACATGCTAAATTTGCAGCGGTTCAGTTCAGGCTTGGCTTTTTTTCATTCAAACCCAACCTGTTATTCTTACACTCTGTCCTTCACATATGGTTTGACCTATTTTTTTTTGTTGTTTATTTCTTTTATGGCAATGACTTATGGTTAAATTTTTTTTACATATTTAACATAAATCAACATTATCATGATTGGAAAAGAGTGGTACAGAAGAATACAGTTCTTATCAAATTGTCTGCCCCTTTTTACAATACACATTTGTATTTTGTGCCACTGCAAATGCGCGTTATAATAAAAGTTAAGCGAAATTCAGCCACTGTAAAAACAAAACATTAAAATAAGTCATCTGAAAAGTGTATATATTATAAATGAGTTATGTTGCTGACAAAGCAAACAGAAAGGTCAAAGTCTCTGTTTCTCTGAGTTGTAATTAAACTGTAAATGTAAGACACGGTTGTGTGCGTAAATGTCTTCACTCCGCCCACATTCTCCAACATCCGCGTACACATGTTCTGTTTAAGCAGCTGAAGGTGTGGCACCATGTCTCACATCCCAGTACATATATCTCAAGTACCAAGAGGATATGGTGTTAAAAAGTTAGACCTATGAAGAAAATTCTACAGTTAGCATTATTTTTTCAGCTCAGAAGCTCTTCTTTATTTTACATCAACTAGTATCTGTTCAGCAATCTCAAAGAGAGCAACAGTCTCCATTACAAAAGCAGTTTGTACTGAAGGCAACACTTGAGATTTTAAAACTAAATAAAGCCAGCAGCACAACACTAAAAAATTTGTAACTTCTCCGTACCCAATACCGACATTCTAAGGTTATGAAATTGAATACATATCCTCAAAGAAAACTAACTAAGCTGACTGCTGGAAATCATTTTTTTTGGCAAGCCACATGATCTGTAACATTGTTGTATCCAATGTGGTGGCTGATACTCAATATGACTGACCTGACTATAACAAGCTTTTCAAGATCTCCACAATTACAAGCAAGATATGAAACACTGAAGAGTAAAACATATTCACTGTAAAGGAACACTTAGTAAATAAGACAAATTAAACAAACTACTACTTCGCTCATATTTCAAAACTGGTCAAACCCACAGCAGAGTTCAACTGGTAGAAGAGTCAAAATCGCTTACCCCAGATAGGCAGGTCGTCTATGTACATTTGGTACCAGTAATGATTTTTTATGGCGTAAACAAAAGCGTCCTGTTTGGGTTTGTCCAGATCAATGTTACAGTATGTTGTCTGCATGACTTCCTCTGCAAAAAATAGTTGGAAAACAAATATTAAAACTATTACTAAATAGACAAATAGATTTTCACAAAGATGTGACAAAAATAAAACAACCTCAGAGGGATTCATACATAAAGCAGGTAAGTTTATTTAAGAGTACAACACCTTTAAATTTAATGTCCAAGCCACTAAATTCCAGCTCCACTCCCTGTAAAGCCTCTCCAAGTGTTTCATGATAATGACTGATGGTCTTCTTTGAGCCCACACAGAATGGCAATGAGAAATACTTGTATGTCTCCTGTCGATTGTGGTAAGGCCCCACTGTGTTCATCCATAAAACTACTTCTTCTTTATCTGTGTACTGAACAACGAAAAAACAGAGAAACATTTTAGTGAAAGAGGAACATTTTGGATTTCAAATCAGGACAGTTTAGAGCAACTTAAAGCATATGCAGCACAAGATCAACTGTCAAATATTGTGCATGGTTATTTTTACTTTTTAACAAGACAAGTACAAGTAATCATCATAAAATGAGTAACTTGTCACTTAAATATAGTTGCATTATTGAGATCCAAACAAAAATCCACCAAAAGTGTATTTGTAATATAAAATTTAAGTGTTTATAAACTTCTGTAGACATATTTTATTCAACCTAACGTTCTATTTATCATTGATGTCTTCTTAATGACATTGAAATAAGCGTTTATACTTTTGTTGGACAGTACTGATGTTTTGCTACAATCACATTAAGTAGATTGTTACCGTTTAAAAAGAGAATAATCTCTTTGATTAACTTTAAACTACTTAACGTTCAAATGCACACAAATTAAGAATGGTAAAACACAGGATACAGCTCTAAAAAGTCAAAGGTACTGCTTAGATTTGCTTGAGTTTCAAGGAAGTAAATTCCAGTTTTGCTCCAACACTCACTAGCTTTTCCATGTTTTACTGCCAGTAATCCTATTAATCAGTTGTTAAAGATGTAATCAGAGTTTAGAAAATAAAACTAGCTAAAGAATGGAAATAAAATGGTTCCTTTGTGTTTGACTTTTTGCTTTTTATTTGACTAAAGTCTTAAGTTAAAGTGTCCACCGGTAGATGAGTGGAGAAGACGTGCTAACAAGCTAGCTAGTTAGCATCGCTCAGAAGCACTTTAAAGACATTTAAAGACATGTTAACCGAGATAATTCATAATTTATCTGTCTCATATTTACTACATTACCAGTTTCTAACCTAACAAGCCAAGTCATCAATCCTGTCATGTCTAAAAGTCTGTTTTCTCGATGCTAGCTAAGGTTAGCAAGTTGCAAACAGCCACAAACGTCCATTCTTTTTCAAGGCTCCTGTTTTTCAGTCGGCCTCAAAAAATGTTATCTTACCGTATGATCATGTTCGTCTCCTTTAGCAGGTATTAAAAAGCCCATCACTACAAGAAACAGCGCCGCTGTCACCTTCCACCTGAAGCACCCCATTATTTTCAGCAAAAGTATGCAGAAAGATTGGGGATGTTAGCTTCGCAGGCTTTCCCACCTTCTTCCTGGTTGTATGACAGAGGCAATTTTCTGCGATGCTTCTCCTACGCATTTGGCGTAAACCTAACCGTTTGCTCATCGCACTCACACGGCATTGGCTGATCTACGTAACGTGGTGCCATGGATCCAATCAGTGTCTAGTTCGATGGTTAAAGCGATGAAATTAGGAACTTTTACTCTGTTCATCGTTACAGGCTTCAGCCACGTCATCCGACTGGCAAGACTGGAGCTTCACCTTTGACAGAGCTAGTGTGTGATAGTTAAAAGTCAGTTTTTATTTGAGGAAATAAAACTACATGAATTATTTTCATGGTTTTTTAACCTCTTCTAAATACAGTGAGTTCCGATTGCTTGTTACAATGTGACATATTTAAAAAGCAACATTTCTCTCACATTGGAATAGAGTTAAACTGTAGTTTTTGTCTCATGAAAGATCAAGCAAGTTTATTTGTTTAAAACAATCCATACATAATTCAAAGTGCTTTACAAGACAGAAAAAATGCATCAAAATCACAAAACAGAATAAAAAGGGATTGATCGTTAGTCAAATGCACAATTAAACAGAACTTTTTTAGGCTTAGATTTAAACACAGTGAAAGATTAACTTTCAGGATCTACCATCTGTCATGAAAAGTAAATAAAACCTCATAATACAAACAATAAGAATGATTTTATTGAGGCATTTAAATTCTATCAGCAGAATTTACATCTCAATAAACTGGATGGAAAGTCTGATCTTACACTTGTGATGTAAAGTTTTAACACAAGCCTTTCTGACATGCAGTAAGAATTGTGAGTCATAGTGTTTCCTCAAAGTAGCTGCCTTCTCTAATTAATAATAATAAAAAGACTCTCTGTCGTTAACGTTTCGCCCCTAACCAATGGTCACCAGCTGTGGGTGATGACCGGAAGAACGAGATAACTGATATAAACGGCTGAAATGAGCTTCCTCCATAGGGTTTCCACTAAGAGATAGAGTGAGGAGCTTTGCCATCCAGAAGCTCGGAGTAGAGCTGTTGCTCCTCCAAGTCAAGAGAAGCCGGATGGGCTGGTTTGGGCATCTAGTTAGGATGCCTCCTGAACTTGTGAATGGTGAGATGTTTCGATGACATCCCACCGGGAGGAGACCCAGAGGTAGACCCCAGACCTGCTGGAGAGACTGTATCTCGCAGCTTTCCGGGAAAGAAGGGTTGTAGCTGGGGTGAGAGAAGCCTGGTCGTATGAGGCTGTTGGCCACACGACCCGACCCCAGATAAGCGGAAGACTACGGAACAGATTTTAAAGTTGTGAAACACCCAATTACAATCAATTTTATGTGTTTTTGTGGAAGGTAAGTTGAACAACATAGTCTTCGAAAAGGACAGAAGTTGATATACAAAATATATTTTTTAAGTGCCGAAAGAAGAAGAAGTAGATGCATGAGGTAAGACAAAAACTTTTACCTGAATTCCTATCATTGATTTAACTTTTTTTTCCCAATAATTCTTGTAAAAAAACATCTAATCAACTCACATTTTTTAAAAAGATTACAACTGATTTAGATTCTTTTTCATTAAATAACCTAAAAAAATAGATTCTTATTTTCATAAAACCCTATTTTCAGATAAATTTAAAAAATTAGACATTAAATCAAGTTAAAATTGAACGAAGTGTCATGTGCTGTGGAATTCGTCCAAGTCATTTTTCTTGCAGTTCAGTTTTGTAATGATGCCACAAACTTCCTGCAAAGGAAAAAATACAAGATTTAGTGTTATTTTGCATGAATGAGACATTCAGACATAAAAAGGGAAGAAATTAGATGTGATACTATCAGCAAAGAGGATCTATTACTTTATAATGTTGGGCAGCTGGGGGTCTCGATATAAACCGTTGTGTAGATAACCCAAAGAACCATCGAATGTCACCAACTTCACCCGATCTTCATTTTGGGCGCTTACAGCTGCTTCATATGTCTGAAAAATACATTTTTGTAAAGTTCTTTGTATTCAAAATGATCGTATTTGAGTTCAAATTAAACAGTCATATGGAATGTTCATACCAGTTGAGCTATTTGAATCGGGACCAGGTGGTCATCCTCAGAATGAAGGAAAAGAATTGGGTTCTTCATTTTCTTCAAGCTGCAGAGCCATCATACCATCTTAGTAACATCGACAATATAAAAACAAATGATGCAACTATTTAATTCTCTTACTTTTTTTCTGAGGGAAAAACACACTTATTCTCTGCCCATGGCTCTGGAAACAGGTAACCAATCCCAGGATATTTCCAGTACCACTGTGAATGTGAAAATAAAACAATACAAACTACTTGTAGCAGACCAAATAACAAAAAAAAGGATTAGTAGTAAACACAGTTTACCCAAAAAAAAGGGTGAACAGGTATATTCTGTCGTTCAGAATTGAATGCACCCTCCAGGATCACCCCAGCAAAGACTTCATCTATATAAAACAAATGTTAGAAATATGTTCATTTGATTTAGAGATGTTTTTATTTAATTGGTAGCAAAACTTGCCTTGTTCGAGGAGTTTAACTGCAGAGTTTGTAGTCACCCTGAAAAAAAAAAAAAACAGACATAGGAAGAATGGCTCAGCGGGAAGGATGACCTTCCTGTAACTGGAGGGTTGCTGGTTCAATCAGAGTTTATGGTGTTCATGCCCAGGTGTCCTTGAGCAAGACACCGAACCCCCAATTGTTCCTGATGGTGGTTTGCAGCTTGCATGACAGCATACACCATTGCGTATGAATGCGTGTGTGAGTGGATGAATGTGAGTTACACCGTAAAGCACTTTGAGAAACAAAGCAGGTAGAAAAGCGCTACTCAAGTAGGGTTCATTTACATATATATTTACAATCTACTCTCCCCATGTAATTGCTTTAAAAACCTTTCTGGACCCTTTTTAAATATAGAAACCACAATTATAGACAAAGTTCTTTTTATCTCCACAAGTTTGTTAAAAGTATGTCAAAGTGTCTTGTTAAACTGACCCAGTGCCAAGAGAGTGTCCCCAGATGACAACCAGACTGTCTCCACATCGGGCTTTGACCCAGTTGTACAAGTAGAGGGCATCTGTGGTCAGACCTGATTCAGTCGGCTCCCCTGTGGAATCTCCGAAACCTGAAAGAGTGTTTTTTTTCATGTTACCTCTGCTCTTTGCATGTTGGAACAGAGCTTTCATTTATTGCCACATGGGGGCAGTGACTCAAAGAAAATCTTGCATTTAGCAGTGACCTGAGGCTGAACTGCTTTACTGCAGACAGCTCAACAAGAACAAGGGCTCTGTGAAGATGGGAGCAAATAGAATAAAGTTTATGCATCTATATGGTTCCGTACCTCTGTAGTCAGGCACCAACACATGGTAACCAAGCCCGCTCAGCAACTGTTAATACATAATGGTTATTAATCGAGAGAACAATTGAAAATAAAGGTCCCGTTTCATGTAATATTAACTTTTCAGAGCTTCAGTGAATTAGAAAAAAATATATATTATTATTTTTGGTCAAATATTACATTTTTCTGTCCCCTTTTTTGTCACAACCAATGAGCGCCTGCTGTAACGATGAGACAACCAGTTACCGCTGTGATGATTATTACGTAGCAGGAAGTGTTTCACACATGCTCGCTGTACCACCTCTCTTACTGCTCCTCTTTAAGTTGAGCAGATAATGGGTGTTTCACCCAGGACTTGAGTCAAATTAGGGTTAACTGTGTGCTTTCTCAAGACAGATGGGATGAGCAATAGTCAGACTTTCAAACTTCCTGATTTGTGATAAAGCTCAATAAATCAGAAAGATTTCAGAACTAATGCGTAACTGATGATCCAATAACCAAATTGTATTTTTATGTGAATGAGATGCAGTGATAAAAGAGTTATTTTGCATGAAGATGAGACCGTTAAAGAAAAGGCCAGTGATCGCTTGCTTACCTTTGCCACTCCCACCCGATGAGGAGCTGCTCTGTGGAAATAGTTAGCAACAACACGTCCCAAATGTTAGCAATTTATTGAGAGAAAAAAGAACAAATAGTGCATTTTCAAACTTTCTCTCTCCAGAAATATATTATTTATCATACCTTGTTCCAGTGTTCCCATGAAGATATATGAAAACTATACTTCCATCGTTTAGAGAATTCTGGTACCAAGCCAAGTCTTTCCCTTGTGCCTCTTTCCATCGACTTGCTGGAACTGTGTGCCTTGCACAATTTAAAACAATATACACGACTCAGAGACACAACAGACTATTAGAACAATAAAAACACTCCACTTTGACCACATTTAAGCTTTCCAAGTCTACATTAGGTAAAAAAAAAGGATTTAATTACCATACACCCAGGGAAATCCCTTCCTCTGATGTTAAGTACATGTTGATAGTGTGATTAAGTGAGAAATCAGCGGGTCGAGCGAGGTCCACAAAGAAAGGCAAACTGACTACACAAGAAAAGAAATGTCTTTATTTATATTTTTTAATATGGAGGATTAACACGATTCACAACAGTTTGATCCTGTATTAGTTACATGTACTTACGTCTGTATCTGTAAATAAAATGTTGAATTAATTCTGGGAGCACAAACAGTGTGACAGGCACCAGAATAAAGATAACAAAGACAGCTAAAAGACCTTTTTTGAACCACCCACGGGATCTGGAAGACAACAGTGGCAGAGAAAGAAAGAGAAAACCTTGTGATATTCAGAGCATTGTTTTACACATTCTGTCAGGATAAATAAGGGACTTCTGTCTAAAAAGTGCACCTTTCTCCAGGTAACTTTATTACGTCTGATCGACATGCAGTGGAACGAGCGCTATACTTCACTACTGGTAAACTTCAAACAAGAAGGCCATTCGGAAAGACCTCTGCCAAGTTTAATGTCTCATCTTGAAATTTCAAACACGGTAAAACAGATTTGGTACTTCGGGTAAGACAGTTTTAAGAAATTGAAGTTGACAGATTTTGCATCACCCTCAAAAAAAAAAGCAAAGAGCACAGATGCTAAACTCCTGCCTCAGTTCTCACCTCAGCAGGAAACACAGCTTCAGCTCTGTTAAACCAATCAAAACCATCAAAATAACAATCAAGCAAACCACAAAAATCTAAAATTTGACTGTACAATATAATCTATTTTCAATCTTTTTCACACCAAGGTACAATTTCCCATCGAAAAAAATCTTGAGGCACACCATCGACCAAAAATATTAAAAAAAATGATTAAAAATGATTCTAAATAGCCGCCTACATTTACAATATAGCATTACAATTAGTGGCGTCAGTCAATTAAAAAAAAAAATCTAATTAATTACAGGATTTTGTAATTAATTAATTGTATTAACACCATTTTCATGTCATCTCTGCTAAAGGTCTCCTGATAAAGAATTTGAATTCTAGGATATTAAAAAAATGTACTGTATGACTAATCAATTGAATACAGTAAAAAGAGAAGAGTTTAAATCCAAATTATTTTTGTTGAACTGTGCCTCATGAGGCCAGGTGCATCATAAAAAAAAGTAAAACAAGGGTTAGGGTTCGTTCTTATCTTCAACAATAGAAATTGGCCTGCAATTAGTAGCAACCCACTTTTCGGTAGTATTTGTTAATTTCTTTGTTGTGGATTCGCTCATTTGCTTGCCAAATTCAGCTAGCTTGGTTTGGCGGAGCGAGCTCCCGGTAGCCACACTTGTAACAGGGGAACTTGCCTGAACTTGTTTTGCAGTTAGATGGTATGTCAGGCTGGAGTTGCTCCGGTGGTAGGAAAACTCCTTTTTGCAAAATCTACAAATTATTACGTTTTTATTTATTGTCCAGTCTCTATTATCTTTGTGTAAAAACTTGCCATTCAGTGGCCCAACTAAGTAAGATTTGTGGACCAAAAGAGAGGATAGGGGGGCGTGCACCCCCATGCCCGCCCTTCCTGCAGATTTGCCCTTGCGACTGTCTCATCTTCCTGAGTCTTGTCCATATCTGTTGTGTTTGACCACTGCTTCCTTGTTAATTTGCCAGCATAGGCGATGTAGCACGGCCGAAAGACTATGGGTTTTTCAATGGGTCAAAATTCAAATACGCAAGCATTGGCTCGCCACCGCTACTACGCCATAATTAATTGCGTTAATTTTCTAAATCCTTTAAAATGCGGCGTAATTAATTAATCAAATTGACGCGTTAAAATGACAGCACTACTTCCAATATATATTAATAGTTCCAAACGATGAGAGGATTTACACAAAATGCAAGAGAAACTTTTTCCTCTTTAATGTCTTGCAGAAAATGAAAGATTTCCTGAGAATTTGCCATTTTTTGCTTTAAAACGCAACCTAAATTTTCTCATAATGTCTCAAAAACATGTAAAAGATACGATCTACTAGCTGGGCTAGTTTTTTTGGGGGGAGGGATGGACAGCAGCATGCAACAAAAAGGCAGAGAAAAAGAGTAGGTTGCTATGGTTACAGGACAGCCCGTAAAGTGACAAGATTTCATACTGATAAACGTGAATAAAAACACTTTAATTCTTTTATTTTATATTTTTATTACACAAATACCATGAGATCAAGCTCAACAATCTTTGGAAGCTTAGACATTGATCACCGTATTATGTGAAAAAGGATCATTTCCCATGAAACATCTGAAAACTGGTTGAAAAACGCTGCTCTATAAAATCTCCTAAACTAATTGGTTTACAAAGCTAAACTTCCATGAATATTTCACTAGTCCATATCTTCATGAAGCATGTATAAAGAATTAAAAAAGAAGAAAAGGACAAAATGCTCTAATCAACAGTCTTCGGAGTGAGTCTTGACTCCCTGAAGGCGACATCAGAACGGAGGATGCTTTCTACTCTACAGTATAACCAATTAATGAACAATATATCCCAACCCCTTCCATTAACACTCTAATCAGCCTGAAGAGCCCTTTAGCTGAAGACTGATCTCTCTTCTCTGCTCGGGGGAAACATATAGGAGGTCATTTAGTGCACAAGCCAATGGGCTGCCAGGAGTTAACTAATTCAATTTACTTGGAAATCTTTTTTTAAAAAATGTCAAAAAGTCTTTCGCACCACCGGATTTTTAATGGCCAGTCAAGGTAAGATTAATGTAAAGTTCTTTCTATAGCCTCGGCCTGTTTTACTTTGCTTTCATGAATTCACTCACTCAGCAATACTTCTAAATGTGAGGAATACAATAGATCTAGAAATAGTCTTGAGCTTTTTTTTAAACATTGTTTTAGTCACTTCTAACTTCCACATTAAACAGAATTCAATAATAATAAAAAAATGCTAAAATGACTGTTCTTCCTTGTTGTTAATGAACTTAGGAGTTGATCCTATTGGTTAAAATGTTCCAATAAACAAAAACATTAATGATTCTTAAATGAATAATTGAGAATGCTTGATTAGAAATGGTATATTATTACGTTTGAACTCCAAAGCCAGTTTTAGTGTTACTTCCACATTATTTTTAGCCACACATTTCCTGCCCATTGCATATTTAATAAATCTGAACCATTAATGCTTAATGACTTCATTTAGACAGTTAAAGAAAACCACTAATTCCACCTTCATCAGTGGCTAGATTTGATTAGAAATAAACACGTTATGAATGCAGAACTGACTATGCAATGCAAAAGTAAAAACAGCAACTCTACAGGTTGGCATATACTGTATACTCAGAGCCATTAGCCCTTCCCCACCCCGTCTCTGGAATTCTCTCCCACCTGACATTCACAACATTGATTCCTTCCCCAGCTTCAAATCCAGAATTAAATGTTTTTGTTCAAATCTGCCTTCTCTCTTTAAGCCCCCATCGCCTCTTTCCACCCTGCACTTCAACCCCGGAAATGTTGCCAGTCTGCTGCAGGGCCACAAACACAGTCATTCATAGGGACAATTTTATAGTGGCTAATCAACCTAACATGCATGTTTTAGGAGGGTTCTCCGAGGTACGAGGAAAAAACCCACGGATAGACAACGAGAATGTGCAAACTCCACACAGAACAGCCAGTCTTCCAAGCCTCGTCCCACCCAGAACTCAAACCCCGGCCTTCTTGTTGTGAGGCCACTGGCCATTGTGGTAACCACTGCACCACCGTACAGCCAGGAGTATTTATATTTTGTGTGTAAATGTCTGTAAAGCGACCTTGAAAGTTTTTGAAAGCACTTATAAATAAAATGTATATTATCAATTTTATTGATATGACATGGTGGCACAGTGGTTAGCACAGTGGCCTCACAGCAAGAAGGTCTGGGGTTCGAGTCCCGAGTAGGGCTGAGGCTTGGAACACTGGCCTTTCAGTGTGGAGTTGCATGTTCTCCCCGTGTATGCGTGGGTTTCCTCCAAGTAGTCTGGTTTCCTCCCATTCTTCAGAAACATGCATGTTATGTTGATTGAATTGAATGAGTGTGTCTGTGGCCCTGCGACTTACTGGCGACCTGTTCGGAGTGTGCCCTGGAACTTGACTCTGTGCTCCAGAACCCCCCCAACGCCATAAAGGATGGACGGTTCGGAAGATGAATGAATAATATTGTGGTACCTGAAGCAGTTTGTTTGCAGTTTTCTGTATCCATTGATTGCAGTCAGTACAATTGACTTAGTTACAGTTTGCAGCATGAGCCAATGCATTTATCTGTACAACCCACACACACAACCTATTCACCAGATCCACAACATGCAGTGATGCAAACATGTGCAAAGAGTGAAAAATGAGCTATTTTAAGTGTGAGGCTGTTCCAAACAACAGGTAGCTTCTTACTTTCTGTCATTTAAAACAGTGGTTACTGACCACTGAGCCTCAGATTGGTACCCTCAGATTGGTACCGGGCCGCACAGAATGAAGAAACAACTTCCATTATTTCCGATTGGTTTATTTTTCGAGCTATAATAATGTTTTAATTTGAAAAGTTGCCGGATTTTCTTTACATCTGTCAATTATTCAGGCATCATCCCATTAAATTCAAACCCCTAAATTAATAAAATGAGTAAAAAACAAAGATCTAGCTTCTTTGCTAAGAGGAGTTACAGAGTTACGAAGCAGACTGGACCTTAACAACACTTTTCTAGGTTTCAGGTTTTCAAGATGGGACTGTTTGGTTCCAGCAAAACAAACTCAGAACTCCGATTGATCTAGTCTTACTGAGAGGAGCCTAACTTATTTTTATTCACTTTGTTTTTGTGATGTCTTTTATTTTGAAGGTATGTTTTACCCTTACCTTAGCAACTAGAGTGCTTTGGGGCAGAGAGAATGTTACCATGTTATAAAGATGCTGCAGATAATTTTTTTTATAAAGACAAAGTGGATTTAAGTTTATTATTACTGATTTTTTTAAAAAGCCAGTTTTTCAGGCTGTTTTTATTTAGTTTTTCTGCTACACCTTTAGATCAGTCCGTAAAAACATTGTCAGAAACTAAACCGGTCTAAGTTTGTTATTATTATTGATTAAAAAAAGACAGTTTTTCAGGCTGGTCTTATTTAGTTTTTCTGCCAGACCTTTAGAACGGTCTGTGAAAATATGGTCAGAAACTAAACCGGCCTAAGTTTATTATCATTATTGATTAAAAAAGACAATTTTTCAGGCTGATCTTAGCCACATCTTCAGAACGGTTGAAAATATTGTCAGACACTAAACCGTTCCGTTTTGTTGTCTTCCGCTTATCCGGGTCTGGAATGCGGGGGTAACAGCCTCAGACAGGAAGCCCGGGCTTCTCTCACCCCAGTTCCAGCTCACACTGAAGGATTCCGAGTCGTTCCCCGGCCAGCTGTGAGACAGTATTTCCAGTGGGTCTGGGGTCTGCCTCTTGGTTTCCTCCTGGAGGATCATGCCCGAAAACCTCACCAGCGAGGCGCTCGGGAAGCACCCTGACCAGATGCCCAAACCACCTCATCAGGCTTTTCTCGACTTGGAGGAGGAGCAGCTCTTCTCCAAGCTCCTCCTGGAAACTTAGACACTGAACCTGTCCAAGTTTTCTATTAGTTTGATTTAAAACGGCAGTTTTTCAGGCTGGTTTTATTTAGTTTTTCTGCTACACCTTTAGACTGGTCCCTGAAAATATTATCAGACACTAAACTGGTCCGTGGCGCAGAAAAGGTTGGGGACCCCTGATAAAACTGTAAATGGCTGATTTATAAACACAACAAACTAACCTTCAATCCAACTACTCTAGAACTTGGTCAAAGGGTGAAGGTCAGTTCAGTTAAGATTAGGATTTAGGGCAAAGCACTGTGATCCGTTACACAGAGTAATCTAAATAAAAACTACCACAATTTGTTAATAGTTGACACTCTATGGAGACAATTAAAGGCTATAGTTATTCTGATTACACTCATTAACTAAATGAATGTTCAGACAAAATGATGATATATTTTACTGTCAAGAAAGTATTTTCCTTATAATTTGTTAGATTTTTTTTAATCTTTCTATTGTATTGAGTATTTTGAGAGAAAAAAAGTCTAATTTCTCAAGTTGAATTACCAATTTATTTATAATCTAATTAGCAAAAGTTTAAGATAAGATAGATGAACTAATTATAGCCATTTAAGTATTAGATCCTCAATCATTAGATTACAATATATTTATTATAAGAATGTTAATCAAAGAGGAAATAGTTGTAACTACTTTTAAATTTTAATACTAGAGGATTAAAGCTTGTCTGCATATTTTCACCAAAATAATCAGATTTTCAGGGTGTAAACTTACTGTTTCCCGTCTTTTCTCTTGGCTCTGGCATTCCTCTTTGTTTCAGATTTACTAGAGGACGTTTCCCTCTGTTTTACGCTCCTTTTCTTCATATTGAAATATCTAAATAAGTTATTTTCGAACAACTCTTTACAGACTTTGATCAACTTTTATCAAAATGAAACTACCTCTACCGCTACCTCTTTTTTTTAAGGTAGCACTCTCTCAGCAATGAAGTAATAAAAGAGGATTATTGCTTAAAAATGTCGCCACCTTAAATAAAATAAAGTTCTATTTGCTCTATTTTGCCTTTTGTTTATTTATTTTTACAACTATTCATTTATAATTTTAACTCAAAAGGGTTTCAAACTAACTGATGCCATAAAATCAAGTTTATTTTATTATATGCTCATTTAGGACAACCAGATATTCATCATCAATTTTTCAATAGATCATTCATTCACATTCAGTAGAAATGTAAAAGAAAAGCCAACAACTAAAAAATTGCCCCAAAAAAGTGTGAAGATGATACTTTTCCGTTCTGTTTCGTCGTCTTCCGCTCATGCGGGGCTAGGTCACGGGGCCAACAGCCTCAGACGGGAAGCCCAGGCTTCTCTCACTCCAGCTGCATCCTCCAGCTCACCTGGGAGAATACCAAATAAAATGTTCATTTTTCAATTAAATCTCACCCCTTCTTAAAATTTAACAAAATAAATGTCCTTTTACTTTCTTCAAGCATTTCGCATATAGCTCAGTACCTGTCAAGTAATACGGTTTAGTCGTATTTCAATATGGGAAAATCCGATTTTAACAAATACGGGGGTACTGCCATTTCTCTGCGGGCAAAAAAAAAAAAAAATCTGTTAAAAAATGCAGATGTTTTGTCTACGTGTGTCATACATTAAAACGTCTTCAAATTGGCTCGCTTTCAAACCGATTATGATACATTCCCAGCCGTCATTGTTACAGAGTAGTCAGAACTAGACTGATTACCTCTCTTTACGTCACTCTGGCTTATTATAATTTGACTGCGCATGTGCAGAATGAATACAATTGTTCGGTATTCAGTACAGTGTGAAAGTCTCCCAAAAAAGGGAGGCAGACAAAATGCCTCCCTTTTTATTATTATATATATTTGTACATATATATACAAATATACCAACAATGGCAATTAAAAGAATTGAAATCTAAAAACAGAAAGCAGACACAATGATGCCGATGGAATGTACACACACGCAATGGTAAGAAAACAAGAACAATGGAATGTCGTGTTGTGCCACTATTAAGACCGTTCTTGACATACACAACTTGACATATACAACATTAGGGGAGCCGGTAGCTTGGTGGTAGAGCATTCATCGTCAGACCGGGATTTGACTGGAGGTTTGCAGGTTCGAATCCCACTGAGTTCACGTCTAGGGTCCTTGGGGAAGAAACCTCCAAGGACTCCATTGGACCCTATTTCTCCCACCATTGGCACCGTCGTGGCAGCCTGCTGCGGTGTAATGCAGCACACAAATTTCCCTGGGGAGGTATCAATAAAGTATACATTATTATTACAACAGTCTACATAACAGTTTGAGTGTATGGATATTTTGGCATTGTTTGTGAAGATACACAAAAAATTTGGAAGTAGTTTGAATATTGGAAGATTGAGCATTCCAATAAAGTAACTTTAACCAGTTTAATGTATTAAAGTGCATCACAGATTTAAAAAAAAAATCAGTCCACTTTTTTATAGTATTTTATAAGTCATTAATGTTTCATTTGTTTTAAATGTAGCAGGTATTTTTTTCAAGTTTAGATTGATTTTATTATTCTATATTAACATATATATTTCTGGTCTGAAGTCAGAGTGTATTTGGTGAAATACTTTACCAAATACATGAGGGATGTGCAATCATGCAATTTCAGTATATTCAAAAGGTTTTCGGTGACAAAATGTTTTTCCTCTACAATTATCTATTTAACTCTATTCTTGTCTAGTTTTTCATGTTTTGGAAGAAACAGACTCTCATATCTTGTGGTCTAATTCTAATACCTTCCAGTACACAAACATGTTTAGAATTAAATGTATAGTCATGTTATAGAGTTCTATTTTTTACATTAAGAATAATGATGTAACATTTATTATTTATATAATGTGCAAAACTGTTCAAAGAAAGTTTTTTCTTTCATAGCACATATTTTAATTAAATGTTATTTTAAATTTCTAACCACCAGATTTCTCCAGTTTTGAGATGCACTACCTCTCCAAGGCCTCCTCTTATGTTACTGGCTTGGTTCCTGCAAATCAAATTAGCTGTTGCATCTTTTTCTAGCTGATTTGCTTTTACCTGTTTCTTTTCTTTGGCTCTACACCAACATTTTGCTGCTATTAAATTCAAGAAATGTTAATTTTTATATTCAAACAAGAATTCCTTCTAGCTTTTTACATTAAATATTTTCTTTTTGGCAAATATAAGTGGTGAGATTTGGCAAAAGAATGCAATATGTTTTTAAACTATTCTAACATATTGGTCGTCAAAGTGACAAAGTGCTTTCCAATTAAAGTGATTAAAAATCTCCAATTACACAAAAGATTTGTTATACTTTGGAAAGGCTTTCAACATTAAGAACACAAGAAAAAGTCTAAAAATGTTGCAATCCAAAACTGACAACTCTGAAGAATAAAGAAAAATATCCCCACAAAAACCCGAGACATCGCCAAGAAATGTCTCCTATTAATTCATCTGCTGCTCACTGTAACATCATCTGCAAAGGTCTCCATGTAAAGGTTTCTTTCAAAAAGCCATTTTTAAGAGAAAATGTTACATCAAATGTCAGTTTGATTAGTATGCATTTCAGAAGGCATGTTTCTTTTTATTTTAATGTAACTCTTTGCCACCCATTAGTTTATGTTTTGTTGGTTTCTGTTTTGGATATGTGTATTTGTGTATACTTGCATCGATGTACATTTGTCTATATTCAAGAGCAAAGGGAGGGTAGAGTGAAAGAGCATCAAGCATGTTTTGTAAGGCTGATCAGGATGCTGCATTGGTCTGTCATGGTGAAGAGAGAGCCAACCCATAAAGCAAAGCTCTCGATTAATACTAGTCTACAATCCCACCCACACATGTGGTCTACAGCTGTCAATAAATGTTGTCCTTGTGTTTCAGACATGCCCATCAAACAGCCGAGGTGGGTCAGGCTGTGTAGTTGTAGTGTACCAAAAAGAGCTTCTTCCTAAATTTGGTCAAGCTCTCAGTCAGAGGGCGAGGAGGTTTGCCGCGTAGGAGAGGCTTGGTGTAGAACTTCCAGGTTGAAAATATTCAGATGGGGTGGTGTGGGCATCTGCACCCTTTTTAGTCAAATTAATGTGTTCGAGGCAATGTCCTACTGAAAGGAAACCCAGAGTTGGACTCTGGATTTGCTGAGGGAACTGTTATTCCTCTGGATCCACCCGGATGTACCAAAGAAAATCTGGGCTTCCTTACTGAGGTAGTTGCCTTCACAACCTGACCAAGGATGAGCATCAAAAGACATTGAGATGTGCGTATAACTGGTGCACAAGTGTGCATTCTTTGTCAAAATTAATGTTGTACTGAAAATCAAACATGTTGAAGTGCAACAAGATAGTTTCATGGTTCGCTCGCCCATCACCAGAGGGAGCCCAGGACCTTCCCGCATCTGCCTGATTTGAAACACCCGATGGTGTTTGAGCAGCTGCCTTTAACAGGCAGTCTGCCTTCTCTTTGGTTTTGGCAGCCTTTTGGTTACAGCTCAGATGGTTTTTATGTGAGAATAGGGTTCGAATTTAATTTTAAAATACAAGAAGAATAGGAATAAGAATGACACTCTGGCTTAAATTAGGAAAACAGAAATCATAATGAAAATCAGATCTTGGTAAATGATAGATTAATGTTGTGTATCAATGATTGCAGGTTTAACTCATCAAATAATACATTGTGTGGAAGAATCTGACAGCTGATCCAAAGTATTTAGTTTCTCAACATGAGGCATTTGTTTATTAAAATCACCTTCGGGCAATGGTATTAATTTCCGTGTTGAACCAGCTTTGGAAAAAGACCAAAAGTACATAGGAAACATGGCCATAAAGTCACTGTGGGGTCAAACTCCTCCCTGAATCAGATAAAGTAGTTTTAAGAGTACGGGAAATGTCTTGCTAATTTTTAACTGGAAAGATATTTTACCACAAGTTATTTCTAATGCTAATACTTGTTTTGTTTATTCAGTATTAGAAATGTTGGACCTGAGGATTACATGGACCCCAGGAAGAATTCTTACTTTAAATGAGTAACTAATGGGAGTCTCAATGATGCAGACAAGAATGTTTAGTTTGACCTAAGGATACATTACCCTTAGAACATAGATGAAACAGAGGACAGTCAAGAAGAGCTTTGAGTAATCTCTCAAGAAACCTGGAGAAGTTTTTCTGAATGACCACTCCAGAAGCACTTGATCTTCTTTTTCTTTTGGCATTTCCCTTCAGGGATCGCCACAGTTTCTTCCATCTAACCTTATCTGCTGCATCCTCTTCAGTCACACCAAGTGTCTTCATGTCTTCCTTCACTGTATCCATGAACCTCCTCTTTGGTCTTCCTCTAGACCTCTTTCCTGGTGGTTCCAAACCCAGCATCCTTCTTCCGATGTACTCTCTCTCTTCTGCACATGTCCAAACCATCTCAGGCTGGCCTCTCTGATTTTATCTCCAAAACCTCTAACATGTGCTGTTCCTCTGTTATTGTCCACCCTGGTCACTCCCAGAGCGATCCTCAGCATCTTCATCTCTGCTACCTCCATCTCTGTCATATGTTCCACATAAACGTGTTTGCATTTGAACATCTCATTCCACACTGGTAAGAAACCAACAAGGACAAACCTGCAAAAAAACCTTGTTGGATTTAAACATGTATTCACCATCTGTGCAAAGATGTCACGGTTTTTGTGAGCCTTTGAGTGCAACCTCACAATGTCGAGTAGAAGGCCATACTTGTATTAGCTGTCTTATGGATTTGCCATTACAGAGAGATATATGTGCTTTAGATTTCTGGTTCAATAATCCGTGATCTGTTTGTTACAAAAAGCAATACAAGCCGGAACAGGAACAGGCAGAGGAAGAAAGATGTACACATGAGCTGGTATAATTAAACCAAGGCAGATGTTTTGAGTGAATTATTCATAAAAGGGATTTTATTACATATGTTGCAAATGTTACATAAACTTCAAGATGAAGAAAAATTCCAAAACGGCAATTAAAGACCACAAATACTATAAAAATGATAGTTTCATTTTAGATGAAACTTGGGGTGTATGATAGAACCAATGGAGAGAACATGGGCTGAATTGGAGCCCTCAGGAGCGGGATGAGTCAGGTACACACCAAATGTCACCTGAAATCCACAAAACAACACACAAATTGAGTCGTTTTTCCATGTATGTGCAATTCATGCATGCCCACACTCAGAACAGCATAGGTTGGAGGAGGCAGTAATTGCTTTTGACCCACCTTGCTGGTGCGATGAGCAGACAGAGACATAAGTGGCTCTTTTGTTTTCATCCCCGTGTCCTGGTCTATTCCAATCATTTGGCATCTTCCACACTGTCCAGCAACCTTTGAGGTTTATCACACAAGCCACACATTCGTTTTAGAAGAAAAAAAGTGTACTTCCATCTGCTTTAAATGCTTCAGAAGACTTCAATGTTTATCTCAAAATGTCAGCTCACCATAAATGGAGTGTTGCCAATAATCAAGTGTGACCAATTATCCTCCTCAAATGGTTCTACTCCAGTGATGACTAAATTGGCTCGGAAGCGGCTGATGATTTTCTGCGTGTCAAGGAGCTGATCGTTCTCAGAGCCATCCTGCCTGAAAGAAGGGAATTGGAGTGTTTTTTTGTTTTTTGTTTCTGCGTAAATGAGTTTCTGAAATGTAACTGCATTGTATGAATGTCGATTTATCTGGCAGAAATGCTGAGTAACATCTCAAATGTTCCAACCTGTTGCTCATTTGATTTTGAATAAACTTCACGCTGGCATGGTTGATCAGGAGATACTGAGCCTCATTCACCAGAGAGAGGGATGAGAAGGTGGCAGCTGGAAAGCAAAACTTGTTATTAGCGCAGTAATTTGTGGAGTGAAATTTAAAACCGAGTCAAACGTGAATATTAAATACAGATCAATGCAGACCAAAAAAAGAGTTTTTTAACTATTAAACCTCATATTTAATTTCTCAAACTAAAAAAATTCTCTGCTTAGTTAATAATCAGTTAAGGGACACATGCTGAGCAAAAGCAGCTGGTTGGTTTCATCTCAATATTTGGAATAATTTGATAATAACTGTGAATGTTTAATTGGGATAATAGATGAATAGATGCTGGCTAATCAAGTGAATAAAAGATCTAGTGAAGCCGAAGGTATAGTTATTGCAAATTTCATAATCAGCTCATCTTATTAAGCTAAAAAATTCTGAAATTAAGTTTAATGCAGATGCTGATTTTGACCCCTGAGAGCTCCAGTCTGATAAGAAGAGCTGCTTGGCATGTGAACACGGCAGCAGAAAAGTTTCTTGCAGCTCTGTGCGTAGCAGATTTAAACCTAAAAGAAAAGCAGGATGATGTTATCAGGGGTATCTCACGCTGGGTTTGAAGACAAATATTCAAAAGAAAGCCTGGATTACAAGCTCTGAAAGAGACAGGACTCTAGCTGTCAGAGAGGATTACCTGGAATGATGTATTCATTGCAATATGAGAAATGAACAATAGAAGAAATTGATTGTGTTTTTATCTCAAACTACCTATGAGGCATTACTCAGAATATTTAGAAGACCACTAAATGATAGATTTAGCAAGATAGATGAAAAGATATTTTAATATATGATCTTTAATTTATTTTATTTGATAAAACACTGAATCCTATATTTCCAATGATGCAACTCCTTGGTGCCGAAACTCTCAGATCCTCCCTGGCTGGTGGGTATCCGCTTCTTTTAAAATGTGAAAGGTTTGTATCAGCGTCTCAAGTTCCCCATTTTCAAAGGGCTAGGCTATGAAAACTCTACGAACACGTCATGATGCAATGCCAACTTATCTCAGCATTATACCTTTCCCACATGAATCTCCGTAACATCTTTCATTACAATCCAAATACATTTTTATCAAAGAAAACCACTTTATTTTTATTCATAAGGTCATGCATTTATTCATACGTCCCAGATAATTCCTGGGAAAATATTAAATGACTTCTTACAATGTGAATTATTCCACCACTTTCTGTCTTAAAGAGTGTTTTACTTCGTGTTTCTTTACAACAAAACCTGTATTCAAAGTGTAATTCAGTTTGTTGGAGCAAATCAAACTAGCCACTAGATATGATTGATATGAGATGGTGTTTAATTTGAAACTTTAAAAGATTTGCTGCATCCATTTATATAAACTAATGTGTGGAGTAAAACCGTGTTGCTTAAGAGCAGATGAATTGTTATGGGAAAAGCCATTTGGGGGGGTGTTTGAGTTTTGGTTTTTGTCACCCTCTTGTGTTTTCCCCTTACCTCTGCCACCCAGGCTTCCAACTTCCCCACCTGTTGGCAGTTACAGAATATCTGGTGCCAAGTTGAGCGAGGACCCATCTGCAGCACTCCCTAAAGAAGCTTTTCAGTTGTTACGATTGATTGTAAATACATAGTTTATTTCTTCAACACCTACTCTGCCTCATTCTTCAATTGGGTTCCACTCTCGGGGATTAATCCTGACATGGTCTACTTATCGGCCTAACCCTAGACCCTGCGAGTCGTAACATGAATAGAAACCAACAATCAAATGTGGATCATACAAACAGAGACTAGGTTAAATTTTGACACACAGAGCATGCTTGGAAATTGCAGCAAAAAAAAACCTAACCAAACTAAATAAAAAACTGTAAACAGGCATATTTATGGAAAATATAAATAGAATTTTTCTACACGACTTGGAAAAAGATAATTCATAAAAGATTTTCAAACTTCTTGCAACTTTCCCTGGAAGTTGTCAACAAATAGAATTCTAATAAAAATATATGAGCAAGTTTGAAAGGTCTCAAAGAAAGCCAGGGTCACTGCAAAGCAACTGCGGATCACTCACACAATGAATAGCTTCAATGTGCACAAGTCCATCATCAGAAAAAATCCCTGAACAACAATAGAGATCCCAGCTGGACTCCAAGGAGAAGGTTTCTGCTTTTTTTATGAGCCCACAGATTTCTATTCACAGCTGCCAAAGATCACTGGTTGTTTGACTCTTACCACCAATATAGAACTTTATGATTTATGTGAAAGAAATATGTGTTAAAAAAAAAAGAATGCACTTTAATCCTGGACGGAAACTCTATTAAATATTTCAAATCCATTGGCAGTAGTATAATGATTTGTGCCTGTCATGCTGCTTTTGCAGTGCGATAAATTAATTTTCTTACACACACATAAGCACGCAAATAAGTATTAAAAAAAACAGCAAACTAGTTATAAAGCTATAAAGCTTACGAAAGAAAATTAAGATGCTTAATTCACTACAAGAAATTTAAACATAATTTTCTGGTTCCAAACATGACATGCTGTAAGTATCTTAGATCATAATCACTAAGGAGGAAAGTTTGATGACATGATGAAGAGGCTCTGGGAATCTAGGTGAACATCAGATTCAGCAGAAACTATGCAGTGACACACCATCAGAGGTGAACATGGAAAAAGAAGTAAAGTAAAAAAATGGGGTGACAAATGAATTATACTCTTCTTAGCATGTGTAGCAGGTTTTGAAAAAATACTCGGCGATCATTCAGAGATCGGGTAAGGGGTTTTGCCATCCGGGATGCTTGGTGTCAAGCCGCTCCTCCTCTAGGTTGAGAGAAGCCAGATGGGGTGGTTTGAGCATCTGGTCAGGATGCCCCTCGAGTGGCTCGCTCATGAGGTGTTTCGGGCACGTCCCCTGGGAGGATACCAAGAGGCAGACCCCGGACCTGCTGGAGATACTATGTCTCACAGCTGGCTGGGGAACGACTCGGGATCCTTCCTGGTGAGCTGTAGGATGCAGCCAGGGTGAGAGAAGCCTGTGCTTCCTGTCTAAGGGTGTTGCCCCTGCGACCCAGCCTCGGATAAGCGGAAGACAGCGAAACGGAATTGGGCAAGGCTCCGTGCAGAAAGTTCTCCAGAAAGTTGTGGTGTAACTTTACCCCATGCCCAAATACAACCGATTTGGAATAAAGTTATTGAACCACCACTTTTATGAAAGCTTTTACCGCATTTCAGCAGTGAAATATAACCACACTCAGAACTTGAGGGTCCCGAAGTTGCAATGAAGAAGACAATGCATGTGTTAGTGATGCGAAGAAAACATCTTGTGGTCTGATGTAGGTTTTCACATGAAGTCACAATCGTAGGATTAATTCAACACAACGGCTTCGGTGCGTGAAAGCATAAAAGCCAGCCTACACTGAAAAATTTATGGAGGTTAATGGTTGAGTTTAAGACACCTTTTAGGGCCAATTATGTTAAAAAAATGTCACTTTGTATTTACTCAATGTTTCAGGCTCACTAATCGCAAAATAAACAGTATTTTAAAGTTGCCTATGTGTTAATGCTGCTTTGAAATGTGTGTAATTTTTTTTATCTAGAATAAATTTTGTGGTCTTCATTTTTTCCATAACAGGTAAAAGTATAATATGTAAAACATAAAAACATCCAATTTTTTTAAAAAAAAATGTCAGTTGACAATTTTTATACAGTATCTTCATTTATAAACATTAATCTAACATTAATTTAATATCAACTAATTTAAGGCCAAACATATTTGCACCTGCGGACGCAGCGTGTAGACGCACTGCCCACCACCAGGGTGTTGCTAGTAACTCACATGAGCATTCATTCATCTTCTGAACCGCTTATCTCTCAAAGGATCACCGGAGCCTGTCCCAGCTCATTACAGGCAAGAAGCAGGGTACACCCCAAACAGGTTGCCAGTCTTTTGCAGGGTCACACATAGAGACAGACAACACACACACTCATTCCTAGGGAAATTTGTCCTGTGGCCAATCAACCTAAAATGCTTGTTATGGGAGGGTGGGAGGAAATCGGAGAAAACCCACACATACACGAGGAGAATATACAAACTACACACGGAAAAGTCTGTTATTCAAGGCTCACTCCACCAAGAACATAAACCCCCGACTTTCTCGCTGTGAGGCCACAGTGCTATAGCACTGTGGTGCATATGGTCATAACCCATTGCACCACTGCAGTTGTGAAACTAGCTGCTGAGTCATCAGAACACTGCTGGACTTTGGGGTGTTGTTTTTAGTTTAGTTTGAGTCTTTTTCTAGTTATTTCTTTTCTTCCAGTCTGTCTTAATTGGTTTGGCATACTTGTATATTGTGATTGTGAAGTGTCTTTACTTCAGGTCCATTTTTTCTTAAGTATTATTTATTTAAGTTGTACTTTTTTGTAACACTCTCATTTGCTTACCTTGTTTACAGACTTGCTGATTTACTATGTTTGACTTTTATACCTTTAATAAATAAAATCTGTTATCGGCATTACTTGTAGTAATGAGTGACAACAATCATATTTTACAATAAGACTTCAAAGTAGCAATCAATGGGAAACGAACACACACTTGAGTACCTGCACGAGGTTTTCTTCTCATTTCTCTGATGAAATCAGGATTTTGTCTTATCAGGCGAGATGGCTGTCCAAGAAAGTCTGAGAGCCACAATGCAGCTTCGTCCCCGCAGTCAACAGTCTCCACCCTGAGAAGAGGAAAATTATATCAACCCAGACTCCAGGGAAATCTACCCAGTTTTGAAGCTGCATACTACTTCCTTCAACATCTAATCCAGGTATGAATGGTCTACCAGCTTTATTCCAAAGCATTTAGAGACTTATCAGGAAATTCGGATTTTTCTTGCTTTTGTTTGTTTTTATAAAAATTATTAAGCAACAGAATTTTCATAAGAAATTGAGACTGGATCTATTTTAAATAGTTCCCCTGCGGTCATTGTCAGCAATGATTCAGGAAAAAAGTAGAAGAAAAAGAAATTGTGTGAAGCTACTTTTTTTCCTCCAGACACTGCTGGCTCACCTGTCACCACAAACTTTACTCTGACACGCACGAAAGCCGGAACGCAATTGAGTCTCGTTTTCAAGTGGAACCGAAATGGTTTCCATCCCTGCAGGGCAATAAAAAAATCCTCTTACAAATTTATAGGAGAAAATCCACCTGATTGAAACTTCTCTTGTTAAGAAATGCGTTTATTTTCAGTGGACAAACTCTCTGACCTGAAGCCTGGAGGAACAATTTGTTTGAGGGAAGATGGACTTTTGGGCGGATGAGGCATAAGCGCGTCTCCCTCTTCTGACTCAGGCAGACGCCGTTTTCGTTCACCACCATCCAGCCTCTGTCGTAAAGCAAACCTAGAGGTCCCACCGGCCAGTCGTGCACCTGCATGTAAAGCAGTCAAATCAAAACAAAAAAGGACTAGATGAAAGAGGTAAATATAAGAAACTTATCAGGAAGATTGACTCAGACCTCATACGCGCCACAAGACTTGATGGGATAGATGTAGATTCTGGTTAAAGTAGGAGGCTTGTCACAGCTGTTTGGCTCTGTAAGATCAAACTCCTCTACGGATGCTTCATCTGGTTTTCTTTCAATGACTTTATCAGCTTTATTATTAACCATCTGAACAGAAACGTTTTCATTTGTTCCCTCTGATGCTGCTTGCAGCTTCTGCAGGCTCACTTGGTCCACTGAGACTGGTTTCTCTACAAAGCATTCAACCACAAAGCTCAAGAACTTTTGACAGTCTTCAAATGTTGACATGTAGCCAAATGACAGACGAACAGATCCAGTGGGCTGGCCATCCACCAAGTCCATGTTATCTCCACAGACGTGGCCTGCCTTGAAGGGAAAAAAAGACTTTTATGTTCACTTTTTGAAAGATTTGGACACCGTATCTTTTTCTTCATCGGTCACCTGCAGGTTTCTCTTCATCTGCTGGTCGGTGATGTCTAGAAAAGCTTGGCAGGCTCCAGTGTTGCAGAAGCAGCCAGTGCGCATGTGGATATTGTACAAACAGGCCATTCTATCAACCTGAGGGGAAAAGATTTGTTAGATCGCACAAATGTACTTATTTATGAAGAAATAAAAAAATCAATTAAAAAAAATCAATAAACTGAAGATTGTCCTGTTTGCTGCACCCACCTGTGAGTACCCAATTAACTGTCCTTTAGAGTCGAGAAGGTTGAAGTTTACGATTGCTCCCTGAGTTGCTGGACTCTCAAAATGACCTTCAGCATATATCTGAGCCACTGGTTTTCTGTTGCCATGGCGAAGACTTGATAGAAGCATGTAAGTGTAACGTGCCAGGCCAAAAGTGTGCTGCTGAACGTTGCGCATGTTCCCTGCCGGTAAAAAGCAATGAACATGGTAATGCTGCAGGTATTACTGTGAAGTAGGTCATCATGAAGGATAACCTGCATGTGCATCATGATTCGGCTCCTAAAAGAGCGACCTAATCATCCAATAAGTTCTATCGCAGTACCTGTGATCTTGTAAAGAGATTCAAACCCGTGATTCAAAGCAATGATGTCCAAAAATGACACTGTGCCATCTTCAAATCTTTAGGAGGTAAAAAATGTTCAGATTGAAGAACAAAAAGCCGAGAAGAATAAATTCGATCTGGATTTGACGTGCTTTGTCCAATTCTTTACCTGTCAGAAACGTTTGCAGCCTGTACATAATAATCTTCCCCAGAAAGGTAAGCTGCTGCTGTGCCTCCTCCAAAGTAAGTCTTTTTTAGTATGCCTGCTGCGTTGTTACGGACAAGAAGAGCCCCCAGACCTGTGGGGAAGCCAAACATCTTGTAGAAAGAGATGGGAATAAAATCAGCAGAGCACTCCCGTAGGTTTAAAGAGGAACAACTGACAAGCGAGGCAGCATCGAGGAGCACAAACCAGCGGCCTTGATAGTCGCACGCTGGGTATAGGCATCTCGCCTGAATGCCCTTCACATGGCTAAGTGGGTACTTCCTTCCTGAGAAGTTGCTCTGCGCTGGGTAGCAGAAGAGGTGTGGTGTTTGGCTGACAACTTCTTCACCTTGAGCATCGTCCTTTGCCCTGCTTTTCAACTCTTGTGAAGAGACAGGCAGGACGACTGCCCCCAAGACAGAAACCATTCCTCTCATGCCAACTACAGAGGTATGGTTGTCAGTGAGGAAGCAGAAGTGACTCCCCACTTCGCTCTCTGTCTGCGGACTCCAAGGAAAGCTCTCAGCCACTAATTTAAGAGAGGCTGTGCAACCAGAGGTGAAAATCACAGAGTACTCCTCAGGGGTGGTATTAAAATGCTGCAATACTCTGTAAGAAAATGTTCAGTTTTACTACTTTAGCACAGAAAAGTGGCCCTCTGGCTCATTAAGAAGAAACCTCAGAGTTTCTTACCTGTATCTAACCTGCTCCACGGTGTCATGTGTCAGTCTGCTGCTGGGGTTGTGGCTGTGAGGGTTTCCTAAGGGATAAATAAAAATTCAAACCATCTGGAATATGTTCATAATAACTACACTCATATTTATTTATATACATGTATACATATTATTATGTGCATATTTTATATATATAATAATTCTGTTTAGGTGTAACGTAATTACAAACGGTGTTACTTTTTGAAAAATGGAGTTATCGAATTATTTACCTTCCTACAATTACACTGTCGTTACACTGCTGTTACACTGCAGTTACACTACTATACTATAAACTGTTCTGCCATGCTGCAGATTTACAAACAGCAAGTTGGTAAATCTAAAACCAACTTGCTGCAACCAAGTTTTCTGAATAGGTTAATGTTTTTCTTATCTTTTTCAGAGATATTTGTTCTTAGTAAATGTTTGAAAGTTCACCTTGTGTGAAAAAAGATATGGAAGCACACAACTGTCATGAGTAAAGACATTTTTTTCTAAGTGTCCTCTTATAATAATACATCTGGAAAGCCAAAAGGGTCAACTATGACTCTAAAACAGAAGCACTCCGTTCCGTCGTCCTCCACTTTGCCGGGGCCGGGTCGTGGGGGCAACAGCCTCAGACGGTAAGCCCAGGCTTCTCTCGCTCCAGCTGCATCCTCCCCCCAGCTCACTCGGAAGCTGGGGGGAGCTGTTCCCCGGCTAGCTGTGAGATATTGTCTCTCCAGCGGGTCCAAGGTCTACCTCTTGGTCTCTTCCTGGTGGGACGTGCCTGAAACATGATGCCTCCAGGCACCCTGGAGACATCCTGACCAGATGCCCGAACCATCCCTTCTGGCTTCTCACAACCTGGAGAGAGAGCGGCTCAACATCAAGCTCTGTTCGGATGGCAGAACTCCTCACCCGATCTCTGACTGAGAGGGCATTCACCCTGCGGAGGAAGCTCATTTTGTCCGCTTGTCTCCGCAATGTCTTAAATATTAAATTGAAAATGAAATAATCTAAAATATCTAGTGTTCTGTCGCATCGTCTTCCACTTATTCATGGTCGGGTCGTAGGGGCAACACCCGCAGGCTTTTCTCTCTCTCGCTGCATCCTCCAGGTCACCCAGGAGGATGCCCAGGAGATCCCCATCCAACTGTCACACATTGTCTCTCCAGCATGTCCAGGGTCTGCCTCTGGGTCTCCTGGTGGTGGGACGTGCCCGAAACACCTCATCACCGAGGTGTTCGGGAGGCATCCCAACCAGATGCCCAAACCACCCCACCTGGCTTCTCTCAACCTGGAGGAGCAATGACTCTACTCCAAGCTCCTCCAAGGTGACAGAGTTCCTCCCTCTATCTCTGAACGAGAGCAACGCCACCCAGTGGAGGAAGCTCATTATGGTTACATATCTAACGTGTGCTTTTTTTTTATTGTCAAATATCTTTCAGGTTTGAGAATGACAGTTAATTTCATTTTGAACTAATTACTTAAAAAATATTACAACTAGTTCAGTTACTTTTTGAGAGAAGTCATTTGTAATGTAACTGATTACATTTCTGACACCAGCTACATGTATAATTTTTTTTAAATATGTATCTATTGCTGTGTATAAACTGTGCTATATATGTTTTTTGAAGAAATAAAAAAAAAACAAACACGTTGAGCTACCATAAATATTTGTGGAGATGTCTCTGAAGTATTCTCTGAGCAGTGATTCTGGATACAGAGTTGAAGCAGCATGGTCCAGATATGTGATTCCTGTTGGTTTAAAAATGCAACATGTCAAATTAAACTGGATCAAACTATCAGGCATTTTCTTTCTTTTCCTGACCGGACTTTACCTTTGGTCCTCGCAAACTCCTGTTCCACCACTTGGTGGAAGTTTTCTCCATAACCATAGTGGCTCCAGAACTTTCGGAATGTTTGAAAAGTGCAGAGTTTCTGAAAATCCATTTAGCAGAGCTCAATGTGGGAATCTTAGATGTTGTTTCAAGGGTATTGCTCACTCACGACTTTATCAGATTGTAAAAGAAAAGATCAGCTGCTATTACAATTTAAAGAACATTTATTAACCAACTTTCTTTCTCTGTCTGTTTCTCCCTCCTCTCTGTTTCTCTCCGCCTCTCATGCGTTTCATTTAAAGAGCTCGCCTGTATTTTCTAGGATTGCTTTATTATTTTCTTCTGCTTTGTATCAGAAACTGAAACTGACAAAATCACCTCCTTTAGTGTAGGTTTTATTGTGAGACATATCTTGTGGTGCATTCTTATCTTCATGCATTTGCATTGATACGATCTATTTTTTTTCCCACAATCTTTTTAAGATTACTAAAGTTTGTAGAACAACAAACAAAGTTGTCCAAAGCAAAGTCAGATTATATCATATTTAATTTTCTTGCAGAGTACTTTATTTTTGTATATACAGTATAGATATATAATAATTATAACTTCAAATAACTTCCTAATTTAGTAATCATAACAAGCGTTATTTAACGTTAACAACTCGGAGTAGAACTGTTGCTCTTTCCGGTGGAGAGAAGCCAGATGGGGTGGTTCCTGAATCTGGTTGGGATGCCTCCCAAATGCCTTGCCGTTGAAGTATTTTGGGAGGAGACTCAGGCGCAGACTCCGGACCCAGTGAAGAGAGTATGTCTCATGGCTGGACACAAAACGGCTTGGGATACAGGGGCGAATCCAGGATTTTTAAAGAGGGGCTTGGGAGGGGCGTGAGGTCAAAGACAAAACGAGCAAAAGCGGTGCTCACCAGTAGGAGGTTCTGGGGGCATTCCCCCCACAGAACGTTTCGAAAAATAAGTAATTTATCTGCATTTTGGTGCATATTTTGCCTAAAGTTTATAATAATTAAAGTAGTAAGAACACTTTATTTTTTTTGTGGATCCCCGGCCCCCCCCCCCCTCAGTTCCGCCCCTGGGATACTCCCGGGTGAGGTGGAGGATGCAGCCAGGGTGAGAGAAGCCTGGGTTTCCTGTCTGAGGATGTTTCCCCTGGGACCCGGTCCCGGGTAAGTGGAAGACAACGGAACGAACAAGCAATTTTGAATTGAAAATACTTTATTAATCCCCATATAAAATTTATGATAATAATCCTTGCAAAACTAAAATCTGTAAAGCGGATATTATTTTGTACTTAGGTAGTCTTTACTGTTGGTTAACTGATTGCTTTTTTCATGTTTCATAATGCAACTATTAAATTTACATGCCACCAAAGGAAAAGTGTTGTTTCTTTGCAATGACAACAAAACTTCTCCAATTGTTTATGCGTTAAGAATTCAAAATAAAGAGAATCCTTATTTTGTTCTACTGTCCCTTTTCCATTGGGATGAGCCCCATGTACTGATTTCTTCAGATAAAGATATAGAGTAGAAAAGGTTAATATTTAACAGTCTCAGACACAGTGGCTGCTCGATACCTCCTTCATGGGGGTTCCTATGAGTTTTCTACTTTTTTTCTCAACTGCTGCTTTTTTTTTTAAATATTTTTTTTTACTGTAAAGGAGGAGCTAAGGGCAGTAATGTGCTTAAATTGTTTAGCTTTTATTAGTCAGTTTTTAGCTGTGTATTTGAATTGAAAAATTGAATTGAAGTACATGAGAACTGTAAAATGTAGGAGTATTACAAAATTTGTTACCAACACTTTCAGACCGTTACGCTGAACACAAACTTCTACAATGGCACATATTTGTTTAATACAACAAATAATTTTTTTTTAAAAAAAATAACAGTATCATCTCACAGACGACTAGTTTGCTGCTGTTACTTGATTCCACTTTTTTGGAAAATGTTTCATTTTTTTATTGTTTCACTCAAAAGATTATAATACATAAATTTGAACAAGAGTAACACCTGCTAAGCATTCCTTTATTCACCCATTCATTTTGCTTTTGTTCACCTGCTTGTTCAAATATACATCTATTAAGCCAATCATGATGCTACAGCTTAATCCATTCTGGATACACTCAAAACATGCACAAAAGAACTTGCTAAGATTCACACTGAGCCTCTAAAGAAATGAAAGAAAGACTTTCTATTTGGCATGATTGTTGGTCCGAGTTTTCAGAACCTGCTGATCTACAGAAAACAGTCCAAAAAGCAAAAAACTATCTTATGAGCGGCAGTTGTTCAGACTAAAGAGCTTTGCTGATGTCAAAGGTCAATAAATTGGGCAGACTGGTTGGAGATGATAGAAACACTGCACGTCCAACTCAGCCGCAGATGGACTTCGGCAACAGAAAAGCACACCGCATGCTGCTCCTGTCAGCTATGAACAGAAAAATCAAACTACAATTCACACAAAATAAACCACAACTAAACAATAAAAGATGGGAAAGAAAATGAAAAATAGAGACAAATTTATTTCAAATGCACAGTATAAAAAAACCAAAACAACAGAAAACAAAATCAAGCATTTATTATACCCGACAAATTTTATACTTTTATTTGAAATATAAACATAAATATTCATGTCTTGGCTGCACAGCGGTGCAGTGGATAGCTCAGTGGTCTTACAGCAAGAAGGTCAGGGTTCAAATCCCAGGTGGTGACAGGTGGCCTTTCTGTGTGCAGTCTGCATGTTTTCCCAGTGTAAGCGTGTGTTTTCTCCAGGTACACCGATTTCGTCCCTTCCTCCAAAAACATGCATGTTAGGTAATTGTCCAAGTTGAAATTGCCCATAGGAATGAGTGTGTGTGTGTGTGGCCCTGCGACAGACTGGTGACCTTTTCGGGGAGTACCCTGCCTCTCGCCTTAAATTTAGCTGGGAAAGGCTAAAGCACCCCCGAAATGACATGGAGAATATGTAATTAACCCATGAAGTTAAGGTGTAAAATAGCATAGAAAGCCAGGAGGTCCCCTAAAACATTTTTGTACTGAGAGAGAAACTCTGCCTGCTATCAATACTAACTGATATCAACTGATTTTGTCCAAACTGATGGCCTATATGGGTTTTTTTTTTTATTACCCTGGAAGCACACATGAAAGACTTTGTGATGGATAAAAGCAAAGAATTATTTCAAGATTGTCACAATCTTATTGTTGAAAAGCATTTTGTTGCATTTCCAGGATACTGAATATATCTGTGAGCACTGTGGGGGCCATTATCTGGATGGGAGGAGCGTCAGTTTGCCATAAACTTGCCCCGATCAGATGATCCATGTAGGATCCTGTTCAAAGAATTTGAAGAATAAATACATTCTCGAATCTTCTGGTTCTCTGAACTTGCGTCAGCTGGTATTGTTGTTCGTAAAAAAAACCCAAAAAAACTATAAGCATCACTAAAACTATCATGACATCCGCGCTGAAAAAAAAGCATGTTGAGGCTTAAAGTTTGCAAAACAGCATCTGGAGAAGCTTTTGGATAATTTGTAAACCCAAACATGGCTAGGTGAATTCAAATGTAAAACTTTTTCAACTCTTCTTTACACCATGTTTGGAGAAAAGAAATCCACTATTAATCATCCCAAGAACACCATACCATCAGTCATTTTTAGGAGTGGAAGCGTTATGCTTTGGGACTGCTTTTCGGCAAGGGGTGCAAGCAGACTTTTTTGATTGAAGGCCAGAATGAATGAAGTAATATACCAGGACATTCTAGATAAAAATCTGCTGCATGGACAGACAATTCAGAAAAAAATAACTGCGATTCCAAACGAAAAGAGTCGCAGTAGTTTTAAAGAAAGAAAATCAAGTTGTTTGAATAGCTCATCTGACCTTTTTTCATAGGAAAATCTATGGAGAGAACTGAGGATCAGAGTTTATCAAAGAAGCCCAAAAAAAACCTACAAAATATAAAAATCATTTGTGTCATGAAGCGGTGTGCAGGTGGAAAGATTAGGACCCAGTTGCAGACAGAAAACATGGTTTATTTGAAGTTGGCAGTCCATAATTACTGTGGAAAGAAAAACAAAGTTTCAGTGTCATGATAAAAGGTTATTGCAAGAATGTGTAGTTGGTCAGGCAACCAGAGAGACCAGGCTGGAAGCGAGTGTAGTACCCGACAGGGAAGTCTGGGGGTGATTGCCCTTAAATCGATGTCAGTGTGCACAGATGTGTGGAATCTGCAATCATCCCCAGGTGACCCCAATCAGGCCGATAAAAAAACATCCAGGGCTCCCTCTGGCGGCAGGAGAGGGGATTATGACAATTTGTTTGGGAGACTGGGCCTGAATTGTTCCTGAGCAATGCAGATGTTGGTCTCAATATACGAAAAGTCTTTACAAGTTCTTGGCAACAAGTCCGTATGATCATTCAAAATTATTTCTGAATGGAGGTCGAAACGTCTCGATCATCAAATACACTTTCCAGAAAATAACTTTGAAACTCTTTTGACGAGGCGTCTGGAATCTGAAATTTGTAAGTCTCCTGTGGGCTCAGTATTCACAGGAGACTTGCGACCTGTTTGGGGTGTATCCTGACTCTCGCTTGAAATCAGCCGCTGTGGGCTGTGACACGGCCCACAGCTCCATTAGAGATAAGCGGTTCAGAAGATAAAATGAAATCTTTCATGAATGACTGATTGAAAAATGGAGGTGGTTTTCTGTTTTAATAAAAAAGTTTCTGCTATTCTTTAAGCAACCACGTAAATAATGACAGTTTAAGAAGAATGTTTACTGGGACTCTGTGAGGAAATATTGTCGTTTCTGAACATACCACCAGGACAGGACAATGCTTCACAATTTCACAGACTGTCAAACCATTTTATTAGTCGTTAATCTTCTGATGGGTAAAGAAAGACTTGAAAACAGGAGGAAAATGCCTGTGTACTTTGGCAGTCTATGGCAAATAAGTCAAAGAGTGAGAATAACACTGACATATTCTATTATCGCACCTCAACAAGACACTGAAATCAAGGATGGTCAATAATGGAAAAGGAGACGAGCATCATGCTGTTTTCTTTGTGTTTGTTGTCTGCAGAGGTTTCTGTTTTGGTTCACTTATTTAATTGACTCATTTTCCATTTATTATGGGAGAAATCCTCAAAAAACTGAGTAACAAAAGGCTGTTCTGTCATTATAACTGGGTTGATCACAGCTGTCTGAATTTGCTATGCTGAAAAGTGAACATATCGTCAGATTTAATGGATTGAGTAAATGCAATGGTTATGGCTACATACTCGGTCGATTGACTTCCCCTTGGGATATTTTTTGGACTCGTGTAAAGCCTGATGGAGGTTTGATTTTTTTCGACCAGCCACCGTAGCTTGAGTTTTACGTTTTGTTTTTGTGAGGTATTGCTGAGATTTTTATGCAACGCCTGAGGGTTTAACCTTGTCACATATTGTATTTTGTCTCAAAAGATCAAAAATCAATAATTAAAAAAAAAGTTAAAGAAAATAATATATTTTTAAGCAACCTTAAATCTAAAGAGCTATGAGTAACACTATTCAGTCACAGGCACCACTTTTCAGCCCCGATTGTACATTAGTGTTGATAGAGAATACAATGATCAAACCTGAACGACAATGAAAGCGTCATTAGTAATATTAACATCACATATATCAAGTGAATTGACCTTAATATGTTAAATCAATTGCAATACATGGATTGAATGACCAAACAGATGTGCGATCAACGTTATGACTGAAACAGCAGCAAGCCTCAGTAATTAATTTGCAATAATCCAATTGCCTATAATCCTGGGCTCTCTAATCTCAATGTCACACTGCAAACAAGAGAAGAAAAATGTTCCAAAATGATTGGTATGATATAACAGATACCATTAGGTTTGTCTAAAGGTGTGCAAACACTACAATAATCATCTGTAATATTGTAATTGTTGGTTAGCAACTGGTTTTTGTATTCAATCCAGGAACTAACAGGGAACTTGTGGAATGATTTTACAATGGGAGGGATTGGTTGAAAATTTAGTTTTTGTTAGAATTCTTCTCATGCTTTTAACAGACATCCCAATTAAATATCCACAACAATACATAGTACAGCCTTGCGAATATGAAGGCATGCAAAAGCTTCTGTACATCAGGAAGCTTTAGAAGGAGTCTGGAGATGTTTAGGAGGAAGTGGGAAGATGTCTTAAATACGCAGAAGGCCAGCTTTGGGTCAAACTAGACTCCCCGAACTGTGGAAGAGAATGATGTCTGGCCATCAAAAGTAAACAGAATTAGGAGAGAAGAGAATGTGATGGCGAACTACTGGTGTCAGTTTTAATATCGTTCAGCTTTATATACAGACAAACACATAAACTTAAACACTTATCTTTTACTGTAAATATGCAACCTTGTTGTAACCCTTGAAGAGTTCAGTCATAAAAGAAGTACACAAAGTACTGGTTCTGTTTCTGTTCTTATGAGGACATTAGTTTTATATAAGACAACACCACTTAAACATTGCATAGAAATCTTAGTTTGCAAGTGAATGTAATATGTTCAGCTTAGATGTCTGATAGAAAGCCTTAAGGCTACCATTGTCTCCGTGCAACGTGCTGAATGGTAATTAAATATGCCACTTATGCTTCACTGATTCATTTCCCTCACAATTTTTGAGCTCAGCTGAATACATTTTTTCTGTGCAGAAGGACTGTATTGTATCAGTATGGCCTCATTACAAGGGCAGAGGGGCTTGGGTAGGGGGGAGGGCAGAGGCCGCGAGAGAAGGAGAAGAGGGAGGGAAGCGCCCCATGAAGACATTGTGTTTAACATCACTAAATACCTCTAACGTTACATTGTCCTTCCCTGTCTTCAATTAGTTGGGCTTTTTGTTTAAAGCACTGATCCCAAACAGGAAGGTTTATTTTGAGAAGAACCTCTCCATGGGTATGAATGAAGCTCTCTGAAATTTAATGAAGGACACAGGGGTCTTGCAGAGTTGTTGGTCACAAAGAAACAGTGGCAAACAAAGCGTCTCTTCACTGTGTTGATGACTGGAAAAGCCTTCCACTGGCCAGGGCTTTTTTTCTAGTGGTGGAGCTGTAACTTCTGACAGTCTGAGCTGGATACTGTCCAGCCGACTTCAGCCTTCTTGCCCTGCCCTGACAGGCCTCCTCAGCTGGTGGATGTTCATGCAAAGGAACGCCTCTTTGGTGGTTGTGGCAGGGAGAATTAGACGAGAGATGCGGGTTCACTTGCCCTGCGTAGGGGCTTATCTTGGGCTAAGCTGAGGGACTAATAGCAAAGCCTGCCTTCGCTCTAGCCGGTCTGAGGGCACAGGGAGCCATCTGTCCACTCTGTGGATAACTGACAACAAAGGGAGCAAACACTGAACACGGACTACAAACTATAAGGCCATTCATTTCGAAGATCTCAGAACCAAACAAGAGGAAGGAGAATTTTCTATGCAAGGTCAGTACTTTATACTCATCATTAATTCTGCATTATGGGCCTCTGATTCAACAACAATTGTGGGATTATGGCTGTTCAATGATGGTTTTCAATGGATGAAATTAATGTAAAACATTAAAAAGTATAAAAACGAGCAAGAAAGTAAGGAAAAGTTGAAGCAAAATTAAAGTTGAAGCTTCAATTAGAAGCAAAACAATGTGTGGCTTTGTTTTAATGCAACACCCCTGACTCCCATTAGGTTGAAATCATTTGAGTGAGTTAGTTTTCCGCTTTCTGCCATGTTGAAAATGTACTTTTTCTCTGTAAATGATTCTTTACATAGTAAAACAGGAATTAATCAACACGTGAAATGAAAAATGCGAGGAAAATGTAATACTGTAACCTTTGTGCTGAGTGGATAAGAGTGGTGTTGTATCACCTCGTGCTTTTAGCCTCATACATAGTGGCTCACAGAGAGATAAAAATAGTCCACACTTGAATATTTAGGAAGTTTCCGCTCTCACTGGAATGTTAAAATCATTTGTTATCATGAATATAAATATCTTATATGCGTTTTTCAAATTTAAAGTAAAATATTTGTTTTTTTTCACGTTAAAGATGTTTTGTTTCAATCTATAAGTCATTCTCAGATATAGCTATCTTAAATTATAATGAAAGATAAGTACATTTAGAATACTATAGCTTCCTTTATGTTGGGCTCATCTTTAGATTACATAGCCAAGCACAATCCCTCAAGTAATCCACTTAGACATTGTTCCCTATTTCCCTCCAGGATTAAAACCTTGTATTCTTCTCCTTTTATTTTATTGTCTGGGGGATACTTCTGTCTGTCAGGAAGCAGAGTTTCCCCCTCAGATTATCTGTTTTATCGCAGATATACTCTGTGGGTGCTGTTCTGCATCGAGGTTTTGTTCTGAAGTCTTGAGCGCTGACTTGCTGGAGGTGACAGAAATAGGTCAAAAGGGTTTTAGCATTAACCAAACAAATCCTGGCCTATAGGATTAAAGGGAGATGTTGCTGTTTTTATTCGATGTATTCATTGTAACTTTGTGGTGATAGACAAAGACAAAAGGTTATAGAGGTTGCTCTTGTTTTGAGAAAATGAATCCTTGTTTTTTTTGTAATATTCTTTGGATGAAATCCCTAAGATCAGTCAGGATTTAGCAACACTAGAATACACAGGAGTAATGAAATGTGGCAATAAATAGAAAAAAACCAAACTATAAGAGATAATTTTTGATAAACAATATTGACATATGTAAGGAGATTTACTTATATAATCAGTGGTGTGTTTAAAATACTGATTCATTTTGAGTTTTTGAGGTTGGACTGTGTTAAAAAGTTTTATAATTGCGGTGTAAGTCTGACCAGTGAGAGCATCGTTAATGGTAAAATTTCAAAGGAATACTTCTACTCTGTTGGACGTAAAACAAATTACAGCATGCTAGCTTTTAGAGAGAAGGAGAGCCACTTTTCTCTGTTCTAAGGTTAAATGACCCTCATCTGGGTGCAGCAAGAGGATGAATTTTGGTAACGTAGGGTATTTTTAGAGGGCTTATTATAATTTGTACAATTGCTTGAGTAGGGAAATGACTGGTTAGAGTGCAGGCATCTAAATTGGTCAGGGTCAGTGAGTGATTTGTCAAGAGGGGATTATCTAAATGAAGCACCGCTGCCCCCACACCATCAACAAGCCGACACATGGGGATGAGACAGCTCTGGCCAAAGTTTAAGGGCCAACACTTGTGTCTTTATATAAACCTAGAAAACATTTAAAAAGGTTATAACTTAAAAATGCTCTCAAACAACAATGATCATAGAAAAATTAACGCAATTCTTTTTAAAAAAAAAACCTTTGTGTCATCAATTTAGATAATCTCTGGAAAAAGAAGCACAAGTAGGTTTGATAGACTGAGTTCCAAGTTCGGAGGAGTGTTCTTGATGATGAAAACACCCTGGCATCTCCAGGGTGTTACACCAACACATTTTTTACAAGCATTTCATCCACCTAAAATGTATATGATGGGATGTCAGAACAACAACCAGAAATGATACCAATGATACACCTAGGCAGCACGGTGAAATCAGTTGGGATAGGCTCCAGTATCCTGCGTGACCCCATCAAGGATAAGCGGTTCAGAATAAGAAACTGTACAAAATTAAAATGATGCATTATGTGCTTCAAATTTCAATCTCTTTAATTGTTCAATCTCTTGAACTTGTTCTAATAGTTTAATTTTTAAACACTTCATTTGACAATGAGTCAAGGCGTGAAGAGAGAACAAAATAAAACACACAATGTTGCTTTATCAAGAATATACTTGAGTTAATATGAAATTATTAAAGATCCAGACATTTTCAAAAGAACATGAGTTGTGTGTGGTTTCCATACTAATCTAATATCACACAAAGAAATTTGATCTTTAACTAATTAAAAAAGACCACAGTTTTTCTGATCAATACAAGGTTGTATCATCTGCATACAAAGAATCAAGGATCAAGAAATATGTGCAGTATATATTGCCATCGTCAATGAAAATTCACAAACTAGAAACTTGCTTTGGCGTAATGAGCAACATCAAACATAAAATCTGACCAAATAGAATAAATATAAAATTAAATAAATACTTTGTACTATAAAAATGACTCTGCATGTAGCATCATAAAATGTAGTGCAAAGGAGATTGATAAAGTGGCAGCGGCAGGTGGAGGAGTGAAAGAGGGGTGAAGTTTTCTAGAGTCTAGCCATTGAGAAGACAGGTCCGGTTGTGTTCATCAGTCTGATGGCTGATGGGAAAAAACTATCCCTGTGGCAAGAGGTTTTGGTCCGAATGGACCATAGCCTTCTGCCTGAGGGGAGTATCTTAAAAAGTCTGTGGCCAGTGTCAGAAGGATCAGCTGCCATCCAACCAGCTTGTCCCAGAGTCCTGGAGACGTACAAGTCCTGGAGAGATGGACACTGGCCCACAACACCAGCCAGTCCACCTCCACCACTGGTCTACCTCGGGCAGACTCATCACTGTCAGAGATGAGCCCGATGAGGGTAGTGTCAACTGCAATCTTAGTTCAGTTTCACAGAGTCGATTAGTGAAACACTACTAAATACATTTTATACTTAATAAATTTTAAATTTCATTATAAAAAAATAATGTAGTATTGATGAAAAGGGCTTAGGGCCTCCACATCTTACAAACTATTCCGGTGTATTCATTATTTAAACAAACCTTCTGATGCCTTTTAACTTTCTAACAAAGAAATATTGCTCCCATCAAACCATATTTCTCCAACCAATTAGAATCTATTTTTTTGGATTTATAAATCAAATGCTGTTTTTTTTTTAAAGTCAACAAAAAGTTCTATAATAAATTTCTTATTGCCATTAATTTTTAGTTTAGTTCTTGTGTCGTAAACCAAAGCTTTCTTACTGTAAAAACATCTTTCTGACATGGAGACATTTTATGACCACGCCTCAGTGAAGAGTGGATGAATAAGCTGAAAACAGATCTATCTCTTAGCTCCTCTGTCAGGTCCCTGCTGGATTTCATTTTGTTTTGAAAGACATCCCTAAAGCTGTTATTTTCTCCTCCACTTGTCCAGTTTCACTCCAATTGCACACGATGAGAAACCATGTTCCAGCTGGTATTTTTTATTTTTTTTGGTACATACAGTATCTATTCATCTGTTTCTCAAACCACTTAATCCAACTCTGGGTTGTGGCATTGGTGCGTATCTTGTTGGATGATTAAAAACCATGTTTTGTTTCACATCTCATGAATCCCACAGTCTTTATCTCTGGCTGCAAGGATTTAAAAAAAAAAAAAAAAGGCCATTGAAATATATTTACTCCTCAGATTATTTTCTACTGCACACATAGTTGATTTGTATAAACCAGTTTGGAGTTAATTGAAATTTCCCAAATTCCTCTAAAGGCAGCAAAGCGTACATATGCTGAACAGGAAATGGAGAAAAGAGAGGTCTGTGTTCAAACTTTGAACAGGCTTCAGAAATTATTGGACTACAATGGCTCCTCCTGTAAAAAATTACAAGAATTTTTAACCTTTTGAAGATATCAAAGAAAGCAGGAACATATGAGAACTTTGCATAGTACTGTGGGTCATGTTTTGGTAAAAAAGAGCTAGAATGGTACAATTTAGAACTTCAAATAGAGTTTACTAACCTCAGATGAGCTTAGAATATGTCTGTCAGAGACAAAGTATTGTCATTTTTTTTGCTGAGAAAAGTTGTCAAAATTCTTCAGTTGGAAAATAAAAGTACCTTTTTTTATTTTATTGCAGCTGCTTGGCATAAATATTAAAATATTGTATCTACAGTTAATCATTGTAGACTTTTGTCTGTCAGGCAAATAACTTATGTCAAAAATTTGGTTTGTGCACCAATGAGGTTCATCAAAGCTGGTACCTCTTTAGAATTTTGGTGAACCACTGAAGCATTTTTTTAAAAAACTGCCCAAAGTTACTCAGTACCAACTAGATACAAACTGAGGTTTTCAGGGGTCATGTGGTGAAATGTCAAAGCCACAAAGGTTGACGTCACAAATGCTTGTGAATGCAATTTCTTTCAAACCAATGAAGGTATCTTAGTGACAATGCTCATGGTTGGGGGTTCTACAATTTACCGGATCTGACCGTATTGGCTCAGTCTTGTTTCTTTTATCGTGACAGATAAAGCTTATGAATATGACATCAGGTCTGGGAGTATCATGTATCAGACTCTGTGTGTGTGTGGTTTTGTTGCAGGACAAGAAAGTAAAGAAGTGTTCTTGAGAAAAAAAAGGTTTGTGTACAATGTGCACAACCAATATACTATGAATTGAATTTTATTTTCATTTGGTCGTTACGATCCTTTTTCAGCTCCTTACAGATCATGTTTTTTTTTTTTTAATGGTTTATAAAGAATGAATACAACAAGCATGTTCTTACTTTATCTATTGATTTTTAAATTTTGTATTACCACTGACCAATAGGAAGCCAATGCTTTTGTAACTTTCTTCGAACGTCTGCGTAAGAAAATGCATCATTTGCAGTTTCTGGGTGCACACGTACAAGTTATACAGCCTGAAATGTGATTGCCCGTTTATAAGGTCTAAAATCCAGACATCCTTGGGTGAAATGTTTAAATTGTTTATAACTCCAACAGTTCTTATTAAATCTCATCTTAAAAGTGAATGGAAAAATCTCTTCTTGGAAGCCTGATAATCCAATAAACACTGTGACCTTGGTTCTTTATGGAGAAGGAGACATCTCTCTGTCTGTTATTGTCCAATAAGCTACCCCTTCTGCGCTGTGTAAAGACATTTTTTTTATTTGTTCCGCAAATACAAAGAATTGGATACGCAGCCAAAACAGAAGCGACACTGTGTGATGTCTGGTTGCTATTAATGGACGAGTCACACGCACACATCACTTGATCCTCAGGCCTTTACAGAACAAGTGACTTCCTTTGTACTGTATTTAATCTTATCCGTAAAAGTCACACAACTTGCATTTAGCTGGAACTAAAGACAACGTCTTGTGAGAAGATTTCACCCACTGATAGAGTTATCTTACTCCGCTCACAACTCGTGCTTGAAGACAATAGATTCAAACTTTTCTTATGATATCAAGCTGACTGTATAAACATATTTCTAACGGAGCAAAAAAAAAAAGGAATCTATTCAAACTCAAAAGTTTACTTTGTACAGACTACTGTAGAAGATGATATGAAAAAGATTTTTAAAGTAGTTTTTTTGCAATATGTGTGTTTGTGAAACAGTTTTCTCATAGCATAAATAGAAGGTACTTTTTTAAACTCAGAAATGATACATTTGCTTAAAAAAAGTTTTTAATAAATTTATTCAGTGTCACTTTTCTTTTTGACACCGTAAACTCCCCCATTTCTCACTGCTTGAATAAAAGCTAAAGTTAGCAATGGCGTTAAAACTAGCTAGGGAGCCAAAAAAAAAAATAACAACAAAAACAACAACAAAAAAAGACTACAAAAACAAAAAAGAAAGAAAGAAATACACTAAGTCAATAAAAGAAAAATAAAAAATTAAAGTTACCTGAAATGCTAAAAAAACAAAAAAGAAAACTAAAGAAAGAATAAAATAGTTCAAATGACCTCAAAAACAACAAAAAAAGAAGCTATAATTAGCTAAAAAGCTTAAAAAAAAAAAAAAAAAGAAGAAGAGGGGACAAAATAGTTCAAATGATCTCAAAAACGAAAAAAAAGCTACAATAGCTACAGTTAGCTGAAAAGCTAAAAAAAAAACAACAAAAAAAAAAACAACCCAAAACAAAAACAACCAAAACAAAAAAAAACAAACAGCTTTTTTGAGAAGTTAAACAAAGTATAACAAAGCTGCACGTGTTAAACTGAAAATCAAGACTTTTACTTTAAAATTTTGTCTATTAAACAAATGAGAAGCAGTTAGGACCTTTTAGACACAAGTCTGTTTTGTGTTTCAAATAAAACCTTTAAGAAAAAAACAGAACCTTTAAAACACTTCCGACCCCAGATGGTGACCCGGATTGCCCCCAAAATCTAATCACGTCTTCATTTTCCAATTGTGGATAGGTCCTTAAAATTTTCTGAAAATCCACCCATAGCTTTTTGAATTATTTTGTACACACACACACACATACATCCTCAATAACCTCCTCAGCGGAGGTAATAAATTGCAGACTCTGAGGGGCATCATAATTTTTCTAAGGTGAACAAAAACCACTGGACAAGTGGTTTGTACTTGTACAAACCATACAGGATTATGTATGGTTTGTACATAGTAAGCACTATGCAGTAGTTACTATGTAGTGAGCAACCACTGCATAATCCTGGTTTCAACAAGAAGTAAGTGTTTCTTTTGGTTGGAGATGCAAATCTGGAAGAATCCAGGAAAAAAAATCAAAATAGGACTTAATCAGAATATTTTCTATACTGTATAGGTATTGTTTATTCCAATTAAATGTGGAATGTATTAAATTTAATGTTGCAGCTTCTATTAGCTTAATGTGTTCGCTCTCACCAACAAAACTTCTATTTAGCACAGGAGATGATTAATACCACATTTCCTGCTTCTGCACCTATGTAATTATCTCACGAGCAAGGTAATGTCTGTAACCATAATGTCTCGACTTAATGGGAATTTCATCTAAACAAAAATCAACAAAAAGAAACACAACCCATTTTCATCTCAATTACTTTACTACTGAGGTCCCTGAGAAAAGGCCCCGTACATGAACAGAATACAGATCGGTGTGGTGGGAATATGCACTTGGATCAGACTTATTTCCTCCTCAATTTTACACATCATTTCCTGAACATCCTGAAAACAGTAAACTACTTGTGACGCACAAACAATCTCTCTCTTGTTGCAGAGTGTTTACTTTGATGCTCTGAAAACACGGGGGATGTCTGACAGGGAAGAAATGGCTTCAGATGGGAGTCTGAATGTTACACTGACACTACGACTGCTGATGCATGGAAAGGTAATCAACAGCTGTGCAAATTGTCTAAAAGATGTGTCTTATTTCCCCAATAATGACTTATATTCAGCTCCGAATGACTAGATCCTCCTCGAAGTGTGATAATCTGTGTATTGCTTTCCTTCTGCTCAGATGCTTCTGTTTTCTTTCACAGGAAGTTGGCAGTATAATTGGAAAGGTAGATTTAATTTACCATCCATCCGCGTTCATTAATCCTTAAAGATTTTTCTCAGATTGTCTGTTATCTTGCACCAAAACTAATCAAGATGGCAATTTTCCTGCATGCTTCCAGAAAGGAGAGACAGTAAAGAAAATGAGGGAGGAGGTGAGAGTTGTCTTTTAAACATGCTCAGTGAAAATACGTGCTTTTCATGGACTCTGATAGATTACTTACAACGAAACATGCAAACTTTGGTTTCTAGAGTGGAGCTCGCATCAACATATCAGAGGGATCATCTCCTGAGAGGATAGTCACCATCACAGGACCCACTGAGGGAATCTTCAGAGCTTTCTCTATGATTGCAGAGAAGTTTGAGGAGGTATAAACAGATGTGTGAAAAATCTGTTTCAACACATTTTTTTTCACATATTTTTCCACCATATGTTCGCTTTTTAACATGCAAAGTCATATAATTTCTCTATCTTACCAAAAGACATGCAAATTTACCTGAATAGAGCCGTCAAAGATGTTATTTCCTGTAAAATACTTTAAAGATTGCAAGGTAATTTTTGTTTTTTTCCCTCAGGATATCACTGCAGCGATGACGAACAGCAACGTGACAAGCAAGCCACCTGTGACACTTCGACTGGTTTTCCCAGGGAGCCAGTGTGGTTCCTTGATTGGCAAAGGAGGTTCGAAGATCAAAGAGATCAGAGAGGTAGGAGTCCTTTTCATTTTTATTTTACAGCAGGTAGTTGCTTTTCTGCACCCCAACAGGCAAAAAAAAAAAAAATTCCCTGGTGCTTTGACACCTCGGATAACACCACTCAGACACACTTTTACTTTTTCTATCTTAAATGTGTGTTTTCCAACTTGTGACATTCCCTCTCATTATGCCCGGAAGGCTTGGTAAAGTTTAAACACACTCTCTGAATGGACAATATTGGTGTGTGCCTCTTCAAATATTGGAGCACACACTGCCATTTGGCTTGTAGCTGCTCCCTGCATGTCAACACAGGTTTCAGGTCATTTGCGAGGGCTTGAAACAAAACTTCAGGATGGATGATAGTGTGCTCTTTTCAGCAATAAATGACCTTTTTTTCTCTTTGTTGTCTGCTGACATAAAGACCACGGGCGCTCAGGTTCAGGTGGCAGGAGACATGCTGCCGGACTCTACGGAGAGGGCTGTCACAATCTCTGGAACTCCACAGGCCATCACTCAGTGTGTGAGACACATCTGCTCGGTGATGCTGGAGGTGAGCACTGTCAGGCAGCAGATGATGTTCACGTTCAACAGCTCTATATAGGTGTCAAGTGTGTGTCACATTTATTTAGGATGTGGTTGGAAGGTGTGCACTTCAAGATATCTTTCAACATGAAAGGATGCTGTCAAGGTGTATCACCTAGTGTTTGTGCATAGATGTACACACATGCAAACAATCACACATTTACATACGTACATGTATAAGTCACACATATTTGCATCTTAAAGGACACACATTTACATATACATATTTACATATATGTACTATGTAATTTTGAGAGCCTATGTACTGTGTATATAATACACAAATACCCACACATATATACGTATACATACACTTATATCTACATACATTTTTTATATCCAGCATGTACATTTAAATACAATAAGTGTAAGAACTTTGATTGGTTTTCCTACACATAGGCAATTTTTTAAATCAACTATCTTTGCATTTATCTTTACATTAGGATTTCTTGTCATGCAGTTTGAGTAAACTGCAGCACATTTTCTGACTATAAGTCGCTCCAGAGTATAAGTCGCACCAGCCAAAAAACCCCCAAGCACAACTAAGAAGAAAAACATATACAGTATAAGGTGCACCATGGTCCTCGCCTGGAACAGGGTGGAATGCCCGCTAGGGTTAGGGACAGGGTCCTGCCCCAAGTGGAAGAGTTTGAGCATCTCGGGTCTTGTTCACGAGTGGGGGAAAGATGGAGCGGGAGATCGACTGGCGGATCGGTGCGGCATCAGCAATAACCAGGATGCTGCATCAGTTCGTTGGGGTAAAGAGAGAGCTGAGCTGAAAAGCAAAGCTCTCGATTTACAAGTCGATCTACGTTCCAACCCTCACCTATGGTCACCATGTGGGTGGTGACCAAAAGAATGAGGTTGCGAATTCAAGGGGCCGAAATGAGCTTCCTCCACAGGGTGGATGCCCTCTCACTCAGAGATCGGGTGAGGAGCTCTGCCATCCGGGAGGAGCTCTGTGTCGAGCCACTCCTCCTCCAGGTCGAGAGGAGCCGGATGGGGTGGTTCGTGCATCTGGTCAGGATGCCCCCAGAGCGCATCGCGGGCGAGGTGTTTTGGGCACGTCTCACCAGGAGGAGACCAAGGGGCAGACCCCGGACCCGCTGGAGAGACTGTGTCTCACAGCTGGCCGGCGAACCACTTAGGATCCTTTCGGGTGAGCTGGAAGATGCAGCCGGGGTGAGAGAAGCCTGGGCTTCCCGTTTGAGGCTGTTGCCCGCGCGACCCGGCCCCGGAACAAACGGAAGATGACGGAACAGAATGGTGCACCAGAGTATAAGTCGCACCCTCGGCCAAACTATAAAAAACTACTAATTATATTTCTAAAAAAATAAAAAGAATACAGATGCACGTACACGTTTGACATCTAAATAGTCTGTAAAGATCAACATTAAGTTGTGGATATGAACATTTGGACGACTTTCAAACAGAGATATTAGTGAAGTGAAAATGTCATAATCTTCCTTTAATTGAGTTGGTATGCTCACACATGAGAAGAAACTATTAAAGTTAATTAACACCCGGTTTGTTGGATGATTTTATCCGCATACAAATGCAAATAATACAATACACTGAGCAAAAGTTATTGCAATTAGGAATTACATTAAATGTCAACATTAGCAAGTATGAAGTGAAAGCGAGTCGCTACACAACCCGTCCTACTTTATTAGTGCAAGAACAGCCCGAGGATTTTCATTGTCTTCAGAGAAGACTTTCTAAATTGATTGAAATGAATTGAAAGAGGTGACAGAAATGTAACTTTATGGTTAAGATATGTCAGCATGAACTTAGGTCAGGACTCAGTTTGCAGAGATTTAAGAACTGTTTATTCTGGTACACAGTCTATGCCAGGGATGGGCAAAGTACGTAATGAGGGCCTTATGTGGCCTATCAAGCTTTTTAATTCAGCCTGCCAAACATGAAGAAATTATATAACTTTTTTTACCCCTGCTTTTCTGGATTTTTTTCAGTAAACTCATTAACTTATTCAAGTACATTAATTTTTTGATCAGATATGAGCCTTTCTGAGTGTTTTTCTCTGGCATTTGGGGTGTTTTTATGATTTTTCCCAGTTGGAAAGTTATTTTTTAGACATTTTAAAAGGCTCTTGGTTTTGGCCCTTTGGTTTGGCCACAAGTCAAAATCTTTGCCCTCCGCTGGTCAATGGCTAAGGCAAGGAGCAACTGCTGATTGCAATGTACACACTGGCACAGGACAAAGAGAGACACAGACTATTTAACAAATAAAGAAAGGGATCTGAGGTGGAAACAGTCAGGAAGGATTGGACAATAACAGCTGTGGATCGCACACTAAGGAAGGAAGAAACATGCCTGAAAAAACAGGAGAGTTAGTGTTTCAAAATAAAACAGAAGTGCACCACGAGGCAACACAGGTGACAGACATGAACCAAAAGTGCACAATATGAGACAAAAGACAGATGAAATATGACAAGAATAAATTCAAATGTGCTAATTATATTCTAAATTCTTATCTGTAATACGTTCTGAAGAGTTGTTTTTTTTTCCAAAAAAAGCAGCTTGAAAACAGATTTAACCAGGAAGCCAGTTTACAGATTAACAGATACAAAAGTTAATTTGATGCATTGCAAGGAAGTATTAATATTTAAATCCATTCATTCATCGTCTATACATTTGAAGAAACTTCTAGAAGATTATTGGCACAGTAGTTCCTTTACTAGATTTTTCAAGCAGAAATGATAAAACCATCTTCAACTTAATTTTTTATGTAACCAAACGATATCTTCAGCCTTTTCCAGCTTTGACTATGTAAAAGTTTGTCAGGATTTTATTGTCAAAAATAAATCACCTTACTTCACATTTTGGGTCACTTCTGCTAAAAAAAATGACTGACATGGAACTCAATATTGAATGAACTACAAAGGCCATGCAAATATTAATCTCCTACTCATATTCTATGTGCTAACAGTGTTGTGGATCTGATGCATCCAGTCGGAGTGAACTAAAAATCAGGCTGTATTATCCATTTCCATAGTATCAGCGAACAGGTTTTTATAGAAGCTCTAAAGTCTAGACACAGCCAATGCTTCACTGATAGCTTGGTATTTAAGCCCTCTAATATAGCCAAACACCAGCTGTGTCTCAGCATTGGGATAAAGAGGGAATAAAGTTGTATTTGTGCAATGTTGTGATCATTATTTAGCTGCAACATGCTGTGTTGTGGCCAAATCACTGCTATTGCTCTGTCCTGTTCAGAGATTGCGATGCTGATGGCGGTTTTGCAATGCTGTTGTTTCGTTAAATGCAGCTCAATGAAACAGATCGTAACTTGGAATTGGGAGTAGCATTTTCTCAAACATTTTAATTATTCATTCTTTTTCTTTTAAACCATCAAAACATTAAATACCTGAGGCAGATTGGAGACTTGTCCAGAGAGGACCCAACTCTATTTGTTGGGATATGACACAGCACTGTGCTGTATGCACACACAGGTACACTGCTCATGGTTGGTCCCAATAGGGAGTGCCGTTTTTATGGAAATGCACCAAAAACAATCATTTAAAAGAATTTGTGCAATCTTTGCCAACTTGATTCACTTTACGCTTTATTTGCACCTTCAAACATTGTGTCCATCAAGTGTTATGTATCAGAGCTAACGATGGAATCCACGTTTCTCTACAAATGGCATAAACTTAGAATTATTACCTCAAAAAGGCTCAATAAGCCCTGTTTTAAAAGATGCATGAATGAATGAAAACAATAATAATATTAACAAAAAATGACTTTTCTCAGTATTTTGACGCTCAATCAGAGACACAAATGTCTTTGGTTCAGGGTTTCACAGCTTATGAATGAAAGATGAAAAAAATATTCAGAGAGGAACAAAAAAGGACACAAAATACAACAATATCAATCTTGGAAGCAAAAATATTCTATTTACACTGGTTTGCATGATTGTGTTTCCACAGTCTCCACCAAAAGGGGCAACAATTCCCTATCGTCCTAAAATCCTGCCAGCTGGAGCTCATGCTGTTTTAGCACAACAACACCCTGCACAAGTAAGTCATTACATCAATTTAATATACAAGTACATAGAATTGGGGATTTAGCTCTTTTGGAAAAATAGATATGCCTTTTGAGATATGCTGGTCATGACTTCACATATATTTCCGCCACTAGAGGCTCAGGTTTATACCAGGTTGTACATGTTGAAATGCTAGGAGCAGAAAAATGGCGCTGTGAACACATTTAGAAGAAAACCGTCAGATATTAATGTATGAAGATGTGAATAAGTGGCATTTACATGAATAATTACCCTGCAGTAGGAAACCTGTCGTGTGTAAAGTTCATATTTTCCACAGGCTGGCAATCTGCTGTCCTGAATTTGGCACAGCCAGCTCTGACCTATCAGACATCTGTTTATGATATTGGATTTTTTGCTATTGTCAAAGAGAGGGGAATACTGCAGATGACATTTAGTTGAAATTCCACTGGATCCATATGCATTAGAGCTTTGGAAAAGTGGAAGGGAATAGATTTCTGCTGCCCTGATTTCCTTCTTCACAATGTGTGAAAATCGTGTATTCCAGGTGACGAGCCACAACATGTCTGCATTGCCCAATGATATATCCACATCTCTGATATCTTATTTCTTGCAGGCCTTTGCAATTCCAGGACAGTATGCATTTGCACATCAAGATGTAAGTATTCTCACACACGTTACTCACACCGTAATGACCTTCTGCCCACTCCTTCCAAGCCACCAAAACACCCTCTATGTGCTCTCCTCTGCAAAGATGAAACTTCACTAACCCTGATCTTTTGACAGTACTAACTTTAACTCACAGTAGCAGCATTAATTAAAATGAACGTTACAATCTCATAAGTTTACGATCAGTTGTAGTTGTGTAGACAGAAATGTGATTGTTAATTTCTGATGATTACTTATCTGAAGTCAGCATGCTATCTGAGAGAAATGAATCTTTCAAACTGACACCATCTGTGATGTTTGTGATCTTCAGATTGGCTCTGTATTGTAGTTGTCAGATCCTCTGAAATAATCCAGTTTGATTGGTTAGCTCTAACTTCCTTCCTACCCTGCAGTTGACCAAGCTTCACCAGTTGGCTATGCAGCATATCCCCCTCCCTTCCCTTGGGCAAAGCAACCCTACCTTCCCTGGTACGTACCCACGGCTCCCCGGGGGAAGTCCATCTATCCCTCTGTCTTCACTCCTCTTCGAATCACATCATCAATACATTGCTGTCACCTCAGTGAGGATCAAGAAGGCCTCCTTTCTCTCACAGGTTTTTTTTTTACTAGATGGTGGCTGATACAGAGTATGATTAGAATTAATAACCTGTCGTTTTCTCTCTCACACAAAATAGGGCAAAAAAAAACACAAAAAAAAAAAAGTAATAATGATGTGAAAGATGACACATTTCAAAGTTAAGCCACCAAACTATTTTAAATTAGAAATCAATCAACTAAAACATGTATGATGCAAAAAAAAAAAGCCCATCAGTTTTATCTACAGGGAATGTGTGAAAAATGACCGGAATATTTACACTTGAGTAAATATTTGACTATTTCTCACTACTTCTCACTTCCTTCTACAATCAATTCCATTTGCCCAACTTTTCCTTCCCAAAATGAAATGAGAACCCTAAAAAACAACCAAATCCTAATCTCTTGAACCCCAATCCTCCACCTTCACAACATTTCTCCTCAAAATCTAACAATATCTTGGCCAGACCAACCCTGACCTCAACCATCCCATTTACTCATGTACTCTGCCACAACTAACTACACACAACATGTTATGGTATTTTGAATATTTAGCTGAGTGTAGTGATTGCTAAGCTAAGAAGTAGCTTCAATAATTGTAGCTAAATGAGATCAGTACTTAGAATATGTGATATATTTGTTTGTGTATTTGTTTAGTCATTTTTCATTTTTGTGCTTATGTCAGCAAGTAACAGAAATACTATTATCAAATTAGAGCGGCTTATGCTATATAAGGAACCATTAGTATTATCCAGCTGCTATATTCCTTGTCCTAATTTACAGGATTGGATGCCTCTGCCCCCACTACAACACAAGAGCTGGCAGTCCCCAATGATGTAAGTGCGACATTGTTTGTGCTCACCCACCAAAACTTGCACCCTCATCCTACTGACTTCATTAAAAACCTCCTTAGAGGACGAATATAATGAGATGTTTGGAGGCATGAACCTGCTTTTAAAAGAAAATAACTTTCTTTTTGTTGACTAAGAAGATAGGAAACAACATCCTTTTAAAAAGGAATTTGGGAAATACCGTATGTATCTGTATTAAGTTTTTATTAACCAATATTTGTGCTGTCAATGGTGATTATTTTTTGTTAATTACATCACATTCTCCATGTTATAAGTTTTAAAAAGAATAGTCTAAGTGATTGATAATCTTTTTGTGATATGGATGAGTGAGATTGTTACAGCTTGTCTGCTACAGAAACAAAAGTTAAAAGAAGTTCCATTTGTCACATTTCAGTTCTTATTATCGACTCATGTAAAGAAGGAAGCAATTTTCTTCTACACTGAAAAAGGAATTCTAGTTAATAATAAAACATTTTAAAGAGTAGGAATGTCTAGCTTCACTGTTCCTCTGCATAGTATAAAACCTTAATCCAACCTAGAAGCACGGTGGTGGCAGACTGATTATTTGGGCTTTGGGACCTAGGTCGGGTCGCAGGGGTAAACAGCCTCTGATGGGAAGCCAAGGCTTCTCTCATCCCAACTACATCCTCCAGCTCAGCTGGGAGAATCCCGAGGTGTTCCCTGGCCAGATAGCATGTTCCGGGTCTACCCTTGCGTCTCCTCATGTTGGGATGTGACCGAAACTCCAGGGGGTGTTCACCAGCTAGGCGTTCGGGAAGCATTCTGAATAGATGCCCGATCTGGCTTCTCTCAACCGGGAGGAGCAATGGCTCTACTCTGAGCTCCTCCCAGATGTCAGAGCTCCTCTATCACTGAGCAAGGGCGGAGCCACCCTGTGGAGAAAGCTCATTTCAGCTAAATATTTTGTCATCCATTTAACTCTGTGTGCAAAAGCCACTGTGGCCTATTTAAAAGCTGGTTGAAACGAGATCATAATACAGAAAGTTTGGGAGATTCTCAAATGTAGCATCCAATCTTCGGTACAATTGTTCAATAAACTTTATTACTACAACACCTTCAAACCGTCCAGGCTGGCAACAGCCAAAGCAAATCTCAGAATTTTAAAAAGTACCTTCATTTTGAAAGTTCACTGCACAGAAGTGGCAAAAATGGAATGGACAATGAATGGATGATTTATGGACTACACTGACTTTTCGGGTGCATTACACACCCGTTTAGTTCCGACCAAAAAGTTGCGACTGGTTGGAACAAAAAGTACCTGCCGGCTGCTAACCGATTGAACCCCTGTGGTACAGACTGCTTCCACAAAGAGAAAGAAATAGTCGGATGTGTCAGGCTACCTTTAAACCAAAGTGCGGAACTATAAATTTAAAAAAGAAACCTAAAGAATAATTATACAAAGACACAAATTCCTTGGAGAGATTAAAGTAATTAGAGCAAAAATATAGCAAAATGAAGAAGTGTCACATATTCAGTGAAGAGTGAAGTGCCAATTTAAAACAGGTGAGTTTTAAGCTTTTTGTTTTAAACAGAGGCAGGTCAGTGATGTAAAACAACCCAAAGGGAACAGATAAATTTTGGTCCCAGATAACTTTCCTTATACCAGGACTGAGGGAACCCTAGCAGGTCTTGCTTTGTGTAGCTCAATAAGTATAAAATTTGAAACATTAAATACACAACATACATTAATGTGTGTTCGAAAAACATTGATATTACCCTTTAATAAGTGGTTGGATTGTTTGCTTGGGGACGTTGCTGCTTCGTTTTAATTTAGTTTTAATAAAGACAGTGACACCATCATTTGTCATAGATTTGGAATTGGAGAAAAAGTTCCCTCACTTTTTTTGGTTAATCAATATTAAAATGACCAGCCTTTGTACTTAGATTTTATAATAGTTTTATTCATTACCTTTTTATGTTTAAAGTATACGGGTTTCGATGGGAGTGGTAATTGTGTGTCAGATTTTTGTTGACCAGAGCCACACCATTCTGATGTCTTGCAGTTTCCAAGCAACCGGAGGAGAATCTAGAATATCAAAGTGTCTGGCCACAAAACATTCAAGCACGTAACCTTTCCTAAAACCGTAAATTGTCAGTCAACACCACACGTCTAATATGAAAGCATGATTTGACATGATGATCAGGGAATTTTGGAAATGTTGGTGTTGTACACAAATCCTGAGGCATTTCCCACACCTTCATTTTTTGATTATAGGGTAAAGTACACATGTCCAACTTTCAGTAAAAGTCCAAAATAGAACTAATTTTCTGAGATTTAGAAAAATTTTTTTAGCAGACACAGAGATGTTTTCAGAATCAGTTTAATTAAACGGTATTATTAACATGCAAATGTTTGCTTTTGCATTAATCCAACATCTTCTCCTTTAAAAGACCTGTAAGCCATTCTGCTACCAGCATCTGCTCCGACTTTCTTTTTTTTCTGGTATAATTCCTGGAGAGCTGGGAAACACGAGCTGTTTTGTTATTTACATGTTTCCAATTTCCTCCCCCTAGTTTATTGGCTGCATAATTGGAAGACAGGGCAGCAAGATCAATGAGATTCGCCAGGTCTCTGGAGCTCACATCAAAATTGCCAGTGCCACTGATGGCTCAGCCATGCGCCAAGTCACGATTACAGGCTCGCCGGCCAGTATCAGTGTGGCCCAGTACCTCATCAATGCCAGGTAAGACAATCCGCAGGACAGCCATGTCCAGCGGCAGATCACATTACAACGTCTGTAAAAGGCCAGACATGTTGTGTTTAGGGTGAGCTTGGATTTGTTCCAGCTCACTGCTCTGTTCTCTTTGACTGCATTAAAATCCTTTTTGTCTCAGCTTTTATAACACCTTCCCTTCTTTTATTCTTGTGTTTTTCTCCTCTCCCTCCACCTCTTTTCTCCTTTGTCTCACTTATGCCCCCCTCCACTCTTTTTCATTTTTTTCTCCGCACCATCTTCTCTTAACCCCTTCACCATCGTCTGAACTCACCGGCCTGCAGCTTAGAGATGGCTAAATACACCATGCAGGCTGCTTCCTCTGCGAACCCCGTTGATCTCAACATGAGCTTCTCTCAGTCTGCTCCCACTGCCTCCACAGCAGCTTCCTCCATGGCTGTCCTGGCGGCCACCACCCCAGCTCCAAACACCATTAACGTCCACTCTCCCTCTACCTTACCAGCCATCCAAAACCCATACGCCGTCCCTGTTTCCAGCCTGCTTGGCATGAAAACTCTCCCTGTCCTGGCTGTCCACCCAGCAGCCGCTTCCAGTCTAACACAGGGTTTATCCCCATACACTCCAAAAATGCAGACCCCAGGGGTAAAAAAGTCTGACAGGCAGAAGTTTGCTCCTTACTGATGCAATAGCAATATATTTTGCCATTCAAGCTGAGAAAATATGTCATTAAAAGATGACAACTGATTTAATAGTAACACATAGGCTTGTTTCTATAAACCAGCAGGATTAGACAGAAATTGACTGGAATCTTTTTAGTATTAAACACGTCTCGGGTAATTAAAACTCAGTTTTACATGGACTTGCATAACAATTAAGGTTGGTAACTCAGGCTTGTATTAGTATCCAGGGAAAATATATTTTTCAGATGGATTTGTGTTCCACAGCTTTATTAAAACACTCCTGGAGATTTTGTTCTCCATAATCAATATTTTGACTTAGTTTTCTACCTGTTTAGTCTTTTTTTTTTTTCAATTAGAAAATGTAAATTAGTTTGATAAAATGTGCCGCTTTGTCAGCTGAATGCTGTGAAAATGTTTGCTTCTGCAATAGACATCAGTGTGTTAAGTCTTTTTTAACGAGAATTACTCCTTTTTCCTGTCATGTGTCCCCTTTTCTCCCACTATAGGCTCTCATCAGTCTTAGCTGGCTTGGGTGTTCTGTAGTAGCGTTGCACTGTTGCAGCTCAGATGGGATTATCTTAAAGCCACAATGGATATAGTGGATTTCACTCCACCCAGAAATCCTGTAGAGCAGGACTGGCCTAACTCATTAAATCTACATTCTGTGAAATAGTATGTAAACCAGAGGAAAACTTCAGCTTCCAGCATCTAAAACAAACTCTAAACAGTGATTTTAAGAAATGTTTTATTCATATCTTTCTGTTTTCATGTTTGTTCCCAAGCCATGCAGATTTTTAATATTTGTAAATGAGTTTTCTTTGAAATAAAATGTTTCTTTTTATGAACTGTGTTTGTTTCTTCATTTTTTTGGGGGGGTTAGTTTTTCACATATTTATGTGATTCCATGGGATGAAAATATTCTTTGCTGATTTGAGATATGTCTTAAAATGTGCTGAAAAAAACTTAAAAAATATACCATAAATGAAAAATCCTTACAGCAAAAAGTGACGTGCTCAAAGTAGAGCTGTTGCTCCTCCGGGTCGAGAGAAGCCAGATGGGATGGTTCAGGCATCTGGTTAGGATGCCTCCCAAACACCTCACTGGAGTGGTGTTTCAGGCATGTCCCACCAGGAGGAGACCCAGCGGAGAGACTATGTCTTATGCCCCCGAATCCTCAAAGGGTGAGCTGGAAGATGAAGCTTGGGTGAGGGAATCCTGGGCTTCCTGTCTGAGGCTGCTAACCGGTCCCGGATAAGTGTAAAATAAAACATAGTTTGCTTGTTACTTGGAACTTGTAATTTAATCAGAAATGTCCAAATAAATTTCTAATAGTTAAAAAATAAATAGGAAATAGGACCTTGTTGCTTGTTATCAGTGCATAGTTCAAAAGGTACCATCTGTGATGGTGTGGGAGTGAATTAGAGCACAAAGCACGGGTAACATACATTTCTTTTCGAGGCTTGATTGGTGTTAAACAACTTGCAGAAAAATTCTGCCATCCAGAAGACATTTTTCCCCTCTCTTTTTGAAGCTCTTATTTGTGTCAGCACAACATTTTCAAACCGCACTGTGCATGTTAGATACCGAAGAAGCTAATCTAGCCTCCCTGGCAGTCCAGACGTGTCTGTCCTTGCCTTGTGCTAGTCCAATACATCTGATTCCCACTGAAAAAGAAGTTGGAGCCATGTCTGCTTCAAATTTGAATGCAGCTAGGAAACTAGAAAAATATGTGCAGTTTCACACACTTCATCAGCTTGGCAGCAGAAGACTGATTAAAGTTGACCTTTGATCACAAGTCCTAACTTGATTTTAGAGACAGACAGAACAAGCCACAAAAGAAGTAGAGGAAAGGGAAGAGAACTACAGAGTCCCGCAGACAAAGAAAGAAAGGGGCATGTACCTGTGTGCAGTGGGACTCATCAACACACTGGAGGGAGGTGAGTAAAAGAGCAGGAAAGGAGCAGGTGGTCTGGCAGGAGGAAAGAAATGTTAGAAAGACAGAAAACAACACTGACAAACATGGATTGAATCATTTTTTTGAGCTTTTATTGAGCTCTGGAAGCAATCATTATTAACACATACAACTATAAGTCTATGTTTATAGATTTATCTATTCATTTATCCATCTTCTTCTTCTCCTTTTGGCATTTCCCTTCAAGGGTCGCCACAGCAAGTCAGTTTCTTCCATCTAACCCTATGTGCTACATCCTCTTCGGTCACATCAACTATCTTCATGTCTTCCTTCACTGTATTCATGAACCTCCTCTTTGGTCTTCCTCTAGGCCTCTTTACTGGTGGTTCCAAATCCAGCATCCTTCTGCCGATGTACTCGGTCTCTCTTCTCTGTACATGTCTGAACCATCTCAGTCTGGCCTCTCGGACTTTATCTCCAAAATCTCTAACATGTGCTGTTCCTCTGATATACTCATTTCTAATCCTGTCCATCCCGGTCCCTCCCAGAGAGATCCTCAGCATCTTCATCTCTGCTACCTCCATCTCTGTTTCCTGTCTTTTCTTCAGTGCCACTGTCTCTAGACCAAACAGTATGGCCGGTCTCACCATGGTTTTGTACACTTTCCCTTTCATTTTTAGATCAAACTCTTCTGTCACACATCACACCTGATACTTTTTTCCACCCATTCCAGCCTGCTTGAACACGCTTCTTCACCATTCATTTATCCATATACCCATTAATTTGTCTGTTTGTAGATCAAAATATTAACCGATTGATCGATCAATTAACTTTAAAAATTGAAAGAAAAATAGATTAAAAATGTCTAAACAACATTAAAGAGTGTGTAAATGTCAATTTGGGTATTTGTTATATTTTTTAAGTTCTGAGTTGTGCAAATCTCACATATGGTAAATGAGCAAAATTGACATTCTTAAGGGCACATTTTTTGTTTGTTTTCTAATTTGAATACATGGAAAAACTGGCATCTGGTCAGTCATCCTTTTAAACACATTTTGTTTGTCTCCAAAAAGGAAAAAGCCTTCACAGTCCACAGGCCAAGAGCATTAAGCTGCATTGATACTAAAACGCAAGAATCAATAGAGAGCTGTAACCAGAGCCATTACCAATATGCTGCATGGTGAGATTTTGACAAACATATAAAGACAACTTTCCACTAACTAGTCCATTTTGTGGATTCAGTTGGTTGATGGCAGCAAGCTCTGAGCTTCTGCTCAAACATTTTCTCTATCTGGACTCCCAACACGAGGAAACTGAGACCTCACCGTAAATATTCAACACATGCTCAAGCAAAACTCTCCGGGGTGCAGAAAAAGAACAACTTAACCTCCAGCAGCCCACTCAAGCATGCTACTAATGGGAAAGTGGGGTACAGTTATGTGTCTCCATGTACCTAGCACTCTGTTTCTCTTTACCCCTGCCTCACGATGGAGCTGACCTGACCAAATTTTCAGCTTTAAAAAGCTGGAGGTGGGCACTTCTGTTCCACCTGCTTCGTAGAATATGGGTAGTGAGGCATACGGGCCATTTCCACAGCATGCCTCAAAATGCTGAAGTGGAGATAATCAATAGTTAATGGGGAGAGAAATGTAATGACAGTGAAGGATGACATTTCAACCTCGGAAAAGGTGTAGCTGTGGAGAACAGGGCTGCATGTATGCTGATGTGTGCTGGGGGCAGTTATGTGTTCACACTGTAGCTTCTAACGCTATATTAATGATTTCTTTCTTCTACTTGATTCAAGCAGAAATGAAAAAAGAAGCCTTTTTGTTGCAATTTTAATGTGTTTTTCACCCCTGGTATGTGTTATTATGTATTTTGTAATTGATAATAACACTTTGAGATTTGCTTTCTAAATGTAAACGTGCAAGACAGATCATATTTAGTATTATAATCAAAATGAAGCATTTATATAACAGTTTGTTGTCATTCCATTTTTGAAATGCCTTTTTAAAGATAAATAACTATTTAAATTTTTTTTTTCCCTTCTCTGTAGCATAATCACTTAAATCGGTAGGCAGGGCTGTCACTCGGTGCCTGATGAAAAATCACTGCAACACTCAAGGAGACCTGTTTCTAATTTTGTTTCACAGTGTTTCTCCCCTGGCCCACGCCATCATGAAATTTCAAATTTATATTTTCCAGACCACATGGTGTGAATGCAGAACAATTTAATCTGCTTTTGCAAATCATATTTCAGATCCATATTTATGGTGGTAATAAATTCTGTCTCAACCTTTATTTGCCTAAAATTTGACCTCTGGAATCAATTATTCTTAAAGGTGACCTAAGGCAATGTCAGAAAAGAGATGTACGGTTTTATAAATACTCAGTGGAGTGACTTTACTCATAAATTGATGTACAGTATTTTATTTTGACAGTAAATGGGTTTTAGAAAACAGTTTTTTTTTTTTTTTTTTGTGATTTATAGTTCACTGCGTTATTAAACCAAGCTTTTTCTCATAAGTTTGTTACCATGGAATTATGAAGTATGCCGTGGTGATGACCTTTGCTTTCTTTTTGAGATTCAAATATGTAGAAAAATTGTAATTACATAACGTTTGTGTCTTCTTTGGATGAATGTATTTTTTTTCTCAAAAACTACAGAAATGTTTGAATGCAGGAGGAGTAATGCAACATGGGTGCTTTCATTTTTTAATAATTTTATGCATGAAGTATGAACGGATACTTTAGAATTTTTTCAGTCTTTTACTTTAATCTCAAAAAAGAGAAAAATATTCACCTTATGTTTAAAATATCAAGTAACTATTCACTGGTATAATTGCTATGCATAAAAGGGTTCAATCTGAAAAGATGCACACCTGATAGTAACATCTTTAAAAAAATTAACTTTAAAAATAAGTGACAAATACAGGAACAAAGAAAAAGGTGATTCAGAAAAATTATGTTCAACTCTTTTTCAATGCAAAAAATTATTCAAACAGGGGTTGCTCAAAGTCCATCCTAGAACCAACACAAAAACAAACACAAAAATACACACGGCTAGAGAGAAAACTTGGATTGGACTCTGGAGAAAGCCTAACGGAACCTAGTCCTTTGCCAGAAGGAAATAGACACCCCCACCCACACCCACACAAAAACAACATTTTACAAAAAATCTAGAAGAAACCTTGATTTTTTTATAGAAACAGTTGAAACTAGACTTTCTAGAGTTCTCTTGGTCTTGGTGCAGAAACCCATGCACCTGACGGAGCTCCTCAGGGCTGCTTCTGGTGATAATAAAGGAGCTGGTCATCATAAAATTACTTTTTTTTTTTCCTTAGCACCACTAATAGACAACCCAAAAACAAAACTACTCTGGACTGGTTTGAACTGGGACACCAGTGGAAGATCTATCATCAGTGATCAATACATCCAATCTTACTTCTATCAGGTCTGACATGTTTGAAATTATGATGTGTCAGAGAATTTAGGACAAACATTTACTCATTGCTGGAGTTACGTGTCCTCACCTGGGGTCTCATTTATGAAGACTTGCATCAATCTTAAACTGAGCAAAATTCTTTGCTCATTTTCTAAATCTTGCTTTCGCTATGCAAATTTGAGGTTCATAAAAACCTCTGTAAGTCCCTTTGTAAACTAACCTTCAGCGTTATTGATCACACCTATGACAAATCTGGCCATCCTGCCCAACTACCCCATCTAGAAATCATCTTATGATTAGCGTGTGGCAGCTCTTTGCCATCTATTTAGGGCAATCCCCCCAGACTTCCCGGTTGGGTCATACCATCCCTTCCAGCCAGGCTTCCCTAATTGCCTGACCAAGATAACATTCTGAACAATAACTTCTTGCCCTGCCACTAAAAATTGTTTGTCTTTCATGGCAATATTGTACTGCCATTCACAAATAAACCATGTTTTATGCTCTGCAATTGGACCCTCCTTCTTCCACCTGAACACCGCTTCTTGACAGATGTGCAAAGTCCACGCACCTTGCGGCTGTTACAGATTGCTGAATTTGCGTGGAAGGTGGTGTACACATGAATTTTGCATAGAGGTCCCAGAACTTTCGTAAAAATTATTTGCACTACAATGATTAATAACACCAAACATAAGTAACAGATTTTTTAAAAGGGACACATTTTCTTTTGATAAAACATCTTGTTTTCACACAGAAAATGGATCCTTATCTTGGAGCGATAGTGCAAATATCGACTAGCTATATCTAGATAAGAGTGAAAACATTCTGGCATGGTGTTCTCATGCACATTAATTCTATCTCTTACATTTCTATTTTGATAAGAATTGAGAAATGAAAGTGTTCAACAGATATCTCCAAAGTTTTTCTAAAACCTATTACAGTGTTACAAAGCTTATTTTGAGCCAAAGACATGGCTTAGATGGAATGGGTTAACTAAAAAAAATGAAGATTGAGGGATTACTACTCTCAGTGAGCAGGTCTCTATTAAAAATCTCAGTTTTATGCCACCCAAATATCATTCTTTCCTCAGTGTAATCTATCAATCACAAAAGGGGTATTGTGCAAGTTATAATATCAACCTGTGTAAAGATATGCTTTCAGTGAGGTTCAGATATGTTCCAGAAGCTCTCCGACTGACATCAATTTTCTGGTCGATCTCATTAAACAGAAACGACCCTTTCTACTCTTCGTCAGGCATTTTAAAGTACTCCAAAATTAAATATCCAGCACAACGACCAAAACCTACTCAATCCAGTTTTGAAACAATGTGTGGATCTTTATATGAGCTTCCAAAACTAAGCCAATTTTTTAAGATGTTTCCAAAACCATTCATAAACATCCTTGAATTTATATTACTAACATGTTCAGATTGCAGTGAAGAATACACAGATCATTACAAAACAATACCTTCATTACTGCTTGATGAGAGAGCAGCTTAAATTTGTTTTAAACCAAAATAATTTAAACCCCTATTTCATTAATTAATAAAAGACTTTCCGTAAAGGTATGAAGTCATGCCTAACTGATTCCAGGAATGACTTTGGAATCAGAAGTCTCTTTAAAAAAATTGTGAAAGCTGATATACAGTAAAGGATAAGGACGAGCTAATTAAGAAAGAATTATATTTTATTCATCCCTGTGTGCTGCATTACACCGCAGCAGGCTGACACAATGACATCAATGGTGGGAGAAACAGGGGGTTCCGTGTCTTCTCCAAGGACACCCAGACATAAGCTCAGTGGGATTCGATCCCACAAACTTCCAGTCCAAGGCCAAACGCTCTAGCACTGAGCTATCGCCTCCCCCCATACTAACAAAGACATACTAACAAAGAATGAGAACTTCACTAAACCCAGAGAACACCTCAGTATATGTTTGGTTTGATGAGTCAGCAAATCCACAGCCTTTTCAGCCTCATCTACATTGATGACATTGTGAGGGTTCAATCATCACAAACCATTTTCGTCTCATTTCTGACTCAGAATCTGTTTATTTTTTGTTCAGTATTTATTGATTGTGTACTTGTACTTATTGCAGCTTTCTTTGTCAGTATGATTTCATCCTTGTTTTATTTATTGTGTCTATACTCTGAATTTGGTGTTGTAGTGAAGCAATTCATCCCAGGGGTTTCTAACAAAGTACTTTCTCTTCTATTTAATAGCCACATATGCGTACACTCATTCAAACAGATTTTAATCTGGTTAGTTGATCTAGTCAGTAATTTAATACGAAAATGATAACAATTGAAAGTGTTTCTGACACAGTGAAAGTCTACTGCGACAGAGGCAGAAGATGCAGATGTTGACGGTGGCACAGTGGTTATTACAGTGGCCTCACAGAAGCTTGGGGTTCAAGTCCTGGTGAGGAAACGAGGCTTGAAATGCTCGCCTTTCTATGATGAGTTTGTATGCTCTTCTCATACATGGATGGGTTTTCTCCAGGTACCCCAGTTTCCTCCCACTCTCCAATGACATTCATGTTAGGTTGATTGGCTGCAACATTATTATTATTTTTTTTAATATACTTTATTAATCCCTTACCGGGATATTTGTGTGCTGCACTACACCGCAGCAGGCTGCCACCTGTGATGGTGCCAATGGTGGGAGAAATGGGGGGTGTTAGGTGTTTTCTCCAAGGACCTTAGACGTGAATTCAGTGGGATGCCAAACCGCGAACTTTCAGACCGCGGGGGAACTCTCTAACCACTGAGCCACCATCTCCCCCAAATTTGCCCCTAGGAATGAGTTTGTGTGTGTGAGTCCCTGCACCAGACTGGTGACATGTTCAGGGTGTACCCTACCTATTGCCAGATTTTAGCCGGGACAAACTCCGACACCCCCTGCGACTCCCACTAGGGATAGGCGGTTCAGAAGATGAAACGAAGGCTCTCAATGTTTTTAAGTTCAAGGACAGACACAAAAAGGGGATCATCACACAGCTAGGTGGTGTGTGTACACACTACACAGGCACTCTTTTTAGCCAACATGTTATGACCTTGTGTGTGTAAGAGCTTGTATAGTTTTGTAAAAATGTCATACAAGTTTAAGAATCCCGACATATTAAGAGAAAAGATTGATTCAGCAGCATATTTTTTTTTCACTAACCAGTGCAGACATGCTTTAACAAAATCTTCTCCCACTAAATGAATATTTTTAAGACATTCTCCTCGAGATCAGACGCTTCCTGATTTGTGAATTTCAGAAACTAAGTATTTTCATTGTAGCATGAAACACATCCAAAGCACTTTCAGATTTGAATTATTGCACCACAAATAGTCCATGTTTTACATTTAAACCAGACACTATGAGCAATAGAGATAACACGTAATGGTAATTCAATGCCATCTGCCTGTCTGAAGATAAATGATTCTTTTTTGGGGTCTTATTGGCATTCATCCATGGCTCAGATGAACTAAAAATAGTGCTTTTTCAGGTTGCAATTAATTCTTTTAAAAGCTTCCTGATAGTTATGTAAAATAAGGATGGTGCCGATGTCTCTGCGTGATGTGTTTATTCAATCATTCACTTTATCAGTTAATTACCTTCAAATGATTGAGGGTATTTGTTAGTATTTTTCATCTCTAGTGAAGGTTGTATAGTTTTTATTATTCACTGTCAGACTTTAGAAATCTTCTCATACTTTGTCTTATTGAAATAACACTTTTATCTGTGGGCATTTTTCATTTTGTCATTGCTGCGTAAGCGTTAAAGAGATTATTCTGGAGAAGTAACTGTTTTTGATCACTAACCGATGATGAGAATATCTTTGCAACTGGAATGAGTGTCTGGCCGAAAAAAAAGTTCTATAGAAAAACCTTTTGTATTAAAATTTTGCTCTGACCTCCATAAGCTGCTAAATTGGCAACAGATGCTCAATTGTCACATTTTCACCAGTGGTTTACAATTTGAAAGCTGTTAAGCTACAAAAGTTTGTGCTGTCTACACACAATCAACACTGTTAAAGCCCTCAGTATAGGCTGCATGGTGCTGTGGTTAGCAATGTTGATTCACAGAGAATGGACTTTGGGGTGTTTGCTTTTGTCCTAGTCTTATTTGAGCTTTCTATGTTTGTTTTTTCGTGTTTCATTATGCAGTTCAATCCCCTTTTGTGTCTAATTTAGCTTTAGTTGCTGCTCATCAATGCACTTATTTTAATTTGCTTCCTCTTGTCCTCCTTTTTGCTCCTCTCACATAAATACCTGTTGGTTTTTATTTCCCTCTTTGCCAGATTGTTAAAATTCTTTCAGTATCTCCTGCTTATGTATTCCCAAGAAGATGTTCTGTTCTGTGATTTTTAGTTATTGTTTTCTACTGGACCTTTTGTTTCTACACCTGTCTGTTTATCTCCTCTGCCTGCATTTACGTCGTAACTCTCCAGTTCCTGGCTTCAAGTCTAAACTGACCGGATACTCAGAAAACTAATCTTCACCTTGAATTGACTTCTGCAGGAAACCAATCGTGATCATTTCTGAGTAAAGGACATTTTGCCACCATTTCTTTGTTTACTTCAAAGTGTAAAGTGATAAAGAAAGAGCAGAGCCGAAAAGAAAAGCCCTCGATTTACAAGTCGATCTACGCTCCCACCCTCAGCTATGGTCACCAGCTGTGGGTGATGACTGAAAGAATGAGAACGCGGATACAAGCGGCCGAAATGAGCTTCCTCAGCAGGGTGGCTGTTCTCTCACTCAGAGATTGGGTTAGGAGCTCTGCAATCTGGGAGGAGCTCGGTGTCTAGCTACTCCACCTCCAGGCCAAGAGAAGCCAGATGGGGTAATTCAGGCATCTGGTCAGGATGCCCCCCGACCGCATCGCTGGTGAGGTGTTTTGAGCACGTCCCACTATGATGAGACCAAGAGGCAGACTCTGGACCCGCTGGAGAAACTGTCTTAAAGCTGGCTGGGGAACAACTCAGGATTCTTCCGGGTGAGCTGGAGGATGCAGCTGGGGTGAGAGAAGCCTGGGCATCCCATCTGAGGCTGTTGCCCTCGCGACCCGACCCGGGATAAGTGGAACACGACTGAACGGAATGGAAGTTCAAAGTGTTAGGTGTAAGAGTCAGTTCTGAATAAAAACAGTTGGAGTTTAGTTTATGAATGAAAAAGAATGGAGCAGGCGATCAACAGACAAAAGGGTGCGATGCCCATAATAATTAAGACGCTGGTGAGAAAAGAGCTGAGCTTAAACAAACTCTAGACCAGTCGATATCAGTCGATCTACATTCCTAATCTCATGTATAGCTACCAATTGAAGGTGATAACTGAAAGAACAAGATCCCGAATACAAGCGGCCGTGATGAGCTTCCTCCACAGTATGGCAGAGATCGAGAAGCTCTGCCCTTCAGGAGAGTCTCAGAATAGAGCTATTGCTTCTTTGTCTAAAAAGAAGCCAGATGGGGTGGTTCAGGCACCTCTTCAGGATGCCTACCAAAGACTGGGGTTCCCTGCAAAGGGTGTCATCCCCATTACACACCCATAGTTAAGCTGCAAAAAAAAAAAAAAAAAATCTACTCGATAGGACTTCAAATTTATATTTAAAAAAATTCCCACAAGCAAAATAAACTTGTTAAAACTTGTTAAATTTGACAGCATACAATTTCAAGCTCAACTAAGTTGTGTTTAATCTTTTAAAAACTGGGAAATGTATTTTTTGGATGACTGGAATGTAGAATAACTTTAGGAGCAGCATAACGGGAGGCGTTGGCTCAGTGGTAGAATGATATCCTTGAACAGGGAGAAGCTGGTTCAATTTCCACTGGGCCCATGCTTAAGTGTACCAGGAGAAGACACCTAATCCCCGGCTACTCCCACCAGTAGCGCCACCATGGCTGCCTGCTGCCGTGCAATACAGCAAAACTAATTTCCCCCTCAGGGATGAATACATTATGATAAAATAAAAATTAGTATCTGAACATAAGATGACCTGATAATCATGTTTTAACTTTATCTTTCTGCTGTGCTACTTGCAATGCTTTTTGTCAAACCGGTTGGTTAAACACATTTTAAGAATATTAGAAATATAAAAATACTAAATCAATTTACTGTGCTGTTCAAACTTGTTTTACATTGCTGTTTTTCTTTAACCATTTAAATCAGTTAGCTAGCTTTCCTTTTTTAAAAATAAAAAGTGTAGTTATTGTCAGCACTAATACATATTACTATTACGTTTGCAGCAAGTGTGGTAGGAGCAGCAGCTCTTGCATTGGCTTATTCAGCCACAGCTGATGCTGCACAGATTAGTATCCAGGTGCAGACTCCATTGTCTCTGTACATACAGTATATATGTATATAAGTCACATATAACATGTGAATTATGTTATATGTACATGTACATTATATTTATACAACTGTGTACTCTCTATTGGGGTCACGGGGAGTACCAGAATGTATCTCGGCAAACGGAATACATCCTGAACAGGTCGCCAGTCTGCTGCCATACACACAACCATTGACACACTCACTCATTCCTAGGGGCAATTTCATAGTGGCCAATCAATCCACCTGTCAGTGAGTCAGTCACCTTCTTAACCATCTATCCCGTTTGGGAAACGGGGGGTGCCGGAGCCCGGTACCGGAGTCCATCCAGGCTGATTCAAGGCGAGGGGCAGAGTAAACCCCGAACAGGTCACCAGTCTGTCGCGGGGCCACTATACACACTATACTAAACTATACACTCACTCATTCCTAGGGGCAATTTTGGCACTGGCCAATCAAACTAGCATGCATGTTTTTGGAGGGTGGGAGGAAACCGGAGAAAACCAACGCAGATATGGGGAGAACATGCAAACTCCACATAGAAAGGTCAGTGTGAGCTTGAACCTACAACCTTCTTGCTGAGAGGCCACCATGCCGCAGTGGGTAGCCACTCACTAAAGGGTCAGGGTGAGTCCTTCAGAGGAAACCCACGCATATACGGGGAGAACATGCAAACTCCACACAGAAAGGCTAGTGTTCAAAGTCTTGTCCCTACCGTACCCCTGACCTTTTTGCTGTGATGCCACTGTGCTATCCACTGCGTCACTGTGCAGCCATGTATATACAAATATTGGTACACACACACACACACACACACACACACACACACACACACACACACACACACACACACACACACACACACACAGTATATCAACTTGTAAAACATCCATTGAGTCCCATTAATTAAACCTCTCATTTCACTGCGCCATCTAGTGGCTTCCTAACGCAGCAGCACATTGAGCGCCGCTGCTTCTTTTTTTTTTTTCTCCATTTATATATTTATTTATCACCGTGAGAAATAAAGTGCCAGTGTTGAGCAAGAGGGATCAGTAGCTGTTTCGGACCGCTGAGGATCACAGGAGACTCTCTTTTTTTTTCTTTGAATCTTTGTGGTGATTTAAAGTTATTCGTGACACGTTGATGAGCTGCGATCATCCTGCGGAGAAACTGCATTTTAGCGCTTTAAAGAGCGTCAGTTTTCATCTCTTCAATTCAAGATCATTTGTTGCTGTCCAACAATCTAAAGGCTTTTTCAACCCTGCGCACTGACGGATACAGACAGACTCCCAGGATTACAGGTGAATTATACCACTGATCTGATGCTTTCTACTGATTTATTTTCTAATTATTTTTTAAAGACATGTTAGTTTCAGATCTCACACTTTATAAAAATCTGATGATCTTTATAATAATCACTTTTTATTACTCTGATCATTTAATTATTACATTTTGTCACTTGGAAACCAAATGAACTGCAACAGATTTATCACCTTAATCCTCTGCAAATGAGCTTTATTGGTTAAACTAATGCAAATAGTTTAAATCTGCCAAAAATACTGCTGCACCTGTGGAGGCTTTAAAGGCTAAAACAGACAATGAACTGTGTGGGATTTTGTTGTTTAGTGGATACATATAAATAGGTTTGAAGATTTCAGTGAAACACTTTGCTTGCTCACATTAAGGTGCGTCAAGGTTTCTACAACAAACCTCAAATCCACATTATTTTCTTTTTTAAAATAATAAATCCTAAGATAAAGTGTAGGATTTATGTAGATGTCTCAATTTTTGTGAAGATATTGTGACTTTTATTGATGAAAGATGTGTTGATGGATGTGTTCCAGGGTGTGAAAGAGTCAGGGTGTCTATCACTGACATCCTTACATCTCTTTTTCTCCAAGGTGGGGCAACATCATGTAGATTGAAGCTCTTCATCTACGATCATTTTTCTCTCTGATGGCCTTTGTGCTTGAGCAAATAGTCACCTTGTTTCATAGCACATCATCTTAAGATAAAATGACAGTTTTGCTTGCGTTGTTGCTTTTTCATTGCATGTTATAGGCAAACTTTCTTCTGATTTGGGTCACTCGTAAGATTTTACAGTGTAAGGATAAAATTCAATTAGACAGCCCTGCAGCTTTTTCTATTCACTGTCAGACAGCTTAATACTCTCGGATCCTCCCTTAGTGTCCTTTAATGTTCTAATTGAGTTTCTTGATCTCCCTTCCCCCTATTTTAGTATAAAACGAGTTTTTAAGCATCATTATTTCAATGCTTTCTCAGCCCTGTCAGCTCCAACCCCACAAGCCACCGCTGTCTAAACATTTCACATCTCATCCACCCTGATTTGCTTTGTCAGAAATTGAAGTAGACCTCAAAGTAAATTGTTGCTTTCTCCATGTGTTGTGGATGACATGTTTGGATGCTAGCGCAGTGGGAGTTGGGAAATCTGTAATGTGCAATAAATGAAACACACTCACTGGTGGGGCATTTTGTCCCTATGAGTTAATTTAGGCCCTAAGGAGATGGTTTTCCTCTCAATGATGTAAACTCAGGTCTTTTAGAGGAGTTTTTAACTTGTAAAAATGAATTGTTTTGGACTTTAGATTTTTTTTGTAGGATTCCCGTCAAACTCCGAGCCTAAAACAGAAATCACACAAGAAATAATGAAGAAAGACAAGCTGTCTTTTTATACCTGAAAGCAGACCTTTTTTTGAGCCAGTATTCTGAAATGAGTTACAGAGTGAAAATGTTTTCGCGTAGGTATGGAAAATTTTCTGGGGATGGGATCCTGCTGCCGCCTCAGTAAATATGACCCTATTTATAGCATTATTGTGTCAATGTTGGCGCTATCAACCTCCCAGGAAAAAACCTTTCTGAGTATCATTGTGGATGAAAGTAGGACGGAGGTCAGCGTTGATTCAGCTTGACTGCTGCTGTTTATGTTATTGAAGCTGTGCCATTTCAATTTATATGAATGATAATGGCCTGTTGGTCCAGGCTGAACTCAGAGTAAGATCTCAGGATGCTGCGTCGAGACCTATCTCCCATATTCCCTCTGCTATGCGATAAAAATGACACCAATTTATGAGTCATACTTCAGTGCGATGGTGAGCATCACTGAAGGGTGACCTAACAGCCTGGTTGAATCCCTGCTTGATTAAACATTGTAGCTCCACTTGAGTGGTCCTTCTCGCTCTGGTCAGCAAGCGAAGCTTCGAAGGGAACTTTGGCCTTTGACAGAGGGATTTATAGCAGCACTGACGATAATGAACGAGTTGCTGTTGCAGCCAAACACGGAGAATAATGCTGAGTTCGTTCAGTCTATTGCTAGAAGCAGACACATCTAAATGTCAGTGGAAAGTGGAAACATCACTACTTGTCAAAAGTCACAGCAAAGGACTGGCGGGATTCAGATTTGCAATGTTAATGATGGAGCGAAATGACCAAATGCAACTTTGTTATTAGGAGGTGATCAAGATGCCCTTCTGCTGCATAATTACAGCCACAGATAATACTGCACATGAGATAATGTGATGAATAGGCTTTAGGAGAAGAAATGTCAGAGTCAAGCTGTTAAAAATTTGACGAAATCACACATTTTTTGTTTTTATCCAACGAGACCAATAAATCTTCAGGAGAAACCCTGTCAACTGTTTGACAATGTCTGCATGGAGCATTGAGTTTCAAATGAATGGAAAAAATACACTTAAAAAATGAACAAAATAAAATTATATAAAGTGGAACAAAGGTAAAAACAATGCTTGTTTTTGTCAAATAAAAAAAATTAAAATGTGCATAAAAATTAGCAATAAATAAATTATACAAAGCTAGACCCATGAAAGTTTAAAAAAAAATGTTTGCACTGACTAACGACTTCACCTACAAAGAGGTGAAGTCTAAATTTTTTTGCATTCTTGAACAAATCTTCCACAACAAAACGAAACTTTTGCTGCAGTAGTCACAAATTTATTTTGAGATTTAATTAAAAAAAATTTTTTTCTCAAAATTATTATATATTTTTTAATAAAATGGAGCACTATTTTGCATTCTGGTGATCCAATCGAATAAAATAAAACAAATAGTAATCATAATCATGTCTCTGGGAGTGACCAGGATGGACAGGATCAGAGGAACAGCACATGTTAGAGGTTTTGGGGATAAAGTCAAAGAGGCCAGACTCAGATGGTTTGGACATGTGCAGAGGAGAGAAGACATCGGCAGAAGGATGCTGGGTTTGGTAACACCAGGGAAGAGGACTAGAGGAAGACCAAAGAGGAGATTCATGAATACAGTGAAGAAAGACATGAAGATAGTTGGTGTGACCAAAGAAGATGCAGCAGATAGGGTTAGATGGAAGAAACTGACTTGCTGTGGCGACCCCTGGAGGGAAATGATGAAAGATGAAGAAGTGTGTACAAAATTATGGTTCAGTACATACTTCAGTTTTTGTTAACAGTAAACAAAACTTTTTTTAAAAAAAGAGAAGTGGCGTTAACAGTTTGACTGAATTTGGTCTTCGATCCTATAAAAACTCAAGTGGATGCTGTTACAACTTTAGCCCAATCTAAATCAGCAGAGACAGGCTGCTTGAATGCTGACCAGCTGTGTTTTGACAGGTTTTTTTTCTTTATATGGTACCAGTGAAAATTTATTTTGATTTTTATTTTAGAAAACATGTCATTTTACTGGTGATTAATTTCCAAATAATATTTTTTAGTTGTAGTAAATGTTACAACATCTTATAATCGTATAATAATTAAAAAAATTACTTATCATTTGCAGTTGTTGTTGATTTTAAGTATATTGCATTAAAAATTCAACTGACCGGGGGCTATCAGGACAGAAATGGAAGGTCTAGGGAATACTCAAAACAAAACAAAATTGGGAATTACTGGCTTGGATGACTCAAAACATGTTGTCTACCTGTGGGAACTTTGTGTGCTACGAGGTTAAAATAGCTCAGGGAAAATGCTGTTGAGAAGATGATTTGCGTCATTTGATAGAGCGGTATCTTTATCCTGAGGATGGGAGCCATGTTTGCCTTACTCCAGGCTGATCCTAGTCTGATGTAGTTCTTCAAACTCAGATAAAGAGCCTAGTTTTGTAAAAAGCCATAGGATGGTCACATTTTCCACATCTTTTAGCAGCTGGAACCACTATGTGTGAAGCTTTCTTCAGCAGAGAAAAATAGTTTTTAAACAGCTGCTAAGGTTCTGCTCAAAAACCTCAATTTAACTACACGTCTGTTTTCTAACATCAGAGAACGCTTAAGTTGAATGTATGACAGTCAGTCGGTCTCCTTCTTAACCGTCTATCCCTTACGGGGTTGCCTAGAATCAGCCGGGATGGGCTCCGGCAGCTCCGCAATTGAATGTATGACAACCAAAAAATTCAAAACTGTTTTTTTAAATTGTGTTTTCCATTCTTAAAGATTTTTTTTTTTTACATTACAAACTCTTCTTTCAATGATGATCTGTTGATAAAGATTGATAAATGAAATTATGTCTTTAATAAACCTATTTGTTTAGTGGAAACTTCACCAAAGATCAGATCTCACTAAATGTGAAAGCATGTTTTTTTTACCTTCTAATCATTATGTTGTGTTACATTTAGATCTTCTCCCTGTGCAGCTCTGTTCTTAGACCCTCCTGTTGCTCAACCTGTCAGATCTGAGCTTTACACTGACATCCTCACTCCTGTTAGTGCCAGTAAAGCCATGATAAAAGGAAGCTCAGCTCCTTTATAACTAAGTCTTCCATTTCCAGTGATACAAATCAGAAATCTCGCTTTGACTTTTACTCCTAAACACTATTGTTTTCCAGGGTTGTGTATATTTTTGTGCTGGTTTGTGAAGTTCACGGTATCCTCTGGTGTTATCATTTATTAATCAAAGAGGTATTTAAAAACAACATTCGAATACCAGCGGAATAAAATCCAAGATGTTTTTGTTTAAATGAGGATATTAGCATGCATTTTTAATTATCTCCTGTCTGCTAAGTGTTTTTGTATTTAAATAGACTAACAACAAAAAAAAGTAATTGGCTGATTATAAGTGATTAATTACTTTGAAGATTTCTGTTTTTGTTTGACTCACAAGGTGTCCGATGTGATTATTTCTGTGTGAATAAGAGATCATTATTTTAAGTTTGTCAATATGAATTGTCAAGGTTTGTGGATGGAAGGAGGATGTGGAAGGATGAGGACCCAATTGCAGGACATCAAAACAAGGTTTATTAACACGATTCGAGTGAGTCTGTAAAGCAAAGGGCACAGGATTAACTCAGGATTTCAAAAGTTCAAATAATAACAGAGTTCAAACATGGTCATGCAAACACGGTGACCTCGCTGGGAGAGATGGTATGACCCAACAGGAAAGTCTGGGGTGACTGCCCTTCAATAGATGGCAGCTTACACAGATGTGTGGCATCAGGAATCAATCTCAGGTGTCCCTAATCAAGTGATGAGGAACATCCAGGGCTCTCTCTGGCGGCAGGCGAGGGGATCCTGACATGAATTGAGTATTTTTTTGTTTGCCAAGTGAGAGTTTAAGTTAGTCCCTAATGTGCATGGAATCAGAAATACTGGCTCATGAAAAATCAGAAATGCTGGGTGATTGCACTTAGATCAAAATGGCATCACTATTGTACAAATTGTTGACATTAACCGTGTGCAAATACGAGATGAATTTGTGAATAACAACAGGAACACATCTGATGGTTATTACATGTTACGAGCTCACTAATTTAGGGCTTATTCAGTATGCCGTTTGGTTTCTTTAGGTCACCTCTTCATAAATGCTTTGTTTTTTCCTGTCAAAATGTCCTCACAAGTATTAAATTTCTATTTAAAAAAGAAATTGGGTGAGCGAGATGAATTCTTCACAGAGCTGTAGGCCAAAGATAAACCCGTGACCTTTTACCAGATGCCTCATATGCGACACTATAAATATGAGAGTTTGCCTTTGCTTAAACCTGCAGAGTGATGAGAAAAGGTATTTATAAAAGCATCTCCAAATGTTTTATAGTTCAAGAATAGATTAAAATGAAAGTCAGTAAATTTGAGATTCAGTTTAATCTGTAAGATTTGTAATAGTTTTGTTTGATTTTGATGAAAGAAAATCAAAATGTAAAATGGACCAAATCGATGTTTGTCTAAAAAAGCCTTTGTCTATGTAGAGAGTAATTTAATTGCGGAGATTCATTATTTATATTTACAATAGCTTATTCAGCATTTATTGCTTGAATTCCCTGGCTGACTTGTGCTGATGCCAGTTCGCTCAATTTTCAGGGGACACTTAGTTTGCAACGATCCCGACTTAAAGAAATGCACACGTCACTACACTGCAGTGAAAAACATTAGCTTGATTAATTTTCTAATGTTCAATAAACAGAACAAAAGATATCAAAAGCATATATGAATAACTAAACCATACAAGAGCATCTGAATTGTTAACATTATTGTTTAGAGTTGATACTAATTTAAATCATTATTCATGCAAAGTTTGAAACTTAAACTTTCTTTATGTTGAACACAAACAATAGTTCATTGAATAAAACTCAATAAAGGAGTAATAAGTCATTTTTATTTTTGCCTCCTTACAATCAGTACATTTTCTAGCAAGACAATGTATTAGAATTCGTGGAGCAATAGATCATCCTTGATCTGTCATCTGCTCAGTTTTACATTTTCTCTCGGTTCAAAACGCACGTCACCTCCAGATGTTGTGCACACGTTCAGTTCATACACAACATGGTCATGGACAAAGGTAACACAATAGCACCACAAACATTTCTAATTAAAATACACACAGAGAAATTGCCCCAGAGAGACATCTGCAGGCTGGGGGGCAATAATATTCTTCAAATGAAACAGCTCCAGACCATCAGATCCTGGAGGAGTCTGGGGATAGCTTCATTTTTGTCACCGCTTTAAGGTTTGAGTGATTCTTTCTTAATTCAGTGACAAATCAGTGTGTGCCACTGAAAGAATTGTAGGGAGTCATGACTGCCTCCCATTCTTTTGCTCATGGTAGGCAGCACCATGGCTGCTCAATGGCAACACTTTCCCGTTGGCATAAATAGCGACAGATGGCATCGACTTATTTGAGGACCGTTGCATATGCATCACATCATTTTCAGGATTCATATTTGGAGAGATTTGTTTAGTTCAGGATGAAAATCAAGTTGGCTTGGGCCAGAGATTTGTGCAGGTGGAATCTATAAAACCTAGTTTGCATGAAAGTAGTCACAGAAAATTTTATAAATCCCAAAATTGCATGTGTAAACAAAACATGTAAGCTGAGCATAAACAGTTGCTCAGTTTTAGATGTCCACAAGTCTTGGACAAAAAAAAAAAGAAAGCTCCTGATTTAAAATCTTTACCCTAGTCATAAAACAGGTTTCAAAGTCGGGCTAGTTGTTTATGAAACCAAAAACTGTTTTGTCCCAAAATGCAAAAATACAAGTATTATTTTTTCAGTGAAAAAAACTCCACAAACTCGTAAAAGTCAGCCGAGACCAGAATTTTGTAGTTTTCATTCTGTAAACATGTGCACAAAACTATTAGCAAAGATTCTGTTTATCAAATATGGAAAAAAATATTAAATCCATTCCAATTTTTTTTTTTAACTTGTTCTGTCCGGTGTTATAACTAGCAGAATGGTGATCTGTGGGTCAGGTATCGCAGGTCCTTTTATTTTTTATTTTGTACTTTATTTCTTTTTATGTGCTTGTGTGGAAACTTAATTTAACTTTTGGGTTTATTTATTTATTTATTTTCAATATTTCCATCTGAGCTTACAGTATTTATTTTTGTTGAGTCTTTTTAAATGCTGTTTTTATGCATCTTAAGTGTTTCCCCTCAAAATTACACTTAAAGTTGAAGTAAATTTCTTTAAATTGTTTTATACATTAAATCCATCTGCATCCCTCTACAAGTCAGAAGGCATGTAAACACAAGAATTGAGATTTGTATCAAGAATAAAGAGACGGTAATAACAAAGAAGCAAATAAAATGCAACAAAAAGGGGAGACACTAATCTTCAAAAATAAATCAGAGGAAAGACAAAAAAATACTCAACAGCACATGAGAAATTAAAGTTATTTGGAAAAGAATGAACTTGACCCATGAGTTTTTTAGTATTATGGCATTTAGAAAATATTTTTGTCTTCATGTTGGAAAAGTAATAGATGATTTATTAAAACTCATCACAGTGTTGCACTTTGTTCTTGGACTGGAGATGGTTTACCGATAAGTTTCATTACACTTTTCTTTTTTAATACACTGATTCTGAATTTTTCAATTCTTTTTATTTTCAGATTAAAGCCAGGGTTGTTGAATATTTTATCACAACAACAAGATCTCTCAAGGAGATACCTTGAAAGACAAAAAGTTTCAAGCTAAATTGGTAGTCAAACTGTTTCAGAAGTTGTTCTAATTTATTATTATGTAGCGTTACATGTAATAGAGGAGCCACATTTGAGTTCAACGATGGCCCCTTTTGACATTAATTTTCAGTCCAGTCATGATGCAGAGGTGTGTATCTCCTGCTCTGAATGCAGCCAACAGCTGCTGCTACACGAAGACTAAGCCTCGTCTGAGTGCTCCCGTATAGAGGAAAATCCTGCTGCTGTGTTCCATCCTCACTGAGACAATAAATAACCCATCGCTCCAGTCAGGCTCCAGCAGTAGAAAAAGTCACCTTTTATTTTCTAGTTGGTCTTTAGGGTCACCAAAATTAAATAAAACTTTATGTGGAGATAAGGATGCTGATGAGGTAAAGCGGAGATGGGCACTAGTATCATTGCCATATGCTTTTTAATTATGATTTATTGGGCAATAACAACAATTACTTGTAATAAATCTATGTTCAAACGATCTACGTTCCCACCCTCACCTATAGTCACCAGCTGTGAGTGGTGACCAAAAGAACAGGATTGCGAATACGAGCAGCTGAAATGAGTTTCCTCCACAGGGTGGTTGGTCTCTCACTCAGAGATGGGGTGAGGAGTTCTGCCATCCGGGAGGCGCTCGGAGTAGAGCCGCTCCTCCTACGGGTCGAGAGAAGCCAAAAGGGGTCGTTAGGGCATCTGGATGCCTCCCGTGTGCCTTGATGGTGTTTTGGGCACATTTCAAAGGGGAGAGACCAAGAGACAGACCCCGAACCTGCTGGAGAGACTATGTCTCATAGCTGGTGGGGTAACACTTCGGATCCTTCCAAGTAAGCTGGAGGATGTAGCTGGGGTGAGGGAAGCCTGGCATCCTGTCTGAGGCTGTTGCCCCAGTGGCCCAGTCCCAGATAAGCAGAAGACGACAAAATGGAACGGAACAAAAATAACAGGAATGAAAATAACATACAAAATTTTTTTATTATTTCTTTGCACATGTTGAAATGGAAGAACATAAAAATATTTTATGAAGTGAAAACTAAAGCACATTTTTTTAAAAAATAATTTTTTTGAATATACAGCCACAATTTACAGTTTGTCTGCTATATTTGAGGAGTTTCAAAGTGCTGTTTAAAATATGCTTTGAGAGTGAGGTCATCTGTATTTATTGGGGTGCATGCATGTGTGAGACGGACACAAATTCTTTCATTTTCAACAGAAGATTTACTTCTGGGGCCTTCATTTTATTTACAACTATTTGTACATTTAATGTATGCAAATCGTCCGACCATACAAGCCTAAGAGCTAAGTTAAATTTTCTCTTGGCAAATTATTTAACTCCCAATAAAGTGGCTCTTTGCTTCTTAAAAATAATGTCGAAAGATATATTCTGATAAAAAATGTTAAACTGTCTAAGCTGAATCAGCGATTAACAAACATTAAGCAAAACAAACATCCTAATCAGGATTTTATTTGGCCAGCGTCTGTGTAGCAGGTCTGTGTAACAGATGCTAGTGCTAAGTGCTCTCACACTTCGGCATCTGGTGATAGCATAGTGTTGATTTTACTGTGGTACTCAACAGAATTAAATGAGAAGCTCAACACATCCAGAAACACAGAAACCGGCGAATTGCAAATGAGCATAACGCCGTGTGCAGAGGGGTGCTCGTCAGGTCTGGAAGAAGTGTGTGCATCCTCCTACACATGCCTATGAAGAGGTTACTGGAAGTTAGGAGGGCATTATATAAAAGAAAAACAAGAGAATATGGGGTTACGCTTAATGATGTAAGTGAGAACATTTTTATGCACACTGTGTGCATTTGAAACTAAAAGGATTGAAACTGTTTAAATTAGAAGAATCGATAGGACTAACAATAAAAAGTATTTGGTTTAAAACAGAGCATAAAGACTATTTTCTGCATCAGTGGTGAGGCCAGAGGTGTCAAAAGTACCAACATTTTCTACTCAAGTAGAAGTATAAATACCAAGTTAAAAAACTACTTTAGTAAAAGTAGAAGTATCAACTCAAGTTTTCTACTTAAGTAAAAGTAAAAAGTAACCTATTTTAAAACTACTTCAAGTAAAAAAAGTAAAAGTAATTTTCAGAAAAAAAGGAATATTGTTAACAAAAGCGTATGAACATATTTTTAACTATTACCACATGCTTTAAGGAGCAGAAAATATGATAATAAATGAAAGTGTTTTGGTGTTAAACTTTATGAATCAGAAAAAATTATTTCTTAATAATCTTTATTGGAAATCGATTAATGAACACAATCAAATGTATTAACATAAGCAGGGCATTATGTAACGTCCCTTCAGCTACCAAGCTTCACTCTGCATCACCTAATTTAACCAACTTCAGCAGACGCAAACACACTCAATGTAAAAAAAAAAAAAAAATAAATGAAAAAAAAATGACCAAAAGGCTTTTTTAAGCCTTGAAGGCAGCTAGTTTTCAAAGTTCTTTGAGGCAATACTGAATAGTCTTTATCAAGTTGATAAGGTTGGGAGTGCCACATAAAGCCTGCGTGACACCTGGAACCAGCGTTGCCAGGTGGGAGATGCTGGATTATCGTACTAATGACGTAAAATGATCGTATTTTACAAAAAATATCGTACACCCAGTAAAACCACGCCCATTGACAAAATAACACCCTTTACATGCACTCGTAAGGCAGTGGGAGTGAAGGAAACACACAGGAGGCAAAATCCTTGAATTCTTTTTCTAAAATTTTAAGAACTGTAAAAATGAAAAAATAACCAGAGAAACAAGATTTTAAAAAAACAGGCCTAGGGGACCTAGGAGACGGTAAATATAAATTTACATATATACATATCTACATATATATGTGTACATACATATAAGGTTTTTTTAATGTTAACCCAAACATCTACATGATACAAAATCTAAGCGATGTGTAGTTTTAATCTCCTCAGTCAGTCTTTATAAACTAATCAATAACATTTTGGATGCTTTTAAGCACAAATACTTCATCCACTACTATGTATGGATGAATCAGTTCAATTAGCTTTGTTTGTAAAGATAAAATAGTGCGTCACAGATCAAAGTTATTTTTATAAAAATACCATCTACAACATTTTCAGCAAAGACGTTTACAATAACCGCAGACTGAAAATAATAATAAAAAAAACATTTCTTTGCTGTTGTACTTTTTTTAAAAATTGATAATTCAATCAAAGTTCAATGTTGCAGCATCAGAAACACTTTGATTTCCGAGCCCGAGTCTCAAACACGGAAATTGACGTCCCTGCTCTTTAAAAGTTTGTGGGCGGGGCTACTCGCCCCAAAGTAATGATTGACTGGACCTTTCAGCCAATCATTCATCTGTTCCTTTGTTTGATGCATTCAGGGTTCATAAAAAAAAAAAAACTCCGACAAACAGTCGCGGCTTTTTAACGGTGACAAAATGGCGAAAGTAGCGACTACTTTTTATAAAATGAACGAAGTAAAAGTACAGATAATTGCATAAAATAGTAGTGAGTAAAAGTAAAAAGTAGACAAAAAAATAATTACTTCGTTAAAGTAAAGATAACGAGATTTTCTACTTGAGTAAGGTAACGAAGTAGACTTACTTCGTTACTTGACACCTCTGGGTGAGGCAGATCATTTCCTCTGTTCTATTGTGATGAAGACATCAAGGTAGAGTATGCCATGCGCTAACGCAACAAACTTTTGGGGGCAGACTTTGATCTGGAATGGTGCTGGGCGATATGATGGTGTATATTGTTGGGATGATAGAAAAGTGTTATTGTGGCATTTCTCTTCTATTTTTCTGCTGTTTATACACTAACTTTTTTCGGACATGTGCAGAGGAGAGAGAGAGAGAGAGAGTACATCGGCAGAAGGATGCTGGGTTTGGAACCACCAGGAAAGAGGCCTAGAGGAAGACCAAAGAGGAGGTTCATGGATACAGTGCAGGAAGACATGTAGATAGTTGGCATGACCGAAGAAGATGCAGCAGCAGATAGGGTTAGATGGAAGAAACTGACTTGCTGTGGCGACCCCTGAAGGGAAATGACGAAACTAGATGAAGAAGATATGCAAACTTATTTAGTTGTTACAGAAAATATGTAATTAAATGGCAAGCTACAAGTGTGTTGGTGTTGTCTAGCTACCATGCAACCTCTAATCCATAAAAATGCAAACAAAAAAATGACTACAGAGGCATTATGTTTAGGTTTCAAGAAAACAGCACATTGTATTCTTTGAGTCTTTGAAAGATGTGGGTTTATGACATGCTATATGTCTCTTTACTCAGGTTAAAGGTTCATGCGTCACAAGACAAGATTCAGCTAGGCTGGCTGTCCAAGAACACGTTTACTAAAAAAGAAAAAAAGGGAGTTTCTTTTGACAATTCAGTTTAAAAAACTAGTATTTTGAAAAAAAGTGAAGACCTTGTGAAATGTCAGTATAAAAGCTAAACAGCCAATTTGACCAATAAAACCCCTCATTTGGTTGCAAAGAATGCTTACGCACGTAAAAAAAAAAAAAAAAACAGAATTATGGCCACAATCGTTTTCAGTTGTTTGTGAACACATTTTTTTTTCCTGAAAATACGTCAACAATTCACTTCCCAGGATGAGCGGAAGATACTCTGAAGAAATACTTTTTGCAAGTATTTTGGCGGCAAAGAGGATATTAGGTGCTAGAATCCTGAGGTGAATAAACTTTCAGAGAACTTTAGCCTCAAGTATTCAAGCACACCTTCCTCTTTAAATGATACCACCCACCCTGTAATCTTGAAAAATCCAGGGAAGACTTGCTGAGTAGCAGGAGTGCATGGGTGAGCGTGAGGCAAGCTGTAGGCCAGTCACGGTGAGTCATGAATACATAAGGCAGGATTTATGCAATGACATGGTCAGCACAGCAGGTATTTGACAGATGGAGAGCGATACAAATTCACACAGTACCTTACATTTACTTCTTCTTCAGGCGTTCAAATGCACTTGAAAAGCAGCATGTTGTTCTTAACTTGACAAGTCTGACATTTGGCAGCGTTTTAAGAGAAGTTCATGTGGTCAGTTTGACAGGCAGCTGCCAGAGAAACATGGGTTTGGAAATGACTTTGTATCAGTCTTCTAGATTTAACGGCCTCGTCAATTTGAAAATTAGTGGTGGGAAAAACACCAAAAGACCTAAGTCAATTCTAAACCCATGTTATGTCTGCACATATGCTCTGGTCCAGGGGTGCCCAACCTTTTTTGTCCCAAGGTCTACTTTACAAATATCAAACCTCCTGAGATCTACCAGTCCCTGTTACCATCGCACCCCCAACAGAACCAGAGGTGTCAAAAGTACCAACATTTTCTACTCAAGTAGAAGTATAGATACCGAGTTAAAAAACTACTTTAGTAAAAGTAGAAGTATCAACTTAAGTTTTTTACTCAAGTAAAAGTAAAAAGTAACCTATTTTCAAAACTACTTAAAGTAGAAAAGTAAAAGTAATTTTCAGAAAAAAAGTGGTGGGGTGCGGGTGGGGTGTTTGTGTGCATGCATGCGCACGTGCTGTGTGTCACGTGTTGAAGTGATGAAGCAAGACGAAGTCGTATTGAGATTGCGTTAGCTCTTCTCGTCCAACCACATTCAAATCAAATGGCGCGATTGATCCTGATTGATTTTTAATTACTTTTTTCTTTATTTTAACGGTGACAAAATAGCGAAAATAGCAACTACTTTTTAAAAAAGTAACGAAGTAAAAGTACAGATAAATGCATAAAAGAGTAGTGAGTAAAAGTAAAAAGTAGACAAAAAAATATTTACTTCCTTAAAGTAAAGATAATGAGATTTTCAACTTGAGTAAAGTAACAATGTAGTTCTACTTCGCTACTTGACACCTATGAACAGACCGTTTCCAGCCTGCTGTAACTACCCCTACAACACGATTTGTGACACACGCACACACTCACAGCGCTTTGTGAGGGGGAGGGGCCAGAGCAGCAACCGCGGGCTGCTTATTGATTACAGGCTTAACAACGTGATTTCACGTCCCAGACTTCAAAAATCTCCAGTAACAGCGGAAAAGCTGCTAGACTGACACTTTTTTGAAAAAAATAAAAAATAAAAATAGAGTCCCTAAATTTTAGCCACTCTAGCTGCTGACTTCAGGGCAAATGTCATTGTGAGGCTGATTATAGGCTGGCGCCAACTTTTTCTTTTCTTTTTTTTTCTTTTTTTTATTTCAATGCCATGCGATCTACCCATAATCCCTTTGTGATCAACCAGTCAATCGCGATTGACGTAATGGGCATCCCTGCTCTAGACCATCAGATAAATCTTAGAATTAAGTCTTGGTGCATTGTGACGTTAACTTTAGCATTGATGGAAAGCAGATAGCATAAGTTTTGGAGGGTAGAATGGATCTGATGGTTTGGAACAGCAGACAAAGAAGCAAAAATGCCTGGTTGATGAAAAAAAAACGTCAACCCACTGAACCTACACAACATTTAAAAAAAACCTTCCTGTGAAAAGAACAAATTGCAGACCACCTACCTATTTTCAACCACTTCTGAGTCACATCTGGATCTGACAGGAAAGATTGCTGTCCCATGTTGCTTCTACGCCCTCTAAAATCACTGATCTAAAACCACTGAAGCAGAATGTTGCGAAAAACATAACCACTCATCTAAAGCCTGGAACTTTCTCAACTGGTAAGGCGAGTGCATCTTCTGTTGCTTTTGGGGTAAGGTGACATTACAACACATTGTCTTGAAAAGTCTAAAAAGGCACAATTCTCTCACTGTTACTGTCTTTCTAAAAATAGAAAGTACATAAAAAACTTAAATGTAAATGTTGTACTGGTGAGAATTCATATTGATCAAGTAACACCAGTTGTGTGTTCAATTATGTGTCCTGTTTACACTCCAGTCTTTAGCATATGTTACACTCTGGCTCCTAGAGATTACTTTCAGGTATGAATCAGATGAGATGAGCCCGTGATGTTGTGTAATGTCTTATTTTGTCAGAGGAGACGGAACCCTCCTAACAGTGAATCAATCACATCTTAGTTTCCTTTGGTTCCCTGCAAATTTTGTCCTAGTGAAAATGGACTGGGAAGGGAACCCTTTCAACCACAATAGTCCTTGCCATCGCAAAACCTTCTATGTACCATACAGTCGTGTTACACTTTATCTGGGGTTGGCCAACAAAACAACGTCATCTGCAAAGAACGGTGACAAAATTTTGAGGCCACCCCCACCACATCGAGTGTGTCTCAAAATTATGTCCACAAAAGTAAAAAATAAAGAATCAGTGACAAAGAGCAGGTTTGGTGGACTCCAACTTCTCTCTCCAACTTTAAATTATTGACACTAAATCTGACAGTATTCTTGGTTCATGGGCATTTTATCCCAGACCCACAATCTGTTGTCTCCAAAGATGCTAGATTTTACTGCGGGGTGTGTTTTTGCTGCTGTTTGTTGCTTCCCTTTGTCACTGGAAAAATGTATAATTTCCTCTCTTGTTTCAACCTTTAGGAAGCGGTGTTCTAGTGGCTGTGAGCTGCAGAATAGTCCGCTCAAGTTGTACCTGTTTTTGTAAAGTGTATTTATTTAATTTCCCCCTATTTGTGGACATATTTGGTTCAAGTTGCCCTCAAAATGGGCTGTCAAAACAGAAACATTAAAATTGTGTCTCATCACTTTTACTTGTTATTTTACAAGTTAACTGGCATTGGCTGCTGGTTTTAGCACATTCACAGTAAGTTACTGAACTGAGAAAAAAAAAGAGGTTCAGATAGTTAAATAAAAACACGCCACTGCATTTGGCTTGCTTTGGTTTCAATATGGTGCAAGCACACATTTTGATCCCAAAAAAGGTATTTTTGTTGCCCGGTGCTGCTACCAAACAGCTACATCCCATTTTAAAGTTGTTAAAATGCATTCGATTTCCCCTGCTTCAATTTGTGGAGAAATTCCAGGGAGTTGTGATACATGTTCCCTGAACAAGCTGCCGCTAACAACCAAGCTTATCATCAAGAGGCAAAAACACCCGGAATCTATCAGCTTCGCTGATCAAACTGGGGAAAAAAAACCCTCATTGCGATTGGCTGGCCAAATAGTAGGTGTTGGAGCTGTTTAGTCTGTTGTGTGTTTTAGTGAGATTGGCTGGCAGTGAGCAAAACAAAAATCTTCCAGTGGCCTTTCAACATGTGAAGCTGTGGTCAGTTTGTTTTCTGTTGCCAACCAGCCCGAGGCCCACCCGCTTCTCTCTGGTTTAGCAGTGGCTGTATCAGAGTGACAGCTGGTAACAGCTGTTAAAGTGCAGAGGTGAGACTGAGACACGACAAATGAAGTCCTGCTAACGAGCCTCGGCTTCTTCTCCCGCTCTGTGTTATCGGTATGCACCTCATTCTGCTTCCACTGCTGCTTCAAGCATTCTGTCTCAAACATGGCAATTCAGGAATAAACACCACTCAGATAGCACTGATGTGCCAACAGCATCAGTGTCTACCTTCTTCTATTTCCACCAGTAAACGAAGGCAAAAACGCCAAAAAATTTTTTTTATTTAAGACGGCAATGTCTATACTTTTTCTGCACAAACTGCGTACGGTACTTAAAAAAATCATCAAGTTCAAATGACAATGAAAAACAAACTTTCCCAATATTCTCAGATTGTAGGTGCCAAATGCATTTTTTCACATGGTATTAATAGCATTTCAAATTTCAGAGACTGTGAAACTTTGGCATAATAAACCCCAGTATGATATCCGTATGATGCGCTCAGAAACAGGAGCAATGAATTAGGTCAGGAGTGTCAAGATCTAGTCTTGGAGGGCCAGTGTCCTGACGGTTTTCATCATGTTCCTCGTTCAATACAGCTGGTGAACATAAAGTTAAATCAAAAGCCAATAACAGAACATTAAAATACATTAAAACTAAAAATAAGGGCTTCTTACGTACAAGAGCAAAAAGTTACAACTCCGAAGCTATACCTGAACTAACTAGTCCCAGGACATCCCATCCTCGGACTCTCGTTCATGGTGAGGAAAAACTACTAAAAACGTCCCGATGGAGAAATCCAGCTGGGATGGGAAGGCAATGGACCCACGACTGGAAAGAGAGCTACCTAATTCTGGACTGTACAATGAAAATAAAGGCAAGAAGCTGAAGGGTAAAATGATAAAGAGAAGGTTGTCGAGAAGAGCCAGGTGTCCTACACTGTCGAGTGTGGGTAGAATAGAGAGATACAACAAAGACTAACGTGCGGAGAGATGAGCTGATGCATACTGGACTGCCGATGAGATTCTGGAAACAGCTGGAGAATAAATAAAACGTATTTAAAAGTACTGCTTGTCTGTGATAGGGTAAACGCGCCAGTAGAGCGGCGCTGGTTGGCGAGGAAGATGTTCTCAATTAATCACCGGACCAGGAGAAATGGGGGACAGAATGAAAGCAGTGAACAGCAAAGGTTATGAGAGGACAGAGGTGACAGAAGACTTTTCCTGATAGATTTTTTGCTAATATCTTCATTTCTGTTTCAAATATTTTGATTGAAATCATTCAAGAGTACAATCATAAACATTTGGCAAGGTATCTAGGCATTTTTTATTTTTATTTTTATGCTATGCAAACGAAAAACCTTACCTTTGCATTCTTCTTCTTACTGCAAAGGTAAAAAGAATGCAGTAAGCATCTCCAAGTATAGATATAAAAGGTTGCCAAATTTTCCCGAAACTCTCTATACTGTGAAAAATAACTCGTCTTTTTTCTTAAGTTGAAGGAAGTGTATTTGTAAGTTTTGGTATCCACAATTTTAAATGGAGAACATTGTTGCCTTTCTAAGCTGCAGAATCCGTTTCTTTGCGGTTACCAGTCCATTTAATTTTAAACAGACACACCAAATACAATGATAATTGCGTCCGGGAAAATTTTAACTTTCAATATATTCAACTGGCATGTAAATATGTCGGCCCAAAAGTTTATAATTTAGGACACAAAGCCTAACTGCATAGTCAGGTGCCTCATAAGATACATTTTTAACAGTTGGGGGAGCTCTAGATAATTAAATTTTTTTCTGTAGAACAATGTAGTTTGTGCAAAGTTTTATTTTGTGTTAGGCAGTGACGTGTGTTTATTTTAGTTACTCCTATCTTACGTACAGTCTGTTGCCAGATGTTATCAGCTAACAGGGCAACAAATTTCTTTTCCCACTCATGCCAGAGGAATTATTAATTTTCTGTAATGTATCCTATGTGGTTGTAATTCTTTGCTTTGGGCCAGAGATTTCAATTAGACATTTGTCAAAAAAAATTGGGGCAGCACTTTGAAACTGAGGGGGAATTTCAGATTTGAAGAAGAAATGTACATTATTCATCCCTCAACAGAAAAATTTGTGTGCTGCATTACACCGCAGTAGGCTGCCATGAGGCGACACTGGTGGGTGAAACTGGGGGTTAGGTGTCTTCTCCAAGGACACTGAGACACTGAGACATGAGCTCAGTGGGCTCACGTGGTATTTTACTTTTTAAGTAAAAAGTAAAAGTATTCAATCATAATTCGAATGTTATTTTTTGTGCTGTAGGGTCACAAATAAATACTCTGCAGGGTCGTGACCCCCCTCTCCCGCCTCTTTTGGTCCACAAAAATAAAGAAGAAAGGAAAGGGGACAAGTGAAGCTATCCCCTTGCAGGGCCAGCAAATGGGCCACCAAAATGCAGGAAAATGACACATATTTTTTAAAATGTTCTGGGAGGAAGGCCTCCAGTCACCCTATATTGGCTTTGCCCACCCCCTTTCGTTTAGAAAATTCTAGATATGCCCCTGCTCTGTGTAACGACGGCTCAACTGTTTATTTAGAAGTAAACACAATGACAAACGATCTTCTGACTCTTTTTAATTTGTGCTATATTTGATGTTGGGTTTTTGGCGCTGAATGAATGTGGAATATGTTTACTCTCGATTCTGATTGGTCCTCGATTCATTGCTTCTTCTCCTGAGCAACTGCTCCTTTTGAATTTGGCGATGCGGCTTCAAGATGTGCCAAAAAAACATGTATTTTTCAAATTCCTGAACAAAAATGTAACAAAAAATGTAGTAAAACACACTTTTAAAAAATAGAGGAGTAAAAGTACAGATATTTGCTCAAAAAAATGTAGTGAAGTAAAAGTACAGGTCTCAAATTTTACTTGAGTAAAGTACAGATACACAATTTTTTTACTTGAGTACAGTAAAGAAGTACATTTACTTCGTCACGTTCCATCACTGGAAAGTGATATAGCTTTGAAGGAATGAGGAATTCCTCTCGTTCGATTTGCAGCCCTTTAGGGAGAAAGATCTTCATTTCAATAATAACCTATCATTTGTGAAATTTTTATTATTTTTTTTTTAAACCATGAAATATTGAACACTTTTTTGCACTATAAAGTTTTGATTGATTAGACTTTATTTGCCATATTTAAACATTTGGTTGGTAATAATGAGCCAGTATCTTCAAAAAGATTTACTACGAACGCATCAGGAGCTTACCGACAATTTAAATATTAAAATAATAATAATAAAATATTGAATTACTTTTTTCATCCCTCACCGGGGAAATTTGTGTGCTGCACTCCTTACACCGCAGCAGGCTGCCCTTCAACGGCGCCAATGGTGGGAGAAGCGGGGGTTAGGTGTCTTCTCCAAGGACCCTAGACGGTGGTCTCAGCGGGAATCGAACCCACGACTTTCCGGTCCGCGGGCGAGGTTAAGAGAAGAATATGCTGTCTAGTTAGTTTGAGTACTGTTAAATGGGTTAACGAGCATTTTTCCCACCAGACAGCTCTATTTGTATAAATATATGTATAAAGATGTACATAGTGTAAATTCATTCACCTTCTGATCTGCTTATCCCTTTCTGGGTCACAGGGGTGCCAAAACCTATCCCGACTGATTCAAGGCGAGAGGCAGGGTACATTTGAACAGGTCACCAGTCTGTCGTGGGGTCACACACACAGTCCTTGGGGCAATTTTGTAGCAGCCAATCAACCTGGCATGCATGTTTTTGGCAGAAAGGAGGAAACCAGAGTGCCCGGAGGAAACCCACACATACTCCACACAGAAAGGCTAGTGTTCTAAGTCTCATCCTCACCCAGGATTTGAACCCCAATCTTCTTGTTGTGAGGTCACTGTGCGAATCACTGCGCCACCGTGCAGCCGTATATTGGGCATACATATAAATTTATAAAATGACTAAATTTTATATCGAAGATAGATCACTTTCTGAAGTCTATTTTACTAACACCAAACACCACAGGTTCTGCCCGAACCTGGTAGCAACCCCTTGGTTATTACATATGTAGAGATTTTACTATTGTTTTCATTATTCCCGCAGAATTATAATGCATGTCATGTATGTAGTGTAATACGTTAGCTTTCCATTTACCTCATAGTTAGTTGCCCTTTACGACTACTAATCATTGTTGGAAATTAGCTGTGTTGCTTTGACGTCTTAATCAATACAGTGAACTATTATGCTACTAAAACAAGAGCAGATACAATTTTTCAGTTAATTGTCGGGTTGGTCAATGTGAACTAATGTCCCCTTTCCGCAGAACAACCTGTACGTGTCAAAACCACCACCATACGTTAAACAGATCTCTGCCATGGCATCAAACAATCATTCTGAGGGAAACAGATGAAAGTAGGCCACAGAGTGGAGCATGGCCTCATTGTGGGCATTTGAATTTTAGAACGCAGCAATAAATCAAGTTAAACAGGAGACAAAAACAAAAACATTGATTACAGCTCTTTGAAAAATATACAGTCTATGCATTTAATCTGGGATTCTGCTTAAATTTGGCTGGTTGGGCAAATGAGTAAATGGGATTTTGTGGGTTTATTTGCTAGCAACGGAGTAGATTTGACTATAATTTAAAAGTGAAACCCAATTTCGCATTCACAATATGTTCAGTTTTCAAATCAATTTCTTCTTTTACTTCAGTTGAGTTTCATATTTAAGTTAAAAAACTATTTTGATTTGAAAAGGATACAAGCTTCGTTGGGCAGAGTTTCTTCCTTGACTTTATTTTCTCTCTCTCTTACTGCAGCCACTGATTGAAGCAGGGAAGTGATACAATATGAAAAATATTGATTTTCTAACACAGCTTTGTGATCACTCCTTTTCCTGATGATCCAATTCACTGATGCTGTAAGCTTGCATTATACATGGTGGCACATTTTTTACACAAAGAATTCTGCACTCTTAAGTTGCCAAGTTTTAGAGACTAAAAGAAACAAAATTCTCACTCGGGATGAAAGGTGACAAAGTATCGAGCACGTAACCCCAGCTTCATTTTCTCTTTCCAGATGGACTGGCTCGCACCTGAGATGTGAAGTGTGTTATGTGAGCCAAGGTGTTTTCCCACCTCGCTGGTGGTGGGAAGAGATGCTGCACTCCGTTGCCATGACAGCAGAACTTCTCTTTGTTCTTGGGTTCCTGATGAGCAACACTTTGTGTAATCCCATAGCGACTTCACCAGTGAGTCGAGATCGAATAGAAAGGGTGCTGACTCAAGCCAAGAAGGACAAACTTCAGGACAACTCAGCACCTGGAGAGCATTTGGAATACGTTGGTCAGCAGGGATTGGGGGAAATAAATGATTTTGGGCCCAACAGGACCACTTTGGACCAGGCCAGTCCAAACTTTAGCTCCCTTACACGGGGATCTATAGGTGGTAAATCCCAGGAGGCATGGAGCGAACAGGACTCCTTGAACCAAATAGATGAGGGGCCCACTAGTGATGTCACCCTCTCTCTGGACGCCATTGATGAGTACGCCTACCCAGACTACAGAGGGAAGGGCTGCATGGATGAGAGCGGGTTCGTGTTTTCCATTGGTGAGGAGTTTACCCCGGGTCCTTCAACGTGCCCTTGCCTCTGCACAGATGAAGGCCCTCTGTGCACCCAGCCCGAATGTCCCAAGGTTCACCCTCGCTGCATTAAAGTGGACACCAGCCAGTGCTGCCCGCTGTGCAAGGAGAAGAAGAACTACTGCGAATTTCGGGGAAAGGTCTACGCCTCTTTGGAGGAGTTTAAGGTGAATCCACCACACTTATTCGTTTTTATTGTAATTTTAGAAATGAATAGAAGTGCTGACAGAACACTCCTCTCCGTCAATGGAGTTCATCAGAACCACACAAAGAACGGTAACCTTGTCTTGTAGCATGCAAGTGAACACACGGGCAGATTTATTATGGCAAAGGTCAGCACTTGTCTTTTTTTCTTCACACAACAGCAGAATATTACCACAGGCTGATTTAACCATGAAGTACTGTTTCCCTATTCACTTTGTTGATTCATAGACTTACGCTTTTAGTAATGTTACAACTCTTCTGAGCATACTACTACATGTGGGCGTTTGAGCAAAACAGGGATACATCTGCGAAGTCCATGCTCTTTTATCTTCTGACATTTCTTCAAAATACTTGACTCGGTGTTGCACAACTGACTTAAGTCTTCATCTCTTTTGAGATTATGCATTTAACATCACCTAATGCCCTTTTTATGGATGTCTTGCCCCAAATGATTGCAGCTAATACAGAATATCTTCCCCTCAGTCAGTGCTGCTGACAGCTCTTTGTTATGTCTGAGCCGGGGGAATTCTGCACAGAGCTGCACTTCCACACGCAAACCTCAGCCTTTGAGCTGCGTGGAGGGGAGGCGCTTTGAAACTAAGCAAAAGGCAGGATTTTATGCCTGATTGCTACGTTCTGGGGCATCGTGCTAAGTGCTACCTCGATACATTCTTCACCGTTGAAAGTCATACAGAGGAATGAGCTTCTGCCATGTAGTGCACTGGTAACGGTTTGAACCTTTCTTTACTTGTTAAGACTCTTTTATGTATAAGAGGCTGCCAATGAAACATGCGTTGGAGGCACTGCAAGCAAATCAAACAGTATGGGCTTTGTCCTGTCCTTTGCCCACATCGACACACAATGCTCAGATAGCCGTGTCATTCTGTACTCTGTTCACGCATTGAGAAAAGTGGAAGCATCTTTCTTTTGTTTCCCATTCCTATTGATTTCCCCTTATCTTCTGATTGAATAGTGAAGTTCAATTCTCGACTCAGGCCAATCTAAAATGAGGTGCTCATTGGCAATGAAATTGAGAGTGCAGAGACTTCCCGAATGCTGTGGCTTTGTGACACTGAATGCATACTCTCCTAAACAACCTAGACAGCGGGATGTATGAAACATTATGTCTGAATATAAGTGTGTGTGTGTGTGTGTGTGTGAATGAGATACAAAGATACTCCTAAAAAACTGTGCTGTGGCAAAGCAGACAATACTACAAACGCAGAGACAGAGATAGCGGGAATTTAATTAAAAGCTAAACACTGTGTTTGTTTCTGAGCATTTGTGTGCATGAACTTTTAACAAGGGTGCTAATTACCAATTTGTATTGTCCATGCTGCAGGTATCTCCATGTGAGAAGTGTCGCTGTGAGCCCAGCGGAGAGGTGCTATGTTCCGTGGCTGCCTGTCCCCAGACGGAGTGTGTGGACCCGGAGTATGAGCCGGATCAGTGTTGTCCTATCTGTAAAAGCGGTGAGCGTGGAAACCATTTCTTCCAACAAAGCTGTGATGAACAATTGATTCTAGTAGAGTGAGTGTGCTATCTGTGACTGCTGGGTTGTTCCAACAACATAAAACCATCTAATGTTATTGCTTAAGGGCACCTCAACTAAGGTAATGAGGGCAAGGTAGCATAACATTCATTTTGTTGACAGGAAGCATGCAGCGTGCAGCACGGTGGGGTGTGTATTCTCAACAAAACAGGCAAGAGATCTTGAAATAAACCCAGTGCGATAAGCCTTTTTATCAGTCAATCAGATCAGATGTTATTTTATCAATCAAATTATGATTTCTTGCTTTGAGAGCTTTGGTGGAGATGAAGAAATTTTTTTATCTCAGAGTCGATTAACTGAAGTTGCTTTGAATGGTTTCCGACAGCATGTCCTAGATTATGTCCCCTTGTTTTCGTAGTGTGAGTTTAATATATCATGGCAATGTCAGCAACACTGCTTCCTTCAGCAAAAAAGAATGATGACTCGCGATATGAACGTCTGACTTGGAATCTTAAAGTGAAGCGGCCTGTCTCATGTAAATAAGAACATTTTTATTAGAAAAAAGAAGAAGAAATGCTTTTTGTTTGAGTTGTGTTCTGGGTGTCTGAATCCTTCATCCACCTCTCCACAGTGTTCAATAAAATTTGTTCTGTTAAATAATTAAAGCAAAATATAAATTTCTATCTGTCTTTCCAAGAGCCCTGACCTCATATTTCAGCAAAAATGATTGAGAGAAATAAACAAAAAAACCTCACTAAATGCATTATTTAGCAAATGACAGCCATCTGCTCTGTTCGTTTTAATTACTCTCAAAATATCACATTATGATAATTAATTTAAACTCATAAAACATTAGCATCTGCATGTAATGAAAGCGCACGACTAGTTAATAATCAGATGCTGTTCACTTCCAAATTAAAGTCGTGTCTCACAACCTCTTCTGATAACAGGTTGGAGAAATTGGCACGAATGGTGCATTACTTTGGCCAATAATGCAGGTATTTGCTTGTTGTAATCTTGGGAATACATGTTGAGGTTTTGTTCTCTTTTTTTGCTGTGCATCAACTTTTTACATATGCACATATTGATCATGCTAGAAATATGCTTCGTACAGACTTTTAGTGTTCCAGTTTGAAATGCCCAGTGGACACAGAGACCTCCATTTGAAGCCCCATCACATGTGGATGCAGAGTAGCATGTTGAGAAAAAAAATCAGACAAAAGAAGGTTTGTATATGTTTAAAAAAAACAATCCTTCTCAATCTGTGAGTTCATTCAGTTGAGAAGGATTCTCTGTTTTAAGACGGAATCGGTCGGCATTACCATAACATTACCACACATTGTCATTCTGTAAACACAGCAGAGACACTAAGTTATCTGACCACAACTAACACCCTCCAGAAACACTGGGATTATGGTCGCTTTTTGGGATTTTGTGTCTAAAGAAGCATTACTCTCATTTTTCCACTCTGTTTGAAGGGTTGTGTAATACTTTCTGTAGCTCTAGGGAGGCTTCCTATCAATTTGCCTGGAAAAAATTATTCAGCTTATTTAACTTTTTTTTTTGTAATTTTGAACCCCCAAAACAAATCTGCAAACCCTTTACAGGCATACTTTGTAAAAGAATATTTTAGACAGAGAGAGAAAAAACTGGCTTTGTACATTTTTGAGAAGCTCTAATTGCACGTAAAATATTATTTTGCTAGAAGGTAGGTTGGTACATAAATTGAAATTGCAATAAAAAATTTAGTAGTCTAATATGTCGTGGAAAAAAAGAAGGGAACAACCATTGAAAAAAAATGGTACATTTTTAAATAAGAGTAAAATAATTCTTAAAGAATAGAGTATTGCGCTTTTGTGAGGTATGAATTGTATTGTGTCATTTCTAAACAGTACCCTTTGTTAGCTAAGAAATGTAATTTTTGGTTAAAGATAAACGCAATTATTCAGTTTCACGGCCGTTTTTTCCCTTCATCTCCCGCCCCACCCGACCTCTCCTGCCCCACCCCTTCTGCTTGAGGGAGCACAGTACCTGATTGGAGTTTCTGAGTTTACTTGCACTAAAACATGTTAAAATGCTTATGTTAAAATGTGGCATGACAAAGAACCATAGCTATAGACGAGAGCAACCTGGCATTCATTGGTGTCTAAATATATGACAAAAGGACTGGTCAACAACTTGTCTTTCGATTAGAGTCTTAAAGTTGGACTGGAAAACTCACAAGTCACTTCAAAATGCTAAAAAAAATAGAAAACCACTTCAACTATCAAGTTTTTGATTGTGGGGATTTTTTTAACACAACAGAAACCTTCAAAAAGTTGACTTAGCACCAAAGTCCAACTCATTAATGGAAAATGATGAGTTGGGCTGAAATTTTTACAAAATGATGTTTTGTTCACAAATGAGGGAAGGATGGACCAGATTAACAATTAGGACACTAGATCAGTGTCAGGGTTTCAGGTTGTGGATGTTGAAGGATGTTGAAGAAAGAGGATGCAGTTACAGGACATCAAAACAAGGTTTATTAACACAATTCGAGTAATTCTGTAAAACAAAGGGCACAGGATTAACTCAGGATTTCAAAAGTTCAAATAATAACAGCGTTCAAACATGGACAAGCAACCAGGGTGACCTGGCAGGAAGGGATAGTAGTGACCCGACGTGGAAGTCTGGGATGATTGTCCTTAAATAGATGGTAGGGTCCACAGATGTGTGGCATCAGGAATCAATCTCAGGTATCCCTAATCAGGGAGATGTGGAACATCCAGGGCTCCTTCTGGTGGCAGGCGAGGGAATCCTGACAATCGGTCTTTCTTGGTTAAGAAAGAACTGAGCCAAAAACTGTAGCTCTCAATTTTCCAGTGGTTCCTACCCTCACTTATGGTTACCAGCTTTTTGAGGGTGGTATGGTGACCCAAAAACAAGATCCCAAATGCAATTATCTCACTCAGAGATAAGGAGAAGAACTCTACCATCTGGGAGTTGGTCAGAGCAGAGGTGCAGCTTCTTCCTGTAAAGTGAAGCCAGATGGGATGGTTTGGGCACCTGGTTCAGATTTGTTTCAGATGCCTTGCTGGGAAGGTGTACCGGTCAGCTGTGCAGCCAGATGTGGAACTGGGAGTTTGTCGAGACACTATGCCTCATGCTGGCCTGGGGTCTCTTGAAGATCCTCCCAGGTGACTTAACACTAGGACCGCCGCAGTGGTCAATTTGACTGCACTTTACGTTAACATGTCAATAAGAATAAGTAAAACACAACTTAGAAGGCTGACCTTTTAAGACTTTTAACATAAACATGTTTTCTATTTTATCCTGTATTTTTTGTGCTCTAAAAATGAACTTTTCAAAATTTATAAGCATTCTATCTCCTCTAACTGGGGTGCAGCAGCTGGGACGAAGCACACTTTGGAAGTTGTTGCTATGTTGCTATGGCAACCAATACATTTCTATGGCCACACACGTATGTGGTCATAACAGTGTGCAGCCACACACATTGCCACACATGTGTGGCCATAGCAATGGACCAGTCTGCATTTTAAACCAGTCATAGGACATGAATATAATACTATCCTAATTATTAACATAATTTTTTTCTTAACTTACACTAAGACTTAAGTTTGTTGTTTACATGTCAACTCTTTGCTGCATGAGCTCAATCTGTTCAACAAATCGAAACGTCTTTAACCTTTTCATTCATCATAACAATTTATTTGTCTTTTTTTAATAATCAGCATTGTTTTCTTTTTGATGTGTTAAATTTTCTCCATGCGAGGCCAGTTTAAATTTTCTTCTTCTTTTAGCTGCTCTCTGTTCAGACAGGCAGAAGAGTGCAGGCACAATGACATGCTAGAGCAAACATGCTACCTATGCATATTTGATGCTGAGATGAGAAACGTAGAGATAGCTGCAGGGGGAAAAAAACACTTGAATATAATTTACTTTATTTATCACCTGTCAAACTGGCCAGCAAGGTCCCATTTATACCTGCCAAAATTGATTTGACCCACATAGAGTGGAGTCTGGTGTTAATTTAGACTCCTCCTTAAGAGTGACACACATTAGTACTTCAGAGTGCTCAAGATCAGTGAGAAACGTGGACTGGGACAAATAATTGTTCCAGACTTTTTAAACCAGACTGAGGCCTTATTATGCTCATTACTGTCTGTAATGTGAAAAACAGCTTTTTAGGACCATTGAAGCACTCAGTTTAAACATGTGAGTTACTGAATAAATTAAGTTGAGAAAAATCAGAGACGATAACATAGTTGATTTTTTTATGTATTAATAGTGTGTTTTTAAATGCGTTATTTTTATTGTATTATATTCATCCCTAAAGGGTATGAATTGCAACGCAGCAGACAGACATGACTGTGGTGGGAGTAACTGGGGCTTAGGTGTCTGCTCCAGGGACACTTAGGCATGGTCCCAGGGGAATCGAACTGACGTCTCCTGGTAAACATTTTTATTATTTAATAAAAAAAAAATATAACACTTTAAAACACTCCAATAATGTAACCAGGTCATTCTGAACCTCACATTATTTTTTTTTCATAATCAAAAGTTTTGGATACATTGATATATTTTATTACAAATAATGAACCTGTGCCTTTAAGAAAAAGTTACGCAGATTAAAAGAATTTTTTTTTTTACTTTTAATATCACATAGAATGAAAGGACTATGACGTCCCGCAATTTGTCTGAGGTAAATTCTTCTTATTTTCTTTCAAAATGTCAAAAAAAAAAAAAAAAAAAAAGCAAAATATGCACCATAAACTCTACTGTTTTTTGGGGGAGGAGTGGGCTGATGAGAAGGACGGAGAGGCCAAAAAGACAGGTTGCTAAAATTACAGTAAACCAAGTCTATTTGGGATCTTTCCTACCAGACAGATCTGCCTGTCTGGTAATAAGAAGTGAAAGGAAGAAGTTAAAAAAAAACAACAAAAGCAAGTTTCTTCCTTTTAAACCATCGTAACTGCTTCCAGTCAAAATCGGAACGTACGACCATGGTGTCAACAAATTGCAGAAAGAAATTTTAGGTGGTGTGAAATGATTTATTTGAGCCTCTAAACAAGAACTGCAGTTTCTCAAGTTTAAGATATCTAAATTTAAGATCTCTAAAGATGTCTGCATTTCACTATGAGAATGGTGACAATAAAGAATCTTGAACATTGAAAGATTATAAAGCACTGTCCTTGTCTTTTCTTTGAAGATCTTTTTGGGTTTATGATTCAAATAAAAATTATATGGATATTTTTTCTTACAAAAGATTTCAGTCAAAATCTCATTTGAGCCTGTATCGGTACAATATGTGTCCAAATAGCCATTTTGATGTCATTTTTATACTTATTTATCTCCCATATTAATGATCTGGATCTCTACCTCACCTTGATTTATATTGAAATAAAAACACATTTGCTGCGTTAAAACAAACTATAATTTATTACCAAACGCAGGGACTGCTGGCGGTCTATCCTGGGAAAGAATCTCTGCATCGACTGGGTCTCAATGAGGTTTAGTCTTCTTTACCCACAAGTTGTGCTTTATTTTTTATTTTATTTTTATTGTACTATATTCATCCCTCATAGGAAAATGACCTGCTGCATTGCACCACAGCAGGTAGCTACGACGGCGCTAATGGTGGGAGTAATGGGGGAGGGAGGAATAGGTATGTGCTACAGGGACAATTAGACATGGGCGCAGGGGGAATCAAACCAGCTTCTTCCATTCCAAGAACCTGGTCCCCAATTAACGTTTTTTCTTCCAAGTGTGGGCATGTCTTCGGTATGTTTGATTTAGGTATTCTTTGTCTTGATTGGGTTTCGGTTGTATAAAGATGTGGTGGATGGAGTTTGGGGTGATAACGGGCTGTAGAAAATTTACCGATAAAGAAATTCACAAATCTTCTTATTCACTGTTGATGTTCATGCTTGTGAAAAATTAAAGCACAGATTAGTTTAAGATTTCATAAATATGGAGTTTTAAAAGAAGCCAACTTTTCATGAGTCGATTTAAACAGAGTAGAAGTTCACTGGCGTTGAAAATAAAAGTGCAGGAAACTTTGTTTCAAATTTCACCCATCATCCTCTTTGGCAGCAGATGAAAGTCCTCCTGAGATTAAAAATCATTTTTGGACATTCAGCAGTGTTTTTTTTTTTCTTTTTAATTGGACACTTTCTTTGCTTCCTCGTTCTGTTTTCTCTCATCGGCTTTGACAGGTAGCTTTTTCCACTCCTACTGATCCCAAGGAGGTTTGAAGTGTCTGATTGGTTCAGAGTAGTGTTGGCTAAGAACAGCCGCAGTGGGGCTAAAGATCAACGTGTTTCATGGAGCAGGAAGTCAGGAAGGAGAGCTCTCTGCTGACTGGAGGAATAAGCTACTTAGACACAGCGACCATTGAGGGTCAATCTACTGAGTTTATGGACCAGTTAGACCGATAAATAAAGTGTGTTGGCTCAGTACACACTTTTTTGAATTGGTTCCAAATGTATGGAGCATTCGATGGGCAGTTTGTACTTGCCTGATAAAACTTTTATAATGCAAACAAGAAAACTAATCAGGAAACCAACTATATCCAAAAAATTTTGTGTATTTGGGTTTCTTTTTTTTTTTTTCAATAAAAAGGGAGGAAAACACATTGCATTTTCAGTTTGATTGTTTATGCGTTAAGAAAAAATGGTCAGGAATTTTAGTATTGTTTAAATCAAATCAGTCGTTGTGGGTTTTTTTACTACCATAACCCACACAATTCTAATATGATGCACTATAAAACACTAAAGTGGGGTTGAGCCCAAATAGACATTAATAAAGGTATTTAATTTTATAATTAAAACTTAGAATTTAATGTTTCAAAAGTCAACTCGCTCTGATTGAACCGACTGATCACGAACTTTCTCCATCCGTTCCAGCCTGCCTGCACATGCTTCTTCACTTCTTTTCCACACTCTCCATTGCTCTGGACTGTTGATCCTAAGTACTTAAAATCTTCCACCTTCTTTATCTCTTCTCCCTGTAACCTCACTTTTCGATTTGGATCCCTCTCATTCACACACATGTACTCTGTCTTACTCTGACTAATCTTCATTCCTCTTCTTTCTAGTGCAAACCTCCACCTATCCAGCTTTTCCTCCACCTCTTGCCTCCTCTCATTACACTATAAAACACTAAAGTGGGGTTGATCCCACATAAACATAAATAAAGGTAATTAATTTTAATAATTAAATTCAGTTAATTAGAACTTAATGTTTCAAAAGTCAAGTTCCTCTGATTGAACTGACTGATTACAATCTTTCTCGGTCACAGATTTATATGACCCATAATCAGTAATCTTTAGAAGCTTCTGTTCAGCTTCAAGTCCAGTTTTTTCTTCTTAAATTAATTAAAGAATTACTGAGCTGAAGCTTCTCACTGATCTTGTTTCTCATTCTTCCCAGAGACCATTATTTGACGTGTGCTGCGGTCACTTAAAACCATCAAATCCATCTGATGACTGACACTGCCATCATAATAGAAGTGCCCCTGACAGTGAATAAATGTCCTATTGATTAAGTTACTGACAGAAAATCAACACATTTTAAAAATGCATAGAAGAAATTGGAGCGGTGCAAAAAAGAAAAAAAAAAAAAACCTGGACAAAGACTGACTGGCTGTGCACATTCAGCAGAAACGCAATCTTTTGAGATTGCTACTTTATTAATTTTGAGTTGTGCATTTCTGTTTGTGAGTTATGTTTGCATTCAGATGGTGTTGTTTAAATATTGTGTTCTGCTTTAATCTTGTGTTGCAGCAAGTTTGAGTGTGAAGGGCAGTTTGGAGGAGAAAAAAAATCCTCCCTCTGTTGCTCCATTTGGGATAAAAACTGAAGCAAATGATAAGAAATAACTCTGCTATCGTTCCATCTCTGCACCACTCGCCGTTAATAAAGCAATTATAAAAAGATAAATGGGAAAACAAACCATCCTCTGATTCTATTTTAAGTCAATACAAAGTGATGTAATGATAGTAAGATCACAGCAAGCATGAGAAAGCAAAGAGGACGATGGCAGCAAAATCTAATCATCCAAATCTATAAATTAACAAAGGTTTTTATAGTCAGAGCTGCTGCACACTAATTACTATATTCATCACAGGTTCACGCATCATTTTAACCCTGTCTTAAGTTAGAATGAGCAGTCAGATTCGACACTGAAGGTATTAGTGTAATATATTGGAAATAAATAGTCGTCTTGACTCATTAGATAGAGCAGGGTGTGTTCACGAAGGCAGCAAATTATTAATCCAGCTGCTCGGCACGGATAGAGGTGACGTGGAAAAACAACTCCAACATTTAAATTGTTTACTTTTCTAAACGCACTTGGAAAACAAAAGTGAGATATACTGTACGTATTTTATGAGGAAAGATCTTAATTATTGAATGACCCAAAATACCCAAATTAAGACTTAATCAATTTAGAATTTAATTAAAGTTTGATGAACAATTGAGTTCATTTACATTTATTTATAGACTTATTAAATTAGCTCATTTAAGATTAATAAAATACAGTAGATCAACTCTGTTTTAATCTCTTCATTATTATATCCTAACATTTGGGTCCACTACATATCAGAAGTAAAATTGAAATATATTTCATTAGAAACAAATTCAGATTTCTCTGATTAATTTATCACAATGGCCTCACAGCAAGAAGGTCATGGTTCAAGTTGTGTAGTGCGGACAAGGTTTGAAACACTGGCCTTTCTATGTGGATTTGTATATTCTCCAAGTGTATGTGTGGGTTTTCTCCAGGTTCTGGTTTCCTCCCACCCTCCAAAAACATGCATGTTAAGTTAAATGGCTACTATGAAATTGCCCCCCACAAATGAGCATGGATGGTTGTGTTTAGTGCCCTGCAGCAGACTAGCGACCTGTTTGAGGTGTACCCTGCCTGCAGAGGTGGGTAGTAACGCGTTGAATTTACTCTGTTACACTTACTTGAGTAACTTTTTGAATAAAATGTTACTCGGGGGGCCAGGGGCGCATGAGGTCATTGGTACAGCTGGTATCGGGGTGGGGGGTGGGCTGCGGGGATTCCTTCCCCCCAAGAACATTTTGAAAAATAAGAGTAATTTTTCTGCATTTTCGTGGTTCATTCGCTGGCCCTGTAAGGAAATAACTTGAATAGTCCCCTTTCTTCTTCTTTTTTTTGTGGACCAAAAAGGGTATATGGTTGCTCCCCCGCTCCCCGCTCCCCTGCCCCCCTTTTAGATCCACCCCTGGTTGGTTTAATAACCACATTAACAGTAAAAGAATGCAAGCATCGCTAAAAATTTTTTTTTTTTTGGTTGGTTGTTTTTATGGGGTTTTTTTTACTGATATTTTAGCTTCATTTTGAAAATACAAATGTAGCTAATTTTGTATTGTTTATATTCTTATGTGTACAAACAAAAAAGATGTTACTTTTAAAGTTACTCAGTACTTGAGTAGTTTTTTCAATGCAAACCAATGCAAATTTTTTTAGGTCTACTTATTACTTTTACTTGAGTAAAAATATTTGGAATAACTGTACTTTCACTCCTCTGCCTGCCTCTCGCCCGGAATCAGCCGGGATAGGTTTCGGCACCCCTTGCGACCCTGTTAGGGATAAGCGGTTCAGAGGACGTAAGAAATTTATCACACAGGAAAACAGTGTCAAGAAGCAGATTCAGTAAATTTGGTTCAAACAAACCTTTATTTCACTAAATGGTCTCTTGGAGCTGAAGGGTACCGAGCAGCAATGAAGCTACATAACCATTTGAAGGAAAGAACTGACACACACACACACACACACACACACACACACTACGAGACACAGGCCAAGCACATGAAGGCTGGTGATGAGAGGGAGGAGGTCACAGAGGATGAATAATGACATCAATTACACAATTTATACAAGTTTATTTTCTTTGTACGTGTGTGAATGAGAGGGATCCAAATGGAAAAGTGAGGTTACAGGGTGAAGAGATAAAGAAGGTGGAAGATTTTAATCAACAGTACAGAGCAATGGAGAGTGTGGAAAAAAGATGAAGAAGTGTGTGCAGGCAGGCTGGAACGGGTGGAGGAAAGTATCAGGTGTGATAGAAGAGTTTCAGCTAAAATGATAGAGAAAGTGTACAAAACCGTGGTGAGACCTGCATGCTTTTTGGTCTAGAAACAGTAGCAATAACGAAAAGACAGGAAACAGAGATGGAGGTAGCAGAGATGAAGATGTAGAGGATCTCTCTAGGAGTGACCAGGATTGACAGGATTAGAAATGAGTACATCAGAGGAACAGCACATGTTAGAGATAAAGTCAGAGAGGCCTAATGGTTTGGACATGTGCAGAGGAGAGAGAGAGTACATCGGAAGACGGATGCTGGGTTTGGAACCACCAGGAAAGAGGACCAGAGGAAGGCCAAAGAGGAGGTTCGTGGATTCAGAGAAGGAAGACATGAAGATAGTTGTCTTGACCGAAGAGGATTCAGGAGACAGGGTTAGATGGAAGAAACTGATTTACTGTGGCGATCCCTGAAGGGACATGCCTAAAGGAAAAGAAGAAGATGATACAAGTACTGTATATTTTTCTTTGCAGGTAGATATTTGAATAAGTCACAGTTAAATCAACAACGTAACATTTCACAGTGAATATCAAACTTGTGAATAATTTCAATGTTTAGAAAATTGCTTTGATCACATACAACTCTGTAAATAAATCTAACTTTCTATTGTGTTTTCTGTTTTAAAGTTGTTTGTAACAAGCTACTTTAGGACCCTAATCCCCTGGTTCAGACTTTTTTAGTTTTTCCCTAAAGATCTCATCATCATATCTTGATGATATGTGTGACTTGCATTTGTCACCATAGTGGCTTTTAGAATGATTCAGCGGCTTTTGAACAGTATGTATTCGTTTTTCTGTCGCTTCCCATGTGACAACGAACGAGTGTCTGCTGCAACAATGATGCAACTATCTACAGCTATGACACTTCCGATTTTGCAAGAAGCATTTAACACAAACTCCAAGAACCCCAAACACACACTCTTTCTCTTTCACCGCTCAGATAGGTGGGCAGAAGATGGATGGTTCTCTTAGGATTTGTGTCAAATTTCAGGGGCGGAGCCTGTGTTTTTTTCATGACCGCAGGGGATGAGCAATAGTCAAACTTTCAGATTTCCTGGTCTGGAATAGGGCTCAATAACTAAGTAGAATTTTGTCGCTATTGTGTTTTGAATCCACCAAAATTTTGGAAGTCTGTTCTATTTCCATTATTGTCATCACTTGTTCTTTAGAGAAACTGAAAGTTTCCAGAGTTTTGGCATTCTGAACAAAAGGTCAAAAGACCTTTTGTTCAGACATGTTTTCATTTTTTACTGTATATGTGCTTTAATTAATTATTATTTGGCTAAATCAGTTCAACTGAATGAGTTAACTCTCCCTGAACCGATTTGCTGCCGAGTGTGAAGCGGTCCAAATGGGAATCAGTGCCTCCAAATTCGAGATTATGGCCCTTGCCTGGACAAGGTTGGGATGACCCCTGCGGGTCAAGGTCCTTCCCCAAGTGGAGGAGTTTAAGTACATCGGGGTCTTGCTTGAGTGGGGAAAGGATGGATTGGGAGATCAACAGACCGATCAGTGTGACGTCTACAAAAATCCGAACGATACATCCGTCCGTCGTGGTGAAGAAAGAGCTGAGTCGAAAAATAAAGTTCTCGATTTACCAGTCGATCTACGTTTCCACCCTCACCTATGGTCATCAGCTGTGGGTGGTGATCTAGAGAATGAGATCGCAGATACAAGCGACCAAAATGAGATCATTCCGCTGGGTAACTGGACTCTTCCCCAGAAATACGGTGAGGGGCTTCAGGAAGAGCTCGAAATAGAGCTGTTGCTCTTCTTGGTCGAGAAAAGCCAGATGAGATGGTTCGAGCATCTTGTTAGGATGCTTTCTGAATGCCTTGCCAGTGAAGTGTTTTGGGTATGTCCCACCAGGCTTCGGACACGCTGGAGAGGCAATGTCTCACAGCTGGAGTGGGAATACCTTGGGATCTCCCAGGTGAGCTAAAGGATGCAGCTGGAATGAGAGAAGCTTCCCAATTTGGACAACTACTTTAACATGGATGAATGGATAAATGGAATAATCCTGTGATTTTATACTTTTAAAAAGTGCCAGTCCCATTATTTTTCTTTTCAAATTTGAAGAGTAAAGATAGGTTTTGGGTGCGTCTATCTGAGTTCTCAAACATTGTTAATTTTTTTATGTGAAGCACTTTGTCCACGTCTGCATGAGAAGTGTTTTTTAAATTAACTTTAATTTGATTTGCTGAAAAGATAAAGTATGATGACAGGAAACAGTGCTTTTGCCTTTTGAATATAAAGAGCCACTGTGGAGATTTTGCTTCTTTCGGAAATCGGATAACCTATGTTTGCCCTTTTCCTAACCTCTATCTACAATCTTTCTTTTCTCTTGGCAAAAGGCAGTTGCACTCTTCAAATAATTTGAACATTTTCCATCCATCTTTTTGTGTGTCAATTGGTCCTGTTAAGTGCTGTATAATTTGTCGAAGAGGCTGCCTCAGCCAAAACCTAAAGAAACAAAAAACAGGAAGATCTCTGATTGCGTTGCACAAAAAAACTGCTTATTCATTTATTTATTCATTTATTCATCCTGTTAAGGGTCATGGGGAGCCTGGAAGCTTTGCCATCAGCCACCAGGTGAGAGGCAGAGTCCAGAGGCAAAAGGAGGACAATCTATCATGAAGCAAGAAGGGAAGAAAATAACCAACAATATTTTCTCAAAGTCACTTATAAATGCAAATCGATTAATTCAGAAATATTCAGCTTTTTAAACTGGTAGAAAACTGTGGTGACAGCTCAAGTTTTAAACAGAAACCCTGGTGCCAGGGTAAAATCACTGCCTCTTCCCAGTCGGGCACATCTGACTAGGAAGAAGACACATTAAGACACCTTACCGTCAAAGTGTCTCAATGCAAAGGTGCAACAAGTCCATTGGTAGAGTCGGTTGGAGATCCCAACCTGATGAATCTAAGAATACAATGTCATCTGCACAGAAGCAGAACATTGCAGTTTTTATTTGTGGCCATACCAGCCTATCAATGCCTGATCCCGTCAGACCTCAGAAGCTAAGCAGGCTGGGCCTGGGCTGTACTTGGATGGCCTTGCTTCTGTCAGTTTGCCCCAGGGCAGCTGTGGCTACAACCGTAGCTTACCATTACCTGGTATGGAGTGAATGAATAATGCATATGTGAAGTGTCTTTGAGAGTCCTGATAAGTGCGATATAAATACAATGCATTTTTGTTTTCTGGGTTTTGTTTACCTGCTCAAGAACTACATGGTTTTTCTAAGAGAGAAAAAAAGAACTTTCTCTTAAAAAAAATGACAAATTTCTCTCTCTTTTTTTTTTTTTGTGATTTAATGATTAGCGAGTTGGTGAAGTGACTGAAAAAAACAAAAAAAGGAACATTCAGCAACAACATTTTTATTCCTCAAGAGGAGGCATTAAGCACTTGGGCTGTTTGTATCTCTATCCTGCACGCTTCCAGAAGAGTTTTGTGAGAGAGATATCTCTCAAGTGTAAAGATTTTAATGAAACTGCCAACAGTTTCCTAATACCAACTATAGATGAGTTTTCAGGATCTTGCAATAAAACGTCCGGCCACAAATTTTAGTAAACACAATATCTCTTAAACTAGTGAAGGGACTTTAAAAAAACTGTCCACAGTTACTCAGTACCATTTATAAAATTATGGTACTAATTAGATTTTCAGGGTCATGCAAACAAAGGTTTAAGTTCAGGAAGTTTGAAATCACATATCATTCATTATTAGGGGGAGACAGTGTCTAGAGCGTTCGCGGGTGGAAGTTTGCGGGTTCGCATCCCACTGAGTTCACATCTAGGGTCCTTGGAGAAGACACCTAACGCCCTGTTTCTCTCACCATTGGTGCTGTCATAGGTGGCAGATGCAGTGTAGTGCTGCACACAAATTTTCTGGTGAGGGATTAATAAAGTATATTTACATAAAAAAAAAAGTTAGGATAGTTTGTAACGTAGCACAGGCAGTAGCATATTGTGTGATGCCTTGGTTTTAATTTGTTTAATTTTTTAAAAACAGTCTATTTTGTGAAACAGTAAAAAATGAACATGTTCCTGAATTCAATGATTGGATAAAAAGTATTTTTAAATCTAAGAATTGCATCCCCACTTACCTGATCATGTTGGGGTTTTTTTTTCCAACTTGCTAAGATTAGATACCTGTTCCCACCTCACCACGGAGCTTCTATCTGCTCGGTTTTAACCTAAAGAAGCTCAGATGTGCTCATAAAGAAACAGAAATAGCCTTTAGCCGCTTTTTTATTCTCTGAGTGTTTCAAAGCTACAGCAGGTGACATCTACAAGGTATTTTTAGGACCGTGCCAATCTTCTAATGTTCCTTCTTTTTTTTTTCTGACTCCTGCTGCTGTTTACTTGTCATTTGCTAAGCTCAAGCTGTTAATTAAGCTGAGTTGTGAATATTTGCACCAGTATGTGTTTTACAACCTCCTACTGGATGAGGAATATGTCTGGCTGTGATTTCTGTGCATGTGGTGACAGCGTAAGCATGAAGTGTAAACACCATAATCAATCGCCAAATAATCTTTTAGGTGTCGGAGTGATGAGGAAAATAGAGTTGACGGTCAGGGGAAACCAAAAACGTGCTCGCTTTGAATCTGTAATAGCTACCTGATTGCATTTGCATTTCATTTCACACGAGACTTGACACCGTAAAGTAAATATAATAAACAACATGTGAAAAGATATCAAAGGATCCAGTTTATGAGATAGCTGGAGGTAATATTAATTAGATGTAAACAGTAGTAAATGAGACATCACTCTTAATCATACTACTGTTCATCCCTCAGCTCCTATCAATGTCAGGGTTTTTACAGTACACATTTTACTTTGTCATTTATTCATCATGCGTCTCCACGACGATTTTAAGCAGTGAGAAACATTGATTGTCAACTTCTATTACCACGGCTTCCGTACAGTGCTCGATATCAGACGGCGAGGTGATAAAAGAACCACGATAATGTTACTTTGGGTCATCTTAGATCTTCCTCTGGTTCTGTTGTTTGTCCTGTGTGCAGATGTTATGTGAATGTAGGCAGATGTTAAGACCTCCAAGGATCTCCGATGCCTCCAAAGTGTCACATCAAAGCTCAGCTCATTAGGAGAGGATTGAATCCTCATCCAGATGGATGTTGCTACTAAAAAAAGTAAGCAAATGGTGTCATAGTGTTTAGAAAGGTGCGGGAGAAAGGTAGAAGAAAAAAAGAAACAGACAGAATTTGGATTAATTGGATTAAAAGAGCTGAGCCATAAGGGGGAAAGTAATTCAACAAGTCTTCCGTTCTGGTCTGTTTCCACACTTCTTCCTATATTCCACAGTGCTGATATAAATCACAATCAAGTAATTTAACATTTGATAAGTTCATCAATTATGCACGGGCATTATCTTGGCCTTTTCAGGCATGCAGAATCAATGCTTGTGGCAGAGCACCTCAGCTCAGATGTGTTGCTCGAATGCAGGGAGACACTCGGGGAAGAGCCAGGGGAGGGAGATGAAAGTAAGAGGTATCGCTAACATCCACCCCAGACAGTTGTTCATGAATATCAAAGACCAGCTGTGAATGGAGGCAGGTTCTCATCATTTTTTAGTCATTATCTTCAAGCACTGGAACACATTGCAATTAAATGGTTTCATACCCTCTAAAGTTTGTGACTATCATTGGCTTGCTGCTATAAAGTTTAATTTAACAATATTGATTCGTGGAGAGAGATTTCAGGGAGTCTAAGCTGAGGAATATGATTTTTTTTTTCTTTTTCTAGTTATAGTAGAAATGGTCTGGGTACAAAGATAAAGGCATGGAAGTCCGGAGCATTTTTCTTAAGCCACATCTACTTTTGAGGAATGCTCAGGGGCAAAAATCAATGCGGAAGAAGTCTCTCTCTTACCGACACCTCTGCCGCAGCTCCATCCCTCTTTCCTTTTGCTCTTACTGAGCATCGCCTTGGCAACGCATGAGGAAACAAATGGTGCTCTTCAAGACTCAGACATTAGGGTCAACACTAATCTGGGGGGGATGTGATAAACAGTCTGAACCGGAGCCAAAATCACTTCAAATAGAGCAACACAAGACATGGTAGCTGCTTGTTGAGAGAGAGAGAGAGAGATGCACATTCATTTAAATTAATAGAGGCATGACTCACAAAACCACTTTTGGGATTTTATTTGGTAATAAAAACGTAGTAAAATACATAAGGGAGCTGTTTATATGGGATAAAAATGATGCAGCTTCTCTTTTTCAAGGTTTTTCACTATCTGATGTCAGATTTTCATTTAAAAAGAAATAAATCCAGATTTTTGTGATATGACTGCATTTAATAATCCACTGATATCAGTGATAAAGATGTAATTTAATTCAAGTTAGTTTTATAAGTTCTTTAAGTTTTTATTAACTTTGGTTTAATTAATTAATAAGAAGATACAATTTAAAATAATTCTATAAAATGTTAGAGGTTGAGATCATTATAATAACCCAGCGTCATGGTGATGACCAGGTATGGTACTTCTCACTGTATTTAGTACAACTTATTCTCAGACTTTTCATAAAACTCTGTAGCATCATCATAAAAAATTTTTCATAGAAAATGCACATTCGGGAGAAATTAAACCATCAATTAAATTTTGTTCTGTAATTTGCGTTATGACTATATTAAAATGTTCTGTCACATTGTCTACTAATTATCCAGGGTCAGGTTGCAGTGGCCACTGCCTTAGATGGGAAACCCAGGCTTCTCTCACCCCGGCTGTATCCTTCTGCTCACTCGGGAGGATCCTGAGGTGTTCCCCGGCCAGTTGTGAGACATAATCTGTCTAGCGAGTCCAGCGTCTGCCTCTCGGGCTCCTCCTGATGGGAAGTGCCCATAACAGTTCACCAGCGAGGCCTTCGGGAGGTGTCTTAACCCGATGCCTGAACCACCCCATCTTGATTCTCTCAACCCGTAGGAGAACCAGCTCTACTCCGAGCTCCTGACAGATGGCGAAGCTTCTCAGTCTATTTCTGAATGAAAGCCCAGCCAACCAGGGGAGGAAGCTATTTGGTCCACTTCTATCCGCAATCTCATTTTTACGTAGGTGAGGGTAAGAACGTAGGTTAACCAGTAAACCGAGAGCTTTGCTTTTGAATCAGCTCTTTCTTAACCACGACGGACCGATGTACCATCCTGATTATTGCGGATGCAACAACTAATCAACATTAAAAAATTGGAAAGACTAATTATATTTTAACGCAATAGTTGTCCAATAAATACAAGTAGCTTTGCAGATAGAAACACCAACCCAAACCTGCAGCTGCTGGTCAGTAAAAATGATGATTGAGATTTTAATAATTAGTATTAGTTTAACTTAATTCTTTCACATTTTTAAAAAAAAAAAATCTCATTTTAAAAATTCATAAATACACAGCACATGTTAAGATTGTACAAAATTTTCTACCATTAAATCAACCTTTTTTTAAATTGCTTTTCACACTTTTATTGCGTTGTAACTCCCTGGAGGTTTGCCTAAAAATGGTTAAAAAATGTATTTCTCTGAGATTAAATCATTCTTCGTACATTGTGAATAATCTGAACATGAGAAACAACCCAATAAGATTATCACCATTAAAGTCATCATGTAATAACGAAGCTAAATAACATAATAAATCAACCTGGTAAATAGCCCAAACTATTCAGTTATCCCTATTTTAAATGTCACACAGAAACAAAAGTGTGAGTCGTTGGCAACATAAAGTAGATTTATCTTGGTTGTAAAGCCAACTTTGATCTTTAAAATTAAGATTTTCAAAGCCTGGAGTCTTATATAAAGCCTGCTGTCTTCTTTATGTTCATCACAGCTGAGCTGAAGCAACTTGGAAAACTCCTGTCCTCTGATAAAAAACAAATCTCTTTGAAAATTATGAATGCAGCCTCCTGCAGGCTAAGCAGAAAGGGGCCAAGGCACTTGTCAGAGTTGAAAAGCCCTGCATCTGTGATTATATGGCGGTGCAATCAGGATGCACATGAGAAAACATGCACAGCTGCAAAGGGACAATTACTACAAACTAATATAGGCTGAGTTTAATGCTTCAAATGCATGTTTTCTTCACTAAAACTTATAGTTAAAGCTTTTTTTATCCCATATTAATCTGAAAACACAAACGCTGACACTGCTTTCAGGCTTTGCTGCACTTTTTGTTCAGATTATGAGTTTTATGAAGGGGTTCAGCATTTAGACCTCATTAATTGTGTCATTTTTTTCATATCCATATGTGTCTATTTGCCTCTGATGGTAGTTTGAAGTAAGATGTACACTGCGTTTATTTAGCTTATGATACGTTAAGAATATCCAGGGTTAAATTTGATTTTTTTTTCTTTTAGATAATTTAAAAACAGATAATGTGAGGCTTTTTCATCATTCATTTTTTCACTTTGTGTGTCTGAGTATTTCACGAGGCCATTTTCTGTCGCTGGCTCTCGCCGTTTTGATTATAGCAGGGAAAGGTTACAATAATGAAGATAATATTCACATTATGTCTTAACAATTACCGCACCGCTGAGCTGCCAAATAGTTTTTGCTTTCAGCCTGCTAGCTAACTGACATTTTTTATAAGTTCAAGTTATTATTTTTTTTCTCAGGAGAGAGATTGGGGTGAACAAAACTGAAAAAAGCAAGCGAAGGTCACTCGGTGCAATCTGTCACTCAGAAAAAAAAATGCTTATGAACCATCCCTAGTGTGTCCATCTCCTCGTGAAGGACGATAATCATGAAGCGAGTCAGAAAGTCCCTCACAAAGATTCTGATCAGCAACTAATCTATTAAAACAGCCAGAGTTTGTAAGATGATACCTCTGTGGAGCCTTACTGTGTGCAGCTTGGATGCATGGCAACTCACATTTAAAGGCCTGACAGAATCCCTGAGAGCTTTGATTCATTTTGTTGTTAAATCCAGTAAAGTTCTTCCTTTTTCCTGCCTTCGTAAAACACATTCATCTCCATTCAGCATTTATAATTTAAATGAACAGAAGAAGCACATTAAGCTAAGCGAGTTATGCTATTTTCTTTTTCCTCCATTACCTTATAATGCAGCTCTGCAGGTTGTATTGTGTCAGAATTAAGAGCTGCGATGATCGGCATGCGCCCTGGTTTCCCCTGTCCATTATCTGCCTCTGCTAAAGAGCCAAAAACCCCAGGTGCTAATGGCTATCCCTCTCAAACACTTCCTATGCCAACTGGTAACATGCTGCCGTGACAGTTTGGGTCCAACTGTTCCTGCACATGCAGAGTCCATTTGTCTCCAGCTTTTGAAAAGCTTTTGTGAAGCCTCATGTGCATAAAAAAATCTTCTTCTTCTGCAGAGCATAAGAGGAAGAAAGACACTGAGTGATGTGTAAATGGGATATATTAATGAAGGTGGGTGTAAAATGACTGGTTGAGTAAAAACCGGCAACAAGAAAGCACACCAGTGCTAAATTTGTGCATTAATTAAAGAAAAAAAAGGAGTGTCACAAACATGACTGGAGGACAGGCTGTGTTTTAATCACAGCTCTAGCAGGAAGTGTTTTGTGTTTATTTGAGGAATTATGCGATTAAATTTTTTGTGTGTTTTTCTCCACTCGGAGCTCATCGTCATTGATGTGCATTTATTTCTTGAAGACTTTGTTTCTAAATGCTGCTAATGATGATGAATCGGTAGCGACAGCAGCCCAGACCACAGGATGAGTTGTTATTCAGATAGAGCGAGTGTGTGTGTGCTCATCTGAAGACTTATAAATGTGTTAGGTTTGACATCTTGACGGCCCTCGGCAAACTGTTCACATTGATTGATGTGCCAGAACAATCCTTGTGGGTTCTGCTGTTCAATGAAATGCAGCGGCTGCAGCTGAAAGACTCACCACTTATCAGCATCTTAATTATACAACAGACTGGCTCAAGACCTTGTTAGCCTACAGAAAATAAGCATTGTTATGCTACACCTGAAGTTGTGTAAGCAATTCCGGCTGTGTTTTTATTTTAGCGTCTTGCTTGAGAAATAATGGATGATTTATGAGCACTTTTTTATTCCAGCCAATGGTTGAGGACATTAGGACATTCACCATCAAAAATCCCTTCATCTCGCACGCTGCCTATAATGCAAAGAGGCCATTTGTGTTCTGCCTGTTGAGCTTTCCGTTGCACATTTCTTCGTACAGTGTTTGCAGATAAAGTCATATGAGTTGAGAGGAGGCAGCCTGTGGGTTTGCCATCATCGAGACAATAAAAAAAAATTCCGCTGGTCTTTCCAAGGTCTTAAATTTAAAGGGACGAAAAATGAGTTGTTACTGTGTTATCGCTCCACAACAGCCATTCTTTTCCTAGATAAGTGATGCCAACGACTTGGAAACTAAATGATAAGGTCCTCCAATATCAATCAGTATGGTTTTTTAGAGTTAGATTTTATAGCATATTTGCTGTGGTTTATGTCACCAATTTTGTTCAGAACTTCTAAGGTGGTGGAAGGAAATGTTCCCATCTAATTTTTTATGTGTCTGAGCAAACACCCAACCTTCCTGAGCAGAGGGGGGTGGAGCAAAAACTCTATCTCTTTTGTGACGTCAGTCGCAGCAACGAGCCAAACACCGAAGCAGCAGTTTGAAGCAATTTGTCTCAGAAAGAAAGAAGAAAGAGGTATGCTCCGGAGCTCGGTCTCATTTCCCATCTTTAATTTAAATTGAGTTTTTTTTTGTGCGCTGCATAGGTTTTCTTGTGCGCTATTAATCTGTGAGGAGTGCGCAATTAGCTTAGAGGGAACGTAGGTGAGAGGATCTCTTTCATTCACTTCAGGATGGAGTTTCTGTTTTTGTTTTTTTTTTTTTAGATGATGTTGTCCGGTTAGATGAAGTGACCAGAGTTGGGAATCAGCACTTCCAACTCTGGGTGAAGTGTCCTCTCAGAGTGAGAGACATGATCCAAGCAAAGAAGTTTTGGAGTCGAGTTCATGGGTTATAATTAGGACACTGCATCAGCCCATTTGGGTGAATAGAGAACTAAGTCAAAAAACAAAGTTCTAAATTTACTACTCAGTTTCATATTCAAACTCCTACATGATATAATACAATACAAGTAGCCACAACGAGGTTCCTCTGCAGAGTGGCTGGACTCACACATATGGTCTGCTAACATTAAACAGTTTGAACTGTGTGCCGGTACTCTTCACCATCAAAACAAGGTTCATATAGTCATCCCAGTCTGCTTGGAAGGGGTTTGCAATGACACAGTTCAGTTGGACTCGAGTGCAATTTGCATGTAAGTCTGAGCACTAAAACTTTTCAGTGCTGGAAATCCTTTCTACCAATCAATGGATCAATGAACTCCATCGCATTTAATGGAAGTAATGTTGTTCTTGCTTACCCAATAGCACAGAATGGTGAAACTTTATGTGAGTACATAACAGTGTAGTTTTCGTCAACAATAATGACAACAAAATTATTTTGTTGACGAGGCTTTTTGTCATGACGATAACGTAACAATAACAAAATAAATGCGTCTCTTTGGTGACTAAAATGTGATGAGACGTTTGTGAGTTTCTGGTGACGAGACGAAAATGTAAGGAAATAATAGGCGTCAGACTTTCACATTTCTGTCTGTGAAAAGAAATAGCACTGGGGCTGCATTTTGTCTCTTATGTTGGCACCCGCCGCCCCCTCATGCCGCACGTTAACACCGTCTATACAACACACCTGCAGCCACGAGAAAGTCACACACCGTGGCGGCAACAGCAACAAAGGGGCTTGCTGGTCAGAAACTTAAAGTTTCCCACAAATGGCATGCCACCTTCAAGCTAATGCTAGCTTGTTGTGGCTGCTCACTTTCGTAGTTAGTTTGGTTTCGCTGAGGATTGCTTTAAAGATACAATGAAACGTTTACTTTGTTTACAGGGAGGGGCGTCCTTTTTAAGTATGCGTAAGTTATGACGTACTTCACTCACTGAAGAATTTGTATTTATTTCACTTTGTTTTACAATGTTTGCTGTTAGGATATTTATTGTTCTTTGCTTTTTTTTTTTTTTACACTAAAACTAGACTAAAAACATTCCAAGTCTTTGCCGACTAAAACTAGGCTAAAACTCTTTTGAGTTTTTACCGAAGAAAACTTGACAAACTAAAATATATAAAGACGAATAAAATGTAACTAGAACTTAACTCCATAGACTAAAACTAAAACTCAGATGGCTGCCAAAATCAACACTGGTACAGGACAGACGGAGTGTATTCGGGCCCGGTTCACAACTATCATGCGTAGAATGTTTACCCCTTCGGGGTAAGAAGCTCTATCATCTGAGAGCCTCAAAGGAGAACTGCTCATTTGGGTTGAGAGCTGAAAGGTTGGGTTTTTCAGCCATTTTTGTGAGAACATCATTTGCACACCTCCCTGGCGAAGTATCCTGGTCATGTCTCACTATGATAAGGCTTCAAAGTGGACCCAGAACATGTTGGAGGGACTTCTGTATGTCTCAAGGCTGGTCCGTAAACTTCTCGCAATTGCCCCTGATGAGCAATGGGAGATGCAGCCTGACAAAGGGAATCTTAAATTGGCACAGTGTAAAAAAAATTTTTAACAGTTAATATGATTGTCCAAACTTAAAAAAAATAAATTCTTTTTTGTTTCATATTTTTCTGAAGTAGACACTCAAATAACCCCAAACTCTAGTGGAGGACTGATTGTTTTACATATTTATTGACCACTTTCAAGCTACCCTACATAAAAACTTTCATTAGCAAAAGCCAATTTCCTACAAAATAGGACATAAACACTCCCTTGGGCTGCACTTCAGAACTTTATCAAAGCACTGTGTAACATAGCTTAATTTGTTTTTATGCACCATTCACACTCTGCACCCCAACCTCGGGGTTATGAAAGGAAAGAAAACAGTTTCTGCAAGACGTCTGCTGTGCAGTGAAGCTGATTTAACAAGTGTGGAAGAAATTGTGATTGAATGCTATTTGCTGTATAGTGAAAATAGGAGCAAATACTTCCACTGAATTGAAAAAAATGCTTGCATGTTATGCCTGAACCCATTAATAAGACCTTGAAAGAGATAAACATGCCCTTAGGAACTTAGTGTACTCACCACAATCCCTGGGTACATCTCTCATGCAGAGCGTTACAGGAGAAAAGTCCTCCGCTGCTTAAACCGTGAATGGCCACTTAGCAGCCCGAAGGGCATCATGGCCACAGGAAAATCTATTTTAGAGCAGAAACAATTCCAGCTGATGTGTACTGTTAAAAGTGTCATGTAGGACATTTCATTTTTGAAATGTCAAATTTCAAAGATATGTCAAAGTCAAATTTTCTGTTTAATATGAGCTCCTGTCAAAAAAAAAAACTTACAAAAACACAAAAGTTTGTGCTTTTGGTTTCCTGTGCTTTGTATGTTTTTATAACCAGGACTCTATTCTGGGAAACAATCAAAAACCCAGATGTGAGAGTCCATTTCCCACAGAGACGAATGAAACAGCCCGGCATCACTCTCTTGTGTTTCCTGTCCTCTTTCGTTCATATTTACTGGGATGTCATGAAAGAAGCACTGAGATAAATAAGCTCCATATGGAAATCTGGTCATTGTAACACCATAAAAAGTAGCAGTGAAACAATAAATATTGCCCTAGTTTTTGACTGACAGACTACACATCATGCAATGGTGGAGCTTTGCACACATGTGATCCTATTAAACATTCATATTTCTGGTTGGACAAGCCGGTTCGTGTCATCTTATCTTGAATAAATATGGCCTACGAATAAAATGTTATGTTGTCATTGTGTCAATTCAATGTGGTGAATTTAACCAATCAAATCATGAAAAAATAAGCAGTCAACATCATCACAGTAATAAGCACATACTGATGACAGTCTAAGTGTTACATCTTGTAAAAACCTACATAATTTTGATGGGTAAACAGACTGCGTACCAAGTAAAATACAAAATATATTCCCAAATTTATTTTAATAAAACATAATAATGCTCCTTGCCTGTCAAACTAATCCGCTAGCTCAGCTGATCTATAATATTTGGATGGAATGAAACCTTCGCTTCATTCTCTAAACCGTCTGTCCCTAACAGGGTTGCCGGACCCTGTCCCAGCAGATTTCAGACGAGAGGCAGGGTACACCCTGAACACGGCGCCAGTCTGTCGTGGTGCGACCCGCACACACTCATTCCTAGGGCAATTTTGTAGCAGACAATCAAGCATGTTTTGGAGGATGAGAGGAAACGGGAGTGCGCGGAGAAAACCTGCAGGGGGAACATGCAAACTCTACACAGAAAGGCCAGTGTTTCAAGCCTCGTCCCCACCTGGGGCTTGAACCCCAACCTTCTTGCTGTGAGACCATTGCACCACCGTGCCGCCAGGAACAAACCTACATGTATTAAATTTAATTCAATCTGACAAATCATGAGATTTTTAATCACTCTGATTCAAATCAGAGGATTTTTAAAAACCAAAGCAAATGCTGTGTAGAAATGAGTTTTTGAAAAAAATTGAGAAAATTTTAGACAAAATTCTGTCCGGTATCGTATTCTTGAAGCCAATAACATGCATGTTCTGGAACATTATAATAGAAAATAAAAGAAAAATTCATGCAGCGCAAAATATCCCTTTTAAATTAAAAATATATACAAGAATATTCAGGACTAATTTTTCTGGAGGAACTGGCCCAGCCTGTAGTGTTTACTGACCTGTACAGGATGTGCCCTGCCACTCCCCAACTAACAAGCCTGTACAGACTGTTGCTCACTCCGGGACTATATGTTGAATAAAGCGGTGTAGAAAAAGATGGATTGGGGGAAAGACTGGAAAAAAACGGACTTTTACTGAATGTAGAAAACTTACTGATAGGATCCGAGACGGATGGTCATGTCGATGGAGGGCTGGAAGTTAAGTAGTGATTTTTTAAGGGAGGAGAAACTGATAAAACAGCAATAAATGTCAATTCAGTGGGGGTTTAATTCTACCCAACATGAGCATTTCTTCTTCTACTCTAATTTCCAGGTAGACTTTATTACATTCATGTGCATGTGAAGATGATTTATATTATTTTTATTCAATTTTTGCTAAATCTAAGCAAAAAGAGAGAAGACTGTGAAAACGAAATGCACCCCATGATTTAGCAGCTTGTAAAACACCTTATACAACACATATTTTTCCCAAATAAATTATTCAACCTCATGTGTTGGCGAAGGATTTTTCAGCCCTTTATTCTTTTAAATCTACTTTTCTTGTGTTTGGAACCATTGTTCTGTTGTTTTACTCTAATTAAGTTGAGTTTGAGCTTTTAGAGAGATTACTTTTACATTTTCACACATTGTTTTTGGACCTAGTCTTTATTAGATTGATCATCAGATCAAAGAGAAGACAGAATCTGATTTGGTGCACACATATAAAACCTGAGAACAAAAAAAGCAGGAAGGCATTTTTCTTTTGAACATAATGCAACCTGACAGATAGGGCTTGCTTTTTAAAACCGTTGACCGAGAGCAAGGTTTATCTAATTAGAGCATTTAGCATCCATGGAGCAAAGAAGATGTCAGCGTTCATTTGCATTTTTGCTTCAATAACCAAATTAGCGATCTTTAAGTTATAACTTTTGACAAGATTGATAAAATAAATGATAGATATACCAAAAATTTGGTTTTGTCTTCTGAACCACTTATCTCTAATGGGGATGAGATATCAGAGTCTATCTTGGCTGATTGCAGGTGAGAGGCAGGGTACACACCGAACAGGTCACCAGTCTGTTACGGGGCCACACACACAGACAACTATCCACACACATATTTATTCCTAGGGGCAATTTTATAGCTGCCAATCAACCTAACATGCATGTTTTTGAAGGGTGGGAAGAAACCAGATTACCAAGAAAAAACTCACGCGTACAGGAGGAGAACATGCAAACTCCACACTGAAAGGCCTGCTTTCCAAACCTCGTCAATTCAATATTCAATTCAATTCAGTTTTATTTGTATAGCCCAAAATCACAGAATTTCTGTCTCAATGAGCTTTAAATTGCAGATTCAGAAAAACAAAAAACAAGAAAAAAGAGGAACGTACTTTGTATAAACACAAATACACAGCAAGAAAACTAACTAATAAATGGTAGCTAGACAATATCAGCAAATTCCTGCCCTCTGTCTCTCCTTCACAGTGAGAAAAAACTCCTAAAAAAAACTCATCAGTGGGGAAAAAATAAGAAACCTCATGGGGAACCACACAAATGAGAGATCCCTCCCCGAGATGAACATCCAATATGTATATAACTATTATTTAAATATTAGCTTATTCTACTCTACAACTAAATATCTAAAGAAGTCATTCTTCATTCTGATGGAAACATGGGGGACTCCTCTGCCCGGCGATGCACAGAACAGGGATGAGTAGATGGATTAACTCCCACTCAGGACTTGAATCCCAACCTCCTTGCTGTGAGGACACTGTGCTAACAACAACTGTACCAACATGCAGCCCTGTTTCAACTGGTTAGCTAATGAAATTAGCAAGACTAAAAGTTCTACTAAAAATAAGTAACTTGAAATATTTACATCTTCGGTGCCAAATACATTCAATCTTACCAATGGCATTTCAAGGGGACATATTCTTAAATATAAATTATTTTAATACCTGATCGAAAGTAATTTTCTATGCAAGCCTCTATTGTTGAATACTTAGATATATTTTGTACTTTTGACACTCTTGGCAAACATAAACGTTTTCATGTTGATTTATTAGGTTTCAAATCATTTTACCTGCAAGAGAAACTTTTGATTTCACTTTTACTCTGATGAAAACTGTAAGCATTAAGACTGGACCCCACAGTTTTCTGGTATATTGTTACACAACCTTAATTTTTTATTGTGCTTTTATGAGGTAATAATTCTTGCCTTATAAATTTTCTACTTTTGTTGGCTCAGAAATGCAATATTCTCTTAAAAAGCAGAGATATGAATATGAATGTGAGCAGAGCAAGTCTACTGCTTTTTGCTGGTGCGAAACACTTCCTGCTCAAAATGGGCGTGGCAGGGAACAAAATCTGTTACTAAGAAAAAATGGCATTTGAATAACACACGAATACTAGATGGAAGAGCTTGCAAATTGCTCGAAAATGCATGACTGAAAAGGAAAAGAATCAGCTATGTTTTAATGGAGAATTAAAAACCTCCAAAAATGGGTTATCCCATGTTTAATGTTTCAAAAAATTAATTAGAGTAATTTTACTCTTTTATGAACAAGCTTTGCTGGAACCCAAAGCTCTGCCAGGTTTTTGAGAGTGGGGTATGTGTGACAAAAAGGCAGAGGAGAATAACTGAGGGTGTAGTGCTGTTTAAAATAAATAAATAAAATAAATAAATAAAAGAATTACTTTGGTTACAGTTAAACAAGTCAATAGATGAGATTCTCTGAAAGACATGCTGTAATGGCTTGGCAGTGATTTTGTTGTTAGCAAGCACAAGTAGACACCAAGGTGTAATGCAAACTTTGTCTATATGATCATTTGAATGAAGCATTGTAACGTTTTTCATTTTCTTGCCGTTATATTTGCATGATTGCATGACTTTAAAGCTATTAACAAAAACACTTAATCTATAGTTGGTACTGAGTAATGGTGGGCAGCTCCGTTAAAATCAGTTCAATGTTTTGGCGATACACTGTATCACATTCCCACCAGTGTCACAGAAGCACAGACACACAGTTGCAAAATAGAAAGTTTGACTCCAAAAATAGGTGCAGATAAAAATGCAGAAACTGAAAAATAAGGTTTCTTATGAGGCAACATATTTTCTTAGTTGATACTTTAAGCTATTTTAGACCTAGCATGACTGATGTACCACTATGTAATACAAAACAGTATGTTTAAATTCCCACTCCAGAAAACTGATTGTAAATGCAGAAAAAACATGCAAGCATGGAGTGGAAATTAGCTGTCAAATATGGTAGGTCAATTGGCAAATGAAGTAGGCTAACAAGGCTGTTGGGACACGCTTGTAGACTAAGGGTATCAAACATAAAGTATGGGAGCCAAAACGAGTGCATCAAAAATTCAAATCCTGCCCGCAAGCAGGAAAATGAATAGTTATTAAAAAAAAAAAAAATGTCCAGATAAAAGTACACACTCAATGTAAACAATTTCATACATTAGTTTTCATTTTTACAAATCCAAGTTTTTTAAATGGTATATTCTATTTTTATAATCATTCATTTCATCTTTGGAATCGCTTATCCTTGACAGAGTCGTGGGGAGAACCGCAGCCTGTCCTGGCTGATTTAAGATGAGAGGCAGAGTACACCCTGAACAGGTCGTCAGTCAGTCACAGGACCACACACACAAATTTATTCATAGGGTGTCAGGAAGCCGACGCATACCTAAGGAGAACATGCAAGTTCCACACAGAAAAACAAGTGTTCCAAGCCTTGTCCCTACCCTGATTCGAACCTTGACCTTCTTGCTGTGAGACCACTGTGCTATCCAACGTGCAGGCCTATCTTATAATCCATATAACCATTTTTATATTTCTTTGTAAAAATGACCATTTGATGAGACCCTGAAAGTAACAAAATATAAAGACAAAAACACCCTAAAGAAGTAAAAATGTTTGATATTTTTCAAACCCTTAAAAGACTGAAAATAAAGTTATATGTTTTGTTTGAGGGTTTTTTTTTTTGAGGAAATTCAGAAGGAGCTTCTTTCATTTACAGGTTAGTATGATATAAGTATTGTCCGGCCTACTTGAACTTTTCTTGACTCCTGAACTGAAATGAGTTTTGACATTCCTTTCCTAGAATCTTTACGTATTTACTTTTATACTGTAGGTCTCCAAGGCTTTTTCTACATGTGCACCAGGATGGACAGGATTAGAAATGAATATATCAGAGGAGCAGCACATGTTAGAGGTTTTGGAGATAAAGTCAGAGAGGCCAAACTGAGAATGTTTGCACATGTGCAGAGGAGAGAGAGAGAGTACATTGGTAGAAGGATGCTGGGTTTGGAGCCACCAGGAAAGAGGTCTAGAGGAAGACCAAAGAGGAGGTTCATGGATACAATGAAGGAAGACATGAAGATAGTTGGCGTGACCGAAGAAGATGCAGCAGATAGGGTTAGATGGAAGAAACTAACTTTCTGTGGCGACCCTGAAGGGAAATACCGAAAGAAGAAGAAGCATAGGCTAATACCATCTTCTGTACTGCTTGTTCTACTAGGAGTTGTCATATGTAATATGTTTTAATTAAAATATAAATTACTAACTTTAGATTTTAGTTTTCATAATATTTAAAAGAACTTTTTTCCTTAGCTAAGCAAAGCAACGATTCGCATAGGTACTTTTTTAGGTGAAAGGAACACTCAGTCCTTTTTTTTTTCCAGATCAGACACACTAGATTAGGAATTGAGTGACTATTCAGAGCTTCATAGCAAAACATTTAAACCACCAGACCACAGTTCTACAGCCTCACTACAAAAATGTATCAGAAAAATTAAAGCAGCATTCATAATAAACATTTTTTTATTTGCTTTGTTGTTCAGTTTGACATTTAAAAAGATGAGTTTCATTCAATTAGAAACATAATTTATGACCTTCATAATGTTTTTTATTAATTATCAACTCAATGATGAAATAAATTAATAAATGTGACCTATTCATTCATCCAGTATGATACATTCGTTTTTATGTTACTGCATGAATACTGAAAATGATCCATATATCAAAAGTTAGTCTTACAATAAAAATGAACTAAATATTTCAGGTCACAAATGAATAATGTTATAAATCCTGAAATTTAATTTGTAACGCACATATATGAGTTTATTTATTTCCAAATACAACAGCCAACTGGGTTCTGAGAGATCTCATTTTAACGTACTTTTAATTTAAAAAGTTGCACAAATGTTTCATAGAATAAAAGCAAGTAATTTTGTGGAACAGATGAAAACATCAGCAGTGATGGACCACGGGTTTTATCACAGTAGATCAGATAAAGATGTGCATTAAAAACTTTTTAAAGAATACACTAATAAAAGAAGGAAAGTTAACAAGCGACCATTTGATGGTCAAAGTGTTTTGGACAAAGGACTATATTAAAAAGTTTCATTTTCTTACCATTTCCCATCTCATTCATTGTTCTCTAATGTCTTTTCACTTAGTGTTTTACACCACTAGTTGGTACAATACGATTCAAATTGTTGTCTACAGATGAAGCACATCTACTGATTTATTCAGATAAATATCTGTAGATTAGGGTAAGGTAATATTTAACTGTCTCTTAGAAATTGGCTGCCCACCACGGATAAGGGATCTCTTTTTCAGGTGGATCTCCATGAGGTTTTCTCTTCTTTTTTCCACCTGCTGTTTTGGTTTTTTTTTTCTTGAGCTTTTCTTCACCATAAAGGAGGGTCCAAGGGCAGGAATTTGTAAAAATTGTTAGCTAGATTTTGTTCAGTTTGCTTTTACCTGTGTATTTCTGTATCTACATTTTTTTGTTGTTCTTTCTCTTTGTTACTTTTTTTTTTCAATCTGCAACGTGAAGCCCACTGAGATAATTGTTTTGTGATATTGGGCCATAAAAATAGAATTGAATTAAAATGCAGAAAATATTTTCGTAAGTTTTTAGAAGAGTTTGTCAAATGTCACTGAGTTTTAATACTTTCCATTTGACAGACTTAAACAGGGGAAATTGTGCTAAATCAACTTTTTGGAGGTTTTTACCATGTTTGAAACTTATTCCCACATCAAATATGTACTTGAAGTTGTTTAAAAAAAATCAGTCACGCATGTTTGAGCAATATGCAAATTTTTTTGTCGAGATGTGGGGGATGTGGAAGGAGGAGGACCCAAATGCAGGAAAACAAAACAGAATTTATTAACCAAATGTCCGGTAAGGCAAAAGTGTAATAAGGCAGTAAGACAAAGAATTAACACAGGATCAAAGTTCAAATAATATAACAGAGTTCAAGGATGTAACTCATGGTCAGGAAAGGATGGTGATGACCCGACATAGAAGTCAGGCGAGACTGCCTTTAAATAGGCACCAGACTGATGATGCACAGTTGATTAGCATCAGGATACTGAGCCAGGTGTTTGGGATCAGGTGGAGATCCAGGAGAGGGAGGAAGGTCCAGGGATCATGACAGTTTTCCCATCTTGTAGTTGGATAATAGTTGAATGAGATGTTGTTATTTGCCAAGAGTTTAGTTCTCCACTACACCTGCATTCAATGTGAGCAGGAAGTATTTTTGCTCTTGCAGTGCTTGTGCTCTACTCAAACAAGTTTTACACAGTTTTGTGCATACGCCCAAGGGGTGGGACTAAGTAGCAAGCGAGAGGAGGGAGAAATTCTCAGTGTCCAAACCTGGAGTGAAATGAAATTAATGTATTTTAGTCATTGTTCAGTTGTTTTGTGTGCATCCCCTTTTTCTGTGTGTTAGTCCAGTGTTTCCTCATGGTGATCCCCTATGCCAGCAATTCTGCCTTCTCACTTTGTGGGGACGTTGCTGTGGGGGTCTGATTGGCCTGGTTGGTGCAGGTCCCTCATTTCAGCGATGCAGCTGATGTGGGTGCCCGCGTCTCCTGAATCTAGGTCCAGTAATAGGCAGGCTGGCTCCAAATGTGGATCGATCTCCAGCTATTGTTTCCTCACAGCTACATCTGGCCAGATGTTTGTTTATCTATATTTTTAACTCAGTTAAATAGATAGTTACTAGGGGTTCAGAGGAGAACAGGGACAGGTGGGGTGTGAATGTTGATACACGCGTGCAGTATCTTGTGCAACTGTGTCTGAATATGAGAGTTTTTGATTGTATGTTTGCTTTTGAATTTTTTTTGCTCAATGATCAGGATTCTAATTTTACATATTTTCATATGCTTGCACGCACAAAGATTTTGTGCGTGCAATTTTAGGTTTGAAAAGTGCTTCATAAAAAAAGTTTGATTCGATTTAAAAGCTTTTTTTTAGTGAATATTGCATTTCTGAGCTTACAAAAGATGTCACATTTATCCATATAAGCTACGAATTAAGAATTATTACCACACAAAAGCATAAAAGCCTATCTTCAAGGTCTGTATCAAGAAGTTGGGGAGTGCAGGGTGTCTTTTGTATTTGTTTGTTTTTGAAGAACTATTCTCACCGTTTGTATCTTTGAATAATTCAAGAGATTTCGTTACTGAAGTTGTCTATCTGAAAAACTTCTGTATGTTCGTTTTTATCCGATAATTGAGCCTCTGGCCAGCCCTAAATGAAACAATTGGGAGGTTGTTGATGTTAGACTTCCATCTAACCTCACAAGTGCATAATTTTTCCCGAACTTCAACTTGGTATCCTCCAGTTTGAAATTACTTTTGCTGTTAATTGGTATCCTTTGAGAAACACAAAGCAAGGTGACTTTGAATAGTGTGATCTGTCCTTAACACCTCTTTTTTAGCCACTGAACAAGGTCCTTGGTCTCTTGTGGAGCACAGACTTGTGCAATCTGGAACACACTATTTGTTATCTTTCTCCCCAGCTCCAATAAAAAGGCGGATATGTGTGTGTGTTTTGTGTGCAAAACAAATACCCCTCATCAATTTTCTGTTGATTTCATTTGACCCATGCAGAGTTTTCTTCAGCATATTGAGAGAAGCAGAGGGAGTTTTGGGATGTTAAATGCTCTAAGTGGGTCTGACCTCAATATGACATGATATGAGAAATACAAACTACTAAAAATTCATGGGGACAAATTGAAATGTAATTTGGAGACATAAGTTTATGATTTTTTTTTTTCTTCTACTTACAGGGCCAAACTGCTACGCGGACACAGAGGTGATCCCAGCCGGGCGAGAAGTGAAAATCGATGAGTGTACAATCTGCTACTGCACATACGAGGAAGGAACGTGGCAGATCGAACGTCAGGCCACCTGCAGTAAAAACGAGTGCTAGCAGAATCTAAGGACCGTCCCAATAGGAAGGGACCATTGCACAAAACCAGTGCCAATCAGCATGTACACTCTCAGCCTTTCACCCAATCGGGTTGGCCAGCAGCCCTGCAGCATTTCAGCATTTATACTTCATCACCACGTATGACTGAAACTGCTTTTATGGACGTTTATAATCTGCACACAGAATAAATCTATTTATCTATGTACGAAATTATTTATGAATATAGACAAATTATAGGGGGTGTGCAGAGCTGGTGAAAACAATATTTTTTATAGCCTCTGTATTTTAATAAGCAATGTACTGGGCCAGAGGTCAATCAAACAAGAGAATGTAAAGAAAACACACACGGCTGTGTTGGCAGGTGTAAACCTCAATGTCTCAACATGTGGTGCCATTTAACAAAGCAAAACATCGGCCCCCTCTACCACCAAAGTGCAGACTGGACTATTCATTTCAGATCGATGGATTTGTTGTGTAGGAAGAGAAACTAACAGAAAAAAAATGATTAAGTTGACTAGATAGACTGTTTCCTAAACTTGTTTATCTCTTTGTTTGGATGTTCAAACGTAATATAATTTATAGGTGCTTTTTTTGTATCTTTCTTGGTACTGTGTGTATTTGTTTCAAATAAATGCCAATCTGTGCTCTGTAAATTACCTTTTTATATATGAAGATCTTCATGTTGACGGTGTTTGGCATTTACAGAATTGCATATGAATAAAGTCCTCTTGAATCATCAATTGAGACAAGTGAAATATTTAAATTCAAATCGGAGATATTTGGCCTTTATGATATTATCAAGAAACAAATCTCAAAAACTTTCCTTTTCAGATGAACATCGTTCTTATTTTGAAGTTCTGGGACAAAATCTGTTTATGTGAAAGCAACAAGTTAATATTTAATAAGCTGTCAAAGGCGTGTGAAGTTGAAGCTGCTGCGGTTTTATTTCCAGAAGTCATAAGAATCACAATATAAACAAGTCAAACTAAAAGTAAAATGATATCTATAACAATCCAAGGAGCTCCAGGCTCAGAGAGGTGAGTGATGCCACTGATTACAATTTGGTTTAAGGATCCAGACACTAAAAGGTCATCTGAGTCACTTCATATCATTTTTTGTGCCCTCCTTTCCCCTTTGAAGATGAAGAATAATGAATGCAGAGCAATGTGGCCCATCAACCAGGAGATTGTGAAATGAAGATGAATAATTTAAGTTCAGGTTATGAACGGCCCTCGGCCAGTGAGTTGATGAGCAGGGGTTTGTGTTCTTGCTTTTTTCTTGGTGTCTTTTGCACATCCAAGGAGAAGCTGCCAGTGTCGCCTACTGCAACGTGCTGGCCACGCTGCACTGCTCCTCCATTGAGAGGTTGCCAGACAACGAGGTTGCATCTCCAGCAGAGAGACGTGCCAGCCCAACAGCTGCCTGGATCGAGGTAAATAAGACTAAATGCAAGTACATGCTATTGGACAGGTTTCTCTCAGAGCAGCAGGGGAGCTGTGAGAAAGATCTATTGAGATGTTCTGATTGGTTAACTACTTTTTCTTCTTACTGTAAAAGAGTCTCTTCAAGTCGATCCATTGCTGTGGAGCCGTTCTGTGCTTATGCATTCACATACGTATGCACTGATTGTGCATTTTTGTCCGCCCACCAACCACATTTTCTGTGCATACAATTTTGTTCATTTTGAGAACTAGCTTCCATTTATTTTTTAAAAATAAATTTTTTTTCAATACCTAACAGACTTGTGATGAATAGGCCACGTCAATGTTCAGATTTATAAAAATGAAGTTCAAAGACGGAGTATGCTGTCCTCTATGACAAGTTAACCTGTTACAGCCATGTGCACATCAGACACTCATGAATAATTTCAACTGTTGAGCAACATACACACATGTGCAATTCAATCTTTTGGGAGTTTATACTATGTTTGAACATTATTCACACATCGAAAACATACCTAAAGTGCCATTTCATTTGTGCATGTTTGAGTCATTTACAAGCTCTCCCATTCAGGATTAAGATACCATGTTAATTCAAGATTTAAAACATTTTATTGTAATTGCATTAAAGCGATAAAATTAGATTTGGTGGCCTCTTAATCAGCTACAATATATGTTATTAGCTGAGTATGCACGTGTTAGTGCTTGGATGTGCAGTGTGTACGCGACTTATCTTCTGAGTTAAGTAATAGGCTCTTCACAGCCATGGGGAAGAAACTATTCCTCATCCAATTGGTCTGGGCTCACAGAATTCTTTAGCTTACTAGGTGAAAGGGTAGATGATAGAGAGTGTCCTGATTGGTAGGATCATCACAGAGCTTTTAGGCTCGCCGAAGGAAACTTTTGGCACAAATTTCCTCCAGATATGGAAGTGAGCCAATGATCCACAAATTAATCTTGATTATCCATTGTAATAGTTTCTCCTGCATACCATGCCATTCATCCGTAGGTCAGGACACTTTCTTGTACAGCAGTGGAAGTTTTTCAGCGGAAGTGAAGTAATTTTTTCCTCACAACTTTCTCGGTAAGTAAAGACGCTGCTGGTCATTGTTAACCATGTTGCATCTCCTCTGAGATGTGGAGACCCAGAAACTAAAAGTTCTTGACCTGCTCCACTTCTTCACCATTGACATTCAGGTCTGAGTGTGTTACAGTTGTTCTCCTGAAGTCAATAGCGATCTCCTTTTCTTCGTAGTTTTGAGTTTGAGATAGTTTTTGCTAGACCAGGCAGTGAGTGTTTGAACCTCCTCATTGCGGATCAGTCTACTAATGGTCGTGTTGTCAGCAAATTTGATGAGTGTGTTGGATCCCTGGCTGTCCACGCAGTAGTGAGTGTACAGGGGTGTACAAAAGGGGACTGAGGACACAGCCCTGTTGAACACCATGTTGAGGATAATTGTAGCGGATGTCATGGTGCACAATCGGACTTGCTGGGATCTGTTGATTAGAAAGTACTTTATCCAGTGACAGAGGGAGGTTCCAAGCTATAGTTGCTGTACTTTGTTGGCCAGTCAGCCAAGGCTGAATGAGTTAAATGCTGACCTCAATTCACAAAGGGTCGTGCACATATCTAGGGGCCGTGACTATGCAGGAAGCAACAGGAAGGAGAAATTCATGTTTGATTTTTTTTGTTTTTGGTAAAAATATTGTTTTTGACCAAACAAAAGGTACCATGTTTAGAATAGAATAGAAATAATAGAATAAAAATATACTTTATATACCCACTACTGGGACAATTCTAGCATCCACTAGCACACAAGGACAAAAAATCTGATCCCTGATCCACAATTGTGCCATAAGAAGGTAACGCATGTTGGGAAACAAGAGTTTTTATTAACTATCACAGCATCCTGAACTGCTGAATAAGGGCCATAAAGTGATCTTACTAAAACTTTGGGGCGTCAATCCATCAGACCAAATCAACATCTGCATCATCTTTTCTCAGAGCAGCAGGGAAGCATTTGGGAAGATCTGGAGTTTTTCACTTCTTCCTCTGAGAGTCTCCTCTAGTCGTTTCATTGCTGCAAAGCAGTTCTGCTCATGCATACACATATTCACTAATTGTAATTTTTGTCCACCTACTGAACATTTCGCCCATGCATACACATTTATTCATTACCAGGAATAGCTTCGACTCCTTTTTTTGAAAGATTTTTTTTATTAAAAGATTATATTCTCTTATATCTTTTATGTACATGTGGTGTACTTTCCAGCAGAGTAATGACCGAGCCGGTGTACTATCTGCTCTGCTTAGGTGATAAACTAGCTTCAGATCACTTCATTTTCCAGCTGTTCTCTGTGTGACTGAAAAGAAACATTGCATGATTAAGGCAGGATTTAAAGTCTTCTTATCTAACCAAGTTTTTTTTCCTTCTCTTTCTCTTCCTTTGAAATAAAATTCCCTGAGATGTACGCAGCTAAACTCCATCAAAGACAGGCCATTAATTGGCCGCATCTGTTACAGGGGCCCATAGGAGATTAACTTGGTCTCCCCAAAGCTGGAACTATGTAATTAGGCTTTTGCCCTGCTCTGGACAATATGAGCTGCTTTACTAAGATAAAATATGTTCAAGTTAGAGTCTGTGATGAAAAGCATTGTTCATTAAAGCAAAAAGAGAATGAATGAGAACTAAGATGTGCTGTAGTGTAAAACTACTCAAATACAAACATTTCTGATGAAGCAGCTTTTCATAAGAAAAAGGAACACATGTGCCCCTTTTCAGTCAAATTTAATTATGTGTAAAATGTGCCATTACAAATGTGTGTGATTTAATTATGGAAGAAACTGAGTAGCTCGAACAATTGGGGATAACAATATTCTCAATTTTGTAACAATTTAATTCAAAAGACCTCTAGATCTATGCTTAAGCCATTAAAAATTTCACAACATGGTCATTTTTAATGGGCATCAGGTCAGGGACACAAATCCTTGACTAATAACGTTTTACACACGTGAGATCTTCCACTGAAAGGTTTAACTCGATAAACAGTTTAATTTAAAACAAATCACATAAGAGAAACTCTGCAATGAATTAAGCAGTTTTATATTTATTTCTTTCTTTTGACCGAAAGTCTCAATAATATGTAGCTTAATGGTTTGTAATTTATAGTGATTTTACTTTGAAAACAAATTCTAATAAAAAAAAATTACTACTGAGATTCAGGAGACTAGTAACCATTGTCCTTATGAGAATTAATGTAGACTCAACTGTTTTAGAAATTGAACCTATGGGAAAGCCAGAAATATAGAACATTCTCTTGTGTCCGCCAATTTTTTATAATCTATTTCAGGCATGGGCAAACTACGGCCTGCGGGCCAAATGCGGCCCATTAAATGTTTTAATCCGACCCACCGAACCTTAAAAAATAAATAAGTACACTTTGTTAATGTTTTATTTCTCCTGCAATTCTGATGTTTCGTCACTAGATGGCGCACTCTGGATATGTTGGCTTTGTTGAGAAAACAACAACACTGCTCCCATTAAAATGTATGTGTCTCCTTGATGCGCACGCTGTCAAAATAAACAGTGTGCAGAGATATGAAACGCCACCAGGGTCAATACACACACGTAAACGAGTGTGTTAGATGTTAAAACATGCAAAATGTTACATCAAGTGCTTAGATTTCAAATCTAGCGCCGCTAAAAGCACGGTTTTATACGCTATCATACTAGCGCCGCTAGATTTGAAACTCTTGATGTAACATTTAGCGCGCTTGTTTAAAATCTAGCGCACCTTTCTATCGGTCTAATCTAGTGGTCACCAAAGAATGCCATCTATCTGCTTCAGTTCCAGTCCGCTTGTCAAATGTTAGAAATCAATGTGGCCCGCAAACCAAAAAGTTTGCCCACCCCTGACCTATTTGGAAAAGAAAAGAAAATTTCTCATGTTTTTAAAATCCAATTGTTTACTCTTTTTTAATATTATAATCACATTCCTCACTTCCTGAGAGAAGAAAGTTGTTATAACTCATTTTAATTAAAAAACTAAATTTCTGAATGATTTAAAATATCTATTTACAGCATCGTAATGAACGTTTTGTTATCAGAAAGTTTGTTAATCACATCAAGACTTTGTCAAATAGCTTTCTAAATCCATTAAAGCAGAATAATTAAACACAACTCATGACAACGATATGCTTCTCTCAGCCTTTTTTAGTGATTGACTGATTCAACAATGAATACACAAACATTACGACCTGGTTTATGCTATTGTTAATGGTTAGGAATTGCAATCCCATAGTTAAGGGGGAAATAAAAACCACTTGTATGCAGTGATCTGTCGTAAGAGGAGGGATGAGGTGGAGGAAAAGCTGGAGAGGTGGAGGTTTGCACTAGAAAGAAGAGGAATGAAGAGTCAGAGTAAAACAGAGTACGTGTGTGAATGAGAGGTATCCAAATGGAAAAGTGAGGCTACAGGGAGAAGAGATAAAGAAGGTGGAATATTTTAAGTTCTTAGGATCAACAGTTCAGAGCAATGGAGAGTGTGGAAATGAGGTGAAGAAGCGTGTGCAGGCAGGCTGGAACGGGTGGAGAAAAGTATCAGGTGTGATGTGTGATAGAAGAGTTTCAGGTAAAATGAAAGGGAAAGTGTACAAAACCGTGGTGAGACCGGCCATGGTGTTTAGTCTAGAGACAGTGACACTGAGAAAAAGACAGAAAACAGAGATGGAGGTAGCAGAGATGAAGATGCTGACGATCTCTCTGGGAGTGACCAGGATGGACAGGATCAGAGGAACAGTACATGTTAGAGGTTTTGGAGATAAAATCAGAGGCTAGACTGAGATGGTTTGGACATGTGCAGAGGAGAGAGTACATCGGAAGAAGGATGCTAGATTTGGAACCACCAGGAAAGAGGCCTAGAGGAAGACCAAAGAGGAGGTTTATGTATACAATGAAGGAAGACATGAAGATAGTTGGCATGACCGGAGAGGATGCAGCAGATAGGGTTAGATGGAAGAAACTGACTTGCTGTGGTGACCCCTGAAGGAAAATGCCAAAAAAGAGGTATGCAGTGAGATTGTCATTTAAAACATGTTCAGGAAGAAGTGCAAATTTATCAAGAAGTAACATAAATGTCAAATCGTATACATTAATGTGTTTACTGGGAACACGATTCATTAGATTATCATTAAAAATGTTTGTAAATGACAAAATAATTAATGGATCAAAGTTGAAACCATTTCTATGTCTAATGGAGAAAGTAACACCATCTGTTTATGGACCATCGTTGGCCCAAATAATTTCTAAGCTTCATCTTCCATCAAAATGGTTTTACTTCTTGTTCATATGGTCTTGTAAAAATTTTTTATTTTATTTTGTAGAATCAAAAACTTCTTTCGGCAAAAATTTGGCCCTATTAAAAACACAAATAATTGCTGAAATATTTCTGATGGACAACAGAATCATAAGAAAATGAAAGGCTTGAAAAAAAACCAACCTGAATCACAGACATCTGGATTGTCAGGGATTAACATGATTAGAGGACTTTACTATTAGTAAAGAAAGAGCTGAGCCGAAAAGCAAAGCTCTCGATTTACAAGTCAATCTACGTTCTCACCCTCACCTATGGTCACCAGCTGTGTGTGGTGACCAAAAGAATGAGATCACGGACACAAAAGCATGAAATGAGCTTCCTCCGCAGGGTGGCTGGGCTTTCACATAGCATCGGGTGATGAGTTCTGCCATCTGGGTGGAGCTCAGTGTTGAGCCGCTCCTCCTCCAGGTCGAGAGAAGCCAGATGGGGTGGTTCGGGCATCTGGTCAGGATGCCCCCCTGAGCGCCTTACTGGTAAGGTATTTCGGATATGTCCCACCAAGGAGGAGACCACTTAGGACACGTGTCAAATTTCGAAGCTGAAACTTTTGTTTTATCAGGATAGACTGGGGGATGAGCGTTCGTCAGACTTTCACACTTTTTAATTTGTTTATGGATGTTCCAAAATTCAAATTGTTGTTGTTTCTGTGTAAGACATTCAATGAGACTATCCGTATTTTGTATGTGATAGAACTTTTAAATAAAGGAACTGACTGCTATCACAGTCTGGAGATGAGTTCAGGCAAAAGCTCAAAAAACGATGGCAGCAGAAACTCCAGCCAAGTTGAGTGGTTTCTTTCATTACCATCACTTCCAACAAAGAAACCACTTTCAGCAGCAAAATTCAGAATGTCAGAAAAATAGACTAAACAAGAATAAACATTGCTGCTTTTTTCTGCCTCATGTTTGATGCAGTACCAGCAAAGCCTCTTCTGCAGTGGGAAATAGAAATCTTGATGTTAGTATTGAGCAGTCAACCTCTGTTGGACTTACAACTATTCTAAATTTATAGGTTAGTTTGCAGGTGCGGAACATTTCTGCATGCAAAACATCAACACATTTTTGAGTAAACAAGAAAAGTTTTCTAGTTTTCTGCCTTCTCTGGTTTCGAGTGGAGAAGGCAGAAGGGCTGGCTGTATATGTTATGATTGACTCACTCAACCAAAAATTCACCATGACTCCACTTTCTGGAAGAAGCCCAACCCTATCTTTGTCGTAGTTTTAGGTGACTTTTTCTGTAATTCTCCATGAGGTTTCTTTATATCTCAAAATGGTTTTTTCAGACGATCTTATTTTTTCTTCCGAAATTCTAAACCTTTCCTCTAAACCAGGAATACCACTGCAGATATGTGCATTTATAATATACCGTACACATCAACCTTTAAATAACATGTTCCTGTTGAACAGCTGATCTTTCTTTTCCTAAATTTTTGCGTTTGAGCAGGAACAAAAAAAAATCATTCAAGTCCATATTTCCTTTTATATTTTTCATAGATATTCTTGGATGTTTGATAGAGTGTTTTTATTTGTTCCTGCGTTTGTATTTGTGTAGGAATAGGTTGATATTCGTCATACATCTATGCATTAAAGATGGAGACCTGCTCTGCATGAGATATACAGGCCTGTATCCAGAAGGAATGAAAAGTCTAATAAGACCTCTCCACACACACACAAGCATACACACACCCGTTCCACCCTCTACCCGCCAAGGTTGATGTATTTTCAATACATAGTCATTTGGATTTTTGTCACACTTCTCTCTGTTTAGACTTTGTTTATATCCAACCAGTTATTTATTGAAATACAAATAATTAGCTCACCGTGCACTCTTGAGGGAGACTCTATGATGAATATTTTCACGCTTTTCAGAAACTATTTAATAAAGTCCTATTAGGCTTCTCACGGATCTAACCCAGATAATTTACTGCTGCTTATTGTCTTAATAAATTAACGTCATATTTTCAAATTTCAAAGTCAAATAAAAAACGAAGTTATTCCTCAGAAAAACCCGCATTCACTACGAGTGGTTTTGATTTCTGCACATTAAATCTTAAAGTTTAGTGTAAATATCCAACATGTTTGATCATTGGTGTGGAACGGCTTCAGTTTGCAATGCAATTTAAATAAATATAGGTTTACAATTATGAAGCACTCTCAGTTTGTCAAGATTCATAATAAATGTAATAGAGTGATTTTCAAATCTTGTAAACTAATATTTTATTTCTAATTGAACAAAATGCAAGTGTTCAAAATCACAATTTTCAAAATGAACTTTAAATGAAAATTGTCTATTATTTTGTTTGATGCATGATTTTAGTTTTTCCTCAAGTCTGAACCTTAACTACAGAATATTTTTCTCTATTATGCAGCCAATGTTTTCTTAGGAAAAGGTACGCAGGACTTGCATGCAGGCTTGTTAGGCGACTCTATTCTTCTTTGGATCAAATTGATGTGGATGCAGTTTTTGGTTCAGCTTTCTAATGCAGAAATATGCAAAGATTTTCCTGAAAGAGAAGCTGTCTGGATGAGATGGATGGGAACAGATGTTGCTCTGAAAAAGGATTTTGCCAACTCTGGTCCCACCATCCTGCAAAACTCAGCGGTTTCCTGCTCCAAAACTTGTTTCTACTCAATCATCACTAATTGCTAGGGCTGGTGCAAAAAAGTTGCAAACGTGTTATTTGAGAATTTTCTTATTTGAATTGGATATGTTGTATTGTTTTTATTCTTGTTTTATAAAAACATCTGCTACACTCCTTTTTAAATGTGTTTTTGTTTTTGCTTCTCAGCGTTGAGGAGAGCTTTAAATTGGTGCAAAATGTAGCTGGTTATGTGAGAAGTGAATAAATAAAACGGTAAAGTCACATCCAAAAGTTGCAAAAGACAGATGACTTGATTCATCAGTTTATGTCTCCTTCTGTAATCGGTGATGGGATATTTGAGATGAGTGAAACAATCATGCATATACAAAAAAATAGTTTATAAATGATCATACTGAGCACCCCATATTTTTTGGACAGACTGACTGATTTAATTTTCAGAAAAACTGAAAATAATCATTATGTAGTCCATTGATATTGGCTGCACGATGGTTATGGGGTTGGGATGATGGCCTCATAGCAAGGAAGTCGGGGTTTGAGTCACGGGTTAGGGTGAGGCTTGAATTGTTTGTCTCTCTGTGCAGAGTTTGCACGTTCTCCCCATGTTCACACAGGTTTTCTCTGAGAAGTTTGATTGGCCACTGAGAAATGGCCCTGAGGAATCAGTGTGTGCCGATGCTTGTCCATGTGTGGCCTTGCGACAGGTTGGGAACCAATTTGGTGTGTAACCCGTCTCTTACCCACCAGGCCGAGATAGGCTCTGGCACACCCCATGACCCCATTAGGGATAAGCGGTTCAGAAAATGAAGAAGTTAATATTCTTCAGATTCAAAGGTGACATAAGAGATCATTATGTGCAGAAGTTTCACCAAAAGCATAATCTTCAAAGCTATTTTTTAAATGATTAACCACATTTGATTACATCATGATTTGATTACATGATTACAGTGCTGCTGTAACACACAAATTTCACACCTGCGGTATTAATCTAATACTTCTGATACTCATATTTGTAGTTAGGAACACAGAATCGCACCTACCAGATGCGAGTCTGACATACTAAGCAACAAGTCCAATGTAAACAAGCAACAGCTTGCACCCACAGTGTATAAGAGATATTAAGCCAAAAGCATGAAAAGACAGAAGCAGATTTTTTATTCCTGCATACAGGTCACTAAGAATTAGTGAGCTCCTAGCTGTGATAAAGCTTCCACACTGGAAACACTAAATTTGCTTATCTCTCCTGGGGTTGCAGCAGAGTCGCGAGCGGTCCCTATCCCGACTGGTTAATTAAATACAAGGAAAATTGGTCTAGTATTTTATGATTTCTACAGATGTATTTAAATATTCGTTATTGGTGGTTACACATACTGTACAAAGGTTGTCTTCTGATGGGAAGCAAAGATATGAATAATCTGCACATGGTGACAGATGATCTACTGAACAGTAATTAATCAAATACTTCTTAGATTACTATTTGTGCATTTCTGTCTTCTTTTTTTATGCGAGGTGTGTTAAACTTTCAGTCTCTGCATTTTTTTTCCATTTTACCCAACTTTTCCTACCATATTGGTTACATAAATATGCATCAGCTGCTTTATTTGTTCACCGTCACCTCAAATGCATTAAAGTCCATTACCACAATCCTTTGACGGAGGTGAAAATATCCCTTGGAGCAAAAAAAGGGAGCATACTCTAAGATTACCTGCCTGTACTCTAAGCGGGTGTTGGAGTGGAACTCTGTTACTGATGTTTCATTTTACTGCAACATAAAAAATTCTTCTTTTGGAAGGAGTTAACTTGGTGGACTTTTTAAGTCTTTATAAAAAGTGAATAATTATGCTGGATTGTGTATTTTATTTATCACAATGAGGAAAGAAGCAGATGACAGCTGAAAGTTATGAATATTTAATGTTACATTTATGGCATTTATTTCTATTTCAAGGGAAGAACTGAGCTTTTAACCAGAAGAAAAGAATCCTTGTAATCCCTCAGGGCATTTAGACTTTCTGTCTGATAAGAGCTTTTATCAATAGTTTTGTTCATTAGAAGATTGTTCTGATTGTTCCCTTTGAAAGACAGACATTTCAAGAAATGTATATGGCAGATGGCAGATTTATTCGACTTCTGTTCTGAAAATTAATTTCACCAGACAGCTGCTAAACGCTGGTAAAATGCACTTTGAGTATTCTATTTTCACCTTCTGAGATGATTTCTGAGCACATCACCTCAGATCCATTAAATCCAGCTTTGAATCTCTTGACACTTCGGCGAATCCTCCTTGGAGCTGCATGTAACATTCCCGAGTGATTACAACGCTCCTTGATCAATTTGAGTGAATCATTTTATGATTGAGCGGACGAGTCTTCAGAGTATAGGGCTTGAAATTGTCCTTTATGGATTTGGTATAATATCTCCAGCTTTCCTGCTCTGCTGTTAGCAAGATATTCACATTTTCAATTTCACCTCTCCGGCTTGTCCTGCCTGTTGATGATGCTCACAATTGCAGTTGCAGTAAATTGTCCTCCTATTCAACCCTCTCTCCCTCGCCTTGCACGATGCCACAAGCTTCAAAAATAACCGAGTATTAAAAGGACATTATATGGAAATCAAACAAGTTATTTGTCTTTGTTTTAGAGCTAAGGGGTCATCTAAACAAAGGAGAGAGCAAATCTCCTGTTTTCTCTCAAGCACATGAGTTTCCAGGCGACGCCAGGTTCAATCTGGCCCTATCTATCAGGAGCTGTTAAAGGCCAGGTAGGTGAGTGATAAGGGTTTAGAGCATCCTGGAGGCTAGTGTAACAATTTCATCCACAACAAACAGCCTACGCCAATGTGACCAGGTTGCTGAGCATTTTTCAAGAGGCTTCAGCACAGATCTGCATAAGTTGCTGTCAGACTAGAGATAGCAGCTTTGGATGGTTAAGCTATCATAAAGTAGGCAGCTTTTGTCTTGCCTCCATAGAATACCAAGTGTTTTCTTTTTGCAAAACAACATTCATCTTATGGTGTTCTTTTTTATGTTTCCTTTGGCCCTTGCATGGTTATTCATCATCTAGGTCCTGCTACGTACTGTGAGTGTGCCCGGTGAACGTATTACCCACTGGCTCACACGCGGCTTTCCACTCCCCTTGGGTTGTTTTGTCTCTGGAAACTAGAAGGAAGTCAGCCCATAATGCAAACAATCTTGCAAGGTTTTTGTTTTCTTCTTTTTCTCTTTGCAAAGAAAACAAAAGGGAGAAAAATAAAGGGGGAGAGAAAAGTTCAGTACGACTGTGAGCTGAAGTACATCTTGCTGGTTTCTTTTTTCTTAGTTTCAAGAGGAGGTCATTTCACCATCTTCAGAGCAGATAAAATTGCCCGAGTGTCCAAGTTTAAAAATGGAAATGAAGCTCTTGAAGGACAAAAAGTAACAGAAAAAGTCCATTTATTGTCTTCGCCTGATGCATTATTTTTAACATAATTGTGAATCTGAAGTGTGTCATCGTGCACAGATCAGCAGCATAAATGCAGAAATGTTCTCCATACTTCTTTTAGACCGAAGTACATGTCCCTGAAAATAGAAATGCTGCAAAACAACCTTTTTAAGTTCAACTTTCTGACGAATGAACATCTCATCTGCAATATACATGTTACATCCTTTTCATATTTCTGCTCTTCCTCACTGGATTCCACTTGCAAACATTCCTTTTTATTTATGATGTAAAAATGATGAGTAAAAAAAAAATTCAACTAAATATAGCACTATCTTCAGAGTGTTGCCATGTTTGTATCGTTCAAGCAAAGAGGAAGCAAAACGCCTCTAAGTCTGAAATGAAGAAATATCTTTACAATGTTTTTTTTTTTTAGATTTTGTGCATCAATATTGTTTTATTGACTAATATTACTTTTTATTTTGCACTTCAAATTAGACATAAGTAAAGATATCTTCTTTCAAAATGTTTTCAATGCCAGTACGACTTGGTAATAATGTTAAGAAACTGAATTGCAATTTTCTGCAGGTTTCTCTTGTCATCAGAGTTGAGGATTATGTAGTTTGGTCTGTCTGATGGGAAGTTGCTTCTACGTATGACCATTTTTTGAAAGCAGAAGTTCTCAAAACCTGGCTTTACATCTCTTTCCTTTATTTGTATATTTTATGCTAATGTTTACGTTTACGATATTTCTGTTTCATCTATACAGCAAAGTTGTCCTCATCGGGGTGTTGAAAAAAGGAAGTAAAGCACAAGTTGTGCTACAAAAGGTCAGTCACCTTCGTAACCTTCCATCCCTTACAGGGTTACGTGGGAGCCGGAGCCAATCCAGTCTGATTCAATATGAGGGACAGGGTACACCCCGAACAGGTCACCAGTCTGTCGCAGGGCCACACACATACAACCATACACATTCATTCCTAGGGGCAATCTGGCACCGGCCAATCAGCCTAACATGCATGTTTTTGGAGGGTGGGAGGAAACCAGTGTACCCGGAGAAAACCCATGGAGACACGAGGAGAGTGTGCAAACTCCACACAGAAAGGTCAGTGTTCCAAGCCTCGTCCTAACCCGGGACTTGAACCCACGCTGTAAGGCCACTGTGCTACCCACTGCACCACCGTGCCGCTCATTTCAATTTAGGTGAATCTTTGGTTAACCCAAAAACAAAAGAAAGAAGCCGAGCATATTACTAAAAATAAAAGGAACTAAATCCAAGAAAGACATCATACCCCTCTCACCACCATAAAGTCCGTGTGGGATTGTGGGCCATGGCCACCTGCTTGTTTTTAAAACCTTGGATGAAGCAACTGAAGAGCTTGGAGAAAATAAAAAACTTGGAGAAAAGAACAGAGTAAATCCAAAATGTGCACCTTTAGAATAGTTTCTAAAACAGCAATATGAAGGCAAACCAGGAAGAAATGTGATATGAAAATTGAACAGATAGGTTGTGGGGTTAAAAGCAATGTCTGAGCATAATCTAATCATAAAGTGGTACATGCATATTGGCTCTCACATGTTGCAAGCTGAATGAAGGGCTTTAGAAATAAGACGTTATTAAAACGTGGCTGTATTTGTTAATCTATTGATTTTTTTTTAGTATTTCTTTTCTGTATGTGCATATATTAACGTGTCCATATTCAATTCAATTTTATTTGTATTATATTCCAAAATAATTGTCTCGACGGGCTTCACATTGAAGATTAAAAAAAGTACAGAAACAGATTAAAGAACAAAAAGAAATTTACCGGTTCACAAACATGCAAAAATTAACTAGACAATTTCAATGTATTCCTGCACTTTAACCCCTTCTTCTCAATGAGGAAAAACTATAAATACCTAGCTGTGGGGGGAAAACGTCATGGGGTTCCACATGAAGGAGTGACCCCGTCCTGGGTCGAGCATAAGTAGAATAATAGCTTATTCTACTGTTCCGCTTTATATCTGACAAAATCAGTAAATAAGCTTCATACTGATGGAGATGGGATGGTAGATCAAGCACAGAGAACTCATCAATTTGGTGACACTCAGGGTAGAAACACAGAGGATTCATTAGGAATTAAAACAACTCTCTTCCAAGAAGGAGTAAGAGAGAGGTGGACAACACGTTAATCGTATTGTACCAACTAGTGGTGTAAAACACTAAGTGAAAAGACATTAGAGAACAATGAATGAGATGGCAGGCAGGGAGGGGACTGCAACAAAGAAAAGTCAGGGATCAGCCAACGGCAATGTAGATACATCAAGCGGCCAAGGCAGTCTGGCAGGGAATAGTAGATCGAATTAGCAGACAGAGCCCCAATGTGCCATACTATCCTCTGCTTCTAGTATCTAGCAGCCAACTAGCAGCTATATAATCTAAATGTCTCTTTTTTCTAACTGGTCGGGTGATAAGCATGTTCCAAGAGGAATGCTTTAAGCCTACCTTTAAATGTAGGAACACTGTCTGCCTCTCTCACTTGAGCTGGGAGCTTATTCCATAAAACTGGAGCTTGGTGGCTAAAGGCTCTACCTCCAACTTTACTTTTAGAAATCCTAGGAACCACTAACAGCCCTGCATTTTATGAGCGGAGTGTTCTGCTTGGTTGATAAGGTACTATAAGTTCACTAATGTAGGATGGAGCCATGCCATTTAGGGCCTTGTAGGTTAGTAAGAGGATTTTAAACTTGATTCTAAACTCAATCGGGGACCAGCTGAGAGACACTAGTACTGGAGTAATGTGTGCTTTTCTATCAGTTCCCGCTGCATTTTGAACAAGCTGAACACTTTTAGGGAAGATTTAGGACATGCTGTTAGAAAAGCATTACAATGATCCAACTTTGATATTATGGATCGATAGATAGAAACGTCAAACTTCACCCCATATCTCAGTCAAATATTGTCTGATTTACATAATTTTCCCTCATTTGAAAGAATTTTTCATGCTTATTTATTTGGAACAATAATGACAGTTTATGAATTTTGCCCCGTGTGTGAAATTTTGAGCTGGACTGTCACACATACGTGTGTGTTCTGCACTGATTTACACATATGTATGTAGATTTATGTCATGATTTTATCTAAAAAAATTATAGTGTGTTTGGAAGTAATTGAGATGAGAGGGCTTTGGCTAGGTCGTGTTATGCTATCATTTCGCTGTTTTGTTTTCTTAATTGCTTTTCTTTCTTTGTCTTTTAAGTATTGTCTAAAAAGAAAACCAGGAAAGTAAGATTCGTGTGAGGCGGTTTCACAGAAAAAACTGTTCATCCAGCAGTCTATTCATCACATGCATCTACCTTATTTTAGAATAATTTATTTTCCAAAATTCAGACAATCAAAAGTTGTGGGTTATTTAATTCTGCTTCAGCTATCATGGAGGTGGGGTACACAATGCTCATATCACCAGTCCTGACTTTGTAGTCTTTTTTTGATAAGTTTGCACTTGTTGCCCTTTTTCTCCTTCTGTGGACGCCTGATCAGTCATTTATTCAGAACTAATTGCTCGCTGGTGCTTTAGGGATCTCTGATAACGCTCTTTATTCAAATCAGAAATTTGTTCACTCTTGCATAAAAATGACATATTCTCGCATAAGGTGCACACACAGAATGCCAAAGTGAGTCATGTGCTCAGTTATTTCCTTGTTGATTATTCTTTTTACTCATTTACATTTGTATTTGCATGCTCATGCCTTCCGTCTGCTTTTGGAAACATGTGGGTGGGCTTCCTGGTAATTCAGAGTAGCAACGATGTGACTGAGTCACCTTCTCAAGTGGCTGACTCGGTCAGCTCTGCTTTCACCAGTTATTTCCTGCTCCCACTGCCTTGTTTCCTAAAGCGGGCATCCACTGTTATCCAAACTAAGCCGTGATTTACAGCTGATTGTATATCTGCTGCAGTCAACGGATTTGTCACTGAAAGTGACATTGCATTGTGCTGACTCTCCCTCAGGGAATGTTAACATTAAACATCATGCTCATGCAGCATCATGATAGCCCAGAGGCTGCTTAACAGGAGAATTATGTGAAGACTTCAATATTAAATACATTCGAAGATGGGATTTTTTTTCCTCCCTTCATGAAAAATGTACAGCGGCATCTTCATTACTTCATTGAGCAAACTGAGTGTGACAAGCGGGAAGCCGAAGCCACTGAGGGGATAGAAGCATCTCTACTATCAACCCCACGGCTAGTCTCCTAGGACAGATCTACGCTAGCCCCTCATGAGAGCATCATTTCTGGGCTCTGTTTGGATTTTTCCAAATGATTAAAAGTGCCACACAGCATGAGCCGTGTCCATGCCAGCTTGTTTGTTTCATCATCATATGCATCTATGGTCAATGTGGGGAAGATCAATTCACTGGCTTTTATGGTGTGATGAATATGACCCATGAATCCTGACCTCAGGGCTTCATGCTATAAATGAAAAGTCTTGCAATTTCATCAGTTAACACAGACACACAGGCCTGTGGTTTTCTTTAAGCTCTCAGACTTTGTTTTGATGAAACTCTGGAGAATAAAAACAACAAATCACATTAAATTTTAACAGCACTTATTGACATCTTTTACCAGTTAGTTTCCTCTTTTAATCTGGTTGATTTTTTTTTGTAGGACCCCCTTTGTATTTATGGACCAGACTGCCCATTTTGGAAGGCTCTCATAACTCACAAGAGATCCATTGTAGTAGATTTTCAGCCCTGTCTGTCTGATCCCGATGTGCCAGCCTCAGTCACCCTCATCCCTGCTTGTCTGATTAACAAAAATAATTCCAAGCCCAGAGCATGTTGTCTTCAGACAGCTAGCACTACAATTGAGTCTGTGCTTTGATGGCTCTCTGCAGCTGCGGCAGAAACAACATCATCTCCTAATCCAGAGCAACAGTTTCTCTCAGATGACTGCAGCCTCTACAAATTAGTGGCCACAGCACTGTAGCTTTGGCCCTTGCACCATAGGCAAAAAGTAAGATTTAGATCATTTCTGAGACAGCGTAGGAGTCAGGAGAATGGTAGACAAGCTGACTAATAACACAGGATCTTGTAACAAGGACTGCTTGATGGTAATGACTCCAGAAAGAATTCTCGCAGAAAGAATTGCAATCGACTCCAGCTTTGGCTAGTATTTTAAATCCTGCAACAAAAGAAAAAGGCCAGAAATAATTGGGTTACAATGCAGTGAGGGAATACAGCATGATGAATGAGAAATTTCTTATTTGGCAATAATTAATGGGCTCTATTTGCAATAAATCTTTTTAGACTCCTGGATCTATAAAGACAATTTCGTTAGAATTATTTGAAAATGCAGCACACAACCTCTCAAGAATTGATGCACGAATCAATGCAACAAATGGTTGGACTTATTTCCCTCTTTTTTTTATGACTTTAAATCATCCAAACAGGGATTTTTAGAGAAGGTCTGGCCTCGATCTCATCAGTGTCATTTGTACTCTTCTTTTGTTGCAGAGCATTGTGTGGGAGTTGGGCAAATTCACAACTACGTTATCAGAATAACTCTAATTAGGCTATTTTTACACATCTCTTTCAACAGCTCTTGGGTGTTTACATTTGCTAATGACAGCCTGAGTGAAAATCATCTATCAACATGCATCACCATCATCACCACTGACACGTAAACATGAACATCCTCCAAAGAAAAAAATCCACCGACATACATATTCTTACTATTTGCACAAACCATAGGTAGCTAATTGTTTGCAGCTATATTCATAAGACGGGTACATACATGTTAGCTAGACATATCAAGCGCATTAATTAATAGGCAGTGAAGCAGATAGTATTTCTGGTTTCTTGCATGGGTGAATATGAGACGACTGTTTTAAAGCCACTCTCTCAACAGATTTATTCTCACTGTGCAAAAGTACTTTTCGCCTTTATGGATTTGACATAATTTTCATTTATTCGCTGTCAACTTTAGAAGTACAACTGAAATTTAAAGTTTCTCATACTTGGTCAGCATCCCTACTTTAAGGAAATGCATTTTGATTACCACAGAAAAATCTATTTGATATTTTTTGAGGGGAACCCAGGACAGTGTCGCCTTCATGCATTTAAACTTTTTATGGACTCCTCTTTTTGTCTGACGCCTGTACATTGCTGTTTAATCCATCAACTGAAGTAGATGTTTTAAATATCCTCTCATGTCTTAATGTGTTACAATATTGAAACAGTCCCACCATCTAGTGGTAACTTGGTTCAAAAGCAAGCAGCTGAATAAAATGAATAAACTCATTTAATAAGTTGCTCACACCCACACTAATATCATACATTAAACCCTGCAGCAGGGTCAGGGCTTCAGTGCATCATTTGCCACTAAAGCACATTTGTTTGTGAGTCATTTTCCATGCATAACAATTGCCTCTACATACAAGTAAAGCATTCTTATTTTAGTAGTTTTGTTAACTATTTTTTAAATAGAAACCAAACAGATAAAATGATAGATTTGTCATCATTTTTATTCTTCGAAAGAAAACTGAGCTGACTTTACTGATCTGTTGTAGTAAAGTAAACGGTATGTGAACACAGACCTCCACAGCTTCTCTGCACGTCAGTAATTTGATCAGAGCAGGACACTTAAGCGGTCTCTCAGCAACGTGCTTCAGCACATAAACACAATCATTCTGGGTCTTTTTTCAACAAGCCAGAATGGCAAGAGATGCAGACCTTTCAACTCCATACTCTGCAGAGCTATGCATCATCAAGAGACTGAACTCCAGTTTGTGCAGAGCTGGTGGCAGATATGCAAGTGCGTCAGAACTTCAACCCCTGACTAGACACATTGCCAAAGCTCCTTTAAGGTGTGATGTTCCTCTTGTGGACCCCTGCAGTGGTCAGCTGAGTGCTGGAGCTGAAGTGGAGTTTGGGATAAAAGGAAGGCCGAAATTCATTAATAATCGTAATGTGGCATCAGCTTTGTGGCTCCCAGCGGGATTCAGAGAGAAGACTCAAGCATCACATCCTGCAGCTCTTTTTATTGATACAAGAAAGGACAAAGCATGGAATTTAAAGAGCATCCCCACTGCAACCTCAACAGAAGGATTTAGTGGTATAATGACAAGAATTTAAGAAGAAAAAATGGGTTATAATAGCAATGGATTGGATATTAAACCAGAGTAGAGTAATAAAAAAGTGTTGATTTTTTTAATAACAAAGTGCCTCAAATGACAGGCAACAATGAGTTTGCAACTTGAAAGGAAAGAAACCAATTAGTTGTTGGCTATTTAAGCAAGTTTAACATCATTAGATAGATTCCGTTTGAAATAGAGTACAACTACTACATGCATGCAACCTCAATATGACATAACAGATCCTGATCAGGATATCGAAGCAATAGACTTTTGGTTTAGTTTGGTAAGGATTGTGGTGTTGATGGACGTATTTATTTTATTTATAAGGAAAATTATTACTTATAAAAACTTTTTTTTATCTGAAAGACCTAAACTGAACAATTTAGTAGCTGATTAGTCTATTTAAATAGTCAAGATTATTTAAATGCAAATCCAAATGCCTATTTTAGTTTTTAAAAGTCATCTATTTAAGTTAGCTTGATAAATTATTCCCGGCAGCTCTAGGAGAGAAAAGTCTTCACAATGAAATTAACACAAATAAAGTGGCACATAACAAGTCGGAGTCAGTTAATACAAAGCTGGAGCCCTAGCTCGTTGTCATCCATGCCCCCAGGCAAAACTCTGTACAAATAAGATTAGCTGCCATTTGCAAGCTGGATTTGTGTGTCCAGTGCATGATGGGTTCTGAAAGGCAGCAGGGTTGCCATTCACACAAAAAGAGAGGTTGTTAGGAAGAGCCCCTGGCCAAGTTTCACCTCAGGGTCTCCTTGCAGGATAAGCTGACCTTCGGTGCAGTTGCTGCTGTGCATAGTTATTGTTTACCATTTGTCCCAGAGACCTAATGTGGCTTTGTGATCCCAAGGTTCAGTCCATCCTGTTAAAATTCAACTACAGTCACCGAGGGCTCTGACAAAAACGACAACATATGACAGTGGGGCTGATAAAAAAGCTCCATGTCAGGTGAGTGATAATTGCTTTTCCTGCTGAAGTGCGCTGAGGTGTTTTCAATTTGTCATTGTTGTCCAACTGAGATAAACATTGCAATATACAAATCCTTTATTTTCTCTTACTTGTCCTTCTCTAACTCTCCAAGCACACACGCACACTTAGATTTCAAGACTGTAAAATGACATATCATTAAACACCACAATGGTAAGACAATGGCTGTTCTATCAAAAGAAAATACAACAATCCAGGATTAGGCTGACATACTTTAGTTTTGGACTCGCAGTACATCAGCATCCCATTAAAGAGCTGTTATGTTTGAAAATAATTTATTGACTCAATAATTTAATCCTGCTAATTACAATAATCATAGTTAATTAATTTTTATAGGTCCAGCTTTGGCAGTACAGTGGAAAGTGTGTGTTTTGTGAATGGACGCTCAGTATAAAGTAGAAATCAGTATGTTTAATAGCCATTTTACATCTTTTTCTTATTGAATCTTTATGTAGGGGGACACGGTGAGCACATTGCCCTCACAGCAAGAAGGCCGGGGGTTAGAGGCCCCCGATGAGACTTGGAACACTGGTCTTTCTATGTGGAGTTTGTATGTTCTCCCTGTGTGTGCGTGGGTCTTCTCTGGTAACTCTGGTTTCCTCTCACCCTCCAAAACCATGCATGTTAGGTTGATTGGGCCCTGTGACAAATTGCCCCTAATAATGAGTGTGTGAGTGGATGGTTGTCTGTGTTGGCCCCGCAACAGACTGGCGATCAGTTCGGATGTACCCTGCCTCTCTCCTTGAATCCATTGGTATGGGCTCCTGCACCATCCATAAGATGGTGGATGGTGGATGGTTTCTAACCATCCCGTTAGAGATAGACCGCTCAGAAGATGAGGATCTTTATGTACTGTAAATAGGTTGTATTTTCAGAGATTGCTATCATTAAAACTACTTGCGTGGTTTCTCGTGAGAGAAATTGACATACACATTTTATTCCCCTTAGCAACTGGATTCAGAATTTTAAATAAGATAAATCTGGTTTTTAGTCGTATCTTAGTCAAAACATTATAAAAAATTGATGAGGATGAGACTGAGTGTCATAAAAATCCACAGAACAGATCAGATTTTATGTTTGCCAAATTATCTCATGCATTAAACATTCAACATTGACTGCATTATTTTTTTATAATTTAAAGATAGAAACATCTATTTTTTTTAGCACAAATGTAATAAATAACTTATAATGTACTAGTGTTAGAACGGTTCGTTGCCTGTTGTACAGCTCCTGCTTCGAGGTGGTTTTCCAACACTTGACGCAGCATTAAATTTTGAAACAGATTTTAAAAATGTCAGAAAGTTTGGTTTTAAAAAAATCTAAAGGGGAAAGTCAACAAATCTGAGGGGACATTTTTAGAAAGACTCAAGAATAATTCAATAACCAATGGAAATGTTTTAAATATTTTTGTAAGGTTTGCTTGTCTGATGGGAAGTGAAACTACTCTATAAAAAGAAAGAGGATATTATATCCTCCTAAAAATAGAACTTGATCTCTATTCAACATTTTTCCTCAATTAAATAGTGGCTTAGCTTTTAGATTTATATTTAATTCAATCTATAAAACTCATGTGACAACAAAACTTCTAAGAATAATATAAAAGCTGCTTTGGATTTAGAATTTTAAAACCTGACCTCAGACCAGTGGGATTTTCATAAGATTTTGTAACTTTCAGAAACATGCCTGTTAGAATCACAGATAACATTTAATACCATCATGCTGCTGTTAGAAGGATTAAGACTTGTAGCTGTAAGCTTAACCTTATGCGATCAATAATCTTTGTTGGTGCAAAGCTACAGGTCCTGAACAAAAAGATCAATTTTCACAGTGAGATACAGAAAGCTGTCGAAAGTAGAAATGCTAGATGTACCAGATTATGTCTACAGCCAGATCAAAGCAGGCTGAGTATCACTCAGATCACTGAGGACATGTTCATTTGAGATTAAAGAAAGAAAGGAAAACATGAGAAGGGAAAATTCTTGATGTAGAAGTGTCAAAATCAAATACACGCTAGACTAAAATATGATATAGGGACAAACATTATAATTTTTTCCCCTCAGTTACAACAATAACCGTTTTCACATGAACCTAAGCAGAGTTTGTTTTTTAAAAAATGAATATCGAGCAAGCAGAGCTTAATGTTTTACAATAATAATTTACCATTGCAAGCACACAAAGCTACATGGTACATGGATTTAGGTATCAATAGGTCTTGCTGATTGAGCGCCAAAACAACAGTAATGTCATAATGCCCTCACCTGCCACAAGTGGGAGCCCTGGACTTTCCCCTTAGCACCCTTATTAGGGACACCTGAGGGTGATTAGTCTGATGACACACACCTGTGGATCCTGCTGTCTCCAGACGTCTTGGTTGGGTCATCAGTGATGATGACTCATCACCGTCATTCCCAGCCAGGTCCTCCTGGCTGCCTGCCCATCAGTTGCATCCTTGAATATTGTTTGAAATTTTGATCTTGTGTTAATCCTTTGCCCTACAGCCTCACAGGAGTTTTTGCATTACTGGGTTTTGGCTAATAAATCCTATTTTGTTGTCCTGCATTTGGGTCCTCCTTCCTTCCTTTCACATCCCCTCGTCATGACAAGTAGAGCATTCTTAAATGTTTAGTAGAGGAAAGTATTGGCATTGCTTTACAGGCCAAACAAAATTGCACTACAAGTCATTAGTCAGTTTGTTTTATTGTGCCTATGTTGTACAGATTATTTTTACCTCTGTTCCTAAACATACATTTAACACAGATTCCTGATGGGTCATTTACGTTTCTGTCCTTGACAGTGCCAGAATGAGGAGGTTTGATTGTGCTGGATTTACAGTACAATTCCATCAGGATGAAGCTTATCTATTGATTTCTTCAAATATAGCTTTAGAGTAGAACTATGTTATTATTCACGAACTGTCTTCACGAACTGATACATTACCTGTTTGTACTCAGAGAAGGAGGATCTGTCCTTCATGTGGATCCCCATGAGGCTTCTTCTTTTTGTTCCCCCACTGATTTTTTTTTTTTTTAATTGTTTTATCCTCCGCAAGGAGTGCAAGTAGGACTGCACTGAGTTTCTTTCTTTCTGAGTTAGTTTTAGGGTGTATTTGCGGGTTTTTGTATTTGTATTCAATTTACTATGTGAAGCCTTTTCAGTCCAATGCGTTATTGATATTGGGCTTCATATATCAAATTGAATTGAAACTCATTTAAAAGCCAGCAGATTTAGCTAAATACTATTGCCATGTTGTGTTTAAAGGATGCTTCCTATCCTTACCAGAGCCCAAGGATGAATCACTCAGCAGATGTTCTCCGCCACATCTACACATCTGCAACTCAAAAGTAAGAAAACATTTGATGGCAAAGCTAATCCACCTACACAATTCATTAAATAAAAACCTGCACACAGAATAATCTTCTGTCGCAAATTCTGAACTATTAAGTCTGATTATGTGCTCCAGTGATGTCTTCCCCATGTAGAGTGCCCTCTTTATGTAAACTATTGCTCACTTTGATCCTGCAGATGAGGTGTGGTTTTGCTTAAACCCTCAGGGCAGAATAAGCTCTTATTAAATAAGCTGATTAATAGACTTCATATAATAAAAGAAGGTTGTTAAGAAACTCAAACGAGACTGGCTTAACCCATGGGAATCAAATTAATCTGAGATACTCTGATCTTTTTATTGTGGTTTGATCTGATGGCGTCTTCTTCAGATATTTTTTTTGTGTTTACAGAGGTTATGATGACGTAAATTGGGATGCAAAGTTATCCCGACGCTTTAAACCACCACAACCTACCCTGGAACGTTCGGCTGACCCAGTGCGGGAGCTTTCTTTTGCTAAGAGATACAAAAGCAGGGCTCAGGACTGGCAGGTGAGTCGCGGGGATAAAGATACAAGCGATATGAGGAGGCTTTTGTGTTTGATTTATTATCCTGTTTCGATCAGGATGAAGCCCATTTACTGATTGATAGAATAAGCTGACATTTAATGAACAGTCTTAGACACATTGGCAGCTCATTCCTCCTTCATGTGGATCCCCATGAGGTTTCTCGGTTTTTTTTCCCCTATGCTGGGTTTTTTAGTTTTCATCACCGAGAAGGAGATTCTAAAGGGCAGGAAGGTGCTCAAATTGCTTGGCTAGCTTGGGGATGATGCATATGGGGAGAAGTATTTCCGCATATACATTTTTTCTTTTTTTTGTTTTTGTATTTTTTTTTTCAATCTACAAAGTGAAGCCATTTGAGTCTATTCTTTTGTGGTATTTGGCTGAACAAATCAAATGGAATTGAATAGATATCTTCTTAAAATTTACTTTATGTACGTTGTTTTTGCATTTATAGTAAAATAATTTGAAATCTTTTTTTTTTTCTTGATTCACAACTTTAAATATTTAATTGCCGGCAGATTTATAGAAAATTTATATTAAATGATAAAAAAAAGTTGAATGGAATTTATTAGCTACCCATTTTTAGGCTGCTCACTACCATTCAAGCATACACTATACTAACCAGAACTTTGATTTGAGATGTCAGAACAGTCGATAATTTCATTTAGCATCATGTATACTGGTTCAGCCACAGGAGAAAAAAAATCCTAGTCTGCCTCTACTTTTTTTTCTGTTTTTTTTCTTCTTCTTCTTCTATCGATCTGGTTTGTGCAGCACAGGGAGTTTTATATTTATCACACACTCCTGGTAAGAAACTTGCTTGAATCTCACTTAAACACTGTTACTATGTTCATCTTACATTATTAGAACAGACACAGGAGGTGTGTGGTGTTCATAGAGATAGCCCTCTGTGCTCTTACACACACTAAAATATTTCCTTTGGAGTTTTATAACCTCAGAAAAAAGCTTTGTTTTGTTCCTACAAGATGTTCACTTTTTTTGGTCTCAGCTAAGAAAACCTTTTCTCCGATCAATCTCATCTTTCAGGAAATACGAACCAGGCCTTTTAAAACAAAAATACGATGATGTCTATTTTATGTTTACACAGTCATGCGTTTTTTTTTTTTTAATGATGGATGTACAGTATGTGTGTGGATCTGTGTGTGTGACTGTGTAATTGTTTTATTCAACTGTATGTGTTTTTGCTGGATTTTAAGTCAACACCGTGTGCTACTTTTTGCAGGAAATGTGAATTTTTTTCAATAAAATTTGATTGATTGATTTTGTACAGTAACTAATTAGATTTATGACCCTGCATGACCATAAAAACCTATTCAGCTCATCTATTGTTAGTACTGAGCAACTGTGGACAGTTTCATTAAAATCCCTCTGTGGCTTGGGGAGATATTGTGTACACAGTGTTACAGAAACACAGATGGATGGACTGATTAAAGCCTGCCCATATTTTGTGTGTGGAGAGATAATTATTTTAGTGAAACATCTTCTCCTTCTCCAAATCGAGAGAAGCCAGATGGGGTGGTTTGGGCATCTGGTCAGGATACCCCCCCGAGCGCCTAGCTGGTAAGATGTTTTGGGCACGTCTCACTGGGAGAAGACCAAGCGGCAGACAATCGAACTCGCTGTAGAGACTGTGTCTCACAGCTGGCTGGGGAACGACTCAGGATCCTTCCGGGTGAGAGAAGCCTGGGCTTCCTGTCTGAGGCTGTTGCCCCTGCGACCCGGCCCCGACTAAGCGGAAGACGACGGAATAGAACGGAATCTTCTTTATTTAACAATTCAGAAGGAGACTGACTGACTGACCTTTCTCACCTGTATCAATTTGACTTCTTGTTTTTCTGAGCGCCCTGTTTTTATGTAATTTTGTTTACATTTTAAAGCTTGAACTCTAAACTTGTTCCTGTTTAAATTCGTATGTGACTCAAAGCCCCTTAACGATCTGAGGATTTTTATGCTATAACAAAATAATTATCCTTTAGAATCTTCTTAAATGTCAAACACCCTGATCTGTGAATGTGAGTGATCAAAACCCTGTTGTTTTGTTTGTTTTAAGTCTCTTCGTGGAGAATGGGACAAACGACAGCTTCGATCAAGGCATGACGCCAAGAAACCAGTTTCATTGTAAGTTATTGACCATCATCTGATCTTAGTTCATCTTTAGTTTTATTTGTGAGCTTCAATCCCGCCCTCTTGGCCTCTTTCTTTCAGCTGCAGCGGATATCGGAGATCAGGTCAAATCCCTCTGTACACGTGAGTTTCCCATGTCTTCAAGATGAGTGGTATTTGATGGCTAACCTGACCTTTCTTCACATGTCGGGTCTCTCGAATTGGCAGCGGCACAATTGGCTCAGAGAATAAGGATAACATCGACAACATGGATGAAGACTTTCACCCACTGACCCTGAAGAGGAGCATCATCCCTCCATACACGCCTACAGCTCAGTGAGACACTGAAATGTTCCTGACCTTTCACTTTGGCCCTTACATTCATCCTACTGCCTATCACCAGCTCTTCTGAAAACACATCTAACAGCAATTATTGGTATTATTTGAATTTCTGTGATTCCAACAGACATTCTTTTTTGTATCTTCCAGTAAAACCACAATCCCTGGTTACACGGGGAAGGCGCGCTACGCCAATTCTGCGAATGCAATGGCATCATCACGGTGAGGATTTCTTTTTGTTCATAATGTCACACTAAAATTTTGATTTCTTTCTATAGCTTCTCAGAATCAAAGTGCATGTTTTAAAAGAGAATTTGAATGTATGAGAAGATAATGACTCAAACTGTCCAGTAGATGGTGGCATCAGGTTACAATCCAACTTGACACAAAGTACCAGGACTGGTTGTTTGAGTCAGAAAAAAAATAGAAAAGAGTTGCTGAATACAAAAAACACATTTAGAAGGAAATGCTTTTTAAAATGCACTATTACGCAGTTCATAAAATCAAGTTATTATGGTAGTAACTGTTCATCCAAATTTTTTCAAAGACACAAAATACTGTGACCTCACAATGGTGACCTGTAACATGTGTACCCTGCCTTCTACCTGTTGGAAAACCCTTCTGAACCTTTTGGAAGAACGTTAGAGAATAAGTAAAGGAACAGTACTCCTAAAAAGACAAAGTTTGATATTTTGAAAATATTAATAAAAAATATGGGAATTTTGACCAGAAGTAATCACAGATCCAAACCTACCCAATCATTTCATTTCTGGACTAATTGCTCCTATGAAGGTCTCCGCGCTTCATTTATCATACCGCTCCATCAGGATTAGCCCATCTACTAATTCCCATCCTGGGCATCCCTGGGCTGAGGAGGCCCCTTTGTTTGCTGAACCATCCCATTTCCATCAGGATGAAATCCACCTACTCATCCCAGTCCTGGGCATCGCTGGGCTGATGAGTCCTCCATATTTCCATCAGAATGAAGAACATCTATTGACTTCTTTAGATATTTAGCTGTAGAGTAGAATAAGCTAATATTTAAACAATAGTCTTAGACACATTGGATGCTCGTCCCATGGGAGGGATCTCTCCTTCGTGTGGATCTCCACGAGGTTTCTTATTTTTTCCTCACTGATAGTTTTTTAGGAATTTTTCGTGGAATGCCCCGTGAGATGTAACATCTCATTTTCAAGAGGGTCCACAAAACAACAAAAAACATTACTTACTTACATTTCTTGCTTTTCGTCCTTCTGAATCTGTAATGTAAAGCCCAATGAGACAGAAATTTTGTGATTTTGGGCTATACAAATAAAATTGATTTTGAATTTACTGTACACAACAAGCAGGGCACATCTTTGACAGGTTGCCAATTTTTTAGAGCATATTATTAAAAAGTGTAATTTTTTTTTCCACTAAAGTTTATGCAGCAAGCAGTTTTGTAGATGTGGATTTTTTTGCCATTTCTGATTTTTATTTAATCAATAAACTCCTTTTCTTATACTTCTTCATTTTTTGTGGTAATATTAAAAGCTCGTTGTCTTTTTTTTTTTTATTTGCCACATGATTGTTCTTTAGAATTTGGTTTTTGATGGAATGACTGGGGGAAAAAAAGTAAGAAAGATATAGAAACTTAATACAAAATGAGGAGAAATGATTTTTTCTAGTTTTAGATTATTTATAATCTACTTTATTTCAATACATTCATTTTCTGAATGATCATTTAAAAATAAAATAAAATTCAATGTACACAAAAAAATTGTATTTTTATCAAACATTTCTTCTTGTGGGGAATTGTAAACGTCTCAAAGCCAGCTGGCGTGAAGAAAAACGGCCTCTCTCCTCTCTGGGAGTGTTGGCTGTCTGTTAGGGAGGTGGAAACCTGTTTCCTAGTTGAGCCACAGTTTAGCAAACTTTACCGGCTTTTGGAGCAGGCATCTCCAGATGGCTGAATCCAGAGCAGCTCGTGGTAACGGTGGTTTTTCACAACCCATTTTCCTGGTGCCCGACACCCCCTGAGATCTGTTTCCTCTGCTGATTGGGCTGGCCTCCCATATTTTTTCCCCAGAACAGAAGAAAAGACAAGTTCTAAGACTGATTAACAGTCTGCAGCAACGGTCGAACTTCCCCTGGGATAGTTTGGGTACTTTTTCAGTCTCATTGTGACTTTCTCACTTGTTTGTTGAATAAAAAAGAGGATTGAGCTTTTAAAGTTTTACACACAATAATCTGTAATTGTGTATGTTTTACAGAATAACTGCAAAACCAGATTGTGTTTCCGCCCATGTGGGACCTCTATCCAGGATGGTGACCACTGTGACCCCATGTAACCCGTTCCGGAGGCTTCCCACTTTGCAGGCTCACACAAGGAGAAACTTTAAACTACATCGATGAAAAAGTTTGATGGTTCCTATTTATGCCATCCAATCTGTTAGTGTGAAAACGTCTGTAATGATGTGATGTCAGTGTCTGATTCAGACTGAGTTGGAGAATAATGAGATGCTCCATTAGCATAATTTCCATGATTTAGATGAGTGGTTTTTAAACTCTGAGTAAGTCAGCTTTTGCTTTGTCCTTACAAACATATTTTACTCATTCAGTCGTTCTGGGTGTGTGTGTTTAATCCTTTACGCTTTCACAAAAAGGGCAAAGAAAAGGATAGAAATGGATTATATTGATGGAAAAGGGATTGTCTTTTTGAATATATTTGAAGAAAACACTCCTATTTTTGTGTGTAATAATTTGGTGTTTATAATATAGTACTAACTACGTTTTGCCGTCGACACCGCTCATGTTTCTGAGAGTAGTTTTTTTAATTGTTGATGAGTGTGTGTAATGCAAATTGACATGATTATGAAGTGGTTGGTAGCAGTATCTTCACGCCTGTGGTTTGTGCAGCTCTACGCTTTGACAGGAAATAGGGATGAGCTGGTTTTCCTGTTTCTCTTCATCTATAGTTTGTTTAGATTTACATTTCTATAGGATTTATATTCAAACACAATGCTGATGAATTGTTTTTAAGAAGTCGTGTGTTCACGCTCAGTGGAACTGAATGAGTGAAGAAAGTTTAGAAAAGACAATTAAAGTTGTATTTTTGTAGTATTACTGATTTGCATGAATTATTAAAGGGTCAAAGAAGGATCTTCTCCTTTCGGCATTTCCCTACAGGGGTCGCCACAGCAAGTCAGTTTCTTCCATCTAACCTTATCTGCTGCATCTTCTTCGGATACACCAAATATCTTCATGTCTTCCTTCACTGTATCCATGAACCTCCTCTTTGGTCTTCCTCTGGGCCTCTTTCCTGGTGGTTCCAAACCCAGCATCACTCTGCCGATGTACTCTCTCTCTCTCCTCTGCACATGTCCAAACCATCTCAGCCTGGCCTCTCTGATTTTATCTCCAAAACCTCTGTGCTGTTCCTCTGACTCTGTCCATCCTGGTCACTCCCAGGAAGATCCTCAGCATCTTCCTCTTTGATACCTCCATATCTGTTTCCTGTCTTTTCCTCAGTGCCACTGTTTCCAGACAAATCAGCATGGCCGGTCCCACCACGGTTTTGTCCACTTTTCCTTTCATTTTAACTGAAACTCTTCTATCACACATCACACCTGATACTTTTCTCCACCCATTCCAGCCTGCCTGCACACACTTCTTCACCTCTTTTCCACACTCTCCAGATCCTAAGTACTTAAAATCTTCCACCTTTTTTTTTTCATCTCCCCAAATTTACTGCAAAGGGATTTGAGGTGAGCAGCAAAAAGAACAGAGGAGAGAAAACTATGTGGATTTCTTTGGATCAGAAGAAAAATATTCTGAAGAAAAATCACCTCTTAGATTAAATTTAAAAAATGCTTTCAAATATTTTAGAAACAAACCTACAAAGTAAATTCTTTACAATAGAAGTTGACAAATCATCATTTTTTTCTTGAAAAGTATTCTGATTAGTTTATAATCTGTCTGGGCAATTCTTGCTGCAAAAAAGTTACAAAAAGCCTCTATCAGTTTTATGTTTTGCATTCTCTTGATTTAGCCGTTAAGTTTTTTTCTTGTTCAGCTTTTCTGTTGTCTTTTCCTTTGATTTTATGGCCTTTAACTTTCATTATATATATTTTTTTCTCATCTATGTAAAATTTAAATCCACATTTTGTTCTTCAAACCCATCTAGTTTAAATGCATTTTTTGTTTTCCTTTTTTCTTTACCTGATTAATGTTGTTCTGCCTGTTTCAAGTGTCACCTACTGGTTTTGTTCTGCTGCCCAAAAGCATTTTGGATTTTTCTGCCTTTTACAACCTGATTCAGCATCCAAATCCTTTTATCTGTTTTTTTTCTCTCTCACAAAGTTCACATTGCAGATTGAAAAAAAAAGTACAAAAACAAGGAACAAAATAGAAAAATGGCTATACACAAATACACTTTGCTATCTACCTTTGTAAGCTGACTAACAAAAGCCAGCTAAACAATCTCAGCAGATTCCTGCCCTTAGACCTTCCTTCACTTGAGGAAAAACTGAAAAAAAAAAAAAAAAAACAGCAGAGGGGATAAAAAGAAGGGTCCTCGTGGGGATCCACATGAAGGAAGAGATCCCCGGGACAAGCAGCCAATGTGTCTAAGACTGGTAATTAAATATTAGCTTATTCTTCTCTACAGATCTATGTTTGAAGAAATCAGTAAATGGGTTTCATCCTGATGGAAACAAGATCAACCACAGAGACCTTCTCAGTCTCATGACGCTCAGGACGGAGATGTGTAGATGGGATTCATCTTCATGGTACAGCGGAACATTCATTAGGAGAATTTAAAAATTTTAAAAACACGAGATAATTGTTGAAGGGCTGATTGATGCAAATGAAGCACTACTGAAGGACTTTTCATTTCCAAACTATCAAAGGACACAATACTAGCTGTATGGTCCCAGTATTCCCTCTCTATTGGTATATGATATTGTGGACGCTCTAAATTGACATAAAATGGCAAATATTGTGGTTTAATGCAGGATAATGAACAATTGTCGGATCTGCCAAATTTTTGTGATGAGCCTCCTAGTGGTCCTCTTCTGAAAGTTAAAAGCTTTTGACCCTCTTTGTTTTGAAAATTAGTAGCACTTTACTTCTTAAACTTAAAGTAGTACTGAACTGGACTGGATTTAGTTGATATTAAGCATATTTTTAATGTTGAGCTCATAAAGAATGCCCTTGTGTTTTAGGGTTGAGAACAAACAAGTGCAAAGTTTTAACTTAAACTGTCTAATTTATCCAAAAGATGTCATTCACAGATTGACAGAACAGATTGACTCTGTTCTGCTTAAGGCTGCACTGTGGCACAGTTGGTTAGCACTGTGGCCTCACGGGGAGTAGGCCAGTGTTTAAGTACCAGTGAAGTGATGCTCATAATGTTGACCTTTCTGTGTGGAGTGTGCATGTTCTACTCTGTGTGAGTTTTCTACAGGTACTCCATTTTTCTCCCACCGTTTTAAGATGTGTGTGTTAGATGGATTGACCAATGGGAAATTGCCCCTAAGAATGAGTGCACGCGTTAGTGATTGTTTCTCTCCGTATGCCCCTTCAGCAGACTGGTGACCTGTTCCAGGTGTACCCTGCCTCTTTCATGTCACCAGCTGGAATAGGCTCTTGCGATCCTGGCTGGAATAAGTGGTTCAGAAGCTGACTGTTCTGCTTCATTTGCTTTATTCTGAAAATGTGACCCCCCCAAAGTCCCAAAATGCTCATTTCTTACTACTTATAGTATGTTTTTATTAGTTTGAATATTGCGGCCTAGACAGTGTTTTCAACTCTAAATTAAAGTTGTAAAAACTCATTTTAGTTTTCAAGTTTTCACAAAGAGTAGCAACTCTTGTTTCTGTGTTTAAACCTGGTAAAACTGAACGGGGCTATTCGGAGCAATCACAACTCTATTTGCACCTCCTCCTCTTCAAATTTTCCAGCCTGTGGTCTGAATCTCATCATGAGCTCCTTTTCAAAACGGGCTCACAAACATCATGATTGATTCGGCCGCTATCCTCCAGGATCTCTCAATGCCTGCCTGCCCGGGCTGGAGATTAATTTTCTTTTCCTCATCTTAATTTTTACTCATCGCCTCCCCATAAAAAGGCTAAATGTCAAGCATGCCTGACTCCTTCTAGTGACACGTCTATTCCAGCAGATAATTACCATAAGGAAATTGATGCTTTAGTGTGCAAAGGGGAATTTAATTTACTCTGACATCCTCCCAGCATAATGCATTCCTAAAGAAAGAGACTTTTCAGTTTGCAATTGACTTTTTAGATAAATTGAACTATTTAATGTGATTATCAGTCTTGAACGTCTTTGACTTATTAAGGTGTTGAAACCAATTAAGGGTTACATGCTGCTCGTGCTTCCAAATGTGAAACAGTGAATACTGCTTAAAGATCCATGAAATAAGAACCATCCCGGGCCTATTGTTCGCTAGTCAACCGGCTACATTACCTGATGATGTTTTGAAACTTGCAATGTAATGATATTAATTACAGTAACACGCTTTCTTTGACGTTCCGGATGAACTTGAAAGAGAAGGTTTGGTGCAGTTTTGCACAGGCAAAGTGATTTTAAATGATGTTGTGTGAAGTATTCTGAGAAGATCAGACACTAGAATAATAATAATACTAACTTCTCTAAAATAATTACTCAGTCATCACATCTATTTTTCACACCTGCACATGTGAAAAAAAACTTGACGCCACAGGCAAATCCGCACAGAAGTTTGGGGAAGTCGGTCAACAGTGCTGCAATCCTCATCATGGCTGTGAAGACACAGCAGGCAACAGGGCTCCTGCCCAAAGTTCCTCCTTTTGCAACCAACTGCCTGAATGTCGTGCTGGTGAGGAGATAAGGGCAGCCTCCCACTGAAGGTGACTCAGCAATCCAACACACACGGCCTCTCCTGAGATAAGGACACACAGGGGGCAACATGTGGGATACCGGGATAGTAACAAGTGAACAGAAACTTTAAGATGACATTAAATGATATATTTTGAAATTGAAGCAACAAAATCACTTTTACACAAATTGTCAAAATAAAAACATTACATTAATCTACAAAAAATCAAGCCCGGCTGATTGAAAAAAAAACAAAGTAAGAATAAATCAAATACCTTTTAACTTTCATCCTAATCCATACCATTCCTCATGCTATTGTGGCTGTCTTCTTATATACCATATTTCATGCACATATTTAGACACGTCAGTACATTAATACTCACACAGAAACATTCTTATATACACATCAGCATGCATATTCACACACACATATTCGTCCAGGACCATGCATGCATCAATACACACATAAATGCACAAACATAATGATTAGTTTTTTATTTCAAAATAAATCTAAAATCTCAAAGAACAAAGTAGCAATTTGTAAATCCTACTATTTGAAAGGCTTATGACATGGTATTATTTTAATATAATCCTGAAATCCCTTCAGGGGTCAAATGTAATCCTGAAAATATAATAATCAAATAATGATCCTGAAATACAGCCATTAAATTAATATAAAAGTAAATGTTTCATATCTTCGTCCAACCTGATCATGACATTTTTAAAAGCTAAACTCTAAATCCATTGTCATTTCCATGTGAATTGATTAATTCAGAATAGATTATTTATTTATCTTTACAGTTTTCCAATTTTAATCAACCCTGATGTTAATTTTGAATATAAAGAGGTTCTATTTTTATTCAGATTATTAGAATGGTAGCATCTTTGAGGTTAATGTGTAAAGTAGATTTTGCTCATTTTGCAAAAACAATGGGTTAAAAGTGAGGAAAAAATCTTTAAAATAATGACATATAATCTTCTACTAGACAAATTGGGAGTATTAAGGGAAAAATAACATTTATTTTTAATTCTGTTGCTTCTTTGTGAAATTTAGCAGGAAAAGATAAGAAAGTGAAACATTGAAGAGAAAGAGAGAAAAAGGTCATTGTAAAGGAAAGTTAATTTCATGGACTAGTTCAGCACCAGAACAGGTGACAGAAGGGTGGCTGTCCAATATGCAAGTGAGGAGACCCCCACCCCATCAGAAATAAATAAACAATGAATGGTCCACTCTCCTCTGCTCGCCTCATCCCATCTCATGCATGGCTGCCAGTGATGGTCTGCTGGGTGTCAGCTTTTATTGGCACGGCACAACTCCCTGCTGCAGGCTGCTGGATAAAAGCAAGCAAAATGCCTCAGCCCAGCTCACAGACATAGTCATGTTGGGCTGGAACGAGGAAGTGCAGTGGAGAGGGGAGGGACTGAGGGCGCAGCTCCATGGGGCCGCTGCAGCGCTGCGACCTTCTGCACATGGAGCTGGAGACAGTTGGAAGAACTTCATTCTACAAACTCAAGGAATAGCAGGTAAAGTCACTTCAGTGGAGTTTCCAGTTACACAGAACTTTGATCTGTTATTTTGTATTAAATTGATTGATTTTGTCTTTTATGCTTTGTTAAAATGTACTTTTCTCTGGGAAAGTTTTAAATGGAAGAGAGGCTTCCTGAGGCTGTAGGTACGAGAGCGCCTCAGCATCAGATCCCGTTACACAGCCGCTCAATAACAACTCTAAAAAATAATAATAATCCCAAAACAGATTAAAACTTTCCACAAACTAAAAGAAAATTATTTTACATTTTCCGCCTTTTTTTTTTTTTTTGCTTTCACAACCAAAAATTTAAAGGAAGTAAGTGGAAATGTTCCCTATTTTCCATACTTAGTTTTTTTGTTTGGAAAAGATTTGAACAATTTATAAAGTTTTTGATTGAAATGTATTATTATCACAAATTAAATTCTCCCTTTTGAGGATAGTTGTTTGGAAAACATGTATTTTTTCTAATAATTTGAAGCTCTAACGGTCTCACACTCCTTTAGAGACACCTGTTGCTCCAGATGTGGAAACTCTAGTCCCACCAACTTTAATTCTCAATTCAAATATTTTAAAAGAATTCAAGTTTGTTTTTTCTTTTTAATAATAAAATTAATTAGTTACAAGTGGGAAAAAAATTTCGATCTTTGTTAATTATCTTGGCGCAGCGCAAACAGGAAATCAGCGCGCAAAGCTGCGCCGCAATCTAAAGAAATGATTCACACAATTTAATCAATTATATTTTTGCATATTTTTTCGACCCTAAATCTTCTTGTAAATCTTTTTTTAAATTATGAATAAAGAAAATAACAGCAGTTATGTTGGAAAGAAGGAGAAAAAGAGAGAAACGTTTTGTCACTTCTTCCTCTCACACTGAAAGTTATGTTTCCGACTAAAAAAGAAAGACAAAAAAGCAGAAATAAACTCTTAAAACTTTTTGGGGGGCTTTTTAAAAATAAAGTTTCTACTCAAAGCTTAGATAAATTAATTTCTTCTTTTCCCTTGTCCTCAAAAGTTAATTATTCTAAATGCAACATGTTCTAAATTTAAATAAATCATATCTAAATAATTAATCAAAGTAATTCAAAAACTTAACTTTAATCCTTTTTAAAAGTTTAAACAAATTAAGTCAAAATGTTTTTTTAAAAATCATTCCAAAAGATGATCAAATTCTTCCTCAAAGCAAAATAAATGTATTTAATTAAAATGAACAATTATTTAAAAAGCTATACAAAAATATTTCAGTCTAATTTCGGTTCGATCTTGTGAATAAACAGCAGTACCTACAGAAATAAGACTTTTGAGTTGGATAGAGAAGGGTTGAAAGTGCTGCAGATCTGTCTGCAGATACATCAGCTTTCTTGTCAGTAGAAACAGAAGTGTGTATGTGTGTGTGTGTTCACAGGGGGAGGAAGCGGGTTGGGGTGGAGGAAGACAGACAGTTATTAAAATGATTGTACAGTCTGAATAGCAGAGTAGTGAAGTGTGTCAGATGCAAATGAAGGAAACTTCTCAGAGCACCTTTACCCCCCACCCCATCACACACACACACACACACACACACCATCCCCCCACCAGCCTTACCTCCATCCTCCATAGGCTCCAAGAAACACATCTGCTAACACCATCTACCCACTTACACACGTACATTTCATGAATTACTGATGAGAATCACCATGTGCATAGGAACAAAGGTGACCATGCACACACATAGAATTATCTCCTCTCCTCATGACTGATAAGGAGACCCCCATTCTCCCACTGCCCAGCTTCATTACTCCTCATGTGGGGAGTTAAACTTCATATATTTTTTAATAACTGTAAGTTTTTGTATAAAAAGATAGTAAAAATAATGAGAACTTCATAACAAGTGGTCATTTATCCTGTTGATGTCATTATTTGTATAAGATACATGAGATATTTTTTTACTTTAAAGGCAGGATCGAAGATCTCTTAGCGGTGATAGCCTAGTAACTCTTACATGCGTTAAGACCTGCCTTCTTTTTAGACTTTTTCTGGGTTTGAGTCTCAAGCTATTACAAATACCTATTCGTCACCTAAACTAGCAAATTATAACGCTCGACAGACTGTGGGCCAGTGGTTTTTGCTTGCCATTACAAAATGATTGGCTGAGGGTTTTTCGTAGAGTTCCAAAGAGTCCTTAATTTATTAACAAATATATATATATTATTTTATGTGTGTCCATTTAAACGTATAATTGCAACCAATAAGCATTGAGAATGAATTTAAAAAGTTTTTATGTACCATCTTTAAGTCCTTAATGACAAAAAAGTATTCACTCGGACACATACAGATGTTGAGTTTTTTTTAACCGTAGTAAAAGTGCATCAGCTCTCCAAATGTAATTGTTTCCACCTATCTGCACAAACATTCACACAGATACACATTAACTTTCTCCTGGGTATCCAGACATTGCTGGCGTGGTCCTCAGTATCTGTTAACGGTTTAGTTGTTTCTCATCTCCACCCTGCTCCCTGGTGTAGCTGCACTTCATGACTAGAAGCCTTCAGACCCTCCCCCCATCACCATTCAGCAAACACAGAAGGAGGACCAAAAAAATGTTCTCAACCCACAAGCCTCTTCCTGCAGAAGAACTTTGACTCAAAGTGTTCCAGTCCTCCTGAAGTGTGTCATGAGTCTATTCGAGATCAGACATTATTGGCTAAAATATTCCACCTGCCCCCGAATCGTATACTCATACACACCAACACACATTCACGCATCCTTGGTGTAAATGAACTTAGATGTTCAGATGTCTTGTTGTAGAATATTTTGGAAGGTATGACTAGAAAATTTCAGTTTTGCATCTCGTATCATGTTTTAACATAATTATTTCAAAGTTAAGGCACAAATAAGTGTGAAGAGTATTTAAAAAAGTTTGTGGCGACAAGAAAAAGTAAGTTTGGAAATAGTAACAGCAGCTACTTCCTGAATATTCTTTGTGCACCTTACTTTCCACATGCCTACGCAACAGGGCTGCAGCTGAATATAGGAACTCTTTCTCTTTTTTCCCCCCCTTTCTGTCAAACCCTCTCCTTCATATCACCTCCATCGTCTTTCCCTTGGCACCATCTGCCCTGAAAATAAAACAAAAGGGGGCACTTGAGAATATGCCTCCAAACTGCAGATGCTGAGACGCTGTTTGGCTCAACACGCAACACTCCAGTGCAGCGCTAAACAAATCATATGCACCACAGACCTTTGACCTGTCTCCTTTTCTCTGCCCCTCTTCCTCCTTTCCTCACACTTGTATCCTGGGCGGTGGTGGCTTGTCAGGCTCCTTACTCGTGTGTTGCAACACAGCGGGCTGCTTGCTTCCCACTATTTGTTCCAAATGTGTGGAGCCATCTGTTAGTAAAACAGGAAGGCCTAGGTTCCCCTTCTCCCTTGGGCTTGTTTCGCTATTTTCGGGAGCTTCACTTCTCCCTGTGTGGCTGCTTGGACTGGGCAGCGGCCCCACCGTAGGCTTCTTGAAGTGGCGGAGCTGGGGCTGAGGCTGTCGGGCCCATCTGCTGCAGGCTTCAGGGCCATCCATTATTAATGGGGCCACGAGCATTGGTGACTCCTCAGATATTCAGCCCTGGCCAGAGGATTGCTTCTGGACTGGGCTGCCTCGTCTTATGAAAAATAAATAAATAAACGAACTTCTCCGTCCTTCGGCCTGCTTTTCTGCCTCTGTTCTTCTTCTGCACCTTCCTGTTGGCCTCTCTCTGGCTTCATATCTGCCTGCCTATCTCTCCTCGGCTTCTCTTTGTTTCTGATTGTGGTTCAGGCCGCGGACTCAGCGATGCATGCTCAGTAAATTAGAGAGAACACGAGCGTCGATCAGCTGGCTGCTGCGAACACTCGCATCCCCGCTGACCTCGGGGCCAGTTAATTTTCTGCTTAATTTTGCGGCAGTCAGTTTGCATTTTTGGATGATTACGTGGCAGGAAATTAACAATAAATAACAAATGTGGTCTGAAAGCCCATTCCCGGCCAGCTCCGCTGTACCAGCCGGCCCATCAGGGAGCCCGGCCTCTCTCCCAGCCTACTCTCTGTCAGACTTGTAATGAAAATGTCTGTAATTCTTTGTAATGTAATGTGGGGGACGACGGTGTGTCTCGCCGAGGTGATGGAGTCACGCCGAGTTGTACACCCTTTACTCCACTCAAGCTTTTTATAATGTTGTTTCCTCAGCCTGCACTTGATTAAACTTATTCGCATCTACATCTCCGTCTTTCTCCCATTAGAGTACCTGCACCGCATGGAGACAGAGGAGGCCCAGGAAATGGCCCAGATGCCAGGTAAAAGCTTACCCATTGCATGATTGAGCTGTAGGGTGCACAGAGTAGTTACAATAGACCCAGAAACAAATTTTCAGACTCCGTAGAGGTAATTTAGTTTCTCTTCAACGAGTCGTGTCGAGGGGTTGCATGGTGAGTGACAAGTGTTTGCTGGTGTGTGTGTGTCTCAAAGGCAGGGACAGCCCTCCTGCCAATGAAGCATCCGAAGAGGCAGAGGAACCCATGGCTGTCCCCGAGGACCTGTCAGCCAGCTCCGCCCTTCAGCAGAACAACCGGGTGGAGAAAGGTACAAAGCAGCTTCTCACCAGACACAAGAACAGGTCACATCACCTCTCAGGGTCATTTAGATTAAACACAAATTGATGGAGAACATAAAATAGATTTATTATCTAGACTACAGCCCCAAAAAAAACCCACAATCAGGAATCAAAAACCCCTCCAGAACTCTTCCCATCTGTAATGTACCAACTCCCAAAGCATCCAACTACAAGAGCAATGATTACATAAAAATATCAAAAGCAGCGGATGTATGTATGTGTTTTTAAAAGGTTTCTCTAAGTTAACCCAGAGGGAGACATTTGCTGCTCCAAATCCCAGGGAAAACTGAAATGAAAGCAGCAAAAAGAGACATTTAGGTCATTGGCAGAAAAGGTGAAAAGGGGCCTTTGATCCATGGCATGTCATTAATAAACCCAATCTTAAGGAATAGCTAATGTGGCCTTGATTTGAGTTAGTGAACAGCAAGCGAGGGAATATGGTGGCAAAAAGAAGGATGAAGAAAACTAGGGGAGTCCGAAGAAGCACTTTTTTTTATCTCAACTCTCTTAGCAGGAAATGTTGATTGGACATCGAGAGTTTTTATTATAACAGAGGACAAAAATGGATTTAAGTTTTCAGAAATTGTTTAAACTCAAGATACAAGATTATAAAAAACGACTCACACAGAAACTCAGAAAGCTTCATCCTATCAGAACAGATAGTGGTGAAGATTAGCAGAGCAGAGTCGAAAATAAGATTTAAGAGGAAACTGAAATAGGATGTGTAAGAGTTTCCTAAGAAGAACTTGCCATCAGACGGTTTCAACACCCCAGGAGATAAAGAGTTTAGGAACAGGGTTGAGCTCGGTGAAGATCAGTGTATCACACACATGTATCACGCACCTGCACTTGTGTGCTTACTCACAACGTTTCTTTCTGACGCTTTATCGCTGTTCAGCTGTCAGGAAAAAAAAACTTACAACAGGAATTGCTCAGGTTTTTTGATCAAGAGGTGATATGGGATCTAAATGCGTGGTACATATTAAATTGTGATAGGAAGTGTCTAAAACCTTGCACAATCCAACTGTTTATATCATACAAATACATAAAGTAGGGTGATTAAAATATTTATTCAACTAGATTTTGCATTTTTTCTTACATGAGTTTGCACCAATATGTGTGTGTGCTTTCATAGGAACGTAGAAAAAAGAAGGGAAGTGCAAGTATCTGATACATCTATGCATCGCTGCTTTTGTGATAAAAGCCCAAAAGAGTTATAATTAACCTCCAGGATCATGTGCTGCTCAGTTCTCTTTAGTGAAAAAAGGACAAATAACTGAGGGACTATATGTGGGACATGAGACCTCAAAGTATCGAAAGCTCAAAACCCCCAAACCGTGTTGTTTCCTGTTGCACGTACGTTTTCACAGCCTGGAATTATCAGTATTCATGCACACTCACAAAATAAACTGTGAAAGAAGATTTTTTTTTTCTCTAAACATTCCCACAGATTGGAGCATGTTTGGTTAAAATCACAAGTCTGTAAAGAAAATCTTCCCCAGTAAAATGTTTTCTCTTTCACTTTCAGTGAATCAGACGACGCCTTAGTTATTTCAGAGACATGAGTCTGAGAAGGAGACTGAGTAGTCTAGTTCCCGAAAACATGGCTGCAAGTTTTTTCTCTGTATGAGGGGAAAAGTAGGCTGTATTTAGTGTTCCTGCAAGTCTTTGTGAATGTGTTGGTGGTGCGGTTTGACACATGCGGTTCCACTAGTTTGCACACAAGGTTATTTTCAGGCTTCGAATGCAGCACGAAGCAGTAACAGGAACTTCCAGCAGGCTCCCCGAGTTTCCACACTGCACACATAACACATTTTACAATCAGGCTCCAAGCTGTATGCACATCAACACATCTGGTATATTGTTTCTCTTCATGCTAATAACCATACTATCAGTTTAGTCTGAAACTGATAGTTCACGATCAGTCTCAACAGAAGTATGAATTATCTTTTTTGTAATCAGAGACTGTTCATGAGGTTATGGCCGTTTTATTGAGTCCTCTTTTGTTTGACTACAATGTGTTCCCAAAACGAGCAAATCAGGATGTGTGATCATGACAAACAAAATATAAAGTAAAAGCCTTCTTCCTATTCCCGATTTAGTCACAACTTCCCCATATCCATGAGAGCAGGACAGCCAACCAGTGTTAAAAGTTCCCCTCTGTCTGATGACTGCCTGATTTGTTTCTGTAACAATATAGTTGCAGCTAATCTTATTATTTTTATTTGTGTACATCTTGGCTTTTATATTACAATTGTTTCCCACAAACTATTTGAATGTTAACATGGATTGATATTCCACTGGTCACAGGGTTGTCTGGACAATTGAAATATTCTGTCTGAATTAATATTATGGTAATATCAATATTGATCTGTCAAACGTAGCTAATAAGCGGTTTCATAGATTTAGGCAAATACAATAGTAATTGCACATATTTGAATTAGATGTCAAATTAGAAGTAAAAAAAAAATCGAATATCCAGGGGTTTAATAATTCGGTACATAAGGATTTTGTAAAAAGTTTGAAAATAATTTTTTCAAATCACCTGCTAGATATTGCTTACTATCATTGGTCACAATGGGGAGTCAACACAGATTGAACAGAAACAAATTTTGATTTAATCCAACTACCGGTGTTTCAGGTCAACTTTAGACTTCCAATATGGTATTTATTTTTGTGTTACTGTCTCCTGAAAAAACAACAGGTATATTGATATGTTAACAGTAATATTATGTAGTCAAACAGAATGACTTTATTGATCCCAGATCTGGGAAATTTGGTTGTTAAAGCAGCCTTTTTCATCGATATATAACATAAATATAAAGAAACAAACCTTCAAAATAATAACCAAGTAAAGAATAACAACCAATCGCACACACACCATTCAGACTAGGCAACGTGGGTAACAGTGTCCTGCCCAGGAACACAATGGCAATTTAATCTCAATGGCTGTCCCTCCGTGGCACCTGGGGTTCCAGCGGTCTCCCATCCAAGTAGTGGCCAGACCCAGCATGCTTAGCTTCTGAGGTCTACAGGATAAAGCATTGACAGGCTGGTATGGCCACAAAATAGATTAATTTAAAATAATTTATTGAAATTGTGGAAAAATTAATGTGTTACCTTGTTATTAAGTTTACGGGTCTTTTTCAATTAACATTTTTTTAAAGATAAAGTAAAAAACCGGGACAATTTAGAAAAGCATATAAAAATAAAAGTTTTTTAAATAGAAATAATCTTCCTTCTTACATCCAAAATGTGTATCTAACCAGTAATTAGTGTACGAATATAATATATTTAACGTAACTTTTTGCCTACAATGAGGGACATTTTTAGAGTTACCTTCCCTTAGTGAAAAAAACTTTTTCAGTTACATACTGTTTTACAATTCCTTTCCTGAGCTTCCCTTTCTGTCACTTCTCCATAATTCTTGGTATTTCAGTTAGACAGGCCCTTTTTCTGAAGCTTCCCCTTTTCCATGGATTCCTATATTTCATGATTTCCACTTCTTCCTCTTCAGTTGTACAAACAGAGGTAAAACATGGGGAAATACTGTTTTCACTGAGACATGCGAACCACAGGTTAGTTATTATGAGACATGTCAGTTCCTCTCTATACCTCCAAAAGTTGTGTGGTAGGTGAAGTGGGAGCTTTACTTCCATCACAGTTGGAAAAGCAAAAAGAGATAAACGTTTGTTTTGTAATTTATCCGGAAGTAATAGTGGATTTTTTTTTGTTGTCGTAATCTCTTACTTTTAAGTCCTGTGTCACAAATTGGAATTAAGGTTGTGTAAATGAAGATTGTGAAAAAACCACGTTGTAGTCTGTTTGCTCATAGCACCCTGTTGCTCTGATAGATACCACACTCGTCCTTAGTTTCACACGGCTTCCTGTCTCACTGTTTCCTGTTTATCTTGCTGTCATGTTCTTTCACCAAAGTGTGATTGTGTCGGCACATTTCTTCATCTTATTGCTGACATCTTTAAACGGATAACATGATGTCCACCTGTACTGTCTGAGGTTCCAGGATGATGTTTAAGTGAAAAGAGAAAAAAAATCCCTGGAAAAGTAGGGGATGTTTTTTAGGTTTTGATGCAGTGTTCCACAACACAATAAAGTTGGTCAGGTGCACAAAAAAATATCCACCATCAGAAAATTTTAGCTGCTCGTTACTATTACATGCTGAGAGTATTCCAGCCAAAAACACATGGGAGGAACACACAACTACAGAGGGGTCATTAAAACATTCAGGGTCTATTTTATGCACTGTGTGTGAGAGTGTGTATGCCTGTATACATGCATATTAACATATGATGTACGTATATACAAATTTGAATGTATTCAGTATTTAAATACTTCTAAAAATGGGAGCAAAAAAAATAGTGAAATAAATAGTGGATAAATTACAGAAACAAAAGTTGAAACAGATCCAGAAATAAGATCAATCTAAAATAAAATCTTTCTGTCTCTACATCATTCCAAATAAGTCATCTTTAGAAACTTACATGATGACAGAACCATCCTCGTGTTCTAAACATGGCCCCTCCATCCCCTGCCCTCTTTTCCAGCCTGTAATATTAAAGTTGAGGCTCGCAGTGATGAGGAGAATGGGCTGGCCTGTGACATGAATGGCGTGGAGGAGGAAGAGTGCGCGGAAGACTTGCGCGTGGTTGATGGCATCAAGGTGAACGGCTCTCAGCCGAGACCTGAAGCCAAGGCCTTCTCCTCGGCTGGCGGTATCCGGCTGCCCAACGGGAAGCTCAAGTGCGATATCTGTGGGATAGTTTGCATTGGCCCCAATGTGTTGATGGTGCACAAGCGAAGCCACACTGGTAAGCCATTTGCAACTTCTTGCCCTTCCTTTGCACCCATTTTCATGTTAGTGTGAAAGGGATGGAGCACTGTGTGCTTCTCATCTCTAGTCAATCAACTCTTAAGATTAATTAAAAGTAAAAGAATAAAACAGTGATGAATACATCTTTTAATGAGCAAGTCTTTAAATAGCAGTAAAGAAAAAAAACTTATTTACCATGTTTATCCTCATTTTTGCTGCAGAACATCTAAAAAAAAAAAGAACATTGTTTCCCAAACACAAATCACTGATCAGTTTTTGTTATGCAGTAAATGATCAGAAACAAACTTTATGCTCACATAAATAGTTAAGAAGCAGGGCAACTTCTGCAGATGAAAGGATTCTCTACAAAGTGACAATTATCTACCCATTAAAAGTTTCTGAAAATTCAAAATTGATATTCTATTATAATGGAGCCAAACCACTGGTGAGGAACATTTGTGAAAAAGGCACTTAACTATCAAGCTTTAGAAACTAATGAAACTCAAAATGGATGAAAGGAACACTAGAGTAATGTAAATGCAAAAGAAAGTACAATAAAAGATATAATGAAGTGCCTCCCATTTAAATAGAAAATATTCTGAGGTGAGCCTTTTGCTCCCGAAATGCATTTTTAATGAATTTCCCTCTTTAGATATTTTTGCTGCTTCACTGGTGACTGTTATTTTATGTGGGGTCTTTGAAAAAAAAACAAACCAAAAAAAAAACACATTAAAACGTTCTCACAGAATGCCACAACACTCGGAGAGGCTGGATATTGGTTTATTCCAGAGGCGCTGATCAGGAAGACTGGCTCTCAACACAAAGTGTTTCCTTTACTTTATTCAAATGAGGCTGAATTTGCATTGTGATGTGGTTCTCTTATTTTAGAGACGAAGAAGAGGAAAAAATGAGATTTTCAGATCAAATTGACCCAGGCAATGGTGCATTACGGAACTGGCAGTCTGAGTCTGAAAGGCTCTTGTTCGATCAGAGTGCCAGGAGTCGATGGGGCAGGGGGAGCATGGAGAGATGGAGTGTCACTCTGCTGTGAAAGCCTCTGCCTCCGCTGCTGGATCGCTCTCTCCATCATCCAGCATGTTCTGATACTCGGCGGGCTTGTAGAGCAGTGACCCAGCATTCCCATATCAGTTTGCTTTACATCCACACACTAAAATGAAGACTATGTGCATTTCTTGTAGTCAGTGGAGGGGTCAAACGCTTTGATTTAGTTTCAAAAGAACAATTAAACTCTTAGATTTTAACTGTTTTATCCATCCACTTGTACAAGTGTGAATTTGTGTGTAAGAGTAGTCCTTTTTGGTGCTTTTTGCAGCCTCTTTGAATTGATATACTGCACATATATATTTGTTCTTGTCCTCAGGTGAACGTCCATTCCAGTGCAGCCAATGTGGAGCCTCTTTTACCCAGAAGGGAAACTTGCTTCGCCACATTAAACTCCATTCCGGAGAGAAACCTTTCAAGTGTCACCTGTGCAGCTACGCCTGCCGCAGAAGGGACGCCCTCACCGGCCATCTACGCACCCATTCAGGTAAGCAAACATCCACAATGCACAGAGACAAATCAGCCTCTTCACATGAGAGCATCTACAGCACACATAAACCTAACGGCTAGGGAAGAGGAAGTAGATAATTGTTTGGTAGGATGTCTTCTTTTTTTCCACAAAGGTTTGCAGAAGTATGTTTTTTTGTAATGTGGGAGTAAACAAGGTGCTTGTTCGAAAAGTGTCAGAGGAAAATAGAATGACAGTTTAGTAAAAAATGCAGGAAAAACTTACACTTTGCTCAACTGATCACTAAGTAGATCTTGTCCTAAATAATTAAACTGAAGTTGAATCTACCAAATATTAAAAACAAGTGGAATAAATCAGTGATGCTGTCATTTTTAAATGACCAGTAAATAAAAAATTACAAGACTTTGATAAAATAAATATAATTAATGAATAGTTTGATTATACGAACAGCTGCTGAAAATTTATGAAACCCAAACTATTTGTATTGATTTCATTAAATGGATCAAAAAAAACATTAAAAGTATTTTTCTATATGTTAAACATTTATATTCAAATAATAAAAGTTACTTCTTAACCCAAAACTCTGAAAATCTGACCATCTTTCTAAAATAAAATCCTTCTCAATTCTTACCATTTGTGCTGCAAATTAAAAAAGTCAAACAAAATCCAAATTATATCATTAAATAAAAAAAGCTTGGTCCCAAAGGCGTTGGTCTAGTGGTAAAGTTTAATCCTGAATTTTCTAAACCGATTGATTTAACTGGTAGCATTGAGCATGCTCAATTTCTGGTAAGATTAATCATTCATTTACCTTGGATTTTTAAGTTAAAAAGATTACGCAGATTCATAAATATTTACCAAAACAAATGCTGGTCAGGTCAAATTGAACAAAGAAATTTGAAATTAAATCTTTTATGCACATCTATTTTTTCTCTCAAAAAAATTTGTAATTCCTCCTGTGACCCCAATTGGAAAAATCGGTACACAAGATAACCGACTGACTGAAATTGTTCCTAAAAAGTCTTACCATTTAACACGTGATTATAATTTGAAACTGGTCACTTTGACTTTTTGTAAAAAAAATAGATATATAATTAGAGAAACTTACAAATGAGTGGTTTTACTTTTATTTAAATGCTGTTTTCCACAAAAATTGCAGGAAGGGAAGGAATATGTCAAATTTTCACATTAGAATAGGATTTGATATTTTTGGGTCAGTATCTATCTGCGTGTTTGGTGACAGACAGAGTCCAATTAGCTAAAAAAAATAACTCACAATCGTTTCTTTGTGGGTTTTTTGTATTTTAGTTGGAAAACCACACAAGTGTGCTTACTGTGGACGCAGTTACAAGCAGCGCAGCTCTCTGGAGGAACACAAGGAGCGTTGCCACAATTACCTTCAGTGCATGGGGCTGCAAAACAGCATCTACTCCGGTAGGTGCCTTAAATACATGAAAAGAAAAACTCTGACATCCTACTTTATCCCGAGAGCAAGAGTATCTGTGGATGTGTTAGACATGTAGTGCTACAACGAGTCGGCTGCTAAATTTAGTAATCTAGCATTTTTAACATTTTATTTTAGTCATTTTTATTTGAAAAGCATTTCATGCAAAAGTTAATTAGGTTTGCAAAACATCTGCAAAGAGAGTTTGAATTATTTTGTCCATTGATTCGGAGATGGTTAACACCTCGTTTTTAGAGTTCCATATACATCCATAGACCATCTGCATATAAATATATTTAACACGAGTTACAAACAGACAAACGATAGATTTATAAATGAGGTATTACTACGAGTTACTCGGAACAGGTCATCACATCAAGCAGGACCAGTTCAAATCATTTTGATGCTAAAATCTACTTCTCTGTCTTGCTTTCCAGTAGTAAAGGAAGAAAGCAACCAGAATGAGCAGAGGGAAGACTTAAGCCAGCTGGGATCTGACAGAGCCTTGGTGCTAGACAGACTAGCTAATAATGTAGCTAAACGTAAGAGCACTATGCCACAGAAGTTTGTGGGTAAGGGCTGAAATCTGCTTCCTTTGTGTGAATAGAAATAAAATGTTGCAACTGCTTACAGAAAACACCTGTGAATGAACGTTCAGTAGAGGTGAAGCTTGTGATGTATTTTGAGTGTATCATTTTTATGCCCGGTGGGCTCCATTGTGCATGTAGAGCAGACTGAGACACTTTTCTTTTAAACATTAACTTGAACTTGTTCATGTGTATTTCAGAATATTAATTTGTGTTAACATAGTAATTTTTTGTTAAAATCACGAGAAAGAGAGAGAAAAAAAAAATGCAAACACTTGCTAATGCTTTCTTAATGAAGGCAAAAATACCCACCACCATAAGGTAACTTATTTGATGAAAAAAGAAGTTTGTACATTAGCTACATTAGCCCAAGCAGGCTCTGTAATAAAAAAGGCTGGCGGTGTGATGTTTGATAAAACAAATTCAAGTGTAAGTCTCACTTCATGTCTATTTTTTACTCTATTTGGTCTGTTAGGAGACAAACGTTTGAAGGATCTGTCCTACGATGGAGGAGCCAACGAGTTAATCCAGCCCCACGTCATCGACCAGGCAATCAACAGTGCCATCAACTACTTGGGGGCAGAAAGTCTCCGACCCCTGGTTCAGACCTCCCCGGCCTCTTCTGAAGTGGGTCTTAGCTCCATCTATCCTCTCCACAAGCCGGTGACAGAAGGCTCAGCGGGGACCGGTTTGTCGGCCAAAGACAGTGCGGCTGAGAATCTGCTACTGCTCTCCAACTCCAAGTCTGCCTCTAGTGAGAAGGATGGCTCACCCAGCCACAGCGGCCAAGACTCTACAGACACCGAAAGCAACAATGAAGATCGTCCAGGCGGAGCTGCCCCCGGTCTCATCTACCTGACCAACCACATCACATCAGGAATGAGGAACGGCTTGGTTCCCCTGGTGAAAGAAGAGCAGCAGAGGCAGTATGGAAGTAACGGGGAGATGGCTTCTGAGGGCTTTAAAGTGCTGACGTCGGATGGGGGTCAGGTTAGGGCATATCGGTGCGAACACTGCCGTGTGCTCTTCCTGGATCACGTCATGTACACCATTCACATGGGTTGCCACGGCTTCAGAGATCCCTTTGAGTGCAACCTCTGCGGTCATCAGAGTCAAGATCGATACGAGTTCTCCTCTCACATAACTCGAGGGGAGCATCGCTACTGAGCATCATTAATTAAGGGGCACACAAAAAAAATTTATGTGGAAAACACCATGAGCTCCACAGATATCCATCTGCAATAAAACCATTAAGACCCATCATGTACAAATACACCCATAGACTTTGTAAGTTACGTTTTCTATCAAACGTATGCATGTTTGTTGACTCCAGATTTTCATTTGAAACTGTTAATAACATTTTCTTTAACTTCTAAAAAAAAGCTCCAGAAAGATGTTGACTATTTTTTTTCTCTTTGATGGGAAAGAAAGAGGAAATCTTAATTGTTGAAACTTGTAAAATAAAGTGATGAAATTTGCCTTGAAAAGTCATGAAACCAACGTGATGATTTTGTAACTCATTATCACAGTATCTTCATATCTGTAAAATGTCTAAATGTGCAGGTCTGAAAAAAAATGTTTTCATTTTTGTAAGAGTTGACATTTAAAAGCGACCACGGCATCCTTGGCGTAAAATAAACACTGTTGATGACGTCACGTCTTCTGCTATCTTTCACCTTTTTTTTGTAATAACCTTCATATTATTTATAGAACATTTACAGGCCTGTCTGTTTTTGTATTTATTACGGCGAATGTTTTGTCCTACTGATTTGCAGAATTCTCATCTGTAACAGAACTCCCAAAACTGTGCTAAAAAAAATGTGTTGAATAAAAAATGATGAACTTTTTATTTTTCAAATTGATGTAAAAAATTGTTAAATTAATAAGAAAAAAAGAGGTTGGATTTGCTCAATGTTTTATGTGTCTAAATTACCAATAAATCATATTTTATATATGCATTTTGTGTGAGAATGTGTTATGATTTTAAAACATTTATGGCAGGAAAAAGAAAGGAGTTGACGACGACATGAACAGCTTTAGTCAAGATACCATTAGCTGTTATCGAAGTATCTTCTGTAAATTAGGTTCAGATTGACGTGAAACATCCCGAAGTTTCTTTCTGAAACTTTAATAGATAATTACAGTGTGATGTCATTCAAGTTGCTGCTCAGTCCGACCTGTCAGGTTCAAATTTAGAGGAAGACTGACACTTGCATAAAAACATTGCAGAATAAAAAAAAAAACAACTGAAAAATGAGAAAACAGTCTTAAGTTGGTGTGTCTGTGAGATACAGCCAATTTTGATTTTGGTCATTAAAAAGAAACAATAAAACAAGAAAAATTTGAATATTATTTTTTTTTTTTGCTCTGTCTTGTGTATCATCTTTTTATTTGATTTTTGTGCAAAGTAAATAATTATTTCTAATTGGTAAAATTATCTGTATGAAAGTAGCTATAATCAAAGATTAAATCTTTTTAAACACCTACATTTACTGCAAAAACTGGACTAGTTATATATCTAATATATATAATATAATTTTCAAAACAATGTTTTTAAGGCAAAATTAAAAATATGACAAAATCTCACTGCTCTATGACAAATTTGGACATAGATGAGTTTCAAATTAAAAGGCAGTTATCAAAAATATCATCCCAATTAGGTGGCATTATAAAAACTTTTTAATCTTAAACTCTTTAATCAAATCAAATTTTATTTATAAAGCACTTTTCAACACACAAAGTACTGAACAGAACAAATGAAAACCTAATCAACATTGAAATCCAGCTCATTGGAAAAACAGTAAGTGAAAAAACACGCATCCATCAAAACTCACACACTCACGCCAAACACTGCACACATGCATCGACGTTCACACAGCCCCTCTCCCTCCTTCATACGCCTGTCCTTCCTCAACCCTCATTACACCTGAACCTCTAGCTACTGTTTCTTTAACTGAAATAAAAGTATGCATCTGGCTTGATGCTGTTGTGAGGAAATAATAACGGGGGATCGATCCACACCAAGAGTCGGCCTGCCCATGACTGCAGCGGCCAATACCACAGGGGTCCAACCAGCTCCCGGAGACACAGACACCCACAGAAGTCACCTGGCTAAAGTGAGGCACCTGCACTACCCAGACCAGTCAGACCCCCACAGAGAAGACCCCGCAGAGTAAGCAGGCAGAACTCAAGAGTAGGGCTGCAACTAACGATTATTTTGGTAATCGATTAATCTATCGATTATTGGGTCGATTAATCGATTAATCTGATAAAGATGACCATTTGATATATATTACTTTTTCGGCATATTATAGAATGTAATTGTGCAAAACACAACTCATAACCACTTAAACAACATGTTGGGTTTATTACAGTAAGAGAAAATGTTAATCTTTCTGTCAAATAAAGAGGTAGAATATTATCATTTCTAGAAAATAATAACTTACTGTATACAGTAAAAGTAAATCACAAGCACCCATAAAATGTGCTTTAGTAGTACTGGCTAATAAAACATCAAATGTAAACTGTTGGATCACATTTGAAAATAAGAAACCTTTAACACTTCTGGATTCGCAAATTTAACCTTGTTCAGAAGTATCGTACAAAAAAAAGACCCCAGATTAACATGAGAAAAAATATACAAAAACATTCAAGTTGTGAAGTATTAATGCAAAAAAACAAACAAAAAAAAAAACCCCACCATCTCTACTGTAAAAATAGTAACTTTAATAAATAAAATGACCATCTTTACCACTTATAATATTACAAACACAGATCTACTAATCGGTAAAGGGGTGCCTTTTAGTTAGTGGCAACTCATTTTTTCGTGGGAAAAAATGTGCTTTGCGGTGTAGAGGAGGCGGTCTTGTATCCTGGTTTGAATTTAGCGATCTTTTTTTTTAAAACCCCTCGTCTTCCTACTGACAGCGGCCTCATTTCAGACATCTTCATTTCCAAAATGAACATTTTGAAGACAGTAAAAAGTGTATTTTGCGACCTGTAATATTGTTTTTATTAAAATAACATTGTGTATCGCTCCGGTTTGCCGTGTCCCGCTTCGAGTCCGACATGTTTTTTTTAAAGATGTTTGTGCAGCGTCGTTATGCTTCCGTGCCAAAACGTGTCCGTTTCGCAAACTTTGCATATTAACGCGATTCTTTTTCAAATTTAGCGGTAAATGATCCAAACTTTAGATGATTTTATGTGTGTTTTTCTTTCCGCCATCTTGTTTAATCTGCCTGATCACGTGAGGCGGGGTGACATGAAGGCCAATGATTGGCTGCTGTCTTCTTCTCCTCCTATTTTGGTAGCGCGCGTCGTCAATTTGCTCTCTACTGCCCCACATGGAGACCAATTTAAGTGCAGTAGACAGCGGAAACTTTTTAGACGATTAATCGATGACCAAATTAATCGACAACTATTTTGATAATCGATTATAATCGATTAACTGTTTCAGCCTACTCAAGAGTAGGGCTTTATCAAGAGCCCTGAGTTCCTCTGGCAGGCTGTTCCACAGGCGAGGACCACAATGTTGAAACGAGGCCTTTAGGTAGATATTTACTGGGCAAAGCTGAAAAAAGTCATGTGTTTCTTCTTTTTTGTAGTTACTCTTACCTGCTTGAGAAAAATAAATGCTTGATGATCACCCCTGTTTCAGATATTCTTTTTTACTTAACCTGTTTATGTAATGTTTAAGTAAATGTGGGTCTTTTTATGTGGAGATATTTTCCCACGTGAAAGACATGAGTTCAACAGGACAGCTTTTATCAAAGTGGTGTCCAAGACAATAAGAATGTCTTTCTGCTTTCTCAAGATTATTATCATCAAAAATTTCCTCCTGTAATTTGTGGCAGGTCAGAGTATGGACCTTTAAGGTCTATCCAAACTCCCATTTCAGTTTTGTTTTAAAACTTTTGTTTATTAAAAAAATAAAAGAATTGTATTTTTTTGTAATTGTTGCATATGTCTTTATAGTCCACACCTAGTCCGGCCCTTGTCCTCCATCAGTGACTAGAGACCTCAATGGTCCCAGGGCAGGGCTTCCTGGGTGGTGTCGTTATTCTTATTTAGTTTATAATATTATAGACACTCATGTCACAATTGATAAGAAAATTTTCCAAATGTCTGAAAAATATTAATATTTCTTTGTGATGTCACAGAGAAAATATCAGAAGGACAAGACAATCCGGTTGGTGGATTGTCACACGTACCAATCTTTTATATTTGTAAGGAATGAATACACGTCTTGTTCTCTGATTTCTCTATGATCATTATACAGTACAAGCAACATTCTTGACCAGGCATGGGAAAACTCTGGCCTGCCGGCCACATGCAGCCCATTAAATGTTTTAATACGGCCTGCCAAACTTGAAATAAATAAACCATGTTAATGTTTTATTTTCCCTGCAGTTCTGATGTTTCCTCACTAGATGGTGCACTCTTTTATACAGAAAGCCATTGAGCCCAATACATGCATGTAAACAAGCGTGTTAAATGTTGAAAACAAGCAAAATGATACATCAAGCGCTAAGATTTCAGACCTAGTGTGCTAGATTTGAAATTTAACGCTCTTGATGTAACATTTAGCGCACCTCTTAAAAATCTAGCGTGTCATTCTATCGGTCTAATCTAGCAGTTACCAATGCATGCCATCCATCTGCTCCTGTTTCGGCCCCTTTGTCAAATGTTAGAACTCAATGTGGCCCGAAAACCAAAAAAGTTTGCCTTCCCCTGTTCTAGACTCATTTCTCTGCCTATTTCTCTGCTGATCTTCTAAGAAATTTCTGCAACAAAGAGAAAGGGTAAAGGGATTTAAACAGAAGCAGAAGTCAGGGACTGAGGCTCTGAGGGCCCGATCTGCCAGGAGAGGCTGAGTCAGGGCCAGTTCAGGACCTCAGCAGAGCTGTGTAGATGCACCCTCCTCCAGATGGCGGCTGTGTGATTTAACAGGAACGGGAAGCAGCTGTGGCCAGGCCTGAGTCTCCCATGCTTGACTGGGACCCATAGGGGAGGGAGGACATTTGCATGACAGGAATATTCTGGCCAACCAAATCTGTCCCTGCCAAAATCCCAAATCTCACTTCTCCTTTCGTCTTGCTGACTGAACTGTTCCTCTAAGAAGCAGACGCAAGCTATTCCAGTTATGGACTTCAAAATGAGAAAAAAAATGCACATATTCATTAAGTGAATGAGATACGTTTTTAGAAAACAGAAAGCCTTCCTTTTTAACAAATATAAACACACTGTGATTTGTCAGTTATGTATGGACTGTACAGACACTCATCAACCTCAACTTGTATTTGTACAGAAGTGGCATCATGGTCCATTTATTGCTTTTCTAATCTTATTAGTCCAACACAGGGTTTTGTGTGGTTGAGTCTTAAAGTGAAAGGCTGTGTACACCCTGAGCAGGTTGCTCATCAACCACAGAGTCACACAGAGCTGGAGTCAACCACTGAAGACCCCAATCAGTGCTCGGGCAGTGAAATCAGACACGTTTGACAGGAAGGCCAGGCTCTCAGTCTTTGCTCTGATCTGTTAGGGTTAAGGTTGGGCTGGTACTCCACACCACACTCCACCCTCAAGGTTCTAATGGATCTCACTTTGTACTTTATTAAAGACATCTTGAAAACACGGGTTTGACACCAAACTGTTCCTTCAAAATGAGTTTTGGTTGCATTTGCTAATGGTGACGAACAGCTTGGAATGCAGCTACTCGACCACAGAAACCTCATTCCATGGAGCTTTTTATGCACAGTTCTTGAGTTAGTCTGATGGTCACATGGACATCTGTTGTGGTTGATTCTCCACAAAACTTGTTGGTGGTATGATCTTTCTAGAACATCCAGATGCAAACGTCTGGTCACTGAGCTGCTGTTTGTTCCTAAATAATTTCCAATGTTCTTGTTTTACATGTGTTTTGTGACTACATACTCTAAGTACGTAGCCAATCTTCTCAGTGCTGCAAACAGCTTGGTCAATGTTGCACTTAGAAACTACAAAATGATCAGAATTTAAGTGTCACCATCATACATAGAACTTTGATTCTTAGGTCAATGAACTTCTTAAAAACACCAGGAGTAATGTCAACAGCTTCTAGCTTTATTAAGACAGAGAAGACATTATTTTGAAAGGCTACTTTTACATCTTCAGTTCCCGCTTTGCAGCACATGATGTCTGTGACCTCGACATGTGCAGACCTGCTCATAAACTCACAATTTTATTAAAAAAATGATAACAGTGGACAGAGAAAAACTCCACAGACACCACGTGTACAGACACACAAACAAAAACCCCTCTTCTCTTCTTACATGAAAGGATACCTAACAAAACAACATGGTGGTGAAGTGTAAGAGGTTGTTGGTTTGAGGCCCGTCTCAGCTTGAAGCAAAGGCCTTTCTCTTTGAATGTCTGTGTAAGCACAAGTTCTCTCATAGATAACTTTGTCCTAGATAGTTTTTTTTTTTTTTTAGATGAACGCTTAATCCAAACTCACAGAATTACATGTATAATTCACAATATTACGTTCAGCAAAACAATATATATATTAGAATATTTTAATTACCAAAATGATTAACTGATTAATCATTTGAATTTGCGTGATTTTAAGTTCTTCAATGACAATGAAATTAAAATCAACAAATAAATGCTGTTTATTTCAATTTGAATGATTTTTTTTTTATACTGACAAAATTTGACTTTCTCAGATTACTTTATGAATTTACTTGAAACAGACTTCAAATGCATTTTTCTTGATTATGCTCCGTATTTTTTATTCAAATAAATTAAATTAGCTACATGTTTTCTTTCAAGAGTTAGCAATTAAAATTGAAAACTGTATCAAAATGCATTTCTTTTCCTGCAGTACAGCTGGAACTTGTGTTTGTGACCAGCCGTCCCAGATGTGACCACTGCTTCACAACCGTCATCAAATTTGAGCAACATGCTCACACCATATGGCCCCGTTCTTCAGCCCGTACTCACTGGACTCAATAGATCCCGTCAGCACCAGAGGAATTCTGTGCATCTGTCCCAGTCCAGCTGCGGCAGTCTCCCCGTCTTCGGTGGCAGCCGTCAGGGAGGTTGCACGTCTTACTTGCACTGCTGGCTAATTCAACAAAGTTTCAATACAGTGGCCAAGCACACAGGCCTGAAATATTTATCAGGGACTTGACAAAAAGATGAAAAATAAATGAAAGTCCTTTTTCATGGTCTTCCAGATTTTCAAAGATTTGCTCATTAAATTTGCATAGCAATTTCATTTCATGTGTGCACAATCTATAATGGTCTCCCTGTGTGTGTGAAGCAGTGAGGCATTTAACTTGAAAAATATGTTAAAAATCTCTAAAGACAAAAACTCATGCACAAACAGGCGGACGAGGAGGTGAAACGATTAAATAAAATCAATATTTCTAAAAAAGTTTGAACGACATAGATTAGGAATCTAATGTGAATCATTTCTAATGTCTAAAAAAAATACGAAAAAACTTTTAAAAATGACTAAATAACAATCAAAAAAATCTAATTAAAAAGTGACAATAAAATATATTTTTTCCTCAATCTACAGAATGAAGACATCCATATTTTAGAATGAATTATTTTTATTTTGATATCAAAGTATAAAATTTTTGAACATGCAATCACGAAACGAGTGTCTCAAAATGAAGTTGGCTGAACTTTTTTTTAAATCTCAAAATGTAAAAAAAACAGACAATTTTATGAGTGAAAATTACAAAGTATGTCATTGACAAAAACAAAACAAAAAACTTCTAAGAATAGTGACTTTATAAACCGTATGTGTTCTTTAAACTTTCTGATGAGAAAATGTCAGAAACTCCTTAGAAATTCTGATTTCAAAATTAAATTTACGACCCGAACAACTCAAAGTTTAACGACCACATCCAAACGTTTGGTTCCACTCCTCAAACAGCTCCAGGTCTTTAGCTGACACGCTGGGCCGCACCGTCTTCAGGGCCTCCTGGAAGTCTATGTAGAGGATGGGTCGCACCTGATCTGCTGTGATGGTAGCGATGTCCCTGAGTTGGATGCTGCGGATGGGTCCCAGAGCTGCTTCTCGGCACAGCTGAGTCATATCAGCTCCAGAGAAACCTTCTGTAGCTTTGACCACACTCTCTAGCTCTTGCTCTCTCAGCTGGTTCTTCTCCCGAGCCATGAGGTTGGTCACTATCTGTTGGCGGGCAGCTGCTTCGGGCAGAGGGATGTAAAGACGTTTGGCCAGGCGTCGGCGGGCCGCCTCGTCGATTTCCTGAGGCCGGTTGGTGGCCCCCACCACCAGAATGCGATCTTCTGCTGTTGTGGCCGCCCCATCCAGCTGAACTAAGAACTCTGTCTTTATTCGGCGTGATGAGTCGTGCTCTCCGTCCGTCCTCTGAGATAACAAGGAGTCAATTTCATCGATGAAAATGACAGCGGGCTGATGGCATCGGGCGATGGCGAAAAGGGCCCGCACCAGCTTCTCTCCTTCCCCCACCCATTTGGATGTGAGTGACGAGGCACTGATGCTGAAGAAGGTGGCACCTGACTGGCAGGCAATACATTTACCTATTAAGGTTTTCCCAGTTCCAGGAGGTCCAAACAGCAGAATGCCTTTGGGAGGTCCGCGGAGTCCAGTGAAGATGTCCGGTCGCAGCATGGGCCATACAACTATCTCCTTAATGGTGGTCTTGGCAAATTCCAGGCCAGCAATGTCATCCCAGGCAATGGGAGGTCCATGATCCATGATCTCACTCATAATCAGCTCAATTATTTTGGGTTCAAAGTTTTTCAGACGCTCATCCAGGATTTGAGGTTCACGGTTGGGATTTTGGCCCATCAGGCAATCTTCTTCTTCCTGCCGTGGGATTGGGGACACAAACTTTGAACAAGCACCTCGAGATCTGTTGGCTCCCAAAGATTTTTTCATTGCTGCTGCCAGCCCAGGGGTCTGACCTCTTTGGGGCTGATGGTTGTTCTTTTTGTACTGATCAGTGATGAACTGCTCGCGGGCCGTTCTGAAGTTGCTTCCGGGTCGTTGGTCAGTGCTGCTGTGACCTCTGTATTGACCTCTACCTCCATCTCCTCCTTCGGGGGAGTAGAAGTTTTTCCGTTTAGGAGCGTTAGAGGTAGGAAAGAAGGAGGACTGGTGGTTTTGTGTGCCTCCCGTGGCTGGGTTTCCCTGTAGACCATGTGAGAAAGTAAACGTACAAGGTGGGCGAGCTTGAGGTTGAGAAATGGAGTTTGAAGTGGTAGAGAAATTATCAGGGAACTTTGGCCTCTCAGCAGGAAATTTAGTCAAATTAGCAGCTGTATTGGTAATCTCTGGGTTATGCTGTGGTTGTGTCACAGTTTTACACCATGCAGGCTCTGACCTTGCTCCTGTAAGACCAGATGAATGACCACCCTTACTCTCTGGTCCCACAGATATGTTGGCATCTGCAGGTGCTACTGTAAAATCTCTTTCTTGTTTTGCTGTTGCTTGAATCATCTTCTGCACAGACGGCAACTGCATCACATTCTCTGTAGTCAGAGAAGACTCCCATTTGTCGCTGTGGTTCTTCTGATTGCGGGCCAGATGGAGCGCGCTCTCCGCATAGTTGTTCAGGCCTGTGCGGGGGTCATCCGAGTCCAGCACTGCGGCGTAGCGCTCCGAGTAGGTCCTGAGCAGGCTTGCCATGCCGGCCTCAGAGAGCTGGGAGCTTGCCCATGCATACTGAATGGAGAGGATGTGAGCTCGGTAGGCATCGGCCGTCTGTTCAGGTGTACAGCTGCCAGATGAAATGTCAAAGGACCTCTTCTGCCATTCATCCAGGTGTGCACCGCTCATGCCTGGTCTGCTCCAGCCTGGTGAAGGAGAAGGGACAAAGGTTATTAAAAATACATGACCCCAGTTAAAGCCGAGGTGATTACAGCATTTTGCCCAAACAGTAAAAATAAGTTTTTTCCGCTTACATCAAAGTGTATAAAAGTAGTTTAGTGGACTTGATAATTTAGATCAGACTTTTATGAATCATAAAGAACACACATTAAGTGCAGAAAATAGAACCAATAACCATAAAGGAGAAAGGCATTTCAAAATAAGGCACGAAAAATGTGCAAATGTGCTTTTAACTAAATTTTTTTTTTTTTTTTAAATATATTAGCTGATTAACAAATTATGATAGTTTTTTTGTTTATTTTAACTGAACTGAATTATGAACAAATTGAAAACAGAAAACTTTGTTCTGTTCCGTTGTTTTCAGTTTATCCAGGGCCGGTGTTCCGTTGAGATCTGCAACGTTGTCAAAATCTCGCCGAGGACACAAGGTCTTGGGGGAACACCCTAGAAGGGAAAGCCCCCTGACTCCATCTACATCCTCCAGCTCACCCAGGAGGATCCCGAGGTGTTCCCAGACCAGTTGAGAGACATAAGTCTCTCCAGGAGGTCCAAGGTCTGCCTCTGGGTCTCCTCTTGATGGTACATGCCCGAAACAACTCACAAGTGAGGCATTTGAGAAGTATCCTAACCAGATGCCTGAACCCCTCTATCTGGCTCTTCTCAACCCCGAAGAGGAACAGCAGCAACTTGACTATAATTATTTACATCTATGTTCTATTAATTCTATGTAAATGTGTAAATGCGTTGAAAATCAAATTAACACATACTTTTTGTTTCGTTTTTCTATTTTTTAAATAGAAAGGAGTTTCAATGATTTTGCTTAGATGTGTGTGATGAGAAAGGATTGTATGTTTTGTAGTTTTTAGACTGTTTTGTAAGTCTTGTCTACTTTTTATATATTTTATACTTAAAATGTTTAAAATAATTTTATTCTGTGTGATCAGAACTACAAATTTAAGTCTATATCATGCATTAATAACCGATAAACAGATCTAAATATACTTGATCATTTTATTCTAAATGATTCTGTTTACTGAAAGTTATCAAACTAGAGAAGTTACTTACAACTAGTTTGATCTTCTTGTGTTAATGTTACAAGGCGAACGCCTGCTGCCAAAGCACTATCAGTTGCTTCAACGTGAATAGATTTCTATTTAGTATCCCTTGTTTTTTCCTGGTTTCTTGTAGTTTTTCTTGTAGATTATTATTCCCGCCATTGGTTTGTTCCTCTTCCGGATCGGACTACTTCCTGTCCCGTTCCAATTCGCTATCAGCAAAACTCTCTAACTTTACATGATGTATTAAATTTCAATCAGCGTGGGAAAATATAACAAAATGCCTAAAAATTAGAGTAAATATAAATGGTGATAATATTAAACTATTGCAATAACAACTGTGTAAACCCATCAAAAACATGGGATCAATAAAACGCTCTATGTGTGGCATTTCATATTGGGACGCAGCCCATAATGCAACACATATGGACTGTTTATACAATTCAAGTTTTTATTGTGTTATATTATTTTTTTTAAAACATATTTATCTTTAATAATGTATTTAAATAAAATAAATGTGTCCTTTGGAAACTTATTTAGCATGAACAAGTTCTATTTGGTAGCTGAGCCTATAGCGCCTTCTTGTGGTAGTACCTCGTGGTCAATTCTGAGTTGATTTTATTTGAGGCTTCTGGGAAATGTAGTTTCAAAATCAGAGCGGAATTCGATAACCTTACACATGTTATATAATTATAAATAATTATGCATTTATCTATTAAGTAACTATCTGCTCACATATGTGCTACGTCTTTATTCCATTTAGTGAATGTTAATGAAACAATTGTGATATATTTGGTTTTGAAAACTACAATACCCAGAAGCATGAAGCTTAGTGTTTATTACAGTGGATGACGGGCTGATTCTCAAAAGAATAAAGCAGCACGCTGTTTGGAGGAAATTAGAAGTATTTGTAGCATGGATCAGCAATCCATTCAGGTAGACTGTATTTGACTTTATTCTTTCAATAACTGCTAACTTTAGGGACATATATGGATATTTATCTATAAGTTGTTAGCTATTAGCTCAACTCTAAACAGGATGTAAAGGATCCAGTCTGGATCAGATCAGCCCTGTCCCACCCTTGTCTGCAGAGGAATATTTACTATGCTGGGATGAGCTGCTCTAACTCCAGTTAACCTTCCTTAAATGAAGCTTTGGGCGTCTTTTGGACTCATCTGGGACTGTAGATGTTGAGTTTGGATTGAATATGACTGACTCATCATGGTTCAAGCAAAGGAGATAACCCTGATCATCCTGTCTGCTGCATCACACATGGGACAGCATCACAACTAAATTATCGTCTAACTCATCCACACTCCATATCTGTCCAGCTTTTCTTGTAACTATTACAGGATGTACACTTTTGTTAGCCGGGATGACAACAGCACTGTTTATGCAGAAGTTTCCAAAATCCTCCTTTCAACTGGACAGTGGAAAAGGCTGAAAAGAGACAATCCCAGATTTAATCTGATGCTTGGTGAAAGGAATAGATTACCCTTTGGACGTCTGGGTGAGTGTTTTGGATGGATCAACACATAGTTGCATGGCTACATACAGTTTGCATCATGTGAGGAAAAGCTGTGCTGTCTGATTTCATAAAACTCCTTAAAAGGAATCTATTTGATTTTTCAGGTCATGAACCAGGGCTGGTGCAGTTGGTGAACTATTATAGAGGAGCAGACAAGCTTTGCAGAAAAGCATCATTGGTCAAGTATGTAATTGTGTTTTTACTAAACAGATTCTCATCTTCTGAGATTTGCCTGAAATCAGCCTATGCCCTAACAACCCCATCTGGCTTTTCTCAACTCGGAGGAGGAACGGCTGCAACTTGACTTTAATTATTTACATTCCTATAGTTTGCAGCTATATTCTATTCATTTTATGTAAATGGCTGATTTCAGGTGAGAGATACACCCTGAACAGGTCGCCAGTCTGTTGTGGGGCCACACATATACAACTACCCACTCTCATATCTAGGGACAATTTCATAGCAGGCAGTTAACCTCACACACATGTTTTTGGAGGGTGGAAAGAAACTGGAGTACCTTGAGAAAACCCACACATATACGTGGAGAACATGCAAACTCCACACAGAAAAGCCAGGGGTTTAAGTCTCGTCCCCATTCCGGGACTCGATCCCCAACCTTCTTGCTGTGTTGCCTCATACTAATTACTGCACTACTGATACAGAATCTGTCACCATAATTTAACAAACGCTTTTATCCAAATATTATTTAAATCAGTTCAACCTTGTCTGTCTGAATCTTTAGGTTGATAAAGACCAGTCCAGAGCTGTTGGACTCAAGTAACTGGTTTCCAGAGTCCTACATGATTTACCCTACTAATCTCAACACACCTGTTGCTCCAGCAACAAATGGAATCAGCCACTTGAAAAGCAATCCTAAAACAGATGAGCGGGAGGTCTTCCTTGCATCTTATCACAACAAAAAAGAAAATGGGGAGGGGACAGTCTGGATTGCAAAGTCTTCTGCTGGAGCCAAAGGTATGGAGACCCCCATGTCTACTAAGAGTTATTTTCTATTTTGTCTAAAGTATTGATTTTTGCACTTACATTAAACCATGGGTGCCCATTACGTCGATCGCGATCAACTGGTCGATCGCAATTGACTGGTCGATCGCAAAGGCATTATGGATCGATTGCATGACATTGAAAAAAAAGGTTGGCGCCAGCCTATCATCAGCCTTACAATGACATCTGCCCTGAAGTCAGCTGCTAGAGTTGCTAAAATTTAGGGACATTTTCTCTTTTTTTTTTTTTCTTTCCAAAAAAGTGTCAATCTAGTGGCTTTTCTGCTGTTACTGGAGATTTTTGGAGTCTGTGACATGAAATCACGTTGTATAACCTGTAATCAATAAGCAGCCCGCGGTGCTGCTGTGGCTGCTCCCCCTCGCAAAGCACTGTCAGTTTGTGCTTACGTAACAAATCGTGTTGTAGGGGTAGTTACAGCAGGCTGGAAACAATCTGTTAGGGTTTGCGATGGTAACATGGGACTGGTAGATCTCAGGAGGTTTGATATTTGTAAAGTAGATCTTGGAACAAAAAAGGTTGGGCACCCCTGCATTAAATTGTGGCATCATAATGCATGTTTTCTTTTTTTTTTTAACCAGGTGCTGGTATTTTGATATCCCATGATGCTAACCAGCTACTGGAGTACATTGACAATCAAGGACAAGTTCACGTTATTCAGAAGTACCTGGAAAAACCTCTGCTGCTGGAACCAGGCCATCGGAAGTTTGACATCAGGTAAGTTTTTTTTTATGAGTAATTAACATTTATGCTTCTCTAATTACGTTGTGTTTTTTTTACTAGGAGCTGGGTGTTAGTTGACCATCAGTATAACATCTATTTATACCGGGAGGGTGTGTTGCGTACCTCATCAGAACCCTACAACAGCTCCGACCTGCAGGACTTGACCAGTCACCTGACAAACCACTGCATCCAGAAAGAGCTGTCCCAAAACTACGGCCGATATGAGGAGGGGAATGAGATGTTTTTTGACGAGTTCAGATTGTACCTGTTGAACACTTATAACATCACGCTGGAGAGTACGATATTACCTCAGATCAAGCACATAATAAAGTAAGTAGTTTTTGGGGAAATTTTGTGTTTTTATTTAAAAAAAGCCCTTAAAAATTAAGCAAGCTGCATTTTTTTCTGGCTACTTTAGGTCTATAGAAAAATGACACGTATTGTAGGGATGGAACTGTGGGCGTTACCTGATACACACTATTGATCGAGGGACTGAAAAACATCACTGTTCATGGATGTAATACAAGAACCCCTTGCTAGTTTGGTGGATGTTGGAAACAACATGGAAAAAGATCTTCACACACTGCAACTCTGTAACCACAAACTGTCCTAATAATAGCTGGTGATGGCAAAATTCAGACCAGAGAAGGAAAGGAAAAAAAAAACCAAGCTGCTGAGTGACCTTAAATGTTCCATGTTGTCATCTGACTAGTTTAACACTTCAGTGCAATTAATCTGCAGCAGCTGTGCCCAAACTGGAGGTCCGCCATCTGGAAAATTTTCACTATATTTTTGCTTCATCACACGTGATTCAAATGAAGCTGATATAGAAAGAAACGATTAAAAATCTGCACAATGACTCATAGTTTGAATGAAATGTGATGAAGTGGGGACACATTTATATCCACAGAGGATATGACCTTCTGTGGGATCTTAAGGAAGAGTATTTAAAAGGAAAATGAAAAATGCCATCTGGAGGAGCTCAGACTAGAGTTGTTGCTCCTCTTGGTCGGGAGACGCCAGAAGGGGTGGTTCGGGCATCTGGTGAGGATGCCTCCCGAACGCCTCACTGGTGAGGTGTTTCAGGCACGTCCCACAGGGGAAAGACCAAGAGGCAGACCCTGGACCCGCTGGAGAAACATTGTCTCTCCAGTCCTCGCCCAGAAAAGAGTGGAATGCCCCCTGCAGGTCAGGGACAGGGTCCTGCCCAAAGTGGCGGAGTTTAAGTATCTCGGGGTCTTGTTCACGAGTGGGGGAAGGATGAAGTGGGAGATCAACAGGCGGATCGGTGCGGCGTCAGCAATAACTAGGACACTGCATCAGTCCGTCGTGGTAAAGATGAGCTGAGCTGAAAAGCAAAGCTCTCGATTTACAAGTCGATCTGCGTTCCAACCCTCACAGCTGGTGACCATAGGTGACACCGAGCTCTTCCATCTGGGAGGAGCTCGGTGTCGAGCCACTCCTCCAGTTCGAGAGAAGCCAGATGGGGTGGTTAGCGAACGCCTCGCTGATGAGGTGTTTTGGGCACGTCCCACCGGGAGGAGACCAAAAGGGCCCCGGACCTGCTGGAGAGACTATGTCTCTCACCAGGCCGGGGAATGACTGAAATCCTTCCGAGTGAGCTGGAGGATGCAGCTGGGGTGAGAGAAGCCTGGGCTACGTGTCTGAGGCTGTTGCCCCTACAATCCGGCCCAGGATAAACGGAAGACAACGGAACAGAACGGAGAAATAGTACATTTCTACACAGCGTTTATTTAATCTCTGGTGTTAGACTTTCATTCTATTAACGGCTCTTTTTTTTAACATGATCCATGTTGGGCTGTTTTTTTCTTCAGGGGTTGTCTATCATGCATTGAGCCTGCCATCAGCACCAAGCACCTGTCCTACCAGAGTTTCCAGCTTTTTGGATTTGATTTCATGGTGGATGAAAACTTCAAAGTGTGGCTTATTGAAATTAATGGCGCTCCAGCTTGTGCACAGTCAGTATCATCAAATATTCCTTCAACCAATCTGCCTCATATATTTAACTTTTTATTTATATGTTTGATATTTTCTCAATAAATTTATACTTGGGCTTTATTTTTTTTTAAGGAAACTCTACCCTGAGCTGTGCCAGGGTATTGTGGATGTGGCCATTTCCAGTGTGTTTACGCTGAACAGCGACCCCTCATCGGCTTCCTCTTCGCCTTACTCCTCTTCCCCATCATCACTGTTCACCACCAACGCCTGCTCCTCACCCAAGATAAGGGCACCTCTACACGTTGGTCCTTTCACCCGGCTCTAAGCGCACCCTGTGCACCTCCCCACCAACACACAGTTGAGGAGTTGACAGTTCGATTACAACTTGGCCCATGCCTAAGTGTTCCAGGAGAGGAGACCTAACCTCCAGTTACTCCTACCATTGGCGCCGTCATGGCTGCCTGCTGTGGGTCAATGCAGCAAAAGCAATTTCTCCAGAAGGGATTTGTAAAATATGATTCTTCGCCATAGCAAGTCATCTAACCCTATCTCCTGCATCCTCTTCAGTCACACCAACTATCTTCATGTCTTTTTTTCACTGTATCCATGAACCTCCTCTTTGGTGTTCCTCTAGGCCTCTTTCCTGGTGGTTCCAAACCCAGCATAGTTCTTCCGATGTACTCTCTCTCTCCTCTGCACATGTCCAAACCATCTTAGTCTGGCCTCTCTGACTTTATCTCCAAAACCTCCAACACCTCGATCTGTGTTTCCTGTCTTTTTCTTAGTGCCACTGTCTCTAGACCAAACAGCATGGCTGATCTCACCACGGTTTTGCACATTTCCCCTTTCATTTTAGCTGAAACTCTTCTGTCACACATCATCACCTGATACTTTTCTCCACCCGTTCCAGCCTACCTGCACACACTTCTTCACCTCTATTCCACACTCTCCATTGCTCTGGACTGTTGACCCTAAGTACTTAAAATCTTCCATCTTCTTTATCTCTTCTCCCTGTGACCTCATTTTTCCATTTGAATCCCTCTCATTCACACACATGCACTCTGTCTTACTCTGACTAATCTTCATTCCTCTTGTTTCTAATCTCCAGCTTTTCCTCCACCTCTTCTCTCCTCTCACTCCAGATCACAATGTCATCTGTAATGTTCGATTCTTCTTATTATTATTTTTATGGAGTTAGTCGACAGAAATAGTTTGATTTTCTAATCGTGCACATTATTGATAGGTTTAGTTAAACAATGTGGGAGTTTCTTAGAGTTCAGAAACCCGTTTTTTATAGTCTCATTCCTTAACTCTCCTCTTAAAAATAGATGAACACAAAAAGGATGCAGAGGGACACCTAATGAAGACTTTAGTGCCTTACTTTTTCAACCATGTTCCCTTAAAAAGACTGCCAGTTAGCTCGCTCTGTAACTGAATTGTAATTAGTCTGCAAGACCCTTTTGCACTGTTGCTCTGTTAGATGAAGGCCATCAAGACTAGTTAAAAAAAAAACCCAGGACGAATCGTACTCTGAAACTGAGATGTTCTTCAACATGTGTAATTCTGAAACTTTTTTTTCTCCTCAGGTATTTGAACTCATTTGAGGAGTTGAAATTGGTCTCATTGTTTGACATGATGACTAATGTGACTCATGTGGTTTGTTATTTAAGTTGTTTTGATCAATGATCTTACTTTTAATTTGATCATGTGGACACCGAGTCATTGACATTCGGAGTAGGTCAGTTCCAAGGTTGAGAAAAAAAAATTGTTGATAACCTCAACTCGCTGGAGAAAAAAAATGGAGAAAATCTTACTTTAGCCTTTTGTCCTTGTTGAAGTTTTCTCCATGTTTTTTGATGAGAGCATGTTTTTGTGAAAGCATGACGCCCTCAGCAGAACCACCCGTAGGTCTGCCTTTTGTTTCTGACGTAGAGACAACGGTTCATGTGAATTTTCTGTGTGGAGTATGCTTTAAACATTTCGGAATGAAACTAGAGTAGCTCGTACAAAATATCTTACTTTTTAAAGACCTCATTAAGTTAAAAACTGCTTGGACATGATAAACATTTTTGGTGAAGAAGTTGGGATATCTTTGCTTCAACATACTGTACCATGTTGTCTTCTTGTTACTTATGCACCAAATCTGAGGTTCGATTGCCTTACCGAAGAAGTACTGACTCTCTTCTTTTCATTGTAAAGGCTGATGCTGCATCCTAATTATTGCAGACAATGCACTAATGTCCCTGCTGATCTCTTGCTTCACCTTTCCCTCACTTATGAACAAGATTCTGAGACAGAAAATACATTGACAATGATTATTTCCTGTTTTAACTTTATCATACATGGACGTCCTTGACTGCCACAGTGTTCATTTCAGAAGAGGTTTTAAAGAAATTTGCTGGTGCAACGTTTGCTAAGTGAGTGATTACCCCCAACAATACTCAGTTTTTAATGTCAGCTTGTTATGGACTCCATTAGCTGAAGGCAGTGCAATCATCTGGTCTTCCTGTGTCTATTAACATTTAAAACTAAACATATAGTAAATGCAGTGCACTCAAATGGGCTGCATCGTGGCACAGTGGTTAGCACGATGACCTCACAGCAAGGAGTTTGCTTGCTCTCCCCGAATATGCTTGGGTTTCCTGCCACTCTCCGATTATTAGGGATAAGTTGTTCAGAAGACAAAACAGTTCTGCCAACTTCTGCTTATCCGGTGCCGGGTTGCGGGGGCAACAGGCTCAGACTGGAAACCCAGGATTTTCTCACTCCGGCTGCATTCTCCAGCCTACTCGGGAGGATCCCCAGGTGTTCCCAGTCAGCTGTGAGACAGTCTCTCCAGCAGGTCCGAGGTCTGCCTCTCGGTCTCCTCCTGGTTGGACGTGCACGAAACACCTCACCAGCGAGGTGTTTGGGAGGCATTCTAACCAGATTCCCAAACCATCCCATCTGGCTTCTCTCGACTTGAAGGAGCAATGGTTCTCATTTTACCGCAGCAGGCTGCCATCTATGACGGCGCCAATGGTGGGAGAAACGAGGGATCATTTACGTTTCATCCAGCAGATGCTGGATTAAATTTTGTCAGAATGAATTCGAATGCAAGTAAATTTAGAGAGACATCTCACTGAAAATCCAATGCTTAAGCCAGGAATTTAGAGATCTTAATGCACACAAGTGTGCAAAGATTTCAAAACCCCACTCAAAGTTTTACAATAAACTTGTAAGCTGTTTTTCTGTCCACGTGGTTTCATGAGGTCTTTAAATAGTTTCATAGAGAATTTCTTTGTGAGTAGATGAAACCATAGAAACGTAGCCGTTAAAGGCGACTTCCTGTCAGAACTCTGTTTACCTGAATATTTTTATATTCATGTTCTGCAACGTGAACATTTCTCCAGCTGCGTATTTAGCAGGGCAGTGTTAAACCTCCAAATTCTCCTGCAATCTAGAACATGAATAATGTGTGATTTTTGTGATAATGTCTCTTATAGTGTTTAAAGATTTGTGAGTTTTACTCCTTTTAAATTGTATTTAATCATGCTGGACTTCCTATGATTTAACAAAGGGAGCACATTGATGTTTTTAGTAACGGTTTGTTTGGTTTTACAAGATGTGTAAGAGGCAGAAAGTCGTTGAAGTGCACTTGGGGAATCCCAGAAACGAGAAACGTGATGATCGGATAAACGTAAAGTATTAAAGAAAAAAATTTAAAGGTGGAAATATTACTTGGCAGTATGGCTAAAAATAAAAGTGTTTTTGTCAAAAGAAAATAGTGTTTCTAACTACTTAGAAGGAAAGCTAGTTAACTTTTTGAAGTGGAATGCTTTGTTTGTTTGAGTTTATTTAGCCTCATTTATACAAAAATCTTTGTTAGTTCCCTTTTGTCATTTGAGCATGTTTTTTTATTTATGTAGACTCGCCCCTTCATCTTTACCAAAGAGAAAGTTCCATCCTGCTGTATTTGAACTAGAAGTGATTATTTTTATCAACTAAAATCAGGAAATAGTTTGATGGATTATTCAGCATGATTTAAAAAAAAAAAAGAACTGTATGCTGTGTTTTTTGTAGAGAATGTTTCATTTCAGACTTTGCATGAAACTTTATCCTCATGAGAAACATTACAATAAAACTTATGGTCTTCAAAGTTGTTGTCTCTTGTTCTTTTTTGGTCAGTTTTATGACAAGAGTTCTTCACATAGGGCTTTGCATACAGCAATCAAATCTATTAAACTGACTAATCAAAGTCTGGGCAAGTGGGGATGCCCTCTTGAATGACCTTGTTCATAAAAGGAGTTTGAGGAGGAAAAAAAAGACTAAACGTAATTGGGACCCAGACCGATGCGGTGAAGTAAAGAACCCACAGGTCAGAACAGGAGCACAGATGGGATCATCAAGGCTCCAGATGTCAAGTAAAACATTAATCGGATGTCAGGAATCTCACCCTAACTCTGCTTTGTTGAACTGAGATCCTGTGACCGGAGGCCATTGATGAATGTTGGAAATGATGTGATCTTTGTGACATGATGGAGCATCAGATTCTTCATGCTCGCAGAAAGGGTCAACAACAATCTGCAGGTAGATGGAAGTGGGAAGGATCCTTTTCCAGTTCTTCAAGAATCAGCACGTTTTTACAAGTAATTCTGACCCCATTATCTGAGTACAGCATCTATGGTTGCAACTCACACAGAGAAGAACATAAATACGTTTTGTGTTTTTAGACTCAGTTCTGCTTCTTAAACAATAGCATTGTCCGTTTTTGTTTTTTTCTTTCGTCCACCTGCTTCAAGTCTTAGACTGCTGTGTACTGTGTCCCACAACAGCTGCAAATTTACATTGATATTTTTTCTAGTTTCTGCAGACACAAACATCTCATCTTAAACCAGAAAACTACTCCAAACTGAACGTGTATCAGAACAATACCTGTAACTTTTTTATGGCTGATCAAAATCTCAATAGAGGAGTTTCTGATTAAGAAGCCTCTGGCACCAAGGAGCACAGCATCCTTGATGCCTGGACCCCCAGCCTATGGAGCAGAGTAAGCTGCAGTGGCAAGCGAGCCCAAGGGGTGTCAGAGGCCAAGGTGCAGACCAAGAGGAAAGCAAGCACCCCAGGAAGCGAGCCTCATCACCCAGCTAGGGCCACGGCCAGAGGCCCAGCAGGAACGGCTGGCCCCGATGCAACCACCACGGCCAAAAAATAAACAGAGGCAGCCAAGAGACTATTACGCACCCACCGCTTCACCCCAACCACCGCTCCTCACTTCTATAATCCCTCACCTGGAATCAGAGGTGTCAAAAGTACCAACATTTTCTACTCAAGTAGAAGTATAAATACCGAGTTAAAAAACTACTTTAGTAAAAGTAGAAGTATCAACTCAAGTTTTCTACTTAAGTAAAAGTAAAAAGTAACCTGTTTTAAAACTACTTCAAGTAAAAAAAGTAAAAGTAATTTTCAGAAAAAAAGGAATATTGTTAACAAAAGCGTATGAACATATTTTTAAGCATTATCACATGCTTTAAGGAGCAGAAAATATGATAATAAATGAAAGTGTTTTGGTGTTAAACTTTATGAATCAGAAACATTTATTTCTTAATAATCTTTATTGGAAATCGATTAATTAACACAATCAAATGTATTAACATACGCAGGGCATTATGTAACGTCCCTTCAGCTACCAAGCTTCACTCTGCATCACCTAATTTAACCAACTTCAGCAGACACAAACACACTCAATGTAAAAAAAAATAAATAAATGAAAAAAAAAAATGACCAAAAGGCTTTTTTAAGCCTTGAAGGCAGCTAGTTCTCAAAGTTCTTTGAGGGAATACTGAATAGTCTTTATCAAGTTGATAAGGTTGGGAGTGCCACATAAAGCCTGCGTGACACCTGGAACCAGCGTTGCCAGGTGGGAGGTGCTGGATTATCGTACTAATGACGTAAAATTATCGTATTTTACAAAAAGTATCGTACACCCAGTAAAACCACGCCCATTGACAAAATAACACCCTTTACATGCACTCGTAAGGCAGTGGGAGTGAAGGAAACACACAGGAGGCAAAATTCTTGGATTCTTTTTCTAAAATTTTAAGAACTGTAAAAATGAAAAAATAACCAGGGAAACAAGATTTTAAAAAACCAGTAGGGGCGGGACCTAGGAGACGGTATATATAAATTTACATATCTACATATCTACATATATATGTACATATCTACATATATATGTGTACATACATGTAAGGTTTTTTTAATGTTAACCCAAACATCTTCATGATACAAAATCTAAGCAATGTGTAGTTTTAATATCCTCAGTCAGTCTTTATAAACTAATCAATAACATTTTGGATGCTTTTAAGCACAAATACTTCATCCACTACTATTTATGGATAAATCAGTTCAATTAGCTTTGTTTCTAAAGATAAAATAGTGCGTCACAGATCAAAGTTATTTTTATAAAAATACCATCTACAACATTTTCAGCAAAGACGTTTACAATAACCGCAGACTGAAAATAATAATAATAATAAAAAAAAAACATTTCTTTACTGTTGTTTTTTTTAAAAATTGATAATTCAATCAAAGTTCAATGTTGCAGCATCAGAAACACTTTGATTTCCGAGCCCGAGTCTCAAACACGGAAATTGACGTCCCTGCTCTTTAAAAGTTTGTGGGCGGGGCTACTCGCCCCAAAGCAATGATTGACTGGACCTTTCAGCCAATCATTCATCTGTTCCTTTGTTTGATGCATTCAGGCTTCATAAAAAAAAAAAAAAAACTCAGACAAACAGTCGCGGCTTTTTAACGGTGACAAAATGGCGAAAGTAGCGACTACTTTTTATAAAATGAACGAAGTAAAAGTACAGATAATTGCATAAAAAAGTAGTGAGTAAAAGTAAAAAGTAGACAAAAAAATAATTACTTCGTTAAAGTAAAGATAACGAGATTTTCTACTTGAGTAAGGTAACGAAGTAGTCTTACTTCGTTACTTGACACCTCTGCCTGGAATCCTGCCCAAGTTCAAGCAGCTCATACAACTACGACCCCTCATGATAGATGATACTGTTATTATTATTGGCGTGCATCAACATTTTTTTTTTTATTTAATCTAGCTCATCTTTTTTTAAGTTTATGTCTGGTGATCAGGCCTTCTGTTGTGTTTTGATGATAAATGTCCAGTAGGAGGTGCTGTAGAGGCGTGAATCAGCCATTGTTTTCAATAAAAAAGAGAAATTATTGATGACGAAAAAACGTTTAAAACACTTTTATTGTCTGTTTTGTTCATTTAAAATGAACCTTGCGTTCAATAAGATGATAAAAAGACTGGGTCCCGTCGTATTACTCAGGCTGCACTACAGTGTCTATTCACAGGCGCGAACCCACTACTGAGCGGCACGGGGGCTTTGACCTGCTCCGTTTCCGACCTGGGCCGGTGCACCCCTCCTTAGACGACCTGGTGATCCCGAGCTCCCCCAGGAGCACCATATCGATACCGAACTTAGTGCGGACACCCGATCGGCATAGTCCACTGCAGCCCAGAGCTCCTGAGCTCAAACGATCCGCCAGCCTCAGCCTCCCAGTAGCTTGGATTACAGGCGCGCGCCACCGCACCCGGCGAGGAGAAACGTTGTTCAGTTCAAATTTGTATTGAAATACAGAAAGTCATCAGGGCCAAAATTGTCGCTAAAACAAGCGCGTATCGGCAAAGTGTTGAAATCAAGAACCAAAATCTGTGTTTGAAATGATCTCGAACACAAATTATGACCATATTTGTTTAAAAAAAAATCTTTTTGTTGTGTTTTTTGTTTTCACCACAGCGGTGTGATCTTATATACCCTTTATGTTTTTTAATTAAAAAATGTGCATTTAAAATTAATTGATAAATAAATATTACAGTTATTTTACTTTGCTTAATGTATTTCAGAGGGTTTCTTTTAATTGGTTCAAAAGAAAAGTTCTGATTAAGTCACTGTTTTATCATAAAATCGAACTTCTTTATGGCCAATAAATTGAGAGAGACAAACTTCGAGACAAAGTCAGCAATTAGCTGGTAACACAGAGTTTTAAATAAAAAAAGACAAACAAAAGAAAACATGAAAAAAATGGAACTTTTTCATGTTTGATTTTTTTTTTCATGTTTGATAAAATTTCATGTTTGATCAATTTGATGAATGAATAAATTGATTCAGGAAAAAAAAACAGAATTAAATAATTAAAACGTAATATATGTGTATTTTAAATATAAAACACACAGATTTAAGTAAAAAGTGTGAAGAAATGACGGAACAAAAATTTCACCAAAGTAAGAGTTTGATTTCCGGTAGGAGGAAATAAACTGCTGCACTACTTCCGGGTCAAGTTGCACGTGTTGTAAACACAAGCATGGATCTTAACAAGTGGACTAATTTACCAACATGTCCAAGTTTAAAGAACCTAACGGATGGAAAATTTGGCGTGTTGAAAGACAAACAAGAGCAGTCTGTTCAGGATTTAACAAAAGCTCACATCGAATCATTTGATGAGATGATTACAAATGGACTCAGCAGAGTGGTTCAGGTCAGTAATTCTCCTTCATAATGTTCATCAGCCTGACAAAATAAACAGAGTTTTACAGATTAACTTTGTCTTTGTGATCAGAGTTCTTCTTAAATCATCTTCTGTAATCATGTCAATTTCTGATTATGTCTCCTGTTTTGTTGTAATAATAATAATACATTTTATTTATAATGCACTTTATATCCATGTTGTTGTGTTCCATCTAATGTACATGATGTAAAACAGCAATATAAGATCAACAAAGTTGCTTAAAAGAGACAATCAAGACAAGATCAAACTTAATAATCACTTGATCATGAAATACATTCACATTTACATGATGTAAATCAACAGTGAAAATACAGTTGCATAAAAGAAACAATCAGGACAATATGTACTTAGGATCATCATAAGCATGGCACCAAACAGCATGGCCGGTCTCACCACGGTTTTGTACACCGTGGTGAGACCGGCCATGCTGTTTGGTCTAGAGGCAGTGGCACTGAGGACAAGACAGGACACAGAGATGGAGGTAGCAGAGATGAAGATGCTGTGGATGCCTCTGGGAGTGACCAGGATGGACAGGATTTGAAACGAGTGTGAGGAACAACACGTGTTAGAGGTTTTGGTGATAAAGTCAGAAAGGCCAGACTGAGATGGTTTGCACATATGCAGAGGAGAAAGAGACAGTACATCGGAAGAAGGATGCTGGGTTTGGAACCACCAGGAAAGAGGACTAGAGGAAGACCAAAGAGGAGCTTCCTGGATACACTGAAGGAAGATATGAAGATAGTTGGTGTGACCGAAGAGGATGCAGCAGATAGGGTTAGATGGAAGAAACTGACTTGATGTGGCGACCCCTGAAGGGAAATACCGAAAGAAGAAGGACAAGAAAAAACACTCTAATATTTCATGTCACAGATACTCAGCTCTTTCTTAAGATCACTTAAGTTATGTTAAAATCTAAAGTTGGTAACTTTATGATAATATTGCAACTTATTCCAATGTGTAGCTGATCTAAAAAAAAATTTTTCTACATAATTTCTTTTAATTAAGTTTACAGCAATGCTTGGAGTAATTAATTCCAGTCCTGGGAAAATCTGCCTTTTGTCTTGAAATATGTCCGTTACTCATACTAGTTAGATTTATAATTATGTTTTTTGATCCCCAGGCAATCCCTCCCATGGAGTTTATGGTTAATAAGGACAAGATCAGCCTGTCATTTGTGGAGGCCTCCATCCAAAACCCAATGGCTGCGAAGGGAAACATCTGCAGGGAGATGAAAGTGTTTCCTGCAGAGTGCAGGGGAAGGCGATGCTCATATAGAGGAAAGATAGTGGTAAGGCTGTTGGAGCTTAAACATTTCGTTCTGTTGTCTTCCGCTTATCCAGGGTGGGGTCGCGGTGGCAACAGCCTCAGACTGGAAGTCAAAACTTCTTTCATCCCGGCTGCATCTTCCAGCTCACCCGGGAAAATTCAAAGGAGTTCCCTGGCCAGCTGTGAGACATAGTCTCTCCAGCAGTTCTGGGGCCTGCATCTTGGTCTCCTCTTGCTGGAACGCGCCCGAAACACCCCACCAGCGAGGCGTCCGGGAGACATCCTAAACATATGACGAACTACCCCATTTGGTTTTTATCGACCCGGAGGAGCAGCGGCTCTACTTCAAGCTCCTCCCGAATGGCAAAGCTCCTCAATCCATCTCTGAGTGAGAGTCCAGCCACCCTGTGGAGGAAGCTCATTTAGGCCGCTTGTATCTTCGATCTCGTTCTTTTGGTCACAAACCCACAGCTGGTGACCATACGTGAGGGTAGGAACAGAGATCGACTGGTAAATTGAGAGCTTTACTTTTCGGCTCAGCTCTTTCTTTACCACGATGGACCAATACAGCGTCCTGATTATTGCGTATGCTGCACAGATTTGTCAGAGGTTAAACATATATAAATTTAATGGCCTTATGCTTTCTTCATTGCTATGTGTTGTGTGATCACAGGCAGACATCAGCTGGTCTATTAATGGAGTTCCCAAAGGTACCATTAAACAGTCGCTGGGTCAGGTACCCATCATGGTGAAATCCAAGCTGTGTAACCTACATGGAATGTCTCCTAAAGATCTTGTTATGCATCATGAAGAGGCAGAGGTTGGTGAAATCTGCAAAAGATTTTATTTAATGCATTACTGTGTGATAATAACCATTTCAACACTTGCAGGAGATGGGAGGGTATTTTATTGTCAATGGAATTGAGAAAGTTATCCGTATGTTGATCATGCCCAGAAGAAACTATCCTGTTGTCATGTCGAGGCCTAAGTGGAAAAGCAGGGGACAGGGATACACCCAGTATGGTAAATGGAATGTTTAAGTCGTTACATGTTAAAGGAAATTAAAGCATCAGAATTTTTAAGCTAACACTTTGAATCAATTTGATTGAATTTTTTTTAAACTATTTTTTTTCAGGTATGTCTATGCGTTGCGTGAGGGAGGAACACACTGCTGTGAACATGAACCTTCATTACCTGGAGAATGGATCCGTGATGTTAAACTTTATTTACCAGAAAGAGCTCTTCTTCATTCCACTGGGTTTTGCATTGAAGGTATAAATCAGAGTTGGTATTGAACGATAAAAAAAATTGCATTTGAGTAGATCGTTCATGTTTATACAGAATCAATAATTTAAGTCCAATCACTCGTGGGAAGTATGTCTTGCCTGCTGTTGTATGTTCTTAGTTAGTTTGGATTTGATGATCATACTTTATTCCTCCTTCCCCTTTCAGGCTCTGGTGGACTTCTCAGACTACCAAATCCATCAGGAGATGATAAAAGGTCTGCAGGATAATTCTTTCTTTAAGAACTGTGCAGCGGCCATGCTACGTTTCGTCATGGAGCAGGGCTGCACAACTCGCAGCCAGGTGCTCAATTATCTCGGAGAACGCTTCAGGGTGAAGCTGAACCTGCCAGAGTGGTACACACACGAACAATGTGCCACCTTTTTGTTAAAGTACGTACACAAAACAGACTGATGAGCATTAAGAAGGAAATACTTTTTATATGATGGTTTATGCTGTCAGGTGGGGATAAGTTCAAAAGAAATGAGATGAAAAGATTTCATTGTCACAAAAAAGTTGAACAGTGTGGATTGAGTATAATTAGTCTGTGTATAATATAAAAAACAAATCTTTGATCACTAGACTGAGTTGCTTAAAAGTTCTGTTTTTGCTCTTGATCAGATTTATCATGAGGCTTTTAGCCTCATGATAAATTATGTACTGCTCTCAGAAGATCTGGTGACATTTTCAGTGTTACTTTGTTTCCTTTTACTGGAAAAAATACAAAAACTGAAAGATGAACTAGAACTTTTAAAATTCCCAATAAATCCATCTATTTGTACTAGTAATTGTTTAATGGATCCAGTATGATCTTTTCCAGTCAGATCAGATGGTCTAGAATGAAATGTTTAGCTGCAACTAAAATTGTTAACTCTTCAGAAATAAAATATATCGCAATCACTGGGTCAAAAAATCCAATTGTCACGAATCACTTTTAAGGATTTAAAAAACCACACGTTTGTTAATCGGCTAAAAACGAAAAGTCATAAAGAACCATGTCCATCTAATTTCTGTAGAGATGGAATTTGAAAGAAGATACGCAGTTTGAAAATGACATTTTACAGAACAAAGTGTTTTTTTGGGGGGCAGGGTTTGTTATCAGCCTACTTCGAATGCAATGTACTTGTTGCTGTGTTTTTTATTATTTCACTGCAGCCAAGTGTGAGAAAATAATTACAGCTTTAAAAGATGATAAGAAAAGATAAAAAGGTCATATTTATTAAAACATAAAGTTTATATATATATTTTAAAAAAAAACTCCGGAAAGAAGAAAACATTTTGCAATCCGCATTTTCCGCCCCGACTATAAATGCTCTTGGTGCCTGCTATTGTCTGCTTGGTGCAAATAAACCCAACATCATAGAGCTAATACTCCCTGCGTACACTCTGACAATCAGAACGTCATTGCCAACTACTGTATTAGATGTGCAATTACACTTTATTCTAGCACCCGCCCCGGCATTGAGCGCACCTTAATTCTTTGAGACTATTTACCCAAAAAGCTTGAACATTTTGGGTAAATATGCTTATATTTTTCTAACCAAAAACCTAACCAGGGTTTTTGGTTAGAAGACATTTTAACCAAAAACCCTGCAACTTTAAGAGTTAGAAAACACTGAGGAGCAAAGAGACAAGTAAAAACATCAGAGAAGAAGAATAAATGCATTAATTTTCATACATTATTTTAAAAAATATCTTATAAGCGCTGAGTTTGTTTATAGTAAAACGATTCCAAAAGTCACTAAAAAACAAGTTCCTTGCAAGGCAAGAAAATCAACTCATCAAACATAATGAGTGTTTTCAAACTTTCAGCTTTTGCTGCACCCAATGAATTGACTTGTGACCTTCTCCCTGCAGGGAGTGCATCTGTATCCACCTGAAGTCAGACACTGAGAAGTTCTACCTGCTGTGTCTGATGACCCGGAAGCTGTTCACTTTCGCCAAGCAGGAGTGCATGGAGGAGAACCCGGACAGCATCATATTTCATGAAGTCCTGACCCCCGGTCAGCTCTACCTCATGTTCCTAAAGGTACGTTTCTGCTGATATGTGACTTAAAAGATGTTGCAGTAATAAGCAGTGGCATTTGGGTATGTCCAACTATTGTACACAGCCGAAGATAGCTGTGAGTTAACAGGTTAATAGATGTTTCCAAGCTGTAGAGATACAGTGTGAGGCTAGAAAAGCTGCTCCTAAGCCCTGATCTAAAGTCTGATTTCACTACAATTTCTTCTACAGGAGAGGCTGACTGCGTGGTTGGTGTCTGTGAAGCTTTCCTTCGACAAAAGAGGCCAGAAGTATTCAGGAGCCTGGGACACCGAGAAAATCCTCAAGATGTTTAACATGGGAACTGATCTGACTAAACCTTTTGAGTATCTGCTGGCTACTGGAAACCTCCACTCTAAGTCAGGTCTGATCACCAGGAAATGGGTGGAGCCTGAATGACAAGACTTTTTCTTTAGGCCAATGCCAATTTTGGGTCCAAGAAAGACCGATTTTCGGTTAATCGACCAATTTAAAAAAAGTGATCATTTGAGATTGATTAAATTAGAGTGCAGTATTAGATTATTTAATTGGCCAAATTATAAATTCATCCGATCTTATCAATAACTTTCTATCTGCAGATTAAAACATCTGTTTGCTCTGTGTGCAGGTCTCGGCATGCTGCAGAACACGGGCTTGTGCGTCGTAGCCGACAAGCTCAACTTCATCCGTTACCTGTCTCACTTCCGTTGCGTGCACAGAGGAGCCGCCTTCGCCAAGATGAGGACCACCTCAGTCCGAAAGCTGCTGCCTGAATCCTGGGGCTTCTTGTGTCCCGTCCACACTCCAGATGGAGAGCCATGTGGACTCATGAACCACATGACGGCCAGCTGTGAGATTGTGTCCCAGACCAGCACCACCTCATCTCTGCCTGCGCTGCTCTGCTCACTCGGTGAGAGAGTTATGTCAGACGTGCATGAAGATCTCTCATGTGAGTTGTTCTGCTCATACTGCGTCTGTTTGATGTACAGGCATGATTCCAGTGGACGGATCTCTGGGTCAGGTGGTTTCAGACTCCTACCCTGTGGTCATGGATGGAGCTGTGCTTGGCTGGGTGGATGCTAGCATAGCTCCAGCTGCAGTCGACTCATTACGCAGGTTCAAGGTTTGTTGGCTCTGAGAAAACATTTTTCTATGTGCATATTTGTGGATTTAAAAAAAGCTCATTAAAACGTGTAACTTCAGGTGTTAAGAGAGAAAAAGGTCCCTCTCTGGACGGAGATCGTCTTGGTCCCTAAAACAGGAAAGGCTAGTTTATACCCAGGTCTGTATCTCTTCACGACGCCCTGCCGGATGATGCGACCTGTACAAAACTTAGCCCTCGGCAAGCAAGAGTTTTTAGGCACCTTCGAGCAGGTACGTGTTGTTTTAATAAGACACTCTAGGGGTTCTGTCACTGGTCCTATGGAAACTACATCTTGTCTTTTTTTTTTTTAATAACCGTAGCTGTACCTGAACGTTGGGATCATGGAACAGGAAATAGAAGCAGGTGTCAGCACACACCAGGAACTGTTTCCTCACAGCATGCTCAGTGTGGTGGCCAACTTTATTCCTTACTCCGACCACAACCAGAGTCCCAGAAACATGTACCAGTGTCAGATGGGTAAGTTAAAGACCATCTAAGCTACTTTACAATCCATGAATCATCCCTGTACAGACTAAACTTGTTTTATTATCCAGGTAAGCAGACGATGGGTTTCCCTCTTCACTCATTCACGGATCGCTCCGATAACAAGCTATACCGGCTGCAGACCCCGCAGAGCCCGCTGGTCCGGCCCTACATGTATGACCACTACAATCTGGACAACTACCCCAGCGGGACCAATGCCGTCGTGGCTGTCATCTCATACTCAGGCTACGATATGGAAGATGCCATGGTGAGCACACCACAGGGCTGTTACAATTTTTTTTTATCAGATCGTGTAATGCTGCATCTTTCTGGTCTCTTTAGATTGTGAACAAGTCATCCTGGGAGAGAGGCTTTGCACATGGAAGCATCTATAAGACGGAGTTAGTGGACCTGACACTTAAAATAAGAGGAGATGACAGTGTGGTGTTCGGAACCAAACCCGGAGACCCCAAAGTAAATGGTAAACTGGACGCTGATGGACTTCCCCACATTGGATCCACTCTTAAGTACGGTGATCCGTTCTACTGCTGCATCAGTCTGAACACAGGACAGAGCTTTGTCACCTTTTATAAGTAAGTTTTGGTCTAAAGTTCTCCTCCAAACAGCCTCAGATGGTCTAGTTTAACTTTTCATCTTTGTAGGAACCAGGAGGCCTGTGTCGTGGATAATATAAAGATCTGCAGCAATGACACTGGGACAGGTCGATTTAAACGGATCTGTATCACCATGAGGGTGCCCCGTAACCCCACTATCGGGGACAAGTTTGCCAGCCGACACGGACAGAAGGGCATTCTGAGCCGGCTGTGGCCCGCAGAAGACATGCCTTTTACCGAGAGCGGGATGACTCCAGACATCCTCTTCAACCCCCACGGCTTCCCATCCCGTATGACCATCGGGATGCTCATCGAGAGCATGGCGGGGAAGGCGGGTGCCCTGCACGGCATGAGCCATGATGCCACACCCTTCACCTTCTCAGAGGAGACACCTGCACTGGACTACTTTGGGAAGCTCCTTCGAGCAGGTGGATACAACTACTACGGCACCGAGCGGCTCTACAGCGGAATCAGCGGTCAGGAGCTAGAGGCGGACATTTTCATCGGCATCGTCTACTACCAGAGGCTGCGCCACATGGTGTCTGACAAATTTCAGGTCAGGACCACAGGAGCACGAGACAAGGTGACCAACCAGCCGGTGGGAGGGAGGAACATCCAGGGAGGAATTCGCTTCGGAGAGATGGAACGCGATGCCCTGCTGGCACACGGATCCTCCTTCTTACTACACGATCGCCTCTTTAATTGCTCGGACCGCTCCGAGGCTCAGGTCTGCGTCGAGTGCGGCAGCATCCTCTCACCTCTGCTAGAGAAACCCCCTCCACACTGGTCAGCAACGCGCCACCGCAACACCATCTGCGTCCTGTGTGGAAAAAGCGACTCCATCAATACTGTGTCCGTTCCTTATGTCTTCCGCTACTTTGTGGCCGAACTCGCAGCCATGAATATCAAAGTAAAACTAGAAATCAAGTAAAACCTACAGGATGATGAACATGATTGGTGTAGGAAGGACTTCAGATTAGAAACACGATATGGGGCTGATCAATCATGACCACACACATGTATAATGATATATATTTTCTATTTAGTTGCAGGTTACAGCATTTATTGTGGTGAGGTGACTGAATAAAAAATACTGAGTTCATATTTCCTCTTTTGGGTTGATTTGTAGGGTGAAAACAAACTTATTTAAGTTAAACTCATTCCCGCACATCCAGATGTTCCTCTCAATCTGGCCACTGATGAAGAGTTAAACTGACAACATGCTTATTCAAATGGTCTCCAGCAGGATCTCCATTCCCAGAAAAATGTGGTTCACTAACATGTAAACCATAGCCGCTACTTTTTAAGTAGCTCTAGCAATCTTGTAAAAATTTAATTAGATAATCAGAATGAAGAGTTGCACGGTGGCCTTGCAGCAAAAAGGTCAGGGTTTGAGTCCTGAAGTGGGGCCGAGGCTTGAAACACTTGTCTTTCTGTATAGTTTGCATGTTGTCCCTCTGTATGCATGGGCTCTCTCCAGATACTCTGGTTTCCTCCCACCCTCTAAAACATGTATGTTAACGTTGATTGGCCACTGTGAAATTGCCCCTCGGAATGAGTGTGGCCCCACAACAGACTAGCAACCTTTTCAGTGTGTACCCTGCCTCTGGACTGAAATCAGCCGGGATAGAATCTGGCTCCATCATGAGGGATAAGTGGTTCAGAAGATGAAACAAAATTAAAATGAATAAAAAAATATCTGCAAGTTTCAGTGATTTTTAATTATTATTAATTTTACATATTTCAGTTAACCCAGTAGAATCTCAAACTGTAATTTAAGGCAACAGGAATGGTCTTTAAGGGAACTTCAAATGCCAGCTAGTATAGTATAAAAAACTGCTTTGGAATTTGAGGATAAAATGATGAAGATAGGTTTTTTAATCTTCACAAATTCATTTTTTTGCTGCAAAAATTGCAGTTCATTTATTCATACTTCAGATGATCAAGAGCAAAAAAATACTTTGAAATTTCTTTAAACATGTCAAAGCGAAATGTTTGCAAGTCATTTTTCCAGCTGTGCTAAAACATCTGGCAGTTCCAGTACAGTAGGAATTATGTAATCTGGTTTAACTGAACCATCAAGCACTGCATTGTCTCTGTTTTGAATCCACACAGTGGCTCTAACACCAGCATTCCAGCCCCCCTGGATGTCTGTGTCCAAAGAGTCTCCCACCATCACACAGTCCTTTGCATCCACGCCCAGCATGCTGAAACACAAAGTGAAGATGGAGAGGCATGGTTTCTGCTCTGGATGTTCTCCTCCAATCACAATGTGATCAAATAGATCCTCACACCCGACTGCCTCCACTTTCTCTCTCTGAGTCTGAGTTTCACCATTGGTCAGCAGTAACAGTTTGTATCTACTGCGGAGCTGTTTCAGGAGAGAGCGGACTTCAGGAGACAGGCAGAGGGCTTCCAGTCGAATAGTTTTCCACTTGTAGTAGCACTGATCTGCTAAAGAAGCTGGATGATGGGTTCCAGTGACTTCTCTGATGCTTTCCTCCCAGTGTTGCACACGAACTTCATCCACTGATTGGTTAGATGCGGGGTCCAAACACTCATGGAAAAGCTTCTGCTTGAACTTGTCACAAATATTGCAGATGGAGGCATCATCGAGTCCCAGAGAGGCCTTCAGCAACTCACTAGTCTGAAAGATTTACAATGAAAGATCATGTTAGTTTAACGGATTACAATCAAAGAGATTATGTTTTATTAAGTAGACTTTTTACACACATACTTTGCTGCATACTTTGCTGCCTCCAAACAATGCTACTGGATACCTGAAATTTCCCATGGGAATCAATAAAGTATTTATCTGTAAACATGTTTTAGCTTCAAAAAGTCTGCATGATCATGCACCTTTTATACACTAGGATCTGATCTGACCACACAAGTGGTGCCCAACCAGTCGATCACGGACTGATCCCAAGTCGACTGCCAAGTGTGAAGGGAAAAAAAAAATTATCAAATGACAGGAAGCCAGTGTTGCAAACTCAGTGACTTTGATGCTATTTTTAGTGAGCTTTTGGACCCTCTAGCAATAATGTAGCAGCTTTATCTAGTGTTGCGGGAAATTCTTGGGATCTGATACGTGTAAGTATGTTGTTAAGCCTGTTCTCAATGAGCAGTGACTGCTGCTACTTTGGCCCCGCCTCTCCCAAAACGCTGCGTGCCTGCCGGAAAGTGTTTGTGTGTTGCAAGAGAGGCTGGAAACCATCTGTGGGTGGTTTGAGAGGTTGACACTGGACTGGAAGATCTCAGGAGGTTTGATATTTGAAGAACATCTTGGGACAAAATAGATTGGGCACCTCTGACTGACACACACACACACACACACACACACACACAGAGACACACTCACACATCTTACTTTCAACAATCCAAGTTAGTAATTAAGAGAAGTAAGTTGTTGTAAAAACGCCCTTTCACCCCTATTTTCTTCTTTTATGAACAATGATATGACTGATACCTTTACACCACAATGTCTACACATGTGGAGCAAAATGTGAAATCCATTACATTTTATAGGATAGTTTTTAATAAAACCTGATCACTCATTAACAAAGATACACTATTTTTTATATGAACAAGTAACATCTTTTCTAACTTAAAAGTTTCATTGGTAAAAAATAATTGCAGCGTGTTAAATACATTGTCCCTGCGCGGCTTCCGTACCAGTACTTATAGCGGTCTATGTCCAACTAAAATACACTTATTTCTTGCACATTTGATGGATAAAACTGAATTAAATGATCTTACAATACAATCATAAACAACACCACTATCATTTAGTTTAGAAAGAAGACAAATGTGCACTAATTGGGTATTTTTACCTTTTCAAAAGCGACTCCACCTGCTCCCTTTGTGTCTATAAGTGTGTTATCCAGATCAAATAAAATCGCTTTTACAGTTTTAACCTCCATTTTAAAACATGTACTCATTAAACCACCCAGATTTTAGAATCTAAAAGAACTACACATTTGAAGTTCAAGGTTTCCGGAAGCACTAAAGACAGCAATGCATGTTGGGTCTTGTAGTTATTTAACAGGAAACATAAACTTTAAAATGATCTGTGTCCACAAGGTGGCGACATTTACCCAACAAATAAAATTCTTTGATTTTTTGCAGCAATTGATAAACTCCAATCACACACTCATTTAATCAGGACGCTTCTAGGGGATCTGTCTTTTTTTTTTTTTTTTGGTCATATTACTTAAAATTGCATTGACTAATAGGATAAGCAGTGACCTTTAAATTTATGTTATCATATTTTTATACAAAATAATAAGTGTGTGTGTGCGTGCGTGCGTGCGTGTGTGTGTTAATAACTTGCTGCATGATCTTTAAGGGGCTGCCTTGGTGGTGCAGTGGTTACCACAGTGACCTCTCAGTGAGAAGGTTGGGGGCGAGTCTTGGCCTTTCTGTGTGGAGTTTGCATGTTCTCCCTGTGTATGGGTAGGTTTTCTTTAGGTACTCCGGTTTCCTCCCACTCTCCAAAAACATGCATGTTAGGTTGATTGCCTGCTATGAAATTGTCAGTAGGAATGAGTGTGTGTGTGGATGGTTGTCTGTGTGTGTGGCCGTGCAACAGACTGGCGACCGGTTTGGGGTGTACCCTGCCTCTCGCCTACAATACATCGGGTTAGGAGCTGGCATATCTTGCAACACCATTAGGAATAAGCGGTTCAGTAGACTAAACAAAACCATTTTTGTGCTGCTAATTGTGACGTTTGTTTCCCTTATGAACAGAGGTGTCAAAAGTACCAACATTTCCTACTCAAGTAGAAGTATAAATACCAAGTTAAAAAACTACTTTAGTAAAAGTAGAAGTATCAACTCAAGTTTTCTACTTAAGTAAAAGTAAAAAGTAACCTATTTTAAAACTACTTAAAGTAGAAAAGTAAAAGTAATTTTCAGAAAAAAAGGAATATTGTTAACAAAAGCGTATGAACATATTTTTTAACTATTATCACATGCTTTAAGGAGCAGAAAATATGATAATAAATCAAAGTGTTTTGGTGTTAAACTTTATGAATCAGAAACATTTATTTCTTAATAATCTTTATTGGAAATCGATTAATGAACACAATCAAATGTATTATCATAAGCAGGGCAATATGTAACGTCCCTTCAGCTACCAAGCTTCACTCTGCATCACCTAATTTAACCAACTTCAGCGGACACAAACACACTCAATGTAAAAAAACACAAACACACTCAATGTTAAAAAAATAAATAAATGAAAAAAAAAATGACCAAAAGACTTTTTTAAGCCTTGAAGGCAGCTAGTTTTCAAAGTTCTTTGAGGCAATACTGAATAGTCTTTAACAAGTTGGTAAGTATGGGAGTGCCACATACAGCCTGGGCAGCGTTGCCAGGTGGGAGGTGCTGGATTATCGTACTAATGACGTAAAATTATTGTATTTTACAAAAAATATCGTACACCCAGTAAAACCACGCCCATTGACAAAATAACACCCTTTACATGCACTCCTAAGGCAGTGGGAGTGAAGGAAACACACAGGAGGCAAAGTCCTTGGATTCTTTTTCTAAAATTTTAAGAACTGTAAAAATAAAAAAATAACCAGGGAATTAAGATTTTAAGAAACCCAGAAAGAAACCAGTAGGGGCGGGACTTAGGAGACGGTATATATAAATTTATATATATACATATCTACATATATATGTGTACATATAAGGGTTTTTTTTTAATGTTAGCCTAAACATCTACATGATGCAAAATCTTAGCGATGTGTAGTTTTAATCTCCTCAGTCAGTCTTTATAAACTAATCAATAACATTTTGGATGCTTTTAAGCACAAATACTTCATCCCTCACCACCACTACTATTTATGGATTAATTAGTTTAATTAGCTTTGTTTCTAAAGATAAAATAGTGCGTCACAGATCAAAGTTATTTTTATAAAAATACCATCTACAACATTTTCAGCAAAGACGTTTACAATAACTGCAGACTGAAAATAATAATAATAATAAAACATTTCTTTGCTGTTGTTTTTTTTAAAAAAAAAACCTGATAATTCACTCAAAGTTCAGTGTTGCAGCATCAGAAATACTTTGATTTCCGAGCCCGCAACAAGTCTTTTAAACACGCAAACTAACGTTCCTGCTCCTTAAAGGTTTGTGGGCGGGGCTACTCGGCCCATAGTAATGATTGACCGGACCTTTCAGCCAATCATTCATCTGTTCCTTTGTTTGATGCATTCAGGGTTCATAAAAAAAAAAAAAACTCCGACAAACAGTCGCGGCTTTTTAACGGTGACAAAATGGAGAAAGTAGCGACTACTTTTTAAAAAATTAACGAAGTAAAAGTACAGATAATTGCATAAAAAAGTAGTGAGTAAAAGTAAAAAGTAGACAAAAAAATAATTACTTCGTTAAAGTAAAGATAACGAGATTTTCTACTTGAGTAAGGTAACGAAGTAATCTTACTTCGCTACTTGACACCTCTGCTTATGAACTATTTAGAAAGATTGATCTTGTCCGAGTTATCACAAAATCTAATTCTAATTTGTGCAAACAAATGGGAAAAACATATTTGGAAGTCCTCTTCCAAGAAACATACCTACAAAGTGCCAATAACATCTCAGAGGTGTGTCCATTTTTTACTTCACCTGACTGTTTCTTGCAACACACAAATAATTCCTAAACAGGTGATAAAAAAAAAAACGAGCAGGAAATATTTTTGCTTTTATAAATAAATACCTTTACGTGACTTCTGATCTTGCACATTGCCAATTCAAACACACACTCTTTGACACACAGGCTTTCAAAAACAAAAAAACATCCATCCTTATGCAACCTGTCTTTTAATTCAATCTCGCTCCTGGCATATGTCCAGAGGTTCACACGCAACACTGTGCAGGCTTGTTGCACGTCTATGCTAAAACTAATCACAGCAAGTCTGCCTCGTGTTTCCTTCATATTCTAATTGCAGTTTAGCTGCTCGTGTCATAAAAACTTCATTCTGAAAACTAATTGTTTCAAGAAGTTTAGCCCCAACATGCCAAAGATAAATCATGTAGACGATGTGAGGCCGCTGTTATCAGAATGTGCACCTGTTCTTTGCATGAGAAGGTTGTGAAAATGACAGACTGAAACTCAGGAAACCTTCTCCTTCATTTTTTATTACACCCCACTCTGACACAAGGAAGTGAAAACCAAACCTAAGAGTGTAAAGATGGAAATTCCCGTCTCATGTGGATATGGAAAGAACAAAACAAAGCAAATAACTTTTTTAAAAGTTCCTGTGTGACGTTTCCAAATAAACGTTGGCATTCGAAGAACCAGAGAGGCTCGATGTGTTTGTCTGCATGACACTGTTCTTTTTTTATCTGGGTGGGTGGCCTCAGTCACACGCTATAAGACAGCAGGTCACGAGTCGCATGGAGGTCCACCATTTCTCTGAATATATCAGGATGTTTAATCTTACACTTCAATTAAAGTCACTGAATTGAATGCATTTTTTATTCTGTCGTCTCGGAAATGAAGCTAAATTCTTTCAAATTTGTTGTACGAATCCATCTTTTGAAGGTATTATAATTATATGATGCCGTTCTTTTTCATGAGGAACAAACTGTATGCATCCTCTAATCTTATCGGCTCCACCTGAGCTCTACTTGACCACAAACACGTAGCAAGAAACAAGTGCCAAGATATGGGGATTCCTTACTTCCTTCCAACTCCTGATTAGAAAGCAGATTCTTTGTAACATCTGAATATTTGAACATTCCTCAGTCCTGCCAGATTTGGATTAAATACCCGTGATGCTGGGGCGATAATGAAAAAAAAAAAAGGGTGATAACTGTTATCCAAGTATGCTGTCTATGTAAAGATGATCCCATCAGGCTTTCTCATAGGTAGACGATACACACACATACACACAGTTACTAAAAAATAGACACGAAGTTGTAAGATTTTATCAGGACCAGGGGAATGTACAAGCCCAGGTGTAAATATGGAAACACTGGTGTGCTTAATGTTGTTTGTTAAGGTCAGACGAGGCGTATGGCAACCTGCACGTACACACACACACACACACACACACACAAACAGTGGGATCTGGTGCCACATCAGGGTGGGTTATGTAATAGCATATTGGATAAAAGAGCAACAATCTTATATAAATGTTCTCTACAGTGTTCTTCTACCCGTGTGTTTTAGATAAACTCTGAATGTTTTTGCATCTGCTCCCATCTCTGTTTCTTCTACAACCCGACAGAGTTGCACGTACAGGTAATCGTCCGTCTACTTCATGGTTTTTTGTGGATGCATATCATCTGAAGAGGGAATATGGTGAAAGTTCTTGCTTATGAAAATATGAGACCTCCCATGGTTGCATGGCAGCCTGCCAGAACCTTTTATCTGTGTGCCGAAACACCTGAGTTCCTCTGACCGGCTCCTGAACTGAAAAAGCAGCAGGGAGGAGAACATATAAAGGCTTCAAATGGATTTCATAACTGGTTTTAAAGTCCCTTGGTCCTCAGAAACTGTCCTCCAGGTTCTCTTGATCTGGTATTTCAGTGAGAAGGGACATCTCTAACCTTTAACATGTGATTGTGACTCTTTTTCAATGTTTTTTTTTGGTTTGATTTAAAGTTGAGGTAAAATACAAAATTAATTTTGGGGAGTTTAAATGTTATTCCCACATCAAACACATACCTGAACTGGTTTTGTATTTCATTCATGCATGTTTGAGTCATTTGCAAACTCTCTTGTCCAATCCTTAGAATTCAAATAGCAGGTTTTTCTTGTTCATGGATTTTGTTCTCTGTCATTCTAGTGCAGGCAAACTACGGCCCGCGGGCCAAATGAGGCCTGCTAGACGTTTTAATCCAGCCTGTTAAACTTGAAAAAATTAAATAAATAAACCTTGTTAGTGTTTTATTTCCCCCGCAATTCTGATGTTTCCTCACTGGATGGCGCACTGTATGATCTGGAAAGCCACCGGGCCCAATACACGCACGTAAACAAGCATGTTAGATGTTAAAACAAGCAAAATGTTACATCAAGCACTTGGATTTCAAACCTAGCGCCACCAAATGCATTTTTTGAGCGCTATCGCACTAGATTTCAGACCTAACGCGCTAGATTTGAAATTTAACGTTCTTTATGTAATATTTACCGCGCTTGTTTAAAATCTAGTGCGCCATTCTATCGGTCTAATCTAGTGGTTACCAAAAACATAACATCCATCTGCTCCTGATCCGGCCCCTTTGTCAAATGTTAGAACTCAATGTGGCCCACGAACCAAAAAGTTTGCCCACCCCTGTTCTAGTATAAGCTGGAAGGGGTGAATATTCTCTCTTCATTTAATTTCCACCAGTGTATGTCCCTACGCAGTGTTTACGCTTCATGTTTTATGATGCATTTTGATTTAAACTTTTAACACTTGTATTTGTGTTTTTGATATTTGTGACTTGGTGTGTTTTCCAGGTGGATTGTTTAAAAATGGTCCTTGGTCTTGTTTTCTTTTGTAGTGTTCACATTATTGGTTTTGGTTGCGTCACTTCCTGTGTATTGTTAACAGCCGGCAGATGAGGCAACAGGGCAGCCACAGAACCTGCAGCTTAATTCTTACAGTTAGAATCGAGGAATCAATGTCCTGTTCATTATGAAAAAATTGTTATTAAACGGACAAATTCCCACACGAGTCACTTTGTTTTGAAAGGAGTTTAAGCGTGGTGTTTAAGTCAACGGTACTTGCACCTTGATGAGAGCACCAGGAAACTTTATTTCTCTGAATTTTTTATACAGGAACACCTGTGAGTCCAGCTTCCAAGCAATCAGTTTGCAGGGTTGCTGTCGTGACAACAACTTGTGTCTTCTTCACATGGGGGTCCTGTTCTATAAAACATCAACTAAATAATAAAACGTAGGGGTTACGTATTAAGTATGGAATTTTACTTATTTGTTATGAATTAGTCACCCTCGTGAAGTAAGACGACTTTCACTTTAAAAGGTTTTATTTTTAAGTCTTTACCACCCTGCGGCATGTCTTTTTAAAAAAGGTAGATTAAACAAAATTGAAATGAAAGACATGAACTATAAAAAATAAAGAAACCAAAGCAGCATGCAATGTGCCATTAAATCATACGGAGGCTTAAATATTTGAAGAACTGACGTCTCTGTATTTATTCTTTACACACTGATCAAATTACTGTAATTTTCTTCAGTGGTTCTAGTTACTTGATGACATAATTTATTCTGAAGAAGGCAGCGTGAAAAAAAATTTGCTTCACTTCTGAAAGAGATGTCGTTTGTCATCGAGATTTTGTTATTTCACCCTTTTTGTTGGAGCAGGTTCAACATAACACAATTACCAGCCATGATGAAAAAAGAACTCATTTCATCAGTCTTTCCTGAAGCAAACTCACCTGACCTCAACAATGGTGTCACTCTGCCACTCCTAACCGGTTGTTCCCCTTCTTGTTTCTGTTTCAGCAAGAAACACATCACATGAATGAATCCGATTATCAAAATGCAACAAGAAAAATGAGACGTAATTGTGACTTTAAATAAGCTATAATTCTTGATTTCTGTCAGAGAACAACAAGTAGTGACAGCGGTAAAAGTTCTTGTGCCCTGCTCTCCAGGCACATCACTGACATTAATTATAATGTCTTATTTTACAAGCCAGGCAAGTAAACAGCCATGTTTAGTTTTTTAAAAAAAGTTTTAAATGGCCAAAATAGAACTAAATGGATTATTGATGACACTGCTTTCTACTTTGGTTTTAGTCAAAACCTCAGGTGATTAGGGTTGCCTGAGGATGATTCCTGATTCCTCACATCTGTGCACCCTGCCTTATAAGGTCAATCACCCCGGACTTCCCTGTCGGATCATACCATCCCTTCTAGCCAGGTCATCTTGGTTGCCTGACCACGTTTGTTATTATTTGGACTTTTGAAACCTTGAGTTAATCCTGTGCTTCTTGCTTTACAGATTTACCTGAATTGAGCTAATAAACCTTGTTTGATGTCCTCCTTCCACATCACAACAGTGACGTCTAAGACTGCAAACCTCCAATGAACATGGATCCATAATATAAATGATTAACAGCAGTCCTAATACATATTCTACATCAAACCACACAGGAAAACATTTACAGTTACACACACAGTATGAAGACAGAGAATTAAGTAGAAGTAGATCAGACCAGCAGCATGGTGGCACAGTAATTAGCACAGTGGCCTCACCGCAAGAAGGTCGGGGATTTGAGTCCCGCGTGGGGACGAGACTTCAAATACTGTCCTTCGTGTGTGGAGTTTGCATGTTCTCCCCGTGTGTGCGTGGGTTTCCTCCGGGTACTCTAACCGTCCTCCAAAAACATGCATGTCAGGTTTATTGGTTGGTACCAAATTGCCCCTGGAATGAGTGTGGTGTGTGTGGTTGTATGTGTGTCGCCCTGCAACAGACTGTACGACATATTTGGGGTGTACCCTGCCCCTCACCTTGAATCAGCCAAGATGGGCTCCACACCCCCTCACCTAGAAGAGAGGTGAAGAGGATTTTTTTTTAGAGAATGCTCTAAATATTCCAAAAAGATTTGAGGTTAAAAGTTTTGTTTTCGTTGCTCTTATCGCAGCCAGTTATGGTGAGGTATACATTGCAGCATGAGATGTTGCAAATATAATTTTGTTATTGAAAGCATGATTATTTTGCACTATGAAACTGAACGGAACAGTTCTCGAGCGTGAGCCAACAAACAAACATCTTTGTGTGCATCATCATGTCGTGCTGAAACATGGAGAGTGGAAAGAACAGATGTCGTGTAACTGTTTGACTTGTTCCATCTGTAGGCTTTTTCCACCCTTGTTCTAGGAAGAGAAATGATGGTGTAACATGCTCCATATCCATGACAAAGGTTTAATAAGTGGTTTGCAGATGGAGAGTCTGCCATTAGAGCGGAGGAGACATGACTCCGTATGGATTCTGTGTGTCACTGCCTTCTATAAGAGTTCACAGTGAGAGATTGTTTGGCTTCTGCCAGTGGATTGGAAAAGTGTGCATCCAGGGCATGCTGTTGCAATTCAACTCACGATCAGCGACCACAATGTTACGCTGTTATCACCACAGCATCCAGTTAAACACATCAAAGTCAAGGATATCAAAATAGCTGGAAATGTCTGAGCATAAAAAAAACAAAGAAAAGTTAAGCAAAGAAACCCCTTCATGTTGTTTACTGTGGAAAATGCATGTTTTCAAAAGTATAATTTGTAGGGTTGGATGAAGGATCTTTCCATGTGACCAGAATAAAAGAGCTGGCATCTTTTACGACTGCATCGAAACCTCACCAGATATAAAACTAACGGTTCAATCAGTCATAGATCCTCTAAAACAACACACAACAGTTACTATATGTGAACAAAACCCCTTTTTAATGGGATAATCATAAGCAAATCAGTCAATTGAATTAAATATTGTGTAAACATTCGTTTTTCTTACAAGTAATTGACTCTGAACATTAAGTATCATCGTCTCTTCAATCATGTGTTGCACATTACTTCAAATAAAAAAAACTTATTCATGAAACATTTTCAAAACAGGAGTTGCACAAAGGGCTTTGTAGAACATTTAAAACAATATAATTAAAGGATTTAAAGCAAACATTCAACAAACCCCTCACACTTTCAGACAAATTGTTGTGACACGACACGACATACCACCCACTTCTGATTTCCCCAAAGAACTGGTGGTTGTCTCTTTGACTGAGCTTCAAATAACATCTGGCCTGGTGCATTTGTGAGAAAACAACAAACTGGAGATCTACAGCAGCAGTCGGAGTCCCATCCACCGCCATATGACTGAAGTGCAGAACCCATAAACAGGCCCACACAGCAATGACTCCCACAAGCTCAGCAAGCAAAGCTCCCAGAATGTCACGCTGGAATACAACAGGGTAAACAAAGAGCAAGGACATAAAGATGCTCATAAAAAATACCTAACAAGGATTTATTTTCAGATTTTTTGATAATGCATTATAATCTATGCATTAGCTATACCAGAGTTAGCTTATAAGGTCAATTGTGTTTGTTGTCCAAAGGCAGGAACGGAAACATGCAACCCCCCCCAAAAAACCCACAGAAACAAGAGAGCCAGACATGGCTAGATGACACACTGAATGAACACATCATATATTTAGTAAAACAAATTTGTAACATTAAAAAATATTACACTGACATAATTAAATATTTAACCATTGTATTTTTGGACTGTAAGTCGCACCAGAGTATAAGTCGCACCAGCCAAAAATGCAGAATAGAAGGTGAAAACATATACGAGTCACTTCAGAGTATAAGTCGCACACCCGACCAAACTATTAAAAAAACTACGACTTCTAGTCCGAAAAATATGGTACTAAATATTTAATAATTTATTTAAGAATAAATCATAAAAATCTAAATTGAGGCTATAAACAAAAGTAGACTAAAAGCTCATTTTAAAAAATGTTTCTTTCATCTCTTCTTAAAAACATGAAGAGTGTGTCCGGCCCTGAGGTCCTCTGGCAGGCTTTTCCACAGGCGAGGACTGTAACAATGAAACAATGCCTCCTTGTGGGTTTTGTTCAAATATTTAGAACAACTGGTGGGGCTTTATTGGGTGTCGGCTGCGTCAATGGGGGCCGAGTTGGGGTTTTGGGTCATGAGACTCTGGGGCTAGATGCCTGTGACTGGTGCTTTTGCTTTTGGATCTAGGGTGTCCCGGAACTTCGGGGACTTTGAGGTCTCTTATACCTCATGAGGAGGTCAGGTAAATAAGCAAATCCAAGATCATCAAGAGATTCTATTAGAACCTTAAAATCACATTCTAAAACACACGTATCTTTATGACGAATAACTTCTCACATGAACTTTATTGTCCTATTTGCAATAAATTCTATTTTATTTTGGTAATAAAAGTAACTTTCAGCTCTTTGGATACTTTTAACTTAGCAGGATTCTGTTCTTTAATTAACAAAAAAAATCTCTTAAGTTATCTTTAGTCCAAATTGGATAGAAAAAAATATTAAAACCCATGGACCCAACTTTTTGACTGAAATAGCTCCACACTCATGCACACAAAGACAGCTTCAATTTAATAGAAAAATCTCGTTTTAAAATGAATCAGATCCCTATTTATAAATTAAACGAACAAATAAATAAATAAATTTTTTTCTGTAATTTTTAATTCTGGTGTTACGTCTAGATCAACACAATAGAGCAAATGTGAAAAAAAATATAGACTTGCTAGTTTGTATTATTATTAGACTCATGTTTCCTACACAGTCTTCGCTTGTGTGCGACGGAAAAGTTTACAAAGATGTTTTATTTTAGCTACAACCATAGGGCTTATGTCATCGCATTATTGGATCAAGTGGGTTTTGTTTCCAGGGTGATGGAAAGGAGCATGTAGGAAAATGTATGAAGCGTTTTCCTTTGACACACCAGTATAACTGCAGAGATGAAGAACTACTGGGAACATCAAAAACTTACCAAGACAGCACAATGGTTCAAAACGAGTGAAATGTAAAACATTGGTGAACATGGAGGTCTTCTCACGGTGTACTCTTTTATGAAGCAAAGTAGCAGCTGCTGATATAAGTTGGTGACAGACGCCCCCCAGGAACACTCATAGCTGGACGTTTCTTTCATCCCACATAGCGAAAAGCAACAGCGAAAGGGCCCCTGACTTGGCCCGGAGAATCTCAAGGGATCCCCTTGTTGTTGGTCTGACCCAGGATCAAAGGTAAAGGCAACAAAGAGACCCTTTATAAGATGAAAACCTCCTGCCCATATCTATGTTGGCAGGTACACCTGCATGATGTGTCCACAATGTGAACAGCTGGGCTGTTTATCTGTTCCTCTATGGTTGAGTGAATGAAATAATCGGCCCTTCCATGGCTCGCTAACTTCATACATCAAAATATGGTATAAAAAAATAAACTCTTCCATCAGTTAGACCACCAGGAACAGTTTGCTTTCTGATAGAGTATAATCTAAAAGAGGAGTGATTAAGATAGTTATTAAAAAAGGTCCAACAGGGTATATCCAGAAATATGTTACCTATTGTTACCTCTGAAAAGCAATTTTTACCAAAAAAAAAAAGAAGAAGCTTATCTACACATTTATTCAGTTTCACTTTCATTTTGACTGAATGCATTCCCTCTTCCTCTCACTCCCTGCTTAGACCAGCTCCTGGATGTTTGCACAACACAGTGTAAATCTTGTTTGAAGCTCCAAAAACAGTACAAATTGCATCAAGTTAGTAAAGCTAGCACATATTTTTTATAATTTTTTTTTTTTGTGCATGTTCATAAAAAAAAATGGTGGAGCGCCTGGCAAAAGCATTCCCTGCTTGTATTAGAATGCTTGCATGGGGGAGAACAAAAGGAAAAGCAAAAAACAACCTGCTGTTTGAGCGGTGTATGAATGCTGGATCGAAAAGATCACAAGTTATTCAAACGTCCATGGATGAAACAAATAATTTCTGATGTTTTTCATGTTGTCATGAAGCGGTGCACAGGTGGAAAGAGGAGCACCCAATTACAGACAGAAAAATGGTTTATTTGAATTTGGCAGTCCAGTAATACTGTGAAAGGAAAAACAAAGTTTCAGTGTCATGGTAAAAGGTTATTGTCAGAGTGTGTTCTTGGTCAGGCAACCAGGGAGACCTGGCTGTAAGGGATGGTATGACCTGACAGGGAAGCCCAGTCCTTAACCTCTTAACTCCCACCGACCCGGGGACGGGACGCTTGTGGGTTTTTGTTTTTTTTTTCATTCATAAAGACACTTATCCTTAGTTCAACTCCACTAAGTTATACCTCATTTTAAAGCTTAGACTGTCAAGAAAACGATCATAGCATCCATTCTTATGTTTTCACTAGTTTTAAGAAGAAATAGCAAACTATTCGCAAACAAAATCAAACTGTTTGGAGAGCATTTCTCACCTATGATCCAGTCGTAATGGGCTGAGACGGGTTTGATCTTCATGTGATTGGTCTCATTTTGTCCGTAACAATCCAAAGAATAACTATATAAAATTGTATTTTCTCAAAAGTAAACCAGTTTGGAGAAAAACTCCAGAAAACGTGATTTTTTTTTTCTGCGAGAAATCGTAGCAGTCACGTTCCAATCTCCATAGTAACTGCCAGGCTGTGTTTTTAACTTCATCCTGGGTATGTTTCTTTTCTTCACGAAGTTATCTACAAAATGAGACCGTTCGCAAAATATTCCGATTAAGGGTTTGTTTTTTACAAGGCTTTGAATGAATCAAGCGCTCCTCGTTCAGCTAACAGCACTGCTAGCATGTTAGCTTCTAGCGGGCTAACGACGTCACTTACAAATATATGATTAGCCTATAAAGAAAGCTGATACTTCCACCTTCAAAACGAGGGGATTGGTTCAAAACCGGACCAATAACCAAGCGTGTTATTCAGCTGCGTAACGGAAATTTTATCAAAACAAACGGCGCCATCTTTGTGCGTCATGACAGACAGGCTGAGTGGGTGAGTTGATCACAGATTGAAAGATTTTCTAGTTTATTTTCAACTTTTCTTTTGGCAAACTATATTTCTGGGGTTTTGGAACATATTTTTTACCCGAAAATTTTTTATTGTGCATGATTTTTATGAAAAAAAAAATTATAATTACAGCAAAAATTATGTAAATAAAAAAATAATAATAAAAAAAAAAAAAGATCTGTGGGAGGTTTTTAAAGTCACAGAAACACTAATATGCATTTTTTATGACTAAAAAGGTGATAAAATGGCAAAAATTCAATTTGTTGCTTGTTCAGATTGGACATTTTTATACTAAAAGGTCAATAAATCAAAAACTTTTGTACCTAGAGATCTGAAACTTTACACAGTTGTTGTCATACACAACAGATCATTTATCCAGTTGTATATTTCATTTCTTGTGCATGATTTTTATGGAAAAATTTATAATTACAGTAAAAAATATTAAAATATACATTTAAAAAATTATGAAAAAAAAATATCTGTGGGAGGCATTCAAAGTCACAGAAACACTAATATGCATTTTTTATGACTAAAAAAGTGATAGAATGGCAAAAATTCACTTTGGCACATTTTGGCACAGATTTGGACAGCTTGTGCCGAATGGACACTTTTTATAGTAAAAGGTCAATAGGTCAAAACCACTTGTACCTAGAGATCTAAAACTTTACACAGTTGTTGTCAACAAGATTTTTGTCATACAAATGGAAGCAATTATGCCTACTAAGAAGTATGTCTTGGCTAGGGACATTGGAAAATGAAAAAAATTAGGCGAGGCTAAAATTCTACAATTTTTTTTATGTTTGAACTACTGTAGGATAGGCTCTGAAATTCTGACACTCTCCATGTACATATCTACAGAAACTAGAAGGTCTAAGCTTTATTTTGATGTATAGTACAAGCATGTGACTTGAAAGATGCTGCTGTAATAAGCAATGGCATTTGGGTATGTCCAACTATTGTGCACAGCCCGAAAATAGGTGGGTGTTAAGAGGTGGCAGGGTCCACAGATGTGTGGCATCAGGAATCAATCTCAGGTGTCCCTAATCAGGGTGATAAGGGACATCCAGGGCTCCCTCTGCCGGCAGGAGAGGGGATCATGACAAATGTGGGAATAATATTGAAACCCTCTAGAAACCTTTTATATTAAAAATAGTGATGGAATTTTCCACTCATTTGATACAGTTTTAAAATCTCATCAATCTGGATGAGGTGTGGAGAAAGAGACGGTTGAGCAGAGGTGCTTCGGGCCCTGTGTTTTGCGGTTTCCATGGAAACGTCCGGTTGCTCGTTTGAGGAACTGGAGGTGCTCACTCGGACCCTAGCGAAATACAGGGAGGCTAGTTTGGTGTTTTTCACTGCAGCCTGGTTTTGTGGTCCATTCCGGACTCCAGCTTTTGGGTTGTTTGGTTGGACACAGTGCGACCAAACTGGGACGTTGGTGGATGGGGGTTAGGGGCATCAAGGTGTTTGCACTGCAGCACTCAAATTTCTCTTCGAGGATGAATAAAGTTTATTCAATTCAATTGTCCAAGGTCAGTTTCATTGCTCAAGTTCAATCTCACCTTCAAATTCAAATTAAAATACAAAAGACCATATTCTCCTGACAACCTCTTTTGATATGACATCCCCGAAAAAATGTTTTATAATGTTTTGATGATCATAATTGTTCATTTGTGTACTCTCAAATCTTTTTGTCATTTACAATTCTGTCATAAATATAACAACTTTAATGTAGACACACATTTCCTAAATAGATTCAAACCATTTGGATTCTTTTTTAGCAGTTTTTGTTGACGTGATCTGATTTTTCTTCCTACACCTTGAATATTTCTTCACATATTGAAATGGCTGTACAGATTTTATTTTAATATGCTTTTAAAATGCCTCACAGGCACAAGGAATGAGTTGAGTTGATAGAGAATCATGGTTCATAAAAGAATGTTTCTCACCTTGAATACCCTGCAGAAAAAGGTTTTAAAAGTATGCATCCACTTGTCTAAACATACTTGATGTTTGTTGTCTGCTGACACTCTTGGGAAAGATGCTTAACCTTAAGGCACAGAAAGTGATTTAAGAACATTTTCCATGACTGAGACCTGGTGAGCAACGTGCTAATGATGTGTTAGGACTTGGATTTCTTGACTAATGGTGAGCTTGTGAGTTAATGATGACCAAAATGATGGTTACATTCTTGGCATGACATTGATGAGTCAACACAGCTTTTAAGAACACCATGTCTAGGAGAGAGGTAATTGAAGGGTTTTATTGTGTAATCCTGCTACTGGATTAGTTTCTTTAGGACAAATCTAGGTCACAAAATATTTAGTGTTCAGACTCTCAAAACAAAATGAACTCACATCGCTTTTCTCTATTCTTCAACTTGACAAAATCTAAATCATTTACCAGTTCTCTAGTTTATTGGTCATCTCACAGCATTTATTTACACACCCTCTTCCTTTCGTGTGTATAAATCTTAAATCAGGAAGCTGTAAATCTTTTAATTCAGACCAAATGGCACCTCATTGTGTTCACACGTACCTTGGCCTTATGTTTTCCCAACCAGACATCAAAGACATTAAACTGAGCCAACAGTGCACACAATGGCAGCCGTCAGTGAGCACAGCACTGTTAAAAATAAATCCACAGCTATGTCACGTAGCTCCGCAGGTAGGTAGACAATCACTGTTAAGCAAATATGTGGAGTGGTGCACTGCTTTATTTCACAAGGTGGATCAAAGATTGGTTTAATTCAGATAAGCACTTAAAAAAACATGCTGTGCATAGTTACAGTTTTGTTTGTGTTGAGGGATCACGTCAAAATGAGCTCATTGCAAACCGTCTGATTCCTAAGGCTGATGGCATGGTATGGGGATTAAATATGATATCATCTTCATAACTTTAGATCTGATGTTGTCTGTTGGGATGTTTTTGTGCGTCTTTTCTGCTCTGGTTAAAAAATGAAAGTTGCAGATGTCGACATCAATTAGCAACAACTAATTGTGTGTGTTGGAGATCTTTTAAAACCTTTACTGAAGCACGCATAGGAAGACTAAATGAGACATGAACCGGACAATGGACGTCTGTGTTAATACTGACATCAGCAGTTAAATTATTACAAAGCAGTTTAACCTTAACGGGACGTGAACTTTGGATCAAAAGTCATCTCTAAAAAAATACTTGAAATTGATGATAAGTGAAAATATAGTTACGAGTTTGCAAATAAAATATGGTTTTAATTCTAAATCTCAAAACTGTCTTTGGGTCCCAGGAGGCGTTGGCCTAGTGGTAGAGATACTGTTTTTCAGCTGGGAGAACCTGGTTTGATTCCCACTAGGCCCAAGCTGTCCCTGAGACCACAGAAAATACACTAAAGGACAGAAAATAAAAACCCTGAACAGACAAAAAAAAAAACTGTCTTTGAAAACTACTCTGAGGAATTTTGTCTCACAGCTCTGGAATTCACGTCGTGCAATTATGAATGATCCAAAGCTTAACTTCACATTAAAAAGTGACATTTTTGACACTGTAAATAGAAGGACGTCCCATGATCATTATGGTTTTTATATCAGCATGTAGAAAACAAGACACAGATAGAAACTATTTGTTCACAGTGACATTCCACAGATGCCTATGTTGCTGCGTCTCATCTCTGAGAACACAACTAAAACACTCCTCTAATTATACAACCACCACAAAAGTGTTTCACAAAGTTAAGAAAAACTTTAAAAAATAAAACAGAAAAACAGACACAAAATATAAGAATCTCAAAAATGTCACAATACAGACACGTGAGTTCCAAGAAGTGACTTGATAACAGGCAGCAAAGAGGGCAGCGTGATGCACGGAGGCAGGTTGTTCCATAATGAAACCAGCAACAGAAAAGACTTGATTTCTCAGAAATGTAGGTTCAGTACTCAAAACCAAGAGACAGAGACAGAATGAACTTCTAAGACGATGATGGAATATTTGAGTCCAATGAAAAGGCTGAGTTTGAAAAAATAAGCGGTCAAAGGAGCAGTGAAAAAATCAGAATATGTTCTTATCTATGTCGGTCAGTCACCTTCTTTACTGTAGATCTCTTACAGGGTTGTGGTGTCAGAGCCCGTCCTGGGTGATTCGAGAGGCAGGGTACACCCCGAACAAGTCGCCAGTCCACCAGTCCATTGCAGGACCGCACACACTCATAATTGGGGCTATCATGTCATGGCCAATCAACCTAATATGCAAGTTTTCGGAGCATGGAAGGAAACCGGAGTACCTGGAGACAACCCACACATACACGTGGAGAACATGCAACCTCAACACAGAAGAGACAGTGTTCCAAGTCTCATTCTCACCTGGGACTCGAACCCACAACCGTTTTGCTGTAATGCCACTGTGCTACCTTTGCACTACCATGGCGCTCTTCAATTTATGTTTCATTTGTGTTTCATTAAGTAAAATCAAACAGAAGTGAAAGCGTACAGATTAACCTCCAAATATGATGGTTCAGAATAACAGTGGATCACAGTGGGGTTTATTTTATTGTTCAGAACGATCCGACCCATGAAGCCTTGTTTTTGTGTGGAGTGTTTTCTATCATAAATAAGAGAGTTTAAAAAAACCATCTAGTTATCAATCTTGATAAACAGATGGACAGATTCTAATGCTCATGAACAAAGGATAAAATTCAAAGTAACACCTAACTTTGACCTGATTTTCTTCTATCTCTCCCCCCATAATGTTCATGATGGAAACTTGTCCATGTTCTTTATGTAAAACATGGTTAAACTGCAGCTCTGACAGATACCTGCTCCAGGACACACATTTTTCTTTCTCTTTTTTTTTTTCTTTACAGCTTGTGAAATGAAAATCTGCATTAAAAGTTCGAGAAGGTTTCTAAAAAACTCACAAAAGGAATGCTTATGCTGTGTAAACAATGTCAACAATAAAGTCAGTGATTTGGAATGTGGGATGTCTTTGTAGACGATGAATTCTGAAGATCACCATGTCTGACACAAACCTGGTCCTTTTGACAATTTGATTCAGCTTCTTAGTTATGTTTTTTAAAATACATCCTGAAAAAAAAAAAGAACGGTAATTTAAAAAATATAAACATAATGTGTTGGAAAACAACAAAACTGAAAAATAAGAAAACAAATTATTGTCTTATGTTAATGTGGGTTTTTTTCAGTTTAATACAGTATGTCAAAATTCTCACTAAAACACTTCATGTTGTTGTCATACTACATATGAGTACAGCTGGTCCAAATCACTTGGGCCATTAAACGTCTGGTTGGAAAAGAAAGATCTTTACACTGTTATACACAATGGTGCATCAAATATGTAGCTGCTAGTGGAATACTATCGTTTCATCTTCTGAACTGCTTATTCCCTAACAGGGTCATCATGGAGGTGCCACAGCCTATACCTGCTAATTTCAAGCAAGAGGCAGGGTACATCTTCAAAGGATCACTAGTCTGTCGCTGGGCCGCGCAAACACAACCATCCACACGCACATTCTTATGGACAATTTCATGGCGGCGAATTAACCTAACATACATGTTTTTGAAGAGTAGTAGGAAACCAGAGTACCTGTAGAAAACCCACACATACACGGGGAGAACATGCAAATTCCACACAGAAAGACCAATATTTCACGCCCGGTACTCAAACCCCAACCTTCTTGCTGTGAGGCCACTGTGCTAACCACTGTACCAACGTGCAACCTTAGATAACTAAAATCTTTATGGTCCCATCTAATGCAAAATCAACTTTTCAGAGCTTTCTAAATTTGAATAGTGATGTGTGGGCCTTATATGTGTCACCAAGGTGTTTTTTAGGAAGAGAGGTGGTAAGCAATACTCAATCTTTCACACTTCCTGGTCTGTGATAAAGCTTTTTAAATCAGTAAGATTCTCATGTATTGTGTAATGAGTGTTCCAAAATCCAGATTGTGGGTGTTTATTTTTAGAAGATACAATGAGAATTTTTTTTTTTTTGCATGAGATTGAATCTCTAACTTACTCAAAAGCATAAAAGTACTATTTTTATCAGCTCCAAGAAACTCATTTCCATGGAAACTGTTCCTCTCTAATGACCCTTTCTGAGATTGTCTTTTAGATATCTCACTGCTCTGCAAACCCTCCCCTCCCTTACTTGATCTTTTCGTGAGAAGACGGTGCAACAGAGAGTTGTCAGGGCACGTGATGCTTGCTCTGTAACAATAAATCCTCAACAGCTCATCTTACCACTGAACTTGCAGTTTTCTCATCTGAAACTAGTTTATTTCATAAGTTTCTATAAACAAGAAGTTTACAATGTTTCTGGGGGGAAATGACATGGAATTAAATTTTAATTTGGGATTGAGATCTAACATCTTTTAATAATCTATAGAATGACTGCAAAGCATTGCTCTGACATGGATGCATAGAAAGATTAGTTTTGCATGCTCCTGCAACTCCAACCCCGTCCATCTTGTTCGGTGTGTTCCTTTCAGCCTGACACACTCTCAATTACCTGGTTTCTTTAAGGAATGTAAACTACAAAGAATGTGGCAGAGGATGAACGACAGAACGAAACACACCTCATGCCTGAGAACTGAAACTTTTATGAATGGAAACTGATCTCAGATACCATTCATAAACTTTAACCAGCTAAGAGATTAACCTACAAATCTACAGAAAAAACAACATGTTTTCCTTGTATTCATAAAACTTTCAGGCTGTAATTAAAAAAAAAACATAGCAAATTACAACACAGATGCTTTGCAGGTCAATTTATGATTTTTCTACAAAGAAGAGTGTGTTTTGTAAGCATCTCTGCTCTTTGAAAATTCTATCAACCCAAATGTAAATTTTTGTTTCTATTTTTGTTTCTTTTTTTGCATCCAAATTCCTAAAGTCAGAAATCCGTAATCTGAAACTTTCAAAGCTGAAAATTGTTCCCCTTTCATGGCTGAATTTTGCATAATGTGAAATGGTACTAAAATAAGCTGCAGACATTAGATTGGGGAAACAACCTGCTGTTATGGTGAGGTGTGGATTGAATCCTAGCACAGAACATAGGATAAAAAAAAACCCATAAAAATGTATTTATAATTAGGTAAAAACAGATTCTTCGAAGCAGGCGAGTTGTCCAAGGCCGGCAGGTTATCCGAGGCAGGTGGGTTATCCAAGGGAGGCGGGTTTCTAGAACAACGGAAACAAAATATAAGACCACAGGCAAGAAAATCGGCAGACAAAGATCTACTAAAGGCTTGTTGTTGTTACCGCATGGAATTAAAACATCTGACTCAAGCGTGGAGGATGACTTACAGTATGTAGCTTGCTGATTGCTGATCATCTGCAGGTGGTGAACAAGTTGCCACAGAGACAGACACCCCCTTAGAAGCAGGAGCAGGGTTCACAACATCTGCGTCTCCAAGTGACATTCTTTTTTATTTGTTAGCTTTGAAAACCAGGGAGGAGGCGTTGGTTTCGTGTTGGAATGTCTGTCCTTGGACAGAGAGAAGCCAGTTTCTTTCTTACTGGGTTCATGTCTAAGGGTCTTTGGAGAAGACTCCAACCCTCCCATTTCTCCCACCATTGGCGCCGTCGTGGCTGCCTTCTGCGATGTAATGCAGCACAGGAGTTTCCCAAATTGAGTGATGAATATAGTACAAAACAAAACAACAACAACAAAAAAAAACAAGCACAATGGCTGGAAACTGAACTTAACTTGAAATATTTAATGATGGGGATTTTCTGCAAATTTCTGCACGTAGTCAAGATTGAAAATGAGGCCCAAACAAGAACAAAATTCTCTATAAATGTCTGTCTGTCCCTCAAAATATAAACTTCATTTATCATTTTTGTATATTTGCTTGTTTAAATATAATGTTCTGACTTTTTTTAAATTTTTTTTTTAGTGTACTTGGAAATGTGTTTTAAATTGTCTTCTTATGATGATCTCATAATTTTATACAAACGTTTTTATTGTTTGCTCTTTGATTTTTCACACAATTCAAGTTTAATTCTTCAGATGATAAATTAAATGATGAAGCTTCAGCTTCAGCCTCCTCCTTTTCAGGCCTTGTACATATCGGGTTAACTTTTTGGAGGATGACAGATAGTGCTTCACAAAAATGTCACAATGTCTGGAAAAAACAAATAAACTTGAAAACGTTTTTGGGAAACTTGAGAAAGTTTTCTCGAAACTTGAAAAGTTTTGTCATAGATTAATAGTTTGTGCTATACAGTGCAAGTAAAAAAAATAAACCCCACCAACATAAATTTTAATTCAAATCAAACTGCCAGTTTTAAAAAGCTAAAAAAATTTGCTACATATTTTATTCAAATGATTTTTACATCTGAATGCAGTGGTATGCAGGACCAGAAACACACTACATTGGTTCTATCTATTTTATTTTAACACCAAGTATTTTTTCTCGTTTGTTGTGGAATAATTAGTCTAAAATCTAATTTGATTAAATATAGAAGATTAAACCATTTTACAGCTTATTGATTTAATATAAAACATTGTTAAATCAATAGATTTCAAACCATATAATTATTATAATAATGGCTGTGCTGCAATGCGCCTGATCTTTGATCTTATTAAATAAGTTTGACAAAATTTAAAAAAAATAAAAAAGACTTCGCTTGAAAAAACTCAGATCCACCAGGCCTGAAAATTAATTAGAGTCTGAGTTATTAGAGCATGTCGTTCGATGGACTCTACTCACTGAGGACAAACACCTACAGAGACGTGACCCCAGATGAATTGTTCAATTTTGTTTACGTTTGAAATACTTGAGAGATATGGTCAAAATTCACTGTATATCAAGTTCTCTTATTCATAGAGTCTGAAACGGTCAATTGAATTGAAAAACTTAAAATAAAATAAGCGCTGATATTTATTCACAAAATTACCCACCTGAAAAGTGAACAAAACAAAATAATTATCATCATAATGAAGATGATGATGAAAAATCTATATGTTTCAGACTGTGTAGTAAGTAAGAATGCATCTGACAGCTCAGTAATTATTAAAAAATAGAAATAAAATATTTTTCCTCAATCTATTTAAACATCTATAGCTATTCATGGAAAAAGAGAAAAATATATCAAAAGACTTAGGGAACACAAAATATGTTATAGGGAAAAGAATGAATCTCTGTCCCAAATCTGTGCTGCCCTAAGAACAAAAGAGAGAGTCTCAGTTTTACTTGTCGTAAGGGTAGCATTTTCTCAAGACTGGAGTTTCTACAAAGAAATGCATCTTTATCTGCTTTATTTATACAGTAATAAAAAAACAATAGGTGTGTTCTTACTGAGAAGTGAGAAAAAAGGAAAGTTCCAGATCCCCTACTTATAGATAAGTGGAGACGGAGTAGAAGTGAGGTAGGAGATGCTCAGCAAACCGTATCAGCACAACCCTTAGTTAACATAACACCGTATCATACAGCTGGCCAGGAACTGCCTAAAAGTAACAAAAGAAGTTGTAACAAAGGAAGTATTTTTATTTTCCATCTAACAAACTATTAAACCATTGATTTCTATGTTTATCAATTGCATTTTATGACATTTACGATGTTACCAAATAGATTTTGTACCAATCTTCTAATGCAAACTAAAATACCACCGTGTCATTCATGTATTATTTTAGTGAAAGAACAGAATGTGAAAAATCTGTTTTATGTCACGCTTGATTCTTTTTAAAAGCTTTTAACAGGTCTCATTGAAAGTGAAAATAAAACCTTTTTTATTTTAATCCTATGTGTTAAAACTTCTGCTTTTAATGACGCATTTCTAGACATTGTTAAACATAAAAAATGCAAGTTGCTTTTGTAATTTTTATATATGAGGAAGAATTGTTTTTAGTTGTGATTATTTTATGATTTGCTGGTTCTTTTTTTATTTTACAAAAAAATGGACAAAAGTGCTTCTATAGGAGAGGAATATTTAGGAATAGTATATATAGTATACATATAGGAATAATATTGGGATTATATATGCAGTTGATGTGGTGTAAATACGACCACAAAAAAAATGACTGTTTTCTGGTGAAGAAAAATTTTGGGTCGACTTTAATTTACAAAGTTTTGATTATAACTTGTACACATACTTTTAACTTTCTGAGTAAATTTACAATTAGTACATTTAAATAATTGCTTCACAACTTTCTTAAACAAAAAAATGATTTACTGATAATCTAAAGGCAGGAATGAGTTTGTTGAGTTATTTTTACATTTAACTATTGGTTATTCTGCAACTGATTTTTGTGTATTTGTGTAATTTTTCTTTTGTTCTTCATTCTTTTTTGTATTTTGTTCAATTACTGTGATATCCATTGAGCTTTATTTGTAAAATAAAATTGAACATTAAAATGCACAGAATTTGGTCAAATCTGAAATTAAGTTGAATTATTGAATTCCTTTTTTTTTCGGTGCAAGAAGTTTTTTGTACCAAAAATTTGGGCAGGATTATTTTTCTCCATTTGCCCATTTTTCTCTTCTTTTTCCAATTGAGAAGCCCATTCCATCTATTCGTTAATGACAGACATCGGATCAACGAGAAAGAAACGAACTACCACTAACTACTAGCAAGAATCAAGAGTGACCAATTGTGGGAGAAAAGAATGAATAATGGTGAAGGAGTGACAGTTGATGAACTGCTTCACTGTTCAGTCTACCATGTCACCAGAATCCCTTCCCCATGTTTCAGAGTGATTGTTGAAGTGTGCCCAAGCCCCCCCATGTCACTTCCATCTTCAGCAGGAGGAAGAGACGGGACATTCTGTACGTGTTTTGACAACATGATGAGAACGTTCTGCTCCAGAGATCTGTGCCAGCTCTTTAAATTAGTTCAGACTTATCAATGGAGTCTCATGTTTTTGTTTTTTTTTTAGTTTGTACAGTGTATGTTTTAAGCAGGGTTGTGTGTGTGAGTTGTTAGGGTAACCTTTAATAGGCATCCAGCACAAATACTCTGAATCTAAACTTTTACTGCCTGTGATGAAAATGAGAGAGTACATGGGAGGGTTCGAACACCAAATTCAAGTTCATTTCTGATCAGTCTGACCTAAAAGCAAGTCATGTAAGATTTAAGTTTGATGACCTTCAGCCCAAATGAAATATTCACATTGCCATGTGTTTTGATATACGCTGAAGTTTTACCATTTAGTCCTCAGCCTGGGGCAGCATGATGACGTAGTGGGTAGCACAGTGTTCTCACAGTAAGTATGTCAGGGGTTCAAGTCCTGGGTGGGGACGAGGCTTTGAAACACTGGCCTTGCGTAGAGTTTGCATGTTCTCCCTGTGTATGCGTGGGTTTTCTCTGGGTACCTTGGTTTCCTCCCACCTTCCAAAGACATGCATGTTAGATTGATTTGCCACTTTAAAAAAAAATACAAAACTTGCCGCAAGGAATAAGTGTGTAGGTGGCCCTGCGACAAACAAGCTACCTTCTCGAGTTGGACCCTGCCTCTTGCCTTGAATTGACCGGGATAGGCTCTGGCAGCCCCCCGATGCCTGTAGGGATCGACAGTTTGGAAGACGAGACCCCTCAGCTTTTTGGTAAATGTCAAGGAGCCATCACTAGATATTTAATTTTTATTTATTTCATTATTTATTTTATTAAGAGGATAAGCTCCTTGAGATGAGACATCTCATTTTCGAGGTGATCCTCAAACTAACATGCATGTTTTTGGAGGATGGGAGGAAACTGGAGTACACAGAGGAAACCCACGCATACATGGGAGAACATGCAAACTCCACACAGAAAGGCCAGTGTTCTAAACCTCGCCACCCACTCGGGATTCGAATCCACCACCTTCTTGCTGTGAGGCCACTCACAGCAAGAGGCCACTGTGGTGCAGTGGCCTAACCACTGCACCACATTGCTGCCATCATTAAATAAAGGTGAGGAGCTGTGCCATGCAAGACAAACTTCCAACATGGAGTTCAGACACCTGGTTAAAAAAATGTTTTGTCTTATTTTGTCACTGAACTTTTTTGTTTGTTGGTAAAAGGTGCTCTTTAAATAAAGTGAATTGGAGCGGATAAGACACCTCCAAGATGTCTCACTTGTGAGGTGTCCATTGAAAAGACAATCTCTCAGAGTGGACCCAAAGAGCGGCTCATGATCTTCCTGGATGAGCGGAAAGATTTGGCTGGAATGAGTGAAGCCAGTATGGTGCCTTGCTGTATATCTGAGGGACTTTATCTTTTTACTTGTGGTCTTTTTCTGCTTCAAATAAACCAAACTAGCTCCATCATATCAATTATACTTTTTCTTGGCTTTATCTTTTCGATTTCCTGCATTGTACCTAACATTTTCTTTATGTTTCACAATCAAAATGACATTAACTGTCAGTATATTTTAGTTCAGCCCCATTCTCTGTTTTTGCATTGACCTCCATCCTCACTTTTTAAATATATTTGAAGATACAGAGCACAAAATCTGCCCACCTGATCAAAAGTGAAAATATAAAATCATGTATGGTTTTTTTTTGTAGGTATAATAAGTTAGACGGGTGGTATTCCTCCACCCTTCCTTCTCTCAATAGAATCAAAGCCACCGGGACAGTTTTATTTCTGTGGGGGGATTTTAGGTCTCATTTGGACAGAGGGATGTGGGTGGGGAGGAAGTTGTTTGTTCCCAGGGAAGGGCAAGATATTTTACTGACATGTAAAAGACCTTGAATATACTGTATTTCCTGAGATTTCTAAAGTTACAGGTCACAGATATTAATATCTTGGATGTCTGTACGGTTCACAAACATGCGTACATCACAGGACATGGTTGATAATCACTGTCACCGAAATTAAAAAGAACAAAAAGTAAAGCTCCTAAAAAGATAAATTATTTTCTGCAATATTACATGTTCTTTTCTTCCCTGGTTGGCTTGTAAAAATTCAAAAACAGGACATTAAAAATCTCAATCATTTTTGCATAGTGAACAAAAACAAAATGAATCTGAAGCTGACACTGAATTACTGTGGGCAGTTTTATTAACGTCCCAGCGGTCGTTTGTGAGACGGTGCATTCACAATAATGTTATAAAAATGCATTGAAGGATGGACACACAAAGAGCTTGGGGTTAATGCTTCAATGCGCTTTGTCTCAGCTGCTGGACCCTGGTTAGAGGAGATAAAATGCTCAGAAAATTTTGAAATGAAGAACACAAAAACTACATAATAAAATAGAAAATATGTTTATATTAAAAGTCATAAAAGGTCAGCCTCCTAGGGTGTGTTTTATTTATTCTAATTATTATATGAAGGCTGCAGTGGTCCTAGTTTTTAAAAAGCAGGGATGTTTCGTGACCGGATTACAAGGTATCAACATGAACGTGAATGTGTCCAAAAGAGAATATAACAATGTCTTTTTTTTTTTTTTTTTTGCTTTTCCCTTTAGGCGGCGCTGAAGCAAATCAGTTTCCTCCATCTGATTCCATCTCTTGCATCTTCTGCTCTTGCACAAGAGAGGACATGACTACCATCATGTCCTCTTTCACTGCATCCATAAACCTCCTCATTGGTCTTCCTCTTGGCCTCCTAACTGATAGTTCAAATTTTTCTTGGTCAAAACTCCAAAAATGACAAAAAAAAAAAATACAACCAAACTATCAACTCGACACACATTCATTTTTCCCAAATCCTCAATATGAATATTTTATGTTTGAACTGCGGTATTTTATAAGACAGGTGAATAACTTGATAAAAGCTTCTGCTTCTTCATCACTTCCTGAATGGTCTACTTTTTTAGAAGCTGATTGGAGGACAGAAGGCAGCACTTCGCGTGACTTCCACCTCCGAGGACCACAGTCTAGCGTCCACCACTGTCTGTCATCATTACTTTCTTCTACAACTACCAGAGACAGGTTGGGGAGGGGGCCCAGCAGAGAGGCTTATCTTCCTAATGAGTGCTACTTCACCTCTGACCTCTCACAGGGAGTAAAAAATAAACAGAAGGGGGGAGAAAACTAAGCTTCACAGTGACTTTTAATGGCAGATGTGGTTTGGGTTAGAAAAGCAAAACTAACTTCTTGCAGAGATTAGATGGGATTAGGTCTCACCAGGCAGGGAAAGGAAACGTATCACTCTCTGGTGCTCTCTGCACAGGTTTTTAATTCTTTGGGAGAGGTGCAGTTCCTATTTAGCTGTGGAGATATTAATCGACATCGGTTCATTACTAAAGATAGAAACAACCTACAAAGACTTGAAGCAGCAATTGAGGTTTCATTCAGGACCAAATTTTTACAAGGTTTTTATTGACTTTATTGTCTACATGGACACTCATTTACGACCATTGGCTCCTCAAATCCTCAGACAGTTATTCCTCCAGAAAAGCCATTGGTATGATACTGAATATTTTCCATTGCCTTCTTTTCCGTCTCTTCAATTAGGACGACTGAAACAAAGACTGATAGCAGAAGATGGAGGGAAGCAAGCTTTTTTGTTGTTAGGGATGTGAAAAGCGCAGTCATGCGATTGAAAGCGTAATAAGCAACCCATTATTCCCAAAGAAGCACCAGCAGTTCAGCTGGACTCTGTAAACCCTGAGAAGGTTTGTCTCCAGCAGGACAAGCTCCCTGGTTCCGGATTCAAGGGAAAATGCCCTTTTAGTGTGACAATGGAGGGGGAGACGCCTTCACGGGCTGTTGACTACGCTTTGGCAAAGGGCCTCCGTCGCACCCGGCCAGACTAAAAAAAATAAAGACCCTGCAGATGGAGGTACCTCACAGAGAGTTCAGTTAATCTGGAAGGTCATCAGGATTCCTCAAACTCTCATTAGCATCATTCTCCTTTACTTAGATAGAGAGCTGCTTAACCCACTTAACGTTCTTCAAGACGAGAAAAATGTCGGATTTGTGGATTTCGGAGAAACTTTGGGGCGGGTTTTTGAAAAGGAGGGGAGCCAGGAACTGTTGTGTTTGGGGTAGTTTGACGTTTGGAGTCAACAGGGTCATTCAGTCGTAATGAGGCGCTCGCGGTGGCACCAAAGTAAAACGTTTGCCCTGGCGCTCAACTTTCTCTGACTCACCGCCAAGCTGTTTGGTTTCGTTTGGTAGTTGTCTCTCCAATCACATGGCGGCAGGTTGATTCATCTCTAATGGAAGTAATTACCAAAGCAGAAGCAAACAGAAGATCCTGATGTGTGTGTGCGTGCTCTCTCACATGCACTGTAAATACTCTTCATCATTATGTGATTCATTTTTTTTATTTGGGCTGGTGAGATGGGATGAACAAAATAACATCTTTGTGAAGAAGCACCTCATTTTTACAAACCTTAACTTGGTTTGTTTGTTTATTTTTAAAGCTCTTTTATTTACACTTTAGGACATTTAGGGTACTCATTTATTAGTATTTCAAAAAATGCACCATTTATTTCCCAGTTTGCAAAAGTTAGCATGATATGCCAACATTTCTTTTTCTTCTTTCAGTTTTTCTCTTGAGGGCACCAGTGGTGGCTGGTAGTAAAAAAACTGGGGTGGGGGGCCACACATTTTTCAAACACACACGCACACAAAATATATATATTTTGAGATATCCTCTTTATAAAAGATATCACATGCCAGTACATGAAGATTTAAAAGTTTTATTTTCACATGTATATGATCCACCCTACTTGAACAGAAATTTGGCCCTTCCTTCTTTCTTTCTGCTACGAAAATTTTTAATTACCTTCTGATTAAAGTCCCACATATTTGTGATTATTTTTTTCCCATGATGGCAATCATTTCTATGGATTCAGCAGTGAAAACAATGGGTGGGTCGTCGGCAAGATTATAGGTCAGCTTCAGTGACGTGCGGTGAGGGTCATGTCAGGGGAGGCACTGACTCCTCAAGAGTTAGATTTATAAATTGTAAGAACTGAAAAATACATCTTATTTCAGCATTCATCCAACAGCATCCAACTACTCATAATGCTTCATATCCAATCAGCATTCCTCTTTCAGTCACATTCATGAACATAAACACAGGATCAGATCTGTCTCTTTTATAGCTATGGATAGAGTTTTAAGACATTCATCAATACTGTAACCAAATTAAAATACAGAGGTTTCATTTTGACTAATAGTAAAAAATTCTGTCATTTTTCAAAATTTAAAATTCTGGTCTTTTAATAAAATTTTTTTATAAAGTTTGCTTTTTAAAATTATTAAAAAAAAAAAAAAAAAAGCAAAAATCTTCAAGGACAAAAATGTATTTATATATTTTTTTCTTTCTTTTTTTTTTTTTTTTTAACAAAACAGAATCAGTTGTGTCCTTACTTTTACTGAAGTCCATCCGCCGAAAAGTTTTATGACTAAGTTGTAGAAGTCATCTTTATTATTTCAATACCCGAGTTTTCTAGATGAGGTCAGATATGTCTCCCAAAAGAAGAGAGCAGTATGGAGAGAAAAGGCTGGTAAAGTTTTCACTTATGTTAGCATATTACTTAATTATTTTATACATGCAAATGTAATTTTCTGCATTTCACATTTGTGTCAGTACAAAAAAATGACAACCACATGTAAACAAGGCCACATAAATTTACATCTTTTAAGTGTAGCTCATGATAAAGTTTTTTGCTGATGTTCTTAAAATGTTATTGTAATGCAATTGAACACAACTTGTAATTTCGTATCTCAAAGTGTGAAATATCATAAAGTGAAGGAGTTTAGTTGTAGCTAAGTTCTGATTGTCACCTCCCTGTGCGTGACTGCTCTGGGCATTCGGAACAGCTCTAGGCACTCTTCTCTCTCTCACTTCCTCTCCTGAGATTTATAGGAGATAAGGAACACAAACGGTGTAAAAAGCAAGTTTCTTCCCTCAGGTTGTGCGTGTTTCCACTTCTTGGTGCTATAAATCACTGAAATGGCTCATTAATTTTCACCAGCCATGTTTGTGAGTGATGTCACTTCCTAGTGCATTTTAAGCCAAACTATTTCTGTTCCAACAGAAATGCTGCCGGAACATCATAACTTAACCGTGGAGTAAGCAAATCATCACTTGCACCACACACCTTTACAATGCTCCTCCCTGACCTCCATGTTCACTCACACGCCATGCATGAAAATAGATGTCTGTCATCTGAGCACTGCAAAGAGGCCCCAATCTGCTCCCTGTGGGACTCCTGGTTGTCTCACTGCTGCTTCGAGAAGAATTCCTTCAAATATTCTGCCTCCTGGAATGATAAAAGGGATTTAGAATAAACTTCTTTTTGTAGAACATGATTTTGTTTGTAATAATTTTTTTAAAAAAGTACTGTTGATCATTTCTGAAGAAACTGTCTGTATCCCAACTAAAAAAAAAGTGTATTAAAATTTTTCTTACAGTATAAAGTCTTAGTTACCCATGTTGTACAGTAATGTAAACACACAAAAACACGTTACTAAATCAATCAAAATACATTTATTTTTGGATTTTTTTTTCTTGTATTTCAATCCTTCAGTTTAAATACCTCTGAATCAAAAACCAGCATGTATTTTTTTAAGTTTCTGATCCAGATGTTTTCTTAACTGTAGGATTATATGCAGATGTTTTAGTTTGTTTGAACATTTTTATGTATTTTATCTCTGCATCTTTTGATACTTTCTTGTATAAAAGCTGCATTTTAGGTCAAATTTGTTTTGTAGAACAATTACACTATGAATAACCTTAAAAAATAAACTGAGGCCATTTAGATTTAAATGGCATGATTTTTATATATATATATATATATATATATATATATATATATTAGCACATATTAAAGATTTTGTTGAATAAATTCAGACTTTGTGGACTAATTAGAACCAATAGCAGATGGGATTTGGTCATAAAGGGGCTGGAACCACTACTTTGTCTCCACCCGCAACAATTGATTATAAAAGGCCCCTGAAATAAACTCATCAGGTTCATCAGACACGAATCCTTCTGAAGAGGCCTAAATATGTAAGTCTGACTGTTTACTTTCTTTTTTTTTTAATTATAAAATGTATGAAATTAGTTTAGATTCTGAATGAAGATTTAAAACAGAAAAATAGATTTGCATTGGAGGGAGAAGAATTGGGTCAAATGTGTTCATCTATCAGAATTGTTTTAAAAGCTATGATCAGAATTAAAACATAAAAAATAATAATAATTTTTGGCCAATTTGATTAATTCCCATTTATCATAATTGACTAAAAATCAGTCATTTTTCATTTGCATTCATTTTAATCACAAAATTATCAATAAATTTACATTCAACTCTTGAATTTGAGCTAGTTTAACTAATTTAATTGGAATTTTTTAAGAAAAACAAGAAGCAAACCAAAAAAACTGCAGTTTGTTCAGCAGAAAAATTTTCCTAAACAGTCGGATTTACTATTCTGCAAGGCCGCATTGAACTCACCACAGTTATTTAAAACGTTTAAAAGTAAAATTAAATATAATTAATTTGTAATCAGTTTAATATTTTTTTATAGTCTGATCGAAAGTTAAAAAAAAAGGATATAAAAATTGAATTAAATGAAAGTTGAGTGTTTTGTTTTGATGGTGAGTTTTAAAGCTTTGCCTCCTTCTGGTGGAAAGGAGATCAAACACTGATTGATTTTTTTAACAGATAAATATTTATATTAATATAAATATTCAGATGCTTCATATTTGTGGGATTTATTTGTTAAATGATTAGTATCAAAATTTTTAATAAACTAGAAAAAAGAGGAAAAACGCAGTGAATTTGTTTTAGATTCTTAACATTTGATTTTTTTTTTAAATTTAAGAAAATATTTGCATTAAAAACATAAAATTAAATTGGCCTCATTTTTACTATTTTTTTTTAATTAATACCAATAATTTTAAACCCTGTAGTCTCATCAAATTGATGAAACCATCATATGGTTTAACGTCATTTATGACGTCATTTAGTTTCTAATAAATCTATTTTTAAAACTACTTCAAAACTTCTTGTCAGTGATTGAATTTTAAGTGAATTTGTGATTAAAATTTAAATATTTTAGATGCTACATTTTTAAAAGCAATTCACTAAAAAATCAATCAAATTACATTTAATTAAAACTATTTTCTAAATCTTTTCAAAATGGTCGAAATCTATTTCCAACAGTATGCGTGTGTGCGTGTGTGTGTTCGGTTTAAACACACATTTTTAAAAAAATTCGTTCAAATTAAATGTTTAAAATCCACAATTTTTCTCAAAGTTAAATACAATTTTAAAACAAATCTAATAGTTTTTTTTCTTCAAAATTTGGAACTTGGTTTTAAATAAATATGATTAAATAAATATGATTGATGGTATGTATGTAGCTACGTATATATAAATTCCGTTCCGTCTTTCTTCCGCTCATCCGGGGCCGGGTCGCGGGGGCAACAGCCTGAGACAGAAAACCCGGGCCTCGTTCACCCCGGCTGTATGCTACAGCTCACCCGGAAGGATCCCGAGTCGTTCCCCGGTCAGCTTTGAGAGATAGTCTCTCCAGTGGGTCCGGGGTCTCCCTCTTGGTCTCCTCCCAGTGGGACGTGCCTGAACCACCCCATCTGGCTCCTCTCGACCTGGAGGAGGAGTGGCTCGACACCGAGCTCCTCCCGGATGGCAGAGCTCCTCACCCGATCTCTGAGTGAGAGCCCAGCCATCCTGCGGATACATATATAGATATATATTAATTGATTATAATATTTATAATAAATAAATAACTTTGTAATTAATTTCAATTTACTATAACTTTCATTTAAGTTTTAAATACAAATTTTAACCACTATAAGCCTAAACTATCTTTGGTTGTAAACAATTTTCTTACATTTAGACTTTTATATTTTACTCCAATAACAACTTTATTTTTTAACACGTTTGATTTCACAAGTTATCGCGATATTTGGGAGGTTTTATTAGAAAGAAAAAAAAACAGACTTTGCTTCTTGTTTGAACAGCTGATGATGCGTTCAGGAACTCAACGAGGAAATCAGAGAGAGAGGGGAGGGAGGATAAGTGGGTGGGTGGGAGGGAGGTGGGGTGGACAGATATGATGCTGAGCTCTGTGAGGATAAAGGAGCTGAACTTCTCTCTCACACACACACTTACACACACCTGCAGTAGATGCTCCAAACAGAACTGCATATCTTGGAAAATGGAAATAATTTGGAGTTTTTGTAACAAAATATAAAAAAGTTTATTTTTAATCACAGAAACTTTGTGGGTTTTTTCTTTATCAGGTATTTCTTTAATGAGTTGATTTTTTTTCCTTTACTAACGCAGCGCTCATGGTGTGGTTGTCTCCCAGCAGGATCTTCATGATGGATGAGATGGAAGCTGCTCTAACACTCTGCCTCACACTCCTCATCTTCCTCCACATGTACCTGCAGCAGAAACGACGCACACGCCTTCCCGGACCGTTCTCCTGGCCGCTCATAGGGAACGCAGCGCAGCTCGGAAAGGCACCGCATCTCTATTTTACACACCTAGCGCAGAAATACGGCAACGTCTTCCAGATCCAGCTTGGTTCCCGCACTGTGGTGGTCCTGAACGGAGAGTCCATCAGACAAGCGCTCCTCAAACAGGGTTTAGATTTTGCAGGCAGACCAGACTTCACCTCCTTTAAGTATGTCGCTAACGGGGACAGCTTCGCTTTTAACACCATCACAGATTCATGGAAGGCGCACCGCAAAGTTGCGCAATCCACCGTGCGGATGTTCTCCACCGGCAACCCGCAGACCAAAAGAACTTATGAGCAACATGTTTTGTGTGAGTTCAAAGAGCTTCTGAGGCTTTTTGTGCTGAAGACTAAGGAGCATGAATACTTCCAGCCAGGGAGCTACCTGGTGGTTTCCACAGCAAACATCATGAGTGCAGTGTGTTTTGGGAAGAGGTATTCCTATGAGGATGAGGAGTTTCAGCAGGTGGTGGGAAGGAATGACCAGTTCACCAAGACTGTGGGAGCTGGGAGCATAGTGGACGTCATGCCCTGGCTTCAATACTTCCCAAACCCCATCAGAACCATTTTCCACAACTTTAAAAAGCTCAACCAGGAGTTTGGAAGGTTCATTCAAGACAAAGTCATAGAGCACAGAAAAACCATCCAGAGCAGCTCCATCAGGGACATGACAGATGCCTTCATAGTCGCCATGGACCGGCTCAGAGAAAACACAGGCACCTTCTCTGATAAAGACTACGTCACCCCAACCATGGGGGATATATTTGGAGCGAGTCAGGACACCCTATCTACAGCCCTGCAGTGGATTATCGTCCTCCTTGTCAAGTAAGAAACTTTTTAATGAAATTCAATGAAGAAGTTACTATTAGGTACATGAAGTTCTCAGGTATTTGAGTTATGAAAGAACTAGATGGAGATACTGCTACAATTTAAAGAATAATGAATCAAAGCAGGAAATGCACTGTCAACGCTTAATAGAGCATCATATTTCTCATTTTAAATTGGTTTGTATCTGATAGAAAATCTGACTCCTAGAGAGATGCAGGTGACAGAAATGTTTGTCTTAGGTGCGTGTCCCACTGAGACAACATCTAAAAAAATGCAGTCCTATTCTGTGATTTTTTTTTTTAATTTAGTTTTTATATTACTGCTGCAAAGAAGTATTTGAATACCTAAAAAAAAAAAAAATCAATGTTAATATTTGATTCAGTAGTTTTGTTCGCAATTCCAAACATCTTGTAGTTTTTCACTAGGTTTTTCATTCTACGGGAAGGATTTCAGCTTCCACACAGCTCTTCTCTAGACTAGTCAGGTTTCTGGACTGTCATTGAGAAACAGCAAGCTCAATCCAAAGATGTTCTATTGGGTTCATGTCTAGAGTCTGGCTAGTCCATTCTAGAAGCGTAAAATGCTTCTTACAGAAATACTCCTGGGTTTTCCCAAGTGTGCTTTGGGTGCTTTGGGTCTTTTATTGTTGTGTTGAAAGGCAGAACCACACCCATTTTAAAAGTTCTGACTGAGGAACGGAAGTTGCTCTCCAAAATCTTTTAATATACACCACGGTCATCTTCTCTTTGATACATTGTAATCGTCCAGTCCCACATGGAGAAAAACTCCTCAATGCATGATACTACCACCCCCATGCTTCACAAGAGGGACAATGTTCTTCAGCTCATATTTCTTCTTCTTCCTTCAAACACAGTAAAGCGTTTTATTTTTGTTTTATCGACTTTCTTCCATCTGGATCATTCAAATGGTCACTGGAAAGCTTAAGAAGAGTCTGGATCTCGCTGGTTCAAGCAAGGAAACCTTTGGCATGCGGTATTCTAAACCATGTCATCAAAGTGTGTTACCAACAATAACCTTAGAAACAGTGGTCCCAGCTCTTATCAGATTATTGACCAGCTCCTTCTTCTTCATTTCCTTTTTTAGGATCATTGAGACCCCATGTGGTGGGATCATGTTGAGCTTATTCCGTTTTCAAATAACTGCTCCTTTTTTTTTTACTAAGCTGGTTGGTGATTGCCCCATTTTTTTAGTTGATGTCTCTCAGTGGCCGCAACTAAGATGAACATTAGAACTTTATCAATTTTACGTGGGAGGACTTGCAAAATTTTGTATTTTCCATATTCTAATTTTCCTTCCTCTAAGTGTAAGTTATGAGTGAATCAAGTAAAAAAAGAACTCAGAAGTTTTACTCTCATGTATTTACAGGTACCCTGAGATCCAAATGCGTCTCCAGCAGGAAGTGGATAAAGTTGTGGACCGCAGTCGTCTTCCCTCCATCGAGGACAAACAGGAACTTCCCTATGTGATGGCCTTCATCTACGAAGTGCTGCGCTTTACGAGCTTCATCCCCCTCACTATCCCGCACTCCACCATCACAGACACCTCCATCATGGGATACACTATACCTAAGAACACAGTAGTCTTCATCAACCAGTGGTCCACCAACCACAATCCAAATATCTGGTCTCAACCAGAGATCTTTGACCCCCAGCGGTTCCTGGACCAGGAGGGAGCTTTGAATAAAGACTTAACCAGCAGTGTGCTCATTTTCTCACTGGGTAAGCGGAGGTGCATTGGTGAGGAGCTTTCAAAGCTCCAGCTGTTTGTCTTCACGGCTTTGCTAGCACACCAATGCAACATCTCCGCAGACCCAGCCAGGATACCCACGCTGGATTGCAACTACGGTCTTACCCTGAAACCTCATACCTTTTCTGTGGCCGTAACTTTGCGTGATGACATGACCCTGCTGGACATGGCTTCCAAACAACCCCCCTCAGCAGACTCATAACCAATAACTCTTAAAGAGATTGAATAAATGAAGGTTGAGACAAAAAGGACTTTGCTCGTGTGTGTGGCGGATTGCAAATAAATATATACATATTTATTCTGAACTTTCAGGATGATCTTTGGTGGCAATAAGTGGAGATCACAGACCACATATTTTTCTCACACAGGGACCACGGATCATGAACCCATGTTAATACAAGTATTCTACTTCATGGAGATAAATCATTCCAAATAGGTGATTAACTTCTGATCCATGAGCAGGGAAATAAAGTTCAATTATGCATCGGATGTTAACGTGTAAACCCAGTTTAATTTACATATACACGTGTATTACTCAGGAAAAAAAAAAGGCTTGGAAAAAGTCATATTATTTTTACTAGAAAACTTATTAAAGTCATTTAATATATTTAATAAAAATGGATAGATGCTATTTTAAAGGACAAGGGGATGCTTCTGAAAGCATAACCGCTATATGTTAGTCAGCGGCTTCTTATATGAACAGATGCTAGGTCAGTGTTATCCAGATGTTTAAAAGATTATGAGTAATATAACAAGACAACTTTTTGATGTAAACCGAAGTCTCAAAATATGCTGCTAAGCAGTCAAATTTCTTCCCAATATTCGGATATTATTTTATGTAAATGATAGCATCATCTGTTTATCGTCTAATACATCGACTTATTGTAAAATGCAATCAACGTGAGTCAAAATAGAGGGAAAATGTCAATAAAATGTGCAAATTTTAATCAAAATCTTAACATACGTGTATATAAAGAGAAGAAACTTCAAAGTAAAATGAAATGTTTCAAAATGACATCTGCTGTTATTTTATTGTTAAATTTATGTTATTCGATAAAATTTCACATCTGTTTTGGTTACCAAAAAAAAAATACCTGTAAAATCACAGATTCACCGGTAAAATTTTATGAGCTCTGTTTGCTTGTCTGGAAGTTTTTGATACAATATTACTCAGATTCATAATAAAGTGGCATTACTCTTTCATTTTAATCTTTGTTTTTCTTTCACAAATGAAAAAAAAATTCAATCATTCATTTTCTGAACTGCTTATTCCTAGACAGGGTCGTGGGGTGAGCCAGACCCTTCCGTTTCGTTGTCTTCTGCTTTTCCAGGGCTGGGTCGCGGGGGCAACAGTCTCAAACGGCTGCCCATTTGAGACTGTTGTGTGAGGCTCTGTGTGAGAGCCCAGCCACCGTGCGGAGGAAACTCATTTTGACCGCTTGTATCCGCAATCTCATTCTTTCGGTCACCACCCACAACTGGTGACCATAGGTAAGCCAAACCCTATCCCGGCTAATTTAAGGCAAAAGGCAAGGTGCACCCCGAATAGGTCGTCAGTCTGTCCCAGGGTCACACACACATTCATTCCTAGGGGAAATTTCATACAGTGATGGCCGAAAGTATTGGCACCCCTGCAATTCCGTCCTATAAAACTCAATTTCTTACAGAAAATGATTGCAACCACAAATACTTTGGCATTAATATCTTCATTTATTTTTCTTGCAATGAAAAAACACAAAAGAGAATGATAAAAAGTCAAATCAAATATTATTTTACACAAAACTCAAAAAATGGGCTGGACAAAAGTATTGGCACCCTCAGCCTAATACTTGGTAGCACAACCTTTAGACAAAATAACTGCGAACAACCGCTTCCAGTAACCATCAGTGAGTTTCTTACAACGCTCTGCTGGAATTTTAGACCATTCTTCTTCGGCAAACTGCTCCAGGTCCCTGAGATTTGAAGGGTGCCTTTTCCAAACTGCCATTTTGAGCTCTCTCCACAGGTTTTCTATGGGATTCAGGTCTGGACTCATTGCTGGCCACTTTAGAAGTCTCCAGTGCTTTCTCTCAAACCATTTTCTAGTGCTTTTTGAAGTGTGCTTAGGGTCATTATCCTGCTGGAAGACCCATGACCTCTGAGAGAGACCCAGCTTTCTCACACTGGGCCCTACATTATGCTGTTGATAGTGGTCTGACTTCATAATTCCATGCACACGGTCAAGCAGTACAGTGCCAGAGGCAGCAAAGCAACCCCAAAACATCAGGGAACCTCCACCATGTTTGACTGTAGGGACCGTGTTCTTCTCTTTGAAGGCCTGTGTTGATGCCCTTTCCCAAAAAGCTCTACCTTTGTCTCATCTGACCAGAGAACATTCTTCCAAAATGTTTGTGGCTTTCTCAGGTAGGTTTTGGCAAACTCCAGCCTGGCTTTTTTGTGTCTCTGGGTCAGAAATGGGGTTTTCCTGGGTCTTCTACCATAGAGTCCTTTTTCATTCAGACGTCGGCGGATAGTACGGGTTGATAGTGTTGTACCCTCGGACTGCAGGGCAGCCTGAACTTGTTTGGATGTTAGTCTAGGATTTTTTTCCACCATCTGCACAATCTTACGCTGAAATCTGTCATCGATTTTCCTTTTCCGTCCAGATCTGGGGAGGTTAGTCACAGTGCCATGCTCTTTAAACTTCTTGATGACACTGCGCACAGTAGACACAGGAACTTCAAGATCTTTGGAGATGGACTTGTGGCCTTGACATTGCTCATGCTTCTTCACAATTTTGTTTTTCAAGTCCTCAGAGAGTTCTTTGGTCTTCTTTCTTTTCTCCATGCTCACTGTGGTGTGTGTGTGTGTGCACAGGACAGAGGTTGAATCAACTTCAATTCATTTTAACTGGCTGTTGGTGTGATTTAGTTATTTCCACCACCTGTTGTGTGCCACAGGTGAGTACCAGGTACCGTTATTTATTCAAATTAGAGAAGCAGCCCATGATCTTTCAAAGGGTGCCAATACTTTTGTCCACCCCCTTTTTTATGTTCGGTGCAGAATTATATTCAGTTTGGCTTTTTGACAATTCCTTTTTGTGATTTTTCATTGAAGATAAATTAAATGAACATTTTAATGTCAAAGCAGTTGTGATTGCATTCATTTTTCGGGAGAAATTGGGCCTTTTCTGACAGAATTGCAGGGGTGCCAATACTTTCGGCCATCACTGTAGCAGCCAATCAAACTAGCATGCATGTTTTTGGAGGGTGGGAGGAAACCGGAGTACCTCGAGGAAAACCCACACATAGACAGGAAGAACATGCAAACAGCACACAGAAAGACCAGTGTTTCAAGCCTCATCCCACCTGGAACTCAAACCCCAACCTTCTTGGTGTGAGGCTATTGTGCTAAACACTGCAGCACTATGTCGCCTATGAAAAAATTTTCTTCTTTAATTCTACGTGGATTTAAACTGTCAGCGCTGATTAAGAAATTATTTCATTATTCCGTTCCTGTTCTGCCTCCTTGTGCTTCATCAAAGACTCACAAAAATCCCCTAAAAACTTTCCGATGTATCCATGGTAGCTCATTAACACACTCTGATCAGGCGAATAGTCTGAGTTTATGGGCAAAATAGAAAAAATAGTTGTGATGTAGTTGGATGATGGAATTGGATGGAATTCCATCTTAGACTAGTCAGTTTGGCCTCAACTAGGTCAACACAAACAACTCCGCAGAAGCTTCCATCCTGCTGAGGTTGATGATAAAACCCAAGCAGAGCAAACAAACAAGTTTCTGTTTAGTTGGAGTTGTGTAACTATGGCTAGGCTCAGATTGTGTCTGCAGAACTCTATGCAGATGCAAATCATTGTCAGTGAGATTGTAACATTGAAAAATGTGTCTGATAAGAGCTGAAAAATGGCAGAACATCTCATCAGCTGGAGCTGGATCTAAATGAGAGCAGGTCCAGGCTGGCTAGGGTTACATTTGGGTCACAACTACAGCGGACTGAGTGATGAGGATCAGGATATCTACAGATAAAAAGTAGGACAAAGCAAAGCATGTTATCTCATATGGAGCTGAAGCCTTTTCCGGTACATTAACCACACACAGGTAGAAACTTAAAATAAAATGATAAGCTCTCCCAGAGTAATAAATCTTCATAAAATGAGGAAAGAAAAAGATTTAAAAAGAACAACAGTTGAGTTGAGAAAAGTCAAAGGATGTGGTGAAATTAGGGAGATTACTAAAGCAGCTCATGAACTCGGAAAAATCTTTAATCTCACGTCTAGAAAAAAATCTGGAATGGACAATGACGTTTTCAGATGACATTGTGATCTGTAGTGAGAGGAGTGAAGTGGTGGAGAAAAAGCTGGAGAGGTGGAGGTTTGCACTAGAAAGAAGAGGAATGAAGATTAGTCAGAGTAAGACAGAGTACGTGTGTGAATGAGAGGGATCCAAATGGAAGTGAGGTTACAGGGAGAAGAGATAAAGAAGGTGGAAGATTTTAAATACGTAGGATCAACAGTCCAGAGCAATGGAGTGAGTGGAAAAGAGGCGAAGAAGCGTGTGCGGGCAGGCTGGAACGGGTGGAGGAAACTATCAAGTGTAAAGAGTGATAGAAGAGTTTCAGCTAAAATGAAAAGGAAAGTGTACAAAACCGTGGTGAGACCGGCCATGCTGTTTGGTCTAGAGACAGTGGCACTGAGGAAAAGACAGGAAACAGAGATGGAGGTAGCAGAAGGTAGGATCAGAAATGACTATATATAGGTGGAACAGCACATGTTAGAGGTTTTGGAGATAAAGTCAGAGAGACCAGACTGATATGGTTTGGACATGTGCGGAGGGGAGAGAGAGTGTACATCGGCAAAAGGATGCTGGGTTCTAAACCAGGCAAGAGGACTAGAGGAAGAGCAAAGAGGAGGTTCATGGATACAGTGAAGGAAGACATGTTGATAGTTGGCGTGACCAAAGAGGATGCAGCAGATAGGGTTAGATGGAAGAAATTGACTTGCTGTGGCGACCCTGAAGGGAAATGCCGAAAGAAGAAGAAATTGAGGAATGGAAATATAAGTTTAGAGTCATTAAAGTTGGAAAATATATGGATAATAAGTTTGATAGATTGGTGCAAGATATTTATGGATGTTGTGAAGGAGGACACATAAAGGTTGTTGGTGTGAGAGAAGAAGATGCAGGAGACATGGTCAGATGAATGAAACTGACTTGTGTTGTCCTCATCGGAAAAAGCAAAACATATTTTTGTCAAAGGTCATTGGACAAGGAGAGAAATATTTTTCTGGTACAAAAAAAGGACTGAACATATCAACAAAGAATACCTCAGACCAGTAGTGACATACAATGGTGATAAAAGATTCTCAGAATGCCACCATGAAACTCTGAAGACCAGCTATCTGATCAGAGTTTAAAGAGTAAGACTACTTCGTTACCTTACTCAAGTAGAAAATCTCGTTATCTTTACTTTAACGAAGTAATTATTTTTTTGTCTACTTTTTACTTTTACTCACTACTTTTTTATGCAATTATCTGTACTTTTACTTCGTTAATTTTATAAAAAGTAGTCGCTACTTTCTCCATTTTGTCACCGTTAAAAAGCCGCGACTGTTTGTCGGAGTTTTTTTTTTTATGAACCCTGAATGCATCAAACAAAGGAACAGATGAATGATTGGCTGAAAGGTCCAGTCAATCATTACATTGGACCGAGTAGCCCCGCCCACAAACTTTTAAAGAGTAGGAACGTTAGTTTGCGTGTTTAAGACTTGTTGCGGGCTCAGAAATCAGTGTTTCTGATGCTGCAACACTGAACTTTGATTGAATTATCAGTTTTTAAAAAAAAAAAAACAACAGCAAAGAAATGTTTTATTATTATTATTTTCAGTCTGTGGTTATTGTAAACGTCTTTGTTGAAAATGATGTAGATGGTATTTTTATAAAAATAACTTTGATCTGTGACGCACTATTTTATCTTTAGAAACAAAGCTAATTGAACTGATTAATCCATAAATAGTAGTGGATGAAGTATTTGTGCTTAAAAGCATCCAAAACGTTATTGATTAGTTTATAAAGACTGACTGAGGAGATTAAAACTACACATCGCTTAGATTTTGTATCATGTAGATGTTTGGGTTAACATTAAAAAAACCTTATATGTACACATGTATATGTAGATATGTATATATATATATATTTGTATATACCGTCTCCTAAGTCCCGCCCCTACTGGTTTCTTTCTGGGTTTCTTAAAATCTTATTTCCCTGGTTATTTTTTCATTTTTACAGTTCTTAAAATTTTAGAAAAAGAATCCAAGGATTTTGCCCCCTGTGTGTTTCCTTCACTCCCACTGCCTTACGAGTGCATGTAAAGGGTGTTATTTTGTCAATGGGCGTGGTTTTACTGGGTGTACGATATTTTTTGTAAAATACAATAATTTTACGTCATTAGTACGATAATCCAGCACCTCCCACCTGGCAACGCTGCCCAGGCTGTATGTGGCACTCCCATACTTACCAACTTGTTAAAGACTATTCAGTATTGCCTCAAAGAACCTTGAAAAATAGCTGCCTTCAAGGCTTAAAAAAGCCTTTTGGTCATTTTATTTTCATTTATTATTTTTTTTTTAACATTGAGTGTGTTTGTGTCTGCTGAAGTTGGTTAAATTAGGTGATGCAGAGTGAAGCTTGGTAGCTGAAGGGACGTTACACAATGCCCTGCTTATCTTAATACATTTGATTGTGTTCATTAATCGATTTCCAATAAAGATTATTAAGAAATAAATGTTTCTGATTCATAAAGTTTCACACCAAAACACTTTAATTTATTATCATATTTTCTGCTCCTTAAAGCATGTGATAATAGTTAAAAAATATGTTCATATGCTTTTGTTAACAATATTCCTTTTTTTCCTGAAAATTACTTTTACTTTTTTACTTTAAGTAGTTTTAAAATAGGTTACTTTTTACTTTTACTTAAGTAGAAAACTTGAGTTGATACTTCTACTTTTACTAAAGTAGTTTTTTAACTCGGTATTTATACTTCTACTTGAGTAGAAAATGTTGGTACTTTTGACACCTCTGGTCAGGACCAACTAAACATCAAAATGAAAGAAAAAATAAAGATGTATAAAGAATGTAACAAATCCGTGTAGTCCCTCATTCATCCAGGAGTGATCCATAGTAGAAAAAGTTTCAAAAAAGTCTTCTGGACAATTTAATTCTTCAACGAGACGTTTCGACTTCCATCCGGAAATCATTTTCAATCTGAATGAAATGGACTGAAACCTGGATCTATTTATACTAACCTGAGTAACCGGTAAAAAAATAGTAAGAAGGGCTCCACCAATGAGCCTGTGTTACTTAAGATGGCCGTGAATGGCTCCTATTGTAGCCACAGACCAGTAAACAAACCTATTATAAAAATGCTAAAAGCCTAGTGAATGGAAAAACTTGCTAACGAGAGGCGTGAAACTGAGTCACGAGGTGTCATCTTTAGTCCATGGCTTCAAAAGGCTGCTATAGATACCGGGCAAAACGTATCTAACGCCTCCACTCCGATTCAGTGAGGGATTTTCTTTCATCACAAAGATGGCTTCTTTCACCCCTCTTTCAAACCAACTTTCTCTCTACTTAGAATCTTCACCTCACTGTCCTCAAAAGTGTGTTTGGTGGATTTAAGATGCAGATGTACGGCAGACTGTGGACCACTACAGGCTTCTCTTCTGTGTTGGTAAAGTCTTTTGTGGAGTGGTTGCTTCGTCTCCCCAATGTAGTGTTCTTTGCAGCTCCCTTCACATCTGTATAGAATAAAAAAAATATGCTAGCTACTAGCATATTTTTTCAAATATAAATATTTGTGTTGCTGGGACATTGTGACTTAACAGATTGAATTTAAGTTAATGATTTAGAATCTCGAGTTAATCCCATTTAACACAGTACTTAAGTTAGAAACGGATTAAATTGGAAATTCTCATCAATTGATTACTTTAACAGCGATGACTAATTAGAAACTGCTTTTATATATTTTTTTAGTCGCCTGTTAATCCAATTCTCATTGAAATTAATTAAAATTTTATCTTTTTTTTTTTTTTTTTTACCAGATTTTGATATTTTATATCAACATCAAAGACACTCAAAGACACTGTAAAAATTGAACAAAAGAGGTACCAGAATGATGCACAGCTTCACAGTCAAAACAAGTAGAAATTAATGATGATGATGATAGAAAAAAAAAAATAACTTTATTAATCTCAGGAAACAGAGATGGAGGTAGCAGAGATGAAGATGCTGAGGATCTCTTTGGGAGTGACCAGGATTGACAGGATCAGGGGAAGGTAAAGTCAGAGGTTTTGAAGGTAAAGTCAGAGAGGTCAGACTGAGATGGTTTGGACATGTGCAGAGGAGAGAGAGTACATCGGAAGAGGGATGCTGGGTTTGGGACCACCAGGAAAGAGGCCAGGAGGAAGACCAAAGAGGAGGTTCATGGATACAGTGAAGGAACACATGAACATACTTGGTGTGACCGAAGAGGATGCAGCAGATAGGGTTAAATGGAAGAAACTGACTTGCAGTGGCGACTCCTGAAGAGAAATGCCGAAAGAAGAAGGAGAAATTCTGGTGTCCAGCAGCAGCAGCAGCAAATCACACAGGCCCTACTATCACAAGCGATAAGATACTCATTAGGATTCAGTTCCTTCCAGGCTCTGTTTGGTTAAATTGCCAAAGGGCAGAAGGAATGGTACAGCAATGCAGAAATCTAGAGAAAAAAAAATTCAGCCAAGATGGAGGGAAAAAATTGTTAAATGAGCATGCATGGACCGCAGGCTGGGAGAAGTTTTCATCCTTGTAAAAACACCTGTGCAGATGTGGAAAGCACCCATTTAGGGAGGCTCTACTTGGGGAGGAGGCTCTGATTGGTGGGTAAAGTGAGGGAGAAAACAAGCCAAACATGACTAGACTGGTGGAAGCTGTCCTGAATCAGATCCAGTCCCAAATTCCCCAACTCCTTGGCACAGCCTGCAGAGTCTGGTAGAAAAGGAGGAAACTAAGAACTGTTGCTGTCCCTCTCACGCAGGAGCTTGCATGCTTCCCTTTGTTGATTTTGGCGTCTCATCAATTCAGTTTATTACAAAAATCACAGTTTTAATTAGAAGTTATTGGGTGAGGTTTTAAAAGCAACAATAACACAAACAAGCCAAAGCTATTTCACGGATTTTTATTACACGCTCATGTATCATCCTGTACACACAGTATCATCCTGATCTCATTAAATATCACTTCAGGGATTATTAAATATAATTTAGTATTTAAATAAAAATCTCTTACATTCATGATTATGATAAAAAAAAAAATCCTTCTAAAACTAAAAAAAACAAAACACTCCCGTGTTTTATTCTGATAAAGTAATGAAGCTTTTTCAACATCCTGAGCAAACAAGTATTGAGATTATTGCAACATGAATAATTCATTACATTATGTTGTATTATTGACATGTTTTCAAACATTTAAATTTCTCTTAGCTTTGATTTTGAAGTACATAAAATAAAATCTGGTAGACTCAAGACCAAAAAATAAAAACACCAATAGCCTTTAAACGGACTTTAGAAAAGCTGATCGTGATGAACGTGTGAACACAAGAGTTTAAATTTATCTCTTTGCAACAAATGAACGTTCATCTGAATTTGTTCGACTTTGTTTAGACGCTCGTACAATAAAGTAACTGGTACCAGTGAAAAAAAAAGAAAAGTGGAATGAAAACAAGAACAAAAATAACAGAACATCTGCTTATTTCAATTTAAAAAATAGTTTTAAATTCCTTCCAGTTTTCTCAAAGCAATTCCCTGCAGCACCAAAAACAATCATTCAAAGCTGATTTAAACAACCTAAAAAATAAATGTACAATAATTTTTTCCAGCATTTTTTAAAGGAATACTGTGCTTACATGTGGTAATAATTTTTATCTAATTGCATTTATAGATAAACATGATATTTTTAGTTTAAAATTCTTAATTTGGTGTATTTGCAAATGAAAAAATGTCACTCCCTGCTTTACGACCTGTTTGAGGACGGAGGGACCAAGCCTGAGCAGAGAATAAGTACTACTGCTGCAAAAAAAACACTTTCTGATTAAATTACAATGTGGTGGAGAACAAAAGACATGACCAAAACAACCCGATGCTTGAACAAAGAGCAAATAAATCACAAATTTCTCAAATGAGCACAAATTAAATAGAAAATCACTTCATGGAATGTTTTCGATGTGAGAATATTTTAACAAAATAGAAACCTTCAAAAGTTGATTTTGGATAAAAAGCCCTCTTTAAAATGTATTCATACACATTTTAATGGTGATATGAAAGTGATTATTTAGCCTGGAACTAATTGGAAGACAAAATTAATAAAAATAAAAAGTAACCTAACTGAAATAAAATCAAATTATCTGCCTGAATTACTTAAAAAAAAAAAAGAAAGAAAGTTCTGTGAACCAGTTTCTGTCCTAAATAACAAAATAATTGTCAAAAGTTAAGATGAATCTTCATAATTAGAATGACAATTAAATGAGATTAATTATTTTTTACCAAATTAATTGCAAAAAGGCCAATTAATCCATTTAAGGGCTGAAGAACAACTAATTATTATTAATTATTTGCTAGGTAAATAAAACTTGTATAACTTGGTTTAGATATTTGAATAATACATTTTTCTTCAAAATAAAAGCTCCCTTTCTATTCCTTCTTTTATGTATTTACAGTTTTAACCATGTTATTTTATTTATTATAGCTTTTCATTGAGATATTCTTTCTTTTTTAATCCTAAAATGTAAAAAATGTCAGAAGAGTCTTCTTTTTTTTTTTAATCATGCATAAATCAAAACGATGTCTCAGCACCGTTACCTCTGACTAGAATGATTGCCGTGTGATAAACAATAAAAGCACATCAAAAAGAACTGATCTGATTTAGGGCTTGATTTCATCAGTAATATTTTTTTTAACCATTAAAACAAAAATCAGAATTAAGACAAACAGATGGCTAAAATGTGGTGGCCAATATTTGTATAGATATTATCTATCATGCCACAGCCTTACACTCACAGAGTGAATTAACACATGGATGGTTGCCATAGCCACACACACACACACACACACACACACACACACACACACACAAACATATATATATATACACTAAAACACAATTAGAGCATCTTTAGATTATATAAAATCAACATTCAAACTGTCTTTTAATCTTTTTAGAATCCCAGTGCCGGGCGGAGTATGTCCAGCTCTTTTCTTGCTTCTTCCTCCTAAAGAAAAAAAGAGAAGAGACAAATCCCATAGAAACGGTTAGCTTCCTGATGTGTAATCCCTGTGAAAGGAGTATTTGTATTGCTGACACGTACGTCCTTGAAGTTGCTGGACACTGAACTAGCTGCTTGACACATGCTCTTTGCTTTCTCTCTCTGGCCCAAGTCTTTATAACACTGCCAGAGAAGAAAAAAGAAAAAACGGTCATTATGTTTCTCCTCAATAGACTCCTACACAGTTTACCCCCATCTTTCACCCACTTACCTTTGCTAGAAACACATAGTTGAGTTTGGAATAAGCAGGTCGGAGCTCTTCAACCTGGATTTGAGAAGAAGATAAAGAAATAAGAAAGGTTTTTAGACAGAACAGATACATACACGATGAGACCAGAGGCATCTATGAAGATAGGTGGACTAAAGGTGGTTTAAATGCGTGCACAGCGTGACTTGATAAATGCAGCGGCTAAAAATAAACATACTGTATTGATATTAACATGTCTACTTAACGGTGTTACACGTTTACAGGCTAATTACTTTTTGGTAGATCAGTTTTTGGTAGACTTTTTCAACGTACTTTATTCATCCCTCAAATGAGGAAATTCCTGTGCTGCATTACACTTCAGCAGGCTGCCAGGATGGCGCCAATGGTGGGAGAAACGGGGGGAGGTGAGGTGTCTTCCCCAAGGACACTTACGTATGAGCTCATCAGGAATCGAACCAGCAACTCTTCAGTCCAAAAAGGGCCACTCTACCACTTTTTTTCTATAATGTAATTACTTTTGTAGAGTGAAACGTGCTCCCTATTCATACTATAAACATAAAATAAAATTCAAAATCTGTCCAGCACAACTTGACACACAGATCACCATTCTGTTTGTCAGAGCACTAGATAGAACAGGGTAAAAGAAAATAAGTGCTATCCTATTCTTTACTGCGACACAAGATGCATCAAGCTGCATCTTTGCAGATTTTACACAACATCTCCAGGTTGCGGGTGGCATGTTGGAACACGGAGCAGCTGAAACAAACTGACGTGTGAGACACGAGGAAGAAACGTGCACAGGAATATTGGCCAGGAGCAAAAGTATTTTCTCTACTGTGTAAACATTTGAAATGAGAAATCACAAATTAAGCCTCCTTAAAAATCACACGGCTTTCAAAAACCAGCGCAGCAGCAACCTGGAGGCACGTAGCTCCAGAAATACAGCCCCGTGCAGGAGAGGAGTGTGTGTGTTCTACACGCTAATTCATTCAAAGTAAAAACGCCAAAGTCTCTTTTTTACTGATAATTGTTTCTTTACCACAAATCTTGCTGAAACAAAAAGTTGAAAAGTTTTAGCTCTGGGCTTTTGGAACAAACGTGGATTGTTTGAACATTTTTGACAGTTTATGTGCCAGAAATATCACGCCTTCTATTCTGATATTTGATGAGATGTTTAAAAAGAAACAAGGACCACTTTTCTTTATTGTTTGTACCTACGCAGTAACATCTTCCATCCATCATCATAAAACACTTTAAACTCTCTTGGGAACTTTTTAGTTTTCAACTGAAACTTACGTGGGGTACCGGTGCCTATCCCGGCTGATTCGAGTCTCGATCATCAAATAAACTGTCCAGAAGACAACTTTGATCTGATAGAAGAGTTTCAGTTCAAATGAAAGGAAAAGTGTACAAAACCGTGGTGAGACCGGTCATGCTGTTTGGTCTAGAGACAGTAGCACTGAGAAAAAGACAGGAAACAGAGATGGAGATTCTGAGGATCTCTCTGAGAGTGACCAGGATCAATAGGATCAGAGGAACAGCACATGTTAGAGGTTTTGGAGATAAAGTCGGAGAGGCCAGACTGAGATGGTTTGGACATGTGCAGAGGAGAGAGAGAGTATATAAGCAGAAGGATGCTGGGTTTGGAACCACCAAGAAAGAGGCCTAGAGGAAGACCAAAGAGGAGGTTCATGGATACAGTGAAGGAAGACATGAAGATAGTTGGTGTGACCGAAGAAGATGCAGCAGATAGGGTGAGATGGAAGAAACTGACTTGCTGTGGCGACCCTTGAAGGGAAATGTTGAAAGGAGAAGAAGACAATTTCAAACTCTTTTCGAGAATTTATCATTCCTGGATGAATGAGGGATTACATGGATTGGTTCAGCTAAAACTAGTTTTCTCCTCAAACTGGGTCAACATGAGGTTTTCTTTTTATCCCTCTACATCAGAGGTGTCCAAATTTGGTTCTCGAGGGCCCACGTCTTAAAGCTTTTCATTGTGTTCCTTGTTCAAAACTGTTGATGCACATAAAGTAAAATCAACAGCCAATCAAATTTGGCTCATTGACTCAATTACCTGGAACAGGTGTGTAGATGTAGGAACACATTAAAAACCTTCAGGCTACCAGCCCTTCAGGACTGGAAGTGGACACCCCTGTGCTCTACATCTAAACACAGCCAAATGTACCTTTAGGAAGTTCTTTAGTGCATCTTCAACCGTGGCAAATGGAGGTTCTCCAAACAGAGTTGTGGCAACTTTTCTCTCAACCCATGACAACTGAGAAACCTGTGAAGAAATCACACAAATGAGAATATGGTCAAATAAAATAATGATCAGTAAATAGATAGAATGGGTATTTAGTGGTGGTATTTGAGGTTACAACCCAAAAACAATAAAGACATAGCACAGGAAGAAGGTTGAGATTCGAGTCCCAAGTGGAACGAGGCTTGATTCACTGATCTTTCTGTGTGGAGTTTGTATGTTCTCCCCATGTATGTACGAGTTTTCTCCGGGTACTCCGGAGTTGACTCGTTTAGGACTAGCTCAGGTTAATCATACGGTCGACTATGGATGGATCTCAGGTGAAAAAGCTGGTTTCTTCTCTTCAGTCCAGGATTTGTTTGCATGCGTTATATAACTTTATAAGGAAGCATCGCTGTGTGGGCTTCCTTCCTGTCAGGCAGGTAATCGGACAAATGCAACCAAGTTAGATGAGAAGTAGCCCCGAGGGGGAAAAACAGGAAATCTCTACAGCAGGAGTGGCTAAACAATGGCCCGAGGGTCATATGTGGCCCATAAGTCTTTTAATCTGGCTAGTCAAACTTAAAAAGTTATGAAAACTTGATATGGTACTTGTCCTGCTATTCAAGTTTTCAATATATAGGGTAGTGTAAGCTCAATGACTAAGTGTGGCATACTTGGAAGTTTGAACAACCAAAATTGTTTAGATTTTACCAACGTAAATAGTGTTCATGTGAATTTTCCCATTTAAATTTATTTTTCTGATCAATCTGACAGCACATGATCAATGTTCCCTTTAATTTTTTATGTGTCTGAGCAAACACACAAGCTTCCTGAGCAGAAGGGGGCGGAGCAAAAACTTTTACTCTTTTGTGACGTCACCAGTAGTGATGCGCCAAATTCCGTAGCAGTAGTTTGAAGCAATTTGTTTCAGAAAGAAAGAAGAAATAGGTATGTTCCGAAGCTCTGTCTTGTTTTACCATCTTTAGTTTAAGCTGAGTTTTTCTTTTGTGCGTTGCATAGGTTTTCTTGTGCGCTATTGATCTGCAAGCAGTGCGCAATTGCGCAGGCGCGCAGCTTAGAGGGAACACTGCACATGTTTAAACCAGAATTTTATTCTAGATTCAAATCAGTTAATTTTTTTGTTTAATATTTTGGTTTTATTACAAGAAATATGTTCTTAATAGCAGATGGACTTCATGCAGACGGTAAGGTGAGATGAATGTTTTTAAGAAAAGAAAAATGAAGACTAAAATTTTAACTTTCAATCAAAATTCATGCTCTTTTTTTTCTTGTTAGCTGGTCAACTAAAAGACGCTTCTAATGTGGGATTTTAGAACTAATTGAGATGCAGTAGCATAAAAGTTTGTCCATCCCTGCTCTCTAGTAAAATCTAAGTCAGGAATCTAAGGTATTCCTCGACAATTAATCATCAGATTTTTTACAAATGCGGCTGTGTTGGCTGAGTGACTGAAAGACAAGACATGTTGGTCGTAAAAACAATCATGAGCTGCATCAACACCAGCAGCAGAGCTGAAATACTAGAAGCAGGAGACGAAGCGGAAGAAACCGTCTCTCTATCGCTATCTGATGAAACTAAACAATGGTTTGTGTTGTAACCTCCCGGGGCGACTTCTATGGATATTACGGAGAGAAAAACAAACCTCCAGAAAAGCTAAACAGAGGGAATGAATGAGGGGAAATCGTGGGTGGGTTAGAGAAGTGAGGCCAGACAGGCGTGTCAGAGAGGAAAGGAGGATGTGTCACGTACGGAGTAGCACCAGCGACCCAACAGGTAGTAGGACAGGGGGTCTTGGGGCTTCAACTCTATGGCTTTATCCAGATGATCCTAAGCAGGGAAAGAGACAAAACAGATTGATTTTATTCTGACATGTTCTGTTCCTCACACAGACAATCTCACCGAGCCACCATACACTCCCCTCTTTTCTTCTCCCAAACTTTGATAACTTTTTTTCACCTGTCAAAGAGTTCTGAATCTAAACAATGTTTGGGTGGCAGCTGCTGACAGAAGATAAAATACTTCCTGGTGCTGTTCCACATCTTACGTAACCGTTCAGCTGGAGGAGGGGCTTAAACAGTCAGTTCCCCGCTACACCAAACACACACACCTACAGTGGAGTTTGTGTTGCTTACCTTGAAGATATAACCGTTCTTTATCTTGTTTTGTATCGTGTCGTACTCTGCCATAATCCCACACATGATAGCATACCTGCAAAGACAAAATAAATACAGTTCTACTGGTCTCCTTTTGAGTAACTGGTGGACCAATGCAAGACGTACCCTTAGTTTAGAGACTACCCTGTTCCTAAACAACTGATTCAAATGTTGTGCAGAAAAACACATTAGTTTGAGTTGCATGTGTTAAAGCAGAGAAGCAACCGAAACTTCATGACGGTGGCAGTAGGTAGATCAGGTTTAGAGGGGAGAAAAATGTTCCATCTGATTGATCCTCTTACTCTAGTTCAAAGCTAAAACACTCCCATTACAAAAAGTACTCTGATACTGTACGTCTCAGAAATGCTTCACATGACAACACTTTTTAGCCTTAAGCCATTCAAAGATTTATAAACCATCGACTGTGAGCTAGAACAGGTGAGATGATTTCCACATTTTTTGGTGGTGTTGAGTATTTTATTACAATGCTTATTATTCTTTGCACATTAGTACCTCTGCAAGATCCTAGTCTCTGAATCTTGTTCACTGACCATGGCAATAATAGTCTTTATGATTCTGATAGATAAGCATCAAAACTCTGAAAAATATTACTATTAAATTCAGAGTTTGGACTAGGGCTGAAACAACTAATCAATTGAATCGATTAAAATTGATTATTAAAACAGTTGTCAAATAATTTGGTCATCGATTAGTCGTCTAAAAAGTTTTTACTGTCAACTGCAACTAAACTGGTCTCCGAGTGTGGCAATAGTGAGCTAGTTGACGATGCGAGCGACCAAAATAGAAGGAGAAGTAGATAGCAGCCAATCAGTGGCCTTCATTTCACACCGCCTCACGTGATCAGGGAGATTGAACAAGATGGTGGAAAGAAAAACACAAACAAAATCATCCAATGTTTGGGATCATTTTTTGCTAAATGTGAAAAAGACTCGCATTGATATGCAAAGTTTGCAAAACGGACGCGTTTGGGCACGAAAGCATATTGTCGCTGCACGAACATCTGGAAAAAAAAAAGTTGGACTTAAAGCGGGAGATGGCAAACTGGAGCGGTATATGAAGTTATTTTTAACAAAAATAACTTGCAGGGAGAACTTGCTTGTTCTTCCTGTGTATGCGTGGATTTTCGCTGAGTACTTTTTCTCCCGACCTTCAAAAACATGCATGTTAGGTTTATTTGGCCACTATAAAATTGTCCCTAGAAATGAGTCTGTGTGCGAATGGTTTTGTGCGGTTGTCCCCGCAGCAGACTGGCGACCTATTTCGCCTGAAATTATCTGGGATAGGCTCCAGCACCCCCTGTATTTCCTTTGTGGAATAAGCGATTTAGAAGATGAAACAAAACTAAAGCATTAAATACGCTGTAGGCTTTAGAATCCGTGAGTCAGGTGCAACAGTCGAAATTATAATATTACTGTGAGCCAAATTTGGCTTGCGGGCCAGAGTTTGATGCCTATTATTTAAAGCCGGTGGAAATAGATGTCAAGCATCTAAATCTGTAAAGCGTTCCCGCAGGTGAAGGTGAGAACATCGCTGAATAAAAGTCCCGGTTGCTACGTCAAATAGGTAGGTTCTGATAATGACACTTCTTCGCTGCTGTAGCTTTACTCAAATTTGATAAAAATCATTTTCAAATGTGATAGATAGACATCGCTCCTAATGTGGTTTAAATTCTTCCGGCAAATGTAACTGTGATAAGACAATCAGGAATCAAATCAAAACAACCAGAAAAGCAATCGAAAGTTAAAAATTTGTGAGGAACTGTCAAATAAAAGAGAAGTGTTTATTTTCTTAAGGCGCGTCCACGCAGCCGCTGGCAGGCACTCGAGCTCTACACAGAGATGCTATCTGTGTGAGGTTGAGCTGCCCGGCTTCCAATAAAAACACTGCTGGATGTAAAGGCTTTGAGTAAATCTGTCACCACTGACTAAATAAAGAAATGAAGCAAAACCATGTTGGTTTGAGACTGGCCACTACATTGGAATCCTTTTTTCAGCTCCTATCATGCTGTTCATCAGCTCCGCAAAACATCTGTATAGCAGGAACTTGTTCTTATTTTCTGTATTCCAGAAACTACATTCAGCATTTAGATTATACAATAATAAACAATTTTGTCTTAAAAAAGAGGCTCTATTGGTTCCAAATGTTTAAGGGGTTGTTTTGCTTTGGGAATTTGTTTGATCAAGTTTTGTAAATCTAGTGACATAAACCCGGTTTCAACCCACACCCCAAATGTACATGGTAGGTTAACTGCCTCTGGCCCAGGACAGTCTTGAAAAACCAATTTATAATCTCACTGAGTTTCTCCTGGTTAAATAAAGCTCAAATACATAAACAGTACCTTTCAATTTGGTCAAAATAACCTGGGAACAAGCGTGATTTCTCCAAAACAGCTTTCTCTAGTTAAATATAATTACCATCTTCTTCTTTTGACATTTCCCTTCAGGGGTCGCCACAGCAAGTCAGTTTCTTCCATCTAACCCTATCTGCTGCATCCTCTTCGGTCACACCAACTATCTACATGTCTTCTTTCACTGTATCCATGAACCTCCTCTTTGGTCTTCCTCGAGGCCTCTTTCCTGGTGGTTCCAAATCCAGCATCCTTCTGCCGATGTACTTTCTTTCTCTCCTCTGCACATGTCCAAACCATCTCAGTCTGGTATCTCTGACTTTATCTCCAAAACCTCTAACATGTGATCACTCCCAAATACTTTGAAAATATCTCATTTATCTACAAGATTATCTGACTAATTAACAGGCGACATGTAGGGTACAATATGCACGATGGTTCTTTCAGACGCTGACCATATGGCATTCATATCAAGTGTTTTTGGGTAATTTATTCAAGTCCACGTAATGAATAAATTGCTCCTAAACGTAGAGCTCTGTCCATGGTTCTGAAAGTAATTTTTGCTTTTAACAAATGAAAGATTTTAAAACGTATTAAACAATAGATTATTGTGTAGTTGAAAGCATTTAAATAGTTTTGCTGCTTATTCAAACATATACCGATCTCTCTGAGATCTCAGCAAATTCATTCAGTGGAATACTTGGCTAATTTTCAAAGTGAAACTACTTCAATTCGTATCAAGTAAGACAGGTTATGCTAACGAGTAATGTTTTAGTCCTTTAACAGATTCTCAGTTTGATTGAAGCTCAGGCTTTGATGAGGTTGTTCCAACAAATTTAAACATGTAACCTTAGATGACTTCCAGCTTCAGCAATTATTTGTGAGTTAATTTTCTCTTCAAACGATACAGAGCAACTTTTACCATCATAAAAATGTCTGCGAAGCTCAATATTAGTCTAATCTAAGCTGTGTTTTGCATTCTGTAGACAATTATAGGAACATATATTTGGAATATTGATAGAATTATAAACATTACATGCTTATCATTAATCATGAATAAAAAATTTAAAAAAGATGGAGTAAACTTATGATAAAAAGGAGCACACAAAAAGAATATATCTCCTGCAAGTCAAGTAGATTTTTTTCACTTTGTCCTGCTTAAACATATTTTAAAAAATAGTTCAGTCATCGTGGAGCAACAACAGATCAATACAAGGGGTTCATTTCAGTGACAGTAACCTGCACGACTGTATCCTGTATCCACCGGCTGTATCCTCCAGCTCACCCAGGAGAATCCCAAGGTGTTCCCTGGCCAGCTGTCAGACATAGTCTCTCCAGCGGATCCAGGGTCTGCCTCTGAGTCTCCTCCAGGTGGAACATGCCCAAATCATCTCACCATTGGGGTGTTCGGGAGGCATCGTAACAGGTTGCCCGAATCACTGGCTTCTTTCAACCCGGAGGAACAAAGGCTCTACTCCGAGCTCCTCCCGGATGTCAGAGCCCCTCATTCTATCTCTGAGTGAGAGACCAGCCACCCTGCAGGGGAAGCTCATTTTGGCCACTTGTATCCACGATCTTGTTCTTTTGGCCACCACCTACAGCTGGTGACAATGGGTGAGGGTAGGAACGTAGATCGACTTGTAAATTAAGAGCTTTGCTTTTCAGCTCTGCTCTTTCTTTACCACGACAGACCGATGCAGCGTCCTGATTATTGCGGATGCTGTACCGATCCGTCTGTCAATCTTCTGCTCCAATGTAATTTCGAAAATGCTTTTATATAATTACTTTTTCATCTTTTATAATTACTTCAAATTTGCTGTAATATAAATCCTTAATTAACTTTTTATGTGAAGAATGGAGCAGAGCTTGTGTTTATTTTTCCCCTCTATAAAAATTCAGACTATTTTCCACAGATTTACTACATCAAAATTATAATTAAAAACATAAACAAAACAATTACATTTGTAACCAAAATACTGAACTTGAACTTAGCCAAGATGTGTTACCACATTAAAACAAACAATAAGCAGTCCGGGTTGCTGCTCTAATTGAGGTTCAATCCCAGTCTTTGCGTTTTCATCCCCACATTAAAATGTGATTGATGATAAAACAAATTACACAGCTACCTGCAACATTTCTACTTACTGTTTAGTCATTCGTCTCTGTCTGCAACGTGTTGTAACTGCTAATGTGATTAAATGCCATAAATCTGAGCAGCGGTGAGATGAAGCGACCAACTAGAGCAACATACCAGAAGACAACGGTAATCATGATTCAGATTAAACGCTACCCAGGTGAGTGCTATGAATTGCTCAAGGTGCATATTTGTGATACTTATGATCATTTTTTACTGCTGTGACACTACAGAGAAATATGTAGGCCTAATAAAAGCAACTCTTAGGGGGTTTGTGCAAAATCAACTTTTTTTTGGATGTTTCTAAAATGTTTGAACAATTTTCTCACATCAAAAACAAAGTTGAAGTGTTTTTCTATTCCATTCATGCATGTTTGCATGAAGCTCTCCCGTGGAAACTTCAAATGCCATGTTGTTTTCACCACGGATTTTGTTCTCCACTACACCCATGTTCCAATGTAAGCAGGAAGTGTTTTAGTGCATGCACTCTGGTCACAATTGGTCCCTCCCTACAATAGTGCAGGAAATTCTTCTTCTCCTTCTTCTTTCGGCATTTCCCTTCAGGGGTCGCCCCAGCAAGTCAGTTTCTTCCTTCTAACCCTATCTGCTGCATCCTCTTCGGTCACTCCAACTATCTTTATATCTTCCTTCACTGTATTCATGAACCTCCTCTTTGGTCTTCCTCTAGGCCTCTTTCCTGATGGTTCCGAACCGAGCAGCCTTCTACCGATGTACTCTCTCTCTCTTCTCTGCACATGTCCAAACCATCTCTGTCCGGCCTCTCTGACTTTATCTCCAAAACCTCTAACGTGTGCTGTTCCTCTGATCCTGCCCATCCTGGTCACTCCTAGAGAGATCCTCAGCATCTTCATCTCTGCTACCGCCATTTCTGTTTCCTGTCTTTTCCTCAGTGCAGGCAATTATTCTAATGCACCAAAATAAGTATATAAAAGAATTTGTTAACTTGATGCACTCCACACTCTATTTTTGTCCTCAAAAATAGTCATATTTTGTTGTGCGCACACCTATTTAGTAAGACTAAGCGGGGAACGAGAGGAAGGAGGATTTTAACATGCTGAAAAACATTTTTTTTTTTTTTGCAAATATTGCATTTCAGAGCGAACAAATTGGTATCATGCATGTTTACTATGAGATAAGAATGATTACCTTAAAAAAGCACAATACCATCTTTTTAATCTTAATATGGTCCTTCTATACCGTGCAGAATGTGGAGCATTGGGGGTTTTACTGTTATGCAACATATCTTTTGTTACTGTGTGAAACAGTACCGGGCCTTCACTAGAGAGGCACAGGTGGGGGTAGAGAGAAGCAGGAGGAGGCGGGGTAGAAGGTGATGTTATGTTAAGGTGTCTGGGGGTGTGTCTACCCTCAGGGGTCTACCTGTTCTTGTTTATCCTTTCCTTTTAACTTGCAGTTGAAATACAATCTCTCTTTGACTTTCCAAGACGAGAAAGGAGAAAAAAAAAATCAAAAGGGAGGGGAAGGTGAGCAGCAAAAACATGACAGGGAAAGATCAGGGGAGGTTAGAGGACTTTATTGCACAACCTGAGACTTTTTTTTATTACAGTTCAACAAAATCCCCTACTCAACCACGTAAAAACAAAAGGTCTAGAGTGTTAGGTGCTTAGCAAAAACGTATATTGATTTCAGTCTTCAAATCCAAACAGTGAGAGTTCATTCAAAAGCAGTGAGTGTTCGGTATGCCTCTGGGCTAAACCTTGTACAGAAACAGGAGGAAGAAACCGAATGTGTGACAATGTGTAGAGGTATGTGAAACCTGCTGACAAAGTGAAATGATACTGTTGTCTTTGCATACAGGATGGGATTTGTGACTGTGTGTCAAGTGTCCACATAGTAACGAGACAGGGTAGAGGTACGGTAGGTCTGAATCTAACACACACCGTGTGTCGTGCTGCTACAAATGGCAAAGGAACTGTTTAAAATAAAATCTTTCTCTGACTGGCAGTGCCACAGTCTCCGGGCCTAATCCATGGCTTTTGCACCATCAATGAGACTCTATAGTCGAGGATTTACAAGGGCTGAATTCACATAGCTGAATGATTGAAAACGCACCTATAAACAAAGCCGGTGCAACAAGAATATAATCACATCTCCCAGACGGCGGCCTAGTGAGATTAGACAAACAGGCTTCACGCTCACTGCCATGAAATCCTCTCATGAAACCCAATGTATGCATATGCTCACACACACGTCCGCTCAAACAAAAGAACATTTTACACTCCAGCCCACTTGTGGTTTACATATCACCTTCTTTTGTTGTCCTTTAATTCCTGATAATGGACAGTGTGTTGGGCATTATTTTTTATGAAGTGGCTGACAACAAAGGTCACCGGCAGTGATGAGGTGCACACAACAGCGGTGCTTTTAAAGAAGGAAACCTGAGAATGGAAACATGGAGGTGTTGACATTGACACACAGAGCAAACCTAAAAATGGACCAGGCTTTTGGTATTCCTCTCAGAATGGCCTTTGAACCACAAATACCGCCTCTGATTGCTGTTGCCATCCAGTCCAGCTACTGTTTATGTTCATGCCTATAGACACCTATGGTCATAAAGAGGAGTCAGAAGAAAATTACTTTAGGTATTTTGGAAGATCTTCTAGCGCTCCAAGTTCTAGGTTAAGCCCAAAGTGCCCAGCAACTCTTTCTGAACACCAATCAATGACAATTGATTTTTTGCCTTTGCCTTTTCTGGCTCCTTCTGGGTTTTATCTCCAACCAATAGAAATACTTACATGTCAACGAAACCAAGAAGTTTAAGAGCTTGATGGGCTCTGGAGAAATGGTTTAGCAAAAATTAATTTTTGCTTAACCCAAAATCAACTTAAGGTTTCCACTGTTTGAACGTTATTCCCACATCAAAACATACATGAAGTGTTTTTTTTTTTTTATTTCAATCACTCATGTTTGAGTAATTTGTGAAGTAGTTGTTCAATTAGATCCCAGTGAGCTAACTGGATTCCCAGAAAACCTCATCTTCTGAACCACTTATTCCTAAAGTGGTCGTGGAGGTGCAGGAGCTTAGCCCAGCTGGTATCAGGCAAGAGGTAGGGTACACCCTGAACAGTTCCCAAGATTGTTGCGGGGCCACACAAACAGACACAACCATCCACACACACTCATTCCTAGGGGCAATTTCATAGTGGCCAATTAACCTAACATGCATGTTCTGGAGGGTCGGAGGAAACCGGAGAACCCTAACCCACACATACATGGGGAAAACATGCAAACTCCACATAGAATGGCCAGCGTTCCAAGCCTCGTCTCACTCGGGACTTGAATCCCAACCTTCTTGCTGTGAGGCCACTGTGCTAAATACTGCAACACTGTACAGCCCCCAAAAAATCTGACAATGTAAAATCTGATCTATATTGTGTATAAAAAAACACGTTAATACCTTTATGGTCGGAGCGAGTTTCTGTGTTACTAATACTAAGTATATAGGATGAATTTCCAAGACTTCCATAACATCCACACGTTTAGTGAAGGATAAAATTTGTTCAATATCCATTGCTGAAACAGACTTGAGGATGCCGCTAACTAAACGCCTCCTGTAAGATATGCAGAATTACTCAACGCACTAATAGTGCTAATGCTGCTCCTCGTAATTAAAGCTGCATTCAACTAATGAATATGAAACATTTTTAAGTTATTGCGACAATTTTGACAGCTTTGAAGTTGGTACTTGTGTGTTGACAATTATGTGGGACTACAACAAGTAAAAGCCTGAGTCGCGGTACCTTTCACAGGCATATTCTGGAGCACAATCTACCAACCCACACAAGCCGGTTTGTTCAGGTTTGTTTAAACAACATTTGTCAAACTCTAGTTACCTGGATGCCATTCACAGAAACAGATGACAAGTTTTCTCACGGCATTTGTACTCTAAGTAAACAGCCACCTTAGACATAAACGTTCTTAAAAACAACTTGGCACCGTCCCCGGCCTTTTACTCCTCCATTCTCAAAAACTGCAATCAGATACTCAAGCCCGTCCATCGAACTTGGCACACACAGCTGGTTATGGTTTCTCACAAACTCCACCAGTCGATGAGAGATTAAGCATTTCACCTATTTAAATCTGTTGGCCCTTATTAACAAATCAAGCACGTCTTTGATATCTTCAAGCCCCGCGGTATTTGAATGAACAAATGCTGATTATTTTCTAATAATAGTTAATTAAAAAACCCATAGATAGACAAATATATGGATAGACAGCAACAAAGATACATATCATTGGTAGGAGGGAAAAAAACAATTGGGGAAAATACAAATTCAATTTTTTTTGTTCTGTTCTTTTCAGTCTTTATTTCCATGTTCTAGAAGAGGATTATGAGCCTGATTAGCAGTCAAGTTTTGACATGAGAAGCGTTTCAAATGAGGAATGTTCTGAGCCCTGCATAAATACACATAGAATTCTTGCCATCAGGCCCACTCTAGACAGCTAATTAAAAGCAAGGGGATTTTTGTTTTACCTGAGTCATTGAGGAAATATGAGAAAGCTATTTTGTTTGACAATTTACGTATCAACAACTTTTGGGTCCGATTAAAAACGCTTCTTCCTAGAATGCAACAGATATTTGTGACACTGGGAAAAAAATAGAAGTCAAATTATGATAGAATAAGTTTGTATCTAAATAAAATAGAATTATTTTGGAAGTGTGGTTTAAAGTAACCATGATATTAAATTTTATTATGCACAGATAAACACAGAGTAAGATAAACTTGGTAAAAAATATTGCCTTTGCATGTTGATTTATGCTGCTAATTATCATTACAATCTTACAAAAAGCCCATGAGAGTAAGTAAACACAGAGGTGTAACATTTACCGCCAACTTCAAATATGAACAGCTGAAAATGAACATTGGTGTGGCCACAGTAAAAAAAAGCAACCTACAGGAATAACAACTGTAATAACATGACACCATTAATCACACTCGGTTTTTGTCAGTTTAACTGTCCATTTAAGCCAAGTTAAACCTAGTTGTATTTACATTCCTGTCCTTGTTTAGGAAGTCATCAGATGGATGAAGGAGATTGGAAAGCTGAAAAGTAGAGGCTGAAAAATATATGTAACAACATCCTGTTTTACATGTAAAGAAATATTTGATACGATGTCATATTTGAAGAGGCTCTCACAAAATACACTTTTGTAAATTTCTATCATGTTTGAACGTTATTTCCACACCTCTGTGAATTTCTGACTCTCTGAGGAAAATGAACTCAGGAAGAGAGGAAGTCTTAAAGTGTCTGCAGCTGAGTTTAGGACTTTGGGGAATTGATTTGTGTTGGTTTTTCTCTTCATTTAACTCTTCTTTATGTCATAGAGAAAACTCTAGGGGGTTTCTATTTCATTCATGCAAGTTTGAGCATTTTGTAAGTGCTCTCATTCAGTATTTAGGTACAATTCAAACGCTAGGTTTAGGTTATTCGTAGCCATGCATTTTGTTCTCCAACACATCCTCATTCGAACATAAGCAGGAGGTGTCTCAGAGCACGCATGATCATGTTCATGCTGGATCTCAACAAGCAGTGCCATTTTCAAATCAATGCACCAGAATATGAGTATAGAAAAATAAATGGTAGCTTTGCTAACTTTATGCACTTTGCTCAGTTTTTACAGCACTTAAATGTATGCTGTGTAGAGCATTCTTCTTGCGGTGGACTAAGCAGGGAGCATCAGCAGTGTGGAATTCAGTGTCGAAAATGAAAGTATAATTCAATAAGTCCATTTTTAAGCTTACTTTGACAAACACTGCAAGTTTTTCTGACAAACATTACATTTCCGAGCAAACAAAAGATACCATGTTTATCTACTCACGTCATGAGACAAGAAATACTACCACATAAAAATCTCATCGGTATTTCCTCTTTAAGATAACAAATCTTACTATTAAATAACTGCATCAAGTTCTTTTTTTGTTTGTTTTTTCAGACAGAGCTGAATGTGGTTTCATTTAAACTCAGGAATAGTTGCTTCACTCCAAGGATAAGCCTCCGCCACACCTGATAAACTGGGGAAAGTACCTGTTTCAGTGCTTTCATTGTCTCATCACATTTACTCAAAATGTCTAATTGGATTAAATCATGTCAATCAGACATTTTTACATTATGAAGACTTTGAGACGATACGTCACATGCTGTTAAACTTTCCGCACAAAGGATTTCTTGATTGATTTGTATTTGCAGACACAGTGAAAAAAAAAAAGAACTTTTAGTCAAATGAAGAGAGAAGAAAAAAAAGTGTAAACACCTACCATTGATGACTTTCAGCACATATAGGATTGAGGGCCACAGCCTCTTCACCAACACGTTTTCCTAATGAGGAAGCAACAAGAAAGAAAATGACTTCTTTAATGTAAACATAGGTTTGCGTTTTAGTTTTTGTCTAAATGTGACAGAGAAACAGTGAACAGATTAGTGAACCATAGGATGTGTTTACAGAAAAAATAGTCTAAAAGACTTAAACATCAAACATTAACCACCAGGACAGCTCTGCTTTAAATCTCCAATACCTCAATGAATGTGCTTCACTTCTTTTACTACACATATCTGAATGAATAATACCGACAACGACCTCCTCTTTAAATATAAATGTATCTAACGCTGTCAAATTCTATGAGCCAGGTGTCTCAGTAGAAAGCACTGGGCCAGCTTTGATTAATGGCTCAATAGTGAAGAAGGATTATGGTTCAGAGGAACAGGTTAATCCAGTCTGAACTTCACAAGACTCACAAAACAACCTCTGTTCATTGACAAAAACAGAAGTGTGATAAACAATCAACTTTTAAGTGACCGAAAATAGGTTGTGATAGTTTATTGATCTGTGCAAGTGACAGAATTAGGCCTGTGTGGCTTACAACGTCCATGTTTTTTTTTATGTATCGAAGCATGTCATTACATGCGTCAGGTATTGACAAAATACATGATGCGTGGCTGTTATTTAACAGTAAATAAACTGATTGTCTTAGACACCCTGCTGAAACACCTTTCACTAAAATAAAAGGCTTAAAGATTAAGGACCTCCTTTATGAAGCGTGAATATGCCCGAATTTGAGCATATGCTAACTGTTGCACATATTGAATGATCATACCTTTTAGACATAGTGTGACTCTACGCAAAGTCGAGAACTGCTGTATGTAACTCACGAGATGTGGGAAAAGATGACAAAGTAGACAGAATTTGAAGTGAACTGAAAACAGTGAAATGAAGCTTTTAAAGCAGCGAGGAAACAATTAGAAGATAGACCTATATGCCAGTGATAAGAAAAATGAGCCACATCACTGAAACAATTAAATCTAGATATATTCATATTGTCAATCTGTTGTGCATTCACTTCTCCCCAAAATTTCATACACTACACATATTTATACAGTATGTGTTTATATTTAATAATAAAAATAATTAGAGCGTTGCAGGATATGTAGGAGGACTTTAAGACAGTGGTGAGGTGTGCTGTAGGTGAGACAGAGGAGTTCAGTGTGGAGGTGGGACTGCACCGGGGATTTGCTGTTTGCTATGGTGATGGACAGGCTGGCAGACGAGGTTAGACAGGAATCTCTATGGACAATGATGATTGCAGATGGCATTGTGATCTGAAGTGAGAGGAGGGAAGACGACGAAAAGCTGGAGAGCTGGAGGGTTGCAGAGGAATATGAAGAGGAATGATGATTAGTCAGAGTAAGACAGAGTATAAGTTTGTGAATGTGAAATATCCAAATGGAGAAGGGAGAGGAGATAAAAAAAGGTGGAAGGTTTTAAGTACTTAGGATCAACAGTCCAGAGCAATGGAGAGTGTGGAAAAGAAGAAGAAGTATGTGCAGGCAGGTTGGAACGGGGGGAGAAAAACGTCTGTTGTGATGTGTGATAGAATAGTTTCAGCTAAAATGAAAGGAAAAGTGTACAAAACCGTGGTGAGAGCGGCCATGCTGTTTGGTCTAGAGACAGTGGCACTGAGGAAGATGCTGGGAATCTCTATGGGAGTGACCAGGATCACTCCTGTGACCAGGATCACTCTCATAGAGAGTGATGGATAGGATTAGAAATGAGTATATCAGAGGAACAGCACATGTTAGAGGTTTTGGAGATAAAGTCAGAGAGGCCAGACTGAGATGGTTTGGACATGTGCAGAGGAGAGAGAGTACATTGACAGAAGAATGCTGGGTTTGGAACCACCAGGAAAGCGGTCTAAAGGAAGACCAAAGAGGAAGTTCATGGATACAGTGAAGGAAGACATGAAGATAGTTGGTGTGACCGAAGAAGATGCAGCAGATAAGGTTAGAAGGAAGAAACTGACTTGCTGTGGCGACCCCTGAAGGGAAATGTCAAGATGAATAATAACAATAATAATAAAATCGTCAGTAACATCACAAGCAGGGAATTACTTGGACTACCTCCAGTTGCTGTACTAAATTCCCTGTGAGTTGCACGTTTATTTACTGTCACTATTTTAAGGTCGGAAACAACGCCTTGAGGAGTGAGAGGGAAATCAGTAGTTTTTTCCTTAAGTGTTTTATCACATTGACGTTATTAAATGTAACTATCTGGAAAAATGTCAACTATCTGTTCAGTTGGTGTTTCTCCGTTGAGCATTATTGGTTCATAAATTAAGCTTAGATGCCGACTTGGCTTCCAAAAGTGGTTTTTATCTACTGTAATACTGTTCTGGAGGCAAGAAAAAAAACTTCTGTTAATTATCTTGAATCTGCTCAGGCTCTAAATGATATGACTCACCACCTGTTTGCTATCTGAGTCAGCAAATAAAAAAAAAAATCACTAGACTAGTTATTTCCGTTATTGTGTGAAAAATAGCTTCGTAATCCTTTAAAAGATTGAAATAACAAAATAATGTTTGTAGAATCCCTTATAGTCAGGGGTACCTGGAGATGTTGCAACCTGTCCCCACAGGACAGCTAAACCAGTTATACATGATTGTATAACTTAGTGCAGAAACAATTATTCAGCTCAGAATGCATTAACAAGTATGTCTTCTAATTTGATTTTTTAAAAAACACTACTTAATCTGATCCAGGCTGTACAGTAATGCAGCAGTTAACACTGTAGCCTCGAGTCCCAGGCGAGGTAAGACTTGAATCACTGGCCTTTCTGTGTTGGCTTTGCAGTGTGCACATGGGATTCCTCCTGACCTCCAAATACTGTACATGCGTGTTAGGTTGATTGGTTCATTTGGAAATTTCCCCCATGACTCAATGTGTGTGTGAACCAGCAATAGACTAGTAACCTGTTTAGAGTGAACCCCGCCTTTTGTCTGTAATCAACCAGGACAGGCTCCTGTAAGCTCTGACTGGAATAAGCGGTTCTGTGGATGACTGACTTTATTTTACGATCAAATTTCTCTTCAAATAATTACATCCAAGTTTTCTTTGAAACCGAATTTTCTATCATTTCTATTCTGTCCAGCTGTAAACTATTTTTAGGCACATTAAAGGAATGTTTTTATGACAGAATTTTATAGCGGGCATCAGCGTTTATCGATATGTTTGAACACAGTGTCTTCTACTGCAGCGTATGGCTGCATATTTTTGTGATAAACTTAACAATAGATTCCGTTATGGACATTGTTTGTCTGGGTTTATTTGTCGAGCAAATGGGGCTTTAAAAACTGCATCAGAGGCAAAGTTTGCTTTTGTCTCTCAGAATGAAATGCGTCTTTGCCAACATCACAACATGATGAGACAAATGATTCTTACAATGCTTGCAGAGCTGATGCTTTTATCTACAATTTTTTTATCTCTGGCATCTATTTGACACAAAATCTGAAATTTCTCCCCAAAAGTGGAGCTCCCTAATTATTCCGGATTATTATGCACATCAGATTTTCTGTAAAGATTTCTGGAGAATTTCAAGCCTCCGAAGAATTTTTAATGTAGAAGCCCTTCCTGTTTGCTGCATTGTAATGTCATTTTAGCAGCTGCTCTTTTAATCGCATGTTTGTCTGGCAAAATCCTTCCTCATTATGTCCTTATTTCCATGGCACAGTGTGTGCCGTGAATCAGACACAAATCTCTTTAAATGCTTACGTTTCTGTTAAAAATACAATGTTTTGGAACAATCTTTTCAGGACAATCTGGGAAAATTTATTTCCCAGATTGCTGGACTTATTGATCTGCTTAATAAGGTAGAACAGCCTTTAGGAGTTTGTCCTCTAATTGGGTTCAACGAACAAACTAATTATCACAAAAATCTGTTCACAGGAATCCAAAAACTTTGAGATGCATACATTCCGGATAAACTAAAAGAATAATCTTGATGGCAAAAAATTCTGTTAGCATAATAATTTGGAATGGAAGAATGCGAAGTTGTGGGTGCTTTGTTGAATTCTTGTGCACCGTAGCATTCCCCCACAGTCACTTTCCACCACCAATGCTTGTAAACAAGTAGTGAACAAATATCAAATTTTTTTGCGCATGTGTAAAATCGATTGACATTTGATGTGTGTTGAATCAAGACTGCAAAATTGAATGATTTCAATTCTTTCTAGAAACCCATGCCTAGTTTCCAGTAGTTTTTTTTTTTTTTTGTTTTTTTTTAACCAAAGCTGTTTTTTTGCGGTTATAAACAACAATTTATAGTTTACCCATCTCTGCGTACTGCTTCTTCTCCGCTTGGTCTGAACTGATGTCGTGGAGGTCGCAGTAAGCTCGTGTTAGCCGCCACAAAAAGTCCGATACCTGACCAAACTTTAGAAACAGCAAGGTATTAGCACACTTGACCAAATATTTGACCACATAACCACAATCAGAAAGCGGACATACCTCCTCCCGACGTTCCTCGAGGATGTCTACACTTTCTCTTTTATCAGACTCATTGCCTGCATGTAAGCCGTCTATCCTCTGGAGGAGGAGGGATAATTGATCAGTAATCGGTTCTTCCGATTGTTTTTCTTTAGTGATGGCTTCCTCTTCTTCCGAGTCCGTCAATGCTGTCAGGTATCTGTGTAAGCATACAAATGTAAAAACTACTGTGTGATCACAATTTGTACATCAAAAGGCAAATGGTTTGTGCAGAATTATTGTTTGTGCCTCCAACTCAGAAGCAGAGTTTTTATAACAATCAAAGTCAAAAGCAATCTTGTCAGAAAGAGTATTTTTATGAGCTTTATTTTACCAAGAGTTAATTAAAAAGGTCTTCACAACTTGTTTAAACATAAGTGGAACCAGGTATGTTTACACTGGTGGGTCACTTAATTGTTTATAAGATTTTAGTTGCTGACGTCAGACACCTGAAGGGTTTCCAGGAATACAGGAGGACTTGTTTGACAGGGTGAGACATGCAACAGCAACACTCATGTTGCATGTTTTATAGTGTCTTTTTAACCACTGAAAGAATGTGCCAACACCCACCACCAACACTTGAGAGATAAGAGCAGAAATCCAGCTGCATTAAAGTTATGGGTGGAAATCAAAAGGTGCAGACACGAGTAAAATTATTTAAAAGCTTCAATTAAATGTTGGCAGCTGCTGCTTTTGCGTCATAGCTAGTTGGGGAGTATTTGGAGCTCAGACGTATACCGAAACACTGAGAGTTCACTAGATGTCTTCACTGAGGGCTGCCTAATAACTGTAATATCTGACACATGCAGATCTTAACCCTGTAATTACAGGAATATTGTAACCTTTGATCTGTGAAAATCTTTCTCAGATTGGGCAGAGCTGTTAGCTCTAAAATAAACAACACAAATGACACCAAAATGAAGAATTTTGTGGTTTGCTCAGATTAGGATTACACAAGATCAAATTGATATTGAGATATTAAAACATGCCAGAAGCTAATTGCAAAAAAAATAAAATTAAACAGTATAAATAAATATGTAAATAAAATTAATACATATCTATCTATATATATATATATATATATATATATATATATATATATAAAATTACACAGAACATAACTAAGAGTCAAGTAAAAGCGTCTTTATAAAAAGATGAGCAGTATCTGGGACGGGCTGTTCCACAGCCAAGAACTGTGGAACTGTTGGAACAATTTTACATTGTGGATTTTTGTTCTAATATTTGGAAAAACTAAAAGGCTTGTACCACAGGATCTCATGTTCCGTGAGAAAGAGATCAGATAAATAGGAAGGCCTATGACATTTAAAAACTAAAAAATGATCCTCAAAAAAAATTCTGCTCAGTGAGCTCAGTGAGCCAAAGCAGCAGTATTAGCACAAACCCTTTTAGCTTAAAAGTCTGGATTTGTTTAACAGGAAAGGTTACAAGGACTAGGGGGAGGCATTAGTTCAGTTTTAGAATATCCGTGCTTGGACCAGGAGGAGCCTGTTCAATTTCCACTGGGCCCATGCCTAGCTGCTCCTGGTGAAGACACCATTGGCGCCGTCGTGGCTGCCTGCTGTGGTAGAGTACAGCAAAGTGATTTCCCCATTGAGGGACAAATATAGAACGATAAAAAAACAAAAGCTGGAGGATACAGTTAGCTAGCTGATCTGAGTCATTCATTGTTCAGTAGTTCAGTGCGGAGCAGAAATAACATTCTGGGTTTGTTTTCCTTTAATTTGAATTTCACCACATCAAAACTGTCCCATCACCAACTTCCCACATTCATTCATGAACTTGTCCTTTGATTCATTCAGCTATCCACTTTCTTTTCCTCCCAGCAGTTTATTTACAAAATGGAGCTGGAGAAACAGGCAGTGAAGTAGTGAGAGATCAGCACATTCCTGTCACGCCGTAACACAACAAATGAATCACTTTAACTGAAAGAAAAAAGAAGCTACAAATGTATTTTTGTGTATATACAGAACACATACTTGTCTGCAAACTTGTATGAGTGAGGAGCACTGAAAGATCCCGCTTAGTACTGTCATTTCCATTTAAACAGTGTGCTAGCAGCGGAGCAGGGATGTGTCACACATGAGCAAAAATGAAGCCCTTGGCAGTCAAAATAAATATAAAAAAGTTCAGATGTTTGATTTTTTTGTAGATCTACTTGGGGTGCAGATTTGGAGAAGTTGAGTTTTTACAGGTAGTACAAAGTTTCAAATCAATATTTGATCAACTGGGCATGTTCGACTTTGTGGGCAAAACAAATAGGAATTTAGAATAATTCTATAATCACTTTTTATATACGTGTTTACTATCAAAAACGTAGATCGACTTTACGTAAATCAAGAGCTTTGCTTTTCTGCCCAACTCTTTCTTTACCACGATGGATCGATGCAGCGTCCCAGTTATTGCTGACGCTGCATCAATCCATGTGTCGATGTCCCACTCCATCCTTCCCCCAACCGTGAACAAGATCCGGAGATGCATAAACTCCTCCACTTGGGGCAGGACCCTGTCCCTGGCCTGCAGGGGCCATTCCATCCTTTTCTGGGCAAGGACCATGAATTGTAATTATGAATAAATTACATAATAAATACACTATGAATAATTGCAATTATTTTTGAAAAAAAGTGTAATTATGAATAAATAAGGACAACCTGCCCTGCGGTACAAAGATTCCTGCAAGAGGCATCAGAAGTCTTACAACATCAATGCAGCAGATCTTGAGTCAGTAACCTCTGACCGCTGGAAGTGGTGTGCAACTGTAAAAATTGGTAACAAGCAGGCCAAGGAGAACAGAAAGATCCAACACTAGGCCACAAAGACCCAGAAACAGCAAAAAAGTCAGTCTGTCACTGCTCCCACTATGACTCATACCACTTATCCCATTTGCAACAAGTGTGGTTGGAGCTGCAGCTTCCGCATTGGCTTATTCAGTCACAGCCGACGCTGCACAAACAGATAAATATCCAGGTACAAAATCTATTGTCCTCTAGAGACAGAAGGATGCCCATAATATGAATAGAGAAATTGTCATTACCAGTAAATAGACTAAATTCATTTAATGCAAACTATAGGCAGCAATATTATATAATTATGTTTCATCATAACAGAATGATGTTTGAATAATCAGAAAGATGGCCTTCACAGGGTTTAAAAAAAAAACACTTTCACAATGTGAAACATTGTGTTGTAGTGAAAAGCCCAAGACTTCCACCTATACCACAATGGTTAGAACAGGAACATTTTCTTTATTTTCATCAAAGAGACTTTGTAACACTTTACCTGCTCTGTAAAACTGATGATTGAAAACATTTTTCATTTTCAACAGACTAAGCAGAAGCGGGAGATTAGCTATTCAGTCTGCCGACCCCAGGAGGCAAAAGGATCTCTCAATAGAGCTCTGCAATGGCAGTCTCTATGGTAACGTCCTTCAAAACAAACCAAAGTTACTATCCCAACCTCTTTGGGCCTTGGAGCATGCAGTCTAGTTTATCCAATGCGTGGTGACAGAACCAATGAAAACCTGCCTTCTAACAATGACTGTCTGACTGGAAACAGTCCACTTATTTATCTTTTAACCACCTTAAGGATTAACACGGATACGTGTTAAGTCACACTTTTCAAGCTGCTGAATCACCCGGATGACAGCACTGCTGATTTTTACAATTTGTTCGGAAAAGATGTGGGTGAAAAATATAACCCGACATGCAAGTTAGTCATGAATGCAGTAATTCAACGAGTGTTCGTGCCGTCATCCTAGTTTCACTTCCACAGCAAAACTATAAATAGTAAATAAATTACAACGTGGTAAAACCCTGATCCTAAAATAGTAAGAATGGAAACAAGGGACGGTACATATTTGTTTACCAAAGAGTTTTGTCAAAATGCCAAAAAAAGAAGAAATGAGCTCATGTAAACTCACACGATGACTAAAGAAAAGGACATTAGTGGGAGAGAAAAAGACAAACAAAATTTTTTAAAAACTTCAAGCCGTGACCATTCTAAAATAAAGAAAACATAGATGGATAAATGAATGAATAGAGAGGTACGGGGATGAATTTATGGCTGAATGATTACATGAATGGATAAATGAATGTTGTATCCTTATGTGAAACCAGTTTCAACAGCTATGCTCAGTTCAATTAATTTTCAATTAATAGTAAGACTAAATTAGTGCTGTGTTCACTGAACACGGGATGTAAAACATATAACTCTTCCCCTGCTGCAAATTACTTGTAGTTTTGTCAAACTTTTGATTAAACAGGTTGATTGGGTCTCGTCAGTAAAAGATGCTTGGTTTAAAGTTACAGCTGTAATGTACAGACCAAGATCGAGTTTGATTAGAAAAATAATTCCATTGTGGAATTACAAAGAAGATGTTTAGTCTCAGTTTTCATTGTGTGACAAGTAGGCTTCTAATACTCTTAGACTCTAAAACTCTTCTAAAACACATATATACATAAAATGAACATATTCTTCCGTTCCGTAATCTTCCGCTTATCCGGGGCTGGGTAGTGAAGGCAACAGCCTAAGACGGGAAGCCCAGGTTTCTCTCACCCCAGCTGCATCCTCCAGCTCACCTGGAAGGATCCCGAGTCATTCCCCAGCCAACTGCGAGACATAGTCTCTCCAGCGGGTCCTGGGTCTGCCTCCTGGTCTCCTCCCTGTGGGACATGCCAGAAACACCTCAGCGAGGCGCTTGGGGGGCATCCTGACCAGATGCCTGAACTACCCCAGCTGGCTTCCCTTGACCTGGAGGAGGAGTGGATCAACACCACGCTCCTCTCGGATGGCAGAGCTCCTCACCCGATCTCTAAGTGAGAGCCCAGCCACCCTGCGGAGGAAGTTCATTTTGGCGGCTTCAATCCATGATCTTGTTCTTTCGGTCACCACCTACAGCAGGTGACCATAAGTAAGGGTGGGAACGTAATAGATCGACTTGTAAATCGAGAGCTTTGCTTTTCAGCTCAGCTCTTTCTTTACTACGACAGAACGATATAGTGTCCTAGTTATTGCTGACGCTGCACTGTAAAGAGCCTAACTTAGAAATGTGGGTGGTCAATCTCATCAGGCAACGTCTGAGAAGATTTGGAACACATCAGTACGATGAACATATCAGATCTGTTTTCTCAGTATCAACAGGATTTCTAGCACTTTCCTAGGTAAATAAGTTTGCTTGGTTTAAGAGTTTTTCTATCAAAAACTGAATTTGTAGACACGGTAGTGAATGTGCCGGATACCAACAGGTGTGGAGCAAAACCTTCCTGAGGTCACAGAGAAGTTTGGCTAAAGCTTTGAATCACAAACCAGACAATGAGCTCTTTTTATTTCTCCTTTCTAAACATTTCTGTGTGTTGATCAGGCTTGCCCCTCACTTAACAAATCTCTGCTTAAATCAACAACTATCCAATGTCACAAATGTTTTTTTTTTGGAGAAGCAAAAAAAATAAGTTGTAATATCCTTCAGCAACACTGATCTGATCTGAATAAACTCACTGGGAACTGCTCAAGGATTTACAAGTTCCTACAGGACGTGCGGAGATGAAGTCTCTGACAGTTTGGCACACAGACGTTGTGATTGATGGCTTTCATTACCAACAGAAAGGTATCACTGAGGAAGTCACAGTAACTCAGAAGGAATCAATTGAGTAAGCAGCTGGTTTGTCATGTCAAAATATCTGTTCTGCTGTTTGCAGACAACTCAAACGAAACATTATAATCGGAGGTGCACATGCCTGGATATTTACTTGGTACTCATTGACCACCCGAGTTGTACCCATCTTGCAGGATAGCTAAACAAGGGATATGCAGCTAAATGACTTTTAACAAATGCAATTATTCCATTAAAGATAAATGACCAACTTTTTTAATTGTCATTTTTGAAATACTACTTTACCTGAGCCGAAAAGCAAAGCTCTCGATTTACAAGTCGATCTACGTTCCAACCCTCACCTATGGTCACCAGCTGTGGGTGGTGACCAAAAGAATGAGATCGCGGGTACAAGCGGCCGAAATGAGCTTCCTCCGCAGGGTGGCTGGGCTCTCACTCAGAGATCGGGCGAGGAGCTCTGCCATCCGGGAGGAGCTCGGTGTCGAGCCGCTCCTCCTCCAGGTCGAGAGGAGCCAGATGGGGTGGTTCGGGCATCTGGTCAGGATGTGTTTCGGGCACGTCCCACCAGGAGGAGACCCCGGACCCGCTGGAGAGACTATGTCTCACAACTGGCCGGGGAACGACTTGGGATCCTTCCAGGTGAGCTGGAGGATGCAGCCGGGGAAAGAGAGGCCTGGGCTTCCCGCTTGAGGCTGTTGCTCCTGCGACCCGACCCCGGAACAAGCGGAAGATGACTGAACGTAACGGAACAAACTTTACCTGACAGCATTATGGTTTTATGCACACTGAGTCTTTTCCCAAAGCTGGTTAAAAAATGTAACTAAACACCTTGGATCAACTGTAATGAAATATTCTTCCACAGAACAAACATTCTTTATCTGACGTGTTTTACCTGCGATCCGCTGTACCCCATAGCGATCTATCATTTGATTTAACGAGGTTCTGAAGAAATTGATATTTTTCCTTTCCTTAATTCCACCTCAGGATTTTATTTCAAGTCACAATGTAAATAACATGTAAACCCTATTTTTAGGGAAACATGAGTTGATTGTCTTACAATCTTAATGTGACAAAATAGTTTTTTTACCATGGTTTTCCCGCACTTGCACACCTCTGATTTTGATAGATCACACTGAAATGAGACTGTGATTTTGATATTGAATTGAAAATACGTTATTAATTCTCAAAGTGAAATTTTGGCTGCATTAGAAATATCTAATTAAGGCTAAAAGATAAAACGAATCATTTGAACATTACAGTGGAAGTATGCAGCAATAAAGTCTCCTCAAACACATCTAAGAAATCATTAAACTAGGATAAGAAATTATCCCCAGAGGTTAAATCTATAAAATCCTGTTTCAGTCTGCTGATGACATCTATCATGTTCTGCAACAACCTCCTTCACGCTCTCACAATTTTTCTATAACATCAAATGCTGCATGTGTTGAAGTGAATTGTTTGCAAGCTTGCATTTTGCACCAAGCAACCACTAGACTAATCTGGCTAATCTCACTGCTTTGGATTTCAACAATCTCTGCACCAAACTTTAACCGAACACGTCGGGATATTGTGTTGACATGTTATGTTTAAAACACTTTCGAGCCAGCTGAGCAGACATAAACAGCCCTTTGGAAGCATGCGAGGATTAAGAATTTTAACTGGCACCTCTGGAAGAACACAAACTTTTATTGCACCATTTCTACTAACCCCCCACTCCATCTCCACACGCCCATTTATTGTACAAATAATAGAGCGGCGCGAAAGCCTCTTTAATTATATGAGGTGTGTGCATGATGTGATATCTTTTAAATCATAATAATCCCACCTGTAATTAGCAGCATTTGATCCGGCCGACAAATGTCACTCTAAACCCGAGTACCACATCTTCTACAACATGGTGTTACGTTACTCTGCTGTTTGCAGCCCGAGCCAGTAAGGTGGCTGATGGTAACATAAGAAAAGACAAGCTAACCTAGAAAGTATTTTCATCATGAAAGAAAACCCATTCAACACAATGATGTTAACCATGCATGCATTTCAGAGCTAATTTCTAAATGCCTCGGCCAAGAAATGTTGATGAGTTGAAATGTTTTTGACTCTCTTTGCAGGTTTTGTGCAACTTTTGGCATACAATTCAATTCAATAAAACAGGTCAAACATTTAAATAAAAATAAAAAGGAGTTGTTTTTCCAAACCCTGAAAGATAAAGTCAGTAAGGAAGATGTAGTTGTCACCGAAACCAGGAAGTCGGAGTGGTTGACAAAGATGTGTGGCAATGGCAGTTGTACACCATACAACGACTGAGGTTTTTAATGTCAACTATTACTTGGAGACCAAAATGTTCCTCCAAAAGAGTTCGTACATATATGTATTTTATTCAAATGAATGATATACGACTCTTAAAACTTAACCAGCAAATTGCAGCAGCCACTCTAGTTAGTGTTTATTAGCTCTAATTTCTCACATCAATTAAAATCTTTTTAAAAATTGCTTTAAGGCAGCTGATAAATCCTTACTAGGACTGTGAACGAGTCAAAATGCTCTGATTGTGTCGGCAATCTGACTACACCTGGTTTCATGACACTTTGTAGTACTTTATGTTTGGCAAAACAGAAACAGAGATCACTCCAGGTTAAATATCAAGTGACAATAGAGCAGGGATCTCAGTATGTTTCAGTGGTCTGCCTTTTTAAAAGGCATAAATCTGTAGTTTACATTTTCTCAAGCTGGCATCAGTTCAAAGTGCTCAGGGTGGAGATGTAGATGAACGACTTTGTAAAAGACCCGGAGCGCTTCAGACATTTAACAACGGAATATGTGATTAATTTAACAAGTTTAGCAAGTAAATCAGGAAGGAAACAACTTACATAGCACCTTTTCTGATGCTAAAGAAGCCAGGTTTCTGTGTGTGCTTTCTGTACCTTTGTAAGTTACAAACCCTTAGTATTTGTGAAATGTGCCTCAACAAGATGCTGGCGATAAGAAGGAAAAGGAGGGTAAAAAAAATAAACCAAAGAAGCTAAACTCCCAACTTTGACAAAACTCATTTAACTAAACACACATACAGCACATGCTCCACTAACACATTGACAGCACACACAGTTAGGATTGTAAACAGTGTAGTCTGCTGGACAAAGTGTGTAATGATGAGGACAATTTTAAAATATTTTGACGCTGGGAAAACATGTAGACAACACAAAGGATTTTAGGAGTTGTTAAACTTTATGCAATGTGAAGCGCAGTGTGGATGAAACTGGTAGTAAAATAGTTTATTTTTGTCTTGAAAGTCTATTAGTATAATTAAAATCTCTCAATAGTCTCAAAACGATACAGTCCGATACACTTTCCTGTCCATACAGTCTTGATTTTATGTCTTTAAAGTTATTCTGGAACTATTAAAATAGAAACACATTATCTACCTTTTTCTTAAAGTGAAGCATCTCAGCTTTCATACCCCATTATTTAAGGTCACAAAATTCCCAAAACCTTACTTAAACTGTCAAACATTTTATAGAATATCTATTCATAACTTTTTTAACAGATTTAAAAAAATCCCAGGTTTATGACGTAGTGGAGCTGAGTAACCTCATCCCTGCATGTGTAATAATAGACATAGTGTGAAGGATTGTTTAGTCTTCATTAGAAAATGTTGGAAATTCCAGATCTTAGCTTCTCTACTGAAATTGGAGAATAATAAAATAAATTTCCCCCGGCATTAATACAGTTTATCGCGTCATCATATCATGACATATCATGTATCATATCACAATAAAAACATGAATAAGTGGATAAATTTGGTTAAAAGTGGAGATGAAATTTAACCCCAAAACAATTGTGACAACACAGAAATCACCTGTTCTGTGGACATAGGGTTAAATTACCAACGTCGTGCTGTTTCTTCACCATGAGATCATATCTGGGAGTTTTTACTGCAACTACACATCAGATTTCATGTGTATGGGTCACAAAGTAGGGTTGTATGCATTTCATTGCAGTTTTAAAAATGTATATCAGAAAACCTAATCATGACTAATTGACTGGATTTCCTGTGTTTAGACATTTAAGCTTGCAGTTCATTTTTTTTCGGCCCCCACTGTAAAAAAAAAAATACTTCACGTAATTTAAAGAAGCAGGTAATATTTCAAAACTACTTTAATTAAAACTATTTAATTTGAGAAGCTCTGCCATCCGGGAGGAGCTCGGTGTTGAGCCGCTCCTCCTCCAGGCCAAGAGAAGCCAGATGGGGTGGTTCGGGCATCTGGTTAGGATGCCCTCCAAGTACCTCGCTGGTGAGGTATTTCAGGCACCTTCCGGGAGGAGACCAAGAGGCAGCCCCTGGACCCGTTTGAGAGACTATGTCTCACAGCTGGCTAGGGAACGACTCGGGATCCTTCCGGGTGAGCTGGGGGATAAAGCTGGGGCGAGAGAAGCCTGGGCTTCCTGTCTGAAGCTGCTGCCCCCGCGACCCGGCCCCGGATAAACGGAAGACGACGGAATGGAACTTTGATTTACTTGAACAATGAAAACAGGTAACTAACAGATCAACAGCTATTTACTATTGAGTTTCAATAGCAGGTCTTTTTTTATGAGTTGAGGCAGAGAAATGGAGCACCATGTCTTTTCTACATCATGTTGGAAATGTCCCAACAGCACCTTCACTTTTTAAGGGAATTAAGAACTTTTAAGTAATGCAAATTTATTCGATCCTGGTTTGGAAATCATTGAGTTCATTATAGTGTTGAACAAAAACATGGAAAAAAGAAACCTGAAACTATTTTACAATACAATAACAATATGTACTGTTAAATGTCACAATTTAAGCACGTTAACAGTTCTTCTTTGAAAAGTTTGACAAAATATTCTTTGTCATTTACCTGAACTGTCACCAATAAAAGCATAACTCATATTAAAAGGTATTATCATTTTCTGTTGTAAGAACATGTTCACACCTCGTGTAAGTGCCGCTGTAAGATAGAGTTTGTGTGTCAGGTGTGCAGCTAGCTAAAAATAAATTTTCTAATATTTGTTTCAAATCCTACATGCGCATTATTAAAAACATTTCGAGTTAATAATATATGATGCTTTTCCACACTTTTGGGTTACAGTACTGGACAAAGTTACATTTAATTCTAGAGGGATTTATTAAAATAATGTGCATTTGTAATGTATATTAATAAAAAAAATGATACTTTTGGAATCTTTTACATCAGGCAAAAATCAGAATAATTTTTAAAAAACAAACAAAAAAAAAACCTTCTTTTTTTTGGGGTAATTCTTTTCCATTGCCGTGTACAATGCCATCTCCTGACTCTCAAGATTTCCAATCCTGACCAAAAGAAAGAGTATTCTCTTTTTTTTTTAATATACTTTATTAATCCATCACTGAGAAATTTGTGTGCTGCATTACACCGCAGCAGGCTGCCACCTATGACGGCGCCATTGGTGGGAGAAACGGGGGGTTAGGTGACTTCTCCAAGGACCGTAGGCGTGAACTGAGTGTGATGTGAACCCGCGAACTTCCGGTCCGCGAGCGAACGCTCTAACCACTAAGCCACAGTCTCCCTTCATCTTTGCAATGATGAATTGCCCTCTTAATAATCCTTAAGCCATCAAAGAGGTGCTGGGAAGTAATCACATAGTCCATGTGCTGTATTTTTGTCATTTAAACCATCAGTGGATTAGCTTTGATCCTTTTATAACCTCACAATATTATCTCTTAACTTAACCACACTCATCTTGTTTCACAGTTTAACTCAAATAACTCAAATTTTGGAGGCAAGCAGTAATAGGAAAGACATTGACTGTAAATTTATCATTTTCAAAAAAGGGGGCTTTATTAGTCAAACTAATACACAATCTCCAAACCCAAAAATTGACTTACCCTCCCTCGCTTTCAGCTTCCTCTGAGCTCTGATAATCTGACTTGCTGGATGGCAAAGCTCTTTTCCTTCGCAATGATGTGTTCCTGTGTGAAGCGCTGTGTTGATGTCCTCTGAACTCTTCCCGAACGTGATCCTGCAATGTTGGTAAGGTATTCTTCAAGGCCTTCATCTCATCCTTCAGCTCTGACACACATTGGAGTAGAGCCTCAAGGCGGACTAGCACCTCATCCTGATTGCGCACTACACAAGCACCATCCACCTCCTTACGGTCAGAAGCCTCTTTATTTAGGGGACCTTCTTGCGATCCTCGAATGGATCTCTTTCGTTTCATCTTGAACCCACGATAACAAGCCACAAACAAGCTGACACCTGCCATTCCGGCTAATGTTCCCAGAAACAGTGCCTTTTTGTTTGTGTGGTTCATCCCAAAGGCCTGTGGGAAAGAAAGAATATGATTACTGCCTTGCTGCATCGTGTACTCTGTTAGTGCTCAACTAACTGATCATATAGAGTCAAAATAAGAAAACACATAAATGAATGCGACTTGTCACAAAAAACCTTTGTGTGTGGGGGGGATGGGTAAAAGAACCTATTTAAACAAATCTCATCACGTGGATACATAAAATTTGATTTTGGATTGTTAAAAATGTAGATATTTAATGATTTGGCAGGTTTTGGTCCAGAAATAGAACAGCTGATGACTGATGACACCTCTGGTAAAAGAGAATTAAAAAAATCCACCAATCAAGAACCAGCCTTTGGTAAATTGTTCTTTGGCGATCTGAGGGTTCATTCTATGGGCCACTAGGGCATAACAGGATTGCTTTGTCCTTCCGTTATCGTAGAAAAGGCTTCAAACTTGTCTTCTGGACAGTGTATTTGCTGATCGAGACATTTCGACTTCCACACGGAAGTCATTATCAATTTGTCGATCCTGTCAAAAATGGGTAAAAGAACCTATCCAGAAAAATCTCACCATGTGAATACGTAAAATTGGATTTTGGCTGGACAGACTGGATATTATGTACGGATTGGATTTCAAACTGTCAATCCTATCAGATTGAAAATAATTTCCAGTTGGAGTTCTAAACCTTTCGATCATCAAATACACTGTCCAGAAGACAACTATGAAGCCCTTTCTTTGAAGTCTTCTGGACTATTTTAAACCACTATACTTTGAAATCAGTACTTACTTCCGCAAAAAACTTGAAGATACGCATTGCCCTTTACAGAATTCTTCATAAAGCTATCTAAAAATCTATCTGGAAAACAAATGTTATTTATTTGAAATAGGACAGCAGCTCATCCAACAGTGAAAACCTTTGACCATTCTTTCAGTGTAGTTGTAGGTGAGGTTGAGTTTGGAAAAAAAAAAATACTAATTCTATTTGAGTAGAGTTAGCATCTTTTGGGACAGCAAATTCTAAAGCTTTTAAATATATTGATTTTAAAATGGAATGGAGTCAGATGGATAAATAACTTCACCAAAACACTGAAGAATCTAGTTTTCCACAGATCAAAACTTACAAGTACTGAAGCCAAAACTCAACTTTACCTCTGACTTGCTAAGATATTCAAGATCATGTTGCTGAAAAGTAACAAGATACCAAACAGCGAGCAGAAAGGATCAAATGAAAGTGTACGTGTGTCATTTATCTGGTGTCTCCTTTTCAAGGATACTACGCTGATGTGGCTGGTCTGCTGCCTTAGATTATTGGATTACCACTTAATCCCTGAGGACACCAGTCAAACAGAGGCTCTTACAACCTAAACACAAAAGAGAAAAAGAAAAACTTCCAGAGGTTTTAGAGTTTCCCTTGGTTATGTAAAACACAGCCAATGGAAGCTAACAGCGTTTATTACAAGTCATTAAATTAGCTCAAATTCACCCGCTAAAAACACATTAAACTGCTTCTTTTTTACACACAAAGACAATATCAGTGTCTATACACATGTTATTAAAGAATAAAACTATTTAGAGACCTTACGGGACAGGTTAGCAGACACACGATGCTCCTCTGTTGACTTGACAGCTCCCAGGAGCGGCGACCTAAACAATCCGGGTGGAAACAGTAACTAATTATTAACGTTCCGCTTGATGCTAAAGTGTCCCACACTTTTTATCGATCAAAATGATTCCATCACTGGTTCCGTTTAGAATGAATTTTTTAAAACTAGAAATATGTTCTTTTCAGAATGGAAACACATTTAGAAGTACAATAAAAGTAGTAATCTAACATAGAAAATTAAATAAAAAACAAAAGTATGAAATGAAGGCAGTGGGGCCTGGTGAAAAAATAATTCTGGGGTTGAAGAGGGGGCACATTTGAAGTAATTAAAAAAAAATATTTGTAGTATCATTTAAAACGTTTTCTGAAAGAATAACAATGTTCTTTTCCTCATATGTGGCTTAGCAAATGATCAAAGTTCACATGAACAGCTGAGTTAAACTTTGCATCAAAAATGACTGGTAAACTAACCTTTTTTTTTTTTTTTTACAGTAAAATGTTATTTTTTTTTTTTTCTTAGAAGTTCAAACAGCACCTCACCTTTTCAGTACGGTTCTCTTGTCAGAGGGTCCCTGTAAAGAAAAAAAAAAGAATGCAAGTATCAAAAGCAAGATCTAAAAGTTTGTTCAGCACAAGCATTATCAGAACAACCTTGGACCCCTTGTCAGAGAACATAGAGATATTTACTTCCTAAGGTCGATTTAAGTCTTATCTGATGTTTGGGACAGAGGCATCAAACTCTGGCCAAAATGTGCCCAGAGAGTCTTTATTTTATGTGATGCCAAACCATAGTCAATGACTATTGGTGTCGTAAACTACAGTGCATGCAGCACAAATATTACAAATCCTAGAATGTTCTTTTGGTGTTTTGGTTAAGACCAACCAATGCTATCTCTTTTTTTTTCTACAGTTGTCATGGCATCCTAATACTAGCGCTATAAAATTCAGTGCATTTGTTATGCTTAGTTGTTAAGTTTTGCTTTTTAAATATTCAGATTTTAAGCAAGCCGAACAAGGTTATATCATGATCCCCTCTTCTACCGCCAGAGGGGGCCCTGGATGTTCCTCATCACCCTGATTAGGGAGACCTGAGATTGATTCCTGATGCCACACATCTGTGGACCCTGACATCAATTTAAGGGCAATCACCCCAGACTTCCCTGTTGGGTCATGTCATCCCTTCCAGCCAGGTTTCCCTGGTTGCCTGACCATGAACACATTCTGTCAATAACCTTTTGCCATGTCCGTTCCGTCATCTTCCGCTTGTTCCGGGGTCGGGTCGCGTGGCCAACGGATAGCCCAGGCCTCTCTCACTCCAGCTGCATCCTCCAGCTGCATCCTCCAGCTCACCTGGAAAGATCCCAAGTCGTTCCCCGGCCAGCTGTGAGACACAATCTCTCCAGCGGGTCCAAGGTCTGCACCTTGGTCTTCTCCCGGGGGGACTGTGAAGCCTCGCCTGCGTGGCACTCCGTGGCTCCTGATGAGATGCCCGAACCACTGCATCTGGCTCCTCTGTACCTGGAGGAGGAGCGGCTCGACACCGAGCTCCTCCCGGATGGTAGAGCTCTTCACCCGATCTCTGAGTGAGAGCCCAGCTACCCTGAGGAGGAAGCTCATTGTGGCCGCTTGTACCCGCGATCTCATTCTTTCGGTCACCACCCACAGCTGGTGACCATAGGTGAGGGTTGGAACGTAGAGCGACTTGTAAATCAAGAACTTTGCTTTTCGGCTCAGCTCTCTCTTTACCACGATGGACCGATGCAGCGTCCTAGTTATTGCTGATGCTGAACCGATCTGCCTGTCGATCTCCCGCTCCATCCTGCTCCATCACTGCTCCGTCACTGAAACTTTTTTTTTCTTTTCAGTTGCTACATTTCCCAGATAAAAACTTTCACAACATGCTGAACCTTTTACACATTTATTGTTTTTAAAAAAAAAAAAAAAAAATGACGTGCAATCATGCTGAATTAGTTCATAATGTGTTGTGTCTGCTTGGTCTTACAGTTATATTTCCATCCTTTCAAGTTTGTAATAAAGAATTATAAATATAATTGATGGGGACATTTTAAACCTAATTTAATTAAACAAAACTGATTTAAAAACTTGACATATGTCTGTAAATTATATTTTTCTTGAACAATTGTATTTGTTTTATTTGGGCGATTTAGGGTATGAGTTGTTCCTCAGTATAAAGCCTGGAAAGCAGAGGTGACAGAGAGTTTCCTTACATAAGGAGGGAATGGCTACGTGCAGTTTCTTCCCTGCTCTCTGAACGTGGCATTGTTCCTCAGCCCACAGCCTGCATTCTGCCTGAAAGGCGAACAAAAAGCCCATCTGAAACTCAAAGGTATAGTGGCAAAAGGCAACAAAAAATGTCCTAGCAGCAGCTCTGGGTTGGCCCTGTAAACACAGATAAACTGATAAGGGAGGCGCAACCAGCCATGGCCTCGTTCCCAGCAGGTCAAAGCCAGCAGATATTGTCAGCAGTCTTTTTTTGATCCACTCCATCACACATCTGTCTAACAACTCATACCTCAGAGGCAAAAATAACAACAACCTGAGATTTACCTTTGTGCACTGATATAAAGCTCATTGCAGCTGTCAAACAATACATGGGAAAAGAATCCTGGCGAAATAAGGCATTACTATCAAAACATCAACGATAAGCCACAAACTGTGAAGCCTCGTTGTTCTTTGTCAGTTTTTAAAAGTGCTTTCTGCTCACGTCTGTCACCCAATGGGAATAAAACTGGTTTCTGTATCAGCTGCGTGACACATATAGGGATAGTTTAGGGATCCATTTGGCCATAAAGATGGAATAAATGTTGTGCAACAGACAGCACAATCTCACTCAGCTAAACAGGCAAAGTCCAACTAACAAGCCAATGATTTCATCACTGATGTTGGTTTTCATAGATCTTTTTGTATTTTGAGTCTGATCATCCCAAAAAACTAAAACTTCAACTATTTTCATTGTGACAGGTAAAGAAAATGACACGTCAATGCTTTTTACAACAAAGATTGAGCTATAACAGAAGATAAAAATACTGGTTAAGAATAAATTAATCTTTGAACAAACAAACAGAGGGCTGCATGGTGGCGCAGTGGTTTAGCACTGTGGTGTCACAGCAAGAAGGTCAAGATTCAAGTCCCGGGGTGAGAATGAGGCTTAAAAACACTGGCTTTGCTTTGTGGAGTTTGCATGTTCTCCCCTTGCATGCGTGGGTTTCCTCCAGTTTCTCCGGTTTCCTGCCACCCTCCAAAAACATGCATGAGAGGTTCATTGACCACTATAAAATTGCCCAGAGAAATGAGTATGTGTGTATGAATGGTTGTGAGTGTGTGGCCCCGCAACAGACTGGAGACCTGATTAAGGTGTACCCAGCCTCTTGCCTAAATCTGCCAGGATAGGCTCTGGCAGCCAGATGACTTTGACTGAGATAAGCAGTTCAGAAGACGAATGAATAAATGACACTGTTAGAGGGTAACATCCAAAATCTTAAAAGTTAGTTATTAGAATTTTGTTTGTATTTTGTTCAAAGGCAGCAAAAAGGATGGATTAACCACAACATTATCGTCCTAAATGAATAGGCTTGGCCTCCAAGTTACATGTTAATCATGGTTTTCTAGGTAAACATAAGCACTGTGGTTCCCAAACTTTTGCTGCCATCTTTTTATCCGACTTTTCCCCCACTTCCCATTTCTGCACTCACTCCCACATAGTATATTACGAACAATGACAAGGAAAATACTCATGCTTCCACTTAAAAAAGAGCTGATTTTTGTGCTCTGCCATAAGTTTCGAAATGTATGTCTTTTTTTTACCTTTTTTTAAGTTTTGATCTTTCCTGCAAGTTTGTGCTGACTCAGTCACCTTCTGAACCACCAACCCCTTATGGGGTTGCTGGAGCTCATCCCTGCTGGTTCACGCTGAGGGACAGAGTACACCCCGAACAGGTTGCCAGTCTGTCGCGGGGCTACACACATACAACCATACACACACGCACTCATTCCAAGGGGCATTTTGGCACTGGCCACCCAACCTGACATGCACGTTATTAGAGGGTGGGAGGAACCCAGAGTACCTGAAGAAAACCCCTACATACAAAGGGAGATCATGCAAACTCCACACAAAAAGGCCCGCGTTTCAAACTTCATCCCCAACCATGACTTGAACCCACAATCTTCTTGTTGCGAGGCTAGTGTTCTACCCACTGAGCCACCACGCTGACTCATTGTTTGTTCATTTTCAAAAGTAATAAAGAGTGAAAGTCTAATATCTTCTATGGAGGATTTATCATTAAATGCAGGAACAAACAGTAATTTCACCAGCTTTGGCTCCGATGAATAATTTTATTCAAAATGTCTTTTAAAGTTATGAAAAAAAAAATCCCCTAAGCAATTAAATGAAAAACTAGACTTTCATGAGTTTTTAACATTTTAAATTCTTTTTAAAAACCTTATGGATTTTCCATAGATTTTTTTTTCTCTTTCAAGTTATTATGCATGTATATGATGATATCTTTTGTACAGTAAAATATTTAAATAATATAAATTATGTTATTATGTGTTATGATCTTCATTTAAATGTTTTAATTTTCCCCCTTGATCAATGTCTGATTCAGATAGATTACATCATTACATCTTTGTAACCTTTGACTTTGTGGTTCCTATGCGTCCTCCCCTGTGGTGATAACATCATTCATCATGTTTCCTCAAAGTCACGGTTCTCACAACACTTCCCCTCAGATTTCTTTTCCAAAGACTTCGCCACTGACGAATGATTTAAAAAATCACTCTCGTTTTCTTAAAATAGATGCAATATTTTGTAGAAACATCAAGTTTTTAGACTGGACATAAAGCATATATTTTCTGCAGGTCCTATGTTTTGATCTACTCCTTCCCAGGGGGAGATCAGAATCAGGGGTTAGGGATTATTTAAACGCACAAATCTCTAAGTTTATTTAATATGAGAGTTGGTAAAACTGTGATAGCAAACTTTTAGTTGTCCCAAGTACTCCTTGTAATTTTCAGTCAACACATCTAATACAGCTGCAAGTTGGTGCAGAGATTAGCAAATGGGCCTCACAGTAAGAAAGTAGTGGTTCGAGGCACCGCAACAGATTGTTGACCTGTTCGGGGTGTACCTTGCCTACTGGGATAGGGTCCGGCACCCCCAGCCACTACACTAGGTTCATCCACTTTAGTTTGCTTGTGAAAACTAGACTTGTTCGTGAAAGCAATGTTTGGCCAGCAGATGTCACCTTTAGAGTAAGTAAGAATCAACATGAAACGAATGAGCTGTGGATGAAAAGTCATGTTATTTAAATGTATGACATCAGGAAAAAACAGTTTTACTTCTTCTCCTCTTGATGCTTGTTTTGCTGAATAAGTTTCATCACTTCTCTGAAACAACTCTTTGTGGTTCAGGATCGTTTAAGCCCGAGATCTGAATAATCCGTATTTAAACACAGTTTGCATGTTGTGGTGAGAGTTGCAGACAGATTACACATCCTGCAAGTGTGTGTGGGTAAAAATGATGAAATTAACCTCAGTCATTTTTATGTGGATATATAATCCCATCTGCTTTCCTCAGTCAGACGTAAAAATTATAATTAGACATGAAAAGTTTTTGAGTGTTAATCTGAAATTTTGATGATATGTTCATATTTGTTAAAACATATTTAAACACGTTTAGACAGTTGCTCCCATACCTTAAAAGATTTGATAAATATGAGTAATACATCTGTATTACAAATTATGAAAATAAAAAAGCAAAAGCAAGATGTAAAAAGCAAGGTGAGCTTTAATAAGATTGGAGGTGATGTCACATGCAACACGAAGAAGAAATAATATTTATTATGTGGCCATACCAGCCTGTCAAAGCATGATCCTGTCAGACCTTAGAAGCTAAGCATGCTGGGCCAGGGCAGTATTTGGATGGGAGACCACCGGTGCCACAGTGGGACGGCTGTTAGGATAAAATTGTCGCTGTGTCCCTAGGCAAGACACTTCACCCATGTTGCCTAGTCTGGATGGTGTGTGTGTGATTGGTTGGTGATGGTCAGAAAGGCTGATGGTGCAAAATGTCAATCTGCTCCAGGGCAGCTGCGGCTACAACAGTAGCTTATCGTTACCTGGTATGGCGTGAATGAATAATGCATGTGTGAAGTGTTCTGAAAAGCACTTTATAAGTATAATGCATTAATATTATAATTTTGGACATTTAGAGACTGTTCATCATCCCGAGAAGGGTTCAAGTATCATTTCCTAGATGAAGGATTATCAAAACACAATACACATTCAAAAAAAGTTGACGTTTCATCAAGTTTTCTCCCAATAATAGCCTAAATTAAATATGAAAAGGTCTGCCCAACAGATTACATATGTAAAAAAATGCCAGTATGATGTGGTTAATATACAACAGACTGGTGACTAACACAGGGTGCATCCTGCTTTGAGTTTTACACTTTCTGGGATAGTATTTGATGTCCCTGCTACCTATTGTCCACAAAAGAGTGGATTAGAATATTCTATTTTACATAAAAAATTATATTTTAGATTGTGTGCCAACACGACAGAAATTCTTCCATTCCAATATTTCTCAATATTTTAACTAGTGTACAGTTTCATCTTCTTATCACTAATGCAGATGGGGGGAGGGCTGGAGCAAGCAAGGGGCAGGATACACCCTGAAAAAGTTGCCAATCTGTTGTGGGGCCACACACACACACACACACACACACACGCACACACACACACACACACATTCTTAGGGGCAATTTTGTAGTGGCCAATCAACCTGACATGCGCGTTTTTGGAGAGTGCGAGGAAACCGGAGTACCTGAAGAGGGTTGTTTAGGGTTCAGTCTAATTATTTTTTTTTTCTTGCGCAGGGAGAACATGCAAGCTCTACACAGAAAGGTCAGTGTGGAACTCGAACCCCTGACCCTCTCACTGTGAGGCAACTGTGCTAACCACTGCGCCACCTTGCAGCCCCTACTGTACAGTATAGATACAAAAACAGATTGAGCATCTTCTTCTTCTTCTTTTGGCATTTCCCTTCAGGGGTTGCCACAGCAAGTCAGTTTGAGCATATGACACTCAAATACAAGTTGAAATTTGAGTTTGAGAAAACTGTCTTTAAATACTTGCCCTGTAATGCAAATCCCAGTAGTAGTGCTGGGATGTTAAAAAAAAAAAAGGTAACCCCAACATATAAAAGTTTTGTCAAGCCTTAACATGTAAAATACAAGAACAAACACAGTAAATCTACTTTTAACGTTGTGGTTGGAATATGAATCCCAGACATCTCCGAGTCATTGAGTCAGTGATGCTGACTCAATGACAGCAGGGGTTAAAAATGAAGACATCTGTCTGACAACTAAAGCTCAACTTAAATTGGGTAATGGAGTAAGATAATAATCTTAAATACGGCATTACATTTACAACAAAGAAGCTTGAAAAGAAAGTAGGGCAATGTTGTCAGGGTGTAATAGAAGTTCAGCCACCCACCAGGCGAAAATTTAGTGGTGGGACCACAAAGAACAGAACATTTAGTGTCTGTCACACCTGTCAGGAAAACAAACAAGGCAAATAAACACAAACTGATGTTGGCAACAGATGACATGAATCAGTTACATCAGGTCGTAGTTGTTAAATGTGATCTCCTAAGTCAGTTCAGTAATGAAAATCTTTTGGACATACAAGTATATCACCCCTCAACTGCGTAGTAGTTCACCACTCGCCTCGGGTGGCAAGGGACAGAATGAAAGTAAAACAGTCATCAATCATGCTAAATTCATCCCACTCCCTCCATGAATTTGTGGACCATCTGAAAAGCAGTTTCAGCAACAGACTCCTGCAACCCCGCCGCCCAAAGGAACTGTACAGAAAATTATTTCTGCCGTCCTCCATCAAACTATTCAACCTTTCACTTTCAAATCCTTAAACTTTCACTCACATCAGCTAAAAAATGTTGTTGTATGACATTAATATGATTATACCACTGCAAATTTCCTTTTGGGGATAAAGTATTTTCAATTCAATATAATTCAGTCATTTAGTAAAAACAGTTCCCTCTGTGTAATCAAAGTGGAGTAGACACACGTTACTCCTCATTATTCTTAAGCCACATTGTGCTATACACTTTACAATCTAGGACTATCTGCAAGTAAAAAAATTTTTGTTGACAAAAATGTAAACAAGTTTTTTTAATAAAAAAAAAAAAAAAGACTGCCCCGCAAATTTTGTGTGTAAATCTTTGGTCAAAGTTGATTAAAATATCCTTGAAAAAACTTTAGAGAAGACCATATTTTTTTAAAACTAAATTGCCAGAGCAAGTTTTGCTTGGCCGGAAACAATGTAGTGATAGATTAGAAACAAAGACATATTCAGATGGTGATCCATCTTCTGAAGATTTTATTTACAGTGGACGTATCTGGAGAACATAATACCGACGGTTTTGTGAAAAGAAAATATCCAAATTCCAAAAAATCTACAATAAATTTAAAGAAAAATGTTGTTATACACATGAAATGTCCATAAAATAATTTTTGCATCGTTAATGGAAGAATTTTAGACCTACAGATTTCTTTTGTTAAACAATTTTTGAGGTTTCAATCTTTAATCCAAACTAAGTTTCTGTCTAAATTCACCGTTAAGCTGGCTTTGAGGAAAAATCATTTCTTTTGCCAAAAGCAGAAACACTCCCTTCAGGAAGGTGATGCTGATTTTCCAACCAAAAACTATGCCATTTGAAGTTGCAATTACAAACAAGCCACAAAATCTGCATTCATTTAAATTGTGACGAGAATCGATTGGACAAATTTGATTAATTTCTGTGACAGAATGTTTTTAAATATTCTGTTTTTCAACTGTTGTTTGAGGCTCCATCATTTCTTGTGAGTCTTCTTTAGGAGAAGTTGTTTAGTTGGAGCAGATAATGTAAAGTAATTTATTCTTTTACCAACATCACCCTCTCATATTCATTTACTTTCAAGCCTAATACAAGGCAGATGAGACGTCAGTCCTTCTTTTCCATTTTGGTGTAATTCCACAGTCTTCTTTTTTTTTTTTAACAACAATCTGAATTTTTTGACACACTAGTGACCCGAACAAGGTGTACTGTTGGTTTATTTGTTTGTATGTACGGCCTGTCTGATTTGATGCTGCTGGACACCAAAATTGATCTTGTAGAAGACTGATCAAGTTTTACTAGATTCTATCTACCTATCTATCTGTCTGTCTTGTCTGTCTGCCTGTTTGCTCGCCTGCCTGCCTGCCTGCCTTCTGCCTGTTTGCCTGCTCGCCTGTCTGTCTGTCTGTCTATCGTTACAAAACCTCAAACAAGCTTTTGCAGAATTTTATGGCGATAGATAAGCTATGATCTCCTATATTTTGACCTCCATTGATGTTATTTCAGGCTCTCAGTTTGGTGAATTTACGTTTACGATATGTGTAAAATATGTCCATTCATTTACCAAAAGATGAAAAACCTTGTGAAAAAAGCTTAGTTACAGACTAAACATAAAAATTATAACCCAAGTTACCTTATCAAATACGTACTTTAAAGATACACCTAATTGTCCAACTAGTGAGACCAAACAGAAAACCAGGAGAACATGGATACTGAGCTGCTCCCGCTGAGAGTTAAACTCCATGGTCACACCTTTTCTCACAGCAGAAAAATGTAAAGAATTCCTCACACAGCTGGATGGTGAAATATTCCGTTTGACCTTTTTTGAACGGACCAGGGGAGTAGCGGAGTTAAATTTAGCTTTCCAAATCAAAGATATTACTCACACAAAAAGTTATTTTATTTCCCCACATTGTGACAACACAGATGCTAAGAATTTCACTCTTCTTGCTATAGGTGTAAAAAATAGTTGACTTCTATTACTCATTGTGGTTTATTTTAGGAGACACAATTGGCCCAGTTCAGGTTTTTATTGGTTTGACTAAGAGTTCTCAAAGTTTTAATAGTACCCCATCTGGGGAGTAAATAACAAAAGAAAACCCATATTTGGTTCAGGGGAAAAAATGGACCAAATCTGTTTTGTTTTCTGATTTACTAGAGGTGAACTGGTCAAACTGTGATTAAATCCAGCTGAATATCTTTATTTTATAACACCAGCATTGTAATAATGTCAAACCATGTGATGGCAAGTGGTGATAAAACAAAAACAAGAGGAACAGCTTCTCCTCGCATCTCAGCCTGAGATCCTAGTTTCTCATGCTTTTCTCACTCAGGCTTTATTTGTGTGGTTGCTGAGTAAAAGCCACCACAGTGGCAGAGAGGCTCAGAATAGCAGAGGGTGTGGAAGGCCAGCAGACTTCCATGTGGGCTGCTGCACAGTTTCTAAACCATCTGCTGGTCTGTGGAATGGAGGCTGCTTCCTCATGCATGCCAGTGGTCAAAGCTGGGCCTACACACCCTCAACTATTTCTGTACTCCTCTTTGACTATTTTTTTTAAATCCCTTCTTGCGTCTCCTATTTTTCACATGCAGCTGTCAAAAAAGATCAAAATATCAGGACGCACAAAAGGAAAAAAATATATATATCAAGACGATTGGTTTCAAATTGGAAAACAATGAGATTTCTTCACTTTTTTTCTTATTTTCAACTTAATTTAACCTTTTTGCTTCAGAAAAACTTGAAGGAGTTTTGTGCCTTTTGTGAGGTAATTCTTATCTTGGACATGCATGCAACCTTTCGTCTGCACAGAAATACAAATTTTGCGCAAAAAGTTTTAAAACACATGTATTAAGTTTCACTGCACTTCTCAACACAGCACAAACCTTGTCCCCAGCTGCAAATATTGTGTAAAGCACATCAAGTTAGCACATAATTTTTTAAAATCCTTATTTTGGCACATTTACGTAAAAACGATTCTTCATTTTGTTAAACTTACACATACAATTCCCCGTCTTAGGATGAATTTTCATACGCTCAAGAGACAGTATGAAGGCAGTTACAGGATGCATCAGTGTGTACACGACTGCTGCAAAAATACGACCAACTTACATATCAATGTGGGCATGGAAGGGAACAAAATCTGTGGCCACGAACAATCCGTTCAAATAGTGTCTGCATGTTGGACGGGCAGGTTACGACTTACTCAAGCATGAAGTTGAAAATCACTTCAGGTGCATTTTTTAATTTGATTTATTTTATTAGGAGGATAAGCCCCTTGAGATGAAACATCTTGTTTTCAAGGGGGTCCTCAACCTAATACGCATGTTTTGGAGGGTGAGAGGAAACCCATGCATACACAGGGAGAACATACAAATTCTACTCAGAAACCTCAAACCTCATCCCCCACCCAGGGATCAAACCCATGACCTTCTTGTCATGAGACCACTGTGCTAAGCAAAGCGCCACCATGCTGCCGATAGCTACCGATTTTTGATATGGGAATAATAGTAGAAACCTCTAAAACATTGATTTTGCGTGAAACCTCTCTTTAAAATGACTCCTGATGTCTTCATATTAACTTTATTGAAACAATGAACTATTTGGCAAGCATTTGGGAGACTTATTACATTTCATGTCTGAGTAAAACTATCCAGTAATGTTTCGCTGGTGTCCCAGCCTGCTGAAGTTTCCCAGCTGATGAAAGTATTTTATTGTAAATGTAAGAAATAGCACAAGCAGCAATTCCAACGCAGGAAGCTATTTGTGTATAAAAATGTAAGCAGCACAGGAATGCAGATAAACACACCCCGTGGAGCTGCTAATCACTGCATCAGTCATCAGCGTTAACCGTAACACCAACAGTCCCAGGATGCAGATCGTCCAATTATGTGCAGATGATTAAGTAAAAAGTCAGTGAGTAATGAGTGTTTGGATCCCTCGAGGCAGAAGGGAAGAATGTGGTGCATTTCTTTTTCGTTTGGTATCTGAAGGTGTTGGCAAGCTTTCGCCACTGGGAAATATAAATTTTAAACAATGTAATGGCAGACTGCTGGGAAATTCTTCAGCCATGTAGAGAGAGCCATTGTTGTAAAGAGGCCAAAAGTTACCATTTGTCACTCTGCCCACTTTCTTTGCAGACCTAAACGTGCAGAACTCAGCTAAACAAAGAAGCATATGAGTGAAATATTGTGTGTTTGTTCAAATGCATTCCAGGCACCTGGTGGAGCACAAACACACACGCTCACCATTAAAGAATTTATCCATTGAAAAACCGCACAGCGCTTAAACTCCTGCTGTAGATCACTCTCACCCACTTTGACCTTTTTTGTTTTAACTAAATCCTGCACACACATCGCTCAGTTGGCTTGTGAGCGTGCCAATGAGGCCTACTGTATTTATTTACTTTGTAAGAATGACAGATTGAGGTCCTCACTTTTGTGACCTGAAATGGCCCTGCTGTCAAACTTGACACGATTTAAAAAGAAATATAGAAAGATTCCTGCTGTTAATGCTCTGTACAACACCTCAGCCTTGCCCTTACGTCTCAGCAGACACTTCTGTTTGTATCCGGGGTTGGGATTCTGATCAATGACTTGTCCCTGCCCAGTGAAGTAAGAAATAAGCAGGCCCAGATGGTGCAAAGTCATTTGGCTGTCCACATAGTTTGGGACAGTAGAAGGGACAAGAGTCTAGCACCCTGTCCATGTCAAATACGCACCATTTGGTAAAGCTGTAGATCACTTTGATGAGCTTTTTGATCTACTCCACAGGGAAAGCAGGATTTCCAGATGTGTCTGATGTGTTTTTCTGTCCTCAGCCTTTAGATGACCCAGCAAAAATGACCAAATGGGTTAGCTTGCTGAGCTCATTATAAAGTAGACTTCAAACTCATTACCTTTCAGTAGCCACTCTTCGAATGACCTCCTGTCTAGTCAGGTTTTTCTTAGACCTGATGTCTGGAAAGAAAGTTTGGTGTCAGCAGTAGCCGTAAGAAAAAACACGCAGAGCTGCAGAATGTGAACAACTTCAGAGTGTTCTCTGCTGCCCCCAAAAAATCTCTGAATCCCAAAGTGGTGTTAATTATGTTTCAGCCATTAATAGTTATGAAACATTTCTAAATGGTCTGTCCGTTTTCTTTTATAATTTTTGCATCCAATGTGTGTTTTCACAGTAAACCATTTGATCAATAACATTTCAGCCAGCATTTGTTACCACATAAGCTAAAATGTAGCACAGCTTCCGAAAGAGTCTGTTCAGCTGGTTCAAAGGGAGCAGCACCTAAACTTTTTCTTCAGCCAGTCAGATTTTGAGTTGGTCTAATGGAAACCATTTGGAAGCCTTCATAAAGGCTCACGATGCTTTACCATTTTTTAATGAGAGGGATCCAAATGGAAAAGTGAGGTCACGGGGAGAAGAGATAAAGAAAGTGGAAGATTTTAAGTATTTAGGATCAACAGTCCAGAACAATGGAGAGTGTGGAAAAGAGGTGAAGAAGCATGTACAGGCAGGCTGGACCGGGTGGAGAAAAGTATCAGGTGTGATGTGTGATAGAAGAGTTTCAGCTAAAATGAAAGGGAAAGTGTACAAAACCTTGGTGAGACCGGCCATGCTGTTTGGTCTAGAGACAGTGGCACTGAGAAAAAGACATGAAACAGAGATGGAGGTAGCATGGGTGAAGATGCTGAGGATCTCTCTGGGAGTGACGACAGGATCAGAGGAACAACACGTTAGAGGTTTTGGAGATACAGTCAGAGAGCCCAGACTGAGATGGTTTGGACTTTTGCAGAGGAGAGAGAGTACATTGGCAGAAGGATGCTGGATTTGGAACTACCAGGAAAGAGGCCTGGAGGAAGACCAAAAAGGAGGTTCATGGATACGGTGAGGGAAGACATGAAGAAAGTTAGCGTGACCGAAGAAGATGCAGCAAATAAGGTTGGATGGAAGAAATTGACTTACTGTGGCGAACCCTGAAGGGAAATGCCGAAAGAAGAAGAAATCTGCTGAATAGACGGTTAAAAAGCATGGTACAGTATTTCAGCTAGTAAATAGAGTCTCTTGCGGGTTACATGGATAAAATATTGTTTTGTTGTTGTAAATCAGCGACAACATCTAAAGGATAAATAACAGATCTGGTGGTTGATTTACTTTTAACTTCAATTTCAAGATGAACTTTTTCAAAAGAAGTTAAATCAAGTAGAAAAATCCAAATGGTATGAAATACAGAAACGGGTATCCGTAGAAAACTTGTGCAGAAATTTAACAGGTCAGAGATAAATTCTAATAACAAAGAATTCAACTTTTTGGTAAATAAAATGTTGTCATATTCTTATAATTTTCTTCAATTCCAAGATATTTATGGATGTTATGGGTGTCGCAACTAAATGCTCAATAGGACAATTTTTGTCCCCACTAGATTTTTTTATTGAATAAAGACATTTATAGTGGAATGTTTCCGCTGTGATGCTCTGACAATTTTTTTTATGTATCGAGTTACTGAAGAACTGATTGAGACAAAGCTATAGAAGGTCTTTGAAAAGCTAGGTGGGAAATGCATGATCTGTCACTAATAAAAGGGCTACTAATCATGACATCCAAGAAGATAAATAGATAATTATTGACTTAAAAAAGTTATTCAAAAATGATTCCTTCTAAATTACATAAATGCACAAGTAAAGAATGCATTCAGCACATTCACACAGATGTATATCAGAGTAAATAAACCAATTCATTGAGCATGCATGCACACATGTGATGACGGGGACAAAGTTCAGTTCTGTAAAGCATTTAAAAGTTGCACAATGATAGCTCTCCCAAACTAAACCAGCGCAGCCCTAATTTTTCATTTCTTGTACGGCATACCTATTCTACTACGTCCTTTCATATTATTATTAATAATAGTTTTTTATTCAATGAAACATATTTCAACTTCTGACTAGATCAAAAATATTCTTCATAAAATATTACAGATTAAAGAACACTTTATCAGGAAAGTCTTTTGTTGCCAAACAACATCAATCACTTCCATCTAATCTTTGTAACTTGGTAATTCTCCAGAGGCTTTACTCCCACAATCCTTTTAACTTAAGCTGTGTTTAAAACGTTTATGCCAAAAGAGCAGTGCGCTCGTTCACAGTGATTTAATGTGTTTCAGCCTCTCGTATGATCATGGTTAGGAGGGGTACCAAAAGAGCTTACTTAAGTAGCAGTTCGGCCTTTGACCCCTTGTGAAGGTGAACAGATAAAAAGTCTATCAGACTCAAGATCTACAAGAGATGCCAAATGTATGTTGGCTTTCTCTTAACTAAGGGTGAAATTTAAATATAAAAGTTGACGTTGAAGACAAGAGTTGTGTTTGGTCTCCACTCTAAAGTAATAAACTTTACAAAACAACGTCCATCCACTTGTCAGCAACTCCAAGTTCAATTTAAACTTGGAAGGAATCTGTTTAAAATTAGGCACACATCTGGATCCTGGTAAAGCAGTTGGCATCTGGCCATCTGAGTAAAAGTTTAAATCTCACTTTGCCCCCGAGATGTTAGCACCATTGTTGCTAAACTTCTATTTCACCTGTACTTCTGTCTGGATGAAGCCCATTTGTTACATCCAATAAACATAAACTATTTTGACACAGATTTAAACGAACTTTTCTGTAAGTGCTAGTCCTACGTACAATCTGCCGGCTCATTCTGGAAAAGCTTTTCTCCTGGAAATGGTTCTCCATTAGATTTTTTCTTTCATTTAAAACTGTAAGAAACTAAAATTCTAAAATGTAGCAGATGTCGATGAAACAAACTTAGTCTCTGTTTGTCCTCATTTTTTTTGCTCTCTTTATAACCTTTCTGGTCATATTGAACATCAACAAAAACGTTATCTCTCACATACTCTTATTAGGCTTGAAACACTGGCCTTTCTGTGTGGCGTGTGCATGTTCTCTTCGTGTATGCGTGGGTTTTGTCCAGGTACTCCGGTTTCCTCCCACCCTCGAAAAAAATGCATGTCAGGTTCAATATTGTTTTTGGCAGTCATCTGAGTTTTAGTTTTATTCTTAGTCTTTGGAATGAAAATTTACTTTATTTTTAGTCACATTTTAGTCAACAAAAACTCAGAAGAGTTTTAGTCAAGTTTTCGTTGGCGAAGACTTAGAAAATGTGACTAAAACTTAGAATTTTTTTAGTCAGTTTTAGTGTAAATTGCATGAATACTGAAATGAATTCTGTCAGTCATATTCTTAACCATCTATGCCTTAGGGAGTTGTGGGGACTGCCAGATTCCACCCAGCTGATTTGAGGAGATGGGCAGGGTATACCCCTAACAGGTCACCAGTCTGTCGTGGAGCCACACATATATAACCATACACACACACATTCCCAGGGGCAATTTGGCACTAGCAAATCAACCTAACATACATGTTTTTGGAGGGTGGGTGGAAACCGGAGTACCTGGAGAAAACCCACGCATGCACGGGAGAACATGCAAACTCCACACTGAAAGGCCAATCTTCCAAGCCTCGTCCCCACCCAAGACTCGAGCCCACGACCTTCTTGCTGTGAGGCCACTGTTCTACCCACAGTGCCACCATATTTTGGTGTCAAAACTGAAACAGCTTTTGTTAAGGTTATTTAGTTATTTATTTAAGTTTAGTTATTTTTAGGTAAATTAGTTGCTAGAACACAAAAGAAATAAGAGCATAAATTTTTAAATACAACAAATTGGCTTTGTAGAAATTTAGGAAAATAGATGCTGTTTGGGCACTGTATCGCACTGGCGACCTGTTCCAGGTGAACTCCACCTCTCGCCTGTAATCAGCCGATATGGGTTCTCACACCCTATGTGAACCAAACTGGGATGAACTTTTGAGAAGATGAATGAATGAGATGCTCTTTTCTTCTTTGTTATCCAACATTTAGTAACTTTTTGTGAAAGAAATCTGCATTAGAAAGAATGCTTTTCTTTGTCTCGAAAAATGTTGCATTTCAACTAAAACTTCTTCTCCTTTGAGCACTTCCCTTCAGGGGTCGCCACAGCAAGTTTCTTCCATCTAACCCTATCTGTTGAATTTTTTTCAGTCACGCCAACTATATTCATGTCTTCCTTCACTGTATCAACGAACCTCCTCTTTGATTTTCCTCTCGACCTCTTTCCTGGTGGTTCCAAACCCACCATCCTTCTTCCGATGTACTCTCCTCTGCACATGTCCAAACCATCTCAGTCTGGTCTCTTTGACTTATCTTCAAAAACTCTAACATTTTCAACTGAAACAATTTTTGTAAAGAAATCATTGATTCAATGTAATATTTCAAAAATTACCGTGGGGCTAAATATATTGAACAGGATGTTTAATCACAGCAAATTAATACATAATTGATACTGGTCACGTCATACTGTGATGCAAGGCAATTATAACTGGTTAAATCAGGTCAAGAAACATTGTGTGATGGAAAAATGTGGTAATTTAAACCTGGGCATTGTTCCCTTTTTCTGGTTTTTAAATTATTGTAACATGTTGGATTCGTTTCACTGCAAAAACAGCGACCAATCACAAAACAACTGCGAAAGAATCCAAGGGTCAATTGTGCATGTCAAAGTGGGGAATCATTTTGCCAGTGATAAACTGAGGCTATTAAGTACCTAAAATAAAATAAATCTTACCCAGTGAAAAAGCCATTTGCTGCATAAAGTCTCAGTCTGGTATCTCCTGTGTAGTGTGTTCAAAGAAAACAGCAAGAACGTCAAGGTTATCCAGATTGCACGAAGAGGCAGGGCAAATTTATTTATAGCCTATTCATTAAATAAAGTCACTGAGAAAGAATTAGAAGTCAAACAATAACAACAAAAATAAAAATCATTATTAAAATCAGTGCAAAATCAAACTAAAGCAGAATGGTGCAAGGAGAACACTCTTAATTGTCTTAAACATGCCCAAAAAGTCCATTTTTGCTTTACCCAATTTAGCCCAAACTCTGGGCACCAGATCTGTTCCTGTGGTCTCAGAGTCACAAATGGGTCAAACAGTATCAACATATCAAACAGAGATGCTACCTTGTCCTTCTTCGGCTTCTTTTTTCGGCATTTGCCTTCAGGGGTCGTCACAGCAAGCCAGTTTCTTCCATCTAACTCTATCTGTATCCTCTTCGGTCACACCAACTATCGTCATGTCTTCCTTCACTGTATCCATGAACCTCCTCTTTGGCCTTCCTATAGTCCTCTTTTCTGGTGGTTCCAAATCCAGCATCTTTCTTCCGATGTGCTCTCTCTCTCCTCAGCACATGTCCAAACCATCTCAGTCTGGCCTCTTGGGCTTCATCCCCAAAACCTCTAACATGTGCTGTTCCCCTAATTTACTCAATTCTGATCCTGTCCACCCTGGTCACTCCCGGAGAGATCTCAAGCATCTTTCCCTCTGCTACCTCCGTCTCTGTTTCCTGTCTTTTTCTTCAGTGCTACTGTTTCTAGACCAAACAGCATGGCTGGTCTCACCACGGTTTTGTACACTTTCTCTTTCATTTTAGCTGAAACTCTTTTGTCACACATCACACCTGATACTTTTCTCCACCCGTTCCAGCCTGCCTGCACACGCTTCTTCACCTCTTTTCCACACTCTTCATTGCTCTGGACTGTTGATCCTAGATACTTAAAATTTTCCACCTTCTTTATCTCTTCTCCCCGTGACCTCACTTTTCCATTTGGATTCCTCTTATTCACACAAATGTACTCTGTCTTACTCTGACTAATCTTCATTCTTCTTCTTTCTAGTGCAAACCTCAACCTCTCCAGCTTTCCCCCTACCTCTTACCTCCTCTCACTACAGATCACAATGTCATCTGAAAATATCATTGTCCATGGAGATTCCTGTCTAACCTAAGAGATGCTGTCTTGTCCTAAACCACAAAAAGCTTTGTACACAAGCAGAGCAGTTTTAAAGTCACAGTACTACAGAAACCCCAAACAGAAAACTTAGAGTAGTACTATTCTGGAGTACTACTCCAGTACTTCTAGAGTAGTACTAAACTTGTACTATTCTGGTTCTGCTCAGGAACAGAGCAGCAGGTTCTGAAAGTCCTGTAGATATCTATCTTTCTTCGACTGCTAAAATATAATTATACGGTGAGAATAAAATGTGGGCATCATCTGCGTAATATGGGATCAGACTCATTATTGCAGTGGTTTGCAAGCTGTGGGTGTGTTAGCATGTCATCAGCAAAATGTGTTAGGACGTCATCAGCAAAAAACACAAGATGAAGACAGTAAGTTAAAAAATTAATAAAAATATTTTACATTTTTGATGAATATAAAACTGCATATGTCATGGGGTAGAAAAAGAAAAACGCTTGCTTAATGCTAGGTGAAGTTTGAGACACCGGACTTTCTGTGAGAGGTTTGTCTGTTTTAATCATCAAAAACAGAATCTTGTTTGTCAAAGTGTGCCAGGCTAAAAATGTGTGTAGTCTTGATATATTATCTTTTTTATATACATATACTTTATTAATCCCTGACAGGAAAATTTGTGTGCTGCATTACACCGCAGCAGGCTGCCACCTGCCAATGGTGAGAGAACGGGGTGTTAGGTGTCTTCTCAGAAGACCCTAGACTTGCACTCAGTGGGATGCGAACCCGCGAACATCCGGTTGACTTCCGTTCCGCAGGCGATCATTCAAACCACTGAGCCACCATCTCCCCCCGTTTTCCTTTTATATGTGTAGCTGTGATACACTGCCACTTGGTTCAGTCTTCATCCTACCTCTTGTCTGCTACTCGGAATCCAGTGTTCCCAGTGGTCCACAGAATGCATGAACATGAAACCTTGCGAACATAGGTTCCGTTTCGTCGTCTTCCGCTTATCCGGGGCCGGGTGACGGGGCCAACAGCCTCAGACGGGAAGCCCAGGCTTCTCTCACCCCGCCTGCATCCTCTAGCTCACCCAGAATGATCCGGCGGTCTGCCTCTTGGTCTCCTCCCAGTGGAAAGTGTCCGGAACGCCTCCCCAGTGAGGCGCTCAGGAGACATCCTGACCAGATGCCTGAACCAGATGAAGTCAGATGAAGATCTGACTTCTCTCAATCCGGAGGAAGAGCGGCTCAACACCAAGCTCCTCCCGGATGGTAGAACTCCTCACCTAATCTCTGAGTGAGAGCTCAGCTCCTTTCGGCCGCTTGTATCTGCGATCTCGTTCTTTCGGTCACCACACACAGCTGGTGACCATAGGTGAGGGTGGGAACGTAGATCGACTTGTAAATTGAGAGCTTTGGTTTTTGGCTCAGCTCTCTTTTTATTACAACAGATCGATGCAGGGTCCTAGCTAATGCTGAATATGCACCGATCCGTCTGTCGATCTCCCGCTCCATCCTTCCCCCACTCGTGAACAAGACCCCAAGATACTTAAACTACTCCTCTCTAGCAGGAAACATAGGACATAGATTAACAAAATAGCTTATCTTAATTTGAAAGATCACCTTACTCTTAAGTCTTCTTCTGGCACCAAAAGACAAAGAAAATTTAAGAACTTTTATGTTCTGATTTTTAAATCCTAGCTATTAAATATCCAGAGATAACAACTGATTATGATCTAAGATAAAGAACATTTAGAACTCGTAGCGGGAAACATCAGTCTTTTTAATGTTTTTTACACTCAAAGCAAAAATAATTTATTTCCAAGCCATCAAATGCCATTCCTTTCACATGATCAGATCTTTTGTGGTTTCTGTACTGTGGTCAAGGCCTTTGGCACATGCTCAGTATTGCTGCACACGTTCGGTGTCTCAAAATCTTTGCACACGCTCACTGGCTTTGAATACAATAAAGGCTGAGGTATCTCTGGCATCCATCCTGCCCCCACAGCGGCTCTTTATGCCTTGCGCGCATTCAAAAGGCTGCAGGGTGCGAGCTATTATTACAGACCTCCGCACAATCCTCTCAGAGTTAATTTCTATGTCTGCATTTAAGTATGGTGATGTGTGTGGCATGCATTGTTACATAAAGTGTAGGGTCAACGTTATAAAGTTAAATAGAAGGAGAGAGGAATGTTTACAGATCATTGGACTTCACTTAGCTAGAAAGAGTAGCTGAACAGATGTCAGGTTAAAATACCTGCCACGTTCCTATTATTTAGCTACAGGTTTGGACAGGTTGTTAATATGATACTGCTGTCGGCTTTTAAACTTCTAAACTACAGTGTCAGTTTTATTTAGGTCAAGAAAAGTAGTGAGAAAAGTATTGGTTAACATAAAATGTACTACTTATATCTGCCCAAACTAAGACACAATGAAGCCAATTTATCAAAATGAACATCTAGGACGCTGCATCGGTCTGTCGAGGTAAAGAAAGAGCTGAGCCAAAAAGCAAATCTCTCGATTTACAAGTCGATCTAAGTTCCCACCCTCACCTATGATCACCAGCTGTGGGTGGTGACCGAAAGAATGAGATGGCGGATACAAGAGGCCGAAGTGAGTTTCCTCCGCATGGTGGTTGGGCTCTAACTCAGACATCAGGTGAGGAGCTCTGCCATCCGGGAGGAGCTCGGTGTCGAGCCGCTCTTCCTCCAGGTCGAGAGAAGTCAAGATGAGGTAGTTCGAGCATCTGGTCAGGATGCCTTCCGTGCGCCTCGCTGGTGAGGTGTTTCGGGCACGTTCCTCTGTGAGGAGACCAAAACTCCCAGATCTGCCGGAGAGACTACGTCTCACAGCTGGCTGGGGAACGACTCGGGATCCCTCCAGGTGAGTTGGAGGATGCAGCTGGGATGAGAGAAGCCTGGGCTTCCCATCTGAAGCTGTTGCCCCCGTGACCCGGCAGCGGATAAGCGGAAGACGATGGAACAGAACATCAAGTTAAAATTTATTGTTCTACGTTTTTACCATGCATGCTGTGAAGTCATAAAATCTTTTGCGGGAATGATGTGCAAGAACATAAATACCATTTGTCTTCCTTTCAACTCCCTTCTTGTCTCAAAGCGGAAATTGTGTCCACTTCTTGTTTTTTTGTGTGTACATACAGTATTTGTAGATATAAACGGTACGAATGTTCTCAGAAGAATTCTCCTGTGAAGAGATGAGCTTAAATTACAAAAAGACCAAACTGAAACTTTTTGAGAAGTTCTGTTGTTCATGTGTGAAATCGATTTAGGCTGAAAATTTCCTTTCAAAGTTTTATAAGTGCTCTTGTGTCCATTTTCCTTAATTCAAACCACTACCATGCAACTCTTTCATGACTCCAGTGGATGTGTGAAACAGTAAATGAAACATCTGGTTGGCATGTTTCCTGCATAAAAAAGATATTAGCTTCTGAGCTATAAAGGGAACTCATACTTTGGCAGGATAGCACAATTTTGAGCTCCATGTAATGGCCAGATTTAACAGAAAGATACAGATAATAAAAATTGTTATCATATTACGACAAAGCATAAAACCAGTTAAATCAGGCTTCTCATTATGATCAGATTATCCTGGGTGTATTTGGAGTTCACTGTGGCGTGAGGTTATAGCAAATTTTCCACATCTGCTTCAACCTGGTTTTTATTTTTATGGAAAAAACAGCCAAAACAGCATTTGATTCAACCCCTTGATTTTTGAGCAGTTGTTACTGCGTATTAAAAAAAAAAAAAAAAAAAACTCCAAAAAGCGGTCAAAAGAAAAAATACTCCCCAAAAAACAATTAAAAATAAAGGAAAAACTGACCTCACTCTTCTTCTTTCAGCATTTCCCTTCAGGGGTCGCCACAGCAAGTCAGTTTCTACCATTTAACCCTATCTGCTGCATCTTCTTCAGTCACACCAACTATCTTCCTTCAATGTATCCATGAACCTTCTCGTTGGCCTTCCTCTAGTCCTCTTTCCTGGTGGTTCCAAACCCAGCATCCTTCTTACGATATACACATGTCCAAACCATCTCAATCTTGCCTCTCTAACTTGATCTACAAAACCTCTAACATGTGCTGTTCCCTTGATGTACTCATTTCTAATCCTGTCCATCCTGGTCACTCCCAGAGAGATCCTCAGCATCTTCATCTCTGCTACCTCCATCTCTATTTCCTGTCTTTTCCTCAGTGCCACTGTTTCTAGACCAAACAGCATGGCCAGTCTCACCACGGTTTTGTACACTTTTCCTTTAATTTTAGCTGAAACTCTTCTATCACACATCACACCTGATACTTTTCTCCACCCGTTCCAGCCTGCCTGCACACGCTTCTTCGCCTCTTTTCCACACTCTCCATTGCTCTGGATTGTTTTTAAAGCTGGGTTTTTTCAAAAGCAACGTTTGGAGTGTCCATTCCATGTTTGAATGTTATTCCATCATTAAAAACATACCTGGTGTGGTTTTTACTTCATTAATCCACGTTTGAGCAATTTTAAATTTCTCTCCTGTGCACTGCGTTTGAGTAACAGGATAGAATCTAACGTCACTGGAATTCTGATGTGATGTGGAAAATTATAAACAGATGTCACTTTCTAATACTTTCAGTTATGAAGAAAGCATCACCTTTTTTTTAAATTTGTTTGGTTTTAAAAGCTAGTAAGGAATGCAAAGAGGAGTGACAGAAAACTCTGCTTGGTTTTGGCACTGAGAAGTTGCTTATTGTTTTAGCAACTTTAAAACAATCTAAAACAGGAACTTTTTATCCTCACACTTGAGTTTTATGTTTTCTGCACAGCTCATTTGGGGATTTCTATTGACCAAACATGGATTCTTAAATCAAGCTTAGCATCATCACAAGTAAAACCAGATTACATACTTGTCGCAAGAATTTATACTTTAATTCCGCAAAAGATAAAAATGACAAATTTATCTAAATCAGAAAAACTTAAGGTTACATAGAATGTTGCATTGATAATTGAAAAGATAATATTGTCGATAAAATTTGTTAACAGATGTTGTCTGGGTATCTTTAAAATTCTGGCTCAATAGCCTGCATTTCTGGAGCCAATCATGAGCCTTCAACTGAATATGTGTGATAGAAGACTGCAGCTAAATAAAAGTTAATTTAACGTGCAACGGCTGAGAATTCATGACAAATGTTCACTTGACAAATGACCCAATTGAACTATTTAATGAGAGCTATGGATGCAATCATTTCAATCAAAGTGCTTCTAAGTCAGCAGCTGGAACCCTCCAAGATTTTTATGAACTGAGCCTTCACAGATAATCCAACCAGATGTTTTTGATGCTGCTGGAAGTGAACACACACGTACTTTTAGTGAAAATTGGTGAAAAGCAGCCAATATACACAGTCTGGTCATAATGCACAAAGCTAAGAAAAACGATTCGTTATCACAGATGTGTGTGGGGTTTTATTTATCAAATAGATGAACCTTGTATCAATGAATATCTTCACATTGGCCCTTATTTACCCAAGTTGTGTACAGCAAAATTTGTAAATATAGTTGGTGTATGGCCAAAACAATGTTTTCATGTGGGTTTATCGAAATGGCGTGAGCGTAAAATGCATACAAATCACTGTGTTAGATTAAGATTGAAGATAAATAAATAAGCACAGTAATGAGAATGAAAACATAATCTATGATGAAGACCATCAACGTCATGATATGTGATAGATTTACCTGTTCCGTTGTCTTCTGCTTATCTGGGGCCGGGTGGTGGGGGCAACAGCCTCAGAAGGGAAGCCCAGGCTTCTCTCACCCGAGCTGCATCCTCCAGCTCACCCGGAAGGATCCTGAGTCATTCCCCAGCCAGCTGTGAGACATAGTCTCTCAGGGGTCTGCCTCTTGGTCTCCTCTCGGTGGGACGTGCCCAAAACACCTTACGAGCAAGGCGCTCAGAGGCGAACTACCCCACCTGGCTTCTCTCAACCTGGAGAAAAAGTGGCTCAACACCCACCTCCTCCCGGATGGCAGAGCTCTTCACCCGACTTCTGAGTGAGAACCCAGTCATCCTGTGGAGGAAGCTCATTTCGGCCGCTTGTATCCACGATTCCATTCTTTCCATTCATTCCAAAGATGAGTGTGGTAATGTACTAGATTGACTCGTAAATCGCGGGACATACCCCAACATACTTAACCGGAACATGCATTTTAACAGTTAATTGTAAAAGCAATAAAGATACGTTTTTGGCCAACATGGAGGAAACATGCCTGGCAAAAGCCAGTGTTCTGCCAAAAAGTGACTCACTGTTGTGGGCTGTGCTGCTATTGCTGTTGCTTTTTTTATACACCAAAAGCTGCATAGAAATGCAAACACAATACAACAAGTTGTACACAATACTAAAAAAAAAAAAAAAAAAAAAAAACAAAGGAAAAGAGATGGATTCTTTTTACTTGCCACAACATTCATTTTAACACCTTTTACTGTTTCAGTTTTTCCAGTCATGTTCATGTGAAAAAAGGAACATGACTGAGCTTGGATCTGAATACACATAGCCACGCTTGTTTTCTGTATCTGCATTATCAACACTGCAACTTGTGATCTCATATACGCCTCAAACGGACAGACATAATCATCTTCATATACGCCAAACACACTCTGCTCAATGTGCACTTGAAAATTGCAACATTTTGAGTGCAAACTTGATTTATTGCTTGTTTGTACTTTTAATTCTAAATTAGTCTGCATGTCTTTGTGGGTTCTTTTTGTTATTTTTACAATGTCTCAAAAACTGTCCACTGATCAAAAAGATAAAAGTTTTATAAACCAAACAAGAGGAACACTTGGATTCCTGAGTACATGTTAAACAAACAGGAAGAAATCATCATCGATCAGATCGGAGATTGTTTAATCACAACAAAGCTCAATTTAGTCACTGCTACTTTCATGGCAAGCTGTCGTGCAAAGTTTAAACTTTAAACATAACTGTTTTTCTTTCTATTTCTTACAGAAACTTTGAAGATGTTTTCTTCTTTCCTTGACCGGCGGAAAATGTAACTCCCCAGTTGTAACTCTACAACCAAAACAAACTGTCCAAACAAAACTTTTTTCGCATTATGCCTTAAAATGAAAATTACATAACAACCTTAGAGTACATTCTCTAAATTCCAACATCGTGGAACATGTTTTCAGAAAACTAAAATCCACTTCTAATGAGGAACAGACCTTGCCCGAGGGCAAAGAAATAGCAAAAGATCCACTCAGGACATTATGTTGCACACTGTGTCCCTCAGTTTTATCTAAAATCTCCACCAGAACATTGTGAGATTTACAGTGGCTATCTTTTCTGTTAATATCCTACATGTGTTAAATGAATCAAGTTTGAACCTGCAGATGCCCTTAGCTTGACTTAAGCAAGTACAGGATTTATTCACCCTCATGTGCTTTGAGGAGAACATGCCAGCTTTCATAGCGTGTGTGTAAAGGCATTTGGTTGTGGATGAAGCAGGATGTGAGGCGGTGAAACGGATGGCCACGAGCTGATTACTCGGTCAGGCTGGGCCACATGAAATTACAGCGGAAACTCGCTTTTTACCCCGTGATGCATCTCTTGCTCATTTTTCAGCGATGAAACCGAGACATGAGCACATCAGCATTCTGAAGATGTGATTGGATATATCTAATTGTAGAAGAGACAGTTTCATCTTGGGAAAAAAAACACCCCCCTAGATATTCTTAGACTTTAAGCCGATCTGATATGTTTCTGCATTCCAAGAGTGTATAAAGTGTTGGATAGTTTTAGTAACCGTCCACTAAGGGGTCCAGTTTCCACCTCCCAGTCAGCATTGGTTTTATATAGTCATCACGTCTGCGGAGATAAACATAACATGTGAATGCAGCGTCTCATGTTAATGCAAATAAAAATATTGCTTCTTCTCTTCTACAACCTTAAAAATAAAGCGGTCACTGCAAGCAGCAGCAGGCAAACGCAAAGTTTAGCAAATAACACGTCCATTTTGAATATTTGACCAGGGGAACCACAATTTTGTTTAAGTAAGGGTCCCTTTTTGTAACATTTGGTCAGCAGCATTTGATCAGCTTCATGAAACATTTAGGAAACAGAAAGTATTTTGATGAACAATGGTGTCTCTTCCTCAGTGTAGACTGTTTGTTGTCTTGCTTACATAAAATTTAAGTTAATCTTTAAACACCTGACTCCATCCAGGTTAGAACATGCAATGGATGGGTACACCCTGAACAGGTCTCCAATCTGTTGCAGGACAACTAAATAAAATAACAATATAACTTATGATCATTTTGGATATATTGCGTGATCACAATAATGCCACCACAGTTTCAGCATGTGAACTACTCATAAATTTTCCAAGTCAAAAAGATCTTCCCTCATGCTGGTGCAGACAACAGACAGGACTGGTCCCCAAACACCATTGATAGGAAGGGACAGAGCAAAGTAAAGGTCCTTCAACCTCTGACAGAAGTTGCTCCAAATGTACTGTTAGCTGGTTCACTTATTATGTAGCCCTTTTTTATATGGTCTGTGTGCTTAAAAGGCAGCATGAAAAAGAGCGACGCCATGCAGCTGCATAAACCGCTGCATAAACCGGTGAAGAAGGCAGGATCTGTAGTTGGTGCCGAGCAGGAATCCCCATCATCTATGTAGCCTTCAAGAAGAGTTATAGCAAGATGTTGTCCACCATTAACAATGTGCCCACCACTGTCTGCACCAGATTCTCATCAGGCAGAGGAGTTCCTGTAGTGGCACTCCACTGTATTTTTATTTGCTTGTTGGTGGCAGGGGTTATGCAACGTCCATTATTGCAACAGCGAGAGAGGGTTGAGCTGTTTGGTTGCTATTTCACGGCAAAAATAAGCCATACCTTGCAGTGGTCTTTCTTACCATATTGCCATGCCTGGATGTAAATAAAATGACAAGGTTTCACAGTGAGGTGTGATGATTTATGATTTATCATTTATCATTTATGATTTATGAGATGTGTAATGATTATGTTATGATGTATTATGATATTATTATGTTATGTGTTATAACAATTATGATGACTTAGTATTTACTTATGTCTTTTGCTTTTATTATGACATAAAAAAAAAAAAAAAAAAGGGTCGGCGTAATAAGCGTTTGCTTCAGCCGTTACCTTTTCGGTCCTTTGCTGGAATATGGTTGTTTTCTTTATTTCATTGATATGAGGTTGCACTGTGACCGAAATAAATAAATAAAAAAAAAAAAAAAAAAGGTAGAATAAATAGGCTGATGGTGTTTTTTAAACACCAAATGTCACCACCATCAACTTAATTGGAACTCCCTAATCTTTTATGTTTACTTTAAAACATGTCATAAACAGTCTATTATTCAAATGAGTATATGTAATTAGTCTAAGTGGGACTCGTTTGCATTTCAGTACTCATCTGTTTGCTAAAGTGTGTCTATGCTGCAGATTAAATTAAACCTCCGTTAGAATTTATATGGCAAAGAAAAAAAATACATGCCTGGTTGAGCAGTTTGCTTGCACTCATGTCCAATTTTTTAGAAACCATTTAAACTCCATGGGTTTTGTTTACAATTTTTAAAATTATTATTATTAATAGAAATGGTTTGGTTGCAAAATATAACCAAATAACTATCTGTAACAAAAAATGCCCAGCTACCCAAACACAGTAGTTGGGATTTGGCTTGCTACCTCCTGATCTACAGTTGTCACCTTGAACGACGTTTGTTCACTTGCTTAAATTAAACGCGGAAGCTGAGGTGTTAACTGGTGGCGTGTGTGGTCCACAGTAATTAAGGATGGTCTGTCACCCACACACCCACAAAAAAAATATTTTGGGAAACAGCCACAAAGTAAGATGGTGTTTAGACTACCCATAATCCCATCCTCTCCTCCTCTCTGCTCAACAATCTTCTGCACACAGAAAGTTTGGCCTGTGCCCTGGTGCTGGGTCACTCCCTGTATGCTCCCTGCTGGACCGAGAACACCAGAAGAAATGTACAAAAGGAGCCTCAGGAGAAGAAACTTAGAGAAAAAGCTTTTTTTGTGAGAGTATAAGGCTGTGCGTGTGGGGTGTTAAGCCTTCAAGTCCTCAGGCTGAATGTTTAGCTTATGACACAGTCCGAAAAAGTTGTTGAAAACATTAAAAAATGTTCATAAAATCCATTCCAAAGAGTCACAAAGACGGCCTTTGTTGTTCCAGCCAAAATATTGTGTCATTGTGGGGTTATCGCCACCAAGGCATAAATGAATCGGCACATCATTTTATGTTTTTTTGCATTTCTTTTATTTAAAACAACTTTCATCATCACTTTTACTAAAGTAAAGCAGACACAGAAGCAGCTGCTGGTTTAAAATTCTACAACTAAGTTAGGATTTCCAGTTCTGGTTTTTTCACTTCGCCTGTTCAGTAAGATCGCTGAAAAAGACACAAAATAGTAAAAATTGAGGCATTTTAGGCGTTAAAATAAAATGAATGCCAAATTTCTGAGACATGTGAATTAATAAAGACTATTAAACCCTACGATAGGACACGCGGACTGCATAAAACTTCTTTTCACCTCGGAATAAATGTGAAAACTTTCTCAGAGAAATGAGCTTCTACCAGTTTATTTACCTCAGCGTACAAGGCAAGGCTTGTTTAACTCAACTGATGATCCCTGTGAGCTGTATGTGAGGGGCTGGAGTGACATCAGTGGAACAAGATGGTTGAACATGACGGAGAAGCCTTATTTACAAAGTACTTTTTTGTTAGAAAGGACAAATCACAACTCAAAGGATGTTAGTTTTGAAGTGGAATTTTTTATAAAAATAAAACTTTTTTTCCATGAAAAACTGAAAATAAGACTTGAAAAATATGAATAAACAAGGTGTTTTATGTGTTCCAAAAGAATACAAGACACTGTGAGCTTCATGCTGCTTGAATGGGTTTAGTCAACAATTTTCTAACATTTCATACTGGAACAGAAATACTAAGAATAATGTTTTAGTCTAATTAGGTGACTAACTGTTCATGACAACTCAAAAAAAAAAAAAAGAAGCAAAGCCATGTAGAGGACAAAGGTATAAAAATAAAATTATTTTAAAAAACACGGATGGAATTTCCATGTGGTGGATTCCTTGGCGGAGTCTGTGGGAGTAAACAAATTGCAAGGAAAGAATGTATAATTAGTTTTTCACTGTATGCATGTTGGGTAAACATGTCTGTTCCTGATTAGGCTACTAAACAAATTGACTTTTCCAAATTCCGTCACATTATCATTAGGTTGCTGATTGCCAAGTCCAACGAGGTGGTAAAACTGTAACGTGACGTCATTAGCTTGATGCAAAACAAGCATTCAGTTATTTTTTTGTGGTTGCCCGGTAATTAATTCCCATAAAACTGATGGACACTGCCCAGTTTTTACCAGCATAAAAATATTCCAAAACAGGGCCACACCCTGTAATGTGTACACACAAGGTCTCTGTTCGGTCCCAAGTTTTCCCACCCCATGTTTGCCTGTCTGATCAAATCTCCAAATTGTTTGTAACTGTAAACAAGACCTTGGTGAAATGGTCAGGCCAGAAAGAAGACTATTATTGAGTGAATGAGTAGAGACACCTCAGTTGCCCATGGCTGTTTTCAGTATACAGTGTGGCAGGTCTTCATGGGCACAGGCACATGTGAGAGGACTGTAGACCTGAAGAAATAAAGTTTCTTTGTCCTTGGGTATACTGTATACCTCAGAGGGAACACCACCAGGACACTAACCTGCTTTCCTAATCAGAAACCTGAAACTAAATGCTGCAGTGAGAGCTCTGCGGAAAACCAGGAATCATGGCAGGTAGGGCACAGTGCTGGGAATAACTGAAATACATTCCAGTGATACATTTCTTCTGCATACTGCTGGCATCAGTTACAAAATGTTATAAGATTTTTATTTTATAATATGTTAAAATGGCAGGTTTGATTAGCTACAAGTAACCCAGAGTAGTATAACTCAGTGCCATTTTTGAAGAAGTAATACTGTGATTGATGTAATGGCTCCATAGTGGTGCAGTGGCTGGCACTGTGGCCTGACAGTGAGAAGGTCAAGGGGTTTGAGTCCTGGGTGGGTGCGGCTTGAAACACTGGACTTCCAGTGTGGAGCTTTCATGTTCTCCCCTGTGTAAGCGTGCGTTGTGTCCAGGTTAGTAACATTGCTAACATCACGAAAGACATGCCACACTGCCCGTAGGCCAATGTGTGTGTGTCTGCCTTCGCAAAAGATTGGCAACCTGTTCAAGGTGGCCCGCCTTCCAGCAGTAATCAGCCAGGATAAATTTAGGCACCTTTTGCGACCCTCACTGGGATAATTGGTTCAGAAGATGAATAAAACTGTATCACAAAAGTATAAGATCTTTATATCTTTAACCAGTTACAGTTTAAAGTAGAGTAACTTGGCAAAACCTGGTAAAAGTTAGAGTTTTGATGGTTAACGCAAACTGCAACAAATATAAGAAATATTTAATAAAATACCTCCTCTTCAAAACACTAAAAAGTCAATGCTCGCCTCAGGGCTGCGTGTGTTTGCAGATGACACAGCACTCTTAAGATGAATTGCTGACGATGATGAGTCAGACTACAGAGAGTAGGTGGAACATCTGGTGCTCTGGGGCAGAAATAACAACCTCTGCATTAATACAAAAAAGACCAAAGAGATGATGGCAAACTTTAGAAGGAACAGACATCCGTTAGATCCCCCGCACATTAATGGATGAGTTGTGGGAATGGTCCAGAGACACCTGAATAGAACAAAAAAATCTCAACAGCAGTACTAAATGTCTAGTTGGGAAAAGTCCACAAACACTTCTAACTTCTCAGGAAGCTACAATCTGGGCACGGATAATTCATCCTTAACGGCACTTCTAGTGGTGACAGCACAGCAACTCTGTAAATACTGGGCAAGTGTTAAGACTCGCTCTAGTCTTTTCTGGCTTCTTCTGGGTTTTCGTTTACAGCCTGTGAAATACTTACCAAAGCTAGGAAGAAAGAGTGACTGATGACAGACACTGGGCCAAAAATTTTTTTGTTTAAACATAATTGGCTGATGATCAGTAGAATTTCAAAAAGTTAGTTTGCAAATATTTTACATACCAGCTTTAAAGGATTTCTGTGTGTGGTGACTGGTCCTCAGAAACTGCAACATTGTGCTACAAACATGAAGGCTTTGGAACGGTGGTAAAGGCTGCATAACTGTGTGTGGTAGCCTTCTCAGAACTTCAGGCCTCTAAACAGCACAGTGTAGTGGGAGGATCCTTCAAATTAAGGGTGGCATACTCGATTTACTTTAAGGAACACATCAAATCAAATTTGGTTGGACCAAACTGAGGTCTTAAGTCTTTTATTGACATTCTCAGTGAACACAATTCACAGATTAGGCATGTTTTTTGTGATAAAGTGCTACATAAAATACTAAATAATAATGTGCAGCTATATAGTGTAGATAGATTGCTACCCAATGGTAGAGTTCATTAGTCCGACAACAAAGGTAAATACACTGAAGGAAGAAACCTAAAAAAAAAACCTGACAAATTTCAATTTCTTTTGGACAAACTCTACCACAACATTAGTGAACAATCTGAAAGATGAAAAAAGCGATATTTTGCCAAAGTGTAGTGCACTATGGTGCACCCCTGCTTGACATCATGAAGAATTCTACCCGTTCATGACGAGGTCTTTTTAAAATCTTCTATTTCAGACAGCTGAAAAGTATACATAGCTTAGCAACCAGTCCCATAAACACCTTCTTTTCTGCTGGCGTTGAGTTCCTAAATTAACCATGAGTCAAATGTTTATCTGGTTCCACCATCTTTAAACTACAAAAATACACTAATCTTGATAAAAGTTTAAAAAAAAACTGTCATGTTTTATGTGGAACCGGAGGTTAGATAGTGACAATGCAAACACGATTGAGCAATGCCAATTTATGCAACTTTGATCATTTTTGTGTTTAAACCTAAAACCCCAGAAATGTTGGGAGGACCTGTGACAAACATATAAATTTAAGAAAAAATAACTTTGAAAAACTGTCAAATGACATTTCTTATTACCCCAGGGTATATTCACAGTCAAAACATTCAGAAGATTTTTAGACATTGATAGGGTTAGATGGAAGAAACTGGCTTGCTGTGGCGACCCCTGAAGGGAAATGCGGAAAGAAGAATAAGATCAGGGGATAAGGCGACAGACTTTTATTGGACGTTTGTGGTCTCCACGCTCTTAAACTACACCACATCTCTCAGACAACAACTGTCACACCGACATAACTGAATGGGACAAAGAATGGTTTTTGAAACCATTGTGGTTTCAGCTAATCCTCCATGCTTACTGCAAACATTTATTTTTGAAAACTGTGACTGTATTTGGAAATGTTTTAGAGCCTGTGTTGTGTTCAGTGGATCATGTACTTTGTTTGACGTTAAAAATTCCAACAGCTTTTTCTTCTTAACCATTTGCAAGAAAGTTTGATCTGAATCCTGATGTTCTGATGTAATTTTACAACATTGTAGACACATGCCTATGTCCTTTTCTTTTTCCAGTGCTAGCTGAAAATCACAATACAGCAAATAAGTCTTCCAAAAGTACTAATTCTTTGTGAATCGTAATGTCTGATTTGGGCTGTTTTTAGTTTCTACCAATTACATTAATTGTTATGGATATTGTAGCAGTCTTGATAGCAGTTGGTGACTGATTCCATTCATATAGTTACTGGAACAAAAATGGAAGAAGACTCAAGAGTGGCATTGTTGACATTCAACTTGAGAACATAGAAGGTAACCCACAAAAGTATCTCTTGCACATACTACCAGTGGAAGCAATTAAATTAACTACAAGCAATTGAAAGAATTCATCCGCGAAAGAATGAGATCGCAGATACAAGTGGCCGAAATGAGCTTCCTCCGCAGGGTGGCTGGGCTCTCATTCAGAGATCGGGTGAGGAGCTCTGCCATCTGGGAGGAGCTTGGTGTTGAGCCGCTCCTCCTCCAGGTCAAGAGGAGCCAGATGGGGTGATTTGGACGATATCAGGATGCCCCCCGTGCACCTCGCTAGTGAGGTATTTCGGGCACGTCCCACCGGGAAGAGACCTAGAGGCAGACCCCGGATCTGCTGGAGGGACTATGTCTCACAGATGGCCGGGAAACGACTCTGGATCCTTCTGGGTGAGCTGGAGGATGCAGCCGTGGTGAGAGAAGCCTGGGCTTCCCGTCTGAGGCTGTTGCCCCGCAACCCGGCCCTGGATGAGCGGAAGACAACAGAACGGATTTGTATTTCTGATTGTGTTTACTACATTTGATCCCGCCCTGTTTTGCTGCTAATTTCTATAGTTCTTCAAGAAATAAAGAAGGAGAAAGATTTTTTTCAACATTACACACATATTTACATATCAATGGACATGCGGCTCTCAGGGAAACCTGAGCTCACTCTGGAATCCTTCTTATAGGACAAAGTGTCTTCTACTTGAGTTATATCAAATAAATCTAAGTTAAAGACTTTTTTTAGTGTCTAACTCAGACAATTTCTTCACACTGTGCTTTAACAAGAAAAGATTTTTGTATCATTCAGTAACTTTAATTGTCAATGCACCTCTGATGCCATCAAAACAGAATACATTGATACCTTGGACGTGCAAGTTTTAGTGGGTACACAATGTAGGAGAGGATTTGATTTATTTGCCTTCAAAATGTACTTTTACTTTACCTTTTTTTCTGAAAGTGATCATATTTTTTACTCTCCTAAAATCGAGATTTTCAGGTTTTTAGAAAGTCATGCCATAAAAAATAAAGTTGAACTACTGGTACTTCATGAAATGTGACTTGTAGAGTCACTCTCTGTATTGTCTATAAATTTTTCAGTGTTGTTTTGCATGTCAACACATACTTTCCAGAGCAGCGGATGTCACAATCGCTAACATGTTTTCAACTTTGTGTTACTCCACACTGCTTCAGGGCTTGCACGTAAATTTGGAGAAAACATATTGTACCCTAAAGCTGACAGATTTTTGACATGTCGAATATAAATGTAGAAAAGTAAAGGTTACACAAACACTTACAGCAGAAATGATGTTCTCAATGGCTTTCCTATGTTCCAGTTCTTAGTTTTGATCACATGGGAAAGTTTTAACTGACGTAGATGGAGAAAAGCAAATAATAATTTAAGCAATATATTGGCTGATAAGCAGATATTAGACAACACTAAATTCTAACAGGCTGCATGGTGGCCCAGGGGTTAGCACGGTGATCTCACAGCAAGAAGGTTGGGGTTTGAGTCCCGGTTGGGTTGGGGCTTGGAACACTAGCCCTTATGTGTGAAGTTTGCATGTTCTCCCTGTGTATGTGTGGGATTTCTCAAGGTACTCTGGTTTCCTTCCACTCTCCAAACACATGCATGTTAGGATAATTGGCTGTTACAAAATTGTCCCGATAAATAAGTGAGTGTGTGTGGGCCCGTCACAGACTGACTAACTGTTCGGAGTGTACCCTGCCTCTCGCTTTGAATCAGCCGGGATAGGCTCTGGCACCCCCATGTTTCCCCGTCAGGGAATAAGATGATGAATGATTGACTAAATCCCAGCACTTTAATCTGCCTGATGAATTGGGCTTTTGAATCCCAATAAAAGTACATTAGTTTTATGTCCCGTCTAATTTAAGTTGAAAAGAGTGATGTTTGATGATGCTGTGATATTCTAGCTTTCGCACAATTTATTTTGTAGGAATATTTAACACAGAGGTATTTTGTTATCATTAAAGATGAAGTATTGTGCTTTCGTAGGTTAATAATTGTTATCGCACCGCAAGAATAGCTGAAACATGCAAAATTTGTAGAAAAAAGCTTGTAAATACATTAACTTAGTTTCTCTGCTGTTTTTGACACTGTAAATCCCTCCGCCCCTTCTTAGTTCTGCCTCCAGGCCATGTGCACAACACAACTAAATCTCTTTTGAAGCCACAAACGTTTGCAAAACTAGCACATATTCCGCTACATTTTTGTTTTGATGCATTTACATAAAAACGTAATGGGATGGATCAGTATTGGAAGGGAGGGACGAAGCATGAGCAGACTGCGTGCATGTCTGATGCACAAATACTTTCTGCTTGTTTTGTGGGCGTGGAAATAAAGAAAATCTGTGTCAAAGAACAATCTGGCATTTGAATAATATCAACATACTTTTCAAACTGGATGGGAGTGCTTGCAACTTACTCAATCATGAATGAACTACAAACCCAACTGGTTTAAATTTAACATTAAAACTTCCAAAATGTTTCTTTTTCATAATACTTCAATCAATTCAATTCAATTATAACTTTATTTGTCCGTTAGGAACTTCACTTACAGCCAGAGCGCCGGGACAACACCTCTTTAAGATAATTCAATACCACTTGAAAGCATAGCCTTGAATATAAATTAAAAGTATACCACTTTTAGTTGTAAACAACTGAATGTAAACTTTACAGCAAATGGTTGAATTGGATAACTACAAACATTCATCCACTCCTTTTCTAAATGTTTCAACCGATACAAGGGTGTGGGGGTGTGGGGCAGAAGCAGCTGGACAGGTCATCAGTCCGTCAAAAGATCACAAAGACAATTGCTCACATTCTCTCCTTGGGGCAATTTTCAGCCAGCAATTGGCCCAACTTGTTTGTTTGGTGGCAGATCGGTTGAGCTTTAGCACCCAAAAGAAACCAATGCATACACAGTGAGAACATACAAACTCACAAATGAGGTATTTTAAGCGGTTTTCTGTATTTCAAGTTGTATTCTTGACGTTACAAGTCAAACACAACTGTGAATGATCAATGTATGGGGTCTGAATTATACTAGGATGCATTTCTATCATGGTGTTAATATTGCTTAACAGTCCCTACCTTACTGCCAGACAGTTGCCGCTTTTGAAAAGTGCTAACATCTGACCACAAATATGCTCATAGCTGCATTTTTTGTGTCTATCATCAAGTCTAAGTACAACCTATGCGATTTGAGAATGTGAAAACTGTAAATGCTCCTACAACAAATCATTGGTTGTAAAAAAAAATACCTTTTGATCTGTTGGTGTCTTGCCAAAATGTTTGAACTTTCTTCCAATGACTTTTTCATCTTCCTGGGAAATTACCGATTGCTATTTATTTGTAGAAAACCAGTCTGGGATTTCCAAGGGTTTGTTGGTCTCTTCATAGTAATAGAGAAAACAAGATTCAGTATGAAAGTTAAAGATCATGTGCAACCCACATGGTTCCCAGGATGACATCACCCTTAAGCGATTCAACAAAACCAAAGTTTCGTTCACAACTACTGTTTAACTGGTGCTAAATAATGTTTGTTGAATGGAGGGATGCCATTACAACTGTGAGCTGTTCACAAACAGACACAACCCATTCACTTCTTTGTGTGGGTCTGTAAAACATTATTTGTGACCATTATTGTGACACCACCATAATATATAGTGTTTTGGTAGAGAGATGGTGACAGTAGAAATAGCTACCCAAGTTAAATATGTAAGAATGGTGGGACAAAATAAAATGTTACCATTATCTAAGCAAATAAAAAGGGAGAACTGAAATGTGTGGCGTAAGAACTCAGCAAATACTTTAATGAATGGTGAAATCCTATGTGTGCACAGGCCAGAGGCAGAGTGAGGAGCGAGGAGAATTGTACTCAAGTCCAGTTCATTGCAACAATACCTTGTGTAAGAACACCCTTAGGATCACCACTATGTAACTAGTCATGTAACCATTTTTAAATGAACAAAACACAGAACTGTTTGGTGGTTTCAAAGTTGATTTTGAACAGTTAAATGGATATACAAAAAAAGGGAGAGGAAGCCTACTCGTCAAATTTTCTAAATTGAGGGAATAGCATGTTGGAATCCGGAAAAACTGTGGCATGTTTTTGATTTAATAGTTTTCTTCCGAATATGTTACGTTCCATTGTCTTCCGCTTATCCGAGGCAGGGTCACGGGGGCAACAGCCTCAAACGGGAAGCCCAGGCTTTTTTCACCTAGCTACATCTTCCAACTCACCCGTAAGGATACCGAGTCGTTCCCCGGCCAGATGTAAGACATAGTCTCTCCAGCGGGTCTGCCTCTTGGTTTCTTCCCGGTGGGACGTGCCCAAAATCCCTCACCAGCGTGGCGCTTAGGGGACATCCTCACCAGATCCCCAAACCACCCCATCTAGCTTCTCTCGAGCTGGAGGAGGAGCGGCTCGAAATCGAGCTCCACCCAGATGGCAGAGCTCTTCACGCAATCTCTGAGTGAAAGCCCAGTCACCCTGCGGAGGAAGCTCGTTCTTTTGGTCACCACCCACAGTTGGTGACCGTAGGTGAGGGTGGGAAAGTAGATTGACGTGTAAATCGAGAGCTTCGCTTTTCGACTCAGCTCCGAATATGTGGCAAACTAAAAAACAACCAAAACTAGTATAGAAATTATTCAAGACTTTTAACTTAACAGGCTACACATGACTGACCTTGAATTCCTTCCTTAAAGTGTTCGTTTAAGAAAAAATAAACATAAGAGAATGAATAAGATTCTCTGAAATGTAAACCGTTAATATCAACAGATATTCACCTTTTTTTTTTTTGCCCATGGAGACATACATTAGTGGTAGCACATGCAGTCGCCCCTCCCCCGACTTCCACTGTCAAACACACCAGGAGGACACACACCTTCTTTTTCTGCTCTGTTTGGAGAAGAAATTAATACTAGGAAGATACAGTATGACCTTTTACCTACATAGGTAATCATGGTTGCAGAATATTTTTCATTTAAAATGAAATCGAGAAGAATGGGTTGGGTTTCATGTCCTTGACTTAAGGGCATTAAGTTCTAAACCTTAACCCCCCTCTGTCTTGTACCTCATTTAAAATCACTGCAGTGAAAGAGAGTCTGCAGCTAGCCGTGAGCTGTCAGTAAATGCCCTGGTGCTGCAGTGCTGCAGTATTCTGCAGTGATGTGTCCTTTTCTTCTCTCACTACTCTCCCAAATGCAGCATTCAGAAAACCCATGCACCTCATAGATCATCTAATAGTACTTTTTTTTTGCAAAGTCACGCAATTTGGAAGAAATACTGGAAGTGTGTGAGTGTGCTTGTGAGATACAGAGATAAGGATAGGGAAGTGATGCTCAGAAGGCACACAGGGTGAGTCCAAGTTGCTCGTACAAATCTTTGATCTTATCAAATGTGGGTAGTCAAACAGTCTGGGAGGAAGAGGAAAGGAAAGGCATCCTGTGGGCTTCATAAAAAAAAAGAAAGAAAAAAACCCAGACTGACATCCCATGAGGAATTAGACTTTCTTCATGTTACATTCGTTTCGTGATCAGTTACACGAATGAATGTCAAACACCACAAAAACAGAAAAAATATACACACTTTAGGCAAGAGTGAGGACGGACAAGCACAGGTGCTGCTGGAGAGAAACAAATGAGGGAGAACAGGATGAGAGAAATAGAGAAGAAGAGGAGGAGGAGGGAAGAGGATTGTAGGAGGAGACTGCAGAAGGGAAAAGGAGTCGAAGAGCAACTCCAAAACAGCTGTCCGGCATACATCCCAGTCGACAGGGAGTGCAGAAGGCAGAGCAGCGTCAGTAAGCGAAGGGAGCGGCACATCAGCCTGAGCACACAGAGAACATCACACATTTCATCCTGGAGCTGTGGCGTGCAGAAGGACAGACACCGGATCTGGAAACAATCACAGTTTTCTTCCATCACACACATAGGAGGTGAGTAAGGACTGCCTTATAGCCTCTAGTGATGGTGCACAGTGAATGGTAGCAGAAGTGTCATGCAGGTTTCTTACAACCTCATTGATCCTATGCTGAGAATCATGATTATGCAGACTGTCACTTCTGAAAATGCAAACGGTAAGTTAAGCTTTTACGGAAATGTTTGTCTGGCTCTCATATATGTTACACAAGAATCCAGCAATACGATCTCCTCCCTGCTTTCCAAGAGAGACATTTTATGTCCAGCCACATACCTGAGGTGTGTTACTCCAAACAAGGTATTCAGATGAGGTTTGTTAAAGAGGGGGTATTTTGCTTTTGTGAGGTAAGAATTCTGAAAGGATAGATAAGCCCTTTTTATTTGCACAGAAATGCGATAGTAACAAAAAAAGGTTTATAAATACATTAGTCAGTTCATTTTTGACATTGGGAATTTCCCCCCTCCTCTCACTTGATGCTTAGTCCTGCTCCCTGAGCACATGTACAATACAGCTTAAATCTTGTTTGAGGTTGTAAAGACATGCAAAATGCTTCAAGTATGCAAAGCTAGTGCATATTCTCATATAGATGCATTTACATAAAAACGGCACCCCCTGTTGTAAAACTAACATGAGCACCAGCTCTTGTTTTTTTAAAACAATTAATCCTTTTGTTAGAATGTGGGCGTGGTGGAGCACAAAATTTGTGGCCAAGAACAACTTTGGCCTTCAAATAGTATCCATATGTTGGATGGGAGAGCTCATAAATTGCTAAAACAAGCATGAATGAAATAGAAAACTATTTCAGGTATGTTGTTGATGTGCTCAAACAAGGTGGAAACCTTCAAAAAAGTTGATTTGGCATAGTCCGCCCTCATTCAGGTTACATGCATTTTCTTTTTTTCCAGAGCTGACATTCATTCACTTTATGTTTCATTTACTTTATCCCGGTTTCCAGCTTGTAACTGCCAAGGATAATTTTGGCAAGTGCCATCCATGCTTGCGGGTGGCACAAGGGGAGTGAGAAAGAAAGACAGACAGAGCAAATACTCCACCCTTCTATTCACTGTAGTCCCTACACCACCACCCAGTGCCTTGAAAGTAAGGTCTTTGCCTATAATTGAGGTCTTTTTTATGTAGCTAACCCTATTCTGTAAGGCTACTATTAGCCTCTGTGGTATGTGCTTTTTATAACAACCCCCAAAAAAGGGGTCTTTCTGATGGGCAAAGGCGTGACAGGAGTCAAGGCCGTAGTTACAGGTCACCGGTAACCTTAAACTTCTGTGAAGATGCTTTTGATAAAAACAGGAGAAATTTGAGTCTGTCTCCTGCATTCCAGGGATGCTTATTTAATCAGAAAGTGTAACAAAAAAAACCCTATTTGCATGTTATTTTTTTAACCTGGTCAGATGGGAAATCTCAGCTCAGGAAGCTTGTCACGGGATGGATATTTTGGGGGAAGCCTACTTTCTATTTTGAAGAAATGGGAAGTCATGCACAGGTCATATTCAGAACAGCTGCTGTCATCCATTAGGGTCTGACGGATTTAACAGCAAACTGTAAAGCATCATCAAACAGTAGTATTTATTTAGCCTACAGTAAGATTACACTACAGCTCATATTTACTGACCTAATCATGCTACTTGAGACTTCTAGGTGTCCAGGAATACCTAGACAAGTCACGAGCGGTTTATTAATTATCAGATACCCGACCCTATATTTGTCTATCCTCCACATACTCAAACCTTCAGCACCTCCCTCCCTTTGCTGCACCATCTACTCCTTCAATCACACTCTCATGATGAGACAAAGCTCCACTTTTAAAGCGGCTGTACAGAATCCAGATCACTTCATGCCCAGACAGATAGCTGCCGCTGACCCAATGACACAGTGTTTTTTCTCCTACGAAAGAATAATCCTAGTTGTTATTTATTTATAGGGAAAACCGTACAAAATTTGCACTGGATTTTAGCCACCGCTAATTTCCATCTGCAGTCCCTATGCAGGTAAAAATGAGAAAAACACAAATTTGATTAGTTAAAATATCTTTTACATATTAAATTTGACAAAAATTCAATAGTAATAGTAAATATGTAATATATGGATTTTATGTAATATATGTATGTATACATAATAGTACATTATAAAGCCTAAATATTAAAATGTTGTAGTTTTGCATGTACCTAGCAGTAAAATCCCTATACGTCTGGAGTAATATGTAGCTTGATTGGTGTTTGCACTGTTGAATTCATAAGATTGTATGCGTGTAATAGATGTGTCGGCAGCTCAGACAAGAAATTCAGAAACCAGACTTCTTCCCATGAGGTGTAAATTAAAACCCAAGACTGGGATAACACCTCTCAGAGCATGCCAGGCTTCCTTGGAGCATCTCCAAAGAAAAAAGGGTGCTAATCTGACTTTGGTTTTAAGATATATAAATCCACCTGTTCATCATCAGTCCACAGGAATACCCAGATCTATTAGGCCTGTTTCTTCTTGGGAAACCCTCTGATGTTTTAGCTGCTCATTTGTCCCATGAGCCAAAATAAACATAGCTGAAAGTGTTTTGTTTGATTCAGAAATCCGATAATTAATTCTCATGGTGAAAGAACAAAAATAACCCTCTAATCATTGTTTACCGCATCATTTGCTTTTTGGCTTCTGGAATTTCATTTATGTCAGCTATTCAGGCCAATGTGACCCAGCAGCAGGATGTGATTTGAAGGTCAGAGTTTTAAGCTTTCGTCCAATCAGCTGACTTCTCCTGTGCCACAAAAAGAGTCCAAAGATGCACAGCAGCTGTCCCACTGTGAAAGCTGCAGATATGTCTATCTATTTGTATCGATTCCAGCTAAGAATTGTCCTTTCCTGCCCCTGGAGAGTACTGGGTTTCAACAGACAAGGCATTTGTTTTAATTTTATCCGGACTGACCAATAATCAATGAACACATTGGAGAGGAGGTGTTATAGCTGGCAGTGCAGCTTCATCCATCTGTTATTGAGAGTTTTAGCACCATAGTCATTATAAATTTGTAAGTATTTGAATTCAAAAATTGAAAATTAGGGGGAATACTGCAACTGTGACAATCAATGAGGACAGAAGTGTGTGAGGTGTTAAAAAAGGAACTAGAAAGAGTAATTTACGTCTACCCCTCCTGTTTCTGCAGCACTTCTTATTTCACGCCACTGCAACTCTTTCTCTCCTTCACCGTTAGCAAACAAACACATTCTGTTTCACACAAGAGAAGCTATCAGAACTGCTATCTCAGACTCTTCACACTTCCACCAGCGATCCAATAGACACTCAAACCCACATCCCTCACTGTGTCATACCTATATATAGTCCTGCTGCTTTCATCGGTTTGACAGGGTTATTTATGTTTTTAATGGACTCATCTCAAGTGGGACTTTACCCCACATGGCACGTTTTATCGAAGCAACAGCTTTAAATGGACGAAGATATTGATGCTACAGCAGTTCATCACCCAGGCTGGAGACAACTTGCTGAAAGAGCATGATTTCCAAGACTTCTGTTTGGACTCAAAAAGCGTGGAAGTGTGTGTCTCTAAGGCGCCGTGATAATGTGCCTCCTGAATAAACACAGTCTTCTTAAAATGTCTCTGATAAGACGGATGCAGCATGTCTGCATCGGCTGGTTGCAACAGGAATGTGGATGTTTTCTTAGTGAAACTTTTTTTTTGGAGAGAGGGGGTAGCAGATTTGACCGCCCAGGCATTTTGTCAGATGGTCACTACTGACAGACCTCCATAAGTAAATATGTCTATAAATGGGCAGGCTCTCTTCCCACTGGGACTCTCTTCCAACCCCCTCCAAACATACACACGATGCTATCAGCTCTCCACTTCCAGTGTTTTCTTTTTTGCCTGGTTGCCATATCAATTTAACGGTCAAACTGATTCTCTTGATGATCGTCCATCAAAGTTTTGAGAAGACGGAAAAGCTCATAAAATAAGGATCCCGTCAATAACTTTTTAATCAAATCCGACCCCATCGTTATTTTGGTCTTTCTTCTCCCGATATACGTATACATTTTTATTTATGAGCACGAGTACAACCAGTGAAGACAAATTTAGGTATTAATGCAAATTCATAAAGATCTTCCATACCACCTTCAGCAACTTTCTAAAATGAATAGGAACCTTGGTTTCCAAAGTAAAGCCCGATAAGACCACTTGCTCAAAAATCAACCACTCAACTTCTTTCTTAAGACCCACTTGCTCTTTAATCCTTCGACTTAAATCCCTTTGCCCTCCTCCTCGTTTGGTGCATCTCTTTCGATCTGCGTGTGTGTGAGCAGTAGCGCTCTCCTGAAACAGCCTGTCCAACTCTGATCCATCTAAAATCTCCCCCTTCACTTCTACTCTCCCAATCTGCACTCCAGCTGTTCCACATTAGCACATCCATAGTCAAGGAGGCCAAAAGGAGCCTTGTGTAGAAAAGTGAAAAGAGAAATGAAAAGCCTCAGACTCAATCTTTATACGCCCCCCCTTTTTTTTATGCCAAATGCATGTTGAAGATGTTGCTTTTTATTTATATTCCTATACTCTATATGGAGGGCAAGAGCCAGGGTTTATTTTTGGGAGGCACAGTTCAACGCCAACTTTTTTTTCCTATGGTGACAAGACAGAAATTCTCTGTTAGTGTTGGTTATGTTTCGGAAGAAAACTAATGTTCTTCATTTGTTTTTGTTTCAGAAAAGTGCCCGAACATCAAATTCAACATTTGAGGAGATATTTCCTGATCAATGGTGCCACGTTTCCCACATCCTGACTGGTGGTTGTGTTTCTGAGAATGTAACTGATGCTTGACCTCTCTGGAGAACCATAACGTCCACATCAAACTGAGAATTTTTTATATTTTCATACTGAACATTTGAGAGGAGCCATGCCTGCTAAAGCCCCCATCTACCTGAAACCAGGCAACAGCAAGAAGGGAAAAAAATGTCGCCTGAGAGATATTTTATCCCCCGACATGATCAGCCCACCACTCGGGGACTTTCGGCACACCATTCATATCGGAAGAGGAGGTGAGAGAGATGCCTTTGGGGACATGTCGTTTCTACAGGGAAAATATGAGCTTCTACCGGGAAAGAGAGACGTCCACCTTCAGTACGGCATTCAGAGTGAGATCCTCCGAGCCAACAGCACAGTTGATGCTTCCTATCCTGAAACCCCTTCACCTGTACTAAAAAATGCTATCTCACTTCCAACCATTGGTGGCTGCCAGGCTCTTACCCTCCCACTTATTTCCTCCACTGTTTTCGCCATGCCATCGGAGACTCTGGAGGGCATCATGGGATCTGCATCTCCACTGAAAGCGGAAAGAGTGGAGGAGGTGGAGATTCTGCAGATGGATGCTTTGCTGTGTTCGATGGATGTCTTCAGCAGCGAGCCTTCATCCCCTTTCACAGAAATCCAGTCCAAACCTGACGTGCTGTTAGATTTGCTGGAAAACACAGAAAAGGCCACTTCTAAGGCTAACAAATTAAACAAAAGTGAAAACAAATTTGAACAGCCAACGTCCTATTACATCAGTGCCCACTCTGAGAGCATCTACAAAGCCAACGGAAGTCTGAACAGCAACACCAGCAGTGACAGCTTTGACAGCTACAACGAGAAAAGAGACTTCCAAAGCAAGACCTACAGCGGCATAAATATGAACGAAAACGGTTATGGACACTTTGACGACATGGCTCAGGGTTTTAAGCAGGAACACAATGGAGACTGGGTGGACAGAGACAGTGGGGTGGAGGAGGGCCGCATCTGTGATTTTGAGTTTGACCTTTCCAAAGAAAAGAGCGTGTCACAAGATTCGCTCGCTCAAATCACCGGGTCCTTCCTCTCCCTCGAACTTGATCTGGGTCCATCCATCCTGGATGATGTGCTCAACATTATGGACAAACCCACAGCAAAAAGCAGGCCTTAAGCTGTGCTGAGGCCCTACAGATGAAATAAAGGGATTTAATAAGATATTGCCAAGGAGAAAAGAGAGACTCAGAAAGTAATCAAAATGGTGTCTGGTTATATCATTGAGATGAAAAATCAGCTGCGACAAACAAAGCTGCTTATGTTTTTATTGTCAAAACATTTAACTATTTTAGCTTCTATGGAGTGATGATGATTCTTTGTTTTGTTTGCTAAGCCAGCAGCATGTTTAAGTGCATGAACATTTTTATTTACAGCTAAAACTAAGCCGTAGTGCCTTTTATTTGAAATGACTGTAACGATGCTATGCTAGACTCTACCTTTCTGAATCTTCACTCCAGTAACTTAATAACCGTCAGTTCTTTCACATTTTCTTCTGGTTTGTTTTCTTTTCTTACCATCTTTTATTCATTTTGTGAGTTGGAGTGTCTTTAACTAAGCACTTTTTATGTTTTATCACATGGTTCATTGACGGTAGAACTTTATGCATATTTGTGTTTTTATAGTTGTAACACAAATAAATTCGTTTTTCCTAATATGACTTTTTTTTTTTTTTTAAACCCACCATCAACTAAACTGTCCTTTTGAATTTGTTTATATACCGGATAGGCTTGACAGGCCAACAAATTTATCAAACAAATTAGTAAAAAAGAGAATCAAATCTATTTATTCTCACATTCCTGACATTCTGCCTTCTTGCCCTGCTGTGGGAGCATCGGTGGGTCTTCATCTGCCCAGTCAGGCGCCTGTTCCATTTGTTTGCATGTGCATGGAAAAGGCAGAGGAGGGGTCTTTGGAATTCTTTACATTCCAGTAACAGAGCACAAGTGTCCGGGACCGGACATAAATCAGCTGTTTCAAGTGAGGAGGAAGGGCTTTGGAGTAAAGCCACGCCATCCATCAGCTAGAGTGTGTAGAGAAACTAGGCCATAAAACACACTCTCAAACTGATTGTAAACTTTGTTTAATGCTGGACAACACTTGGGTCTTGTCCTTACAACAATAACTGGATGTTGACCCTACCATGTAAAAGCAGAAACCCAAAAGAGGGGTATAGTAGGACCCACGCTGTGCATTCGGCCTTTAAAACTCAACCACCTCTCTGCAAGCCCAAAACTTGATCATCTGTTTCCAAGATCCCTTTCAATACAAACTCAAACAAATAAGACTCCTTGGCATGCCTGGGGAACACTTACCCCTACACTCTCGTATCACTTTCATGGTAGTTTAGAGAAAACAACATCATTACTATACTTATACAAACCAATTTCACATGCTAATAATTTCTGGGATTCAACTCCACAGCTTGCGTATACCAGGCCGATGTGGCGAAATTCTCAAAATCCCTCAAAGGCTCCAGTATGTCCGTAAACAACCACGGCGGGTTCAACCGAGACATCTGAAGGCGCTGTGAAACCAGATGTCAGTGCAGACTTGATCGTTTCCCCACGCATGAAAACCCATGTTATGGCACATACCCCAACCAGTGGAAAATCCCAGCCTAAGATTTTGTATCTGCTGAGCTGAAGCAGACACCCTCTGCACATGAGTAATGAAAACCTTCACTGTCAAGGTAATTACTACTTATACCAGCAACGGTCCATCACTGACTTGATGACAGGTCTCATTTCTGACAGCGATGGACCCCAAGCAAATTCCCTTTGGCAATTCAAAAGAACTCCTCGACCACAGCATTGGAGCATGTTGTGTAATACGCGACATGTATTTTTGTAGGTATGCTGGAGCTCTTTGACACAAAATATCAGGAAATTCCAGAGTTTTATGAAATCCAAAGCAAACACTTGACACATGTTGGACAGAGGAACGTTCATTACTGAGGCCAGTCATCCGAATGAAACACAGGGTAGAGAAAGTTGCTTTTGTTTGCAAAATCAATTGGCATCCTGTCTTCGAAGATGTAGGGGTTTATCTTAAGTAAGATTGATCTTTCTGTTCTCTGAGAATTGAGATAACAAATCACTCCATCTATATATGAATGTCTCAATGTTCCAGGATTTAGTGTTCTCTGTAGACGTGAGGGTAGACGGGAAACAACAAAAAAATTTAAACCAAAATAGACAAAGTCTACTGTTTCTTATTTGCTACAAATACCAAGGTGGAGGTTTATACCTGAAAAAATGGACTCAGACAGCTTTTGATGTTTTATGCTAGCAACAGAGCAGCTAGTTGGGTGACACCCACATATTCAGAACAATGATCACTTGTGTGCTGGCAGGCCACTGCTTGATTCAACTAAACCATCTGTTTCTAGGATTACTTAAAGATTAATCCATTATCAAAAAATGAGTCCAAGATAAGCTGCCTTCACTTAATACATGGTGCAACTTGTCAAACTGCTGGCATGAACTAAAACAGAGATGACATAGTTGTTTCCCTGCACAATGTCTGGTAATTTCCCATCAAGGCAAAAATGGGAAGAGATGCAACCCTGAAGTTTGTCTTACTTAATTTGTAAGCCCTAGAAAAGAACAATATTTATTCTGATTGTGTCCATGGTGTTTATGGGAATCTCACAGGAAATGCTCCAATGCAAAAAAAAAATCCCAAAAGTCCAAACATCTGCCCCACAGAAAGACGACTCATTAAAAAAAAATCAAATTTCTTTGTAAACCAGATGGAATAATAATATGAAATAATTAGTAGAGTCTACAATTCAAATCATTAAATCTGTCCTCCCCAGAACGAAAGGACGTCACCACATATTATCATGGTAATACCAAGCACTAGTCCTTATAACGTCGGTTTCTACAAGAATATCACATTGTTTTGCACATAGCACAACACACTACAACACATATCATTATAAACACTGGCAAACATGTTTGGACAGTTACGTCAAACCCAAAAGCTGCTGAATGTTTTCTGTATACTTAGTGCTACTTTATGGTAACAATTATTGTTCATACTTCTCTGAATTTGTTTCATATAAATTCACAGATGTTTCTCTTCTTGTTTTCCTAAGTCGCTAGATGTTCTAGGTTAATATTTTATCAATGTAACAGCATTCATTTGAATAGTTATTCCTTCTTAAGAACATTAATTGCATTACTTAAGATTTGCTCATTTTTGTTCTCTTCTTTAATCTTTATTTTTGGCTTCTTTTTTGTTCATTTTTGTAAATACATATGATTCTATTCAAATGAATGGACACATCAGAGCTAAAAGCACGGACAAGGTGCAGGCAGGTTCAAATACTTGAGTCTTTCTTGTAAATAAACTGTTGTGATCCTCCTCCCTTCTGGAACATCCTCTCCCTCCTAATCCTACCCTGTATCCTAATTCAGTGCACCTGTATCTCTTTTTCCCATTGCTTATTTAACCCTTGGTGTCCATCCCTTTGGTGTCAGACCATCTGCTGTTCTGCTCTCCTGCTGCAGCCATGATAGTGTCCCCTCTATGTTGTCAAGCCTGCACACATCTACGCCTCTTCCCTAACCCCTGATTAATAAGCTGGTTAAAACTTGCTATGCATCTGAGTCCTTCATCTCCACCTTCACTACCTCATGATGTATACTAAAACACCTAGCTCATTGTTATTCTATTCTACTGTTAACTTGTCATCAAACATAATCGAAACGTTCATTATCAAATATAAGCTAAATGCAAGCAAAAATGTTGACGGTTTCGTGGTCCCCACGCCTGGAGCCAGAGGGAGCCCTGGACCTTCCTTATCACCCTGATCAGGGACACCTGAGATTGATTGCTGATGCTACACACCTGTGGATCCTGCTGCCTATTTGGGGCAATCACCCCAAACTTCCACGTCGGGTTATCGTGATCCTTCCCAGCCAGGTATCCCTGGCTGTCTGACCATAACTTTGATCTCTGTTGTATCATTTTTACTCTTGGATCCTGAGCCTGTGCCCTTTGCCTTACAGACTTATCTGACTTCTGTTAATACATCCTGTTTTGGCGTGCATTTGGGTCCTCCTCCTTCTTCCACATCACAACAGGTGGTCTTATTAGTGGGTAGCCTGAAAGTTTGTAAGCATTTTTTTGAGAGCCGCAGTAAGGCTCTTTGCCGTACAACTCGTATGCATGGGAACTGGGCTATGGCAAGCAAATTGAGAATCGTCATAAATACTGAATGTCTTCATAATGTTGTAACCATCAGCTTTTTAAGAAGGTTACATGTGAGCATAACTCATTAGAATAAAACCATAATTTTGTAACATGACTTGTGTTAAGCATGAAACTGTCCGTATATTATCATTCAAAAACATTGCTCTTTGAATGTAACCATAGAGCCTCTCAGTAACTCACACCACAAGGGCACATTCGGCGAGAAGGACGGACTTCTACCTCTGCAGCATTTTCTTCACGCTGATACCTTCAAATATTCAGAATAAAGTCATGATCCCACACGTTTTTGTGATATTAATATGCCGGGAAGTGGGAAAATGTGGACTTTATAATATTTCTGCTGAGATAGGCGGCTTCCTTTGCGGCACATGCATCCGGGGCAACTGTTCCTGCGTTTCCTGAGCTGGGGCAGAGCCATCAGTTCGCAGATGAATAAGCTTAAGTCCAAGAGGGACTGCAGCCAAAAAATACAGTTAAAACTCAACTAAACTTTCCACCATACCTCCGTGACAGAGGCAGATATAATGTAGACACTGTCTTTTACATGGTTAGTGAAGGAGCCTCTCATTACTCTGCTTGGCCCAGTTCAGGTGGATGAGAGGAAAACTTTAATAAGACATACTCCTGCTTACTGAGGCTACATGGAGACAACAGAGAAATGAGTAGCAGGATAAAGCACCTCTTGTCTTCACCTGCTGTAACTTTTCCAGAAAGTCCAAACAGATGGACACTTCTTTCAGGAATATAAGTGTTAAATATTTATCTTGCTTACTCCAGTTATTGTTAATCATTTACAGAATCTGTACCTGGTCCAACTCTTGACTTGACGTTCTTGGGAACGTTTACTTTAGGATGCAAAACCCAGGGCTCGGATTTAACTGTTCGGCAAAAATGCTGATTTAGCAGCACAGAAGCCAAACTCCTCTTTAAAAGATGACACCAAAGAAACGCAAATGATTTTGGTGGTTTGTCTGATACGACATCAGGGTTTGATGCAGAGCAGACGCAAATTTGCTCTTGAGCAGCCAATATCAGTCTAGTGGGGAATACCTCAGGATTCCAGCTTTGTTGACTATTGTTTGGCCAACAGTAACCATAGCAAGTCGAGTTAGCACCACTGGCACGTGAGAGCTGACCTAAAAATGGAGACGAGAGTGGGACAGGAGTCAACCAGAGGAAGTGTCACCTAAGAGGCACCAGCATTCCTGTCTGATAAAACCCAGGCCTGTTTCATTATAATGAGAGCAACAAGGAGCCGAGCTAAGACTACAGCTCAGTCAGTTCATTTTTATTCATCTAAGGATTTCCATACAAAAATACATGAGAAAAAAGCACTTTACATTAAACATTTCCAAGAAAAAAACATTTCATCAATGGTTAATTAATTAATTGAAGTAGAAAAACGGTGTCCTCATTCTGTTCCTCGAGCCCTGGAAACCTTCAATGTCATTTTGCTTTTACACACTTTAATTGATGGTTCAACAGCTGAGCTGTCAGGGGTACATTAAATCAAGGGTACAGCAGCAGGAAAAATCTAATATTTAAAGGATGGCGGAACTCAAAGGTCAGTGTCGGTAATTGACTGCTTTTCAAAGAAGCAGCCTGTCTATTTTAATGCATCTGTACTTAACACTGTTCTTCAAAAATACAAGTTAATTTATTCAATCTTAACATAGTACAATCAAGATACTGATGCAATGAAAGATTAATACAGTTTGTCTGGGTAAGGTTTTAAAAGTCTTGAAAATGTCTGATCTTGCGTTGCATTTCAGGTCTAAAATTCTATTTCTCATGTTCAGACATTTAGACTTATGACACACCATCAATTCCTGCAACTAACTTCCTTTTATTTTTATTCTCATCTGATCTGTTTTATTTATTGAGTGCTTTTGCTATTTCAATTCTAAATTTCTCTCATGTTCCACAAACTTCCGTTGAGACAGATAGGGATGGCTCAATTTCAGGTAATAAAAATACTGAGTCATTGTTTGCTTTGAAACCCAAAACACAGTGTTTTATTAGGTTTAGGATGCAGTTGCTAACTCTGCACAATGGGTGCCTTTGTGTTAGCCTAGCAACAAATAGGGCTCTGAAACCAAAGACTGAACAAACTCAGAACTCAAAGTAAAAATTGTCTCAATTTGTTGCAACTCCTACCCAAAGCAATTCATGAATGTTTCATGTATTTTTTTCTGGAAAAAAGCAAAGAGCCTAAACAGTAATGGACTGTCTGCTGAATGTATCTGAGGTCTTCTTGTATAGCAGCATAGAAAATATGGAGTGCAAGATCACCTGTGCTTATGACTGGTGCCATTTTAAAAGAACTGCTCCCATTTCAGTCTAGCAACTATCCAATGAGGAGCTTTTCTTTGAAAAGCAGTCTATCTTCATCCATAGGAGGTATTTATATGTTTGCTCTTTGATACATTTCCTCCAGACGGCCTTCTTGGAATTCCTTTAATGCTTTGCAGAGGGGAAAGGTCCTGGATGTATCTCCGCTTTTAGATGTGGGTGACATCACCAACCAAGTTTACGTCTGACTGCTCAACAACATCTCGGAGATCAGATTTTCAGCCCAGGTCATCAAGTTGGACTTAAAAATTGTTTACTGAGGAATACATTTTTTTCAAATATTATTTACTTTGATTGAACATGTTTTATCAATTTCTTTCCCCCCTTACTTATAGGGAAACAGAAATTTCGTTATACTATGTGGAATCCTCTCCTTGAAATTACTCCAAAATTTAAAATGAATCACAGGTCAATTTGAGGGGCACAAAAGAGTTTATAATTAAACTTAAACAGGGTTTATTGTGTTCTTTTGGGATATTTAGATAGGCGTGGTAACTTTTGTTCTCTCAGAAATGCCATATTAGTTAAAAGCATTTATGCAGTCTCTCCTGTTTTTGACTGTGTAAATTTCTACCTCTTTTCACTTTCTGTTTAGTCCCACACTCTGGGAGTGTGCACGACACAGCGTAAATTTTGTACCAGGCTGGAAATAGTGCATCAAGTAAGCAAAACTGTGGCATCTTCTATTATACTCTTATTTTGATGTATTTACATACAAATGTGTCATGATCCCCTCACCTGCCACCAGAAGGAGTCCTAGACCTTCCCTCTCCTGGATTTCAGCCTGATCCTGAACACCCGTGGTGATTAGCATGATACTAATCATCTGTGCGTCTTTAGCCTGATGCCTAGTTAAAGGCAGTCACTCTCCCCTGTCTCCCACTACTTCCTTGTCGAGTCATCACCGTTCCTCCCAGCCAGGTCTTTCTGGTTGCCTGATCAACTTCATTGAACGATGTTATATTTTTAAACTTTAAGACATTCATTGTGTTAATCCTATGCTTTTGCCTGACAACCTTGCCGGACTTTTGTTAACTAGTCCTGTTTGTTGTCCTGCATTTGGGTCCTCCTTCTTCTTCCACAGGCACATCATGACACAAATGTGTGGAATGGGAAAGTAGTACTAGAGTAGACAGACCCAACATGAGCAGTGTATGCACTCAGGCTGCAAAAACATGTCCTATTCGCATTAGAATCTGGATATAGCAAAGATCAAAATCCATGGCATTAACAGCCTGGCATATGAATAGTATCCAAATATAGAACAGGACAGATTGTAAATTACTCAGACATTCATTTTAAAAATGAGATAATTGATCAAGTATTATTGAGTCTTGCAATGAAGTTTCTGTAGAACTGGAAGTTATTGTTTCAAGACAATTGGGACAAACCATGTATTTCTATTTTTAAATATGGAAATAAAAATGTGTGATTTGTAATCCCTTTTGCTGATGCAACTGTTTGGCAGATTCAAGAAAAAATTATGCATGCACATTTTTTTCCATAACATGTGAGATTCATTAGCTTCTGTTCAAGTTCATTTTACAACTACGATAGGTATTTGCACCCATTAGCTTACGATTGCAACAACTGAAAAATGTCCTGCCCAATCAAACAGATACTGTATGATGCTGCAACATAAAATGCAAAGCATCCATTCAGGCCTTGTTTGTTGTTCGGTAGCTGAAAAACGGACGTCAACCCTGCTACATAGTCCGTGTTGGCAATGATTGAGAACTGATAACGAGAATTCAAAGACAGTGTTAAAAAAGTTTATTCAAGCAGCCGCTGTCAATGGGAAAGGTTAGATTTTGCTCTGTTTGGGTGCGTTACATACATCATGTCCAGTCCAGGTTAGAAAGAAATGATTGGTTAAAGCAAAAAGGTACCTGCCCATTGTGAAGCGAGCAAACCCCAAACCTGCATGAACTGTTTCCACGGAGTGAAAGAAACAGTCAAATATATCAGGCTAGAAATAAATACCCACATGGACAAAGGTTCATGTCAATGGAAATCTTTGGTACAGTGAGTTGAGTGAGTCAGGGAGGTTTGTATTGAACTGATTGTAATCTAATTCTAACCTCAAGTATTTCAGATTTGTTTATACCATATTTGAAGCTTTTACAACTGATTCACAGCGTAAAGAGGCAGGAGATTCACCCATCAACCCATCTATTTTCCAAATCACTTCTCCAACTCTACAACATTAGTGTCAAATTATCTGCCAGCTAATATCAAGCGTAAGGCGGGTTACACCCTGAACGAGTTGAAACAAAAAATCCTCATATTAGGTAACCATGGGAAAGATTGTCAAAACGCTTTACCTTAAATGCCCCATTTCATTCTTAAGGGCTGAAAGCGTTCAATCCTTAACCTTTATGAAATACAGGTGGCTTGCATGAAGTACATTTTATGTTGGGAGGGCAGGAATTATTCATTAGATTTATAAACAAAAAGCCATGGGTTAAATTCCAGCATCATTCTTCTTTTTTTTTCATCTGTGATTTTAGCAAAAAAAATGAAATATTTACTCTTAAAAGCCAAAAAAATAACTTTCAGATAGAAAACCTCGATTTGATTTAGCTACATACATAACTTACACACACATTCTTTCCTTATAAAATAAAATAATACACAGCTGCAAGGTAGCAAAGATACATCATGGCAAAAACAAGTTATTTATTTGCAGCCAAAGTGAAGTTTAGAAAGCAGGAGAACATACAGCCTCTGCCAGAGAAGCCAAATGAGGACATCAAATCCACCAACTAAACTTCTAACTGTCTGATGCTAGGAATGTACTGTATATGTTGTAATTCTCATACACAAACAGGATCTGTGGAATTGTTACACTGATGAATATGTGGTACCTTGTAAATTCAATCTTTCTATAATTATGACAATAATATGAAGCTCAGAGTGACCGTAAACATAAAAAAAACAGACAAATAGAACAAAGATAGTTCCAGAAATTAAACATCTCTGATGGTTTGCAATCCTATTTGTTTAATTTCCTGAGCGTCCAGATGTTTCAATAAGTCAGACTCCATACCGAAGTCTCTCAGAAGTAGCATGTAATGTGAGGGACTATTACACGGTTAAAAATCTGAGTGAATGAAACCACTGAGCCTCCAAGTTCAAGTTAAGGGAACATTCCTATCACCGTGTCTTACAGACTGCAGGATTCTGCCTTTTAAGGTAAGACCCCACTTGGTTTGGTCTTCATCCCGCTGCCCCCTCTGGGCGAACTGGGTGCCCTATGGTCTTGTTTTATAAGTTGTCACCAGCCAGTCATGCAAACACATCTGCAGGAAATTTCTAAGCAGGTTCTTTTCTTGACAAGAAGCAGCAGCTGGAGAACATTTATTTTAGGGTTTGTTTGGGGAAGCTTTTACATGGCAGGTCTGTACGGCAGAGTTACGGCCAGGAGGAAGAATCAGCAGCATGCCGAGGGAGATCCACAAACTTAATATTTAAGAAAAAAAAAACTCATGAAAGAATGAATTAATGTATCATATTCTTACAAGGTTGTGACCTCGATCTCAATTTAAAGAGCTGCATTGTTCACCCAGCAGCTACCCGAGGGGATATGTCTGTGAAATTCATCTGATTTCTACTTGACATAGAAGGGAGTAGTGTAATTTAACATAAGTTTATACCTCCTCTTCTTTTACTGGATTGTCGATCATCGAGGGGAACAAGTTCCCTCTATCACCCCCGTCCGCCCGGCAATGTTCAATTCAAGAATTTCTTGGTCAGACCAGTGGTATGCATCAAGATAGACATGAAGCAACTTAAAGTTTTATAATCAACTGAAACATTAGGAGTCAGTGCTTGAAAATCAATATCCTAAAGGCGGACTCAATAAATCCAAGATTGATGTCATTGTTTCGATAAATATTTGCTTAAGAACAGACTCCTGTGAATATTTGGTCATAAATCTGCACGTATGTCTTTATTAAAGATGAAGAAAACAAAATCACTGGTGTAAATCTCTTATGGGGAGATCTCTTCTATCCATCTTGACCAACCAGGACAGGACCAGGAATGAGCATAATAGGGGAACAGCGCTAGTTAGAAATTTTTGATATAAAGTCAGAGAGGCCAGACTGAGATGGTTTGGACATGTGCAGAGGAGAGAGAGAGAACATATCAGAAGAAGGATGCTGGATTTGGAACCATCAGGAAAGAGGACTAGAGGTAGACCAAAGAGGAGGTTAGTGGATACACTGAAGGAAGACATGAAGATAGTTGGTGTGACCAAAGGAGATGCAGCAGATGGGATTTAGTGGAAGAAACTAACTTGCTGTGGCGACCCCTGAAGGGTAATGTGTAAATGAGAAGAAGAAATCTCTTATGGGGAAATTTGTTCATGGAAGTTTGTGTGTTCACATCCCACTGAGTTCACATCTACGGTCCTTGGAGAAGACGCCTAAACCCCCGTTTCTCCCACCATTGGTGCCGTTGTGACAGCCTGCTGTGTTGTAGGAGTGCAGCACACAAATTTCCCCAGTGAGGGATGAATAGAGTAAGTAAAAATTAAATTAAAATTAATTGAATACATATCTACGGTATGTATTGCATGGTCATTTTCCCAGAAAATTTTCTTTACAAAATAGTACTACTGTGGCTTTTATGGTCCGCCACAAGCTGGTCAAATCTTACGTAAGTGACCTTTCCCAGGAGTTGCAGGTCACAAGGGCCACAAGTAACTAGTGGAAAGGGAAGTCTCTCAGAGGCAAAGATCATGTTTATGGCTTTTAGGGAGGTTGAGAAAAACAACTCTAAAAGTACAGAAAACTCAAACCAAAGACAGATGACTGAGTTCAAAACGAAGGATCATGAAGGACACGTGTGATCAGACTGATGTGCTGTTGGATTTTTTTTTAAGTTTCACTGATCAATTATAGAAAAAGATGTAATCAGACAAATAACTTAAACATAGATGTAGAAAAAAATATGCATTTTATCCTTAGGTGAAAATAGAACTATATAAACCGAAAGAACCAGAAAAATTGGATTTTCTTGAAATGCTATACACTTTACAGTTCATTCTAAAAATCAATTTATGTTTCATTTAGGGCTGGATGGTGGCGCAGTGGTTTGCACAGGGGCCTCACAGCAAGACGGTTGGGGTTTGAATCCTGAAAGGGGATGAGGTTTGGAACACTGGCCTTACAAGACTCAGTTGAGGCAGTGGTAGAGAGGAGGACACTGAACAAACTTTTGTCCATCATGGACAATCATGACCATCCTCTCTACCCACTCCTGGACGAACAGTGGAGCTCCTTCTTCAAGAAGCTCAGACAGCTCCCCTTGAGAACATCTCGTTACCGGAGGTCTTTCTTACCGTACGTGATCGGGCTCTACAACAACTCACTTAGCAGATAGGAAGTTGTTGCTGTGACACACAAATTCCCGATGTGTGGGATGATTAAAGTATATTCTGATTCTTTCTGTGTGAAGTTTGCATGTTCTCCTCGTGTATGCATGGATTTCTCTGGGTACTCCAGTTTCCTCCCACTCTCCAAAAACATCTGTGTTAGGTTGATTGGCCGCTACAAAATTGTCCAGGAATGAGTGTGCGTGTTTGTGTGGTTATGTGTGCGTGGCCCTGCAACAGACTGGCGATCTGTTCTTAGTGTACCCTGCCTCTCGCCTTGAATCAGCCAGGATAAACTCTGGCACCCCCGCAACTCCATCAGAAAGAAGCGATTCAGAAGATGAATGAAATGATTATTTTATATGTTTAAGGCTTAAGGTTTTTGTAGTTTGGTATTTTGAACGATCCAAGTGTGTTTTAACCACAGTACCAAGAAGCAAAGACACCTGCAATGATCTCCCGAAAAAACTGTTTCTGCCCATTAATCTGGGCCTGGTTCTAAGGTCTTTTCCAAACAACTTGGAATCTGTCATTCTGGACTTAAAAAGATCATTCCCATCTGGAAAACATCGGGATAGATGTAAGTCCTTCTAAGAGTGGACATCCTAGTAATTTCACCTCATTGTCAAACCATGTAATCCATGGAGAAACAGAAAAAAACAAAGGAATTACATTTCAGACTGCAGGTTTCTGTCAGCAAGTCACAGCTTTGCATTTGAAGTAGTAAAACATGGTTACAAATATATTGAACGGCTTGTTTGAAAGGGATCACATGAAGGTTCTTAAAGATTCTTATTTTCAATGTACACAAGGTAGAACCCACGCAGCATCAAATTACAAAGGTTGATCATTTTCAGCCTCAAAATCAAACTCAAAACCTCTCTTTATAACTTAGATGTAAATGTAGGACAAGAACATTTCCAGATCTACTTACATCTAGAACACTGTAACAAATACACAACCCGTCAATAAGTGACTGGTGAATAATTGTGTACTAATACACTTAAATTCCAAGGTTTTCTTTGCGTAAACAAACATATAAACTCAGCATTGTGATAAAAAGTGGCCCCAACACTCCTCCACAAGAATGTGTGAGACTGATTCTGTCAAACAGAAAACAATAACTCTCATTCTGTACTCTGTAGGTGTTTGGACGATGGGAAAATGTGATCTGCATATTTTTTTCACTCCCTGTTTTGCATTTGGCTCCGGTTTTTTATGTTATTTGGCAACAAAATGAAACAGTGTAATGTGTAATTGTTGTTTTTTTTCCAGGCTGCATTTACTTGAGGATCAGCTGTGGTGTGGCTGTACGATCATCTTCTTTGACACAAAAATGTTTTTAAAAAAAGGGTGTTTTTGATTTGTAGTGCTAAAAGTTGAGACATAAATGTGAATGTCTTTCATTTTATTACTTTTTATTAAACGGTTAATAAGCTTTTTCACGTAAATGACATGTGTAAATGCATCTTCATTTCTACTACCTCCATCTCTGCTTTTTGTCTTTTCTTCAGTGCCACTGTTTCTAGACCAAACAGCATCGCCGTTCTCACCACGGTTTTGTACACTTTCCCTTTCATTATAGCTGAAACTCTTCAATCACACATCACATCTGATCATTTTCTCCACCCGTTCCAGCCTGCCAGCACACGCTTCTTCACCTCTTTTCCACACTCGCCATTGCTCTGGACTGTTGATCTTAAGTACTTAAAATCTTCCACCTTCTATATCTCTTCTCCCTGTAACCTCACTTTTCCATTTGAATCCCTCTTTTTTTTCTTTTGTAAATTAATAAAAACAATTAGTATATGCAATATATGTGGTTAATTTACTAAATTATATTAGTTAAAGAACTTTATAGGAAAATTATAGCCCCCCCACTCCCATTTAAGCAGTTATTAAAGTTCATTTTCAATTAAACAACTTCTTGATTCAGAATGTTAACTCATTTCAATAAATACATAAAAATCACACCATAAACTTAAAATTAATTACTCTAAATCTTGCCATGACAAATAATTTTATATAAAAATTTCTCTGAACGCCTCACTTAAAATTTATGGGATGGTGAGAGGCGCCACCTGCTGTTTTGTGAGTTTCTGTGACAATGAAGTCCATGATGTGTGCAGAATTCCCCAAATCCCAAAGTTTTAACAATCACAGCTTTAATTCTGTTAAGGGGATTGGGCATAGCTCCAGTAAATAGATCCATATTTTTGAGACTGGTTCTACAACGAGAGAAAAACATTCTTCATTTTCACATTTCAAACACTTTAAAGATGCAAAATGTCTTAAACACCCGCATTTACCATTAAAAATGTTAGCTATCTTTATATGATAAATGTAAGTGCTTTGATCAGATTTGTTAAACTACTTTTTGTCACATAATTACAAAGTCCTTACAACAATTTTCTGCTCAAGTTCATCTGATTCGAAGTCCGTTAATCCAACAATCTATTGTAAAAGTAAAGCACGGTTTGTTCATTATATCTTACTTTGTGTATAGAGAGGGTCAGCCGAATTGACTCTGAAGTCCTAAATAAAGGTGTTTTAGAGCCAGAAGTCACCTCCTATTGTAAATGACACAAAGACAAAAGTGGTCCACGATGTCCAGTTCTTAACTTTGATTTGGAAGCAGATTAGTCATCAATAAAGAAACTAAAGTTTTGTTTCATTATCTGAACTGCTTATTCCTCTTGGGGTTCCAGGGGTGCTGGCAAACCCATTATCCCTGTTGATTTCAGGCTTGAGGCAGGGTTCACCCTGAACAGGTCACCAGTTTGTGGTGGAGCCACTCAAGCAGACATTTGTACATTCTCGTTCCTAGGGGCAATTTTTGTAGTGGCCAATCAACCTAACATACATGTTTTTGGAGAGTGGGAGGAAACCAGAGTACCTGGAGAAAACACACACATACACAAGAAGAACACGTGAGCTTCACACAGAAAAACCCACGTTTCAATCCTCACTCGTGCCAGGATTTGAACCCTGACCTTCTTGCTGTGAGACCATTGTGCTAACCACTGCACCACTGTGCAGCCAGGCATTAAAATAAATGGATCAATTATTTGTAACTATTTTATAAATATTAATGATCAAAATTTAATTATCACCAGTTTGTGGTTCAGACATTCTTAGTGCAGCTGTGAAAGCGGTTGCAGCGGAAGGGGCTGTGAAAACATTCAGGGTCTCCCCCTGTACAAATTCAATCATCTTACCTGTGAAATTGAGACCTGTCGATGAAGGGGGACCCCTCTGTCCTAAAAGATTAAAAACACAATTATTACAGATAATAATAGGTTTAGACATTTTTTTAAATCACAGCTTTAACTGGGTTATAAAGTGTTTAATTTAACAAAACAAAGCACCTTGTTGCAAAAATAAAAACTGATTCTTACGTGAGGATGATGAGATAACATCTCTCGTATTTCAAATGGAGCTGTCAGTGTGAATTGAACATTGAGGAATTATGACCTAAGCTCTTTTAGGAAAGTTATGTTTTGCTAATGAGATTATTTTGTATTAGCACTTTCTTTTCTGAGAGAGAAAGAATAGAAATGACTCAGTTCTTTTGTGTTCTGGCCTGATCCCAAGTTCTTTGCATGCAACCTGTTAATTCTCCAGGCTAATGAGCCTCTTGCGTGCCAGTCCATCATTAAAGCCCTGAAATGGTCACCACACACATATCACACATCCGCTGAAGTCCGCTGGGGGCCTGAATGACCAAGGTCAGCAGAAGAAAATCAGGCATATGATAAATTTAGCTGGCACAGATAACAGCCTGTGACTCAGGATGGTTTTAATATTCCTGTAATTTTTTTTTTTTTTTAAATAGAGTTTGGGTAGCTAATTAATCCTGAAATGTGGTCATTTCAGGACTCCTTCACAGTGTCAGGAAATGATCTCTGACATCTTATTTGCACATTTACTGTATGTCTGGAATAACTATTTGTCTACGCTCATCAAGATTGTTTTTTTACTAGGGTTTAATTGCTCTTGTTCTTCAATCAATGTATTGAATATAGGGGAGGCTGGGGGCATCCACCCAGAACATTTTGAAAAATAAGAGTAATTTTCCTGCATTTTGGTGGACCATTTGCTGGCCCTGCAAGGAGATAGCTTGACTAGTTCTCTTTCTTTTCTTAAGTTTTTTTTTTTTGTAGACCAAAAGGGGGGCCTGCGCCCCCACACTCCTCTTTGTATCCACCCCTGCACATGACAACTTAAACTCATACACTAATACAAATCTATTTGCATATTCTCATAAATAAAAATAACAAGAAGGTTTAAACTGAATTTCAAATAGATTTTGCACATTTTTAATTCATTGAACACAGCAATATTTTTTTAGCCCACCAGCAGATTTGAAGAAAAAAAAAAAAAAATCTGCCAACTTCTTCATTAATCTTTTCAGTCATTGTTTCAAATATTTTAAGGTGGAACAAAAAATAGAATAGTCGAACTCTTTTATGAAACTGATTAAGAAATATTTGTTTTTCGTTTATACATTTAAAAAATATAAAATATATTATATAAAATAAATATAAAAAATAAATATATAAAAATATAAATAAATATAAAAAGCTTTTTAATTAGTCTGTCATTTACAAGATAGAAATGTGCAACGAGCCAAATAAGTAATAACATTGTGATAGATCGTTTTAGAATACTTTTTGTTTAAATGATTGGGATTGAATTAAAAATTCAAAACTGATGTGTAAAAGACTAATTGAGGTATAAAACATTTTAAAAGTAACTTGTAGGTTATTCTTTGCTTAATATAACCAACCCGCACTCACTGACAACATGCAACCTTTCATTAATACTGTAACTTTTTTCTTTTTCTGGTAAAATTAGTGTGTGTTAAACTTCACACACCAGACCACCTCCAATATCAGCTTTGCAGCTGATTGACTTCTGATTGATCAATTTTTTGGCACATCGTGAAACATTAAAAAAAGATGAGACCACTGAACTGCAAGATTTTCACATCAAACCAAGAAAAAGTATTTGACAACCTCCTCTCAGATAAATTTTAATCTTCCAAATGGTTTGGTAGATCTTTATAAATTCATTTTGTCTTTGTTGGTTGGACTCGTGTCTATAAATAGATGCACTTATAATAAAAATTGTGTATAAATGATGCCAACTCTCTAGATCTTTGAAAACTTCAGCCAATCATTTTTGTATCATTTTTTTTCTTTTTACAAATCAGTTCCCATTTTTTTTTTTTTTTTTTTTTTTTTTTTTTTTTTACAGACATAGCAAATCAAATAAGTATAGTTTCTAGTTGCGTAGACAATATTTATTTAGAGGCCACAATGGTGTGGTGGTCAGATCCACAGCATCACCTTGATGAAGGTTGCAGGTTCAAACTCTAGCTGCGGTGAGACTGAAAATAATGACCTTCTGTTTGGAGTTAGGATGCTATTTGCACTTAACTGTTCCCTATCTTCTTCCCACCAGCTAAAAAAACATGTGAACCAGATTTGTTGTCAGTGTAAAATACTCTTTGGAGTGAACATGTGTTATGTGGCAGATGTGTGACCTTTTCAGGATGTACCCTGCCTCTCGTCTGCCCAAGGAGTATGGCAACACCACCATCATTCTCTTGACTTGGTTTAAAAAATTTATTTTTATCAGTGTTGCTTAACAATGTGTAAAAGCTGGCAGAGGGAATCACTCTGTTTTTTCCCCACTGTGTCATAAAAACAGCAGATGGCACTATTCAATCATTGGATTCTCTGACACCAGATCTCTGGATTGATTTACATCTTTGTGAACTTTGTCTCTAAATGCTGCAGAATTACACACAAACACACACACACTGCCAGTTAATTAGTTTCCAAAGGTTGCATATCTGTGTAAATAAGTATTGAGTGAAACCAGGATATCAGAGGTCTGCATGGTTTGTCCCTCTGGGTGCAAACTATTGTCACACATTACTGAACACATCTATTTTCTGTAAGAAGAAATACAGAAACTTTGTTTTTATAAGAAAAAGAAAGGCCACATCTTCTTGCAGGGTAAATTGCTGGGCAAGAAAGCATTGTGTTTGAACTAAGTTATTGAATTTCATCAACCTTCGTTCTTAGTAACCTTCTTTGGGTTGATCAGTTGATCAAAGTAGCATCAAAAATTAAATAAAAAACACCTAAAGTATTTCTCTTTTTTTACTATTTGCTTTGAGCTTGTCAGAACTTAATGCTGATGCATCTCCAGGACTTTTACTGGGTTGTTGTTTATCACGGAGTCAGTGTCAACCAGCCAAAAACTCTAATTATTGTAAAAATAATAATAATTAAATGCAAAGATCCGTGTTAGAGTTACATGTTTCATTCCTTACGAGCAAAGCGTTTGAATCATGCAGAAAGCTAATCCCTTTTGTTCTTCCTCATCATTTATACACATGAATAAGGACTAAAACGTACCCAATCAATTTCTTTCAATTTATAAGTGCCTTTTTTAAAATTAGGTCCAAGGAGAGACTCTAGAGAATTCTATGCTTGCGAATGATCTTTCTGTAATAAAAAATTCTGACTTATTTGAGTTTTGTTTTTGTTAAAAAAAAAAAAAATCTGGATTTGTTGCTGGAGTAGAACAGATCCATCGTTCTTTCTCAAAGTATAGTGAGCAAAAATGTGACCTTATTTCACCAGATTTAATTACTTTTTAATTTATAAAAGTTTCTAAGAGCTTATTTTGTATCGCTTTAGATAACCTACAACCTAGTGATTGATTAGTACTGCTGAAATGATCTAAATAATACATTTGTGGAGTGGATGTGTTATTATACCACATAAGACTTCACTCTTGTCTACATTTCCATGACTTGAGCCATGATTTTGTTGCAAAAAAAGCTCTTAGCTGGTGCGAATTCAAAATATTGTGTGGAAGGGGCTTTATCCTTGCATGCTAAATGATCCACTAAATCTCTAAAATGATCTGACCCAAGTCAGCTTTCCTAAATTACATAAACCTTATTAGAGGAGTTTAACAACTCAGAAAGTGGAGCAGTCACAATAGCATTGCCATATGACTCTAATCTCATCAGCAAAAGCAACAAATTCTCCCTCATAATCTCCAGTGAAAACCTTTTGTTGCACGCTAAAACCCAAATGGCCTGACTTAGCAAGCCATGTGGAAAGTTTTTAATTGCTCTTAAGGGGTCACAACCTGGGTTTCTCAACATTTACACGTTTGCATATGAGATCACCCTATTTCATGTCTATAGTTGATGGAGATTGGATTGGTTTTGGTGGTCCAATCAAGCTTTTAATTACACATCTATAACTGTAACAGAGATTATTTTTATGTTGTTTTATATTCTTGTGTTTAAAAAAAAATCTCCAAGTTGAAATGCACATTTTATGACACTGAAATAATAGAGAGATGTTCAAAGCAGTCTGCCATGGTCTTTGAAGCTCTAGCTATCTTCTACAACTCAAAATGAGATGCAAATTAAAGTGTATAGAAAACAGACTAAAGGTTGTGAATTTTGTTTGTCTGATTTGTGAAACAAAATGGATTATTTGATCATGTATGCCATCTAGTGCACACATCTACATGGTGCAAAAAAGCATAACCTCAAAGCTAATTAGATTTGTTTATGCATTATTGTAGCTTTAAAAAATTCTCTTCAAGATGAGAAAACAAAAACTTCACTCATGGTTTATATTGGATTTGGAATGAATAGAAACATTTTTTAACATGCTGGACTCGTCATGTTACGACAGCTATGCAAGAGTTAATAACAGATTCATAATGTAACTTATTGATGTAATAAAACCTGAGTGCGGTAATGTGAGGGTCAGGGTCTCTTTGTCAAGTTTTGTCCGACAGTACTCTGGGTCAACAACAGTTTTCATGTTAACAGAAAACATTTTAACCTAGTAAGAATTAAAGTCAAGTTTTTTTTAAACTGTGACTTGAATTCAAACAACAGATGAGATCAGAAGACTTTATTTGTACCTGCAGGTAGATTTGCTCTGTAGCCATACAACACCGGTGTTAGAAACACATTTCCATCGTAGAGATATAAACATTCACACCAGGTAATACATTAAATAAAATATCACCAGGGGCGGATCCAGGAAGGCCGTGGGCGCCCCCCGCCCCCCACCCCTCAGTCCCCTCTATGGTCCACCAAAAAAAAGAAGAAAGGAAACGGGACTAGTCAAGCTATACCCTTGCAGGACCATCGAATGGCCCACTAAAATGCAGGAAAATTACTCTTATTTTTTAAAATGTTCTGGGGGGAGAATGCCCCCTAAATCCCCCATACTGGCTTTGTAAATGACACCCCCCCTTTAGAAAATCCTGGATCCGCCCCTGAATACATTAAGTAAAATACATGTAAAAGTATGTTAAAAAAAATGTTAAAAGAAGGCGCTAGGATTTATAAAGTAGAACGGCTGCAGTTGGGACAAAACTGTTCCTATGGCGCTTTGAACTGTAATCAATACGAACGCAACAAAGGTCAGAGTAACAAAATTTGCTGGAGATTCAGGAGTCTATGATGCCAAAATGTAATTAAAAATTTATCCAAATTTAACGATTATCCAAATTGTGTGCCTGTGTCTCTCTATCGCCTGGCAGAGAAACAATGTATGGCTCTTCCGTACCAGTAGGTTTGATTGCCTTGTGATTGGCGACAAGCGAATTAGTGACGTACAAATCCAGCGATAGGTGTGGATTGTGGATAGCAATAGGGTCACAACGGCTAAAGTGGTTGATAACTTTTTGAAGAGGAAAAGTGCTGACTCTGAACTGGACCCTGAACAAAATCTAGGAAAGAGCCCCCTACTGGAGGCTGTCTTTTTAACTTGCGTGACATGAAAATGTAAATGCGAGCGCTCAGCATCTGCGATGGTAATACCCACATCGGCAATAGCCAGATAACCTTCGGTGGTAACTCCAACGGTATTGCCGGCGTCGGTAACGTCTACGTCTGCGAGTCATTGTCAAAACAATTTCAGTATGGTTTTGGGTCGGATTGGATCTACAGGCCGTTTTTTTTTTCTTTACTTCATTAAAATATCTGGCGTTTTATTGTTTATACACGTTTGTTCCAGTGATCAAAAGAACCCTTCAACGTGAAAATCATGTGTTTTGTTGTTTTTTTAAAACTTCAATGAGACGGAGTGTATATTTGTACATTTAGAGTACTTTAATCTTAAAGTTGCCTGGAAACTCGACATGGATGAATGAATGACTGAGAAAGCTTTAATGTTTTGAGAGTAAATATTTAACAATGCGTTTAAATTAGCGGTGGATCCTCATCCTAACTTCTCACTGAGTTATTCCAGGTGTGCAGGAATGACTCTAGAAGAACATTCAAAGGACATTTGACACATGGTTCATTTATGATGGAATGAGAAGTAGAGGTCTAAAACACTATCCACCTTCAGGTAAATGGATTTTAAAAGGCTTATAGGAGGGACAGGGCATGGTGAAACCTCATCACTCCAATGTCATCGACCAACATCTGTTTCCATGGTGACAGTCAGACTAGAAGGTTATACCTGGGAGTCTCAGTCTCCCACCTTCCCTGCTGCCCCGTAATTCCACTGTCATAAATCACTAATCATCAGAAATGATACATGGTGTAATATATCATCATGCCTCATGAAGTCCTTGACTGAGAGATTTATAAAAGACAAGGTTCATGAGAATTCTACGTATTTTCTATTACAATTTTCTGACGGTTCGGTGCTTTAAGTCTGTCACAAATTTTCCATGAGTGGAATTAGACTGGGAAATGTGAGTCTTGATGGGATTAGGCTTTCTGATAACAGCTTCAGACCTTATAAGTTCTTTCCACTCTGATGATCTCACCCAAATCTTACAGACATGATGTCCTCCTAACCCTGTACAAAAACATATTAAGATTTGTGTTTTTATATCATTGAGTACTGACCATTTTGTGAAAAGAGAATTTTAGAAAGGGTACTGAATATTTGGCACTTTATTGCATTGCTTGCTCTCATCTCCTGAAACATTAACCCCTCTCTAGGTAATTTAACATCCATATACCTGTATGTATTTAAAAAGAATTAAGGGTCCCAGGCAGCGTTAGCCTAGTGGCAGAATTGCCGTCTTTCGACCAGGAGAACCTGATTTGATTCCCCCTGGGGCTACTCACAATCCATCACAAAAAAAAGAAAGAACGAAGTAGAAAAAAAATCAAAAAAGAAAGATAAAAAGATAAAAAGAATTAAGCCAGCTACAGACATCAACTGTAATAAACTTTAAATGTTTATTAAAGTTAAAATAGCTAAAAAAGCATAAAAACAATTGTGCTCTCTACTTGGAACTGCAATATATTTGCATAACTGTTTTTTTTTTATTTTGATATATATTTTTTTATTTAGTCGACATTTTAAAGCACCTTCATCAGCTTTCCAAAATTTTTGCTACATGTAGTAGTACCATAGTTCCAATTTAAATGTCAGACATGTTCAATATTTACACACTTTCCTGTCTTTGCAAATACTTTGTCATATAGAAGGAATAGAAGTGAAGAGATATATCTACCAAAAATATCATCTTCGACCCTGTTAGACTAGAAATGGTAGCAGCTGATTTAATTCTTGGAATGAAGTGAGATTTCCAAAAAATTCTGCCATCCAAGATAAACTCCCTCAACACTGAGGTACAGCCTTGCGAGTTTATCCAGTATCTGATAAAAATACTGGAAATACTGGATAACAGATCAAGATGGTTGATGGAGTTAAAAATTAATTTAACTAGAACAGACCAAAAATTATACATAAAAATGAAGATTGTTCTTGATTTCTATTTTTTCAGTCACTTCGGCGCATTTCTTACAAACACTACATTTGCAAGTTAACGTTTTGATATGGGATGTGGAAGGACGAGGAGGACCCAAAAGAAGGATATAAACAGGATTTATTTAACAGAAGTCAGGCAAGTCAGTAAGGCAAAAGCATAGGATTAAACACAGAGGAATGCCTTAGTCCAAAAATATACCAGCATTCAAAAATAAACTTGATCAGGAAGCCCTGGCTGGGAAGGATGGTGTGGTGATGACCCAACATGGAAGTCAGGAGAGACTGCCTTTAAATAGGCGCCAGGCTGATAATGCACAGATGATTAGCATCAAGCTAATCAGCCAGGTGTTTGGGATCAGGCTGAGATCCAGGAGGAGGAGGAAAGTCCAGGGCTTCCTCTGGTGGCAGGTGAGGGGATAGTAACAGTTCATTTTAAAAAACAGATATTGCAGACTGCAGAAACTGATCGATTACCTGCGAAATCAAGTCACCTGCTCAAGATCAAGCCCTCATGAAAGTGTCCACTTCTTTAAAATGAAAAGTCCTGATTTTATTGTGTATGAACAATGCCCCAGATGAATCGATCATGCTTTCATTTGGACAGTTTACTCCTGTAATATATTTCTTATGAGAAAAGTCAAATCTTGGTCAAACAACCATAAAAAGATCATAATTTTATACCAATTTCACTACCATTTGAGGACAAAAATGAGTATGAGTGAAATCTTCCCTCACTCATCAGTCCACTGCTTTACTGATGCACAGTCTTGTAGTTTCCTGCCTGGACAACTGTAACTCTCCTCTGTTTGGTCTCCCATTAACCACATTATACCTATCCTTCTACAGCTCCACTGGCTCCCCATTCTATACTGGATTCAATACAAAATCTTGCTCTATACATTCAAAGCATTACACGGCCTTGCACCTCCATATTTTTCTGACCTTCTCCATGTTGCAGCACATGTTGCTACACCGTACATGAGGATGGGATGTACGGCAACCTTGAGTGCCAAGAAAGGCGCCTTAGGAATAAAATATATTATTATTAATTTTAGACGTTATTGTATTTTGTTATTGTATAACTGAGTAAAAGACGCTGTTTGCTATTACAAAGTAGGCACTGCATTGTGCAAATATCATAGTGTGGAGCTAAGGCCAAAAATATATCCTTGACACAACAGACAGGCTCAGATGAAGAAATCACAAGCAGATTTAATAGATTGATAAATAAAAAAAAAATTCCAAAAAAAGAAGACAAAAACAGATTAATTAGGCAGGTTCTGATGTAGTAGCTGGTGCCAAAAACTGGATAACAGGTCAAGCATGGTAAACAAACGATCTGGCGAAGAGTGTGTCAAAAACTGATCCATTTATGCTCCAGCAGATGAGTAGATGTGTTTCAGGTGTGACTTGTTGCACACACACAGACAAGAGGGAGGGGGGAAACAGGACACAGAGGGGGAACAGACTACTCTCCTGACAGCAAAAGAAAAATGTCATGTATAATAAACATAAACTCAAATGATAATGACAAATTACAATGTCATAAAATCAGAAATACTTTGAAAAGCAGTGTAATGTAAGAAAGTTTCTGAAGCATGTCGAAAAGCGTTTGCAATTTGATTAAAATAATAAGAAACAGGGACCGTGACACACACACGAGTACATCCTCTGGAGCTTGGACTAACTGTTGTGCAAATAGGAATGGGTTGAGAAAAATTGTAAATCAGCCTTTAATCAAGAGAGGAGTAAACAGGATCACATTGGCATCTGGTAATTTCTAATCCAAGCAGAAGTAATTTTGGGGGTGAAAAGACTCTGCAGATGTTTAGCTGATCAGAGAATAATTGAACAGTGCATCAGACAAGGTAGATATGTCGTGCCAAGTCTTCATAAGCAACAAAAAACAGCTTGTTTTTCCTAAAATTAATTAGAAGTATCCTCATGTGTTTTCGATTGATGAAATGTTGTCACATGTGTATGAGCTTTTCCACAATGACAGGAGGATATTGTGAATGTGTGTGTGTTTCCTTTCATTAATAAAACATCCTCTTACTTCCTGGCAAAGCAGCGTGTAATGAGAACAAGCAAAGTTTTTCCAAGATCTGTGGGTGACAGATGAGATATTTGGGGATGTTTTAATAGAAACAATGTTGATCAATTGTCTGAAGACCTTTTCATAACCCTTTGAACCCACTACTTCAAACCTTCCACACCTGAGGCTCTGCATCTCAACTTCAATGTTGTTCCAGAGAAATGAGGAATGACAGACACCGGTGGCTTTGGGAGGTGATGTGCACAAGGTGAAACAGTGAGATATATCTCCTGTTCGGCCTTAACAAATCTCTCAACTGAGAGTTCATCACAGCTCAGTGACACATCTTACCAAAGCCCCCTGGAGCCATCTGAGCCAGGACTGCACAATCCAAGAGATACAGGTACTTTGGAATGATTTACACAACTCTGTTACATCTCTGCTGCTGGAGGGGCAATCATCGACCTGCCAGCTCAACACTAAATTCAGCAGAAAGGACAGAAGTTCAATTGGAAAAGAACATGAAGGAGAAAACAACAAGCAAACTAGGACCTGTCGGAATAGTTTCTGAGGATTGGAAATAGCTGTGATCATCAACAGCAGGAGGGAAGAAGGCTGATAAGCAAAATTGGATCTGATATGTATGTAAATTGATAAAAAACCATGGCGAACTGTGTTTTCTACAACTGGGCGTTAAGTAGAGCTTAAACTGTACAAACCAGCCTCTCACTAGCTATTTTACCATCTCATTATTCTAAATTATTTCAGAAAAAAAATGCATCAAATGGAACGCTATGTCCTATTTGTGCATACAGCTGCAACACACAAAACTATCCAAAAACACCTCAAAAGAGGTGTAACAGTATTTTAACTCAGCAAAAACTTGAATTCTTTGTACATAAAATCTATTTCTGTCTGTTCTCAGCAATGCTAAAACCCCACCCTGTGATGTTGTATTTTTACTTGAAGTTTTCTTCAAATGTGCACACCACACACACCAGGTGTCTGGTTTGACCAGTCAACGTCCATGAATCGACATTCCAGAATTTTAATTAGAAATTGTTTTTATCATTTACGTAACGTCGCTAAATTGAAGATGTTTTTTTTTTTTTTTTAATCAAACCCAGTTTTAGAGAGGCTTTCATTTCTTCTCACTTAGATTACTGTAATTCTCTTTTTAATTGTTTTAATAGTTCTGATCTTAACCGTCTCTAGTTCTTCCAAAATGCTGAAGCAAGACTTTAAACAGGAGCGGACAGAAAGGTTCACATCACCCCCGTTTTATCCTTTCTACATTAAGATGGTGTATTGATTTTAAAATACTTGTTTTAAAGAACAGACCCCTAAATGGACAGACTCCAAAATATATATCTGACCTACTCTGCCGCTATTCCCCAGTTCGTGCCCTTCAATCTTTGGATCAAAACCTTTTAAAAATTGTCAGAACAAAATTTAAAACCAGGGGTGACCGGTCTTTCCAGGCCATAGCCCGTATACTGTGGAATGCCCTCCCTCGCTCCCTTCGTATAGATGACAGTCTGTGGATTCTTTTAAAAAACAACTAAAGATGGGGGTTTTTTTTTTCAAAAATGCTTTTACTTGACTGGTCTTATTGTGATTTTATTGTGATTTTACCTTTTCCTTTGGTTTACAAGTTTTGATCTCGTGTATTTATTGTACTGGCCTTTGTTTTATTGTTCAGTGGTTTGTGATTTTATCTACGAAAAGCGCTATATATGTAAATAAAATTTACCTACTTAGTTACTTCCTGCCCTATGCTGATTCAATTTCTTAACTTTGTTCAACTTCTTTTGAAAAGTCATTTTAAAAAGAACCAAATCTTTTTGCTTATCCTCTACTTTGTTGCTGATGACAAAAAGCTTTTACAGCACCAACTCAAAATTTAATTCATATAGCCCATCACATGACACTGTTAATGTTGTCAGACGAACCAATCAGCAGGTCGAAAAATAACGCTTAAAGGTTTCAAGACAGCCTAGAGAAACCGGTTCAAAATCTTTACTTTTTGTGGAGAGCCAGCCGAACAGACTCTGAAGGGTTTAACAGAGGCTTTGTTGATTTTAGCCTGTCTGGCAACAAATGCTGGCTGACTTCTGATTGGTCAAATATCTTGATGTAATAACATTTTTTTTGTCAGCAAAGACTATGAAGGACACGAGTAAAAAAGACAAATAAACATCTATTTTTGCACCCGTAGTAAAGCTTGTATTGACTTGTTTGGAGCATCTTTTCTTTAGATGTCCTTCCTGACGCAATCTATGTATTTATCCAGACTTATTCCTGATGCACAAATCAAATTAGTCAAATCAATGCTCTACAAAGAAGTACAACATTTACTAGTGTGATAAGACATACAATTTTTACACTTATTGGGAGCATCTTAATTCAGTTTAATTCAAGTTTATTTGTATAGCCCAAAATCTGCCATAATGTGGAGCTAAGGCCAAAAATATATCCTTGACACAACAGACAGGCTCAGATGAAGAAATCACAAGCAGATTTAATAGATTGATCAAAAAAGAAAATTCCAAAAAAAGAAGACAAAAACAGATTAATTAGGCAGGTTCTGATGTAGGAGCTGGAGCCAAAAACTGGATAACAGGTCAAGCATAGTAAACAAACAATCTGGCGAAGAGTGTGTCAAAAACTGATCCATTTATGCTCCAGCAGATGAGTAGATGAGTTTCAGGTGTGACTTGTTGCACACACACAGACAAGAGGAAGGGGGGAAATAGGACACAGAGGGGGAACAGACTACTCTCCTGACAAAATCACAGAATTTCTGTCTCAATGGGCTTCACATTGCAGATTCAGAAATAAGAAAAACAAGAAAAAGAGGAAACAAATACACAGCAAGAAAACTAACTAACAAACACTAGCTAGACAATATTAGCACATTCTTGCCCTAGACTCTCCTTCATGGTGAGGAAAAACTCCCAAAAAAAAACCCATCAGTGGGGAAAAAAATAAGAAACCACATGGGGATCCACACGAAAGAGAGATCCCTCCCCGGGACGAGCATCCAATCTTCAGCTAATAGATGTTCCTTCTATTCAGCCATTGTGCCCTTATTAAAGGAAAGTATGTTAAATTTTTTGGGAACTTTTCTCTAAGTGACCAAGATTTACTTTTATGACAGTGTTTTACAAAAGGGTTCGTCGTGACATTTATGGAGGACTTTAATTGGACCGCTATGACCAGCCAGTGTTTTTTTTTACTCATGTTAAGTAAAAAGTTACATTTAGCAAATACTCATAAAGGTTTGGTGTGACTGCTGTCTCATTCTTTATCTCCAACCTCCTATTCCAAACTTGGCAGCAATAGTCAGATTTTTATTTAAATTGCACACAACCAGCTGGTTAGCATGCGGTTTTCTGTGTCAAACAACAAGCCAAGAGAAAGTCTTGCAGCTGCATCTGTCTTTTTCTGTAATAACAGTGGCCTTTTGAACATTGTTAGAGTGGTAGGAAAGCTGTGCTGCATGCCCAGAGATGGAGATCAGTAACTGTGTTTTTCTTAGTTTTTTCCCCCATTTTTTTTTCTTGTTTGTGCTCAAAAATATCAAATTTTGCAACATAAAAATCCAAATGAGATTTTGATGAACAAGCTAAATTAATCTTCTTTTTTTTTTAGTTTTTGCACAAACTTTAATTGGATTTTTTAAGATGATGGAAAATAAATTCTCATCAAAACTAATATTTCTTGTCATTATTTCTGACTTTCCTTCGAACAATCCTTACATGTTATTGAACTGTCACACATCAAATTAAATACTTTTTAAATTCTTGTCAGGCGTTAATTTCTTTCATTGTGGTTTTATTTCACCGGCACATCAAACCTGTGCAGTTTTTCTGGAAGAAATAGATGAATAATTCCTCTCGGTCAGAATGAAATGACAAGAAATGAAGGAAAGATTTTTAAATTTTATTCCAGCTTCTATTTCTTGCTGCTTCTTAAATTGTTATTTTTATATTCAATGACTGCATTTAAAAAGGGGGTTATTCATTGCTTTTTTTTAATTAAATGAGTTGTAATTCTAGAATGAAAACATCTACAAAACTATTCGTCATCAATACATTCTGTGTGTTCAATTTTTTTTTTTTAACTCAGAGACAATTTCAGAGCATGATTAAATTGGAATGAAATTAATTAAAAAGTAAACTTTATATCCTTGCCTGTCAGTTTTCATAATGTGAGAAATGAAAGTTCTGACCACCGCTGCCAAAAACAATCTGTCATCTCTCAGGCACAAAAACCATTTCCTGGCAATTAAATTTGAGCTTTTTTTGTGTCACATAACAGTATATAGTAATGTCATATTAAACATAAACTCAGTCAGACAAGCCACAAACCACCTGGAGTTAAAGCTGTTTGCTCGTATTCATGCGTGTGTGTGACATTGTAAACCTTGTTTGACGCTGCAAACACAGCATTAAGTTAGAAAAGCTAGCGCATATTTGTTTTTACGTTGGTGCAATGAGCGGAGAACAACATACAGTATATGGCAAAGAACAACTTGTCATTTCAATAGTATTCAAATACTGGATGAGAGAGCTTGAAAATTGCTTAAACGTACATGAACGAAACAGAAACTTACTTCAGAACTTACTTTCCTCGTTCTTGTCCTGGGCTTTGCGCTGATTCCCCTCTTAATCTTTGCACCTGGGTCTCAAGTTCTCCATTGTTATACAGTATGAGCCCTGGTGCCTACAGTTATGTGTAGGGTGTTCTGTTGTTATGATGTCTATTCTCTGTATTCCACTAAGTCTGGTCACACCATGCCTGCCTGGGACTCAAGCCTGCCCAGGCTGGCTATCAAGCTGCACCTGCTTGCCCTATTAACCTGAACCTAACTGCAATCAACAGCCTGATAAAACAATATGACCTGTCCATCTGGGTGATTTCTTTATACAACAGACATGACATCAAGTTTGTTTTAGTTGTGTGAATATTGTTCAAACATGGTAGAAACCTCCAAAAGTTGCTTTGCATGAACCCACTCATTAAATAGTTATGTGGGCTCAAATACCTACGTTAGACAACTACAAGAACTTAAACATTAAAACAAACAAATATTCTCACTATAAAGAGAAAAAACTGAAGAAAACATTTGCACATTATTTCAATTTTAGCAAATGTTTAATGGCAGCAATACTGCAGAGTCATTCTTTCAGTCAAACAGTTCAATTACTTCAACAAAACAACTATGGAAATCTAATGAAAAAAATACAAGACTGAAAGGGTTTTAGGCAGACGCTATACACTCAGAAAATTAGCTCATTTTTAACATGATGGATTTTCTTTAATAAATAGTCTGAAAACATCCTGTAAGCTGGATTTCTGAGAAGAATAATGTCAGGATATGGAAGGAGGGAGGACCCAAATGAGGGACAACAGAACAGAATTCATTAACCAAAAGTTCAGTAAGGCTGTAAGGTAAACGACACAGGCTCAAAAGTTCAAATAATATTACAGCATCAGGCAGCCAGGAAGACCTGGCTGGGAAGGATGGTGATGACCAGGTCATTTAATGTCGCGAGATACCAGTGTTGGTATATTACGCCTAACAGGGAACCGAAATCCCCTGTGATTTCAAAAATAAATATCAGACGGCTGAGCAATCTCTCTGGTCAGACTCTAGAGCAACGACCAGAGCAATATGATGGTGATGACCACCTCAGAATGTCTGCCTTTAAATAGGAGGCAGGATCTACAGGTGTGTGTCATCAGACTAATCACCCTCAGGTGTCCCCAATCAGGGTGATAAGGGAAGCTCCAGGGCTCCATCTGGTGGCAGGTGAGGGGCTCATGACAAATAACACTTCATCTTTGTGTGATTTGAATTTATATTTGTTACAATAATGGTTTCTTTAAAAAAAAAAAAAAAAAAAACTAAACATCACACAATTAAACTTGTACAGATTTTAGTACTGATTGTATCTCTCCAGATTTGCAAGCTGCTGGTAACACAATGATCAACCACAACATCAGTAGTAATGACCTTCTACCTGTGTGCTTTTGATAAAGTTTGCTTTTCTCCTCTATTTGCAAATATACTGTGCCTGTGACCTTTAATTATCTGATCTTGAGGCTTTAAAATTATCTTTTACTTTGACTCAGATAACAGAATCATATTACTATTATAACAGCAAAAAATATATATGAAATGGCTACACACACATCACATCTGATATTCGTCACTCTTTTATGGGAATTTACGTCAGTGAATGTCTTCGTCTTTAAACGTGTCTTTGATCATATTGTTTTACAGATGTGTGTTATTCTTTTTGTATGACTGACTAGGACACGAAGCACGGAAACATCCTAACTATTAAAATCCTCGAAACAAAAATTTATTGTGTGCAAATATCATCTTCTGCTGAGTTGCCTTGCCTTTTTTTTAGGATTAAAAAGAAGGGGTTTGACCAAAGCACATAAAAATTAAACTCCTTCAAATAAGCTTTGAAATAAAATGAAAAATGCACCTAAAAGAAATGAAAACTTCAAAATCTGTAGGCTGAAGGTAAAAGTTTACATGACTGTAACTAAATAAAAATTAATAGCAAAAAAATTGTTATGAAATTGTATTCAGAATTTTCACATAGAAACATTCACCTGACCTTTCGGCTGATTTTGAAGCTGCCTATTAGAGACTGATTTCCTATCTTTCTGAATAGCTTTACAGAAGAAGCCTTGATACAAAAGAGTACATACTGTAAGTACAAAAGAAGTACAAACAGTACAAAAGTACATAAATTGGTACACAATCTGCTGGAGGTAAAAGAAGTTATAAAATGCATGTCCTTGGGTTTGTTCTTCTGTGAGCAGCGATAGCTTCAGGAATGTGCAGAACAAATATTAATGCGCCATCAAAACAAATCAGAACTGCTCAGTTTAAAAGGTCATTTATGTAATGTTGTCTGATTATGCTGCTGAAATATTAATGTGTGTCGTGTCTAACTAAAGTTAATGTTGCTCCACAGGAGAAGGAATGTTTGACATAAACTCAACAGGGTTAGGATGGAAAATGACTTGAAGGTAGATGTCGTCTCTTGTAGACACTAAGTTACACAGACAAGATGTTAAAAATTATATATATATACCGTATATAATGAAATGCAAATTTTTTTGTGAAAGAAAAATCTGCTGGTGTTAGTTGTTAAGCATATTTGGAATCTCGAAACGTTTCAAATAATAAAATACTTGTTCCATTGTCTTCTGCTTATCCAGGGCCAGGTCGCCGGGCTAGAGATTCCGTGGCATTCTCTGGCCAGCTGTGAGACATGAGGAGCAACGCTCTACTCCGAGCTCCTCCCGGATGGCAGAGCTCCTCACCCTATCTCTGCGGATAGCCACCCTGCGGAGGAAGCTAATTTCGACAGCTTGTATCCGAGATCTCATTCTTTCGGTCACCACCAACAGCTGGTGACCATAGGTGAGGGTAAGAATGTAGATTGACTTACAAATCGAGAGCTTTGCTTTTCAGCTCAGCTCTTTCTTTACCACAATGGACCGATGCAGCGTCCTGATTATTGTGGACGCGCACCAATCCATCCAAGTCAGTTTCTTCCTTCTAACCCTATCTGCTGTATCTTCTTCAGTCACGCACACTTTCTTCATGTCTTTCTTCACAGTATTCATGACCCTCTTCTTTGGTCTTCCTCTAGGCCTCTTTCCCGGTGGTTCAAACCCAGCAATCCTTCCGCCGATGTACTATCTGTCTCTCTCCTCTGCACATGTCTAAACCATCTCAGTCTGGCCTCTCTGACTTTATCTCCAAAACCTCTAACATGTGCTGTTCCCCTGACATATTCATTTCTAATCCTGTCCATCCTGGTCACTCCCAGAGATATCCTCAGCATCTTCATCTCTGCTACCTTCATCTCTGTTTCCTGTCTTTTCCTCAGTGCCACTGTCTCTAGACCAATCAGCATGGCCGGTCTCACCACAGTTTTGTACACTTTTCCTTTCATTTTAGCTGAAACTCTTCTATCCACGCATCACACCTGATACTTTTCTCCACCTGTTCCATCCCGCCTGCACAAGCTTCTTCACCTCTTTTCCACACTCTCCATTACTCTGGACTGTTGATCCTAAGAACTTAAATCAATCAAAATAAATCAAACTACTTAAAATCTTGCACATTGTAAGTTTAAGAGACACTCAAATCACTAAAAGCACTTATAAAAGTAAGTCTTTAAATTAGAGTAAAATACTGGTAGATACTTTGACATCCTCTCAAAAGAATGTTCTTTTAGCAAGAATTGCAGTACTTTTTATTCTTTTAGACACATGGAACTCTATATTTTGTTACTTCTATTATTTGCTCCTTTTAGAATCTGAAAAAAGACACAGAGAAAGCAGAAGGTGACTAAAACCATCTGAAAACTGAAACAACCCATAATGGGACATCATTACCTTGCCAGGAGAACTGCAGGAGAAGATAAGCTCATTGAGTCAGAAGCAGGCTGATTTCCCTCTGCAGGGGACTCAGATGAGTGAAGGTGATACAGGACTGACTTTCAGCAAAACCGACTGAATGACTTTGTCAGATTAATTGATGTTTCCAGGAGGAGCTTTAAAATATGTGTAGGTTATTCTATAAAGCCTTAACACTTCACTTTAACCATCCCATACAGGAGTTTCCAAAAAGACACACAGGACGGTATCGAATCTAGTTTGAAGCCAGGATAATCTAAGAGGTTTTTTGGATTCGTTCCAGAGTCAGATGGAAAATATTGTTTGTGTTCACAAAATCTCAAGATGTGAAGAAACATTATCATGGGATTTTAGGAAGACCACGGTTTGTTCTTGGTTCTCCAGAAAGACAAGAAAATCTCATGATTATTCAACATCAGGAATCTACGCCAAATGTATCATTTTTGGCTCCTGGTTTTTCTTCAACAATTACAAAACTGTTTAAAAAAAAAAGACTTAAAACATTTCAATATTCTTAAAAAGTGCTTTGTTTATTAAAAAGGTAAAGAATCACCCTTAATTTAATTTCCAATATAAAAAGCTGCATTTTGCATCCCTTTGAAGATAAATATGTTGTAGCGTAACAAATGGTGTGTGTGCATGGAAGCCACATTGGCATGAAATTACCCTCCTCACACACACACCACTCATAGCTGGTCACAGTGCAAAGAAGTCCTTTCCGCCTATGAACATTCAAGAAATTCTTTTTCTCTTGAGCCCCGGGGTAGCTGAGAAATTCACTGAGCCATTGCAGTTCAATTAGACATATATTGTGAAGTCAGTCGACTCTCAGTCCTTGCCATCCTATTATAAAATAAAAGCATATAGAGTTTAAATACAGGAGGTTTTCTACAGTTCATGGGCTAGTAGGTCGCTTAAAGCCTGAAGCTACCGTAAAAATGTGTGAAGAAGAGTCTAGACTGGTTGTAGATAAATTCATGAACGTTAAATGAATTATTCTTCCGGTAAGAATGGCATTACTTTGGATATATCAGACACATAGAGCTCTAGTTTTTGTTTCTTCAGTATTTGCTTCTTTCAGAATCTATAAAAACACACACAGAGAAAACAGAATGGGATTAAAACCATCTGAAAACTTAAGCAACCACAAATGGGACATCATTAGCTTGCCAGGAGAACTGCACGAGAAGATAAGCTCATTGAGTCAGAAGTTTGGAACAACTGAAAGTGTCACAGACTCTTTTTCTCTGATATGGTTGGTTATCTAATCTCTTGTGAAGCCAAACACACCAGAAGAGTCTGGCTCCCCGACAAATCTTCAATCTGCAGCTGGGGGCTTAGATTACTATTAGGTTAATATAAGTTTCATGTGCTTATTCTGATGATCTAAATGCATGTGTCTACACGGTATTTTAAGATGTCATATTGAATTAATAAAGTATTTTCCATTTTAAATCTCATCTACAGCAGGCATGGGCAAACTATGTCCCGCGGGCCACATGCGGCCAGTTAAAAGTTTTAATCCGGCCCACCGAACTTGAAAACAAACAACTAAATAAAGCTCGTTAGTTTTATTTCCCCTGCAATTCTGATGTTTCCTCACGAGATGGCGAACCCTACATGTATTGGCTTTGTTGAGAAAACAACAACACTGCTCCCATTAAAATGTGTGTGTCTTCGTGATGCGCATGCTATCAAAATAAAACAGTGTGCACAGATATGGAAAGCCATCGGGCCCAATACACGCATGTCAACAAGCGTGTTAGATGTTAAAACAAGCAAAATGTTACATCAAGCGCTTAGATTTCAAACCTCGCGCCGCTAAATGAACGTTTTTAAGCGCTATCGCACTAGATTTCAGACCTACTACGCTAGCTTAGAAATTTAACGCCTTTTGATGTAACATTTAGCGCTCGTTTAAAATCTAGCGCACCATTCTATCGGTCTAATCTAGCAGTTACCGAAGTATACCATCCATCTGTTCCTGTTCTGGCCCCTTTGCACAATGTTAGAACTCAATGTGGTCCGCGAACCAAAAGGTTTGCCCACCCCTGATCTAGAGAAAGCTTTCTGATTCTCTTCATATCCATATATATAATTTGTAGAATATATTAAAGGTGAAATGACAAGGTTTGTTCCTGATCCAGCTGGGGAATTGTTTTCCATGCTTGTATTTTTACACTATTATTTTTGGCTTCTTGTTACAGATTTCTTTCGCAGCAAGAAGCTTCTTTTCAACACATCGCTCAGATAAAACTCCTACCTGCCAATGACATGCCAGATAAACACGTTTAACAACGTTCAGCTTGCAGCTAAAAATCAAAATATCTCATTTTTATAGTAGATTTATTTTATATCTTTGAAAAAACAAAGACAGAGCTCTGAAAACTCAGATGTTTTATGGTTTAGCTGGAAGTTATGATGGTCAATAATTGGTAAAGTTTGTCAGAGTGAAAGCAAATAGGAACATTTCAAAGACTGTCGTGTTGGACTATCGATTCTGTCAGGAAATAAAAATTACCTGTAGGGTCATATCCTCCCATATGCTAAAAAACGTTTCTATTTTTAACTCTCCACCTTTGTGACTGGTGAAATTTGCTGCGATTGCTCTACATCGGGATCTCCTTTTGTTCTTTAAGAGTTACAATTTAAAAGAATCTGCACCGAATTTGCAAATGGCTTTAATCGTCTCTACAGTTAGCAATAAAATGTTGAAAAAAATCTGAAAGACTGAGCTCTTGAAAAAAACCTAGAAGTGGGTCTATTATTAATAGTTTAAAAAAGCAGTGAAGTAATACCTAATACACAAATTGGGAGGATTTGTCTTGGTATTAGTCAGCTGCTTGCTGAGATTGTTCTTTTTTCCTTGTTACTCAAATGTCTTTTTAAATAATCTAATGAATACGTGATAGAAATTAGTTGACGAAAGTTTGTTGCTCTTTTATTAAGATAAAAAACTTTTCTTCAAACAAAAATGAGAGCAATGTTTTAGTAAAATTTGTAAGAAAAAGAAAAAAAAAAAAAAAGAAAACGGCCCGCGGATACAAGCAGCCGAAATGAGCTTCCCCTGCAGGGTGGCTGGGCTCTCATTTAGAGATTGAGTGAGGAGCTCTGCCATCCAGGAGGAGCTCGGTGTCGAGCCGTTCTTCCTCCAGGTCGAGAGGAGCCAGATAGGATGGCTTGGGCATCCTTCCGGGTGAGCTGGAGGATGCAGCCGGGGTGAGAGAAGCCTGGGCTTCCCGTCTGAGGCTGTTGCCCCCGCGACCCGGCCCCGGATAAATGAAAGACGATAAAAGGGAACGGAAAAACAAAAAAGAAAAAAAATCAAAACTTGATTAGACTCAAAAAGAGATGAGCTAAACTTAATTTTGTCTTTGTTGTCAAAGACAAAACATCATCATAAAGGATGGTCAATGACCAAATTAGCCAAAACTGTACAAACTTTTAAATGACATTTGCTAATTCAGGTGAGTCCACCAAAAGATTCCTGGGATGTCCTCCTAGGTTTATTTTATCATTTTTTGTCACTCACTGAGATAAACCACTACCATATTCCCTGCATCATGAAAACAAAACAGAGCTGTGAAACACAACCAGGTTAATTTCCAAGAAAGATATTAAAAAGCAACTAACAAGCATGCCTCTCCTGTCTGTGTTGGGTTCCTGTAGCTTCTTCTTTCAGCATTTTCCTTCAGGGGTTGCCACAGCAAGTCAGTTTCTTCCATCTAACCCTATCTATTGCATCCTCTTTGGTCACACCAACTACAGTATCTTCATGTCTTCCTTCACTGTATCCATGAACCTCCTCTTTGGTCTTCCTCTAGGCCTCTTTCCTGGTGATTCCAAACCCAGCATCCCTCTTCTGATGTACTCTCTCTCCTCTATACATGTCCTAACCATCTCAATCTGGCCTTTCTGATGTTTTTTGTTTCGATCTCCTGTAGCTATTTTGCGGTTTTTTTATAATCTCATTGTCATTTTCAGGGCCAAAATTGGGATGTGCGCCACAAATTTGAGACTATTGGATCAACATTCTGGCAGGTCAAAAGGAAACCCAAACTCAACCTGCTGAGCAAATTTAGCAACAAGCAGATTATTTCTACATTAACTTAGTATTTATTGGCCACGTGTATTTGCATAGTAAAAACAATTTTTGTGTTTCTGTCATGTGGAAAATAAAGGCTTTACAAATTAATTACTGTCTGAAACTAAATTGATTTACTTTGCAAATCAAATATTTTTAATTAAACGTTCCAAGCTTTGCATACTTTGGAGAAAATTATTCTAAAAAAGAACAACTTCCAGTTTTTAAATGAATAAATCCAGCCAGGAAAAGAAGTCTGATAATCTGGCAGAGAAATGCAGGCTAGAGTGAAGACAGCAAAGATCAAAAGTAGAAGTTAATTCTACAGACAGGCTGGAGCAGGGAGCAACCTCAGGGTAAGTAGAGCTCTGCTCCTGTCATCTCAAACAAGCTGTTGGTGGGGAAGTGGTCTGCATTGATTTCCGAGCGTGGTGAGAATGAGTAGAATTGGCCCTGCACAGCAAAGACAGCGCAGCATCTCGAACATCAACCCTTCATAATTAATCTGTTTTTTCATCCAGATAAATAGTCTTAGATTGAACAAATTACACAAAATGACCAAATTATTGTATCACCTATCTGTTTTTCTTTTCATAGTGACATCATTACCTTAAAACTCACCGAATCTTCAATCTAGTCAAAAATAATGAACATACACTCCCTTCAAGTTTTTGTTTCATGAAACAACTCAAGCGTATAGCTGTGATTTATATCCCAAAAATAGCAGGTGGCTAATACACCATGGCTCTGACATGTGTGCAGAAAGCTGAAAACACAATAAACAAACCACCTCACACACACAACATGTGTGTGCGTGCCTGCGCTCATAACGAGTACGAGGCTGGCAGCTGCGGTAGGGGTCTGTCTCTCATTTGTCTCTGTTGTGTTTCCCTGTTCTTGTGCAGGGAGACAACATCGTGAGACTGTAATGGAAGAGAAAGAATAAACTAGGAAAAAGGAAAGCAGGAATGGGGAAATGAGACAGAAAGGGAGAACTGGGAATATAATGAACGGAGATGAAATATCTGTCCTGCTGTCTGTGACCGCCTGTTTCCCTTCAATAGTTCACATGAGACTGGCATGTTGTTTAGCAGGAGTCATGAGACTGGCACATTGTTAAGGAAGAGTCACATGGAGGTTAAATGTATGAATGAAATGAAATAGTAGCTTCTGGCTTTCCATCTTAGAGCCCACCATTTGGTCAAAATAGCACGAATGAGACTGCAACTTTTGCTCAATGCTTTGTCCCATCCCCTGAGCATATGCCTGACACGGTTTGAATCTATTTCAAATCTGCAAATTGTCAAAGTTCCTTCGCCCACCACCAGAGGGAACCTGGGGCCTTCCCTCATTTGCCTGATTTTGGACACCTGAAGAACTTTGTGCAGCTGACAAAGGTATGAAGCCTCTGCCCGGGATTGCTGCAAATGCCCCTGCCCAGATCGCGCGCCAAGATTCGGTTTTTCCTGTTGTGTCTCCGTCTATCACTTTGACCTTCAAAAAGTGACCGTTTCTCACATCCTTAATCTTATCAAAGTACGACTCAATGGGTAGAGTGAGCATTCTGTAACTAGAGGGTTGCGGGTTTGATCTCTTGCCCTAAGTTCATAATGGTATCCCCGAGTAAAACAAGGGCTCCTAGTGGATCGTGGGCAATGTTCCCTCTAAGCTGCGCGCCTGCGCAATTGCGCACTGCTCGCAAATTAATAGCGCAAAAGAAAAGCTATGCAGCACACAAAATAAAACTCAATTTAAACTAAAGATGGTAAAATGAGACAGAGCCCCGGAACATATCTCTTTCTTCTTTCTTTCTGAAACTAATAGCTTCAAAGCGCTGCTTTGGAGTTTGGCTCGTCACTGCTGCTGACATCACAAAAGAATAAAAGTATTTGCTCCGCCCCCTTTTGCTCAGAAAGCTTGAGTGTTTGCTCAGACAGATGAAAAATTGAAGGGAACATTGATCGTGGGCACGGTTAGCAACCTGCATTAGCTTCTTCAATTAGGTGTGTGTAAATGTGAATGGATAGATTCACTGTAAAGGGCTTGCTGATGCAGGTTGAAAAGTGCTTTATAAGTGAACAGCCAGGAGAGGGTTGTCCCTGCTCTGCATATTTGAATAATTACTTCTTTTGATTATGTTTAGTCTCATTGTGTGTTTCTGTCTATTCATTGTGGATGAAGTCCTTCGAGATGAGTTTGTTGTAAATACATCAAATTAAATTGAACATGTTCAAGAACGAACATGAGCATCCTCATATCACCTCTTGCCATCGATCAACAACGGATCTTGTTGATTAGATTGTGAGACTGTAGTTTTACCCTTTTGGTGATGTATGAGTGTAACTCAAGGAACCAATGGTGCAAACCTACCATAGGGGTGTCAAACTCCGGTCCTCGAGGGCCAATGTCCTGAAGGTTTTCCATGTGCTGGTAGTTCAGTACAGCTGATGCACATAAAGTGAAATCAACAGCCAATGAAATTTGGCACAATGACTCATTAACCTGGATCAGGTGTTTAGATGCAAGAACACATGGAAAACCTTCAGGACTCCGGCCCTCGAGGACCAGACTTTGACACCTGTGATTACTTCTCAATGTCAGTGACAACACCAAAAAGCCAAATAATGGTCTTAAATCGCTGGCTATGGTTGGCATGGAGGTGAAACATCCACACAGCATGTTTGTTCAGAACCTCATTGTAAAGCAGTCACAGATCTGATTCCGGGGCAGAAGGGCAGCTACCCCACTGGACCTAATTGGAGATCTATTGAAGAATGTCCATTACTATGACTTGATTATGACCATGACTTATTATGACTATCAATAAAACTCCTCCTCAGGGAGGAGGAGCTGGCTCAGTGGTAGAACGCCCACCCTTGTACCGAGAGAAGCCGGTTTGATTCCCAACGGGCATGGGTAAGTCTTCTTGGGGAAGACACCTAACCCCCAGTAACTCCCACCATTGGTACCGTCATGGCTGCCAGCTGCAGTGCAATGAAGCAAAAACAATTTCCTGATGAGGGATTAATACAAAATGTTAAAATAAATAAAATAATAATGTTTGAGAATCTTTTATGTTATGCACAAATCCAGGTGTGCAAGCTGTTTAAACAAATAAATATCACTACTGTGAAGTAGTACCAGCAGCTTCTGCATGTTAGCCCTCTTCAGATTATAATGCAGAGAAAATGTTTTGCAACCAGACATGAGGTTAGAAAATGTCATCCAATTATGTTCTGTCTGATGGAAAAACACTCAGATGGGAGCAGCATTCAGACGCAATGCAAAAAGGATTCATTTAATGATATTATCACAGCAATGACAGATAACCGGTGATCTGAAAAATGTAAATTCACACGTTACGAAAGTTCCTGTTTACAGCTGAAAAGTTGCTGATTTTTGCAAGATGACAAGTTGGTGGCATCATGTCTGTGCCGCTTTGCCTCATTTCAGCCTTTGCGCGTTTCGTAAGCCATTCATGTCCCTTGAAAGAATTGATTTACTGCCATCTAATCCCTTTTTGCACTTCTTACTGATGACAGACATCTGTAAAGTGAACTGACCGTGCGCCCACTCTGCACAGCAGCTGGCCTCAATGCTTCAGTAGTTCATTTGTGTCCTTGATGACCTTTTTCTGCAATGTTCCGGAGAAATAGAGGGAACTGACTCGTGAGGCCCACCGTGGATGATCATGCTGTTTGGAAAGGTAGTGTGATGGGAAAAAACTAATCATAATTACCATCACTCTTTGCAATTTACAAACAAATTAAAATCATACATTTATCACTAATTTAAACGTCCTAAAATTGATGCTTAAATTATTTTATAATTTATAGAAAATCATATAAAACACCCAAAATAGATCAATTTTTTTCGGATACTTCTATATCAAGTGAAATCATCCAGCTAACTTGATTTTGATTAAATTTTGTTCCTGTAGCCATAGTGATGATGATGATATCCACTTAGACAGCGAATCTAGATGTTTTGGTTACTTTCACCCCGTCTTGCTGATATGGAGGAGAAAATAGCTGCTAGTGGGTTTAAATGGAGCAGAAATAATTATTTCTACATACTGCACTTCGCTTTGCGTTTCCTCCAGCTGCATGAGAGTGTTATGACAAGTTCAATTATAGTGTTGTTGTTCGCTTTTGATGCAAATGTAGGTGGGACATCAACACTGTGCATAAATTGATGTACAAATTAAAGCTGTCTAATATTCTGCATCTTATGGGCAGCCTTACATTTTCCCCAATGAAGGCGTATTCCATACTGGACTTGGCAAACCCTATCAGCATCTGTGCCCAAAAAAGTATCCACTGGCTTCCCAAGCCTAAATACCTGTGGATTTCTAATGAAAAGTCAACAGCCATTGCTTAGCCAGGCATGGACAAACTACGGCCCGCGGGCCACATGATAAAAAGTCCAAATAAAGAAGACAAAAACAAATAAATTAGGCAGAGTAATGTGGGAGCTGGATGCCAAAAAAATAGATAACAAGTCAAGCATGACAACGATCTGGCGAAGAGTGTGTCAAAAACTGTTCCATTTGTGCTCCAGCAGATGAGATTGGTTTCAGGTGTGACAAGTTGCACACACACAGACAAGAGGGAGGGGGGAAACAGGACACAGAGGGGGAACAGACTATTCTCCTGACAAAATTATAAAGTAGCCACTCAAATAAATAACCATTTTTACTGTTGTTTCTTTTATGTTATATAGTTTAGAACGCTAAAACCTTGTGCATCATGCTTCAAAATAAGAGTCACAGTTTCCTGCAGTTTTTTTTATTGCTGCAGTTTCACACACAAGAGAAATCTGAAAGTGTCCAAAACAGGCTCAGAGAATGACTGGCAATTGGACGTGTGCACATTGTTACAATACTCAGCTATTTACAATATGCTGATGGTGTCTGACTGCATGGGTATGAGGCCAAGCAAACAACGGCCTTCAACAATATGCTGTTTACTCATGCACAGGCACAGAACTCGCAAGTTTCAGAGAAATATGTAGCCTGAAACCCGGATGGTTTGGGCTAGGTGTGGGACGTTTTTTCGCACACCCCACTGGTTGAGTTTTGTGTTCCACAGAGTATATACTTTATTTAAATAAATAAAAAAATTTCTAGCTCAACTATTCATAAGCACTAGTCCAAATAATGACAGCAGATTTTATCGTTAGGCGAAAATGAATTCACAACATGCTTTTATTCAACCTCTAATTTAATTTTAAAAACAGCTTCTCGTGACAAAACTGATATCTGACATTCCCTGATTGTGATGATGTGGCGAAGGTGGAGAAGAAGGACTCAGACGTAAAGCTGGGTTTAATTAACCAGTTTATAGCTGGTAACAGGACAGCAGGGTGAGGGACCAGACATTGAGGGCCACCATCATAACTGCAATAGAATTGCATGACTGCAGAACGGTAGAGCAGTGCAGCAAGTCAGATTAATAGGGCAGGGGATCAGGGAAAGCCAGGACAGTCCAGGTTGTAACAGGCATACAAGAGTTGAAGGTTCCAGAGCGGAGTCACCATGTCACAATTGACAATCCAAAGGTGGTTGGATGAGTGCTGAGGGTTTATATAGCAACTACAGTTAATTCCAAGGTAGGTGATTGAATTCAGATGTGGCAGATAATGAGCAGGAGAGAAAGATGTAGTGGAAAAAATACCAGGTTCACTCCAATACATGACACTGATTTAATCAGATGGTAACACATTGTGCTGTAGCTCTGACTCTGAAGTTCTTACCTTATTGAACTTAAAAGATTGAAACTTGAATAACACTGTTAACATAGATTTTTAAAAAAAAAAGAAACAGGTGAATGACACAGAAAAACACACCGGTAACAATTATGACAACATGTATCCTGAACATGATGAATAAATGGGTGAAAATATGAGACGACAGAACCAGGGCAGCTTTGAGCTCCCAGGAAATGAAAATTGGCAAAGGAAAATCTGAGTATGTGTTTGACAGATCGTTCCAACTGCAGCTCAGGAGGAAAGAAATTTAGATACATTCAGGTTCCAATTTGATAAGGATGGATGTTGTTGCTTAACCATGTGAGGTGCCGGGGTGGGGTGAGTTCGTGATTGGGCTGGAGGTGGTATTTTCTGAAAAAGTAGAGGTCCTGTGGGTTGGTGAGGTGGAACATTTCTTGGCTTCTTACCCTGCATGCCATACACCTTTTTGGATACTTACAAAGAAGGACGAGAACTTGGCTCAAATGGGAGTTGCGTCAACTGAACTGCAACATGCAACATCCTAGATTCTCTGGATTGGATGTTCCACAATATTGACATTGAATAATTTCATGTTCATGAGTTTGTGCTTCATTTTTTTCCCAGCTACTCTGTTATTTTTTTTCTGTTTAAATTGGTGTCATGACGTGGCAGGAGGAGGAGGACCCAATTGCAGGACAGAAAACATGTTTTTTTTTCTTAGAATGTCAGTCCAGTAATACTGTGAAAGAAAAACAAAGTTCTAGTGGCATGGCAAGAGGCTATTGTTCTGAATGTGTTTCATAGTCAGGGCTGGAAGGGATGGTATGACCCAACTTGGAGGTCCAGGTTGATTGTCCTTAAATAGGCAACAGGGTCCACAGGTGTGTGGTATCAGAATAATCACCCTCAGGTGTTTCAATCAGGGCGATGAGGGAAGGTCCAGGGCTCCCTCTGATGGCAGGTGAGGGGATCATGACAATTGGTTTTTATACTGGTTCTGCTGGTCAATGTATATCTTGTTTCTCAATCTTTCCTTTTATGCTTAATTTTTCTTTTATCATGCTCTTACACACTTAAGTCAGATAAAAACAAGAACAAGAATAAATTGAAGCCCAGCTTTTTCACAATTTTGGTCGGCCCTGTATTACAAATTGTATTAATAACGAAGGGTTTACTGCATTGATAAACTACATAAGTTGAAGCAATAATTTGTGTTCAGTTTTGCCATTTTTTACTTTTACTGGACCAACCACATGGATAGAAGGGTAGAGAATGGGGAGTGCTGATTTTTGTTGTGTAGTAGAGTTCTAAAACCTTTAGTTCACTTGTTGCTAGTAGGAGAAAGTCATGACAACTTGGATTGGATCTCTTAAATTCATTGTCAGTTGGTACTGTGTAACTGTGGGCAGTTTCATTAAAAGCCTTTCACTAGTTTGGGAGATGTTACGCTCAGAAAAGTAGTACAGAAGCAAAGACACCTGCATAAATCCACACCCAGACAGTCTGAGTACTTAATCCCTGCTCCACATTCAATGAGCAGATGCATAAAAACCACCAATGCTCACATTTGAAAATACAGATTATAGTCAAAATATTTCACCATAAATCTCCACCGAGTGAAGTGGTCATGATGCTGGACAGGACAAGTTTAAAAAAACAATCTATCCTGGTTAAAAAAGAAACAAAATCAGGTGTATTTTAATATGGTTACATTCTCTACACGAAGTCTCAGCAAGTTCTCAGAAACAATGCTCCATGGTTCCTCCTCTGGTGAGAAACATTCAAAATCACTCTCTCATTGTTGGTCTCCATCTCCTACATCCCAGGAAGCCTGGAGCAGCTGGGGCTCGCCCATCGGGGAAAAGAACCGCTGTATTTCATCTCTGTTTCATTTGATCACCTGCCTTCATGTGTTTCACTTGTGTGTCATCATGTCCCCCAGGTACGCACATGTGTGTGTGCACAGGTTCCTACCTTTCTTTTCCTATCCGTTGTTTTTCATCATGTATCATGTGGATTCTCTGTTCCAGTTTGAAACCATGAAAAGCCATTTGTGGAAACGAATTTGAACTGAAATGGATTCTTGGGTCTGTTCCACTGCAACACCTAGATAAAATGTCCTTCTCTAAGAACACAAAGAAAAATCTTTGTTTCAAATGCATGCACATCCTACGAAAACAACTATGATCATAATTTTCCAAAAAATATGATCTTTTCTGGGACAAAACTCATTCAAAACCAGCTGGAAGCATCTTCTGCTCTGATTTCTTCTTCTTCTTCTTCTTTCGGCATTTCCCTTCAGGGGTCGCCACAGCAAGTCAATTTCTTCAATCTAGCCCTATCTCCTGCATCTTCTTCTGTCACGCCAACTATCTTGATGTTTTCCTTCACTATATCCATGAACCTCCTCTTTGGTCCTAATCTAGACCTCTTACTTACTATGAAAAAAGACCTCTTCTGCCCTGATTTGATGGGGCTTTTTTTAGATGTTTTCTGTTCTCATTTACAATACCATTTGTTGAACTTATTACTGTATTTTTGAAAGTGAATGGCACTATCTCACGACAGACTGGCAACCTGTTTGGGGTGTACCTTACTTTGCCTGAAATCAGCCGGGATAGGTTCCGGCACCCCCACGACCCTATTAGCGATAAGCGGTTCAAAAGATGAATGAAATAAAATATTTTGGGGTCCTGCCCCAAGTGGAGGAGTTTAAGTATCTCGGGGTCTTGTTCACGAGTGGGGGAATGATGAAGCGGGAGATCGACAGGCGGATCGGTGTGGCGTCAGCAATAACTAGGACGCTGCATCGGTCCGTCGTGGTAAAGAGAGAGCTGAGCCGAAAAGCAAAGCTCTCGATTTACAAGTTGATCTACATTCCTACCCTCACCTATGGTCACCAGCTGTGGGTGGCGACCGAAAGAATGAGATCGCAGATACAAGTGGCCGAAATGAGCTTCCTTCGCAGGGTGGCTGGGCTCTCACTCAGAGATCGGGTGAGGAGCTCTACCATCCGGGAGGAGCTCGGTGTCAAGCCACTCCTCCCCCAGGTCGAGAGGAGCCAGATGGGGTGGTTCGGGCATCCGGTCAGGATGTCCCCCGAGCGCCTCACTGGTGAGGTGTTTCGGGCACGTCTCACCGGGAAGAGCCCAAGAGGCACACCCCAGAGCCCCCTGGAGAGATTATGTCTCACAGCTGGCCGGGAAACAACTTGGGATCCTTCCGGGTGAGCTGGAGGATGCATCTGGGGAGAGAGAAGCCTGGGCTTCTTGTCTGAGGCTGTTGCCCCCACGACCCGGCCCCGGATGAGCAGTAGACGACAATTTTTAGTTGCTGATTGGTTGGATTCATGCACATAAATAATATTTGCTGTAAGCCAAAGGGATGCAAACTGTTTGGTTCAGACAACCTTGATAAGTTGGAGATGTTATGACATGCTTTTTCTTCTTGTAGCATCTTGTATTTTGTCTTTCAAGCAAAAACATTTTTTTTTACCGGTGAATGTGTTTCTGACAGTTATAAGCCATTCCACCAATGCACTATGACCTGAAATGTACTACACAATTTTTCAGAAAAATGAGGGGGAGACTGCAGGTATGTAAAGTGTGTGCACGTTCAGAGGGCATGGCTCTTCATGACACACTTCTTTGTACATTTTTTACCTGCCCACACATTATTTTCTCCCATTCAGTGGTTCTACTTTCAAATATAACTAGATGCAATAACAATTTAGCAGCATTTGTATCAACATGTCTAGAAATGTCAATAAAAACCATTGGGAATGGAGCTCAAGCTTTACAAAATGTCTTTTTGTGATTAAAACGTGTGCCAGAACCTGATTTATCTGAAAGCATTTATCAAAGAAAGCATGTTAGTATGTCTGACCCACAATATCAAAGAATTCATCCCAAGTGCCTCAGTGAATAAATAAATTTTGATCACACAGACGACTTCCAGCACAACTCGGAATCATGCCACCTACAGAAATTCTCTGATGACTCTACAGTTGTGGGATGTACATGTGTGGGGTGTATTAGTGGTGGGCAGGAGGAGGAGTACAGGAGAATGGTGGTGGATGGATTGGCAGTGTGGGCGTGAGAGAATCACCTGCTGCTCAATGTAGACAAGACCAGGGAGATGGTGATTGACTTCCGGAATAAGAGGACTGCTTTGCAGTCGCTCTGCATTCTGGGTAGTGTTGTGGAAGTGGTGGAGGAGTACAAATACCTGGGAGGGACCATCGACAGCAGACTGAGCTGGAGGAGCAACAGTACTGCTGTGTACAAGAAGACTTGCAGCCGACTTTACTTTCTAAGGAAGCTGAGGTCCTTCAATGTGTGCTGCAAGATCCTGGAGACCTTCTACCAGTCTGTGGTGGCCAGCACCTTGTTCTTCTCTGTCATCTGCTGGGGGAGCAGCATCGCAGCCAGTGACGCCTACAGACTGAATAAACTAATAAGACTGGCTGGCTCTGTCAGTGGCAGCAAACAGGACTCACTTGAGGCAGTGGTGGAGAAGAGGTCACTGAACAAACTTTTGTCGATCATGGACAATCATGACCATCCTCTCTATCCACTCCTGGACGAACAGCGAAGCTCCTTCTGCAAGAGGCTCAGACAGCTCCGCTTGAGAACATCTTGTTACCGGAGAGCTTTCCTTCCGTACCTGATCGGGCTCTACAACGACTCACTTAGCAAATACGAAGTTGTTGCTGTGATACATAAATTTCCCATGTGTGGAATCATTAAAGTATATTCTGATTCTGAGTAGTTACTGGTTTAACCTGTTTACACATGTTGTTGTTTTCTACAGATCTGCCTCTTTGGCTCTTAGTTCAATCGGCTAAATGAGGCAACACGGGAATGCAGTGATGGAGTAGGGCAAGGTTTATGTGGAGTTTGCATGTTCTCCCCGTGTGTGTGGGGGTTTTCTCCCGGTACTCCGGTTTCCTCGTAACCTCCAAAAACATGCATGTTAGATTGATTTGCTGCTTTGAAATTGCCCCTAGGAATGAGTGTGTGTATGGATGGTTGTCTGTGTGTGTCCCCATGCAACAGACTCAGGACATGTTCAGGATGCATCCTGCCTCTCGCCTGAAAGATAGACTCCGCTACCCCCACAACGCCATTTGAGATAAGCGATTCAGAAGACGAAACTAAACAAAAGGAAAAATTCCAAATTAAATAAATTAATATATTTTTATATATAAAATAAATAATTTTTTATTAAAATCGTTAATAGTTTTATGTCACCATACATTTTTCATCTCTGAAATCCTTCTCATTGACCCGTGACAGGGGAGCCAAACACATGTCAATCCACGTTCCTACTCTCACCCATGATCACCAATCATTAGGCATCACATTTGATGACGGCTATGAATATCCATCTCATATGAATTCTTGGTCCATGTCTGAACACTGTCCTGCTCATTGGAGTTGATTTTTATCGAGGTCAGTTGCACTGTGGACACCTTGAAGAGTCTGCAGGTATTCTAATCAATATGTCATTAAAGCAGCCACCCATAGGGTTTCTACGAAACTCTAGTTTCATAACAAATGCTCTGTATTCTCTCAGAAATATTGATTGATCTATAGGGTATCACCTGTTTCTGATGATACAACTACAACCCTGTAACCATCATGTTCCACATTTTTACTCATCATAAATTCCCATTACATCAAATGCTATGTTTTTTAAATACTTTCCTATTTTAAGTCAAAATCATCTGTAATATTCTCACACTTTTAGTTTTTTATCTAGACTCTGAATGATGTCCTTCCCTCAAGAAATAAAGAGGTTGCAAATGGTAAATGGATGTCAGAAGCAGGGGGATCATCGTTAGAGCTTAACTGCTTCCCTTCAGCAAGCAGAAAGCCTGCTGATGGAACATGACAGACCAATGTGATGTCTAGATTATTCTCTCTTGTTCTGAAATTGATTCCCAACCATCAAACTCTGTGACACTTATCTAGATTGATTTTTGTGAAAGAGGTAATCTTTCAAACTGAAAGCAGAGCACAGTTTGAAAAAGATGTGCAGTCCAGATAAAAAAAAAACTTTGATGCAAAGCTGAAAGTGTAAAGAGAGGTCAAAATCAGTGTTTTTCAACCTTTTTTTATTCCAAGGTACATTTTTCCATTGAAAAAAATCTTCAGGCAGACCACCAACCAAAATGTTAAAAACTATTCTCTAAACTAGGGGTCTCAAACTCATTTTAGTCTGGGGGCTGAATCCAGCTTATTCTGATCTCAAGTGACCCAGGCTAGTAAATTTATTCTAAAATTACATAGAACTAAGAATATATCCATTTTTTCTCTGTATTATTAGTGCAAAGAAGACTCTTCTTCTTCTTTCAGCATTTTCCTGCAGGGGTCACCACAGCAAGTCAGTTTCTTGCATCTAACCCTATCTGCTAAATCCTCTTCGGTCACGCCAACTTTCTTCATGTCTTTGTTCTCTGTATCCATGAACCTCCTCTTTGGTTTTCCTCTAGACCTCTTTCCTGGTGGTTCCAAACTCAGAATCATTCTGCAAATGTACTCGCTCTCTCTTCTCTGCACATGTCCAAACCATCTCAGTCTGGTCTCTCTGATTTTATCTCCAAAACCTCTAATATGTGCTGTTCCCCTGATATACTCCTTTCTGATCCTGTCCATCCTGGTCACTCCCAGATAGATCCTCAGCATCTTCATCTCTGCTACCTCCATCTCTCCTTCCTGTCTTTTCTTCAGTGCCACTGTCTCTAGACCTAACAGTATGGCCGGTCTCACCATGGTTTTGTACACTTTCCCTTTCATTTTGGCTGAAACTCTTCCATCACACATCACACTTGATAC